>CM035119.1:15699799-18582299 GCA_020205555.1 Panax stipuleanatus | reverse complement strand
CCAATCTCAAGCTCCTCTCTAGGACTTGAGATCTTATTACTCCCAGTAATTGTAATACCCGAGAATTTTCTAATATTATTAAATAAATATATTAATGGAAATGAGAATTTATTAGAATATAAATGATTTTGTGTTATGAGAATGATTAATTCAATTATATTAAATTGAATAATTATAATAATTGAGAAATTGATGGAGTTTGCGATAAACTCATTGATAGCCTTGTGTGGCACAATATAAGAATGATTATATTAATTTAGGCGAACAATTAATCTATATTAATTGTTAATTGCTATTGTAGAATATTAATTAATTGTTATCGTAGAATATTAATTAATTATTGTGGAATATTAACTGTGATTGATTAATCATATGTGATTATTATTATTGCAAGAAATATAATAATAATAATGAGCAACGTGTTTATAAATATAATAAGATTTATATTAAAGTGATAATTAATCATATAAGGGTTAATTAAATTGTTATGGAGATTAACAATTATATTGATTGATGAAGGACGTAGGTATATTATTAATTAATATTTAATTAATAAGATGAGTAATTCTATGTGCAAGCATGCGAATTAAATGTGTAACATATTAGCTAACTATGTATTATGTGAAGTGTAATATGACACTATTATATGGTAAGGCTTATTGAATTATGGGAGTTACATGATAATAGCCTATGTGACAATATGTATGTAAGTATACATTAAAATAATATATCATGAATATTTTGAAATCAATTATTGATTGTAATAATAAAGGAGATAATGTAATGTGATAACATCCGATTAAATTACATTGATAAGATAAAAATGTACATGGATTATATGTGTGTGGATTATACTTACTACATTATGTGAATAACATGATTATTGGGATTACATTGTAATTCTAATTGTACTCTAAATATATAGTATGATAACTTAGTTATACATATATGCCTAAGTGTATATAAAATGTGGATGTATTGGGTTATTTTATTTATTCTGCATTGTTCATATCGCTGAGCCTTACTTGTTCCTAAATGATAGACTCATTTTGCTCTTCACGTGCATAACAAAAGGCTAAGGCCTATTCCTTCTTCTTCTCCCCAAACTCAGTAACTAGCATTTCATAGCTCATGATTATGGAGGGAGTGGGATTCATGATGAATCCAACAACCATTTACCTGCTCTTTCATAACCCTTATGCAATCCTTCAACTCGTTAGTTTGGTTTGGAAAATAATAGTATTGCCTGGACATGAATTTCTCTATATATATAAGCTCTTCCCCTTCAATTTCATTTGCTGAGATTTTGCTTGAGTTTGATAAATTGAGAGAATATATAATATCAGTCTAGAGTTGTAAGAATTGAATAGCAGCAAGCTCAATCAGTTACAGAGGTATAATCCCTCTTCCTTTGTTCTTCATTTTCGTTTTCTGTTTCTGAAGTTTCCTTCAAATTCTTGATTATGCCAAATTGGTTCATGATTGGTTTGTAGAACCCTTATATTGTTATATGTACATACATACATGATGAAACCACTATATAGCTTTCTTGAATTTCATTTCAATTCTTGCTCTACAATTTCTGTAAAACATCAAATTCATGAATTTGGTTGGATTTCATGAAATTGGAAATTGATAAATGGCGATTGACTGTTATATAAGCATATATATATATATATATATATATGTGTGTTAGTAAGTTAAAGAAGTCTAATAGCATCTGGGTATGTTGAAATCGATGAAATGGGAGGTTTTGGGTCGGTTTTTGCTGCAGCGTGAACTGCAGAAACTGTTCCCACGCCGCAGCGCCATTATCCGCGCCGCAGCGCCTCCTGCGCCGCAGCGCCAGATTGTGGCTGTTGTTGCCGCGCCGCAGCGCCGGCCTCTGTGTGCTGTTTTCTGCACACTGCAACAAAACTGTTATGTACTAATTGTTTGATTTTATTTAAACAAGCATGGAAGCATGATTAATACATATATATACACCTAATGAGGCAATGTAATCATGTTTTAGTATATTAGCATGCATGGCTAACAAAACGACATGAAGTTTGGAAACGAACTTAAAGTTTCATAAACAATCATTAACATTATAAAGCATGAGTATATTCTGATTTTTGATACGTGGTAGAGCGGCTTAGAAATACATGAAATGAATTATGACTTGTGTATACATGTTTCATAGTATAACGTGAGCATGCTAAACCTCAATTAGTAAATATTTCGAACGAAAATGGAAGTTTTATGAAACAAACTTTGACACATGTGTGACACATTGAGGTACTGATTTTGCAAACATGTTTACATGACCTAGAACCACATGTAATACATGTTAACTTGCATATATAGATTTTATAAGGTAACGTGAGCACGTGGATCGCGTTAAATGAACTTTACTAGTGAAAGTATAAGTTTTGAACGTAAATCTTAACATGTTATTGTAAGTTTCATATTCTGATATTTATGGACACATGTGATAGTACTCTTAGACTCATTCATGTGTCATGCATGTATATATATACCATGATTAGTTGCCATGATTCAAGTTTAGCGTAAACGAAGCATGTTTTCAAGATAATAACAATGCTAGCTACATATATGCTATACGAGTACTCATGAGCATGCTTAATACAAGTTAATATAAATACCTTAAGTGTTTTGAAAGCAAGCATGATAGGCTTTGTAAATTTTATGACCTTGAATGACCGCAAGTGTCGACCTAGAACCTATATCACATATGTTTGGAACAAGGGAAGGTTATACAAATATAAAAAGACTCTTTAACATATATATACTATGTGATATATGTGAATCCGATTTTGACGGTTAACTTAGGGGAATGCCATAACTTGCTAAAATAAAATATATTTAGTATTGATTGTGGTCTTATGTGATATTAATAATATGCGAGTATGTTTGCTAATTGTGGTAGTCTCACATGATAGTAATGATGTATATATATGATCAGCTTGAGAAAAGAGGAAGTTAAGGATGAAAATTATACTCTATATGACTGTGTAGCTAGATAAAATGTGAAGTTTAATTATATGACTAAAGAATATCATATATATACGTTACGATAGGAATTCGAAAGTATTGGCTAGCTTTACGTGAGTAAACTACGCTAAAGGCAAGTATCCTAAACCCTTGCATTACTTTATTCAACGGATATCGTAAGCGAGTATCTAAACCTTATCTCTTTGGATATAAGTATTCTATCTTTGTATATTGCGAACTAGTTTCCTACTTAATCGTCTGAATTGAATTAGCATACTTGAACTCTTATTTCATTAAAGCTATTATTCATGTTGAACTTAGTATTGTTCTTAAATATTGTGAAAGTGTCTATACCATTTGATTCGGCTAGACTTATGTTATTGAAAAGCGACCCAAAACTAATTGATTGGTGCGGGATCTTGTATTTGACTGAGAAGAACAACCTTCTTTGAAGGGAATATATAATTATCGGAGAACCGACGTGCACACTTGAGTATGATTGATTGTTATGCATAACGATGGTGCTTTAGGCTGAGCACCTGTTGTACCTATTTTTTTGTTGGATTTTCAGTTTATTACTGTTAATTCTAGTAGAAGTTCATAGTCCTTAGTGACTGCTTAGTATTCAGTTATCCCGAAATCTTGAATTGATTTATTGAATCACATTGATATTATTCTGTCCTTAGCGACTGTTATTGAAAGTTATTGATATTTTTGTTATCCTTGAACTATCAAACTTTGTTATACCCTTTCGAGAATTGAGAATCTTATTACTCACCCTTATTGTATATTACTTGCTGGGCAATTTGTGCTCATTCTTGCTTTCCCTAAAACATTTCAGTTAAGGCAGAGCATGGTGAACTTTCGGGCATTGATAAGGGCAAGGGCAAGGCTACCAACTAGCTTGTCTCTTTTATGTTTTTAAATATTTTAATGTTGTATTAAGATGATGTAGTAAGACTAGATTTGATTATGTTTAAGCTTAAGTTAGATTATGTAATAAGTCGTTAATTGATATTATTATGTAATCTATTAAGTACTGTAGGTTGGGAGACTTGGGGGAATAATTATAATAAATCATTATAAATTATTCTAGAATAGATTTTCCGCTGTGATTGTGTGATATTTAGTTATTATTATTGTGATGTATTACCATGAGCACGTGATGAACCGAATTCTAGAGACCCCGTAACGGTCCTGGAGTTTGGGGGCGTCACAGTAATAAATGCTCCTTCAATAGGTGGAGAAACCTTTACAAAGTTTTATAGATAAACTTATAACTATTCACAACTAACAATCTTGGACAACGAACTCCCAGCTCATTCCTCAACTTTGTTGTACCTTCTTTTGAGTTCAGAACTATTCTATAATCTGGTCTTGAAACAACAATCTCTTCCTTACCTCACAAGTACATTAGAGACCCAACTCCTACCTGACCTTTCTAAGACTCTGGTCTTAGTCAAAGAATTTTTGTCTTTCTAACAGATACATAAAATAAACTAACTCTACCCTCTTCCCTTTTTATAAAAAGATGGTTTGAATTTGCTTCTAAAGTAAGCAGATAAAGATTAGTACAAATTTATAAAAGTTTAAATAACTTTTATAGTTTATACTTCTCAAATAAGTAGATATATAATTTAAGATCAAATATCAAATAAAAGTTCAAGACTTTTATGTGAAATACTTCTAGGTAAGCAGATATGTAAATTGATGCGCATTTATAAAGATTTTATTTTCTTTTAATAAAGAATGTGTTTCTATGGTTTAAACAATTCTACAAAAGGTTTTTCTTTATAAAGAGTGTGTTTCTATGGTTTGAACAAATATAACTTTGAGTTTAGATAACCATATAAAATCACTTATAATGCAACAAGTATTTTTGTGAATAAGTAAGTTTGTGAGTAAGTTACTTGTTATGCCAGTTATCAAATATAACATATTTATCAATTGAATAATACTTGATGAATTTTTTTTCACCCACACATATATATATATATATATATATATTATATTTGATCTATGTTGTGAAAATTTGGCCACTTAGGATTTAAATACCGTTTTGGAGAATTTCAGAGAAATAACATCCGAATTATATCGGTATCTAAGTACTGACCAAATTGTTTGTTTCACAATCTGATAAATTATATAAATATTTTTCAATATTTATATAATGTATCTATATCAATAAAAAGCCACTTAGAATTTTAAAGACCGCCCGAAAAAGAAATTACTTCCGAATTATATCGGTATCTAAGTACTGACTTTTCATATAATATTTGATAGATTAAATATAGATATATATAGATGTGTATAACAAGCAAGTATGATAAATTTTTGTTTCACCCACGTATATATATATTATATTATATTTGATTTATGTTGTGAAAATTTGGCCACTTAGGATTTAAAGGCCGTTTCGAAGAATTTCAAATAAATAACATCTGAATTATAGCGGTATCTAAGTACTGACCAAATTGTTCGTTTCACAATCTGATAATTATATAAATATTTTTAAATATTTATATAATGTATCTATATCAATAAAAAGTCACTTAGGATTTTAAAGACCGTCCGGAAGAGAAATTACTTCCGAATTATATCGGTATCTAAGTACTGACTTTTTATATGATATTTAATAGATTATATATATATATATATATATATATATATATATATATATATATAAATGTGTATAACAATTTTATGCTCAAGTATTGGCATGCCGCCTTACGAAGCATTGTACGGAAGGAAGTGCAGAACTCCGTTATACTGGGATGAGGTCGGGTAAAGACAACTATTAGGACCAAAACTAGTGCAGCAGACGGCTGAGATCGTCAAAGTGATCAAGACTAGATTATTAGCAGCTCAAGACAGGCATAAAAAGTATGCGAATTAGTGTAGACACTATTTTTTTTTATTACTAACTATGCAGGAGGGTAAAAGCGTCTTTTTCACACTCCAAAGATAACCCTGGAGGACCCCGAAGCATCATATCAATCCCCAGAGACAACCACGGGATATTAAATCAACCCTCGAAGACGACCTTGAGGAAGAACAGAATCGGCTGGGATCAAACCTCGGAGACAATCCCGAGAAATAGACGAAAGCCCCGGCAACCCTGGAGATAACCCCCGGAAGGGCAAAACGGTCATTTGAATAACTCAACATCAAATCAAGTCAAATCACTGCCATGAAGGTCATGTAGAACCATAACGTAAATTTCGAGTGAAAAAAACACAAGGCAGCTCAACGGACGGACTGCGAAGACTCGAAGATCTGGTCATGGACCCGTCTTTTCGGATTAGGAAAATGTCAAATCCCATGTCATTGTGTAGCTCTCGGACAGGGCTTTCCGAAAAGGTATAGCACACCTCCATCGAATTCCCGGATTGAAATATATTTATAACTTTTAGTTGTGCCTGGATTGCAAATTCGTGGCTTTTCTGGCTTTATTATATGTATATATATAAGTATATATATATATATATATATATATATTTATAAGTGCTATTTCAGTCTGAATTTCAAATCTGTGGCTTTTATCGTTTTAATATATATATATATAAGTGTTCTTTATGCCTGGATTCTAAATCTATGATTTTTATTGCTTTAATGTATATATAATCATATATATATATATATATATATATATATTAACTCGTTTGACCTGGATTGCTAATCCGTGATTTTTTCAGCTTTAATATATATATATATATATATATATATATATATATAATCATATATAAATATATATTTATATTGATCAGTCACGCCTGGATTGTGAATCCAGAGCTTTTTCCAGCTTTAATATATATATAATTAATATATATTATTTATTCAATGTGATTAAATATCAGTTTTAACTGTTCATTTGATGTAAACTTGTTCTAATGTAAAGTTTGCGGACTAGATTTATCTAAATTTAGCAATATCTAACTTTTAACCGGTTCAAAAGTTGTAAAACTAGAACCGTTGAGTTAGAATGGCTAAGATTGATTTAAATCTAGTTTTGTAAATATTAAGCAACTACGCGACCCTAAATTTATATCTAGAGGGAACGGAAAGCTTGGCTACGCACATGCAAGGATTTAATCGATAAATCCTTTGTTTTGCGACGTCTAGATTATAATTTGCATTTTATGTTTATATATCTGCCGTGCAAGCTTTTTGATGATATTGTGTGAGCCTGAGAATCATGGGATCTACGATTAATCACATGGATCTGGATTCGATTCCCATGATGGACAAATTCCAACTGTATATACGCTTGCAAGCCCCTTTGTAAATGTAACCATGGGCCTTAAAACGGGGATACGGATTTAAGGCCCTGTCATAATTAAATTGTGATTTGTGGTGCTCAGATCACTTCAATGGCTTTCATGCCCATAAGAGGTTCGACGCTTTTGTAGATATTTATTTATGCTTTGAATTTCCCATAAAATCCAAATCAAGTCGAATATCGAATAAAAAATAGAAGTATCAACATGCTTCAATTCCTATGCGAGCGAAAGGGTTTGAAAATCACTTTTCAAAACATCACTTTCATATATTGTCTAAAAAAGACATTTTCATTAAATCAAGCCCTTCATATATAGGTCCAACGAAGCACATCATTACTTTCAAATAAAACACTTAGGCCCAATTACTGCAATTCACACACACACACATAATAATTAGGGAAATTGAAAAGATGCGGTAACCGTGTTTCACGGAAGTCGGGGGGTGCCTAACACTTTCCCCCCCGCTTAATCAAGCCCCCAAACTCTATGAAATCTCGGTTTCCAAGACAAATTAAACAGAGTCCAGTAATTTGGCCATATTGCAAAATCTTTCAAAACTCGATTGAGTTGGTACAACCATTTCACTCATACTAACTGGCGACTCTGTAAAATCAAGCTTTTCAAAATCGACGACAATGTATGTCGGTCTTTTCCTAAAAAATCTCCCTTCAGATAAAACCAATTCAAATAGAAAACATCAAGGGTAGAAACAGACATAGGAAAAGGGATCAAAGATTTTTCCCAACGTCGATAGTGATTTTTTCAGCTTTAATATATATATATATATATAACCATATATATATATATATTTATATTGATCAGTCATGCTTGGATTGTGAATCCGTGGCTTTTTTCTGTTTTAATATATATAAGTAATATATATATTAGTTATTTAATTTGATTAAATATCAGTTTTAACTATTCATTTGATGTAAATCTATACTAATGTAGAGTTTGTGGACTAGATTTATCTAAATATAGCTATATCTAACTTTTAACTGGTTCAAAAGTTGTAAAACTGGAACTGTTGAGCTAGAATGACTAAGATTTATTTAAATCTAGTTTTCTTTCTAGTTTTGTAAATATTAAGCAACTACGAGACCCTTGATCTGTATCTAGAGGGAACGGGAAGCTTGGCTACGCGCATGCAAGGATTTAACTGATGAATCCTTTGTTTTGCGACGTCTAGGTTTTAATTTTCATTCTAGTTCCATATATCTGCCATGCAAGCTTTTAAGTGATATTTTGTGAGCCTAGGAATCACGGGATCTATGATTAATGGAATGGATCTAGATGCGATTCCCATAATGGACAAATTTGAAATGTATATATAGCTTGTAACCCCTTGTAAATGTAGCCATGGGCCTTAAAGCGGGGATACAGATTTAAGGCCCTGACATAATTAAATTGTGGTTTATGGTGCTTGGGTCACTTCGATAGTTTTCATGCCCATAAGAGGCCTGACACTTATGTATATATTTATTTATTGTTAAAGATGCTTCACATCTCCAATAAAATAAAAAACAAGCCGAATATGGAATAAAATGGAAGTATCAAAAGCCTTCAATTCCTATGCTAGCAAAAGGGTTTGAAATCTCTTTTCAAAACATCATTTTCATATCTTGTCTAAAAATGGACTTTTCAAATAAATCAAACCCTTCGTATATAGGTCCAACGAAGCACAACACTACTTTCAAATAAAGCATTTAGGCCTAATTAGTATGCACACAAGCCAATCATGTTTGATGATAAAGCATTTACTTTGTAACAATCTTATTCATTTATTAATAAAAGTATTATTTAATTAAAGGCATTTATTTATCTACATGGTGCTGTTTTTATAATATGTGATAAACCCATATTTATAAGCAATGCTTTTAGAATCATGATGATGATCATGCTAATGAGATCTAAATTATTAGATAGCGTAAAACTAAAATAGTTCTCAATCGTTGGATTACTAAAAAGGGGATTAGTGAATCCGGATAAATTGGTACATATGTTACTTGCTCATTGGATGAGGATTATTGATCTTATGATCATTTGTGTGGAGACACTAAAACAAGTATGTAGGTGCTTATTGGAGAATAAGTTTACTGAACGTGGCTCGCTAAGGAATACCTAATAAAGTTTTACTTGCATGTCAATAGAAATTCCTAATGTGATAGTAGTACAAGTGATCCTTAGACTTGAGATCATCATATTATCTTGTGTATGATGAATTATATTTTGACATGTCCCTTAAGACCCTTAGGATATATCAAAGGGTATGATTGGGTGTAATAAGTTATATATAGAGATAATGAATGATCAATAAAGAATCTACCACTTCTAGTAAAAGAAGAGATTTGTCTTATATGATTCGATAAATGACAACCCAGGAATCCTTGGCCAATGTGGAATGAAATTAGAAAGGAGTTTCTAATTTGCATTATTTGGAGTTGTGCATTTGAGAATCGAAATACATATAATTAAATAAAATAGGACTTGATAGTAATTTCATGTCTTATATTTAATTAGGACATTGTATGGTAGAAGGATTGAATTGTACAGTAACTATTTACTCACATGTTCTTTTATGATTAATGTTGAAATTTATATTATCTGAAAAGTCGTTGATCGCTAAAGAGGCTTATCCTTATTGTAGAATAAATGTTATTTATTTAAATGAGTTATTAGTTTAATTTATTTATTTAAATAAGATTAGAATTGTTCTAATTGATTTATTCACAACCAGTTTAATATGAAGAACCTAAAAAGTTACACCATAAAAGAAAGAATATTTATTTAAGAATCAAGTAACATAATCGTAATAATAAGTTAAGTATATTTAATTTAATCTATGGTGATAGCATAATATAAATAGCTTAATATTTAGTATTTAATATTTTAAAAATATTAAATATAAATTAATAAGAGGAGTCTTATTATTATTATTATTATTATTATTATTATTATTATTATTATTATTATTATTATTATTGTTATTATTATTATTATTATTTAATCCCTAAATGAGTTTGGAAATTAATTAATAAGATACTCTCTCTCTCTCTCTCATAAATATCCCTAATAAAATTAGAAGGCTAATTAATTAAAAGAGTTTAATTATTCCCAATAGGATTGGAAAACCTAATTAATTAAAGTAATATAATTAATTAATATGAAACCTCAATCTTAAATTGTTTAGGAGGGTTGCCTACATTTATAAATATGAAAGTCTTATTATGGAACTAGGTTAGACACTTTATTCCAAGAGTTGGGAGAGCACTCCTTTTCTAGAGAGAATGAAACTAGGATTTAGCCAAACACCATTCTTCTTGAATTCCTATTCTTTCTTGGCGGATCACCTCTAGAGGCCAAACACTTAGGTGACTAACGTTGATCAAAGGAAGGAATTAACTTGGTGGATTCAAGTAGAATGCGAAAATAATTTGGAGTTGAACTCGTACTTAAGGAAGCTGGAATCTTCAAGGGTATAAATCTTAATCTCCATCTATTTTGTTTAATTAATAACTGTGCATAAAGGATGATCCGGATCTATGGTTTGTAAAAATTTAAAACTCTGATTTACAATGCTTCAGCTATTTTTGTAATTTGATTGTATCCATGAATCTTACAAACCTAACAGTGGCATCAGAGCCAAACCTTTATGCAAGTTATTAATTGTTCGAATTTGATATATATATATATATATATATATTGATATGTGTTTAGAATAATTTTTTTGGGCATAAATATTGGCATAGAATTATATTATTTGGAGAAAACTACACCATTCGCGAACTGGAAAAATAATTTCTGGAGACTGGCGCCGCAACGCCTGATTGAAGTGCAATCATGACGCCTCATCTCCATCTCCGTATTTTTGACACTGATGACGCGGCGCCTGATGCAAGTTCACTAGTGGCGCCGCAGCGCTTCTCTACAGAAAAAGAAAATTAATTTTTTAATAATTTGATTTCTAATTAAAATAAAAAGTTTATTTAAATTAAAAATTAAATTTCATGTTTTTCTAGTAATTCTAAATTTAATTAAAGTAGTTTATTTTTATTTGGAATTGGATTAAAATAATGATGTTTATTTTAATTAAAATTTAATTTTATGCTAACTAATTAGAGTTGGAATTGGATTCCATGATAACTAATTGAAGATGAAATTAAATTCATTGTTTCCTAAAATAAAGGAGTTTATTTGTGATTAGGAAATGGGATTCCGTATTTCCTTAAATATAGGAGTTTATTTAGATATGAAATATGATTTCATATTAATAAAAAATAAAGGAGTTTATTTGTGATTAGGAAAGAGGATTCCATGTTTCCTTAAATAAAAGAGTTTATTTAGATATGAAATATGATTTCATATTAATCAAAATAAAGGAGTTTATTTTGATAAGGAATTAGATTCCACATATTTTGTTCCTCCCAAAAACAGATTTAAAAGTTAAAATAAAGGAGTTTATTTTGACTTGGAATTGGATTCCATATTAATTAAAATAAAGGAGTTTATTTTGATTAAATAATTTGATTAAAAATAAAGAAGTTTATTTTTATTCAAAAATGGATAAATTAAAATAAAAGGTTTATTTTGATTTAAATTTGGATTAAAATAAAAAAGTTTATTTTAATTCAGAATTAAATTTTATGCTAACTAAAATTGTCCATTAAATTGATATCAATGTATATATTGAATATTTATTATTCATGAGCTGAATGTTTTATTTATTGATGCATATATTGATGTGTATGATAATAAATGAGGTTGATTATGGACTATTGATCAATGTGATTGAATTTTATTTTAGTTGGATGCTTGAATGTATGAGTTTTATAAATGGGGTCTGCGTACCTCGTCTTCTCTTTAATTTTTCTTAATGTAAATTCTATCTCCCTCCTATGTACTTTCCCTTGACTGCTGATCAAGGTTACTATTTATTGTAAATAATTTTTATAATAGGAATAGTTAGAATTAAATTTTGAAGAATTGGAGACCAAGGAGCAAGGAGCAAGGAGCAAGGAGCGCGTGAAGACCTGTTTGTAATGGAGTCCGGGATTTAAATGTAATAGTTATATTTAAATTTAATTCTTGCACTCCTAGGTTTCACCTTTCGGTTCGCTTGGTGGCTCTAGTGAACCAAACTAGAATAAAAGTCCATAATCAATCCGAGTAGAATATAGTATTCTATATGTGCATGCTAGTATTATATATATATTTTTTATTTTATGCAAACATGCTTCGCATGTTTTAATAAAATGACGCGTATTATATATATATATATATATATATATATATATATATGTGTGTGTGTGTGTGTGTGTGTGTGTGTGTGTGTGTGTGTGTGTGTGTGTGTGTGTGTGTGTGTGTGTGTGTGCGCATGCGCGCTATACAAGATGAGACTAATAATAATAAACCCATCAAAGAAATTATTTTAAGTTTAAAGCGTTTAAAGATATTTGGAATATCGAACGTTGCCTTCTAGCATGATAAAATTAATAGAGTATTAAATATTTAATATGAATTTGTTGTGCTATCCACAAGGCAAATATTAAGTATTTAAGATGTTAATTTAATCACATTTGATACTTATAAAGAAAATTGAACAATATTATTTTGTTGTACTATCCACAAGGACAATTTTTTTTTTTGAATATATGGAAGTTCTAGGTTGGACTTAACTTAAATCATTTTAGTTCGGATGTGCACACACTTGATCATTATGATCTCAGAGTCAAAATAAAAAGGAGTTACATGTGGATGGAATTGACAAAGAGTTGTCTACCTATTTATTTATATATTGTTTGTTGTGCTATCCACAAGGCTATATATACATTTGAAATAAGATCCTTATTCTCACTAGCAAATTTTTAATTAGACTTTGCCGAACTATATAAGTGAGGGTAATATAGTTTGAAGAAATAGTGGGAGATACCAATTTAAAATAAGACCTAATTTATCTTGGTAATTAATAAAAGAATGTATGCTAAATGTTGTTAATTACAAATTTATTTACAGAATTTAACAATATCTAAATTACTATCACTGCGTAGCATATTAAGATGCTAATTAACCGAACCGAATTAAACGGATTGGTTAAGGAATTTGAGAATAGTTCTCAAGGCTGAAAAGCTATCTTATGTCATTGATACACCTATTCCTGCAATGGTTGCAAACAATGCCTCTGAGGAACAGATTGCTACTTTTAGAAAGTAGCAAGATGATGCATAGTTGGCTCAATGCAACAGCTCGCATCGATGAGTAACGAGCTTCAGCGTCATCATGAAACTATGGATGCTCCAACTATATTCCTACACTTCAAAGAGTTGAATGATGAGGAAAGTAGGACTAATAGATATCAGATATCTAAGGAGTTCTTCCAATCTAGAATGACCGATGGTAGTACAGTAAAGACATATGTCCTTAATATGATCAATCTGATTGAACAAATATGACAACTAGGTTTTGTCATAGATGGAAAATTGATCCAAGATTTGATCTTGCACTCACTCTCGGACTCCTTCTCACAATTGTTGTGAATTTTCAGATGTACAAGCTAGATGTCAGGGTCGCTGATTTGCTTAAACATGTTGAAAGCTGTTGAGAGTCACTTTCCAACCAAGAAAGACCAAGTCTTACTGATAGGGACCAAAGGATCTTCTGAAAAGAAGAACGATTCAAAGAAGGTAAATAGAAAGGAAAATACAAAGGATAATAAGAACAAAACTGATATGGATAGCAAATAAGTTTGCTTCCACTGCAATAAGCCTGGACACTAGAATAGAAACTACGAGAAGTATCTTGCAGAGGCTAACCAGAAGAAGCTTCGGTTACAAATAAAGGTTTGTTCGTAATTGAAATAAATCTTTCAGTAAGTAAAGTTTTTACTTGGGTATTGGATACCGGTTGTGGTTCTCATAAATATAAATTTATGAAGGGACCAAGCAGAAGTAGAAAGCTAAACAAAGGAAGTCTTCCTGCTTGTGGGAATGGAACAAATGCTGGTCCATTAAATGCAGGAACTTATTGTTTAGCGCTGCATACGGGCAAGTCCATTAGTTTAAATAATTAATAATTTACTAAGTAGATTTTACATACTTGACTTACATGAAAAATAAATTTAAATTGGACAAACTAGTAAAAGAAAAGGAGATGATCATTCAAAGAGTTGAATATTTGTATTTGGTAAAATACAAGTCTGAATCATTTGAAAGGTTCAAAGAATTCAGAAGTAAAACTAATTGACAAGGTATATTGATTCTTCAATTGGATCGAGGAATAAATACTTGTGCAATAAGTTTTAAGATCATCTTAAATGGTTTTCTTAAAAATGGATGCTTCATGATACACAATAATTGATTGGTGTATCTAAAAAGAAAAATCGTACCTTGTTAGACATGGGGTGGTCCATAAAGATTTTATTGACATTTCAGTATCCTTCTAGGGTAATGTCCTGAAAACGGCTGTATATCTACAAAATAAGGTAACCTCAAAATCTGTCCCTAAGACTTCATAAGAGTTATGGACAGGGAGGATTTCTAATCTTAAGTATATTAAGATAAAGGGTTGTCCAACTTATGTGAAAATGTTTCAAAAGGATAAGCTTGGGACAAGATTTGACAAGTATAAATTAGTGGGACATCCTAAAGTAAGTTTAGGATAAATATTCTATAATTCTACTTAGCAAAAGATGTTTGTTGCGAAACACGCTGCCTTCTAAGATAAAGGTGTTTATCATTAAAGGGCTAGTGGAAGGATAATAGATCTTGAAGGAGTTCAAGAATCACAAATCACTATTAGTCAAAAGGAGGAACCTATAGATAGACCTATTGTACCACAACTGAATCGTAAATCTGGAATAGTACCAAAGATACCTGGGAGGTATGGATTCATCATAGATGATGGTGATGATGAGGTACGCATCATAGAGGATGATGATCCAGTTATATACAATAAGGCTAAGAGTTGTAGACACTCAGAGAAATGGTAGATGACCATAAAATCCAAAATGGATCTTTGAAGCATTGCTCAAGACCATTCGGATTTTACTTGCGATTGCAGCTGATTACTAAATTTGGTAAATAGACGTGGAGACACCCTTCCTCAAATATAAATTATTAGAGGAGAATGTATGTATGATACAACCAGATGGATTTGTTTCAATGGTTAAAACAAATC
This sequence comes from Panax stipuleanatus, assembly GCA_020205555.1. Taxonomy (NCBI): domain Eukaryota; kingdom Viridiplantae; phylum Streptophyta; class Magnoliopsida; order Apiales; family Araliaceae; genus Panax; species Panax stipuleanatus. The sequence continues at coordinate 18,566,850 of CM035119.1, read as the reverse complement.
ATGTATATGAGCTACAACAATCCATTTATGGATTGAAGCAAGCTTCTCAAAGATGGAATATTCATTTTGATAAGATAATTAAAAGAGTTTGATTTTATCAAAAATGAGAATGAACCTAGTGTGTATAAAAGGGTTAGTGGGAGTGCTGTGACATTCCTAGTATTATATGTTGATATACTACTTATAAGGAATGACATACTAGTGCTATAATAAGTAAAGATAAAGTTATCTAAACATTCATCCATGAATGATTTGGGTAGAACATCCTATATTGGGGATATAAATCTATATAGATAGATTTAAAAGGATGCTCGGCTTAACCCAATGAACGTATATTCATTTGATGCTAAATGCGTTTAGCATGGCAAACTCCAAGAGATATCTCATCATAATGAGCCATGGAGTGTATCTCTCTAAAATTGCCCTCAATAAAAGAGAGATCGCATGAGTAACTATCATGTATGCAATGAAATGTACAAGACTTGATGTTGATCAGTTATATTCTGGAGAAGATCACTATAAGACAGTGATAAACATTTTAAAGTACTTAATCAACACTAAGGATGTAATCATGATTCATGATGGGTCTGAATTAAACTAGAGGACTAAACAGACTCAAGTTTTTAGACTGACCAAGACAACAATAAATTCACTTTAGGGTAAGTCGTTGCCTTAAAAGGTGATGCAGTGAATTGGAAAGGTTCCAAACAGCAAAGAGTTGCTGGTTTAGTGATAAAGACAAAGTATATAGCTGTAAATGAAGTTGCAAGTTGATGTTTCGGATGAAAAGTTCATTACAGAACTAGGAATAGTTCCTAAGTCTCATCTTGGATCTAAACATGTGTTGCGGCATTTTCACTTGATTAAAGAAATCATTAAAAGAGGAGAAGTCACTATAGAGATAGTGAACTCTCAAAAATGACATTGCATATCCATTTACTGAAGCTATCCAACAGCAGGATGATCGTCACTTAGAGAAGAAGGGTACTAGATACCATGGCGTTTGGCTTTAGTGCAAGTGAGAGATTGAAAGTAGTATGCACACAAGCCAATCACATTTGATGATAAAGCATTTACTTTGTAACAATCTTATTCATTTATTAATAAAAGTATTATTTAATTAAAGGCATTTATTTATCTATAGAGTGCTGTTTTTATAATATGTGATAAACCCATAGTTATAAGCAATAATTTTAGAATCATGATGATGATCATGCTAATGAGATCTAAATTCTTAGATAGCTTAAAACTAAAATAGTTCCTAATCGTTGGATTACTAAAAAGGGAATTAGTGAATCCAGATAGATTGGTACATATGTTGCTTGCTCATTGGATGAGGATGATTGATCTCATGATCATTTGTGTGGAGACTCTAAAGCAAGTATGTAGGTGCTTATTGGAGAATAAGTTCACTAAACGTGGCTCGCTAAGGAATACCTAATGGAGTTTTACTTGCCTGTCAATAGGAATTCCTGTAGTGATAGTAGTACAAGTGATCCTTAGACTTGAGATCATCATAGTATCTTGTGTATGATGAATTATACTTTGACATGTCCTTTAAGACCCTTAGGATATATCAAAGGGTATGATTGAGTGTAATAAGTTATATATGGAGATAATGAATGATCAATAAAGAATCTACCACTTCTAGTAAAAGAAGAGATATGTCCTATATGATTCGATAAATAACAACCCAGGAATCCTTGGCCAAGGTGGAATAAAATTAGAAAGAAGTTTCTAATTCGCATTATTTGGAGTTGTGCATTTGAGAATCAAAATACATATAATTAAATAAAATAGGATTTGACAGTAATTCCATATCTTATATTTAATTGGGACATTGTATGGTGGAAGGATTGAATTGTATGGTAACTATTTTCTCACAGGTTCTTTTATGATTAATATTGAAATCTATACTATCTGGAAAGTCGTTGATCGCTAAGGAGGCTTATCCTTATTGTAGAATAAATGTTATTTATTTAAATGAATGATTAGTTTAATTTATTTATTTAAATAAGATTAGAATTGTTTTAATTAATTTATTTACAACCGATTTAATATGAAGAACCTAAAGGGTCACACCATAAAAAGAAGAATATTTATTAAAGAAGCAAATGACATAATCGCAATAATAAGTTAAGTATATTTAATTTAATCTATGGTGATAAAATAAATTAAATAGCTTAATATTTATTATTTAATATTTTAGAAATATTAAATATAAATTAATAAGAGGAGTCTTATTATTATTATTATTATTATTTAATTCTTAAAGGAATTTGTGAATTAATTAATAAGATACTCTCTCTCTCATAAATATTCTTAATAAGATTAGGATGCTAATTAATTAAAAGAGTTTAATTATTCCCAATAGAATTGGGAAGCCTAATTAATTACAGGAGTTTAATTAATTAATATGAAACCCTAATCCTAAATTGTTTAGGAGGGTTGCCTACATCTATAAATAAAAAAGTCTTATTATTGAATTAGGTTAGACACTTTATTCCAAGAGTTGGGAGAGCACTCCTTTTCTAGAGAGAATAAAACTAGGGTTTAACCAAACACCATTCTTCTTGAATTCCTATTCTTTCTTGGTGGATCACCTCTAGAGGCCAAACACTTGGGTGGCTAATGTTGATCAAAGGAAGGATTCAACCCGGTGGATTCAAGTAGAACGCGAAAAGGATTTGGAGATGAACTCGTACCTGAGGAAGCTGGAATCTTCAAGAGTATGAATCTTAATCTCCATCTATTTCGTTTAATTAATAACTGTGCATAAAGGATGATCCGGGTATATGGTTTGTAAAAATTTAAAACTCTAATTTACCATGCTTTCGCTGTTTTTGCAATTTGATTGTATCCATGAATCTTACAAACCTAACAAACCATTCTCAGAAATGATTAAACATGGAGAAATGGCTGAAATGGGATTGAAGTCCGAAAATATCAAAGACCTTACTGCTTTGGAGGCCGTGGCCGAGCACATTCAAACTGGAAGTTATGGGAATAATCCTCGGAGAATCCATAAAAAGAAGGAAGATGTATCCTTGATTCTTCAAGGACAAAATCAGAGAGGCAGTCAAAACTTGTCCATTCAAAGGAGAAATTATTCCTCTGTCCAAACTTCTGCACAACCTTCAAATCCTTCGTTTCAAAAAATCAGAAAAGTTAAATGTCGAAGAACATTAACACCCTTGGGGGACTTATTCAAAAATGTGCTGAAGCTTCTGACAACATAAAAGAAGATTGTCCAGCTCCTTCCTCCGTCTAATCCCAGTGGACGGAATTTTGACCCAAGCAAGAATGTGCTTATCATCCTGGAGCTCCGGGCCACGATACCCAATATTGTTAGTCTCTCAAACACAAAATCCAGGTTCTGATAGACAGTGGGGAGATTGTGGTAACAATACCAGAACAACCGCATGTTTAAGATAATCCTCTGCCTAAACACAATAAGGAGGGCGTCAATATGATCAGTATGGGAAATGGAGAAGGTTCTAAATACCTCCGGTACGTCGGGGAGTCCTCCTCAGTAAACTAGGATACACCGGACAATTGGGAATGTTCAGAAAAGCGGTTTCTGATAGAACAAGAAATCAAATCTATCAAGGAACAAGTTGGTCAACTAGCAGAGTTGGTAGTTTATTAACATCAGATAACACGACAATTGATAAATCAAACCAATCAGCGATAAACAAATCTTCCTATGCCTGAAATTAGTCCCATTGCTTGGAAGGATCATCACCGGTTCCATGAGCATGAACCCTGGCCAGACAAGGTTTCTAGGGAAGAAAAGTTCCGAGCTAACAGGGAGTTCGCCTTCAAAATAATTTCACTCATTTGAATCAGCCTATGGAAGAAATTCTCCAAATGTTGATCAACGAGGGGAAAGTCATAGAATTGTTACCCCCAATGGACCCTCGATTCAGGAAGTTCAATCCCAATAGGATCTGTCAATATCATTCCAACACGTCTGGTCATGACACAGAGGATTCTTGGGGACTTCGTCACTTAATTCAAATTTTAATTGAAAGCAGTGAGCTGCTGAAAGTAAACCAAGATTATGGTTATCCTACTGAGGGATTAATCTTTCCTCCTATGTTATGGAATTTGAAAGAAGTAGTGGCTGTCATTTCCTGTGAGAAAGATCTAGCCATAACGCCCTTGATACTTTAGGGAAAAAGGGCCCAAGAAGAAAAGAATGTGAAAGTGGTTGCACCCGAACCTCTAATATTGCCATTTAAACCGCAATATCCTATAGTTAGCCTGAAGAGAGTCCCATGGAACTACGGGAAAGATGAAGGATCAACATCAAACCACATTGCTATTATATCAAAGGAAAACCCGTTGTATCTGCCTCAACGAGTAATCAACTCAGTCATTAAAGCCAAGGGAAGAGTGTCTGAGGGGAAAATTGAAGAATTCCTCAGCAAGATGGGGCATAATGAAGTCAAATTGGTGCACAGATTAAAAGAAGCACCCCGACAGGTATCCATTTTGGGTTTGGTCTTATCTTTGGAAGATCATCACAAGATTCTAGTGAAAGTATTGGAAGAAGTACATTTGCCGAAGACGGTAGATACTGAGAAATTTCATCATGTGATAGAGCACATTTTCAACAGTAATGTGATATATTTCACTGATGATGACGTACTAGTGGAAGGGACTGGTCATTACAAGTTATTGCACATAGCAGTGATGTCCTCATGATATGTGGTCGGAGGTGTATTGATAGATTGAGGATCATCCCTAAACATCTGTCCCTATGACACATTGGAAAGAATGAAGATCAATCCAAGTCAAATACGGACTAGTCATGTAGTTATAAAGGCCTTTGATGGATCTCGGTGAGAGGCTGTAGGAGAAATTAAACTTCCATTGGTGATTGGTCCCTATACTTTCTACGTATCCTTCCAAGTACTAAACGTTACCACAGGATATAATTTACTGTTGGGAAGACAGTGGATCCATATTTTCAGAGAAGTTCCATCCACCCTTCATTAACAAGTCAAGTACAACATTAATTGCAATCTGGTAACTGTCAATGTCGAACCAGAATATCATGTCCATATACAAAGCGATATGCCTATGATCAGTCTTGATGAAGGAATTGAGCCTGTCAATTTTCAAGCTCTTGAAATGAGCAACACTCAATACATACCTATTGGGGCACCAGCCTTAAAGCCAAGAGTCTCTACCAAAGTAATGACGGTTGGTTAAGAAATGATATCCTTGGGTTTCTGCCCTAGAAAAGGGTTAAGAAAGAGTCAGCAAGGAATCAGAAGTCCAGTTCAAATCCCTAGCCATACAGGGAAGGCTGGATTAGGCTATTTCTCAAGATTAAACAACCGAAATCCGCATAAGCATCCACCGATTCCTTCCTCTACCATTCTGCTACCAAACCTCACAGATGCAGGATTTGTGAAGCCTATGACAAAAATTCCTGTTGCAGTCATAAGGATGCTGATTCCTAAGACTAAACCGATCATTGAAAAAGAATTCATGAAGCTTGATAAGGAAAGCAAAGAAGGGAAGGAAAGGTTCCTACGGGGAGGACGAGACCCGTTTGCCAAGATGTATTTTCTAGTGCATACTAAGGGGATGAACAATGATATCCCAGATGATGATTCTGCAAAAGATCAACTCACAATCCCTTACATGGACAGAGCTGAAGGGAGTGTCCCAAAGGGGAATGTCGACCTTGACAAAGATGCTGTCTTAGTCATTATCAAAGAGGAGATGGACAACAACAACCCATTTATCCTCTTTGTTAATGAGGATTTGACTCTAGAAAATTGGAGCAGCACTCCATGCATCAATCGAAAAGGGTAAAAGGGCAGAAAGTCCATCTGCCCTGAAGTGTGGTTTTATTTCCTGCTTATTTTGTTGCACAACAATAGCAGTTAATTTTGTCATGCTTTTGCTAATGCTTTGTATGATCAAAAAGTTTCATATATTAAGTGAAAGCATTTTGTTTTCAGTACTCTAGAGTTGGATTTGTTTGGCCTTGCTGATGAGATGCCAAATTTTCACAGTGACTATAATTGCGATGTAGAGTTGGACTTTGACTTGATGTGGATTGATTAAGAGGAGATAGATGACTATGAGGTGCCTTAGGAGATCAAAGAATGGGTCAAAGACAAACCCAAACCAAACCTCAATCAAACCATCGCTGTCAATATCGAAACCTTAGAAAACCTTAAAGAAATCCAAATAGGCATGGACCTTACCCCAAACCAAAGAAAAGACCTGATTAGCCTCCTAACACAGTTTCAAGATGTGTTTGCATGGTCACATGAGGAAATGATTGGTTTTTCTATTGACGTTGTCATTCATCGTCTGTCCATTAAAGAGGGATTCAAGCCAGTCAAGCAGAAGCTCAGGTGACTTAAACCTGAGTGGAGCCTGAAAGTCAAAGAAGAAACTATGATGCAATTCAAAGCCGACACCATCATGGTGTTAACCTACCCTGAGTGACTGTCCAATATAGTTCCTGTGCCTAAGCCCAGATGGAAGGTACGAGTATGTGTGGATTACCGGGATTTGAACAAGGCTTGTCTCAAGGACAACTTCCCAGTACCTTTTATCCACATACTAATAGACAACATGGCATAGTATGACATGTATTCTTTTGTTAATTATTTTGTCGGGTTTCATTAAATAATGGTTGCTGAAGAGGACAGGGAGAAAAAAACCTTCATTACTCCCTGGGGAACCTTTTGTTATAGACGATTATCTTTTGGAGTTATCAATGCCGTTGCCACTTATCAGCGAACCATGATGGCCCTTTTTCATGACATGATGCACAAGGAAATAGAGGTCTATGTGGATGATATCACCGTCAAATCCCAGAAGGAAGATGACCACATCAGCCATCTCAAAAAGTTTTTCAACCGGTTGCGCAAGTATGACTTAAAGCTGAATCGGGCCAAATGTGCCTTTGGTGTCAAATCAGGCAAGTTATTGGGATTTCTAGTAAGCAACAGAGGCATTAAACTAGATCCTGCCAAAATTAAAGCAATCACCGAGATGCCCGTGCCCCGAATAGAAAAGGAAATGAGTGGATTTCTGGGGAGAATCAATTTTATAAGCAGGTTCATCTCTCAACTCACAGCAACATGTGAACCCATATTTAAGCTATTAAGGAAAAACTCCTCCATGAAGTGGAATGAAGATTGTCAAAAAGCCTTCATTTCCATCAAGAAGCAATTGATCGAAGCCCCTATCTTGGTGCCCCCAAGAAATGAGGTTCCCCTGTTTATGTACCTGTCAGTCAATGCCAATGCTATGGGCTGTATGCTAGGGCAGAAGGATGATAGAAATAAGAAAAGAGCTATCTATTACCTCAGCAAAAGATTTAGTAACGGCGAGCAGAAGTACACTTTGATTGAAAAGACCTGTTGTGCGTTAGCATGGGCCGCCATGAGGTTACAACATTATCTCCATAGACACACGACCTATCTCATATCTCGCATGGTTCCTATGAAGTACGTATTCAGCAATCCCATATTGAATTGTTGATTGTCCAAATGGAAGTTAATCCTCCAATAGTTCGATATCATCTACGTGACTCAAAAGTCTATCAAAGGTCAAGGAATTGCGGATCAATTGGCTGAAGCACCATCAGAGAATTTCAAACCCTTGGAAACTTATTTCCCGGATGATGGGATAATGACAATCCAACAAATCCATCGAGAAAATACAGTCCAATATTAGAAAATGAATTTTGATGGAGTCGTGAATATGGAAGGTGCCGGAGCAAGGGCAGTTCTTGTATCTTTTATAGGAGAACAGTATCCTATGACCATCAAGCTACAGTTTACCAACACCAACAACACAGTCGAGTATGAATGCTGTATAATGGGTTTTAAACTAGCCGAATCCATGGGTATCAAACGATTATTGGTCTTTGGGGATTCCGAGTTGTTTATCAAACAAACCGCCGGAGCATATCATACTAAAGAATTGCATTTACTGTCCTATCATCGGAAAGTTATCAAGATAGGCACGGAGCTTAAAGAATAACTTTCATCCACATCCCTCGAAGTAGAAATGACTTTGCTGATGCATTGACAACATTGGCTTCCTTGATCCACATATCTGATAGGATGGGAATTCCTGACATCAAATTTGCAAGCCAAAAGGCCTTGGCATATGTGAATTACATTGGAGAAGTATCAGATAAAATACGTCCCATCAAACAACCTTGGTACCAAGATATAAAAGAATATATGTGAGATAGATCTACGCCCGCCGGGGCAAGTCAAGCTGAAAGGAATTGGATTCATAAGATGGCTATGAAATTCTATTTGAACGAAGACGCAATCTATAAAAGGGATGCTGGAATAGGCCTTTTAAGATGCCTAGATAAAGATCAAGCCCAAAGACTCCTAGATGAAGTTCATGACAGAGTGTGTGGTCCACACAAAAGCGGTCATTTACTTACCAAAAAGGTATTGAGAATGGGGCATTACTGGATCTCTCTCAAACCTGACTATGATGATTATGTCAAAAGATGTTATCAATGCCAAGTCTATGGAAATGTTATGCACACACCTCTGAACGAATTACACTGCATGAGTTTGCCGTGGCCCTTTTTTATGTGAGGAATGGACGTGATTGGACCAATAGAACCCAAAGCTAGCAATGGTCATCGATTCATATTCACCATGATCGACTACTTCACCAAATGGGTAGAGGCTGCCTCTTTTCCCAAAGTCACCAAAGAGGTAATCATTGGTTTCATCAGAAAAATTATAATCTGTCGATATGGACAACCGGAGGTGATCGTATCAGACAATGCTAAGAATCTAAACAACCAGATGATGAAAGAATTATGCATTATGTTTTAGATTATCCGTCATCTATCGTTCCAAGATGAATGGTGCCGTCAAAGTAGCCAACAAGAACATCAAGAAAATCATGCAATAAATGTCCGCCAATCACAAGGGATGGCCTGACTTATTGCCTCTGACTCTGCTAGCCTACAGAACGCCAATGCACACTTCTACTGGGGCTACCCCCTACTCATTAGTCTATGGCATGGAAGCAGTACTCCCCATAGAAGTAGAAATGGAATCATTGAGGGTGTTAATAGATGCTCAGATGGAAGAAGACCAGTGGTTGCAAGAGCAGTACCACCAATTATCTCTGATAGATGAGAAAAGGGCTACAACCATCTTTCATGGGCAATTATATCAGTAAAGGATTGCTTGGTTATACAACAAGAAAGTTCGGCTTTGGTAATTCAAAGAAAATGACTTGGTGTTGAAGAAAGTCCTTACCACTCAAGATGAAGCCAAAGGAAAGTTTGCCTCGAATTAGGAAGGCCCATTCATTGTCAAAGAAGTGTTGAGGAGGAGCCATCAGATTGCAAGAAATGGATGGGAAAGAATTTCCCCAGCTTATCAATTCAGACACCGTGAAGAGGTACTATGTCTGAGACATCTGTAAACTGCCATTCGGGTCCTGTGAAAAAAGAAAAAGACAGCAACAATCAATCAAAATAGGTCTTTACAACAAGTCTGAACTATGAATGACCTGATCTCCCTCAACCACGGGAGTATGTAGGCAAGCATCTATGGTGCGGTTAAACCAAACAAAAAAAATCCAAAACCCCCTCAAACCAAGCTCAAACCCAAATAAACACTTTTCAACCATTCAGGCCAAGCCTGAACTACGAATGACCTGATCTCCCTCAACACGGGAGTATGTATGCAACCATTTATGGTGCGGTCTAACCTTCAAGAAAAAAATAACACTTTTTGAAAACCAGTCCCAAGACATAAAACCTCATATAAAATTCAAATACTATCAAGCCTCCCTGATCAACAGACCTTTCTGAGATACTCTTTGACATCTCAATGTCAATCCATCAAGGAAAAGCTCAAGATATATCAAGACAACAATTCATGAAAAAAGTGGTAATCATTCAGCAATGACAAAATATATCCAAAAGGGAAGTGGATCAAAATATATTTCTCTGCCATATAATACTGTTTAATATATATAATGTATCCTATACATGACAAAAATGACTGACCTAGTCTGTGCAGGAAAATAAAAGTTAGTCTATAAACCCGCTAATAAACGGGATAGCAAGTCCAACATGGCATCCCTCTCAAAAGATGGAGGTGCATCTGTAAGCTCCTGCCCTAAGGTCTCTATACGAGCTAGAAGATCCACAATAATCTTCATAGTGCTACCATGATCATCTATCAATGCATCCATATCTACAACAATGCTATATGTGTAAGATCTAAGTGCAGTACTATCAGCAATAGAAGTGGCCCGGGCAGCTAAAGCCTCATCCCTCTCAACAAAAGCAGCATCCCAGGCAACTAGGGCATCATTTCTCTCGACAAAAGCTGCGTCCCGAGTGGCTCGAGCATCGTCCCTCTCAATAAAAGCAACATCCTTACCAGAAAGGGCTGTCAAAATTAGCGCTCTTACTTGATCCCTCTCAAAGGTCATCCGAGATAAAGAATCTATAAGAGATGGGCCCGCAGCAGTAGAAGTGCTCAGGCTGTCACTGACCAAAGCCGCTGTCAAACCAGCAAATAACTTGTCCTCGGTGGGAGAATCAGGGTCCTTCATAGGCTCCTCATCATCAGAATTAATACTCGGCTCTGAGTGAACAACCACGATCGATGCAATGTCTGCCTCTAGCCATGCCGAGTACTCTAAAGAACTACCCGGATGACTAGTCCAAAAATTAGCCCTCTCGCGACTGGTCCAACAATCATAAATCCTGGTCAAATCATCTGCTGACAGAGATGAAGCTGATAGTCGTTGATCCATTGCCCCATTAAAGTGGTGAATATCCTAAAACTGGTTAAACTGTCCCATGACAGCCAGTTGATGATATATGGTCACCCCTCTAAGACCAACCAGGGGTAGATAATCCATGTCAACTACATGAGTAATGAAGCTATAAGGAGAGCTGAGCCCTGAACATGATAAGATCGCAAAGGGGTCCTCGATCATCATCAGAAAATCCAACCAAGATGATGCATCTATACACTCAGCCGGCTGAAAAGAATAGGCCGTGGATATCTCATGAGTAAAACAATACCCGTGATGTCTAAAAGTGCTGATCGGTCTCAAGTGTGTCATGAACCACACGTATAATAAAACGACACTCCCCCTGAAGAACCCCACATAATGGGTATGGCAAAATGTAGCCGACCTCAAGGTCTCCGCCAATATCATGGCGAACCACTGTGATCAAGCCGATGTCCAAATGGTCCATATACAGTGACATGTACTAGTAAGTTGTGACACACATCAACAGAATATCTACATGAGCAATCTTCCACTCCCCTGCAGTGATAGTAAAGTCTCATGAATATCGTGCATAGCTGTCCAGCAATCCAAATCGATCAATCAAGAAATCCAAGGACACCACATGCCTTGAAGTGATCTCATTCGCGATGACTCTACGCCACAAACCAGTCAGGGTCATAAACTGCCGTCTCATATTGTTGATTTCCATCCTAGCACAAGGACGATCTAACGACAAATTAGTAATGCGCTTATACTCATCTAACGTAGGAGTCAGCTCATAAATACCGAACCTGAAAACCTGTCGCTCAGGTATCCAACAAAATAGCATGCTATCTACGAAGCCCAATGGAATCTGGAAAGCTAAGATGGCCATGGAAAGCACAAACATCTGATCAACTGTCTCCTTATCCGTGGGAGGAAAACTGTCATACCATGATCTCAAAGAAGAGGCTATCAATGTGGGTGGCATGTTCTCAATCCGACTGACAGTAGATGAAGACATCTGTAGAACTGTATCATGAGACCATGCAGGGGTCAATGCTAAACTCACCTATATGAATGCATATCCATGACATAATGCATGCATCATAATAGATGATAATGATAAATGACAATAGGATGCAATAGATAGGAAATATCATACATTTGTAAATACACTGTCTAATAAAAGCATCATCTCTGTCTTCCACTAAAATACAAATATAAAAAGTACAGGGAAATGGGGCACAGTCTCCCAATGACTAACAGAGGCCTATCAAAAGAGATAACAAGAAATGGGGTACAACCGCCCAACAACTAACAGAGGCCTATCAAAAGATATAACAAGAAACATATTAGAAGAAATCTATGATATCTATATCACCCAAATGATTAACCTGCTATAACTCCTCCCGAGTCACTGAATCTCTGCCAGAAGGGATGTTGGGCCAATAAAGAGGAGGATCTGCACCAGTGAAACTGCCAGAATATGGACCATCTGAGGGGCCAACGCCGTAGCTGGAAGGATCAAAAGAATCTGCCTCTGAAGGATCCCTTCCAAGGTTCCTGATGAACAAATATGTCCGGTTCAATCACTAGGTCAAACTGGAAATCTGCTCCATGTGAGTAGGGTCTCGAATGTAGGCTATACAGTCTGTTATCATTACAGACCCAGGAACCATATCTGTTATGAACTGAGTGGCGCGGGTTTGAGCCCCAATAGTGCGAGGACTCCACCAGCAATAAAATGCCTCCTGTGTGTGAGGGCCCTCTGACAATGTGAAGCCAACCTAGCCCATCATGGGAATGTCTACAACAGGCTGAGATAGGGACCAATGTTGCCTAGCAGGAGGTAGGAATGGAATACGAATCTCTCCTGTGACGCTCCTGATAGCACATTCTCCTAAGTAGAGCTCCCAGCCTCCATCAGTCAAAAGAGGAATCTGACGAGTAGAAATATTTACTCTACCCCCGTTGAGAATCCATCCTCAAAACTGACTGTCAGATAATCAGGGGTGTAAGGAACCCACGTGATAACAGCAGCGGTCAATAGCTCCAACTGCAAGCGAGAATGAGTAAACCCCTCTACTACAGGGACCTCTATAAAGGTGGAATAATTCCATCGCCGTCCTCGTGGATAGGTCTCCAAACCTAGAGTAGTAGCCGGGCATAGGCAAGGGAGCCTCTCATATGCCCAAAACTAGAAGTGAAAAGATCCAATGTCCTCAGTGATAAAGATTGGCAATCCAAATGAGAGAAATTAAAAGGTGAAAGAGAAATTACTCACCAGCAGAATGGGGTAAAAACCCAGCCAAGCCTCCGTCACGCCCTCAGAGCGTAGGGCATCCCACAAAGAAAATATGTGAAGCTGAAGGAGCCTCAATCAAAATCTCTGATGCGATCCACATCCCGAGTGGCGCTAACCAGAGCAAAAGAGATCTTCGAGAAGTTGTTCGCTATAAAATAACCCCTGATGATGACCAAGAATAATCACCGAAGAATGAGATCTCTAACCTTCTGATCAATAGGCAGAGGCTCAGTCAAATCCCCACTCGTGGCATCCACACTCAAGGGCTTAGAGCGGATAGTTAGACCCTTGAGGGCCATAGCAGGTACTCCCAAAAGGGATTGAACGACAGTAGGTGAAATATCAGCCACCAAAGGCACCGGCTCACCTGTAAACTCCAACCCCGTGATGAACTGCCAGTCCATCGGGGTCATCATCACCTCACAGTCCAATAAATAGAGAGACTGGGTCTTATGGAACCAGCGCTCAGATAAAGCCCACATATAACCACAAGGGCAATGACGGGGAGGAATAGAGAAGAAGGCCTCGAAACCCTAAGAGTTGACGATGGCCTGTTACTCCGAATAGAAAGTCTGGTACGAGGAATAAATGCTAAACTAGTTCCCCTTGGGCTAAGTAAAGCCGGGAACCAGCATCAAATTGCAAATCAAGATTAAGCCCTTGGCCCGAGAATGGAAAAAGGAAGAAATTCCATAATGAAAATTTTAGCTACCTCATTTACGTGGAGATAGATCGAAAGATGGCGTCTCAAATCCTCCAAAAGATATGGAATCATCATGATGATAGGTGGAAGCTCCCGACGTGGGGTAGTCAAAGTTGGAGCATGATCCACGATAGGGACATCCTCCTCCTCGTCCACATCATCCGGCCTCTCAACCCGGATATGACGAATCACTGACTCAGTCAACCGGCGAGGCTGCCGGGCTGGACGAGGCTGAGGGACATCAGAAGATCTCCTCCTCCTCACACCTGCAGAGACCCTACTAGAGCTACTCGGTATATCTGAATCCGTAACCTGAACAAAATCTCCAAATCTCCTTAGAAAAGGGTGAGGTAAGTTTCAAACTTACAACATATTAACATTAAATCATTGTTTCATCCCTAATATAAGTTCTTAAGTGTAAGACCCCAACTTTTATGAATAAAGATTTAATTTTCTCTACATATTATTCTAAATAGTAAAGTGTTGATTTGTTTTAATGTTATAGTTATGGGTGATTTGTGCAAATTTTACAAAATAAGAAAGTGGTCATAAAATATTTGTTGTGCAGGGGAATATTCGTTTAGTCGGGAAATATTCTTTTTGTCGGAGAATATTCATACGACGGCGTAATCATTGGTAGACCCCACAATGGAATAACCGTCGGATACAAAAAGCGACAGAAATAACCTTTTTATAAAAACAAGGGCAAGGCTTTTACCGTTAAACTGTTGAAATACCCGGTGATAAAAGTACAGTAATACGCGCTGTTGCACAGTAGCATACGGTATTGCACAATATCTCTGATTATTGATTCTTACGTAAGAAGTCACTCAGTATTTCATTCAATAATTGCCACAGTAGTTGTTGCATAGTATCTCATATTATTGATTCAATTATTATCACAGTATCATCTGCATAATACTTTAAATTATTAAATCAATAATTGACATGACACAGTTACTCATATTATTATTATTAACATTATTGACAATGTCTAGAAAAGTTCTGTCAAGAAAAAGGGTTAGGTTATTTAATTGTGCGCCAGTAAGGAGAAATCCTTATCGGAAAGCCCCTTCTGTCCTGGGAACGATCTGGTTGTCAATATTGTGAGTTATAATATTAATGATGACTTGTTGATATAAATATTTTCATTGTGTTGGGAATATTAATTTTAATGGAAATCGATATTTATTTTGATAATAATTAATTTCTGGACGTTAAATTGACCAAACGGGCAATTAATCGGATAAATGAGCAATTAATTGCTATTAGTTCACATGCAAGGAACTATTGGTTCACATGCAAGGAACTATTGGTTCACATTCAGGTACTATTAGGGGATGTTGTGCAAGATTGATATTACTTGAGGGACTAAATTAAAAATGAAGGTAAAGATGAAGGTACTAAAGTATAATTAACCTTGTAATTTGCCACCTTTTCCTGGCCTATAAATACTCCTCCATTCATTCATTATTCCCTACCATTTTGAAGAGCAAAGTTATAATCACAAACTATAGTGAGAGAAACTATACAGAGAGAATAAGAGAGAAAGAAGAAGAGTATTCTGTTACTACACTATTCAGTATTCGATCTCCTACTATGGTAAAGGATGTTATTTTCTTTCAATACTTGTAAGGGTTGTCATTCTATTCCTTATTAAGCTGTGGGAATAATCTGTCTACGCGAACTACTGCATGCATGGTGAATAACCCTTCGTATTCATTTATTTATTAAGTCGTAGGAATAACCTGTCTATGCGGACTACCACATATCTGGTGAATAACTCTTCTTATTCATTCTTTATTAAATTATGGAAATGATCAGTCTACGCGGACTACAGCATGACAGGTGCAAATTCATTTGCAGTTTCTTATATTATTTCATTTCAGATTCCTAAATCTAAACTTACTACGCTAAGTATTACTTCTATAATTCCTGAAATGATTAGAAATTACTTAAGGTTTTCGCGTCATCTAATATGATTTCACTAGAATATTGGTCTGAACTTCTTATTGAAATTTTCATCTTTTTATGTTGGGGTACTATTCATTCAGGTACTATTCACGATAAAAATTGGTTTCTTTTTTGTCCAAATTATTTTTGATATATGAATATCATTCTTAAATTTTGCTCCACAATTGATTATTATGTTGACAATTTGAACATTCTTGAACTTGGATAAATTAAATTATAAATCTCTAATATTTATCCTTGATCTCATTTGATTCGTTCTTTATATCATTTTTCATCATCCGCAGTCTTAAATTGTGGTGAAAGTTGTCTTTGGACCGTAGTGCAAAGATGAACTGTTGATTGATGAATATCTTTGGCCCGTAGTGCAAAGATGAACAGTTGATTGATGAATATCTTTGGCTCGTAGTGCAAACTTGGACAGGTGTTTGGCATGATCATGACCACTGGTGATACAAATAAATATCTTTGGCCCGTAGTGCATAGATAATTCATTGATTGGTGTTATAGGCATAAAATATTGATGATGGACTTTTAAATCATAGAAGATAGTTGACATCATTCTCTACTTGACTCTTCTAATGGATTGCTATTTTCGCTGCAGTTGTTGATCTAAAACTTGTTGTCTATTGTATTTTATCAGATTTTTCTTTGTTGAGAACTAAGGATAATTTGTTCTACATTATTTTAGTTATAATATTCTTTACTAGGCTAGTTGAGCTCACCCTTTTCTTTCATTGTTCTTTTCAGGATATGAGAATATAGTTGGGACTAGTCGGGGAATGGAGTGATGGTCCGAGATAATGCTATATTAGTCCCCACTATTTTGTAAAATAGTGTGATAATAATTTTAATGAGAACTTAATTTGAGCGTTGATATTTTTGTATTTTATACGACATAATATCTGTATTGAAGCTCACAGTCTGTGTGATCGTATTTTGCACGACAGTTTAATGTAATAAGATTTGTATTTGGATTCTGTACCATATATTTGGCGACTCAGAATGGGTTGTAAACTGGACCTATTTTGGGGGCGACAAAGTTGGTATCAGAGCTTAGGGATATGATCTCTGACGGAGATCTGGGAATTAAACTAGGAGGGGAGAGACGAGTAAAACCTTCGTTAGTGTGTATTACCTAAGCTTATTTGTTATTTAATTGGTCGGTCGAAATATAGGGATAAATGTGACATGCCAATTTTTTTTAATTAACCCTTGTTTTATGGCAGTATTTGAGAATGGCATCTGAAAATCTAAGCAATGGAGCATACGAGACCATTGAGACACCGCCAATCAATAACCAGGATAATGTGCATCAAGAAGGCAATAATCCTCTTGTAAACACCACCACCGACCAAATGATGAACGATGGCGTGTTTAAGAGCTTTCTACAATTCATGCAAAACCCGACGAGAGAGACTCCTGTTCAAAATGCAGGTGGAAACAATGGTAACTCACGACAGGTCACTGCTAAGCAATTCAAGGAGTAGGGACTGCCGATGTTTTTGGGAAAGCCGGAGCCACTCAATGCATATGCTTGGATTAAGTCGATTACCAAAATATTTGATGTCCTGGGATGCATAGAGGAGAAAAAGGTTCCCGTCTCCACCTTTATGTTGCGTGGAGAGGTAGATTACTGGTGGGAATCTGTGAAATGTACTCAACTTTCCGCACTTAAGATGTCTTGGGAGAAGTTCCAAAAAATTTTCAACGACAAGTAATTTCCAGAGAGTATTCGTCATATAAAGGAGGTGGAATTCATCAAACTTGAATAGAACAATTCGACTGTATCACAATACGAGGCCAAGTTTGCGGAATTTTCCCGATTTGCATCCCATTTGGTGGATAATGAGGAACGAATGACACGAATATTTTTGAGAGGTTTGAAACCTGAAATTTGTGAATACCTTATTTCTCATAAACTTTGTTTGTATTCATATGTTGTGAATAGGGCTCAATTATTGGAGCGAGATAATGAGACTGTTCAACCAAAGGACAACAACCATAGTCGTACTGGTGGCAACAGTCATCAAAACAATGATAACGAGCGTAGAGGAAATTATCGTGCCAGAAATGGTAACCACTTCGATGGTAATCATGGCCAATATAATAGAAAAAGTGAGTCAGGTGGAAATTTTAAAAAGAGAAGATTCAACAACGACAACGGAAAAACATCGGCACCAGCACCAGCAACCGTTTATATGGGAGGGGAACGACCACCGATCGTATTTTACAAATGTAGACAAAAGGGACACATCAGTCCAAATAGCACACAACAATTCAAGGTGTGCTACAGTTGCGAAAAGGAAGGTCACATAGCTTGAGTGTGCCCTATAGCAAAGTCAAGTCCAGCTGGAATGGTGACACCAAAGGCTGTCCCAGACAAGTCAAATTCGGTGGTTCAAGGGAGAGCGTGTGTTGTGACTTCCCAAAATGGGAGGAACCAGAACAAAGTTATCACAAGTAAGCTAATCATAAACTCTTTTGAAGTCTATACCGTATTAGATATCGATTTTACCCATTGTTTTATTTCACCTGCTTGTGCTTAACTTTTGAACTTGACCCCTAGGAAATTAGACTTTGATTTATCTGTTGAAACTCCATTGGGAGAAACCTTCGTTACATCCATAATTTACAAATCTTTTTTGATTCAAATTGGCACCCTCACATTACCTATTGATCTCATCTCTTTGAAAATACTTGCATTTGATGTGATTTTAGGAATCGACTGGTTAACCACTCATCATGCTAAAATTGATTATTTTCGTAAGGTTGTTTGCTTTCATATTCCTAACCAACCTGTTATACGAATTCAAGTAACCAAACCCCTAAAATCCATCATTGTCATTTCAAGTTATAAAGCTATTTGTTTATTGAAAAACGGATGTCAAGCTTTCTTAACCCATGTCACCGATTTAAAAAAGAATACGTCAGATTTGAATGATATTTCTGTTGTTAATAAATTCCCTGATGTATTTCCCGAAGAACTTCCTGGCCTACCCCCGGAACATGAAGTTGAATTTTTTATTGACCTTGAACCCGATACAAAACCCCTTTCCAAAACCCCATATCGAATGGCTCCTATTGAACTTTAGGAGTTAAAGGTCCAACTACAGGAGTTGTTAGACATCGGCTTTATACGTCCTAGTACATCACCTTGGGGTGCTCTTATTTTATTCATAAAGACGGAAGTATGCGACTTTGTATTGATTATCGGGAGTTAAACCATGTCACCATAAAAAATAGGTATCCGTTACCTCGCATTGATGACTTGTTTGACCAGTTGCAAGGTGCTAAATTCTTCTCAAAGATCGATCTTCGTTATGGATATCATCAGTTAAAGATTAAAACTGATGACATTCCAAAGACTGCCTTCAAAACTCGATACGGGCATTATGAATTCTTAGTCATGTCTTTTAGATTAACTAATGCTCCTGCTGCCTTCATGGATATGATGAACCAAATATTCAATAAATATTTGGATCATTTTGTGGTTGTCTTTATTGATGACATCCTCATTTACTCCAAAAGCCATGAAGATCATGAGCAACACTTGAGGCTGATACTCCAAAAGTTTCGTGAAAAAAAACTATATGCCAAGTTGAAGAAATGTGAGTTTTGGCTTGAGAAAGTAGCATTCCTTGGGCACGTGGTATCAAAACATGGAATATCAATTAACTCGGTGAAGATTGAAGCAATAAAAAGTTGGGAGCAACCTAAGTCAGTAACCGAAATACGTAGCTTTCTGGGCTTAGCTAGTTATTATCAGAGATTCGTGGAAGGATTTTCTCGAAGTGCCACTACATTAACTCAGCTGACTCGAAAAGATACAAAATTCGGATGTAGCGAGGAATGTGAGAAGGGTTTCCAGGAACTCAAGAGGAGACTCATTTAAGCACCTGTTCTGACAATACCATTTGGTTCTGACGGATTTGTCATCTACAGCGATGCGTCAAGTAAAGGGTTAGGATGTGTTCTCATGCAACATGGGAAAGTTATAGCCTATACCTCATGACAACTCAAAGAATATGAGAGGAATTATCCTACTCATGATCTAGAGTTGGCAGCAGTCATTTTCGCGTTAAAGATATGGAGACACTAGCTGTGTGGGGAGAAAGTGGAGATATATATAGATCATAAAAGCATCAAATATTTCTTTACCCAAAAGGAACTCAACATGCGGCAATGACGTTGGCTCGAGCTATTGAAAGATTATGATCTTACTATTCAATACTATTCTGAAAAAGCGAACGTGGTAGCTGATGCGTTGAATAGAAGATCATATGCGAGAACGAGTACGATACTGTCAACCCAAAGGCCCATTTTGTATGACTTACAAAGGATGGAGATAGAGTTAAAGACTAGCGACCCATGTGAAGATGATAAATATACGTGTAGAACCATCTTTAATTGATAAAGTTAAAGCTGCTCAAGCTACAGACCCAGAGCTGATGAATATGAAGAAGAAGGTGCTAGTCCAGAAGCAAGAATCGACGAAGAGGGAATACTTTGAGTTAACTCCAGACTTTGTGTTCTGAACGACTCTGATTTAAAGTATAAAATCATGATGGAAGCACACAACACACCGTTTGCAATCCATCCTGGAAGTTCCAAAATGTATCGTGATCTTCGACATGCATTTTAGTGGAGCAACATGAAGAGAGAGTTCGCGAAGTTTATCTCGAGGTGTTTAACGTGCCAACATGTCAAGGCGGAGCATCAAGTGCCAATGGGTCCATCGCAACCACTTGAGATTCCAAAATGGAAGTGGGAACATATCAACATGGATTTCGTTCCGAGTCTTCCCAAGGTTTCTCAAGGCATAGATGCAATTTGTGTCATTGTCGATAGATTAACCAAGTTTGCTCATTTCTTGCCTATACGAGAAAATTATTCACTTGAACGTCTTGCTCGTATGTACATAAATGAGATTGTAAGATTGCATGGTATGTCGGTATCCATAGTTTCTGATCGAGACAAAAGATTCACTTCACGATTTTGGGTCAGCTTGCAGAAAGCTATGGGCATTGATTTAGGATTCAGTTCTGCATATCATCCTCAAACGGACGGGCAATCGAAAAAGACTATTCAAACTCTTGAAGATCTATTGAGACTCTGCGTTCTAGACTTCAAAGGAAGTTGGGACAAGTACTTACCATTGGTGGAATTCTCCTACAACAATAGTTATCAAACAAATATAGGCATAGCTCCATTCGAGGCATTGTATGGACTAAAGTGTCGTTTTCCAATATGCTGGGACGAGGTGGGTGAAGCAACATTGTTGGGACCCGAGTTGATACGCATGACTACAGAAAAGATTCAAATAATCCGATAACGTATACAAACATCACAAGATCGACAAAAAAGTTATGTTGATCTTCATCGAAGGGATGTGGAATTTACTGTCGGAGACTAGGTATTGTTATATGTTGCTCCATGGAAATGAGTTATGATATTCAAAAAGAGAGGAAAGCTTAACCCACTGTAGACACTCGAAATTTAGCTTCCCTGTTACTAACACTGTAGGAGGGCAAGACTGCCATCAGTTCAACCCCCGTCTCAATACCAGGCCATCAAATCAACCCCGGTCTCAATACCGGGCCATCTGTTCAACCCCGGTCTCAAATCGAGCCTCAAATCAACCCCGGTCTCAATACCGAGCCATCAACTCAACCCCAATCTCAGTACCGGGCAGTCAAATTAACCCCGGTCTCAATACCGGGTCATTAGTTCAACCCCGGTCTCAATACCGGGTCATCAACTCAACCCCGATCTCAATATCGGGCCATCAAATCAACCCCGATCTCAATACCGGGCAATCAACTCAACCCCGGTATCAATACCGGGCCATCAAATCAACCCCGAACTCAATATCGGGCCATCAACTCAACCCCGGTCTCAATACCGGGCCATTAAATCATCCCCGATCTAAATACCGGGCCATCAACTCAACCCAGATCTTAATATCGGGCCATCAAATTAACCCCGATCTCAATACCGGGCCGTCAACTCAATCCGGTCTCAATACCGGGCCATTAAATCATCCCCGGTCTCAATACTGGGCCATTAACTCAACCCCAGTCTTAATACCGGGTCATCAACTCAACCCCGGTCTCAATACCGGGCCATCAAATCATCCCTGGTCTCAATATCGGGCCATCAACTCAACCCCGATCCCAATATCGGGCCATCAACTCAACCTCGATCTTAATACCGGGCCGTCAACTCAACCCCGGTCTCAATACCGGGCCATCGAATCCACCCCGATCTCAATACCAGGCCATCAACTCAGCCCCAGTCTCAACCCGGGAGCTACAGGTCAACCCGCTCTTAACTCGGGAGGTATAGGTCAGCCCCGGTATCAACCCGAGAGGTATAGGTCAGCCCTAGTCTTAACCCGGGAGGTATAGATCAGCCCCCATCTCAACCCGGGAGGTACAGGTCAGCCCTGATCTCAACTCGGGAGGTACAGGTCAACCCCGATCTCAACTTGAGAAATAAAGGTTAGCCCCGATTTTAACCCGGGAGGTATAGGTCAGCCCCGATCTCAACCCAAAAGGTACAAGTCAGCTCCGGTCTCAACCCAAGAAGTACAAGTCAGCTCCGGTCTCAACCCGAGAGGTACAGGTCAGTCCCGATCTCAATCCGGGAGGTACAGGTCAGCCTCGGTCTTAACCCGGGAAGTACAGGTCATCTCCGTTCTCAACCCGGGAGGTCAGATCAACTTCAAAAACAATCTTGAAGCATCACAACATCTCCAGAGGAAAACTTGGAGGGACCAAGTTAGCCTCAGAGACAATACTGAGGACAACCAGACTCGAATGGGATCCAAATCTTGGAAACAACCCCAAGAAGTCAACCGAAGGCCATGCCAACACTAAAGGCTATCCCGAAAGAGGCAAAACGGTCATTTTAACAACTTTAAGCTGATTTGGTCAAACTTAAGCTGAATTAATGCCACCAAGGTCAGAACGAACCATAACGATGATCCCGAGTGCAAACAGCGCAAGACAGCTCAACGGATAAACTGTGGGGAATCAAAGACCTGGTTGTGAACCCATCTTCTTGAACCCAAAAAATATTTTATCCCATGTCATTGTGACACTCTCGGCGAGGGCTTTCCGGAAAGGTATCACACACCTCAAACGGACGCTTTGATCAAAAGTTAGAAAGTTTTGAATCAGACCTTGCGTTGCTCGGAGTGCACGTACTTTGAGACAACGAAATCCACTGTGGGGCCTATGCCACATGGAGCTGCACCTCCACCTGTGGCAGCAGCAGGTAGAGTGGTGGCTCCCTGGTCTATATATAGAGGTGCACCCCCCTCTCATTTCAAAAATTCAGAAACGCTTCGAACCTCTGCCTGTTTGGTTTTCCAACTATTTTCTTGTCTTCTAAACCCAAAATTTTTCACTCTAACACGTAGATATACCCACATACTACCACATATCAGAAAATAACCTGTAGATTTGGACGTTTAAAGCCTACGATTTGACAAAAAGCTCGTGCAACAGTCCATTATTTTTACGATCACAAAGTTATTATTACTTCGTCGCACTTTTATATACTTGCATATCAAGTTTCATTTTCTAAATATGCCCGGAACTCAGTTTCGTGGCCATTTTTGTCAACTTTTGGTACATTTTTGTACATAAACGCATTTTCTGGCATTTCTACAACTCGAATTGACGATCCGTCGCTTCCGACAACTTTTATATACTTGCATCTTCGTTACTAGCAACTTCGCCGGACTAGGTTATCTTCCCAATCGGGGTTTGGCTTTTTTTTTTTTGTATATATTTAATTGTATATATACTAACTTTTCTATTCTGTCATACCCGGATGTCAAATCCGCGATAATTTACTGCTTTTATATATAAATATGCATATATAAGCAGCCTTCACCACATTGGGTTATCTTCCCAGTCTTGGTTTACTACTTTTCTATCTATATATATATACATATTTACATTTCAGTTTGGCCTGGATCATTCTGTGGCCATTTTACTATTTTTTGCACTATTCATCACATTAGGTTATCTTCCCAATCTTGGTTGACTACTTTTCTGTCTATATATATATATATTTACATTTCAGTTTGGCCTAGATCATTCTGTGACCTTTTTACTATTTTTGGCACCATTCACCATTACTGGGTTATCTTCCCATTTCTGGTTTGACATTTTTTTGTCAAAATATATATTTTAATTCTAGTCCGGGCCTCGGAGTGAAAATCCATCACCCTTTTTTATGTTTTTTATATATATATATTTTAATTCTGTCCAGCCTGGATCATTTCGTGGCTTTTATACAGCTTTTATAAATATATATATATATATATATATATATATATTTTTAATTCCAGTCCGGGCACCGGTGTGAAAACCCATCGCCCTTTACAGCTTTCGTATATATAATTATATATATATTGCTTGACTCATTTTTATTAAATTATTGCTTTAAATATTCATTTGATATGGATCTGCATTGACAATTCTGCGGGCGAACTAGATTTATTTAAATCTCGCCAATTCTAGCTTTCAAACGGTTCAAAATAGGTTCAAACAAAACTGGGAAGCTAGAATGGCTGAGATTTATTTAAATCTAGTATTTTTCTAGTTTCAATTATAAAAGCTTTCTCGTGGCCCTTAGATCGCTATCTAGTGGGAACGAGATGCTTCGGCCATGTGCGAACTAGGATTTACTGATGAATCCTTGGTTCTGGCGATATTTGGATATATTTCTGTATAAATTTGAGTTGTGCAAGTTTATTGGCTACTTATATGTGAGCCTAGGAATCGTGGGATTCATGATCAAATTGATCAAAATCTGATTCCCACGATGGACAAACTCCACTTTACAAATGTACCCTGCCAGTTTTTCTGTAAAAATGTACATACAAAAGACCTTAAAATGGTTATCTGGATTTAAGGTCTCAACATAGTGAAAATATAGTTTGTCGTGTCAGAGTCCCTCCGATGGCTATCATGTCCATGAGGAGACCGACACTTGTATATATGGTGTGGTCGAGGATGCTTCGCAACCAGACAATCATCATTCAAATTGAGCTTTAAGGCTGAAAAGATAAAACTGAAGTATCTATATGCTTCAATTCCTATGTTAGCGTAAGGGTTTGAAAACCTTCTTTCAAAACATCATTCAATAATCTTTTCAAAAAAGGAAGCTTTTGCAAATCAAATTAAACACTTTTGCTAATCAATTCAAAGACTTTTTGCAAATTAAATCAAACCCTTTGTCTATACGTTCAACGATGCATAGATATGCTTTCAAACAAACATATGCCCAATTTTCTTCCAGCATTCACACACACTTCTGATTTAAAAGGAAAATATTAAAAAGATGCGGTACCGTGTTTACACGGGAGTTGTGGGGTGCCTAACACCTTCCCCACACTTAACTAAGCCCCCAAACTCAAACTTTATTTTTAAAGATCAAGTTTCGACAGTTTTCAGCAATTGGGCCTCTTTCAAACAAAACTCGGTTGAGTTGGTACAACCATTTCAAATCTACCAACTGGCGACTTTGTAAAACGTTCAAATCGTCGACATGATACATGTTGGTCTTTTCCTAAAAAACCCTTCAAAACCTTTTTTTGCAATAAAAAGAGTAAGGGTAGAGATAACTTAGGAAGAGAGAAAGATTCGGTTGTGACCCGACCCGCGAATTTTTTCCTGACATCGACACCCTTGATTTATTGGTCCATTTAAAATCCTCGATTGAGTAGGAACTGTGGCCTATAGACTCGCCTTATCACCAAGCATGTCTCGTGTTCATAACGTTTTTCACATATCCATGCTACGTAAATATGTGAAAGACCCAAACCACATCATTGAATTAGAACCAGACGAGATAACTGAAGATTTAACATATGAGGAGGAACCTGTCAAGATCTTGGATAAGAAAGAACATATTCTACACTCAAAGGTTATACCTCAAGTCAAAGTTTTATGGAAAAACCATGATATTGAGGAAATGAATTGGGAGTTATAATCTGAAATGAAAGCAAGGTATCCTCACCTCTTCAAAATTCCAGGTACGTACATCAATTTCGAGGACAAAATTTCATAAGGAGGTGAGGTTGTAAGACCCCAACTTTTATGAATAAAGATTTAATTTTCTCTACATATTTATCTAAATAGTAAGGTGTTGATTTGTTATAATGTTATAGTTATGGGTGACTTGTGAAAATTTTACAAAATAAGCAAGTGGTCATAAAATATTCGTTGTCTCGGGAAATATTCGTTTAGTAGGAAAATATTCGTTTTGTCGGAGAATATTCATACGACGGAGCAATCATTGGTGGACCCCACAATGGAATAACCGTCGGATATAAAAAGCGATATAAATAATCTTTTTTTAAAAATAACGGCAAGACTTTTACCGTTAAACTATTAAAATACCAGGTGATAAAAGTACAGTAATACGCGTTGTTGCACAGTAGCACACGGTATTGCACAGTATCTCTGATTATTGATTCTTACGTAAGAAGTCACTCAGTATTTCATTCAATAATTGCCACAGTAGTTGCTGCATAGTATCTCATATTATTGATTCAATTATTATCACAGTATCATCTGCACAATGCTTTAAATTAGTAAATCAATAATTGACACGACACAATTACTCATATTAGTATTATTAGCATTATTGACAATGTCTAGAAAGTTCTGTCAAGGAAAGAGGTTAGGTTATTTAATTGCGCTCCAGTAAGGAGAAATCCTTATCGGAAAGCCCCCTCTTTCTTGTGAACGATCTGGTTGTCAATATTTTGAGTTATAATATTAATGATGAATTGTTGATATAAATATTTCCATTGTGTTGGGAATATTAATGTTAGTGGAAATCGACATTTATTTTGATAATAGTTGATTTCTGGATGTTAAATTGACTAAACGGGTAATTAATCAGATAAATGAGAAATTAATTGCTATTGATTCACATGCAAGGAACTATTGGTTCACACATGCAAGGAACTATTGGTTCACATTCCGGTGCTATTAGGGGATGTTGTGCAAGATTGATAATACTTGAGGGACTAAATTAAATATGGAGATAAAGATCAAGGTACTAAAGTATAATAAACCTTGCAATTTTCCACCTTTTCCTGGCCTATAAATACTCCTCCATCCATTCATTATTTCATACCATTTTGAAGAGAAAAGTTATAATCACAAGCTATACTGAGAGAAACTATAGAGAGAGAATAAGAGAGAAAGAAGAAAAGTATTCTGCTACTAAACTATTCAATATTCAATCTCCTACTAAGGTAAAGGATGTTATTTTCTTTCAATACTCGTAAGGGTTGTCATTCTATTCCTTATTAAGCTGTGGGAATAACCTATCTACGCGGACTACCGCATGCATAGTGAATAACCCTTCGTATTCATTTCTTTATTAAGCTGTGGGAATAACCTGTCTACGCAGACTACTGCATATCTGGTGAATAACCCTTCGTATTCATTCCTTATCAAATTGTGGAAATGATCTGTCTACGCGGACTACCGCATGATGGGTGAAAATCTATTTGTAGTTTAATATATTATTTCATTTCAAATTCCTAAATCTAAACTTACTATGGTTAGTATTGCTTCTATAATTCTTGAAATGATTAGAAATTAATTAAGGTTTTTGCTTCATCTAATATTATTTCACTAGAATATTGGTCTGAACTTCTTATTAAAATTTTAATCTTTTCATGTCGGGGTACTATTCATTCAGGTACTATTCACGACAAAAATTGGTTTCTTTTTTTGTCCAAATTATTTTTGATATATGAATATCATTCTTGAATTTTGCTCCATAATTGATTATTATGTTGACAATTTGAACATTCTTGAACTGTTGATTGATGAATATCTTTGGCCCGTAGTGCAAAGATGAACTGTTGATTGATAAATATCTTTGGCCCGTAGTGCAAAGAGGGACATGTGTTTGGCATGATCATGACCACTGGTGATACAAACGAATATCTTTGGCCCGTAGTGCATAGATAATTTGTTGATTGGTGTTACAGGGATAAAATATTGATGATGGACTTTTAAATCATAGAAGATAGTAGACATCATTCTCTACTTGATTCTTCTAATGAATTTTTATTTTCGCTGCAGTTGTTGATTTAAAACTTGTTGTCTATTGTATTATATCATTTTTTTTCCTTTTGAGAACTAAGGATAATTTGTTCTACATTATCTTAGTCATAATATTCTTTACTGGGCTAGTTGAGCTCACCCTTTTCTTTTATTGTTCTCTTCAGGAAATGAGAATATAGCTGGGACTAGTCGGGGAATGGAGTGATGGTCCGAGATAGTGCTATAGTAGTCCTCATTATTTTGTAAAATAGTGTGATAATAATTGTAATGAGGACTTAATTTGAGCTTTGTTATTTTCGTATTATATACGACATAATATCTGTATTGAAGCTCACAGTGTGTGTGGTCATATTTTGCACGACAGTTTAATGTAGTAAGATTTGTATTTATATTTTGTACCATGTATTTTGTGACTCAGAATGGGTTGTGTACTAGACCTATTTTGGGGGCGTCACATAAAGCATGCATTAGTTTAACATACATCCCCAATAGAGTTAAAACTGCATGTTCATTAAATGCTCAGGCTTGTGAAAAAATTTCAGTCTCCTTTGTAAAATGGATTATTCGCATGCACATAGGCATGACTAGGTGGCCATTCAGTAGCATACCAACCCAAAATCATGAGCATTTCATATATATGAAAAACATAAAAATCAAACTCTCCATGACAGCTAAATTACCATGTGTATTTTTATTTGAAAATCCAGGCTCATTTGTCCTCAAATAAGATGAATAAACTGGCAAAAAAAGGCACCAAATGACTGTCTCAGAAATCAGTTTTTTTCACATTAATACGTTCAACATGGTAAAATTTTAGCATTTACTAAGTCTGATAATTTTTAGCAAGTCGTATGAGCATGCATCTTCGCTATATTGTGTTTATAAGCATTCTATGTGAAATCTAACGTTCTAACGGTCAAAACTTGAAAAGAAAGGATGTAAACGTTACCGGAGTTATGCAGAACGATTTTACAGTGATGAATTTTGCAAAAAGCAGCCCGAACTAAGTAGATCTGAAGAGGAATTTTTGAATTTTCTAAATGGTTCAACTTGAAAATGACTTGTGAAAGCCACAGGGGGGACTAAAATAGACCCGCGGGGAGCTTTGGCTCTACCTACAGCTGCTGTAGGTAGACCTGCGGTCACCCAAGGTGGGCCTCACCCCCTCTAATTCAGTCCAATTAATGTTAAAGCGGAGTTCCCAGAAGCTGAAATGTCAAATCAGGGAAAAAGATGCTACGCGATGGAGCTGAAAAGGCCTGAAATCCTAAATTCGGGTACCAAACTTCTGACAAAAGAAGATCCTCATGTAAGCCATTAGTATGATCCCTAAAGTGGTATTAGTATGATCCCTAAAGTGGTATTTGGAAGGCCAATGATGTAAATTAGTGAAAACTGCCTCTATCAAAGTATTGGGAAGGTTTGGTGTCATGAACCGTTGGTTTTGAATGCGTCAAAATATCCAGAATTGGTCGAGGGTATACCTTATCAGAAAAATACCCCCAGCAGAGATATCAAGAACGTCAGATATTGCAAACCGTTGGCTACAACTCTAGCGTAGCATCTAGAAAGAGCCGGTGATGAAAGCAATTGAGAACTACTTCAACAAAGACCAGAGTGTCTGATATTGCAAACTGTTGGCGACAACTCCAACGTAGCATCGGGAAAGAGCCGATGATGAAAACCATTGAGAACTACTTCAATGAAGGGCAAAGTATCGAATGTTGCAAATCGTTGGCGACAAATCCAGCGTAGCATTGGGAAAGATCCGATGATGAAAACCATGGAAAAATATTTGCTTCGGGGAGGACCGATGATGGAATCTATTATATAAATCTCCAACCGAAGTATCAAATCAAATCCGTTCAGAGCGACCGTTGTAAACTACCGTTCGAGTAGGCATCGAGAAGGTTCGATGATGGCCAACTCTATAAACTACCGTTCGAGTAGGTATCAAATTAAGTCAGTTCAACCGACCATTGTACACTACCATTCGAGTAGGCATCGAGGAGGTTCGGTGATGGTCAACCCTGCAAACTTCCGTTTGAGTAGGTATCAAAATCAAATAAGTTTAGTTGACCGTTGTAAACTACCATTCGGGTAGGCATCGAGGAGGTTCGGTGACGGTCAAATCGTTGTCAATTACTGTTCAAGTAGATAGTAAGAATTCTATCCCTGACAGAAACGTTGGCATCAACCAAAAAATAATCCAAACCGTTGGCGACAGCCCCAACGTATCGTTGGAAAGGATCAAATGATGTAAACCGGTGTAAACTATCATCAAGATAGGCATTAGGAATCCTCAATGAGGTCACTTGTCAGAAGAGGAACGCCCCCAGCGGAGGTAAAGGCAGAAAGCGTATCTAAAGACAAATAATGTTGGTGATAACCCCAACGTCGAATTCAGAAAGGTCCAGTGGTATCAGCTATAGAAAAATCTCCCCAGCAGGGATCCTAAAAACATCTCTACAACATTTCGTAGAATCAATCTTGGTGGCACCGACGATTATTTTCAAAACCATTGGCTTCAACCCAATATAGCATCAAGACAATTCAGTGATGAAAGCTCTGTAAACTACTGTTCGAGTAGGCATCGAAAAAGTTCGGTGATGAAAGCTTTGTAAACTACCATTCGAGTAGGCATCGAGAAAGTTCAGTGATGAAATCTCGGTAAACCACCATTCGATTAGGCATAAAAAAAGTTTGGTTATGAAAGGTTTTCAAACTACCATTCGAGTAGGCATCAAGAGAGTTTAGTGGAAGCCATCATTGACAACTCCATCCCCAGCAAAAATGGCGAGAGTAGTCAATGATAGAATACCCGTGGCAACTAACCCCACAAGAGTATATAGCATGCATGACATAGCGTATTATGCATTGCGTTACATTTACATGTATCATATTTCCAGTGTCTAGCAATCTTTATCCTGTTTATTCCATTGCATTGCATAAACATGATAAAGATGGGCATCTTTAGACACTCAAAATTTTGCATTCCTGTTGCTAACCCTGCAGGAGGGCAAAACTATCTTTTACCTTCCAAAGACAACCCTAGAAGTCTAGATCAAATCAAAACCTTGACGACAACCCCAGGAGATCAAATCAAACCCCCGACGACAACCTCGGGAAATTAAATCAAAACCCGGCGAAAACCCCGGGAGATCAAATCAAACCTCGGCGATAACCCCTAGAGATCAAATCCAATATCAGTGATAACCCCGGGAGATAAAATCAAACCCCCGATGACAACCCCAGGAAATCAAATCAAACCCCGACGACAACCCTAGTAAATCAAGTCAAACCCCGACGATAACCCCGTGAGATATAGTCAACCTTCAGAGACGACCCCGAAGCATCAAATAAATCCCCAGAGACAATCTTGGGATATCAAGTAAACCCCGGCAACGAACCTGAGGAAGAACAAAGTCGGCTGGTATCAAACCTCAGAGATAACCCCGATAAATAATCGAAAGCCCTGTCAACCCTAGAGATAACCCTCGAAAGGGTAAAATGGTTATTTTGCCAACTTAACATCAAATAAAGTCAAAATTAAGCTAATTCACTGCCATGAAGGTTATGCAGAACCATAACGTCAATCCCGAGTGAAAATAGCATAAGACAGCTCAACGAATGGACTGCGAAAGACTCAAAGATCTGGTCATGGACCTGTCTTCCCGAATTCATAAAAGGTCAAGTCCTATGTTATTGTTTAGCTCTCGGAAAGGGCTTTTAGGAAAGGTATAGCATGCCTCCATCGGATTCCCGGATTAAAAGTTATGAAGGTTTTAAGCAGACAACACGTTAGTCAGAGTGCACGTACTTCGAGACGACGGGACCCATGAGACCGCGGCCACCATGGTCAGCCGCAAGTAGACCCGTGGCTGCCGCGGGTGGAACCATGGCTCCCTTGTCTATAAATAAGACCCCCCACCAGCAAAGAAAATAGAAAAAAAGAGAAAAAGAGAGGAAATTCCGTCTATTTCAGTTCTTAACCTTACCTACATTGTTCCAAACTTTAATATCCTTCTTTCTAAACACTTGTATATGTATATATACTAACATATCAAATTTTAACTGGTGGAAATAGAGTTTTCAAGCTTCACAAGCGGTTTAAAGCATTCCTCGTTGTACACTGTGAGATTTCTTTAGATCTGAAGTTTTTTACTGCTCTAATATATATATATATATATATATATATACATTTATAAGTGCTATTTCAGTATGGATTTCAAATCTGTGATTTTTATCGCTTATATATATATATATATAAATATGCTTATATATATATATTTAAATGTTCTTTATGCCTGAATTATAAATATGTGGCTTTTTATTGCTTTAATATATATATATAGCCATATATTATATATATTATATATATATATATGTTATATTAGATTATATTAACTCGTTTGACCTGTAGTGCTAATCCGTGGTTTTTTCAGCTTAAATATATATATATATATATATATTGATCAGTCACGCCTGGATTGTGAATCCGTGGCTCTTTCTAGCTTTATATATATATATATATATATATAATTAATATATATTTTTTATTCAATATGATTAAATATTAGTTTTAACTGTTCATTTGATGTAAACATGTTTTAATGTAAAGTTTGTGGACTAGATTTATCTAAATCTAGTCATATCTAACTTTTAACCGGTTCAAAAGTTGTAAAACTGGCACCGTTGAGCTAGAATGGCTAAGGTTTATTTAAATCTAATTTTATTTTTAGTTTTGTAAATATTAAGCAACTACGCGACCCTAGATTTATATATAGAGGGAACGGGAAGCTTGGCTACGCGCATGCAAAGATTTAATTGATGAATCTTTGTTTTGCGATGTCTAGATTATAATTTGCATT
This sequence comes from Panax stipuleanatus, assembly GCA_020205555.1. Classification (NCBI taxonomy): domain Eukaryota; kingdom Viridiplantae; phylum Streptophyta; class Magnoliopsida; order Apiales; family Araliaceae; genus Panax; species Panax stipuleanatus. The sequence continues at coordinate 18,534,123 of CM035119.1, read as the reverse complement.
TTATGTCTATATATCTGTCGTGCAAGCTTTTTGATGATATTGTGTGAGCCTAATAATCATGGGATATGGATCTGGATCCGATTCTCACGATGGATAAATTACAATTGTATATACAGCTTGCAAGCCCCTTTGTAAATGTAACCATGGGCCTTAAAATGGGGATACAGATTTTAGGCCCTATCATATTTAAATTATGGTTGTGGTGCTCGGATCACTTCGATGGCTTTCATGCCCATAAGAGGTCCGACACTTTTATAGATATTTATTTATGCTTTGCATTTCCCATAAAATCCAAATCAAGTCGAATACAAAACAAAAAATGGAAGTATCAACATGCTTCAATTCCTATGCGAGCAAAAGGGTTTGAAAACCACTTTTTAAAACATCATTTTCATATTTTGTCTAAAAAAGAACTTTTTATTAAATCAAACCCTTCATATATAGGTCAAACGAAGGACATCACTACTTTCAAATAAAACACTTAGGCCCAATTACTATAATTCACACACACACACACACACATAATAATTAGGGAAATTAAAAAGATGTGGTAACCGTATTTCACGGAAATCGGGGGGTTCCTAACACCTTCCCCCCGCTTAATAAAGCCCCCGAACTCTATGAAATATGGGTTTCCAAGACCAATTAAATAGAGTCCAGTAATTGGGCCATATTGCAAAATATTTCAAAACTCGGTTGAGTTGGTACAACCATTTCACTCATACCAACTGGGGACTCTGTAAAATCAAGCTTTGCAAAATCGTCGACATTGTATGTCAGTCTTTTTCTAAAAATTCACCCTTCAGATAAAATCAATTCCAATAGTAACATCAAGGGTAGAAACAGACATAGGAAAAGGGATCAAAGATTCTTCCCGACGTCGACAGTGATTTTTTCAGCTTTAATATATATAGAACCATATATAAATATATTTATATTGATCAGTCATGCCTGGATTGTGAATCCGTGGCTTTTTTCTGTTTTAATATATATATATATATATAAATAATATAAATATTAGTTATTTAATTTGATTAAATATCATTTTTAACTGTTCATTTGATGTAAATCTGTACTAATGTAGAGTTTGTGGACTAGATTTATCTAAATATAGCCATATTTAACTGTTAACTGGTTCAAAAGTTATAAAGCTGGAACCGTTGAGCTAGAATGACTAAGATTATTTAAATCTAGTTTTCTTTCTAGTTTTGTAAATATTAAGTAAATATGCGATCCTAGATCTGTATCTAGAGGGAACAGAAAGCTTAGCTACGCGCACACAAGGATTTAACTGATGAATCCTTTGTGTTGCGACGTCTAGGTTTTAATTTGCATTCTAGTTCCATATATCTGCCATGCAAGCTTTTAAGTGATTTTTTGTGAGCTTAGGAATCACAGGATCTACGATTAATGGCATGGATCTAGATGCGATTCCCATGATGGACAAATTTGAAATGTATAAATAGCTTGTAGCCTTTTGTAAATGTAACCATGGGCCTTAAAGCGGGGATACAGATTTAAGGCCTTGACATAATTAAATTGTGATTTATGGTGCTTGGGTCACTTCGATGGCTTTCATGCCCATAAGAGGCCCGACACTCATTTATATATTTATTTATTATTAAAGATGCTTCACATCTCCAATAAAATCAAAATCAAGTCGAATATGAAATAAAATGGAAGTATCAAAAGACTTCAATTCCTATGCGAGCAAAAGGGTTTGAAATCTCTTTTCAAAACATCACTTTCATATCTTGTCTAAAAATGGACTTTTCAAAAAAATCAAACCCTTCGTATATAGGTCCAATGAAGCACAACACTACTTTTAAATAAAGCACTTAGGCCCAATTAACTGCAACACACACATGAAAGTAGTATGCACACAAGTCAATCATGTTTGATGATAAATCATATACTTTGTAACAATCTTATTAATTTATTAATAAAATAGTTATATATTTAAAGACATTTAATTATCTACATGATGCTGTTATAATAAAATGTGATAAACCTATAGTTTTAAGCAATGCTTTTAGAATCATGATGATGATCATGCTAATGAGATCTAAATTCTTAGATAACTTAAAACGAAAATAGTTCCCAATCGTTGGATTACTAAAAAGGGTATTAGTGAATTCGGACAGATTGATACATATGTTGCTCGCTCATTGGATGAGGATGATCGATCTCATGATCATTTGTGTGAAGACCCTAAAGCAAGTATGTAGGTGCTTATTGAAGAATAAGTACACTAAACGTGGCTCACTGAGGAATACCTAATGGAGTTTTACTTGCCTATCAATAGGAATTCCTCAAGTGATAGTAGTACAAGTGATCCTTAGACTTGAGATCATCATAGTATCTTGTGTATGATAAGTTATAGTTTGACATATACCTTAAGACCCTTAAGGTATATCAAAGGGTATGCTTGGGTATAATAAGTTATATATGGAGATAATAAGTGATCAATAAAGAATCTATCGCTTCTAGTAATAGAAGAGAATGTCCTATGTGATTCGATAAATGATAACCCAGGAATCCTTGGCTAAGGTGGAATGAAATTAGAAAGGAGTTTCTAATTTGCATTATTTGGTGTTGTTCATTTAGGATCGAAATACATATAATTAAATAAAATAAGATTTGATAGTAATTTCATGTCTTATATTTAATTGGAACATTGTATGGTGGAAGGATTGAATTATTTTTTAACTATTAACTCAAAAGTTTTTTTATGATTAATGTTGAAATCTATATTATCTGAAAAGTCGTTGATCGCTAAAGGGGCTTACCCTTATTGTAGAATAAATGTTATTTATTTAATTGAATTAAATAGTTTAGTTTATTTATTTAAATACGATTAGAATTGTTCTAATTCATTTATTCACAAACGGTTTAATATGGAGAACTTAAAGGGTCACACCATAAAAGGAAGAATATTTATTTAAAAAGAAAATGGCATAATCATAATATTAAGTTAAGAGTATTTAATTTAATCTATGGTGATAGAATAAATTAAATAGCTTAATATTTATTATTTGATATTTTAGAAATATTAAATATAAATTAATAAGATGAGTCTTATTATTATTATTATTATTACTATTATTAATATTATTTAATTCTTAAAGGAGTTTGGGAATTAATTAATAATATACTCTCTCATATATATATATATATATATATTCTTAATAAGATTAGGAGGCTAATTAATTAGAAGAGTTTAATTATTCCCTATAGGATTGGGAAACCTAATTAATTAAAAGGGTTTAATTAATTAATATGAAACCCTAATCCCAAATAGTTTAGGAGGGTTGCCTACATCTATAAATAAGAAAATCTTATTATGGAACAAGGTTAGACACTTTATTCCAAGAGTTGGGAGAGCACTCTTTTTCTAGAGAGAATGAAACTAAGTTTTAGCCAAACACCCTTCTTCTTGAGTAAACATTATTTCTTGGTGGATCACCTTTAGAGGCCAAACACTTGGGTGACTAACGTCAATCAAAGGAAGGAATCTAACCCGGTAAATTAAAGGAGAGCAATAAAAGATTTGGAGTTGAACTCGTACTTGAGGAAGCTAGAATCTTCAAGGGTATGAATCTTATTTTTAATCTATTTCGTTTAATTAATAATTGTGCATAAAGGTTGATCCAAGTGTATGGTTTGTAAAATTTTAAAACTCTGATTTACCATGCTTCCGCTATTTTAATGTAATTTGATTGTGACCATAAATCTTACAAACCTAACAACACACACACACACACACACACATAATGATTAGAGAATTGAAAAGGCGCGGTAACCGTGTTTCATGGAAGTCGGGGGGTACCTAACACCTTCCCCCCGCTTAATCATGCCCCCGAACTCTATGAATCTCGGTTTTCAAGACATTAAATAGAGTCCAGTAATTGGGCCATATTGCAAAAATTTTCAAAACTCGGTTGAGTTAGTACAACCATTAAAATCATACCAATTGGCGACTCTGTCTAATTTGGACCAATAAAATCAATCTTTTTAAAATCATCGACATTATATGTCGGTCTTTTCCTGAAATATCACCCTCAGATCAAACAAATCAGAAATAGAAAACATAAAGGGTAGAAATACATAGGAAAAGGAATCAAGATTTTTTTCCGACGTCGACAATCATCAACGACAGAAACGAGAATTTGATGTCGGCAGTTTTGTTTTCCTGAAAGTTTCTCCCTAGAAGGGAAAGATCAGATTTGGCAAGAAGGGAAAGCTGAGTCCAATGTTTATTAGACCTTTTGAGGTTTTGAGAAGAATCAGTGAAGTGTCTTATGAAGTAGTTTTACCTCCAGAGCTAGTGCATATTCACAATGTTTTCAATGTTTTAGTGCTGTGAGCGTACAAACCGGATTATAAGTATGTTATAGAATATGAGCCCCTACAAGTTGAGAAGGATCTGTCCTACGAGAAAGTTTTTGTTCAGATAGTTGACAGGAAAGAGCAATTTCTCAGGAGTAAAGTAATACCTTCTATTAAGGTAATTTGGAGGAACCACAACGCTGAAGAAGCTACATGTGAACTCGAAGATAGAATGATGAAAAATTATCTTGAGTTATTTGCTTAATGTTTATATTTTGATTCTGGGGACAAAATCCTTGTAAGGAGGGGAGAATGTAATAGATGTACTAATTGTGTCAAGATTCTGGGGACAAAATCCTTTTAAGGAGGGAAGGATGTAACGATCGAGAATTTTGTAATTAATTTAAAATATTTATCAAATTAAATAAATCTTTCAGTTGGTTTATTTATTGAAAAAAAAAATAATTGATGAAATTGTTGTCGAATAATTTAATTGAGTATGATAATATTAATTAAGTTGATGTTTAATAATTTTATAAGTTGTGCGTATTTTATTACGCTAATGTGTTGGTTATGTTTTAATTTTATTTAAATAATTAAATTAAAGGATAAGTGAAGTGTTAATAATTACATTATAGTATAATGGAGATGCTCTAATTTAATTTGATAATTAAATTAGAGAATTAATAATGATTTAATGGAAATTATAACTATAAGACAATGATTAATTTGATTTGTGAATTAAATTAATTTAATTTGTTTAATAGGTGTGACAAATGAACTATATAGTAAATGGATTATTAAAATAAATTAAAAAGAGCCTAATAGAGAGAAACCAAACAAGGCCTTATGACCTTTGGTTTATTTAACTGATAAAACCTTTATTTTGTTTAACTGATAGAATTAAGTATACGTCTTATGTTTTATCAGTTTATTTTCATGTGTATTGTCTTAAGTCTAAAAGCACATAATTAAGAAAAGGAGAGTCTTAGAGAGGGTTTGAGAGAAAATCACTGTGGTTTATTGAGAGAAAGAATTCCGTAAGAAGAAGAAGATTCAACTAAGTTCTCCTAATCATCTAGCTAGTCAAGAGGTAATAAAATAATTTTCAAATTTTAAGTTCTTAATTTATGTTTTCTCAAAAATATCTCTCTAGAATTGAATTTCTATGGATGATTGTTGAAGATATGATTTTATATATGTTAATGGATGTTTATAATCTGTTTTATATCATTTGTTCCTGATTTAGAGTAATCAAATCCATGAAAATATGTTTTAAAGTGAAGAAATTGGGTTTTGTTGTAATGTGTACAATATGTCTTATTTTGGAGTCAAAATTGATGTTCAATTCATGTAATAATCTATAAATTGGTAGTTGTTTATGATTATACATTAAGAACGAAAAGAATGTAAGTTGTATAAACCAACTTGGTTGAGAAACGAATTTGTAGTAGTTGAATTCGCTAAAAATATCAAAATATGTGAAATAGCATGAACTTTGGTTTTAATCCCTTTAAATTTAGTTGTTTAAATTGTTTATGTTGTTAAAATCATGCTATGTATGTTGGGTTATGATTCTATGAAGTCTATATTATCTGGGTATGTGTAATTTGTTGTTTGAGTGAAGTTTTTATGTTTTTAGCTTTGTTCTGTGTTCTTCGCGAACCAGTAGTGTCTAAGTCTGCATCATAGCGCTGCAGCGCCTCTTAAAAGGCTTCTTGGTGCGCCGCAGCTCCAGATTTTAGGCTATTTGGCTGCGCCGCAGCGCCTGTTGGCAAATTGACCTGGTAATGAGATTTTGCTTGTTCAGTCCAAGAAATGTAATCTTAACCTAAACTAATGATATATGGTTGATTAAAATGATTAGATCTTAAGCTAAAGGTTATAAATTTAACTAAGATGGTGAATTGAACCTATGAGGTTAATGTGAATGTGGCTAATTGGTATTGTGGTTCTAAATGATATATATAGGATAATTGGAGAACGTAAGTTGTAATTATATAGCTAACGCTCGAGGCCAGTTCTTAAACCCTACTTTTACAATGTGCAAGTTATAAAGCCTTGATTCTCTATTTCAAGCGAAGTTTCTTTGATTATTCAAAGTTATAACCCTTTTGAAAGAATTACCTCGTTATAAAACGTTTATTCAGTTATGAATTGTTATTGTTGATCCTTGATCGTAAATTTCATTGTTCAATCTTATATTAATGTATCAAACTCTTAAATGGCTAGTGAACCCTTATTGATTCAACTAGTCCATTGTTGATGAGCGTTCTAAAATTCTAGAACTTTTGTTAAAGATATTCCAAACCAAAATTCCTTTGGTACGGATTCTAATGACAAAGCTGAGATGAACAACCCTATTATATGTGATTATATTACGTAGTAGCGTTAAAATATTTGTGCACAATACATTGTATGAAGGGCTGATCCCCCGAAGTACGAGATGATGGTCCATATAGTCTATCTGGCTGTTAAAGGTTACGGTAGAGATACTCGCTAACCTAGGACATAGTTTATGATCTTGTGACCCTCAAACAGATTCTTGATTTATTTTCTAATCTTGATTCAAAAGCCTATTTTTTTATTGAGCTTTCTGTTCTTGGTTATCATTGACAGAAAAGGTTATGTTATTCAATTGAGCTTATTCATTGATGATTCAGATATTGTTATTATTCATTGTTATTCTAGTGAGCATATGTTTTGCTCACTCTTGCATAAAACATTGCAGCTAAAGTGGAGAAGCCCGAAGAGCCATCGTCAAGTAAGAGCAAGGGCAAGGGCAAGATGAATAGATAGCTGATGATTAGTTTAAGTTATCTTTTGATGAAGCTTGTAATAAGACTTAACTGTTATTGTTATATTTTCTGCATATGTTGTAATAAAGGTTAGATAACCTGGGATTGAGTATTATTAATGTAACCATTTAATGGGAGGATTATTTATTAAGTTTGATTATTATTATTATCCTTTATTATGGGTAGTTAGATGTGATTGTTTTGGACAGTGAACACTAAATCTGTGGGATTGAAGTACCCAGATTTAGGGGTGTCACAATTAAAACATAGGAATACAATTTCTCTAGTTACTTTGCAATAATCCCCTTACCTTATTTCCACTTGATTTATCCACTGAATTGATAACTAGAATTTTATATCAATTTACTAACATCTTTTAATGATTAATAAAAAGATCTATTTCAGTTATTTTGCTATTTTTATGCAAGACACTTAAAACAGATTCCTTAAGCACAAACTCCTATCACAATTACACATGACATACAAGTAATTTCGTCTCATACAATGTTATGTTATCTTAAAGAGAATCAACAAATTCATGCGTTATTATATTCAGATCTAATCTACGATTTCCTCTTTCAATTCAATCAAATATATGATATTAACTGTTGGCCAAAAAATTATTAAATTAAGAACAAAATTTAATAATCAACTCAATAAGATCAACAAGTGAGAACAATGATAATGAATTATAGCTTTACAAAAGATTCCATTGTATTCCTAATTAGGAAATTAGTTCATTATCACAATAAAAACTAGAAGATTATAATTAAATAGCATCATAAGTACAAATAATGAAATTAAGAGAAGAAGAAAAACTCTGTCAAGGAACTCCAATCTCTATAGCTTTAATCTTCGTCTTGTGTGTTCTACAATGAAATCTTCAAGTTCTAATAGAAGTGGCTCTCAATGAATTACAGTAAAAAAGACTTCTTAAGCTTAATTAAGAACAAATATTTATGGCCCTAACAAAACCCTAGTACATAAGGTAAGTCAATGTCCTATTCTGAATCAACTTTAGAATAAAAAGGAAATAAAATCTGCCAAATCTGTCCGACTGGCGCCCCCGCGCCATATCCCTTCAGTCAGCGGCACGACCCGCGCTGCCTATGCAGAATCTCAACCAGCTTGGCGCGCCCCGCGTTGTATCTAGTACAATTATAGCGTGACCTGCGCCACTTTGTTAACATTCCCATTTCTTTATCCTTTTCTCCCTTTTTAGCTCCTAAGCCCATCCTCACCTTTGTTTCTGCAAAGTACCACAAAACACAAAAAGATAACATGAACAATACCAAGAAACCACAATAATTCAAGAGAAATAATACTCAATGATTAGGTTTTCAACCCACTCATCAATACTTATTTACCAATTCAAAATTGATGCACAAACTCATCATCCCATCCATCTTAGGTGCTATGATCTCATAATTAGCACATGAACTCATTCTTTCTCTAATCATACCACACTCCATCAATTCTCTAATCTGCCTTGATATCTCTATCGCTTCCTTAGGAATACTATAAGCTGATCGGTACAGAATGATTGCTCGGGGTATGTCATCATTCACCTGTACAAGAGAAACATCAGAACTAGACAAAAAAGAGTTAATCTGGGTAGAATTCAGAAGCCCCATCTTGTACGAATTTACAGTCATTGGCTTTTCAAAATACAATTCACTTTTTAACTCACTCTTTTTTTCATAGTCACTTATTTTCCTCTCTTCTTTTATCTAAATTTTTCTCTCAACTGTTTCTTTCTCTTGTTTATTTTCAAGCTCACTCTTTTCATTCTCTTTTCTCAATCTCCTTTTTCTTTTCTTCCTCACTTTTTTTCAAAATTTTCTTTTTCACTATCAATCTTTTGAATAAATTTTTTTTGTCGTTTTCTTTCTTGATTTTTATCACAATCCATTTGTACAATGGAATCTAACAATTCTCCTTGGACTGCGTATTCTTTTTCATCTTCTTCATCCCTCAGTTGATCTTGTTCCTTTTGCGCCTTAGAAGTGTTTTATAGCTACATCCAACAATCTTCCATCATCTGAATGAACTCCTTAAAAAATAATTGTTCCCTATACACCTTATGAGTTTCTCGTGGTTGTCTCCAATGCAAATCTCCATACCTATGATCATTCCTTTCATCATCCCAAGTTGATCGCCTTGAAGGTTGCTCTACATGCCTCGGATATGCATCTCCCTTTCTCTGACTAAACTGAACTGGAATAAACCACTTCCTCATTACTGTTTTTAATTCTGCCCATGTCTCGATCGAATGCTCTCCACATTTCCTCTTGCTAATCACAAGTTGATCCCACCATATAACTGCATGATCAGAGAAGTCTTGAATCTCCAGTTTGACCTTTCCACGCTCGAAATAATCATTATAGGAAAAATTTTGATCCATCTTTTTCTCCCATCTCAAATAAGCCTCTGGATCACTCCTGCTTGGAAAGTATTCCTTTGAGACCCAAAATAACTTTCATAATTACAATCATACATGGTCGTTGCAAAACAAAGGTTATTAAATAAAGAAAATTCTCCTCACATACTCACTTATGTGTTTTCCCTCAAACAACGTACCACTCAATTATGAAATCACTCGTGTATCATACAATTGGCTTTTACCCTTAATTAATCTCACACTCTTGCCTTTTATCGCTCTATATTCTCTCTTATAGGTTCTTTTTGAATTCACCAAAAATAATCATAGTTGACTATTCAATCCAATAAGAACTTATAACAAAACAAAATATAGCAAGTGTGAAATACTACCAACAATCACAAATTGCAAACCCTTGAATCTTCAATATTCCAAATAACCTCGAACTTACAAAATCAAACAATTGGAGCAATAATAATTTTTTGCTCTTGTTTTTTTTTTCGCGATTTTTTTTCCAATATAATTAACAATAAAAATAAAGGATAAGTAACCTACTAGGAACTCAGCTTTGATGCCAAATGATGGACTCCACGACACGCTTCTGTGAGTTGGTCGTCACCCGGATTTTTTCTAGCACATTTGATAGAGTGGAACTTTCTCGACACCTCAACCCAACATTTATATTGAGACGACAACATTGGTACAATCGATCAAGCAATTAAATCCGTGTTGAATGGAACACCATCCACACCTAAATCTCGTGCTTATTTTGAAATAGGGACCTCGGTACAATCGACGATTTATGCAGTAGAAGACGCCACACACAACTATGACTTATTATATAATAAGTCAAAATTGAATCTCAAGGAAACTAAGAACTAGTCTAGGAATTCTTAAAGAACCAAAGGATGATAATTATCTCACAAGAATCTGAAATTGTATTAAATCATAATTGTATATCAATTACAAAGGCCATGACCCTTATTTACACTAATAATAAGAAATCCTAATCCTATATAGAGTAACAAAACAATTGATATCAAACCTTAATGTGATAACTATCTATAAAAATCAAATCTTATCTAACAAACATCCAAGATATATTAGGAATCTAAAAGAACTAATAAAATCCTAAAATTATGGGGTAATTTTGCTTCTAAATCATGCAGAAATGCGTCAACTGAAATCCTATCTCGGCGCGGTCGCGTTGGATTTGAACTGAAACTGGACGCCGCCGCGCTGCTCTAGTAGAGAGAAAATTTCCATCTACAAACAGCGTGACAACGCTGGTTTTAGATTGAGTCAGGGCGCGGCTGCGCCTGCCTCTAGAAAACCGTCGCTGTTTCCTTTCGTCTCTTTTCTTAGCATGTTTAACTGGACCTCATTCATGAGATTGGACTCCAACTCGAACATCTTGCCATGTAAATCGAATACTCTTCCTTCGTTCCGTGTAATTCCAACCTCGTGTTATTGCGTGATCATGCGTAACCTCCTTTCCATGCTCGGATGTATTCGCTGAATCCTTGGAACTTAAACCAAAAAATTATCATAAATTCCTGACCCCCTCTTACTTGTGTCAACCATTGCTGGAAGAGATGCTGCTTTTGCTGCGGGGGATGTCGCCATCTCTGATCGGAATGCTCATAGGGCTTATGCTGATGAGTTGCTAGTTCAGGCTCATCGCGTTTTGAAGAGCCAGGAGAGGATAGAGCATATGGATACAACCTTGTTGGATCGCATTGATGCGGCAAAGCATCGGCTTAGGACGAGGCCACCGACTCTTGAGGTTATCAACTACCTCGAGTTTCTCATCAGCTTGACATCAGATCTTTAGCCTTGGTTATGTTTTATTTTACTTTTCCTACACAAACGAACCCGAAAAATTGAGTTGTCTAGAAATTCAGTTTAAAGAATTAATAATTAATCAAAGTAATTTTATTGATTTTATTCTGTGTTATGTGTATATTAATCATTCTATGACATAGGATGATTAGAAATGGGGAGGATTCTAGCTACGAGATGGAATGAACGATTATGAATTTTCAAGACGAAAATAAAAGATTTTCGGGAATAAAAATATTTCTGAGAAAAAGATGAAATATGCACTATTTATGAAACCCTAAGAATTAGGGTTTGAACCCTAAGCCTTTTCGGGAGATTGAAATGTCGGAATGACATTCTGTCGAAAGATTTGACGGTAATATTCCGTAAAAAGTTAAGTTAGCCGAGAAAAGTTTTTCTCAGAGGAAATCACTATTCATCTAGTTTTGCTCGGGAATTATTATGAAAATTTCGAGAAACGCGTAATGATAGGATTTGAAGACGAGACGGAATATGTAATAATATTTCATTTATGGCTCGCGAAGTTTTTGCTTGCAGACTTAAAACCCGAAGGGTTAGGGAAAGTGAAATCAAGAAACTAAATGGTTATGTATAATAATAAATGGTTATTATACATAATGAATACGCGTATAATACTAGTTAATATACGAGTATAATACGAAGAGAATACGAGAATTAATACAACGTATAATACGAATTTTATACGAAGTAAATAGATTCAATTTGAATTAAATTAAAAACTAAACTCGTGGACCAACGGGTAAACGGGTGGGTAAAACTCGTGGGGCAACCCATGACCCATGATGACACATGGGGTGACATGGGGTAACACAAGGTGGCATATGCTAGCACATGAGAGGCCTGTGGGAGACATAGGTTGGCAAATGGGGGGAGATGGGGTGGAGGGGGTTTGGTCCAAAGACCATCCTACCCTTGGTCTTGCTTGCCTATAAAAGGAGAGCTTAAGAGCTCATTTGATGGTTTTGGAAAATCTCCAACACATAGGAGAGAGAAGGGAAGAGCTTGATGAGCAATCAAGAAGAAAAAAGAAGCTAGCTTAAGACTTTGATCAAGAACAAAGTTTAAGGACTCAAGAACACTTAAGGTATAAGTGTTAAACCTTTTATTTTCATCTTCTTTCAATTCTCAAATTGATAGAGAAGTGGAAATGGAAAAAATATGAATGGTAGGAAGTAATAAGATTGATGTTAGTGAACTTTAAACAATTAAAAACCAAGAACAAGTAAAACCAATGGTGAAATGATTAAGGAGTTAATGAAGAAATGAGTTAAAACCTTGAAATGGTTAAGTTAAACCGTAATGAAATGGTTAATGAACATAATGAAGAAAACCATTAAAAATTAGATGTTTAGAATGGTTAGAATCATAGATGAACAACCAATGGATTGATTCCATTTGGTTTGACGTAAAAATATCGAGAAACGAGGTTTCGGTGGAAGTTTACGCGATTAGACGTTAAACGTCGAATCATAAATTTTCCCGGAATGAAAGTCAAAATTCGCCGTATGATTCAGAAACGATGGTTTTCAATCACAACGCATGTAATTAGGTAAAAAAGACTTGCGAGAGCAAGAACGAAAGAATTCGGAGTTAAAACGAAGAAACGAGCGTCGAACGTTCACGAACGTTTAACGAAAACATATAAATGGACGAAACGGTCAATTTTCCGTTAACGGATTCAGAAATGAATTCTGACTGGATGGAATCGTAGAACATGTTATATGTGAACTACTTACTTTGGAACGAGCTAATTTGTGATGCACCCAAATCCGGGTCCTCTAACCTCGGACTCGGTGCGTTACGGTACTTCATTCTTCATACACATTCTATCAACTAATGCGGAACATATAAATATATATTATCTATTTCACATGATTCTACAATATTTTCCCAGGTTTATTAACCTTAACTGAATACATACCTTTAACAATTAAAAGGTTTACATAAGATAACTAAATAGTTATTTTTGCATAACAATATTGTACTATTGTACTTTGCTCTTGACTGTGTCCTTCTTCAAGCCTTTGTCTTAATCTAGTTCTTCTTGCTATCCTTCTTTTTCTTCTAAAGTAGCTTAGATACTTAGCATTTAGGAAGATCAAGATCCTCTTCTTCCTCTTGAAGTGGTCGATCCTCTCTCTCTCTCTCTTTCTCTCTCTATATTTCTTTTTCTCTAGCTAAGGAGCTTGGAAGTGTAAGGATTCAAATGAAGTTAGTGGAGTAAGTATAATTGAAAGTATAGTATTCTTCCACTAATCCTCTTTTTTAATCATTCACTTGGTTGCTTACTCACTAACTATAAGTGTTGGACATGCTAAGAGAGTGACACATGGCTTGGGTGGTAGTTTCAAAAGATTATTACCAAGATTTTGGACAAGCTTAACAAAGTTGAAAATTTCTCCCCATTTTGCCCCTAATTGGCCGAATTTTTTGGGTTCTTCCTCCCCATTTGGTTTTATTTTTATTCTTCATTTTAACTTACAAGAAGCCCAATAAGTCCTCTCTTAATTGGGCTAAGAGTTTGGGCTTTGATTAATTCACTTTGGGCTTGCAAGCAAATTCTATTTTGCTTACTAGTTAAAATGAACTTGGGCTTCCACCAACAATTAAATTGGGACATCATAATACTTGTCCCATACATGATATATTGGGTTAGTTTAATAACTTAATTGCCCTTAATCACTTTATCTACAAGTCCCATGCTTAATTAAACTAATGGGTTTGTTTAAACCATTTATTCTCCTTAGTCCATGAAATAAATTATCATTTGGACTCTTATACATTACTATCAATATAAACACATTCTCATATATTAATAATATTAATTAACTTATATAACCCAATTATACTTTTCTCCACAGAAGTCAACTGTTGACTTTGACCAAAAAGTCAAACCCTTACACATTTTGTGTTTATTGTCCTTTCTGACTAAACTTGACGTTCCAGACGCAACCAAGCAGTCTGTGCTTCAAAATTCTATTTCTAACTCAAATTTTGAGTTTTTACTTACTCCATTTTTATTGCTAATTATATTAGCTAATAACTTTCCACTTATTCCACTTCTTATTTGCCAGTCAAGGCCAACATTCACACTATGTTAATAACTGACATAGTTTTATCTGGATTCTCATATCCTTAACTTAATTCATCATTCCTCTTGCAAAAATATATAGCACCTTACTAAGTATATATATATATATATATATATATATATTTCTATACATATACTCATCTTCGTTTAATCTCATAATATCTCTTCATGGAAAAATTTTATTTCCTTAATAAATGTTCATATATATCAATATAACATTTTTAACACTATTTAATTCAAATTGAATTTATAGGTATCACAATAACTTATTCTTAACATTCCTTCAAATACATGTAACTCCTTTCTAGGGTTTGAAATTTTGTAACCCATACTTTCTCTATCCTCATTCGAATAGCAAACCATATAGGTTTTATTTGAAAATTTTAAATAAATCCTCAAATTCTCATCTAGGTTTTATTCTTTAACCTTTATTCTAATCATTCAAGATTTTATAAATTCTCGGGTTGTCATATTCACCTCTTCTTCTAAAAATTTTGTCCTTGAAATTACAGTTTACTAATCACTACTCATTCTGTTTATCAAAACTAGGTTATTCATAACCTTTACAATTTCCTCCTCTGAGGATTTCTCTTCTATAATCACATTCTACTAGGTATTCTTTACAATCACGAAGAAGGTACACTACCTAGTCGGGTACATTAGGTTATCAGCTATCGCATCTTAGCTTTCGAAATGGCTTCATGCGTTCTTAGATTAGAATATATCATCAACCAATATATCCCCATTTATTCATCAAAACTAGGTTTTTATAATAACCTTTTTTCAATTATATCAGATTCTACCCATAGGTAATGAGTTTACACTATTTCGTACCCATCATCACATACTATTACCCCATCACTCTAAAGAGTAAGAATTTTTATATTATGCTGAGGGGACACCAGGAACCTTGAGGTTGAGGGGTATTACTACCTACTACCTTTTTCAATTACGAAAAAAAAATATTCTACCTCTAAAAAGGTTAACGGTACTTCACCTCCGTACTTCATACCGTAAACATTCTCTACTAGGTATGTTTACAATCACGAAGAAGATAAACTACCTTATCAGGTACGTTAGGTGATCAACCTATTGCACCTTAGTTTTCAGAATGGCTATATGCGTTCAAGGATTGGAATATATCATCCAACCAGTATATCCCCATTTTTCGGGGTTGTTCACCTCAGTCTTAACATCAGAGTCCGTACCAAATCAATTTGGTTCGGGATAAATTCTCAAAGAGATACTTGAATCTTCATAAACATTTGTCTAGCTGAATCAATTAGCTTTAGACGTATACCAATAATTCGAATATCAATCGAAACATGTGTCTAGCCAGATTTAATTGGCACTTAAATTTTCTTAAAATTCTAAAAATCATTTTATGACGTCATGATACCGCACTGTATTTACAGTCCGTTTGAGGATTTTGTCATTTTATGACTTTGTCATAATACATCGTACCATATTGGCCTGACGATCCTTAGATCACATCCAACACTAGGTAATTTTGCATTGATAACTCCATCATTTTTATCATTTCTGCATCAGGTTCCATGATGAATTGATGATATATGAAATACATTTTGACATCTCAAATTATTTTTGTCTAGCCGAAACAATTAGCGTAGAATCTTCTTTAAACCGTTCAAAAACTATTGAAAATCTTTTTTGATGTTATCATGCCGCAACTGGTAACGATGTGTTAGTGGCACAAAACCCACTTCTACACAATTGTAACCATGTGTTACTAATAACAAAAATTCATTTTAGTTCGAAAGGCACATCAGTACGAATTTAGCTTGATGTTAAAAATTTGAAGTCTAGCACAGCTAGAAGATTTGGAATAACTATGCTTCCATCATCAACTTCAATTTCTCTAATGATCAATTGCTTAATCATTCTATCTATTCTATCACCATTAGAATTTAACAATTCTTCATTCTTCATCCATCACTTTATTATACCCCAGTATAGTTCATCAAACATACCACACGTTACGAGTTCAGGAACTTTTCACAATAATATAAGTTTAGGAACTTATCCTAGTAATACGTAGTTCAAGAACCAATCAGGAACTGTCTGTACGCTTAGGGGTTCAAAAATATACCATACGATTATGAGTCACGAACTTACCATAAGTATGAATTTTAAGAACTCGTACCTATTCTTATATTCTCTACCTATCCGTCATACACATGAGAAAAGAATCACCTTCTCAGCATACATATAGCGAATAGCGCGACATCAACATTTCAATAATTATCAATATAAAAAGCTAAGTGGTTGTCGAACTAAACACAATCCCCTGCCCATATAAGGAACTGGTCAACTCAGCCACTAATCAATATAGGAAGCTAAGCGGTTTGTTAAACCAAGGACAACTCCCTGCCCATACAAGGAATTGTTTAACTCAACCACTATATCAATGTAGGAAGCTAAGAGGTTCTAAAACTAAGCATAAATTCCCCGCCATACAAGGAATCATACAACTCAACTGCTAACATGAGTGTGATAACCCGAATAATTATAGATGGTGAAGTACGAAATATATTAATTCGACGAGTAAAGTATGTAGTAATGATCCTTAGAAAGGAAATGAACGAGTTAGAGAATATATAATATTTGAAACATAATTGTGGGTTATGAAATAAAACCTAAAATTTGTTGAAGAACTGAATGTAGTAGAAAATATAAAACCTATATTAATGTAATGTGTTGAAGTTATTCAACGATAAATGTTTTTAAAGAAATTTGATGAAAACCCGAGTAAGGTAGGGTTTCGGTGATTCCGAGGACGGAATCCTTATAAGGAGGGAAGTATGTGACATCCCAAATTTTTAGAATTTTTTAAATGAGAATTTAATAAATAAAATTCTTATTATCTGTTGTTTTGAGTTTGAGTATGTGAATACGTGTCATATATGGTGAAATATGTGAATCTATGTGAAGATAATTTAAATATTAATTTTAATATTTATTGGAGTAAATAAATATTTTAATTAAATTATTTATTGAGTTAAATAAATAATTATGTGATTATTATGGAGTAATGTAATTAAGTGTAGTATATTAATTAAATGAATATTTAGTATTTAATTTAATTGATATAATGATTTTATGTTATAGTTCTAATTTAATTGAGATAATTAAATTAGATGAGTAATGTGATGAGTGTTACATGTAATTATAATTAGTAATTAATTATAATTATGTGACAATTTTATGTGCTTAATTGATGTTAGACTTTTAATTAATTAAATTAGAATGTTAGGATTTAATTGATTAAAGTATAACATTAACAAGATGTGTTAAAGGATTTATTAAAAGAATAAAAAGAGTTTTTAAAATCGTTTTCCCAAACAAGACCCTTGCATTATTTTGAATCAGTATTGCCAAACGGAGCCTTAACTATTAAAACCTGTTTTTAAAAATACTTGTTTTGCCAAACAAGCCTTAATGCTTTTAAAATTCAAATTTGTAACTTATATATTAATTGTAATTATTATAGTTAATAAGGGTTATTATGTTTATATTTATGATTGTATTATATGTATATAGATATATGTATATTACAATAAACGTTAGATTAAAACAAGAGTTAGAGAAAATAGTCAGTGTTAGAAACAAAAAGAAATACAGAGAAAAGATAGAGAGAAAAGAAGGAAGAAGAAGAGAGAAAAAGAAGAGGAAAGGAGGAAGGCCTTGAGAGAGTCATTGCTAAATCCAACCATCTTCTTCCTCAATAAGCATTAAGGGTATGATTTGAACCCTTGTATTTTTAAAGAGTTTGTTTTATATTTTTCATTGTTAGTTCTATGTTAATTGAACTTCTAAGAAAATTGGTATATACATGATTATATATACATAACGTGTTCATGAGTTTTTATGAATGAATTGATAGATGTTGTAATCCCTTACATATATACTATAAACGATTTTTCGAAAATCAAAGTATTGTAAAAATAAGTTTCTAATGGAGAATTTGTGTTCTTATGGGTTTATGTGTTTTGGTTGAATTTTAGAATGAAAATTGATGATGTATCATGATAGTACTCGAAAAAACGAAAATAACCCAAGTTGAACGAGTCAAAACGGATGTAAAACGAATTCGTAGTGATTGAATTCGCTAAATATATGTAAAACATGAAGAATTAGCATGAACACTGAATTGGAACCCTTAAAAAGAATTGTTAATGTTTTTGAAGTGTTATAATTATCATGTAGATGTGCAGTTCTATGAATTACGAATCCATAGAGCCGAAAACGGACTCAATCGGATGTATATAGCTTGATTTATGATGATTGGAAGGAGGAAAGGATTAGAAAATTCGCCAGAACAACATACTGGAGGAAAATTTCTCGTAGCACGCTGCCAGGGGCGCAGCTGCGCTGCCCCCAAGGCTATTTGGGGCGCAGTTGCGTCGGGAGGAAAGTCAGTCTGGGACTGTTTTGACTTCCTCTGGTAAAATAGCCATAACGTTTTCATACGAACTCCGATTGAGGAGATTCAAGATGATCCGGAACGAACACGAGTAGACCTACAACTTTCATTCTTTACCTTTTTCAATTTGAGATCGTTAGATAGGGTAAAAATGGTTATATTTTGGACTGATGTGTTTTTGGAGGCAATCAGGGGGCGTCGGGCATGCACGTATGCACATGTAATGCACCCGACCATGTAAAATGATGTTCTAACTTCCATAACATGACTATTAGGTATTATAATGATACTTATCATTAACCCTGGAGTATTAGACAATTCGATTGGGCGTGCTAAGCGTGCGCAAATGCGTGTCGTTTGGGTGTTCGAATAGGCAAGTTTGGCATACGGACGTGCAAGCGTTTCAACGCCGCAACGAGTGTGTATGTCCTTGTTTAATATTATGTTTTAATAAGAATGAAACATTATAGAGTAATGTAACCCAATATAGGAGCATACAAAGCACATGCAAAAGAGGCGAGTTAGGCGTGTGACGTATAAACGTCGAAACGCCGTGTAATGTTGTAATACACTTAAATAGTGTTTCGATTCTAATGAAATGAACATTATAAGATATAAAATGGGATTAGTATAAAACCAATAATTAGTCCTAGCAAGACTTAAACACTTGAATAAATTTTGAATATTACGAAAAAGAAATAGTGAAATATAAGTCGATAGTTAACACAATCAAGTTGAACATTGTGTATTGATAATAGGAAGGGTTATGAGATGTAGAGTAAAGTTTAAATTACAACTAATATGCTTTGCTATGTGACTAATAGTTTATGTGAATGATTATATAATTGTGTAGGGCACGTGAAGTGCAGATATCTGTAAGCTGTTAAACTGTTATTGGTAAATAACGATCAAGGCAAGTCTTTCAGTTCCTATTTTCTACGTGCACTTGATGATGAACTGTTTTAAATTATTTTTGCAAAGAGCATGATATGTTGTATATATGTTTTAAGCATGAAATGTTAAAGTCAATTTATGACTACATTGATTGATTAAAGAATGTTGATTGAGTAAGGAACTCAATCTTTATATTTGTTATGTGAAGTAAAGTATGTATGCCATGTTACTTTAATGTTGAGCATGTTAATTATGTGCTATGTGATGCATGAAAACTGTTAGATCTTGCTGAGCTGTTGAGCTCACTCTTGCAAATAACCATTTTTGCATGTCAAGGATGCAAGGTAAAGATACGTGTTAAGTGATTTATAGAGATCAATGTTCAAGAATATTAATTTTGTTAAATTTCAAATTGTAGTTGATGTTTTCATTGTAACTTAATTTTTAAGTTGTAAGTTGAGCTATCCGACGTATAATGGATATTGCTTAGTGATATAAGACTTTGTATAGTCCTTTCGTTGTAGCGATTCATGTAATAGAATTGAATCAAATATTTGTAATGTTAAGGTTACGATTCAGGGCAATAAAGATGGAGTTTAAAATGTTTTAAATATTTCGCATTTTTAGTGATTTTAATATCGAATAATGATGTAAAGATAGATTAAAGATGTATTGCTAACGAACGAGGATGAGAATTATATTGTATGAATTTTGGGGTCGTTACAATGAGTCCTTAATTTAAATTACACATAACTCTATCTTGCTTATAACTTCTCGCTCTATGCTCGATACAGATTTTTTTGTATCTCATCATTTATAACTCCTCGTGAGTTTATCTCGTACTATATCATAGTACATTCTCTTCTTTGCTCAATACGAATTTCATTTAATCCGTATATCATCCTTTTCGACTCTTTCGAGTTTAACTCGTACTATTTCATAGTACCATATTCGTATAGTCATTCTGCTATAAAGTCTTCAATCAATAGATTGATTATTGATAAGTGGTTTTTATGACCACTTATTCAGATATTATCTAACTTGTTTTGTTGCTTAAACTCGGGTATTTTTTGTGCTTTTCATGTGTTTTTGCTTTCTTTTGTAGTTTCTTGATTTGGAATTCTCTTGGTGTGCAACGAGCTAAAAAGGGTGAAAGAAAGCTAAAAAGGAACAAAGCAAAGAAATGGGCTCACGATGGACATAACAAAAGGGAGCAAGAAGCAATGGCATGGGTGATTGACAGGAGTAATGAACATCAAGAAGCTTGGCATTCTGATGTTGGCAGGAAAATACAGCAGAAGAAAGCAGAAATCCAGAATCTGATGCACGGCGTAGCTGTGCTAGCTTCATGCCTACAGGCTGCGCAGCTGCACCAGAAGAAATAGCCAAACCCCTTGCTGCGCAGCTGCGCCAATTTAGCACTGCCTTCCTGCGCAGCTGCGCCTGTCTTGCTTCTTGCTATTGACTTATTTTTTAACGACAGATTTGGTTGTGGCTTGGGCAAGGAGGCAGACTCTACCTTGGAGGCTATATTAGGGTTCATTTGGCACATATTTCAGAAACTCCCCTTTTGGGAGCCCTAGCTTAGATTTGTTCTCTCTTTTCTCTTCACTTTTAATTCTTAGATTAGATTAGGAGTAGATTAATTCTAGGTTAAAATAGTTAGTTTTCTAGAGTTGATTAGATTTGAAGATTGAACCAAGTGATTTGCATTGAAGATTCTACCTTGGAGCTTGAGGACTCAGATTTGCATTCTCTATCTCTATTTTCTCTTGGATCCAATATAAGCCAAATGACCAGAGCGGCAGCCCCGATATCCAGACCAGAGGCTAATTTTTGCATGTCTGTGCAGCTGCGCCGTATGTGTGCTTTCTCCCTGCGCAGCTGTGCCAGGTTCCCCAGATTTTTTTAAGAAGTCGGCCCAGTCTATTTCATTTCCCACTTAAACTAAACTCGATAACTCTTTCATCTCCACCCCAAAGCCACATAACCTCATATCTCTCGCTCACTTCACAAATTCTCTCCCGATCACAACCCTAATTTCTATCATTTCATCTAAATTCTACACACCCTCTACTCTAATCCCCACGAAACCCTCAGCCCTCCACAGCTCATTCCCAACCTATTTTCGAAGTTCAGAAGATATAGAAGGTGGAAGTACATTGATTGTTCAATCCGAATTTGGGAAGAAGGTTATTTTCTTAGCAAGGCAATTGCACGAAGGGAAAGACATTCCCAATCCTTTTTTGCACTGACAGAATGGGGCAGACTTAAGGCTGTAATTGAGTGATCATTAACTGTTTGATATATAGTCTGTTAGAGTTGGGTTACAAGTATTGACATAATTAGAGAGCGAAATAATTGATAGATTTTTGGGGAAGATAGAAAGCTTGGGCACATTGGTCAATTGAGATTGCAGGGAACATCAAAGGCAGTAGGGTGCACTCCAATTGTTTGATCAAAAGTCAGAGAAGTTTTGGGTTGGCATTCAATTATTAGTTCAAGTACCAACTCAAGTCCAATCAACATGCCTAAGAGAATTTGAACTCCATCACCGCCTTCCCCTCTTCCTAGCATCAAGCACGACGAAGGCAGTGCCAGTAAGGCACTAGACAGTTTCAGGTTTGTCAACCTCGCAGCTCAGAAATACTATATAAATGTTATGGATAAAAAGAATTGTGTGAAGGAAAGGGGGCTGAAACCGGGCAAGGACGACGGGATGATGAAAAAGCAGATTATAGAGCACGGCTGGGCACTAGTTGTGGCCACGCCCTTGGCAACCCCTATACCCCTCGTTAAAGAATTCTATGCAAACGAGCACGAGATGCAAAATGGGATATCATACGTGCTGGGAAAGCAAGTTCCTTACACAAAGCAAGTGATCAACGAAATCTTCAAAGTGGATACTGTTCCTGCTGGCCCAACAAATTAGGTAGAATCCCAGCGTCTTGAGACTGACCTCAACAAGTTGATCAAAGAACTGTGCAAGCTAGGCACTAAGTGGACGACATACTCAGGAACAGATAGAAAAATTAGCTTCCCTTAGACTGCCTTGAGTCGATACGCAAAAGCTTGGTATAGTTTTATTTGCACGAGCATTCTCCCTTCTAGCCATCATGCTGAGGTCACTACTGATAGAGCTACCCTGCTCTATGGCATTATCAAGAATGAAGTGATTGACATAGGACACATCCTAAATCAATCCATGCTAAGGTTCATGAGGGGGAACACATCAGGAGGGATCCCACACGCCTCGGTGATTACACGCCTATGTTTAGCTGCTGGAGTGGTCTGGGACAATGAGGCATTTCAGTGCCCGATGAGCGATATAGATCATACAGCCATACAACAGTACACCATTTGGGAGGGTGTAGAGTCTCACCCCCGAGGACTGGGATTCATTCGGGGAGATGCTGAAGGGGAAGAGGACGAAGAAGGTGATCCAGTGCAGTCTCAGCAGGCAGCAGGGACGACTCCCGCAGAATTTTCTGATTAGAGGAGGGAGATACGGCAGCTGAGGAGACGGATGGATACCACGTACATGGACTTCCAGACCTACACATCCAAGTTCTCCCAGGCTTTATCTCGTGTATTCGGGATGTTGGGTGTGCATGCAGAGTTCCCTACTTTTGGCACAGGCAGCCAGTACCCTCATGCAGACACACCACCTGAGCCAGTTGAGGAGGAGGACAACGATCAGGCTGACTAGGGGAGTTCCCTTTTTACCTTTTACCTTCAATGAGGACATTGAATATATTAAGTTTGGGGTTATTAGGGTTATTTTTGCATATAGTGTAGTTCATTTCATATTGCATACTGTGTAGTTCATTCAGTGCATTTTAGGTCGTATTTTGCGTATTTTACTAAATTTTTCCAATTTTTTTGTTTTGTTTTAGTTAACTGTGTAGGACATATTGCATGAATCCAGTTTTCAGTTGGTTTGTTATTTATTTAGCCTATGAGGAAATTGAAATTACTTGATTAATTAAACTAGTTTGAGACTTAAGCTTGATTATAATGTCATATATGTAAATCCTTATCTGTCAGATACTGATGTCATCGGTTAGCACTCTAAGAGTAACCACCATGACTTGCTTAGTTTAAATTTTCACATACTTGTCTTCTGGTGGGAAATCTATGTTTTAATAAAAAGAGTTTCAGTAATCATGTGATAATAACTAGGACTGTAAGAAGCTTAAGTTTGGGGGAAACAGGGGGTAAGCTTGCCAGTTTTAGAAAAAGAAAAGAAAATAAAAAGGGAAAAAGAGAAAAAGAAAAAGAAAAAAAATTTGAATGTGAATAAACACTTCGGCTACGTCAAATTCTGTGGCCTTTGATATTCGAGCAAGTAAGCCCTAGGGGTGTCTCTACACCCAGCGCCCTAATGCACAGTCGAGTGTGAACACGGGAAAGAGCAAAAACACCCTCGTGAGTAAATAAAGAGCAAAATAAATCCTCTGTGACTCTTAGCTTAAGTAATGCATGGTCTTGGTTAGAACATATCTGATTTACTACTTTTCTTAAGTTAAAACTGGTTTTTCCCCTAAGAAGCATAATATGTGATATATTTGTTCGAAAGCTTGTTTAATGGTTGCCAGGCACACACACAATACAATAGTGCTGACAAATTTGGATTTGCGAGGATATGCCTTATGATCTTGTCTTGGGTAGCTTTTCTGTTTGATTATCTTGTGGTTTTTCTAAAGCATTTCATTTGGATATCAATTCTTACTGATACTTGGATTCGCATTCATGATAGGATAGGTTGCATTCATTGCAATTATTGCATTACATCTTTTGTTTGGTTTTGTTTTGGTTACTTGAGGGCAAGCAACGTTTAAGTTTGGGGGTATTTGATAAGTTGTTTTTATGACCACTTATTCAGATATTATCTAACTTGTTTTGTTGCTTAAACTCGAGTATTTTTTGTGCTTTTCATATGTTTTTGCTTTCTTTTGTAGTTTCTTGATTTTGAACTCTCTTGGTGTGCAACGAGCTAGAAAGGGTGAAAGAAAGCTAAAAAGAGACAAAGCAAAGAAATGGGCTTATGATGGACATAACAAAAGGGAGCAAGAAGCAATGGCATGGGTGATTGACAGGAGCAATGAACATCAAGAAGCTTGGCATTCTGATGTTGGCTGGAAAATGCAGCAGAAGAAAGCAGAAATCCAGAATCTAATGCACGGCGCAGCTGCGCCAACTTCATGCCTATAGGCTGCGCAGCTGCGCCAGAAGAAATAGCCAAACTCCCTGCTGCGCAGCTGAGCCAATTTAGCACTGCCTCCCTGCGCAGCTGCGCCGGTCTTGTTTCTTGCTGTTGACTTATTTTTTAACGACAGATTTGGTTGTGGCTTAATCAAGGAGGCAGACTCTACCTTGGAGGCTATATTAGGGTTCATTTGGCATATATTTTAGAATCTCCCTTTTGGGAGCCCTAGCTTAGCTTTGTTCCCTCTTTTCTCTTCACTTTCAATTCTTAGATTAGATTAGGAGTATATTAATTCTAGGTTAAAATAGTTAGTTTTCTAGAGTTGATTAGATTTGAAGATTGAACCAAGTGATTTGCATTGAAGATTCTACCTTGGAGCTTGAGGACTCAGATTTGCATTCTCTATCTCTATTTTCTCTTGGATACATATTTGTAATCTTTTGATGTTTATCAAACTTGTGGATGGTAGATTTGAGTCATTCATGACTTAAACTTTATTTTGAGGTTTCAATGGAACTTAATGAATAGTTTATATTGATATTCTTCTATGTTGGTCTTATTGATTGCTATGTGATTGTCTATTATGATTTGTGCTTTAATTGCTTAATTGTTTAGCTACCAATTACCTTGATAATCCATATGGACTTGAAAATGAAGTATGAATTTAGATTTAATCATAGTAGCTTGCGATTGTATGTTCTACATGGTGTTGGGATGTATGATTTGTGCTTAGGATAGACATATATCGAAGCGCCGCTCGTAGTCAATTGAGAATTTGGGCATTAAACCCTAATTATTTGTAAATCACATAGACATATAGGGGTTTAGATAATATGGGTGTTCATATATGTTCTACAATCTGTGGATTATATATGATATGGATTCGGTACATCGAAAGATGGCCTTCTCTCACTTTCGTGTTCTCGGCTAGCATTCTGTGATAATTAATTTGACTTAACAGGAAGTATGTTAACTTAGATGAATCAATAGGGGAAATTGAGATCTCATATCTTCATTATCTGATTTTATTCTAGGGTTATTTGTTTTAGTTTAATTTAATTAGTTTTAATTCAAAAGCACGTAATCGCTCGTTTAGATAAGACTGAAATGGTTATGGGCTAGTGGTTTGGTGATTTTTATTATTTAATTCTCCGTGGGAACGATATCTTACTTACTCTTTATTACTTGTTGACCGTGTATACTTGCACGCATATATTGATCGGTAAAACGACCAACAATTATCTGTCCTCCTAGGACCTCATCGGATCACGTTGTGATCTTATCTTATAATCGTGTTATATTACAATTCTTTTCTATCTTATAATCGTTTTATTTTACGATCTTCTTTTCCCTTAATCATATTATATTATAATTTTACACTTTTCATCTTATAGACTTTGTCTATTTATTATCACTTTTCATCTTTACTATTGGAGTCAGGTAACTCCAGATTCTTATCTTATAATTCTTCAAGATTCTTCTTTGAATCTTATTTATCATCTTCTTATCTTAATGATGAATTTCCTGAATTCATCTCTTATCACTTCAACTCTATTTGAGTTTATTCATCATCCTCAACTCTGCAGTTATAGCCTAAGATAATCCTACCTAAGGTTTATAATCTACAACTCTGATACCAACCTGTGACGCCCCTAAATCCGGGTCCTCTATCCTCGGACTCGATGCGTTACGGTACTTCATTCTTCATACACATTCTATCAACTAATGCGAAATATATAAACATATATTGTTCATTTCACATGATTCTACAACATTTCTCCAGGTTTATTAACCTTAACTGAATACATACCTTTAACAATTAAAAGGTTTACATATGATAACTAAATAGTTATTCTTGCATAACAATATTGTACTATTGTACTTTGCTCTTGACTGTGTCCTTCTTCAAGCCTTTGTCTTAATCTAGTTCTTCTTGCTATCCTTCTTTTTCTTCCAAAGTAGCTTAGATACTTAGCATGCATGAAGATCAAGACCCTCTTCTTCCTCTTGAAGTGGCCGAACCTCTCTCTCTCTTTCTCTCTCTATATTTCTTTTTCTCTAGCTAAGGAGCTTGGAAGTGTAAGGATTCAAATGAAGTTAGTGGAGTAAGTATAATTGAAAGTGTAGTATTCTTCCACTAATTCTCTTTCTTAATCATTCACTTGGTTGCTTACTCACTAACTATAAGTTTTGGACATGCTAAGAGAGTGACACATGGCTTGGGTGTTAGTTTCAAAAGATTATAACCAAGATTTTTGACAAGCTTAACAAAGTTGCAAATTTCTCATCATTTTGCCCCTTAGTGGCCAAATTATTTGGGCTCTTCCTCCCCATTTGGTTTAATTTTTATTCTTCATTTTAACTTACAAGAAGTCCAATAAGTCCTCTCTTAATTGGGCTAAGAGTTTGGGCTTTGATTAATTCACTTTGGGCTTGCAAGTAAATTCTATTTTGCTTACTAGTTAAAATGAACTTGGGCTTTCACCAACAATTAAATTGGGCCATCATAATACTTGTCCCATACATGATATATTGGGCTAGTTTAATAACTTAATTGCCCTTAATCACTTTATCTACAAGTCCCATGCTTAATTAAACTAATGGGCTTATTTAAACCATTTATTCTCCTTAGTCCATGAACTAAATTATCATTTGGACTCTTATACATTATTATCAATATAAACACATTCTCATATATTAATAATATTAATTAACTTACATAACCCAATTAAACTTTTCTCCACAGAAGTCAACTATTGACTTTGACCAAAAAGTCAAACTCTTACACATTTTGTGTTTATTGTCCTTTTTGACTAAACTTGACGTTCCGGACACAACTGAGCAGTTCGTGCTTCAAAATTCTATCTCTAACTCAAATTTTGAGTTTTAACTTACTCCATTTTTATTGCTAATTATATTAGCTAATAACTTTCCACTTATTTCACTTCTTATTTGCCAGTCAAGGCCAACATTCACACTATGTTAATTACTGACATAGTTTTATCTGGATTCTCATATCCTTAACTTAATTCATCATTCCTCTTGCAAAAATATATAGCACCTTACTAAGTGTATATATATATATATATATATATATATATATATTTCTATACATATACTTATCGTCGTTTAATCTCATAGTATCTCTTCATAAATTTTTTTTATTTCCTTAATAAATGTCCACATATATCAATATAACATTTCTAACACTATTCAATTCACATTGAATTTATAGGTATCACAATACCTTATTCTTAACATTCCTTCAAATACATGTAACTCCTTTTTAGGGTTTGGAATTTTGTAACCCATACTTTCTCTATCCTCATTCGAATAGCAAACCATATAGGTTTTATTTGAAAATTTTAAATAAATTCTCAAATTCTCATCTAGGTTTTATTCTTTAACCTTTATTCTAATCATTCAAGATTTTATAAATTCTCGGGTTGTCACACAATTCCGAGTTATAACAATCGCGTTATAAGCTCAGGAATTTCAGAATTTGAAAACTTAGAAAAATATTTCAGGGGAACAGGGCTGGTGCCGCAGAACCACCCAAGTCTTTCAAGCTGGCACCGTAGCACCATAACAGGGGATCCGGGTTTTGCAGGTCGGCGCCGCAGCGCCAAGATTAAGCCTATGACGGCGCTGCAGCGCCCTTAAGGGAATTTTTTCCGACACGAATATTTTATGTCCAAATTTTTTACATGGTAATTATGAGGAAAGTATATGATTAATATTCCTGAATAGAAATTACTTAAATAACATGTTTAAGTATGATTTTAAGAATCAAACGTTGAATAAATGTATTTAAATTTAAAAACTCAAAACCCTAAAATATGAACCGAAGATCGTAGTCGAGTTTAATGCATGCCTCGAGGTTACATGATATATAATAGAGGTGTGGCATACGAGAATGTTAAGAAATAAAGTTAAAACTTATGTAATTTTGATACGGAGTCAGATAACGGGTATCTAGTGAAAATACGTGCGACCGAGATAACTGATTAGAGTTTCACTTGTCGTGGTGTCTAATGATGATCGACGAGAGTCGGTTGATGACACATGAATGCTAATTAATCGTAACGAACGGTAATAAGAGAATTAGGAATAACATATAACGTTGAAAAGACGAGTTAATGGTAACAACGTGAATAACGTTCCAAGTCGAATGGACCGGATGTGGTAAGAAGTGTAATGAAGATTAACTTAACGAACATTATATTAATAATGGTTTTGATAAGTTAAGTCTAAAATGGTAATGCAATCGTAGTCTATAATGGTTGAGATATAGTATCTGAGCTAAATGATTTCGTCAGAGAGCGACAGTATATACGAACTAGCAACCGATCTAACTCACTGCGAAAGACAGTGTAGACTAGACGAAAAGCTAGTTTGTTGGTTATTTGTGGGAAACCACTCAGTGTACTATATTTGACTACTGTTAGAGACTCGATGAGTGCTAATTGAAATGTTAGTAAAAGAATAGAAGAAAGGAATGAACGTAAAGTTGGTCGCGTAAACATAGTTTACAAGAACGCGAACCCTAAGAAGTAAAGTGAAGTTAAGCTAATGCTTAAGTCAAGTATATGACTAATGGATATGTGTTATATAGGGATTATGATGAACGATAAGGCATAAGCGGTACGTAGCGCTAAGGCAAGTTTCTAAACTTCCTTCATCCTTTATGATGAATGCAAGTTTTTGGACTTCATTCATATTCTGTTATGAATGCTAGTTTCTTCACTTCCTTAGATGTTGAACATGAGAAAGTATTTCGTATGTGCAAATGTGTGATATTTGTATAAGGTGATAGTATGTATGAGGCCTGGTGCCATAATGTTAACACTTTGGTGTTTCTATGAAATGAAATGTTCAATGTGAAAGAGTGCAGTTATTTACGAACTGTTCTTGTTAAGTCTGTGCTAATGATTCTAGCTAGACATAATGTGTATGAAAAGTGTAGAAGTATAAAAGTATGACGGAGTATATGTGATGTATGTTTTAAAATGATAGGAATTAGAACATATTCCTATTATTCGAGATGCTTCATAACCATTGTTTGGTTATTGAAGTCGTAAAAGAATTTTGATTCTTGAGTTGTTAATATTCAACTGCTATGACTTGCTGAGCAATTGAATGCTCACACTTGCTTGAAATAAAAATATTTTTAGCGAACGACGGTAGTATGTATTAAAGGACCCGGTGAAGATCAAGGTGATCGATGTCCTGCCTTGGTGAGATACTATGGTTGCGAATACCATTAGCGTCACAAGATGAAATACTATTCATGTTATGAATATACGTGAAGATCAAGCCAAGTCTTGTAGAATAGTTAGTTAAAACTATTATGTAGATATGGTGACTAGTTAAGTCACAATTGTAATGTGATAAGAATAATGTAATTATCATTATTTTAATGAATGAAGATTTTAAGGAAATAGAACCTGAGAATTGAATGAATATATCATTTGTCTTCAAGATATAATGATGTATGTACTGAATGAGAAGTACTCGTAACGTACGAAATTCGGGTATGAAGATAGACCGGATTTCGGGGCGTCACAGGAGTTATATTTCATTATTTATCATCGAAAAACATGTATAAAAATAGATTATATATATATAGAAAGATTTACATTTCAGTCAACTTTCCTTTATTAGGTATTTTTATCTTGATCTGATTACCTTTTTATCTTGATGAGTATGCTTTCGATATACCACTGTACTATTTTAGGTTATTGCTCTAGTTTTGATGATCGACGTTAAAATGCTTTCTAATTCCATTGGATTGGATTTGGGAGCACAGTTTGGTTTATGATATGATGATTTAATTGGGTTTGACTTGATTTATGAAGTTAGAGTTGTGGCTTTTGTATTAGGGAATAGGTCGTCGGGTATAAGGTAGACCGCGCCACAATGGGTACCTACATACTCCTATAAATTGAGAGGAGATAAGGTCTTACATAGTTCACTAATATCTAGTCGTCTATGTTGTCGAAGGGGTTTTGATGATTTCGTAAGGATTGGACCGCACCATAACTAGTTTCAACTACCTACGTATGTACTCCTATAAATCAAGAGGAGACCAGGTCTTATGTATTTCATACTTTAAAAGAACATAAAGATTCTTTTTAAAACCATTTTTGCCCTAGTGCCTATTGCTATAGTTTCACCAAGTCTGGTTGTCATTACTGCACATTGTAGCCCTCTCGTGTTTTCTACATGTCGACGGTTTTATATCTTGCCTTGGCGCTATATTTTTACTCGTAGTTCCTGTCGAATTTTCACTATGCCCTCAAACCACGCTTTATTTTCTCATTTCTCTTGTATCATCATTTTATAGAATTCATTATCGATGTCGAGATTCATTCTTTATGTATAAAATTATTTCACACAGTCGAAATTGATTGGTTGCGAGAACATTTCTCCATCCATTTCTCGTCAGATTAGTGCTCAGCCCGGCAAACCTTTTTAGCACGAAAGGGCGTTCTCAATTTGAAGCGAACTTTTCTTTAGCCTCGGTCCGACATGGGATGATCTTCTTCAATACCAAGTTATTTTCTTTGAATTCTCCGGACCACACTTTTTTATTATAAGATTGAGAAATTCATTGCTGATATAATTGCTCGTGGAATACTGCAGCCATTCTCTTCTCGTCTATCATAGATAATTGGTCATATCTGTTTCGAATCTATTCATTTTCATCGATTCTGGTATCCAATAACATCCTTTATGAAGAAATTTCAACTTCTATAGGCAAAACTGTCTTCATGTCGTATACTAATGAATAAGGGGTTGCCCTAGTTGAAGTGTGAATTGAAGTTCGGTATGTAAGCAGAGTAAGAGGCAAGAGATCTGGCCATCATCGATGATTTTTTAACATCGTTTC
The DNA here is from genome assembly GCA_020205555.1 of Panax stipuleanatus. Taxonomy (NCBI): domain Eukaryota; kingdom Viridiplantae; phylum Streptophyta; class Magnoliopsida; order Apiales; family Araliaceae; genus Panax; species Panax stipuleanatus. The sequence continues at coordinate 18,502,223 of CM035119.1, read as the reverse complement.
CATAATTTTCTTGATGTTTTTGTTTGTGGCTTCTACGGCGCCATTCATCTTTGGTCTTTAAATGACTGAATTGAGGTGTTTGATATTAAAATTGACACATAGCTCTCTCATCATTTTATTATTTAGGTTCTTGGCATTGCCGGATTCTATAACTTCTGAATGTCTATATCGACATACTACATTGTTTCTAATAAAGCTAACGATGATTTCCTTAGTTACCTTGGGAAATAAGGTAGTCTCCACCCATTTGGTAAAATAATCAATCATAACAAATATCAATCAATTTTTGTTGCTAGATTTGGGCTCGATTAGACCAATCACATTCATTCCACACATAGAGAAAGGTCAAAGAGAGGTTATACAATGTAGCCCATTAGGAGGTGCATAAATGACATTAGCATGGATTTGGAATTGATAGCACCATTTAACGTGGTCGTCACAATCAGCCTAAAGAGATATCTAGTAGTGTCCAGTTCTAAAAATCTTATTGGCACATAATGTTTCTCTTTTGTGCAGGCTACATACTCCACCATGCACTTCGTTCATGAGCTTTTAAGCTTGATCTTTGTCTAAACACCTTAATAGTCTCATACCCGCGTCTCTTTTATACAAATCATCTCCACTTAGATAGAACTTTAGGGACGTTTCTGAATGCTCTGTGGTTTTATTCGATTTACCTCAACTAGGATGGATCAGTCTAGAAAGTATTCTTTAATGTCTTTGTACCAGGGTTGGCTGGGTTGAGTCATTTTGTCTGAGATTTCTCCTACACAATTTCCATAGATAGAAGCTCTATGTATCATAAAGTCAATATCGAGGATGATCTTATCGTTAGACACATGAACCGATGTTGTTATGGTCTCTAATGCATCTACAAAGTTGTGATTTCGTGGAATATACTGGAAAATAATTTCTTCGAGTTATTTGGCCATCTTGACAACATGTCGATGATAAGGTAACAAATGAAGCTTTTTTGTATTGTATGATCTTATGGTTTATCGGATAACCAATTCTGAATCTCTGAATACATGTAATCGCTTTATTCCCATGTTCCTGACTAACTTTAATCCAAGAATTCATCCTCCATATTCGGCAGTATTGTTGGAGTTATTGAATTGTAAATTGGCTGCCACTGTATATTATTTTTCGGTGATCGATACCAGACTGCCCCAATACTGGCTCCTTCCATATTCATGGTACCATCAAAATATATTTTCCACAATTGAACTTCATCATCTGGCCTTGTTCTTTGAATCATCATCACGTCTTCGTCGGGGAAATAAGTCTCTAAGGGTTAAAATCCTCCCACAGGTGTCTTAGATAACTGATTTGTAATTCCTTAACCCTTCACTGACTTATAAGTTAGATAGACGATATCGAATTGTTGGACAATTAACTGCCACCTAGATAATTGATAATTTAGCATTGGCTTGTCGAATATGTATTTTAACGGATCTATGAGGGATATCAGATAAGTGATATATTGGCATCCAGATAGTGTTGCAATCTCATTGATGCCCAAGCCAAGGCACAATAGGTCTTCTATATTAAAGTGTAATTCTGCTTGTAACTGTTGAATCTCTTGCTGAGGTAATACACAACTCGTTCGTTACCCATTTTGTCTTTCTGCCCCAGTATATATCCCATCACACTAAGATTAACATATATATACATGAACAAAGGGACCATTGGATGCACTAATACAGGCATTTCAAGTAATTATCTTTTGATGACACTGAAAGCCTTTTTACATTCATTATTCCATATCAAAGAGGAATTCTTTCTTAAAAGTTTGAAGATCGATTAGCAATTCATTGTTAGCTGAGATATGAATCGACTAATAAAATTTACTCCTTCTAAGAATAATCATATATCTTTCTCAATTCTAGGCACTTGAATTTTTTTGATGACTTTGATCTTGGCATGATCTATTTCAATGCCACTGTTGCTTGTGAAAAATCCCAGGAGTTTACTAGATTCGACGCCAATGGCACACTCTGTTGGATTGAGCTTTAGATTGTACTTTCGATTGCATTCGAATAATATTTTGAGGTGGGCTATGTGATCTCCCTCTTTCCTTGATTTTATAATGATATCGTCTACATAGACTTCAATCTCCTTATGTATCATGTCGCGAACCAAATTAATCATGGCTCTCTGGTAGGTATCTCCAGCATTTGTGCGGCCAAAGGCTAGATAACTATAATAGAAAGTCCCCCAAGGGGTGATGAAAACAATCTTTTCTCGGTCTTCTTCTGCTACCATAATCTGGCGATAACTAGCAAAACAGTCGTCAGAGGAATATATTTTGAATTGAGCCATTTTGTTTGTCCGGATTGAACCTTTCTTTAATTGGCAAGTGATGGACGACTCTGTCAGTGGATAACCTAATCATATCTTCATGAGACCAGGCAAAAATGTCTTCATATAAGGATAAAAGTTTGGTTATTTTGGTTTTTTTTTGTTCCGAGGTAAAATCAGTTCCGATCTATAGCTCTTTGGGTTTGGCAGGGGTTTTGATGTTGATGGTAATAGTTTGTTTGAGATTTGGTTTGGGTTTATCTTCGACCCATCCTTTGATTTCCTTAGGCACTTCGCCATCAGTCACTTCATTATGTTCAATACTCATCAAGTCAAAGTCCAATTCTATATCAAAATCGTAAGCATCTTTCAAATTTGGAGAATCGTTAACAAGACTAGAATTATTCATATTAAGGCACCAGACAATGAACATAAATAACTCGTCATTTCATATATAAAATCGTTTCTTGTACATGAGTTCCTTTGATAGATAATCAAAATATAACTTATCAATGCATGAAAAGTAAATTAACAAGACATATAACTAAACAAGTGATAATTATCCCAACACTTCTTGGGACCGTGATTATCCTCTGTTGGGAATTGCATATTCAAATTTGATGTTGAAAGTAAATATATATGCTTATGTGTAAAGTCCTTCGAGAAACATATGTACAAGGACTTAGATGTTAGATCAAAATTGTTAGGTTGATCTGTGCTTTAATGTTTATCATTCTGTAAATGAATGTATAGAATAGAGATCAAAACTGTTAGGTTGATCTATTTTGAGATGTAAATGTTAGGCCTTGACAGAATCGTAGTCTGCCAAGCCAGTCAAGAGTCTGCAGAAACCAAGGCAGAATCGTGGAGCTTCAATGAAAGTATTCAAGAATCGTAGTCTGTCTTGGAAGCCACATTCATAATCGTGGAGATGATCCGAGCGCCTGCCGAGCCAAGTCAAGAATCGCAGTCAGCTCCCGAAAGCGTGGAGTCTACAAGACAAGCAAGTGATTATCGTAGTCTATCAGAGTTTAAGAGAAATCTTAGTGTTCTCTACGATTTAAGCTGAATCAAGCATGAGCAAGCCAACAAATAGCGATCATGGTACAAAGACCATGATCGTGGTGACCCTCCAGTCAGCATCAAAGTTCATCTATCTGATGAAGGAAAAAGAGTAACAAATGAAGAAAGGCTTATAGACGTTGACAATTTCATAGTGCTAATGATCCAACATTCATCCTTAGTATGTATCGAAGAAGCATATTGAAGAAGCTAAGGAAAGGACTGCATGCCTGCTAAAAACACCTTTTCAGGTGTTAGGTGAGAAAGCAGTCTGCTGTGTCAATGGGCCAGACGGCTGGATAGCAGATTTGCAGGAAGTCAACATCAGTGCTCAGAAACGTCTTAAGAATTTAATGCTGCAACGAATGCCTTCAACGGAAACAATTCAAAGGCTCCTTCATAAGCAAATCAGACAAGGATTCAAATTAAGCAAGCAAAGATCCAAAAAGCTCAAGAACTCTCAACGTCCAAACACTACGATCTTAAGAGAAAAACTTGCTTCGCTACTCAGTTCTTCAGAACTGATGCTTAATAGCAACTGAGTAGCACACCCTAGAAAACCACTCTCAAACAAAGTGTACCATGTCTGCTGGACTTGAAGAGTTCTAAGTGAACTAAAGAAGTTCCAAGACTGTTGATCTTGAAGGAATCTTAGTGATTCCAAGTTGTGAAGACATCCTTAGTGGATTTCCTACTCATGGAGTAGAAGAGTGAATTAGGAGCCTTGAGTGCTCTAAACCACTTAAAATCACTGTGTCTTATTAACTGCCATATCTGTTATAACTATCATAACTGCTTATCAAACCATTATTTCATTATCTTAAAGGGAGCAAACATATATTCCGCTGCAATCAGTTTAATTTATACTGGCAAGTATTTTGAAAAAGAAAAAGTTTTAAAATATCTATTCAACCCCCCTTCTAGATAACTATTGTGCTTCTGGGAACTAATAATTGGTATCAGAGCTGGTTCTCTCAACTAGCCTACAAAGTTTAAGTAGATCCAATGGCACATCTGATAAGCTAAACCAAGACCGGTGGAGGCAGCAAACCACCAATGTGCAACAGAGATAAATTTGCCAACTGGAAAGTTCAAATGCAAGCCTACATGGATTCAATAGATGATGATCTATTTGAAACCATTCTGAATGGGCCCTATATTCCAACAAAGCTTGCACCTACTCCAGACGATCCAGATAGAGTTTTGATTAAGGTGAAAGCTGAATGGACTGACAACGAGAAGAAAGATGTCTAGCTAGACAAAAAGGCTAAGAACATTTTGTTCCAGTCTTTAGAGGATAATCTGTTCTAAAATATGGTTAACTGCAAGACTGCCAAAGAAGTCTGGGAAGCACTGCTCATCATGCATGAAGGAACTGAAGAAGTCAGAGAAAACAAACAATCTCTACTGACTCAACAGTATGAGATGTTTACCCATGTTCCAGGAGAATCAAAGAACTTGCTTCTCAACTCTCTTCGAGCTTTTGGAAAGATCTAACCCAATAAAGATCTTATCATCAAGTTCATGAGGTCCTTACCAAGCAAGTGGGATGCCAAAACCATTACAATCAGGGAATCAAAGAACTTGCTTGAAATGACTATCCAATAACTCTATGGCAACCTTCTTACCTACGAACTAAAGTTGACTCAACGTGTAGAGGCTCTATCTGAATGAAGAAAGAAGAATAAAGGAGTTGCTCTCAAGGCAACAGAAGTCACCTCCAAAGCTCCTACTAAAAATGAATCTGACTCTAAAGAAGATGATGATGAGGACATTGCAATGCTGGTGAGAAGACTCAAAAGGTTCATGCACAAAGGAAGAAGCGGCAGACCTAAGAGATTCAACAACAACAGCAGCTAAGAGTAGATTAATGACTTATGCTACAACTGCAAAAAGCCTAGCCACTTCATCGCAAACTGCAACATACCCATCAGAGAAAAGCTGAAAAGAAAGATGAATCCAAAGAAGGAGTTCCAAGGCTACAAAAAGCATCAGAAGAAAAACAAAGGTCTTGTAGCTGAAAGTTCATGGAGTGACTCAGACAACGACACCAATGCTGAGTCTGAAGATGATGATGAAGAACCTCAAATAGCCAACCTATGTCTGATGGCCAAAGATGCAAGCAACAAGAAAAGCACTGACCATCATGAGGTAAACATAGATGAGGTATTTGACTTTAACTCTCCTGATGTAGACATTGATGATTTAAGAACTGCACTACATGAAATAACATCTGATCTGCATCAATATATAAAATGATTTAGAGTTCTATCTAAGGATTATTCTGGTCTTCAAAAAGAGAAAGAGAAAGTCCAAAGAGAACTGGAAACAGCTCTACTCAGTTCTGTCTCTCTCTCTAAACTTGAAGCTGAGAATAAACTCTTAAGATAGACCAATGAACTAAGCACTCAAAGAGAGTCAAAACTAAACTCTAAGATTGAGGAACTTGAAAAGACTATCTCAATGTGGGATAGGTCTTCCTCATCCATGGACTCCCTAATCTCTAGTCAGAGAAGTGCATCTGACAGAACAAGTTTAGGCTTTGGGGAATCTACCCTAGAACCACATGTGGAAAAGATAAAGGATACTAACATAAGTAGTGCTTCTAATTTCAATAGAAGCATTACATTTTTGAAATCCACACAGAAGGAAGAATCAGTGCAATTCTGTTCTTCTGATCCAAGCTATGTCCCTAGACACAACGAATCCCATGTTGGCCTAGGGTTCAGAAATGAGAATAGTAACTCAGTCACCACTGTCCAACCTCGAAGGATCGTGGAGTCAAGCAAAACTGACTCCATGAACCAACCTCGAAGGAATCGTGGAGTTGAGATTCACTCATCACAAACCTTGAATCGCAAGGCTGCATGGAAAAAGAAGAATCAATATAAGGGTAAGGCCACCAAGTATCCACAAAAGTCCAAATGGAGAAAGCATCCACACACACACACGAATGCATAATGGTAGATGCTTTGTATGTGGTAGAAATGGTCATAAAGCTGCAATATGTTATTCTAAATCTCTGTATGATAGGCCCAAAGTCAAGCAGATTTAGGTTCCCAAGGGTACTAACATCGTAGGACCCATGCAAGTCTGGGTACCAATATGAAAGCTTAACCTGTCTGCAGGAACTGAGCTCCATGATCACAATATGGTATCTGGATAGTGGATGCTCACGTCACATGACCGAGAACAAAGCCCTCCTGTCTAACTTCGTAGAGAATAAGGGTCCAACAATCATCTTTGGAGATCATGGCTCTGGCAAGACAAAAGGATATGGCTCAGCTGGTAATGGTGTTGTGTCCTTCTGTAAAGTGGCTTATGCGGATAGACTAAAGCACAATCTTCTGAGCATTAGTCAACTCTTTGACAAAGGCCATCAAGTCACTTTTCTTAACAATCAATGTCAAGTCAGAGATCTGGAGACCTCCTCTATTAAGCTGACCGAAACATGAGAAGGAAATGTCTACACTGTTAATCTTGCTCAACTTAGTTCTGATAAGACAGTATGCTTTCTTGCTAAAGCCTCTGAAGAAATAAGTTGGCTTTGGAATAGGAGGTTATCCCATCTCAACTTCAAAAGCATGTCAAAACTGGACTCCAAAGATCTTGAAGTAGGTTTACTCAAGTTCAGCTTCGTCAAAGAAAGACCATACCACGCCTGCCAGCTTGAAATACAAACAAGGAGCTCATTCAAAGGCAGAGCATTCAACTCAATTGATAGGCCCCTTCAATTACTTCATATGGATCTTTTCGGGCCAATTCCAACTGTGAGCCTTGGAGGGAAGAGATACTCACTAGTCGTAGTGGATGACTACACTAGATTCACATGGGTGTTCTTTCTTAATTTTAATGATGAAACAAGCTCTCAACTGATCAAGATGTTCAAGCTGGTGATGAATGATAAAGGAGAGACAATCAAGGCCATAAGTAGTGATCATGGTAGAGAGTTTGACTTCTCAGAAATGGATCAGTTCTATGTGCAAACAATGGCATCAGCCACAACTTCTCAACCTCACAAACTCTACAGCAAAATGTAGTAGCTGAAAGGAAGAACAGAACACTGATAGAATCAGGAAGAACTCTACTAGCAGTAGCTTATTTGCCTGAATACTTCTAGGCAGAAGCCATCAACCCTGCGTGCTACACTTAAAACAGGTCTCTTGTTCACTCTATGTTGAAGAAGACTCCCTACGAGCTATGGAGAGGAAGAAAGCCAAATGTCAGTTATTTCCATATGTTTGGCTGTGCATGCTACATTCTCAACAATGGAAAACAATATCTGACTAAGTTCCAACCCAGGTCAGACGAAGGAATCTTTCTTGGATATGCCATAGATAGCAAAGCCTATAGAGTGTTCAACAAAAAGACGCTGAGCGTTGAAGTCTCGATCCACATTATCTTTAATGAAACAATCTCAAATAAGTCTGCACCAATAGATACTGCGATCGACGATCCAGACACCATGATTGAGGTGGTCGAACCCAACGCCACGACCACAAATCCAGAAGGTGGAATCATAGAAGCTGAAGAAGAAATCGTGGAGAGAGCTGCACTAGACGGCAATTCTGTACAATAAGAGCTAGAAGTTAATCTTGAAGTGTTTAGACAAGAAGGTACCAGAACAGATGTTCCAACAGGGAACAGATGGGCAATAAATCACACTCAAGACCTGATCATTGGAGATCCAACTGCCAGGATCAGGACAAGGTCTGCAACTTAGAATGAGTGTTTCTGTTTGAGCTTTCTATCTCAAATAGAACCAAAGAAGATAGAAGATGCTATGGAAGATTCAAGTTAGATAGAAGCCATGCAAGAGGATCTGAATCAGTTTAAAAGAAGCAAAGTCTGGAGATTAGTTACTAGGCCAAGGAATCACCCAGTCATTGGCACCAAATGGGTCTTCAGAAATAAGATGGATGAGGATGGGGTGATCACAAGGAACAAAGCAAGACTGGTGACTAAAGGTTATTCTCAAGAAGAAAGAATTGACTACGATGAGACCTTTGCACCTGTTGCCAAACTTGAAGCTATCAGAATATTCCTTACATTTGCTGCCCACATAAAGTTCAAAGTCTTCTAGATGTATGTCAAGAGTGCATTTCTGAATGGTGAACTCCAAGAAGAAGTATATGTGGAGCAGCCTCCAGGTTTTATCAATCCAACTTTCTCTAATTATGTCTATAGACTAGACAAAGCCTTATAAGGACTTAAACAAGCACCTAGAGTATGGTATGAAACACTAACTAACTTTCTTATTGAAAAAGGATTCACTAGAGGTAAAGTAGACACACATTATTTCTTAGGAAGCACAAAGATAAAGTTTTACTAGTTCAAATATATGTAGATGATATTATCTTTGGTTCTACTGATGAAAATTTGTGTAAGAGATTTGCCAAGCTTATGTAGATCAAGTTCGAAATGAGCATGATGGGTGAGCTGAACTTCTTCCTTGGACTGTAAGTAAAGCAGACTGATGAAGGTATCTTCATTAACCAAGCCATGTACATCAAAGACTTACTTAATAAGTATGGCATGGAATCAGCCTCTCCCATGAAAACACCAATTGCTCCAGCAACCAAGATTGACAAAGATAAGAAAGGTAAATGTATTGACATTACTCAATAAAGAGGTATGATAGGCTCCTTTCTCTACTTAACTGCCAGTAGACCAGATATAATGTTTGCAACATGTATATGTGCTAGATTTTAAGCTAATCCTAAGGAATCACACTTAACTGCTATAAAAAGGATTTTTAGGTATCTCAAAGGCACACTTTACTTGGGACTTTGGTATCCCAAGGAGTCCTCTTTTGAACTGACAGGATATTCAGATGCTGACTTTGCAGGATGCAAAATAGATAGAAAGAGTACCAGCAGCACTTGTCAACTGCTATGAAATAGACTAGTGTCCTGGTTTAGCAAGAAGCAAAACTCAGTATGAACTTCAACATCAGAAGCTGAATATATTGTTGTAGGCAGATGTTGTGCTCAAATCCTATGGATGAAGAACTAGCTAGCAGACTATTGGTTTGATTTCAAATCTATACCTGTTCACTTTGATAACACAAGTGACATAGCAATAACACATAATACTGTCATGCATTCTAGGACTAAGCATATAGAGATAAGATAACATTTTATTTAGGATCATGTTCAAAATGGAACTATATCTTTGCAATACATCCCTACTGAAAATTAACTTGTTGATGTCTTTACAAAGCCTTTAGATGAATCCAGATTTAACAAATTAATAAGTGAGTTAGGTATGTTAAATCTACAACCATGAATTCTATGTTCGAGTTAGTGCTAACCATGCAGATAGAAAGGCTATGTCAGAATCGTAGAGATGACCAAGAGAAACCACGATCGTAGAGTGGTCTAGACATGGCAGTAAAGCTCACTGTGATGGAAGCATTACCAAATCAAAGCAACCCTTCTGATAAGTGTCTCAGGGACAAACCTGACCCTTAGTGTCAGACTAAGAGGTTGGCCCTTCCTAAGCAACCTTAACCCAGAAGGGATGCTATTTCAGGATGCATCATAGGAAACCGTTGAGTCAAAGGTCAAGAAGCAAGCTAAGAATGGAACTCAACAATTGTGGAGTAGCCTCGGTAATCGTAGTCCTCTCAAAAGGACTCACTAGCTTAGAGGGAGCTAAGGGCAGAACCGTACTTTTCATTCAACTTAAATCCGTGGAGTCCAGTAGAACTTAACACGTGTCCCACTCTATAATTCATATGGAGGGAAGTTATAAATTCATTTTGAACTGTCATTTATCAGTTTACCTTTGAATTTCACAAGTTTATCTCCCTCTCTCTCTCAAAAAGAAACCTAAGCTTCAGAAAGCTAAGCTAAGTTTGTTCGTCACAAGATAAATCAACAGAATCAATGGCTGTTTCCAACGTTGTTTCTGGTTACCAGCTATGCTTTGACGAGTTCAAGAATGCTGACTCTCAGTTCCACAAAATTGTATCTCTTCTGAAGAGAACTGGCCTCGAAGAATCTTTGAGCACCAGCACAAGGATTTACCCGAAGCTGGTGAAGGAGTTTTACTACAATGGGGTCTTCGAAGGCAACGTCATCACTACCAAAGTCAAGGGCATGCAGATTCGACTCAGTGCTAAAAGCATAAACCTGACCCTAGGGTTTAAATCAAATGGTCTTCAATTAATGGATGTCATCGATTTCCATGAAGGTCTACAGAAGATGCACCACTCCAAGTTTGAAGGAATCAAGGGCTATAAGAAGAACGAGTTTCCCCAGAAGTATGAAATTCTGCTTGACATTGTTATAAAATGCATATGCTGCAAGGGCTCTGGTCACGACTCTGTAAATGATAAGCAACTGAAGCTCATGACAGTAATCTACTTCAGAATTCAACTCAACTATGGGGCTTTGCGGATGGAATGGTTTGGGAAGTGGATGCTCAGCCCAAAGAAGACAAATAGCTCTACAAAGATGCTCTATGGTAGATTCATCAGTATAATCCTGCAGTCTGCCCTGGGTGATAGAATTGGGGATACAGAAGGTGCTCCCATCAATCCCAACAGAAAGATTGTAAGACCCCAACTTTTATAAATAAAGATTTAATTTTCTTTATATATTATTTCAAAATAGTAAGGTGTTGATTTGATAAATGTGAAAAGTTATGGCTGAAATGTGCAAATATTTCAAAATAAGCAAGTAGTTATAAAATATTCATTGTTGTCGGAGAATATTCGTTTGGTCGTGGAATATTCTTGTTGTCGGGGAATATTTGTACGACGGTGCAGCTATTTGTGGGCCCTACAATGGAATAACTGTCGGATATAGAAAGCGACAGAAATAACCTTTTTATAAATAATGGCGTAGTTGTTACCGTTAGTACTGTTAAAATACCCAGTGGTTAAAATACAGTAACACGCGGTGTTGCACAGTAGCACACGGTATTGCACAGTAATTCTAATTATTAATTCTTACGTAAGAAGTCACTTACTCAATAATTGTTACAGTAATTACTGTTCAATATTTTATATTATTGATTCAATAATTGTCACTACACAGTATTTCATATTATCAAATCAATAATTCTTATTATTTGAATATTATTATTAGATAGCACTATTGACAATGTCTAAGGAAGTTCTGTATAGGAGGGGTTATTTAATTGCGTACCAGTAAGGAGAAATCCTTATCGGAAAGCCCCATCTTTCCTAGGAACGACCTGGTTGTCAATATTGTAGTTCTGTAATATTATTTGTGAATAATTAATTATTGATTTATATGATAAGAAAATATTTATTTTGTGGATATAAAAGAAGGAATTAGTGCTGATGTGTTGTTATCAGTACTTTGGTGTGGAAAATCATCCGTGGATTTCGGCCATTTTCAGTTGGGAATTTGGAGGGATTAAAAAGCGTTGATTAATTGTGTGATGAGTAACATAACCATTAGAGGAAGTTGCCGACACTCGAATGAAGTTATGATGATATGTGGTATTTTGTAAGTTGGGACCCATAGGTCATCATCTAAGAGTCACTTTCGTAAATAGTAACTCAAGTAGTAACTTGCCTCTTTGTTTTTCCAAGAGTTACTTACCTCTTTGTTTTTCCAAGAGTTACTTACCTCTTTGTTTTTCCAAGAGTTACTTGCCTCTTCGTTTTTTCAAGAGTTATTTGTCTCTTCGTAAATAGTAGTTGCCTCTTCAATATTACCAAGAGTCATTTTGGACATTCGTTAAAGCCAAGGGCCACTTTCAGTTCTTCTATAAATAGAAGTTCAATTCTTCATTATTTCTCACCACCAATTCACAAAGTTATATAGAGAGAATCTTTAGAGAGAGAATAAGAGAGAAAGAAGAAGAGTATTCTGCTGCTATACTATTGCAGTATCCAACCTTCTACTAAGGTAAGGGGTATTAGTTCTTTCGTATTTGTAAGGAATGTTATTTTCTTTCTTAAACGATGTTATTCATTTAAATTTCATTATAACAAAATATTGTCATGGATTTTATTATGAAATTTTTACTTTTTCCATCGGCATTACTATTCACGTGTACGACACTATTCACGTTTACGACACTATTCACAGAAAAATTGAATTTTCTTTTATTTGTCCAAGTTGCTTGTTAAGGTTTCTATCTTTAATTGGATCCAAGTTTTGAGCTCTATTCTTGAATTTTCCTCCACAAAGTATTATTATGGAGTATTTTTGAACTTGGATAAATTAAAATGCGAATCCTTAATCTTTGTCCTTTATCTCACTGGATTTGTTATTTATATTATTTTTCATCATCCTTAGTCCTAAATGGTGATATAACTGAATATCTTTGGCCTGTAGAGCAAAGATGAATGATTACCTGATGAATATCTTTGGCCGTAGTGCAAAGATGACAGGTGTTGAGATGAACATGACCCACTGATGATACAAATGAATATATTTGGTCTGTAGTGCAAAGATGAATATTTGATTCGAGATGTATATTGATTGATGTTACAGGGATAAAATATTGATGATGGACTTCTAAATTATAGAAGATAGTAGACTTCATTCTCTACTTAACTCTTCTAATGAATTGTTATTTCCGCTGCAAATATTGATTTAAAACTTGTTGTCTATAATATTTTATCTGAATTATTAAAGACTAACAATAATTTATTTTCCATTATCTTAGTCATAATATTCTTTACTGGGCTAGTTGAGCTCACCCTTTTCATCTATTGTCCTCTTCAGGAAATTAGAATTGCGCAGGAACTAGTCGGGGAACAAAGTGATGGTTCGAGTTAGAACATTAGTAGTCCTAACTATTTCTAATGAATAGTATAATAATAATTGTAATGAGGACTTAGTTTGAATGTTAATATTTTTTACATATTTGTATTGACACTCACAGTTGTGTGGTCGTATTTTGCACGACCTTGTGATATAAAAGTTTATATTTGAATTTTGTACCATGTATTTGGCGACTCAGAATGGATTGGGTTGACTGGACCTATTCTGGGGGCGTCACAGTTGGTATCAGAGCTTAGGGATATGATCTCTGGCGGAGATCGGGGAATAGAACTAGGAGGGGAGAGAAGAGTAAATCCTTCGCTAGTGTGTCCTACCTAAGCTTATGTGGTATTTAATTGGTCAGTCGGAGCATAGGGTTATTATGTGATATGTTAATTTGTTTAATTAACCCTTGTTTTATGGCAGTATTTGAGAATTGCAGCTGAGAATGTTAACAACGAATGAATGAGACCGTGGAGATACCTTTAATCCCCAACCAGGAGAACGTGCAACAGGAAGGCAATGTTCATCCTGAAAACAACGTTGATCAGAAGATAAACAATGAGATGTTTAGAAGTTTTTTGCAGTTCATGCAAAACCAGACGAGGGAAACTCGTGTGCAAAATACAGGTGGAGATAATAATAACTCGTGGCTTATCACTGCCAAGCAGTTCAAAGAATTGGGACCACCAGAGTTTTTGGGCAAGCCGGATCCAATCAAGGCGGAGACGTGGGTTAAGTAAATTACCAAGATATTTTATGTTTTGGGATGCACGGAGGAATAGAAGGTTCCATTCGCCACGTTTATGTTCCATGGAGAGGCAGATTACTGGTGGGAATCCATGAAGCGTACCCAGCCTGCCGCACTCAAGATGTCTTGGGAAGCGTTCTAGAAAATGCTCAATGACAAGTACATTCCTGAAAGTATTCGTCATATGAAGGAGGTAGAGTTTATCCGACTAGAATAAAATAACATGACTGTGTCCCAGTACGAGGCTAAGTTCGTGGAGCTATCCAGGTTTGCACCTTATTTGGTGGAGAATGAGGAATGTATGACGCGGATGTTTCTGAGAGGTTTGAAACCCGAAATACGTCAATACCTTATTTCTCACAAATTTTCTCTATATTCGGATGTAGTGAACAGGGCCCAGTTGTTATAACGAGATAGTGATTATATTCAACCAAGGGACAACAACCAAGGTCGTACCGGTGGCAGCAGTCGTAGGAGCAATGACAACTAGCGGGGAGGAAAGTATGATAGAAGCGGTAACCACTCCGGTGGTAATCGTGGCCATGATGGTAGAAAAAGTGAATCGGGAGGATATTTCAAGAAGAGAAGGTACAACAATGAGAACGTGAAGACGTCAACATCAGCACCAGCATCAACTGTTTCTAGGGGAGGAGAACGACCACCGGTCGTATGCTATAAATGCGGGAAAGAGGGACACATCAGCCCAAACTGTCCACAACAATTTAAAGCATGTTATAACTGTGGAAAAGAAGGACATATAGCTCGAGATTGTCCTGTTGCGAAACCAAGTCCAGCGGGGGTGGTAATTCCAAAGGTAGTTTCGGACAAGTCAAAGTCGGTGATTCCCGGAAGAGCGTTTGTCGTGACAGGCCAAAATGCGAGGAACCCGCAAGAGGTGATTACGGGTAAGCTAATCATAAACTCTTGCGAAGTTTACACTTTGTTAGATACCGGTGCTACCCATTCTTTTATTTCACCTACTTGTGCTCAATGTTTGAACTTGACTTCTGATAAATTAGACTTTGACTTAGCTGTTGAAACTCCGTTGGGATAAACCTTTGTTATATCCACAATTTACAAATCTTGCTTGATTTAGATTGGTACCCTTACCTTACCTGTTGATCTTATATCTTTGAAAATACTTGCATTTGACGTGATTTTAGGAATTGACTGGTTAACCACTTACCATGCCAAAATTGATTGTTTTCGTAAGGTTGTTAGTTTTCATATTCCTAATCAACCTGTTGTGAGAATCCAAACCACCAAACCACTAAAATTAGTCAATATCATTTCAAATCACAAGGCTATTCGTTTATTGAAAAATGGATGTCAAGCTTTCTTAGCTCATGTCACTGATCTAAACCAGAATACGTCAGATTTGAATGATATTTCCGTTGTTAATGAGTTTTCTGATGTATTTCCCGAAGAACTTCCCGGTCTACCCCCAGAACGTGAAGTTGAATTCTTTATTGACCTTGAACCCGGTACAAAACCCATTTCTAAAACCCCATATCGAATGGCTCCTATTGAACTTCAGGAGTTAAAGGTCCAACTACAGGAGTTGTTAGACATCGGTTTCATTCGTCCTAGTACATCTCCTTGGGGTGCTCCTGTTTTATTCGTAAAGAAGAAAGACGGGAGTATGCGACTTTGTATTGACTATCGGGAGTTGAACCATGTCACCATCAAGAATAGGTATCCGTTACCTCGTATTGATGACCTATTCGACCAGTTGCAAGGAGCACAATTCTTTTCAAAGATCGATCTTCGTTCTGGATATCATCAGCTGAAGATTAAAATTGAGGATATTCTGAAGACTGCCTTCAGAACTCAGTACGGGCATTATGAGTTCTTAGTCATGTCTTTTGGATTGACTAATGCTCCTGCTGCTTTCATGGATATGATGAACTGTGTATTCAAGGAGTATTTGGATCAATTTGTGGTTGTCTTTATTGATGACATCCTCATCTATTCTAAAAGCCGTGAAGATCACGACCACCACTTGAAGTTGGTACTTCAAAAGCTTCGTGAGAACAAGCTATATGCCAAGCTGAAGAAATGCGAGTTCTGGCTTGAGGAAGTAGCATTCCTTGGGCACGTGGTATCGAAACGTGGAGTATCTGTTGACCCAACGAAGATTGAAGCAATACAAAGATGGGAGCAACCTAAGTCGGTGACCGAAGTACGAAGCTTTCTGGGCTTAGCTGGTTATTATCGGAGGTTCGTAGAGGGATTTTCTCGAATTGCTACTCCATTAACTCAGTTGACTCGGAAAGATACAAAATTCATTTGGAGCGAGGAATGCGAGAAGAGCTTCCAAGAGCTCAAGAGAAGGCTCATTTCGGCACCTGTTCTGACAATACCATTTGGTTCGGATGGATTTGTCATTTACAGCGATGCTTCGGGCAAAGGGTTAGGATGTGTTCTCATGCAACATGGGAAAGTCATAGCCTATGCCTCGCGGTAACTCAAAGAATATGAGAGGAATTATCCTACTCATGATCTAGAGTTGGCAACTGTCGTTTTCGCGTTGAAGATCTGGAGACATTACCTGTACGGGGAGAAAGTGGAGATTTATACGGATCATAAGAGCCTTAAATATTTCTTCACTCAGAAGGAACTCAACATGCGACAACGACGTTGGCTGGAGCTGTTGAAAGATTACGATCATACCATCCAATACCATCCTGAAAAAGCGAACGTGGTAGCTGACGCGTTGAGTAGAAGGTCGTATGCGGGAACGAGTGCGATGATGTCAAGTATACGCGTAGAACCAATTTTGATTGATAAAGTTAAAGCTGCTCAAGCTACGGATCTAGAGTTGATGAAGATGAAGAAGAAGGTGCAAGAAGGTGCCATTCCAGAAGCAAGAGTTGATGAAGATGGAATACTTCGAGTCAACTTTAGACTTTTTGTTCCTAACGATTCTTACTTGAAGCATAGAATCATGATGGAGGCACACAACACACCGTTTGTAATCCATCTTGGGAGTACTAAAATGTATCGTGATCTTCGACATACATTTTGGTGGAGCAATATGAAAAGAGAGATCGCGGAATTTATTTCGAGATGTTTAACTTGTCAACGTGTAAAGGCGGAGAATCAAGTGCCGAAGGGTCCATTGCAACCACTGGAGATTTTGAAATAGAAGTGGGAACACATTACGATGGATTTCGTTACGGGTCTTCCTAAGGTTTCTCAAGGCATAGATGCGATTTGGGTTATTGTTGATAGATTAACCAAGTCTGCTCATTTCTTGCCGATACAAGAGACTTATTCCCTTGAACGTCTTACTCATATGTACGTAAATGAGATTGTGAAATTGCATGGCATGCCAGTATCCATAGTTTCAGATCGTGACCCCAAATTTACTTCATAATTTTGGATCAGTTTGCAGAAAGCTATGGGCACGGATTTACGATTCAGTTCGGCTTATCATCCTCAAATAGACGGACAATCGGAAAGGACTATTCAAACTCTTGAAGATCTATTGAGACTTTGTGTTCTAGACTTCAAAGGGAGTTCGGATAAGTACTTACCATTGGTGGAATTCTCCTACAATAACAGTTATCAGGCAAGTATAAACGTGGCTCCATTCGAAGCGTTGTATGGACAAAAGTGTCACTCTCCAGTATGCTGGGATGAGGTGGGTGAAGCAACATTGTTGGGACCAGAGTTAGTACGTATGACTACGAAAAAGATCCAAATGATCCGACAACGGATACAAACTGCACAAGATCGACAAAAGAGTTATGCGGATCTTCATCGAAAGGACATGGAATTTAATGTTGGGGACCATGTGTTATTACGTGTTACTCAGTGGAAGGGAGTTACGAGATTCGGGAAGAGAGGAAAGCTCAACCCACGATTCATTGGTCCATTTGAGATCTTTGACCGAGTAGGAAATGTGGCCTATAGACTATCTTTACTTCCAAGCCTGTCTCATGTTCATAACTTTTTTCACATATCCGTACTTCGCAAATATGTGAAAGATCCAAACCACATTATTGAGTTAGAACCAGACGAGATAGCCGAAGATTTAACGTACGAGGAGGTACCTGTCAAGATCTTGGATAGGAAGGAGCATGTCCTACGCTCGAAAATTATACCTCAAGTTAAAGTTTTGTGGAGAAACCATGCTATTGAGGAAATGACCTAGGAGTTGAAATCAAAAATGAAAGCGAGGTATCCTCACCTTTTCGACATACCAGGTACGTACGTCAATTTCGAGGATGAAATTTCATAAGGAGGGGAGGTTGTAAGACCCCAACTTTTATGAATAAAGATTTAATTTTCTTTATATATTATTTCAAAATAGTAAGGTGTTGATTTGATAAATGTGAAAAGTTATGGGTGAAATGTGCAAATATTTCAAAATAAGCAAGTGGTTATAAAATATTCATTGTTGTCGGGGAATATTCGTACGACGGTGCAGCTATTTGTGGGCCCCACAACGGAATAACTGTCGGATATAGAAAGCGATAGAAATAATCTTTTTATAAATAACGACGTAGTTGTTACCGTTAGTACTGTTGAAATACCCAGTGGTTAAAATACAGTAATACGCGGTGTTGCACAGTAGCACACGGTATTGCATAGTAATTCTAATTATTGATTCTTACGTAAGAAGTTACTTACTCAATAATTGTTACAGTAATTACTGTTTAATATTTTATATTATTGATTCAATAATTGTCACTGCACAGTATTTCGCATTATCAAATAAATAATTCATATTATTTGAATAATATTATTAGATAGCATTATTGACAATGTCTAAGGAAGTTATGTCTAGGAAGGGTTATTTAATTGCTCGCCAGTAAGGAGAAATCCTTATCGGAAAGCCCCCTCTTTCCTAGGAACGACCTGGTTGTCAATATTGTAGTTCTGTAATATTATTTGTGAATAATTAATTATTGATTTATATGATAAGAAAATATTTATTTTGTGGATATAAAAGAAGGAATTAGTGCTGATGTGTTGTTATCAGTATTTTGGTGTGAAAAATCATCCGTTTGTGGATTTCGGCCATTTTCGGTTGGGAATTTGGAGGGATTAAAAAGCGTTGATTAATTGTGTGATGAGTAACATAACCATTAGAGGAAGTTGTTGACACTCGAAGGAAGTTATGATGATAAGTGGCATTTTGTAAGTTGGGACCCATAGGTCATCATCTAAGAGTCACTTTCGTAAATAGTAACTCAAATAGTAACTTGCCTCTTTGTTTTTTCGAGAGTTACTTATCTCTTTGTTTTTCCAAGAGTTACTTGCCTCTTCGTTTTTTCTAGAGTTATTTGCCTCTTCGTAAATAGTAGTTGCCTCTTCAATATTACCAAGAGTCATTTTGGACATTCGTTAAAGCCAAGGGCCACTTTCAGTTCTTCTATAAATAGAAGTTCAATTCTTCAATATTTCTCACCACCAATTCACAAAGTTATACAGAGGGAAGCTTTAGAGAGAGAATAAGAGAGAAAGAATAAGAGTATTCTGCTGCTATACTATTGCAGTATCCAAACTTCTACTAAGGTAAGGGGTATTATTTCTTTCGTATTTGTAAGGGATGTTATTTTCTTTCGTAAACGATGTTATTCTTTTCAATATCAATATAACAAAATATTGTCATGGATTTTATTATGAAATTCTTACTTTTTCCATCGGGATTACTATTCACGCGTACAACACTATTCATGTATACGACACTATTCACGGAAAAATTAAATTTTCTTTTATTTGTCCAAGTTGCTTGTTAAGGTTTCTATCTTTAATTGGATCCAAGTTTTGAGCTCTATTCTTGAATTTTTCTCCACAAAGTATTATTATGGAGTATTTTTGAACTTGGATAAATTAAAATGCGAATCCTTAATCTTTGTCCTTCATCTCACTGGATTCGTTATTTATATTATTTTTCATAATTCTCAGTCCTAAATGGTGATATAACTGAATATCTTTGGCCTGTAGAGCGAAAATGAATGATTACCTGATGAATATCTTTGGCCGTAGTGCAAAGATAACAGGTGTTGAGATGAACATGACCCACTGATGATACAAATGAATATCTTTGGTCTGTAGTGCAAAGATGAATATTTGATTCGAGATGTATATTGATTGATGTTACAGGGATAAAATATTGATGATGGACTTCTAAATTATAGAAGATAGTAGACTTCATTCTCTACTTAACTCTTCTAATGAATTGTTATTTCCGCTGCAAATATTGATTTAAAACTTGTTGTCTATAATATTTTATCTGAATTATTAAAGACTAACAATAATTTATTTTCCATTATCTTAGTCATAATATTCTTTACTGGGCTAGTTGAGCTCACCCTTTTCATCTATTGTCCTCTTCAGGAAATTAGAATTGCGCAGGAACTAGTCGGGGAACAAAGTGATGGTTCGAGTTAGAACATTAGTAGTCCTAACTATTTCTAATGAATAGTATAATAATAATTGTAATGAGGACTTAGTTTGAATGTTAATATTTTTTACATATTTGTATTGACACTCACAGTTGTGTGGTCGTATTTTGCACGACCTTGTGATATAAAAGTTTATATTTGAATTTTGTACCATGTATTTGGCGACTCAGAATGGATTGAGTTGACTGGACCTATTCTGGGGGCGTCACAAAGATGACCCAGCAACTGTTTCAAAATTAGAAGAGGAATCTAGCAGAGATGTAAAGATGATGTCTGGAAATATGTCTGCTGTAAAAGAAACTGAGGAGGAAGAACGAGTCAACCAAGAAGAACCTTTGGCTCTGGTCAGGAAGAGCAAAGCGAAAAAGAAAGTGATTGAAGATGTTCAGATAGCTGAGGAGCCTCAAGGCTCAACCAATGATGCACCACAAGGGGGTTCTGGTTCTCGTACTGGGATTCAAGGTCTTATCACTAAGAGGGAACTTACTCTTGAAGCAACCGAATCACCAGAAGAGGTTTTAAAAGAGAAGAAGAAGAAGAAGAGGGAGACAAGTGAGGATAAGGATGAAGGAAGCTCTGAGCCTCAAAAGAAGAAGAAATGCAGCCATAAATCAAAGAAGTCTTCACTCACTACGATTATGGAGTCCTCACCAATCGCGGAGTCCAGAATTGCCACCTCTCAAGAGAAGGAAGCTGCAACAGCCTCTCAGCCTGAACAAACTGTTAGAGCTGAAGCTAAAGAAAGTTCTAAGGTTGTGTCCAAGCCAAAAAAATCAAAGAAGAAGCTTGTCAAGAAGTATATCCTGGCAAATGAGGAAGTGTTGAAGGAAGATGAAAGAAGAAGAGCTGCTGAGAAGGCTAAACAAAGCACTGAGCCTCAAGCATCTAGTCCAACTATGGAAGAGATCAGAGTTATTGCTGATGTAGAAGCCTACCTCAAGGGTGCAAAAGATCCTAATGCATCTGATCAGGTTGTGGATCAGGCTGAGGAGGAGGTGCCTGAAGTTGTTTATACTGAGGAAGTGCTTGTAGAAGAAATGGCTCGTTCTGAAGAAGTAATGTTAGAAGCAACTGAGATTAGCCCTGATGATGTTGAGGAGGAGTCTCCGAAAGTTCATGTTCAAGAAAGTGCTACAGTTGAGGGAGAGCTGTTAAAAGAATAAGAACAAGAGAATGCAGGAGTTAAGGGGAGCTACCAGTAGATAATCTTGAATTTCCCTCAGCTCCTGAAGAATTTGTAGAGTCTGTTGATGCAGAAATGGTGGATGTTGTTGACGATGAGATGGTAGACGTGGTGGAAGTTCTTGATGAGGATGATGAAGATAGTGATGAAGAAGAGGATGATGATCTTGTGGTTATATCAGTGGGAAGGGACGGAGAAAGAACATCTAACTACAATCAGCTGTTTTACTACTTGCCTATGATGCCCTATCATAGAGCTCTGATTCTCAACAGCTGGGATCACATGTTCTAGATTTACAAGGCTTTTCCAGCAATCTCTGTGCTTGCCTATGGATTTCCAAGAAATCGCAGATTTGCTTAGAAGCTGATCACCAATGATTCAACTTCAGAGCCTGAGCATGAGGTACATACTACTCCCATCTCTTTCATTATCTACCATTGTCCTTCATCACACTTTAATCAGTTCTATGAACTGCCACGATGGTTGGAAGTGGTTCTTCACCTACTAAACCAATTTCCAGTTACAGAGTTTTGGGACTCTGTAACTGATGAACCAAATAACCAACTTTCCCTTATAGAGCCAACTATCAATGATCCTATAGTTATCGAGAAAATAACCAGAATCGTCGATCAACTGCTTGAAACCTCAACCATCGAGCCTCTAAATCTGGACGACGAACTACGATTCATGCTTGTCAAACAACAACATGACACTTAAATCGTTGAGTCTCCAAAAAAAATTAACGAATCACATACACCAGACCCTGAACCAAACACTTCTCCCATACACCAAACACAAGCCCCTAGCACCCCGTCAGACATTCCCTCGTCCTCCAATAACTAATATTTTGATATGGCACTTTCTGTCACGAGCATGTCAAGGACAGATGAGTACACTACGACCCCTCATCCTGATGCTCAGAAAATTCTTGATTGCTTGTCTCTACTACCCATCAAAGAGGAGCTGGCTGATTTGACAAGCCATATGGCCCTAGAGACAAAGGTGAATCTTGAAGCAAACTCTCTGGTACTTCACAAAAGATTCGACCATGTAATCGACTCTGTCAAGTCTCTGCCAGGGAACCTGGAAACTGAGCTATCAAAGAAGCTGAGGAAGATTGTACGAGAAAAGGGTGACAGCCTCAGCCAAAGGGATGCTTTTCACTTTGCAGCTATGAAAAAGCATAAGGAATCTATGGAGATTCTTCAGAAAACTCAAGAATCTCATTATGCTCTCATGACCAAAGAGATTCACGAGCTGCGTCTCACACTACGAGAATTCCAAACCTTTGCCATGACTCAAGTTCAACAAACTACAGAAGCCATGGAGCGACTTCAGCAATAGAGACGAAATACTGAGGCTATAGTCGCGAAAAATCGTAGTGACATTACCCAAAATCGCTCTCAGATGCATGAGCTGGTGCAAGATGTCAACCGCCTATCTGAAGGCATTCAAACTTGATGCTGACATAAAGGGGGAGAATAATGAGGAAGGAGACAGAGGAAGAGGCAGCAGAGGCAAAGGCAAAGGAAAGCAAACTCACATTGGTCAATCATCGAGTAGCAACCCCAGAAGTCCTAGCTATCAGCCTCTACAAATTTATCAACAACAGCAAAACTGTTCACCTCTCATGGCTGAAACCTATCGAGGAAGTCAAGGTTTAGCTCCTAGCTCACAAGGAGTAACCTCTACTGGTCTTAACATGCCCGTTGGAGATCATATCTTTATTAACAGACATGATCATTCAAAAATTTTGAGCAAGGAAGAGCTAGACGACATTGAATGCAGAGATGAGCAAACCGAAAGAAGGAGAGCTGTAGAGTATGCCAATCCTCCGAAGAGCTAGAGGAAAAGAAAATAGAGATAAGTTAAAGTTTGTTTTGTATTGATGTGTCTATGCTAGATTGTAATATCTTTTTCAAACATCAATAAATTCATGCTTATTCTTTTAAAATTTTAGCTGCTCACTGAAACATTAAGTCATATTTACTTTCTAGCATTCTGTATTTAGAAATTAATGATATGATACAAATCTCCTTGGTTATGTTAACATTAAATAGGGGGAGATTGTTGGGAATTGCATATTCAAATTTGATGTTGAAAGTAAATATATATGCTTATGTGTAAAGTCCTTCGAGAAACATATGTACAAGGACTTAGATGTTAAATCAAAATTGTTAGGTTGATCTGTGCTTTAATGTTTATCATTCTGTAAATGAATGTATAGAATAGAGATCAAAACTATTAGGTTGATCTATTTTGAGATGTAAATGTTAGGCCTTGACAGAATCGTAGTCTGCCAAGCCAGTCAAGAGTCTGCAGAAACCAAGGCAGAATCGTGGAGCTTCAATGAAAGTATTCAAGAATCGTAGTCTGTCTTGGAAGCCACATTCATAATCGTGGAGATGATCCGAGCGCCTGCCGAGCCAAGTCAAGAATCGCAGTCAGCTCCCGAAAGCGTGGAGTCTACTAGACAAGCAAGTGATTATCGTAGTCTATCAGAGTTTAAGAGAAATCTTAGTGTTCTCTACGATTTAAGCTGAATCAAGCATGAGCAAGCCAACAAACAGCGATCATGGTACAAAGACCATGATCGTGGTGACCCTCCAGTCAACATCAAAGTTTGTCTATCTGATGAAGGAAAAAGAGTAACAAATGAAGAAAGGCTTATAGACGTTGACAATTTTATAGTGCTAATGATCCAACATTCATCCTTAGTATGTATCGAAGAAGCGTATTGAAGAAGCTAAGGAAAGGACTGCATGCCTGCTGAAAACACCTTTTCAGGTGTTAGGTGAGAAAGCAGTCTGCTGTGTCAATGGGCCAGACGGCTGGACAGCAGATTTGCAGGAAGTCAACATCAGTGCTCAGAAACGTCTGAAGCCTTTAATGCTGCAACGGATGCCTTCAACGGAAACAATTCAAAGGCTCTTTCATAAGCAAATCAGACAATGATTCAAATTAAGCAAGCAAAGATCCAAAAAGCTCAAGAACTCTCAACGTCCAAACACTACGATCTTAAGAGAAAAACTTGTTTTGCTACTCAGTTCTTCAGAACTGATGCTTAATAGCAACTGAGTAGCACACCCCAGAAAAACACTCTCAAACAAAGTGTACCATGTCTGCTGGACTTGAAGAGTTCTAAGTGAACTAAAGAAGTTCCAAGATTGTTGATCCTGAAGGAATCTTAGTGATTCAAAGTTGTAAAGACATCCTTAGTGGATTTCCTACTCGTGGAGTAGAAGAGTGGACTAGGAGCCTTGAGTGTTCTGAACCACTTAAAATCACTATGTCTTATTAACTGCTATAACAGCTATATCTGTTATAACTATCATAACTACTTATCAAACTATTATTGCATTATCTTAAGGGGAACAAACATATATTTCGCCGCAGTCAGTTTAATTTATACTGACAAGTATTTTGAAAAAGAAAAAGTTTTAAAATATCTATTCAATCCCCCTTCTAGATAACTATTGTGCCTCTGGGAACTAACATCCTCATCCAGGATTACCCCTTCCTGATTAACATCAGCTCGATCTCCCATTTATCGGTGGTCATATCGTCTTCTATGGTCGTGATGGAGGATACTTTCGAATCAAAAATTTCTTCGATGATGGCCATGACATTATCATTCTTTGGCTCGACTCACCACTTAGAAACATCCAAGCTGGACCAATCGATGTAAGGAATAAACTCTTAATTTTCAGATGAGCTTGCTTCACTAGTTTTCCCTTTTCTATTATCTTTAGGAACTTTCTTTGCAACCTCTTTTTTGGAACTTTTAGAGTCCAACATTGACCTCTTCTTCGACATATAGTCCAACATTGAACTTTTAAGTTAAATAAATAATTTATGTGATTATATTTTGGAGTAATTTAATTAAGTGCAATATGTTAATTAAATGGATGTGTAATAATTTTGTGATATAGTTTAATTTAATTGAGACAATTAAATTAGATGATTATTATGTTGTAATTGTTATATGAGATTATGATTAGTGAGTAATTATAATTCTGTAGCAATTTAGTATTATGTGACAATTTTAATTAATTAATTAATGTTAGCTTGTATTTAATTAAATTAGAATGTTAGGATTTAATTAAATAAAGTGTGACATTGAAAATTATGTGTTAAATGATTTATTAAAATAAATAAAAGGGTTTTAAATTAGTTTTTCCAAACAAGGCCCTTACATCTGTTTTAGTCCTGTTTTACCAAACAGGTCCTTAACTACTAAAAATCTGTATTTAAAAATAAATGGTTTTTTCCAAACAAGCCCTAGTGACTTTTGATTTTTAAAAATATATAACTGATGTATTTATTAGGTTGATTAATTGTTATCAGTTATATTATATCAGTTAGTGTATTATACGTTAAGTTAGAAAATAAGAAGAACAGAGAAAGAGAGAGAGAGCAGAGAAATAAAAGAGAGAAAAGGAGAAGAAAGAAAGAAGAAAAAGAAAGCTTAGAGAAATCAAAAGCTAAATAATCATCATCATCACCATATTCATCTTCTTTCCCTAGAAGCAAAGGTATAACCTAATTCTAATTATGTTCTTCCATTGTGTTTATGAAAAATATGTTTTTAGAACTTCTCTGTAAAAATAGATTTTCATGAAATTTATGTGATTATGAAGTATACATGTTGTGTAGTAAGTATATACTATTATATATGTGAAATATATTAATTCAAGTAGTTTAATGCATGTAAATATGATGAACATTAAGAAATCATGTTCATAACAATTTACAATGAACTTATTTTGAAAAATAGTCTTTAATTATCAAAATTTGTGTTTGATTATGCTATGTTATATAAATTAAGTTTATATTGTAATAATATGTGAAGAAACAAAATTAATATGCTTTGAATTGTGTTATTTGGTTTAAAAACCAACTCACAGTGTTAATTTTCTTCAAAAAAACGCTCAACAATGGTGTTTTCTTTAAAATCATGAAATTAAGTGTTTTGATTATGTGTTGTGGTGTTTATGTATATTAAAAACATGTTAGAAGATTAAGATTATGTTTTCATAAAGTTTTATATGCATTATGTTAATTAAAATCGGAATTTGGTGCGAAGAAATAAGCCAAATTGGCTTTTTCTCTGCACAGTTCGTGAACCAGGTTTTCCACCAGCAAGGGGACCCGCCCCAGCTGGCTTTTTGCATTGAAAAATCCGCCCCAGCAGACTTTCCTGTTGTCCAAAAAGTTGTGTTGTGTGTTTTAAGTCCTAACTTGATGAATTAATTGAATGTAATGAATTTGATGGCATGTTAAGTATATAGAACAATAATATAACATATTATTGAAATGTATGAGGCAATTTGAAGTCTCATATTAATATGTTATGTGGGAACTTAGATATTGTTATCATAGGGTATGATTATGATGGTTTAAAATGTTATACACGTGTGATATGCATGTTGTGAGTTTAGACTCACGTTATATGGTTAGTTAGCGAATTAAGTTTACAAACCACGTTGTTAAGTTGAACTTAAGTGAGAAGTTCAACAGTAAAACGTAGTGGTTATGAAACTAATCGATATTGTAAACGTAATGTCATATGTAGGATAATTGTGGAACGTGATTGTAAATTGTAGCTTGCGCACGAGGCAAGATTTCTTACCCTAACTCGATTACGATTACGTAAGTTGTTCTATCCTTAACTTGTTATTTATATGCAAGTTATCTTATTTCCATATTGAACAAGTATGCTATTGAAGTCATTATTGAATTAATATGACCTTGTCTTAATTGTTCAAGCAAAGTCTATTTTATCTTTCAAATGCTTTAACTTTAATTCTAAAGAATTACTATTGAGTATGATGTCTATTGTTATGACTCATCGTTATTTCATAATTCTTTTATTATCGAATTCTTATTTATTGTAAGTTGATTCAACTATTCCTTAGTTGATGATAGTTGAACTCCAAATTACCCTTTTAGCTTATCCAAACCAAACTTTCTTTTGGTGCGGACTTGTTAATAATTATTGAGATGAACAACCTTTGTAATAGGGGATTACAATGCGAAAGCGTTAAGATGTTTGTGCACAATACATGGTAGGAAGGGTTGATCCCCCTAAATACGAGTTAAGAGTCCATATAGTCTAACGACTGTTAAAGGTTTTAAATAGAAATGTTTATAACCTAGGACATAGTTCAAGCTCTTATGACCCTCGGATGAATTCTAAATATTATTCTTGATTATCAATGAATGAAATATTATTCAATTCAGTTAAAGCTATTCAACACTATGTCATCACTATTGTTTGCTATTTCAAGTGAGCTTTTGTCTGCTCACTCTTGCATTATATAACCCATGTAGCTAGAGTTGAGAAAGTTGACGAACCGTCAACTAGAAAAGGCAAGAGCAAGATGAACAAGTGAAGACTTGTTTATATATATTGTTTATGAATTGTAATAAGACGTAATCTTGTTATCTGATGTTTTATTTCCGCACTGACGATGTTAAGGTTAGATAACCTTGGGAATATTTTTGAATAAGTTGTAATCCTTTTTATAAGGAAGGTTTTTATTTGATTTATAGAGGTTGTAATTTATTTTACATTCCTTATTTATGGGCAATAGTTATGTTTTATTTAGATATTGAGCACCAAAGCTCGTGGAATTGAAGTACCCAGATTTGGGGGTGTCACAGGTTGTTATCAAAGCAGTGTTTAGGTTATGAACCTTAGGTGGGGGAACCTTAGGTAGTAGCCTTATAGGAGATCAAAAAGATAGTGATGATAGATAAAGATAATAAACTACCTTACGTGCTATGTGTTTACGTTTGTGTATGCAAAGAGTTTCGATCGATATCACGTAATACTTAAACTTTAAAAATTTTGTTGTCAGGATGACGAATGTTGGAGAGTCCAGTCATGCTAGGGAGGAGTTACCCCAGATGCCTAGGGATGAGGAGCCCCGAGACATCCACACAGTCTAGAAGCTATTGGTTCACAGAGAGCCATCTCCATTGATCACCGAAGTTGGTCAGGAGCATGAGCCAGTTGTGGACCAAGATGACAAAGATGAGTCAGAAGAGGAGGAGGAGGATCCTGAAGAGGAATTTCCACCTAACTCGACTAGCGCTGTGATGTACGAGGAGATCTACGACCACAACGTTGAGCTACATGGTCGAGTCGAAGAGCTTGAGGAACTGGTGGTCGAGAGTCGGACTACCATACAGCGAGGAGACAATTCAGGAACTGGATGAGGAACTTGGAAACACGAAGTGGGATCTAGTCCACGTGGAGAGTGAAAGGGATGATGCACTAGCTAAATTAGCAAAAATAAATAACGACATCAAAAAGGAGTTAGCAAAGCATGCCAGAGCTGAGGATGCTTGCTTGAAGGTCCACTCTATGGGCAGATTGAGCTGAAGATGAGGTTCAAGTAAAGAAGGTCAAACTGAGAGAAACAGACTATGCTTTTCATACGGCTATAGATACGGCCCAGGATCGTGTCTTTTATTACCTAGCTCAGTTCAAGGATTTACCGTGGTATATGGTGGATTGCAGAACAATGTTCCGGGTGATTGAAGAAGAACGTGGAGAGGTTGTGCGACAAATTAACATGCCTAGATAGTGGAGTAATAAACTATGTGTTTCCTTATTTAATAAATAAATATAAATCCCATAATTTGAGATAATAATGGGATAAGATAATGATGTAATCATGTAACTTGTTTCAGTTCAGGAAAGATGATGTAAATAATAGAGATGCTATCTATTTTATGTTTTTAAAACTATGAATGAATAAAATAACAAAGTTTATTGACGTGTTATGTGTTCAAGTGTGGATTAATTTATTTTAAATGTTTAAGTTGAACTTGAATATTTAAGAAATGAGTAAGGGATCTAATAAGAGTATGTCTTAACAGAAAGATGCCTCCAAGAAGAAGACCTACATGTCAAAACCCTGAGGGTTCGACTAATAACAATAATAACAACAACAACGATGGGATGAACGCCAATTCAGTTCAGCAGTTAGTGAACCTACTGACATGAGCACTTGTGAATAAGCCGCAAGTTCAGAACACTACATTTAAGGAATTCAAAGCAGTAGGACTGCCGAAATTCCAGGGATCGATGAATCCGATAGATGCCAGACGTGGGTAATGGAGATGGAAAAGGTGTTCAATGTGGCCAGAGTAAACGATGACCAGAAGACGGCTTTCGCGACATTCATACTGAAGTCAGAAGCTAGCTTTTGGTGGCAGGCCAACAAGACTAGAGAAGGAGAGGGTGTTATAGTGTGGGACCGATGCAAATAAATGTTCTTTGAAATGTATTTCCCCATAAGCTCGTAGAACCAAATGGAGGTTCAGTTTCTAGAGCTGAAACAGGGAACGATAACAGTGCTGGAATACGCTGCGAAATTCAATGAGCTGGCAAGGTTTACAACGTACCAGGTCAGTACTGACCAGAGAAAGGCGAGAAGATTTGAGCAGGGATTGAAGCCCTGGCTCTACAGTAAGGTCTCCATGTTCTAACTAAACACGTTTGTAGCTGTGCTGGAAAAGGCGATCATCGCAGAAGGTGGGGGCGATGCCTTGACCAAATACAATCAAGACCTGAAGAAGAAGAAGAAGAATGAGACAAAAATCAAGACTGGTGGTAGCGGTGCTAACTACCAGAAAAAAATGGAATGATAATTCATCTGTTGGGAGTCAACAGGGAAGCCAGCAGAAGAGAAGGATTGAAGCATGTGCTACATGCGGGAAGAATCACACTGGAGTGTGTCTGAGGGGAAAGCGAGTGTGCTTCAACTGTGGTCAGGAAGGCCACATTGCACCAAATTGTCCTAACCCGAAGAAGGGAGCATGCTACACATGTGGATTTAAGGATCACATAGCCCGAAGTTGCCCGAGAAAGCTAGCTGGAGGGTCAACGGGAAATGGAGGAAATGGCAGCGGCAGCACTTTAACTATCGTTGGACCATTCCAGGTGATCCGACCCACCGCCAGAATGTTTAGCATGACGGTGCAGGATATTGTGCAGTCAAAAGATGTGGTTTCAGGTATTATTCCGGTCAATAGTATTAATGCTTACGTATTATTTAATTCGGGTGCTTCTTGTTCATTCATATCTGATGACTTTGCTAAGATCTTAGACTTACCCAAAGAGGAATTAGTTTACCCCTTGAACATAGAGATTGTGAATAGGGAGGTTATTCCTGTTAGGTTTGTTTATAAGAACTATAGATTGGACATTTAGGGTCAAGAATTGAGGGTAGATTTGATCCCGATAAAACTTGGGGAGTTTGATGTTATACTGGGTATAGATTGGTTGTTCAACCATGGAGCGGTAATCGATTACCAGAAGAAATTGGTAAACCTTACGACTCCGTCGAAAGTAGTATTTTATGCTAACAAATCGCATAGACAAGCGAGTTGTCTGACAGTTATGCAGGCCAAGAAGTTATTGAAGCAAGGTTGTGTAGGGTATTTAGCCTACATAAAGGATACTCGTAAGGAGAGTCCAAAGCTGGAAGAGATATCAGTGGTTAGGGAGTTAATGAACGTATTTTTGAGCGATTTTCCAGGACTTTCGCCAGATAGAGAGATAGAGTTCGTGATCGACTTAGCACAGGGGACTGCTCCGATATCAAAAGCCCCTTATAGAATGGCTCCAGTTAAGATGAAGGAGTTGATGGTTCAACTATAGGAATTGCTGGACAAGAAGTATATTCAGCCGAGCGTATCATCGTGGGGAGTGCCAGTACTGTTCGTGAAGAAGAAGGATGGATCGATGCGGCTATGCATTGATTATAGGGAGTTGAACAAAGTCACAATCAAGAATAAGTATCCTTTACCTAGGATCGATAACTTGTTCGATCAACTGACGGGTGCTAGATACTTCTCAAAGATATATATGAGAAGTGGGTATCATTAGTTGAAGGTAAGAAGAGAATATATATCGAATATGTCTTTTAGAACTCGGTATGGGCATTATGAGTTCTTGGTGATGTCATTAGGTCTAACGAATGCACCAGCGGCATTTATGGACTTAATGA
The DNA here is from genome assembly GCA_020205555.1 of Panax stipuleanatus. Taxonomy (NCBI): domain Eukaryota; kingdom Viridiplantae; phylum Streptophyta; class Magnoliopsida; order Apiales; family Araliaceae; genus Panax; species Panax stipuleanatus. Next base: position 18,470,730 of record CM035119.1, on the reverse strand, counting down.
ATAGGGTGTTTAAGCCATTCCTAGATATATTAGTAGTGGTGTTCATAGACGACATTTTGGTTTATTCCAAAATGGAGGAGGAACACACTGAGCATTTGAGGCTGACATTAGAATCGCTGGGACAGGACAAGCTTTACGTGAAATTCTCGAAGTGCGAATTTTGGTTAGAAAGTGTGCAATTTCTTGGCCACGTGATTGACAAAGATGGGATTTCAGTTGATCCGTTGAAGGTTAAAGCTGTAATGAATTGGGATCAGCTAAAGACACCATCAGAAGTGAGCAGTTTCTTTGGATTAGCAAGTTACTACCAAAGATTTATCCAAGACTTTTCCAAAATCGCAACTCCGCTGACAAATTTGACTGGTAAGACGGTTAAGTTTGTTTGGATGGAAAGTGTGAGGAGAGTTTTTAAGAACTAAAGAAGAGGTTGAGTACTGCTCCTGTGTTGTCATTGCCGGATAGTACAGGAAATTTCATGGTTTACAGCGATGCTTCACATAAAGGTTGAGGTTGTGTGCTGATGCAGAACAACAAAGTCATTTCTTACGCATCACGTCAGCTGAAGGATTATGAGAAAGGGTATCCGACTCATAATTTGGAATTGGCGGCAGTAGTGTTTGCTCTGAAGATTTGGAGACACTTCCTTTATGGAGAAAAGTGTGAGATATACATAGATCATAAGAGTCTGAAGTATATATTTACACAGAAAGATTTGAACATGCTCCAAAGGAGATGGTTGGAACTCATCAAGGACTATGATTGCGAGATTCTTTACCATCCGGGCAAAGCGAATATTATTGCCGATGCCTTAAGTAGAAAGGGTTGGGAAAAGTTAATGATATTAACTGCTCTAGAAGAGAGATGGCTAAGTTGGAACTAAAAATTAAGCATCTGGATGAGAAGTTATTCCAAGTAACTACTGGTTCAACCTTGGTGAACAAGGTGAAAGAGGCACAACTTTGTGATGAGGAGTGTGAGAAGATCCGGAAGAGAGTAACCGATGGGGAAGAGATAAAATTCAAGATGGATAATGATGGACTGCTACGTTTTGAAGGTAGAATTTGGGTACCGCCAGTACCAGAAGTCAAAGAGGAGATTATGGTTGAAGCTCACAGTTCAAGATATTCGATTCACCCTGGGAGTACGAAGATGTACCAGGATCTCAGAAACCATTTCTGGTGGCCAAATATGAAGAGAGACGTTGCTAAATGCGTTGCAAAATATTTAACATGCCAGAAGGTCAAAGCAGAACACCAGAGACCAAGTGGATTATTGTAACCGTTGGAGATTCTGGATTGGAAGTGGGAACACATCACGATGGATTTCGTGGTTGGTCTTCCAACGATTCAGAAAGGTTTTGATGCAGTATGGGTTATTGTGGATCGACTGACGAAGTCAGCGCATTTCTTACCTATCAAGATTAAATACAACTTGGATTAGTTGGCGAAGCTGTACGTTAAGGAAATTATTTCTAGACACGGTGTTTCGGTGTCAATTGTGTCCGACAGGGATCCGCATTTCACGTCGAATTTTTGGAAGCAATTACAAGAATGTTTGGGAACACAATTGCGTATGAGTACGGTGTACCATCCGCAAGCTGATTGCCAGAGCGAACGAACGATTCAGACTTTAGAAGATATGCTAAGAGCTTGTGTTATGGACTTCAAAGGAAGCTGGGATGATCATCTACCGTTGGTGGAGTTCGCCTACAACAACAGTTACCATGCAAGTATTGGCATGCTGATGAGTGGATTTTATACCTACGAATCGGACACCTCTTAGTCTTAATTCTTTGTTAACTTTAAGTATTTTTAGTGTTCTTTTACTTATTTTTTGTGTCTGTGTTGTAGGAAACGGCTTCAGAGGGTCAAACATGAAAAATGGAGCTTAACGGCATTTTTGTATTTTTAGTCAGTATACCCCCGCCCCCTCGGGCTTCCACATGCCAAAAAACCCGCCGGGGCGGGCCTGTCGGGAAAATAATGCTGATTTTTAGAAGTTGATTCTGAAAAGGATTCTGAGAGTTGATTTGGAGAAGGATCATCAGAGGTCTATAAAAGGAGAAGAATACACAAGGATTAAGAGAGTTAGATTAGTTTAGATTAGATTTCAATTAAATTAGATACAAAACCTAGTTAGAATAGGATTGGATATTGAAGCAACTTGGAGACCATTGAAGATTAAGAGAATGAGCAAGAGGGAGTATGAGATTTGCTGACAACAGATTCTCTTCTCTGCTATACTCTTATTTCTATCTTTTAATGTTTATTCAATTGTGGATTCTTTGTTTTAATTCAATATTAATGAACTAATTCTTTTGTTTAAGATTACAATTGATCTTATTGCGTAGCTTATTTTAATATGCTTCTCTATCAATTATTATGATCTAGCGTGGGGATTGTCTTTTGTGATTTGAACTTAATTTTTTAATTGTCTAGCTAACAATTACTGTGATAATCTATATGAAATTGAGAGACGGATTATAGATTTAGATATGATCATAATAGTATGTGATTGTGTTTTTTGTATGGCGTTGGAATTCATAATTTATGTCTAGGATGTAGATATACCTATACATCGCATGTAATCTGATAAAGAACTTGGGTTTTAAATCCTCTTTAATTGAAATTCACATAGAGATATAGTGAATTAGTTAATTAGGGTGTTCTTCTTAATTCTATCATATGTGGATTTAAGTTGATTTGAGTATGATGCATTGAGAGATGGCCATATTTATTTATATGTTCTTGATTAATAATTCAGAATAGTGAGCATAATTGATAGGAAGTGTACTAATTTAAGTGAAGCAATAATTGAAGTTGTGATCTTAAGTCTCCATAATGTTATTTTAACTAGTGGTAATTAGTATTAGTGTAATTAAATAGTTCAATTCAAAATATTACAGCATTCGTTTAAATAAGATTGATTTGGTTACGGGTTAGTACTTGATGATAATTATTACATAATTCCTCGTGAGAACGATATTTTACTTTCACTTTATTACTTGTTGACCACATATACTTATGTGTTGTGCGTAACTAGATTTTACCCAACATATGCCGCCTTACGAAGCATTGTACGGCAGAAAATGCAGGACTCCTTTGTGCTGGGATGAGGTTGGTGAACGACAGCTGTTGGGATCGAAATTGGTGCAACAAACTGTTGAGATCGTCAAGATAATCAGAACGAGATTGGTTGCTGCTCAAGATAGACAGATGAAATATATCGATTATCATTGACAGAATCGAGAGTTCGAAGTAGGAAGCTTCGTTTTTTTGAAAGTATCTCCCTGGAAGGGGAAGATTTGATTTGGCAACAACCTTTTGAGATACTGCGAAAGGTTAGCGAGGTAGCTTACGAGGTTGCGTTACCTTCGGAGCTAGATAATATACATAACATTTTCCATATTTCTGTGTTGCGACGCGTACAAACACGACTACAAACATGTGATAGAGTATGAATGTCTACATTTTGATAAAGACTTAACATATTAAGAGATTCCTGTTTAAATAGTTGACAGAAAAGAACAAGTACTTAGGAATAAAGTGATACATTTTGTTAAGATAATCTAGAGGAACCACAGTGCTGAAGAAGCTACGTGGAAACTCGAAGATGTAATGATGAAAACTTATCTCCAATTATTTGTTTAATTCCTTGTATATCGATTCTGGGGACAGAATCTTTTAAGGGGGGAAGAATGTGACGAATGAGTTTTTTTTTTAAGTTGTGTTTCTGGGGACAGAATCCTTTTAAGGAGGGAAGATTGTAACAAACGAGAATTTTGTATATTAGTTTTAAATATTTATTAAATTAAATAAATATTTTAATTAAATTATTTATTAAGTTAAATAAATAATTTATGTGATTATGTTGTGGAGTAATTTAATTAAGTGCAATATGTTAATTAAGTGCAATATGTTAATTAAATGGATGTGTAATAATTTTGTGGTATAGTTCTAATTTAATTGAGATAATTAAATTAGATGATTATTATGTGGTAATTGTTATATGAGATTATGATTAATGAGTAATTATAATTATGTAGTAATTTAGTATTATGTGGCAATTTTAGTTAATGAATGAATGTTAGCTTGTATTTAATTAAATTAGAATGTTAGGATTTAATTAAATAAAGTATGACATTGGAAATTATGTGTTAAATGATTTATTAAAATAAATAAAAGGATTTTAAATTAGTTTTTTCAAACAAGGCCGTTACATCTGTTTTAATCATATTTTACCAAACAGGGCCTTAACTATTAAAAATCTAATTTTGAAAACAAATGGTGTCTGCCAAAGAAGCCCTAGTGACTTTTGATTTTCAAAAATATATAACTGATGTATTTATTAGGTTGATTAATTTTTATCAGTTATATTATATCAGTTAGTGTATTATACGTTAAGTTAGAAAATAAGAAGAACAAAGAGAGAGAGAGAGAGAGAGAGAGAGAGCTAAGAAAGAAAAGAGAGAAAAGAAGAAGAAAGAAAGAGAAAGAAGAAAGCTTAGAGAAATCAAAAACTAGATAATCATCATCATCATCATCATATTCATCTTCTTTCCCTAGAAGCAAAGGTATAACCTAATTCTAATTATGTTCTTCCATTGTGTTTATGAAAAATATGTTTTTAGAACTTCTCTGTAAAATAGTTTTTCATGAAATTTATGTGATTATGAAGTATACATGTTGTATTGTAAATATATACTATTATATATGTGAAATATAATAATTTAAGTAGTTTAATTCATGTAAATATGATGATGTGACGAACGAGAATTTGTAATCTAATCTTAATATTTATTGAATTAAATAAATATTTTTGATAATTTATTTATTGAGTTAAATAATTATTTGATGGAATTGTGGTAGATTAATTTAATTATATGTGTTACATTAATTAAATTAATGTGATGAATTTTTATAGTTCAAGTAGGTATTTAATTGAGTTTATTCGATTAAATGAATTAATTAATAAGCATAATGTTTTTCTAATTAATTTAATAATTAATTAGAGATTTAATGATTTTCCATAATTAATAAAAAAGAATTTTAATTATGTGATAATGTGACTTAATGTGGATTTATTATATTTTATTTAATTAAATTTAAATAAGATTATTTGACTATTAAAGTGTGACAAATTAACTATAGATTAAATGCTTTAATTAAATTAAATGAAAAGGAGGAATAAAGGACAAACAAACAAGGCTCTAAGGGGAGTTGGGCAGTCAACCCATTAAGGAATTAACTGACCAGTACGACATCAGTTATATACATTATATACTATATACGTATTAGACCTTATATCTTATATCAGTTAACTTATACAATATTCATATCAGAGAACTAAGTAGAAAGAATAGAGAGAAAACTTGAGAGAGATTGAGAATTGAAGAAAGATTAGTGGAGAACTAAAGTTTTGAATCATCTTCACAAAGATTACAAGGGTATATTCTTCAACCCAAATTTTTATATTTCATATTCTTAATTTTCCATTGACGTATATGTTAAGTTCTCTGTAATTGTCAATCATGAATCATTGTTGATTATATGACTTTTTTATGTGTTAAAATATGCTCATAACATGTTTTATATCATGTATGCATGATTTACATTGATTAATGTGACACCACTAAATCCGGGTACTTCGTTTTCAAATGATTTGGTGTTCACTTTCTAATATAACATACATCTACCCAATATAACTTTAAAATAAAATACAACCTTTATTCAAAATAATAAAATCTCCCTTAAAACAAGGGTTATAACCTTCTTAAAAATCAAACCCAGGGTTACTCTAACCTTGACATAATAATAATGTGCGGAATAAAAATATAACATTAACGTCTATTACAATCACTTCAAATAATAAAAATAAGTCTTCACTTATTTTGCTTTCCCTTGCCCTTACTCGTAGACGGGGCGTCAACATTATCAACCTTAGCTGCAATTGTTATATAATGCAAGAGTGAGCAAACAACAGCTCACTGGAGTTTAACAATAATAAATACATGAAATGATATCTTTAAAAAGAATTTGAATAGCTTAGCTTACTTCAGCAATAAAGAATTGAATAATAATTCTCTATCAACATTAAGATTCGAATATAGAATTTATCTGAGAGTCATAAGACATTTGAACTTTTGTCCTAGGTTATAAACATTTCCATTTAAACCTTTAACATTCAATAAGACTATGGACCTTAACTCGTACTTAGGAGGATCAACCCTTCGTACTATGTTATTGTGCACAAGCATCTTAACGCTTACGCGTAGTAACCTCCCCTAATAATAGGGTTGTTCAACTCAGTAATTTGAATTCAAGTGCGCACCAAAGAAAATTTGGTTTGGATAAGCTTACAAGGGTAATTTAGAATTCACGTCAATAACTTGGAAAAATTCGTAAGTGAAGGAATTATGAACTATGATATGCTTTAAAAATAAATTTAAAGCATCTCAAAAGAATATTCAAACCTTGCTTGAACAATAAGCCAAGGTTGCTTTAATTATATCATGAACTTTCAATAATTACTTGTCCAATAAAAGAACAAATCTCAAACAATGAATAATTGAATTGAAACAAATAAACGAGTTTAGGGTTTAGAAGACTTGCCTCAAGCGCAAGCTACTAATATAATTCACGTTCTTTAACACTCCTACACATATATGTTTAATCACAACAATCTAAATTAGTTAACACGTAACTAACTCACATAATTGGTTAACCTTTCTATGTTAACTCATTCTTATTTAATTATTAAATTAATAATTAATAATTACATAATTTAATTACATCACATAGGCATGTTACATAATTAACTCAATTAATAATTATGTATTTCATATTAATTATAATTAAATGATTTATAATTTAAACTTTTAATCTAATTATAATTACTCAAATTATAATCACATCTTATTTAATTAAATTATAATTTAAATTAAACCTTTACTATAATTATAATTATTCAAAATTATAATCACAAATTATATTTTATTAATATAATTTATTAATATTCATTTAGCAATTTAATATATGTTTAATCATGCTATAAAAGTTACTACATAAAAATAGCTTTACAAAATACAAAAGAAAATAAATTTCCATTTTCCCTGCCACCCCCCGCCGGGGCGGGGGTTTCCTTCTTGATAGGCCCGCCAGGACGGGCCCCTTCTAGCGAACGCAAACAATTTCGCGAACTGTGCAGAGAAAAAGCCAATTTGACTTATTTTTTCACACCAAATTCTAATTTCAGTTCATGCAATTCATATCAATTAATAGAAAACACAAACTTAAAAGCTTCTAACATGATTCTAACATACATAAACATTATAACACATCATCAAACAACCAATTTCTTAATTTTTTTGAAGAAAAATCATTGTTAAGTGTTCTTCATAAAATTGAATACTGCATTTTTATTTTTAAATCAATTCACCCAATTTCAAGCATAATAATTCAATTTCTAAACATGCTATCATCATCTATACTTAAATTAACCCAAGATGAACAATCAAACATGAATTCTATTGATTTAAAGAGAGAACTATATATATATATATATATATATATATATATATATATATATATATATATATATAATTTTCAAAATACTTTTACTGTAACTCAGTGATGATCATGAACTCCTCATATTCATCACATGTATATGAATTAAACAGTTAATTAAGCATAGAATTCATATCTAAGCATGCTATACACACATATAATTCGTATTTATAAAGTTTTCATAAAATTCATATTACAGAGAACTTATTACTACGAAGAGAATAAACACATAATTTTTTTAAAACTGCAAGTTAGGATAATACCTTTGTTGATTAGGAGAATGGTATGAAGATGGTGATGATTGTTTTGTTTAATAAGGTTTCCTCCTCCTTCTTTTCTCTAACTCTCTATCTTTTTCTCTATATTCTTTCCTCTCTTTTTCTAACACTGACTATCTCTATAACTAACGTAATATAACATATACATAACTAATATATGTATATAATATAAAACATAATTACATAATATATAACTGCTAAATAATTATACCTCTACTTAATATATAGCAGTTACAAAACTTTTAAAAATCAAAAGTCATAAGGCTTTGTTTTGCAACAGGTAAATTTAGAAACTAGTTTAATTAACTAAAGTCTTGTTTGGGTAATTTAGGTTTAAAACTAGTGTAAAGGCCCTGTTTGGCAAAAGCCTTCTAAAACAAAAGTAAGGGCCTTGTTTGGTAAAAAATCATTTAAAAACTCTTTTTTTTATTTTAATAAATCTTTTTAACACATACTTTAATGTTACACTTTAATTAATTAAATCTTTTAACATCTATTTTAATCAATTAAATTCTAACATCAATTAATCACATAAAAGTTTGCCACATAATTATAATTACTCGCTAATTATAATTCATGTAACACATCATCACACAATTCATCTAATTTAATTATCTCAATTAAATTAGAACTGTACTAAAAATTAATATACATCAATTAAATTAAATTAAATATTCATTTAATTAATATATAACACTTAATTAAATCACTCCACAAAATCACATAATTTATTTATTCAACTCAATAAATAAATCACAAAAAAAATATTTATTTAACTCAATAAATATTTAAAATTATTATATAAAATCTCAATCGTTACAATCTTCGCTCCTTAAAAGGATTATGTCCCCAGAATCACACATAAAAAAATTCTCGTCTATTATATTCTTCCCCCCTTAAAAGGATTCTGTCCCCAGAATTAGTACATAAGGGGTTACATACAAAAAATTTAAGCAAATAACTGTGGGTAAGATTTCATCATAACATGTTCGAGTTCCCACGTAGCTTCTTCAGCACTGTGGTTCCTCCAGATTACCTTAACAGAAGGTATCACTTTATTCCTAAGTACTTGTTCCTTTATATGAACTATTTGATCAGGCACTTCTTCATAAGTTAAGTCTTTATCAAATTGCAAAGGCTCATATTCTATTACATGTTTATAATCGTGCTTGTAAGGTCTTAACACAGAAATATGAAAGACATTATGTATATTCTCAAGCTCCGGAGGTAATGCAATCTCGTAAGCTACCTCGCCAACTTTTCACAACACCTCAAAGGGTCCAATAAATCGGGGACTCAGCTGTCCCTTCTTACCAAATTGAATCTTCCCCTTCCAGGGAGATACTTTCAGGAACACAAAATTCCTGGTAAGAATTCTCGGTTCTGTCGATGTAGATCGGCATACTTCTTCTGTCTTTCCTGAGCAGCAACTAATCTTATTCTGATCAGCTTCACAATTCCAGCAGTTTGTTGTACCAATTCTGGTTCCAACAGCTGACGTTCACCAACTTCATCCCAACACAAGGGTGTTCTGCATTTTCTGCCATATAACGCTTCGTAAGGCGGCATGCCGATACTCGCATGGTGACTATTGTTGTAGGCGAACTCTACCAACGGTAAATGATCCTCCCAGCTTCCTTTGAAGTCCATCACACAAGCTCTCAGCATATCCTCAAGCTTTTGAATCGTTCTTTTGCTCTGGCCATCAGTCTAAGGATGGTATGCTGTACTCATACGCAATTGCGTTTCCAGACATTCTTGCAAACGTTTCCAGAAATTAGACGTGAAACGCGGATCTCTGTCGAACATAATAGACACCGGAACACCGTGTCGAGAAATAATTTCCTTCACATACAGTTTCACTAGCTGATCCAAGTTGTACTTAACCCTGATCAGCAGAAAGTGGGCAGACTTCGTCAATCGATCCACTATAACCCATATCGCATCAAATCCCTTATGAGTCGCTCGAAGACCTACCACGAAATCCATCATGATGTGCTCCCACTTCCACTCTGGAATTTTGAACGGTTGTAGTAACCCACTTGGTCTCTGGTGTTATGCCTTAACTTTCTGGCACGTTAGACATTTCGCAACGCATTCAGCAACGTCCCTCTTCATATTTGGCCACCAGAAATGCTGCCTGAGATCCTGGTACATCTTTGTACTCCCAGGGTGAATAGAATATCTAGAATTATGAGCTTCGCTCAGAATCTCCTCTTTGACCTCTGGTACTGGCAGTACCCAGATTCTCCCTTCAAATCGTAACAGTCCCTCGTTATCGATCTTGAACTTGAACTCTTCGCCATCCGTTACTCTCTTCCAAATCTTCTCACATTGTTCAACGTGAAGTTGTGCTTATTTCACTTTGTCTACTAGAGTAGAACTAGTAGTTACTTGAAACAACTTCTCATCCGATTCCTTCGGAAACTTCATTTCCAGTTCCAATCTAGCCATCTGTTCTATCAACTGTTCCTGGTCAGTTAACATATTCAACTTCTCCCGACCTTTTCTGCTCAAAGCGTCGGCGACAACGTTATCTTTCCCAGGATGGTAAAGTATCTCGCAGTTGTAGTCTTTGATCAGTTCCAACCATCTTCTTTGGCGTATGTTCAAATCCTTCTGGGTAAAGATATACTTCAGACTCTTGTGATTTGTATATATCTCACACTTTTCTCTATATAAGTAGTGTCTCCATATCTTTAGGGAAAACACTACTGCCGCCAATTCTAAGTCATGGGTTGGATACCCCTTCTTATAATCCTTCAGCTGACGTGACGCATAGGCAACGACTTTGCCGCTTTGCATCAACAAACAGCCTAATCCTTTATGTGAGAATCGCTATATACCACGAAATTCCCCGTATATCCGGCAAAGATTACATAGGCACAGTACTCAACCTCTTCTTCAGCTCCTGAAAACTTTCCTTACACTTTTCTGTCCAAACAAATTTAACTATTTTAAGAGTCAAATTCGTCAACGGAGTAGCGATCTTGGAAAAGTCTTGAATAAATCTCCGATAATAACCTGCCAATCCCAAGAAACTCCTCACCTCAGACGGCGTTTTCGGCTTATCCCAATTCATTACCTCTTCAACCTTCGACGGATCTACCAAAATACCATCCTTGTCGATCACGTGGCCAAGAAATTGCACACGTTCCAACCAGAATTTGCATTTCAAGAATTTAGCATAAAGATTCTTTCGTCTCAGCACTTCTAAGGTTAGTCGTAAGTGTTCAGCGTGTTCCTCCTCAATCTTGGAATAAACCAGGATGTCATCTACGAACACTACCACGAACTTGTCTAGAAATGGCTTGAACACCCTGTTCATTAATTCTGTAAATGCAGCTGGGACATTCGTGAGACCGAATGACATCGCCAAGAACTCGTAATAACCATATCGAGTCTTAAAAGCCGTTTTTGATAGATCTTCCTTCCTCACCTTCAATTGATGATACCCGCTTCTCAAATCGATTTTCGAGAAGTACTTCGCACCCTTCAGTTGATCAAACAAGTCATCGATCCTAGGTAAAGGATACCTATTCTTGATCGTAACTTTGTTCAACTCCCTATAATCAATGCAAAGACGCATCGATCCATCCTTCTTCTTCACGAATAAGACTGGCGCTCCCCACGGTGAAATGCTCGATTGAATGTACTTCTTATCTAGCAATTCTTGTAATTGAACCATCAGTTCTTTCATCTCAACTGGAGCCATTCTGTGCGGAGCCTTTGAAATCATTGCAGTTCCTGGCGCTAAGTCGATCACGAACTCTATCTCCTTGTCTGGTGGTAGTCCTAGCAAGTCGCTCGGAAATACATCCACAAAATCCTTAACTACTGATATCTCTTCCACCTTCGGGCTTTCCTTACGCGTATCTACTATGTAGGCTAGATATCCAACACAGCCTTGCGTCAAAAGTTTCTTGGCTTGCATAACCGTCAGACAACTCGCTTATCTAGGTAATTTACTACCATAGAACACTAACTTTGACGGAGTCGTAAGGTTTACCGGCTTCTTCTGACAGTCGATTACGACCCCATGGTTGAACAATCAATCCATACCTACTATGACGTCGAATTCCCCAAGTTTTATCGGAATCAAATCTACTCTCAGCTCCTGACCCTTAATGTCCAGTCTACAGTTCTTATAAACGAACCTAATAGGAATAACCTCCCTATTCGCAATCTCTATGTTCAAGGGGTAAACTAACTCTTCTACAGGTAAGTCTAGGATTTTAGCAAAATCAGCAGATATGAATGAAGAAGTAGCACCCGAATCTAATAATACATATGCATTTATACTATTGACCGAAATAATACCTGCTACCACGTCTTTTGATTGTACAGCATCTTGCACCGTCATATTGAATGTCCGGGCAGTGGGTCGAACAGCCTGCAATGGTGCAGCGATAGTAACTGTACTGCCGCTTCCATTTCCTCCGCTCCTTGTTGACCCTGCCGTCAGCTTCTTCGGGCTACTGCGAGCCATGTGATCCTTGGAACCACATGTGTAGCAAGCTCTCTTCTTCGGGTTTGGGCAATTTGGCACGATGTGGCCTTCCTGACCACAGTTGAAGCACACCCGCTTCCTCTTCATGCACACGCCAGTGTTATTCTTCCCGCTGTAGCACATGCTTCAAACTTCCTCTTTTGCTGGCTTCCTTGCTGAATCTCTGCAGAGGTGTTGTCATTCCATTTCCTCTTCTGGTTTACAGCGCTGCTCCCATTAGCCTTAGTTTCTATCTCATTCTTCTTCTTCTTGTCTTGGTTGAACTTCATCACCGCGTCGCTTCCTCCCTCAGCTAGTATATCCTTCTCCAGCACAGCTGCAAATGTGTTCAACTGGAACATGGAAACATTACTGTAGAGCTAGGGTTTCAGTCCCCACTCAAACCTCCTTGCCTTCCTAGCATCAGTACTGACCTGGTAAGTAGCAAACCTGGCCAGCTCGTTGAACTTCGCGGCGTATTCGGATACTGTCATCCCTCCCTTCTTAAGCTCTAGGAACTAGACCTCCATCTGGTCCTGCGAACTCATTGGAAAGTACATTTCGTAGAACATTTCCTTGAAACGTTCCCATGGTATGACTCCTTCTCCCTCTCGGGTCTTATTAGCCTGCCACCAGAAGCTAGCATCCGACTTTAACATGAAAGCCGCGAACGCTGTCTTCTGGTCTTCACCTACTCTGGCTACGTCAAAGACCTTTCCATCTCCATCACCCATGTCTGGGCCTTGATAGGGTTTGTCGATCCCTTGAACTCAGGCAGTCCTACTACCTTGAATTCCTTGAACGTAGTACCCTGCACTTGCGGCTGATTCGCAAGAGCTCCTGTTAACAGGTTCACCAACTGCTGAACCGAGTTGGGATTCGTCCCATTGTTATTGTTGTTGTTCGTCAAACCCTCGAGTTTTTGACGCGTTGGTCTTCTTCTAGGAGGCATTTGCTGTTAAGAAAATATTATTATTAGATCCTTTATTCAATTTTTAAACATTCAAGTTCATACTTAAACGTTTGAATAACTCAGTTCACACAGAACACATAGCACATCAATAAACTTCTTTTATTCATTAGTCGTAGTTTAAAAAAAACATCGATCAGATAGCATTTCTGCTATTTACATCTTCATTCCTGAACCGAAAAAGTTGCAGGATTACATTATTAACTCATCCCATTCTTATCTCAATTATGGGATTTACGTTATTTAATACAAAAATCAACACATAAACAAAAGCTCTACTACTGCCTAGTCATATTAAGGCGTCGTACAGCCTCTCTACGTTCCTCTTCCATCACCCGAAACACCGTCCTTCGGTCCACCACATACAATGGAAAACCTTGGAACTGAGCTAGGTAATAGAAAACACGATCTTGGGCCCTATCTATAGCCGTGTGGAAAGCATACTGTGTCTCCCTCAGCTTTGCCTTCTTGGCTTCAGCCTCGTCTTCAGCTCGATCGGCTCGTTGAGTAGCCCTTAAGCTTATCTCCTCAGCTCTGGCACGCTTGCTCGACTCCTCCTGGATGTCTTGCTTCAGCTTCGCTATCTCGGCTCGAGGCGCATCTCTATCATTCTCTACGTGGATTAACTTCCACTGCGCTTCTCCTAGCTCACTATCCATCTCTTCGATAGTCTCGTCCCGCTGCTGGATGGTTTCTTCGAGCTCTCCGGCTCGACCATGTAGCTCCATGTTACTGTCGTAGATTGCCTCGTACATCTCAGCACTAGTAGAGTGAGGTGGGAATTCCTCTTCAGGATCCTCTTCCTCCTCTTCAGACTCGTCCTCTCTAGGCACCTGAGGTACATCCTCTCTAGCCTGACTAGGTTCTCCAACGTTCGACATCTTGATAAAAAAATTTAAAGTTTATTATTACATGATATAGAATCGTCACTCATCGAATACAAAAATGTAAACACATAACACATAAGGTAGTTTATTATCTTTACCTATCACATCTATCTTTTCGATCTTACCATAAGGCTACTACCTAAGGTTTTCCCCACCTAAGGTTTCATAACCTACAGCTTTGATACCAACCTCTGACACCCCCAAATCCGGGTACTTCGTTTCCACATGATTTGGTGTTCACTTTCTAATATAATATACATCTACCCAATATAACTTCAAAATAAAATACAACAAAATAATAAAATCTCCCTTAAAACAAGGGTTACAACCTTCTTAAAAATCAAACCCAGGGTTACTCTAACCTTGACATAATAATAATGTGCGGAATAAAAACATAACATTAACATCTATTACAATCATTTCAAATAAGAAAAACAAGTTTTCACTTGTTTTGCTTTTCCTTGCCCTTACTCGTAGACGGGGCGTCAACATTATCAACCTTAGCAGCAATTGTTATATAATGCAAGAGTGAGCAAACAACAGCTCACTGGAGTTTAACAATAATAAATACATGAAAGGATATCTTTAAAAAGAATTTGAATAGCTTACCTTACTTCAGCAATAAAGAATTGAATAATAATTCTCTATCAGCATTAAGATTCGAATATAGAATTTATCTGAGGGTCATAAGAACTTTGAACTTTTGTCCTAGGTTATAAACATTTCTATTTAAACCTTTAACAGTCAATAAGACTATGGACCTTAACTCGTAATTAGGGGGATCAGCCCTTCGTACCATGTTATTGTGCACAAACATCTTAACGCTTACGCGTAGTAACCTCCCCTAATAATAGGGTTGTTCAGCTCAGTAATTTGAATTCAAGTCCGCACCAAAGAAAGTTTAGTTAGGATAAGCTTACAAGGGTAATTTAGAATTCACATTCATCAACTAAGGATTAGTTGAATCGACTTTCAATAACTTGGAAAAATTCGTAAGTGAAAGAACTACGAACTATCATATGCTTTAGAAATAAATTTAAAGCATTTCAAAAGAATATTCAAACCTTGCTTGAACAATAAGCCAAAGTTACTTTAATTATATCATGAACTTTCAATAATTACTTGTCCAATAAAAGAACAAATCTTAAACAATGAATAATTGAATTGAAACAAATAAACGAGTTTAGGGTTTAGAAGACTTGCCTCAAGCGCAAACTACTAATATAATTCACGTTCTTTAACACTTCCTACACATATATGTTTAATCACAACAATCTAAATTAGTTAACACGTAACGAACTCACACAATTGATTAACCTTTTTAGTTTAACTCATTCTTATTTATTAAATTAATAATTAATAATCACATAATTTAATTACATCACATAGGCATGCTCACATAATTAACTCAATTAATAATTATGTATTTCATATTAATTATAATTTAAACATTTAATCTAATTATAATTACTCAAATTATAATCACATCTTATTTAATTAAATTATAAACAAATTATAATTTATAGTTAATTAACTACATCATGCATTTACTAAATTATAATTACACAAATTATAATTTAAAAATTATCATTCACTTGATTAAAATTAATCAACTATAATCATTATAATTTAACAAAATTATAATTTAAATTAAACCATTACTCTAATTATAATTATTCAAAATTATAATCACAAATTAAATTTTATTAATATAATTTATTAATATTCATTTAGCATTTTAATATATGTTTAATCATACTATAAAAGTTACTACATAAAATTAGCTTTATAAAATACAAAAGAAAATAAATTTTCTTTTTCCCTGCCACCCCCCCTCCCCCCCCCCCCCACCCGCGCCGGGGCGGGGGTTTCCTTCTTGATAGGCGGGCCCCTTCCAGCGAACGCAGATAAGTTCGCGAACTGTGCAGAGAAAAAGCCAATTTGGCTTATTTCTACACACCAAATTCTTATTTCAGTTCATGCAATTCATATCAATTAATAAAAAACACAAACTTAAAGCTTCTAACATGATTATAACATACACAAAACATTATAACACATCATCAAACAACCAATTTCATGATTTTTTTGAAGAAAAACCATTGTTAAGTATTCTTCATGAAATTGAACACTGCATTTTTATTTTTAAATCAATTCACCCAATTTCAAGCATTGTAATTCAATTTTTAAACATGCTATCATCATCTATACTTAATTTAACCCAAGATGAACAATCAAACATGAATTCCATTGATTTAAAGAGAAAACTATATATATATATATATATATATATATATATATATATATATATAATTGTCAAAATACTTTTACTGTAACTCAGTGATGATCATGAACTCCTCATATTCATCATATCTATATGAATTAAACAATTAATTAAGCATAGAATTCATATCTAAGCATGCTATAAACACATATAATTCGTATTTATAAAGTTTTCATAAAATTCATATTTATAGAGAACTTATCACAACGAAGAGCATAAACACATAATTTTTTTAAAACTGCAAGTTAGGATTATACCTTTGTTGATTAGGAGAAGAGTATGAAGATGGTGATAATTGTTTTGGTTAATAAGGTTTTCTCGTCCTTCTTTTCTCTTCTTTTCTCTAACTCTCTATCTTTTTCTCTATATTCTTTTCTCTCTTTTTGTAACACTGACTATCTCTATAACTAACATAATATAACATATACATAACTGATATATGTATATAATATAAAACATAATTATATAATATATATAACTACTAAATAATTATACCTCTACTTAATATATAGCAGTTACAAAACTTTTGAAAATCAAAAGCCATAAGGCTTTGTTTGGCAACAGGTAAATTTAGAAACTAGTTTAATTAACTAAAGTCTTGTTTGGGTAATTTAGGTTTAAAACTAGTGTAAGGGCTCTGTTTGGCAAAAGCCTTCTAAAATAAAAGTAAGTGCCTTGTTTGGTAAAAAATCATTTAAAAACTCTTGTTTTTTATTTTAATAAATCTTTTTAACACATACTTTAATGTTATACTTTAATTAATTAAATTTTTTAATATTTAATTTAATCAATTAAAATCTAACATCAATTAATCACATAAAAATTTGCCACATATTTATAATTACTCGCTAATTATAATTCATGTAACACTTCATCACACAATTCATCTAATTTAATTATCTCAATTAAATTAGAACTGTACTAAAAATTAATATACATCAATTAAATTAAATATTAACTATTCATTTAATTAATATATAATACTTAATTAAATCACTCCACAAAATTGCATAATTTATTTATTCAACTCAATAAATAAATCACAAAAAAATATTTATTTAACTCAATAAATATTTAAAATTATTATATAAAATCTCAATCGTTACAATAAAAACCATGTAATTATGTTAATTTTTAAATTTAAAAGTTACAGAGTATGAAGAACACGTATTTGGCCCTTATGTACAAATTGTATGCTTTGAATTGTTTGTTTAACTTGAAATTGATAGTAGATTATGATTATGCATGTTTAAACGAACAAAACGAAATTCAAACGAACGGATTCGGTGTTATAACAAATCTGTAACCTTGAATTTGATGTTTTCTTTTAAAACTTTACAAAATGCTAAAAACAGTGAAATTAAGTGCTTTAATTCGAGTAATTATGTGATCTAAAGTGTTAGAATCATGTTAGAAACATTGTATGATATTTTTGTGAAGTTTATACTTCATGGATAGTATTAAAAATCATCGTGTTAGTTTAATTTGGGATCTATTGACTTATTTCTATGTTCCTCGAGAGTTGCAGAATTCGAATCTGGGAACCTGCGCCCCGGCGCAGTTTCCTTATGCGAAACGTGCCCCGATGAACCTGCGCCCTGGCGCAGTTTCCTTCTATAAAACGCGCCCCCAGCTAGAATTGCAGAAACTAAACTATTTTGTTTTTTTTAGGTTTTCAATCATGGCATGTTTGTTTAACTTAGTCTAACTAACATAATAGTGTGTTAAGAATATAACAAGAGGTTATAACAGATTATTAAACATGTATGTGATGATTTCAAATTCATATAAGAACAATTGTATATAACTTAAGATTGTGGTTCGTGAAAATTGACAATGGTTGTGTGGTTAGTCAAACACGTAAATTGATTTATGTTACGTGATTAATGTGAATGATCAGAAATAAAAACTATGTTAATAAGTCAAAATGGAAAGCGTTACTTAAGCCCATAAGACTAACATTAGTAAAACTGATGAATGTTGTGATCCCAATGGGATATATAGGACTATTTGGAGAACGTGAATAGTATTTGTTTAAACTACGCACGAGGTAATTTTTCTAACTATACTCTTTAAATTGATTAAGTTTCCTAACTCTAACTCGATTTCGATTACGCAAGTATTCTAAACTCAATCAGTTATTGAACAAGCTTTCTATTTATTATCATGATGCAAGTTCTTATTCATGTCCATTCGAGTTGAGTTTCATATGAGATATTATAAGTTCTTTAAAGTATTACTTCAGTTATACAATACTTATTCGATTATATACTCTTGAGATTTATTATTCGATTTAAATTTCAATTATTGTTGAACCATATAAGACTAGCGAACCCTTATTGATTCGACTAGTCCGTAGTTGATGAACGTTCTAAATTCTAGAACTATTATTGAGCTTATCCAAACCAAAATTGTGACGCCCCCAATTCCGGGTCCCTATTATTACCTCGGATCCGGAGCAGTCACAGTACAACCATCGTCAAACTATTACATCTTTTATTCATTACTAAAAGAGTATAACTTCGCTTTATTACAAATAAAAATGTAAATTCTTTCTATATCCAAGATCTTATATAATGACCCCAAACCTTTTATAAGTTTCAAATCTCGGTCATATACCATCCCTATCTATACATCATAACTGATGTTATAAAAATGCTGAAATAACTTAAACTTTTCTATCTCCTTGAATAAAATCTTTCATTGAGTTCATAATCTTGAATCAATTACATAACCTTGAATTAATTATAAAATATAATTCACTATGTTCGAATTACAGTATAAACGTATACATCTCAGTTCGAAACCCCTATGTGTTACATAACACAATTTTACAATTTTAACATGTATAAAACATTGTAATCTATTATCGTATACATCTTCTAGAACCTAAGCATGGTTCAAGAGCATATATTTAAATAAACAGAAATCTCCGAACTCTATCACGTAGCACGTAACTTTTATCGTGAGTCCTTAACCTGCAAAAGTGGTTATTTGCAAGAGTGAGCTCGACAGCTCAGCAATTCTAACAGTTTTCATGCATCACATAGCATATAATTTCATACTCAGTTCATGATTCATAATCAATTAATATTTACTACGCATGTTACTTCTCACATAACAAGCATATCATCAAAGATTAACTTTCAATCTCATACATATCTCATATACAGTTTTTATATAAGTTAACAGCATCATGGTATAATATAATTCATCTAACAGTTATTGAATTCATATATCAAATAAGAACTGAAAGACTTGCCTGGTTCGTAGTTTAATAACTACGACTTAACTGCTTATAGATATCTGCACTTCGTGTAATCCTACACAATTATACAATTATGGATTTATACTTATCAGTTATACGCATCCATACATTCTCAACATAATAACAATTGATACATTATTGTCTAACTTGGTTCTTAGAACATTCGTTTAACTTTCTCATCATATTCTTAGAAAACTATGTACGTATAGGTATACCTTAACCATACATACTTACTATCATCCTACACATATATTTATCACACAGTTAACTTTATGTGTTCGACATAGATATAATACTCATAGATACATGATTTATGTTACTCTTACGTTTCTCAAACCTTAACGAAATTATACCTTCGGGTTTTATATCATTATTACATTCAAACTTTCTAAGTTTTACCTTTCAAAATCCTTGTCATACTTAAACTAGTCATGCAAGGCTACTATGTTCATCATGTATACATGAGAGGTGTCATAATAATGTTAATACGCATGCTCACAAATATCTTCATCATATATGCATAACTATCAATTTTTCTTATTTTAAAACATATCTAATTCATGCTTAACTAACTTTCATGGTTTCTAACATAGTGTGTGCACATACATGATACCCTAGTGCTGTTATAAGTACTGTTCAAATATCAGAATACAATGTCATCATGCTCATGCAACTTAGCTTTCCAAAACCTTCAAGTTTAGCTTTTGAAAACATCTTAACCTTCAATCATGTATGTTAGTGTGTGCTCAACACTTTTAGACTTGCATTTCATGCCTATTTAGGCCATACGATCATGCTTCCAAAGTCAGAATGTACACATATTACGTATGTCAAAGTTCACGTTAACAATTCTAAGTTCATTTTGTAAACTATAAATCTTTTCATCAATAAGTATACTGACATGGTTATACATGCCCATGCCATATTAATATACTCATTTATACATGTTAATCATGTTCACATGCTTGCCTAAAGTGATACCATATGTTAGCACATAACAGGAACTTAACAAAAGCAAAAATCTGAATTCAGGACCTGGCGCAGCTGCGCTGCGCCCTAGTTCAAAACTGGCAAAGTTGTGTCGGGTCTCGGCAGGCAAATTTAAAGGCAGGAACTGGCGCAGCTGCGCTGTACCCCAGTATAAATAGGGCGCAGCTGCGCCGTGTCTGGTCTGCACCAGGAAGCCTTCTACTTCGGCGGATAATAGACCCAAATCAAAATTTTCACAACGAAATTCATTCTAAGATGCTACATTACAGTTCTAACATGATTGTAAGCTAGCACAAAAACTAATAAAGCATCCTCAAATCAACTTAACATTCAATTCATGCTCAATCCAAGAATCAAGAAATTAGAAATTTACAAAATTGAAGAACATGAATGACAGTTAGTTATACCTCTGAAATCTGTTATATCAACATCCTTCTCAACTGATATCTATCTCTCTATCTATATATCTCAGTGAACTTGCTTGAATAGAATTCTCAGCAAATTAAAAGATGAAGGAGAAGAGCTCATTATATAGACAAACCAATACCCAGTTCATAACTTTGCTCACCAAATCAAACTAATGGAATTTAGAATTGCATGAAGGATAATTGAGAGTAGTTGGTGGG
This sequence comes from Panax stipuleanatus, assembly GCA_020205555.1. Lineage (NCBI taxonomy): Eukaryota > Viridiplantae > Streptophyta > Magnoliopsida > Apiales > Araliaceae > Panax > Panax stipuleanatus. Next base: position 18,449,373 of record CM035119.1, on the reverse strand, counting down.
TTGTTGAAACTCATCATAATACCCACTCCCCATTGCATTATTAGCTACAAATGTTGAGTTTGATGAATATTGGAATAGACTATAGCCCTCATGAGTTATACACGTGGGAGAGGAAATGTCTATCATATTGGGACAAGGCAGTATAATGCTGAATAATGACAACTTGGCAAAATGGATACAACACTTAGGTTATATTATATGTATACCTTATATACACTTAGATTTTAATAGAGTCACAATGTAATCTCAATAATAATTAATACTACCATGTAGTGAATTTATTTGCACATGTACATTTCGTTAACACTGAGTATATTTCGATTGGATATTATCTCATTGTATTATCCAAACTCTATTATTTCAATTATAGTAAATTATTGAAGTAATCCTCAATTAACAATTGCTTATTCCTTATAATATTCATGTGGTACTTAAATAAGTTCACCCACATATATAGTCACATTACCTCATGTACACATTCAATATCTAATCTTACTATATAGTCTATATATCATATATACCCACATTAATACGTTTCATTGCACTTTATAATATATAGAGGTAAATACTATATACTATAGGTTTAATTATCGCATGCTTGCACAAAACAAGTAATCGAGTAAATATAATTTACATAATTAAATCCTTTCACTATATTCAAGTAAATTGAATATTTAATTATTAGTCATCCCATCAATTCTTTTGATATAAAAACCTTAGGGCTAGTCCACTAATTTAACTATACCGTTAGTGACTCCCTATAAATTTAATCCTAGCAATTATTCGCATAGGAACTAACTCACATAACATGTATACTTGCACAGATCAATAATTCTCATAATAATATTAGTCCGTTTAATTATTCCTTCATAATTTATTTAAGGAATTGCTTATCCCCCCACTTGGCCACACTAGGCCTATCTCACCAGCTTACCTTAAGCTCGTTATCACTTTCACCACGCCTTAATATCCTTTTAATATAAAGTTTGTGTGACCCATGCACTTTAATTGTCTTAAATAATTATACACTTATAACATGTATAACATTTACACTTAAAATAATCAACATTTACACTATTAATTATTTAAATAATAAAATCTACGGTAAAATAGTAACTCAAGTTATTTAGTAAATTAAAATAACTTAGTTTTCTTTTATAACTTTAACCCTCTTGGAGATACATTACTATTATAAGAATTATGTATTTCACCATGACAAAACGTTTTTATTATAATTTTGGAAACTAAAGGTGTTATTTATAATAAAAGAATTCACTCATTATCTTAAGATATTATTCTTAATATAATATCTATATCTCATTAAAATAATTACATGTACGACACATGTACACCTTTTATATAGAAAATAGACCATAAGTTTATTTCCTATTAACATATTACATATAGCAAATATGTTTTAATATATTTTCTCTCATTCATATTACCTCATACAAAGTTATACAAGGTATAACCTTCTCCCTTTTATTAAAATAATTCAATATTAAAAATTATTTTAATATCCTTTATTAGAAATATATATAATAATTATTTCTCTTTCCTTTCTACAAATTGTCCCCAAAATAATTTCTTTAAATCTATACATTTAACCATATCTCAAATATTAACTAATTCTCTAATCAATATTTACTTAAAGATATATTAGTTTAACAATGTATTTTATTAACGTCGTTCGCACATTCACATAATACCATGTCAAGTAACATATATAAAGGCACTTACTATAATAACATACTCCACACCTGTATTAACTCACTATTTACTTAAGTGATTCTTAAACCCCTTACTATATCACCATAGTTAATTAAGGCTTTAATATTCAAATTATATTATTCCATAATATAACTTTCAATTTAAATTAACCAATATTTATACTTATTAGTTAATTCCCTTAACTAACTCATGCTTCACTATCCCAATCCATCCATGGATAGCTTAAGCACTAATAATAACCTATATTACAATCATACTAGTCACTAGTGTATATATACTCAAGAAGACGGTGATTATACATTAAAGATATTTAATGTCACCAACTTACTATGATAAAATAATTCTATAAATTATTTAATGCCGATGGATAAATCTTATCCATCTTCTTACTAATTCATCTCTTCAATTTATAACAAATATATAATAATGATATATATTTATTAAGCACAAAATCACTTATTACATAGCTCATATTACTCTATGTAACACAATACTACATACCTCGTATCACATATATATATATATTCGAACCCAATACATGTCTTCAAAATTTTATTTATTAAATTCTCATTTTAATAATTTCTTAAAAATTCGGGTTCTTACAAAAATTCCTTTGGCGCAGACTCTGATGTCAAACTGAGATGAAAAACCCTCCTAAAGGGGATTTTTTACGCTTAGCGTTGAGATATTATGCACAGTATGGTACTAAGGGATGATCCCCCTAAGTCCGAGTAGTAGAGTCCATATAGTCTAAATAACTGTTAAAGGTTTAGAGTAGAAATACTTAACAACTTGGGACATAGTTCAAGGTCTTATGACCATCAGATGTACTTTTGATTCTTATTATTCATTCTTGATTCAAAAGCCGAGCTTTCTGTTATTCAGACTTATTTGATTTCTTGCATTTTATTATTATCATTATATTGTTATACTTGTGGGCAATCGTGCTCACTCTTGCATAATAACATTGCAGTTAAGAACGAACGGTCTGACGAGCCTTCTACTAGCAAAGGCAAGGGAAATATTAACAAGTGTTGAAGGCTTGTTATTTATTTGAAAATGTTTATTATTAAGACTTGATGTTGTTTAAGACTTAATTATTATTTATGTTTTCGCACAGATGTTTAAGGTTAGTATGACCTGAGATTGATGTATTTTTAACTCAGATGTTGTAACCTAATAAGGGGAGAATTTATTTCTATCTATTTCATGGTTTGCATTTATTATGGGTAGATAGATATATAATATTTGTACAGTGAATACCAAATTCCGTGGAAAATGAAGTACCCGAATTTGGGGGTGTCACAAGTTGGTATCAAAGCTGTAGGTTATGAACCTTAGGTGGGGGAAAAACCTTAGGATAGTAGCCTTCGAGAACATTGTAATGATAAACTCTTATCGAGTTCTAAGAAAGATAATAAATTACCTTATGTACTATGTGTTTATATTTATGTACTCGGGCAAGTATCATCGAGTTATGCAATTCACCGATTAGCATCACGTAATAATTAAGACTTAAAATTTGATTTATCAAGATGTCGGATGTTGGAGGATCCAGTCAGCCTAGGGATGTTGTACCCCGAGTGATTATTGAGGAGGAGCCCCGAGACATTCACACAGTCTGGGAGCAGTTGATTCGTAGAGAGCCATCTCCTTTGATCACAGTTGTTGGTTGGGAGCATGAGCCAATGTTTGATTCAGAGGAGGACTCTGAGGAGATTGAGATTCAGGCTGAGGCAGCTGAGAAGGAGGATGAAGACCCTGAAGAGTTCCCACCGAACTCTATCAGTGCTGAGATGTACGACGAGCTGTATGACCGTAACATAGAGTTACAGGATACCGTTTATGAGCTAAAGGAACAAACAGTTACTCAGCAGACTACCATCGAACAGAAGGGCAATGAGGTTGAGACTCTGTACACACGTCTTGGAGACGTAGAGTGGGAGTTGGTCCATGAGAAGGGCCAAGGTGAAGAAAAGTCAGCTGAGATAGAGAAGTTGAAGAATAATTTGAAAGAGGAATCAGCAAAGCTTGCCATAGCAGAGGATGCTTGGATGAGGGCTTCACGACGTGGAGAGATTGTTGAGGATAATAGTCGTGCAAAAAAGGCTAAGATTGAGGAAATGGACTACACGTTTCAAAATGCAATTGATAAGGCCCAGGATTAATTATCAAAATTTGTGTTTGATTATGCTATGTTATATAAATTAAGTTTAGATTGTAATAATATGTTAAGAAACAAAATTAATATGCTTTGAATTGTGTGATTTGGTTTGAAAACCAACTCACAGTGTTAATTTTTTTTCAAAAAAAAGCTTAACAATGGTGTTTGCTTTAAAATCATGAAATTAAGTGTTTTGATTATGTATTGTGGTGTTTATGTATATTAAAAACATGTTAGAAGATTAAGATTATGTTTTTATAAATTTTCATATGCATTGTGTTAGTTAAATTCAGAATTTGTTGCGAAGAAATAAGTCAAATTGGCTTTTTCTCTGCACAGTTCACGAACCAGATTTTCCACCAGCAAGGGAACCCGCCCCAGCGGACTTTTTACCTTGAAAAATACGCCCCAACGGACTTTCTTGCTGTCCGAAAAGTTGTGTTGTGTGTTTTAAGTTCTAACTTGATGAATTAATTGAATGTAATGAATTTGATGACATGTTAAGTATATAAAACAATAATATAACATATTGTTGACATGTATGAGATAATTTGAAGTCTCATATTAACATGTTATGTGTGAACTTAGATATTATTATCATAGGGTATAATTATGATGGTTTAAAATGTTACACACGTGTGATATGCATGTTGTGAGTTTAGACTCACGTTATGTGGTTAGTTAGCGAGTTAAGTTTACAAACCACGTTGTTAAGTTAAACTTAAGTGAGAAGTTCAATGGTTAAACGTAGTGGTTATGAAACTAATTGATATTGTAAACGTAATGTAATATGTAGGATAATTGTGGAATATGATTACAAATTATAGCTTGCGCACGAGGCAAGATTTTTTACTATAATACCCGAGAATTTTCATATATTATTAAAGGGATATATTAATGGAAATGAATATTTATCTGAATATAAATATTTATGTGTTATGAGATGAGTTAATTCGAATGAATTCAAATTGAAATTTTAATAATTAAGGAAAATGTGGAGTTTATGATAAGCTAGTTGAAATGCCTTGTGTGGCACGATGATAGATTCGAGGATGAATTAATTAATTCAAGGATGAAGGAATTATTAAGTGAACAATTAATCTATATTAATTGCTAATTGTTATTATGAGAAATATAATAATAGTCTGTTGATTTATCATTATTGCAAGTAATAGTATAATAATAAGTAAATGGTTTATAAATATAATAAGATTTGTATTTATTAAACTATTGAGGAATGTGATAATTTATCGTATAATAATAATCATTGTTAAGAGTATATCAATGAGAGGAGGATTAATTAATATTATTATTAATTAATGGATAGGATGAGTAATTAATTATTATTGATTAATTGACAAACGAATAAGTTATTAATATAATAAGATTATAATTACTCGATTAATTGTTATGTGCAATATTATGAAATGTTAATCATATAAAGTATAGTGGTTACAACTATATTATATAATGCAATGTGACTATACATATTGAAACTATATGTTATGACTAATTAAAATGAATACATCATGAGGCTTATGTGACAATTGTGTGTGAGTATACATTAAAATAGTACATCATGAATATATTGTAAATAATTATTGATTAATAAAATTTAATAATAAAGGAGACAATGTAATGTGATAATATCCGATTAAATTATATCAGTATGATAAAATGTACATGGATTATATGTGTGCAGATTACATTTACTACATTATGTGAATTACATTGTGACATTAAAATTACAACCTAAGCATGTATTATATGAATACAACTTAGGTATATAATATGTGCAAAGTAACATAAGTGTTGTGTAAATATTAATGTTGCTACAATGCTGAGATACACTGCTTGTCCCTCAATATGAGTCTTATTCTCCCTTACACGTGAACACTCAAGGCTAGTCTATTCCTATAACATCAAACTCAGCAAACCTTAGCTAGCAATCATCAATGGGGGAGTGGCTCCAACAGTGGAGTTCAACAACTAATCAACTACTCCTCCATATCCTTCATGCAATTCTTCAATCCATGGGTTTGATTTAGTGGAAGATTGCAATATCTGTGTAATATATTTTCTATAAATTGAGCTCTCTTCTTCTCATTCCATTTGCTGAGAATTTCTAACTAAGTGAGACTAGAGAGAGCGCGCGCACACACACACACACACACACACACACACACACACACACACACACACAGATATATATATATATATATCAGTGTTGAGCATTCCAGAATTAAGGGAAATAAATTTAGCAGCAAGTTCATATTCGTATAACAAAGGTATAAATTCTTTTCCATATTCTTCATTCTTGTTGTCTGTGAAAGCTCAAATTCATGATCATGTTGAATTAGATCGTAATTAAAGTATAGAATGCTTGTTTAAGTGTTACGTAAACTATTAAGTAGGTTACCATACAATGTGGCATGATTATAATCGAATTGGTGAAGTAATTTTGATGTTGGGCTGGACTTCTGCCGAAGCAGGCCACTCTCTGGAGCGAGCCAGACATGGCGCAGCTGCGCCGATTTAATACTGAGGCGCAGCGCAGCTGCGCCGGTCTCTGGACTCAGTGCCTGTTATAGTATAGTTAACTAATGTGGCTTAAACAAGTATGCTAATAAGCTTGACATGCCTATATGAGTACATTGAGACAATGTAAACATGTTTTACTAGGATTGCATGCATGATTGATAAAATTATAGATTTCGAAATAAACTTAGAATTTTAGAAATGAACTTGATATGTATGCATGCCATGTTAACATTCTGATTTTGCGAGCATGTTAGTATGACTTAGAGATGCATGAAAGACATATTAACTTATGTATATAGGTTTCATAATGTAACATGAGCATGTGGAGCTTAATAGTGAACGTTACTAACGAAAATATAAACTTTGAACGTGGACTTTAACATGTTATATTAGGATTCTAGATTCTAATATTTTCAGCATGTTTGAATGTGCTTTTAAGGCATCATATATATACACCCACTTGTTAGATGTAATACAAGTTAATCAAGCATGAGTTCGATTAAGTTTCAAACAAGTAGCAATGCTAGAGTTACGAATCCATGACATAAATATGTGAGCATGCTTACCAACAAAATATATGACTACCTTATATGTCTAAATGACAAGCATGATAACTTATGAAAATTCATGGCGTTGTATGACCCTAAGTCGTTAGAGACCGTAATTTAGAACTATATCATGTATGATTAAACTTGGAAAGGTTATACAAAAATGGAAGTACCCTTTAATATGTATACATGCTATGTGATATCATATGTTGATACTTGAATCCTATTTTGACGGTTAACTTATAACAATGCCATAACTTACTAAATAAAATATGTTTGGAATTGATTATGGTCTTATGTGTTAATGGAGATATATGAAGATGATTAACTCGAAAAGAGAAACGTTAAGGATAAAAGAAAATAAAAGTTATATTAGTCGAAACTTGTGAATTAATATAATACTATATATGGTATAACTGTGTAGCTAGGTTAAAACTTAGCTTATGTGTTGATCGTATATTTAAGATAAGATATGATGTTAAAATATATGACTAATGGATATCATATATATACGTAACTATATTACGATAGGGATTCGAAAGTGTTGATTTACTTAATATGGATAAACTACGCTTAAGGAAATTTTCCTAACTTACACTATTTTATTGTGTAAGTATCATATCCTTGTGTTTACTTTATTCAAAGAACATTGTAAGCAAGCTCCTAACCCTACTCTTTATTGAGCGTTTATTAAGATTGTACTATTATTGTCGTACAAGTAAACTTTTGAGATTGCAATTCAGATATTATAATTATTTACTTCCTGGATAAGATAAAAGTCGATTTATATTCTTCGAACTTTAAATCTTAAGACTTGGACTTAAAATTGTTGCAATCTATGTCATTTGATTCGGCTAGACTTATACTGTTGAAAGGCAACCCGAACCAATTGATTGGTGCAGGATCTTGTATTTAACTGAGATGAACAACCTTCTTTGAAGGGAAATTATATATTGTCGGGAGACCGACATGCGCACTTTAGTACGATTGAACGATATGCATAACGTAGGGTACTTTAGGCTGATCACTTGTTGTACTTGTTGTTGTTGGATTATCAGTATATTACTGCTAATTCTAGTAGAAGTTCATAGTCCTTAGTGACTGATCAGTATTTAATTATCTTAAAATCTTGAATTAATTTAGTATTGAATCTTATCGATATTCTGTTGTCCTTAGCGACTGTTATTGAGAACTGGTGATATTTCTTGCTATCCTTGAACTATCATATCTTGCTATACCCTTTTGGATTCGAGAACTATATTACTCATCCTTGTTGTTATATTACTTGCTGAGCAAACTTGTTGCTCATTCTTGCTTTCCCTAAAAATATTTTCAGTTAAGGTAGAGTAGGGTGGACCTTCGGGCGTCAATAAGGGCAAGGACAAGGCTACCGACTAGCTTGTCCCTTTTATATTTTTAAATCTCTGGTGTTGTATTAAGACTATTTTAGAACTATGTTTAAGCTTAAGTAGTGTTATGTAATAAGTCTTTAATTGATATTATTATGTAATCTATTAAGTACTGTAGGTTGCGAGACTTGGGGGAATAATTATAATAAATCATTGTATATTATTCTAGATTAGATCTTTCATTGTGAATGTATTTTTTAGATATTATTATTGTATTATTGTGAGAACGTGACGAATCGAATTCGAGAGACCAGTGGCGGTTTGAATTTGGGGGCGTCACACTTACCCTAACTCGATTACGATAACGCAAGTTGTTCTATCCTTAACTTGTTATTTATATGAAAGTTATCTTATTTCCATATTGAACAAGTATGCTATTGAAGTCATTATTGAATTAATGTGACCTTGTCTTAATTGTTCAAGCAAGGTTTATTTTATCTTTCATATGCTTTAAGTTTAATTCTAAAGCATTACTATTGAATATGATGTCTATTGTTATGACTCATAGTTATTTCATAATTCTTTTATTATCGAATTCTTATTTATTGTAAGTTGATTCAACTACTCCTTAGTTGATGATAGTTGAACTCCAAATTACCCTTTTAGCTTATCCAAACCAAACTTTCTTTTGTGCGGACTTGTTATTAAAGACTAAGATGAACAACCCTATTAATAGGGGATTATCATGCGAAAGCGTTAAGATGTTTATGCACAATATATGGTACGAAGGACTGATCCCCCTAAATACGAGTTATGAGTCCATATAGTCTAACGACCGTTAAAGGTTTTAAATAGAAATGTTTATAACCTAGGACATAGTTCAAGGTCTTATGACCCTCAGATGAATTCTAAATCTTATTCTTGATTATCGATGAATGAAATATTATTCAATTCAGTTAAAGTTATTCAACACTATATCATCACTATTGTTTGCTATTTCAAGTGAGCTTTTGTTTGCTCACTCTTGCATTACATAACCCTTGCAGCTAAAGTTGAGAAAGTTGACGAACCGTCAACAAGCAAAGACAAGAGCAAGATGAACAAGTGAAGACTTGTTTATATATTTTGTTTATGAATTATAATAAAACGTAATCTTGTTATCTGATGTTAAGGTTAGATAACCCTGGGAATATTTTAGAATAAATTGTAATCCTTTTTATAAGGAAGATTTTTATTTGATTTATAAATGTTGTAATTATTTTACATTCCTTATTTATGGGCAATAGTTATGTTTTATTTAGATAGTGAGCACTAAATCCCTTGGAATTAAAGTACCCGGATTTGGGGATGTCATATAACTGAAGTGAAATTTTTTTATAAGGGTTCCTCCACTTTGACCCGCTAGTATAGCCTAAGTCCTCCTTCTATTTATGAGTATGCAATTGAATTGGGTACCGTATGCCTTGACCATTCTTCCCGAGACCTTGGCCTGGTTGAAATTTTATTGATATCATCTCTTGAGTCACTAACATGACTTCCAGAGATACTCTCGGATTCTAGGATGGAGTCCCTAGAGGATGATAATTGGTTGTGCTTACTTCGAGGGCCTAAAAACTGTTGGTTCTACCGTTTCATCTAACCATATCATCGGAATGCTTTCCTTGACTTGTAGGGGATGATCTCATTATGCAAATATGGTCACTAGGTTCCCATTCACAATATACTTCAACTATTTGTGGATAGTTGACGGAACGACCCGCATAATTTGAGTCCAAGGCCTTCCCTATAACAGGTTGTAACTAGTCATAATATTCATAACTTGGAAAGAGATGTCAAATGTTTATGTTATGATCTCCATAGGCAACTCGATCTCTTCTACTGTATCCCTTCGCGAACCATCGAAAGCTTTAACCACAACATGACTATCTCGAATGCGATTGGGATTGATGTTCATCCTTTCTAACGTGTCGTATAGGAAAATATTAAGAGCTAAACCTTCATCAATCAATATTCCTCCTAGCACAAATCCTGATGAAATGGCAGCGATGTGGAGAGGCTTGTGATGTCCTATCCCTTTGGTTGGTATATCGTTATCGGTGAAGAGAATTATATTGTTATCTAATATATAGCTTATTAGGTGGCCAAACCTCTTAGTGTTCACCATTTTGGGAAGATGAGTCTCTCTCGGGACTTTTAACATGGTGCTTCTTCCAACTTTATCACTATTTGTACATAGTTATGACCCATTTTCTTCTTGATTTATACGACTTTTCCTTCTAAAACTTTCTCATCATACTTCTTCATTAGCTTAATCAGTTGTTATGGCAGATACAAAGGGTTATTTTTTGGTAGGACTGCCTTCAGGTTGGTGATCGGTTGTTGGATAATTACTGGCAAGGCAAACGATTTGTGACTTAGCAGCCTTTTACGGGGTTAACACTCATAGTTTCCCCGGTAAATCCTTGGATTATAATTGGTTCTCATTTTATCTCCCAACGACTGAAGATCATGGCTATTACCTCATCTGAGTAACCAATTCTTTGTAGTTACTTTAAAGAATTCTCGACGTCCTCTATCTCGATCACATTTAAAATCGCTCCATTGTGTTGCGACAAAGGATTGGTAGTGATATTGGGTTGTTCAGACTGTTTAAACACAATGTCGCCACTCTTGATTAGATTTTATATTTTGTGCTTCAAAAACTAACACTCTGGCATTTTAGGTCCCGAAGATCCCGAATGATAGGCACATCGCTTGATTAAATCATACCTTTTGCCTTTCGGGTCTATCGGTGAAGACAACTGAGTAATCTTTTTTTGGTCAACCAATAATGCCAAAATATTCTCCATGGAATAACCCAAAGGGTGAAATCCCGATCTCGTCTGTTCTCGAATCTTCGTCTTGCATCATTTTGTTGGTTAAATGTGGGTTATCATTATTGCAGATTATTCCCTTGTGCTTGGATCAGGGGATTGCTGTTGACTCCTCTATATCGCCATTGCAGAATAAGGGATACATTTTCTTCTTTCTTCTTCTGGTTTTTCTTAGAACTACTCCCGTAATTCCTTGATGGAATATACTCAGCAAAAACTTCTAAAACTATAAAATCCTTAATCTTTCCAGACCATAGTCCAATCTCATCTATATTTTTATAGAATGACTTACTGATACCTAATGACACTCTCTCGTAATAAAGCGCTTCTTGGGTGTCAATGAAGGTTATGGCCATTTCATTCTCGTACATGGGAGGATGGACTTGAGTTGCAATGTTTCTCCATCACTAGACATAATCTCAGAAGGACTCATTAGGTTGATCATTAATTCAAGATATTTGGTAACGGCTCGAAGCCATCTAAGATTGAAAACTATATTGGGCTAGGAAGGCATTGGCTAGATACTCCCAATTATAGATTTTGGCATTATCAAGCTCAGCATACTAGGTTCGTGTTTCTCCAGTAAAATTCTTTTGGAGCAATTGTATCTGTTAGGAATATGCATGAGAATGTTATTCCTCTTTATATAAGATTTGATTATGAACTTAATGAATGAATATGCAAATATATCTGCACTGATGAAAGATGTAAAGTCCTTAATAGATGATAGAAAATGTGTACAAGGACTTAGACTGAAAAGATCAAATGTGTTAGGTTGATCCTACATGAATGAACAGCTTTGTGAAGTCCTTCAAAAGATTACAATGTATAAGGACTATGAATAGGAAGATCAAGCTTGTTAGTTTGATCTTATAAAATGTAATAGATAGGATTGTCTGATCGTGGAGCACTGCACCAGCCATCGCAATCTGCCAAGAGAGTTAAGGCAGAATCGTAGTCTATAAAGATAGCCTCTCTCGGAATCGCAGTCTTCCAAGAAGACCACTCTTGAGATCGTTGACACAGCCTGCCGAGCGCCTGCCGAGCCAAGTCAAGAATCGTAGGCTTCACTCGAAGTCGTAGAGTCTGCAGATCATAACCCAAGGTAAAATCGCTGTCGGGTAAGCCAGTCAAGAGATTGCAAATGTCAAGGCATAAATCGTAGTCTATTATATAAACTACCCTTAGAGTCGCAGACCACACTCGGAGTCGTAGAGTATACAGATCGCCTATGGGCAGAATCGCAGTCTGTAGAGCCTGAGCCAAATCGTAGTCTGCAGAACCAGAGTCGAATCGTAGTCTGTAGAACTAGAAAAGAATTGTAGTCTGCATAACCTGAGCTGAATCGTAGTCTGCAGAACTAGGGCCAAATCATAGTCAGTCGAGTGCTCACAATGCCAAGGAAGACTCGTAGAGCACTCCACGATTCTCAACAGATGAGCATTCCTAGAGTGAACGTAAAGATCTCATTCTCTGGTAAGAGTAGTCAAAGTTTTAGAATGCAGTCTACTTGAAGAGTATCAAAGAGCATTCTCTGAATGACTTGCAAGAAAATAGAAGATCGAAGCACCAACTCTATCAGCAAGGCTGATTGAGAAGTGAAGAGTCATTCAGGAGAAGTCATCTATAAGCACTCATCAAAAGACAACGATTGTAGTGCCTGTCAAACATAAGACAATGATCGTAGTGGTGACTACAACGATCATGGTGTTTGCCTACTAGCAGCAGAGACTGATAAAGCACCTACAGAGATAATGGCCAACCTACAGAGGACAGACGAAAAGGATTGTCTATGCTCAGCCTCACTATGAAAAGTGACCAGGGGATCACAGAGCAGAAAGTTAAGGAAGCTGAGCATGACTAATTAGAAGGGTCATGTAAACCAAAAGGGCCAGAGCAGTCAGCCAAGTTATCATTTCCTGATGAGAGTCAAGGCAAGCAGAATCATAAAACACTGCAAGAGCTAAGTGCAAGAGGTTCTACATTGTTAATTCACATAACACTCTCAGAATTGTAGTGTTGTCAAAGCCAGTCAACTTGCAACATCCAAAGACAAACTACGACCAAGCACATGAACGTCAACATCAAAATTATGGAGTTCGTTCGTCTGATTATTGAGACTCAGCAATGTCTAAATATGAAGAATGACAAACTAACGTTGTTGATTGTGAGTACCGATGCACTCACCAACATCCTTGGTCCGAATCGAGGAAACAAAAAGGAGAAATAAAGGTGACTACCAATATGACTAGTTAAAGTGACATTTCAAAAGTGTTAGGTGGAACAATAGACTGCTGTGTGAGGAAAGTCAAAAAGGACCTGTCATGTCAACTCAGCATGTCTTCATCAAAGAACTCAGAATCCTTATAGTTTTTCAAATAGCTTCTAACGTCTATATTCCAACAGGAAGCTGATGGATGGACATATATAAGTTGAAGCTTCAAAGATGAAGAAGTTGTTGACTCAGAGTGAGTCCTACTGAGCTTAACAGAGAAAATGTCTCAGTGGCAGTGAGACTACCTTAGAAGGAGTGAAGCACATCTGATGAAGGTCTTTAACTGCTAAAGAATTCACTCAACACGAAGGAGTAAGCCAAACAAAATGGCATCTGAGCTGAGAGCCAGAAGGCCAAGAAGACAAGAACTAGAGTGGTAGATCAGAAAGCAGACCTCTAGAGCCACTCTATGTTTCACCATGAACAACCTGAGCTGAAGAGAAGAAAATGCAGAGCAGAATATGCACACTAGTCAACCAGTGTTCAAAGGCTGCTAAGTACTTGAAGAAGTCTACCTGATGTGCAAGACTTAGCAGTCCTTCAGTGGTGATAGTGTGTTGTGCTTAAATCAGATGAAGTCAAGCATTAACAACAAAGATCAGTCCCATCAAGGAGATGAAGCAGACTGCTAAGTACTCAAGGATGTCAAGCTTAATGTACATCGTAGCAGTCCATCAGTGGTGATCAAGTCTTGATGCTGAATTCCATACGATCACAAGAAGATGCTAAGTACCAGAAGATGATCAAGCTAAATGTTATCTTAGCATCTCAGCACCAACAATAAACAAACAAACAACCAGGGCCTGAGGGGTCCTTGTCTACGTGACTAAATCAAAGTGAAGTCTACTGAGCTTGCTGAGTACCGGAGGGTACAAGAGATTCCAAGTCTGTTGGGCTTAGTCTACAGTTTCCAAGTCTGCTGGGCTTGAAGAGTTCTTAGTGAACTAGAGTTCCAAGGTTGCTGGCCTTGAAAGAATCTTCGTGATTCAGAGTTACCATTTCCTTAGTGGAATCTCTGCTTGTTAAAGCAGAAGAGTGGAGTAGGAGCATTTAGTCTCTAAACCACTTAAAAACTCTTGTGTCATTTACCTTATGTCATTTACATTCTGCACTATAACTGCTATAACTGCTTACTACTAATCTAACACTAGAACTATGTTTAACAAGCTACTCTTGAAAGGGAACTTAACTTATTCCGCTGTGCATGAACTGATTCTTCTATTTGTCATCTACTAATTACTTAGCAATACAAAAGAAAATGAAAAAGATTTTAAAATTAAAAACTATCTATTCAACCCCCCCTTCTAGATCTCTTGTGTGCCCCTGGGAACTAACAGTATCCCCAAACTCTCGTCTTGGGCATAGGAACCTAACTCTCTTATGTACACTTTGAGATGCATGTAAGAGTCTCCTGATCTATCATACTTTTCAAAGTTTGACACTTGAAATTTGTCTTGATATCGGGAGCCAGGTAATATGCAAAGGTCGAATTAGTTAACACTGCCATAGGACCCAACCCCTTTCATGGAGCACATGGTATCTTCTATTTGTTTCATCTTCTTTTTGATTACCTCATCTGCCGTATCTTTCGGGAAATTGATCACCTCCTTCATCTGGGCTTTGTTTGAAGAACCCTCTGTTTACTTACTGCCAAAATAAAATACCAGAATAGGAATTTGCAGGTCTTTGGTCCTAGTTGGGATTTGATTTTCTCCTCATGCGGATGACTCAGGGTGCATGTTGGACCTCAATTCTTGTGTTAGCTTGCATTGATCTTTTATCAGATTAGCCATCTTGGCCATTTATTTATTAAAACTTTTAAATTCTTCTTGAGAAATGGGAATGGGATCTGGTATTGGAGTTTCTGATGTGGGAATTGTAGACACTCAAAATTTCACTTTCTTTATACTAACCTTGTAGAAGGGCAAAAGCGTAATTATACTTCGGAGACAACCCCAAGATAGGGGAAAAGCATCTGCTCACCCCGGAGATAACCCTGTGAATGATTCAAAGGGCCAAAGACATTTGAACAAGACTCGAACTGAACGAGGATCGTAAAGCTAAGAAAGTATCCGCCAGAAGTCACCTCAGCAAACCTCAAGTTGTGTGCCATCAAAGATAAGCCAGTTAACTGTAGTCTGGAACTAGAAGATACCTCTTAGCTACCAGCATCATCTTTTCGGACTCCGATTCAGTCAGACTCGACCTTCTTCAGCAGCCTTCCGCAAAGACTTTCCGAGAGTATGGCCTACGAAGCTCAACTTTCTCCAAACCGAGACTGAAGGAACGTACTTTGAGACGGCAGGACCTACGAGGCCCAGCCACAGTTATACATGCGCCTAGCCACATGTATGTATGTGGCTAGCTTTGGGATCATAAATGAGCAACATCAGCTCATTTAGAAAAAAGGAAAAGAAGAGTTTTAGAGAGAGAAATTGTTTTTAGAGGGAGAACCCCTCGTGTTTTATCATTCTACACATATTTTGAATTGTTTAATCTTGTTTAACACATACTTTGAGTCTCAA
The DNA here is from genome assembly GCA_020205555.1 of Panax stipuleanatus. Lineage (NCBI taxonomy): Eukaryota > Viridiplantae > Streptophyta > Magnoliopsida > Apiales > Araliaceae > Panax > Panax stipuleanatus. The sequence goes on along the minus strand of CM035119.1, from coordinate 18,433,367 downwards.
GAGTGTTCTTAGTTGATCTCGGGTGATAAAACGCTTGTTCACGCGTCCCCAATGGGAAAAACTCTTATTTTAGCCACTTTCTTTGTAACTAGTGTTTCATGTACTAGATTTATGTGATATATTGTTTAAACATTGTTAGACTTGTTGTTTTATACGTATATTGTTGTGTAGGTGGTAGATCTATAGATCCCATCGGTTATTTATCACATATTTGGTTGTAAATCAAGTCCGAAGGCTAGATCTACCTTGATCTAAGCCGAATCTAGCCTTTTGAGTGGTTATTAAGCATGAAGCTTTAACCAGTATGCTAGATCGGCTTAGATCCGTGGTAGATCTACGTATTTACTGCTTTAAATCGATCCTGGTTACCCCGTATAGCCTTAGATCTATATCTAGAGGAAAAAGGGGTCTGAAATGGCTTGAAAGAGTGATTTCAACTGATGAAATCATCTAATATCAAAGTCTAGGACATTGTATATAATAATGTGAGCCTAGGAATCCCGGTGTCGAGATCCCATGATTGGATCCTGACTTGTTTCCCACAATGGACCGGTTTTGTGATGTAATATTTAAATAACGCAAAATATTATTGTATATGTAATGTTTGAATCTTGAAGACGAACTCGAGGGGTTAGTCCCTAGAAGTTGGATTCAAGATCTCGTGATAGTGAAAACTTTGATTGTGGGTGCTTGGATTCATCGAGATGGCTTACATGCCCGATGATGATCCAACCCTTTTTTGTGCTTTTAACATGCATTTTCACTAAAATGATTTTCAAATCAAAATGGCAAAGAGCTTTCATAATAATCCTAAAATGATTTGGGCGATTGACATTAGATCATAAATTGAAGTATCAAAAGACCTCGATTCCTATTTGACGAAGGATTTGAAAACTTTTTTTTCAAAACATTATTGATATATATTGTGCTCTAAAAATGAACTTTTATAAAAATCAAATCCTTTGTGCATAGGGTTAAAGAGGTACAACATTACTTTCATAATAATTACATAGACTTAAGAATCAATAATGGAAGTATCAAAGGTCCTCGATTACTATTCGGGCGAAGGATTTGAAAACCTTGTGTGTTTTTCCAAAATATCATACGAAATGTATATTTTGTCTAAAAAATGAACTTTTGCTAAATCAAACCCTTCGTACATAGGTGCAAAAGAGGAACAACACTACTTCCAAATAACTCATAATGAGGCTTAGAATAAACTTTCAAACACACACACACACACACACACACACACACTTACACACACACACACACACACTTTTATACATAGGAAATCAATAAGATGCGGTACCATGTTTTCAAGGGCGTCGGGGGATGCCTAACACCTTCCCCCCGCTTAACCTAGCCCCCGAATTCCACAAATCTTGGGTTTCAGACCAACCTTTTGGAGTCACATATTGGAGCATAACTCGAAAACCTTTAAAATCGGATTAGTTGGTAAATCCATTTACATTATACCAACTGATGGCTCTGTCTCATTCGGTCCAATCATAGAAATAATCAAATCAATCTTTTCAAAGTCGTCGACACTTACATTGGTATCGCTTTCCTAAAACCTCAGCCTTTAATAGAATCAATAGACATAGCGAATCATGGAATGGTAAAACAAACAACATAAACTTAGGAAAGACTGACACATCAATATTTTTCCCAGCGTCGACAGGTGGCGACTCTGCTGGGGATTAAAGAGAGCTTAAACTGCATTCAATCTTTTTGATTTTCATTATGCATATGCATATTTTGTGTAAATGATCTTTGTGTGTGATTAATGTTTCAAATTTTTAAGCATTTTATATTAGTGCCTCGTAAAATATATTAGTGTTTCGCACAATGTCATCATTTTGCATGCAGTAAGGACGTGAATGTATATGAATGTATGTTGTGTGGTCCCTCCGTTAGGAGGCAATCCCGCTGGTTGTTTATTACTGGACTCCTATGGATGTTTCCATTGTGAGGCTCAGGAAAGGCACCACTCAAATCCGCTCTAATTGAAAGATAGATATTTTCATCAAGTAAATTGCGAAGATCTGGGAACCAATTTCAAAAAGCCAGTGAGAGTAACCCTAAAAAAGGTCAGCCTCTGATAAACCAAATGCGCGGTGTGTCTCTTCATGCCCTATTTACTCTTCCGCGTATGTAAATGGCAATCATCTGGAACTTTCATTTGTACATCCTTATTATCCTGTCATCAAGTCGACTAACCCTTTGTTTTGCAGGAAAAGATTAAAAAATCATTAAACTGATGCATAGCATATCATGCATCCCTGTCTACCAATATCCAGTCTAAACTAGATATCGATTTTGTACAGATTGGTCCTAGAACTCTATTCTGAGCCAAAAAGGCCCGTTCACCACTAGTCAAAATGGCTGAAGAAAGTTCATCAAAACCCATCCCTGTATCTCGAGAGGAATTCAAGGAGTTTAAGAAATAGATTGCCGAGATGACTACTTTGTTGAGAGAACAGTGTAAAGTACCTCGGGAACCTAAACATAAGAGTCAGACTGAACCTTCTATGCAAGGAGATATGAAAATACCAAAAAAGTACGGTGATACCCAGATGTCCGCATCTATCTCTCCCCTCGATGTCGAAGTAGCCAAGGAGGCCCCGGTCCAATAGGGGACACGGGAAATAGTAAAACTCTGAGAAGACAGAGAAACTGGAGATATCAGGAAGAAAGTTAGGCAAATGGAGGATGCTATCCGGTCTATAAAAGGGACAGGATCCCACGGGAGCGTGAATTATTCGGATCTATATATTTTTCAAAAATCGAGATACCCAGATAAGTTCAAAGTCCCAGAGTTCGAGAAATACAATGGATTGGGTGATCCCTATACTCACTTAAAGGTCTACATAGGTAAACTTGTAACTTATGCCGAGGATGAGAACCTCAGAATGCAGCTATTCTAGAAAAGCCTTACCGGTGAAGCCCAAACTTGGTATGCCCAAATACATAATTCCAAAGTCTGAGGTTGGGAGGATTTGGCCGACACTTTCCTCAACCAGTATAGTTTCCAATCCCAGATGACACTTGATCGCTACCAGGTTACCAAAGTTAAGAAATTGAGCAATGAGTCTTTCAGAGAATATGCGCAGCGATGGAGGCGAATGGCAACCCAAGTTAACCCACCGATGGATGAAAGTGAGATGGTGATAACTTTTATTGACATACAAGAAGCTCCTTTCAATGAGAGAGTCCTTGTCGGGTTAGGCAAAATCCTTCTCTGAAATGATCAAACATGGAGAAATGGCTGAAATGGGTTTGAAGTCTGGTAAAATCAAAGATCTCACTACTTTGGAAGCCATAGCAGAGCACATATAGTCGGGAAACTATGCAAGTGCTCCCAAAAGAGTATCTAAAATAAAGGAAGAAGATGTCTCTTTGATATTGCAAGGACAAGCTGCCAATAAGAGCCCCAGTCCGCCTATCCAGAAATAGAACACTCATCTTGTGAATTCCCAAAATCCTACAGCGTTAAAGGTTGAGGAGAACAAGCGAAGAAGGATATTTACTCCTTTAGGGGACTCTTTGGAGAATATATTGGCACTATTGATCGCCCAGAAAAAGATCATTGAGCTTGCTCCACATTCTAATCCAAATGGAAGGCAATTTGATCCCAGCAAGAAATGCGCTTACCATTCCAACTCACCAGGGAATGACACTCAGGAATGTTGGAATTTAAAACACAAGATTCAGAACCTGATTGATAATGGGGAGATTGTAGTCAAAATGCCAGAATAGCCAAATGTCAACAACAACCCTTTATCTCAGCATAATGCGGAAGGAGTCAACATAATAAGTGCAGGAGGTAGGGAAAACCGCAAATACCTAAGGAAGCTGGGGGGGAAGCACCCTCTATGAATGACTCTGCAATATGGGGATACCCCGAAGAGAAATATATGGTGGAACAAGACTTGGCCTCGATTAAGGCGCTAATAGACCAATTGGCAAATTTGGTCGTATACTAACATCAATTAACCCAAAAGCTAATAGACTAAGTCCTACCAAGGCCAACTGACACCATACCCATCCAGGATGTCCCAATCTCAAAAAGGGACCGGATTCGCTGCTAAGAGCAGAATAAATGGATAGAAAAGAAGGCTAGGGAAGCTAGAATTCAGCATCGACGAGAATCTGCAGCCAAACAAAAATTCAACCCCTTAGGGCAGTCTAGGGAGGAAATTTTGTGCACCTTGATCGATGAAGGAAAGATCACTGAATTTCTACCACCCCCAGATCCGCGATCAAAGTGTTTCGACCTTTCTCGGTCTTGCCTCTATCATTCGAATGCCCATGAACATACCACTGAGGAATATTAGGCCCTACGACACTTAATTTAGAATATGATTGAATCAGGAGAGCTAGAACTAATGAGCAAAACTGAGATCTTCCCCGAGGAAGAGATAATATACCCTCGAGGGGCAAGGAGTTTGGAGGAAATGGTAGTTGTTATCCATTGCATAGAAGGAGCGTCTGGCGGACCCATAACCATAAAAGGATTATCTGGACAGGGAAATAAGACTACTCTGGAAATACCGGCCCCAAAACCACTGTTGTTGTCTCCTTGGCCTCAAATCCCAATTCTTAGTCTGAACAAGGTACCGTGGAATTATAGAGTATGCATAAAATTGGCACCCGATTGTACAACTATCATACCTAAGGAGAATCCACTTACCTCCCAGGGCGTTTATTGAAACCAGTAACCAAGTTATTGGGGAAGGTATCAACGGGAAAGGTCACAGAATTCCTCCATAAGATGGGGCACAGTGAAGCAAGAACGGTGAAGTAGTTGGAAGCTGAACCACATCAAATCTCCATTCTGGATTTAGTATTGGCTTCTGACAACCATCATCAAATTCTAATCCAAGTTTTGGAGGAGGCACATCTGCCCAAAACCATTGATACTAAAAATTTCGACACCTGATCAGCCATGTATGGACAGTAATGTGATATCATTCACCGATAACGATATACTGGCCGAGGGAACTAGGCATTGCAGACCATTGCATATCACTGTCGTATCATCTGGATACGTGGTAGGAGACGTACTTATCGATGGCGGATCATCCTTGAACATCTATCCACATGATACTCTAGATAGGATGAAGACTAACCCGAATCGGATTCGAGAAAGCCATGTAGTGGTACGAGTATTCGATGGATCAAGAAGGGATACAGTTGGAGAAATTAAACTTCCTGTAGAGATTAGCCCATTCACATTCAATATACCTTTCCAAATCCTGAAAATCACTACCGGATATAATCTATTGCTGGGACGACCGTGGATCCATATGGCTGGTGCCGTTCCTTCGACTCTTCATCAGCAATTGAAATACATTGTCAACGGCAATCTAGTTACCTTCAGTGCAGAACCTAATTATCCTATCTATAATCTGGGAGATATGCCCCTGATCAATGTGAGTGAGAGTATTGAGCCCGCCCGTTTTCAAGCCTTCGAAGTAAGCAATCCACAATACCACTCTCTGGGTGCGCCAGCATTAACTCCCCGGATATCTCCAGAAGTAATGGCAATTGGCCAAGAGATGTTTTCCAGAGGACATCGACTAGGTCAAGGGTTGGGTAGAAATGGCTAGGGAATCAAGAACCCAATCCACATACCCACGCAGTTGGGAAGGGCTGGATTAGGATACTCTGGTGGATCCAAATATCGTAACCCTCACAAACACATGCCGGCCAGCCATTTGATTCCTCTCAAGCCAAACCTCGATGAAGCCAGATTTAAGGAGCCGCTGAAGAAGGTCCCCGCTATTATCTCAAACCTCCTGATCCCTAAAACCAATCAGAATAGATATAAGGAGATTGATGATGAAAAGCCTCTCAAGGACGCTGCCCGGAGAGCCAAAGATAAGAAGTTTTTGGAGGAGATTCAGTTGCAATTTATGAGCAGCTTTTGCCTTTCTGAAGATAACATAAAGAAATCCAATGGGGCATACCTGTCGAATGATCAACCCATCCTCCCAGTCCTTAATTGGGGAAGTGTGAACATCCCAAAGGAGGATCCAGGGACCTATTTTAAATTTGTTATGGTCATCCTGGAAGACACCGATAACTCCAACAACGCATCTATCTCAACTATCCCCCGAGATCTGGCTACCAGTAATTAGACGATCACCCCTCAAATCGTCTGAAAAGGGTAAAAACTAGAAATTGATCCGTTGGCAGGGAGCTTTACCTTTATATAGTTATATCTGTTTTATTTTATAGGCAACTTGTTATTGCCTTTTGTCATACCAACTGCTGAATCATTTTGTAACTGACAACCGTTTGTATATATTTAGCAATCAAGTTTTTGTCTCAGGTATCTAAATTTGAGTATTTCTAGCCATGTCCATGACTTGCCAAATTTGAGTAATGAATACAATTTCGATATAGAATTGGAATTTGACTTGAAGGGGATCGAGCAAGAGGAAGTGGATGATGACGAGGTGCCCGAGGAAATCAAAGCATGGGTCAAAGATAAACCTAAACCCAACCTTGATCAAACCACCATCAAAAATATCAGAACCCCTAACAATTCCAAAGAGCTATAGATTGGAACCAACCTCCCCTTTAGCCAAGAAAAAGAAATAATCAAACTCCAAACTCAATTCAAAGATATTTTTGCCTGGTCTCATGAATACATGATAGGTCTATCCACCAATATAGTTGTCCATCGACTACCAATTAAGGAAAGGTTCAAACAAGTCAAGCAGTAATTAAGACGATTGAAACCAGAATGGAGCCTAAAGGTCAAAGAAGAGATTATCAAACAGTTAAAAGCGGGAATCATTATGGTATCAACATACCCTGAGTGGTTATCCAACATAGTCCCAGTGTCAAAATCTGGAGGGAAGGTACAAGTATGTGTAGATTATCGGGATCTCAACAAGGCCAGCTTTAAAGATGACTTCCTAGTTCCGTTCATCTATGTGTTAATTGACAATACGGCACAGTTCAAAATGTATTCTTTCACCGATTTCTTTGCCGAATATCATCAGATTATGGTTGCGAAAGAAGATAGGGAGAAGACCGCCTTCATTACCCTTTGACTCATAAAATGGTTAAATTTGTTTGGATGGAGAAATGTGAGGAAAGTTTTCAAAAGCTGAAGAAGAGGCTGAGTACTGCGCCTGTATTATCTTTACCAGATAGTTCGGGGAATTTCGTAGTATATAGCGATGCCTCACATAAAGGATTGGGCTGTGTGTTGATGCAGAGCAGAAAAGTCATTGCCTATGCGTCATGTCAGCTGAAGGATTACGAGAAGGGGTATTCGACCCATGATCTAGAATTGGCGACAGCAGTGTTTGCCCTAAAGATTTGGAGGCACTACTTATATGGAGAAAAGTGTGAAATATACACAGATCACAAGAGTCTGAAGTATATATTTACCCAGAAGGATTTGAACATGAGCCAAAGAAGATGGTTGGAACTGATTAAAGACTACGATTGCGAGATACTTTACCATTCGGGTAAAGCTAACGTTGTCACCGACGCTTTGAGTAGGAATGGTCGGGAGAAGCTAAACGTGCTAACTGATCAGGATCGGTTAATAGAACAGATGGCTATATTAGAATTGGAGGTGAAGCTTCTGAAGGAATCGAATGATATGTTGTTTCAAGTAACCACTGGTTCTACTCTAGTAGACAAAGTGAAAGAAGCACAACTTCACGATGAAGAATGTAAGAAGATTTGGAGGAGGATAACCGATGGCGAAGAGTTCAAGTTCAAGATCGATAATGAAGGTCTGATACGGTTTGAAGGTAGAAAGCTGGGTACAGCCAGTACCTGAGGTCAAAGAGGAGATTCTGAGCGAAGCTCATAGTTTTAGATATTCTATTCACCCCGGGTGTACGAAAATGTATCAGGATCTCAGGCATCATTTCTGGTGGCCGAATATGAAGAGGGATGCTGCTGAATACGTTGCGAAATGCTTAACGTGTCAGAAAGTCAAAGTAGAATACCAGAGACCTAGCGGATTGCTACAACAGTTAGAAATTCCAGAGTGGAAGTGGGTGCACATCACGATGGATTTTATGGTAGGTCTTCCAACGACTCAGAAGGGATTTGATGCGATATGGGTTATAGTGGATCGACTGACGAAGTCAGCCCACTTTCTGCCGATCAGGGTTAAGTATAACCTGGATAAGCTAGCGAAGCTATACGTGAAGGAAATTATTTCTAGACATGGTGTTCCGGTGTCAATTGTGTCCGACAGAGATCCACGTTTTACGTCAAATTTTTGGAAGCGATTGCAAGAATGTCTGGGAACGCAATTGCGAATGAGTACAGCGTATCATCCTCAGACTGATGGACAGAGCGAAAGAAAGATTCAAACGCTTGAGGATATGCTGAGAGCTTGTGTGATGGACTTCAAAGGAAGGTGGGAGGATCATCTACCGTTGGTGGAGTTCGCCTACAACAATAGTCATCATGTGAGTATTGGCATGTCGCCTTACGAAGTACTATACAGCAGAAAATGCAGAACTCGTTTGTGCTGGGATGAAGTTGGTGAACGTCAATTGTTAGGACCAGAATTGGTACAATAAACCGCCGAAATTGTGAAGCTAATCAGAACGAGAGTAGTTGCTGCTCAAGACAGACAGAAGAGGTATGCCGATCTTCATCGACAAAATCGAGAATTCTTACCAGGAAGTTTCGTGTTTCTGAAAGTATCTCCCTGGAAGGGGAAGATTTGATTTGGTAAGAAAGGAAAGCTGAGTCCCAGATTTATTGGACCTTTTGAGGTGTTGCGAAAAGTTGGCGAGGTAGCTTACGAGATTGCATTTCCTCCGGAGCTCGAGAATATACATAATGTTTTCAATATTTCTGTGTTAAGACCTTACAAGCATGATTATAAACATGTAATAGAATATGAACCTTTACAATTTGATAAGGACTTAACATATGAAGAAGTGCTTGTTCAAATAGTTGATAGAAAGGAACAAGTACTTAGGAATAAAGTGATACCTTCTGTTAAGGTAATCTGGAGGAACCACAGTGCTAAAGAAGCTACGTGGGAACTCGAAGATGTTATGATGAAAACTTATCCGCATTTATTTGCTTAGTTTTGTGTAACCCCTTATGTACTGATTCTGGGGACAGAATCCTTTTAAGGAGGGAAGAATGTAATAGACGAGAATTTTTTTTTATGTGTGATTCTGGGGACAGAATCCTTTTAAGGAGGGAAGATTGTAACGATTGTGATTTTATGTAATAATTTTAAATATTCATTGAGATAAATAAATATTTTATGTGATTTATTTATGGAGTTAAATAAATAAATTATGTGATTTATGGAGTGATTTAATTAAGTGTTATATATTAATTAAATGAATGTTTAATATTATTTAATTAATGTATATTAATTTTAAATTGTAGTTCTAATTTAATTGAGAGAATTAAATTAGATGAATTGTGTGTTAAGTGTTACATGAATTATAATTAGCGAGTAATTATAATTATGTGACAAATATTTATGTGGTTAATTAATTGATTAAATAAGGATGTTAAAATATTTAATTAATTAAAATGTGACATTTAAAATATGTGCTAAGTTATTAAATAGAAGAAAAAGGATTTTAAAATTGTTTTGCCAAACAAGGCCCTTGTATTCGTTTTAAACTTAATTTACCAAACATGGCCTTAGTGACTAAAATCTGTTTTTAATTAAAGAGGTTTGGCCAAACAAAGCCTTAAGGCTTTTTGAATTTTAAAACTTACGTAACTGATATACTTAATAAGGGTATTATTATTTTGTCAGTTATTATATCGTATAAGTTATATCGTATTATATCTATTATATGTGTTTACGTTAGTATTCTAAGCCTAAGACTAAAAGAAGAAGAAAGAACAGAAAAGAGAGAGAGAGGGAGAGAGAGTTTAGAGAAACAGTGAAAAAAGTGAGAAAAGCAGAAAAGAGATTCTCTGTGAGTTTGAAATTGAGACAACAAGAACGGAGCAAAGGATTGTCAAGCTTTTAACAAGGAATTAAGGTGTGTTACTTAGTATATATTCCTAGTTCTCTTTTGTTCTTGAGTTTCATAGATAATTGGAATTTGTAATTGACAAATTGGTTAATTACATGTTATATGAATTGATAAATGTGGTAATCCATTTTATGTATACTATAAAGGATTTTTAGAAATCGAATTGTTGTTAAAATATGTTTTAATTGAAAATTTGTGTTCTTATGAGTTATATGATTTTGGTCAATTATAGGGTAAATTGATGAAATTTGTATGTATTAATATGCATGATTAGAATTATTTATGATGCTATCTTCAATTTCAAATATAATGCATGTTTTATAAGTTGAATTGGTAAGAAAATTTTATTACAGTAGATTATTTTATGAAAACTATGAGTTTTGTGAAAATAGCCAAATTTAATTTTTAAAACCGTTGATTCTTGTGGTTTAGATGACTTTTGTGTTTTAGAAACATGTTATATATATGTATTATTGCATATGTATGATTTACAATGTTTAAGTTATTGTGAATTGCCGTTTGTTGGCTTGTTTGGGTTAATCGGTGAAGCAGAGTATAGTGGCTGTCTGCCTCTGTCTGTGCTCTTGCGCAGCTGTGCCGCTTGCCTTTCCCAGATTCGATCCCTGCGCAGCTGCGCCGGTGCTCAGGCTGCTGGTTGCGCAGCTGCGCCGTGCACAGTGCTTGGGCAGTTACTTTAGTTTCTTGTGCAGTGTATTTTAAAGCCTTAGTTTTATTATTCCTTGATAGTGGACATATACTTAACTGATATAACATGTTGTTATATGATTGTGACAAATTCATATTTGGAAAATAAAAGAAAATTTGAAAAATTTAATTAGATTATAAATATTTTATTGTAAATGAGTTACTTAATTATAATTTGATTAATTATAATTAAGAGTAAGTGTTTAATTTAAAGTATAATATGGTTAAATTATAATGTATAGAAATTGATTTATTTTAATCAATTAGATGTTAATTTAAATTATAATTTAAGTAATTGTAATTTAATAAATGCATGTTTAGTTATGGATTTTAAGTTTATAATTGCATGATTAATTATAATTTGTGTAATTATAATGCATGATATAGTTTAATTAATTATTAATTGTTAATTGGTGATAATTTAAGAGGTAATTATAATTAGATTAAGGGTTTAAACTATAATTGTTTAATTATAATTTAGTTAAATACATAATTGAGGAAATTATGTGAGTATGTTATGTGATGTAATTAACTATGTGATGATTATTATTATTTATTTAGTTAGAGTGAGTGAGTTAACCATGAGGGTTAACCAATTATGTGGATTAGTTACATGTTAACTAATTTAGGTTATTATGATTGGATGTATATAGGAAGTGTTTAAGTACATGGTTGAGTTAAGTAGCTTGCGCATAAGACAAGTCTTCTAAACCCTAAACTCCCTATTTCTACGTAAGTTTCTTTGAGTTCATATATTCATTGTTGAGAATGTCCTTTTCATTTTTGTACTGGACAATTATTTACTTAACCGAAAAGATCTTGACTTATTGTTCAAGTAAGATCCAGTTTATTATTTAAAATGCTTTAAGTTTACTTCTAAAGCATATGTTAATTCATAATTCTTTTATTTATGAATTATTGAAAGTCAATTCAACTAATCCTTAGTTGATGAACCTGAATTCTAAATTACCCTTGTAAGCTTATCCAAACCAAACTTTCTTTGGTTCGGACTTGAATTCAAATTACTGAGTTGAACAACCCTAATTATTAGGGGAGGTTATTACGCATAGCGTTAAGATGTTTGTGCACAATACATGGTACGAAAGGCTGATCCCCCTAAGTACGAGTTAAGGTCCATAGTCTTATTGACTGTTAAAGGTTTAAATAGAAATATTTATAACCTAGGACAAGAGTTCAAAGGTCTTATGACCCTCAGATAAATTCTATATTCGAATTTTAATGTTGATAGAGAATTATTATTCAATTCTTTATTGTTGAAGTAAGCTAAGTTATTCAGATCTTTTTAAAGATATCCTTTCATGTATTTATTATTGTTAAACTCTAGTGAGATGTTGTTTGCTCACTCTTGCATTAAATAACAATTGCAGTTAAGGTTGATAACGTTGATGCTCCGTCTACGAGTAAGGGCAAGGGAAAGCAAAGAAAGTAAAGACTTGTTTTTATTATTTTAAAATGATTGTAATAAGACTTTTACGTCATGTTTTTATTCCGCACTTTATTATTTATGTCAAGGTTAGAGTAACCCTAGGATTGAGTTTTTTTAAAGGTTTTAACCCTTGTTTTAAGGGAGATTTTATTATTTTGAATAAAGATTGTAATTTATTTTGAGATATATTGGGTAGATGTTTGTTATAGTTAGAAAGTGAACACCAAATCATGTGGAAACGAAGTACCCGGATTTGGGGGTGTCACAGGCAACCAACTTGCAATGTTTAATCCTAGTGGGTCACGAAGTGGGCATCATCATGCATTCATATTCTAATCATAGCAGGTCACAGTTTTGGGGACTTTTCCTATCCAACTTACTAAAGGATTGTTACTCCAAGAAAGCTCACGTGCTTGCAGGCTTTGATAAATGCAAATCCAAGCACCACGCGTATTGGATAATTCTAATTGGAGACGGATTTGGACATATTACTAATTAGAAAAGGAATGTGATTATACTAATCCTAGCCACACGAAATAAAATGCCACATGAAGAGTCGAATTGATTAGCAGCCACGAGCGAATAGCAAAAGGAGATAAGGTGCTGGATAGTGTGTTTCCCCGCTGGGGCGGGGAGTTTGGCATGAAGACCCCCGCTAGGGTGGGGAGGCGGGAACATGGCTAGCCTTTTCCTTTTCCGACTCGGATTTAGGTGCAATGACATAAAATATTAGGGCTGTGTTTTTAAGGTTATAAAAAGGGGATCGATTCTCTTGTATTTGGACATTATTATTCATCTTTTATTGCTTATAGACTTGGAGCATGTCAGGCTAGTTTCTTCATTCAGTTTTAAAAGGAGGTGGAACCTTGTTACAAATAATTAATTAATTGAGTATTATTATTTATTCCTTGTATGAAATTTCTTCTGATAATCTGTTTTCATTGATTGCATGCTAATTGATTTAATTTATTTGATATGGCCAATTGAGTTAATTTAATCATCATCATATGCTAGATTAAGATTGGTATTACGTGTAATTGATATCTGTCTTCATCACAAGTAGCAAATTAGTGATACTAATTATGGATAAGCTTTTGTATATTGCTAAGATTATCAGAAAACAAATTAAACAAATCGAGCTTATGTGTTTGTTGTTTGGATTAACCTAATTCTCTATTTCTTAAAGCTTCTATCATATTAAATCTAGAGAGCTTGTTTTAGGTTGTATGCTAGTTGAATCTGGTGAAGAGCTTGTTTCATACAGTGAATATCTAAGGAGAATTTTGGATAGCAGAGCTTATTGTTATCTAGGGTTAATAGTTTCATTGAAGGGTAAAGAATAATAACTTGATTAATTGATTGTTGTGCTTAGTGAAACTGAACTGCAGAACTGAAGTTTTTACATATTTGGTTAATCTCATTATTTAATTCTATTTTTCTTAGTTTAAAACAAATTCAAAAATCCCCCATCTTTATTTTCTGTTAAAATAGTAAAATAAATCTAAAACAAATTTACTCTTTGTGGGATCGATCCTTGCTTACTACTGTGCCAATTATTTAAATTCGTAAAGTGAAAGTGATGTTAATTTTGGAGTGTCAATGACAGCTCCCAACGGTCACCGGATTGAGGAGGGTAGTCATCCTGGCGGAGGTGGGTGGTAGCCACGTCATTTCTATAGACTTCATGATAGACCATTTTGCATCCGCTAATTGCTTCACCGTTTATCATGGGGATTTTGCCATTTCAGAGGAGAGATGGCACACTGCACTAGTGGATGCACTGGTCATGTGCCTCATATCATATCTATATATGTCATTTTATGCTGAACATCTGGATGTTGGGATGTCGATGGCTATCAGAGCTCTCAGAGATGACTACACCATTCTCCCTCTCATCTTGGTGGAGACATTGATATCAACATCCTTCTGTCTGACTGTTGGGGATCAGAAGTTTAGAGGTAGCCCCGTTCTTCTATACATCTAGTTCATAACCCACCTTAGACCGATTGGCCGGCTTCGTCGCCATGGATTTTGCTCTGGACATGGCATGTCGCAGATCTACTCCTACCGTCCGACTTCGTGCATCGATGAGGCGTCTTGGACTAAATTCCTAGGTGCCATGGAGGAGCCTTTTGAGATAGTCATGTACTCTGGTTATTTCTCCTTTCTGAGTTTCACTACCCATGTGGCTGACCTGGATTTTTTTCCCTTGACCGGTTTGAGGGGTGTGACGACCTATCATCCTATGGCGGTGATGGGCCAGTTTGATCAGTATTAGAAGGTCCATTCATTTGAGGGGACAGAGGATTATTGTTGGTCGTTTTACCGATCAATATATTCGTGCAAGTATACACAGTCAACAAGTAATAAAATGTAAGCACAGATATCGTTCCCACGAGGAATTAACAGATAAAAGGTCGCCAAACCACTAGCCTATAATCATCTCAGTCTTATTTAAACGAGCGGTAAAGAGAATCAATTTAAACTAAGTTAACTAGGCAAGAAATTAAACTTAAACTAATTAATTCTAGAGTTAAAATCAGATAATGAAGATAAGAGATTCCAATTTCCCCTAATGATTCGTCTAAGTCGACACACTTCTAATTAGGTCAAATTAATCATTACAATTGCTAGCCGAGAACACAAAAGTGAGAGAAGGCCATCTTTCGATGCTCCTAATCCATATCACGTGCAATCCACAGATGATGGAACGCACGTGAACACCCACATTACCTAAACCACTGTATGTCTATGTGATTTACAAATAATTAGGGTTTAAGGTCAAGTTCTCTATTGACTACGAGCGGCGCTTCGGTATATGTCTATCCTAAGCACAAATCATACGTCCAACATCATGTAAATGTACAATCGCCTGCCATTACGATTAGATCTAAACCCACACTTCGTCTTTCAATCCCATGTGGGTTATCACAGCAATTGGTCATGACTCAATTAAGCATTGAAAGCATAAATCGCAGTAGACAATCACATAGCAATCAATAAGAACCAACTATGGAAGGAAATCAATATAGACTACTCATTAGGTTCCATTGAAACCTCAAAATATAAATTAAGTCATAGACAACTCAAGTATATTATCCACAAGATTGATAAACATCATCCGAATATACAATGATAACAAAGAGAGATTAAGGATAGAAATTACAAATCTTTCTCCGAGCTTGGATCCTTTGATGTCAAAACACTTGCTTCAAACTTCAAAAACTAACAAAACCCTAGAATCTAACTAACTAACAACTAAACTAGCACTAATCTACTCTCTAATCTAGACTAAACAAGATGTAAAGGAAGAAAAGAGAGGAACTAGGGCTTAGGGCCAATATATCATCCCCTTTCTTGCCCCAAACGAGCCCCCTTATATCCCAATCAAAAGCCAAGTCCCGTGCAATTGAAAAGTCAAGTCTGGCACAGCTGAAGATTGGCGCGGCCGCGCCCAAAAATGGCCTAAAATCCGCGCGCCCGCGCCAGCACTTTTCTAATGCAGAGTCCTCTGGTAAAACGACCATAACGTTTGATCCGGGAGGAGTTACGAGGGCTGCCACCTGTCAAATCGAAGCTATCGAAGAGCTATACAACTTTAATTCTTTGAGCATTGAGAAATAATTGATGGATGAATGCTGAAATTGAGCTCCAAGTGACAGCTATGCATGAACACCCAAAACCGTGAAGTTTGACGTTCGTTGGTATACAGGGCATAACTCTCGCCTCCGAACTCCGATTAGGATGATTCAAGATGTTCCGGAAAGCTTAGAAGATGCTATACAATATGAACTAGGCTCCAATTCAAGAACATGAAATGAACATAAACCCCCCAAGCGATGTCCGGATTGCATTTCCTTCCCATTTGGTCGCTTGCCTTCTTTCCATTGTCATGCCATCAATCTTTTTAGCATTCTTTGCATCGTTTTGGCCTCAAAAGCACCGAGAGAGTTCCTAAACATAAAATCTATAAAACAAAGGAAAAACATATGAAAAGCACAAAAGTACTTGAGTTTCAGCAACAGAACAAGCTGGTTACTATCCTAAGAAGTGGTCATAAAGACTACTTATCAAATACCCCCAAACTTAAACGTTGCTTGCCCTCAAGCAACAGATGCAATGCAATATCTACAATGTATGCAACCTATACTACTATGAATGCAAATCCATGTCTCAGTCAGTATCGAACTTTCTAAGCAATACCTCAGAAAACCACAAGATAATCAAACAGAAAAGCTACACAAGACAAGATCATAAGGCATATTCTGCAAATCCAAAACTGTCAGCACTGATGTATTGTGCGTTGTGTGCCTAGCAACCATTACATAGGCATTCAGACAAATAATTCACATACTATGCTTCTTAGGGGAAAAACAAGATTTAACTTAAGAAAGACAGCAAATCATATAAGTTCTAACTAAACCATGTATTACTAGAGTTAAGAGTCAACAGGGGTTATCATTAAGCTTTTATTACCTCACGAGGGCGTATTCGCACTTTCCCGTATACACAATCAACTGTGCCATGCCTAGTCCTCTTAGGCTTTTCAATGATATTCATGTAGCGAGCTTTCGACCAATGACTCCCAGACCAGACGGCCTTAGGGCTCTGGGTGTAGAAACACCCTGAGGGCTTACTTGCTCGAATATCAAAGGCCATAGAACTCGACGTAGCCGAAGTGCTTATTCTATTATTTTCTTTTTCAATGCATTTTCTTTTCTTTTGTTTTCTTTTTCTTTTTCTTTTCCTTCAAGGGAGTGCGTCTTACGCTCCATCTCCCCGCATAAATCATGCATGTCCCCTGTTTCCCCCAAACTTAAGCTTTTAACAGTCTAGTTATTATTATATGCGAACTGAAACTCTTTTATTAAAACATAGTTTTTCCACCAGAAGACAAGTATGTGAAAATTTAGACTTAGCATGTCATGGTGGTTACTCTATCGTGTTCACTGGCTACACAGTATATGACAGGTAAGGATTTACATATATAACAATGAAATCAAGCTTAAGTCTCCAATCAGTTCAACAATCAAGTGATTTCAGTTTCTTCATAGGCCACATACATAACTCACCAACTGAAACTGGATTCATGCAAAATGTCCTAACACAAAATGCAAAAACAAAAGAAAATTTTCAAAATTTTCACAAATTTTAACTATTTACAACCTACATGCACTAAATAAACAAACATAATATGCAATATGAATGCAACTACCCTATATGCAACATAAAGCCAATACCCCCAAACTTAAACTATTCAATGTCCTCATTGAAGGTAAAGGTTAAAAGAAACTCCCCTATTCGGCTTCTATGCTGCATGAAATGAAGCGGCATCCTCTCAGAAGTTTCCCCGTCTCTCTCTGCTCTTGGAAAAATAAACCCCGCTCAACACTATACTCAATGAACCAACCCAACTCCATATCAATCTTGCTCTGCTAGAGATCCCACACTCAATATCTCAATTGATCAGGTTGAGTGGATGAGGTGGCTGAGGTTTGGTATTTTGGAATGAGGAGGTAGGAGGTTTTCAAAACTAAGGCTTGTAGTGGAGGGGATTGCATGAGATGGAAGAGATGAGGGATTACATAAAGGAACTTGAGGGTTTGGGATTAAAAGGACTGAGGCTTGGGGGCTGCTAATAATTGACATGAAGTGGTACCCCCAAAATTTGCAGGATTTTTCCCAAGATAGGTCCAGTCTGCATGTGGCGCGGCCGCGCGTGGTAGTGCCTTGGATTTGGCGCGGCCGTGCGGGCTGCCAGATTTTTGTTTCTGCAGAATTTTTCCTATGCACTTGGTTAGCCCTTTAGTTTGGCTTCTTGCAGCATGCATTGATCCTGAGAAAGACATATAACCTTTATTAAGTCCTCATACACTATCAAAAGTATATTATCTATTTACATCAAGAGAATGAACATGGAAAGATATATGCATTTAAATTCCCAAAAATTCTCTAAGTGCGTATAAGCAATGCAAGTGCATCAAAAATATGCTATGAGCTTTGTAATCCCAAAAATATACGCATTCATGCCTAAGTTCAAAAATGTAGGCAATGAATTCCTAATTGCTAAAGTATGCAAAAACATTAAACTAAATATTAACTAATAAGAATTAAACGAGGGGGAGTGAAATGTGATAGAAAGCATGTAAATGGAGAATTAAACATAGAGATAGAGAGAGGGATGATGGGAAGTAGGTAATAGAGAATTTAAACAAAGAGAGAGAAATGATGGGGTGCCTCCCATCTAGCGGTTGATTTATAGTCCTCTAGCTAGACTGTGTCTGACCATTGCTATCCGACTCCCCGACGATACTGGAGAACCCCTCCATCCATCAGAATAGCTGTATGACTTTGGCGGCTTCCCAGTAGGAGCGGATGCAGATTTAAACTACCTAGCATTGAATATATATGAGAATTCCCCGGACTGAAGGTCGGGGAGCTAGGCAATGGTTCCGTTGTGTATGTGAAATGATCGGGGCATGGAGGCATAGAACACACAACAGACTCTTCTTCTATTCTCTTTTCTTCTGACCACCATGGTGTCAAGACTGCATAATCTCTCGTGTCATCGAGACCCGTCTCTGTGATGTGGCTACCAAGGGGGCAAGGGTGTGCAAACTTCGCTGGATTCTCAAACTTCGGCGGAGAAAGCTCTTGGGGTATTATCACTGTTGGTTCATACTGTTCCACATCCCCAATTATCTCCTCTTGTTCCATTGTCTTAGGCTCATCCAGTTGCAATTGTACTTCAGATTCCCAATCAATTTTTGCACCCATGTCATAGCACCATGTAGTCTGGGGATCATAACTTACGGCTTCAGTCACTAGAGGCACACAATCTGGCATTGTTGTCTCTTGTTCACATACCTCCTCCTTCCTTAATGCCGTGCTAATCTGCTCCACCCAAATCTTAAGATCATCAATCGATTGCTCTTGCTCAATCAAGGTCTCCTGTGTTGATGCTAATGAGTTCCCCCACAAACTATCCAATCCTTCCTTTTCTGTTTCAGCCATGGGATCCATGTACTGAGTCTCACTAGTAGAAGCATGGTTGATTGGGGCCATCTGATATTAAAATTTTGGCTCGATTCTTTTGGGCTCCCAAACAACTCCTCTTGGTTTTCTGAGCTTGCATACATGAATTCCATTGAAGACTGCTCTCCTTGTAAACACGGGGGTTGGTATGTGGGTTTGGGTGCATAAATTGAACTTGGCTCATATTGTTCTTGATAGCTCGCAGTATGGGTCTGCCCTTGCTCATCCTCTATCATCAAGGCCTAACTAATTTGCTCTGCCTAGTTCTGGATATTCTTGACTGACTTCTGTTGCTCAATCAAGATGTCCTTCAGTGATATGTCACCTCCATCCTCTAAGCTTGCATTTTTGGTGTCACCCTCAAAATTGTGTTGAGGCTCATAAACTGGAGTCTGGAATGTGCATTCTGGGGCGTACGCGGGATTTGGATCCCAGTATTGGTCTTGATAATAGTCTGATGAAGGGTTTGCTAAAGGGTCTGGGTGATACCCCCACTCTGGCTGATAATTGGTGTATGGCTCACTGTAAGAGTACTCACCCCCATACTGCTCCTGTCCATAACTGATAGGATCCTTATGGCTCATGTAGCTCCCAGCACCATACTCATGAGAAATAACTGGCTCTCGACTTTGTTGGGCTGAAACAGTATCCAACTTCCTCGAGAGCTCCTCTAACTGTGCTGAGAGTGTTGCGATTGGGTTGACGCCATCAATGTATGCTTCCCTTGGTTGCTCTTGTCTTTTACAGTTCTATGGATAGAAATTTACGTCCATTATACCTGAAAAGAGAATATGAGAAGAGATTAAACAAAATAAAAAGAAAATGTTTAAATTAAGACTAATTTGATTAAACTAATGTTGGCAAATAGTTATCCAAATAATTCTCCGGCAACGGTGCCAAAAACTTGTTGGTCGTTTTACCGATCAATATATTCGTGCAAGTATACACGGTCAACAAATAATAAAGTGTAAGTACAGATACCATTCCCACCAGGAATTAACAGATAAAAGGTCGCCAAACCACTAGCCTATAAACATCTCAGTCTTATTTAAACGAGCGGTAAAGAGAATCAATTTAAACTAAGTTAACTAGGCAAGAAATTAAACTTAAACTAATTAATTCTAGAGTTAAAATCAGATAATGAAGATAAGAGATTCCAATTTCCCCTAATGATTCATCTAAGTCGACACACTTCCAATTAGGTCAAATTAATCATTACAATTGCTAGCCGAGAACACAAAAGTGAGAGAAGGCCATCTTTCAATGCTCCTAATCCATATCACGTGCAATCCACAGATGATAGAACGCACGTGAACACCCACATTACCTAAACCACTATATGTCTATGTGATTTACAAATAATTAGGGTTTAAGGTCAAGTTCTCTATTGACTACGAGCGGCGCTTCGGTATATGTCTATCCTAAGCATAAATCATACATCCAACATCATGTAAATGTACAATCGCCGGCCATTACGATTAGATCTAAACTCACACTTCGTCTTTCAATCCCATGTGGGTTATCACAGCAATTGGTCATGACTCAATTAAGCATTGAAAGCATAAATCGCAGTAGACAATCACATAGCAATCAATAAGAACCAACCATGGAAGGAAATCAATATAGACTACTCATTAAGTTCCATTGAAATCTCAAAATATAAATTAAGTCATAGACAACTCAAGTATATTATCCACAAGATTGATAAACATCATCCGAATATACAATGATAACAAAGAGAGATTAAGGATAGAAATTGCAAATTTTTCTCCGAGCTTGGATCCTTTGATGTCAAAACACTTGCTTCAATCTTCAAAAACTAACAAAACCCTAGAATATAACTAACTAACAACTAAACTAGCACTAATCTACTCTCTAATCTACTCCTAATCGAGACTAAACAAGATGTAAAGGAAGAAAAGAGAGGAACTAGGGCTTAGGGCCAATATATCATCCCCTTTCTTGCCCCAAACGAGCCTCCTTATATCCCAATCAAAAGCCAAGTCCCGTGCAATTGAAAAGTCAAGTCTAGCACAGCTGAAAATTGGCGCGGCCGCGCCCAAAAATGGCCTAAAATCCGCGCGCCAGCGCCGGAACTTTTCTGCTGCAGAGTCCTCTGGTAAAACGGTCATAACTTTTGATCCGGGAGGAGTTACGATGCCTGCCACCTGTCAAATCGAAGCTATCGAAGAGCTCTACAACTTTCATTCTTTGAGAATTGAGAAATAATGGATGCATGAAGGCTGAAATTGAGCTCCAAGTGACAGCTGTGCATGAACACCCAAAACCGTGAAGTTTGACGTTCGTTGGTATACAGGGCATAACTCTCGCCTCCGAACTCCGATTGGGATGATTCAAGATGTTCCAAAAATCTTAGAAGACGCTCTACAATATGAACGAAGCTCCAATCCAAGAACATGAAATGAACATAAACCCCCCAAGCGATGTCCGGATTGCATTTCCTTCTCATTTGGTCGCTTGCCTTCTTTCCATTGTCATGCCATCAATCTTTTTAGCATTCTTTGCATCGTTTTGGCCTCAAAAGCACCGAGAGAGTTCCTAAACATAAAATCTACAAAACAAAGGAAAAACATATGAAAAGCACAAAAGTACTTGATTTTCGGCAACAAAACAAGCTGGTTACTATCCGAATAAGTGGTCATAAAGACTACTTATCAATTATCTCTTCCCTATTTGCTCAGCTATCGAGGCTGATCTAGCTCGTGTCTACCGATTTTGTTCTCATCGGCAGACAGTGGAGTTCAGAGACTGCCATTCGGGCCGATCTGCAGAATACTCAGCTTGGCTAGAGTCGGATTTAGCAGCAGATGCATCGGATCAGGTTGAGGTAGGATCTTTATCTGATGATGAGGGTTGGTGTACTGATGTTGAGTAGCCTATGGAGGATCCTATATCTCTGACTGAGGATGCTTTGTTCGTGGAGTTGACAACTTCTTTAGTTAGTACTATTCTGAGTTCGTCATTAGTTTCTATGGAGGCGATGGACTTATAGCTTCATCTGGTGACCATTGAGAGGGATCAGGCTCGGTCCCTGATGTTGACCACCTTAGTTGGTTGGGATGCTGCTATTGCTGGGAGAGACGTAACTTCTGTTGCCAGAGATCAGGCCATTATTGATAGAGATGTTGCCCCGACTTTTGCACACACATATATTCACACAAGCATAGATCATGTAGCCTATATAATTTAATCAACCTTAAAACATGCTCTCTATATATAGTAAAGTCACATTTATCGGCATACTACGCTATGTAATATAGTTGTAGCCACCATACCTTATATGTTTAATTATCATAACAATAACTCGAGCGATTATAATCATATTAATAATCTACTCATTTATATATATTATTATTCTCAATGGTAATTAATTAATTACTTATCTTATCAATTAATTAATAATAATATTAATTAATCCCTTCCTCATCGATCAATGTAATTATTAATCTCCATACAATTCATTACCACATTCAATAAATACAAATTTTATTATACTTATAACCAAGTCACTTATTATTATAATATTATTTGCAATAATAATAATCAACACATTATCAATTAATCATCTTTAATATTCTATTTTCTCATAATAGAAAGTAAATAACAATTAATATCGATTAGTTGTTCACGTAGTAATTCCCTCATGACTTTACCTTTATCAATTATTATTATACGACAAATAATCACATGTATTTCACTCAACAAATAATCAATTAAATATAACTCTTATCATATTCATCAATTACTTACTCGTAAATATTTTGTTACTCATAATAACACATTATAAATAATTACTTATTAATATGCTATTACTAATTACGACGATTATTTAATAATGTAATATTAATTAATCCTTCACTAATTAATTCCTTCATCATTTAATTAATTAAATCATCATCATTTCCATTCTCATGCCACAGAAGGCATTCAACGAGTTCATCGCAATTGTCCATATTTATAAATTTAATTTAATATAATCGAATTACTTATCTCATAACTCGTACACATTTATGTTCCAATACGTATTCGTTGTCTTATTATATCAAAATAAATAATATAATAATAATATAAAAAAAATTATTCATGAAATTCATGGTTCTTACTGTTGGGTTTGTACGAAATCGTGACGCAATCAAATTGCAAAAATTAGCGGAAGCATGATATATCAGAGTTTAAAAAAAATTTCTACAAAACCATTACCCGGATCATCCTTTATGCAAATTATTAATTTAAAACGATAAATAAGAAGTTATGGAATCATACCCTTGTAGAACGAAGCTTCCACAGGTACTAGTTCAACTCCTTGTTCTTCGTGATCTCCTTGAATTTCCGGGTTAGATTCCTTTCTTTGATCAACGTTAGCCACCCAAGTGTTTGGCCTCTAGAGGTGATCCACCAAGGAAGATGAATTATCAAGAAGGAGGGTGTTTGGCTTAGTTTTCTATTCTCTATAGAAAAGGAATACTCTCCAACAATTGGAATTGCATCAATCTAATATCTATTATAAGACTTCTCTTATATAGACATTGGTCAACCCTTCTAATCCTATTAGACATGGGATTTCTTTTAATTAATTAAACTCCTTTAATTAATTTAGGCTTCCCACCACATGGGAATAATTAATTAAATTCATTTAATTAATTTGTCTCCTAATCTTATTAGGAATAAATGAGAGTACTAAATATTAAATTAATTACTAAACTCCTTTAGAAATTAAAATAATAATAATTGTAATAATATTAATAAGACTCCTCTTATTAATTTATATTTAATATTTCCAAAATATTAAATAATAAACATTAAGCTATTTAATTTATTCTATCACCATAGATTAAATTAATTATACTTAATGCATTATTACGATTATGCCATTACCTTCTTAAATAATTATTCTTCCTTTTATGGTGTGACCCTTTAGGTTCTCCATATTAAACCGGTTGTGAATAAATCAATTAAAACAATTTTAATCTTATTTAAATAAATAAATTAAACTAATAATTTATTTAAATAAATAATATTTATTCTACAATAGGGATAAGCCTCCCTAGCGATCAACGACTTTCCAGATAATATAGATTTCAACATTAATCAAAAAGAACCTGTGAGTAAATAGTTACCGTACAATTCAATCCTTCCACCATACAATGTCCCAATTAAATATAAGACATGGATTTACTGTCAAGTCTTATTTTATTTAATTATATGTATTTCGATTAGAAAATGCACAACTCCAAATAATGCAAATTAGAAACTCCTTTCTAATTTCATTTCACCTTGGCCAAGGATTCCTGAGTTGTCATTTAACGAATCACATAGGACATATCTCCTCTTTTACTAGAGGTGGTAGATTCTTTATTGATCATTCATTATCTCCATATGTAACTCATTATACCCAAGCATACCCTATATATGCCTTAAAAGGTCTTAAGGAATAAGTCAAAGTATAATTTGTTACATACAAGATACTATGATGATCTCAAGTCCAAGGATTACTTGTACTACTATCACATTAGGAATTCCTATTGACAGGCGAGTAAATCTCCATTAGGTATTCCATAGCGAATCACGTTCAGTGAACTTATTCTCCAATAAGCACCTACATACTTGCTTTAGTGTCTCCACACAAATGATCATGAGATCAATCATCCTCATCCAATGAGCAAGCAACATATGTACCAATCTATCCGGATTTACTAATCCCCTTTTTAGTAATCCCACGATTGGGAACTATTTTAGTTTTAAAACTTTCTAAGAATTTAGATCTCATTAGCATGATCATCATCATGATTCTAAAAGCATTGCTTAAAACTATGGGTTATTTACATATTATAAAAACAGCAACATGTAGATAATTAAATGCCTTTAATAAATGAATATTTTATTAATAAATAAATAAGATTGTTTACAAAGTACGTGCTTTATCATCATACATGATTGGCTTGTATGCACACTACTATCAATCTCCCACTTGCACTAAAGCCAATCGCCATGGTATCTCATACCCATCTTCTCTAAGTGACGATCAAACTGCTGTTGTGTTAAAGCTTTAGTAAATGGATCTGCAATGTTATCTTGAGAGTCTACACGCTCCAAGGTGACGTCTCCTCTTTCAATGATCTCCCTGATCAAGTGAAATCGCCGCAACACGTGTTTAGATTTCTGATGAGACCTGGGTTCCTTAGCCTGTGCAACTGCTCCTGTGTTGTCACAGTAAACGGGAACTGCTTTTCCAATGCTAGGAACCACACCAAGTTCAGTTATGAACTTCTTCATCCAAACAGCTTCCTTTGCAGCTTCACTTGCAGCTATACTCTGCCTCTGTCACTGAATCAGCAACTGTTTGCTGCTTGGAACTCTTCCAACTCACTGCGCCTCCGTTCAAGGTAAAACATACCCCGAAACAGATTTACTGTCATCTTGGTCCGTTTGAAAACTTGAGTCTGTGAAGCCCTCGAGTTTTAATTCAGACCCACCGTAGACAAGAAAAATATCTTTAGTCCTTCTCAAGTACTTTAGGATATTTTTCACTGCCTTCCAGTGCTCTTCTCCAGGATTCGACTGGTATCTGCTCGTTACACTAAGTGCATGAGCAACATCCGGTCTAGTACATATCATACCGTACATGATAGATCCTATTGCAGAAGCATAAGGGATCTTACTCATACGGTCTCTCTCCTCAGGTGTCTTTGGGGCCTGTTTCTTGGAGAGATGTATTCCATGGCTCATCGGCATGAGACCTCTTTTGGAATCTTCCATGCTAAACCTCTTTAGCATCGTATCAATGTACGTTCCTTGGGATAAACCAAGCATCCTTTTAGATCTATCTCTATAGATCTTTATCCCCAAAATATAGGATGCTTCTCCCAAGTCCTTCATGGAGAAGTGTTTAGATAACCAGATTTTAATTGATTGTAGCATAGGAATGTCATTCCCTATCAGTAATATATCATCAACATATAATACAAGGAATGAAATTACGCTCCCACTAACCTTCTTGTACACACATGGTTCATCGTCATTTTTGATAAAATCAAACTCTTTGATTGTCTCATCAAAACGAATGTTCCATCTACGAGAAGCTTGCTTCAATCCATAAATGGATCGTTGCAGCTTACAGACTTGATTTATTCCAACCTTTGAAACAAATCCCTCTGGCTGTGTCATATACACATCCTCCTCAAGTTTTCCATTGAGGAAGGCCGTTTTCACGTCCATCTGCCAGATCTCATAGTCGTTATAAGCTGCAATTGCAAGCAAAATCCGAATGGACTTGAGCATAGCTACTGGTGAAAAGGTTTCATCATAATAAACTCCTTGTCTTTGTTTGAAACCTTTTGCAACCAGTCGGGCCTTATAGGTCTCCACCTTGCCGTCCGCTCCAGTCTTTCTTTTAAAGACCCATTTACACCCAATAGGCTTAATGCCTTCAGGTGGTGAAACCAAAGTCCATACTTTGTTTCATACATGGAGTCCATTTCGGATTTCATGGCTTCAAGCCATTTCCCTGAGTCTTTATTACTCATGGCCTGTTCGTAATTCAATGGATCATCATCATTCATGATGTGTACCTCATCGTCATCCTCTATAACGAATCCATACCTCTCAGGTATCTTCGGTACTCTCCAAGATTTACGAACAGGGTGTGGTATAGTAGGTTCTTCTACTTGGTCAGGTACCTGACTTTGATCCGTGGTAATTTGTGGTTCTTGAACTTCTTCAAGATATATCTTACTCCCACTGACCCCTTCATGGATAAACTCCTTTTCCAAGAAGGCAGCATGTTTCGCAACAAACACCTTTTGATCAGTTAGATGATAGAAATAATACCCTACAGTTTCTTTAGGGTATCCCACAAATCTACACTTTTCGAATTTAGTCTGTAGCTTATCATGTTCAAACTTTTTGACATAAGCTGGACAACCCCAAGTCTTAACATGATTAAGATTTGGTTTCCTCCCCTTCCACATCTCATATGGAGTCTTTGGGACAGATTTGGTAGGTACCTTGTTAAGTAGGTATGCAGCCGTTTCTAGGGCATATCCCCAGAAGGAAATTGGAAGGTCGGTAAAACTCATCATGGATCGAACCATGTCTAACAGTGTTCGATTTCTCCTTTCAGATACTCCATTTAACTGTGGTGTACCTGGAGGAGTCCATTGTGAGATTATACCATTTTCTTTGAGACAATTGAGAAACTCACCGCTTAAGTATTCTCCGCCTCGATCTGATCGAAGTATCTTTATACTCTTGCCCGTTTGTTTCTCTACTTCACTTCTGAACTCTTTGAACTTTTCAAATGATTCTGACTTGTATTTCATTAAATACACATATCCAAATCTTGAGTGATCATCAGTGAAAGTAATAAAATAAGAATACCCACCCCATGCACTTGTTGTCATAGGCCCACAAACGTCTGTGTGAATCAATGCCAACAACTCTGTAACTCTTTCTCCTCTTCCACTAAAAGGAGATTTAGTCATTTTACCCATGAGACAAGATTCACAAGTTGGATATGATTCATAATCGGATAGCTCGAGGAGCCCATCTTTATGCAACTTGGATAATCTTGTTTCATTGATATGACCGAGTCTACAGTGCCACATGTAGGTATAATTAATATCATCTCTTTTTCTTTTCTTAGTTTGTTCAATTTGAAATATATTTTCTTGTAAGTCAAGTGTATAAAGTCCATTTCGCAAATTTCCAATACCATATAAAACATCGTCTTTATAAATAGAACAACTATTGTTCTTTATAACAACGTTAAATCCTTCCATATCCAATACAGAAATTGAAATAATGTTTTTAATAATATTCGAAACATAATAACAATTATTAAGATAAATGGACTTGCCCGAAGGCATTGCTAAATAATAAGTTCCTACAGCTAATGCAGCAACCTTTGCTCCATTCCCCACTCGTAGGATCACCTCATCATTGTTCAGCTTTCTACTTCTGACCAGTCCCTGCACAGTATTACATATGTGAGAACCACAGCCGGTATCCACTACCCAAGTAGAATTATGACTTTCAGAAAAATTAATTTCAATCATAAACAAACCTTGATTGGAAGTCGAAGCTTCTCCAAGCTTCTTCTCTGCTAGATACTTCTTGCAGTTCCTTTTCCAATGTCCCGGCTTGTTGCAATGAAAGCACATTCCTTTAGCTGGTTCAGGTTTCTTTTGTTCCTTTTCTTTCCCCTTTCCCTTAGCCTTCTTGGATTTCTTCTTTTCAGAAGATACCTTAGGTCTCTTTCTTTTATTGGAAGAATCCACCATCAAGATATGGTTCTTCTTGGATGGGAAGTGACCTTCTGCAGTTTTCAGCATGTTAAGCAGCTCAGGCAAGCTGACATCTAGCTTATTCATGTGAAAATTAACCACAAACTGCGAGAAGGTCTCAGGGAGTGACTGCAAGACCAAGTCTTGACTCAACTCCCCATCCATGACGAACCCAAGCTGTCCAAGGCGTTCAATCAAATTGATCACTTTCAGGACATGAGTCTCGACGGCAGTACCCTCGGTCATCCGAGATCGGAAGAGCTCCTTAGATATCTCATATCTAGCAGTCCTACTCTGTTCACCATACAACTCCTTGAGGTGAAGCAGCATAGCAGGAGCATCCATTTTTTCGTGCTGACGCTGAAGCTCGTTATTCATGGATGCGAGCATGATGCATTGAGCCACAGATGCATCATCTTGCCACTTATTGAAAGTGGCAATCTCTTCCTCAGAGGCTGTTTCTGAAACAGATTCAGGGACAGTTGAATTTAGGACATAAGAAATCTTTTCAGCAGTGAGAACAATTCTCAGATTTCTTAGCCAGTCCTCATAATTCGGCCCGGTAAGCTTGTTTGCATCAAGTATGCTTCGTAGTGAGATTAGTGATTTAGACATTTTTAAAATTCTGCATGTGAAAAATAACATTTTAGCAAACATTCATTTTATTAATTTTGCATACCAAAATAAATTTAGGTCTTTATTTTAAATTGGTATCTCCCACTATTTTCATCAAACTATATTACCCTCACTTATATAGTTCGGCAACATCTAATTAAAGATTTGCTAGTGAGAATAAGGATCCCATTTCAAATGTATATAACCTTGTGGATAGCACAACAAGCGATATACAAATAAATAGGTAGACAACTCTTGTCAATTACAACACTATATAACTCCTTTTATTTTGCCTCTTAAATCATAATGGTCAAGTGTGTGCACATCCGAACTAAAATGATTTAAGTTAAGTCCAGCCTAGCACTTCCATAAATTCAAAAAAGAAAAATGTTCGTCCTTGTGGAT
Organism: Panax stipuleanatus; assembly: GCA_020205555.1. Taxonomy (NCBI): domain Eukaryota; kingdom Viridiplantae; phylum Streptophyta; class Magnoliopsida; order Apiales; family Araliaceae; genus Panax; species Panax stipuleanatus. Next base: position 18,403,848 of record CM035119.1, on the reverse strand, counting down.
AGCACAACAAGACTAGATCGTTCAATTTTCTTGATAAGCATCAAATGTGATTAATTAACATCTTAAATACGCAATACTCGCCTTGTGGATAGCACAACAAGCTCATATTAAATATTTAATACTCTATTAATTTATCATGCTAGAAGGCGACGTTCGATATTCCAAATATCATTGAACGCTTCAGACTTAATATTATTTCTTTGAGGGGTTTGTTATTATTTGTCTCATCTTGTTTAGCGCGCATGCACATATATATATAAAATACGCGTCATTTTATTAAACATGCGAAGCATGTTTGCATAAAATATAATATATATAATATTTAGCATGCAATATAGAATATTATATTCTACCCGGATTGATTATGGACTTTTATTCTAGTTTGGTTCACTAGAGCCACCAAGTGAACCAAAAGGTCAAACCTAGGAGTGCAAGAATTTAAATTTAAATATAACTATTACATTTAAACTCGGGCTCCATACAAACGGGTCTTCACGCGCTCCTTGCTCCTTGGTCTCCAATTTCTTCAAGATAATTCTAACTATTCTTATTACATTAAACTATTTAATTTAAATAGAAACCTTGATCAACAGTCAAGGGGAAGTACATAGGAAGGAGATAGAATTTTACATCAAGAAAAAAAAATTAGAGAAGACGAGGTACGCAGACCCCATTTAATAAAACCCATTCATTCAAGCATTCAACTAAAATAAAATCCAATCACATTGGTCAATAGTCCATAATCAATCCCCATTTATTTTCATACATATCACCATATATATCAATAAATAAATATTCATCTCATGAATTAAAACATTCCATATATATATGAGTATCATTTAATGGGCAATTTTAAATTGCATGAAATCCAATTTCAAGATTAAAATAAACTCTTTATTTTAATTATAAAATTATTTAGAATATAATATATAAATATATCATATTTATTTTTTAAAAAGAAGTCACCTTCTTTTATTAAAAGAGTCCTGCAGGTTTATTAAAAAAAGTCCTTTCATGATGGGTCACCTTCTTTTTGGAGTAGGAAATAGACAACACATTTTCTTTGCAGAATTCAAGATTAGCACCAAAAAAAAATTGTGATTCGTCCCAAAAAAAGTCTTTTTTTAAAAAAAATAAATAAATATAATTTTATACAATAAAATTATGCCCAATAAATTATTTTAAATACATACCCATATGTATATGAAATCAAAAATAAATTAATAATTGCATAAAGATTTGGCTCTGATGCCACTGTTGGGTTTGTACGAAATCGTGACGCAATCAAATTGCAAAAATTAGCGGAAGCATGATATATCAGAGTTTAAAAAAAATTTCTACAAAACCATTACCCGGATCATCCTTTATGCAAATTATTAATTTAAAACGATAAATAAGAAGTTATGGAATCATACCCTTGTAGAACGAAGCTTCCACAGGTACTAGTTCAACTCCTTGTTCTTCGTGATCTCCTTGAATTTCCGGGTTAGATTCCTTTCTTTGATCAACGTTAGCCACCCAAGTGTTTGGCCTCTAGAGGTGATCCACCAAGGAAGATGAATTATCAAGAAGGAGGGTGTTTGGCTTAGTTTTCTATTCTCTATAGAAAAGGAATACTCTCCAACAATTGGAATTGCATCAATCTAATATCTATTATAAGACTTCTCTTATATAGACATTGGTCAACCCTTCTAATCCTATTAGACATGGAATTTCTTTTAATTAATTAAACTCCTTTAATTAATTTAGGCTTCCCACCACATGAGAATAATTAATTAAATTCATTTAATTAATTTGTCTCCTAATCTTATTAGGAATAAATGAGAGTACTAAATATTAAATTAATTACTAAACTCCTTTAGAAATTAAAATAATAATAATTGTAATAATATTAATAAGACTCCTCTTATTAATTTATATTTAATATTTCCAAAATATTAAATAATAAACATTAAGCTATTTAATTTATTCTATCACCATAGATTAAATTAATTATACTTAATGCATTATTACGATTATGCCATTACCTTCTTAAATAATTATTCTTCCTTTTATGGTGTGACCCTTTAGGTTCTCCATATTAAACCGGTTGTGAATAAATCAATTAAAACAATTTTAATCTTATTTAAATAAATAAATTAAACTAATAATTTATTTAAATAAATAATATTTATTCTACAATAGGGATAAGCCTCCCTAGCGATCAACGACTTTCCAGATAATATAGATTTCAACATTAATCAAAAAGAACCTGTGAGTAAATAGTTACCGTACAATTCAATCCTTCCACCATACAATGTCCCAATTAAATATAAGACATGGATTTACTGTCAAGTCTTATTTTATTTAATTATATGTATTTCGATTAGAAAATGCACAACTCCAAATAATGCAAATTAGAAACTCCTTTCTAATTTCATTTCACCTTGGCCAAGGATTCCTGGGTTGTCATTTAACGAATCACATAGGACATATCTTCTCTTTTACTAGAGGTGGTAGATTCTTTATTGATCATTCATTATCTCCATATGTAACTCATTATACCCAAGCATACCCTATATATGCCTTAAAAGGTCTTAAGGAATAAGTCAAAGTATAATTTGTTACATACAAGATACTATGATGATCTCAAGTCCAAGGATTACTTGTACTACTATCACATTAGGAATTCCTATTGACAGGCGAGTAAATCTCCATTAGGTATTCCATAGCGAATCACGTTCAGTGAACTTATTCTCCAATAAGCACCTACATACTTGCTTTAGTGTCTCCACACAAATGATCATGAGATCAATCATCCTCATCCAATGAGCAAGCAACATATGTACCAATCTATCCGGATTTACTAATCCCCTTTTTAGTAATCCCACGATTGGGAACTATTTTAGTTTTAAAACTTTCTAAGAATTTAGATCTCATTAGCATGATCATCATCATGATTCTAAAAGCATTGCTTAAAACTATGGGTTATTTACATATTATAAAAACAGCAACATGTAGATAATTAAATGCCTTTAATAAATAAATATTTTATTAATAAATAAATAAGATTGTTTACAAAGTACGTGCTTTATCATCATACATGATTGGCTTGTATGCACACTACTATCACTTACAATTCATAATGTCAAATAAATAAATTATTCATCTCATTGATTAGTTAATAATAATATTAATTAATCCATTCCTCATTGATTATTAATTTCCATAATAATCGATTAACACTTATATGATTAAATATCACATTAAATGAATATAAATCTTATTATATTATAGACACGTTGCTCATTATTAATATTATATTTCGTGCAATAATAATAATCACGTATTATTAATTAATCACAGTTAATATTCCATAAACATTAATTAATATTCTACAATAGCAATTAATAATTAATATAGATTAATTGTTTACTTAATAATTCATTCGTTAATTAATATAATCATTAATAATCCTCATCACTGTGCCACACAAGGCTAATAACGAGTTTATCGCAAACTCCATAAATTTCTCAATTATTATAATTATTCAATTTTATATAATTGAATTAATTCATCTCGTAACACAAAATTATTTATATATGAATAAATATTCACTTCCATTAATATATTCATTTATTAATATATGAAAATTCTCGGGTATTACATCCTCCCCCCCCTTATAAAAATTCCGTACCGGAATTGCTACGAGATTAAACAAATAGATGGGGATAATCCCTCATCATCCTATCTTCTAATTCCCACGTAGCCTCCTCGACATCATGGTTACGCCAAAGTACTTTTACAGATGATATAATTTTATTTCTCAAAGTTTGTTATTTCCTATCTAATATCCGGACAGGAATCTCTTTGTATGCCAAGTTCTTCTCCACTTGAATGGGCTCGTAAGAAATCACGTGCTTGTAGTCGGCCTTGTACGGTCGCAACACAGAAATGTGGAACACGTTGTGGATGTGCTCCAATTCGGGGGGTAACGCAACTTTGTATGCCACTTCGCCCACTCGCTTCAGTATCTCGAGCGGTCCTATGAATCTTGGACTCAATATTCCTTTCTTGCCAAAACGGATCTTTCCCTTCCATGGAGATGCCTTCAAGAAAACAAAACTGCCGACTTTATAGTCTCGGTCCTGCCGATGCAAATCTGCATACTTTTTATGGCGGTCTTGAGCTGCTACTAATTTGGCTCTTATAACTGTCACCACGTCTGCGGTTTGTTGTACTAGCTCTGGTCCGAGTACTCGTCGCTCCCCGACTTCGTCCCAATACAATGGCGTTCTGCACTTTCTCCCGTAAAGAGCTTCGTACGGTGGCATGCCGATACTCGCATGGTAACTATTATTATACACAAATTCGACTAAGGGTAGGTGGTCGTCCCAATTTCCCTTAAAATCCATCACGCAAGTCCTAGGCATGTCCTCCAGCGTTTGTATTGTTCGCTCACTTTGTCTGTCTGTCTGAGGATGATAAGCCGTACTCAACCTCAACTGCGTTCCCATTCTCTCTTGCAAACTCTTCCAAAAATTAGACGTGAAGCGCGGATCTCGATCAGAGACAATTGACACCAGCACTCCATATCGTGAGACAATTTCTTTTACGTATAGGCTCGCTAACTGATTCAAACTGTAGGGGATCTTGATTGGTAGAAAATGTGAGGTCTTTGTTAGTCGATCCACGATAACCTAAATAGCATCATAACCTTTCTGCGTAACTGGAAGTCCTACCTCAAAGTCCATCGTAATATGCTCCCATTTCCACTCTGGTATTTCCAACGGTTGTAGTAAACCACTCGGCCGTTGATGCTCTTCTTTAACGCGTTTGCAAGTCAAGCATCTACTAACGCACTCTGCGACTTCTCGTTTCAAATTGGGCCACCAAAAATGTTACCTTAGATCTCGGTACATCTTCGTGCCTCCCGGATGAACGAAATATGTCGTATTGTGTGCCTCGTGTAAAATCTCTTCCTTTAGCTCGGTTACCACTGGTACCCATACTCTTTCTTCAAATCTCAAAATACCGTCTTTATCCATTCGAAATTTTCCTTCCTCATTTTTCGCAATCCTCTTTCGGATTTTCTCACACTCTTCATCTTTTTCCTGGGCTTCCTTTACTCTATCCAACAATGTCGGATGAGCTTCCACCACAAACAACCTTTCTTCAGACCTCTCGAGTCCCTTTACTTCTATTTCCAATTTCTCCATATCTCTTATCAACTCTTCCTGAGTCGTAAAATTAAACAATTTCTCCCTTCCTTTCCTGCTCAGAGCGTCGGCAACCACGTTTGCCTTTCCCGGGTGATAAAGAATATCGCAGTCATAGTCTTTAATTAATTCTAACCACCTTCTCTGTCGCATATTCAACTCCTTCTATGTAAAGATATATTTCAGACTTTTGTGGTCCGGGTATATCTCACATTTTTCCCCATACAAATAATACCTCCATATCTTTAATGCAAAAACTACTGCCGCTAACTCTAAGTCGTGAGTAGGGTATCGCTTTTCATAATCCTTCAATTGTCGTGATGCATACGCAATGACTTTGCCATGCTGCATAAGCACACAGCCAAGTCCCTTGTGCGATGCATCACTATACACCACAAAATTTCCCGCATCATCTAGTAATGATAACACAGGTGCTTCGCTCAATCTCCTTTTCAGTTCCTGAAAACTTTCTTCGCATTTGTCGGTCCATACAAATTTCACCATCTTTCTAGTCAAATTGGTCAACGGGGTTGCTATCTTAGAAAAATCTTGGATGAATCTTCGATAGTACCCAACTAACCCTAAAAAACTTTTTACCTCCGTCGGTGTTCTCAGTTGTTCCCAATTACTTACTGCTTCAACCTTCGCAGGGTCTACAGAGATTCCATTCCTATCCACCACGTGGCCTAAGAATTGAACCTTCTCCATCTAAAATTCACACTTAGAAAATTTTGCATACATCTTCTCCTTCCTTAGTGCCTCCAAAACAATCTTCAGATGTTCGGCGTGTTCTTCCTCTGTCTTCGAGTAGATCAAAATGTCGTTGATAAAAACCACTACAAATTTATCCAAGTATGGCTTGAAAACTCGATTCATCAAGTCCATAAATGCTGCCGGAGCATTAGTCAATCCGAATGACATTACCAAAAACTCGTAGTGTCCATAACGGGTTCGAAACGCAGTCTTTGGTATGTCCTCATCCCTCACTTTCAGTTGGTGATATCCTATTCGTAGGTTAATTTTTGAGAAACACTTTGCTCCCTTCAGTTGATCAAGCAAGTCGTCTATCCTCGGTAGCGGATATCGTTTCTTGATCGTTACTCTATTCAATTCTCGATAATCGATACAGAGCCTCATCGATCAGTCCTTCTTCTTAACGAATAGTACTGGTACTCCCCAAGGAGAAACACTCGGTCGAATGTAACCCTTATCCAATAATTCTTGCAATTGTATCATCAATTCTTTCATTTCTACTGGCGCCATACAATATGGAGCTTTCAAAATCGGTGCCGTTCCCGGTGCTAAGTCTATTACGAATTCAATTTCTTTGTCTGGCGGAAGACCAGGCAGATCGTCTGGAAATACATCTTGAAATTCATTCACTACGGATATATCCTTAATTTCTACTCCCTTTTTTCGAGTATCAACGATGTATGCTAAATAACCTACACATCCTTTCCTTAACAATTTCTTGGCTTGCATCATCGTAACGCAACACGATTGCTTAAGCGATGAGCTACCATAAAACACTACCTTAGACTTACTTGGAGTCTGAAGGTTCACACACTTGTTCTGACAGTCAATTATCGCAGCATGGTTATACAAACAATCCATTCCCAGTATTACATCAAATTATCCCATTCTAATAGGAATCAAGTCTACGCTCAGTTCATGTTCTCTAATGTTTGCGCGATAATTTCGATAAACGTATTCTACAAGGATCACTTCCTTATTAGCAACTTCTATGATCAAAGGATTTTCTAATCGTTCTCGGGGTGTACTAAGTTTACTAGCAAATTCTTTAGATATAAAAGACTAGGTGACACCCAAATCAAATAATACATAAGCATTTATATCATTGATTGGGATTATACCTGACACCACGTCCTTCGCAGCCACGGCGTCCTGGACGGTCATGTTAAAGGTTCTGGCGGTTGGCCGGTTGGATTGTGTCGGCCCGCTGATCATCAGCTTGTTGCCTCCTTGCTGATTGCTACTCCCGCCACTTCCCTTCTTTGGGCAATCCTTAATACGGTGCTCAGTTGAGCTGCAAGCAAAACTCCTTTGGATCTTCTTTGGCTTCAGACAGTTGGGCGAGATGTGCCCTTCCTGTCCGCAGTTGTAGCAAGTGCCACGTCCCTTCCAGCACTCGCCCTGGTGATTCTTCCCACACTTTGGGCATCCTTCAGCCCTCTTCTTGAAACCTCCATGAAAATTCCCTGATTGATTATTGTTATTTTTGTTGTTGTTGTTGTTATTCTCCCATTTTCTCTTTCCCAAGTTGCTTCCTCCGCTACTGCTTCTTCCCGTACGGTTCTCTCCTCCAGTATTCTTTCCTTTCTTCTCCTTGTTATACAGACTTAAGGCCTCACTGCCACCTTCCACAATGATTTCCTTCTCCAGTAATGTTGCAAAGGAATCAATTTGAAGAACTGATACCTTATTGAACAGCCACGGCTTCAACCCTTGTTCGAAGCGTCCAGCCTTCCTCTCTTCATCTCCAACTTGGTGTTCCGCAAATCGCGCTAGTTCATTAAACTTAGCTGCGTACTGCGCCACCATCATGTCACCTTGTTTTAGTTCTAAGAACTTCACCTCCATCCGATTCTTCATACTCTTTGGGAAGTAATTCTCGAAGAACAGCGTCTTAAACTTATCCCAAGCTATTATCCCTTCTCCAGCTCTTTGTTGATTAGCCTCCCACCAGTAGTTCGCTTCTCTCGTCATCATGTATGTGGCAAATACCGTCTTTTGATCTTCGCCTACGCGAGCTATAGTGAAAGCTTTTTCAATCTCCTTGATCCACGTTTGTGCGACGATTGGGTCGGTAGTTCCCTCGAACTCCGGCGGTCCTACATTCTTAAAGTCTTTAAAGATTGTTACTGGCACAGTCTAAGGGTTTGGTCGAGCGGGTTCATTGTTCCTTCCCCTTAAGGCTTCTCCTAACAAGTCTACCAGTTTCTGGATCGGGTCAACTTGTTCCCTCTCGTTATTAACAGATTCTTCGAGTGCAGTCAATCTACGTCTAGGCGACATTATCTGCATCACAAGTTTTCATTTTATTATTATTCAAGTGTATTACTTAAGTATTTCTTTTAATACTAAAGGAATAAATTTATAACACATTTCTGAAATAAACTTCATTTATATTCATATGCCAAATAGTTTCATTACATGATTATCCTAGCATACTGCTATAAATGTTATCACATATATCCCCTAATATCACAAAAGACAGGGAATATACCAACCTACTACCATACTACCCCTCTATCAAAAGCTTACACGGGGTTTACATCACTATCCCACATCTTACATAAAAGATAGGGATTACAACATAGAATGTACAACACATAAAGATAAATGCAACTAACTACTACTAGACCATATAAGGAAATTTCATCACATCATCCCGCGCTCCACTGCGCTCTTGTACTCCATCTGCGCTATATAAGCAATCAGCTCTAGACTCAAGGTATGTAGAGTCTGTCCCTGCTCTGCCGGGTAGTGGTACACACCATCAATCACCTTCTCAAAAGCTGAACGGAACACATACCCCCATCTTGTTCATCTTCCTTTTCTTGCACCTGAACTCGTCCTCTAGGTCGTCATCCCTCTCATTGGCCGCTTCCCACTTCTCCTCAAAGTGTATCCTATCCATCACCTCCAACTCTAGCTGAGTACGGAGTGCCTCTTTCTCAGTCTTCTCATTCAATTCTCTTTGTTCTACTTCTTCCAGCTTCTCTGCTATATCTATATTTCTCGCTACTGACATGTGGAATAAAGTTCCCATCTGGATCCCTGCCTCCCTACGATAAGTAATCTCTACCTCTAACTCCTGCATGGCCATCTTCCTCTGGTGGTCCTCGTCCCTCAGTTTCTGGAACTCAGACTCTCTCTCATGGGCCTCTGCCTCCAGCTCCTGGACCCTGCAGTCTAACTCTAGGATCCTCACCTCATACTCTCCTAGCATCTGCTCCTCTACAGTAGCCTCATCAGAGTCCTCTACTGGCTCATCCTCCATCGGCTCCTCCTCTGGATCAGACTCCATCTCAATCTCGTCCTCGTCGTCAGACTTGAACGGTGCAACAGCCTGCACTGGTGTACCCTCTAGAGGTGCCTCGTATACTACATGTATATCCCTAGGCTCCTCCTCTGCCACTCTACTAGGTACACCTGTGTCTGTCATCCTACAATCACAAACACAAGACAAACAAACAGCAACTCCATTAGAATGTTAAATAAAACATAAGTTCATTGTATAGAATGAAGTTACATTTCATAACACGCTAAGTCTCGCTCTAGGGAAAACTTTATGTGAGTTTTATCTCCTTTCCAACTTCTAAGTTCGTCTAAGTTATAGTCTAAGGACACTCGTTCCTAAGGTTTATATCTATAGCTCTGATACCAACCTGTGACGCCCCCAAATCCGTGACCGCCACTTGGTCTCTCGAATTCGGTTCGTCACGTGCTCATGGTAATACAATAATAACTAAAATCACACATTCACAGCGGAATATTTAATTTAGAATAATATACAATGATTTATTATAATTATTCTCCCAAGTCTCGCAACCTACAATACTTAATGGATTACATAATAATATCAATTAACAACTTATTACATAATCTAACTTAAGCTTAAACATAATCAAATCTAGTCTTACTACATCATCTTAATACAACATTAAAATATTTAAAAACATAAAAGACACAAGCTAGTTGGTAGCCTTGCCCTTGCCCTTATCAACGCCTGAAGGTTCACCATGCTCTGCCTTAACTGAAATATTTTAGGGAAAGCAAGAATGAGCACAAATTGCCCAGCAAGTAATATACAATAAGGGTGAGTAATAAAATTCTCAATTCTCGAAAGGGTATAACAAGGTTTGATAGTTCAAGGATAACAAGAATATCAACAGTTTTCAAATACAGTCGCTAAGGACAGAATAATATCAATGTGATTCAATAATAAATCAATTCAAGATTTCAAGATAACTGAATACTGAGCAGTCACTAAGAACTATGAACTTCTACTAGAATTGACAGTAATAAACTGAAAATCCAACAAAAATAGGTACAACAGGTGATCAGCCTAAAGTACCATCGTTATGCATAACAATCAATCATACTTAAGTGCGCACGTCGGTTCTCCGACAGTTATATTTTGTTCTTCTCAGTCAAATACAAGATCCCACACCAATCAATTGGTTTTGGGTCGCTTTTCAATAATATAAGTCCAGCCGAATCAAATGGCATAGACACTTTCATAATATTCAAGAACAATACCAAGTTCCACATGAATAATAGCTTTAATGAATTAAGAGTTCAAGTATGCTAATTCAATTCAAACGATTAAGTAAAGAAACTAGTTCGCAATATACAAGGATAGAATACTTGCACCGTAAAAAAAGTATAAGTTAGGAAACTTGCATCCAAAGAGATAAGGTTTAGATACTTGCCTTAAGCGTAGTCTATCCACGTAAAGTTAGCCAACACTTTCGAATTCCTATCGTAATATAGTTACGTATATATATGATATTCATTAGTCATATAATTAAACTTCACATTTTATCTTCAAATATACGGTCAACACATAAGCTAAGTTTTAACCTAGCTACAAGTTATATAGAATATAATTTCTATCCTTAACGTTCCTCCTTTAGAGTTGAAACACATTCTCATATCTTATTAAGATCGCAACAATTAGCACACATGCTCTCATATTATTAATATCGCATAAAACTACAAGCAATACTAAAATATATTTTATTTTAGCAAGTTATGGCATTCTCATAAGTTAACCGTCAAAATTGGATTCACCTATATCACATAGTATATATACATGTTAAAGAGTCTTTTAATATTTGTTCAACCCTTTCACAACCAATTTATAGGATATAGGCTCTATGTTAATACTTTTGACGACTTACGGTCATTCAAGGTTATGACGTTACGAAATCTAGCATGCTCACCTTGTAAACACATAAGGTGTTCGTATACTTATATTTAGCATGTTCATGAGTATTCATATCGTATACATACAACTATCAGCATTATTAGTTTGAAAACATGCTTCGTTTACGCAAATTTTGAATCACGGCAACTAATCATGGTATATATACATGCATGATACGTGAGTGAGTCTAAGAATACTATCACATGTGTCCATAAATATCAGAATATGAAACTTACAATAACATGTTAAGGTTCACAATCAAAGCTTATATTTTTGTTAGAAATGTTCAATAGTGAGGTCTAACATGCTCTTGTCATACTATGAAACATATCTAAACAAGTCAACATGCTTTTCGTGCATTCTTAAACCATATCAACATGCTTGTATGGTCAGAATATCAACATGAATATAATTTATCGAAGTTTGTTTTTAAAAATCTACGCTTTTGTTAGAAATGTGCACTAGTTAGGTTCACATGTTCATATTGTATCACGGAACCTATATACATAAGTTAGCATGCATTTCATGTGTTTCTAAGTTATACTAACATGTCTCAAAAGTCAGAACCTAACTATAGCGCATATATATCAAAGTCCATTCTTAAAGCTCCTAAGTTCACTTCGGAAACCTAACGCTTTTTGTTAACCATGTATGCTAGTATAATACAACATGTTTACATCACCTTAATATATTCATATACATATGTTACACAAGCTAGCTTGCTATCTTACGCCAAATCAAACCATTAGTACGTAGCAAAAAATAAGCAGGAAATCAAAACTGCACACAGTGCCCTGCGCAGCTGCACAGCATGCCAAGGTTGAACCGGCGCAGCTGCGCCACCACTGGTTCTGGCCAGACTGCAGTCTGCTTCGGCAGTTAACAGCCCAATTCACAAAATTACTTCACTGATTCGATTTTTAAACATGCTACATTATATACTAACATGTTACTAAGTCTATATAACAACTAGTAACCATCCTATAATCCAATTAACATGCCTTACAACCAAAATCAAGAATCCAAGAATTTCATAATTGCAGAAATGGAAAAACGAAGAACATGTAATGTATTATTATACCTTTGCTATACGTTAATTGGACTTGCAGCTAAATCTAGAATGCTCACACTGATATATGTATATGCTCTCCCTCTCAACACTTAGCAAAATCTCAGTAAAAGGAATTAGGAGGAGGGAGCTCAATTTATAGAGCTTTCATTACACAGACCATGAATTACTCCATTGAATTAAACTAATGAATTGAAGGTTTATATGTTGGCTAATAGAGGGTTGGTAGATAGTTGTTGAAGGTCATCATCATGCCCACTCCCCATTGCATGATTGCTATGAAGGTTTGCTGAGTTTTAAGGTTATAGGGTAATAGGATAGCCTCATGATGTATTCACGTGAAGAGAATGGAACAAGGAATGTATCTCAGCAATCTAGCAATGTTAATATACACCACTTATGCTACTTTGCACATATTTTATACCTAAGTTGTATTCATATACCACATGCTTAGATTGTAATTTCAATGTCACAATGTAAGTCATATAATGTAATAAGTGTAATTTACATACATATAATCCATGTACATTTTATCATACCGGTATAATTCAAATCAAATATTACCACATTACATTATCTCATTCATTATTAAATTCTATTAATTCAATAATTGTTTATAATATATATATATATATATATATATATATATATATATATCTACACATGATGTATTCATAACATATAGCTTTAATATGTACAATCATATAGTATATTTTAATTATACTTGTACATAACAATTAATATAATCTTATTATATTAATAACTTTACTTATTTGTTTCATTATTCATAATGTCAAATAAATAAATTATTCATCTCATTGATTAATTAATACTAATATTAATTAATCCATTCCTCATTGATTATTAATTTCCATAATAATCGATTAACACTTATATGATTAAATATCACATTAAATGAATATAAATCTTATTATATTATAGACACGTTACTCATTATTAATATTATATTTCGTGCAATAATAATAATCACGTATTATTAATTAATCACAGTTAATATTTCATAACCATTAATTAATATTCTACAATTGCAATTAACAATTAATATAGATTAATTGTTTACTTAATAATCTATTCGTTAATTAATATAATCATTAATAATCCTCATCACTGTGCCACACAAGGCTAACAACGAGTTTATCGCAAACTCCATAAATTTCTCAATTATTATAATTATTCAATTTTATATAATTGAATTAATTCATCTCATAACACAAAAATCATTTATATATGAATAAATATTCACTTCCATTAATATATTTATTTATTAATATATGGAAATTCTCGGGTATTACAAAAATTCTCCTTAGATATTCACTGTATGAAACAAGCTCTTCACCAGATTCAACTAGCATACAACCTAGAACAAGCTCTCTAGATTTAATATGATAGAAGTTTTAAGAAATAGAGAAATAGGTTAATCCAAACAACAAACACATAAGCTCGATTTGTTTAACTTGTTTTCTGATAATCTTAGCAATACATAAAAGCTTGTCCATAATTAGTATCACTAATTTGCTACTTGTGATGAAAAAAGATATCAATTACACGTAATACCAATCTTAATCTTGCATATGATAATGATTAAATTAACTCAATTGGCCATATCAAATTAATTAAATCAATTAGCATGCAATCAATGAAAACAGATTATCAAAAGAAATTTCATACAAGAAGGAATAAATAATAATACTCAATTAATTAATTACTTGTAACAAAGTTCCACCTCCCTTTAGAATTGAATGAAGAAACTAGCTTGACATGCTCCAAGTCTACAAGCAATAAAAGATGAATAATAATGTCCAAATACAAGAGAATCGATCCCCTTTTTATAACCTTAAAAACACATCCCTAATATTTTATGTCATTGCACCTAAATCCGAGTCAGAAAAGAAAAGGCTAGCCATGTTCCCGCCTCCCTGCCCCAGCGGGGGTCTTCATGCCAAACTCCCCGCCCCAGCGGGGAAACACACTGTCCAACACCTTATCTCCTTTTGCTATTTGCTCGTGGCTGCTAATCAATTTGACTCTTCATGTGGCTTCTTATTTCGTGTGGCTAGGATTAGTATAATCGCATTCCTTTTCTAGTTAGTAATATGTCCAAAGCCGTCTCCAATTAGAATTATCCAATCCGCGTGGTGCTTGGATTTGCATTTCTCAAAGTCTGTAAGCACGTGAGCTTTCTTGGAATAACAATCCTTTCGTAAGTTGGCTAGGACAAGTCCCCCAAACCATGACCTGCTATGATTAGAATAGGAATGCATGATGATGCCCACTTCGTGACCCACTAGGATTAAACTTTGCAAGTTACTTGCCACTTTGGATAATAGAATCCCTCCAATTTGTAATCAAATCCGTGGCCTGCATGGAATAGGAATGCATGAAAGCATGAAGTGCTCTTGACTCCTTAAGCTACTAACCAATTATCTCCCCAATGCATGCTACCAACGTGGGACCCATGTGAAATCTTTTAGTGAGCTGCTTAAAACTTTCCTTCATGTTGTTGATTGGATTTTGTAATAACAAGCCAATGTTACTTCCTTTAATTCGTGCCCACTTGACTATTTGCTCCTCAATTGTTGATTTTGTGGCCATGTAATATTTATTCATGCTAGCTGCTGAACTGAGAGCTTATGTGCCGAATTGGGTCAGCCCAATTGGTCCCAAATTAAACTCCAATTCGTCCCGTTTCAATATATTAGCTCCACATAATCCTGAAATCAATAAACACGGTAATAAGCTCATATCCACATTAAGCATGTAATAAAACTAAATATAAAGGAATAATAATCATAGAATATTATGCACTCGTCAACCATCATAAACTTGTGACGCATATGGCCTAACGTCATCCTAGCACATGGTCTCTCCATCGATAAACTAGAGATGCGACCATACTCCTCCAGTGTAGGAGTCAACTAGTCAGAATCGAACCTGAAAACATGCCTCTCAGGGATCCAATGAACTAGCATGCTATCTACAAAACCCTCCAACACTTGGAAGGATAATAAAGATAGATAATGGCCTAACATGCGACCTATAATGATCCGGTTAGAATATGGTAGGGCGTCATGCCAAACTCTTAAACTGGTGGATATCCGACCAGACAAAGAATGCTCCAGATGAGCCACTACTGAAGAGGCCATCTGTAAAACTGTGTCAAAAAGACCATACAGGGGTCAATCTCTATCAAATCATTTAAATATATATGAAACATGCATCATAATGAGTGATAATATAGCATGTACGATAAATAAATAGAAAACATCATCATACATAAATATATACCGAATACATTAGTTTTATATATACATCATTGTCATCCCTATGATACATGTGAAAACTAAGAAATAAAAAGTATAGGATATTGGGGCACAAATGCCTAATGACTAATAAGGCTGCTGTAACTTAATGTCAAAATCCTCTAGAAAGGTGCTAGAATCATCAAACTGATCAACCCATGGAAAGTTACCTTGAGTGGGCATATCCTGTATGTCTAAGCTATAAGGCATATCTGGTACATCTGGACGATAGGCAAAGGGACCACCTCCATCGTTAGAACCACCCGTACCTGATGGTCCAGCCCCATGAGAACCACCAGTGCCTGAGGGTCCAGCCTCGTGATCTTGAGCAGCAAAAGTACTAGCTAATGAAGGGTCCCCGCATAGATGAGGACAATACGTCGACATCTGCTCCAACTGACGTCTCAAATCAACTATCTTAGTCTGATAAGAAGGCTCCCTGAAGCATAATATCTAGTCCATCATCACAAGAGACCCCGGAACCACATCTCTCAGAAACTGGTAGCCCGGGTCTGAGCTCCTATCGTGTGTGGGCCCCACCAAGTGGAAAAGTCATCAAAAGTGATAGGACCATCTGACAAATGAAACCCCTCGTACTCAGAGGTGAGAATCATTGAGGTCGGCTGAGATAAAGGCTAGAATCGCTGAGCCGGAGGAAGGACAGGAAGGCGAATCTCCCCAATGATACATCTAAAAGCACGCTCCCCCAGGTAGAGCTCCCAACCTCCATCAAATAGGAATGGAATTCGGCGATTAAACAGATAATACTCTGGCGCTATCGGTAGACCATCCTCAAACCCCTCAGATAAATGCTCTACAGAATAGGGGACCCAAACTATGTCGAAAGCCGTCAATGTCTCCAAATAAAGACGGACATGAATGAAGCCCTCCGCTATCGGTACCTCTGATAAAGTATATTGGTGCCATCTACGCCCCCGAGGATAAGTGTCCAAGCCCATAACGGAGATAGGACGAAGATAAGAAAGCCTCTCATAAGCCCAAAACTTTTAATCCAAAGAACCCAACATTAGTCGTGGGAAAAGATAAACCAATTGAAATTCAAACAAGTGAAATTCATTCAAAATGACTCACCAGAAGAAACGGGTAGAATTCGAGCCATGCATCGGTGACTCCCTCAGATCGCAGTCGCATCCCGTGAAGAAAGAGAGCGAATGTGAAAGATCCCCAATCGTAGTCCCCAATGTGGTCTACATCCCGAACAGCCCCTACCAAGCTAAAGGGAACAGTGGAGGAGTTGTTCGCAATGAAACAACCCCTCATGATGGTCAGGAACAGACGCTGCAAGATGCGATCTCTATCCCTCAAATCTGCAGGTAATGGCTGTTGTAGAGTGCCTTGAGCAGCATCGACGCTCAAACATCTAGATTGAATACTACGGGTCTTGAAGGCCCGCTCCTGAGAAGAAGACCCCAAAAGGGTGCGAATAGCTGTCGGAGTGATACCTGTCTCCAAGGGCACTTTGTCCCCAGTAAACTTCAGACCTGTGATATATCTCCAGTCCTATGATATATCTCCAGTCCTGTGATATATCTCCAGTCCATAGGTGTCATCACAACCTCGCAATCCAGCAGATGGAGGGATAGACTCTGATGGAACCATCTCTTAGATAAAGCTCGTAGATAGCCGCAGGGGCAGCGACGGGGAGCAATGGTGAAGAAGGCCTGGAATCCCTAAGAATCCACTATAGCTCAGTACTCGACGTGAAGTGAATAATATAGAGAGTATATACTAAACCAATTACCCTTGGGCTGGGTAAACTCAGGGACCTGCACGGCCTTAAGGTTAAGAAAACCAGTTGCTAGTAGAAAAGAGAAATCAAGATAAATTAGTGTAAAGATCATATACCTCGTTCACCTGCAAATGATTGGAGGGATGGCGGCTCAGGTCCATACCCGATAAATCAGGAATGGCTACCTGAATGCTAGGAAGAAATCTAGGCGCCGCAGTGGGCTGAGGCGAAGCCTCAGGCTCAAGGATATCCTCCTCGTCCAAATAAGATCGGTCCTCATCAAGAGGACGTAGAACTGGCTCTGTCAACCGCTGAACCTGTCTGCTAATCCGTGGAGTAGGAACATCAGAGGCAGGCCTCCGCCGACGAACTTTATCTAAAACCCAACGAAATGAAGAGCTGCTCGGTCTATCGAAATCCATACCTAAACAACGAGTTCATAGGAATCAAAGCAAAGTCAGGTATATTCTGTCCTTTTCAAATTTCAAAATTTCTATTGCTTAGAGATAATATAATCCCAAAAATATAATTTAGGTCATCACATCATGCATGTCCTACATATGAAGTTATGTGTGTACATCATTTTCAACTCGCATCCTAGCATATCTACACATGCATCTAGGACCTTGACATCTAACTTACGAAATTTTTTTGCCAGAGTTTCCCCAATAAAATGAACTATTCACATGCCCGAGGCATGCATTAAACCACCCTATGAGGGTACACCATCACAACCAAGCAATTAAATAGCAATTTAAACAATTTTTTCTAATACATAGCTAAAATATGTGTATAGACTAACTGATAAATTGTAATATGTCACATCCATATAATCCATAAGATGATACGTAAGCATACATTGCATTATAACATGTCCATCAAGCTATCTGTGCATATATGTTCAATATAATGCGTTTAATGAAAGACATACGGTTTTTCACCAATGAAAAAACAAAAAAGTAGAGTTTATACGTTACCTGTAGTGCGTGTAAGAGACGTACGATGACGGATCTCTCCAAATCAAGCCCGAATTGAGTAGATCTGAGATAGAGGGTCGGATTTTTTTAGAGAAAACTCAAGAAAACTCGAATCGAATGCATGAAAATGAGCCTTCCTGAGGGAATAAACCCAGCCACGGACAACCTCAACCATACATGCTCTAGCCGCATGTATAGGTGCGACTGCCCTAAGTGGGTCCCGTGGCTTCTCGTTTGGTAAAATACAGTCTGAAACGTGTTATTTTGGGTCCAGAAAGGTCACTTTACTTAAGAAGGCTCCCTTCCGGATCATTTTTAGACCCCGAAAACCCTGAAAACCATTCAAAAAGGTAGAAAATCAATAAAGATCGGAAATCCCAACGTTGAACACCAGAAGACCAGAAAGTCAATCAAAATCAGTAATCCATCTCGGAATCCACCGGCATTAACCCCGGTGAAGGTATCGGCTCAACCCTGATATAGAATCCACCGGCATTAACCCCGGTGAAGGTATCGGCTCAACCCTGATATAGAATCCACCGGCATTAACCCCGGTGGAGGTATCGTTATAACCCCGATGATGTAATCAATTGGCTATAACCTAATGAAGGCATCGGTATAATCCCAATGATGTAATCCGTTGGCAACAACCCATTGAAGGCATCGGCCCCGATGGTGGAATCTGCTGGCTAAAACCCAACGTATGCATTAGCGCAACCCCGATGGTGTAATCTGTTGGCAACAACCCAACGCAGACATCGGCTTGACCCCCGATGATGTAATCCGTTGGCAACAACCCAATGAAGGTGTCGGCTTCACCCCGATAATGTAATCCATTGGCAACAAACCAGTGAAGGCATCGGCTCGATACCGATGATTTAATCCGTTGGCAACAACCCAGTGAAGGCATCGGCTCGACCCCCGATGGTGGAATCCGTTGGCTACAACTCAACGCATGCGTCGGCCTAACCTTGATGATTTAATCCGTTGGCAACAACCCAATGAAGGCATCGGCTAGATCCCCGATAGTGGAATTCGTTGGTTACAACCCAATGCAGGCGGTGGAAAAACTTCGAGGATGTAATCAGTTAGCAACAAACCAGTGAAGGCATCGGCTCGACCCCTGATGATGTAATCAGTTGGCAACAAACCAGTAAAGGCATAGGCTTGACCCCAATGATGTAAGCCGTTAGCAACAACCCAACGCCGGTATGCTCAGCCCCGATGGTGTAATCTGTTGGCTACAATCCAATGTGGGCGTCGTCTTAACCCTGACGACGTAATCCTTATGACATTCTTATAATCTCAAATATCATTACATATTTTACACATGACATTGCATCATCAGATATACCTTGTCATGCATTTTTTGTGTCTAGTAATCTTTGTCGTGTTCATTCCATTACATTGCATAAACATGACAAAGAGGGGCATCTGTAGACACTCGAAATTTTGCTTTCTTTATACTAACCTTGCAGAGGGGAAAACATAAATTTACTTTGGAGACAACCCTGAGATAAGGAAAAAGCATCCGATCACCCCGGAGACAACCCTATGAATAATTCAAAATGCCAATGACGTCCGAACAAGACGCAAACTGAACGAGGATCACAAAGCTAAGAAAGTGTCCGCCAGAAGTCACCTAAACAAACCTCGAGCTGCGTACCATCAAAGATAAGCTAGTTAACTGCAGTCTGGATGTAACGACCAGGAATTTTAAGCTCCTTATTAATTTTATATGTGATTTAAAAATTTTAGGAGTTAATTTTTTAAACTTATTTAAACCTTATGTGGTTATGTGCTTATGTGAATTTATTATTAAAGGGAATCACTAATGGTTATTTAAATTAGTAGATTAACCCTGAGACTTTTATATCAGAATATTGATAAAAGTGTTAGTAATTATATATTCAAATTACGTGAATATAGTGTAGAGATTTAATCGTGTTTGATTAATTCCAATTGGGAGTAATTAATTGATAATATGATGATTAATTATTATTATGAATAAATAATAATTAATGGGTAAGAGATTAATAAATATAATATTATATTTACTTGTTAATTATTTTACACACGCATGTGACATACTAAACCCTTATTATATGGTAGTTAACTATATATAGTACAATGTGACATATTATTATGGCTATATATTTTTTATGAAGACTATATAGTAAGATTGATTGCATTAATAGAGTTAAATAATAATATTATTTATGTGACATGAAGAGGGTGAGTAAACATTCATGTATGCCTCATCAACATATAGTAATATCAATAAATAATTATCAATTGATAAATGATTTTAGCAAGTTATTAACAGTTACAATAATGTGTAGTAAATATACCCAATTGCTTCACTTTCGGTATTAAGGAAAACGTACATGGATTATATGTGGTGTATATGTACTTACTTGATACATTGTTTTATTATTTACTCATTGAAATTGTAACTTTAAATTATTTATAACTTAAATATATACTATGTGTATATATATATCTAGTATATTTATTGACTAAGTGTTAGACTTATACACCCATTTGCAAGTTGCTGAGTTAAATAGCCTCTCCACTTCTTCCCTTCACGTGAACACAGTAAGCTAGCTACACTATAGCTCTTCTCAAATTCAGCAATATAGGAGTAATGATTGTAGAAGGTGTGGGATTCATGATTGAATTCACCCACTCTCACCAACTCTCTCTTATATATTGTAGATTCTTTCAATCCATGAGTTTGATATGGAAGGTAATTGGATTATCTGGTTATGGGATTGGCTATATATAACAGCTCTCTCCTTGTTCTTTGTCTTGCTGAGATTTTTATGAAAGTATAGAATTGATAAGTAGAGCTTGTATTCTGAGATTTCAATTGAGTTGAGGGAGAGGATTATTGCAGCTAGTCCATTTCTCACAGAGGTACAATTTCGTTTCCATGTTCTTCACTGTTCTGTTTCTGAGATTTCTAGGCATGGATTGATTGTTAAGTTGATTGGAACATGATTGTTAGGGGGTATATAAGTTATTATACATGTTAGAATTATGTTAGAAATTGTCTGGAATGATTTTGGTTGGAAAATATTTGATTTGGGCTATCACTGCCAAAACTGCACAGCTTAGAGCCTGGCCGCCAGCCTGCGCAGCTATGCCAGTATTACACTGGCCAGCTGCGCTAGTTCCTCTCTGCAAATTTTTTTTCCTTTGTGCAATCTGTTCATGCTAACTTATGGTACTAGTTTGGATTAAGCATACTAGCATGAGTGATATATATATATATATGGATGTATTGAGGCAATGTAAGCATGATTCACTAATAGTTGCACAAGTAATTATAGTTTGAAATAAACTTAGTGTTTCATAAACTAACTTCGAATATGGAAACAAACTCGATATGTATACTTGCCATGATAGTATTCTGACCTTGCAAGCATGATAGCATGACTTAGAATTGTATGGGAGACATGTTGACTTAGGTATGCGGGTTTCATAATAGAATATGAGCATGTGAACCCCACTATTGAACATTTCTAACGAAACATATAAGTTTCAAAGGTGAACGTTAGCATGAAAGTATTGTATATACATTCTAATTTGGCGAGCATATTAATATGCATGATTAGAGTATTAAACGCACTAGCATACATGTTTGAAAGACTCAAAGGTTTACAAAGGAAAACTTATGTTTTGAAAATGAAGCTTATAGTTTTGAATGCAAACTTTGTCATATAAGTAGCATGTTTATATTTTGATATTATGAGCATAATAGTCTGTTTACATTGACATAAAATACGAGTTTAAAGTGTTGTACAAACTAGCATTCGAGATTGATGGATTTAAGGAGTTTTCAAGGAAAACTTAAGAACTTTCAAAGTAAACTTGACCAAGAATTTTGTCGTTTAGATTCTGACCATATGAGGATGTTTACGTGGTTTAGATATACACTCTATTACATGTGAGTCATGACTATGAGATGCTTTACTTGTACTATGATACCTTTGTTGATTTAGTGCAACTTTTGATGAAAACGTAGAGTGTGAAGAGTAATAACATCAAATGCCATGTGAGACATGTTGTGAGCATACGAGTATAAATATTAAGATTTCATTAGGCCTATAGACGTATTAACATGAACCTCATTTGTTTATATACAGATTTCACACATACATGCTTAATCGTAGAAAATGAACTTCAACTATGTGATTAGAGTATATGTGTGTAGTATACTCGAGCATATATATTAAGTATTGTTTGGTCTCGTATGAGGTAATATGGCAGGAATAGCAAACCTTTGAAGTATGAACTTGTTTAACTTAAAGTTTACCGGCATGAAAACATATGACTTCCAAATTAGATTAGGACAAACATGCTAGTTTCGAATGAGAGATTATAACTTGATAAGCATGTGTATTGGTTTAATGGCAATAGTTGCATGCTAGAGTTACGCCGGGACACTTTCAGACCCGAACAATTTGTTTAAGTCGGATTTTAACAGTTAACAAATTATGATGCTATAAATGGTATGTTTGATATTGAATGTAATCTTATGTGATAGATTTATATAACGACTAGATTCTAGTATGTGTGAACTTATATTAGTTTATACTAATTCAAGAGATCGACTTGTTATGATTAGGTCGTTCCAACGCCATTTAAATTAAAGCTAGAATTAATTGTAGCTGAGCAATCAGGCAAGTCTCCCTAACTTTACTCAAATTTATATTGAGCAGGGAATTATCATATTGCAAGTTTTCCTGAACTACTCTTTTATTTGAGCAAGTTTTTCTTGACTTATACTTATTTATTGTACAAGTATCCGGACCCTATTGTGCAAGTATTCTAAATTCTTGTACTACCTTATTCAATGAACCGTGTAAGCGAGTTTCTAAACTTCACTTGTTTTTGGTGAAAGTTTCCTATCCTTCTCATATTATATTGAGCAGGTTATTATTGTATTGTGCAAGTTCTCCGAAATTCACACTTTGAGTATTGTGAAAGTTCCTCGAACTTCATACTTTGAGTATTGTGAAAGTTCCCCGAATTTCACACTTTGGTTATTGTGAAAGTTCCCAAACTTCACACTTTGGTTATTGTGAAAGTTTCCCAAACTTCACACTTTGGTTATTGTGAAAGTTCCCCGAACTTCACATTTTGAGTATTGTGAAAGTTTTTCGAACTTCACACTTTGGTTATTTTGCAAGTTCCCGAACTTCATTTCTTTATTATGCAAGTTCTCTAAACTTATACAAACGGGTATATTATGCAAGTATCTTATCTTTGTGTTTACTTTACTCAAAGAACGTTGTAAGCAAATGTCCTAACCTATGCATTTACTTTATGCAAGGGATCTATTATGGTGAAATTCCCCGAATTTCACTCTTTGATGTTGTAAATGTCTATAAGCTTATGCATTTATTTTATGTAAGGAATCTATTATCATGCAAGTTCCCCAAACTTCACACGTTGAGTATTGTGCAAGTTCCCCAAACTTACACAAATTCATATATTGTGCAAATTCTAAACTTCACTTTGTGCAAGTTATTTATTCTTCTCATATTGTATTGAGTAAGTTATTGTTGAATCGAAAGTTGTTTACCTAATTGCTTGAACTTTATTACCAAGCATGTTATTTAGTTGTTTAATTACTTATCAATTATTCCACATTGATATTATTTATGTCCGCACCTAGTGCATTTGAGCTCGTACAGTCTTGGACTTGTACATTATTCAAGGTTCTAAATTTCTTGAACTATGTCAGTAAGAGTCTGAACCTTTGCTCGATCAGACTAGTGTATGAAGTTTTCTTTAAAGCTATCTAAACCAATTAATGGTAAGAATTCTTAGACGGAACAGAACACCCCTCATATGTAGGAGTGTGCCCAGGTATCTAATATATATGATACGAGTAAGCAGATATAAGTGTTATGCATATTCATTGTCAGATATTTTTCCATTCATCATGATATATCCTTTATTGTTGTATTTAAACTTGCTGAGCAAACTTGTTGCTCATTCTTGCTATATCATGACTTATATTGCAGTTAAGCCCGAGCCCTCAGGGACGGACAAGGGTAAAGGAAAGATATAGGATGGTTTGCAAGGAGAAGACGTTGTCTTTATGATTTGTTTAATTACTGTTAATGTAATATGAACCCTAATGTTTATTCTAGGGTATGTTTGTATTGATGTATTAAGGTTATCGAATCTTGGGACTAGTAACACCTTTTGAATGAATGACGTACGTTTATTAGATTCTGCATTTTAGTTATCGTATGTTACTTAAAGGTTGATGTTTGTATTGTTTCGTGGCGACCGGACCAGGGTGGGTCAGAGGACTCGAATTCGGGGGTGTCACACTGGAACTGGAAGATACCTCTCAGCTACCAGCATCATCTTCCCGGGCCCCGACTCAACCTTATTCTGCACCCATCCGCAAAATTTTTTTGAAAGTTTGGCTTGCGATGCTCAACTTTCTCCAAACCGAGACCAAAGGAACAAACTTCAAGACGGCTGGACCTACAGGGCCCAGCTGCATGTATACATGCGGCTAGCTGCATTTATGTATGCGGCTGGCCGCATGTATGTATGCGGCTGGCCGCATGTATGTATGCGGCTGGCTTCAGGATCATAATTGAGCAACATCAGCTCATTTAGAAAAAAGGAAAATAAGAGTTTTAGAGAGAGAAATAGCTTTTAGAGAGAGAAACCCTTAGGCTTGATCATTCTACACATATTTTGAGTTGTTTAATCTTGTTTAACATATACTTTGAGTCTCGAGAGTGTTCTTAGTTGATCCTGGGTGATAAAATTCTTGTTCACACGTCCCCCAAAGTGAAAAACACATATTTTAGCCACTTTCTTTGTAACTAGTGTTTAATGTACTAGACTTATATGATATATTGTGTAAACATTGTTAGACTTGTTGTTTTATACGTATATGGTTGTGTAGGTGGTAGATCTATAGATCCCATCGGTTATTTATCGCATATTCGGTTGTAAATCAAGTCCGAAGGCTAGATCTACCTAGATCTAAGCCGGATCTAGCCTTTTGAGTGGTTATTAAGCATGAAGCTTTAACCCGTATGCTAAATCGGCTTAGATCTATGGTAGATCTACGTATTAGCTGCTTTTAATCGGTCCCGATTATCCCGTATAGCCCTAGATCTATATCTAGAGGCGGAAGGGGTCCAAAATGGCTTGAAAGGGTGATTTCAACAGATGAAATTGTTGGGTAAAATCTAGTTATGCACGATACACGAGTATACGTAGTCAACAAGTAATAAAGTGAAAGTAGAGTATCGTTCCCACGAGAATTATTTAATAAATATTATCAAGTATTAACCCATAACCAACTTAATCTTATTTAAACAGATAATTTCAAGTTTGTGAATTAATAATATATAATTAAACTACTACTAAATACCACTAGTTTAAAATAAGATTACTGAGATTTAAGATCACAACTTCACTTATTGCTTCATTTAAATTAATATACTTCTCATCAATTATGCTCATTATTCTGAATTGTTAATCAATAATACATAAATAAATATGACCATCTCTCAATGCATCATACTCAAATCAACTTAAATCCACAGATAATAGAATTAAGAAGAACACTCTAATTAATTAATTCACTATATCTCTATGTGAATTACAACTAAAGAGGATTTAAAATCTAAGTTCTTTATCAGATTATATGCAATGTATAGGTATATCTTTATCCTAGACATAAATCATGAATTCCAACGTCATGCAGAAAACACAATCACATGTTATTATAATCAGATTTAAATCTATAATCCCTCTCTCGAGTTCATATATATTATCACAGTAATTGCTAGCTAGATAATTAAACAATTAAGCCCAAATCACAATAGACAATCCCTAAAATAAATAGCAATAATCAATAGAGAAGCATATTAAAATAAACTACGCAATAAGATCCATTGAAATCATAAACAAGAGATTTAGTTTATAATTATTGAATTAAAACCAAGAATCCACAACTAAATAAACATTCAAGAAACAAAAGTAGAAGATAAAGAAGAGAATAGAATCTGTAGACGAAATCCTTGAGTCTCCTCTTCAGCTCCTGCAATGAATCCTTCGCGCTCCCTCAATTGTTTCAATCTCCAAATATAATGAAAACTAAGGCTTTTCTAATCTAATCTAATAGAATGGAATCGCTCCTAATCCTCGTGAATACTCCTTTTATATCCCTCTGATGATCCTTCTCCAAATCAACTCATCAGAATCCTTTTCCAAATCAACTTCTAAAAATTAGCATTTTTCTCGACAAGCCCGCCCCGGCGGGTGAATAGTACCAAAAAACCCCGCCCCGATGGGTGAACAGTAACTGAAATTACAAAAATGCCATTCAGCTCTATTTTTCATATTTTGACCATCCGAAGCCGTTTCCTACAATACAAACACAAAAACAAGTAACATAACACTAAAAATACTTAAAGTTAATCAAAGAATTAAGCCTAAAAGGTGTCTGATTCGTAGGTGTAAAACCCACTCATCAGAAATCATCTAATATTATAGTCTAGGACGTTGTACATAATAATGTGAGCCTAGGAATCCCGGTGTCGAGATCCCATGATTGGATCCCGACTTGATTCCCACGATGGACCAGTTTTTGTGATGTAATGTTTAAATAACACAAAAAATCGTTGTATATGTAATGTTTGGATCTTGAAGACGAACTCGAGGAGTTAGTCCAGAGAAGTCGGATTCAAGATCCCGTGATAGTGAAAACTTTGATTGTGGGTGCTCGAATGCATCGAGATGGCTTACATGCCCGATGATGATCCGACCCTTTTTGGCGCTTTTAGCATGCATTTTTACCAAAATGATTTCCAAATCAAAATAACAAAGAGCTTTCATAATAATCCTAAAACGATTTGGGGGATAGACATTAGATCATAAATGGAAGAATCAAAAGACCTCGATTCCTATTTGACGAAGGATTTACAAACTTTATTTTCAAAACATCATTGATATATATTGTGTTCTAAAAATGAACTTTTATATAAATTAAATCCTTTGTGCATAGGGTTAAAGAGCTACAGCACTACTTTCGTAATAATTACATAAACTTAAGAATCAATAATAGAAGTATCAAAGGCCCTTGATTACTATTCGGGCAAAGGATTTGAAAACCTTGTGTGTTTTTCCAAAATGTCATATGAAATGTATATTTTGTCTAAAAATTAAACTTTTGCTAAATCAAACCCTTCGTACATAGGTGCAAAATGAGGAACGGCACTACTTCCAAATAACTCACAATGAGGCTTAGAATAAACTTTTAAACACACACACACACACACACTTACACATACACACACACACACACACTTTTATGCATAGAAAATCAATAAGATGCGGTACCGTATTTTCTCGGGAGTCGAGGGGTGCCTAACACCTTCCCCCCACTTAATCTGGCCCCCTAATTCCACGAATCTCGGGTTTCAGACCAATCTTACGAAGTCACATATTGGACCATATTGCGAAAACCTTCAAAATCGGATGAGTTGGTACATCTATTTACATTATACCAACTGGCGGCTATGTCCCATTCTGTCCAATCATAGAAATAATCAAATCAATCTTTTCAAAGTCGTCGACAGTCTTGTCGGTATCGCTTTCCTAAAACCTCACCCTTTAATAGAATCCATAGACATAGCGAATCATGGAAGGGTAAAACAAACAACACAAACATAGGAAAGACGGACACATTAATATTTTTCCCGGCGTTGACAGGCATTCTAATCGGTGGAGTTCTCACTTTCCAGGCTCGCAAACGGGTTTTAGGACAAATTTGCACATAAAACCGATAGAGTTTAGTTTTGAGAATTGGAAAAAATGGATGCATGTTAATGCATGTTTTACATGGGTTTTTTAATCTTT
Source organism: Panax stipuleanatus (assembly GCA_020205555.1). NCBI lineage: Eukaryota > Viridiplantae > Streptophyta > Magnoliopsida > Apiales > Araliaceae > Panax > Panax stipuleanatus. Next base: position 18,375,666 of record CM035119.1, on the reverse strand, counting down.
TATTGCAAAACGGAGTTAATATTATTATTATTATTATTATTATGACAGGATGATGACGTTATGGAGAGATATACGACAATGCTCTCCATTCGCTTTTTGTATGTCAAGAAATATGATGATATTTGGATATACGAGAAGAGACTTCCCATAACATTGGGTTTTTCTGAGGTTGACATACCCTAAGGTTACTCTCGCGGACTTTTTGACATGAAGTTTCCCAGATCTTCGCAACTTAGTGGATGAGAATGAATTCGATCTTTTGATTGGAATGAATCTGAGTGGATGTCTTTCCAGAGCCTTAACGAGTAATGCTCCTTTGAGTCCAGTAATGAACATTCGACGAGTTCGCCTCTTGATGGAGGAATCACACAATATGCATACATTCATATATATTCATTGTTCCTCATCGTATGTATATGATGACATTGTGCGAAGTACTAAAATAAAGCATCAAGGATAAAAGTGATAAGACATACATCACATAATATGATAAAATAAGGCACACGCAGCAAAATAAGCATACAATTTAAGGCAATGAATTTAAACATAAAGGGAAAACATTAGGAATCAAATGCGGCTTAAGCCTTCTTAAAAACTCCCCAATAGAGTTGCCATCTGTGGACGCCGGGATTTATTCGTTTAAGCTTTTAAAGATCGTGGATTGAGGGGAATATTTGAAAAAAACCAACATAAATGTCGACGGGTTCGAAAGTTTGATATTAAAGTGGGCCAATTAAACAGAGTGGTTAGTTAGTAAAGATTTAAATGGATGTACCAACTCATCCAAATTTTGAAGTTTTGATAATCGAGATTACCCATTATGTGACTCCATAAAATTTGTCCGCAATCGAGATTCATAGAGTTTGAGGACTTGCTTAAGCGAGGGGAAGATCTTAGGCTCCCTCCGACTTCTATGAAACACGATTACCATTATCCTAATATTTTCCTTAAAAAATTTAAATAAATTGCCTCGAGAAACGTGAGGTGTGTGCATTGTGTTCTATGCCTATATGAATTGTGTCGTTGGGAAAAATCTAGGGTATCATCTCCTAGAGCCAATTTGATTTCATAATTTGAAATTAAAATTTAAGGTTAAGTCTCCTAGATTTGAGTCGAATCGTACAGTATAAAGTATCATCTCCTATGTCGTCTTAGTCAAAAGGTAGGGTATCGTATCCTAGAGTTGAGTCGAATCATAAAACATAAGGTGGAATCTCATATTTTAAGTTAAAATTTAGGATATAGTCTCCTAGAGTTTAGTCAAATCGTAAAACGTGAGATATCGTCTAAGTCATCTAGGGATTCGTCTCTTAGGAACAAATCGAATCGTAAATTAAAAAATATAAGGTATCGTCTCATATGTTAGCTAAATCGTCTAGGGTTTTATATCTTAGGGTCTTCAAAGTTTTCGTGAGTGCATATCTTGAAAGAAACTTTCAAGCCTCTTTGAAACTATGTACAAAGGATTTAATACAAAAGAAAAGTTTCGTTACACAAGAAAATTATGGTGTCGTTTAGGAAAAACGTTGTTTTGCAACCCTTCGTCAAATATAAATCAAGACTCTCCATTACTTCCAATTTTAGCCTATAATTAATCTAATAGCCTAATTTGATTCATTTTTAAGAAGTTATTTGTAATTTCGTTCAAAAATCATTTTCGTATGTCGACAGGTAAATTCAAAAATCGAAAAATAGGGTTGAAGCTACCCATAGGCATGTAAGCCATCTAAATAACTTTAAGCACCTCAAAATAACAAAATCCACTATCAAGGGGGCGTTAAACTCAATTTCGTGACATTAAAACCCTCAAAATCGTTTTAAGACCCGAATTACATTTATATTCATTGAATCGCAAAAGTACAACCGTCGTCTATGCCCATCATGGGAATATCGTTCAATTCCCGTTAAACACAATATTTAATGTTCTTGAATTCATTCTTAGGCTCACATAATTCGTAATCACATCCAACAAAATGTCGAGATCTATAAATGAGGTTTAGAGTTTAGAAAATGACTTCCATAAACTCCTAAATCCACGATCTTTAAAACTTAAAAGGAAAAAATCCTGACGTCGACATAAGACTTTTAAAAGATTTAGTGCTTGTTCGTTAATGATTTATATAATTTTTAGAATCTTATTTTTCTTTCAATAGTATATTTTAAACTAGAGTTACATACTTTTTATAAAATTTGTAGGGAATTAATATTTTCACAAATAAATATGATAGTTCCACAAGGTCACTCTCATGTAAATAGTAAATAGGTCTCACACTTATGTGAGAGAGATATTGTGGAAATATCAAATATTACTTATAAAAATATGAATTCTCAATTTGTATTTTTTTTAAATTTATGTATTATATAAAAATACTTGTATATGCATAAATAAACTTTAAAATAGTAGACAACATTTAATAGATCCATTAGTTCCCACAAATGATTTTTAAATTATATTATATATTCATGTATATATATATATATATTGAATCATTGTATATATTTTACTGGATACGAAGAGTTTGTGTTGTATCCAAAAAATAGAGAATCTTAAAAGATTGACTCGGCATTGATTCATGGGGAATCAAAAGAATTTGGTAAAATTATTGGATAAAATCTAATAGTACCTTGTTTTGAATAATGACTAAGTTGGGAGGGCTAAATTTTCCAATTAATTTAGTTTTTTTTCTTCCGCTATGTTTATTTGCAAGTATTATAATTTTGATATTATAATTCATGGAATTATAATTCCAAGATTATTAATCTTTGAATTATAATATCAAGATTATAATTATAATCTTAAGACTGTTAAGTCATTCTATAATCCTTAAATTAATAGTCCAAAGTCTAAATTTAAAAACAAACAAGATACTTGAAATAAATAGTTTTATCCCAAGTATAATCTTTACAAACAAACATAGATATATTGTTTACTTTATTTTATTTTATTTTTTATAAAAAGAGTTTTAATGTATGAAATTCGTTTGTTTAACCTAAATAATTAGAAATTAACCAAATCACAGTATCACGCTTACAAGATCTGCACATATTTGAGTATAGATGAATGGAGAAAAAAATACTACATTTTATAATATCCGGGTAATATTTATACGACCAGAACAAATATGTATATATAGTGCAATTTTTACACTTATTTTAATGACAATTTAAAATTTCTGTTATCGGCATAATCAATGGTCCAAAACAAAGATGATTGTATTGTCAAATCGAAAACAATGTTGTCAGATTAAATACACATCAAAGACACTTAAATTATTTTTGAAAATTGATATTTTTACATGAACTTAGCAAGAGGCTGCAATACCACTCAAGCCAAATGATTTCGATGATATTATTTGTTTCTCTTTTTATCTTTGAATTCCTATTTAATAATTAGGGCTGTAATGTAAGAGATTCATGTGGGAAAAAAAATTTGCATGTGAAAATATAAATTTTCTTATTATTTTAACAATATTATTTTTTTTGAAACATTGTCAAATGCAAAAAAGAAAAATAAATCAAAATGAGGTAAAATGAGAAGATCTTGTGGAAGTCTTTTTCCATTAATTTCACTATAATGATGAATAGTGAGTAAAATGCAGTTAGTCAACTCTCTAACTTTCCCATCCAATATTAACGGACTATATTCAATGAATAAATGTAACAAGCCACACATTTTTCTTTTTTGATAGGCACTGTTTGTCTACGATACGAGAAACAGTACAATTATCTTTTTCCTTTTCGAGTTTCTTAAAAAGCAAACAAACAAAACCTAACATCTATTACCAAACAAAACTCTCCTGTACAAAAGTTGACTTAATTCGGACATCCATTTCGCTTGTGAGTAATTGATCCACCAGGACGCAGCTCTACTTATCTATATAAATATATAATAAAGTAAAATTAATTTTTTTGGTATTTGATAGGAGAATAAAATTTAACTACTATTAAAATACTTTTTAAAATCTTCCTAATTTTATTTAATTTATTTTAAATAGACTTAAAATTATATCTATATAAATATAAACCTAGAGCTTAATTAGAACTAAAACTATTTTTAAATATACTCTGTAATTCCATAAATTATCACTTCCACCCCCAATGATTACTAATACAATTGTAGTAATCAGGGGCGGATCAATGACTATTTTTTTTTTCAGTAGAAGCAAATTTTAATTAATTTTTTTGTTGAAATTAAATAAAGAAAATTTGAATTATTCATAATATTAACTAATCATAATAATGTTTACAAATTACAATAAATATTCATAATCCAAACTAAAAAATAAATTTCAAATAAAATTTTTTTAGATACAATTTAGAAATTTATTTCGGTTACTTATCATAATTCAATTTGAATTATTCCTCAAATGCTCAAAGTTCCAAACCAAATTTGCTTTCTATATTCAAACTAAATCATGAATTAATTTCAAAGCATAAACCAATTTTGGTATCTTTTTATAACTTTCAAATAAGTTTTACTTGAAATAAGAGAAACAAATCATTCAAAATTTATACTCAGCACACCAAAAAATTTACAGGATCCATTAGTTAGATGCATGAAAGTAAAGTGATTATAACAACTAGAAATGAGGTGCTGCTAAAGGCTCATAGTCGTTTTCTATTTTTATTTTTCATTGTAAAATAAGCAAAAGCATTGTAAGCTATCACAATAAAAGATAGAAACTACTCAACCAAAATGATCACATTTTCAATTGAAAATCAAACAACCCAAAAATAAAAATTCAATCAGACTAAACAAACAGTAACTATAGTCAACCAAATTAATAACAAAAAAAAAATTCAAACTTGTATCAAACAACCACTCACAGTTCACACCTTGATGTTGTGTATGCTTCTAAGATTTCATCACCAGACCTTAAAACTAAGAAGAGTTCTGTACTTTTATTTTGAATTGATTTATGAATTTTTTTTTTGCTCCCTCAAAGTTTAACTCTTCATTTAAACGTATTAACTTATATATCTACCCCTACCTCTATACCTATAAAAAAAATCCAACAAGGGCAGCTGCCTATACTGCCCTTTAAACAGATCCGTCCCTGATGATAATGAAATGTTTTTTTTGAAGAGTCTCATCTTTGAGAGTATAATATAATTTCATAATCAAATATATCATACTATTACAATATTAATAATCAATCAAGCCTCATAGAAGAGGAATAAACAAACTCACAAACAAACATCACATAAAGAGTAAATAAATTTTTATAATAAAAAAAATAAACTCACCTACTATAAAAATTGAACCTAAGGTCTAAATGTTAGAGTATCTCAGTCTTAATCACTATACTAAGACCTCATCAGCGTACATTCATTTTTCATTAAAATCAAACATCATTACACAATAATCTAGGTCAATTGATCTAAGAATATATAGCTATAATCCACTAGTTCCTCTTTTGCAAAAGTTAAATGAGAAGAATGAAAATTGTGTTCGATGCAATAATCAATTTAGTCTTTGATTTGATCTTTTTCTACCAAATGCTATATTTTTAACTTCGTAACAAATGTTGTGCATATATATATATATATATATTGTAGACATTCAAAAAAAATTTTCCCTGTTACTAACTCTGTAGGAGGACAAAGCTGTCTTTTCAATTCAATCCCGGTCTCAATACCGGGCCATTAGTTCAACCCCAGTCTCAATACCGGGCCATCAGTTCAACCTCGGTCTCAATATCGGGCCATCAATTCAACCCCGGTCTTAACCCGGGAAGTACAGGTCAACCCTGGTCTCAACCCGGGAGGTAGAGGTCAGCCCCGGTCTCAATCCGGGAAGTATAGGTCAGCCCTGGTCTCAACCCGAGAGGTCAGGTCAACTTCAGAAACAATCCTGAAACATCACAACATCTCCAGAGGAAAACCTAGAGCGACCAAGTCAGCCTTAGAGATAACACTGAGGACAAACAGACTATAATGAAATCCAAATCTTGGAAACGATCCCAAGAAGCCAACTGAAGGCCATGCCGCCACTAAAGGCAACCCCGGGAGGGGTAAAACGGTCATTTTACCAACTCTAAGCCGATCCGATCATGCTCAAGCTGAATTGATGCCACCAAGGTCAGAACGAACCATAACGATGATCCCGAGTGCAAACAGCGCAAGACAGCTCAACGGATAAACTACGGGGATTCGAAAACCTAGTTATGAACCCGTCCTCTTGGACCCAGAAAATGTTTTATCCCATGTCATTGTGACACTCTCGGCGAGGGCTTTCCGAAAATGTATCGCACGCCTCAAACGGACGCTCCGACCAAAAGTTAGAAAGTTTCGAATCAGACCTAGCGTTGCTCCGAGTGCACGTACTTCGAGATGACGGGACCCGCCACGTGGGCCCCACCACATGGAGCCGCACCTCTACTTGCGGCATGAACAGGTAGAGTGGAGGCTCCCTGGCCTATATATAGAGGTGCACCCCCCTCTCATTTTAAAAAAAATCAGAAACGCTCCGAACCTCTGCTCGTTTGGTTTTCCGGCTATTTTCTTGTCTTCCAAACCCAAATTTTTTCAATCTAACACGTAGATATACCCCAATACTATCACATATCATAAAATAACCTGTAGATTTGGACGTTTAAAGCCTACGATTTGGCAAGAAGCCCGTGTAGCAGTCCATTGCGAGTATTTTTACGATTAGCAAGTCAATACTACTACTTTACACTGTTTTGCACTTGCACATCAAATTTTATTTTCTAAATATGCCCAGAACTCAGTTTCGTAGCCGTTTTTTGCTAACTTTTGGCACAGTTTAGTACCTAAACGCATTTTCTAGCATTTCTATAACTTAAATTGACGATCCGTCGCTTCCGGCAGCTTTTATATACTTGCATCTTCGTTATTGGCAACTTCGCCGGACTGGGTTATCTTCCCAGTCCGGGTTTGGCTTTTTTTTTTTTTGTATATATTTAACTATATATATACTAACTTTTCAATTCTGTCAAACCCGGATATCAAATCTGCGGTAGTTTACTACTTTTATATATAAATATGTATATATAAGCAGCCTTCACCACACTGGGTTATCTTTCCAGTCTTGGTTGACTACTTTTCTATATATATATATATATATATATATATATATTAGTTCGGCTTGGATTATTCTGTGGCCTTTTTACTGTTTTTATATATATATATATTTATGCATATATAAGCAGCCTTCACCACACTAGTTTATCTTTCCAGTCTTGATTGACTACTTTTCTGTATATTTACATTTCAGTTTGTCCTGGATCATTTTGTGGCCTTTTTACTATTTTTGCACCATTCACCATACTGGGTTATCTTCTCAGTCTTGGTTGACTACATTTTTGTACATTTACATTCTTGTCCGGGCACAGACGTGAAATCCCATCGCCCTTTTTACTGTTTTTTCTATATATATACTTAAATTTTGTCCAGCCTGGATTATTCTGTGGCTTTTATATAGCTTATATATATATATATATATATATATATATATATTTCAATTCCATTCTGGGAAACAGTGTGAAAACTCATCGCCCTTTACAGCTTTCGTATATATAATTGTATATAGATTGCTTTACTCACTTTTATTAAATTATTGCTTTATATAATCATTTTATATGAATCGACACTAACATATCTGTAGGCGAACTAGATTTATTTAAATCTCGCCAACTCTAGCTTTCAAACGGTTCAAAATCGGTACAGACGGAACCGGGAAGCTAGAATGGCTGAGATTTATTTAAATCTAGATTTTTTCTAGTTTCAGTCATAAAAGCTACCTCGCAGCCTTTAAATCGCTATCTAGTGGGAACGAGATGCTTCGGCCAACTGCGAACCAGGATTTACTGATGAATCCTTGGTTCTGGCGATATTTGGATATCTTTTATGTACAAATTTGAGCTGTGTAGGTATATTGGCCTCCCTATGTGAGCCTAGGAATCATGGGATTCATGATCAAACTGATCAGAATCTGATTCCCACGATGGACAATTTCCACTTTACAGATGTACCCTGCCAATTTTTTTTTGTAAAAATGTACATACAAAAGACCTGAAAACGGTTATCCAGATTTAAGGTCTCAACATAGTGAAAATATGGTTTGTCGTGTCAGAGTCCCTCCAATGGTTGTCATGCCCATGAGGAGACCGAAACCTGTATATATGTTGTGGTCGAGGATGCTTCGCAGCTCGACAATCACCATTCAAATTGAGCCTTAAGGCTGAAACGATAAAATTGAAGTATCGATATGCTTCAATTCCTATGTTAGCGTAAGGGTTTGAAAAACTTCTTTCAAAACATCACTTGAATAATCTTTTCATAAAAAGAAGCTTTTGCAAATCAAATCAAACACTTTTGCAAATCAAATCAAAGACTTTTTGCAAATCAAATCAAACCCTTCGTATATAGGTTATACGATGCACAGACATGCTTTCAATCAAACATAGGCCCAATGTTCAAACAGCATTCATACACACATTACAGATTTAAAAGGGAAATATTGAAAAGATGCAGTACCGTGTTTACACGGGAGTCATGGGGTGCCTAACACCTTCCCCACACTTAACCAAGCCCTCGAACTCAAAACTTCAGTTTCAAAGATCAAGTTTCGACAGTGTCCAGCAATTGGGCCTTTTTCAAACAAAACTTGGTTAAGTTGGTACAACCATTTTAAATCTACCAACTGGCGACTCTGTAAAACGTTCAAATCTTCGATATGATACATGTTGTCCTTTTTCTAAAAAACCCTTCAAAACCTTTTTCGAAATAAAAAGAGTAAGGGTAGAGATAACTTAGGAAAAGAGAAAGAGATTCGGGTTGTGACCCGACCCGCGGATTTTTTCCGACGTCGACAGATGGCGACTCTATTGGGGTCAGTAAGAGGGCTTAGGCCGCGTTCAAATCTTTTCAAACATTTCCCTTTCAAAACTACGTATGTGTGAATGCTACGTCTTTACATCGAATGAATGCATGAATGCTGCGAATGAATGTGAACGAATGTTTTCCTATTTTTTAATGCTTCGCACCCATATTTGTGCTTCGCACCAATGTAATCATATGCATACGGTGAGACGTGATGTATATAACTGTATGTTGTGTGATTCCTCCTTCGGGAGGCAAAACCTGTCGGTGATAAGTAATGACTCTGGGGACGGTTAAGTCTCTGGGGGCTCATAAAAATGCACCACCCAGATTTGCTCCAGTTGAATGATCGAATTAATTTCCCCTCTAGTAGATTGCGATGATCTGGGGACCTTCATGCCAAAAAGCCACGAGAGTAGCCTAAGATAGGTCAGCCTCTGATTAACCAAATCAGATGGGAAGCTTCTTCATGCCTTCCTCTTTCAATTCAATGTCAAGTTTTCAAATTCCAAATGTAAAGGAGCACAATGTAAATATCATAATGAAAGATTTACATTCCTTGTCATATACATCCTGTCATGTTATCCTTTCATCAAAACAACTGACCTCTATTTTGCAGAATAAGATTAAAAAACTATAAAAACACATCATGGCATGCATCCTATCCCTACCTACATTAGGAAATTGACACGCCTACATTTTATTGTACGTGAAAAATTGGTCCTGTCACTAAATCTAAGTCTAAGAATGCACTAAGTCCATCCACGGACATGACTTCAAGTGCTCAGCCAGAATCCACCCCTGTTGCTATGGAAGAGTTTGAAAGACTGAAGAATCAGATAGCCGAATTGGCCAGTTTCCTAAGAGAGCAAAGTAAAGCTCTTAAAGGGAAGCAATCCCAAGCTCACACAGAACCGGAAACACCTGGTGGTAGTAGTAGCGGTCAAGAGATCGAAAAAGCCGAAACTCAGATTCCTGGAACACAAAACCAGGACCCAACCAACAAAACCCCTGAAATCACCATCCTCAACAAAAAGCAAGAAGCTGGTGACATTCTGAAGAAAGTACAGAAGATGGAAGAAACCATCCGGTCTATTAAAGGGACTGGGGCATTTGGCAGTGTCAATTATTCAGACCTCTGTATATTCCCTGGGGCTCGTTATCCCGAAAAATTTAGAACTCCTAATTTTGAGAAATACGATGGATTGGGATACCCTTATACTTACCTGAAAGTATTCATTAGAGAACTCAAATCCTATGCAGAGGACGAGAAGCTGCGAATGCAATTATTTCAGAAGAGTTTGACCGAAGAGGCCAGAGCCTGGTATGCCCGTCTAGACAAATCCAAAATTCACAGTTGGGAAGAGTTAGCCCATGCTTTTCTCAATCAATATAGTTTCCAATCTCATCTGGCTCCAGATAGATACCAAAAAACCAAAATCAATAAACAAAACACTGAATCATTCAGAGAATATGCTCAACGATGGAGGCGGGTCGCAGCATAAGTCATTCCACCTATGAATGAGACTGAGTTAGTCATGACCTTCATCGACATTCAAGAAGCTCCATATTATGAGAGGGTTCTATCAGGTATAGGAAAACCATTCTCTAAAATGATCAAACACGGAGAGATGGCAGAAATGGGGCTGAAGTCCGGGAAGATAAAGGATCTAACCGCCTTGGAAGCCGTTGTCGAACATATCCAGTTCGAAAATTACGGGAGTAATCACCGGAGGGTACACAAAAAGAAAGATGAAGAAGTTTCCTTAGTGTTACAAGGATAGAATCAAAGAGGCGAGTCAAACAGTATGCCTATTCAAAGGAGGAACTATACCCCTTTCCAAGCTCCAGTACAGCCTTCAAATCCTCCATTTCAGAAAAACATGGAGGTCAGGCGTCGAAGAGCTTTCACCCCTCTAGGGGATTCACTCGAGAATGTGCTAAAACTGGTGACGGCACAGAAGAAGATGGTACAACTCCTTCCACCAACCAACATTGGTGGATGGAATTTTGACCCAAGCAAGAAGTGTGATTACCATTTCGGATCCCCGTGCCATGACACTCAAGATTGTTGGTCGCTCAAGCACAAAGTCCAAGACTTAATTGACAATGGAGAGATTGTGGTGACCAAACTAGAACAACTGCACGTGTAGAACAATCCTCTCCCACAACATAAAGAGGATAATGTCAATATGATCAGCACAAGAAATGGAGAAGGATCCAAATACCTCTGTTATGTGGGAGAGTTAACTCCATCCAGCAACATCAGCCAAGACAGTTGCGAAGTCTCAGAAAGAAGATTCCTGATAGAGCAAGAGATAAAGTCTATCAAGGAACAAATAGAACAGTTAGCAGAACTGGTCGTCTACCAGCATCAAATCACCAGACAGATGTTGAAACAGGTTAACCAGTCTTACGTCGATCGTCCTCCCACACCGGAGATCAATCCCAAGAGGGATCACTACCGGTCTCATAAGCATTAACCTTGGACTGACAAGGTGGCCAAAGATGAGAATTCCCATGCTGGTAGGAAATTCTTATTTCAAAGGAATTTCACCAACCTGAAGCAGCCAATGGAGAAAATCCTCCAGATGTTAATCAACGAGGGAATGGTTGCAGATCTATTACCTCCATTGAACCCTCGATCCAATAAATTCAAGCCAGACCAAATATGTCAGTACCACTCCAATGCACCCAGCCATGATACTGAAGATTGCTGGGCACTTCATAATCTGATTTAGAACATTATTAAAAACGGTGAATTGATAAAAAAGAATCGGGATTATGGCCTCCCAGATGAAGACATTCTCTTTATCCCCACTGCATGGAATCAGGATACAGTGGTTGTGGTTTTCTGTGATAAGGAGCCATCCCTCACACCCTTAGTACTACTAGGGAAAGGGATCCAAGAAACACAAAATTTTGTGAAAGTGGCCGCATCTGAGCCTTTAATCTTGCCCTTCAGACCTCAGTATCCAGTTATCAATCTGAAGAGGGTCCCATGGAACTATGGGAATGACGAAGGTTCCTCCTCAAACAACATTGCCATTGTACCAAATGATAATCCATTGTACCTGCCTCAGCGGGTGACCAAATCAGTCATCAAAGCCAAAGAAAAGATGGCTGAAGAGAAAATCAAAGAGTTCCTCAACAAAATGGGACACAATGAAATCAAAATAGTGCAAAGTCTGAAAGATGCACCCAAGTAAATATCCATCTTAGATCTTATTTTATCCTAGGTGGATCATCGCGACATTCTAATAAAAGTACTGAAAGAAGCCCATCTGCCACATACCGTGGATGCCGAGAAATTTCATCACGTGGTAGAACACATTTTCAACAACAATGTGATATCTTTCACTGACGATGATATCCCTGCAGAAGGGACGGGCCATCGTAAGTCCTTGCATATAGCTGTGATGTCTTCCGGGTATGTGATCGGAGGTGTGCTCATAGATGGAGGATCGTCCCTCAACATCTGTCCCTACGACACCTTGGAGAGAATGAAGATCAATTCGAATCGAATTAAAACCAGTCATGTGGTAATCCGAGCTTTCGATGGATCTCGCCGACAAGCTATGGGAGAAATAGAGCTTCCATTAGAGATTGGCCCACACACTTTCTATGTGTCCTTTCAGGTGCTCAACATCGCCACTAGATACAACTTATTGATGGGCAGGCCATGGATCCATATGGCAGGGGCAGTGCCAGCCACCCTCCATCAACAACTCAAATACATTATCAACGACATCCTTATTGATAAGTAGGTTTTATACCTACTTATTATCTATCAACTTGCTAGAATTATGGCTTAATCTCAGGCATTTTAGTGTCTTTTGATATGTTTTATCTTTATTTTGTAGATTTCAGCCATGAAGCTCAAATGGCATGGAATGGCATGATAATGGCACAAAATGGCATGGAATTGGCAAAAGGCAATGTGGAGAGCTTATGAGGAAACAATGGATGAGCTTGGCATGAGGACTGGCATATGGCATATGAAAAAGGGCCTCAAAGCAGTAAGACGTGAAGGAGAAAGAAGTAAGCAAGATAGCAGCACAACACCAGCAATTCACCAGCAGGAAACCGCCCCGCGCAGCCGCGCCGGGTTAAAAAAAAATAGCCGCATGCTCGCGCCAATTAGTAGAGTCCAGAGACTCCTCTGGATATCAACGCGCCAGCGCCCCACATGTATTACGGGGCCGCGCGGCCGCACCAGTCAAGAAATTGACTTTTTACTTAGTTTTGCTGCTGAGTGTGTATTCTATATATTGGGTGTTTTTGCAAGAGACAAGAGGGACTTAACATTCATTACCACCATTCATTACCTAGTTCTATTTCTTATTTTCTAGGGTTAGAGAACTAGAGAGGGGTTTTGGAGACTAACTCTTGCTCTCATCTAGTTCTAGTAGATTTCATTGTTAGGGCTTCACTTTGGGTTTGATTGTGGTCTGAACTTGAGCTTGAAAGCTTCTATTGAAAGGAGAACCACAAGATTTGCATTTTCCATCTCTCTACTCTCTTTACTTTCATATTTGCTTCAATGCTTTGCTCAAATCCAATAATGGTTATTAGTTCCGAGACGAACGAACTACCATTATGGGATTCTAATGAATCTTATTGCTTAGTCTAGGTTTGTATGCCTCCTTGATATGTATTCTTGATTTTGTATGGTTTGCCTAGCATGGTTGTATTGAATGTTTAGATGCTTGATCACCATCTACTGTAATAGTCTATATGGAATTGAAAGAGGAAGTATAAACTTAGATTTTGCCATGCTAGCATATGTTCGTGAAACTTGCATGTGATGAATTTTATGATTCATAATCCAGATAGAAATATACCGGCTTACCATATGTAGTCAATTGGGAGCTTGCACTTAAATCGATATTGCTTGTAAATCACATAGGCATATAGCAATTTAGGTTTTATTGATGTTCATGTGAATTCTATCTCTTTTGTGGATTTTGTATGATAGGGACTTGGTTTATTGAAAGATAGCCATTTCTTACATTCGTGCTCTCGACTAGCAATCCTAGGTAATTAATTATGCTTGACATGAGGTGTGTAATCTGGACGATGCAATAGGTGAAGTTAGGATCCCATACTTCTCTATTTGAATCCCTCGTCTATTAATTAGTTAATTTTACTTTAAAATCATTTTAGATATTAAAACACACTTTGATACTCGTTTGAGTAGCCGAAATTAGCTATAGAATTGTTGCATGATAGTTTAAACTTAATTTCTTTTCTCCATGGGAACGATCTTGACTTATCTTATATTACTTGTTGACCGTGTATGCTTGCACGCATTTGTGCCCATTTTGTTAACACCGAAACGGCGCAACAAGTTTTTGGCGCCGTTGTCGGAGAGTAGTTTTTAGTTTATTACTATTGACATCAATTTTTGTTAGATTTGTCTAACTTAAACAAATCACTTCTTATCTCATTTCTAATTAATTTTTATTTGTGTTTCAGGTACTTGTGTTTAGTATATGCACACTCGAGCAACCAATCCTGCGTTGGTGCCTCTACAAGATAACATTAATGGCAGAGCTTGGAGAGCGAACACAAGAAATACTAACACACAAGGAGAACCTTAACAACTAGAGCAAATGGCAGCCGAAGAATAGAGAGCCGAGAATAGAGCATTGAAGGACTAATCAATACCGAAGATAACTGATCTGCAGTCCAGTATAGTTCGGCCAGCAATAGCTGCAAATACTTTTGAGATTAAAATAGGGACACTTCAAATGGTTCAGAATACAGTCCAGTTTGGAGGTGCAGCTACAGAAGATCCCAATGAGCATATCTTGAGCTTTATCGAGATATGAGACACATTTAAATTCAACAATGTGTTTGATGATGCTGTGAAGCTTCGCATATTTCCCTTCACCTTGAGGGATAAAGTGAAGAGTTGGTTGCATTCACTACCCTCAAGATCAATCACTACATGGGAGGACTTAGCACAAAAGTTCCTCGCCAAATTCTTTCCCATGACCAAGGCAGCTCAGATGAGGAGTGCCCTGTCTCATTTGCACAACAACAGGGGTAATCTTTATATGAGGCATGGGAACGATACAAAGAAATGCTCAGGAAATGTCTGCATCATGGAATGCCATACTGGATGGTGATAAGTTCATTTTATAATGGTTTGGGATGTCAGTCGAGGCCGATTATCGATGCCACATCAGGAGGAGCTCTATGGGCCAAGGACTATCCGACAGCATAAGACTTAATTGAGACTATGGCGGCCAATGAATATCATAATCCGACATCCAGAATGCCACAACCAAAAGTAGCTGGAGTCTTGGATGTGGATGCCGTCACGGCCCTTTCAGCTCAGATGGCTGCAATGTCAAAGAAGATAGACTCTATGGCTGAAAATAGAGTTCAACAATTTACTTTTATATGTGAGTTGTGTGCCGGAGCACATCCGATAGAACAGTGTGCCATCACTACAGAGTCGGTTTAGTTCGTCAGCAACTATCAGAAGCCTCAGAATCAGTTTTCAAACTTTTACCATCCAAACAATCGAAACCATCCTAATTTCAGTTGGAGCAACAACCAAAATGCTCAACAGCCTCAACCATCTCAACAATTTCAACATCCTCAATACCAACCCCTTCAACAACAACAACCATACCAAAGTGCTCAACAGTCACTATATCAACCCTACCAACAACAAAAATCTCAGCCACAGCAGCCTCAACAGCAGTATGCCCCGAGACAGTCACACCCACCAGGATTTCATCAACCATAACATCAACATAATCCAGCTCCTAGTCAACAATCCGAGGAGAGAACTGAGATAGAAGAACTTAAGTTATTGGTTAAGAGTCAAGCGGTGTCTCTCAAAACATTAGAGACTCAAATAGGCCAAATTGCCAATGCAGTCCTCAACAGACCGCAAGGGACTCTTCCAAGCAGTATAGAGGCAAATCCAAGAAAGCGGGATGGTAAGGAACAGTTCCAAGCCATTACATTAAGGTCTTGGAAGCAGACTGCTGAACTGGAGGCTGGCGCGGCCTCACCCCAAGAAGAACAAAATATGGAGCGGGCGCGCCCAAGTACAGAAAATTTTGAAGAAATTTTGTCTGATGGGAAAGATGGGGACAAGGCAGTTGAGACAGATAAGGAGGTATCCACCGAGAAAAGCAATGTCCCGCCACAAGTGATATACCCTTCTGCAGCATATCCACAGAGGATTCAGAAGCAGAGATTGGATAAGCAGTTCATAAAGTTTTTGGAGGTATTCAAGAAACTGCAGATAAACATTCCCTTTGTCGAAGCTTTGGAATAAATGCCGAGCTACACAAAGTTAATGAAGGGGATACTGTCAAGGAAGAAGAAGCTAGAGGACTATGAAACAGTGGCCTTAACAGAGGAATGCAGTGCAGTCTTACAAAGAAAACTACCTCCAAAGCTTAAGGATCCAGGAAGTTTTACGATACCGTGCTCTATTGGGAAGTTGTCCTTCAACAAGTGCCTATGCAATTTGGGGGCAAGTATAAATTTGATGCCACTATCGGTGTTCACTCAATTAGGATTGCCAGCTCCTAAGCCGACAAGCATATCATTACAACTAACCGATAGGTCCATCACCTACCCTAGAGGTATTGTAGAGGATGTGTTGGTGAAGGTGGACAAATTTATATTCCCTGCAGATTTTATCATCCTGGACTTCAAGGAATACAAAAACATGCCAATCATCCTTGGGAGACCGTTTTTAGCTACTGGGCGAACACTCATAGATGTACCGAAAGAGGAATTGACTATGAGGGTTCAAGACCAAGAGGTCATGTCCAATGTCTTTAAATCTATGAAGTTTCCCACGGATGAAGAAGAATATTTCAAAATTGATACTGTCGACAGGATACTGCATGAGGAGACTGAACACTTGATGAGCACGGATCCACTAGAGAGTGCTCTACAGGGAGACTCTGACATGGAGAAGACAGATGTGGTGGAGTGCATACAAATTTTAAACACGGTGCCTCAGATGCGAATGTTTAAGATTCCCATCGAACCACTCGGACATACCGGGGAGTCATCAGTGCGACTAAAGCCTTCTCTTGAAGTGGCTCCCACACTTGATTTAAAACCTCTTCCTTATCATTTGAGATTTACATATCTGGGGGAATCTTCCACGTTATCGGTTATTATTGCCTCTGCTCTATCATCCGACCAGGAGAGCAAATTGTTGTGGGTTCTAAGAGAGTTCAAATCAGCTATTGGGTGGACCATAGCTGACATCAAAGGGATCAGCCCTTCCTACTGCATGCACAAGATACTCTTAGAGGATGACAGCAAGCCATCAATAGAGCAACAACGGAGATTGAATCCGATTATAAAAGAGGTTGTCAAAAAGGAGATCCTCAAGTGGTTAGATGCTGGAATAATTTATCCGATCTCAGACAGCTCTTGGGTGAGCCCGGTGTAGTGCGTCCCAAAGAAGGGAAGCATGACAGTCGTGACAAATGAGAAGAATGAGCTTATTCCTACCAGGACAGTTACGGGATGGAGAGTCTGCATGGACTATCGCAAACTGAACAAAGCTACAAGGAAAGACCATTTCCCCTCCCGTTCATTGACCAAATGCTTGATAGGCTAGCAGGCCAAGACTACTATTGCTTCCTAGACGGTTACTCAGGGTATAACCAAATTGTTATAGCCTGAGAGGACCAAGAGAAGACCACCTTCACGTGCCCATACGGTACATTTGCATTTAGAAGGATGTCTTTCGGGCTATACAACGCTCCAGCCACTTTCCAAAGATGCATGATGGCAATATTCTCTGACATGGTTGAACACAATATAGAAGTTTTCATGGACGATTTCTCTATCTTTGGAGACTCTTTTGATATCTGTTTAGAGATTCTAGTGCTGGTGTTAACGAGATGTATGAAGACTAACTTAGTACTGAACTGGGAAAAGTGTGGTTTTATGGTACAGGAAGGCATTATTTTAGGCCACAAAGTTTCTGGGAAAGGTCTAGAGGTGGACAGAGCAAAATTGGAGACCATTGAAAGTTTACCGCCACCAACCTCAGTAACGGGAGTCTGTAGTTTTCTCGGGCACGCAGGCTTCTACAGGCGATTCATCAAAGACTTCTCGAAAATTACTAAGCCTTTGTGCAGTTTTCTTGAAAAGGATGTTCCATTCAGATTCGTTGAGGAATGCCTGGTAGCTTTCGAGCATTTAAAAAAGAAATTGACTAGGCACCCATCATTACAACTCCTGATTGATCTCTTCCATTTGAATTGATGTGCAATGTAAGTGACTTTACTGTGGGAGTCGTTTTGGGACAACACAGGGATAAGGTTTTTTATATGATATACTATGCAAGCAAAACCCTGACAGACGCCCAACTGAACTACACCACCATAGAGAAGGAGCTTCTTGCAGTGGTATATGCTTTTGACAAATTCAGATCTTATCTGATTGGGACAAGGGTAGTTGTATACACAGATCATGCTGCCATCATATACCTGATTTCAAAGAAAGATGCTAAACCTCATCTCATTCGGTGGATCCTTCTTCTACAAGAGTTTTACTTAGAGATAAAAGACAGAAAGGGGACCAAAAACCAAGTGGCTGACCACTTATCTCAACTGGAGAACCCGGGGATGGACAGAAATGACAAAGTGATGATCAATGAGTCTTTCCCGGACGAATAGTTATTCATTGTGCAAGGCGAGATGCCCTGGTTTACGAATTTTGCGAACTTCCTTGTGAGCAATATTATCCCGTTTAACTTCACTAGAGCCCAAAAGAAGAAGTTTCTACACGATGCTAGATGGTATAGTTGGGATGAGCCGTATTTGTTTAGGCAGTGCACTAATAGGATGATCAGACGGTGCATCCCAGAAAGTGAGATGGAAAGCATACTACGAGATTGCCATTCATCAGTTTATGGAGGTCATTACGGGGGTGAGAGGACAGGCACCAAAGTACTTCAGGCCGACTTTTATTAGCCAACATTGTTTAATGATGCTCATAACTTTGTCCAGAACTGTAACCCTGTCAGCGCGTGGGTAACATATCCAAGAGAAATGAGATGCCTCTGAATATGATCCTAGAGGTCGAAATCTTTGACGTCTGGGGGATAAACTTCATGGGGCCTTTTATCTCATCTTGTGGAAATTTATACATCTTGCTAGCGGTCGATTATGTGTCCAAGTGGGTAGAGGTAGCAGCCTTACCGACCAATGATGCTAGGGTGGTCTTGCATTTTCTTCAAAAGAGTATATTCACATGCTTTGGGACCCCTAGAGCCATCATAAGTGATGAAGGAACACACTTTTGTAATCGTCAGTTTTCTGCACTTTTGGCCAAGTATGGGGTGAATCACCGTATTGCTACTGCATACCATCCCCAAACAAACAGCCAGGCTGAGGTATCTAATCATGAGGTAAAGCGGATATTAGAAATGATTATGAATCCCACAAGAAAGGATTGGTCCCTCAAGCTCGACGATGCGGTGTGGGCTTACAGGACTGCCTACAAAATGCCACTGGGTATGCCGCCATATCAGCTTGTGTATGGGAAGGCCTGCCACCTCCCCATGGAGCTTGAACACAAGGCCTACTGGGCCATAAAGAAGCTGAATTTTGATTTGAAGGCTGCGGGGGAGAAAAGGCTTTTCCAACTTAATGAGCTTGACGAGTTCAGATTGCAAGCCTATGAGAACTCCAAGCTGTATAAGGAGAAGGTCAAAAGGTGGCACGACCAAAAAATTATGGAAAGAACATTTGAGCCGAGTCAAGCAGTGTTGCTGTATAACTCTCGTCTCAGACACTTTCCTGGAAAGCTTAAATCACGGTGGTCGAGCCCCTTTACGGTGAAAACTGTATTCCCGGATGGAGCAGTGGAAATTTATGATCAATACCCGGACAAGCCCTTCAAAGTGAATGGACAAAGATTGAAGCACTATCATGGCAGTGAGGTAAATCGAGAGAATGTCGCCTAGGTTCTTTCCACCACGTGACCTATTCAGACAGAGTCTAGCTTATGGACTGTAAACAAGCGCTCGATGGGAAGCACCCCATCATCTCTCTTCTCTCTCTCATATAATTCTTGCATTATATTTCTATTTCTCCCTCTTGTTTAATTCTGGTTACATGACTATATATTTTCCTCCCCTATTTAATTCTAGGCATTTTGAAAACGTTGACAATTTTTGAACAGTTTTGATGTTAGAAGCTCATTGCATACATTTTTTGACATTAGGCATTGCTGCATATATTTTTGGGAACTAGAAGCTCATTGCCTATATTTTTGGACTTAGGCATTTCTTTGCATATATTATTGGGATTTAGGAGCTTACTGAACGTATTTATGAAGTGTTTTCATATTTCATATAAGCAGATAGAATTTTTTGAGAATTTGCATACATATGACTCACTAACATAGCATTGCTAAGGATTTAAGCATACAAACAGCTTATATAGTCAAATTGTGATTATGGAATCAAGTTACATCTTATTTTTGATTGCTACGTGTGCAGGAAAGAATAGTGTTTGAAGTTGTTGCTTAAGCCTTCACATCAATGCTGCAGGAAAAAGAAAGTTCTTGGCCAGGCTCAGGGTAGCGCGACCGCGCCACTAGCAAGGCTAAATCCCGCGGGCCCGCGTCAATATGCAGACCAGAGAGACCATTCTGAGACCCCGTGCGGCCGCGCCCCACATAGAGAACTAATCGACGTGCCCGACCTTAGAAAATAGCAATTTTAAAATTTGTCAAAACTGTCCCCAGCCCTATTCCTATATCTAATGTGATCGAGCCTCCCTATCAAAACACTATAGCCTTCTCAGATATCAACCTTTGAACTCTCTATCTCCAAACCTATTCTCCTAATCCTAGCCCTAATCCTATTTCAATACACAAACCCTTTCCTTCTCCTACACAAATTCTCCCTCTCTTCCTTATATAAACCTAGCCTCCACTTCCCTACCATCAATCCATACCAAATTCTGTCAAATTTAGGGTTTGTTCAAGGTTTGTAGAGATTTTAAGAGGCAAGTTTGGGGGTTTTCTTCAGAATTCATCAAATCTAGGGTTTGCAAGTATTTATTTTCCTGAAAATCATCAATGGGGCCAAAGCGAGCACGTTCTTCCGCTCCTGCATCGCCTGCTCACAGTGACTAGGGCGAGGACACCATGGATTTGACTAGGTTCATTAGCCTGGATGCCCAAATGGAGTACTATCGGATAGCGGCCAAGACTGTTCTAAAAGAGAGGGTCTGAAGCCGGTGAAGGAGGATGGCCAATTGCTGGCCATGATCAGAGAGATGGGTTGGCAAGGGGTTTGTGCAACGCCACAGCCTGTCCTGTTGGCCATTGTCCGTGAATTTTATGCCAACGCTAAGGAAACACAGAATGGCTTTTCTTTAGTATGGGGCCAAACCATTGATTATCGTCCGACGGCGATTCGAGAAGTGTTGAGCTTGCCTCCAAACCCGGCTGGCCAAGTGAATTGGGTAGAGGCAGAGCAGTTTGAAACTGTCCTAGACCAGTTACTCCTTGAATTATGTGCGCCAGGCACGAAATAAAAGTACAGGGCAGGCACCGATGACCATACCACTTTCCCTGCCTCCAGTCTAAACAAATATGCCAAGGCGTGGAATCTATTTTTATGTGCAAATCTTATGCCATCCTCTCACCAGCACGAGATTATAGCCGAGAGGGCTATCATTCTGTGGGGGATCATCACGGGGAAACATATCGACGTCGCCCATTTACTCTATCAGAATATGTTGCGCTTCATGAGAGGCACTACCACCGGGTCAATTCCATATGCATCCGTGGTGGCTCATCTATGTGCTGAAGCAGGCCTCGACTGGGATGATGAGCAGGTGCAGATGCTGAGTGGGGATGTCAATCATGGCATAATCAAGAAGTTCGAAGATTGTCCTGGTGGCACAGCACACCCCTGATAAGTGGTTTTTATGACCACTTATTCAGATATTATCTAACTTATTTTGTTGCTTAAACTCAAGTATCATTGTGCTTTTCATGTATTTTTGCTTTGTTTTATAGATTTCATATTTTTGAACTCTCTTGGTGCATATGTGGCTAAAACGGCTGAAAGAATGCTAAAAGGGATGATGGCATGATAATGGAAAGGAGTCAAGCAGCGTGATAGGAATGTGATGATGCAAAAAGGGTCAAAGGATGCAAGAAGACAAGAGGTGCAGAAGAAAGCAAATGAATAATGCAGCAGAAGCCAGCATTGCACCAGCAAAAACCACAGGCCCGCGCGGCCGCGCTGGGTTAATGAAGGATAGCCGCGCGCCCGAGCCAATATGCAGAGCAAAGGCCACTCTGGGGATCCGCGCGGCTGTGCCAGGACAAAGGCTAAAAGGCGCGCGACCGCGCTAGCTCGACTTGACCAGATTTTAACTTTGCAATTAAATGGGGCTTGGCTTGGAGAAAGGCATATAAGGGCTTGTTTTGCCCATCATAGAGATATACTCCCTTTGGGAGCTTAGCTTAGCCCTAGTTCTTCCTTTCCCTTCTCTTTAATTCCTTGTCTAGATTAGCTTAGGAGTAGATTAAGTTTAGGTTTAATTAGTTAGTTTCTAGGGTTTTAATTAGAGAAGAAGATTGAAGCAAGTGGATTTCATTAGAGACTCAACAAAGGAGCTTGAGCACTCAGATTTGCATTCTCTATCTTTATAATCTCTTTGCTTCCTATTTGTAATCTTATGATGTGTATTCCACTTGTGGATGATAGATGTGCTTCATTATGATATCTTAAACTCTATTTTGAGATTTCAATGGAACCTTTTAAGTAGTTTATATTGATATGCTTCCATGTTGGTCTTATTGATTGTTATGAGATTGTCTATTACAATTCGTGCTTTCATTGCTTAATTGATTAGCTACCAATTACTGTGATAACCTATATGGACTTGACAGACGAAATATGGGTTTAGATTTAATCATAGTAGCGGGTGATTGTATGTCTACATGGAGTTAGATGTATGATTTGTGTTTAGGATAGACATATACCGAAGCGCCGCTCATAGTCAATTGAGAACTTGGACTTAAACCCTATTTATTTGTAAACCACATAGACATATAGGAGTTTAGATAATGTGGGTGTTCATGTGCATTCTATCATCTGTGAGTTGTATGTGATATGGATTAGGTGCATTGAAAGATGGCCTTATCTCACTTTCGTATTCTCGACTAATTATCTGTAACGAACAATTTGGCCTAACTGGGAGTATGTTGATTTAGATGAATCATTAGGGGAAGTTGAGATCTCATGTCTTCATTATCTAATTTTAATCTAGGATTATTTAGTTTTAGTTTAATTACTTGTCTAGTTTTAATTCCAAACAATTTAATTGCTCGTTTAAATAAGACTGAAATGGTTACGGCTAGTGGTTTGGCGAACTTTTATTATTTAATTCTCCATGGGAACGATATCTTACTTACTCTTTATTACTTGTTGACCGCGTATACTTGCGCATATTTGTCATTATATAAAACGAACAACAACCCCTGAGGAAAAGGGTTCATCTTGCCTCCTCCTCCAGCAGTTCCTCCACCACAGCCATAGCCATCAGTGGCCGTTGCCCCTCCTCCAGCCAGTGACATACATCAGGATCGCAGGATTAGGCGATTAGAGAAGAGGATGGACGCATTGCACGGCAACTTCGCAACGTTTGTCGATAGTTTATCACGTTCCTTGGCTGAGGCCTTTGCGCAGCAGGAATGCTAGTGGAATGGCCTGTCTTCGGTTCTGCTATGCCGTACCCGCCACCAGATTCACCACCCGAGGAGGGTGGCCATGCCGATCCATAGGGGAGTTTTCCTGACCCTTTACCTTTAATGCGGACATTGAAAATTTTAAGTTTGGGGGTATTGGGTGTAGTTAGTAGTTTAATTGCATATAGTTTATTGCATGTTTAGGTTGCATAGAAGTTACATTCTAGTTTTTGTTAGTTAAATTTAATTGTTGCATAAAAAATTTTCAGTTTTATTTTATTTTGTTTATTTAGTTGTGTTTAATTGCATTGCATAGCACAATCCCATGTGTTTAGCCTTTTGAATTCTAGTCTGGCCAATGAGGAAATTGAAATATGATAGATTTTTGAACTAAGTGGTTGGCTTAAGCTCAGTTATATTTTTATACATGATGTAATCTATACCTGTTGCTTTGATGTTACCGGATAGCACGGAATTGTCTTTATTTGCTTGTTGGCTAGATTAGCACTTGTTTGTCTTCGGAGGTGGAAAATTTTGTTTTTAATTGTTAGAATTATGTAATAAAAGCAATAATGGCCTTAATGACACAGAAATACAAGTTTGGGGGAAAACAGTGGGTATGCATGCTAAAAAGAAAAAGAAAAAGTAAAAGAAAATAAAATACGTTGAGAAAAAAAATAGAATAAACACTTTGACTAGCTAAGTCTTGTGGCCTGTGATACTCGAGCAAGTAAGCCCTAGGGGATTGTCTCTACACCTAGCGCCCTAAGGCCTTTATGGTTTGGGATTCGTTGGTCGAAAGCTCGATAAATGGGTATCATTGAAAAGCCTAAGAGGGCTTAGCATTGCACAGTCGGGTGTAACCACGGGAAAGTGCGAATATCGCCCTCATGTATGAATAAAAGCATAATAAACCCTTGTTGCACCTTAGCTTGCATCTATGTGTTGGTTTGGTCATTGTTTTGTATATATGAAAAATTCTTGACTTAAAACCTCAGTTTTCCTTCCTTAGAAGTATAACATGTGGAATCTTCGCCTCGTTCAAGCTTATTTGTGACATAGCACACACACACACCACATCTTAGCAATATGTTGTGATTTATGGATTGTATGTCTTTATAATTATAGCTTGAATTGAAACTCTGTTCATAGTTCTTGTTATTTATTTGAGGTGCATCTTATTGGAATTCACAGCAAGGCTGAAATATTGGGATTCATTTTCATGTAGTTAGTTGCATAGCATGTAGTTTGCATTTGTGTCTGTTGCTTGAGGGCAAACAATAGTTCCAGATTGGGGGTATTTGATAATTAGGTTTTATACCTACTTATTGTCTATCAACTTGCTAGAATTATGGCTTAATCTCAGGCATTTTAGTGTCTTTTGATATGTTTTAACTTTGTTTTGCAGATTTCAGTCAGGAAGCTCAAATGGCATGGAATGGCATGATAATGACACAAAATGGCATGGAATTGGCAAAAGGCAATGTGGAGAGCTTATGAGGAAACAAAGGATGAGCTTGGCATGATGACTGGCATATGGCATATGAAAAAGGGCCTCAAAGCAGCAAGACGTGAAGGAGAAAGAAGCAAGCAAGATAGCAGCACAACACCAGCAATTCACCAGCAGGAAACAGCCCCGCGCAGCCGCGCCGGGTTAATAAAGAACAGCCGCGCGCTCGCGCTAATTACTAGAGTCCAGAGACTCCTCTGGATATCAGCGCGCCCGCGCCCCACATGTACTACGTGGCCGCGCGGCCGCGCCAGTCAAGAAATTAACTTTTTACTTAGTTTTGCTGCTGAGTGTATATTCTATATATTGGGTGTTTTTGCAAGAGACAAGAGGGACTTAACATTCATTACCAGCATTCATTACTCTTGCTCTCATCTAGTTCTAGTAGATTTCATTGTTAGGGCTTCACTTTGGGTTTGATTGTGGTATGAACTTGATCTTGAAAGCTTCTATTGAAAGGAGAACCACAAGATTTGCATTTTCCATCTCTCTACTCTCTTTACTTTCATATTTGCTTCAATGCTTTGCTCAAATCCCATAATGGTTATTAGTTCAGAGACTAACTAACTACCATTATGGGATTCTAATGAATCTTATTGCTTAGTCTAGGTTTGTATGCCTCATTGATATGTATTCTTGATTTTGTATGGTTTGCCTAGCATGGTTGTATTGAATGTTTAGATGCTTGATCACCATCTACTGTAATAGTCTATATGGAATTGAAAGAGGAAGTATAAACTTAGATTTTACCATGCTAGCATATGTTCGTGAAACTTGCATGTGATGAATTTTATGATTCGTAATCCGGATAGAAATATACCGGCTTACCATATGTAGTCAATTGGGAGCTTGCACTTAAGTCGATATTTCTTGTAAATCACATAGACATATAGTGATTTAGGTTTTATTAATGTTTATGTGAATTCTATCTCTTTTGTGTATTTTGTATGATATGGACTTGGTTTATTGAAAGATAGCCATTTCTTACATTCGTGCTCTCGACTAGCAATCTTAGGTAATTAATTATACTTGGCATGAGGTGTGTAATCTGGACGATGCAATAGGTGAAATTAGGATCCCATACTTCTCTAATTTGAATCCATCGTCTATTAATTAGTTAATTTTACTTTAAAATCATTTTAGATATTAAAACACACTTTGATACTCGTTTGAGCAGCCAAAATTAGCTATAGAATTGTTGCATGATAGTTTAAACTTAATTTCTTTTCTCTGTGGGAACGATCTTGACTTATCTTATATTACTTGTTGACCGTGTATGCTTGCACGCTTTTGTGCCCATTTTGTTAACACCGAAACGGCGCAACACTTATCACGGTCAACACCGAACCAGAATACCCTGTCTGCATACAGGGAGACATGCCAGTGATTTTCCTGGATGCAGTGATTGAACCTGCAAGTTTTCAAGCCCTGGAGGTGAGTGATACTCAGTATCTACCTATCGGAGCACCAACATTGAAGCCTAAAGTCTCCACCGAGGTGATGACAGTAGGCCAGGAGATGGAATCTTGGGGTTTCCAACCTGGAGAAGGGGTAGGAAAGAATCAGCAAGGTATCAAGAGTTCAGTGCAAATCCCAAGTCAGATTGGGAGAGACGGATTGGGATATTCATCCGGGTCAAGCCGCCGAAACCCACACAAGCATCCTAAGGCTCATGCTTCTACAATTTTGTTAACAAACCTTACGGGTGTCGGATGGGTGAAACCCATAAGGAAAATCCCAGCGGTGGTATCAACCATGTTATTTCCTCCCATTATACCAGCAAGTGAGAGAACAACTCCCAGATCCGAGATGGATAGCAAAAAGGGAAAAGAAAAGATCCTGTACAAAGGACGAGAGCCATTTGCTAACATGCGGGTTATCATAAACTACGAAGGTATGAATGATGAGATCCCAGACAGCGATGACGAGGATCAGATTCAAATTCCTCTCATCAAGAAGGAAAAAGGGGGCAGTTCAAAGAAAAACCCCGGCCTTATTGTAAAGGATGTCTTAGTCATTATCCGAGACGAGGCAGACGAGCACAATTCCTTGATCCTCCCTGTTCATGAGGATCTAACCCTGGATAACTGGAGCAGTGTCTCTTGCCTCAGTCGAAAAGGGACTCAAGCATTGGATGTGTTTGTCTCTGCTGATGAGATGCCAACCTGTCAAAGTGACTATAACTTTGATGTAGAACTAAACTTCGACTTGATGAATATTGATCAAGAGGAGGAAGATGACTATGAGGTGCCCGAGGAGATTAAAGAATGGGTCGAATACAAGCCCAAACCAAACCTCGACCAAACCACCACTATCAATATAGGAACCTCCAAAAACATTAAAGAAATCCATATAGGCATAGACCTCACCCAAGACCAAAAAGCCAACCTGATTGAACTCCTAACACAGTTCCAGGATGTGTTTGCATGGTCACATGAAGACATGATTGGCCTGTCAACTGACATCGTCATCCATCGAATGCCCATTAAAGATGGATTCATGCCAGTCAAACAAAAGCTCAGGCGACTGAAACCTGAATGAAGTCTAAAAGTCAAAGTAGAAGTCATTAAACAATTCAAAGTCAAAATCATCATGGTATCGACATACCCAGAGTGGCTGTCAAACATAGTCCCCGTGCCAAAACCCGGAGGGAAGGTACGAGTATGTGTGGCTTATCAGGATTTGAACAAATCCTACCTCAAGGATAATTTCCTAATACATTTTATCCACATCCTGATAAACAATATGGCGCAATATGGCATGTATTCCTTTGTGGATTTCTTTGCTGGTTACCATCAAATCATGGTTACTGAAGAAGACCGGGAGAAAATAGCGTTCATCACTCCCTTGGGAACCTTCTGCTATAGGCGACAATCCTTTGGCCTCATCAATGCCAGAGCCACATATCAGAGAGCCATGATGGCTCTGTTTCATGATATGATGCACAAAGAGATAGAGGTCTATGCGGATGACATCATCATCAAATCCCTGAGGGAGGATGATCACCTAGACCATCTCAGGAAGCTATTCAACAGGTTGCGTAAGTAAAACCTCAAGCTAAATCCCACCAAATGTGTTTTTGGCGTTAAATCAGGCAAGTTGCTGGGATTCTTGGTGAGTAATCGAGGCATCAAGCTAGAACCTGCCAAGATCAAAGCCATCACCAAGATGCCAGTACCTCAAATGGAGAAGGAGATACGTGGGTTCCTGGGAATGATCAACTTCATAAGCCGATTCATTTCCCAGCTCATAGCAACCTGTGAACCCATCTTCAAACTACGAAGGAAGAATTCTTCCACCAAATGGAATGAGGATTGTCATAAAGCTTTCCTTGCCATAAAAAGGCAGCTGGTCGAAGCACCTGTATTGGTACCCCCGAGGGATCGAGTTCCCTTGTTCATGTACCTGTTCGTCAATGCCAATGCAATGGGCTGCATGCTAGGACAGAAGGATGATAGTAGCAGGGAGAGAGCTATCTACTACATCAGCAAAAGATTCAGCAGCGGTGAACAGAAATACACCCTGATCGAAAAGACGTGTTGTGCGTTAGCATAGACCGCCATGAGGTTACAACACTATTTGTATGGGCACATGACCTACCTCATATCCTGCATGGATCCCTTGAAATACGTATTCAACAAGACAATGTTGAATTATTGACTGCCCAAATGGCAGTTGATCCTACAACAATTCGACATTATGTATGTTGTAATACCCGATAATTTTCGTGAATAAAGATTTATATCGATATTAATAAAAGTCAAATATTTATGTGAATATAAATACTTATGTGTTATGAGACAAGTTAACTCAATTGTTTTAAATTGAATATATGTAATAATTGAGAAAAATATGGAGTTTGTGATAAGCTCGTTGAAATGCCTTGTGTGGCACGAGAATAGAAATGATGATGAGTTAATTAATTCGAGAATGAAGGAATTATTAAGTGAACAATTAATCTATACGAATTGTTAATTGTGATTATGAGAAATATAATAATAGTATGATGATTTATTATTATTACAAGCAATAGTAAGTAAATTATTTATAAATATAATAAGATTTATATTTATTAAATTGTTGAGGAATGTGATAATTTATTGTATAATAATACTTGATTAAAAGAGTATATTAATGAGGGAAGGATTAACTAATATTATTGTTAATTAATTGATAAGATAAGTAATTAATTATTGTTGATTAATTGATATTGTGATTAATAATGCATAAGCGAGTAAATTATTAATATAATAAGATTATATTTGCTCAACTAATTGTTATGTGCAAAGCATGCGATAATTAAAAGTATAACATATAGTAGTTACACATATGTTATATAAAGTGTAGTGCAACACTTAAGTGTGACTATACAATTATACATAAACTATATAGTAAGACTCATTAAGTTGTGAAGCTACATGATTAATGCCTATGTGACAATTGTGTGTAAACATTAAAATAGTACCTCCTGAATATATAATAAACAATTGCTAATTGATGATTATTTCAATATTTAATTGAATAATAGATGAGATAATATAATGTGATAATACCCGATTAAATTATATCAATATGATAAAATATACATGGATTATATATGTGCAAATTAATTTTACTACATTGAAATATTGTTTCCTCATTTGAAATTACATTGTGACTCTAAATTAAATTATAACCTATGTATATAGTAGATAATAACATAAGTGTTGTATGAATTCATATTGATAATGCTGAGCTTTGCTTGTCCCAAAATAAGAGCCATTTTCCTTCTCACGTGCATAGCTATAAGGCCTAAGCCTATTTCCCCCTCAAACTCAGCAAACTTAGATGGCAATCATCAATGGGGAGTAGGATTCATGATGAAGATCACCAACTACTCACCAACTTCTTCTTAACCATCAAATTCTTTCATTTTCTGTTAGTTTCATTCCTTGGGCAAGGACCACAAATTGGTTAAAGGATTGTCTATAAATTGAAGCCTCCTCCCTCTATTTCACGCTTGCTAGTTTACTGAGTCTTTGGAGTGTTCTGTGAGTTCATTGAGAGTAAGTTCATATTAGTGATATAGCAGCATTGTAGGTTTGATTTAGCAGCAAGTTCATATTCAAGTAGCAGAGGTATAATTTCCATTCCTTATTATTCATTTCTTAAACTTATAATTCTTGAATTGAGCTTGATTATTGTGATAAGTTGATTGGGATATGTTTGTTAGCTATTATCTAAGTTAGTATCATGTTAGTATACAATGTGGCATGATTACAATCATTTTCATGAAGAAATTTTGAGGTTTGGCTTGCATTCTGCCGAAGCAAGCATTCAGTTCAGTTTAGGCAACGGCGCAGCTGCTCCAGTTTTGAACTGGGGCGCAGCGCAACTGCGCCAGTCCCTGGTTCTTGTTTTTCCATTCTGCTGCAAATCTGTTAAGAGGTAGTTAGCTAACATAGCTTAAACAAGCATGCTATTAGGTTTGACATGCCTATATGAGTACCTTAACATAACGTGAACATGTTTTACAATGTTTGCATGCATGATTGATGAAAACTTATAGTTTCGAAATAAACTTAGAGTTTTAAAAAGAACTTTGATATGTTAGACTCATGTTTGTATTTTGACTTTGCAAGCATGTTCGTATGACTTAGAAATACATGAAAAACATGTTGACTTATGTATATATGTTTCATGATATAGTATGCACATGTTGGACCTCATTAGTGAACATTTACTAACGAAAATATAAGTTTTGAAAGCGAACTTTGACATGTAGGAATCATAGCTACATTCTAATTTTTGCAAGCATGATTATATGGTTTGATGAGCATGAAAAGTTAGTCTAAGGTGTTGTGATTACACTAGCATACATGGTTTGTGTTTAAAACGATTTCAAAAGGCTAAACTTGGAAGTTTTGGAAACTAAAGATGCATGAACCAAAGTCATAGTGTTCTAATATTTTGGACATGCATGAAAGTGCTTTTAACATCACTAGTATATCATACATGTGTACTCACTTGTTAGATTCTATGAAAGTCAATCACGTAAGAGTTTAAGCATGTTTTCGAAACCAGTAACGTTACTAGTTATGCCTATATAACATAGAAACAGGTGAACATGCTTCTCAACAAAATATATGACTATCTTATGTGTTTAAATGACAAGCATGCTAGCTTATGTGATTTCATGACGTTGTATGGACTTAAGTTATTAAGGATGTTAGTCTAGAACTATAACATAGAAGGTTAAACTTCAATTGACTTGGAAAGCCTGAATGACCCGAGTATATACCATGTGTAGACGTATGCTAACATGTTAAACAGAAACTGCAGGCAGCCCAACCTTGGCATGGCCAGGGGGCAGCGCAGCTGCGCTGCCCCTAGGCTTAACCATGTCGCAGCTGCGCTAGTCTGGAATCAGAATTCATGCAGTTTGTTAATCTGATTTTGATAGTTAACCTATTTGATGCCTAAGATGTTAAAACTTGGTCAGATCCCTACTGATACATGTTTACAAATGAAGGTAGTATAACATAATGATGTTTAACTTATAAAAGGAACTTTGGAGACAATAAAGGTATAACCAACTTAGTGTTATGATTTGCTAATAATAACATACTTGATGTGACTATGTTACATGACTTCAGAACTTCTTACTTACATATATGGCTATATGATTGAGTTAGAACAGTATGTGTATATCTAACTTACATATCGAGCTTGAATACCGAATGTGCTTTGCTAATGAATATCATTTATATGTAACTAAATTACGATAGGAATTCAAAGTGTTGATTAGCTTTACGTGGATAGACTACGCATAAGGCAAGTTCCCTAACTTACATTCTTTTATTGTGCAAGTTCCTAACCCTACTCTTTATTGAGCGTTCATTAAGCTTGTGCTATTATTGTCGTACAAGTAAACTTTTGAAATTGCAATTCATGTATTATAACTATATACTTCATGGATAAGATAAAAGACGATTTATATTCTTCGAGCTTTAAATCTTGAGTTTGAACTTATGATTGTTCTTATATACCTTGAAATGCCATTTGATTCGGCTAAACTTATACCATGATCAGAAAGCTATCCAAACCAATTGATTGGTGCAGAGTCTTATATTGACTGAGATGAACAACCTTCTTTGAAGGGAACTATATATTGTCGGGAGACCGACGTGCGCACTTAAGTATGATTAAATGTTATGCATAATGTAGGGTACTTTAGGCTGATCACCTGTTATACTAGTTTTTATTGGATTATCAGTATATTTCTGTTAATCCTTGTAAGAGTTCACAGTCCTTAGTGACTACTCAGTATTCAATTATCTTAAAATCATGAATTGATTTAGCATTGAATCTTATTGATATTCTGCTGTCCTTAGTGACTATTATTGAAAACTATTGATATTTCTTGCTATCCTTGAACTATCATACCTTGCTATACCCTTTTGGATTCGAGAACTATATTACTCACCCTTATTGTTATATTACTTGCTGACCAACTTGTTGCTCATTCTTGCTTTCCCTAAAAACATTTTCAATTAAGGCAGAGCAGGGTGGACCTTCGGGAGTCGATAAGGGCAAGGGCAAGGCTACTGACTAGCTAGCCCCTTTTATGTTCTAAATATCCTGGTGTTGTATTATGTCTATTAAGATGATGTATTAAGACTGATTTTGAACTATGTTTAAACTTAAGTTAGATTATGTAATAAGTCGTTATTTGATATTATTATGTAATCTATTAAGTACTGTAGGTTGCTAGACTTGGGGGAATAAATATAATAAATCATTATATATTATTCTAGATTATCCGCTGTGATTATATGATTTTAGTTATTATTGTATTATCGTGAGAAAGTGACGAACCGAATTCGAGAGACAAGTGGCGGTCCGAATTTGGGGCCGTCACATATGTAACTCAGAAGTCAATCAAGGGTCAAGGCATTGCAGATCAATTAGCTGAAGCACCTTCAGGAGGGTTCGAGCCCCTGGAGACTTATTTCCCGGATGATGGGATCATGACCATTCAATAACTCCAACAAGAGAATACAGTCCAACCATGTAAAATGTATTCCGATGTAGCAGTAAACATGGAAGGTGTTGGAGCTGGGGCAGTCCTTATCTTTGGTATAAGAGAACAGTATCTTGTGGCTACTAAACTTCAATTTGGCAACACCAACAACACAGACGAGTATGAAGGCTGTATAATAATGTTGAAATTAACCCAATCCATAGGTATCAAACATTTACTGGTCTTTGGAGATTTTGAGTTGGTCATCAGACAAACCACTGGGGCATATCACACCAAAAAACTGCATTTGCTGCCCTATCATTGGCAAGTCGTCAAAATATCCCTAAAATTTGAAGACATAACCTTCATCCATATTCCTCGGGGTAGGAATGACTTTGCTGATGCATTGGCGACGTTAGCATCCTTGATCCACATATCCGATAGGAGTGGGATTCCCTACATCAAATTCATAATTCAGAAAGCCCTGACATAAGAGAAGTACAGTGGAGAAGTATCAGATGAAATACCTTCTGTCAATCAGCATTGGTATCAAGACATCAAGGAATATCTCCGAGATGGATCTACACCCGCTGGGGCAAGCCAATTTGAGCGAAAGCGGATTCACAAGATGGTTATAAAGTTCTATCTGAGCGGAGATGCACTATACAAAAGGGATTCTGGAATAGGCCTGTTAAGATGCCTTGATAAGGAGCAAGCTCAGAGATTGATGGATGAGTCTACGGCGGAGTATGTGGTCCA
The DNA here is from genome assembly GCA_020205555.1 of Panax stipuleanatus. Lineage (NCBI taxonomy): Eukaryota > Viridiplantae > Streptophyta > Magnoliopsida > Apiales > Araliaceae > Panax > Panax stipuleanatus. The sequence goes on along the minus strand of CM035119.1, from coordinate 18,341,827 downwards.
CACATGAGCGATCAACTGCTGGCCAAGAAGATATTAAGAACATAACATTATTGGATCTCGCTCAAAGTTGACTGTAATGATCACGTCAAAAGATGCTTTCAATGCCAAGTACTTGGAAATGCCATACATGCTCAACCAAATGAGCTACATAACATAAGTTCACCATGGCCTTTCTCCATGTGAGGAATGGATGTAATCGGTCCCGTGGAACCCAAAGCCAGTAATGGTCATCGATTTATCTTCACCATAATTGATTACTTTACTAAATGGGTTGAAGCTGCCTCCTTTCTCAAAGTCACCAAAGAGGTAATCATTGGGTTCATCAGAAACAATGTCGTCTATCGATATAGACAACCGGAGGTGATCGTATCAGACCACGCCAAGAACCTGAACAATCAGATATTAAAAGAACTGTGCAGTAAGTTCCACATCAAGCATCTCAATTCCGTCATCTATTGGCCCAAGATGAATGGTGCTGTCGAAGCGGCCAACAAGAACATCAAGAAGATCATGCAGAAAATGTCCGCTAATCATAAATAATGGCCTGACCTGCTGCCTCTAACCCTGTTAGCATACAAGACGTCAATGCGTACCTCTACTGGGGCTACCCCCTATTCATTGGTCTATGGTATGGAAGCAGTCCTCCCCATAGAAGTAGAGATGGAGTCCTTGCGAGGGTTAATAGACGCTCAGATGGATGAAGATCAGTGGTTGCAAGACCGATATTACCAACTGTCCCTGATAGATGAAAACAAGGCTACAGCCATTTTTCACGGACAATTATATCAGCAAAGGATTGCTTAATCCTACAACAAGAAGGTCTGAATACGGCAATTCAAAGAAAATGACTTGGTGCTAAAGAAAGGTTTGGCCAATAAAGACGAAGCCAAAAGAAAATTTTGTCCCGAATTGGGAAGGCCCTTTCATTGTCAAGGAAGTGTTGATAGGAGGAGCTATCAAACTACAAGAACTGGATGGGAGTGAATTTCCCCAACTCATCAACTCAGACACCACAAAAAGGTACTATATCTGAAACACATTTATACTTGCATCAAGGTCCTACAAATCAAATTGGGTTCGATTTTCACTAGAAGCCGAAACTACGAATGACCTGATCTCCCTACACCCGGGAGTACGTAGGCAGCCATTTCTGGTGTTGTCAAACCAAATAAAAATTTGAAACTCATCAAACCAAATTTAAAACACAAGACAAATACTTTTCAAACCTTTATCACACAAGGAAAAAAACAAGTGAACTACGAATGACCTGATCTCCCTACACCCGGGGGTACGTAGGCAGCCATTTACGATGCTGTTTGACCTTCAAGAAAAAATAAAAACCAAATAAAAACCAGTTTTAAGACACCGAAATCATATAAAAGCTAAGTCCTATCAAGCTACCCTGGTCAATAGGCCCATCTGAGATTCTCTCTAACCTCTCAACTGTTAGTCCATCAAGGAGAAGCTCAAGATACATCAACAACAGCAAGTCATGAAAGAAGTGGTAATCACTCAGCAATAACAATACATATCCAAATAGGGAAGTGAATCAAAATATATTTCTTTGATATATGATACTGTTTGATATATACATAGTGTCCTGTACATGACAAAAAAGGGCTGATCTAGTATGTACAGGAAAAATAGAGCTAGTCTATTGACCCAAGGATAAGCGGGCCAGCAATGCTACCATGGCATCTCTCTCTGAAGATGGAGGAGCAGCTGCAAGTGCAATACCCTCAGCCTCCATATGGCTCAAAATATCCACAGTCATCTGTAGTGTGGCACTGTGGTCATCAATATAGGCACTCATCTCGATGATCAGACCATAAGTATAAGACCGAAGAGCAGTACTATCAGCAATGTGGAAATCTCGGGAAGCTATAGCCTCATCCCTTTCCATAAAAGCTGCATCCTTAGCAATCAAAGTCTCCTCAATCTCAATAAAAGCTGCGTCTCTGGCATATCGGATCTCCTCTCGCTCAATCAATGTTGCATCCTGAGCGGCTCAAGCTGCATCTCTCTCCGCCAAAGCTATATCTCTACCAGACAAGGCAGTCAACATCAAAGCTCTAGCCTGATCCCTCTCAAAGGTCATCCTAGCTAGTGAGTCCGCTAAAGTCGGATCTGTCCCTACAAAAATGATCGACGGGTCACTAACTAGTGCTGCGGTCAAAACTATAAAAAGATCATCCTCAGTAGAAGACTCAGGATCCTCCATAGGCTCCTCCTCGTCTGAATCCACTATAGGAGCTGACTAGATGAATGCAACTGATGCTATATCGGCCTCCAACCATGCTGAGTACTCTGGAGAACGATCCGGATGGCTACTAAAAAAATCAGCCCTCTCTCTGTGAGTCCAACACTCATACACTCGGATTAAATCAGTAGACGACATAGACGAAGCTGACATCCTCTGATCAATATCCCCCTCAAATAGAGGCAGGTTCTAAAACTGATCGAACTGGCCCATAACAGCTAGAGGATGATAAGTAGTCACTCCCCTCAATCCCTCTAGGGGAAAATAATCCATGCTAGATGCATGGGTGATGAAGCTATAAGGGGAGACTAGCCCTGCGCAAGATAAAATCAAAAATAGATGCACAATATCAGACAGAAATGCTGACCATGTATCTGAATCAGTACACTCCGCTGGCTGAAAGAAGTAGGACATAGCTATATCATGGGAAAAATAATACCCCTGATGCATGAAGAACCCAATCGGTCGAATATGGGACATGAGCCATATATACAACAAAACTAAACTGCCTCTGAAAAACCCCTCCGGGTGGGTAATGCAGTGAGTGGCTGACCTCAGCGTCTCAGCCAATATCATCGGTATGATGGTGCTACCCTGTCTAAGGGCCCGACCCACAACTATCAATCCCACATCCAAATGGTCCAAGCGTAGCGGCATATAGACGTAAGATACGATGCACATCAGCAAAATTTCTATCTTGGCCAAATGCCACGCCTCTGCCGAAACAATAAAATCCCCGGCATGTCTATCATAACTGTCGAGCTCACCGAAGCGATCGATCAAAAAGTTGATGGAGATCACACGTCCAGTGATGATCTCATCCATAACCACGCTCTGGCGAAGACCTGGCATCCGTATAAATGGTCTCCTCATATCATTGATCATCTTGCGAGCGTATGGCGCCTCTAAAGCTAAGCCAGTGAACCGCTGGTACTCCTCAAGGGTCGGAGTCAGCTCATGATGCCCGAAGCAAAAAACCTATCTATCGGGTCTCCAACAGGATAATATGCTATCTACGAACCTGTATGGCACCTAAAAGTCTGCGAGGGCCAACGAATGGCCCAACAACTGATCCACTGTCCCTCTGGCTAGGAAGGGCAGGCTCTCATACCACAATCTCAATGATAATGCCACCTCAGATGGTGGTAAATGCTCGATACGGCTAACGATAGACGATGCCATCTGTATCATCGTATCACAAGACCATCCAGGGGTCAAATCGGAACTCATCTCTCTAAATGCATACACATGACATAATACATGCATAATAACAATGATAAATATGATGCGATAGATAGGAAATATCATGCATATCTACAATAAACTATCTACTACAAGCATCATCCCTGTCTGATAATACAAAGCAAAATAAAAAGTACAAGAACATGGGGCACCACCACCTAGCTATTAATTGTGGTCTATCAAAATGGGGCACAGCCACCCAAAAGCCAAAACAGTGGCCGACCAAAAGATATAGCTGCAATAGCTATCCAAAAGATCCAAAACATCTACACTCAGGTGGTTAACCTGCTCCATCTCCTCCGTGGACATAAAGTCGCGGTCATTAGGCATATCTGGGCTGTACAAGGAAGGATCTGCCCCTGCAAAACTATTGGAAAATTGACTTGAAGAGGGGGCCGCTCCTGAGCTGGAAGGGTCAAAAGAAGATGCCTCGACGGATCTCTACCAAGATGCCTCTGACGGATCTCTGCCAAGATGCCTGATATATAGGTGAGCTCTCTCTAGCTGCTTGGCCAATCTTGTGATCTGGTCTAAATGAGTCGGCTCCCTGAGGTAAGCTATTCAGTCTGTCATCATCACAGACCTCGGCACCATGTCTGCCATAAATTGGGTAGCCCGAGTCTAAGCTTCAATAATGTGAGGACTCCACCAGTTGCTAAATGCCTCCTGGCTATATGGGCCCTTTGATAGGGTAAAGCCATCCATGCCCTCCATAGGGATATCTGTCAGTGGAAGGATCAATGGCCAATGATGCCAAGCAGGAGGAACAATGGGAATGCGGATCACATACCCTGTAATGGGATCACATACCCTGTAATGCTTCTCATCGCCTGCTCTCCTAAATAGAGCTCCCAGCCTCCCTCTATCAAAAATGGGACTCTGCGGGTCGACAATGCAAACTCCCGACCAGTGGGGAAGCCTCCCTTAAATCCAACAGTCAAAAACTCAGAGGTATACGGCATCCAAAAGATCAATCCAGCCGTCAAAAGATCCAACTGTAGGCGGGAATGGGTGAAACCCTCAGCAATAGGGACCTCCATTAGAGTAGAGTGATGTCAACGCCATCCTCGGGGATAAGTATCCAGGCCAAAAGTAGTGGCGGGCTGCAGGCAAGGAAGCCTTTCATACGCCCAGAACTGGCCAGGTAAATATCAAAAGTCCTCAGTGACCAAGACTGACAAATATAAATGCAAAAATTAAAAAGGTACAAGAAAGATGTACTCACCAGCAGAAATGGGTAGAACCCTAACCAAGTCTCCGTCAAACCCTCCGAAAGCATGTGCATACCTTAGAGAAAATAGGCAAAGGTGTAGGAACCCCAATTAAAGTTACTGAGGCACTCTACATGTCGGGTAGCACTGACTAGGGTGAAGGGCACCGTCGATGAGTTGTCAGCCACAAAACAACCCCTGATGATCACCAGGAACAATCGCCTCAAGATGCGATCCCTAACCCATTGATCATCAGGTAGAGGCTCAAGCAAAGCCCCACTCTGGGCATCTATACTCAAGGGACCAGATCTGACCATCCGACCCTTGATCGTCATCGCAGGAACTCCCAGCAGGGATCAAACGGCAATAGGTGTGATGTTAGCCACGACAGGCACTGACTCACCCTCGAACTCGATGTCGATGATGAATCTCCAGTCAATAAAGGTCATCATCAGCTCACAATCCAACAAATAAAGTGACTAAGTCTGGTGGAACCAGCGCTCAGACAAAGCCCTCATATACCCCAGGGGCAACAGCGGGGAAGAATAGAAAAGAAGGCCTGAAACTTCCAGCCATCCACGATATCCCTGTAGTCCTGGTGCAAAGTATGATACAGGGAATGAACATTAAACCAATTTCTCGAGGCTATGTAAAGCCAGGAACTTGCATCAAAAAACCAACCCATGTCAAAAACCTATGCCCCGAGAATGGCAAAAGAAAGAAAGAGAATCCAGAGAGAAGAAAACTTCAAGTCACCTCATTGGCATGAAGAAATCTCGATGGATGATTACTCAAGTCTCCTAACAGCTCCTAGGTGTGCACAACAATGCCCGGAACCTCAGCTCGTGGTGCCTGAGCAGAGGTAAGAGTAGCAAAAGAAGCATGTTCATCATCAATATTAATCGGCGGCTCGTCCTGGGCTGGACGGATCACCGATTCTTCTAATCTGCGAGGCAGTCGAGCTGGACGTGGCTGAGGAACATCAGAAGCTTGCCTCCGACTAATGCCTGAAACTACCCTGCTAGCACTGTCAGGTCTGTCTCGGTTCATCACCTGGACAAAGTCTCCAAATCACCTCAGAAAGGGTGTGGTAAGCCTAAAACCTGTGGCTTATTAATTTAAATCAGTATTTTATGCATTTCTAAGTCTTAAAACATGCATGGGTCAGTCAAAAAAATACCTAGTATAATCAAAATTGCATGTTTTTCAAAAGCTAAAATCTGAAAACCTACATGGGTCAGTCAAGAATCCCTAGTAGAGTCAAAATTGCATGTTTTTAAATACTCGGGCTTTTGAAAAAATTTCATCAGAGTCTCCTTTGTAAAATGGACTGTTCGCATGCACACAGGCATGTCTAGGTGACCATTCAGTAGCACACCTTCCCAAAAATAGAAACAGTTTATATTTATGAAATAAAATCAAAAGTAAACTTCGCATGGTAGCCAAATTACCATGGACATTTTTAGTGAAAATCCAGGCTCGCTAGGCCTCAAAAAGGATGTGTAAACTGATCAAAAAGAACAAAATATGACTGTCTTAGAATTTGAATTTTGTTGCATCAAAACGTGCATTACAGTAAATATGCATACATATGAAGTCAGAAAATTTTTAGCAGGTCATATAGGCATACATTTTTCATACATTGTGTCTAAAAGCCCATTACGTGGTTCACATACTTTTAACTGTCAAAGCATGCAAAAAAAGACGTAAAACGTTACCTCCGATGCACTGAACGGGTAGAAACTGACGAAATCAGAAAAAGGCTGCCCGAACTCCATAGATCTGAAAAAGAAGATCAAATTCCGTTTGAAACTCGAAATGAAACTGATTCAAATGAACTCTCGCTGCCCAATATAAAGGCCACAGGTAGAAGCGGGCCCACCTGCGGCAGCCACACCTCTACCTGTGGCTCCCCAGGGTGGGTCCCACTCCCCCGGACTTGGTTCGGTTGGAGTTGAAATGGAGTTTATATGAGCTGCCAAGTCAAATCTGAAGAAAAATTGCTACGCGATTGAGCGGTTTGTCCTAAAATCCTGCGTTTAAGTAGCGTAATCCTGACAAAAAGAGAAGCTTCCTGAAAACCCTTGGTATTCATCTAAAAGTAATGTTCGAGGACCAATGATGAAGAATACTGAAAAACTACCGAAAAACTGCGCAGAACTGCCGAAAACTGCCACTTTCAAAGCGTCGGGTACTGACCGATGACAATTTAGCCATTAGCTCAACCCCAACGAAGCGTCGGGTACTGACCAATGACAGCTCAGCCATTGGCTCAACCCCAGTGAAGCGTCGGGTACTGACCGATAATAGTTTAGCCGTTGGCACAACCCCAGCGTAGCGTCGGGTACTGACCAATGACAGTTCAGCCGTTGGCTCAACCTCAGCGAAGCGTTGGGTACTGACCGATGATAGTTCAGCCATTGGATCAACCCTAGTGAAGTGTTAGGTACTGACCGATGATAGTTCAACCGTTGGCACAACCCCAGCGAAGCGCCGGGTACTGACCGATGACAGTTTAGCCGTTGGCTCAACCCCAGCGAAGCGTCGGCTACTGACCGATGACGGTTCAGCCGTTGGCTCAACCTCAGCAAAGCGTCGGGTACTGACCGATGATAGTTCAGCCGTTGACACAACCCCAGCAAAGCGTCGGGTACTGACCGATGATAGTTTAGCCGTTGGCACAACCACAGCGAAGCGTCAGATACAGACCAAGACAGTTCAGCCGTTGGCATAACCCTAACGAAGCATCGAAAAGGATCCGGCAATTAAAGCAATATAATAATCCATCCCCGATGATGGAATCTGTTATATATATCCTCAAAGGGAGCACCGATATGAAATGGTGATTCAACTTACTCTGGCTAACTACCGGTGTCGATTATCGTTAAGATAGACATCGGGAGCACTCATTGCAATAACTCGGCGGCAACAATGTCGTCCTCATCAAAGTCACCTAGGCTATCATGGATGATGTCATCCCCAACAGAAAGTGACAAAAATAGTTCGCGGTAACCTATTAATGATATCCCCAACAGAACGAGACAGCAGTCTAACTCCGATAACCTGTCAGTGGATGTCCTACCAGCAACCGACTGACAATGCAGCCCCAAGGGTCATTATAAATAACGTTATCCCCAGCAAAAGCTAACATGATCAATCAGTGATAACCCTACCCCCTCGAAGGTATCTGACACTCACGACATACCATATTATGCATTGTCTCTCCTTTGCATTTGCATTTCCCGTGTCTACTAATCTTTATCCTATCCATTTCATTACATTGCATGAACATGATAAAGAGGGGCATCTGTAGACACTCAAAACTTTCTTTACCTGTTACTAACAATGTAGGAGGACAAAGCTGTCTTTTTAATTCAAACCCGGTCTCAATACCGGGCCATCAGTTCAACCCCGGTCTCAATACCGGGCCATCAGTTCAACCCCGGTCTCAATATCGGGCCATCAGTTCAACCTCGGTCTTAATACTGGGCCATCAGTTCAACCCCGGTCTTAATATCGGGCCATCAGCTCAACCTCGATCTCAACCCGAGAAGTACAAGTCAACCCTGGTCTCAACCCGGAAGTAGAGGTCAGCCCCGGTCTCAACCCGGAAGTAGAGGTCAGCCCCGGTCTCAACCCGGAAGTACAGGTCAACCTTGGTCTTAATCCGGGAGGTACAGGTCAGCCCCGGTCTCAACCCGGGAGGTACAGGTCAGCCCCGGTCTCAACACGAGAGGTATAAGTCAGCCCCGATCTCAACCTGGGAGGTACAGGTCAGCCCCGATCTGAACCCAGGAGGTATAGGTCAACCCTAATCTCAACCCGGGAGGTATATGTCAGCCCCGGTCTCAATTTAGGAAGTACAGGTCAACCCTGGTCTCAACCCGGGAGGTAAAGGTCAGCCCCGATCTCAACCCGAGAGGTACAGGTCAGCCCCGGTCTCAACCCGGGAGGTACAGGTCAGCCCCGGTCTCAACCCAGGAGGTATAGATCAGTCTCGGTCTCAACTTGGGAGGTAGAGGTCAATCCCGGTCTCAACCCAGGAGGTACAGGTCAGCCCCGGTCTTAACCCGGGAGGTATAGATTAGCTCTGGTCTCAACCCGGGAAGTACAGGTCATCCCTGGTCTCAACCCGGGAGGTCAGGTCAACTTCAAAAATAATCCTAAATCATCACAACATCTCCAGAGGAAAACCTAGAGCAACCAAGTCAGCCTCAAAGACAACACTGAGGACAAACAGACTCGAATGGGATCCAAATCTTGGAAATGACCCCAGGAAGTCAACCGAAGGCCATGTTGACACTAAAGGCAACCCCGAGAGGGGCAAAATGGTCATTTTACCAATTCCAAGCCGATTCGGTCAAACTCAAGCCGAATTAATGCGACCAAGGTTAGAACGAACCATAACGATGATCCCTAGTGCAAACAGCGCAAGACAGCTCAACGGACAAACTACAGGGAATCGAAGACCTGGTTATGAACCTGTCTTCTTGGAACTAAAAAATGTTTTATCCCATGTCATTGTGACACTCTCAGCGAGGGCTTTTCGGAAAGGTATCGCACGCCTCAAACGGACGCTCCGATCAAAAGTTAGAAAGTTTTAAATCAGACTTTGCGTTGCTAGGAGTGCACGTACTTCGAGATGTTGGGACCCACCACGTGGGCCCCACCACATGGAGCCACACCTCTGCCTGTGGCAGCAGCAGGTAGAGTGGAGGCTCCCTTGCCTATATATAGAGGTGCACCCCCCTCTCAATTTAAAAAAATCAGAAACGCTCCGAACCTCTGCCCATTTGATTTTTCGGCTATTTTCTTTTATTCCAAACCCAATTTTTTTTACTCTAACACGTAGATATACTCACATACTATCACATATCAGAAAATAACCTGTAGATTTGGACGTTTAAAGCCTACGATTTGGCAAAAAGCCCGTGTAGCAGTTCATTGTGAGTATTTTTACGATCAGCAAGTCAATACTACTACTTTAAATTGTTTTGCACTTCTACATCAAATTTTGTTTTCTAAATATGCCCGGAACTCAGTTCCGTAGCCATTTTTTGCTAACTTTTAGTACATTTTAGTACCTAAACGTATTTTTTGGAATTTCTACAACTCGGATTGACGATCCGTCGCTTCCGGCAGCTTTTATATACTTGCATCTTCGTTATTGGCAACTTTTCCAGACTGGGTTATCTTCTCAGTCCGGGTTTAGCTTATTTTTTTGTATATATTTAACTGTATATATACTAACTTTTCAATTCTGTCAAGCCCGGATGTCAAATCTACGGTAGTTTACTGCTTTTATATATAAATATGCATATATAAGCAGCCTTCAGCACACTGGGTTATCTTCTCAGTCTTGGTTGACTACTTTTCTGTCTATATATATATATAAATTTATAAATCTGTTCGGCCTAGATTATTCTGTGACATTTTTACTGCTTTTATATATATTTCTGCATATATAAGCAGCCTTCACCACACTGGTTTAGCTTCCCAGTCTTGGTCGACTACTTTTTTGTATATTTACATTTCAGTTTGGCATGGATCATTCTGTGGCCTTTTTACTATTTTTGCACCATTCACCACACTGGGTTATCTTCCCAGTCTTGGTTGACTATATTTCTGTACATTTACATTCCCGTCCGGGCACAGGCGTGAAAACTCGTCGCCCATTTTACTAATTTTTCTATATATATACTTCAATTCTGTCCAGCCTGGATCATTCCGTAGCTTTTATACAGCTTTTATAAATATATATATATATATATATATATATATATATATTTCAATTTCAGTCCAAGCAACGGTGTGAAAACCCATTGCCCTTTACAACTTTCGTATATATAATTATATATAGATTATTTTACTCGCTTTTATTAAATTGTTGCTTTAAATAATCATTTTATATGAATCGACACAGACATATCTGCGGGTGTACTAGATTTATTTAAATCTCGCCAACTCTAGCTTTCAAACATTTCAAAATCGGTACAGACGGAACCGGGAAGCTAGAATGGCTAATATTTATTTCAATCTAGCATTTTTCTAGTTTCAGTCATAAAAGCTATCTCGCGGCCCTTAGATCGCTATCTAGTGGGAACGAGATGCTTCGACCAAGTGCGAACCAGGATTTACTGATGAATCCTTGCTTCTGGCGATATTTGGATATCTTTTCTGTACAAATTTGAGCTGTGCATGTATATTGGCCTCCCTATGTGAGCCTAGGAATCGTGGGATTCATGATCAAACTGATCAGAATCTGATTCCCACGATGGACAAACTCCACTTTACAGGTGTACCCTGCCAGTTTTTCTGTAAAAATGTATATACAAAAGACCTGAAAATGGTTATCCGGATTTAAGGTCTTAACATAGTGAAAATATGGTTTGTCGTGTCAGAGTACCTCCGATGGTTGCCATGCCCATGAGGAGACCGACACCTGTATATATGTTGTGGTCGAGGATGCTTCTCAGCCCAACAATCACCATTCAAATTGAGCCTTAAGGCTGAAAAGATAAAATTAAAGTATCGATATGCTTCAATTCCTATGTTAGCATAAGGGTTTGAAAAACTTCTTTCAAAACATCACTTCAATAATCGTTTCATAAAAAGAAGCTTTTACAAATCGAATCAAACACTTTTGCAAATCAAATCAAAGACTTTTTGCAAATCAAATCAAACCCTTCGTATATAGGTTCAACGATGCATAGACATGCTTTCAATCAAACATAGGCCCAATGTTCAAACAACATTCACACACACATTACAGATTTAAAAGGAAAATATTGAAAAGATACGGTATCGTGTTTACACGGGAGTCGTGGGGTGCCTAACACCTTCCCCACACTTAACCAAGCCCCCCGAACTCAAAACTTCGATTTCAAAGATCAAGTTTCGACAATGTCCAGCAATTGGGCCTCTTTCAAATAAAACTCGGTTGAGTTGGTACAACCATTTCAAATCTACCAACTGGCGACTCTATAAAACGTTCAAATCGTCGACATGATATATGTTGGTCTTTTCCCAAAAAACCTTTCAAAACCTTTTCCGAAATAAAAAGAGTAAGGGTAGAGATAACTTAGGAAGAGAGAAAGAGATTCGGGTTGTGACCCGACCCACGAATTTTTTTTTGACGTCGACATATATATATATATATATATATATATATATATATATATTAGCTACAACTAAAAATACTTTTTAAACTCTTCCTAAATTTACTTTTATATATTTTAAAGCAATTCAAATAATTACCAATAAAATATAAACTTAATAGGACTCTTTTCTTTATACATGTTCCATTATGATTTGGATTGATTCCTGTAATTGTCTACCAACCCATGACTTAATTTCATAAGTTTTAATAATAAATTATGAAACAATAAAACTAAACTAAATTAAATGCATTAGTAAGTTAAATTGTGAAATTATTAACTATTAGAAATAAATAATAGTTAGTCTTAGAGAACTTAATTTATTTTTTTATGTTCTTATAAACCTTAATATTTACTTATTATTTAACAATAATTTTATTCTACAAAAGAGTACTTTAATTACTTAGTCATACAATAATTATTAAAGTTGAAAACATGTTTATAATTTTACTTTACTCAACTTTGGACTCTAAATAACTAAATATTAAATCTATAGAAAAAATATGATGATTACATAATAATTAATATAGGAGACATTAGTTAATTAATGTTAAAAGTAATTATGACTTATATATCGAGATTAAACTTTGGTTAATTTTTTAAAATAATAGTCATAATTTTATCTTATTATTCTATAATATTTTTATTCCTAAATAAATATATTTTAAAAATGTAAGAAAAATATTACAAGAAAATAATAATTAATATTAAAAAGTGTAATATATTTTGTATTAAGAATTAAACTTTAGGTACCGATTTTATTTCAGATAGGATATCTTTAGTTAATTAATGTTAAAAAATTCATCACATATATATTAGTTATTAAAATTTAGTTACCGTTTAAAATTAAAAACCATGAGGGTAACTTATAATTTTTCAACAATTTTATTTCATATAGAATTTCTTAAACACTAAATTTAGGCTTTTGGTTCCTACTCATTTTTGAAAGCTAAAAACTATAAATATTGAAAATAAAAACTAAATAATAAATTTAATATATATATATATATAACTCAATATTAATTTAAAAATAACAAACAAAAAAAAGAATAACATTCAATTGCGAGTTTGTTTTGATAATTGTTTGTTTGAGAAAAGTTTGTAGTCATTTTAATAGTAATAATAAGTTAAATTGAAATTAAAAAATATATTTTATAATCATATATATATGCAGAATAAATAAAAAATTAACAATAATTTTATTTTAAAAATAAATTCGTGTTTTGCACCGGGCACTTAGTTAAAAAGTAAAGGGACAAATTTACGACCAAATTAAATTGTGACTTATGTGAAATTTTAAAAAATATGATAGGATAATTAGGGTAAAATCATTTTTATAATTTTCTAATTATCTTGTATATTTACAATCGATATAAAATTATAGTTATATGTAGCAAAACTTTTAATAAAAATATCCACCAATTCATCAAGTCCCCTTCACATTAAATTAATGAGTTAACTGCAAAAGCGATCTAAAATTTTTAAACTTAATTTTAGTTTTTAGTTTTAAGTACTAACATAGAAAACAATAAATAAAGAGCTAAAATATTAAGTGCTAAATTTTTAGACTCAAGTGCACTTTGAATTCTTAAGTTTACTCTCATTTTATACTTCACATCTCACATTTAATAAATGGACACTTAGCGTTTTATACTTTCATCACATTGAAAAATAACAACTTCTGGCCAAAAAAAATTTGGGTTGAAGGAGTTAGGTTGTTTTGATTTTTGTCCCACTTGTCGTCCAGCACTACAAAATTTACCTTACTCAGGTTCTACTAATTCAAGAATCAGTATAGCAGAGAGTGAATTGTATTTTAATTATCCAATGAATCTAATGAATTAGGGGGGCTTTTGTTGAAAACAATTCAATTAACAAAAGTGAATTAAGAAGAAAATATCAATAAGTAAAAGAGTTCAATTCTTCAGTTCAGTATCCCCTTTTCACAATTATGATTTAATCAAGTTAATATATTATTTATCTTCCACCGAGATTAATAACACTAGATAACCGCGATCGTAAATTATCCAAAATTCTCCTTAAGTGTAGATCTAATGCGACGATCGCCAACAAAAGATTCTAACTAATATACAACCTAGAACTATCAGCCTAGATTTAATATGATAGAAGCAATAAGCATGAGAATTAGATTATTCCAAGCAATAATTTTACAATCAGGAATTATTTAACTTGTCTTCTGAATATCTTAACAGTATTTCAAAGCTTGTCCACAATAAAATACTGTTAATTGCTACTTAGATTAGACACACTTTGTTTGCTTAAAATTTATTTTAATCTAGCAGATGAAATCAATTTATTACTTTAATCCTGCAGAAACCAAATTAATTAATTGAATAATATATATGAAAGTTAATGTAGATAATCAGAATAAATCTCAGGATGAAGGAATAAATATTATAAACTTAATCAAACCATAAACTGTTAATCAGGTTCAACATGAATTAGCCTGACATGCCTTGATGAATATCCTCCAAGATGCAAGAATGAAATTATATGATCCAAGATAGTCTAAGCTTAGCAAAACAACTGATATATATAAACTAACAAAACCTTAGTCTAATAAGGCAAGACAACAATCCTAATCCTACACAACTTTGCAATTAAAACACCTAAAACCTAGTCAGCCCGTCTGTCTGACGCGCCTCGCACTGGACCTCTTCTTCTCCTGGCGCGTCCCGCACTTGATATGCAAGGGTTCAAGTTGTTTATGTTGCGCGGTCCGCGCCAGTTCCTTTATATCTGCAGCGCGCCCCACGCCAGTCAGTTAATAAGTGGCTTTTATGACCACTTATTCGGATAGTAACCAACTCATTCTGTTGCTTAAACTTAAGTATCGTTGTGCATTTTATGTATTTTTGCTTTGTTTTGTGATTTTCAGGTTTAGAAACTATCCGGGTGCAAATTGAGCTTAAAATGGCAAAAAACGCTTAAATGGGGCAAAGCACTGAAATGGGCTTAAAGCATGAAGATAGCATAGGTGAAGAAACAATGAAGGTGATGCCACGAGTCTAGAGGCCAAAAGGAGCAAGAATGGCATTTGAAGTAAAAATGGGAAGAAAATGCAATCCGGACATCATTTGGGGGGTTTATGTTCATTTCATGTTCTTGGATTGGAGCTTGGGTCATATTGTATAGCATCTTATAAGCTTTCCAAAACATCTTGAATCATCCCAATCGGAGTTCGGAGGCGAGAGTTATGCCCCGTATACCAACAAACGTTAAACTTCATGGTTTTGAGTTTTTATGCACAGCTGTCACTTGGAGCTTAATTTCAGCCTTCATCCATCCATTATTTCTCAATGCTCAAAGAATGAAAGTTGTAGAGATCTTTGATATCTTCGATTTGATAGGTGGTAGGCCTCGTAACTCCTCATGGATCAAAAGTTATGGTCATTTTACCAGAGGACTCTGCAGCAGAAAAGCCTTGGCACGGGTGCGCGGATTCTAGTGCATTTTTGGGCGCGGCCCCGCCAGTCCTTAGCTGTGCCAGACTTGACTTTTCAATTGAACGGGACTTGGATTTTGAGTGGAATATAAGGGGGCTCGTTTTGGGCAAGAAAGAGCATCATTTTATTGGCCCTAAGCCTTAGTTCATCTCTTCTCTTCCTTTACATCTTGTTTAGTGTAGATTAGGAGTAGTTTAGAGTTAGATTAGGGTTAATTAGTTAGTGTAGTTTCTAGGGTTAGATTAGTTAAAGAAGATTGAAGCAAGGAATATCATCAAAGATCCAACACTTGGAGAAGACACAAGATTTGCATTTCTCTATCTCTTACTCTCCTTGTATTAAAATTATATTCGGATGACGTATATTGTACTTGTGGATAATATATTTGGGTTGTCTATGCCTTAAATCTATTTTGAGGTTCCAATGGAACCTTTTGAGTAGTCAATGTTGATTTCCCTTACATGATGGTTCTATTTGATTGCTATGTGTTTGTCTATTGCGATGTATGCTTTAATTGCTTAATTGAGTTGCAACCAATTACTGTGATAACCTATGTGGGATTGAAAGACGAAGTGTAGGTTTAGATCTAATCGCGGTAGCGGGCGATTGTACGTTCACATGGCGTTGAACGTATGATTTGTGCTTAGGATAGATATATACCGAAGTGCCGCTCGTAGTCAATAGAGAACTTGAACTTAAACCCTATTTATTTGTAAACACCATAGACATATAGGGGTTTAGATTATGTGGGTGTCCACGTGTGTTCTATCATCGGTGGATTGCACGTGGTATGGAGTAGGTGCATCGAAAGATGGCATTCTCACTTTAGTGTTCTCGGCTAACAACATTGATATTAATTTGACCTAATTGGGAGTGTGCCAACTTAGACGAATCATTAGGGGAAATTGGGATCTCTTATCTTCATTATCTGATTCTACCTTAGGATTATTTATTGCATGTTTTAATTCCTTGCCTAGTTAACTTAGTTTTAATTCCAACTCTTTATCGCTCGTTTAAATAAGACTGAGGCGATTATGTGCTAGTGGTTTGGCGACCTTTTATTTGTTAATTCTCCATGGGAACGATCTTTACTTACTCTTTATTACTTGTTGGCCGCGTATACTTGCGCGTTAATTGTGTCATATAAATCAACCAACAAGTTTTTTCAAGCCCAATTTTGGTTCTTTTCTCCTCTTCTGCCCAAACATCTCCATTCCTGCACTTTAACACAAAACACATGAAAAGTACAATGTATACTTAAGTAAGTGAAATATAACAGGCTAATAAATACCTATTAAGTAGGTTAAAAAACCTACTTATCAAATACCCCCAAACTTGAACAATTGTTTGTCCTCAAACAAACAAACATAATGCAAACTACTTAACAGAATGAATGCACCCTAACAAAATCGAGCCGAAATCTCAGTAAGCACACACATGTTGTATACTTCTTACGAATAAACACTTTAACTTACAATCCATCGTCACTCATTACTAGTTATAGACTCTCACATCATCACATCACATACATGACTTTAATTCTCTCTCGTGCGTGTGTCCAATTATATATCAGTAATTCAAAGTTGTTCATAAGATTACTCCCAACAAACAACCTACTCAAAAATAGATATCTACACAATCATGACATCCACATAAGTATATCAAAAATTAGGCTAAATAAGCAATAACAAAATAAACATCAAAGCTCATGCTCTGTGGGTGCGTTTTAACGCTCCATCCCACCACTTTATTTCATAGTTCTGATTCGTGCAATGTTCAACCCCCTTAGGCTATTCAATGTTACCCTTGTAACTAACTTTCGGACAACGATTCCCAAACCCGAAGGCTTTAGGGCGCTAAGTGTTAAGACATCCCCGAGGGTTTACTTGTTCGAGTAACAAAGGCCACGAGGTCAAACTAAATCAGTTTTTATTTCACAATTTTTTTCTTTTTTTTCCTTGCTTTATTTTTTTTTCTTTTCTGAGCCTTAATTCCCAAACTTATGTTTCAGCCAATTCTTTATCTTTCATCTTTGATCAAGTAAGTGTCCGTGTTCTTAATACATATGAATTCCTAATCAATACTGACAATTTATTGATGTGCTTGAAAGTTGAGAGAAAACTACAATCATGCAATGACGTTACTATGTTCAAAACTAATTAGATAATGAAGGTCAATTTCATGCAAGATTCAGTGCAAATTCAAAATCCTCAACCATATAATTTATTACCTTGAAGTACTGCTTAATCTATACGCATGTATCTAATGACAAAATCCTATATGAATGCAATATTTTTGATTTTTTTATAAGATGCATATGAAAAGAATCTACTTTAAAAGCAACCTAATCTACATGATAAAACACACAAAATTTTAAAAAAATTAAATCTACTTCCCCCCCCCCCCACACTTAAATCAAGGAATGTCCTCATTACTTGAATTATATAAAATCAAAAAAAGAGGACTTCCCTGAGCGACGAGTTAAAACTCGTCAGAATCGTCATCCTCTTGTGGAGGGTAAGTAGGCAGGACTGGAGGATTGGGCATCTGGACTGGATTATTCGAAAAAAAATGCGAGAATGCGTCGGCTAATGCAGTGAATGCCCTCACGTTGTAATTATTCATAGAAGCTTGACGTTGGGCAAGTCTCATACTCCGTTCCCGACTGCGTCGCTGAAAAGTGGATGGCGACTCTGGAGGCGACTCTGCTTCATCCTCATCAGACATTGGCTCATCCGGGTGAGGTGGTGTAGATGTCGGTATCATGATAAACCCCTCGCCGCGTGGATGTGACTGGGCCCCTGTCCAAGGTCTGTAGGACTCTATCGTCGAATGGTCAATGATGGCCATAGGCTGGATGATTGGCTCAGTAGGATGCCATTGAATTCCCACCTTTTTGTATAGGGCCATGATGAGGAAACCATGCAGTAACCCATCTGTGGTTCCTCCCCTTAGCGATCGTGTAATGGACTCCAGAATGCACCGTCCAATGTCGACGTTCAGAATCTCAACCTCATTGTTGGACCATTCATCATGAGTCACAATACCAAAAAGTAGGCGAGCCTGTTCTTTAGTGACGTCATTCTGATGACGCGTTGGCATGAGTCGGGCATAGATGAAGGCATACCAGCCTTTCTCGTATCTACTCAGTGCGGAGTGTGGAAAAGAAATCTTCTTGTCGGTGCCCACTCTGGTGACCCACTGAGTGTCGGGCTTACAGAGCCGCTCTATGATCTCATCGAGATTTGGAAGACGATCCTCGTAGCGGTCTTTCTGTGGTGTCTCCACCCCCAAAATAGTCATTGATTGCCTCTGCATGGAAAGACACCGACGTGCCCCAAACCAAGACCACGTGATCAACATGCTCTATGGAGTTTGAGTAGAATTCTTTCACGATGTTGATTACCGCTGTCTTAGGTTGTGCGACCAGTTGAAACCACTCACGCTCTGCTATCATCTATGCCATGGCGTCGTCGAGGTTTGCATCTGGCTTTAGTCCCCGTTCTAGTACCAAGGTCTTTTTGTCGATGAATTTGGCGTAGCGTGTCGCCGTACCCTCGCTTATAAATTGAGTGTTGTCATATTGGGGCGGAGCCCTTGCAGATGAAGTTCTCGGCCTTTTGGATGTCATAGGAAAGGTTGCTCATCGAATTGGATGTCAAAAGGTGAAGATAGCCTTGAAAAACCTGTTGAAGAAAATCGTCGAACACCTGGTGGGCGACAAAGTCTCTCCCCCAAACTTAGTGCAATTTATATAGCAAAATCTCCCAAATATAAGAATTGAATCCAACCTTGGGTCATCAGTAACCCAAGGATTTCCACAACAATTGATTAAGCAATAAAATGAACTTGGTAAAACCGTAGACAATAGAACCCAATTTACTTGTAATACCTTTGAATTGTTGCTTTGATTGGATTTGTGTGTGAATTCAAGTTCCCTTCTGTACCTTGCCTCTAATCTAAGATGGTGAGTTATGTATGGGTGCAGAGGAAATTCGGGAGTAGGTGATGGTAGACGAATTTGATGATGATTGTGTATGGGTGGAGGTATGTATAGAGAATGGAGTAGAGGTGGGATTGGATTTGGGAAAGTTGGGTGGACTTTGATTTGGATTAGGGATTTGTATAGGAGTAGTAGAAGCAAAGGTTGCTTAGGCTTAGTTTAGGTTTAGAAGAATTAGATTTAGATTAGGAGTTGGCAAATAAAAGAAAAGTTTAAAACCCTTTTTGAATCCGGAATCCACCGACCGACGCGCCCCGCACCCAGTCATACTTCCTTGCTATGCGGCACGGGCTGGCTGGTATTATCGAGGCTAAATCCTTGCATGACTAGGGCGCCTCGCGCCCAATGCTGCACGCCCCGGGCCGGTTTGGCTTGGAATGTCCAGATTTCTGCTGGTGGTGTAGCGTGCCCCGCGCCGTGTCCCTCTTCCTTTGGGCGCGGCCCGCGCCAGCCTTGTGGCATTGCTGATTTTTTTTCTTGGCATTGAATAGTTTCCTTACCACATTCTGCATTGAATCATGATGTACCTTAAGAGTCAATTATACTAGGCATGTGATACTAAAATATATATAAAAACAAAATTAAAAGCTACTAAGGGTTTAAGAAATTTGGGTTGCCTCCCAATTAGCCGCCCTTGTTTAACGTCATTGGCCCAACTTGACGCCTATTAATTATTCGAAGATTGGATCCATCAGTGTCACGACCTCAATTTCCTCTATTTGATTGCTATCCAGGAACGGCTTCAGCCTATGGCCGTTCACTTTGAATACACTTCCTGTTTTTGAGTTCTGGAAATCAACTGCATTATGAGGAAAAACATTAGAGATGATAAATGGTCCCTCCCAGCGAGAGCGTAACTTTCCTAGAAAGAGCTTCAATCTTGAATTGAACAGAAGGATTTTCTGTACCATAGTAAATTTTTTCGCAATAGCTTTTTATAATGAAAAACTTTTGTCCTAGATTTGTACAGCTTAGAACTCTCGTACGCTTCGGTTCGTAACTCCTCAAGTTCTTGCAACTGCAGCTTCCTATTAACGCCAGCTTGATCCATGTTCATATTTCACTGTTTGATCGCCCAGAAAGCTTTGTGTTCGAGCTCTACAGTTAAGTGGCATGGTTTCCCGTACACTAACCTGTAAGGTGACACATACCTATCGGGGTTTTTTATGTCGTCTTATAGGCCCATAATGCGTCTTCTAATCTCAGACTCCAATCTTTTTTGTTGGGGTTGACTACTTTCTCCAGAATGAATTTGATTTCTCGGTTTGAGACCTCTTCCTGGCCATTGCTTTGAGGATGGTAGGATGTAGATACCCTGTGAAGAACGTTATACTTCTTCAACAAAGCGGTTAACACCCTATTGCAGAAATGAATTCCGCGATCACTGATGATGGCTCGTGGTGCTCCAAACCTGACAAAAATATTAGTCCTGACAAAATCTGCAACAACTTTAGAATCGTCAGTCCTAGTGGCTTTAGCTTCCACCCATTTAGATACATAATCAACTGCCAATAAAATGTAAATATTTCCAAAGAAACAGGAAACAGTCCCATGAAATCAATACCCCAAACATCAAAGATTTCTACGATTAGTATAGGGTTTTGTGGCATTTGATTCCTTTGAGATAAATTACCAGTCTTTTGACAATTTTCACATGTTTTACAAAACAAATAAAAGTCTTTGAAAATAGATGGCCAAAAGTAACCACTCTCTAGAACCTTACGTGACGTTCTCGTAGGTCCAAAATGACCCCCACAAGCATAGGAATGACAAAAAGTTAGAATAGAGTTGAATTCATTATCAGGTACACAACGTCTAACTATCTGATCAGCACAAAAATTCCATAAATATGGGTCATCCCAAACATCCAAACATAGTGTTTTGCATCACTCCTAAGCTTTTCTTTCTGAGATCTAGAAAATTCACTTGGTAAATACTTACTTACCAGAAAATTCACAATATCGGCATACCATGGAGTTGTGTTGCCAATGGATAGTAGATGCTCTTCTGGGAACATGTCATGTAAAGGTAGTGCTTCCTCCTCCTTGAGAATTCTGCTCAAGTGATCCGCCACCAAGTTTGCACCGTTCTTATCTTTAATTTCCATGTCGAATTCTTGCAGTAGCAAGATCCACCGTATGATTCGAGGTTTGGACTCCTTCTTGGTCAGCAGGTACCTGAGGGCAGCATAGTCAGAATAAACTATTACTTTAGTGCTAAGTAGATATGATCTAAATTTGTCTAAAGCAAATACAACAGATAAAAGTTCTTTTTCTGTTGTTGACTAGTTTATCTGAGCCGCGCTCAACGTTCGAGAGGCATAGTAGATGGCATGGATAACTTTTTCACTCTTTTGGCCCAAGACGGCGCCGACAGCATAGTTGCTTGCATCACACATTATTTCAAACGGGAGCTCCCAATTCGGTGGTTGAATGATAGGGGCTGACGTCAATAAATTCTTTAAGGT
This sequence comes from Panax stipuleanatus, assembly GCA_020205555.1. Classification (NCBI taxonomy): domain Eukaryota; kingdom Viridiplantae; phylum Streptophyta; class Magnoliopsida; order Apiales; family Araliaceae; genus Panax; species Panax stipuleanatus. The sequence continues at coordinate 18,320,020 of CM035119.1, read as the reverse complement.
ATCAAAAGCCACCTTGCATTCATCACTAAATTGGAATTCCTCATCTTTCTGAAGCAACTTGCATAAGGGCAATGCTATCTTGGCGAAATCCTTGATAAATCTGCGATAAAAACCTGCATGTCCAAGAAAAGAACGAATCTCCCGCACACTGACGGGGTAAGGTAATGCAGATATAATATCAATTTTGGCTTTATCGACTTCTAAACCTTTGGCTGGCACTACATGACCAAGCACTATTCCTTGTTCTACCATAAAGTGATATTTTTCCCAATTTAGCACAAGGTTTGTTTCTAAACATCTATCCAGTACACATGTTAGATTGTCTAAATAGGCATCTAATGAATCTCCATGAACTGTGAAATCATCAGAAAAGACTTCAATACATTCCTCTAAAAGATCTGAAAAGATACTCACTTTGCATCGCTGAAAAGTACCTGGTGCATTGCACAGTCTGAAGGACATTCGTCGGTAGGCAAAGGTTCCAAATGGACAGGTGAATGTGGTCTTCTCCTGGTCTTCGGGGGCAATCACAATCTGGTTATAGCCTGAAAAACCATCTAGAAAGCAATAATGAGAATGCTCAGCTAAACGTTCTATCATTTGATCAATAAAAGAAAGGGGAAAGTGATCTTTTCTAGTTAAGGTGTTCAACCTCCTATAGTCAATACACACTCTCCAACCTGTTTGCATTCGTGTAGGCACTAATTCATTATTGTCATTCTTGACAACTGTGATACCGAATTTCTTAGGAACTACCAACACCAGACTTACTCATTGACTGTCGGAGATGGGGTAGATGATTCATGCATCAAGTAATTTAATTACCTCTTTCTTCACTACCTCCATCATTGGTGGGTTCAACCTTTTTTGTGCATCTCTCGTCGGTTTAGCTCCTTCCTCTAACAAAATTCGATGCATGCACATCGCGAGACTAATACCCTTAATGTTTGCTATAGTCCAACCAAATATTGTGATGTGGTCCCTAAGGACTCTCAACAATTTTTTTTCCTGCACTTTGGTTAGATTACTAGCAATTATCACAGGCAAAGTTTCATTAGACCCTAAATATGCATATTTCAAGTGTGCGGGTAGTTGTTTTAATTCAAGAGTTGGAGCTTGCTCCACAAATGGTAATAATTTTTGATGAGTTACAAGTAATTGAATTAATTGTACTGCATGCTTATCTGTGTGTTTAGGCAATGAATGTAGTGCAGCCACAATTTCCTTCAATTCCTGACTGTTTTCAAGTTCATATGTCCCATCTAGGTCCAAACTGTTGGAAATAGCCACCTCCAAACTGTCTCTTTGAATTTTGCTCAAAAGTCTTCTGCACTTGAGAGTCACATATATCAATTGCAAAAACCTGACAAATATCACTAAGGTACCTCATGACATAGTAGATATTGAATTGGATCTTCTCGCCATCGAACTCCATTGTCAAGTTCCCATTGTGAACATCGATCATAGTCCTTGCTGTCTTTAGGAAAGATATTCCTAGCAAGATATGTGATGGGTTCGGGGATGTATCATCTTCCATGTCCACAATGTAGAAATCTACAGGAAAGATTAGTTCGTTCACCTGCACCAAGACATCTTCAACTACCCCTCGGGGGTAGGTGTTAGTGATAGTAGTGTGCATACAAGCCAATCATGTATGATGAAAAAGCACATACTTTCTAAATAATCTTATTTATTTATTAATAAAACATTCATTTAAGGCATATAATTATCTACATGGCGCTGTTTTTTTATAATATGTAAATAACCTATAGTTTTAAGCAATGCTTTTAGAATCATGATGAGATCATGATAATGAGATTTAAATTCATAGAAAGCTTAAAAACTAAAATAGTTCCCAATTGTGGGATTACTAAAATGGGGATTAGTAAATCCGGATAGATTGGTACATATGTTGCTTGCTCATTGAATGAGGATGACTGATCTCATGGTCATTTGTGTGGAGACACTAAAGCAAGTATGTAGGTGCTTATTGGAGAATAAGTTCACTGAACGTGACTCGCTATGGAATACCTAATGGAGTTTTACTCGCCTGTCAATAGGAATTCCTAATGTGATAGTAGTACATGTGATCCTTGGACTTGAGATCATCATAGTATCTTGTATGTAACAAATTATACTTTGACTAATTCCTTAAGGCCTTTTAAGGCATATATAGGGTATGCTTGGGTGTAATGAGTTACATATGGAGATAATGAATGATCAATAAAGAATCTACCACCTCTAGTAAAAGAGGAGATATGTCCTATGTGATTCGTTAAATGACAACCCAGGAATCCTTGGCCAAGGTAGAATGAAATTAGAAAGAGGTTTCTAATTTGCATTATTTGGAGTTGTGCATTTTCTAATCAAAATATATATGATTAAATAAATTAAGACTTGACAGTAAATCCATGTCTTATATTTAATTGGGACATTGTATGATGGAAGGATTGAATTGTACGGTAACTATTAACTCACAGGTTCTTTTATGATTAATGTTGAAATCTATATTATCTGGAAAGTCGTTGATCGCTAGGGAGGCTTATCCCTATTGTAGAATAAATGTTATTTATTTAAATAGATTATTAGTTTAATTTGTTTATTTAAATAAGATTAGAATTGTTCTAATTGATTTATTCACAACCGGTTTAATATGGAGAACCTAAAGGGTCACACCATAAAAGGAAGAAGAATTATTTAAGAAGAAAATGGCATGATAGTAATAATGCATTAAGTATAATTAATTTAATCTATGATGATAGAATAAATTAAATAGCTTAATGTTTATTATTTAATATTTTAGAAATATTAAATATAAATTAATAAGAGGAGTCTTATTAATATTATTATTATTATTATTTTAATTCTAAAGGAGTTTAGGAATTAATATAATATCAGTACTCTCTCTCAATCCTAATAAAGATTAGGATATAAATTAATTAAAAGTATTTAATTAATTAATTAAATAAAACCCTATTCTAATTGGATTAGGAGGGTTAACCTAATATCTATATAAGAGAGTCTTATATCAGAAATAAGGTACGTGAATTTTTCAAGAGTTGGGAGTACACATATTCTATAGAGATAGAAACAAGGGTTAAGCCAATAACCCATCTTACTGAGTTCTTCATCTTCCTTGGTGGATCACCGTTAGAGGCCAAACATTTGGGTGGCTGACATTGATCAAGGGAAGGAGCCACTACAGAGGAATCAAAGGAATCAAAGGAGTAGAACTTGTACCTGAGGAAGCTTGGATCTTCAAAGGTATAATTCTATTTTTCTCCTTCTTCATTCATTGATAATTGATGCACAAGAATGATCATGGTAATGGGTTTGTATAAATTTTTGAAAACCTAGTTTTTTACGCTTCCGCCCTATTTATGTGATTTGATTGCATGATTGCGTTACGTACAAACCCAACAGTTAGTACGATCAGCCAATTGAATAATAACACCCGTATTTTTCAAAGGTCCAAGATTCAGAGACTTATAAACAGATAATGGCATGACATTAATTGAAGCACCTAAGTCTAGCATGGCCTTTTCAAACCTAGTGTTTCCTATTTTACATGGGATCGTAAATATATCTGGATCTTTACATTTAGGTAGCATTTTTCTTTGCAACATTGCTGATACATTCTCCCCAATTATGACTTTCTCATCATTTTCCAATTTACGTTTATTAGTGCACAATTATTTCAAAAATTTAGCATACCGTGGCACTTGTTTAATCGCGTCAAGTAGTGGAATATTCACTTCTACTTTCCTAAAGGTTTCTAGAATCTCTTTATCTTGTTCATCTTTCTTTGACTTTCTAGAATTTCTATGAGGAAAGGGAAGTGGAATATCATTAATTTGACAAGGAGGGTTAGGGTGTACCTTTGTTTTTACAGATTCCTCCTTTTCTTGCTCTTTCTCATACTCAACTGTTGATGTTGGTGTATCCATCTGTTTTCCACTCCGCAAGGTTATAGCACTGGCGTTCTCCTTTGGGTTCACAACATTCTGCGATGGAAGCTTCCCTAAACCTTGAGAGTCCAACCGACATACTGTAGTGGCTAATTAGCTCATCTGACTCTCCAAGCTGTGGATGGAAGACTTCGTCTCTTGTTAGAATTGTTGTATCTGTTGCATGAACGCCTTGAACATGTCCTCCAAAGACATTCCAGGATTGGCCGATGCTGCTGGTCTGGGTTGGTACTGTGGCTGATTTGGATGAAATTGCGGTTTAACTGAGTAAAACCCTTGTGCCTACTGCCTAGCACCCCTGTGACGCCCCCAAATTCGGACCGCCACTAGTCTCTCAAATTCGGTTTGCCACGTACTAAAATCTAACACCATAATAATAACAATACGACTAAATGTCGCATTTCACAGCGGAATAACACGAAACACTACTACCGAATAGATTTCATTTAGTTAATATAATTTATTCACGTCCCAAAGTTTCATTACTTAACATTGATTACATAGCTTAGACATAACTTAAGCATACATAACCTTAACTAGTACATAATAGAATAAGTTCTTATTATAATCATAAGATTCTACATAATATTAAGCTACTCAATAGCCTTTCCCTTGCCCTTGTCAGCGCCCGAGGGTTCGCCCTGCTCTGCCTTAACTGAAATGTTTTAGGGAAAGCAAGAATGAGCAACAAGTTTGCTCAGCAAGTAATGTAGCAATAAGGGTGAGTAATATAGTTCTCGAATCCAAAAGGGTATAGCAAGGTATGATAGTTTAAGGATAACAAAAATATCAACAATTCTCAATAACTATAATACCCGAGAATTTTCGAATATTATTAAATGAATATATTAATGGAAATGAATATTTATTTGAATATAAATATTTACGTGTTATGAGATGAGTTAATTCAAATGAATTCAAATTGAAATTATAATAAATTGAGGAAAATATGGAGTTTATGATAAGCTCGTTGAAATGCTGTGTAGCACAAGAATAGATTCGATGATGAATTAATTAATTCGAAGAGGAAGGAATTGTTAAGTGAGCAATTAATCTATATTAATTGTTAATTGTTATTATGAGAAATATAATAATAGTATGTTGATAAGTAAATTGTTTATAAATATAATAAGATTTATATTTATTAAATTATTGAGGAATGTGATAATTTACCGTATAATAATGTTAATAAATTGTTGTTAAGGGTAAATTAATGAGGGATGGATTAATTAATATTATTATTAATTAATTGATAAGGTAAGTAATTAATTTATTGCCATAATATATAAACGAGTAGATTATTAATATAATTATATTTACTCAGTTAATTGTTATATGCCGAGCATGGGATAATTAAATATCGTAGCTACAACTATATTATATAGTGTAATGTGACGATCAATGTGACTATATTATATATAGAAACCATATATTAAAATTGATTAAATTATATAAGTTACATATCAATGCTTATGTGAAAATATGTGTGTGTATGAACATTAACTTAGTATCTCTTGTTTATATAATAAACAATTACTAATTGGTGATATTTCAATATGTAATATAATTGAATAATAGATGAGATAATGTAATGTGATAATACCCGATTAAATTATACCGGTATGATAAAATGTACATGGATTATATATGTGCAAATTACCTTTACTATATTGAAGTACTATTTAGTTGAATTACATTGTGACACTAATTTATAACCTAAACATATATTGTATTCATATGAAATATATAACTTAAGTATATAGTACGTATATTATAACACAAATGTAGCATGTAGTTCATTTGCCCAATTGCAGAGTTTTATTCCTTGTCCCATAATGAGAGGCATTTCCTCTTCACGTGTGCAAGCTCAAGGCTAGCCTACTCCCTATAATCTCAAAATTAGCAACTTAGATGGTAATCATGCAATGGGGAGTGCGTATGATGATGGAATCCAACCACTACTCACCAACTTCTCTATAACCACCATGAAATGCATTCTCCCATTGGTATAATTTGAAGTGTATAAGCATTGTTTGTGTAATAATTCTTCTATAAATATAGTCCCTCCTCTTCACAAATCAAATGCTGAGAATTTTCCTAAGTATAGAAGTGAGAGCAAATTATATATCAGTGATAGCATTCTAAGAATTTGAGAGAGTTCAGCTTAGCAAGCTCAATTCGAATAACAGAGGTATACTACATTTCCTGTTCTTCATTCTTGTTCTTCATTTCTTATTTTTTGTCAAAATTCAAATTCTTGATCATGTTGAATTAGATTGTAATTGGAGTATAGAATGCTTGTTTACGTGTTACGTGAACTATTAAGTATGTTAGTATACAATGTGGCTTGATTACCTTCAATTTCGTGAAGAAATTTTGAGGTTTGGCTTGCTTTCTGTCGAAGCAGAAGCTTTCAGCTCTGTCCAGGCAACAACGCAGCTGCGCCCTGTTTATACTGGGGTGCAGCGCAGCTGCGCCAGAACCTGCCTTTGAAATTACTGGCCGACACCCGGCGCAGCTGCGCCAATCCCTGGTTCCAGATTCTGACTCCTGCTAAAAATCTGTTAGAGTGTAGTTAGTTAATATGGTTTAAACAAGTATACTAATAGGTTTGACATGCCTATATGAGTACATTGAGATAACGTAAACATGTTTTACTAGGATTGCATGCATGATTGATGAAAACTTATAGTTTTGAAATAAACTTAGAGTTTTAAAAAGGAACTTTGATATGTTAGACTCATGTTTGTATTCTGACTTTTAACGCATGTTTGTATGACCTAGAGAGGCATGAAAAACTTGTTGACTTGTGTATATAAATTTCAAAATATAACATGTACATGTTAAACTCATTAGTGAACGATACTAACGAAATATGAGCTTTGAACGTGAACGTTGACGTGTTATATTGAGATTTAGATTCTAATATTTATAGACATGTTTGATAGTGCTCTTAACCTCACTAATATATCATACAAGTATACATGCCATGTTAGATGCCATGAAAACTAGTTAAGCACAAGTGAAGCATGATTTAAGCTTAGTAACAATACTAGTTATACGTATATGAAATAGAAACCTGCAAGCATGCCTAAAACGAGTTATGTGATCACCTCATATGTTTAAAATTACAAGCATGAGAGCTAATGTGGTTTCATGACCTTGAATGGCCTTAAGTTAATAAAGGTATTAACGTAGAACCTATATCATGTAAAATTGAACGTGAAAGGTTGAACAAGCATGGAAGGACCCTTCAAAATGTATATATGCTATGTGATATCGTATGTTGGTGCTTGAATCCGATTCTTGACAGTTAACTTATAGTAATGCTATAACTTACTAAATAAAATATGTTTGGTATTGATTGTGGTCTTATGTGATAATAATGATATGCGAATACGTTTAACTCAAAAAGAGGAACGTTAAGGATAAAGGACAATAAAAGTTATATTAGTCGAGATTTGTGAATTAGTATGATACTATACATAGTATGACTGTATAGTAAGGTTAAAGACTTAACTTATATGTGAATTATATATATATATATATATAAGATAAAGTATGATGTTAAACTATATGACTAATGGATATCATATATATACGTAACTATATTGATAAGGATTCGAAAGTGTTGATTTATTTAACGTGGATAGACTACGCTTAAGGCAAGTATCCTAAACCCTTGCATTACTTTATTCAACGGATATTGTAAGCAAGTACTTGAACTCTATTCTTATTGAATACGTATTAAGTTATTGTTGTGCAAGTGAGTTATTCAAATTATGACTTATTGCGTCATAGTTACGATAAAGTCGATTATATTCTTCGAACTTTAATGTCAAGTATTGAACTTATAAAGAGTGGTCTATGCCATTTGATTCGGCTAGACTTATATCATGATTAGAAAGCTATCCAAATCAATTGATTGGTGCGGAGTCTTATATTGACTGAGATGAACAACCTTCTTTGAAGAGAAAATATAAATTGTTAGGAGACCGACGTGCACATATGAGTATGATTAAATGTTATGCATAATGTAGGGTACTTTAGGCTGATCACCTGTTGTACTCATTTTTTGTTGGATTATCGGTATATTACTGTTAATTCTAGTAGAAGTTCATAGTCCTTAGTGACTGCTCAGTATTCAATTATCTTTAAATCTTAAATTGATTTAGCATTGAATCATATTGATATTATTCTGTCCTTAGCGGCTGTTATTGAGAACTGTTGATAATCTTGTTATCCTTGAATTATCATATCCTTGCTATACCCTTTTGATTCGAGAACTATATTACTCACCCTTGTTGTTATATTACTTGCTGAGCAAACTTGTTGCTCATTCTTACTTTCCCTAAAATATTTCAGTTAAGGCAGAGCAGGGCGGACCTTCGGGCGCCGACAAGGGCAAGGGAAAGGCTATAGAGTAGCTTTTATTTGTGTAGAACTTTATGATTGTAATAAGAACTTATGTTGTTATGTATTAGTTAGGTTTATATATGCTTAATGTATGTTTAAGCTATGTAATCGATGTTTAAGTTATGAGACCTTGGGACATGAATAAATTATATTAATTAAATGTAATCTATTCGGTATTAGTGTTGTGTATTATTCTTTTGTGCGATGCGATATTTAGTCGTAATATTATTATTATGGTGTTAGATTATAGTACGTGACGAACTGAATTCGAGAGACCAGTGGCGGTCCGAATTTGGGGGCGTCATAGGTTGGTATCAAAGCTGTAGTTATAAACCTTAGGAGGGAGTGTCCTTAGATTATAACTTAGAAGAACTTAGAAGTAGAAAAGAGATAAGACTCATATAGAGTTTTCCTTGAGTGATTTAGTATGTTATGAAATGTAACTTCATTCTATAAATGAACTTATGTTTTATTTAACATTCTAATAGACTTGTTGTTGTTTTTCTTGTGTTTGTGATTATAGGATGGCAGACACAGGAGTACCTAGTAGATCCGCCGAGGAGGAGCCCAAAGATATACACGTAGTATACGAGGCACCTCTAGAGGCTGTGCCAATGCAGGCAGTTGCACCATCAGAGTTTGACGACGAGGATGAGATTGAGGTGGAGTTTGACCCAGGGGAGGAGCCTATGGAGGACGAGCCTATAGATGAGGAGCCCATGGAGGACTCTTACGAGTCTAACCTGGAGGAGCATATGCTGGGAGAGTACGAGGAGCGTATTCTAGAGTTGGACTGTCGAGTCCAAGAGCTGGAGGTTGAGGCCCAGGAGAGAGAGTCCGAGTTCCAGAAGCTAAGGGATAAGGACCATCAGAGAAAGCTAGCAATGCAGGAGCTAGAGGTAGAGATCGCATAACGCAGGGAGGCAGGGATCCAGATGGGGACCTTGTTTCACAGGTCGATGGCAAGGAACGTGAATCTGGCAGGAAAGCTAGAAGAGGTAGAATAGAGGGAGCTGAGTGAGAAGATCGAGAAGGAAGCACTCTGTACTCAACTAGAGTTGGAGGTTATGGATAGGATCCACTTCGAGGAGAAGTGGCAAGCCGCAAATGAGAGAGCCGACGACCTAGAGGATGAGATCAGGTGAAAGAAGAGGAAGATGAACAAGATGGGGTATGTGTTACGTTCAGCTTTTGAGAGAATGATTGATGGTGTATACCACTACCCAGCAGAGCAGGGACAGACCCTACATACTATGACCCGAGAGTTGGTGGCGTACATAGCACAGATGGAGTACAAGAGCGTTGTGGAGCGTGGGATGATGGGATGAGATTTCCTTAGTCAGTCTAGTCGTAGTATTAATAGTATTTACTTTATGTGATGTATATACAGTGATGTAATCCCCGTCTTTTGTGTAAGATATGAGATAGTGATGTAAACCCTGAGTAAGCTTTAGTTAAAGGGGTAGTATGATAATATGTTAGTGTTCCCCGTCTTTTGTGATATTAGGGGATATATGTGATAACATTTATAGAAATATGCTAGGGATGATCATGTAATGAAATGATTTGGCATATGAATATAAATGAAGCTTATTTCAGAAACGTGTTGTAATTTTATTCTTTTTAGTATTAAAAGAAATACTTAAGTAATATGACTGAGTAATAATAAAATGAAAATTTGTGATGCAGATAATGGCACCAAGACGTAGATTGACTGCACTTGAGGAATCAGTTAATAATGAGAGGGAACAAGTAGACCCGATCCAGAAGTTAGTAGATTTGCTAGGAGAAGCTCTTAGGGGAAGGAACAGCGAACCCGTTCGCCCTAACCCTCAAGTAGTGCCAGTGACAAATTTCAAAGACTTTAGGAGTGTAGGACTCCCAGAGTTCGAGGGTACTACTGACCCTATAATTGCGCAAACCTGGATAAAGGAGATTGAGAAGGCTATCACCATTGCCCGAGTGGGTGAAGACCAGAAGACGGTATTTGCTACATACATGATGAGAGGTGAAGCAAACTACTGGTGGGAGGCGAATCAGCAAAGAGCTGGAGAAGGAACAATAGTGTGAGAGAGATTTAAGACGCTGTTCTTCGAGAACTATTTCCCGAAGAGCATGAAGAACCGAATAGAGGTGAAGTTCTTAGAACTGAAACAAGGTGATATAACGGTGGCGTAGTACGCAGCTAAGTTTAACGAACTAGCCCAATTTGTGGAGCACCAAGTAGGAGATGAAGAGAGGAAGGCGAGACGTTTTGAACAAGGGCTAAAGTCGTGGCTGTTTAATAAGGTATCAGTTCTTTAAATTGATTCCTTTGTGACGTTGTTGGAGAAGGCGATCATTGCGGAAGGTGGCAGTGAAGCTTTAAGTCTGTACAACAAAGAGAAGAAAGGAAAGAATACTATAGGAGAAAACCGTACTGGAGGAAGCAGCAGTGGAGGTAGTAACTTGGGAAAAAAGGAAGTGGGAGAATAACAACAACAACAAAAACAACAACAATCAATCGGGGAATTTTCGTGGAGGTTTTAAGAAAAAGGTAGAGGGATGCCCAAAATGTGGAAAGAATCACCAAGGTGAGTGCTGGAAGGGACGCGGCACTTGCTACAACTGCAGTCAGGAAGGGCACATTTTTCCCAACTGCCCGAAATAGAAAAAGATACAAGGATGCTTTGCATGTGGCTCGACAAAGCATCGGATTAAGGACTGCCCAAAGAAGGGAAGTAGCGGAGGTAGCCAACAAGGGGGAAATAAACTGATGATCAGCGGGCTGGCACAATCCAACTGCCTAACCGCTAGGACCTTTAACATGACCGTCCAGGATGCTGTGGCTGCGAAGGACGTGGTGTCAGGTATAATCTCAATCAATGATATAAATGCATATGTATTATTTAATTCGGGTGCCACCTGTTCTTTTGTATCTGAAGAATTTGCTAGTATACTTAACACACCCCGAGAAAGATTAGAAAACCCCTTGAATATAGAAGTTACGAATAAGGAAGTAATCTCTATAGAATACGTTTATCAAAATTATTGCGCAAACATTAGAGAACATGAACTAAGCGTAGACTTAATTCCAATTAGATTGGGAGAATTTGACGTAATACTGGGAATGAATTGGTTGTATAACCATGCTACAATAATTGACTGTCAGAACAAATATGTGAACCTTCAGACTCCGAGTAAGTCTAAGGTAGTGTTTTATGGTAGCTCATTACTTAAGCAATTGTGTTGCCTTACGATGATGCAGGCGAAGAAATTATTAAGGAAAGGATGTGTAGGTTACTTAGCTTACATCGTAGATACTCGAAAAAAGGGAGTAAAAATTAAGGATATATCCGTAGTGAATGAATTCCAAGATGTATTTTTGGACGATCTGCCTGGTCTTCCGCCAAACAGAGAAATTAAATTTTGTAATAGACTTAGCACCGGGAACGGCACCGATTTCAAAAGCCCCATACCGTATGGCGCTGGTAGAAATGAAGGAATTGATGATACAATTGCAAGAATTATTAGATAAGGGTTACATACGGTCGAGTGTGTCTCCTTGGGGAGCACCAGTGTTATTCGTTAAGAAAAAGGGTGGATCAATGAGGCTCTGTATCAATTATTGAGAATTGAACAAAGTAATGATCAAGAACAGATATCTGTTACCGAGGATAGACTACCTATTTGACCAACTGAAAGGAGCAAAGTGTTTCTCAAAGATAGACCTACGAACAGGTTATCACCAACTGAAAGTACGGGAAGAAGACATACCAAAGACTGTGTTTCAAACCCGTTATGGACATTACGAGTTTTTGGTAATGTCATTCGGATTGACAAATGCTTCGGCAGCATTCATGGATTTGATGAACCGAGTTTTCAAGCCATACTTGGATAAATTTGTGGTAGTTTTCATCTACGACATCTTGATCTACTCGAAGACATAAGAAGAGCACGCCGAACATCTGAAAATAGTTTTGGAAGCACTAAGGAAGGAAAGGATGTATGCGAAATTTTCTAAGTGTGAATTTTGGATGGAGAAGGTTCAATTCTTAGGTCACATGGTGAATAAGAATGGAATCTCAGTAGACCCTGCAAAGGTCGAAGAAGTGAGTAATTGGGAGCAACCGAGAACACCAACGGAGGTGAGAAGTTTCTTAGGGTTAGCTGGGTACTATCGAAGATTCATCCAAGATTTTTCTAAGATAGCAATCCCATTAACAAATCTGACGAGGAAGACGGTGAAATTTGTATGGACCGACAAATGCGAAGAGAGTTTCCAAGAATTGAAGAAGAGATTAAGTGAAGCACCTGTGTTATCACTACTAGATGATGCGGGAAATTTTATGGTGTATAGTGATGCATCGCACAAGGGACTTGGTTGTGTGCTAATGCAGCACGGCAAAGTCATTGCGTATGCATCACGATAATTAAAGGATTACGAAAAACGATACCTTACTCACGACTTAGAGTTAGCGGCAGTAATTTTTGCGTTGAAGATTTGGAGGCTTTATTTATACAGAGAGAAATGTGAGATATACACGGACCACAAGAGTCTGAAATATATCTTCACATAGAAGGAGTTGAATATGCGTCAGAGGAGGTGGTTAGAATTGATCAAGGATTACGACTATGATATTCTTTATCACCCGGGAAAGGCAATCGTGGTTGCCGACGCTCTGAGAAGAAAAGGAAGGTAGAAATTATTTCACTTGACGACTCAGGAGGAATTGATAAGAGAAACGGAAAAATTAGAAATAGAGGTAAAGGGACTGGAGAAGTCTGAAGAAAAATTGTTTGTCATGGAAGCTCGTCCAACTTTGATGGATAAAGTGAAGGAATCACAAGAGAAGGATGAAGAGTGCGAGAAAATCAGGAAAAGGATCGCAAAGAATGAAGAGGAAAGATTTAGAATGGACAAAGATGGTATCTTAAAATTCGAAGGAAGAGTGTGGGTACGAGCAGTAACCGAGTTAAGGGAAGAAATTTTGCACGAGGCACACAATACGACGTATTCTGTTCATCCAGGAGGCACAAAGATGTACCGAGATTTGAGGCAACATTTTTGGTGGCCCAATCTAAAACGAGAAATCACAGAATGCGTTAGTAGATGTCTGACTTGCCAACGCGTCAAAGAAGAGCACCAGCGGCCAAGTGGTTTACTATAACCGTTGGAAATACTAGAGTGGAAATGGGAGCACATTACGATGGACTTCGTGGTGGGACTTCCAATCACGCAAAAAGGTTATGATGCCATTTGGGTTATTGTGGATCGACTAACAAAGACCACACACTTTCTACCAATCAAGATCCGCTACATCTTGAATCAGTTAGCGAGTCTGTATGTAAAGGAGATTGTTTCGCGATATGGAGTGCCGGTGCCAATTGTCTCTGATCGAGATCCGCGTTTTATGTCAAATTTTTGCAAAAGCTTGCAAGAGAGAATGGGAACGCAGTTGAGGTTAAGTACTGCTTATCATCCTCAGACAGACGGACAAAGTGAGCGAACAATACAAATGCTGGAGGACATGCTTAGGACTTGCGTGATGGACTTCAAGGGAAATTGGGATGACCACCTACCCTTAGTTGAATTTGCATATAACAATAGTTACCATGCGAGTATCAGCATGCCACCGTACGAAGCTCTTTACGGAAGAAAGTGCAGAACGACATTATGTTTGGACAAAGTCAGAAAGCGACGAATACTCAGACCAGAGTTAGTACAACAAACCGCAGACGTGGTGACAGTGATAAGATCCAGACTAGTAGCAGCTCAAGATCTCCAAAAAAAGTACGCAGACTTGTATCGACAAGACCGGGACTTTAAAGTTGGCAGTTTCGTATTTTTAAAGGTATCTCCATGGAAGGAAAATATTCGTTTCGGTAAGAAAGGAAAATTGAGTCCAAGATTCATAGGACCGTTCGAGATACTGATGCGAGTGGGCGAAGTGAAATACAAAGTTGCATTACCACCCGAGTTGGAGCACATCCACAACGTCTTCCACATCTCCGTGTTGCGACCGTACAAGGCCGACTACAAGCACGTGATTTCTTATGAGCCCATTCAAGGGGAGAAGAACCTAGCGTATGAAGAAATTCCTGTCCAAATATTAGATAGGAAAGAGCAAACCTTAAGAAATAAAGTTATTTCATCTGTAAAGGTATTTTAGCGTAACCACGATGTCGAGGAGGCTACGTGGGAATTAGAAGATAGGATGAAGAGGGATTATCCCCATTTATTTGTGTAACCTTGTAGCAATTCTAAGGACGGAATTTTTATAAGGGGGGAGGATGTAATATCCGAGAATTTTTGAATATTATTAAATGAATATATTAATAAAAATAAATATTTATTTGAATATAAATATTTACGTGTTATGAGATGAGTTAATTCAAATGAATTCAAATTGAAATTATAATAAATTGAGGAAAATATGGAGTTTATGATAAGCTTGTTGAAATGCCTTGTGTGGCACAAGAATAGATTCGATAATGAATTAATTAATTCGAAGAGGAAGGAATTGTTAAGTGAGCAATTAATCTATATTAATTGTTAATTGTTATTATGAGAAATATAATAATAGTATGTTGATAAGTAAATTGTTTATAAATATAATAAGATTTATATTTATTAAATTGTTGAGGAATGTGATAATTTACCATATAATAATGTTAATAAACTATTGTTAAGGGTAAATTAATGAGGGATGAATTAATTAATATTATTATTAATTAATTGATAAGATAAGTAATTTATTTATTGCCATAATATATAAATGAGTAGATTATTAATATAATTATATTTACTCAATTAATTGTTATATGCCGAGCATGCGATAATTAAATATCGTAGCTACAACTATATTATATAGTGTAATGTGACGATCAATGTGACTATGTTATATATAGAAACCATATATTAAGATTGATTAAATTATATAAGTTACATATCAATGCTTATGTGGAAATATGTGTGTGTATGAACATTAACTTAGTATCTCTTGAATATATAATAAACAATTGCTAATTGGTGATATTTCAATATGTAATATAATTGAATAATAGATGAGATATTGTAATGTGATAATACCAGATTAAATTATACCGATATGATAAAATGTACATGGATTATATATGTGCAAATTACCTTTACTATATTGAAATAGTATTTAGTTGAATTACATTGTGACACTAATTTATAACCTAAACATATATTGTATGCATATGAAATATATAACTTAAGTATATAGTATGTATATTATAACACAAGTGTAGCATGTAGTTCATTTGCCCAATTGCAGAGTTTCATTCCTTGTCCCATAATGAGAGGCATTTCCTCTTCACGTGTGCAAGCTCAAGGCTAGCCTACTCCCTATAATCTCAAAATTAGCAACTTAGACGGTAATCATGCAATGGGGAGTGGGTATGATGATGGAATCCAACCACTACTCACCAACTTCTCTATAACCACCATGAAATGCATTCTCCATTGGTATAATATGAAGTGTATAAGCATTGTTTGTGTAATAATTCTTCTATAAATATAGTCCCTCCTCTTCACAAATCAAATGCTGAGAATTTTCCTAAGTATAGAAGTGAGAGCAAATTATATATCAGTGATAGCATTCTAAGAATTTGAGAGAGTTCAGCTTAGCAAGCTCAATTCGAATAACAGAGGTATGCTACATTTCCTGTTCTTCATTCTTCTTCTTCATTTCTTGTTTTCTGTCAAAATTCAAATTCTTGATCATGTTGAATTAGATTGTAATTGGAGTATAGAATGCTTGTTAAAGTGTTACATGAACTATTAAGTATGTTAGTATACAATGTGGCTTGATTACCTTCAATTTCGTGAAGAAATTTTGAGGTTTGGCTTGCTGTCTGCCTAAGCAGAAGCTTTCAACTCTGTCCAGGCAATGGCGCAGTTGCGCCCTATTTATACTGGGGTGCAACGCAGCTGCGCCAGACCCTGCCTTAGAAATTGCTGGCCGAGACCCAGTGCAGTTGCGCCAGTAATGAACTACAGCGCAGCGCAGCTGCGCCAGTCCCTAGTTCCAAATTCTGACTCCTGCTAAAAATCTGTTATAGTGTAGTTAGTTAATATGGTTTAAACAAGTATGCTAATAGGTTTGCCATGCCTATATGAGTACATTGAGATAACGTAAACATGTTTTACTAGGATTGCATGCATGATTGATGAAAACATATAGTTTTGAAATAAACTTAGAGTTTTAAAAAAGAACTTTGATATGTTAGACTCATGTTTGTATTCTGAATTTTGATGCATGTTCGTATGACCTAGAGAGGCATGAATAACTTGTTTACTTGTGTATATATATTTCATAATATAACAAGTACATGTTGAACTCATTAGTGAACGATACTAACAAAATATGAGCTTTGAACGTGAACGTTGACATGTTATATTGAGATTTAGATTCTGATATTTATAGACATGTTTGATAGTGCTCTTAACCTCACTAATATATCATACATGTATACATGCCATGTAAGATGCATTGAAAACTAGTTGAGCACAAGTGAAGCATGATTTAAGCTAGTAACAATACTAGTTATGCGTATATGAAATAGAAACTTGCAAGCATGCCTAAAACGAGTTATGTGATCACCTCATATGTTTAAAATGACAAGCATGAGAGCTAATGTGGTTTCATGACCTTGAATGGCCTTAAGTTATTAAAGGTATTAACTTAGAACCTATATCATGTAAAATTGAACATGAAAGGTTGAACAAGCATGGAAGGACCCTTCAACATGTATATATGCTATGTGATATCGTATGTTGATGCTTGAATCCGATTCTTGACAGTTAACTTATAGTAATGCTATAACTTACTAAATAAAATATGTTTAGTATTGATTGTGGTCTTATGTGATAATAATGATATGCGAATACGTTTAACTCAAAAAGAGGAACGTTAAGGTTAAAGGACAATAAAAGTTATATTAGTCGAGATTTGTGAATTAGTATGATACTATACATGGTATAACTGTATAGTAAGGTTAAAGACTTAACTTATATGTGGATTGTATATATATAAGATAAAGTATAATGTTAAACTATATAACTAATGGATATCATATATATATGTAACTATATTACGATAGGGATTCAAAAGTGTTGATTTACTTAACGTGGATAGACTACGCTTAAGGCAAATATCCTAAACCCTTAAATTAGTTTATTCAACGGATATTGTAAGTAAGTACTTGAACTCTATTTTTATTGAATACGTATTAAGTTATTGTTGTGCAAGTGAGTTATTCAAATTATAACTTATTGTGTCATAGTTACAATAAAGTCGATTATATTCTTCCAGCTTTAATGTCAAGTATTGAACTTATAAAGAGTGGACTATGCCATTTGATTCGGCTAGACTTATATCATGATTAGAAAGCTATCCAAACCAATTGATTGGTGCGAAGTCTTATATTGACTGAGATGAACAACCTTCTTTGAAGGGAAAATATAAATTATCGGGAGACCGACGTGCGCACATGAGTATTATTAAATGTTATGCATAACGTAGGGTACTTTAGGTTGATCACCTGTTGTACTCGTTTTTTGTTGGATTATCGGTATATTACTGTTAATTCTAGTAGAAGTTCATAGTCCTTAGTGACTGCTCAGTATTCAATTATCTTGAAAGCTTAAACTGATTTAACATTGAATCATATTGATATTATTCTGTCCTTAGCGACTGTTATTAAGAACTGTTGATATTCTTGTTATCCTTGAATTATCATATCCCTGCTATACCCTTTTGATTCAAGAACTATATTACTCACCCTTGTTGTTATATTACTTGCTGAGCAAACTTGTTGCTCATTCTTGCTTTCCCTAAAATATTTCAATTAAGGCAGAGCAAGACGGACCTTCGGGCGCCGACAAGGGCAAGGAAAAGGCTACAGAGTAGCTTTTATTTATGTAGAACTTTATGATTGTAATAAAAACTTATGTTATTATATATTAGTTAGGTTTATATATACTTAATGTATGTTTAAGCTATGTAATCGATGTTTAAGTTACGAGACCTTGGGACGTGAATAAATTATATTAATTAAATGTAATATATTCGGTAGTAGTGTTGTGTATTATTCTGCTGTGAGATGCGACATTTAGTCGTAATATTATTATTATGGTGTTAGATTGTAGTACGTGACGAACCGAATTTGAAAGACCAGTGGCGGTCTGAATTTGGGGGCGTCACAATAACAGTTGCTAAGGACAGAATAATATCACTATGATTCGATGCTAAATCAATTTAAGACTTCAAGATAATTGAATACTGAGTAGTCACTAATGACTAAGAACTTCTACTAGAATTAACAGTAATATACTTATAATCCAACAAAAACAAGTTCAACAGGTGATCAGCCTAAAGTACCCTACGTTATGCATATCGTTCAATCGTACTAAAGTGCGCACGTCGGTCTCCCTACAATATATAATTTCCTTTCAAAGAAGGTTGTTCATCTCAGTCAAATACAAGATCCTGCACCAATCAATTGGTTTGGGTTGCCTTTCAACAATATAAGTCTAACCGAATCAAATGGCATAGATCACAACATTAATAAGTCCAAAACTCAAGATTTAATGTCCGAAGAATATAAATTGGCTTTATCTTGTCCACGAAGTAACTAAGTTATGAAACATGATTCGCAATTCTGATAGTTTACTTGTACGACAATAATAACACAAGCTTAATGAATGCTCAATAAAGAGTAAGGTTAGGAACTTGCTTACAATGTTCCTTGAATAAAGTAAATACAAGGATAAGATACTTGCGCAATAAAAGAGTGTAAGTTAGGGAATTTGCCTTAAGCGTAGTTTACCAAAGTATAGCTTATCAATGCTTTTTGAATCCTATTATAATATATTTACGTATATAGGATATTCATTAGCTATGAACCTTCGATCACATAAACTTGATATGTAAATCAAGTATACACATATGGTTCTCACTTAGTATTGTAACTTTATACATACGTCATTACGTACTTAACATATGTATCATGAAATTAGATTATAAGTCACTACGAATCCAATTGACGTAGTTTGTAACTATTGTTGGACTTAACATTTGAAGTTTACTTTGTCAATTTAATATGGTTTCATTGCTTAGAATGCTCATCGATACTTTGAACAATGTTCTAGACATGTATTACAGATTAGGACAATCATATAAGTATGTCTCAAGTTCAGGTTATAACTATTGAGGTTTCTTTTGAAAATCTTGTGTTAAACCCTTCCACAAACAATGTAGCTTCACATATCATATGTCATGCTTTCATATGCATATATAGATCACATAGGCATGCTTACAAGTCCATAGCTCAAGTGTATATAATTTATTAAGCTTGTATGTGAAACTCTAAGTTTCCATTAGCATGTTATCAACATCATCTAATCATGCGAAACTACTTCACTTATTATACATCATGCTTGCATATACACATAAATAGACCACATAACATGCTTGAAATTTCAGAACTTACAATGTTTTAGTTTAAGAAATTTGTTTTCGAAGACTTTAAGTCCCCTTTAAAAAACCATGCTTTGGAAAGTGTTTTCATGAAAGGCTTCATAAACTAACAAGTCAGGGACTGAAATAGGCTTAACTAAGTTGTATTAGCATGCTCAACTTAACAGAACCACAAAATTTGGTTTTCCAACTCTGGCAGCCTGCTCGGCCGCGAAGTGTAGTGCTATAGAAGTGGCACGGCCGCGCCACTTCGTGCAAAGGCAAAATTTTTGGCTCTACTTCTACAGAGCCGTAACACCAAATAACCAAACTTTCTTCTGTTACAACTCAGAATGCTTCTAGACATACATACATACTTAAACAACACAATGGCATGCTAATTCATACCAATTGACAGAGAATTCAAGCAATTCAAGAATTTGACGAAACTCAATTTTAAGAACAAAAAGTCAGATTTTATACCTCTTGAAGCTTATATGAATTCCCTTAATGCACTAATTATACTTCCTCAATTCTCAGCAACTTCACTCTCTACTTGTACTTATCAAAAAAAAATTCTAGCAACAGAGAATGAGAAGAAGAGGGTGCTATATATAGAGAAAATAGTATCCAGAAAATGTTAATTTTCACCAATTCAAACCAATGTGAGTAAGAATTGTATGTTGGTTATGAAAGAGTTGGTAGTTAGTTGGTGAGCTTCATCATTATCCCCACTCCCCCATTGATCATGATAGCTAGAGTGCAGCTTGGGAGAAGAAGGGGGAATAGGCTTCTAGCCTTTTTGCTCTTCACGGGAGTAAGGAAATGGCCATTCATTTTAGGACAAGGACACTAATAAGTCTCAGCAATTGGGCAAGAGCATTAGTACTAAGGCTATGTACACATAATAATATACATAGGTTATAAATGTATACTTAGGTTATAAATATACATACTCACATATATATACTTAGGTTTTGAAAATCAATTGAGCACACCTAAACAAATCAATATATAATCCATGTACATTTTGGTAATGCCAAATTAAAAGTTAATTGAATAATGACATACTACATTATCAAAAACCTTATTATTATTATTTCAATTATGTTACTCATGGAAATAATTAGAAATATCAATTATTTACATACTTTAACTTAATATTCCATATAGTATACATTAATGTACTATACTTATCACATGGTCACATAAGCCTCATTTATGTAACTCATACCACTCATTAATCTTATTATATAGTTTATATATATCACATAGTTTCCTGTATTATCACAATACACTTTATATAATATATATTCTCATAAGTCTAACCATGTGACTCACTTCCTTTTATTATTTAGTTATATCCAAAATGTCACATAATACTTTATATTATATAGTTATAGATACTATACAATATGCGATTACATAACTTTACACTAAGCAATTAATTGAACAAACATAAATCCCAAATATTAATTAACCATTTATTCAATAATATGCTATTACTCATAATAACCATTAATTAATAGTATATTATTAATTAATCATCCGCTTATTAATTTCTTCTTTAATTAATTTAATCATCAATATTTCTCATCACTGTGTCACACAAGGCATTCATTGAGCTTATCATAAACTCCACATTTTATTCTCAATTATTATAAATTCAATTTGAAGTAATTGAGTTAACTCATCTCATAACACATAAATATTTATATTCAAATAAATATTCGACTTTCATTAATATATTTATTTAATAGTAGTCAGAAATTCTCGGGTATTACAACCCCCTAACTGAAATTAGGATGATCCCTCTATCCTGGATTGTATGTGTTGGAAAAAGGGTCATATTTCCTCTGCGGCTGAGCTTGGTAGTTTCCCACTGCATTAGCTTGTTGTGTGCTATCCTCCTCTTGTAATGTCGGGCATGCATCTACAGGGTGCCCCGCCATTAAACAAATCTGGCAAGCTTGTGCAACTGGTGCATTATCTATAGCTATTTGTTTCACCAAAGCAGTTAAGTCAGAAATTTGTTGCTCTACATTAGTTGTGCTTACCTCACTTACTCTTTGGGCTGGATTAGAACTTCTTGTTCCATACTGTTGTGCGTTGGCGGCCATGTTGGCAATCAAGTTCTTAGCCGCCTCCGGTGTTTTGTCCACTAATGCACCTCCACTAGCAGTGTCGATCATACTCCTATCCATTGGTAAGAGTCCTTCATAAAAGTAAATGATGAGGTGTTGATCGTCGATCTGGTGAGGTGGATAGCTGGAGCAAAGCTTCCTGAATCGCTCCCAATACTCGTACAATGTTTCACCACTAAATTGTCGGACTTCGCAAATGTCCTTCCAGATGTTGGCTACTCTTGAAGGAGGGAAATACTTCTCCAAAAATAGCCTTTTCATGTCGTTCCATGATTGAATTGATCCCACGAGGAGATAAAACAACCAATCTTTTGCTAAGTCTCCTAGTGAAAATGGGAAAGATCGCAGCTTAATCTGATCCTTCATGACATTGCGTGGTTTCATGGTGGAACACACAATATTGAATTCCTGCAAATGTTTGTACGGATCGTCACCTGTAAGACCACGAAAAGTAGGCAAAAGGTGAATTAGTCCAGATTTTAGTTCAAACGAAATATTCAAAGCAGGGTATTCAATACAAAGAGGTTGTTAAGTAATATTAGGAGTTGACAACTCCTTCAAAGTTCTGTTATTTGGCACCGACATTTCCTCTTCTAATTCGCTTGAAGAAGATTGGTCTGAAAGTAGTGTGAGTGCGATGTTGAGGCCCGGTGATGGAGCTTCTTCAGAATCTACAAGTGAACCTTAGTTTTTCCAAGCTTCCGTCCTAAGCCTTCGTGCGGTTCTCTCTATTTTTGGATCAAATTTCAAATCAAGAGAGTGAGAGGATCGAGGCATAAAAATTAAAAAAATTGAAACTAATCGAATAAATAAAACCAAATGACACTCCCCGGCAACGGCACCAAAATTTGGTAGCTGTCGTCTATCACTACAAAATTTACCTTACTCAGGTTCTACTAATTCAATAATCAGTATAGCAATAAGCTGTTGGGTTTGTACGTAACGCAATCATGCAATCAAATCACATAAATAGGGCGTAAGCATAAAAAACTAGGTTTTCAAAAATTTATACAAACCCATTACCATGATCATTCTTGTGCATCAATTATTAGTGAATGAAGAAGGAGAAAAATAGAATTATACCTTTGAAGATCCAAGCTTCCTCAGGTACAAGTTCTACTCCTTTGATTCCTTTGATTCCTCTGTAGTGGCTCCTTCCCTTGATCAATGTCAGCCACCCAAATGTTTGGCCTCTAACGGTGATCCACCAAGGAAGATGAAGAACTCAGTAAGATGGGTTATTGGCTTAACCCTTGTTTCTATCTCTATAGAATATGTGTACTCCTAACTCTTGAAAAATTCACGTACCTTATTTCTGATATAAGACTCTCTTATATAGATATTAGGTTAACCCTCCTAATCCAATTAGAATAGGGTTTTATTTAATTAATTAATTAATTACTTTTAATTAATTTATATCCTAATCTTTATTAGGATTGAGAGAGAGTACTGATATTATATTAATTCCTAAACTCCTTTAGAATTAAAATAATAATAATAATAATAATAATAATAATAATAATAAGACTCCTCTTATTAATTTATATTTAATATTTCTAAAATATTAAATAATAAATATTAAGCTATTTAATTTATTCTATCATCATAGATTAAATTAATTATACTTAATGCATTATTACTATCATGCCATTTTCTTCTTAAATAAATCTTCTTCCTTTTATGGTGTGACCCTTTAGGTTCTCCATATTAAACCGGTTGTGAATAAATCAATTAGAACAATTTTAATCTTATTTAAATAAACAAATTAAACTAATAATCTATTTAAATAAATAACATTTATTCTACAATAGGGATAAGCCTCCCTAGCGATCAACGACTTTCTAGATAATATAGATTTCAACATTAATCGTAAAAGAACTTGTGAGTTAATAGTTATCGTACAATTCAATCCTTCCACCATACAATGTCCCAATTAAATATAAGACATGGATTTACTGTCAAGTCTTAATTTATTTAATCATATGTATTTCGATTAGAAAATGCACAACTCCAAATAATGCAAATTAGAAACCTCTTTCTAATTTCATTCTACCTTGGCCGAGGATTCCTGGGTTGTCATTTAACGAATCACATAGGACATATCTCCTCTTTTACTAGAGGTGGTAGATTCTTTATTGATCATTCATTATCTCCATATGTAACTCATTACACCCAAGCATACCCTATATATGCCTTAAAAGGCCTTAAGGAATTAGTCAAAGTATAATTTGTTACATACAAGATACTATGATGATCTCAAGTCCAAGGATCACATGTACTACTATCACATTAGGAATTCCTATTGACAGGAGAGTAAAACTCCATTAGGTATTCCATAGCGAGTCACGTTCAGTGAACTTATTCTCCAATAAGCACCTACATACTTGCTTTAGTGTCTCCACACAAATGACCATGAGATCAGTCATCCTCATCCAATGAGCAAGCAACATATGTACCAATCTATCCGGATTTACTAATCCCCATTTTAGTAATCCCACAATTAGGAACTATTTTAGTGTTTAAGCTTTCTAAGAATTTAGATCTCATTATCATGATCTCATCATGATTCTAAAAGCATTGCTTAAAACTATGGGTTATTTACATATTATAAAAACAGCACCATGTAGATAATTATATGCCTTAAATGAATATTTTATTAATAAATAAATAAGATTGTTTACAAAGTATGTGCTTTGTCATCATACATGATTGGCTTGTATGCACACTGCTATCAATCTCCCACTTGCACTAAAGCCAATCGCCATGGTATCTCATACCCATCTTCTCTAAGTGACGATCAAACTGCTGTTGTGTTAAAGCTTTAGTAAATGGATCTGCAATGTTGTCTTGAGAGTCTACACTCTCCTCTTTCAATGATTTCTTTAATCAAAGTGCCGCAACACATGTTTAGATTCAAGATGAGACTTAGAAACTATTCCTAGTTCTGTAATGAACTTTTCATCCGAAACATCAACTTGCAGCTTCACTTACAGTTATATACTCTGCCTCTGTCACTGAATCAGCTACTGTTTGCTGCTTGGAACTCTTCCAACTCACTGCACCTCCATTCAAGGTAAACACATACCCTGAAACAGATTTACTATCATCTTGGTCTGTTTGAAAACTTGAGTCCATGAATCCCTCGAGTTTTAATTCAGACCCACCGTAGACAAGAAAAATATCTTTAGTTCTTCTCAAGTACTTTAGGATATTTTCCACTGCCTTCCAGTGCTCTTCTCCTGGATTCGACTGGTATCTGCTTGTTACACTAAGTGCGTGAGCAACATCCGGTCTAGTACATATCATACCGTACATGATAGATCCTATTGCAGAAGCATAAGGGATCTTACTCATACGGTCTCTCTCCTAAGGTATCTTTGGGGCCTGTTTCTTGGAGAGATCTATTCCATGGCTCATCGGCATGAGACCTCTTTTGGAATCTTCCATGCTAAACCTCTTTAGCATCGTATCAATGTACGTTCCTTGGGATAAGCCGAGCATCCTTTTAGATCTATCTCTATAGATCTTTATCCCCAAAATATAGGATGCTTCACCCAAGTCCTTCATGGAGAAGTTTTTAGATAACCAGATTTTAATGGATTGTAACATAGGAATGTCATTCCCTATCAGTAATATATCATCAACATATAATACAAGGAATGATACTGCGCTCCCACTAACCTTCTTGTATACACATGGTTCATCCTCATTTTTGATAAAATCAAACTCTTTGATTGTCTCATCAAAACGAATGTTCCATCTACGAGAAGCTTGCTTCAACCCATAAATGGATCGTTGTAGCTTACAGACTTGATTTGTTCCAACTTTTAAAATAAATCCCTCTGGCTGTGTCATATACACATCCTCCTCAAGTTTCCCATTGAGGAAGGCCGTTTTCACGTCCATCTGCCAGATCTCATAGTCATTGTAAGCTGCAATCGCAAGCAAAATCCGAATGGACTTGAGCATGGCTACTGGTGAGAAGGTTTCATCATAATCAACTCATTGTCTTTGTTTGAAACCTTTTGCAACCAGTCGGGCCTTATAGGTCTCTACCTTTCTGTCTGCTCCAGTCTTTTTCTTAAAAACCCATTTACACCCAATAGGTTTAATACCTTCAGGTGATGAAACCAAAGACCATACTTTGTTTTCATACATGGAGTCCATTTCGGATTTCATGGCTTCAAGCCATTTCCCTGAGTCTTTATTACTCATAGCCTGTTCGTAATTCAATGGATCATCATCATTCATGATGTGTACCTCATCGTCATCCTCTATAACGAATCCATACCTCTCAGGTATCTTCGGTACTCTTCCAGATTTACGAACAGGGTGTGGCACAGTAGGTTCTTCTACTTGGTTAGGTACCTGACTTTGGTCCGTGGTAACTTGTGGTTCTTGAACTTCTTCAAGATATATCTTGCTCCCACTGACCCCTTCATGGATAAACTCTTTCTCCAAGAAGGTAGCATGTTTCGCAACAAACACCTTTTGATCAGTTGAATGATAGAAATAATATCTTACGTTTTCTTTAGGGTATCCCACAAATCTACACTTATCAGATTTAGTCTGTAGCTTATCATTTTCAAACTTTTTGACATAAGCTGGACAACCCCAAGTCTTAACATGCTTAAGATTTGGTTTCCTCCCTTTCCACATCTCATATGGAGTCTTTGGGGCGGATTTGGTAGGAACCTTGTTAAGTAGGTATGCAGCCGTTTCTAGGGCATATCCCCAGAAGGAAATTGGAAGGTCGGTAAAACTCATCATGGATCGAACCATGTCCAACAGTGTTCGATTTCTCCTTTCAGATACTCCATTTAACTGTGGTGTACCTGGAGGAGTCCATTGTGAGATTATACCATTTTCTCTGAGACAATTGAGAAACTCACTGCTTAAGTATTCTCCACCTCGATCTGATCGAAGTATCTTAATACTCTTGCCCGTTTGTTTCTCTACTTCACTTCTGAACTCTTTGAACTTTTCAAATGATTCTGATTTGTATTTCATTAAATACACATATCCAAATCTTGAGTGATCATCAGTGAAAGTAATAAAATAAGAATACCCACCCCGTGCACTTGTTGTCATAGGTCCACAAACGTCTGTGTGATTCAATGCCAACAACTCTGTAACTCTCTCTCCTTTTCCACTAGAAGGAGATTTAGTCATTTTACCCATGAGACAAGATTCACAAGTTGGATATGATTCATAATCAGATAGCTCGAGGAGCCCATCTTTATGCAACTTGGATAATCTTGTTTCATTGATATGACCGAGTCTACAGTGCCACATATAGGTATAATTAATATCATCTCTTTTCCTTTTCTTAATTTGTTCAATTTGAAATATATTTTCTTGTAAGTCAAGTGTATAAAGTCCATTTCGCAAATTTCCAATACCATATAAAACATCGTCTTTATAAATAGAACAACCATTGTTCTTTATAATAACGTCAAAACCTTCCATATCCAATACAGAAATTGAAATAATGTTTTTAATAATATTCGGAACATAATAACAATTATTAAGATAAATGGATTTGCCCGAAGGCATTGCTAAACAATAAGTTCCTGCAGCTAATGCAGCAACCTTTGCTCCATTCCCCACTCGTAGGATCACCTCATCATTGTTCAGCTTTCTACTTCTGACCAGTCCCTTCACATTATTACATATATGAGAACCACAGCCGGTATCCAATACCCAAGTAGAATTTTGACTTTTTAAAAAATTAATTTCAATCATGAACAAACTTTGATTGGAAGTCGAAGCTTCTCCAAGCTTCTTCTCTGCCAGAAACTTCTTGCAGTTCCTCTTCCAATGACCCGGCTCGTTGCAATGGAAGCACATTCCTTTGCTAGCTGGATCAGATTTCTTTTGCTCCTTTATGTTCACTTTGCCCTTGGTCATCCGAAATCGGAAGAGCTCCTTAGATATCTCATATCTAGCAGTCCTACTTTGTTCACCATACAACTCCTTGAGGTGAATCAACATAGTAGGAGCATCCATATTTTCGTGCTGACGCTGAAGCTCGTTATTCATGGATGCGAGCATGATGCATTGAGCCACAGATGCATCATCTTGCTACTTATTAAAAGTGGCAATCTCTTCCTCAGAGGCTATTTCTGGAACAGTTCCAAGGATAGGTGAGTTTAGGACATAAGAAATCTTTTCAGCAATGAGAACTATTCTCAGATTTCTTAGCCAGTCCGTATAATTCGGGCCGGTAAGCTTATTTGCATCAAGTATGCTTCGTAGTGAGATTAGTGATTTTGACATTTTTAAAATTCTGCATGTGAAAAGACAATATTTTAGCAAACATTCATTTTATTAACTTTGCATACCAAAATAAATTTAGGTCTATATTTTAAATTGGTATCTCCCATTATTTTCATCAAACTATATTACCCTCACTCATATAGTTCGGCAACATCTAATTAAAGATTTGCTAGTGCGATTAAGGATCCCATTTCAAATGTATATAACCTTGTGGATAGCACAACAAGCGATATACAAATAAATAGGTAGACAACTCTTGTCAATTACATCACCATGTAACTCCTTTTATTTTGCCTCTTAAATCATAATGGTCATGTGTGTGCACATCCGAACTAAAATGATTTAAGTTAAGTCCAGCCTAGCACTTCCATAAATTCAAAAAAGAAAAATTTTCGTCCTTGTGGATAGCACAACAAGACTAGATCGTTCAATTTTCTTGATAAGCATCAAATGTGATTAATTAACATCTTAAATATTCAATACTCGCCTTGGGAATAGCACAACAAACTCATATTAAATATTTAATACTCTATTAACTAATCATGCTAGAAGGCGACGTTCGATATTCCAAATATCATTTGAACGCTTCAGACTTAATATTATTTCTTTGAGGGGTTTGTTATTATTTGTCTCATCTTTTAAGCGCGCATGCACATATATATATAAAATACGCGTCATTTTATTAAACATGCGAAGCATGTTTGTATAAAATATAATATATATAATATTTAGCATGCAATATAGAATACTATATTCTACCCGGATTGATTATGAACTTTTATTCTAGTTTGGTTCACTAGAGCCACCAAGTGAACCAAAAGGTCAAACCTAGGAGTGCAAGAATTTAAATTTCAATATAACTATTACATTTAAACCCTGGCTCCATACAAATGAGTCTTCACGCGTTCCTTGCTCCTTGGTCTCCAATTTCTTCAAAATAATTCTAACTATCTCTATTACATTAACTATTTAAAATTAAATAGAAACCTTGATCAGCAGTCAAGGGGAAGTACATAGAAAGGAGATAGAATTTACATCGAGAATAAAACTAGAGAAGACGAGGTACGCAGACCCCATTTTATAAAATCCATTCATTCAAGCATTCAACCAAAATAAAATCCAATCATTTTGGTCATAGTCCATAATCAATCCCTTTTATTACCATACATATCATCATACGTATCAATAAAACTTATTCATCTCATGAAAAATAAATTTATTCCATATATGTATTAATATCAGTTAATGGGCAAAAGTTTGCTAAACTTTATTTTTGGAAAAATAAACTCCTTTATTTCATTCAAAAACAATTCCAAATTAAACTCTTTAATTTTAGCAATTCTGAAATCTCATTTCATATAAAATAAACATCTTTATTTAAAACCTTTATTAATTAAATAAATCATTCATTTAATTCAATAAAAAAAAAATTCAGTTCCTGTCCAGTGGCGCAGCTGTGCCAAGAATGTAAAGGGAACCGGCGCAGCTGCGCAGCATGAAAACCAGGAACAGCACCCGGCGCAGCTGCGCAGCAATATTGCCTTGTACCGGCGCAGCTACGCAGCTTCGCAGAATCTGAAAAAATTTTGTTGCCCATAACTCGATCCAATCGCATATCATACATGTATGGAATCACATAGACTGATAATTAGCACAAGATTGGCTCTGATACCACTGTTGGGTTTGTACGTAACGCAATCATGCAATCAAATCACATAAATAGGGCGAAAGCGTAAAAAACTAGGTTTTTAAAAATTTATACAAACCCATTACCATGATCATTCTTGTGCATCAATTATCAGTGAATGAAGAAGGAGAAAAACATAATTATACCTTTGAAGATCCAAGCTTCCTCAGGTACAAGTTCTACTCCTTTGATTCCTTTGATTCCTCTGTAGTGGCTCCTTCCCTTGATTAATGTCAGCCACCCAAATGTTTGGCCTCTTACGGTGATCCACCAAGGAAGATGAAGAACTCAGTAAGATAGGTTATTGGCTTAACCCTTGTTTCTATCTCTATAGAATATGTGTACTCCCAACTCTTGAAAAATTCACGTACCTTATTTCTGATATAAGACTCTCTTATATAGATATTAGGTTAACCCTCCTAATCCAATTAGAATAGGGTTTTATTTAATTAATTAATTAAATACTTTTAATTAATTTATATCCTAATCTTTATTAGGATTGAGAGAGAGTACTGATATTATATTAATTCCTAAACTCCTTTAGAATTAAAATAATAATAATAATAATATTAATATTAATAAGACTCCTCTTATTAATTTATATTTAATATTTCTAAAATATTAAATAATAAACATTAAGCTATTTAATTTATTCCATCATCATAGATTAAATTAATTATACTTAATGCATTATTACTATCATGCCATTTTCTTCTTAAATAATTCTTCTTCCTTTTATGGTGTAACCCTTTAGGTTCTCCATATTAAACCGGTTGTGAATAAATCAATTAGAACAATTTTAATCTTATTTAAATAAACAAATTAAACTAATAATCTATTTAAATAAATAACATTTATTCTACAATAGGGATAAGCCTCCCTGGCGATCAACGACTTTCCAGATAATATAGATTTCAACATTAATCATAAAAGAACCTGTGAGTTAATAGTTACCGTACAATTCAATCCTTCCACCATACAATGTCCCAATTAAATATAAGATATGGATTTACTGTCAAGTCTTAATTTATTTAATCATATGTATTTCGATTAGAAAATGCACAACTCCAAATAATGTAAATTAGAAACCTCTTTCTAATTTCATTCTACCTTGGCCAAGGATTCCTGGGTTGTCATTTAACGAATCACATAGGACATCACCTCTTTTACTAGAGGTGGTAGATTCTTTATTGATCATTCATTATCTCCATATGTAACTCATTACACCCAAGCATACCCTATATATGCCTTAAAAGGCCTTAAGGAATTAGTCAAAGTATAATTTGTTACATACAAGATACTATGATGATCTCAAGTCCAAGGATCACATGTACTACTATCACATTAGGAATTCCTATTGACAGGCGAGTAAAACTCCATTAGGTATTCCATAGCGAGTCACGTTCAGTGAACTTATTCTCCAATAAGCACCTACATACTTGCTTTAGTGTCTCCACACAAATGACCATGAGATCAGTCATCCTCATCCAATGAGCAAGCAACATATGTACCAATCTATCCGGATTTACTAATCCCCATTTTAGTAATCTCACAATTGGGAACTATTTTAGTTTTTAAGATTTCTAAGAATTTAGATCTCATTATCATGATCTCATCATGATTCTAAAAGCATTGCTTAAAACTATGGGTTATTTACGTATTATAAAAACAGCACCATGTAGATAATTATATGCCTTAAATGAATATTTTATTAATAAATAAATAAGATTGTTTACAAAGTATGTGCTTTGCCATCATACATGATTGACTTGTATGCACACTACTATCATAAGCAAGGATCGATCCCACAGAGAGTGAATTGTATTTTAATTATCCAATGAATTGGGGGGTTTTTGTTGAAAACAGTTTAATTAACAAAAGTGAATTAAGAAGAAAATATCAATAAGTAAAAGAGTTCAATTCTCAGTTTAGTATCCCCTTTTCACAATTATGATTTAATCAAGTTAATATACTATTTATCTTCCACCAAGATTAATAACCCTAGATAACCGCGATCACAAATTACCCGAAATTCTCCTTAAGTGTAGATCTAATGCGACGATCGCCAATAAAAAATTCTAACTAACATAAAACCTAGAACTATCAGCCTATATTTAATATGATAGAAGCAGTAAGCATGAGAATTAGATTATTCCAAGTAATAATTTCACAATCAGGAATTATTGAACTTGTCTTCTGAATATATTAACAATATTTCAAAGCTTGTCCACAATAAAATACTGTTAATTGCTACTTAGATTAGACACATTTTGTTTGCTTAAAATTTTCCTTAATCTAGCAGATGAAATCAATTTATTAATTTAATTCTACAGAAACCAAATTAATCAATTGAATAACATATATGAAAGTTCATGTAGATAATCAGAATAAATCTCAAGATGAAGGAATAAATATTATAAACTTAATCAAACCATAAACTGTTAATCAGGTTCAACATCCCTTTAGAATTGAATAAGTGAATTAGCCTGACATGCCTTGATGAATAGCCTCCAAGATGCAAGAATGAAATTATATGATCCAAGATAGTCTAAACTTAGCAAAACAACTGATATATATAGACTAACAAAACCCTAGTCTAATAAGGCAAGACAGCAATCCTAATCCTACACAACTTTGCAATTAAAACACCTAAAACCTAGTCAGCCCGTCCGTCCGGCGCCCCCCCCCCCCCCCCCCCTCGCTGGACCTCTTCTTCTCCTGGTGCGCTTTGCGCTTAATATGCAGGGGTTCAAGTTGTTTATGTGGCGCGGCCCACGCCATTTCCTTTATATCTGCAGCGCGCCCCGCGCCAGTCAGTCTTCAAGCCCAATTTTGGTTCTTTTCTCCTCTTCTGCCCAAACATCTCCATTCCTGCACTTTAACACAAAACACATGAAAAGTACAATGTATACTTAAGTAAATGCAATATAACAGGCTAAGAAATACCTATTAAGTAGGTTAAAAAACCTTCTTATCAGCGTCCTGATTGAACTATCATCCGGCACTGCGGCGCCAGTCTCTAGAATCTATTTTTCTGGTTCGCGAATTGTGTAGTTTTTCTCCCAAACTTAATCCCTAGCTAACAATTATGCCCAATTAAATTGTTCCAAACACATATCAAATAAAAATAA
The DNA here is from genome assembly GCA_020205555.1 of Panax stipuleanatus. NCBI lineage: Eukaryota > Viridiplantae > Streptophyta > Magnoliopsida > Apiales > Araliaceae > Panax > Panax stipuleanatus. The sequence continues at coordinate 18,286,927 of CM035119.1, read as the reverse complement.
TTAATAACTCGCATAAAGGTTTGACTCTGATGCCACTATTAGGTTTGTAATAATCAATTTAGCGGAAGCATGGTAAAAACGGATTTTAAAATTTTACAAACCTTATACCCGAATCATCCTTTATGCACAATTATTAATTAAACGAAAGAAGAAATTATAGAATCAGATCCTTGTAGAACTAAGTTTCTACAGGTACGAGTTCAACTCCAAATCCTTCGTGATCTCTTTGAGTTCTCCGGGATTGATTCCTTCCTTTGAACAACGTTAGCCACCCAAGTGTTTGGCCTCTAGAGGTGATCCACCAAGGAAGAAGAGTTATTCAAGAAGGTGGGTATTTGGAAAACCCTAATCCTATCTCTATAGAATGTGTATATCCTCCCAACTATTCGAATAGTGTGTTGTGTAACCTTGTTCTATAATAAGAATATCTTATTTATAGATGTAGGCAATCCTCCTAAACTATTTAGGCATAGGGTTTCATATTAATTAATTAAACTTTTTAATTAATTAGGCTTCCCAATCCTATTGAGAATAATTAAACTCTTTTAATTAATTAGCATCTTAATCTTATTAGGAATACATATATTTGAGAGAGTATCTTATTAATTAATTCTCAAACTCCTATAGGAATTAAATAATAATAATAATAATAATAATAATAATAATAATAATAATAATAATAATAAGACTCTTCTTATTAATTTATATTTAATATTTTTAAAATATTAAATAATAAATATTAAGCTATTTACGTTATTCTATCACCATAGATTAAATTAAACATACTTAACTTATTATTACGATTATGCCATTAGCTTCTTAATAAATATTCTTCCTTTTATGTTGTAACCCTTTAGGTTCTCTATATTAAACCGGTTGTGAATAAATCAATTAGAACAATTCTAATATTATTTAAATAAATAAATTAAACTAATAATTTATTTAAATAAATAATATTTATTCTACAATAAGGGTAAGCCCCCTTATCGATCAACAACTTTTCAGATAATATAAATTTCAACATTAATCATAAAAGAACCTGTAAGTAAATAGCTACCGTATAATTCATCCCTTCCACCATACAATGTCCCAATTAAATATAAGACATGAGTTTACTATCAAGTCTTATTTTATTTAATTATATATATTTCGATTCTAAAATGCACAACTCCAAATAATGCAAATTAGAAACTCCTTTCTAATTTTATTCTGCCTTGGCCAAGGACTACTATGTTGTCATTTATTGAATCACATAGGACATTATCTTCTTTTACTAGAAGTGGTAGATTCTTTATTTATCATTCATTATCTCCATGTATAAATTATTATACCTAAGCAAACCCTTTGATATACCCTTAGGGTCTTAAGGAATATGTCAAACTATAACTCATTATACACAAGATACTATGATGATCTCAAGTCTAAGGATTATTTGTACTACTATCACTTAAGGAAGAATTCCTATTGATAGGCAAGTAAAACTCCATTAGGTATTCCTTAGCGAGCCACGTTCAGTGAACTTGTTATCCAATAAGCACCTACATACTTGCTTTAGTGTCTCCACATAAATGATTATGAGATCGATCATTCTCATCCAATGAGAAAGTCAACGTATGTACTAATCTATTCGGATTCACTAATTCTCTTTTTAGTAATCCAACAATTGGGAACTATTTTAGTTTTTAAGCTATCTAAGAATTTAGATCTCATTAGCATGATCCTCATCCTGATTCTAAAAGCATTGCTTAAAACTATGGATTTATCACATATTATAAAACAGCACCTTGTAGATAAATAAATATCTTTAATTAAATAATACTTTTTTTGATAAATGAATAAAGTTGTTACAAAGTAAATGCTTTATCATCAAACATGATTGGCTTGTATGCATATTACTTTCAGTCCTATCGATTATACATTGAGAGCTTTAATAAGATCAACCTAATATATTTGATTTTTCTATTCTAAGTCCTTGTACATGTGTTTCTTAAGGACTTTACAGAACTTATCAATACAAATATACCTTAATCATTTTTTCATCAGATAATGATAATTCAATTTAGATCAACCTAACAATTTTGATATTTTCTGTTCTAAGTCCATGTACATTTGTTTCTTAAGGACTTTACAAAACTTTTCTTTTACTAGTATACTTTAGTCGATCAGTTCAGATATATATCACAATCACTTGGATCAACTCAATGAGATCAATCTAACATGTTTGATCTTTCTTTATTCTAAGTCTTTATACATTCATCATTTTATTAAGGACTTCACAAAACTTACGTTTACAAATATACTTTAAATATTTCATCATCAAATCTCATTCATTTGTAATCTCATGTAGATTCTTAACAATCTCCCGCCTCAATAAATTGACCTTAAAATCTACATGCAGATTCCTAACAATCTCCCCCCTATTTGATGATGACAAAAATACTATAGCATACCATTCAATCAATTCAATAAAGTGCATATGCTTGAATATGATTGTGACTTAAGATACAGTAAGCCACTGTATTGCTAATACAACAGATATGAATATAATGATTTGCATTCAAAATAGGCATTCATATATCATCCATTAAACAATTAACATCCATCCAAAAATTAACATTAACTAGCATCCCAAGCATAAAACCAAAAAAATCAAGCGTACCAAAAGTCTAAAGTCTTAAAACATACACCCCATAGATAAAGAAGTTCAAGAATAAATAACGTCTAAACACCATAAAGAGTTTTGCCCTTGCTTGCTTTGAAATTTTACCTTCCCTTTGTTGTTGCTGTTGTTGGTTGCTATTTGATGTTGCCTGCTTTCCTAGTTCCTTCTGCTCTGCTTCTCTCTCTGGTTTCTGCTCTTCCGGCTCCCCCTAGATCTTTCTGCTTTCTTTTTCTCTCCATCTTATTATTTTGACTCCCCCTCAGTCATTGGCACCTTGCCTTTCTTCTTCATCTTCTACTTCTGCTTTCGATCCTTACTCTTCTTGAAACTAGATCTTCTCGTCTTTTTCTCCCCCTTTTTGTCATCATACACTTGAGAAAATACATCACTAAACCAACGAGCTCTTTGAGTTTAACAGAGGTCATAGCAATGTAAGCTCGAATTGCATTATGATGAGCATCAATTTAACCACTGTGCTTAACCACTCTTTTAGATAGATCCTTGATTTCCACTTCATTCTTTCTCTGAACTGCCAAAACAGCTTTCTTGTTTGGTTTAATGGATTTCATGAGAATTTGATCCTTTTCATGAAGACAAAGTGACATTTCGAGATCGGTTCTAGTAGTTCGATTTCTTAATTAAATGTTTAAATTGTTTCTAAAATTCTAAATACAAATAATTGGTTATTTCATATTAAATTCTAAAGTTTGTCTTATTAATAATGTTAAATTTGTAGTTATTTTTTTTTATTACCAAACATCTTTTTGTTTTTTTAATAGAGTAAAATACAGTAACACCCCTTGCAGATAATCATAATAACACTCACTACCCCTCAAGTTTTTCAAGTAATAGTCAGTAACCCTCTAGTCTATAATATGTAACATTCATTACTCCTATTGTGGTTGACCAACTAATATCCAAAAATATTTTTAATATAATGTCTAAGACACCCTTCAAGTTATAATGTTTAATTTATCCACTAAATATAATTTTTTATATTATAATTTTTACTTTACTTGATCTAATTAATTAAATTATGAACTTGTTCAATAAATCACCTAAATGTCAAAAAATAATAAATATTCATTTTATCAAAAAAATAAAGCCATACAATTTTTTGCTAATTAAATTGCTCAAAGATTAAAATTTATGTGATATATATTCAAATATAATTTTTTTTAATTAAAAAGGAAAATTTTAATACCCATAAAATTATAAATTAACTTAATAAAATTATAATTATTTTTTCAAAACATTAAAATTTACGTAAAACAAACTTATATTATTACAAAACGAATCTTATTATTCATATAAAAAAAGTATTAAAAATTATATTAATTATTTTTTTCATATATTAAACTAAACATAAGTCACACTTAATCATAATTATTTACAGTAAAAATAACAAATGTTGTTACTCAAAAAAAGAAAATATATATTAAAAGAAAAAACCGTTTACAAGATAGAGGTAGTAATAAATATTTTTATATTTTCTTTTATTTAACATTGCACAAAAATAACGTTAACTGTATACCAAAAAAATGTAATCAAAATCATAAACATCCCAATTTTTTACATATACTCAAGAAAATTTAACATATAAAAATCATAATATGAAACTAAGAATTCAAATAATATTTTTTTTTGTTAAACACCAAAAACTAAACTATCAACATACTCAATCACTCTAATTAGAATAGCTCCATTAATAATTTAGTTTAAAATTTTTAATATTGGTATCACTTATCCAAAAATATGTGTTAATTAAACTAATTTTTTTTTATAAGTTACCAACAATTTAAATGAGATAGTCTTAATTACAAATAAAACTATAATTAAAATGTATTGTATTAAAAAGAGGATAATTAAACATATATATATATATATATATATATATATATATTATTTAGGAATTAAAATTTGATAACATATAAGGGTAAATATGTAACTTTATCTATTGTGTCAACCCTAAAAATTTTCAAGGGTACTAACTGTTACTTAAAAATCTAGAGGGGAGATGAGTATTATTATGGTTATCTAGAGGGGGTGTCATTGTATTTTATTTTTTTTAATAATTTATTATAAGTAAAATTTTTATTAAATAATTAATAAATAATAATGTGTACTTCTTCACCTCTAAATTCTAATTTAATTAAAATAATTTTCATATTTTCATAAAATTTTGAACAATGATTGTTGGATTATTATAATTTACATACCAAATAATTTAATAAAATATAACTCATGTCATAAAGCACATAAATAAAGTCATTAATCATTATGCAATGACAATTTGACATTAATTAAAGAATGATACAATACAGTTGTTTACATGTACACGAGTTATTGAAATTGTCAAATCGAGATAGAGAAATCAAGTATTCAATGTACGTATAGAGACTTCAGTAATAGAGTAATAATGTAATACCCGAGAATTTCAATATATTAATAAATGAATATATTAATGAAAGTGAATATTTATTCATATATAAATGATTATGCGTTATGAGATGAATTAATTCAATTATATAAAAATTGAATAATTATAATAATTAAGAAATTTATGGAGTTTGCAATAAACTCGTTGATAGCCCTGTGTGGCATACTGATGAGGATTATTAATGATTATATTAATTAACAAATGAATTATTAAGTAAACAATTAATCTATATTAATTGTTAATTGCTATTGTAGAATATTAATTAATTGTTATCGTAGAATATTAATTAATTGTTGTGGAATAATAATTTTGACTGATTAATAATATGTAATTATTATTATTGCAAGGAATATAATAATAATAATAAAACACTTGGTTATAAATATGCTGAGAATTATATTTGTTAATGTGATAATTAATCCTACGATTATTAATTAGGTTTATTTAATATTCGATGAGGAATGGATTAATTAATATTATTGTTAATTAATTGATAAGGTAAATAATTTATTTATTTGACATTATGAATAATAAAACAAATAAGTAAGTTATTAATATAATAAGATTATATTGATTGTTATGTACAAGCATGCAATAATATAAAGTATATGGAATACGACTATATTATAGTATAGAGAGACACTTAAGTGTGACCATGCATGTATACATAAACTATGTTATATAATGCAATGTGAATATATTACATATATGGACCATGTATTAAGATTAATTAAACTATGTGAGCTACATGATTAATACCTATGTGACAATGTGAGTAAGTATACATTAAAATGATATATCATGAATATATTGTAATCACTTGTTGATTAATACAATTTAATAATAAAGGAGACAGTATAGTGTGATAATATTTGAAAAAACTATACCAATATGATAAAAGTGTACATGGATTATATATATATGAATTACATTTACTACATTGAAGTATTATTATGTGAATTACATTGTGACATTAAAATTACAACCTAAGTGTAGATATTATGTATATAACATAAGTGTTGTATGAATCCATATTGACCAATGGCTGAGCTGCATTCTCTTGTCCCATATTGATAGTCATAATCCTTGCACACGTGAATGCTCCAAGCTAGTCTACTCCCTATTTCTTCCTCAAACTCAGTATTTCATAGCTCATGATGAGCAAGGGAGTGGGAATCATGATGGGTTCTAACAACCAATTACCTACCATCTCTTAACCTCCATACAAATCAATTTTTCGTTGGTTTGATTCATGGGTAGATTGCATTGTCTGGTTATGAAATTCTTCTATAAATAATGGCTCTTCTCCTCTCTATTCATTTGCTGAGATTTTTGTCTAAGTATTGGATTGAGAGTATACTGTGAGTTGATAGCAAGAGAATTCACAGAGAGTTAGGAATTCATATTTAACAAGCTTAATTCATAGCAAAGGTATAATTTCATGATGCATGTTCTTCATTTTCATTTCTGTCAAAACTCCATTTCTTGTTTTCTGTCAAAACTTTGATTCTTGAATTGAGTATGGAATTCATGATTATGCAATCAAGTAATGCTTGTTAGTTGTTACATGGTTGATATATTAGCTTATATACATGTTTAAACTATAATATGACTGATTATAATCGAATTGGTTGTGGAATTTAGAAATTAGCTTTGCTCTCTGCCAAAGTAGAAAATTTCATTTCGGTTCAGGCAACGGCGCAGCTGCGCCGGTTGTGAACTGAGGCGCAGCGCAGCTGCGTCGGTACCCTGCACCAGATTCTAATTTTTGTTAATGCTGTGAGTGCTAGATAGTTAGACTACTACTTGAACCAGCTTGCTAGCATGAGTAACATATGTATGAGTATACCTAGACCTAAAAGAGAACTTGTTTTACTAAGATTGCATGCATGAATGATAAAGTTATAGACTTCAAGATAAACTTAGAATTTTGGAAACGAACTTAAAGTTTCTTAAACAATCATTAATATTATAAAGCATGACTATATTCTAATTTTTGATACGTGGTAGAGCAGCTTAGAAATGCATGAAATGAATATTGACTTGTGTATACATGTTTCATAGTATGACGTGAGCATGCTAAACTTCGATTACTAAACATTTTGAACGAAAATGGAAGTTTTATAAAACAAACTTTGACATGTGTGTGACACATTGAGGTACTGATTTTGCAAACATGTTTACATGACCTAGAATCACATGTAATACATGTTAACTTGCATATATAGATTTCATAAGGTAACATGAGCACGTGGATCGCATTAAATGAACTTTACTAGTGAAAGTATAAGTTTTGAACGTAAATCTTGACATGTTATATCGAAGTCTAGATCCTGATCATTGTGAACATGTTGGATAATGTTTTTAAACCTCACTAATGTGTCATACATATATATACATGTGTACATACCATGTTAGGTGCCATAAAGACTAAATGAAGCTTGATTTCAAAACCAATAGCAATGCTAGTAATATGTGTGTGGTAAAGATATTCATGAACATTCCTAGAACACGTTACACGACCACCTTATGTGTGTACATGACAAGCATGATAGCTTCGTGGTTTCATGACCTTGAATGACCGTAAGTCGTCAAAAGTATTAACATAGAGCCTATATCCTGTAAATTGGTTGTGAAAGGGTTGAACGAATATAAAAAGACTCTTTAACATGTATATATACTATGTGATATTGGTGAATTCGATTTTGACGATTAACTTATGAGAATGCCATAACTTGCTAAAATGAAATATATTTTAGTATTGCTTGTAGTCTTATGTGATATTAATAATATGAGAGCATGTTTGCTAAATGTTGCGATCTTATATGATATGAGAATGTGTTTAAACTCTAAAGGAGGAAAGTTAAGGATAGAAATTATATTCTATATAACTGTGTAGCTAGGTTAAAACTTAGCTTATGTGTCGATCGTATATTCGAAAATAAAATATGAAGTTAAATTATATGACTAATGAATATCATATATATATGTAACTATATTACGATAGGAATTCGAAAGTATTGGCTAGCTTTACGTGAGTAAACTACGAATAAGGCAAGTTTCCTAACTTACACTCTTTTACGGTGCAAGTATCTAAACCTTATCTCTTTGAATGCAAGTATCCTAATCGACCCATTTACGTTATGCAAGTATTCTATCTTTGTATATTGCAAACTAGTTTCTTTACTTAATCGTTTGAATTGAATTAGCATACTTGAACTCTTATTTCATTAAAGCTATTATTCATGTTGAACTTGGTATTGTTCTTGAATATTGTGAAATTGTATATGCCATTTCATTCGGCTAGACTTATATTATTGAAAAGCGACCCAAACTAATTGATTGGTGCGGGATCTTGTATTTGACTGAGAAGAACAACCTTCTTTGAAGGGAATATATAATTGTCGGAGAACCGACGTGCACACTTGAGTATGATTGATTGTTATGCATAACGATGGTACTTTAGGCTGATCACCTGTTGTACCTGTTTTTGTTGGATTTTCAGTTTATTACTGTCAATTATAGTAGAAGTTCATAGTCCTTAGTGACTGCTCAGTATTCAGTTATCTTGAAATCTTTAATTAATTTATTATTGAATCACATTGATATTATTCTGTCCTTAGCGGCTGTTATTGAAAACTGTTGATATTCTTGTTATCCTTGAACTATCAAACCTTGTTATACCCTTTTGAGAATTGAGAATTATATTACTTACCCTTATTGTATATTACTTGCTGGGCAATTTGTGCTCATTCTTGCTTTCCCTAAAATATTTCAGTTAAGGCAGAGCATGGCGAACCTTCGGGCGTTGATAAGGGCAAGGGCAAGGCTACCAACTAGCTTGTCTCTTTTATGTTATTAAATATTTTAATGTTGTATTAAGATAATGTAGTAAGACTGGATTTGATTATGTTTAAGCTTAAGTTTGATTATGTAATAAGTCGTTAATTGATATTAGTATGTAATCTATTAAGTACTGTAAGTTGCGAGACTTGGGACAATAATTATAATAAATCGTTGTATATTATTCTAAATTAGATATTACGCTGTGAATGTGTGATTTTAGTTATTATTGTTTTACCATGAGCGCATGACGAACCGAATTCGAGCGACCAAGTGGCGGTCACGGATTTGGGGGCGTCACAGGTTGGTATCAAAGCTGTAGTTATAAACCTTAGGAACGAGTGTCCTTAGACTATAACTTAGGCGAACTTAGAAGTTGGAAAGGTGATAAAACTCACATATAGAGTTTTCCCTAGAGCGAGACTTAGCGTTTTATGAAATGTAACTTCATTCTATACAATGAACTTATGTTTTATTTAACATTCTAATGGAGTTGCTGTTTGTTTGTCTTGTGTTTGTGATTGTAGGATGACAAACACAGGTGTACCTAGTAGAGTGGCAGAGGAGGAGCCCAGGGATATACATATAGTGTACGAGGCACCCCTAGAGGCTACACCAGTGCAGACTGTTGCACCGTTCGAGTCTGACGACGAGGACGAGATTGAGATAGAGTCTGATCCAGAGGAGGAGCCGATGGAGGATGAGCCAGTAGAGGACTCTGATGAGGCTACTGTAGAGGAGCAGATGCTAGGAGAGTATGAGGAGCGGATCCTAGAGTTAGACTGCAGGGTTCAGGAGCTGGAGGCAGAGGCCCAAGAGAGAGAGTCCGAGTTCCAAAAACTGAGGGACGAGGACCACCAGAGGAAGTTGGCCATGCAGAAGTTAGAGGTGAAGATTGCCTACCGTAGGGAGACAAGGATCCAGATGGGGACTCTGTTTCACAGGTCAGTGGCTCGGAACGTGGATCTAGCAGGAAAGCTGGAAGAAGTAGAACAGAGAGAATTGAGTGAGAAGACTTAGAAAGAGGCACTCTGTACTCAGCTAGAGTTGGAGGTGATGGATAGGATGCACTTCCAGGAAAAGTGGGGGGCTTCCCATGAGAGAGCAGACGACCTAGAAGATGAGGTCAAATGTAAGAAGAGGAAGATGAACAAGATGGGGTATGTGTTCCGTTCAGCTTTTGAGAGGGTGATTGATGGTGTGTACCACTACCCAGCAGAACAGGGACAGACTCTACATACTTTGAGTCGAGAGCTGGTTGCGTATATAGCGCAGATGGAGTACAAGAGAGCAGTGGAGCTCGGGATGATGTGATGAGATTTCCTTAAATGGTTTAGTAGTAGTTAGTAGCATTTATCTTTATGTGTTGTACATTCTATGTTGTAATCCCTATCTTTTGTGTAAGATGTGGGATAGTGATGTAAACTCCGTGTACGTTTTTGTTAGAGGGGTAGTATGGTAGTAGGTTGGTAAATTCCCCGTCTTTTGTGATATTAGGGGATATATGTGATAACATTTATAGCAGTATGCTAGGGAAATCATGTAATAAAACGATTTGGCATATGAATATAAATGAAGTTTATTTCAGAAATATGTTATAAATTTATTCTTTTAGTATTAAAAGAAATACTTAAGTAATATACTTGAATAATAATAAAATGAAAATTTGTGATGCAGATAATGCCGCCCAGACGTAGATTGAGTGCACCCAAAGAATCTGTTAATAACGAGAGGGAACAAGTTGACCCGATCCAGAAACTGGTAGACTTGTTAGGAGAAGCTTTAAGGGGAAGGAACAATGAACCCGTTCGCCCAAACCCTCAGGTTGTGCCACTAACAACCTTTAAAGACTTTAAGAGTGTAGGACCCCCGGAGTTCGAGGGAACTACCGACCCAATCGTCGCACAAACGTGGATCAAGGAGATCGAAAAAGCTTTCACTATAGCTCGCGTAGGCGAAGATCAGAAGACGTTATTTGCCACATACATGATGAGGGGAGAAGCGAACTACTGGTGGGAGGCTAATCAACAAAGAGCTAGAGAAGGGATAATAGATTGGGATAAGTTTAAGACGCTGTTCTTCGAGAATTACTTTCTGAAGAGTATGAAGAATCGGATGGAGGTGAAGTTCTTAGAACTAAAATAAGGTGACATGACGGTGGCGTAGTACGCAGCTAAGTTTAACGAACTAGCGCGATTTGCGGAGCACCAAGTTGGTGATGAAGAGAGAAAGGCTAGATGCTTCGAACAAGGGTTGAAGCCGTGGCTATTCAATAAGGTATCAGTTCTTCAAATTGATTCCTTTGCAACATTACTGGAAAAAGGCAATCATTGCGGAAGGTGGCAGTGAGGCCTTAAGTCTGTATAACAAGGAAAAGAAGGGAAAGAATACTGGAGGAGAGAACTGTACCGGAGGAAAGAACCGTACCGGAGGAAGCAACTTGGGAAAGAGAAAATGGGAGAATAACAACAACAACAACAAAAACAACAATAATCAATCCGGGAATTTTCGTGGAGGTTTCAAGAAAAGGGCTGAAGGATGCCCAAAGTGTGGGAAGAATCACCAGTGCGAGTGCTGGAAGGGACGTGACACTTGCTACAACTGCGGATAGGAAGGGCACATCTCGCCTAACTGCCCGAAACCAAAGAAGATACAAGGATGCTTTGCGTGTGGCTCGATGGAGCACCGAATTAAGGACTGCCCAAAGAAGGGAATTGGCGGGGGTAGCAATTAGCAAGGAGGCAACAAGTTGATGATCAGCGGGCCGGCACAATCCAACCGCCAGAACCTTTTATATGACCGTCCAGGACGCCGTGGCTGCGAAGGATGTAGTGTCAGGTATAATCCCAATCAATGATATAAATGCTTATGTATTATTTGATTCGGGTGCCACCTGTTCTTTTATATCTGAAGAATTTGCTGGTAAACTTAGTACACCCCGAGAACGATTAGAAAATCCTTTGATCATAGAAGTTGCTAATAAGGAAGTGATCCCTGTAGAATACGTTTATCGAGATTGTCGCGCAAACATTAGAGAACATGAACTGAGCGTAGACTTGATTCCTATTAGACTGGGAGAATTTGATGCAATACTGGGGATGGATTGGTTGTATAACCATGCTACGATTATTGACTGTCAGAACAAGTGTGTGAACCTGCAGACTCCGAATAAGTCTAAGGTAGTGTTTTATGGTAGCTCATCGCTTAAGAAATCGTGTTGCATTACGATGATGCAGGCCAAGAAATTGTTAAGGAACAGATGTGTAGGTTATTTAGCTTACATCGTTGATACTCGAAAGAAGGGAGTAGAAATTAAGGATATATCCATAGTAAATGAATTTCAAGATGTGTTTCCGGACGATCTGCCTGGTCTTCCGCCAGACAGAGAAATCGAATTCGTAATAGACTTAGCACCAGGAATGGCACCGATTTCGAAAGCTCCATATCGTATGGCGCCAATAGAAATGAAGGAATTGATGATACAATTGCAAGAATTATTGGATAAGGGTTACATTCGACCGAGTGTTTCTCCTTGGGGAGCACCAGTACTATTCGTTAAGAAGAAGGACGGATCGATGAGGCTCTGTATCGATTATTGAGAATTGAACAGAGTAACGATCAAGAATAGATATCCGCTACCAAGGATAGACGATTTATTTGATCAACCGAAGGGAGCAAAGTGTTTCTCGAAAATCGACCTACGAACAGGATATCATCAACTGAAAGTGAGGGATGAGGACATACTAAAGACTGCGTTTCGAACTCGTTATGGACACTACGAGTTTTTGGTAATGTCATTTGGATTGACTAATGCTCTGGCAACATTTATGGACTTGATGAACCTAGTTTTCAAGCCATACTTGGATAAATTTGTAGTGGTTTTTATCGACGACATTTTGATCTACTCGAAGACAGAGGAAGAACACGCCGAACATCTGAAGATTGTTTTGGAGGCACTAAGGAAGGAGAATATGTATGCGAAGTTTTCTAAGTGCGAATTTTGGATGAAGAAGGTTCAATTCTTAGGCCACGTGGTGGATAAGAATGGAATCTCAGTAGACCCTGCAAAGGTCGAAACAGTAAGTAATTGGGAACAACCGAGAACACCGACGGAGGTGAGAAGCTTTTTAGGGTTAGCTGGGTACTATCGAAGATTTATCCAAGATTTTTCTAAGATAGAAACCCCGTTGACCAATTTGACTAGAAAAACGGTGAAATTTGTATGGCCGACAAATGTGAAGAGAGTTTTCAGGAGTTGAAGAAGAAATTGAGCGAAGCACCTATATTATCATTACCAGATGATGCGGGAAATTTTGTGGTGTATAGTGATGCATCGCACAAGGGACTTGGCTGTGTGCTTATGCAGCACTACAAGGTCATTGCGTATGCATCACGACAATTGAAGGATTACGAAAAACGATACCCTACTCACGACTTAGAGTTAGCGTCAGTAGTTTTTGCGTTAAAGATATGGAGGCATTATTTGTACGGAGAAAAATGCGAGATATACACGGACCACAAGAGTCTGAAATATATCTTCACACAGAAAGAGTTGAACATGCGGCAGAGAAGGTGGTTAGAATTAATCAAAGACTATGACTGCGATATTCTTTATCACCCGGGAAAGGCAAACATGGTTGCGAAGCTCTGATCAAGAAAGGAAGAGAAAAGTTGTTTAATTTAACGACTCAGGAAGAATTGATAAGAGAGATGGAGAAATTGGAGATAGAAGTGAAAGGACCAGAAAAGTCTGGTGAGAAGTTAATTGTAATGGAAGCTTGTCCGACGTTGTTGGATAGAGTGAAGGAAGCCCAAGAAAAGGATGAAGAGTGTGAGAAAATCCGAAAGAGGATCACAGAAAATGAGGAAGAGAAATTCCGAATGAATAAAGACGGTATCTTAAGATTCGAAGGAAGAGTGTGGGTACCAGCAGTAACCGAGTTGAGGGAAGAGATTTGGCACGAGGCACACAATACGAAATATTTCGTTCATCCGGGAGGCACAAAGATATACCGAGATCTAAGGCAACATTTTTGGTGGCCCAATTTGAAACGGGAAGTCGCAGAGTGCGTCAGTAGATGTTTGACTTGCCAACGCGTTAAAGCAGAGCATCAACGGTCGAGTGGTTTACTACAACCGTTAGAAATACCAGAGTGGAAATGGGAGCATATTACCATGGACTTTGTGGTAGGACTTCCAGTTACACAGAAAGGTTATGATGCTATTTGGGTTATTGTGGATCGACTAACGTAGACCGCACATTTTCTACCAATCAAGTTCCGCTACAGTTTGAACCAATTAGCGAGTCTGTACGTAAAGGAGATTGTTTCACGACATGGAGTGCCGGTATCTATTGTCTCTGATCGAGATCCGCGCTTCACATCATATTTTTGGAAGAGTTTACAAGAGAGAATGGGAACACAGTTGAGGTTGAGTACTGCTTACCATCCTCAGACCGACGGACAGAGTAAGCGAACGATACAAACGTTGGAGGACATGCTTAGGACTTGCGTGATGAATTTTAAGGGAAATTGGGACAACCACCTACCTTTAGTCGAATTTGCATATAATAATAGTTATCATGCGAGTATCGGCATGCCACCGTACGAAGCTCTTTACGGAAGAAAGTGTAGAACGCCATTATGTTGGGACGAAGTCGGAGAGCGACGAATACTCGGACCAAAGTTAGTTCAACAAACCGCAGACGTGGTAACAGTGATAAGAGCCAGATTAGTAGCAGCTCAAGACCGCCAGAAAAAGTATGCAGATTTGCATCGGCAGGACCGAGACTTCAAAGTCGGCAGTTTCGTATTCTTGAAGGTATCTCCATGGAAGGGAAAAATCCGTTTCAGCAAGAAAGGAAAATTGAGTCCAAGATTCATAGGACCGTTCAAGATACTGAAGCGAGTGGGCGAAGTGGCATACAAAGTTGCGTTACCACCCGAGTTGGAGCACATCCACAACGTGTTTCACATTTCTGTGTTGCGACCATACAAGGCCGACTACAAGCACGTGATTTCTTACGAGCCCATTCAAGTGGAGAAGAACTTGGCGTATGAAGAAATTCCTATCCAGATATTAGATAGGAAAGAACAAACTTTGAGAAATAAAATTATTTTATCTGTAAAAGTACTTTGGCGTAACCACGATGTCGAGAAGGCAACGTGGGAGTTAGAAGATAGGATGATGAGGGATTATCCCCATCTATTTGTGTAACCTTGTAGCAATTTCGGGACGGAATTTTTTATAAGGGGGGGAGGATGTAATACCCGAGAATTTCCATATATTAATAAATGAATATATTAATGAAAGTGAATATTTATTCATATATAAATGATTATGCGTTATGAGATGAATTAATTCAATTATATAAAAATTGAATAATTATAATAATTGAAAAATTTATGGAGTTTGCGATAAACTCGTTGATAGCCTTGTGTGGCACAGTGATGAGGATTATTAATGATTATATTAATTAACGAATGAATTATTAAGTAAACAATTAATCTATATTAATTGTTAATTGCTATTGTAGAATATTAATTAATTGTTATCGTAGAATATTAATTAATTGTTGTGGAATAATAATTTTGACTGATTAATAATATGTAATTATTATTATTGCAAGGAATATAATAATAATAATAAAACACTTGGTTATAAATATGCTGAGAATTATATTTGTTAATGTGATAATTAATCCTACGATTATTAATTAGGTTTATTTAATATTCGATGAGGAATGGATTAATTAATATTATTGTTAATTAATTGATAAGGTAAATAATTTATTTATTTGACATTATGAATAATAAAAAAAATAAGTAAGTTATTAATATAATAAGATTATATTGATTGTTATGTACAAGCATGCAATAATATAAAGTATATGGAATACAACTATATTATAGTATAGAGAGACACTTAAGTGTGACCATGCATGTATACATAAACTATGTTATATAATGCAATGTGAATATATTACACATATGGACCATGTATTAAGATTAATTAAACTATGTGAGCTACATGATTAATACCTATGTGACAATGTGAGTAAGTATACATTAAAATGATATATCATGAATATATTGTAATCACTTGTTGATTAATACAATTTAATAATAAAAGAGACAGTATAGTGTGATAGTATCTGAAAAGACTATACCAGTATAATAAAAGTGTACATGGATTATATATGTATGAATTACATTTACTACATTGAAGTATTATTATGTGAATTACATTGTGACATTAAAATTACAACCTAAGTGTAGATATTATGTATATAGCATAAGTGTTGTATGAATCCATATTGACCAATGGTTGAGCTGCATTCTCTTGTCCCATATTGATAGTCATAATCCTTGCACACGTGAATGCTCCAAGCTAGTCTACTCCCTATTTCTTCCTCAAACTCAGTATTTCATAGCTCATGATGAGCAAGGGAGTGGGAATCATGATGGGTTCTAACAACCAATTACCTACCATCTCTTAACCTCCATACAAATCAATTTTTCGTTGGTTTGATTCATGGGTAGATTGCATTGTCTGGTTATGAAATTCTTCTATAAATAATGGCTCTTCTCCACTCTATTCATTTGCTGAGATTTTTGTCTAAGTATTGGATTGAGAGTATACTGTGAGTTGATAGAAAGAGAATTCACAAAGAGTTGGGAATTCAAATTTAACAAGCTTAATTCATAGCAAAGGTATAATCCCATGATTCATGTTCTTCATTTTCATTTCTGTCAAAACTCCATTTCTTGTTTTATGTCAAAACTTTGATTCTTGAATTGAGTATGGAATTCATGATTATGCAATCAAGTAATGCTTGTTAGTTGTTACATAGTTGATATATTAGCTTATATACATGTTTAAACTATAATATGACTGATTACAATCGAATTGGTTGTGGAATTTAGAAATTGGCTTTGCTCTCTGCCGAAGCAGAAAATTTCATTTCAGTTCAGGCAACGGCGCAGCTGCGCCAGTTGTGAACTGAGGCGCAGCGCAGCTGCGTCTGTACCCTGCACCAGATTCTGATTTTTGTTAATACAGTGAGTGCTAGATAGTTAGACTACTACTTGAACCAGCTTGTTAGCATGAGTAACATATGCATGAGTATACCTAGACCTAAAAGAGAACTTGTTTTACTAAGATTGCATACATGAATGATAAAGTTATAGACTTTAAGACAAACTTAGAATTTTGGAAACGAACTTAAAGTTTCTTAAACAATCATTAACATTATATAGCATGACTATATTCTGATTTTTGATACGTGGTAGAGCAGCTTAGAAATGCATGAAATGAATATTGACTTGTGTATACATGTTTCATAGTATGACGTGAGCATGCTAAACTTCGATTAGTAAATATTTCGAACGAAAATGGAAGATTTATGAAACAAACTTTGACATGTGTGTGACAAATTGAGGTACTGATTTTGCAAACATGTTTACATGACCTAGAATCACATGTAATACATGTTAACTTGCATATATAGATTTCATAAGGTAACATGAGCACGTGGATCGCATTAAATGAACTTTACTAGTGAAAGTATAAGTTTTGAACGTAAATCTTGACATGTTATATCGAAGTCTAGATCCTGATCATTGTGAATATGTTGGATAATGTTTTTAAACCTCACTAATGTGTCATACATATATATACATGTGTACATACCATGTTAGGTGCCACAAAGACTAAATGAAGCATGATTTCAAAATTAATAGCAATGCTAGTAATATGTGTGTGGTAAAGATATTCA
Organism: Panax stipuleanatus; assembly: GCA_020205555.1. NCBI lineage: Eukaryota > Viridiplantae > Streptophyta > Magnoliopsida > Apiales > Araliaceae > Panax > Panax stipuleanatus. The sequence goes on along the minus strand of CM035119.1, from coordinate 18,269,206 downwards.
TGAACATGCCTAGAACACGTTACACGACCACCTTATGTTTGTACATGACAAGCATGATAGCTTCGTGGTTTCATGACCTTGAATGACCGTAAGTCGTCAAAAGTATTAACATAGAGCTTATATCCTGTAAATTGGTTGTGAAAGGGTTGAACGAATATAAAAAGACTCTTTAACAAGTATATATACTATGTGATATTGGTGAATCCGATTTTGACGATTAACTTATGAGAATGCCATAACTTGCTAAAATGAAATATATTTTAGTATTGCTTGTAGTCTTATGTGATATTAATAATATGAGAGCATGTTTGCTAAATGTTGCGATCTTATATGATATGAGAATGTGTTTAAACTCTAAAGGAGGAAAGTTAAGGATAGAAATTATATTCTATATAACTGTGTAGCTAGGTTAAAACTTAGCTTATGTGTTGATCGTATATTCGAAGATAAAATGTGAAGTTAAATTATATGACTAATGAATATCATATATATACGTAACTATATTACGATAGGAATTCGAAAGTGTTGGCTAGCTTTACGTGAGTAAACTACGCATAAGGAAAGTTTCCTAACTTACACTCTTTTACGGTGCAAGTATCTAAACCTTATCTCTTTGAATGCAAGTATCCTAACCGACGCATTTACGTTTTGCAAGTATTCTATCCTTGTATATTGCAAACTAGTTTCTTTACTTAATCGTTTGAATTGAATTAGCATACTTGAACTCTTATTTCATTAAAGCTATTATTCATGTTAAACTTGGTATTGTTCTTGAATATTATGAAAGTGTCTATGTCATTTGATTCGGCTAGACTTATATTTTTGAAATGCGACCCAAACCAATTAATTGGTGCGGGATCTTGTATTTGACTGAGAATAACAACCTTCTTTAAAGGGAATATATAATTGTCGGAGAACCGACGTGCACACTTGAGTATGATTGATTGTTATGCATAACGATGATACTTTAGGCTGATCACATGGTGTACCTGTTTTTGTTGGATTTTCAGTTTATTACTGTCAATTCTAGTAGAAGTTCATAGTCCTTAGCGACTGCTCAGTATTCAGTTATCTTGAAATCTTGAATTGATTTATTATTGAATCACATTGATATTATTCTGTCCTTATCGACTGTTATTGAAAACTGTTAATATTCTTGTTATCCTTGAACTATCAAACCTTGTTATACCCTTTCGAGAATTGAGAATTATATCACTTACCCTTATTGTATATTACTTGCTGGGCAATTTGTGCTCATTCTTGCTTTTCCTAAAATATTTCAGTTAAGGCAGAGCATGGCGAATCTTCGGGCATTGATAAGGGCAAGGGCAAGGCTATCAACTAGCTTGTCTCTTTTATGTTATTAAATATTTTAATGTTGTATTAAGATAATGTAGTAAGACTGGATTTGATTATGTCTAAGCTTAAGTTAGATTATGTAATAAGTCGTTAATTGATATTAGTATGTAATCTATTAAGTACTGTAGGTTGCGAGACTTGGGAGAATAATTATAATAAATCGTTGTATATTATTCTAAATTAGATATTCCGCTGTGAATGTGTGATTTTAGTTATTATTGTATTACCATGAGCACGTGACGAACCGAATTCGAGCGACCAAGTGGCGGTCACGGATTTGGGGGCGTCACAAATAATCATTAAATTATTTACTGAATAATTTTAAAACTTAAAAAAACTATACATGAATTTGAAGATCGAAAATAAAAACTAGATATTAAATTTAAAAATTTTTAAAAAATTTAATATTAATTAAAAATGACAACAAAAGAAATACATTACTAATATTAAATTATGAGTTTTTGATGATCATTTGCTTGTAGACTCTACTTAAAGTGGTTGGACCTTGAAGAGTTAAAAGGATTTTTGATATTAATATTTGATTGTTGATATTTGTAAATCAAGAATTTTTAAGTACTTGTTAACTTTTAAGTTAATTATAACTTCTAACTTCTAAGTAATTATTTTTGGTTTTGGTCTTTTTAGATGAATGATGATTATAATATTTGGTCTAATTTTTGATTGAATACTTGGACTCTTAGAGAAGATATTTTTTTTATTTATTTAACTATTTTTTGCTTCAGAGTTCTAAGTTTGTGTTCGTGAACAAGTTTGTGTTCGTGAACAAGTTTGGTATTCGTGAACGTAGTTTGTGTTCGCGAACAAGCTTATGTTCAACTTGTTCACGAACCGTTCGTGAACTCAATTATGTTTGCGAACAGTTCGCGAACACCAAACGATCCGAATTCGTACATAGTTGTTGGTTCGATCAAGTTACTCGAACATGTTCGAATTCGACTAAAAATGTTCAAATTTGGTTCGAGTTCGACAAAATTCGATTCGGTTCGGTTCGTTTGCAGCTCTAGATGCAAGACAACTCCTTGCACGCTCTGAAAGTTGGATAAAACGGTATTATACGTACTCCGTCTCATTATATATGATATTTTAGAGTTATGTATAATAATTAAGAAAATAATTTTATAGCATTAAATATAATATTAATTATCTATAATACCCTTTACCATATACTTATCTCATACTTTCTCTCATCTGTAACATTTTCCCATGAGGATAATTTTATAAATATTGTGGTTAATTCTTCTAAATTAAATAAAACGTCAAATAATTTTAAAAAAATAAAATCATCTAAAATGTCATATATTATGGGACGAAAGGAGTTTCTCTTAATAAAAAATATCAAGCACGTGATAGATAAAAAAAATGCAATTTACTAACTATAAACAGTCTTGACAATTGTCCAAAATTCAATCGGAAGAAATGTTATTATGACAAATTGGCAATAATAATTATATGCATAATTACTACCCATTCATGAATCCACCTTTTAGATAAAAATTAGTAATAATTTAATTAATTTGTAAAAAGGTTTTACACGTAAGCATGCTAATATGACAAATTGGTGATAATTATATGCATAATTACTATCAATTCTTGAATCAACCTTTTAATAAAAATTAGTGATAATTTAATTAATTTTAAAAAGAGATTATTCCCCCTCCCCTCTAATAGTATGTTTTAGCCCTTCGGGACAATACATATTTAAGTGCTTTGTAAATTTAACCATTAAATATACTACCCTTAGTCGGAAAAGACTTTTGAAGAATAATTATCTGTCTCATGCCATGACCATCTGATGAATTAGTGGTGCAGAACTGCTAATACTTGACCACAATGGTTTTAATTGAAATTAATTCTAAAAAAATAAAGTTGTTTGACCATTAAATGCCCAATTTTATATATAGAAGAACCACTCCTTTTCTTTTCATTTTTCAACAGTTACACCTAACACATTTTTTTCGTTTCTCTTCTTTTCTTTTTTATTGTGCAAAAGAAATAATTCGGAGTTAGTGTTTGTTGAGTGGAACATACTCAACATGATTATGAAGAAAATATTTTATTCTTCTCTTTTCTTTCCCTCCATTCTTTTGGAATCACTGGAACATGGCCCCAACAACTTTATATAGGCCACAAATCATGGAACAAGCTAGTAACGTCGAATTGAGTTGGTAAACCAGAAGCTTCTGCCCACTTTGCACAACTAAGATCTACATTGTCTTTTTTTATATTAAAAAAAAAAGAAAATAGAAAAAAAATGTTTATATATAAACGGTGTTAATATATACATAAACAGTGTTACCTCATTAATGAATATATTGGAGATTATTATTTTTATTTTACTTATATGTGAAGAAGAGAAATTACTTCAAGTGCGTTAAGAACCTTAAACTAAGAAAGACGGATTTGCTCCCTTCTATTACGCATTTCTCCAATTTTATTCAATATACCAATTATTTGATCATAATAATTTTGCTAGTAATGATCAAAATATATTAATAGATAGTTGATGATATTTAAATCATTCATACAAAAAATTAAAATCATAAAAAATATTTTTACTGTTAAAAGTCTAAAAGAATTTTTATACATTAAAATTTTAATGAAAAATTCACACTTTCATCAAATGGTGAAAAAATATCGTATTAGTTTCATTTTAAAATAATTATGTCATTCATTATAATAAATTAGTTGAAGGATATTAATTTCAATTATACTATTGACAATAGTAAAAATATGGTGTATTAGATGAAATTGAAGAGAAGGTGTAACGGACGAATTTAAAGAAAGACCCTTGAAATTGAGGTTGAAAAGTTTAGTTCATTTAATTTTTTTTTATTAATATTACAACATGAACAATAATTACAAAGAATAAAAGTGTTATCCGAGTCTACTGTCAAAAATTCGTGCATCATCCCATATAAAATTTTACCAGTTTAAAAACTTTTGCATCTCTAAAAGAAGAACAAAATACAAAATATATATGAATAAACTAAACATATCAACAAATGAATGTTTGTAAAAGAATGTCAAAGACATAAAAAGGTAAGAGAATAAATTGAGCGAGAGAAGATCACTCCTATATTTTTGAGAATACTAAATATATATGCTACACGTACACAAATAATTGAAAAATAATAGTGTTAGAGTCTACATGATAAATTTGATAATGATATAATTAAAGTATATTTGCTTAGCAATTTTGTAAAGTCCTTAATGATAATGTGATGTACAAGGACTTAGAATAAAAAGATCAAAATTAGTAGGTTGATCTTAAGAGCTGAGTTGACAAATAGATGATAAGATCAAAGATCGTATAGTCAAGTTAAACGATCTAATACTTACTCTGACATTTCGTAACTAGTAACAAGGATTGCAGAGTAAGCTATGCTTTCATAGAGTAGTATTGAATGTTGATAGCAGAGTCTGTCAATCAGCTTATAGAAGCCACTCAAAATCGTATAGTGATCTATGAATCGCAAAGTAACTCAAAGATCGTCCAGTAAAGAAAAATCGTAGAAAGCACATCGTAGAGTGTCTTTTTACTCGTAAAGTAATCATTCGTAGAGCAAAACGTGGAGCTCAGAAAGCTGAGTGAGATCAAGTATAGACTCTACGTTCTTCATCAAACTCTACGATCGACCAAATTCATAGAGTAAGACAAGGCTGACAGAGGACTGACAATAAGGAGCGATCCAAATGAAAGAACCTAAGAAATTACCAAACATCCTTAGTTGAAATTGAAGATCAAAGCATGTTTGTTTCTAACAGCTAGTTTGGCGAAAGCGACAACACCCATGTGGTTGGTGAAGCTGAAAACTTATGTGACAGGTCAAAGCCATAAAGCAAGTTAACACAAGTCTCTTGAAGGCCAACATCAATATCTTTTAGGATCAACGCATTAAATGCTCAAACGAAAATTTTGCAACTAGAAAAACTCAACAAAGTCTATAAAAGGCAAGGAAATGCAAATCATCAAGTACAAATCACCAAGTACAAAGCTGAAACTCTACCAAAGCTCAAAGAGACCTTCTCTACGAACTTATAAAGACTTGTTCTGCTACTAAGTGCATTAGAAGTTGTGCTCAACGCCGCTTAGTAGCATCTCAAACAACAACACTACTCATTGTGATTCATTGTTTAAGTGACAATATTCCTAGTCTAAGTGACTTGAAGAGATCTGTGATCTGGACTAAGTGTCCCAGTCTTAGTGACTAATATCGAGACTTAGTGACTCGAAAGAACCTTTGTGGTTCAGTTGTATTAGATTTTAGTGATCCATATCCTTAGTGGATTTCTAACTCGTAGAGTAGAAGAGTAGACTAAGAGTTTTTCATGCTCCAAACCACTTAAGACTTCCTGTGTTAATTACTTTCTGTCTTTACATTATGTCACATTATTTGTAACGATCGAGAAATTTCACTTATCTTAATAATTAAGTTTTTGTGGAATATTATTGAATAAAATAATATTTAATTGAACATTATTTATATTATGTGTTTAAAGGTCGTTTTATGACCTAAGATGATTTTTATAAGTTAGAATTTTTGCTACGTGCGAGAATAAACGAGTAAGAATTTCGAAGACGAAAATAAAAAAATTTCGACAAAATTTTCGTAAAAATAATATTCACCCGAAGAACGAAATGAGTTGGGGTTTAACCCTAAACCTTTTAGAGAGATTGGTATATCTTAATGACATTCCATTTCAAGATCTGCCGGTAATACATCGCGAAAAATTGTATTACCCAATAAAAGTTTTTCTCGAAAAATGTGTAGTAATAAGACGAAATAGGGAAAAGACAAAAAATATTTTTATCGGTTTTTCAATTGTTTAACCATTTTCTGGGAAAACGTCGTCGAAAACATTATTAATCTAAAATGCTTTTCACGTTTTTCAATTTTTGACGAATGGGTAAAAGTTAATCTGTAGGAGAAAGACGAAATATCTAAAAACAATTAGAATCGGAGAACCTAAGTTTTTCAACTGTCGGACGAATTTTGAAAGACTGAACAACAAGACTTAGTAGCTAAGTCTTAGAAGATATTTTGAAAAGAAAGAAAATATCTAAGGGCAAAATCGTAAAAAGCCAGTCAAATGACCAGAATACCCCTGGTCTTCAAAATCTATATATGTAAGCTCATTTCTTTATTCTTCCTTACCAATTCATCAAACTCATGAGAGAAAACTCTAGGCAATTAAAAAGAGGAAATGAGAGACTCAGATTTTCAAGTATCGGAGGAAGAAAACGTAAGATCAAACCGTTCATTAATGAAGAAACACAAAGAATCATAAGGTAGGAATCGAAAAACTCAAACTCTTCATCTCTTAATCGTTTTGTAGATTGTTATGAAGTGATGTGCTGGCGGTTGGACGATTCGTTGGAATCATATGAGTGTTACAGAGAAATAAGGAAGATTTAGCGGGTTCAAAACACTACATTAAATGTGCAAAGTGAATTGTAATCAAAATAACGATAGAAAACGAAGAACGAACAAAGAACAAATGAAGAACGTAGTAAAAGTTGCTGATGGGAAAAGTTAAAACCATCCGTAGGATGTTTTTGATGGACAAATTGAAAATCATCTCTAGTAGGTTGTTGATGGACAAGTTTAAAATCATCATTCATAGTTAGATTTGAAAGTTTTATATGGAACGGATTAAGAACAAGCCATAAAAAAGTTATGACGAAAATTTAAGTAAAAGACGTTAAACGTTCAAATTATGGTTTGTTATGACTTTCGAACGAAGTTATGATATGATTAAATGAACCCGAATGATTGAGGTTTCATATAAAAGGAGTAGAATGTGAAAAATATGAGATTGTGGGCTCAAGAACGAACTCATTCTGGGTTCAGATGAGTAAGTTACGAAGAACGGATGAAAAGGTTTCAAGAACGCTAAGTTAAGAAATCGTGCAATGAGGGATTTTTGAGCCAAGTGTAAAGTTTGCTAACATATTCAAAAATTAGTTATGTATAAATGGATTTAAAGTATGCAATGAAATCTAGAATTAGGCTCGGGAATAGAATCATTCCGATGTGGGATTATGAAGTTACGAGTTAACGAAGTGAGTGCCAGAATCGTTTTGCAAAAAATTGATTTGGGCAATATTTTCCCAGAACCGGCGCCACAGTGTTGACTTCTTAGTTCAATTTGGCGCTGCAGTGCTCATCTGCAGAAGCTACGGACCAGGCTAGCACCGCAGCGCCAGTTGCAATGCAAAACCAGGCGCAGCATAGCCGGGTAGGGTCATCGTACAGAAAAGTTTGATATACCCTAAGGGTCTTAAGGGACATGTAAAAGTATAACTCATTATACACAAGATAATATGATGACCTCAAGTCCAAGGATCACTTGTACTACTATCACTAGAGGAATTCTATTGACAGTCAAGTAAAACTCTATTAGGTATTCCTTAGCGAGTCACGTTCAGTAAACTTAATCTCGAATAAGCACCTACATACTTGCTTTAGTGTCTCCACACAAATGATTATGAGATCAATCATCCTCATCCAATGAGCAAGCAACGTATTTACTAATCTATCCGGATTCACTAATCCCTTTTTTATTAATCCAATGATTGGGAGCAGTTTTAGTTTATGAGCTATCTAGAATTTAGATCTCATTAGCATGATCATCATCATGATTCTAAAAGCATTGCTCAAAACTATGGGTTTATCAAATATTATAATGACAACACCATGTAGATAAAGTAAAAGCCTTTAATAAATTAATTCTTTTATTAATAAATAAATAAGATTACAAAGTATATGCTACATCATATCAAATATGATTGACTTGTATGCATACTACTTTCAATCTCCCACTTGCACTAAAGTCAATCGTCATGGTGTCTCATACCCATCTTCTCTAAGTAACGATCAAACTGTTGTTGTGTTAAAGCTTTAGTAAATGGATATGCAATGTTATCTTGAGAGTCCTGTTAGGAATATACATGAGAATGTTATTCCTATTTATATAAGATTTGATTATGATACAAATGAATGAATATGCAAGTATGCTTGCATTGATAAAAGTTGTAAAGTCCTTTGATAGATAATAGGAATATATATACAAAGACTTAGAATGAATTAATCAAATATGTTAGGTTGATCCTACATAAACAAAACAGCTTTGTAAAGTCCTTTAAAAGAAATGATGTACAAGGACTAGAAATAGAAAGATCAAACTTGTTAGGTTGATCTTATACAATGTAATAGATAGGCATGTCTGATTATCGTCGAGCACTACACCAGCCATCGTAGTCTGCCAGGAGAGACAAGGAAGACTCGAGAACTATCAAGGCGGAATCGTAGTCTGCATGGATAGTAGATCTCAGAGTTCGTAGTCCGCCAGGAGGGACGAGGCAGGATCGTAGTGTGTCGAGAAGAACTTTCTCAGAGCCGTAATCTACTGATGAAGTCATGTTCAGAATAGTAGAGATGGCCTGTCTAAGAGCCGACCGAGCGCTTGCCAAAGTTAAGTCAAGAATCGTAGGCCACACTTGAAGTAGTGGAGTCTATTGATCATATAAGAGGTAGAGATCGTAGTAGAGCCAGATCAGACAAGGACAACAAGCATAAAGGCAAAAATCGTAGTCTGTCAAGATCTGATCTCAGAGTCGTAGTGTTTGCAGAACCAATGCAAGATCGTAGTCTGCAGAACTAAGGCCTCAACGAAATGCTCACAACGCCAAGGCAGAATCATAGTGTCAACACGATTCTCAACAGATGAGCACTCCCAGTATATCCAAAGTATAAAGCCTCTGGTTTGAGCTGCAAAGATACATTTCACCTGAAGGAAACCAGAGAGCACTCAACGAATGGCATGCAAGCAAACAGAAGATCTAAGCACCAACTCAATCAACATCCTGATTGAGTTGTGAAGCCATTCAAGATGAAGTCTTCCATAAGCAAATCAGAAGAAGACTTCAGACATAGTAATTGACTAAAGAAAGTCAGCAAGTGCAGTAGTTGTCAAGAAAATAGAAGACAACGATCTTGGGATTAACCAGGATCGTAGTGTTTGCCAAACAAAGCAGGAACTGATGCAGTTTACACAGAGATACTGGCCAGCTTATGAAGAACAAGGCGAAAGTGATTAAGCATGGGTCAGACCATTGATGATAGGTGAACGGGAGATCACAAGGAGAAAGAGAGCTTGGCATGCCACAAATATGATGTGTCTTGCTATTCAAAAGAGGCCAGAGCAACAAGTCAAGCTATCAGTTCCTGAGATCAGTCAAGGCAAGTAGAAGTGTTGAAGCACTGCACAAGTGAAGGAAGAGGCGTTCTACATTACAGATCCAAAGAACACTCTTTAGAATCGTAGTGTTGTCTCTAACCAGTCTATAAGAAACATTCAACAAGACACACTACGATCAAGGTCCAAGAACATCTGCATCAGAATCGTAGAGTTCGACCATCTGAAGTTTGAAGCATTGGCAACGGTTTAATCTGAAGATTGATATTTGAACGTTGCTGATTGAGAGCATTGATGCAGAAGGACAACTCTTGTAGATTCGAATCAAAGAATCAGAAAGGAGAAATAAAGGTGACTACTAGCCTGACACGGAAAGGTGACATCTCTGAGGCGGTAGGTGAAGTAGCAGACTACTGTGTCAGTAAAGTCATAAAGGAATTGTCTCGTCATATCAGCAGTCTGCACTAAATAACTCGAGATCTGCGAAGCAATTCAAATAGCTTCTAACGGCTAATTTCTAATGGGAAGATCATTAAAGGGTATTTAACAGATGAAACTTCAAATATCAAGGGTTGCTGAGTTACAGAATCGTTGAGTTATTAGAATGCTATATTGTTGGCTCTACTAGTTCCACCAGAGCTGAACAGAACAAGTCCTAGTGGCAGTGAGACTACGAAAGTGGAAGTGAACTAGAGGAGTTCCAAGCCTGCTGGGCTTGAAGAGTTCTTAGTGAACTGAAGTTCCAAGGCTGCTGGCCTTGAAGGAATCTTAGTGATTCAGGGTGCTGCTCTTTCCTTAGTGGAATTCCTGCTAGTGAAGCAGAAGAGTGAATTAGGAGCTTTAGTCTCTGAACCACTTAAAATCCCTTGTGTCTTTTACATTCAGTCATTTACTTGCTGTCATTTACATTATGTACCTAACTGCTATATATGTATTAACTACTTATAACTAAACTAACGCCATGAACAATGTATGAATGTTTATGAATATCAATGAAGGGGATCTTTTACTTATTCCGCTGTGCTTAAAAAGATTCTTATGTTTGTCATATGCTAATTCATTAGCAATACAAAATAAACTGGAAAAGTATTTGAAATCAAAAAGGATCTATTCAACCCCCCTTCTAGATTTATTGTGTGCCTACTGGGAACTAATAATTGGTATCAAAGTAGGTTCTCTTGCGATATCCAAAATCTAATCGCTTTGAGTCTGATCCTAGGCACAAACATTGTTCTAAACTTAGTTTAGAAGTAAGTCACTTGTAAATGCAGATGAGGTCACACGTTGGAAATAATGTGTACAGGTAAATGTGTATATACACCTGAAGCTGCTCAGATTGGTCCATGTTCTTAAATGCCATAGCAACAAGACCAATCCATGTCCAAAGTCAATCTTGTAGTCTGCAAATCAGAGATGGGAAGTCAAGAGGCATCAACAGCAAAGAATCAGGCGTCCACCATTCTGAAAGATGAAAGGCCATACATGCTAAGAAATGCTTATCCAAAGGAGAAAGAAGAATTTCTCCAATATGTATTTGGCTAACCAGCAGTTGGATGTGAACCCTGAGGTTCAAGGTTATCAAAGAAATAAAGGTGTTAAGACTTTCCTAGCTTATATCTCCTAGACTATGACTGATTGATCTAAGGTCAAATGGGGCAACAAGCTGTCAGCATTAAATGCAAAAATATGCACATCAATGCCCAACATCATTATAGTAAGAAAAATGACTGTTAAGAGACTGACAGTGTAAAGGTACGATTCCTCATTAATACTTAATTGTTCATCATAATGCATCACCTTGTGCACTATAACAATATTCTTTCAAGAGACCATACTCTTCCTAAAAAAGGAGAAGAGAGAAAGTACACTAAGGTTGGAAACTTAACTGTCAATAAACTTTCTCTCCATCCAAGTTTTAGGTTGAAGATAACAATTTGAAAGAAGTCTGAAATAGGTCATAAGCATATCAGGATTTAATTAAGCTTAATTGGAGTAATCCTTGCTGAAGGGTTGGTATGTATGTACAAACCTATGTTCTAAGTTTTTGATAATACATAGAGTATGATCAGTTCTAGATGAGTATCTTGAAGATTCTTAGAAACTGATCATTTCCATGAATCAACTAGATACAAATAAGTGATAGAGTTGATTCTTACTCTGTGAACATTCAAAATCTGTGAACATAACCAAGCAAAGGATGAAACCATCAAAGAAAAAGAGTATCTTATTAAAATGGTTAATCTTACACACACTCATGATCATGCATTTTAAATGTCATATCTAAATCAGACACATGCATGAATATGATTGTTAATGCTAAATGTGATGTAAATTCAAATATATGAGGAATAGGGATTTTTGAAAACTAACCTAGCAGGACCCAATCAAGCCTGGGTACCAAAATAGAAATTATCTAAACCTGCAAGTACTTGGTCTATCTGATCACTCTAAAGAATGCTGAAGCAGATGGCTTCAGTCACAAAGATTCAACCAGTTGAAGGCTCAAGACATTTCAGCAATGTTCTTGATAAAATCACCCTATGCCAAAGCCTATTTTTAAAGACTTGCTGAGCCCACATGAATGAAGCTCACATGGTTGCTGATCTCCATATGGAAGCGGGCTATTCATGACAAGATGAAAGAAATCCTCTATGCTTATTCATACAAAGCATATCAACTCAGAGGGAAAATCAAAGAAGGTCACATCAGAGGATCATCAAGCATTGATCACGAAGGATGTATCATAGAAGTAGAACTCCACGTGTACAGTCTATCTAAGAGCTTAAAGAAAATCACAGTGTTCTCTACGATTAAGACTAAAGTTAGCTTGTGCAAACCAACACACTACGATTATGGAACAATGATCAAAATCGTAGTGTCCCTTCAATAAGCATTAAAGTTCAGGTATCTGATGAAGGAGGAAGGGCGACAAACTGAAGAAAGGCTGATAGACGTTAACAAATTGATAGTCTCAAATGACTCGTCATTCATCCTTAATATATAATTAAGAAACTAAGGAAGCACTACAAAACTGCTGAAAACACATGCTCAGGTGTCAGATGAAGAAAACTACGTTCGTAGTTCTGCCAATAATTGTGGAGTGATCAGTCCTGAAGATATCTCTTTATGATCTAATGGAGTCTATTCAATCATAATGATCTCATCCAGAAGGAGATATGCAAAGCTGCTCTCTTATACTTATGAAGAAGTAGAAGAAGAATTCATCCCTCTTTGAGAAGATAGCATCATCCATGGGGAAGCAGTGCTCTGCAAAGAGCAGCAGCACTAAAGGTGTCAAAGATAACTGATGAAGCAAATTCTTCAGATCTTCCAAGCAGTAAAGATAGTCACTTGTTGACTCAGGAAGATCAAGTGAGAAGCTGAAGGTAGTGCTGAACTTCAGAAGAAGAAGAAAAGCAGTCACAAAATAAAGAAGTCCTCACTCACGACGATTGTGGAGTTATTACCAATCGTAGAGTTCAGACTAATTACTACTGCAAATGGAGAAGCTACAATAGCCTCCCAGCCTAAACAACTGTCAGAGCTGAATCTGAAGAAAGGGCAAAGAGGAAAATAATCAAAGGATTGTTGTTGAAAAGGCTGAACAAAGCAATCAATCTCCAGCATCTGGTCCAACTGAGAAAGGACCAGAATCATAGAAGATGATCAGGACATTATCAGTCATGAAGAGCACACTACTGTATCTGATCAGACTATGATCTATACTGTGAAGGAAATGCAAGAACCAAGTGATGCTGATGTGAAAGAAAAGTGAAGGTGGTGAAGATTGTGGAAGAACAGATGAAGATATGGAGATGTTGAAGCTCAGGGAGAAAAATAAAGAAGTAGAATTCTTGCCAGAAGATCTGAGATAAGCTCAGAAAATAAGTCAATCATGGTGCATGTTTGTCGACCACACCACGATTATCAAAACCACTTCTGTAAAATTCATAGAGAACATGAGCTAACCCTAAACAGAAATATTTCAATTACAGAGTCCCAAAACTTTGTGACTGATGAACCAAATGAAGATCTATAATCAATAGAAACTTCCCAAAACATACTACTAATAACCATATCAACCACACACCTCAAATCGTAGAGTGCCTACGATCAAACATCTGACCGTAGTGTAAGAGCAGGAGGACACCACGATTGCAGTCTACACCAAAACCAACACCATTGAATATCAAGAGTTGGTAAATGAACTCCCCAGTAGAGAGATCAAATGTGATGTCAGTACTGGCCATGCCAAAGCTCTTCATCTGATAAGTGCCTCAGGGATAAACTTAATCCTTAGCCTTGGTCTAAGAGGTTGGCCCTTCCTGAGCAACCTTAATTCAGAAGTAGTGCAAATATTAATTACATCACAAGAATCTCTGCTGAAGCAAGCATCATCTCATCAGAAGAATACAAGCTGTAAATGAGAATTGCCAATCCCTTAGAATCTAAATGAAGAAGTTGTCTATTGAAGCATGACAACAGACTACGATCTTCGAAGAAGATGCAAAGGTTGTAGGTTAGTCTGGGAAATCATGGAGTACCAAGCTATGTCATAAGTCACTCCACAGATTGAAGAAGTTAATAGTCAATAGAAGAAAAGTCAAATCTAGTTAACTGACATGATGGAGAAGTTACAGATTGTGACCTATCAACGTCTTACAACTGTCCCACTGAGAAACGTGGAGGGAACAGTTACAAGAGGGAAATTCAAATTATTGGCAGTTTCATTTTAGAGAGTTCATCAAAAGCTGCAAGCTTATCAAATCCATAAACTCACCCTCGTAAGCCAAAACCTAAACACCTCCAAATAGCCAAACCTTCTCCAACAGTCATCAAATCTCGAATCACTTCCTGACATATCACAAGATCCTCACAAAGTCTTAAACCTAGAAAGTTCAAATGTCAGACTGGCAAGTAATCACTGGCATTCAACTTGGAACGAAGAAGTTTGAGAAATCCGAGAAGAAGTTCAGAGATATTCTTGAACTTGTAAAGAAGGCCGGATTTTCTAAATGTCTTGAGTCGAAAACTCTTATCTATGTCAATCTAGTTAAAGAGTTCTACTTAAATGTGACTATGAGTTCTGGAACTCTAACGATAAAGTTTAAAGGCCAGATTCTGAAGTTAAAACCTACAGACATAAATCAATGTCTAGGTTTCCCTGACCTAGGTCTAAAAAATCTTGATGAAGTCGACACTGAAGGAGCCAAGAAGATTATGCCGTACCAGAGAAACCCTAGTCTGAAGGATATGAAGAAAAAGGAGTTTTCTGAAGAGTTTGAGTTCCTCGCAGAGATTGTAGGGAAATGCATACTATGCAAGGACACTGCACATGACACTGTGAGTGATCAACAGTTGAAGATCATGTCTGCAATAGTTCTGAGGAAGTGAGTCAATTTTGGAGCTATCCTGCTTGATCTAATATCAAAATGACTGGACAAGGCGGAGAAGAAAAGGTTAACAGGGAAACCGCTCACAAAGGTTTTCCACGGAAGGTTCTTGAGTATCATTCTGAAGAAGAAGTTGAAGAATATGATTAAGGATGATGAAGGTGTAGTTCTAAACAGCCATAAGGTGATGACCCCTATGCTGTTTTCAAACTGGAAGAAGAACCCAATGGAGAACAAAAGGATGATGACACATGGCAGCAGCAACAAGAGCACTACAAAGAAAAGGAAGGTAACTGCTATAAAAGAAGAGAAACTATTACACTATGAGGATGTAATTATCCCAGAGTCCAAGTCTGTAAAGCCCTCGAAGAAGAAAGCTAAAGTGGTGCAAAAGCAAAAGTTAGTTTCCCGAAGAAATATATCTACTAAAGAAGAAAACGTAGAGTAAGAAGATGAAAAAGGAACTGAGAGCTTTAAGGAAGAATCTTCAAGGAGCAAGTCCACTGATGAAGAAGAAGTTAAATCCAAGAAGGAAAAAGCTGAACCTATAAAAGAGGTAGCTAAGCCTAACGATGAAGAAGAATATGCAAGTCCTATGGCTAAACCCCAAAGTAGCCACTCTGCTGATGAGAAAGATTTGAAAACCAAAGAAATTGAATCTTCTAATGCTGAAGCCACAAGTAGCCCTTCTAATGATTCAAAGGACGTAGAGTCTGGAGAAGAAACATCTGCTCCTCCTGCTGTTGAACCTCAAAGAAGTCTGTCTGATGACTCAGAGATTTCAAAATCTGAAGATGAAGAAAGATCTAAATCTCCTAAAGTTGAAGGCCCAAAAAGAAGGAAGAGCAACAGATTGCGTGCTCAAGCTATTCTAGGAAAGAAAGGAGAATCTTCTTGAGCAATTATTGAACTCAATGATAATGAGGCTTAATCAAAGGAAGAAGATGATGATAAAATGCTGGAACAAACTGATGAGTCAGTTGAGGGAAGTCTGCACCAGTTTGACTCCAAGTCAGGACATGAAGAAAGTAAAAAGGACACCAGCTCTGAGGATGAGGAGCTAGAAGATTTTCACATTCCTTGCCCTGTTCATTGCAAGAGAAGAATAGTGGTGGAAGTTGATGAAGAACCACTTGATGTACTTCCAGGAAAATGGATTAACCTTGGAAATGAACGGCTGAATATGGTAAAGATGACTGCAGCATATCTACTCAACAATCGTGAAGCTATGAAGCTGGACTCTTCAACCTTGATATATGATCCTAAAAAAAGGACCATGCGATAAGGTGGCTCTATCCTCACATGCCATGGATAAAGGCATCCCTCACTGGAGACATCAACTACTTCTTATGGTGCTTCTCTCACCTTCCCAACTTGGAGCTAGTAGCACAAAACTTTCCAAGGGTGAAGAAGTTTGCAACTTTGTTAATCAAAGACAAATCTCACTTCAAGGTCTATCGACAGGCTGGAAACCATTACATTCCTTATGAATGTCGAGCAGACTCAGATGGCAAAAGGATCATACCAAAGACTATGATCGTAGAGCCCTCTCACTCTACCCATGAAGATAATTAAACTGAGTCTAGAAAGTTCTATGCTGATCTAACAGGGCTGTCTGATAGTCTTTCATCCTTCAACAACGATTGACACTCAACAATCTACCAGATTCTCACTACCTTTGAAAGATTGTCCAAGAGTGAGAATCGTTGTAACGATTGAGATTTTATATCATAATTTTTAATATTGATTGAGTTAAATAAATAAATTATATGATTTGTGGGAGTGATTTAATTAAGTGTTATATATTAATTAAATGAATGTTTAATATTTATTTAATTGATGTATATTAATTTTATAGTATAATTCTAATTTAATTGAGAGAATTAAATTAGATGAGTTATGTGATGAAGTGTTACATGAATTATAATTAGCGAGTAATTATAATTATGTGACAAATTTTTATGTGGTTAATTGATGTTAGATTTTAATTGATTAAATTAGAGGATTATTATTTAATTAATTAAAAGGTGACATTAAAATATGTGTTAAATGATTTTGTTAAAATAAAAGAAAAAGGATTTTAGATGATTTTAACCAAACAAGGCCCTTGTAATTGTTCTAAACTTATTTCTACCAAACGGGGCCCTAACTATCAAAAAGCTGTTTTAAATAAACTGTTTACCAAACAATAACTTAGCATTAATAATTTGTTTTTGAAAATAACCTTGTCTTGCCAAACAAGGCATTGTGGCTTTTGAAATTTGTAACTGACATTATACTTAATATATTTTGTCAGTTATATTATATAATTAAGCCTATATTTATTACTACGTATTATATTATACGTTAGTTTAGTTTATGCTAAGTTAGTCTAAGCTAAAGAAAGAACAGAGAAAAGAGCAGAGAAAGTTAGAATTATACAGTGTGTTAGAGAGGAAGAAGAAGAAGGAAAAAGGAAGAGAAAAGCTTGAGAAGGCTAGAGAAATCATCTTCATATTCTTCTGCAATTACTAAGCATAAAGGTAATTACTATTTCATAGTTTTAAAAACGTTAAGTAGTTGTTCTTCATTGTTTTAAGTTCTGTAAATTTTAGTTTCTATGAATTTCATGAAATTGTAAAATCATGAATTATATATATATATGTATTGTATCCATGTGTTGATTGTGGTAATTGTATGACATAAGAGGATTTTCAGGAATTAAACTACTGTTAAAACAAGTTTCATGGAAAAAGTTTTGTTCATATGGTTTTATGTATATTGATAGGTTTAAGAATGGAAAATTTAGGAATTTATATGTGTTATTATGCCTAATTAGAATTGGTTATGATGTTATATTCAATTACGAAGAGATTGCATGTGTGGTACCTTGAATTGGTTGCGGATTGAAGTTATAGTGAATGGTTTTTGGAAAAATATATGAGTTTTTGTAAAAATGTTAAAATTGGGTTTTTTAAAACCTTTGATTTTCATAATTTGGACAAATTCAGTGATTGGTAGTATATATAGCATGTGTATTATTGCATATGTATGATTTAAAATGACTATGTTGCTTGTAATTTCCGTTTGTTAGCTTGTATGGGTTAATCGGTGAAGCAGAGTGTCGTGGCTGTCTGCCTCTGTCCGTGTTCCTGCGCAGCTGCGCCGGTAGTACAGCCAGAAACAGCGCAGCTGCGCCGCTTGCCTTTCCCAGATTCGACCCCTGCGCAGCTGCGCCGGTACCAAGGCTGCTGGCTGCGCAGCTGCGCCGCTGGCTGTGCAGAAGCAGAAAATTTAGTTTAATTGTGCAGTTTTACTTGATGGCTTAAGTTAAATTGTTTATGACGATGAGCATGTAATCAGTTGCTATAACATGTGGTTAATATGAATGTGACAATTTCATGTTTGGAAAAGAAAAGAGGATTTGAAAACCTTAATGTAGTATTTAAATTATGAATTTTAATTGTTTAATTGGAATTTAGTTAATATGAATTACTTAATTATAATTTGAATAATTATAATTAAGAGTAAATGTTTAATTTAAATTATAATTTTGTTAGATTATAATGAATATTAGTTGATTTATTTTAATCAATTAGATGTTAATTTAAATTATAATTTATGAAATTGTAATTTAATAAATGCAAGTTTAATTATGGATTATAAATTGATAATTGCATGATTAATTATAATTTGTGTAATTATAATACATGATGTAGTTTAATTGATTGTAAATTATAATTGTTTATAATTTAAAAGGTAATTATAATTAAAGTAATTATAATTTGATTAAGTGTTTGAATTATAATTGTTTAATTATAATTTAGTTAAATACATAATTAATTTAATTATGTGAATATGTAAGTGATGTAATTAACTATGTGATGGTTGATTATTATTATTTATTTAGTTAGAGTGAGTTAACCATGAGGGTTAACCACTTATGTGAATTAGTTACGTATTAATTAATTTAGGTTATTGTGATTAAATATGTATGTATGTAGGAAGTGTTAAAGTACGTGATTGTGTTAAGTAACTTGCGCTTAAGGCAAGTCTTCAAAACCCTAAACTCGTTATTTTTATGCAAGTTCTTTGAGTTCATATATTCATTGTTGAGAATGTCATTTTCATTTCTATACTGGACAATTATTTACTTAACCAAAGTGATCTTGACTTATTGTTCAAGTAAGATCCAGTTTATTATTTTAAATGCTTTAAGTTTACTTCTAAAGCATATGTTAATTCATAATTCTTTTATTTATGAATTATTGAAAGTCGATTCAACTAATCCTTAGTTGATGAACGTGAATTCTAAATTACCCTTGTAAGCTTATCCAAACCAAACTTTCTTTGGTGCGAACTTGAATTCAAATTACTAAGTTGAACAACTCTATTATTAGGGAGGTTACTACGCGTAAGCGTTAAGATGTTTGTGCACAATACATGGTACAAAGGGTTGATCCCCCTAAGTACGAGTTAAGGTCCATAGTCTTATTGACTGTTAAAGGTTTAAATAGAAATATTTATAACATAGGACAAGAGTTCAAAGGTCTTATGACACTCAGATAAATTCTATATTCGAATTTTATGTTAATAGAGAATTATTATTCATTTCTTTATTGTTGAAGTAAGCTAAGTTATTGAAATCTTTTTAAAGATATCCTTCCATGTATTTATTGTTGTTAAACTCCAGTGAGCTGTTGTTTGCTCACTCTTGCATTAAATAACAATTGCAGCTAAGGTTGATAATGTTGATGCCCCGTCTATGAGTAAGGGCAAGGGGAAACAAAACAAGTGAAGATTTGTTATTGTTGTTTTGAAAAGATTGTAATAAGACTTTGATGTTATGTTTTTATTTCCGTATTTGTTTATTATGTCAAGGTTAGATTAAACCCTGGGATTGTTTTTAAGAAGGTTGTAACCCTTGTTTTAAGGGAGATTTTAACTATTTTATTTAAAGGTTGTAATTTATTTTGTTGTTATATTGGGTAGATATGTTATAGTTAGAAAGTGAACACCAAATCATGTGAAAACGAAGTACCCAGATTTGAGGGTGTCACAATCGTAGAGTCCAACCTGATGCTCAGCAGGAGGCTAACCAAATAGCTGTTCAGAAGGAGAATGAACAACCTGATGCCAGCTCTCTTCAAGAGCAAGAGTTGCTAAAGAATTCTAAAGAACTGAATGAGGAGATCTCTCTTATAGCTGCAGAAGTAAAGGTCCTGTCAGCAGGAGAAGGCAATGAGCTGTCAAAAAGGCTTTAAGCCAGACTCTCAGACTTATCCCTCAAGCTTCAACTAAGGGATCAAGTATTTCTGAAGGCTATGAGCGATCAGAAGGATGAAGCTCTACGAGCTCAAAATACTAATGAAGAGTAAATTCTGTCTCTCTCTGACAAGTTTGACAATCTGAAACAGTCTCTCTCCCTACAACTTGAGCTAAGCCAACAAGAACTCAAGATTGAGGTTGGTAACTCATCTCACCTGATGGAGCAGCTTATGTCAAACGTGGAGCAACTCTCATAAGTGATTAGTGACAAAAAGGGGGAGAAAAAGAGACATAGAAAGAGGCATTCAAGGAGTGTCAAGGAGAGAAGAATGAAGGAAGAAAAGAAGGCCAAGAGCAGAAAGGCAAAGGAGGAGAAGAAGAAAAAGACAGCAGTAGCAGAAGCAGAGTCATCATCTGAGGGGGAGCCAAAATATGATGACCCTATGAAGACATCATCTGAGGGGGAGCAGAGGAAAGAAGAAAAAGAAGAAAAGAAAGATGAGTAGCTGATCAACAGGCATCCTGGAGACATACATAGAGCGAAAAAGGTATATCTCTATCTTGTTAGGTATGTTCTGGATCCAGGATGTAGAGTGTCATAGTTTATGTAATTTCATATTATCATCAATGCTATTCATGATTATTTGTTTTAGAAATAAAGCTGCTCACTGTATATAAGATTCATTAATCTCATGCATATGCACTGATTGTTTTTGTCATAATCAAATAGGGGGAGATTGTTAGGAATATACATAAGAATGTTATTCCTATTTATATAAGATTTGATTATGATACAAATGAATGAATATGCAAGTATGTTTGCATTGATAAAAGCTGTACAGTCCTTTGATAGATAATAAGAATATATGTACAAGGACTTAGAATGAATTGATCAAATATGTTAGGTTAATCCTACATAAACAAAACAGCTTTATAAAGTACTTCAAAAGAAATAATGTACAAGGACTAGAAATAGAAATATCAAACTTGTTAGGTTGATCTTATACAATGTAATAGATAGGCATGGCTAATCGCCGAGTACTACACCAGCCATCGTAGTCTGCCAGGAGAGATAAGGAAGACTCAAGAACTATCAAGGCGGAATCGTAGTCTGCATGGATAGTAGATCTCGGAGTTCGTAGTTTGCCAGGAGAGACAAGGCAGGATCGTAGTGTGTCGAGAAGAACTTTCTCAGAGCCGTAGTCTGCTGATGAAGTCATGTTCAGAATCATAGAGACAGCCTGTCTAAGAGCCGACCGAGTGCCTGCCAAAGCTAAGTTAAGAATCGTCGGCCACACTTGAAGTAGTGGAGTCTACTGATCATATAAGAGGCATAGATCGTAGTCGAGGCAGATCAGACAAGGACAGCAAGCATGAGGGCAGAAATCGTAGTCTGTCAAGATCTGATCTCGGAGTCGTAGTGTCTGCAGAACCAATGCAAGATCGTAGTCTGCAGAACTAAGGCCTCAACGAAATGCTCACAACGCTAAGGCAGAATCGTAGTGTCAACACGATTCTCAACAGATGAGCACTCCCAGAATATCCAAACTATGAAGCCTCTGGTCTGAGCTGCAAAGATACATTTCACCTAAAGGAAACCAGAGAACACTCAACGAATGGCATGCAAGCAAACAGAAGATCTAAGCACCAACTCAATCAACATCCTGATTGAGTTGTGAAGCGATTCAAGATGAAGTCTTCCACAAGCAAATCAGAAGAAGACTTCAGACATAGTAACTGACTAAAGAAAGTCAGCAAGTGCAGTAGCTGTTAAGAGAACAGAAGACAACAATCTTGGGATTAACCAGGATCGTAGTGTTTGTCAAGTAAAGCAGGAACTGATGTAGTTTACACAGAGATATGAGCCAGCTTATGAAGAACAACGCGAAAGTGATTAAGTATGGGTCAAACCATTGATGATAGGTGAATGAAAGATCACAAGGAGAAAGAGAGCTGGGCATGCCACAAATCTAATGTGTCTTGCTATTCAGAAGATGCCAAAGCAATAAGTCAAGCTATCAGTTCCTGAGATCAGTCAAGGCAAGTAGAAGTGTTGAAGCACTGCACAAGTGAAGGAAGAGGCGTTCTACATTGCAGATCCAAAGAACACTCTTCAGAATCGTAGTGTTGTCTCTAACTAGTCTATGAGCAACATTCAACAAGACGCACTACGATCAAGGTCCAAGAACATCTGCATCAGAATTGTAGAGTTTGGTTATCTGAAGATTGAAGAATTGGCAACAGTTTAATCTGAAGATTGATATTCGAACGTTGATGATTGAGAGAATCGATGCAGAAGGACAACTCCTGTAGATTAGAATCAAGCAATCAGAAAGGAGAAATAAAGGTGACTACCAGCCTAACACAGAAAGATGACATCTCTGAGGTGGTAGGTGAAGTAGAAGACTGTTGTGTCAGTAAAGTTATAAAGGAGTTGTCACGTCACATCAGCAGTCTGCACCAAATAACTCGAGATCTATAAAGTAATTCAAATAGCTTGCAACGGTTATTTTCCAACTGGAAGATCATGGAAGGGTATTTAACAGATGAAGCTTCAAAGATCAAGGGTAGCTGAGTTACAGAATCGTTGAGTTATTTGAATGCTATATTATTAACTCTACGAGTTCCACCAGAGCTGAACAGAATAAGTCTCAGTGACAGTGAGACTAAGAAACTGGAAGTGAAGCAGATTTGAAGAAGGACTGAAACAGACTAAAGCTTCACTCAACAATGATGAGGATGCCATTGAAGATGGCAGCTAAGCTGAGAGCCGAGAAGGCCAAGAAGATAGCATTCAAGAAAGTGGTAGAGCACAAAAAAGATCCAGAGAGCCAATCTAAGAATCACTATGAACCAAAAGCTGAAACAGAACAGATGCAGAACCATGTCTACATATCATTCAAAAAGGGTTCAAGGAATGCTAAGGACCAGAAGAAGTTGACCAGCAATGTCAAGCCTTAGCAAACCCAAATGGTGATGGTGCACAGCTGACATCAGATGAAGATGAGCAAAACAGAAAGAAGCTCAGCTGAACCAAAGAAGAAGTGGTCCAGACTCTACGCAGAATACAAAGAGGACCACGCCATGCTGCTAAGTACAAAAGATGATAAAGTTTCAAGTCATCTTAGCAGCAAAGCACCAACGACAACTACAACAACAACAAGTAGCCAGGGCCTGAGGGGTCCTTGTCCGGAGGAACTAAACTGAAGTTCCAAAGCTGCTGGCCTTGAAGAGTTCGTAAAGAATTAGAGTTCCAAGGCTGCTGGCCTTGAAGAGTTCTTGGTGAACTAGAGGAGTTCCAAACCTGCTGGGCTTGAAGAGTTCTTGGTGAACTGAAGTTCCAAGGCTGCTGGCCTTGAAGAAATCATAGTGATTCAGGGCGCTGCCCTTTCCTTAGTGGAATTCCTGCTAGTGAAGTAGAAGAGTGGATTAGGAGCTTTAGTCTCTGAACCACTTAAAATCCCTTGTGTCTTTTACATTCAGTCATTTACTTTCTGTCATTTACATTATGTACCTAACTGCTATAACTGCTATGTATGTATTAACTACTTACAACTAAACTAACTCCATGAACAATGTATGAATGTTTATGAATATCAATGAAGGGGATATTTTACTTATTCCGCTGTGCTTAAAAAGATTCTTATGTTTGTCATATGCTAATTCATTAGCAATACAAAATAAACTGGAAAAATATTTAAAATAAAAAGGGATCTATTTAACCCCCCTTTCTAGATCTATTGTGTGCCTGCTGGGAACTAACAAGTCCACATGCTCCATGGTGACATCTCCTCTTTCAATGATCTCTCTAATCAAATGAAACCGCCACAACACGTGTTTGGATTTCTGATGAGACCTTGGTTCCTTGGCCTGCGCAACAACTCCGGTGTTGTCATAGTATAAAGGTACTGCTCCTCTAATGTGAGGAATTATACCAAGTTCAGTTATGAACTTCTTCATCCAAACAGCCTCCTTTGCATCTTCACTTGTAACTTTGTACTTTGCCTCTGTCACTGAATCAACAACTGTTTACTGCTTGGAACTCTTTCAACTCATTACGCCACCGTTTATGGTAAACACATAGCCCGAAATGGATTTACTGTCATCTTGGTCTATTTGAAAACTTGAGTATGTATAGCCTCTAGTTTCAATTCAGACCCACCGTAGACAAGAAATATGACGCCCCCAAATTTGGGTTCTCTAACCTCGAGTTTGGTGCTCACGATACATCATCATCATAAGCATTCTATATACTATTATGGAATAATAAACATTTATTGTTCTTTATAATAAAATATTACAACAATATCCCAAGGTCTATTACCTTAACTTAAACATACCTTACTTTAGTTACATATAGTAACATAATGTACTATAATACATAATTATCCATATCAGCTATTCCTGAACTTTTCCCTTACCCTTGTCCTTTTTAGACGTCTCTGGCTTAGCTGAAATAAATGTCATGATATAGCAATAATAAACAACTAATTCGCTTAGCAAGTTTAAATACAAAGAAGATATATTATGATTAGAAAAGAATTTAGCTTTCAATGTTCAACAAGATAAATCGATTGTGAAAGAACATGAATTAAATCTAGATAACTGAATATTTGAATAATTGAATAACAGATGCTGAGTGGTTTGAAATAACTATGAACATATACTAAGGTTGTCAGTATTTAAACTGGTCCTTTTAATAAGGTTTGATAATCAAGGGGATCATCCTTTCATACCCTGCGAAATATGCATAATCACTCAATATACTAGTATTAATTGTTTTCCAATGATGCTTTAATAAAGTTGTTCTTTTTCTCAGTCATGAGTCCTTACCAATTCAATTGGTTAGGCACCACTTTTAAACATGCTTGATCTAACTGATACAACTAGCATAGATTTATATCATAAAAAGTTCATGAATGAAAGAACTTTAACTAATTCATATTTCAATAATAATAGAACAGGAATTCAATTGCACAAAGAGAGAATATCAACAATCATTATGGATGTGAATAATCAACAATAATTATTCACTAACATGCTTCAAAAGTAATAACTCAAGTTGAGTTAGAGAACTTGCCTGTTCTACGAGCTACAACTAACTAGCTTTTGTGACGCCCCCAAATTCGAACCACTCGCATCTCGAATTCGGTTCGTCACGTTCTACATATCTAACGACATAAATAATAACTTGCATAATGGTAATCACAGAATAGATTATATTTATTTAATATAACCATTCATGTCCCAAGATTTTGTAACTTAAACATATCATACATAGTTTAAACATAACTTAAACTTATCTAATACATAATACGATATAATCTTATTACAATCATAATAGTTCTAATCAAGTACAAGCTACTACGTAGCCTTACCCTTGCCCTTGTCAGTGCCCGAAGGTCCGCCTTGTTCTGCCTTAACTGAAATATTTTTTAGGGAAAACAAGAATGAGCAACAAGTTTGCTCAGCAAGTAATATAGCAATAAGGGTCAATTAAGTTTTCAATTTCCCAAGGGTACAAAAATAAGTGATAATTCAAGAATAGCAAGAAGTATCGATAGTTCTCAACAATAGTCGCTAAGGACAGAAAGATATCAATAAGATTCAAGGGTTAACCTTTTCACAGTTCAAGAGAAATGAATGCTGAGCAATCACTAAGGACTATGAACTTCTACTAGAATTTACAGTAATATGCTGATAATCCAATCAAAACAAGTACAACAGGTGATCAGCCTAAAGTACCCTACATTATACATATCATTTAATCGTACTCAAGTGCATACGTCGGTCTCCCGATAATATATAGTTTCCCCTTCAAAGAAGGTTGTTCATCTCAGTCAATATAAGATTTCCACCCCAATCAATTAGTTTGGATCGCTTTCAAATTTATGATTTAGGTTTAGCCGAATCAAATGGCATAGACTGCTCTTTCAATGTATATAAGAACAATTATAAGTTCAATACTCGAGATTAAAGTTCAAAGCATAATAAAAGTTTTACCTTAAGCTACGAAATTTTATATCATAAAACATGAATCATATTTTTGAAGGTTTACTTGTACGATCAATAATAGCACAAGCTTAAGTATGCTCAATAATGAGTAGGGTTAGGAAACTTGCTCAATAAAAGAGTATAGTTCGAATACTTGCATTCAATTACACAATCAAATAAAGTTAGGAAAAACTTGCACAATATACGAGGTTGTGTAAGTTAGCAAACTTACCTTAAGCGTAGTTTATTAACCTTTAGCTTATCGATACTTCGAATTCCTATCGTAATGTAGTTACGTATATATGTATCTCATTAGTTACATAAGTCGAATATATATACTTGATATGAATGTTAAGCACATACATACGATCCTATCTTAGTCATATGATCCTACACGTATGTCGTTACATATAGCACAAAATCAGTTTATAAGACACTATGAATTCAAATAACATGGTTCGTAATCATTACTTGATAATCATAGTTTGTAATCATTGGTGACGTGTCATTTGAAAGTTCGTACATACTTATCAAATTTAGGATTCTATTGTTAGCATGCTCATTGATATCTGGACATACCACTAAACATGTATTGCAGATTAAGATAACAATATAAGCGTGCATCAAATGTAGATTACAATTAAACAGGTTCTGTTCATTCTGCAGATTGACGCGGCTGCGCTTGGTTTGAACTAAGGAGTGGCGCGGCCGCGCTGCTCCTGGTTCAAACTAAGAAATGGCTGCCCCTGCAGAATCCCAGCTCATCTCGATTTGCACTTATATGATAATTCATGCGAAACACATATGTCAGGATGTCGATAACTAGGTTCAACTCCATATCTCGTATTTAACATATTTAGCTATCCATTCTCATTTAATCACAGGCTTTAAGTGTTTAATTAACACAGTCTCTTACGTTTAGCCGTTATACATATGCTATGAGGTCAATATGTCTCAACTACATATGCTCATGTCATCTTAGTTATGTATTTCATGTTACATGGTTTTACTTCTTTGAAACTTGTCTTAAATCATACTCAACTAGTTTACAATGCATATGACTAGTTAGGCATACTTTTCAATTATGTCTAGAGGCATATGAGACCCTATCAAGATGGTCATGAATTTCAAAAAACATGCAAGGTGGTTATCAACCAAACTAGTTTTTTGATTCTTAAGTTCTCTTCGAATTCTCACGTTAACTTAATCATGCAACGTAGCTTCACATATTATATGGCATGCTCATGTATATACATAATCATACTACCTAAGCATGCTCACAAGTTTCGGAACTTAAAGGGCATATAGTTTATCACGTTCGTATTTGAAATTCTACGTTTTCTCTTAGAAGGTTATCAAAACCATTTCAATCATGCAAAGTGACTCCACATATTTATATTATGCTTATGTACACACGTAATAGACCACATAAGCCTGCTTACAATTTCAGAACTCAAAGTGTTCTTAGTTTGTCAAGTTTGTTTTTGAAAACTGAAGTTTCACTTAGAAAGTCATCAAAATCAAGCTATGGTAAGTGGTTACGTGCAAGGTCACTTATGTCAGCATATCAGAGGCATAAATAGTCATAATGAAGTTATACTAGCATGCTCCATACATCAGAATGCATAAAAACCATCAATTTGTTTTGCAGAAAGGCGCGACAGTGCTCTACTTGTACTAGGGAGTGGCGTGGCCGCGCCACTCCGGTTCCAGCCAGGAAGCTTTTTTGCTAAGCAGAGATTCAACTCCAAGTCTCATTTTCTCATGAAACAAGCTTGAGACCAACTACATTACGTCTAAACATGTATAAAAACCAAAATAACATACTAGCATCATTTCATATAACCAATTTCAACTAAATCATGCTATTTCTATGAATTGAAATTGATTGAATTTCAAGATGGTTTAAGTATGATACCTCATGAGCTTTCAAATGGACAGATCTTCCACTCACTTCAGATCACTCTATATCAATTCACTCTATAACAACTTAGCAAATAATCTCAGCAACATTGAAATGGGGAGATAGTGCTTAATTTATAGAAAACTCAATACACAGACAATAGCTTTGCCTCCTATTTAAAACTAATAGAGATGAGAAGAGCATGATGGTTAATGGAGAGGAGTTGGTGGAGTAGTTGAAGATCACTATTAGAGCCACTCCCCCTTTGATCATTGGCTAGATTGCTGAGAAGTGATTTTGCAAGGGATTAGGCTAGGCCATTGAGTATACACGTGAAGAGCAAATGAGACACTCTTTGTGGGATAAGTTTTAAAGCTCAGCAACTTGCAAGTAGTAAATGAAACAATATCATATACTATAGATTTATATACATATACGCATTATATACACTTAGGTTAAATTCAATTTGAGTCACAATGTAGCTTTAATGAGGAAATAATATTACATCGTAGTAAGTTTAATTTTCGCATAATGTAATCCATGTACATTTTATAATACCGAATATAATCTAATTGAGTATTATCTTTCCACATTATCATAAACTGTTATTATTTCAGTTATATTAATTTATTGAAATAATCATTAAGTAACAATTATTTATTTAGTTTATTATAGTATTCATGAGGTACACATTTAATGTAGCCATACACACATGTTATCACATAACATCATTATGTAACTTACACAATTCATCAAATCTTAATATATAGTTCTTATATATAAGATAGTCACATTAAAGTGTCACACTATACTTTCTTTTTAATTGAATGTATGTACTATATATTATACGATTAATTATCACATAATATTGCACACAACAATTAATTGAATAAATATAAATCTTATTATTAATTAATCATTTACTCATTATTATTCTTTAACTCACAATAACAATTAATTAACAATATGATATTAATTTATTATTCACTTATTAATTTCTTCATCCTTTAATTAATTAAATTATCATCATTTCCATTCTCGTGCCACACAAGGCATTCTACGAGTTCATCGTAATTTTCACATTTTCTCAAGTATTATAAGTTCAATTTGATTTAATTGAATTACTCATTTCATAACACAAAAACATTTATATTCAAATAAATATTCATTTTCTTATTATATGAATATTAATATTTATTCATGAAATTCACAGTTCTTACATCCTCCCCCCTTATAAAAATTCCGTCCTCGGAATTGTTACAAGGTTATACAAATAGATGGGGATAGTCCCTCATCATCCTATCTTCTAATTCCCACGTGGCCTCCTCGACATCGTGGTTTCGCCAAAGTAGTTTTATAGAAGATATGACTTTATTTCGTAATATCTGTTCTTTCCTATCTAATATTTGGACAGGAATTCCTTCATATTCCAGGTTCTTCTCTACTTGAATGGGCTCATAAAAAATCACGTGCTTATAGTCGGCCTTGTATGGATGCAACACGGAAATGTAAAACATATTGTGGATGTGCTCCAACTCGGGTGGTAATGCTACTTTGTATGCTACTTCACCCACTCGCTTTAGTATCTCGAATGGTCCTATGAATCTTGGACTCAATTTTCCCTTCTTGCCGAATCGTATCTTTCCTTTCTAGGGAGATACCTTCAAGAAAATGAAACTACCGACTTTAAAGTCCCAATCTTGTCGATGCAAGTCTACGTACTTTTTTTGGCTATCTTGAGCTGCTACCAGTTTGGCTCTTATTACTGTCACCACGTTTGCGGTTTGTTGTACTAATTCTAGCCCCAACATTCGTCGTTCTCCGACTTTGTCCCAACATAACGGTGTTCTGCACTTTCTTCCGTAAAGAGCTTCGTATGGTGGCATGCCGATACTTGCATGATAACTATTGTTATACACCAATTCCACTAAGGGTAGGTGGTCATTCCAATTTCCCTTGAAGTCCATCATGCAAGTCCTAAGCATGTCTTTCAGCGTTTGTATTGTTCGCTCACTCTGTCCATCCGTCTGTGGATGATACACAGTACTCAACCTTAACTGTGTTCCCATCCTCTCTTGCAAGCTTTTCCAGAAGTTTGACGTGAAGCACGGATCTCGATCAGAGAAAATTAACACCGGCACTCTATGTCGTGAAACAATTTCCTTTACATATAGGCTTGCTAACTGATTCAAATTGTATCGGATCTTAATCAGTAGAAAATGTGCGGTCTTCGTTAGTCGATCCACGATAACCCAAATGGCATCATATCCTTTCTGCGTGACTGGAAGTCCCACCACGAAGTCCATTGTAATGTGCTCCCATTTCCACTCTGGTATTTCCAATGGTTGAAGTAAACCACTCAGCCTCTGGTGCTCTGCTTTGATGCTTTGGCAAGTAAGACATCTACTAACGCACTCTGCGACTTCCCGTTTCAAATTGGGCCACCAGAAATGTTGCCTCAAATCTCGGTACATCTTTGTGCCTCCTAGATGAACGAAATACGTCGTATTGTGTGCCTCGTGCAAAATTTCTTCCCTCAACTCGGTTACTGCTGGCACCCACACTCTCCCTTCGAATCTCAAAATACCGTCGTTATCCGTTTTGAATCTTTCTTCTTCATTTACTGCGATCCTCTTCCTAATTTTCTCGCACTCTTCATCGTTCTCTTGTGATTCCTTTACTCTATCCAACAATGTCGGTCTAGCTTCCATTGCAAATAGCTGTTCTTCATACTTCCCCGGCCCTTTCACGTCTATTTCCAACTTCTCCATTTCCCTTATTAACTCCTCCTGAGTTATTAATTGAAATAATTTTTCCCTTCCTTTTCTGCTCAGAGCGTCGTCTACTACGTTTTCCTTTCCTGAGTGATAAAGAATATCGAAGTCATAATCCTTGATTAATTCTAACCACTTCCTCTGACGCATGTTCAACACCTTCTGTGTGAAGATATATTTCAGACTCTTGTGGTTTGTGTATATCTCACATTTTTCTCCTATAAATAATGTCTCCAAATCTTTAACGCAAAAACTACTGCCGCTAACTCTAAGTCGTGAGTAGGGTATCATTTTTTTATAATCCTTCGATTGTTGTGATGCATACGCAATGACCTTGCCATGTTGCATGAGCACATAGCCAAGTCCTTTGTGCGATGTATCACTATACACCAAAAAATCTCCCGCATCGTCTGGTAGTGATAATATATGCGCTTTGCTTAATCTCTTCTTCAACTCTTGAAAACTTTCTTTGCATTTCTCCGTCCATACGAATTTCATCGTCTTCCTCGTTAGATTGGTCAATGGTGTCGCTATCTTAGAAAAATCTTGGATGAGTCTTCCATAGTACCCAGCTAACCCTAAGAAACTTCTTATCTCCGTTGGTATTTTCGGCTGCTCCTAATTACTCACTGCCTCTACCTTCGCAGGGTCTACTGAGATTCCATTCTTATCCACCACGTGTCCTAAGAATTGAACCTTCTCATCCAAAATTCACACTTAGAAAACTTCGCATACATCTTCTCCTTCTTTAGCGCCTCCAAAACCATCTTCAGATGTTCGGCGTGCTCTTCCTCTGTCTTCAAGTAGATCAAGATGTCGTCGATGAAAACTACTATGAACTTATCCAAGTATGGCTTGAAGACTCGGTTCATCAAGTCCATGAATGCTTCCAGAGCATTAGTCAATCCGAATGACATTACCAAAAATTCGTAGTGCCCATAACGGGTTCGAAATGATGTCTTTGGTATGTTCTCCTCCCGCACTTTCAGCTGATGATATCCTGTCCGTAGATCTATCTTTGAGAAACACTTCGCTCCTGTCAATTGGTCGAAAAGGTCATCTATTCTAGGTAACGGATATCTATTCTTGATAGTTACTCTATTTAATTCTCGATAATCGATACAGAGCCTCATCGATCCGTCTTTCTTTTTAACAAACAACACTGGTGCTTCACAAGGAGACACACTCTGTCGTATGTAACCTTTATCTAATAACTCTTACAATTGTATCATTAATTCTTTCATTTCTACTGGCGCCATACGATATGGAGCCTTCGAAATTGGTGTCATTCCCGGTGCTAAGTGTATTACGAATTCAATTTCTCTGTCTGGCTGAAGACCAGGCAGATCATCCGGAAATACATCTTGGAATTCTCTAAATACGGATATATCCTTAATTTCTACTCCCTTTTTTCGAGTATCTAAAATGTAAGCTAAGTAACCTACACATCATTTCCTTAATAATTTCTTGGCCTGCATCATCGTAAGACAACACGATTGCTTAAGTGATGAGCTACCATAAAACACTACCTTAGACTTATTCGAAGTTTGAAGGTTTACACTTTTATTCTGACAATCAATTATCGCAGCATGGTTATACAACCAATCCATTCCCAATATTACGTCAAATTCTCCCAATTTAATCGAAATTAAGTCTATACTCAGTTCATGACCTCTAATGTTTGCGCGATAATTTCGGTATATGAATTCTACAAGGATTATTTCTTTATTTGCAACTTCTATGTCTAAAGGATTTTTTAATCGTTCTCGGGGTGAATTTAGTTGACTAGCAAATTCTTCAGATACAAAAGAACAGGTGGCACCCGAATCAAATAATACATATGCATTTATATCATTGATTGGGATAATACCTGACACCACGTCCTTTGCAGCTACTGCGTCCTGGACAGTCATATTAAAGGTTCTGTCGGTTGGGCGGTTGGATTGTGTCGGTCCATCGATCATTAACTTGCTGCCTCCCCCATGTTGGCCACTTCCTCCGCCGCTCCCTTTCTTCGGGCAGTCCTTGATCCGGTGCTCAGTTGAGCCACAAGAAAAACACCTTTGGATCATTTTTGGTTTCGGGAAGTTGAGCAAAATTTGTCCTTCCTGGCCACAGTTGTAGCAAGTACTGCGCCCCGTCCAGCACTCGCCCTGATGATTCTTTACACACTTTGGGCATCCCTTAGCCCTCTTTTTAAAACCTCAACGAAAATTTCTCGACTGATTGTTTTTGTTGTTGTTGTTGTTATTCTCCCACTTTCTCTTTCCTAAGTTACTTCCCCCACTACTGCTTCCTCCTCCACGGCTTTCTCCTCCCGTATTCTTTCCATTCTTTTCCTTGTTATATAGACTTAAGGCTTCACTGCCACTTTTCGCAATGATCGCCTTCTCCAGCAATGTCGCAAAGGAATCAATCTGAAGAATTGACACCTTATTAAACAACCAAGGCTTCAGTCCTTGCTCAAAATGTCTAGCTTTCCTCTCTTCATCCCCTACCTGGTGTTTTACAAACCAAGCTAGTTCGTTGAACTTAGCCGCGTATTGCGCCACCATCATATCACCCTGCTTTAGTTTTAAAAATTTAACCTCCATCATATTCTTCATGCTTTTCGGGAAGTAGTTCTCAAAAAACAGAGTCTTGAACCTCTCCCATGCTATTATCCCTTCTCCCGCTCTTTGTTGATTCGCTTCCCACCAGTAGTTGGCTTCGCCCCTCATCATATACGTAGCGAATACCGTCTTTTGTTCCTCACCCACATGAGCGATAGTGAAGGCCTTCTCAATCTCCGTGATCCATGTTTGTGCAGCGATCGGATCAGTAGTAACCTCAAACTCTAGGGGTCCTACGCTTCTAAAGTCTTTAAGTTTGGGACTGGAGTTGCTTGGGGATTGGGGAAAACGGGTTCATTGTTCCTTCCCCTAAGAGTCTCCCCTAACAAATCAACTAGTTTCTGAATGGGATCTACTTGCTCTCTCTCGTTGTTCACTGATTCCTCAGGTGTAGTTAATCTACGTCTGGGTGGCATTTTCTGCATCACAAAATTTCCACTTTCTACTATTCAATTATATTACTTTAGTATTTCTCAAATGAAAAGGAATAAAATTTTATAACACGTTTCTGAAATAAGGTTCATTTATATTCATATGCCAAATCATTACATCAAAATGATCATCCCTAGCATACTTCTATAAATGTCAACATATATCCCCTGATATCACAAAAGAATGGGAAAACACTAACATACTACCCCTCTAACATAAGCCTACTTGGGGTTTACATAAGTATCCCATATCTTACACAAAAGATTGAGGTTACATCAATATATACATCACATAAAGTAACTACTAATACTACTACCACTAACTAAGGGGTCTCATCCCTACATCCCGCGCTCCACAACGCTCTTGTACTCTATCTGTGCTATGTACGCCATCAACTCTCTGCTCATAGTATGTCGGGACTGTCCCTGCTTCGTCAAAAGTGATATGCACCATCAATCACTTTCTCTATAGCCGAGCGAAACACGTACCCATCTTGTTCACCTTCCTCTTCTTGCATCTCACCTCATCTTCTAGGTCGTCTGCCCTCTCATTAGCTGCTTCCCACTTCTCCTCAAAGTGGATCCTATCCATCTCCTCCAACCATAGCTGAGTACAGAGAGCCTCCTTTTCTATATTCTTGCTCAACTCTCTCTGCTCCACTTCTTCCAACTTTCCTGCCAAATCGACATTCCTAGACACCGATCTATAAAATAGAGTCCCCATCTAGATCCTTGCCTCTTTGCGGTAAGCAATCTCTACCTCTATCTCCTGCATCACTAGCTTCCTCTGGTGGTCCTCATCCCTCAGCTTCTGGAACTCGGACTCCCTCTCCTGAGCTTCAGTCTCTAGCTCCTGGACTCTGCAGTCTAACTCTAGGATCCGCTCCTTGTACTCTTCCAACATCCGCTCCTTGTACTCTTCCAACATCCGCTCCTTTATAGTAGCCTCGTCAGAGTCCTCCATAGGCTCGTCCTACATGGGCTCCTCCTCTAGATCAGACTTCACCTCAATCTCGTCCTCGTCATCAAACTCGGACGGTGCAACTGCCGCACAGGCTCAGTCTCTAGAGGTGCCTCATATACGACATGTATATCTCGGGGCTCCTCTTCTTCCACTCTACTAGGTTCTCCTATGTCTGTCATCCTACAACCACAAACACAAGACAACAAACAACAAACTCCACTAGAATGTTAAATAAAACATAAGTTCGTAGTATAAAATGAAATTATATTTCATAACACACTAAGTATCCCTAGGAAAAACTCTACATGAGTTCTATCTCCTTCTAAGTTCTCCTAAGTTATAATCTAAGGACTCTCTCTCCTAAGGTTTATAACTACAGCTTTGATACCAACCAGTGACGCCGCCAAATTCGGACCACTCGCGTCTCGAATTCGGTTCGTCACGTTCTACATATCTAACGACATAAATAATAACTCGCGCAACAGAAATCACAGAATAGATTACATTTATTTAATATAACCATTCATGTCCCAAGGTTTCGTAACTTAAACATCTTATACATAGTTTAAACATAACTTAAACTTATCTAAAATATAATAGGATATAATCTTATTACAATCATAATAGTTCTAATCAAGTACAAGCTACTCCGTAGCCTTGCCCTTGCCCTTGTCAGTGCCCGAGGGTCCGCCTTGTTCTGCCTTAACTAAAATATTTTTTTAGGAAAAGTAAGAATGAGCAACAAGTTTGCTCAGCAAGTAATATAGCAATAAGGGTCAATATAGTTTTCAATTTCCCAAGGGTACAAAAATAAGTTATAATTCAAGAATAGCAAGAAGTATCGATAGTTCTCAACAATAGTCGCTAAGGACATAAAGATATCAATAAGATTCAGGGTTAACCTTTTCACAGTTCAAGAGAAATGAATACTGAGCAGTCACTAAGGACTATGAACTTCTACTAGAATTAACAGTAATATGCAGATAATCCAATCAAAATAAGCACAACAGGTGATCAGCATAAAGTACCCTACATTATACATATCGTTTAATCGTACTCAAGTGCGCACGTCGGTCTCCCGACAATATATAGTTTCCCCTTCAAAGAAGGTTGTTCATCTCAGTCAATATAAGATTTTCGCCCCAATCAATTGGTTTGGATCGCTTTCAAATTTATGATTTAGGTCTAGCCGAATCAAATGGCATAGACCACTCTTTCAATGTATATAAGAACAATTATAAGTTCAATACTCGAGATTAAAGTTCAAAACATAATAACAGTTTTATCTTAAGCTACGAAATTTTATGTCATAAAACATGAATCATATTTTTGAAGGTTTACTTGTACGATCAATAATAGCACAAGCTTAAGTATGCTCAATAATGAGTAGGGTTAGGAAACTTGCTCAATAAAAGAGTATAGTTCGGATACTTGCATTCAATTACATAATCAAATGAAGTTAGAAAAAACTTGCATAATATACGAGGTTGTGTAAGTTAGCAAACTTGTCTTAAGCGTAGTTTATCAACTTTAGCTTATCAATACTTCGAATTCCTATTGTAATGTAGTTACGTATATATGTATCTTATTAGTTACATAAGTCGAAGATATATACTTGATATGAATGTTAAGCACATACATACGATCCTATCTTAGTCATATGATCCTACACGTATGTCATTACATATAGCACAAAATCAGTTTATAAGACACTATGAATTCAAATAACATGGTTCGTAATCATTACTTGATAATCATAGTTTGTAATCATTGGTGACGTATCATTTAAAAGTTCGTACATACTTATCGAATCTATGATTCTATTGTTAGCATGCTCATTGATATCTGGACATACCACTAAACATGTATTGCAAATTAAGATAACAATATAAGCATGCATCAAGTACAGATTACAATTAAACAGGCTCTGTTCATTTTGTAGATTGACGCGGCCGCGCTTGGTTTGAACTAAGGAGTGGCGCAGTTGTGCTGCTCCTGGTTCAAACCAAGAAATGGCTGCCCCTGTAGAATCCCAGCTCATCCTGATTTGCACTTATATGAGAATTTATGTGAAACACATATGTCAAGATGTCGATAACTAGGTTCGACCCCATATCTTGTATTTAACATAGTTTGTTATCCATTCTCATTTAATCAAGGATTTAAGTGTTCAATTAACAAAGTCTCTTATGTTTAGTTGTTATACATATGCTATGAGGTCAATATATCTCAACGACATATGCTCATGTCAT
This sequence comes from Panax stipuleanatus, assembly GCA_020205555.1. Classification (NCBI taxonomy): domain Eukaryota; kingdom Viridiplantae; phylum Streptophyta; class Magnoliopsida; order Apiales; family Araliaceae; genus Panax; species Panax stipuleanatus. The sequence goes on along the minus strand of CM035119.1, from coordinate 18,232,057 downwards.
CTTAGTTATGTATTTCATGTTACATGGTTTTACTTCTTTGAAACTTGTCTTAAATTATGCTCAACTAGTTTGCAATGCATATGACTAGTTAGGCATACTTTTCAATCATGTCTAGAGGCATATGAGACCCTATCAAGATGGTCATGAATTTCAGAAAACATGCAAGGTGGTTTTCAACCAAACTAGTTTTTCGATTCTTAAGTTCTCTTCGAATTCTCATGTTAACTTAATCATGCAACGTAGCTTCACATATTATATGGCATGCTCATGTATATACATAATCATACTACCTAAGCATGCTCACAAGGTTCAGAACTTAAAGGGCATATAGTTTATCACGTTCGTATTTGAAATTCTACGTTTTCTCTTAGAAGGATATCAAAACCATTTCAATCATGCAAAGTGACTCCACATATTTATATTATGCTTATGTACACACATACTAGACCACATAAGCATGCTTGCAATTTCAGAACTCAAAGTGTTCTTAGTTCGTCAAGTTTGTTTTTGAAAACTTAAGTTTCACTTAGAAAGTCATCAAAATCAAGCTATAGTAAGTGGTTACATGCAAGGTCACTTATGTCAGCATATCAGAGGCATAAATAGTCATAATGAAGTTATACTAGCATGCTCCATACATCAAAAAGCATAAAAAACATCAATTGGTTCTGCAAAAGGGCGCGCCCGCGCCCTATTTGTACTAGGGAGTGGCGCGGCCGCGCCACTCCGGTTCCAGCCTGGAAGCTTTTCTGCTAAGCAGAGCTTCAACTCCAGGTCTCATTTTCTCATGAAACAAGCTTGAGACCAACTACATTACGTCTAAACATGAATACAAACCTAACTAACACACTAGCATCATTTCATATAACCAATTTCAACTAAACCATGCTATTTCTATGAATTAAAATTGATTGAATTTCAAGATGGTTTAAGTATGATACCTCATGAGCTTTCAAATGGACAGAGCTTCCACTCACTTCAGATCACTCTCTCTCAATTCACTATGTAGCAACTTAGCAAATAATCTCAGCAACATTGAAATGGGGAGAGAGTGCTTAATTTATAGAAAACTCAATACACAGACAATAACTTTGCCTCCTATTTAAAACTAATGGAGATGAGAAGAGCATGATGTTTAATGGAGAGGAGTTGGTGGAGTAGTTGAAGATCACTATTAGAGCCACTCCCTCTTTGATCATTGGCTAGATTGCTGAGAAGTGATTTTGCAAGGGAATGGGCTAGGCCATTGAGTATACCCGTGAAGAGCAAATGAGGCACTATTTGTGGGACAAGTTTTAAAGCTCAACAACTTGCAAGTAGTAAATGAAACAATATCATATACTATAGATTTATATACATATACACATTATATACACTTAGGTTAAATTTAATTTGAGTCACAATGTAGCTTTAATGAGGAAATAATATTACATCGTAGTAAGTTTAATTTACACATAATGTAATCCATATACATTTTATAATACCGAATATAATCTAATTGAGTATTATCTTTCCACATTATCATAAACTGTTATTATTCCAGTTATATTAATTTATTGAAATAATCATTAAATAACAATTGTTTATTTAGTTTATTATAATATTCATGATGTACACATTTAATGTAGCCATACACACATGTTATCACATAACATTATTATGTAACTTACACAATTCATCAAATCTTAAAATATAGTTCTTATATATAATATAGTCACATTAAAGTGTCACACTACACTTCCTTTTTAATTGAATGTATGTACTATATATTATACGATTAATTATCACATAATATTGCACACAACAATTAATTGAATAAATATAAATTTTATTATTAATTAATCATTTACTCATTATTATTCTTTTACTCACAATAACAATTAATTAACAATATAATGTTAATTAATTATTCACTTATTAATTCCTTTATCCTTTAATTAATTAAATCATCATCATTTTCATTCTCGTGTCACACAAGGCATTCTACGAGTTCATTCTAATTTCCACATTTTCTCAAGTATTATAAATTCAATTTGATTTAATTGAATTACTCATCTCATAGCACACAAAGATTTACATTCAAATAAATATTAATTTTTAATTATATCAATATTAATATTTATTTATGAAATTCACGGTTCTTACAACTTTAATTAGAACTCTTTGAACAACCTAGCATTAACAATGTTGGTCTATTAATTAGTACTGCGTATAATAGTATGTCTATACGCTTACTTATGCTATTATCTGACAATTAATTCAATCACAAAGTATATATAATATATTGTACTATCATTAATCCTATAAGACATTTAATTGATCTTAGGTTAATGATTTAATTAATTTATAATATTTTTCTTAAGTGATAAACACTCATTAGATCCTTTAAATAATTTATTATAATTATTTAATTAATGAGTGGTTTAAATTCTCTTTATTTATTAACTCTATCTTTATTTAATTACTATTTAATATTAGTTAAATAGTAATTAATTAATTACCTTTAGTTATTTTTTAATAATAAATAATAACTAATAAAACCTACTGATTATTTAATATTAATTAAATAATGAATAATTAACATTATTATTTAACATTATTTAATTATTATTTAACATTATTTAAATAATAATAATTTATTTATTTATCCTTGAATAATAAATAATTAATTCACTTCATAAATCTTTAATTATTCTTTCTTATTATTTTAAGAATAATTAATTATTATTTATTCTTATTTATTATTTATATTAATTAAATATTAATTATTTATTTATTTATCCTTGAATAATAAATAATTAATTCACTTCATAAATCTTTAATTATTCTTTCTTATTATTTTAAGAATAATTAATTATTATTTGTTATTATTTATTATTTAATATTAATTAAATAATAAATAATTATTTTATAAGTTTTTATGTCCATGTAAGTAAGTAATTTCATTATTGTTACTCAATCTTACTTAAACTTTCTTTAATTATTATTTAATATTAATTAATTAATGATTTAACTCTATTTATTATTTAATCTTAATTAAATAACTAATAGTTAGTTTATTAATACTAACTCTACTTAATTATCACTTAATGTCACTTAAATAATAATTAAATAGTTAATTATATTTAAATTGTTCGTTAATTAGTTTAATAATCATTTAATAGTATTAATAATTATTAATTAGTAAGTTTTAAATGATTTAAATGAGTTCAAACCATTAATTACTTAACAATTACATAACTGTCCAGAAAAATTCTGAATTAAATATTTTAATATTCTTCACAATTTTAGAAAATTGTCGGACCCGGAACCACAGTCAGAATCGGCCAGAAAGTGGGTGAATCGGCTGCTGGAAAATTCCGCCGCTTCACCGGTTTTGCTAAACCGGTCAATTTCTTTACATTTTTTTTCAATTTTTAGCCTTTATTTTCTGTTTTGGGGTCCTTCACTAAAACCTTCATAAAATGAAATCTACAACTCCGATTGAAGTCCAGTTGGTCTCGTTGGATTCGTATCTTCCCGAAATACAATTTTTATTTATCAAACATCAAATTTGGATCTGTTTTGATCATGGTAAACCGAGCAGAAGTGGCTTATCAGTTACATGATTTACTAGTTGGAGTGTTTTTGTAATAAATCCAAATCTTGCTCATTTTTCAACATTTTTACATTTTCCAAAGAGTTTTTACCCTTAACCCATAGATCTAGCATACCAAAAATTAAAATCACAAAAACCCTTTGTAGATTTCAAAATGACAAGCATAGATCACCCTTTTTAAAATAAATTTTTCGGAAAAACTCTTTTAGCTTTCTTTTTCCAAAATTTCCAACATAAACTCATATGGATCACAAGTTAAACACGTTATATACAAGATCTAACCTTCTCATGAGGTTCTAGCCATTTAAAACAGAACACTTCAAAGATCTAACATAAACTTCATATAAAATACAAAGTTAGGGATTCTTACTTTGTTTTGTGGGCTATTCTTCTCTTCTTTCCAATATAGGTAATGAATCTAGGATGTATGAACTCTTGTTCCTCTTTTCGTGTTCTCCTCCCACTGAATCCTCTCTCTCTCTCTTTCTCTCTTAGTTTCTTACTTTTGTTTTTGTTAGTTAGCTTCCGAAGATGAGATGAAAGAGAGATGTTCTTAGATTTTTCTTTCTTTTTGTTTTTTGTTATTAAGAAGAGATACAGATATGATCTGTATATTCACCATAATCCTATACTTTCTCTCTCTCATAACTAAGTTGTTGCTTGCAAGAATAACCAAAAGTGGTGGACGAATGAGAGGATGACACCTAAGCGAAGTTGTTTACCTACTAAAGTTATATAATGATAACATTCTCCCCCCTTCTTCCTTTCTCTCAAATCCAGCCATAAGGCCTTTTTATCCTTTCTATTTTTTTGTTTTCTTTTTATTCTTTATTTACTTTATTCAATGACCAAAATACCCCTATTCAAGTGGGCCAAGATTGGGCTTTTTAAATAAGTTCTTTTGGGCTAGCAATAATTATTTTGGGCTACTAATGAGATTGGGCCTCCATAACAAATTAATTGGGCTACTAATATACTTACCCTATACATCTAATATTGGGCCAGGTTAACAGTTTAGCCGCTCTTAAACCAAATTATCTACAAGTACAATGCTTAAATAAATAATTGGGCTTGTTTAAATTACTTATCCTTCCTAGTCCGTTAAATCTATTATCGTTTGAACTAATACTCATTATTATTCATATTCTCATCAACCAATAATTTTAATTCATTTACCTAACCCAATTAGACTTACTATATTCAAGTATATTGAGTATGTAACTAGGGTTCAATACCTTAATCAATTTTCTGGATTATTAAAATACTTAGGTTAGTCCACTAACTTAATTAACTCATTAATGAGACTTCCTTTAAATACTCGTAGCACACTAAGTCACATAATTACTTAATCCCTAGTCATCACAATATATCACATAGTTGTCAATATCATTAATAATTAATAAATATATTTAACTACAATGTGACACGGAATATGTTAAGCATATATGGGATGCTATTAACTTGTCAATTAAGTTTTACGTGATTAATTGATAAGTTAAATACGTGGCTTAAACTCGTTATTCGTGAAGTCTAATAACGTGTTCAAGAACTGATGTTTGTGATTCGATGAATATAATCAGACTTAGAGTTAATTGGTGTTGTGAATGTAATGGTATATAGGATTAATTGAGGAACCTGATTTATAATTGTAGCTTGTGCACGAGGCAAGTTTTCTTACCCTAACTTTATTATGATTACGTAAGTTTTTAAACTCAAACCTTTATTTGAGTAAGTTTTCTATCCTTTATTCATTATCATTATGAAAGTTCCTTAACTCTAAATTATTCATTGAGCAAGTCCTATATTCATGTTTCTATATCAATCAAGTTCATATTCTTACTTATTCAAGTTATGATTCCGAATGAGATATTATGATTCTTTTAAAGTATTAATTCAGTTATACAATACCTATTCAATTGTATACTTTTGAGATTCATTGTTTGATTTAAAAATTATTCTATTGATGAACCTTGTAAGAGTAGCGAACTCTTATTGATTCGACTAGTCCATAGTTGATGAGCGTTCTAAATTCTAGAACCGTTATTGAGCTTATCCAAACCAAACTTCTTTTGGTGCGGACTTTGATGTCAAACTGAGATGAACAACCTTTTATAGGGGATTATTTACGCATTAGCGTTGAGATGATGTGCACATACATGGTACTAAGGGATGATCCCCCTAAGTACGAGAAATAGAGTCCATATAGTCTTACGATTGTTAAAAGATTTAAAGTAGAAATACTTGATAACCTGAGACATAGTTCTTGGTCTTATGACCCTCAGATATACTTTTGATTCTTGTATTCATTTCTTGATTCAAAAGCTGAGATTTCTATTATTCAGAACTCTTTGATTCCTTCCATGTTATTATTACTATTATATTGTTATACTTTTGGGCAATCGTTGCTCACTCCTGCATAATAACATTGCAGCTAAGATTGGAAGGACTGACGAGCCTTCCACTAGCAAAGGCAAGGGCAAAGTTAACAAGTGATGAAGACTTGTTATTTATTTATGGATGTTATGTTTTAAGACTTATGATGTTGTTAAGACTTATTTGTTATTTATGTTTCCGCATTGATGTTTAAGGCTAGTTCAATCTAGGATTTATTTATTCAGATGTTGTAACCCCTTAAGAGGAGGATTTCTATTTATTTCATGAGTTGTATTTATTATGGGTAGATAGAGATGTTATATTTGGACAGTGAACACCAAATCCTATGGAAATGAAGTACCCGGATTTAGGGGTCTCACAAGTTGGTATCAGAGCTATAGGTTATGAACCTTAGGTGGGGAAAAACCTTAGGGTAGTAGCCTTTTTAAGAGATCGATAACATAGTGGTGATAAAATCTTATCAAGTTCTAAGAAAGATAATAAACTACCATATGTGCTAGGTGCTTATATTTATGTACTCGCGAGTATCATCGAGTAATGTCGAGTATCGATTAGCATCACGTAGTAACTAAGACTTAAAATTTGATTATCACGATGTCAGATATTGGAGGATCCAGTCAGCCTAAGGAGGTTGAGCCCCGAGTGGCTAGAGAGGAGGAGCCCCGAGATATTCATACAGTCTGGGAGAAGTTGGTTCGGAGAGATCCATCTCCATTGATCACTATTGTAGACACTCAAAATTTTGCATTCCTGTTACTAACCCTGCAGGAGGGCAAAACTATCTTTTACCTTCCAGAGACAACCTTGGAAGTTCAAACCAAAGTCAGAAACCCCGACGACAATACTGGGAGATCCAATTCATCCCCGACGACAACATCGGGATGTCAAGTCAAGCCTGGTTACAACCCGGGAGGTACAGGAACCTTGACGACAATATCGGGAGATCAAATTCAACCTCGATGACATCTCGGGAGGTACAAGAACCCTAACGATAACACCGGGAGATCAAATTCAACCCCGGTGATAACATTGGGATGTCAAGTTAAGCTCCGGTCACAACTCGGGAGGTACAGGAATCTCGACGACAACACCGAGAGATCAAATTCAGCCCCGAGGATAACGCCGGGATGTCAAGTAGAGCTCCGATCACAACCCGGGAGATGTAGTCACCCCAGAGACAACCCTGGGAAGCCAAGTCAACTTTGAATACAACCTGTAGCATCACATCATCCCTAGAGACAACCCTAGGTGACCAAGTTAACCTCGGAGACAACCCTAAGGATGAATAGAATCGAGTGGGTTCAAACCTCGGAGCCAACCTCAAGAAAATAGTCGAAAATCGTGCCAACACAGGAGACAACCCCTAAAAGGGAAAAACTGTCATTTTACCAACTTGAAGCCAATCCGATCAAAATTAATCCAAATTGATACAATGAAGGTCAGAAAGAGCCATAACATTGATCCCGAGTGAAAACAGCACAATACAGCTCAACGGGCAAACTGTAAAAAAATGAAGGTCCAGTTATAAACCCATCTTCTTGGATTCAAAAAAGGTTAAGTCCCATGTCATTGTGAAGCTCTCGGAAAGGGCTTTCCGGAAAGGTATAGCACACCTCAAACGGACCCTCTGATCAAAAGTTAGGAAGGTTCGAACCTGACATCGCGTTGCTCAAAGTGCACGTACTTCGAGATGAAGAGAACCATGGGAGTGGGCCCCACTTGGGGAGCCGCAGGTAGAGGTGTGGCAGCCGTAGAAACACCTGCAACCATTGGGTCTTTAAATATAAGACCCCCTTGCCAAAAAAGGGAGAAAAAAAAGAAAAACGCTCTGAAACTTCGCCCGTTTCGTCTTTTAGCCCTTCTTCTTTTACTCCAAACTTCAGTTTTATTCTTCTAATACGTTTGTATACGTATATTCTACGACATATCAAAACTTAACCGGTTGAAACATCTATTTGAAGCCCACTAAGTGGCAAAAAGCCCGTGTAGCAACCCATTATAAGTATTTTTACGATCAGAACTCATTTTCTACTTTATTACGTATATGTGAACGTGCATATCAAGTTTCATCTTCTGGTTTTTCCCGGAACTCAGTTATGTGGCCGTTTTTACTAACTTTTTAGTATATATTAGTATATATACGTTTTTCTTCGTTTTCACAGCCTAGATCATCGATCTGTGGCTTTTACTAGCTTTTATGTATATATATATATATATATATATATATATATGTACTAACTTGTTCTGCCTGGATCGCTGATTCATGGCCTTTTTAGCTTTGTTATATATATAATTGACTATATATGTACTAACTTTTAATTTAGTTGGGCCTGGATTGCAAATTCGGGGCCCTTTTTACTTCTTATATATATATATATATATATATAACTATATATATAAATTTTTTTGACTTCGTTTGGCCTAGATTGCTAATTCATGGCCTTTATTGCTTTAATATATATATATATATATAAATATATATATACTAACTGTATATATTAACATTTCTATTTTATTTTGGCCTGGATTGAAAATCCATGGCTTTTTTACCGCTTTTATGAATATATATATATTTACATTATGTCGAGCATGGAGTAATTCGTGGCTCTTTTACAGCTTTCATATATATATATATATATATATATACATGCATTTTATTCGAGCCTGGATCAATTCGTGGCTCTTTATAGCTTATATATATATATTTACATTTTTGTCCGGGCCTAAGATTGGAAATTCGTCGCCCTTTATAGCTTGCGTATATATATATAATTATATATATTCTTTATTCATTGTGATTAAATATCTGCTTCAATTATTCATTTGATATGAATTTGTTTTTATGTAAATTTGGTGGTTTAGATTTCTTTAAATCTAGCCCTTTCTACCTTTCAAAACGGTTCAAAATAGGTCAAACAGAACCGGGAAGCTAGAATGGCTAAGATTTATTTAAATCTAGCTTTCTTTCTAGTTTTGTTAAATATTAAAGCAACCTCGTGACCCTCAGATTTTTATCTCGTGGGAACGAGAAGCTTTGGCTACGCGCATACAAGGATTTGATTTATGAATCCTTTGTTTTGTGACGTATAGATGTAACTATACATTCTTTGTGAATATCTGTGCTGTGCAGGTTTTCTTGGCCTCCTTCTGTGAGCCTAGGAATCGTGGGATTCATGATCAAACTGATCATAATCTAATTCCCACGATGGACAAACTTCACATTACAAATGTACCCTGCCAGTTTTTTCTGTAAAAATGTACATCCGAAAGACCTTAAAACGGTTATCCGGGTTTAAGGTCTCAAACATAATGAAATATAGTTTGTCGTGCCAGAGTTACTCCTATGGCTGTCATGCCCATGAGAAGATCGATATTTGTATATATTTTGTGGTCAAGAATGCTTCGCATCCCAACAATTACCATTCCAATCGAGCCAAAGGCTAAACAGAATAAAATGGAAGTATCGATATGCTTCGATTCCTACGTGAGCGTAAGGGTTTGAAAACTTTCTTTCAAAACATCATTTTCATATCTAGTCTGAAAAAAGGAGTTTTGCAAATCAAATCAAACCCTTCGTATATAGGTTTAACGAAGCACGATAATACTTTCAAATCAAACAAACGTAGGCTCAATTACTTCCAATATACACACACATTGCAATATAAAAGGGAAATATTTAAAAGATCCGATACCGTGTTTTACGGGAGTTGAGGGGTGCCTAAAACCTTGCCCTTACTTAACCAAGCCCCCGAACTTTAGAATCTCGATTTCAAGATCAAGTTTCGACAGTGTCCAGTAATTGGGCCTACTTGCAAAATCAAACAAAACTCGGTTAAGTTGGTACAACCATTTCAAATCTATCAACTGGCGACTCAGTAAATCGTTCAAATCGTCGACATGATACATGTTGGCCTTTTCCTAAATAACCTTCACCCTTCATAAAATAGATAAGGAAATAAGGGTAGAAAACAACAAAAGACTTAGGAAGAGAGAAAGATCAGGTCCAAAAGTTGACCGGATTTTTTTCCAACGTCGACAGGTGGCGACTCTGCTGGGGACTGTAGAGGGCTTAAGCAGCGCTCAAATCTTTTCAAAATCTGCCTTTTCTATCTGCGTATGTGTGGATGTTGTGTTTTACAATTGAATGGAGGTGAATGAATGCTTTACTGCTTTATATTAGTTCTTAGCACAATGTCATCATTTCATACGGTGAGACGTGATGTATGTGAATTTATGTTGTGTGATTCCTCCACCAGGAGGCAAACCCGTCGGTGTTTAATTACTGAACTCAAAGGAGAATAATCCCGCGAGGCCTCAAGAAAGGCACCACTCAGATCCGCTCTAATTGAAAGATCGGATTAACTTCCCCTCTAGTAGATTGCGATGATCTGGGGACCTTCATGCCAAAAATCTGTGAGAGTAGCCTAAGATAGGCCAGCCTCTGATTAACCAAATCCGAAGGAAAGCTTCTTTATGCCTTCCTCTTTCAAGCCAATGTTCAATCTTTTAATGTAAAATGTAAATGTACATTCCATGTCTTGTAAATCCTATCATGCTATCCTGTCATCAAAACAACTAACCTTTGTTTTACAGGATAAAATTAAAAACCCTCAAAAATAAACACATGCATAGCATGCATCCTGTTGATATATATACATTAAAATTAACAGACTTACGTTTATTGTAGGTAAAAATTGGTCCCGTCACCAGGTCAAAATCTAAGAAAGCACTAAGTCCATCTCCAGACATGGCTTCGAGTGCTCAAACTGAATCTACCTCTGTTTCTAGGGAAGAGTTTGAAGGATTAAAGAACCAGATAGCAGAATTGGCTATTTTCTTGAAAGAACAAAGCAAAGGACTTCAAAGGAAACAAACACCCGGTCATACAGAAGTGTCTACACCCAGTGGCAATCAAGATACCGGAAAGAAAGACACTCAGATTCCTGATCCTCAAAACCAGGATCTTACCAACAACCCCTGAAATCATCAACCTCAACAAAGAGCAGGAATCTGGTGATATTCTAAAGAAAGTACAACAAATGGAGGAAACCATCCAGTCCATCAAAGGGATTGGGGCATTTGGGAGTGTCAATTACTCAGATTTATGTATATTCCCAGGGGCTCGGTATGCCGATAAGTTTCAAGTCCCTGATTTTGAGAAATATGATGGATTGAAGGATCCCTACACCCATTTGAAGGTATTCATTGGAGAGCTCGGATCATATGTAGAGGACGAGAAACTCAGAATGCAATTATTCCAGAAGAGTTTGACTGGGGAGGCTAGAGCCTGGTATGCCCGTCTAGATAATTCCAAAATTCATAGTTGGGAAGAGTTGGCACACGCCTTTTTCAATCAATACAGCTTTTAGTCCTAGATGGCTTCATATAGATATCAAATTACCAAAATCAAGAAGCAAAACACTGAGTCATTTAGAGAGTATGCTTAACGATGGAGACGGATGATGGCACAAGTCACCCTACCTATGACTGAGTCTGAGATAGTCATGACCTTCATCGACATCCAAGAAGCTCCGTATTACGAAAGGGTCCTAGCAAGCATAGGAAAACCATTCTCGAAAATGATCAAACATGAAGAAATGGCTGAAATGGGGCTGAAATCTGGGAAGATAAAAGATCTTATCACCTTAGAAGCTATTGCCGAGCATATCTAATCTGGGAGTTATGGGAGTAATCCTCGGAGAGCCCACAAGAAGTAAGAAGAAGAAGTGTCCTTACTACCGCAAGGACAAAATTAGAGAAGCGATTCGAGCAGCATGCTTATTCAAAGGAGGAACTATTCCCCTTTTCAAGCTCCAGCCCAACCTTCTAATCCTCCATTTCAAAAAACTGTGGAGGCCAGACGTCGAAGAACGTTCACCCCCTTAGGGGATTCATTAAAAAATGTGCTGAAATTGTTGACGGCACAAAAGAAGATTGTTCAACTCCTTCCACCAACCAGTACCGGTGGATGGAATTTCGACCCAAGCAAAAAGTGTGAATACCATTTCGGATCCCCGGGCCACGATACACAAGACTGTTGGTCTCTCAAGCACAAAATCCAAGACTTGATAGACAACGGAGAGATTGTGGTGACTAAACCCGAGCAACCGCATGTGCAGGATAATCCCCTCCCTCAACATAAAGAGGAAGGTGGTAATATGATTAGCACAGGGAATGGAGAAGGATCCAAATACCTCCGATATATCGGAGAGTCAACTCAATCAAGTACCAATAGCCCAGACAGTAGGGAGTTCTCAGAGAGACGGTTCCTGATAGAATAGGAAATCAAGTCTATCAAGGAACAAATTGGATAGTTAGCGGATTGGGTCATGTATCAACATCAGATAACTAGACAGCTGATAAACCAGACCAACCAGCATGAAGCAAGTCCTCCCATACCGAAAATTAGCCCTATTGCTATGAGGGATCATTACCGATTTCATGAGCATGAACCCTGGGCAGACAAGGTGGCCAAGGAAGAGAAGTTTCAAGTGGATAAGGAATTCGCCTTCCAGAGGAACTTCACTAATTTGAACTAGCTGATGAAGGAAATCCTCCAAATGCTGATCAATGAGGGGATGGTTACAGATCTGTTACCCCCGGTGAACCCTCGATCTAGGAAGTTCAAGCCTGACCGGATCTATCAGTATCATTCTAATTCTCCCGGTCATGACACCGAGCATTGTTGGGGACTTCGTCACCTAATTCAGAATCTAATTGAAAGTGGTGAGCTGATAAAAGGAAATCAGGATTTTGGGTATCCAGATGAGGAGGCACTCTTTATTCCTATGGCATGGAATCTGGAAACAGTGGCTGCTATTTCCTATGAGATGGGTATAGCAATCACCCCCTGATACTGCAAGGGAAAGGGGTCCAAGAAGTACAGAATCCTATAAAAGTAGCTGCACCCGAGCCTTTAATATTACCCTTCAGACCAAAATACCCTGTTGTCAGCCTAAAGAGAGTCCCATGGAACTATGAGAAGGATGAAGGTTCAACTTCAAATAATATTACCAGTGTATCGAAGGAAAACCCACTGTACCTGCCCCAATGGGTGATCAATTCAGTCATCAAAGTTAACGGGAAAGTGGCTGAAGAGAAAGTCGAAGAATTCCTCAGTAAAATGGGGCATAATGAGGTCAAGGCGGTGCAAAGCTTGAAAGATGCACCCAAATAGATGTCCATCCTAGATCTGGTCTTATCCTTGGTGGACCATCGTAACATTCTGGTGAAAGTACTGAAGGAAGCCCATCTGCCAAAGACGGTAGATACTGAAAAGTTCCATTACGTGATAGAACACATCTTCAATAGCAATATGATATCTTTCACTGATGATGATATACCCACTGATGGGACGAGTCATTGCAAGTCACTGCACATAGCGGTGATGTCATCAGGGTATATGATCGGAGGCGTGCTGATAGATGGAGGATCGTCCCTAAACATCTGTCCCTACGATACCTTGGAGATAATGAAGATCAGCCCAAACCAGATCTATACCAGTCATATAGTTATCTAGGTTTCCATTGGAGATTGGTCCTCATACTTTCTATGTATCCTTCCAGGTACTCAACATTACCACCAGATACAATTTGTTGCTAGGAAGGCCGTGGATCCACATGGCAGGAGCAATTCCTTCCACCCTTTATCAGCAACTCAAGTACATTATTAATGGCAACCTAATCACGATAAATGTCAAGCCAGAATACCCTGTCGGCATACAGGGAGACATACCGGTGATCAGTCTGGATGAAGGGGTTGAACCTGCAAGTTTTCAAGCATTAGAGGTGAGCAATATTTAATACCTACCTGTTGGGGCACCAGCTTTGAAACCAAAAGTCTCTCCCAAAGTAATGACTGTGGGTCAGGAGATGGTATCTTTGGGTTTTCGCCCTGGAGAAGGGTTAAGGAAAAATCAGCAAGGTATCAAGAGTCCAGTGCAAATCCCAAACTAGTCAGGGAAGGCTGGATTGAGCTATTCATTTGGATCAAACCATCGGAACCCACACAAGCATCCAAAGGACTCTGCTTCCATTATACTACTGCCAAACCTCACTGATGCCGAATTTGTGAAGCTAATGAGGAAGATTCCTGCTGTTGTGTCAGCCATGTTGTTTCCTCCAGTCATACAGATAAGTGAGACAAAAGCCCCAAAGCCTGATGGGGAGAGCAAAAAGGGAAAAGAAAAGTTTATGTATGAAGGATGAGACCCATTTTCTAACATGTATTATCTGATGCACTACGAGGGTATGAACGATGATATCCTAGATAGTGATGAAGAAGATCAGATCCGAATTCCTCGTATCAAGAAGGGGAAGGATGGCAGTTAGAAAAACCCTGGTTCCAATGTAAAGGATGTCTGAATCATCATCAAAGAGAAGACAAATGAGCACAAAGCCTTTATCCTCCCTATCCCTAAGGATCTGCCATTGGATAATTGGAGTAGCACCCCATGCTTCATTTAAAAAGGGTAAAAGGGCAGAAAGTCCAACTTCCCTGAAATATGGTTTCATTTACTACTTGTTTTGTTGCACAACTATAGCAGTAACTTTTGTCATGCTTTTGCTAAATGCTTTGTATGTTTAAACAATTTCATATATTAAAGTGAAAGCATTTTATTTTCAGGACTCCTGAATTGGATTTTTTTGTCACTGCTGATGAGATGCCAAACTGTCACAGTGACTACAACTTTGATGTAGAACTGAACTTCGACTTGATGGAAATTGACCAAGAGGAGCTAAATGACTGTGAGGTGCCTGAGGAGATCAAAGAATAGGTCGAAGACAAACCCAAACTAAACCTCGATCAAACCACCACTATCAATATCGGAACCTTAGAAAACCTCAAAGAAATCCAGAAAGGCCTAGACCTCACCCGTGACCAAAAAGCCGACCCGATTAAAATCTTAACACATTTCCAGGATGTGTTTGCATGGTCACATGAAGACATGATTGGCTTGTCTACTGACATTATCATCCATCGACTCCCCATCAAAGATGGATTCAAGCCAGTCAAGCAGAATCTCATGCGATTGAAACATGAATGGAGTCTGAAAGTCAAAGAGGAGGTTGTCAAATAATTCAAAGCCGACATCATCATGGTATCAACATACCCGGAGTGGCTATCGAACATAGTTCTCGTGCTTAAGCCCAGAGGGAAGGTACAAGTATGCGTAGATTACAGGGATTTGAACAAAGCTTGTCTCAAGGATAATTTCCCAGTACCTTTCATCCACATCCTAATAGATAATACAACATAGTATGTCATGTAGTCTTTCATGGATTGCTTTGCTGGTTACCATCAAATCATGGTCGCTGAAGAGGACAGGGAGAAGATAACCTTCATCACTCCCTGGGGAATCTTCTGTTATAGACGTTTATCCTTCAACCTCATAAATGCCGGTGCCACGTATCAGCGAGCCATGATGGCCCTGTTTCATGACATGATGCATAAGGAGATAGAGGTTTATGTCGATGACATCATAGTTAAATCCCATAAGAAGGAATATTATATCAGCCATCTCAAAAAGCTATTCAACAGGTTGCATAAGTATAACCTCAAGCTGAACCCAGCCAAATGCGCTTTTGGTGTCAAATCGGATAAGTTGTTGGGATTTCTGATAAGCAATAGAGGCATTAAGCTGGATCCCGCCAAGATTAAAGCCATCACGGAGATGCTAGTACCCCTGAACAGAGAAAGAGATACGCGAGTTCCTGGGGAGAATTAATTTTATAAGCCAGTTCATTTCCCAGCTCACAGCAACTTGTAAACCCATTTTCAAGCTACTAAGGAAGAATTCCTCTACGAAATGGAATGGGGATTGCCAAAAAGCTTTCCTTGCCATCAAAAAGCAGCTGATTGAAGCGCCTGTCTTGGTACCCCGAGGGATAAAGTTCCCCTATTTATGTACTTATCCGTCAATGCCAACGCAATGGGCTGTATGCTTGGACAGAAAGATGATAGCATCAAGGAGAGAGCTATCTACTACATCAGCAAAAGGTTCAGCAGCAGCGAACAGAAGTACACTCTGATTGAGAAAACATGTTGTGCGTTAGCATGGGCTGCCATGAGGCTACAACACTATTTGTATGGGCACACGACCTATCTCATATCCCGCGTGGATCCACTGAAGTATGTATTCAACAAGCCAATATTGAATTGTTGATTATCCAAATGGCAGTTGATACTTCAACAATTCGACATTGTCTATGTGACTCAGAAGTCCATCAAAGGTCAGGGCATTGCAGATCAACTAGCTGAAGCACTGTCCGGAGGTTTTGAGCCTTTGGAAACTTATTTCCCGGACGACAGAATCATGGTAATTCAATAAATCCTTAGGAGAATACCATCCAACCATAGAAAATTTATTTTGATGGAGCGGTGAATATGGAAGGTGTCGGAGCTGGGGCAGTCCTTGTCTCTAGTACAGGAAAATAATATCCTGTGGCTACCAAGATGCAGTTTGACAAGACCAACAACACGTCTGAGTATGAAGGCTACATAATTGGGTTGAAACTAGCCCAGTCCATGGGTATCTAGCGTCTATTAGTCTTTGGAGATTCTGAGTTGGTTATCAGACAAACCACTTGGGCATATCATACCAAAGAATTGCATTTACTACCCTATCACGGGCAGGTCATCAACATATCCATAGATTTTGAAGAGATAACCTTCATCCACATCCCTCGAGGTAGGAACGATTTTGCAGATGCATTGGCAACATTGACTTCACTAATCAACGTATCGGGTAGGAGGGGAATTCCCGACATCAATTTTACAAACCAAAAGGCCTTGACTTATGGGAATTACATTGGAGAAGTATCAGATGAAATACCTCTTATAAAATAGCCTTGGTATCAAGACATCAAGGAATATCTTTGAGATGGATCTACACCCGCTGGGGCCAGCCAAGCCGGAAAGAAGTGAATACACAAAATGGCTATGAAGTTCTATATGAGCGGAGATGCACTCTATAAGAGGGATGTTGGAATAGGCCTTTTAAGATGCCTCGATAAAGAGCAAGCCCATAGATTGATAGGCAAAGTCCACAGTGGAGTCTGTGGTCCACACATGAGCGGTCATCTGCTGGCCAAGAAGATATTAAGAATAGGGCATTACTGGGTCTCTCTAAAAGTTGACTGTGATGATCACTTTAGGAGATGCTACCAATGCCAAGTCCATGAAAATGCTATTCGCGCTCCTCCAAATGAGATGCACAATATGAGTTCACCATAGCCTTTCTCTATGTGGGGAATGGATGTGATTGGGCCAATAGAACCCAAAGCCAGCAACGAACATCGATTCATCTTCACCATGATCGATTATTTCACCAAGTGGGTTGAAGCTGCCTCTTTTCCCAAAGTCACCAAGGAGGTAATCATTGGTTTCATCAGAAATAATGTCTTCTGTTGATGCGGATAGCCCGAGGTGATCATATCAGATAACGCCAATAATCTAAATAATTAGATGATGAGAGATTTATGCAGCAAGTTTCTTATCAAGCATCTCAATTTCGTCATCTACCGACCCAAGATGAATGGTGCTGTCAAAGCAGCCAATAAGAACATCGAGAAGATCATGCAGAAAATGTCCGCCAATATCAAAGGATGGCCTGACTTGTTATCTCTGACTTTGCTAGCATACAGGACGTCAATGTGTACTTCTACTGGGTCTACCCCCTACTCATTGGTCTATGGTATGGAAGCAGTCCTTCCCATAGAGGTTAAAATGGAGTCCTTGCAAGTATTAATAGATGCTCAGCTGAAAGAAGATCAGTGGTTGCAAAAGTAATACCACTAGCTGTCCCTTATAGATGAAAAGAGGGATATCAGCAAAGGATTGCTCGATCATACAACAAGAAAATCTGAATTCTATAATTCAAAGAAAATGACTTGTTATTGAAAAAAGTTCTGGCCAATCAAGATGAAGCCAAAGAAAAGTTCACCCCGAATTGGGAAGGTCCTTTCATTATCAAAGAAATGTTGACAGGAGGAGCTATTAGATTGCAAGAGATGGACGGGAATGAATTTCCCCAACTCATCAACTTAGACACCATAAAAAGGTACTATGTCTAAAACACATTCCTACCATAATCTTGGTTTTGCGAATCGATCAAATAAGTTTGAGTTTTCACTAGAAAGATCAAATAAGTTTGAGTTTTCACGTACGCAGCCATTTCTAGTGCGGTCAGACCAAACAATTTTTTTTTAATATAAAAACTCCAAACCAAACAAAAATTTCAAAAAACCCATTAAACTAAACTCAAAAGAGACACTTCTCAACCTCTCACGCAAAATTTGAACTACGAATGACCTGATCTCCCTCCACCCGGGAGTACGTAGGCAGCCATTCATGGTGTGGTGTGACCTTCAAAGAAAGAACAAAAAACCAATAAGAACCAGTCCCAAGACACCGAAGTCCTATAAAATAAAATACTATCAAGTTTCCCTGGTCAACAGGCCCTGATGAGATATTCTCCGACATCTCACTGTCCATCCATCAAGGAGAAGCTCGTTATACATCAACAATAGCCAGTCATGAAAGAAATGGTAATCACTCAACAATGGAAATATATATCCAACAGGAAAGTGAATCAAAATATATTTTTCTAATATATAATACTATTTAATATATACATGGTGTCCTGTACATGACAAAAATAGCCGATCTAGTATATGCAGGAAAAACAAAGCTAGTCTATGAACCCGTGGACTGGCGTGATAGCAGTGCCAACATGGCATCCCTCTCTGAAGATGGAGGAGCAGCTGCAAGCTCAATACCCTAAGTCTCCATACGAGCAAGAACATCCATAGCCATCTGCATAGTGCTGCTGTGACCATCTATGAAAATGCTCATATCTGCAACCAAGTTGTGGGTATACGACTTGAGTGCCGTACTGTCCATAATATATATATCCCGGGTAGCTATGGCCTCATCCCTCTCTACATAAGCGGCATCCCGGGCAACTAAGTCCTCCTCAATCTCCTCAAAAGCTATATCTCGGATAAATCGAACCTCATCTCTCACCTCAAGAGCTGTATCTCAGGTAGATCGAGCCTCGTCTCTCTTAACCAATGCTGCATGCCGAGTAGCTCGAGCCTCGTCTCTAGCAGTAAAGGTTGTATCCTTGCTAGAAAGAGCTGTCAACATCAATGCCCTAGCCTAATCTCTCTCGAAAGTCATCCGAGTTAATGAATCAGCAATGGTTGGATCTGTCCCGGCAGGAACGCTTGGAGGATCACTAACTAAAGCCCTATCAAGCCGGTAAACAGATCATCCTCTATGGGAGGATCAGGATCCTCCATAAGCTCCTCCTCATCTGAATAAATACTCGGAGCTGACGGGACAGCAGCAACTGTGATATCCTAAGATTTTAGAAGTATAGTTGTCAGGATATGTATCATCTGACAATTATAACAAGATAATGATACTTGGGGGGGGGGGGGGGGGAGGATGTAGAAGAGAAAATGAAAAGGAAGGACTAGGTGAATACCTAATTGAAAGAGGATGTTGAGATTTTTCAACATAAATAAGAAGAGTAAAGGTTAACTCTTCGTTGAAGGGTTGTAAGGATAACGCATCCGGGTATGGATGTGGTTTGGGAAATTTAGAGGACGGAATTTTTAAAAGGAGGGAAGAATGTGACAACCCGGAAAATCGGATTGCCCAGAAAATTAAGATTAAAGAATTAATAATTAATAAAAGGTATTTTATTGATTATATTCTATGATATATGGTTATTAATCATTCTATGACATAGGATGACTAGAAATGGGGAGGATTCTGGCTACGAGCTAGAATGAACGAGTATGAATTTTCTAGAGGAAAATAAAAGATTTTCGGGAATAAAAATATTTTTAAGAAAAAGACAAAATAGGCACTATTTATGAAATCTTAAGGGTTAGGGTTTGACCCTAAGGGTTAGGGTTCGTGGAACCCTAAGCTCGTTCGAGAGTTCGGAATGTCGGAATGACATTCTGTCTAAAGATTTGACGGTAATATACCGTGAAAAGTTAAGTTAGCCAAGAAAAGTTTTCTCGGGAAGAAAATTACTATTCATCCATTTCTGTTCGGGAATTTATTTTAAAATTCTGAGAAACGTGTAATGATAGGATTTTGAGACGAGATGGAATATGTAATAATATTTCATTTATGGCTCGAGAAGTTTTCGCTTGTGGACTTAAAATCTAAAGTGTTAGGGAAAGTGAAAGTGAAGAATAAATGATTATATGTAATAATAAATGATTATTATACATAACGAATACACGTATAATACTAATTATTATATGAGTATAATACGAGAAGGATACGAGAATTAATACGACATATAATACAAATTTTATACTAAGTAAAATGAATTTAATTTGAGTAAATCTAAGAATTTAAACCCGTGGGTCGAACCGGCGGGTAAATAGGCGGTTTAACCCATGGAGCAACGCATGGGCACATGGTGTGACGTGGGAGGCCATGTGCTAGCATGTGCTTGAAAACTTGGGGCCAAAGAAAGTTGAGGAGGTTTGGTCCAAAGACCAAACTATCCTTGGTCTTGCTTGCCTAAAGACCATCCTTCCCTTAGCCTTGATTTGCCTATAAATAGAAGGCTTAGGCCTTCATTTTCATTGTTTGAAAATCCCACCAATAACTAGAGAGAGCGAGAAGAAGAGAAGAGGAGGAAGAGCTTGGACATGCAACCAAGAAGCAAAGAGAAGTTAGCTTAAGACTTTGTCAAGAACACAAAGTTTAAGAGTTTAAGAACACTTAAAGGTATAAGTGTTAACTTTGAGTTTTCATTTTCTTTCAATTCTCATATTGATATAGAAGTGAAAATGGTTAGAGCATGATTTGTGAGAGAGGAGGAGATTGATATTAGTGGACTTTAAACCATTAATAATCAAGAAAAAGTAAAATTATAAGTAAGTGATTAAGAAGTTAAGGAAGAAATGAGTTAAACCATAATGAATGGTTCATGAATGAAAAGATGTTAGAAGATGTTAGTGGACGATCCGGATGAGTTATATTAACTCTCTGATGTTATAAGGTTAGATTATCAAATTTATAACGTTAGAATGCAAGAAAACATAAAATCATAATCATAACATTGATTAAGAACGAAGAAGAACACGAAGAACGTAATGAAGAAAGCCATTAAAACTTAGATGCTTTAGATGGTGAGAATTATATATGAACAACCAATGGATTGATTCTATTTGGTTTGGCATAAAAATATCAAGTAACAAAGATTCGACGGAAGTTTATGCGATTAGACGTTAAGCGTTGAAATAGTAAAATTTCCCGGAATGAAAGTCAAAAGTCGCCGTGTGATTCAGAAATGATGGTTTTCGATTGCAACACGTGTAATTATGTAAACAAGACTTGCGAGAGCAAGAACGAATGAATTCGGAGTTAAAACGAAGAAACGAGTGTCAAACGTTCGCAAACGTTTGACGAACACATAAAAATGGACTAATCGGCGAATTTCTCGCCGACGGATTTGGAAATGAATTCCGACTTGATAGGATGGTAGAGCATGTCATTTGTGAACTTTTGGCTTTGGAACGAGCCAATTCCGAGTTATAACGATCACGTTACAGACTAGGGAATTTAAGAATTTTTAAAGACTTAGAATTATTTATGAGGAGCAGGGCTAGAGCCGCAGCGCCACCCAATAGGCTTAATCCGGCGCCGTAGCGCCACTCCAAGAGGAAAATCTGGCACCGCAGCGCCAGCATGGCAGAAAATTCTGACATTGCTAGTAAGTACTTAACCTTTTGCATATCTATTAAGGGGCTAGCAAGTGATGTAATGTAAGCTTTAAACAACATGTTTAATCAATGTTTACGAGAGTTAAACGTTGAACAAACGTAATTGAACTTAAGCTTGGAAACATTAATCAAAGTTTAAGTTGAAGAACAAGTTAAGATCTCGTCGATCATCATACTTGGTGATAATTGATGAAAGTTCGAGTGAACATAGAATTCACTTAATGTAACACTTAAAACAAGTGATTTAAACCTCAAGTCAAGGTTGACTGAGATTAAGAGACGAGTAACGTGAACGCATGATACGTGAACGTTTCTCGTATCGGCGTTGAGTAAACGTTCTAAGTATATATTGGTTGTATGACTTAGACATTAACGAATGTTGGCATAGTAAGATATAATGAGCCGTAATGAACGGTAATAAGAGAATAAAGAACGTATAATGTGAAAAGCCGAGTTAATGTTAATAACTTGGATAAACATTCTGGGTCGTATGGACCGGACGTGGTAAGGGAATGTAATGAAAGAATAGAAGTAATGAACATAAAGTTGGTAGCGTAGACGTAGATTACAAGAACGCGAACCATAAGAAGTAAAGAGAAGTATAAGATAATGCTTAAGTCAAGTATTTGACTAATTGGATATGTGTTTCCTATATGCTTTATAGGGAAAATGATGATCGATAAGGCGTAAGCAGTACGCATCGCTAAGGCAAGTTTCCTAACTGTGTTCATTTCCATATGAATGCAAGTTTCTAAACTTACTTCATCCTTTATGATGAATGCTAGTTCTTAACTTCCTCAGATGTTGGACATGAGGAAGTAATTTCGTATGTGCAAATGTGAGATATTTGCACAAGGTGATAGTATGAATGAGGCCTTGTGCCATAATGTTAACACTTCGGTGTTTTTATGAGATAAACTGTTCTATGTTTGAACTATTTCATGTTAGGAAGTTTGGTTATTCATAAACCGATATTGTTAAGTCTGTGCTAATGATTCTAGCCAGACAGAAGGTATATGAATGAGTAAAAAATGAAAGTATGACGAAGTATATGTGATGTATGTTGAAAAATGATAAGAATCAAAACGTATTCCTATTATTTGAGCTGCTTCATAACCATTGTTCGGTTATTGAAGTCTTAAAAGAACTTTGATTCTTGCTTTGGTTGTTATTTAACTGCTATGACTTGCTGATCAATTGAATGCTCACACTTGCTTGAAATAAAAACATTTTCAGCAAACGACGGTAGTATGTGTTAAAGGACTTGATGAAGATCAAGTGGATCGATGTCCTGCTATGGTGAGATGTTATGGTTGTGAATACCATTAGCGTCATAAGATGAAGTACTGTTCATGTTATGAACAAGCATGAAGATCAAGCCAAGTCTTGTAGAATAGTTAGTTAAAACTATTTTGTAGATACGGTGACTAGTTAAGTCACGATTCTAATGTGATAAGAATAATCTAATTACCATTATTTTTAATGAAGGAACGTTTTGAGGTAATAGAACCTGGGAATGTGTGAATATATCATGTATCTTCAGGATATAATGATGTATGTATGAAATGGGAAGTATCGTAATGCACGGAATTCGGGTGTGAAAAATAGGACGGATTTCAGGGCGTCACAGCAGCCAATGCCATGTCGGAATCCAACCATGTCGAATACTCTGGAGAACGATCTGGATGGCTAGTAGAGAACTCAGCACTCTCCCTGTGAGTCCAACACTCGTAAATCCTGATCAGGTCAGCTGACGATATAGATGAAGCTGATATTCTCTGATCCATAGCTTCCCCAAAATGGTGGAGGCTCTAAAACTGATCAAACTGACCCATGACTGCCAGCGGATGGTAGGTGGTCACCCCTCTCAAACCCTCTAGGGGTAAATAATCCATGCCGACTGCATGAATGATGAAGCTATAAGGGGAGCTAAGCCCTGAGCATGGTAAGATCAAAAAGGGATGCTCGATCTCCGACAGAAAGGCCGACCATGATGCTGTATCTGAACATTCTGTTGACTGGAAGGAGTATGACATGGCTATCTCATGGGTAAAATATTACCCATGGTGTCTGAAGGTACCGATCGGAATCAAATGCGTCATGAACCATACATACAGCAGAACGGCACTGCCTCTGAAAAATCCCCATGGATGGGTACCACAGAAAGTAGCCGATCGTAGAGTCTCGGTCAATATCATCGGCAAACTTGTGCAACCCTGTCTGAGGGAACAAACCACTACATTCAAGCCAGTATCTAAGTGGTCCATATAAATGGGCATGTACAGATAAGCAGTGATGCACATCAACAAAACATCCACTCGTGCAAACTGCCACTCATCTGCCGGAATGATGAAATCCCTATAGTATAGATCGTAGCTGTCCAACCTACCAAAGCGATCAATCAAAAAGTCCATGGACACTACATGTCCGACAGTAACCTCCTTAGTAACGATCCAGCGCCTCATGCCTGTTATACCCATGAATGGTCCCCTCATGTCACTGATGGCTGTCCGGGCGCAAGGCAGATCCAGTGCCAAACCTGTAAGGCGCTCATACTCCTCTAAGGTAGGAGTCAACTCATGAAGGCCAAAACGAAAAACCTGTCGCTCAGGTATCTAGCATAATAAGATGTCATCCAAAAATCTATGCAGAACCTGGAAAGATAGAAGGGCTAGAGAATGCCCTAGCATCTAGTCTACTGTCCCTCTAGCTGTGAGGGGCAGACTGTCATACCACGATCGCAACAAAGATGCCACCAAAGACGGTGACAAATGCTCAATACTGCTAACTGTGGATGACGACATATATATCACCGTATCATGAGACCATCCAGGGGTCAAATCTAAACTCACCTGTCTAAGTGCATATCCATGACATAATATATGCACAATGGCATTGACAATAAGTCGCAATAGATAGGAAGTATCATGCATATATAGAAAAAATATCTACTGCAAGCATCAGATATGTGTGCTCATAAAATATAAAATAAAAAGTACAGGAAAATGGGGCACAACCGCCAAATAACTAACAGAGGCCTACCAAAAGATATAGTGAGAAATGAGACACAGCCGCCCAATATCTAACAGATGCCTATCAAAATATATAGCGAGAAAAGCTATCCGAAGAGATCTAGAATATCTGCCTCCAAGCTATCGACTTGATGCAACTCCTCCTGAGTAACAGAATCTTGGCCAGTGGGAATGTCCGGTCGGTACAACGGAGGATCAACACCTGCATATCTGCTAGAAAATGGACCTGCTGAGGGGCAACCTCCAGAGCTGGAAGGATCAAAAGAATCTACCTCTGATAGATCCTGGCCAAGATGCGTGATAAAGAAATGAGCCCTCTCCAACTGCTGGGTCAGTCCTACAATCTGGTCCAGATGAATAGGCTCTCGGAGGCACAGTCTGTCATCATCACAGACCCTAGCGCCATGTCTACCATAAACTGGGTAGCATGAGTTTGAGCCCCAATGGTACGAGGACTCCACCAGCTGCAAAATACCTCCTGGCTGTAAGAACCCTCTGACAAGGTGAAGCCATCTATGCCCACCAGTGGAATGTCTGTGATTGGCTGAGCTAGTGACCAATAATGCCAAACAAGAGGAACAAAGGGAATGCAGATATCTCCCATGGTACTCCGAATAGTATGCTCTCTTAAATAGAGCTCCCAACCTCCCTCTATCAAAAAAAAAACTCGATGAGTGAACAATGCAAACTCCCGGCCAGTGGGAGTGCCGTCCTCAAACCCGACTGTCAAAAAGTCTGAGGTATAGGGGACCTATGAGATCGACTCGGCCGTCAATAGCTCTTGCTGCAGGCGGGAGTGGGTGAATCCCTCGGCTATAGAGACCTCCGTCAGTGTGGAATGATGCCAACGCCATCCCCTCGGGTAGGTCTCCAGGACCAAAGTAGTGGCTGGGCATAGGCAAGGGAGCCTCTCATATGCCCAAAACTGGCCATGCAAATATCAAAAGTCCTCAGTGATAAAGACTAACAAACACAAATAAGGAAATTGAAAAGGTGCAAGAGAAATGTACTCACCAGTAGGAATGGGTAAAAACCTAGCCAAGCCTCCGTCACGCCCTCTGAGCGCATGCGCATCCCTCAGAGAAAATAGGTAAAGGTGTAGGTACCCCAATTAAAATCACTGAGGCAATCCACATATCGAGTAGCGCTGACCAGGGCAAAGGACACCGTCAAGGAGTTGTTTTCAAGGAAACAACCCCTGATGATCACTAAAAACAGCCGCCGCAGGATGTGATCTCTTACTCTCTGATCATCAGGCAATGGCTCAGCCAAAGCCCCACTCTGGGCATCTACGTTCAAGGGACCAGAACGGACCGTCCGACCCTTGATGGCCGTCGCAGGAACTCCCAAGAGGGACCGAACGGCAGTGGGTGAAATGTCAGCCACAATTGGCACTGGCTCACCTGCAAACTCTATCCCGGTGATGAACCTCCAGTCCATAGGCGTTATCACTACCTTGCAGTTCAACAAATGAAGAAACTGTTTCTGGTGGAACCAACGCTCAGACAAAGCCCTCAGATAACCCCAGGGGCAACAGTGGGGAGGAATAGAAAAGAATTCCTCGAACCCCCAGGTGTCGACAATGGCCCGATACTCCAGATGCAGAGTATGGTACAAGGAGTGGATATTGAACCAGTTCCCCCTGGGCTGTGTAAAGTCTAGAACCTGCATCAAATAACCAGTCTAGATCAAACCTGTGCCCTAATAATGGCAAAATAAAGAAAGAAAATCTAAAAGAAAAACTTCAGTCACTTCGTTGGCATGAAGGTATTTCAATGGAATGCGCCTTAAATCGCCAAGAAGCTCTTGAATCGGCACCATAATTGCTGGAAGCTCCCCACGTGGAGCCTGAGCTGGGGCAAGATCAACGATGGGACATCCTCATCATCTACATAAACCGAAAGCTCAGCCCAGATGGGACAAATCACAGACTCAGCCAACCGGCAAGGCGGCCGAGTAGGACGTGGCTGAGGAACATCCGAGACTCTCCTCCGCCTAACTCTTGAAGTGACCTTGCTAGAACCATCGGGTCTATCTGGCACCATAACCTGGACAAAGTCTCCAAATCACCCTAGAAGGGGTGAGGTAAGCCTTAAACCTGTGGCTTATTAAATTAAACTAGTAATTCCTGCATTTTTAAGTCCTAAAGCATGCATGAGTTAAACAAAATCCCCAGTAGAGTCAAAATTGCATGTTCACTAAATGCTTAAGTTTTTTGAAAAAATTTCGCCAGAGTCTCGTTTATAAAATGGACTGTCCGCATGCACATAGGCATGACTAGGTGGCCATTCAGTAGCACACCTATCCAAAAGCAGAAACAATTCATATATATGGAAAAAAATCAAAAGTAAACTCCCCATGGCAGCTAAATTACAATGGATATTTTTAGGTGAAAATCCAGGCTCACTTGGCCTCAAAAAGGATGAGTAAACTGATCAAAAAGGGCATCAATTGACTGTCTCAAAAATCAAAATTTTTTACATCAGAATGTTCAGCACAGTAAAATATGCATATTTACTAAGTTTGAAAATTTTTCTCAAGTCATATAGGCACTCCTATTCCATACATTATGTTTAAAAGCATACTATGTGGTTTATAACATTTTAATGGTCAAACCTGGAAAAGAAAAGACGTAAACGTTACCTGAGATGTGCAGAACGTTTGTACGGTGACGAAATCTGAAAAAAGCTGCCCGAACTCCGTAGATCTGAAGAAGAAAATTAGATTTTCTTTAGAACTTAAGTTTGAAAATAAATTTTGAAAGCCACGGGAGCCAAGTTATAAATCGCAGGAAGGAGCGGCCCCACATGTGACAGCTGCACCTCAACTTGTGGCTCCTTAAAGTGGGCCCCACCGCCTCTGATTCGATCCAATTCGAGTGGAAACGGAGTTTATAGAAGCTAAAAAGTCAAATCCAAAAAAAATTGCTACGCGATTGAGCGAATTGGCCTGAAATTCTGCATATAAGCGGCGAGTTCCTGACAAAGGACAAAACTTCATGTAAGCCATTGGTTAAGACCCTTAAGTGATATTCAGGAGCCAATAATGAAAACTGCTAAAAAACTGCAAAAAACTGTTGAAAACTGCCTCTGTCAGAGCATCGGGAAGGTCCAACGGTATAACCGACAGGTTTTGAGTGTGTCATGGCATCCAGATTGATCCAAGGGTGTGATTTGTCAGAAAGAGTACCCCCCACATCGAGATTGATTAGGTCTGACACTATCAGCAGTTGGCGATAACTCTAATGAAGCGTCGGGAATGACCCGATAGTGAAGCGGTTGAAGGCTACTTCAGTGAAGGTAAGAGTGTCTGACACTATCAGCCGTTGGCAACAACCCCGACGAAGCATTGGGAACTACCCGATGGTGAAGCCATTGAAGGCTACTTTAGCGAAGGTCAGAGGGTTTGACACTATCACCCGTTGGCGACGACTCCAGTGAAGCATCGGGAACGATCCGGTGATGAAGCCGTTGAAGGCTACTTCAACGAGGGTCAGATTGAATGGCATTGTCAGCCGTTGGCGATAACTCCAGCGAAGCAGCGGGAATGAGCCGGTGATGAAAATAGCGTATAAGTTTATCCCCACAGAGGACAGATGATGGAATCTATTATACAAATCCCCAGCGGGAACACCGAAAAGGATCGGTGATTCAACAAATCGTGGCAAACTACCGTTCGAGTAGGCGTCGATGAAGTTCGGTGACGGTCAAACTCTGTAATCTACCATTCGAGTAGGAATCAAGTCCAATCGATCGTTGAAAACTACCATTCGGGTAGGCATCGACCGAAACGTTGGCATCGACCAAACAACAATTCAAACCCTTAGCGACAACTCCAACGTAGTGTCGGGAAAGATCCGATGATGTAGACCGGTATAAGCTATCATCAGGATAGGCATCAGGAATCTTCAATGAGGGCAATCATCATAAAAAGAAATCCCCAGCATAGGAAAAGTCAGAAAGCTAATTTAGAGACATGAGACGTTGTTGACAACCCTAATGTTGAGTTCTAAAATGTCCAATGGCATCAGCCAAGAGAAAATCTTCCCCACAGATGATTATCAACGGACAGGGTAAACCATTGGCTTCAAACTAGTGTAGCAGTGAGAAGGATTCGGTGATGATCAAGACTTTACAAGTTACCATTCAAGTAGACGACAAGAGAATGCACCAAGGGCTGTCACGGATGACGTTATCCCCAACAGAAAATGGCATAAACAGTCAGTGATAACCCCAACACCACGAAGGTATCTAATATTCATAACATATCATACCATGTAGTGCATTACATTTGCATAAGTTATATATCCAGTGTCTAGCAATCTTTATCCTGTTCATTCCATTGCATTGCATAAACATGATAAAGTAGGGCATCTGTAGACACTCAAAATTTTGCATTCCTATTACTAACCCTGCAGGAGGGCAAAACTGTCTTTTACCTTCCAAAGACAACCCTGGAAGTTCAAACCAAAGTCAGGAACCCCGACGATAATACCATGAGATTCAATCCAGCCCCGGCGACAACACTAGGATGTCAAGTCAAGCCCCAATCATAACTCAGGAGGTACAAGAACCCCGACGACAACACTGGGAGATCAAATCCAATCCCGGCGACAACACCAGGATGTCAAGTCAAGCCCCGACCACAACCCAGGAGGTATAGGTACCCCGACGACAACACTGGAAGATCAAATTCAACCCCGGCGACAACATCGGGATGTCAAGTCAAGCCCCGATCACAACCCGGGACGTACAGGAATCCCCGCGACAACACCGGGAGATTAAATTCAGCCCCGACGAAAACATCGGGATGTCAAGTCGATCCCCAGTCACAATCCGGGAGATGTAGTCACCCCAAAGACAACCCTGGGAAGCCAAGTCAACTTCGGAGATAACCTCGAAGCATCACATCATCCCCAGAGACAACCCTGGGAGACCAAGTCAACCTTGGAGACAACCCTGAGGACGAACAGAATCGACTAGGTTCAAACCTCGGAGCCAACCCCTAGAAAACAATCGAAAATCATGGCAACACATGAGACAACCCCTGGAAGGAAAAAATGGGTATACCAACTTGAAGCCAATCCTGTCAAAATCAAGTCGAATTGATGCAATGAAGGTCAGAAAGAGCCATAACATTGATCTCGAGTGAAAACAACACAATAGAGCTCAACGGATAAACTGTGAAAAAATGAAGATCCGATTATAAACCCATCTTCCTGGATTTGGAAAAGGTTAAGTCCCATATCATTGTGATGCTCTCAAAAAGGGCTTTCCGGAAAGGTATAGCACACCTCAAACGGACACTCTTATCAAAAGTTAGGAAGGTTTGAACCTGACATCGCGTTGCTCGGAGTGCATGTACTTCTAGACGACAGGACCCAAGGGAGTAGGCCCTACTTGGGGAGCTGCAGGTAGAGGTGCAGCAGCCGAAGATACACCTACAACCATCGGGTCTTTAAATATAAGACCCCCTTGCCAAAAAGGGAGAAAAAAAAAAAGAAAAACGCTCTGAAACTCCGCCTGTTTCGTCCTTTAGCCCTACTTCTTGTACTCCAAACTTCAATTTTATTCTTGTAACACATTTCTATACGTTTATTCTATGACATATCAAAAATTAACCGGTGTAAACGTCCATTTGAAGCCTACTGAGTGGCAAAAAGCCCGTGTAGCAGTCCATTATAAGTATTTTTACGATCAGAACTAATTTTCTACTTCATTACTTATATGTGAACGTGCATATCAAGTTTCGTCTTCTAATGTTTCCTGGAACTCAGTTTTGTGGCCGTTTTAACTAACTTTTTAGTATATATTAGTATATATATACGTTTTCCTTCGTGTGCACAGTCTGGATCGTCAATCCGTGGCTTTTACTAACTTATATATATATATATATATATATATATATATATATATATATACACACACTAACTTGTTCGGTCTGGATCGCTGATCAGTGGCCTTTTTAGCTTTATTATATATATAATTGACTATACATATACTAACTTTTAATTCAGTTGGGCTTGGATTGCAAATTCGGAGCCTTTTTTACTGCTTATATATATATATATATATATATATAAATTTTTGACTTCGTTTGGCCTGAATTGCTAATTTGTGGCCTTTATTGCTTTAATATATATATATATATATATACTAACTTAATATATTAACATTCCTATTTCAGTTTGGTCTGGATTGGAAATCTGTGGCCTTTTTACTGCTTTATTGAATATATATATATACATTATGTCGAGCCTGGAGTAATTCGTGCCTCTTTTACAGCTTTCATATATATATATATATATATATATATATATATATATATATATATATATATATATATATATATAAATTTCAGTCGAGCCTGGATCAATTCGTGACTCTTTATAGCTTATATATATATATATATTTACATTTTTTGTCTGAGCCTGAGATTGGAAATCCATCACCCTATACAGCTTTCGTATATATATAATTATATATATTCTTTATTCATTGTGATTAAATATTTGCTTCAATTATTCAGTTGATATGAATTTATTTTATGTAAATTTGGTGGTTTAGATTTCTTTAAATCTAGCCCATTCTAACTTTCAAAACGGTTCAAAATAGGTCCAACCAGAACCGGGAAACTAGAATGGCTAAGATTTATTTAAATCTAAGTTTCTTTCTAGTTTGTTAAATATTAAAGCAACCTCACGACCCTCAGATTACTATCTCGTGGGAACGAGAAGCTTTGGCTACGCGCATACAAGGATTTGACTGATGAATACTTTGTTTTGTGACGTATAGATGTAAATATACATTCTTTGTGAATATCTGTGTTGTGCAGGTTTTCTTGGCCTCCTTCTGTGAGCCTAGGAATCATGGGATTCATGATCAAACTGATCAGAATCTGATTCCCATGATGGACAAACTCCACATTACAAATGTACCCTGCCAGTTTTTTTGTAAAAATATACATCCAAAAGACCTTAAAACGGTTATCCGGGTTTAAGGTCTCAAACATAATGAAATATGGTTTGTCGTGCCAAAGTCACTCCGATGGCTGTCATGCCCATGAGAAGACCGATATTTGTATATATTATGTGGTCGAGGATACTTCGCATCCCGACAATTACCATTCCAATCGAGCCAAAGGCTAAACAGAATAAAATGGAAGTATCGATATGCTTCAATTTCTACGTGAGCATAAGGGTTTGAAAACCTTCTTTCAAAACATCATTTTCATATCTTTTCTAAAAAAAAGACTTTTGCAAATCAAATTAAACCCTTCGTATATAGGTTCAACGAAGCACGATAATACTTTCAAATCAAACAAACATCGGCTCAATTACTTCCAGTATACACACTCACATTGCAATATAAAAGGAAAATATTAAAAAGATGCGGTACCATATTTTACGGGAGTTGGGGGGTGCCTAACACCTTCCCTCCACTTAACTAAGCCCCCGAACTTTAGAATCTCAGTTTCAAGATCAAGTTTCGACAGTGTCCAATAATTGGGCCTACTTGCAAAATCAAACAAAACTCGGTTGAGTTGGTACAATTATTTCAAATCTTTAAACTGGCGACTCTGTAAATCGTTCAAATTGTCGACATGATACATGCTGGCCTTTTACTAAAAAACCTTCACCCTTTATAAAACAGATAAGGAAATAAGGGTAGAAAACAACAAAAGACTTAGGAAGAGAGAAAGTTCAGATCCAAAAGTTGACCGAATTTTTTTCCAACGTCGAGAACTATTGTTGGTCAGGAACATGGGCCAATATTTGATTCAAAGGAGGACTCTGAGGAGATAGAGGTAGAAGCTAAGGCTGAGGAGGAGGATAATGACCCTGATTAGTTTCCACCAAACTCTATCGGTGCCGAGATGTACGACGAGCTGTATGACCGTAACATAGAGTTGCAGGATATTTTTCGAGAATTGAAGGAGCAGACAATTGCACAACGGACTACTATAGCGTAGAAGGATGGCGAGATCAAGAATCTGGATATACGTCTTGGAGATGTGGAGTGGAAATTGATTCACAAAGAAGGCCAAAATGAGAGAAGTCAGCTGAGATAGAGAAGCTGAAGAATGACTTGCGAAAGGAGTCAGCGAAGCGTGCTAGAGCAGAGAATGCTTGGATGAAGGCTTCTCGACGTGCAGATCTTGCCAAGGACGACGATCAGGAAAAGAAGGCTAATATTGAGGAGACGGACTGCACGTTTTAGACTACGATTGATAGGGCCCAGGATTGAGTGTTCTACTATCCAGTGCAGTTCGAGGATTACATTAGTACATACTGGACCGTAGGACGATGTTCCGTATTATGGAAAAAGAGCACAGAGAAGCTGTTCGACTCCTTAGTAGGCCATGATAGGAATATAATGATTATGTGAATATTTCATGTTAGTTAATTAATGTAAATTCTGATGTGGTTATAAACAACGGAATATGATGATGATTTAAATCCTAAAGATTCTTTATCTCAAGATAGTTGATGTAAATAGCAGTGATGCTATGTTTCGTATGTTTAAAACTTTTTAAATAAATAAAATATCAGACTTTATTTGAGATGATATGTGTTAAGTGAATATCTTAAAGTATTTGAGTTAAGTCTTAAATATTTAAGGAATTGAGTAGAGATTTCTTGAGAATTGCAAATTCAAATTTGATGTTGAAAGTAAATATATATGCTTATGTGTAAAGTCCTTAAAGGAACATATGTACAAGGACTTAGATGATAGATCAAAATTGTTAGGTTGATCTGTACTTTCATGTTTATCATTCTGTAAATGAATGTATAGAAGAGAGATCAAACTGTTAGGTTTATCTATTTTGAGATGTAAATGTTAGGCCTTGACAGAATCGTAGTCTGCCAAGCCAGTAAGAAGTCTGCAGAAGCCAAGGCAGAATCATGGAGCTTAAATGAACGTGTTCAAGAATTGTAGTCTATCTTGGCAGCAACACTCAGAATTTGGAGATGATCCGAACGCCTGCTGAGCCACGTCAAGAATCGCAGTCAGCTCTCAGAAACGTGGAGTCTGCAAGGCAAGCGAGTGAAGATTGTAGTCTATCAGAGTTTAAGAGAAATTGTAGTGTTCTCTACGATCTAAGTTGAATCAAGCATGAGCAAGCCAACACACAGCGATCATGGTACAAAGACCACGATCGTGGTGACCCTCCAGTCAGCATCAAAGTTCGTCTATCTGATGAAGGAGGAAGAGTATCAAATGAAGAAAGGCTTATAGACGTTGACAATTTGATAGTCCCAATGATCCAACATTCATCTTTAGTATGTATCGAAGAAGCGTATTGAAGAAGCTAAGGAAAGGACTACATACCTGCTGAAAACACCTTTTCAGGTGTTAGGTGAGAAAGCAGTCTGCTATGTCAGTGAGCCAAACGGCTGAACAACAGATTTGCAGAAAGTCAACATCAGTGCTCAGAAACGTCTGAAGCATTTAATGCTGCAACGGATGCCTTCAACGAAAATAATTCAAAGGCTCCTTCATAAGCAAATTAGACAAGGATTCAGATCAAGCAAGCAAAGAACGAAAAAGCTCAAGAACTCTCAACGTCCAAACACTACGATCCTAAAGATAAACTTGCTTCGCTACTCAGTTCTTTAGAAATGATGCTTAATAGCAACTGAGTAGCACACCCCAGAAAACCACTCTCAAACTAAGTGTACCAAATATGCTGGACTTGAAGAGTTCTAAGTGAACTAAAGAAGTTCCAAGATTGTTGATCTTGAAGGAATCTTAGTGATTCAAAGTTGTAAAGACATCCTTAGTGAATTTCCTACTCGTGGAGTAGAAAAGTGGACTAGGAGTTTTGAGTGCTCTGAACCACTTAAAATCGTTGTGTCTTATTAACTGCTATGTCTATTATAACTGCTTATCAAACCATTATTACATTTTCTTAAGGGGAACAAACATATATTCCACTGCAGTCAGATTAATCAATCATGACAAGTATTTTGAAAAAGAAAAAGTTTTAAAATATCTATTCAATCCCCCCTCTAGATAACTATTGTGCCTCTAGGTACTAACAATTGGTATCAAAGTAGGTTCTCTCATCTAGCCTTCAAAGCTTAAGTAGATCCAATGGCACATCTGATAAGCGAAACCAAGACCGGTGGAGGCAGCAAACCACCAATGTGCAATAGAGACAAATTTGCCAACTGGAAAGTTCGAATGCAAGCCTACATGGATTCAATAGATGATGATCTATTTGAAACTGTTCTGAATGGGCCCTATATTCCAACAAAGCTTGCACCAACTCTAGACGATCCAAACATAGTTATGATCAAGGTCAAAGCAGAATGGACTGACAAAGAAAAGAAAGATGTCCAGCTAGACAAAAAGGCCAATAACATTTTGTTCCTGTCTTTAAAGGATAATTTGTTCAAAAATGTGGTTAACTACAAAAATGCCAAAGAAGTCTGGGAAGCACTGCTCCTCATGCATGAAGGAACTGAAGAAGTCAGAGAAAACAAGCAATCTCTACTGACTCAACAGTATGAGATGCTTACCCATATTCCAGGAGAAAACGTTACTTCCACTTACGAGAGATTCAATTTGCTGCTCAACTCTCTTCGAGCTTTTGGAAAGATCTATCCCAACAAAGATCTTATCATCAAGTTCATGAGGCCCTTACCAAGCAATGGGGATGCCAAAACCACTGCAATCAGAGAATCAAAGAACTTGTATGAAATGACTGTCCAACAACTCTATGGCAACCTTCTTACCTATGAACTAGAGCTGACTTAACGAGCAGAGACTCTATCTGAGGGAAGAAAGAAGGATAAAGGAGTTGCTCTTAACGCAACAAAAGAAATCTCCAAAGCTCATGATGAAAATAAATCTGTCTCTGAGGAAGATGATGATGAGGATATTGCAATGCTGGTCAGAAGACTCAAAAGGTTCATGCTCAAAGGAAGAAGCGGCAGACCTAAGAGATTCAACAACAGCAGCCAGAAGCAGGTCAATAACTTATACTACAACTGCAAGAAGCCTGACCACTTCATCGCAAACTGCAACAATCCTATCAGAGAAGAGCTAAAAAGAAAGACAAATCCAAAGAAGGGTAGAACTGTACTTTTCAATCAACTTAAAACTGTGGAGTCCAGTAGAACTCAACATGTGTCCCACTCTACAGATCATATGGAGGGAAGTTATAAATTCATTTTGAACTGTCTTTTGTCAGTTTACCTTTGAATTTCAAAAGTTTATATATATATCTCTCTCTCTTAAAAGAAACCCTAAGCTTCAAAAAGCTAAGCCAAGCTTGTTCGTCACATTAAAATCAACAAAATTAATGGCTGCTTCCAACATTTTTTCTGTTTACTAGCTGTGCTTTGACAAGTTCAAGACTGCTGACCCTTAATTCCACAAGATTCTATCACTTTTAAAGAAAGTTGTTCTCGAAGAAGCTCTGAGCACTGGTACGAGGATTTACCCGAAGCTGGTAAAGGAGTTTTACTGCAATGGAGTCTTTGAAGACGACGTCATCACCACCAAAGTCAAGGGCGTGCAGATTCGACTCAATGCTGAAAGCATAAACCTAGCCCTAGGTTTTAAATCAAAAGGTCTTCCATTTATGGATGTCATCGACTTCCATGAAGGCCTACAAAAGATGCACCACTCTATGTTTGAAGGAATCAAGGGCTATAAGAAGAAAGAGTTTCCCCAGAAGTATGAATTCCTGGCTAATATTGTTGGAAAATGCATATGCTGCAAGGGGTGTGGTCACGACTCTGTAAATGAGAAACAACTGAAGCTCATGACAGCCATCTGCTTCAAAATTCAACTCAACTATGAGGCTCTGCTAATGGAATGGTTTGGGAAGTGGATGCTCAACCCAAAGAAGACTAAGAGCTCTGCCAAGATGCTCTATGGGAGATTAATCAGCATAATCCTGCAATCTGCCCTAAGTGACAAGATTGGGGATAAAGAAGGTGCTCCCATTATTCCCAACAGGAAGATGACCCAGCAGCTATTTCAGAATTGGAAGAGGAATCCAGTAGAGAATGTAAGGATGATGTCTGGAAATACGTCTGCTATAAGGAAAACTAAAGAAGAAAAGGAAGTCAACCAAGAAGAACCCTTGGCTCTGGTCAGAAAGAATAAAAGGAAGAGGAAATTGAATGAAGGTGTTCAGATAGCTGAGGAGCCTCAAGGCTCAACCACTGATGCACCCCAAGGGGGTTCTAGTTCTGGTATTGGGATTCGAGGTCTTAT
Organism: Panax stipuleanatus; assembly: GCA_020205555.1. Lineage (NCBI taxonomy): Eukaryota > Viridiplantae > Streptophyta > Magnoliopsida > Apiales > Araliaceae > Panax > Panax stipuleanatus. Next base: position 18,195,039 of record CM035119.1, on the reverse strand, counting down.
CACTGAAAGGGAACTCCCTTTTGAGGCAACCAAATCACCAGAAGAGGTTCTGAAGGAGAAGAAGAAGAAAAAGAGGGAGATAAGTGAGCATAAGGCTGAAAGAAGTTCTGAGCCTCAGAAGAAGAAGAAACGTAGCCATAAATCAAAGAAGTCTTCACTCACTATGATTGTGAAGTCTTTACCAATCGTGGAGTTTATACTTGCCTCCTCTTAAGAGAAGGAAGCTGCAACAGCATCTCAGCCTGAACAAACTGTCAGGGATGAAGCTGAAGAAAGTACTAAGGCTGTGTCCAAGCCAAAGAAAATGAAGAAGAAGCTTGTTAAGAAGTATATCCTGGCAAATGAAGAAGTGTTGAAGGAAGATGATAGAAAGAGAGCTGCTGAGAAGGCTGAACAAAGCAATCAATCTCAAGCATCTGGTCCAACTTTGGAAGAGATCAAAGTTATTGCTGATGTAGAAGCCTACCTCAAGGGTGAAGATGATCCTAATGCACCTGATCAGACTATGATTAATGCTGAGGAGGAGTTTCCCGAACCTAGTACTCATGTTGAGGAGGAAGTGCAAGAACCAATTGAGATGAGCCCTGCTCATAGTGAGGGGGAGACTCTAGAAGCACCTGAATAAGGAAGTGCTCCAGCTGGGGGGAGTTCCTAGAACCTTATGAGCTAGAGAATGCTACTACTGAGGGGAGCTACCAAAAGTTGATCATGAAGCTCCCTCAGCTCCTGAAGAAATTGTAGCCTCTGAGGCTGTGGAAATGGAAGAAGAGAATGCTGAAGAGCAAAGAGGAGATAAGGATGAGGAGATGGTGGATGTGGTAGAAATTCTTAATGAGGATGATGAAGATAGTGATGAAGAAGAGGATGATGAACTTGAGATTCTGGCTGTGTGCAGGGATGGAGAAAGGACAGCTAACTACAATCAGCTGTTCAACTACTTGCCTATGATCGCCTATCATAGAGCCATGATTCTCAACTTTTGGGATCATATGTTTTGGACTTTCAAGGCTTATGCAGAAATCTCAGTGCTAGCCTATGGTTTTCTAAGGAACATCAACTTTGCTCGAAAGCTGATCACAAATGATCCATCTTCAGAGACTGAATATGAGGTACATTCTACTCCCATCTCTTTCATTGTCAACCATTGTCCTTCATCACACTTTAATCAGTTCTATGAACTGCCAAGATGGTTGGAAGTGGTTCTTCACCCACTAAACCAGTTTCCAGTTACAGAGTCCCAAAACTCTATAACTGATGAACCAAACAACCACCTTTCCCTTATAAATCCAACTGTCAGTGACCCAATGGTTGTTGAACAACTTTCAAGAATCATCGACCAACTACTTGAGACCACGACCATTGAGCCACCAAATTTGATCGACGATCAATGCTTCATACTGGTCGAACAACAACCAGACCAAATCGTCGAGTCACCCCAACCTGAGCCAAACACTTCCCCCATACACCAAATTTCCACACCTCTCACCCAGTCAGACATTACCTCATCCTCCAATAATGAATATTTTGATATGGCACTTGCTCTCACGAGCATGTCAAGATCAAGTGAGTACACTACGACCTCTCCTCCTGATGCTCAAAGAATTCTTGATCGTCTGTCTCTGCTTCTTACCAAAGAGGAACTTGCTGAGTTAACAAGCTATATGGCCCTCGAGACAGAGGAGTATCTTGAAGCTAACTCACTGGCACTTCACAAAAGGTTTGACCATATAATCGACTCTGTCAAAACCTTGTAGGGAACTCGGCAACTAAGCTATCAAAGAAGCTGAGGAAGATTGTACGCGAAATGAGTGACAGTCTCAGTCAAAGGGATGGCATTCACTTTGTAGCTATGAAAAAGCATAAGGAATCTGTGGAGATTCTTCAAAAAACTCAAGAATCTCAGAACGCTCTCATGACTAAACAAATTCATGAGATGCATCACACAGTATGAGAATTCTAAACCTTTACCATGACTCAAGTTCAGCAAACTACAGAAGCCATGGAGCGACTTCAGCAACAGAGACAAAATACTGAGGCTATAGTCAAGGAAAATCGTAGTGACATTGCCCAAAATTGCTCTCAGATGCATGAGTTGGTGCAAGGTGTCCACCGCCTCTCAGAAGACATTCGAACCCTTGATGCTGACATAAAGGGGGAGAATAATGAGGAAAGAGACAAAAGTAGAGGCAAAGGCAGAAGCAAAGAAAAGCAAACTCAAATCAGTCAATCGTTGAGGAGCAACCCTAGAAGTCCTAGCTATCAGCCTCCACGAATTGATCAATTGTAGCATAATCGTCCATCTCTCATGGCTGAACCTTACAGAGGAAGTCAAGGTCCAGCTCCTAGCTCATAAGGAGTATCCTCTACTGGCCTCAGCATGCCCATTAGAGATCTTATGTTTATGAATAGACATGATCATTCAGAAAGGTTGAGCCAGAGTGAGCTAGACGACATTATATGGAGAGATGAGCAAATCAGAAGAAGAAGAGCTGCAGAGTATGCCAACCCTTCGAAGAATAAGAGGCAGAGATAATAGAGATAAGTTAAAGTTTGTTTTGTATTGATGTATCTGTGCTAGATTGTAATATATTTTTCAAAAATCAATAAATTTATGCTTATTCTCTAGAAATTTTAGCTGCTCACTGAAACACTAAGTCATATTTACTTTCTAGCATCCTGTATTTAGAAATTGATGATATGACACAAATCTCCTTGGTTATGTCAACATCAAATAGGGGGAGATTTTTGGGAATTGCATATTCAAATTTGATGTTGAAAGTAAATATATATGCTTATGTGTAAAGTCCTTAAAGGAACATATGTACAAGGACTTAGATGATAGATCAAAATTGTTAGGTTGATCTGTGCTTTCATGTTTATCATTCTGTAAATGAATGTATAGAAGAGAGATCAAAATTGTTAGGTTGATCTGTTTTGAGATGTAAATGTTAGGCCTTGACAGAATCGTAGTCTGCCAAGCCAGTAAGAAGTCTGCAGAAGCCAAGGTAGAATCATGGAGCTTAAATGAACGTGTTCAAGAATTGTAGTCTGTCTTGGCAGCAACACTCAGAATTTGGAGATGATCCGAGCGCCTACTGAGCCACGTCAAGAATTGCAGTCAGCTCTCAGAAACGTGGAGTCTGCAAGGCAAGCGAGTGAAGATTGTAGTCTATCAGAGTTTAAGAGAAATTATAGTGTTCTCTACGATCTAAGTTGAATCAAGCATGAGCAAGCCAACACACAGCGATCATGGTACAAAGACCACGATCGTGGTGACCCTCCAGTCAGCATCAAAGTTCGACTATCTGATGAAGGAGGAAGAGTATCAAATGAAGAAAGGCTTATAGACGTTGACAATTTGATAGTCCCAATGATCCAACATTCATCTTTAGTATGTATCGAAGAAGCGTATTGAAGAAGCTAAGGAAAGGACTACATGCCTGCTGAAAACACCTTTTCAGGTGTTAGGTGAGAAAGCAGTCTGCTATGTCAGTGAGCCAAACGGCTGAACAATAGATTTGTAAAAAGTCAACATCAGTGCTCAGAAACGTCTGAAGCATTTAATGCTGCAACGGATGCCTTCAGCGAAAATAATTCAAAGGCTCCTTCATAAGCAAATCAGACAAGGATTCAGATCAAGCAAGCAAAGAACGAAAAAGCTCAAGAACTCTCAACGTCCAAACACTACGATCCTAAAGATAAACTTGCTTCGCTACCCAGTTCTTTAGAATTGATGCTTAATAGTAACTGAGTAGCACACCCCAGAAACCCACTCTCAAACTAAGTGTACCAAGTCTGCTGAACTTGAAAAGTTCTAAGTGAACTAAAGAAGTTCCAAGATTGTTGATCTTGAAGGAATCTTAGTGATTCAAAGTTGTAAAGACATCCTTAGTGGATTTCCAACTCATGGAGTAGAAGAGTGGACTAGGAGCCTTGAGTGCTCTGAACCACTTAAAATCACTGTGTTTTATTAACTGCAATAACTGTTATATTTGTTATAACTGTCATAACTACTTCTCAAACCATTATTGCACTATCTTAAGGGGAACAAACATATATTTCGCTGCAGTCAGATTAATCAATCCTAACAAGTATTTTGAAAAAGAAAAACTTTTAAAATATCTATTCAACCCCCCTTCTAGATAACTATTGTGCCTCTGGGAACTAATAAGATCTAATAAGCGTATATCTTAAATGGAAATTTGCCGCTAAGAAGACGCCCAACTAGTCAACCAGCTCAAGAAGGGTCAACAATTAACAACGACGCCAATGCTAACGCTAATCCTGTACAGCAGTTGATGAACCTATTGACTGGAGCACTTGCCAATTAGCCTCAAGCTCCACAGAACATGTTATTCAAGGACTTCAGGGAGGTGGGACCGCCAGAGTTCATGGTATCCATGAACCCAATCGAAGCTCAGACGTGGGTTATGGAAATGGAAAAAGTATTCAAAGTCGCGAGGGTTAATGATGATCAGAAGACCGCTTATGCAACGTTCATGCTGAAGGCAGAGGCTAGCTATTGGTGGCAGGAAAATAAGGTACGGGGAGGACAGGGCTTGATCATCTGGGAGAGGTTTAAGGAGATGTTTTTTGAATGTACTTCCCGACGATCTCACAGAACCAGATGGAGGTTCAATTTTTGGAGCTAAAATAAGGTAATATGTCTGTGCCAAATTACGCTGCAAGATTAAATGAGTTGGTTAGGTTTGTAACTTATCAAGTGCACACCGATGAGAGGAAGGCTAGGAGATTCAAACAGGGATTAAAACCCTGGTTATAAAGCAAAGTGTCAATGTTCCAGTTGAACACTTTTGCAGGAGTGTTGGAGAAGGCAATCATCGCAGAAGGTGGTAGCGATGCTATAACCAAGTACAACTAAGAGCTTAAGAAGAAGAAGAATGAAAGTGAGGGTAACAAAGCTAGTGGAAGCATTAGTAGGGGTGATAACAGTCAGAAAAGAAGATGGAATGACAGTGTGTTAATCAAAAATTAGCAAGGGAGTCAGAAGAAGAGAGTGGAAGCTTGTCCGACCTGCGAGAAGAATCACCTAGGGGTCTGCATGAAGGGGAAAAGAGATTGCTACAATTTTGGTCAGGAAGGCCACATAGCACCAAACTTCCCTAACCCTAAAATGGGCGCCTATTTTATATGTGGGTCAAAGGATCATTTGGCAAAAGACTGTCCCAATATGGTATCAGGAGGGGCAGGAGCAGGTGGAAATAGAGGAACCAACGGTGGAAACGCTCTGACTATCACGGGATCGACACCAACCAACCGACCTACCGCCAGGACTTTCAACACGACCGTGTAGGATGTTGTGCAGTCACGTGATGTGATGTCTGGTATCATTCCGATCAATAACGTTAATGATTATGTATTTATTGATTTGGGTGCTACTTATTCATTTATATCCGATGACTTTGCTAAGAACTTAGAATTGCCTAAGAACGAATTAGAATACCCTATGAACATAGAAATTGCGAATAGGGAAGTGATTCCAGTTAAGTATGTACACAAGAACTGTAGGGTGGACATTAAGGGTAATGTGATGAACGTAGATCTTTTCCCAATTAGACTTGGAGAATTCGACGTTATTTTGGGGATGGATTGGCTATTTAATTATGGGGCAATAATTAATTGCCAAAAGAAGTGTATTAACCTTATAACCCCGTCAAAGGTTGTATTTTATGGCAGCAAGTCGCCTAGACAAGCGAGTTGTCTAACGATGATGCAGGCCAAGAAGTTGTTGAGACAAGGTTGTGTAGGATATTTAGCCTACATAGTCGATAGTCGTAAATAGAGCCTGAAGTTAGAGGAGATACTAGTCGTAAGAGACTTTGTGGACGTATTTTCGGATGATTTTCCAGGACTTCTACCAGATAGAGAAGCAGAGTTCGTGATCGATTTGGCGCTAGGAACTGCTCCAATATCGAAGGCGTTGTACCGTATGGCTCCGGTGGAGATGAAAGAATTTATGGTGCAGCTGCAAGAACTTTTGGACAAGAAGTATATTCAGCCGAACATATCACCATGGGGAACGCCGATGTTATTCGTTAAGAAGAAGGATGGGACGATGCGGCTTTGCATTAACTACAGAGATTTGAACAAGGTCACAATCAAGAATAAGTATCCGTTACCTAGGATCGACGACTTGTTTAACCAGTTGAAGGGAGCGAGATACTTCTCGAAGATAGACCTGAGAAGTGGTTACCATTAGTTGAATGTGAGAAAAGAAGATGTTCCGAAGACAGTATTCAAGACTCGATATGGACACTACGAGTTTCTAGTGATGTCATTTGGTCTAACGAATGCTCCTGCAGCATTTGTGGACCTAATGAACAGAGTGTTCAAACCATTCTTGGATAGATTTATGGTTGTGTTCATCGATGATATTTTGGTATATTCTAAGACCAAGGAGGAACACGTAGAACATCTGAAGGTGACGTTGGAGGCATTGAGAATAGAGAAGTTGTATGCCAAGTTTTTGAAATGCGAATTCTGGATAGAGCGGGTGCAATTTCTTGGACATGTAATCGATAAGGACGAAATTTCGGTAGTCCCCTCAAAGGTTGAAGTTGTGATGAACTGAGATCAACCGAAGACACCGTCGAAAGTGAGACGTGTTCTTAGATTAGCAGGGTATTACATAAGATTTATTTAGGATTTTTCCAAAATCGCGACTCCACTGACGAATTTGACTAGGAAATCGGTGAAATTTGTTTGGACGGAAAAGTGTGAGGAAAGCTTCCAAAAGCTGAAGAAGAGGTTGAGTACGGCACCTGTGTTATCTCTTCTGGATAGCATAGGAAATTTTGTGGTGTATAGTGATGAGTCACATAAAGGACTAGGTTGTGTGCTTATACAAAACGGCAAGGTCATTGCGTATGCGTCACGACAACTAAAGGATTACGAGAAGGGGTATCCGACCCATGATTTGGAAATTGTTGCGGTAGTGTTTGCTTTGAAGATCTAGAGACACTATCTCTATGGGGAGAAATGTGAAATATATATAGACCACAAGAGTCTAAAATATATTTTTATATAAAAGGATCTGAACATGCGCCAGAGGAGATGGTTAGAATTAATAAAGGACTATGACTGTGAGATCTTATACCATCCGGATAAAGCAAATGTGGTTGCCGATGCCTTAAGTAGAAAGGGTCGAGAGAAATTAATGTTGTTGACTGCCCAGGAGGAGCTAATTTCAGCAATGGAGAAACTAAAATTAGAGGTAAGATATCCAAAGGAGTCTGGCGAGAAGCTATTTCAGCTGGGAGCTGGTACAACTTTACTGGATAAGGTTAAGCAAGCACAACTTCAAGATGAGGAATGTGAGAAGATAAGGAAAAGGATATCTGATAGGGATGAACAGAAATTCAAGGTGGACAGTGAAGGACTGTTAAGATTCGAGAGCAGAGTTTGGGTACCGCCAGTGCCAGAGATTAAAGAGGAAATTTTGAGCGAGGCTCATAGTTCACGGTATTCCATTCACCCAGGGAGTACGAAGATGTACCAGGATCTTCGACAGTATTTTTGGTTGCCGAATATGAAACGAGACGTTGCCGATTGTGTGGCCAAGTGCTTGACTTGTTAGAAAGTGAAAGCAGAACACCTAAGATCGAGCGGGTTGCTACAACAATTAGAAATCCCAGAATGGAAATGTGAGCATATTATGATGGATTTCATAGTAGGTCTTCCGACGACTCGGAAGGGTTTCAACGCAATTTGGGTTGTCGTGGATCGACTGACGAAATTAGCCCACTTCATATCGATCAAGATCAGATTCACCCTAAATCAAATGGCAAAGCTGTATGTGAAGGAAATTATTTGAAAGCACGGAGTTCCAGTATCAATAGTTTTTCATCGAGATCCACGCTTCACATCATACTTCTAGAAGCGATTACAGGAATGCATGGGAACACAGTTAAGAATGTGCACAACATATCACCCTCAGACCGACGGGCAAAGTGAAAAAACTGTCCAGACATTGGAAGATATGTTAAGAGCATGCATCATGGATTTTAAAGAAAATTGGGATAATCAACTACTGTTAGTTGAATTCGCTTACAACAACAGTTACCACGCAAGTATTGGCACGCCGCCTTACGAAGCGTTGTACGACTGAAAGTGCAGAACTCCATTATATTGGGATGAAGTTGGTGAAATACAATTGCTAGAACCACAACAGACCGTTGAGATCATCAAGGTAATCCGGAAAAGATTGGTAGCTGCTCAGGATAGGCAGAAGAAATACGTTGATCCACATTACAAGAATATAGAATTTGAATCTGGTAACTTTGTTTTCTTGAAATCTCTCCCTAGAAGGGAAAGATCAGATTTGGCAAGAAGGAAAAATTGAGCCTGATGTTCATTGGACCCTTTGAGGTGCTGTGAAGATTTAGAGAAGTCGCATATGAAGTAGCCTTACCTCCGGCGTTAGAGCACATCCACAACGTTTTCCATGTTTCAGTGTTACGACTGTATAAACCAGATTACAAACATATTATAGAATACGAACCCCTAAAATTTGAAAAAGACTTATCCTATGAAGAAGTTCCTGTTCAGATTGTTGACAGGAAAGAACAAGTTCTCAAAAACAAAGTGATACCTTCTGTTAAGGTTATTTGGAGGAACCACAACGCTGAAGAAGTCACGTGGGAACTCGAAGACCATATGATGAAAACTTACCCACATTTATTTGCTTAATCTATGAGTAAGTGATTCTGGGGACATAATCTTTGTAAGGGGGGAGAATGTAACGGGACGAATTTAGTTGAATCGTGATTCTGAGGACAGAATTTATTTAAGGGGGGAAAGATGTGACGAACGAGAATTTTATAATTTATTTTAAATATTTATTGAATTAAATAAATATTTTTGGATGATTTATTTATTAAGTTAAATAAATATTTGATGAAATTATGGTAGATTAATTTAAGTATATGTGTTACATTGATTCAATTAATGTGGAGTAATTTTATAGTTCAAAGTGTGAATTTAATTGAGTTTATTTGATTAAATGAATTGTTTAATAATTATAATGTTATTTTAATTAATTTAATAATTAATTAGAGATTTAATGACTTAACATAATTAATAAATGAGAATTTTAATTATGTGATGATGTGATTTTATGTGTAATATCATCTTTTATTTAATTAAAATTAAATGATATTATTTGATTAATTAAAGTGTGACAAATAAACTGTATAATAAATAAGTTAATTAAAATAATGGAAAAAGGAGTAAAAGGGGACAAACCAAACAAAGCCTTAAGTTAGTGGGAGCAGTTAAAACTATTATGGAAATAACTGACAACCCATTAACTATCAGTTATATCATATACATATATTATATATCAGACTTTACATATATTATATAGCTTCATTCATATTATACATATCTGTGAGAGGGTTTAGAGAGAAAGAGAGAAAGCTTGAGAGAAAACTGAAGATTGAAGAAGAATTGAAGAAGTAAAAGAAGTTCCTTTCATTTAATCAGAGAAAACAAGGGTAATCCCTTATCTAAGTTTTACATTTACGTTACTATATTTCTCCATTAAAAGCCAACTTGAGTTCTTTGTATACAACCTTTTTGTGATTAATGCATGAAATAGTGATTCTATGTGTTAATAGATGTTCATAACATGATTTATATCGATTATAAACTATTTTAGCATAATCAAATCCTTGTAATCATGCTTTAATTGGAATTTTATGAGTTACAGAGTATGTGCGACGCCCCCAAATTCGGACCGCCACTTGGTCATTTGAATTCGGTTCGTCACGTTCTACAATCTCATACAATAATAATAATACGCCTAAATGTCGCATCGCACAGCGGAATAAATACACAACTATTACCGAATAAATTACATTTAATTAATATAATTTATTCACGTCCCAAGGTCTCGTAACTTAAACATCAATTACATAACTTAAACATACCTTAAGCATATATAACCCTAACTAGTACATAATAGAATAAGTACTTATTACAATCATAAAGTTCTACATAAATGAAGCTACTCTGTAGCCTTTTCTTTGCCCTTGTCGGTGCCCGAAGGTCCGCCCAGCTCTGCCTTAACTGAAATGTTTTAGAAAAAAGCAAGAATGAGAAACGAGTTTGCAAAGCAAGTAATATAACAGCAAGGGTGAGTATTTTAGTTCTCGAGTTCAACAGTGTATAGTAAGGTATGATAGTTCAAGGATAACAAGAATATCAACAATTTTCAATAACAGTCACTAAGGACATAATAATATCAATATGATTCAACGATAAATCAATTTAAGAATTCAAGATAACTGAATATTGAGCAGTCACTAAAGACTATGAACTTCTACTAGAATTAACAGTAATATACTAAAAATCTAATAAAACAAGTACAACATGTGATCAGCCTAAAGTAACCTATATTATGCATAACATTTAATCATACTTAAGTGCGCACGTCGGTCTCCCGACAAATATATATCCCTTTCAAAGAAGGTTGTTCAACTCAGCTAACACAAGAATTCTGCACCATTCAATTGGTTTGGACAGCTTTCCAATCATGTTATAAGTCTAGCAGAATCAATTGGCATAGACGGCTCTTTAAATGAATAAGCGAACAATTATAAGTTCAATACTCGAATCAAAGTTCAAGAATAAGCAACTCTATTCTATTTATGAGGCGTTATGTCATAGGATAAGAATCATGCTTTCAATTATTTACTTGTATAACCAATAATAGTACAAGCTCCAGTAATGCTCAATAAAGAGTAAGGTTCAAGTACTTGTTTATGATATCCGTTGAATAAAGTAATGCAAGGGTTTAGGATACTTGCCTTATGCATAGTCTATCCACGAAAAGCTAAATCAACACTTTTCGAATCCCTATCGTAATATAGTTATGCGTATAGGATATTCATTAGTTACGTATACTTATACATGATATATAAGTTTAAACGCATACATAAACGTCTAACTTAGTTGCACATTCTTTACATACTTCATTATACATCTTGCGTACTTATAGCACAAAAGTTTAGATTATAAATCACCATGAAGTCAAATAACATAGTTTCTAATAATTGCTTTATAGTTTGCAAATACCTTTTGGACTTAACATTCAAAAGTTTATACACATATATCAACATACTTTTATTACACATATGTTTATCCATGTATTCAACACACATTTAAAATCATAGATGTATAACCTTAGAAATACCTTGGCAAAACGTAGTTCCATAAAGTTACTATGTGCTTGAACACTTAAAACATTGCTTGAGCCATGTATTATAGCTTAAGGCATTCTTACATGCATGTTGAGGAACTAGATTTGGTCTTTTTTATTTACTATCAACAATGGATAGTTCTATTCATAAATCTTCATTTTACAAAGCCAAAAAGGCTTGTTATGTCAAAGACTAACCATAGTACTCATTAAACCATATAATAATGCTAAACAGTCTTTACTACGCATGCTTGCATGTATTTTATTCAATATAACTTTACTCTTTGAAAACTTGTTCTAAGCAACATTGAGTAGTGTACATATTTGTCTTAAGAAATCTCATGTTAAACAAATTAACTATGCAAAGCATTTTGAAACCACATTTCATATGTATTCATAAAACTAACTAAGTTTTGAATACATGCTAAAAATTAGATTTCAAAAAGGCGTAAGGTTTTAAAACATAACAGCATAAATCTTGGTTTCTTGGTCACCCCCCGCCGAGGCGGGTAAATGAACCATAGGAGGCTCGCCGGGGCGGCATTGGCAAAAAATTCCTCTGGCCACCCCCCCCCCCCGCCAGGGCGGTACTTTGGCTTATAGGAGGCGCGCCGGGGCGGGCATAGCCATACCAGTTCAAAAATTCTTTCCCCTGCTACGAACCAACTTTCCTAAATCACAATCAAACATCAAATTTAAGCATACCCACTATGTATAAACTCCATAAACTTACTATACAACATACATAGCATGATTCTAACAAACTCAGCTCATCAATTTGGACATTAAAGCAAGTATTTCAAGGTATTTCTAAAAACTTGTAAAACTTGAATTCTATGAACATATAAAGGGGTATTACCTCTTGTGAAGTTGAAATGCTACTCTAGCTTCAATTTGCAGATTACTCAACAATAATCTCACTCCTCTTGAACTAATTTCAAATTTTTAACAACCAAATTGAGAAGAAAAAGCTCCCATTTATAGGAAAAATGAAAACCCATACCAAAGCTTTACATTATGAATCAAAAGAAGAAATCAATGGGTAATAGATAGTTGGTGAATTGAATAATGAAGGCTACTCCCCCATTGATCATTAGCTAGGATAGAGCTTGGGAGAAAAAGAGGGAGAAGCTTCTAGCCTTTGTGAGACACATAAAAATGAGAAATTGGGGGGGGGGGGGGGGGGGCGGGCAATTGGGCACTCAATATGGGACACAATACTCAGCATTCCATATTATTAGCATACAAGAGTTTATTTGATATTTGCCCACAAATGAGCATACATATCCACCCACTCATATAATACACATAGAATTATATAATCCATGTACATTGGTTTAGTACAAATAATATTCACATTAGACTAGAATAATTTAGTTGGATATTATTTTCCATAAAACTCATTATTTCAAATTCTATTAAAATAGTCATTTAATATTAATTATTTATTTAGTCAAGGTCATTTTCCCTCATAGGTTTAAAATACCCATTTAATTATTCCCACACACATCATGGGGTCACATAAAACTCTTTCATACCACTTAGTAATTTACATAAATTAAGCTCATTTTTATCATATAGTTTTATATAATAATTATTCGCATTCCAATGTCACACCTCATTTTACAACCTCTATTATACAACTACATACATATATGTCTACATATATATATATATATATATATATATATATATATATATACATATTCTTATCATCATACATTACACATTGGGCCACATCAATTAAATCAATTGGGCTAAGCATACTAAAGCACATGGACCCTAGTATTTAATCTAGCACATAAATTGATTGGGCCATATCTCTTAATTTTTATCATATCACATTAATGTGGTTGGGCTTGGATATATCTTAAGTCCAATACATTATTAATTCAATGATCCAACTAGATTAGGAAATTAATTAGGCCACACAAAGCTTATCACTTAAGCTTAATTAAGCTCATTATTGTTTTTATTTTCGTACCACATAAGGCATTTTAACGAATTTAACAGAAACTCCACATTCTTCCTCAATTATTATATATTCAATTTGAAACAATTGAGTAAACCCATCACATAAACATTTATATTAGAATAAATATTCATTGCCATTTATATATTAATTTAATAATATTCAAAAATTCTCGGGTATTACATAAAAATTCAGTCCCGGAATTGATACAAGGTTACACAAATAGATGGGGATAATCCCTCATCATCCTATCTTCTAACTCCCACGTAGCCTCCTCGACATCGTGGTTATGCCAAAGTACTTTTACAGATAAAATAATTTTATTTCTTAAGGTTTGCTCTTTCCTATCTAATATCTGGATAGGAATTTCTTCGTATGCCAAGTTCTTCTCCACTTGAATGGGCTCATAAGAAATCACGTGCTTGTAGTTAGCCTTGTACGGTCGTAACACAGAAATGTGAAACACGTTGTGGATGTGCTCCAACTCGAGTGGTAACGCAACTTTGTATACCACTTCGCCCACTCGCTTCAGTATCTCGAACGGTCTTATGAATCTTGGACTCAACTTTCCTTTCTTGCCGAAACAGATCTTTCCCATCCATGGAGATACCTTCAAGAATACGAAACTGCCAACTTTGAAGTTTCGGTCCTGCCGATGCAAATCTGCGTACTTTTTCTGGCGATCTTGAGCTGCTACTAGTCTGGCTCTTATTACTGTCACCACGTCTGCGGTTTGTTTTACTAACTCCGGTCCGAGTATTCGTCGCTCTCTAACTTCATCCCAACATAATAGCGTTCTGCACTTCCTTCCGTAAAGAGCTTCGTACGGTGGCATGCCGATACTCGCATGGTAACTATTGTTATACGCAAATTCGACTAAGGGTAGGTGGTCATCCCAATTCCCTTTGAAGTCCATCACACAAGTCCTAGGCATGTCTTCCAGCGTTTGTATAGTTCGCACGCTCTGTCCGTCCGTTTGAGGATGATAAGCGGTACTCAACCTCAACTGTGTTTCCATCCTCTCTTGCAAGCTTTTCCAAAAATTTGACATGAAGTGCGGATCTCAATCAGAGACAATTGACACCGGCACTCCATGTCATTAAATAATCTCTTTTACGTAAAGACTCACTAACTGAATCAAACCATAGCAGATCTTGATCGGTAGAAAATGTGCAGTCTGTTGGGTTTGTACGAAATCATGACGCAATCAAATTGCAAAAATTAGCAGAACCATGGTATATCAGAGGTTAAAAAATTTCTACAAAACCATTACCCGGATCATCCTTTATGCAAATTATTAATTTAAAACGATAAATAAGAAGTTATGGAATCATACCTTTGTAGAACGAAGCTTCCACATGTACGAGTTCAACTCCTTGTTCTTCGTGATCTCCTTGATTTTCTAGGTTAGATTCCTTCCTTTGATCAACGTTAGCCACCCAAGTGTTTGGCCTCTAGAGGTGATCCACCAAGGAAGATGAATTATCAAGAAGGATGGTGGTTGGCTTAGTTTTCTATCCTCTATAGAAAAGGAGTACTCTCCAACAATTAGAATTGCATCATCTTATATTTATTATAAGACTCCTCTTATATAGATATTGTTCAACCCTTCTAATCCTATTAGACATGGGATTTCATTTAATTAATTAAACTCCTTTAATTAATTTAGGCTTCCCACCACATTGGGAATAATTAATTAAATTCATTTAATTAATTTGTCTCCTAATCTTATTAGGAATAAATGAGAGTACTAATATTAAATTAATTACTAAACTCCTTTAGAAATTAAAATAATTATAATTATAATAATATTAATAAGACTCCTCTTATTAATTTATATTTAATATTTTCAAAATATTAAATAATAAACATTAAGCTATTTAATTTATTCTATCACCATAGATCAAATTAATTATACTTAATGCATTATTACGATTATGTCATTACCTTCTTAAATAATTATTCTTCCTTTTATGGTGTGACCCTTTAGGTTCTCCATATTAAACCGGTTGTGAATAAATCAATTAGAACAATTATAATCTTATTTAAATAAATAAATTAAACTAATAATTTATTTAAATAAATAATATTTATTCTACAATAGGGATAAGCCTCCCTAGCGATCAACGACTTTCTAGATAATATAGATTTCAACATTAATCATAAAAGAACATGTGAGTAAATAGTTACCGCACAATTCAATCCTTCTACCATACAATGTTCCAATTAAATATAAGACATGGAATTACTGTCAAGTCTTATTTTATTTAATTATGTGTATTTTGATTAAAAAATACACAACTCCATTTAATGCAAATTAGAAACTCCTTTCTAATTTCATTCCACCTTGGCCAAGGATTCCTGGGTTGTCATTTAACGAATCACATAGGACATATCTCCTCTTTTACTAGAGGTGGTAGATTTTTTATTGATCATTCATTATCTCCATATATAACTCATTATACCCAAGCATACCCTTTTATATACCCTAAAGGGCTTTAAGGAATAAGTCAAAGTATAATTCATTACATACAAGATACTATGATGATCTCAAGTCCAAGGATCACTTGTAATACTATCACATTAGGAATTCTTATTGACAGGCGAGTAAAACTCCATTAGGTATTCCATAGCGAGTCACGTTCAGTGAACTTATTCTCCAATAAGCACCTACATACTTGCTTTAGTGTCTCCACACAAATGATCATGAGATCAGTCATCCTCATCCAATGAGCAAGCAACATATGTACCAATCTATCTGAATTTACTAATCCCCAATTTAGTAATCCCACGATTGAGAACTATTTTAGTTTTTAATCTTTCTAAGAATTTAAATCTCATTAGCATGATCTCATCATGATTCTAAAAGCATTGCTTAAAACTATGGGTTATTTACATATTATAAAAATAGCACCATGTAGATAATTATATGCCTTAAATGAATATTTTATTAATAAATAAATAAGATTGTTTACAAAGTATGTACTTTATTATCATACATGATTGGCTTGTATGCACACTACTATCAATCTCCCATTTGCACTAAAGCCAATCGTCATGGTATCTCATACCAACTTCTCTAAGTGACGATCAAACTTCTGTTGTGTTATAGCTTTAGTAAATGGATATGCAATATTATCTTGAAAGTCTATATGCTCCTCTTTCAATGATTTCTTTAATCAAAGTGCCGCAACACATGTTTAGATTCAAGATGAGACTTAGGAACTATTCCTAGTTCTGTAATGAACTTTTTATCTGAAACATCAACTTGCAGCTTCACTTACAGTTATATACTTTGTTTTTGTCACTAACCCAGCAACTTTTTGCTGTTTGGAACCTTTCTAATTTACTGCACCACCTTTTAAGGTAACGACTTACCCTAAAGTGGATTTTGCTGTCGTCTTGGTCAGTCTGAAAACTTGAGTCTGTTTAGTCCTCTAGTTTAATTCAGACCCATCAGTGTTATGATGACATCCTTACTGTCAGTTAAGTACTTTAAGATGTTTATCACTGTCTCACAGTGATCTTCTCCAGAATATGACTGATCAACATCAAGTCTCGTATATTTCATTGCATACATGATAGTAACTCATGCGATCTCTCTTTTACTAAGGACAGTTTTAAGAGATACACTCCATAGCTCATCATCACGAGGCATCTTTTGGAGTTTGCCATGCTAAACGCCTTTAGCATCTAATGAATATACGTTTCCTTGGGTTAAGCCGAACATCCTTTTAAATCTATTAATACAGATTTATATCCCCAATGCGGGATGTTCTACCCAAATCATTCATGGAGGAATGTTTAGACAACTTTATTTTGATCGATTGTAGCATGGAAAGTCATTCCCTATCAGTAATATATCATCAACATATAATACAAGGAATGAAATTACGCTCCTACTAACCTTCTTGTACACACATGGTTCATCATCATTTTTGATAAAATCAAACTCTTTGATTGTCTCATCAAAACGAATGTTCCATCTACGAGAAGCTTGCTTCAATCCATAAATGGATCGTTGCAGCTTACAGACTTGATTTGTTCCAACCTTTGAAACAAATCCCTCTGGCTGTGTCATATACACATCCTCCTCAAGTTTCCCATTGAGGAAGGCCGTTTTCACGTCCATCTGCCAGATCTCATAGTCGTTATAAGCTGCAATCGCAAGCAAAATCCGAATGGACTTGAGCATAGCTACTGGTGAGAAGGTTTTATCATAGTCAATTCCTTGTCTTTGTTTGAAACCTTTTGCAACTAGTCAGGCTTTATAGGTCTCTACCTTGCTTTCCGCTCCCGTCTTTCTTTTAAAGACCCATTTACACCCAATAGGCTTAATGCCTTCAGGTGGTGAAACCAAAGTCCATACTTTATTTTCATACATGGAGTCCATTTCGAATTTCATGGCTTCAAGCCATTTCCCTGAGTCTTTATTACTCATAGCCTGTTCGTAATTCAATGGATCAGCATCATTCATGATGTGTACCTCATCGTCATCCTCTATAAATAGTCCATACCTCTCATGTATCTTCGGTACTCTTCCAGATTTACGAATAGGGTGTTGTACAATAGGTTCTTCTACTTGGTCAGGTACCTGACTTTGATCCGTGGTAATTTGTGGTTCTTGAACTTCTTCAAGATATATCTTACTCCCACTAACCCCTTCATGGATAAACTCCTTTTTCCAGAAGGCAGCATGTTTCGCAACAAACACCTTTTGATCAGTTGGATGATAGAACTAATACCCTAAAGTTTTTTTAGGGTATCCCACAAATCTACACTTATCGGATTTAGTCTGTAGTTTATCATTTTCAAACTTTTTGACATAAGCTGGACAACCCCAAGTCTTAACATGCTTAAGATTTGGTTTCCTCCCCTTCCACATCTCATATGGAGTCTTTGGGACAGATTTGGTAGGTACCTTGTTAATTAGGTATGCAGCCGTTTCTAGGGCATATCCCGAGAAGGAAATTGGAAGGTCGGTAAAATTCATCATAGATCGAACCATGTCCAACAGTGTTCGATTTCTCCTTTCAGATACTCCATTTAACTGTGGTGTACCTGGAGGAGTACATTGTGATATTATACCATTTTCTTTGAGACAATTGAGAAACTCACCGCTTAAGTATTCTCCACCTCGATCTGATCGAAGTATCTTAATACTCTTGCCCGTTTGTTTCTCTACTTCACTTCTGAACTCTTTGAACTTTTTAAATGATTCTGATTTGTATTTCATTAAATACACATATCCAAATCTTGAGTGATCATCAGTGAAAGTAATAAAATAAGAATACCCACCTCGTGCACTTGTTGTCATAGGTCCACAAACGTTTGTGTGAATCAATGCTAACAACTCTGTAACTCTCTCCTTTTCCACTAAAAGAGGATTTAGTCATTTTACCCATGAGACAAGATTCACAAGTTGGATATGATTCATAATCAGATAGCTCTAAGAGCCCATCCTTATGCAACTTGGATAATCTTGTTTCATTGATATGACCGAGTCTACAGTGCCACATATAGGTATAATTAATATCATCTCTTTTCCTTTTCTTAGTTTGTTCAATTTGAAATATATTTTCTTGCAAGTCAAGTATATAAAGTCCATTTCGCAAATTTCCAATACCATATAAAACAACGTCTTTATAAATAGAACAACCATTGTTCTTTATAATAACGTCAAAACCTTCCATATCCAATACAAAAATTGAAATAATATTTTTAATAATATTTAGAACATAATAACAGTTATTAAGATAAATGGACTTGCCTAAAGGCATTGCTAAATAATAAGTTCCTACAGCTAATGCAGCAACCTTTGCTCCATTCCCCACTCGTAGGATCATCTCTTCATTGTTCAGCTTTCTACTTCTGACAAGTCCCTGCACAGTGTTACATATGTGAGACCCACAGCCGGTATCCAACACCCAAGTAGAATTATGACTTTCAGAAAAATTAATTTCAATCACAAACAAACCTTGATTGGAAGTCGAAGCTTCTCCAAGCTTCTTCTCTGCTAGAAACTTCTTGCAGTTCCTCTTCCAATGTCCCGGCTCGTTGCAATGAAAGCACATTCCTTTAGCTGGTTCAGGTTTTTTTTGTTCCTTTTATTTCCCCTTTCCCTTAGCCTTCTTGGATTTCTTCTTTTTAGAAGACACCTTGGGCTTCTTCCTTTTATTGGAAGAATCCACCATCAAGATATGGTTCTTCTTGGATGGAAAGTGACCTTCTGCAGTTTTCAGCATGTTAAGCAGCTCAGGCAAGCTGACATCTAGCTTATTCATTTGAAAATTAACCATAAACTGCGAGAAGGTCTCAGGGAGTGACTGCAAGACCAAGTCTTGACTCAACTCCCCATCCATGACAAACCCAAGCTGTCCAAGGCGTTCAATCAAATTGATCACTTTCAGGACATGAGTCTCGACGACAGTACCCTCGGTCATCCGAGATCGGAAGAGCTCCTTAGATATCTCATATCTAGCAGTCCTACTCTGTTCACTATACAACTCTTTGAGGTGAAGCAGCATAGCAAGAGCATCCATTTTTTCGTGCTGACGCTGAAGCTCGTTATTCATGGATGCGAGCATGATACATTGAGCCACAGATGCATCATCTTGCCACTTATTAAAAGTGGCAATCTCTTTCTCAGAGGCTGTTTCCGAAACAAATTCAGGGGCAGTTGAATTTAGGACATAAGAAATCTTTTCAGCAGTGAGAACAATTCTCAGATTTCTTAGCCAGTCCTCATAATTCGACCCGGTAAGCTTATTTGCATCAAGTATGCTTCGTAGTGAGATTAGTGATTTAGACATTTTTAAAATTTCTGTATATGAAAAGACAACATTTTAGCAAACATTCATTTAATTAATTTTGTATACCAAAATAAATTTAGGACTTTATTTTAAATTGGTATCTCCCACTATTTTCATCAAACTATATTACCCTCACTTATATAGTTCGACAACATCTAATTAAAGATTTGCTAGTGAGATTAAGGATCTCATTTCAAATGTATATAGCCTTGTGGATAGCACAACAAACGATATATAAATAAATAGGTAAACAACTCTTGCCAATTACATCACCATGTAACTCCTTTTATTTTGCCTCTTAAATCATAATGGTCAAGTATGTGCACATCCGAACTAAAATGATTTAAGTTAAGTCCAGCCTAGCACTTCCATAAATTCAAAAAAAAAATGTTCGTCCTTGTGGATAGCACAACAAGACTAAATCGTTCAATTTTCTTGATAAGCATCAAATGTGATTAATTAATATCTTAAATACGCAATACTCGCCTTGTGGATAGCACAACAAGCTCATATTAAATATTTAATACTCTATTAATTTATCATGCCAGAAGGCGACGTTCGATATTCCAAATATCATTGAACGCTTCAGACTTAATATTATTTTTTTGAGGGGTTTGTTATTATTTATCTCATCTTATTTAGCGCGCATGCACATATATATATAAAATACGCATAATTTTATTAAACATGCGAAGCATGTTTGCATAAAATATAATATATATAATATTTAGCATGCAATATAGAATACTATATTCTACCCGGATTGATTATTGACTTTTATAGTTTGGTTCACTAGAGCCACCAAGTGAACCAAAAGGTCAAACTTAGGAGTGCAAGAATTTAAATTTAAACGTAACTATTACATTTAAACCCAAGCTCCATACAAACGGGTCTTCACGCGCTCCTTGCTCCTTGGTCTCCAATTTTTTCAAGATAATTCTAACTATTTCTATTACATTAAACTATTTAATTTAAAGAGAAACCTTGATCAGCAGTCAAGGGGAAGTACATAAGAGAGAGATAGAATTTACATCGAGAAAAAACCAGTGATGACGAGGTATGCATACCCCATTTAATAAAACTCATTCATTCAAGCATTCAACTAAAATAAAATCCAATCACATTGGTCAATAGTCCATAATCAACCCCTATTTATTATCATACATATCACCATATATATCAATAAATAAATATCCATCTCATGAATTAAAACATTCCATATATATACGAGTATCATTTAATGGGCAATTTTAAATTGCATGAAATCCAATTTCAAGATTAAAATAAACTCTTTATTTTAATTATAAAATTATTTAGAATATAATATATAAATATATCATATATATATATATATTTGATATTACCATATATATTATATATATATATATATATAATATAATATAAATTCACGCTTATTTTTTAAAAAGAAGTCACCTTCTTTTATTAAAAGAGTCATGCAAGTTTATTAAAAGAGTCCTTTCCTGATGGGGCACCTTTTTTTTGGAGTAAGAAAAAGACAACGCCTTTTCTTTGCAGAATTCAAGATTAGCGCCCATAAAAAAAAAATTGTGATTCGCCCAAAAAAACAAAGGCCATTTTTTTTTCTTCAAAAAATAATTTTATACAATAAAATTATGTCCAATAAATTATTCTAAATACATACCCATATGTATATGAAATCAAAAATAAATTAATAATTGCATAAAGGTTTGGCTCGGATGCCACTGTTGGGTTTGTACGAAATCATGACGCAATCAAATTGTAAAAATTAGCGGAAGCATGGTATATCAGAGTTTAAAAATTTCTACAAAACAATTACCCGGATCATCCTTTATGCAAATTATTAATTTAAAACGATAAATAAGAAGTTATGGAATCATACCTTTGTAGAACGAAGCTTCCACAGGTACAAGTTCAACTCCTTGTTCTTCGTGATCACCTTGATTTTCTGGGTTAGATTCCTTTCTATGATCAACGTTAGCCACCCAAGTGTTTGGCCTCTAGAGGTGATCCACCAAAAAAGATGAATTATCAAGAAGGATGGTGGTTGGCTTAGTTTTATATCCTCTATAGAAAATGAGTACTCTCCAACAATTAGAATTGCATCATTTTATATCTATTATAAGACTCCTCTTATATAGATATTGGTCAACCCTTCTAATCCTATTAGACATATGATTTCATTTAATTAATTAAACTCCTTTAATTAATTTAGGCTTCCCACCACATTGGGAATAATTAATTAAATTCATTTAATTAATTTGTCTCCTAATCTTATTAGGAATAAATGAGAGTACTAATATTAAATTAATTACTAAACTCCTTTAGAAATTAAAATAATTATAATATTAATAAGACTCCTCTTATTAATTTATATTTAATATTTTTAAAATATTAAATAATAAACATTAAGCTATTTAATTTATTCTATCACCATAGATTAAATTAATTATACTTAATGCATTATTACGATTATGCAATTTCCTTCTTAAATAATTATTCTTCCTTTTATGGTGTGCCCCTTTAGGTTCTCTATATTAAACCAGTTGTGAATAAATCAATTAGAACAATTCTAATCTTATTTAAATAAATAAATTAAACTAATAATCTATTTAAATAAATAATATTTATTCGACAATAGGGATAAGCCTCCCTAGCGATCAACGATTTTCTAGATAATATAGATTTCAACATTAATCATAAAAGAACCCATGAGTAAATAATTACCGTACAATTCAATCCTTCCACCATACAATGTCCCAATTAAATATAAGACATGGAATTACTGTCAAGTCTTATTTTATTTAATTATATGTATTTCGATTAGAAAATGCACAACTCCATTTTATGCAAATTAGAAACTCCTTTCTAATTTCATTCCACCTTCGCCAAGGATTCCTGGGTTGTCATTTAACGAAACACATAGGACATATCTCCTCTTTTACTAAAGGTGGTAGATTCTTTATTAATCATTCATTATCTCCATATGTAACTCATTATACCCAAGCATATCCTTTTATATAACCTAAAGGACTTTAAAGAATAAGTCAAAGTATAACTCATTACATACAAGATACTATGATGATCTCAAGTCCAAGGATCACTTGTACTACTATCACATTAGGAATTCCTATTGACAGGCGAGTAAAACTCCATTAGGTATTCCATAGCGAGTCACGTTCAGTGAACTTATTCTCCAATAAGCACCTTCATACTTGCTTTAGTGTCTCCACACAAATGACCATGAGATCAGTCATCCTCATCCAATGAGCAAGCAACATATGTACCAATCTATCTGAATTTACTAATCCCCATTTTAGTAATCCCACGATTGGGAACTATTTTAGTTTTTATGCTTTTTAAGAATTTAGATCTCATTAGCATGATCTCATCATGATTCTAAAGCATTGCTTAAAACTATGGGTTATTTACATATTATAAAAACAGCACCATGTAGATAATTAAATGCCTTAATTGAATATTTTATTAATAAATAAATAAGATTGTTTACAAAGTATGTGCTTTATCATCATACATGATTGGCTTGTATGCACACTACTATCATGGTCTTCGTTAATCGATCCACGATAACCCAAATGGCATCATATCCCTTCTGTGTGACTGGAAGTCTTACCACAAAGTCCATTGTAATATGCTCTCATTTCCATTCCGGTATTTCCAACGGTTGTAGTAAACCACTCTGCCGCTGGTGCTCTGAATTAACGCGTTGGCAAGTCAGACATTTACTAACGCATTCAACGACTTCACGTTTTAGATTGGGCCACCAAAAATGTTGCATCAAATCCCGGTACATTTTCGTGCCTCCCTGATGAACGAAATATGTCGTATTGTGTGCCTCGTGTAAAATCTCTTCCCTTAACTCGGTTACTGCTGGTATCCACACTCTTCCTTCGAATCTTAAGATACCGTCTTTATCCATTCGGAATCTTTCTTCTTCATTTTCTGTGATCCTCTTTCTTATTTTCTCGCACTCTTCGTCCTTCTCTTGTGATTCCTTTACTCTATCCAACAATGTCGGACGAGCTTCCATTACGAACAACTTTTCTTTAGACCATTCTGGTCCTTTCACTTCTATCTCTAATTTTTCCATTTCTCTTACCAATTCTTCCTGAGTCGTCAAATGAAACAGCTTCTCCCTTCCTTTTCTGCTTAGAGCGTCGGCAACTACGTTTGCCTTACCTGGGTGATAAAGAATATCACAATCATAATCCTGGATCAATTCTAACCACCTTCTCTGACGCATATTCAACTCCTTCTATGTGAAGATATATTTCAGACTCTTGTGGTCCGTGTATATCTCACATTTTTCTCTGTACAAATAATGCCTCCAAATCTTCAACTCAAAAACTACTTCCGCTAACTCTAAGTCATGAGTAGGGTATCATTTTTCATAATCCTTTAATTGTCGTGATGCATACACAATGACCTTGCCGTGCTGCATAAGCACACAACCAAGTCCCTTGTGCGATGCATCACTGTACACCACAAAATTTCCCGCATCATCTGGTAATGATAACACAGGCGCTTCGCTCAATCTTTTCTTCAACTCCTGAAGACTCTCTTCACATTTGTCGGTCCATACAAATTTCACTATCTTCCTCATCAAGTTGGTCAATGGGGTTGCTATCTTAGAAAAATCCTAGATGAATCTTCGATAGTACCCAGCTAACCCTAAGAAACTTCTCACCTCCATCGGTGTTCTTGGTTGCTCCCAATTACTTACTGCCTCAACCTTTGCAGGGTCCACTGAGATTTCATTCTTATCCACTACGTGACCTAAGAATTCAACCTTCTCCATCCAAAATTCACACTTTGAAAACTTCGCATACATCTTCTCCTTCCTTAGCGCTTCCAAAACTATCATCAGATGTTCGGCGTGTTCTTCCTCTGTCTTTGAATAGATCAAAATATCATCAATGAAAACTACTACAAATTTATCCAAGTATGGTTTGAAAAATCGGTTCATCAAGTCCATAAATGCTGCTGGAGCATTAGTCAATCCAAATGACATTACTAAAAACTCGTAATGTCCATAACGGGTTAGAAACGCAGTCTTTGGTATGTCCTCATCCCGTACCTTCAGTTGGTGATAACTTGTCCGTAGGTCTATCTTTGAAAAATACTTCCCTCCTTTCAGTTGATCAAATAAGTCATCTATCCTCGGTAGCGGATATCTGTTCTTCATCGTTACTCTGTTCAATTCTTGATAATCGATACAGAGCCTCATCGATCCGTCCTTTTTCTTAACGAATAACACTGGTGCTCCCCAAGGAGACACACTCGGTCGCACGTAACCTTTATCTAATAACTTTTATAGTTGTATCATCAATTCCTTCATCGCCATACGGTATGGAGCTTTCGAAATCGGTGCCGTTCCCGGTGCTAAGTCTATTACGAATTGGATTTCTCTGTCTGGTGGAAGACCAGGCAGATCGTCCAGAAATACATCTCGAAATTTGTTCATTACGGATATATCCTTAATTTATACTCCCTTTTTTTGATTATCTATAATGTAAGCTAAATAACCCACACATCATTTCCTTAACAATTTCTTGGCCTGCATCATCGTAATACAACACGATTGCTTAAGCGATGAGCTACCATAAAACACTACCTTAAGATTTACTCGGAGTCTGAAGGTTCACACATTTATTCTGACAGTCAATTATCGCAGCATGGTTATACAACCAATCCATTCCCAGTATTAAGTCAAATTCTCCCAATCTAATAGGAATCAAGTATACGCTCAGTTCATGTTCTCTAATGTTTGCGTGACAATTTTGATAAACGTATTTTACAGGGATTACTTCCTTATTTGCAACTTTTATGTTCAAGGGATTTTCTAATCGTTCTCGGGGTGTGTTAAGTCTACTAGAAAATTCTTCAGATACAAAAGAACAGGTGGCACCCGAATCAAATAATACATAAGCATTTATATCATTGATTGGGATTATACCTGACACCACGTCCTTCGCAGCCACTGTGTCCTGGACGGTAATGTTAAAGGTTCTGGCCGTTGGGCAGTTGGATTGTGCCGGACCGCCGATCATCAGTTTGTTCCCTCCTTGTTGGCTGCTACCTCCACCACTTCCCTTCTTCAGGCAGTCCTTAATCCGGTGCTCCGTCGAGCCACATGTAAAGCATCCTTGTATATTTTTTGGTTTCGAGCAGTTGGGCGAGATGTGCCCTTCCTGTCCGCAGTTGTAGCAAGTGCCACGTCCCTTCCAGCACTCGCCCTGGTGATTCTTCCCACACTTCGAGCATCCTTCAGCCTTCTTCTTGAAACCTCCACAAAAATTCCCCGATTGATTGTTGTTGTTTTTGTTGTTATTGTTGTTATTCTCCCACTTCCTTTTACCCAAGTTGCTTTCTCCACTACTGCTTCCTCCAGTACGGTTCTCTCCTCCAGCATTCTTTCCTTTCTTCTCTTTATTGTACAGACTTAAGGCCTCACTGCCACCTTCTGCAATGATCGCCTTCTCCAGCAATGTCGCAAAGGAATCAATTTAAAGAATTGATAACTTATTGAATAGCCACGGCTTCAGCCCTTGTTCAAATCGCCTCGCATTCCTTTCCTCATCTCTAACTTGGTGTTTCGCAAATTGCGCTAGTTCATTAAACTTAGCTGCATACTGCGCCACCGTCATATCACCTTGTTTTAACTCTAAGAATTTCACCTCCATTCGGTTCTTCATACTCTTCGAGAAATAGTTCTCAAAGAATAGTGTCTTAAATCTATCCCATGTTATTGTCCCTTCTCCAGCTCTTTGCTGATTCGCCTCCCACCAATAGTTCACTTCGCCCCTCATCATGTACATAGCAAATACCATCTTCTGGTCTTCACCCATGCGAGCTATAGTGAAAGCCTTCTCTATTTCCTTGATCCAGGTTTGCACAATTATCGGGTTAGTAGTTCCCTCGAACTCTGGGGGTCCTATACTTCTA
Organism: Panax stipuleanatus; assembly: GCA_020205555.1. Lineage (NCBI taxonomy): Eukaryota > Viridiplantae > Streptophyta > Magnoliopsida > Apiales > Araliaceae > Panax > Panax stipuleanatus. Next base: position 18,168,068 of record CM035119.1, on the reverse strand, counting down.
AAGTCTTTAAAAGTTGTTACTGGCACAGCTTGAGGGTTTGGGCGAACGGGTTCGTTGTTCCTTCCCATAAGAGCTTCTCCTAACAGATCAACTAGCTTCTGGATCGGGTCTACTTATTCCCTCTCGTTATTAACTGATTCCTCGGGTGTGCAGTCAATCTACGTCTTGGTGCCATTATCTGCATCATAAATTTTCATTCTATTATTATTCAAGTATATTACTTAAGTATTTCTTTTAATACTAAAAGAATAAATTTATAACACGTTTTTGAAATAACTTCATTTATATTCATATGCCAAATCGTTTCATTACATGATTTTTCCTAGCATATTTCTATAAATGTTATCACATATATCCCCTAATATCACAAAAGACGGGGAACACTAACATACTACCATACTACCCCTCTAACAAATGCTTACTTGGGGTTTACATCACTATCCCACAGTTTACACAAAAAGTTGGGATTACAACATAGTATATACATCACATAAGATAAATACTACAAACTACTACTAGTCTAGCTAAGGGTCTCATCCCATCATCCCACGCTCCATCGCGCTCTTATACTCGATCTATGCTATGTATGCTACCAGCTCTCGGCTAAAAGTATGTAGGGTCTTTCCCTGCTCCGCTGGGTAGTGGTACACACCGTAATCACCCTTTCAATTGCCGAATGGAACACGTACCCCATCTTGGTCATCTTCCTTTTCTTACATCTGATCTCATCCTCCAGGTCGTCAGCCCTCTAATTAGCCGCCTCCCACTTCTCCTCGAAGTGTATCCTATCCATCACCTCCAACTCTAGCTGAGTACGGAGTGCTTCCTTCTCTGTCTTCTCGCTCAATTCCCTCTACTTGACTTCTTCTAGCTTCCCTACCAGATTTACATTTCTCGACACCGACCTGTGGAATAGGGTTCCCATCTGGAACCCTGCCCCCCTACGATAAGCAATCTCCACCTCTAACTCTTGTATGGCCAGCTTCTGAAACTCAAACTCTCTCTCCTCGGCCTCCAGCTCCTGGACTCTGCAGTCCAACTCTAGAATACGCTCCTCGTACTCACCCAGCATATGCTCCTCTAGGTTAGGCTTGTAGAAGTCCTCCATGGGCTCCTCCTCTACAGGCTCGTCTTCCATAGGCTCCTCCTCGGGGTCAAACTCCACCTCAATCTCATCCTCGTCGTCAGACTCGGATGGTTCAACAGCCTGCACTGGCACAGCCTCTAAGGGTGCCTCGTACACTACGTGTATATCTCTAGGCTCCTCCTCGGCCACTCTACTAGGTACACCTGTGTTTATCATCCTACAATCACAATACAAGACAAACAAACAGCAAATCCATTAGAATGTTAAATAAAATATAAGTTTATTATATAGAATGAAGTTACTTTTCATAACACGCTAAGTCTCGTTGTAGAGAAAACTCTATGTGAGTTCTATCCCTTTCAAACTTCTAAATTCTCCTAAGTTATTATCTAAGGACACTCGCTCCTAAGGTTTATAACTACAGCTCTGATACCAACCTGTGGCGCCCCCAAATTCGGACCGCCACTTGGTCACTCAAATTCGGTTCGTCAAGTTCTACAATCTCATACAATAATAATAATACGTCTAAATGTCGTATCGCATAGCGGAATAAATACACAACTACTATCGAATAGATTATATTTAATTAATATAATTTATTCACGTCCCAAGGTCTTGTAACTTAAACATCGATTACATAGCTTAAACATACCTTAAGCATATATAACCCTAACTAGTACATAATAGAATAAGTACTTATTACAACCATAAAGTTCTACATAAATAAAGCTACTCTGTAGACTTTCCATTGCCCTTCTCGGTGCCCGAAGGTCCGCCCTGCTCGGCCTTAACTGAAATGTTTTAGGGAAAAGCAAGAATGAGCAACGAGTTTGCTCAGCAAGTAATATAAAAGCAAGGATGAGTATTTTAGTTCTCGAGTCCAACAGTGCATAGTAATGTATGATAGTTCAAGGATAACAAGAATATCAACAATTTTCAATAACAGTCACTAAGGACAGAATAATATCAATATGATTCAACGATAAATCAATTTAAGAATTCAAGATAACTGAATACTGAGCAGTCACTAAGGACTATGAACTTCTACTAGAATTAACAGTAATATACTGAAAATCCAATAAAACAAGTACAACAGGTGATCAACCTAAAGTACCCTATATTATTCATAACATTTAATCATACTTAAGTGCGCACGTCGGTCTCCCGACAAATATATATCCCTTTCAAAGAAGGTTGTTCAACTCAGCTAACACAAGAATTTTGCACCATTCAATTGGTTTGGACAGCTTTCTAATCATGTTATAAGTCTAGCCGAATCAATTGGCATAGACGGCTCTTTAAATGAATAAGCGAACAATTATAAGTTCAATTCTCGAACCAAAGTTCAAGAATAAGCAACTCTATTATGACGCCCCCAAATTCGTGACTGCCACTTGGTCGCTCGAATTCGGTTCGTCACATGCTCATGGTAATACATCACAATAATAATAACTAAATATCACACAGTCACAGCAGAAAATCTAATCTAGAATAATTTACAATGATTTATTATAATTATTTCCCCAAGTCTCGCAACCTACAGTACTTAATAGATTACATAATAATATCAATTAACGACTTATTACATAATCTAACTTAAGCTTAAACATAATCAAATCCAGTCTTACTACATCATCTTAATATAACATTAAAATATTTAAAACATAAAAGAGACAAGCTAGTTGGTAGCCTTGCCTTTGCCCTTATCAACACCCGAAGGTTCGCCATGCTCTGCCTTAACTGAAATGTTTTAGGGAAAAGCAAGAATGAGCACAAATTGCTCAGCAAGTAATATAATTCTCAATTCTAGAAAAGGGTATAGCAAGGTTTGATAATTCAAGGATAACAAGAATATCAACAGTTTTTAATAACAGTCGCTAAGGACAGAATACTATCAATGTGATTCAATAATAAATCAATTCAAGATTTTAAGATAACTAAATACTGAGCATTCACTAAGGACCATGAACTTCTACTAGAATTAACAGTAATAAACTGAAAATCCAACAAAAATAGGTACAACAGGTGATCAGCCTAAAGTACCATCGTTATGCATAACAATCAATCATACTCAAGTGTGGACGTCGGTTCTCCGACAAATATATATTCCCTTCAAAGAAGGTTGGTCTTCTCAGTCAAATACAAGATCCTGCACCAATCAATTTGTTTTGAGTCGCTTTTCAATAATATAAGTCTAGCCGAATCAAATGGCATAGACACTTTCACAATATTCAAGAATAATACCAAGTTCAACATGAATAATAGCTTTAATGAAATAAGAGTTCAAGTATGCTAATTCAATTCAAACGATTAAGTAAAGAAACTAGTTTGCAATATACAAGGATAGAATACTTGCATAACGTAAATGCGTCGGTTAGGATACTTGCATTCAAAGAGATAAGGTTTAGATACTTGCACCGTAAAAGAGTGTAAGTTAGGAAACTTGTCGTATGCGTAGTTTACTCACGTAAAGCTAGCCAACACTTTCGAATTTCTATCATAATATAGTTACGTATATATATGATATTCATTAGTCATATAATTTAACTTCACATTTTATTTTCGAATATACGATCAACACATAAGCTAAGTTTTAACCTAGCTACACAGTTATATAGAATATAATTTCTATCCTTAACTTTCCTCCTTTAGAGTTTAAACACATTCTCATATCATATAAGATCGCAACATTTAGCAAACATGCTCTCATATTATTAATAACACATAAGACTACAAGCAATACTAAAATATATTTCATTTTAGCAAGTTATGGCATTCTCATAAGTTAATCGTCAAAATCAGATTCACCTATATCACATAGTATATATACATGTTAAAGAGTCTTTTTATATTCGTTCAACCCTTTCACAACCAATTTACAAGATATAGGCTCTATGTTAATACTTTTGACGACTTATGGTCATTCAAGGTCATGAAACCACGAAGTTATCATGCTTGTCATGTACACACATAAGGTGGTCGTGTAACGTGTTCTAGGCATGTTCATGAATATCTTTACCACACACATATTACTAGCATTGTTATTCGTTTTCAAATCATGCTTCATTTAGTCTTTATGGCACCTAGCATGGTATGTACACATGTATATATATGTATGACACATTAGTGAGGTTTAAAAACATTATCGAACATGTTCACAATGATCAGGATCTAGACTTCGATATAACATGTCAAGATTTACGTTCAAAACTTATACTTTCACTACTAAAGTTCATTTAACGCGATCCACGTGCTCATGTTACCTTATAAAATCTATATATTCAAGTTAACATGTATTACATGTGATTCTAGGTCATGTAAGCATGTTTGCAAAATCAGTACCTCAATGTGTCACACACATGTCAAAGTTTGTTTCATAAAACTTCCATTTTCGTTCGAAATGTTTACTAATCGAAGTTTAGCATGCTCATGTCATACTATGAAACATGTATACACAAGTCAATATTCATTTCATACATTTCTAAGCTGCTCTACCACGTATCAAAAATCAGAATATAGTTATGCTTTATAATGTTAATGATTGTTTAAGAAACTTTAAGTTCGTTTCCAAAATTCTAAGTTTATCTTGAAGTCTATAACTTTATCATTCATGCATGCAATCTTAGTAAAACAAGTTCTCTTTTACGTCTAGGTATACTCATACATATGTTACTCATGCTAGCAAGCTGGTTCAAGTAGCAGTCTAATTATCTAGCACTCACAGCATTAACAAAAATCAGAATCTGGTGCAGGGTACAGGCGCAGCTGCGCTGCGCCTCAGTTCACAACCGGCGCAGCTGCGCTGTTGCTTGAACCGAAATGAAATCTTCTGCTTCGGCAGAGAGCAAAGCCAATTTCTAAATTCCACAACCAATTCGATTGTAATCAGTTATATTATAGTTTAAACATGTATATAAGCTAATATATCAACTATGTAACAACTAACAAGCATTACTTGATTTCATAATCATGAATTCCATACTCAATTCAAGAATCAAAGTTTTGACAGAAAATAAGAAATGGAGTTTTGACAGAAATGAAAATGAAGAACATGAATCATGGAATTATACCTTTGCTATGAATTGAGCTTGTTAAATTTGAATTCCCAACTCTTTGTGAATTCTCTTGCTATCAACTCACAGTATACTCTCAATCCAATACTTAGACAAAAATCTCAGCAAATGAATAGAGAAGAGAAGAGCCATTATTTATAGAAGAATTTCATAACCAGACAATGCAATCTACCCATGAATCAAACCAACGAAAAATTGATTTGTATGGAGGTTAAGAGATGGTAGGAAATTGGTTGTTAGAACCCATCATGATTCCCACTCCCTTGCTCATCATGAGCTATGAAATACTAAGTTTGAGGAAGAAATAGGGAGTAGACTAGCTTGGAGCATTCACGTGTGCAAGGATTATGACTATCAATATGGGACAAGAGAATGCAGCTCAGCCATTGGTCAATATGGATTCATACAACACTTATGTTATATACATAATATCTACACTTAGGTTGTAATTTTAATGTCACAATGTAATTCACATAATAATACTTCAATGTAGTAAATGTAATTCATACATATATAATCCATGTACACTTTTATCATACTGGTATAGTCTTTTCAGATATTATCACACTATACTGTCTCCTTTATTATTAAATTGTATTCATCAACAAGTGATTACAATATATTCATGATATATCATTTTAATGTATACTTACTCACATTGTCACATAGGTATTAATCATGTAGCTCACATAGTTTAATTAATCTTAATACATGGTCCATATGTGTAATATATTCACATTGCATTATATAACATAGTTTATGTATACATGCATGGTCACACTTAAGTGTCTCTCTATACTATAATATAGTCGTATTCCATATACTTTATATTATTGCATGCTTGTACATAACAATCAATATAATCTTATTATATTAATAACTTACTTATTTGTTTTATTATTCATAATGCCAAATAAATAAATTATTTACCTTATCAATTAATTAACAATAATATTAATTAATCCATTCCTCATCGATTATTAATAACACCTAATTAATAATCATAGGATTAATTATCACATTAACAAGTATAATTCCCAGCATATTTATAACCAAGTGTTTTATTATTATTATTATATTCCTTGCAATAATAATAATTATATATTATTAATCAATCAAAATTATTATTCCACAACAATTAATTAATATTCTACGATAACAATTAATTAATATTCTACAATAGCAATTAACAATTAATATAGATTAATTATTTACTTAATAATTCATTCGTTAATTAATATAATCATTTATAATCCTCATCACTGTGCCACACAAGGCTATCAACGAGTTTATCGCAAACTCCATAAATTTCTCAATTATTATAATTATTCAATTTTTATATAATTGAATTAATTCATCTCATAACGCATAATCATTTATATATGAATAAATATTCACTTCCATTAATATATTCATTTATTAATATATGGAAATTCTCGGGTATTACATCCTCTCCCCCCCCCCCTTATAAAAAATTTCGTCCCGGAATTGCTACAAGGTTACACAAATAGATGGGGATAATCCCTCATCATCCTATCTTCTAACTCCCACGTTGCCTCCTCGACAACGTGGTTACGCCAAAGTACTTTTACAAATGAAATAATTTTATTTCTCAAAGTTTGTTCTTTCCTATCTAATATCTGGACAGGAATTTCTTCATACGCCAAGTTCTTCTCCACTTGAATGGGCTCGTAAGAAATCACGTGCTTGTAGTCGGCCTTGTATGGTCGCAACACAGAAATGTGAAACACGTTGTGGATGTGCTCCAACTCGGGTGGTAACACAACTTTGTATGCCAGTTCGTCCACTCGCTTCAGTATCTCAAACGGTCCTATGAATCTTAGACTCAACTTTTCTTTCTTGTCGAAACGAATTTTTCCCTTCCATGGAGATACCTTCAAGAATACGAAACTGCCGACTTTAAAGTCTCGGTCCTACCGATGCAAATCTGCATACTTTTTCTGGCAGTTTTGAGCTGCTACTAATCTGGCTCTTATCACTGTCACCACGTCTGCGGTTTGTTGAACTAACTCTGGTCCTAGTATTCGTCGCTCTCCGACTTCGTCCCAACATAATGGCGTTCTGCACTTTCTTCCGTAAAGAGCTTTGTACGGTGGCATGCCGATAATCGCATGGTAACTATTATTATACCCAAATTCGACTAAGGGCAGGTGATCGTCCTAATTTCCCTTAAAATCCATCACGCATGTCCTAAGCATGTCCTCCAGCATTTGTATCGTTCGCTCACTCTGTCCGTCGGTCTAAGGTTGGTAAGCAGTACTCAACCTCAACTGTGTTCCCATTCTCTCTTGTAAACTCTTCCAAAAATTTGACGTGAAGCGCGGATCTCGATCAGAGACAATTGATACCGGCACTCTATGTCGTAAAAAAACAATCTCCTTTATGTACAGACTCGCTAATTGGTTCAAACTGTAGCGGATCTTGATTGGTAGAAAATGTGCGGTCTTCGTTAGTCGATCCACGATAACCCAAATAGCATCATAACCTTTCTGTGTAACTGGAAGTCCTACCACAAAGTCCATGGTAATATGCTCCCATTTCCACTCTGGTATTTCTAACGGTTGTAGTAAACCACTCGGCCGTTGATGCTCTGCTTTAATGCGTTGGCAAGTCAAACATCTACTGACGCACTCTGCGACTTCCCGTTTCAAATTGGGCCACCAAAAATGTTGCCTTAGATATCGGTACATCTTTGTGCCTCCCGAATGAACGGATATCGTATTGTGTGCCTCGTGCAAAATCTCTTCCCTCAACTCGGTTACCGCTGGTACCCACACTCTTCCTTCGAATCTTAAGATACCGTCTTTATTCATTCAGAATTTCTCTTCCTCATTTTCTGTGATCCTCTTTCGGATTTTCTCACACTCTTCATCCTTTTCCTGGACTTCCTTCACTCTATCCAACAACGTTGGACAAGCTTCCATTACAATTAACTTCTTACCAGACTTTTCTGGTCCTTTCACTTCTATCTCCAATTTCTCCATCTCTCTTATCAATTCTTCTTGAGTCGTTAAATTAAATAACTTTTCCCTTCCTTTCCTGCTCAGAGCGTCGGCAACCACGTTTGCCTTTCCCGGGTGATAAAGAATATCGCAGTCATAGTCTTTGATTAATTCTAACCACTTTCTCTGCCGCATGTTCAACTCCTTCTGTGTGAAGATATATTTCAGACTCTTGTGGTCCGTGTATATCTCGCATTTTTCTCCGTACAAATAATGCCTCCATATTTTTAACTCAAAAACTACTGCCGCTAACTCTAAGTCGTGAGTAGGGTATCATTTTTCGTAATCCTTCAATTGTCGTGATGCATATCCAATGACCTTGTCGTGCTGCATAAGCACACAGCCAAGTCCCTTGTGCGATGCATCACTATACACCACAAAATTTCCGGCATCATCTGGTAATGATGATACAGGTGCTTCGCTCAATTTCTTCTTTAACTCCTGAAAACTCTCTTCATATTTGTCGGTCCATACAAATTTCACCGTTTTTCTAGTCAAATTGGTCAACGGGGTTGCTATCTTAGAAAAATCTTGGATGAATCTTCGATAGTACCCAGCTAACCCTAAAAAGCTTCTCACCTCCGTCGGTGTTCTCGGTTGTTCCCAATTAATTACTGCTTCAACCTTCGCAGGGTCTACTGAGATTCCATCCTTATCCACCATGTGACCAAAGAATTGAACCTTTTCCATCCAAAATTTGCACTTAGAAAATTTCGCATACATCTTCTCCTTCCTTAGTGCCTCTAAAACAATCTTCATATGTTCGGCGTGTTCTTCCTCTGTCTTCGAGTAGATCAAAATGTCGTCGATAAAAACCACTACAAATTTATCCAAGTATGGCTTGAAAACTCGATTCATCAAGTCCATAAATGCTGCCGGAGCATTAGTCAATCCAAATGACATTACCAAAAACTCGTAGTGTCCATAACGGGTTCGAAACGCAGTCTTTGGTATGTCCTCATCCCTCACTTTCAGTTGGTGCTATCCTATTCGTAGGTCAATTTTCGAGAAACACTTTGCTCCCTTCAGTTGATCAAACAAGTCGTCTATCCTCGGTAGCGGATATCGGTTCTTGATCGTTACTCTGTTCAATTCTCGATAATCGATATAGAGCCTCATCGATCCGTCCTTCTTCTTAACGAATAGTACTGGTGCTCCCCAAGGAGAAACACTCGGTCAAATGTAACCCTTATCCAATAATTCTTGAAATTTTATCATCAATTCCTTCAATTCTACTGGCGCCATACGATGTGGAACTTTCAAAATCGGTGTCATTCCCGGTGCTAAGTCTATTACGAATTCAATTTCTCTGTCTGGCGGAAGACCAGGAAGATCGTCCGAAAACACATCTTAAAATTCATTCACTACGAATATATCCTTAATTTCTACTCCCTTTTTTCGAGTATCAACAATGTAAGCTAAATAACCTACACATCATTTCCTTAACAATTTCTTGGCCTGCATCATCGTAACGCAACACGATTGCTTAAGCGATGAGCTACCATAAAACACTACCTTAGACTTATTCAGAGTCTGAAGGTTCACACACTTGTTCTGACAGTCAATAATCGCAGCATGGTTATATAACCAATCCATCCCCACTATTACGTCAAATTCTCCCAGTCTAATAGGAATCAAGTCTACGCTCAGTTCATGTTTTCTAATATTCGCGCGATAATTTCGATAAACGTATTCTACAGGGATCACTTCCTTATTAGCAACTTCTATGATCAAAGGATTTTCTAATCGTTCTCGGGGTGTAATAAGTTTACTAGCAAATTCTTCAGATATAAAAGAACAGGTGGCACCCGAATCAAATAATACATAAGCATTTATATCATTGATTGGGATTATACCTAACACCACGTCCTTCGCAGCCACGGCGTCCTGGACGGTCATGTTAAAGGTTCTGGCGGTTGGGCGGTTGGATTGTGCCGGCCCGCTGATCATCAGCTTGTTGCCTCCTTGCTGATTGCTACCCCCGCCACTTCCCTTCTTTGGGCAGTCCTTAATTCGGTGCTCCATCGAGCCACACGCAAAGCATCCTTGTATCTTCTTTGGTTTCGGGCAGTTGGGCGAGATGTGCCCTTCCTGTCCGCAGTTGTAGCAAGTGCCACGTCCCTTCCACCACTCGCCCTGATGATTCTTCCCACACTTTGGGCATCCTTCAGCCCTTTTCTTGAAACCTCCACGAAAATTCCCTGATTGATTATTGTTGTTTTTGTTTTTGTTGTTGTTCTCCCACTTTTTCTTTCCCAAATTACTTCCTCCACTGCTTCTTCCTCTAATACGATTCTCTCCTCCAGTATTCTTTCCCTTCTTTTCCTTGTTATACAGACTTAAGGCCTCACTGCCACCTTCCACAATGATTGCCTTTTCCAGTAATGTTGCAAAGGAATCAATTTGAAGAACTGATACCTTATTGAATAGCCACGACTTCAACCCTTGTTCGAAGCGTCTAGCCTTCCTCTCTTCATCACCAACTTGGTGCTCCACAAATCGCGCTAGTTCGGTAAACTTAGCTACGTACTGCACCACCGTCATGTCACCTTGTTTTAGTTCTAAGAACTTCACCTCCATCCGATTCTTCATACTTTTCGAAAAGTAATTCTCGAAGGACAGCGTCTTAAACTTATCCCAAGATATTATCCCTTCTCCAGCTCTTTGTTGATTAGCCTCCCACCAATAGTTCGCTTCTCCCCTCATCATGTATGTAGAAAATACCGTCTTCTGATCTTCGCCTACGCGAGCTATAGTGAAAGCTTTTTCGATCTCCTTGGTCCACGTTTGTGCGACGATGGGGTCGGTAGTTCCCTCGAATTCTGGGGGTCCTACACTCTTAAAGTCTTTAAAGGTTGTTACTGGCACAGCCTGAGGGTTTGGGCGAACGGGTTCATTGTTCCTTCCCCTTAATGCCTCTCCTAACAGGTCTACCAGTTTTTGAATCGGGTCTACTTATTCTCTCTCATTGTTCACTGACTCCTCAGGTGCAGTTAATCTACATCTGGGCGGCATTATCTGCAACACAAATTTTTATTTTATTATTATTCAAGTATATTACTTAAGTATTTCTTTTAATACTAAAAGAATAAATTTATAACACATTTCTGAAATAAACTTCATTTATATTCATATGCCATTTCATTTCATTACATGATTATCCTAGCATACTGCTATAAATGTCATCACGTATATCCCCTAATACCACAAAAGACGGGGAAAATACCAACCTACTACCATACTACCCCTCTAACAAAAGCTAACACGGGGTTTACATCACTATCCCACATCTTACACAAAAGATCTGGATTACAACATAGAATGTACAACACATAAAGATAAATGCTACTAACTACTACTAGACTATCTAAGGGAATCTCATCCCATCATCCCGCTCTCCACTGCGCTCTTGTACTCCAACTGTGCTATATACGCAACCAGCTCTCGGCTCAAAGTATGTAGAGTCTGTCGTTGTTCTGCCGGGTAGTGGTACACACCATCAATCACCCTCTCAAAAGCTGAACGGAACACATACCCCATCTTGTTCATCTTTCTCTTCTTACATCTGACCTCGTCCTCTAGGTCGTCAGCTCTCTCATTGGCCGCTTCCCACATCTCCTCGAAGTGTATCCTATCCATCACCTCCAACTCTAGCTGAGTACGGAGTGCCTCTTTCTCAGTTTTCTCACTCAATTCTCTCTGTTTTACTTTTTCCAGCTTCCCTGCTATATCTATATTTCGAGCCAATGAATTGTGAAACAGAGTCCCCATCTGGATCCCTGCCTCCCTACGGTAGGCAATCTCCACCTCTAACTCCTGCAGGGCCAGCTTCCTCTGGTGTTCCTCGTCCTTCAGTTTCTAGAACTCTGACTCTCTCTCTTGGGCCTCTGCCTCCAGCTCCTGAACCCTGCAGTCTAACTCTAGGATCCGATCCTCATACTCTCCTAGCATCTGCTCCTCTACAGTAGCCTCATCAGAGTCCTCTACTGGCTCATCCTCCATCGGCTCGTCCTCCATCGGCTCCTCCTCTGGATCAGACTCTATCTCAATCTCGTCCTCGTCGTCAGACTCGAACGGTGCAACAGTCTACACTGGTGTAGCCTCTAGGGGTGCCTCGTACACTACATGTATATCCCTGGGCTCCTCCTCTGCCACTCTACTAGGTACACCTGTGTCTGTCATCCTACAATCACAAACACAAGACAAACAAACATCAACTCCATTAGAATGTTAAATAAAACATAAGTTCATTGTATAGAATGAAGTTACATTTCATAACCCGCTAAGTCTTGCTCTAGGGAAAACTCTATGTGAGTTTTATCTCCTTTCCAACTTCTAAGTCGCCTAAGTTATAGTCTAAGGACACTCGTTCCTATGGTTTATAACTACAGCTCTGATACCAACCTATGACGCCCCCAAATCCGTGACCGCAATTTGGTCTCTCGAATTCGGTTCGTCACGTGCTCATGGTAATACATCACAATAATAATAACTAAATATCACACAATCACAGCGGAAAATCTAATCTAGAATAATTTACAATGATTTATTATAATTATTCCCCCAAGTCTCACAACCTACAATACTTAATAGATTACATAATAATATCAATTAACGACTTATTATAAAATCTAACTTAAGCTTAAACATAATCAAATCCAGTCTTACTACATCATCTTAATACAACATTAAAATATTTAAAACATAAAAGAGACAAACTAGTTGGTAGCCTTGCCCTTGCCCTTATCAACGCCCGAAGGTTCGCCATGCTCTGCCTTAACTGAAATGTTTTAGGGAAAAGCAAGAATGAGCACAAATTGCTCAGCAAGTAATATAATTCTCAATTCTAGAAAAAGGTATAGCAAGGTTTGATAATTCAAGGATAACAAGAATATCAACAGTTTTCAATAACATTCGCTAAGGATAGAATACTATCAATGTGATTCAATAATAAATTAATTCAAGATTTCAAGATAACTAAATACTGAGCAGTCACTAAGGACCATGAACTTCTACTAGAATTAACAGTAATAAACTAAAAATCCAACAAAAATAGGTACAACAGGTGATCAGCCTAAAGTACCATCGTTATGCATAACAATCAATCATACTCAAGTGTGCACGTCGGTTCTCCGACAATTATATATTCCCTTCAAAGAAGGTTGTTCTTCTCAGTCAAATACAAGATCCCGCACCAATCAAATGGTTTTGGGTCACTTTTCAATAATATAAGTCTAGTCGAATCAAATGGCATAGACACTTTCACAATATTCAAGAACAATACCAAGTTCAACATGAATAATAGCTTTAATGAAATAAGAGTTCAAGTATGCTAATTCAATTCAAACGATTAAGTAAAGAAACTAGTTTGCAATATACAAGGATAGAATACTTGCATAACGTAAATGTGTCGGTTAGGATACTTACATTCAAAGAGATAAGGTTTAGATACTTGCACCGTAAAAGAGTGTAAGTTAGGAAACTTGCCTTATGCGTAGTTTACTCACGTAAATTTAGCCGACACTTTTGAATTTCTATCATAATATAGTTACGTATATATATGATATTCATTAGTCATATAATTTAACTTCATATTTTATCTTCGAATATACGATCAACACATAAGCTAAGTTTTAACCTAGCTACACAGTTATATAAAATATAATTTCTATCCTTAACTTTCCTCCTTTAGAGTTTAAACACATTCTCATATCATATAAGATCGTAACTTTTAGCAAACATGCTCTCATATTATTAATATCACATAAGACTACAAGCAATACTAAAATATATTTCATTTTAGCAAGTTATGGCATTCTCATAAGTTAATCGTCAAAATCGGATTCACCTATATCACATAGTATATATACATGTTAAAGAGTTTTTTTATATTCGTTCAACCCTTTCACAACTAATTTACAGGATATAGGCTCTGTGTTAATACTTTTGACGACTTACGGTCATTCAAGGTCATGAAACCACGAAGCTATCATGCTTGTCATGTACACACATAAGGTGGTCGTGTAACATGTTCTAGGCATGTTCATGAATATCTTTACCACACACATATTACTAGCATTGCTATTGGTTTTCAAATCATGCTTCATTTAGTCTTTATGGCACCTAGCATGGTATGTACACATGTATATATATGTATGACACATTAGTGAGGTTTAAAAACATTATCCAACATGTTCACAATGATCAGGATCTAGACTTCGATATAACATGTCAAGATTTACGTTCAAAACTTATACTTTCACTACTAAAGTTCATTTAACGCGATCCACGTGCTCATGTTACCTTATAAAATCTATATATTCAAGTTAACATGTATTACATGTGATTCTAGGTCATGTAAACATGTTTGCAAAATCAGTACCTCAATGTGTCACACACATGTCAAAGTTTGTTTCATAAAACTTCCATTTTCGTTCGAAATGTTTACTAATCGAAGTTTAGCATGCTCATGTCATACTATAAAACATGTATACACAAGTCAATATTCATTTCATGCATTTCTAATCTGCTCTACCACGTATCAAAAATCAGAATATAGTTATGCTTTATAATGTTAATGATTGTTTAAGAAACTTTAAGTTCGTTTCCAAAATTCTAAGTTTATCTTGAAGTCTATAACATTATCATTCATGCATGCAATCTTAGTAAAACAAGTTCTCTTTTACGTCTAGGTATACTCATACATATGTTACTCATGCTAGCAAGCTGGTTCAAGTAGCAGTCTAACTATCTAGCACTCACAGCATTAACAAAAATCAGAATCTGGTGCAGGGTACCGGCGCAGCTGCGCTGCGCCTCAGTTTACAACCGGCGCAGCTGCGCCGTTGCTTGAACCGAAATGAAATCTTCTGCTTCGGCAGAGAGCAAAGCCAATTTCTAAATTCCACAACCAATTCGATTGTAATCAGTCATACTATAGTTTAAACATGTATATAAGCTAATATATCAACTATGTAACAACTAACAAGCATTACTTGATTGCATAATCATGAATTCCATACTCAATTCAAGAATCAAAGTTTTGACAGAAAACAAGAAATGGAGTTTTGACAGAAATGAAAATGAAGAACATGAATCATGGAATTATACCTTTGCTATGAATTGAGCTTGTTAAATTTGAATTCCCAACTCTTTGTGAATTCTCTTGCTATCAACTCACAGTATACTCTCAATCCAATACTTAGACAAAAATCTCAGCAAATGAATAGAGAGGAGAAGAGCCATTATTTATAGAAGAATTTCATAACCAGACAATGCAATCTACCCATGAATCAAACCAACGAAAAATTGATTTGTATGGAGGTTAAGAGATGGTAGGAAATTGGTTGTTAGAACCCATCATGATTCCCACTCCCTTGCTCATCATGAGCTATGAAATACTAAGTTTGAGGAAGAAATAGGGAGTAGACTAGCTTGGAGCATTCACGTGTGCAAGGATTATGACTATCAATATGGGACAAGAGAATGCAGCTCAGCCATTGGTCAATATGGATTCATACAACACTTATGTTATATACATAATATCTACACTTAGGTTGTAATTTTAATGTCACAATGTAATTCACATAATAATACTTCAATGTAGTAAATGTAATTCATACATATATAATCCATTTACACTTTTATCATACTGGTATAGTCTTTTCAGATATTATCACACTATACTGTCTCCTTTATTATTAAATTGTATTCATCAACAAGTGATTACAATATATTCATGATATATCATTTTAATGTATACTTACTCACATTGTCACATAGGTATTAATCATGTAGCTCACATAGTTTAATTAATCTTAATACATGGTCCATATGTGTAATATATTCACATTGCATTATATAACATAGTTTATGTATACATGCATGGTCACACTTAAGTGTCTCTCTATACTATAATATAGTCGCATTCCATATACTTTATATTATTGCATGCGTATACATAACAATCAATATAATCTTATTATATTAATAACTTACTTATTAATATACGACTTGTTTGATCAACTGAAGGGAGAAAATAATAGTACAAGTTTTCCATAAATTTCCATAAATTTATGGAAAACAAGTCGTCCATAAATTTCTCAATTATTATAATTATTCAATTTTTATATATTTGAATTAATTCATCTCATAACGCATAATCATTTATATATGAATAAATATTCACTTCCATTAATATATTCATTTATTAATATTTGGAAATTCTCGGGTATTACATCTATTCTATTTATGAGGTATTATGTCATAGGATAAGAATCATGCTTTCAATTATTTACTTGTATAACCAATAATAGTACAAGCTCCAGTAATGCTTAATAAAGAGTAGGGTTTAAGTACTTGCTTACGATATCCGTTGAATAAAGTAATGCAGGATTTAGGATACTTGCCTTATGCGTAGTCTATCCATGAAAAGCTAAATCAACACTTTTTGAATCCCTATCGTAATATAGTTATGCGTATAGGATATTCATTAGTTACATATACTTATACATGATATGTAAGTTTAAACGCATACATAAACGTCTAACTTAGTTGTACATTCTTTACATACTTCAGTATACATCTTGCGTACTTATAGCACAAAAGTTTAGTTTATAAATCACCATGAAGTCAAATAACATAGTTTCAAATCATTGCTTTATAGTTTGTAGATACCTTTTGGAGTTAACATTCAACAGTTTATACACATATATCAACATACTTTTATTACACATGTTTATCCATGTATTCGACACACATTTAAAATCATAGATGTATAACCTTAGAAATACCTTGGCAAAACTTAGTTCCATAAAGTTACTATATGCTTGAACACTTAAAACATTGCTTGAGCCATATATAATAGCTTAAGGCATTCTTACATGCATGTTGAGGAACTAGGTTTGGTCTTTTCTATTTACTTTCAAAAATGGATAGTTCTATTCATAAATCTTCATTTTACAAAGCCAAGAAGGCTTGTTATGTCAAAGACTAACCATAGTACTCATTAAACCATATAATAATGCTAAACAGTCTTTACTACGCATGCTTGCATGTATTTTATTCAACATAACTTTACTCTTTGAAAACTTGTTCTAAGCAACATTGAGTAGTGTACATATTTGTCTTAAGAAATCTCATGTTAAACAAATTAACTATGCAAAGCATTTTGAAACCACATTTCATATGTATTCATAAAACTAACTAAGTTTTGAATACATGCTAAAAATTAGATTTCAAAAAGGCGTAAGGTTTTAAAACATAACAGCATAAATCTTGGTTTCTTGGTCACCCCCCGCCGAGGCGGGTAAATGAACCATAGGAGGCTCGCCGGGGCGGCATTGGCAAAAAATTCCTCTGGCCACCCCCCCGCCAGGGCGGTACTTTGGCTTATAGGAGGCGCGCCGGGGCGGGCATAGCCATACCAGTTCAAAAATTCTTTCCCCTGCTACGAACCAACTTTCCTAAATCACAATCAAACATCAAATTTAAGCATACCCACTATGTATAAACTCCATAAACTTACTATACAACATACATAGCATGATTCTAACAAACTCAGCTCATCAATTTGGACATTAAAGCAAGTATTTCAAGGTATTTCTAAAAACTTGTAAAACTTGAATTCTATGAACATATAAAGGGGTATTACCTCTTGTGAAGTTGAAATGCTACTCTAGCTTCAATTTGCAGATTACTCAACAATAATCTCACTCCTCTTGAACTAATTTCAAATTTTTAACAACCAAATTGAGAAGAAAAAGCTCCCATTTATAGGAAAAATGAAAACCCATACCAAAGCTTTACACCATGAATCAAAAGAAGAAATCAGTGGGTAATAGATAGTTGGTGAATTGAATCATGAAGGCCACTCCCCCATTGATCATTAGCTAGGATGGAGCTTGGGAGAAAAAGAGGGAGTAGCTTCTAGCCTTTGTGAGACACACAAAAATGAGAAATGGGGGGGGGGGCAATTGGGCACTCAATATGGGACACAATACTCAGCATTCCATATTATTAGCATACAAGAGTTTATTTGATATTTGCCCTCAAATGAGCATACATATCCACCCACTCATATAATACACATAGAATTATATAATTCGTGTACATTGGTTTAATGCAAATAATGTTCACATTAGACTAGAATAATTTAGTTGGGTATTATTTTTCATAAAACTCATTATTTCAAATTCTAGTAAAATAGTCATTTAATATTAATTATTTATTTAGTCAAAGGTCATTTTCCCTCATAGGTTTAAAATACCCATTTAATTACTCCCACACACATCATGGGAAACTCTTTCATACCACTTAGTAATTTACATAAATTAAGCTCGCTTTTATCATATAATTTTATATAATAATTATTCACATTCCAATGTCACACCTCATTTTACAACCTTTATTATACAACAACATACATATATGTAACGGGACGAAATTTAATTGAACCGTGATTCTGGAGACAGGATCCTTTTAAGGGGGGAAAGATGTGACGAACAAGATTTTTGTAATTTAATTTGAATATTTATTGAATTAAATAAATATTTTTTGATAATTTAATTATTGAGTTAAATAATTAATTGATAAAATTATGGTAGATTAATTTAATTATATGTGTTACATTAGTTAAATTAATGTGGTGAATTTTTATATTTAAAGTATGTATTTAATTGAGCTTATTTGATTAAACGAATTATTTAAATAAGCATATTGTTATTCTAATTAAATTAATAATTAATTAGAGATTTAATGATTTGACATAATTAATAAACAAGAATTTTAATTATGTGACTATGTGAATTATTATGGAATTATGCAATTTTATTTAATTGATTTAAATAGGATTATTTGATTAATTGGGTGTGACATTAATTAACTATATGAAAGTAAGTTAATTAAAATAAATGGAAAAGGAATATAAGGAGCTAGCCAAACAAGGCCTTGGAGGGAGTTGGGAAGTTAGCCCTTTATGGGATTAACTGACCATTATGTGGTCAGTTCACATATACACGTATATTTATATTTCATATATACTACATATACATAAAACGTATATTTTATCAGAGAAAGATAAGAAAGAATTGAAGGAGAAAATCTGTGAGATTAAGTTTGGAGAAACAAAGGAGGCTTCCATCATTCTATTATCATCTAATCTAAACAAATAGCAAAGGGTAATCCCTCCTCCTATGTTTTTAAATTCAAGTTCTTAAAGTTTCCATTAACGTATGTTCAAGTTCTCTGAATATATATATAATTTGTGATTATCACATACAGTAATGATATAAGTGTTACTAATTAGCCATAACATGTTTTCTATCGTATATTCATGTTTTAAAACAGCCAATTTCATACATATATGTATTAATTAAATTCTTGTGAAGTTACAGAGTTATGTTTTCCCATGTACGTGTTTTAGAGGTGCTCTGTGTATGGGAAATTGTCAATGCTTGATTATATGTCTATATATATATTAATTGATGTCCATAACATATTATATGCTATATATGCATAACTTTCAGTGATCACACCATGGAATTTTGTTGAGAATTGGGCTTTTAAAAATTACAGAGTCGTATATATGGCCATATGGCCCTTACGTACAATTTGTATGCCATGAATGATTTGTTTAACTTAAATTTGACTGTAGGTTATGATAATACATGTTAAAACAAAGAAAACAAACTTTGAACGGACAGATTCGGAGTTATAACGAATCCATGACGTCAAATTTCATGTTTTTCTTCAAAACCGTTAAGAACACCAAGAACAGTGAAATTTAATGATTTGATTCGAGTAATTGCATGATTTAAGATGTTAAAAACATGTTAGTAATATTGTATGATGTTTCTATAAAGTTCGTACTTCATTGAAATCGCTGTATGAGTTTAATTTGCATTTAATTGGAGTAATTGGGCCAACTACCTGTCAAAATCGCGAACCAGTGAGTGCACCAGCAGGGGGCCCCGCCCCAGCGGGTGTTCATGGGCATTAAGACCCGCCCCAGCGGGTATAAGGGCTGTCCAGGGGCTTTTTTTTGGTTTTCGAGACTTTTTTGACCTTCAATAGTAAAATAAGCATAACGTTTTCATACAAACTCCGATTAAGGCGACTCAAGATGATTCGGAAAGATAACGAGTAGACCTACAACTTTTGTTCTTTAAGTTTTTCAATTTGAAATCGTTCAAATAGTTAAAAATGGCCATCTTTGTGACTGATGCGTATTCAGAGGCAATCGGAGGGCTTCGGACATGCATGCACACAAGTATAGTGCTCTCGATAATAAAAGATGTTGTTCTAAGTTACATACATGAATATTATATGATTTGAAGTTCATGATTAATAAACTAAGTTATTGACATGTATAAGAGAATGTGAAGGTTCAAGTTAACGAACTAAGTGCAAACTTGAATATCGTAATTGTAAAACTTGATTACGATTGTTTAAAGGGCTATACATGTGTGATATGCATGTTGTGAGTTTACATTCATGTTATGTGGTTAGCCATTGAGTAATATTATAAACCAAGTTGTAAGTCGAACTTAAGTGAATAGTTCAACAGTTAAACATGGTAGTTATGAAAACTAATCGATGTCGTATACATAATGTAATGTGTAGGACGTTGAGGAAGTGAATTGTAATTATATTTGTAGCTTGTACAAGAGGTAAGTATCCTATCCCTAACTTATTGATTTAGCAAGTTCCCTAAATTCTAATTTCTTCATTTATTAAGTCTTAGACTTGTGTTTCTATATCGAGTAAGCTCGTGTTCTTAATTATTCCAGTTCGAAATTCATATTAGATATTGTAACTCTTTTAAAAGCATGATCCAGTTATACAATACTTATTCGATTATATACTCATGAGATTTATTATTCAAGTTGAATATCGATGTTATTGTTGAACCTTATAGGACTAGTGAACCCTTATTGATTCAACTAGACGATAGTTGATGAACGTTCTAAATTCTAGAATACTTATTGAGCTTATCCAAACCAAACTTCCTTTGGTGCGGACTCTGATGTCAAAACTGAGATGAACAACCCTATAAAAGGGGATTATTTACGCTTTAGCGTTGAGATATTGTGCACAGTATGGTACTAAGGGCTGATCCCCCTAAGTACGAGAAGTAGAGTCCATAGTCTTATGACTGTTAAAGGTTTAAAGCATAAAAACTTTACAACCTAGGACATAGTTCAAGGTCTTATGACCCTCAGACGTTCTTTTGATTCCTGTTATTCATTCTTGAGTCAAAAGTTGAGTTTCTTTATTCAGATGTCTTTGATTCACTCGCATGTTATTATATTGTTGTTATATTATTATACTTGTGGGCAATCGTGCTCACTCTTGCGTAATAATAACATTGCAGTTAAGAACGAAAGGTCCGACGAGCCTTCTACTAGTAAAGGTAAGGGCAAGGTCAACAAGTGATGAAAACTGGTTGTTTATTTTTATATGTTTATGTTTCAGACTTATGTTAAAGTTATGTAAGACTTATTTATTTGTTTATGTTCCGCACAGATGTTTAAGGTTAGTATGACTTGGGATTATATTTATTATTCAGATGTTGTAACCCCATAAGGGGAGGATTTATTTCTATCTATTGTATGGTTTGCATTTATTATGGGTAGATAGATAGATGATATTTGTACAGTGAACACCAAATCCCGTGGAATTGAAGTACCCGAATTTGGGGGTGTCACAGGTTGGTATCAGAGCCGTAGGTTATGAACCTTAGGTGGGGGAAAACCTTAGGATAGTAGCCTTTTAGAGATCGAGAACATAGTAATGATAACTCTTATCGAGTTCTAAGAAAGATAATAACTTATCTTATGTGCTATATGCTTATACTTATATACTTGAGTATCGATTAGCGTCACGTAATAACTAAGACTTAAAATTTTATTTGTCAGGATGACGGATGCTGGAGAACCTAGTCAGTCCAGGGACCTTGTACCCCTAGAGGCTAGAGAGGAGGAGCCTCGAGATATCCACGTAGTCTGGGAGCAGTTAGTTCGACGAGAGCCATCACCCTTGATCACAGTCATTGGTCAGGAGTATGTGTTGGTGTCTGATTCAGAGGAGGACTCTAAGGAAGACCTTGAGGAGATTTAGGTTCAGGCTGAGACAGCCGAAGAGGAGGAGGAAGACCCTGAAGAGTTCCAGCCGAGCTCTATCAGTGCCGAGATGTATGACGAGCTGTATAACCGTAACATAGAGTTACGTAATTCTGTTCAGGAGCTGAGGGAGACTGTTCAGGAGCTGAGGGAACGATCGGTTACTCAACAGTCTACCATCGAGCAGAGGGATGGAGAGGTTGAGGCTCTTCACACACATCCGGGAAATATAGAGTGGGATTTGGTTCACGAGAAAGGCAAAACCGAGCAGAAGTCAGAGGAAATAGAGGGGTTGAAGAATGAACTGAAAGAGAAATCAACAGGCTGGCTATAGCATAGGAGGCCTGGGTAAAGGAATCAAGACGAGCAGATCTCGTAGAAGAAAACTGTCGGGCAAAGAAGGCCAAGCTTGATGAGACGTACTCTACACTTCAGTATGCAATTGATGAAGCCCCAATTCAGTTCGAAGGACTACCGTCATACATGCTAGATCGCACGACGATGTCCCGGATTATGGAAGAAGAGCATGGCAAAGCTGATCGTCGCCTTAATAGGTAGTGATAGGAGCATTTAATTTTGCAAAACCTATCTGGAAGTTAATAATGTAAATTCCAATGTGTTATAAATGGAGGAATATTTTATGTTTTAAATCCTGTAAATTCTTTATCTCGAGATAGTTGATGTAAATAGCAGTGATGCTATCGTGTTATGTTAAAACTTTTGATTTAATAAAATATCAGAGTTTATTTGAGATAATGTGTTGACTGATTGTGTCTAAATGTTTAAGTTAAGCCTTAGATATTTAGAGAATTAAATAAAGATCTAATAAGCGTATTTCTTAACAGAAAAATGCTGCCAAGAAGACGACCTAACCTTTAACAGGACCAAGAAGGGTCAACTAACAACAACAACAATGATGCCAATGTGAACCCTGTTCAACAGTTGGTAAATCTTTTAACGGGAGCAATGAACAACCAACCTCAAGCTCCACCGAACACAACATTCAAGGACTTCAAGGCGGTGGGACTGCCAGAGTTTAAAGGCACCATGAACCCAATAGAAGCTCAAACCTGGGTGATGGAGATGGAGAAAATTTTCGACGTCGCTAGAGTCAGAGAAGACTAGAAAACCGCCTATGCAACTTTCATGCTGAAATCCGAAGCCAGTTATTGGTGGCAAGTAAATAAGGTCCGGGGAGGTGAAGGCGTGATTACCTGGGAGAGGTTTAAAGAGATGTTCTTCGAGATGTATTTTCTGACCAGCTCGCAGAATCAAATGGAGGTTCAGTTTCTGGAGCTGAAACAGGGGAATATGTCCGTACCGGAATATGCAACGAAATTCAATGAGTTGGCTAGGTTTGCCACGTATCAAGTGCACACCGATCAGAGGAAGGCAAGGAGGTCTGAACAGGGCCTGAAGCCCTGGTTGTAAAGCAAAGTGTCAATGTTCCAATTGAACACTTTTGCTGGGGCGCTAGAGAAGGCCATTCTCGCTGAAGGCAGGAGTGACGCTGTTACAAAGTATAACCAAGATCAGAAAAAGAAGAAGAGTGGAGGTGAAGGAGTTAACAAGGCTAGTGGTAGCAACACGGGGGGAAGTAACAATCAGAGGAGGAGGTGGAATGATAACTCATCAACTGGGAATCAGCAAATAGGTCAGAAGAAGAGAATCGAAGCTTGTCCGACCTGCTGGAAAGCTCACCTAGGGGTATGTATGAAGGGAAAACGAGTGTGCTACAATTGTGGTCAGGAAGGCCACATAGCACCTAACTGTCCAAACCCAAAGAAGGGCGTTTGCTTCACTTGCGGCTCAAAGGACCATCTGGCAAGGGACTGTCCCAAGAAAGAATCAAGAGGGAATAGGGAAAACAGCGGTGGAAGTGCTCTAACTATCACGGGACCAACCACAACCAACCGACCGACCGCCAGGACCTTCAACATGACAGTGCAGAATGCTGTGCAGTCTAGCCATGTGGTGTCAGGTATCATTCCGATCAATAAAGTTAATGCTTATGTACTATTTGGTTCGGGTGCTACTTGTTCATTTATATCCGATGACTTTGCTAAGAACTTAGAACTTCCTATGGACGAGTTAGAATACCCCATGAACATAGAGAAGTGATCCCTGTGAAGTACGTACACAAGAACTGTAGGGTGGATATTAAGGGTAACATTATGAACGTAGATCTTGTCCCGATTAGGCTTGGGGAATTCGATGTGTTATTCTGGGAATGGATTGGCTAGTCAATTATGGGGCTGTAATTGATTATCAGAGGAAGTGTTTCAACCTTATGACCCCGTCAAAGGTTGTGTTTTATGACAGCAAATCGCCTAGACAAGCGAGTTGTCTGTCGATGATGCAGGCCAGGAAGTTGTTAAGACAAGGCTGTGTAGGATATTTAGCCTACATAGTCGATAGTCGTAAAGAAAACCCGAAAGTAGAAGATATACCAGTTGTGAGGGACTTCATTGATGTATTTTTGGATGATCTGCCAAGACTTCCGCTAGACAGAGAGGTTGAGTTTGTGATTGATTTTGAGCCAGAGACGGCCCCAATATCGAAGGCACCATACCGGATAGCTCCGGTAGAGATGAAAGAGTTGATGGTACAACTGCAAAAGTTACTGGACAAGAAGTACATCCAACCGAGAGTATCGTCGTGGGGAGCGCCGGTGTTGTTTGTGAAGAAGAAGGACGGGACGATGCGGCTTTGCATCGACTACAGAGAACTGAATAAGGTCACAATTAAGAATAAATATCCATTACCGAGGATCGACGATCTGTTTGACCAATTGAAGGGTGCAATATACTTTTCAAAGATAGACTTGAGGAGTGGCTATCATCAGCTGAAGGTGAGGCCAGAGGATGTTCTGAAGACAGCATTTAGGACTCGATATGGTCACTACAAATTTTTGGTAATGTCATTTGGTCTAACGAATGCTCCTGCAGCATTCATGGGCTTAATGAATGGAGTGTTCAAGCTGTTTTTGGACAATTTCGTGGTGGTCTTTATCGACGATATTTTGGTATACTCGAAGACCAAGGAAGAATATGTAGAACATCTGAAGTTAACATTAGAGGCGTTGAGAAGTGAGAAGTTGTACGCCAAATTTTTGAAATGTTAATTCTGGATTAAAAGAGTGCAATTTCTTGGACATGTGATCAACAAGGATGGAATTTTGGTAGATCCCTCTAAAGTCAAAGCTATGATGAAATGGGATCAGCCGAAAACACCGTCGGAAGTGAGGTGTTTTCTTGGATTGATGGGTTATTATAGAAGATTCATTCAGGACTTTTCCAAGATCGCAACTCCGCTGACGAATTTGACTAGAAAATCGGTAAAATTCGTTTGGACGGAGAAGTGTGAGGAAAGCTTCCAAGAGCTTAAGAGGAGGTTGAGTTCAGCACCTATGTTATCCCTTCCGGACAATACAGGAAATTTTTTGGTTTATAGTGATGCGTCGCATAAAGGACTTGGCTGTGTGCTTATGCAAAACGGCAGGGTCATTGCGTATGCGTCACGACAATTGAAAGACTATGAGAAGGGGTATCCGTCCCATGACTTGGAATTAGCTGCAGTGGTATTTGCCTTGAAGATCTGGAGACACTATCTCTATGGGGAAAAGTGTGAAATATATACAGACCACAAGAGTCTGAAATATATTTTTACACAGAAGGACTTAAATATGCGCCAGAGAAGGTGGTTGGAGTTAATTAAGGACTATGACTGTGAAATCTTTATACCATCCGGGTAAGGCTAATGTGGTTGCCGACGCCTTAAGTAGAAAGGGTCGGGAGAAATTGATGATGTTGACTGCTCAGGAAGACCTAATTTTAGCAATGAAAAAGCTGGAATTGGAAGTGAAGTATCCAATAGAGACTAATGAGAAGTTATTTCAGATGCAAGCTGGTACAACCCTATTGGATAAAGATATCTGAAGGAACCGAACAAGGATTCAAGATAGACAGTGAGGGACTACTGAGATTTGAGAACAGAGTGTGGGTACCGTCAGTGCCAGAGATTAAGGATGACATTTTGAGCGAGGCTCATAGCTCACGGTATTCGATTCACCCCGGTAGTACCAAGATGTACCAGGATCTTCAACAGCACTTCTGGTCGTCGAATTTGAAACGAGATGTTGCTGAGTGTGTTGCAAAGTGTCTAACCTGTCAGAAAGTGAAGGCAAAACATCAGAGACCGAGTGGTTTGCTACAACCCCTGGAAATCCCATAATGAAAATGGGAACACACTACGATGGATTTTGTGGTCGGCCTTCCGACGTCTCAGAAAGGCTACGACGCAGTATGGGTTATCGTTGACTTACTGACAAAATCTGCACACTTCCTTCCGATCAAAATCAGATTCAACTTAGACTAGTTGGCAAGGCTATATGTGAAAGAGATTATTTTGAGGCACAGAGTTTCGGTGTTAATAGTTTCCCACAGAGATCCGCGTTTTACATCGAACTTCTGGAAACGACTACAAAAATGCATGGGGACACAGTTGAGAATGAGTACGGCTTATCACCCACAGACAGACGGGCAGAGCGAAAGAACGATCCAGACATTAGGAGATATGCTGAGAGCATACATTATGGATTTCAAAGCCAACTGGGATGACCACCTACCGCTTGTGGAATTCGGTTACAACAACAGTTACCACGCTAGTATTGGCATGCCGCCTTACGAAGCGCTGTACGGAAGAAAATGCAGAACCCCGCTATACTGGGATGAAGTTGGCAAGAGACAACTACTTGGTCCAGAACCGGTACAGCAGACAGCAGAGATAGTCAGGATAATCAGAACAAGACTGGTAACAGCTAGGGATAGACAAAAGAAATACGCCGATCCACACCATAAAAATGTTGAGTTTGAATTGGGTAGCTTTGTATTTTTAAAAGTCTCTCCCTGGAAAAGAAAGATCAGATTCGATAAGAAGGGGAAATTGAGCCCGAGGTTCATTGGACCCTTCGAGGTACTACGAAGGATTGGAGAAGTTGCGTATGAGGTAGCCTTACCTCCGGCGCTAGATAATATCCACAACGTCTTCTATGTTTCAGTTTTAAGCCCCTACAATCCCGATTACAAGCATGTGATTGAATATGAACCCCTACATTTTGAGAAAGACTTATCCTATAAAGAAATTCATGTTCAGATCGTTGACAGGAAAGATCAAGTCCTTAGAAACAAAGTTATACATTCTGTTAAGGTAATTTGGAGGAACCGCAATGCTGAAGAAGCTACGTGGGAACTCGAAGAGCATATGATGAAGAATTACCCACATTTATTTACTTAATTTATGTGTATGCGATTATGGGGACGGAATCTTTATAAGGGGGGAGAATGTAACAGGACGAAATTTAATTGAACCGTGATTCTGGAGATAAAATCCTTTTAAGGGGGGAAAGATGTGACGAACGAGATTTTTGTAATTTAATTTAAATATTTATTGAATTAAATAAATATTTTTTGATGATTTAATTATTGAGTTAAATAATTAATTGATGAAATTATGGTAGATTAATTTAATTATATGTGTTACATTAGGTAAATTAATGTGGTGAATTTTTATATTCAAAGTATTTATTTAATTGAGCTTATTTGATTAAACGAATTATTTTAAAAAGCATAATGTTATTCTAATTAAATTAATAATTAATTAGAAATTTAATGATTTGACATAATTAATAAAAAAAAATTATTTATGTGACTATGTGAATTATTGTGGAATTATGCAATTTTATTTAATTGATTTAAATAGGATTATTTGATTAATTGGGTGTGAGATTAATTAACTATATAATAGTAAGTTAATTAAAATAAATGAAAAAGGAATATAAGGAGCTAGCCAAACAAGGCCTTGGAGGGAGTTGGGAAGTTAGCCAATTATGGGATTAACTGACCATTATGTGGTCAGTTCACATATACACGTATATTTATATTTCATATATACTACATATACATATAACGTATATTTTATCAAAGAAAGATCAGAAATAATTGAGAGAGAAAATCTGTGAGATTAAGTTTGGAGAATCAAAGGAGGCTTCCATCATTCTATTATCATCTAATCTAAACAAATAGGAAAGGGTAATCCCTCCTCTTATGTTTTTAAATTTAAGTTCTTAAAGTTTCCATTAACGTATGTTCAAGTTCTCTGTATATATATATAATTTATGATTATCACATATAGTAATGATATAAGTGTTACTAATTAGCCATAACATGTTTTCTATCGTATATTCATGTTTTAAAACAGTCAATTTCATACATATATGTATTAATTGAATACTTGTGAAGTTACAGAGTTATGTTTTCCCATGTACGTGTTTTAGAGATTCTCTGTGTATGGGAAATTGTCAATGCTTGATTATATGTCTATATATATATTAATTGATGTCCATAACATATTATATGCCATATATGCATAACTTTCAGTGATCACACCATGGAATTTTGTTGAGAATTGGGCTTTTAAAAATTACAGAGTCGTATATATGGCCATATAGCCCTTACGTACAATTTTTATGCCATAAATGATTTGTTTAACTTAAATTTGACAGTAGGTTATGATAATACATTTTAAAACAAAGAAAACAAACTTTGAACGGACGGATTCGGAGTTATAACGAATCCATGACGTCAAATTTTATGTTTTTCTTCAAAATCATCAAGAACACCAAGAACGGTGAAATTTAATGATTTGATTCGAGTAATTGCATGATTTAAGATGTTAAAAATATGTTAGTAACATTGTATGATGTTTCTATGATGTTCGTACTTCATAAAAATCACTATGTGAGTTTAATTTGCATTTAATTGGAGTAATTGGGCCAACGAACTGTCAAAATCGCGAACTAGGGAGTGCACCAGCAGGGGGGCCTGCCCCAGCGGGTGTTCATGGGCATTAAGACCCGCCCGAGCGGGTATAAGGGCTGTCCGGGAGCTTAATTTTTTTGGTTTTCGAGACTATTTTGACCTCTTGTAGTAAAATAAGCATAACTTTTTCATACAAACTCCGATTAAGGCGATTCAAGATGATTCGGAAAGATAACGAGTAGACCTACAATTTTCATTCTTTACGTTTTTCAATTTGAAATCTTTAAAATGGGTAAAAATGGCCATCTTTGTGACTGATGCGTATTTGGAGGCAATCGGAGGGCTTCGGACATGCACGCACACAAGTGTAGTGCTCTCGATAATAAAAGTTGTTGTTCTAAATTACATACATGAATATTATATGATTTGAAGTTTATGATTAATAAACTAAGTTATTGACATGTATAAGATAATGTGAAGGTTCATGTTAACTTGATTATGATTGTTTAAAGGGCTATACATGTGTGATATGCATGTTGTGAGTTTACATTCATGTTATGTGGTTAGCCATTGAGTAATATTATAAACCAAGTTGTAAGTCAAACTTAAGTGAATAGTTCAACAGTAAAAAACATGGTAGTTATGAAAACTAATCGATGTCGTATACATAATGTAATGTGTAGGACGTTGAGGAAGTGAATTGTAATTATATTTGTAGCTTGTGCAAGAGGCAAGTATCCTATTCCTAACTTATTGATTTAGCAAGTTCCCTAAATTATAATTTATTCAATTATTAAGTCTTAGACTTGTGTTTCTATATCGAGTAAGCTCGTGTTCTTAATTGTTCAAGTTCAAAATTCATATTAGATATTGTAACTCTTTTAAAAGCATGATCCAGTTATACAATACTTATTCGATTGTATACTCTTGAGATTTATTATTCAAGTTGAATATCGATGTTATTGTTGAACCTTATAGGACTAGTGAACCCTTATTGATTCGACTAGCCCATAATTGATGAACGTTCTAAATTCTAGAATACTTATTGAGCTTATCCAAACCAAACTTCCTTTGGTGCGGACTCTGATGTCAAAACTGAGATGAACAACCCTGTAAAAGGGGATTATTTACGCTTTAGCGTTGAGATGTTGTGCACATTATGGTATTAAGGGTTGATCCCCCTAAGTACGAGAAGTAGAGTCCATAGTCTTATGACTGTTAAAGGTTTAAAGCATAAAAACTTTACAACCTAGGACATAGTTCAAGGTCTTATGACCCTGAGACGTTCTTTTGATTCCTGTTATTCATTCTTGAGTAAAAAGTTGAGTTTTTTTATTCAGATGTCTTTGATTCACTCGCATGTTATTATGTTGTTGTTGTATTATTATACTTGTGGGCAATCGTGCTCACTCTTGCGTAATAATAACATTGCAGTTAAGAACGAAAGGTCCGACGAGCCTTCTACTAGCAAAGGAAAGGGCAAGGTCAACAAGTGATGAAGACTTGTTGTTTATTTTTATATGTTTATGTATCAGACTTATGTTAAAGTTGTGTAAAACTTATTTATTTGTTTATGTTCACAGATGTTTAAGGTTAGTATGACCTGAGATTATATTTATTATTTAGATGTTGTAACCCCATAAGGGGAGGATTTATTTCTATCTATTGCCTGGTTTGCATTTATTATGGGTAGATAGATAGATGATATTTGTACAGTGAACACCAAATCCCGTGGAATTGAAGTACCCGAATTTGGGGGTGTCACATATATGTCTATATGTATATATATACATATTCCTATCATCATACATTACACATTGGGCCACATCAATTAAATCAATTGGGCTAAGCATACTAAAGCACATGGACCCTAGTATTTAATCTAGCACATAAATTAATTGGGCCACATCTCTTAATTTTTATCATATCACATTAATGTGGTTGGGCTTGGATATATCTTAAGTCCAATACATTATTAATTCAATGATCCAACTAGATTAGAAAATTAATTAGGCCACACAAAGCTTATCACTTAAGCTTAATTAAGCTCATTATTGTTTCTATTTTCGTACCACACAAGGTATTTTAACAAATTTAACAGAAACTCCACATTCTTCCTCAATTATTATATATTTAATTTGAAACAATTGAGTTAACCCATCATATAAACATTTATATTAGAATAAATATTCATTCCCATTTATATATTTATTTAATAATATTCGAAAATTCTCGGGTATTACAATATGAACATATGAATATGGACTATATGTACAAAATTTCATGCTTTAATTGTTTATTAAACTTTGAATTGATGGTTGATTATGATTATTCATGTTAAAATGAAGAGAACGAAATTCAAACGGACAGATTCAGTGTTATAACGAATCTGTAATGAAGGATTTCATGATTTTTGTCAAAACTATGAAAAATAGCAAAAACATGAAAAGTATGTGTTCTAATTTGATTGTTTATGTGGTTTAAGTTGTTAAAAGCATGCTAAGTATGTTGTTAAATGTTTCTGTTAAGTTCATAATATATGGGTAACATTAAATCGTTGTTTGAGCTTAATTTTGGCATTGTTTGACCTTTTCTGTGTATTCTTCGCGAACTGTCAGACTTTACTGTGTTACGGTGCCGCATTGTCGGTTCTGTGAAGAAACCGGGTGCTACAGCGCCAGGCCAGTAAAGGCTGACGTAGTCATGGCGCGACAGCGCCGGTTCTGTGAAGGAACCCAGCACTGCAGCGCCAAGCCAAAGTCTTGGCTGACATAGGCATGACACGGCAGCACCGGTTCTGTGAAGGAACCCAGCGCTGCAGCTCCTGGCCAAAGCCTTGGCTGACGTGGCACGGCGCTGGTTCTATGAAGGAACCTAGCGCTGCAGCGCCGTTCAGCAGAATGAACCAGTAAATTTTATTTAAGTGTTCAAAGTTCAAAAATATATTTTAAAACTTAATGTAATGAACATGATAACGTGTTAAGTATATATGGGATGTTATTATCTTGTCAATGAAGTTTTACGTGATTAATTGATAAGTTAAATACGTAGTTTAAACTTGTTATTCGTGAAGTCTAATAACATGTTCAATAACTGATGTTTGTGTCGATGAATATAATCGGACTTAGAATTAATTGGTGTTGTGAATGTAATGGTATGTAGGATTAATTGAGGAACATGATTTATAATTGTAGCTTGTGCACGAGGAAAGTTTTCTTACCCTAACTCGATTATGATTACACAAGTTTCTAAACTCAAACTTTTATTTGAGCAAGTTTTCTATCCTTGATTCATTATCATTATAAAAGTTCCTTAACTCTAAATTATTCATTGAACAAGTCCTAAATTTATGTTTCTATATCAATCAAGTTCATATTCTTACTTATTCAAGTTATGATTCCGAATGAGATATTATGATTCTTTTAAAATATTACTTCAGTTATACAATACATATTCAATTGTATACCCTTGAGATTCATTATTTTATTTAAAAATTATTCGATTAATAAACCTTGTAAGACTAGTGAACCCTTATTGATTCGACTAGTCCATAGTTGATGAGCGTTCTAAATTCTAGAACCGTTATTGAGCTTATCCAAACCAAACTTTCTTTGGTGCGAACTCTGATGTCAAACTGAGATGAACAACCCTTTATAGGGGATTATTTACGCATTAGCGTTGAGATGATGTGCACATACATGGAACTAAAGGCTGATCCCCCTAAGTACGAGAAGTAGAGTCCATATAGTCTTACGACTGTTAAAGGTTTAAAATAGAAATACTTGATAACCTGGGACATAGTTCTTGGTCTAATAACCCTCAGATATACTTTTGATTCTTGTATTCATTTCTTGAATTAAAAGCTGAGCTTTCTATTATTCAGAACTCTTTGATTCCTAGCATGTTATTATTACTGTTATATTGTTATACTTGTGGGCAATCGTTGCTCACTCTTGCATAATAACATTGCAGCTAAGATTGAAAGGACTGACGAGCCTTCCACTAGCAAAAGCAAGGGCAAAGTTAACAAGTGATGAAGACTTGTTATTTATTTATGGATGTTATGTTTTAAGACTTATGATGTTGTTAAGACTTATTTGTTATTTACGTTTCTGCATTGATGTTTAAGGTTAGTTCAATCTGGGATTTATTTTTTCAGATGTTGTAACCCCTTAAGGGAAGGATTTCTATTTATTTCATGAGTGGCATTTATTATGGGTAGATAGAGATGTTATATTTGGACAGTGAACACCAAATCCTGTGAAAATAAAGTACCCGAATTTGGGGGTGTCACAATTTGACTAATATCTACTTGTCACACTAAGTGCATGAACGACATCCGGTCTAGTACATACCATATTGTACATAATAGATCATATTGCTGAAGCATAAGGAATTTTACTCATACGGTCCCTCTCCTCAGGTGTCTTTGGGGCCTGTTTCTTGAAGAAATGTATTCCATGGCTCATCGACATGGACCTCTCTTGGAATCTTCCATGCTAAATTTCTTTAGCATCGAGTCAATGTACGTTCTTTGGGACAAGTCAAGCATCCTTTTAGATCTATCTCTATATATTTTTATCCCCAAAATATAGGATGCCTCACCCAAGTCCTTCATGGAGAAGTTTTTAGATAACCAAATTTTGATCGATTGTAGCATAGGATTATCATTCCCTATCAGTAATATATCGTCAACATATAATACTAGGAATGAAGCAGCGCTCCCACTAACTTTCTTGTACACACATGGTTCATCCTCATTTTTGATAAAATAAAACTCTTTGATTGTCTCATCAAAATGGATGTTCCACCTTCGAGAAGCTTGTTTCAATCCATAAATGGATCGTTGTAGCTTATAGACATGATTTGTCCCAACTGTTGAAACAAAACCCTCTGGTTGTATCATATACACACCCTCCTCAAGTTTCCCATTGAGGAAAACCATTTTCACGTCCATTTGCCAGATTTCGTAGTCATAATAAGTTGCAATCACAAGCAAAATCCGAATGGACTTGAGCTTAGCTACTGGTGAGAAGGTTTCATCATAGTCAACACCTTATCTTTGTTTAAAACCTTTTGCAACTAGTTAAGCCTTATAAGTCTCTACCTTGCTGTCAGCTCCAGTCTTTCTTTTAAAGACCCATTTGCACTCAATAGGCTTAATGTCTTCAAGAGATAAAACCAAAGTCCATTCTTGGTTTTTATACATGGATTCCTCTCAGATTTCATAGCTTCTAGCCATTTCTCTGAGTCTTTACTACTCATAGCATGTTCGTAAGTCAATGGATCATCATCATCTATGATGTGTACCTTATCGTCATTCTCTATAACTAATCCATACCTCTCAGGTATCTACGATACTATTCTAGATTTACGAATAGGTTGTGTTACAGAAGGTGTCTCTATTCGACATGTTCATCCACTTGATCTGTAGTGGTTTGTGGTTCTTGAACTTCTTCAAGATCTATTTTCCTCCCACTAGCCCCTTCAAGGATAAACTCCTTATCCAACAAGGAAGCTTGTTTTGCAACAAACACCTTTTGCTCAGTAGGATTGTAGAAATAGTATCCTAAACATTTTTTTAGGACATCCCACAAATCTTCACTTATCAGATCATGTCCCAAGCTTATCATTCTGAATTTTTTTTCACATAAGCTAGACATCCCTAAATCTTAACATACTTAAGACTAGATTTCCTCCATGTCCATATCTCATATGGAGTCTTAGGGATGGATTTCGAGGGGACCATATTTGATATGCAGCCACTTCTAGAGCATAAATGTAGCGTCCCCAAATCCGGGTACTTTTTACCTCATATCTGGTACGTTACGATACATCATTTCTATAACTACTGTGGAAGATATAAACATAAATTGTTTATACAATAAACTTTTACAACATAATTTCCAAGGTCTACAACCTTAACTTAATACATATCTTCAATAACTTAAAAGGTTTACAATGTCATTTGCATCAGATAACTTAACAGTTCTAAATGCATAATAATCTACACTTTGCGAATTCTCCTTTGCCACTGTCATTTTTCGAGCCTTCATTTAAATCTGAAATTGGTTATCATGATATAGCAAGGGTGAACAACTATTTTGCCCAGCAAGTTTAAGTACAATGAAGATATATCATGATTGAAAAGGAATAAGCTTTCAAGTTTTCAACAATGTAATATAATTGTGAAAGTGCATGAATCAAAACTTCAATAACTGAATAATTATGATGAGTGGTCAACAATGATCATGAACAAATTTAACTGAACCTTATGGTAATGAAGGTGATCAGCCTTTTATACCTGATGAACATATGCAACATGCACTAAGTGCGAATCAATAATCAAAAATGTGAAATAATTGTCAATAATTAATCCACTAGTATGCTTGAAACATAATAACTCGAGTTTGAGTTAGAGAACTTGTCTTGTCTGTAGTCTACTGCTATGAAAATAAATATGCCCGGTTAGCAGTCTATCTACCTTCCGTCGAAAGACCTATAATTGACCTCTCGATTAACAAATCATATACTTGTTCATAATATCATTATTCCATATTAAATTGCCTAATATTTAGTCACATGGTTAAATATTAGTTATTACATAAATTTCTTAGTAACATTATTATCTCTTGATAATATTACTATTACGTAAACATTATCTCCACTCATCCTTTAATAATACTTTACTTACTCTTTAGTATTATTAATCAACTAATAATACTCTATTCATTTACTAATATTATTACCCTCTTAAGAATATTTTATTCATTTACTAATATCATTAATTAGTATTTTATT
The DNA here is from genome assembly GCA_020205555.1 of Panax stipuleanatus. NCBI lineage: Eukaryota > Viridiplantae > Streptophyta > Magnoliopsida > Apiales > Araliaceae > Panax > Panax stipuleanatus. The sequence goes on along the minus strand of CM035119.1, from coordinate 18,132,146 downwards.
CCTTTACTAATGTTATTATATTTTAATAACATTTTATTTAGTTAATTATTTAATAATATTTTAATTATTTAATAATACCTTAATCTAATATTATTAACATTTTAATAATATTTTAATCTAATATTATTAATGTTGGGTTTGTACGTAACACAATCATGCAATCAAATCACATAAATAGGGCGGAAGCGTAAAAAACTAGGTTTTCAAAAATTTATACAAACCCATTACCATGATCATTCTTGTGCATCAATTATCAGTGAATGAAGAAGGAGAAAAACAAAATTATACCTTTGAAGATCCAAGCTTCCTCAGGTACAAGTTCTACTCCTTTGATTCCTTTGATTCCTCTGTAGTGGCTCCTTCCCTTGATCAATGTCAGCCACCCAAATGTTTGGCCTCTAACGGTGATCCACCAAGGAAGATGAAGAACTCAGTAAGATTGGTTATTGGCTTAACCCTTGTTTCTATCTCTATAGAATATGTGTACTCCCAACTCTTGAAAAATTCACGTACCTTATTTCTGATATAAGACTCTCTTATATAGATATTAGGTTAACCCTCCTAATCCAATTAGAATAGGGTTTTATTTAATTAATTAATTAAATACTTTTAATTAATTTATATCCTAATCTTTATTAGAATTGAGAGAGAGTACTGATATTATATTAAGTCCTAAACTCCTTTAGAATTAAAATAATAATAATATTAATAAGACTCCTCTTATTAATTTATATTTAATATTTCTAAAATATTAAATAATAAACATTAAGCTATTTAATTTATTCTATCATCATAGATTAAATTAATTATACTTAATGCATTATTACTATCATGCCATTTTCTTCTTAAATAATTCTTCTTCCTTTTATGGTGTGACCCTTTAGGTTCTCCATATTAAACCGGTTGTGAATAAATCAATTAGAACAATTCTAATCTTATTTAAATAAACAAATTAAACTAATAATCTATTTAAATAAATAACATTTATTCTACAATAGGGATAAGTCTCCCTAGCGATCAACGACTTTCCAGATAATATAGATTTCAACATTAATCATAAAAGAACCTGTGAGTTAATAGTTACCGTACAATTCAATCCTTCAACCATACAATGTCCCAATTAAATATAAGACATGGATTTACTGTCAAGTCTTAATTTATTTAATCATATGTATTTCGATTAGAAAATGCACAACTCCAAATAATGCAAATTAGAAACCTCTTTCTAATTTCATTCTACCTTGGCCAAGGATTCCTGGGTTGTCATTTAACGAATCACATAGGACATATCTCCTCTTTTACTAGAGGTGGTAGATTCTTTATTGATCATTCATTATCTCCAAAACCCAAGCATACCCTATATATGCCTTAAAAGGCCTTAAGGAATTAGTCAAAGTATAATTTGTTACATACAATATACTATGATGATCTCAAGTCCAAGGATCACATGTACTACTATCACATTAGGAATTCCTATTGACAGGCGAGTAAAACTCCATTAGGTATTCCATAGCGAGTCACGTTCAGTGAACTTATTCTCCAATAAGCACCTACATACTTGCTTTAGTGTCTCCACACAAATGACCATGAGATCAGTCATCCTCATCCAATGAGCAAGCAACATATGTACCAATCTATCCGGATTTACTAATCCCCATTTTAGTAATCCCACAATTGGGAACTATTTTAGTTTTTAAGCTTTCTAAGAATTTAGATCTCATTATCATGATCTCATCATGATTCTAAAAGCATTGCTTAAAACTATGGGTTATTTACATATTATAAAAATAGCACCATGTAGATAATTATATGCCTTAAATGAATATTTTATTAATAAATAAATAAGATTGTTTACAAAGTATGTGCTTTATCATCATATATGATTGGCTTGTATGCACACTACTATCAATCTCCCACTTGCACTAAAGCCAATCGCCATGGTATCTCATACCCATCTTCTCTAAGTGACGATCAAACTGCTGTTGTGTTAAAGCTTTAGTAAATGGATCTGCAATGTTGTCTTGAGAGTCTACACTCTCCTCTTTCAATGATTTCTTTAATCAAAGTGCCGCAACACATGTTTAGATTCAAGATGAGACTTAGAAACTATTCCTAGTTCTGTAATGAACTTTTCATCCGAAACATCAACTTGCAGCTTCACTTACAGTTATATACTCTGCCTCTTTCACTGAATCAGCAACCGTTTGCTGCTTGGAACTCTTCCAACTCACTGCACCTCCGTTCAAGGTAAACACATACCCTAAAACAGATTTACTGTCATCTTGGTCTGTTTGAAAACTTGAGTCTGTGAATCCCTCGAGTTTTAATTCAGACCCGCCGTAGACAAGAAAAATATCTTTAGTCCTTCTCAAGTACTTTAGGATATTTTTCACTGCCTTCCAGTGCTCTTCTCCTGGATTCGACTGGTATCTGCTTGTTACACTAAGTGCGTGAGCAACATCCGGTCTAGTACATATTATACCGTACATGATAGATCCTATTGCAGAAGCATAAGGGATCTTACTCATACGGTCTCTCTCCTCAGGTGTCTTTGGGGCCTGTTTCTTGGAGAGATTTATTCCATGGCTCATCGGCATGAGACCTCTTTTGGAATCTTCCATGCTAAACCTCTTTAGCATCGTATCAATGTACGTTCCTTGGGATAAGCCGAGCATCCTTTTAGATCTATCTCTATAGATCTTTATCCCCAAAATATAGGATGCTTCACCCAAGTCCTTCATAGAGAAATTTTTTAGATAACCAGATTTTAATGGATTGTAACATAGGAATGTCATTCCCTATCAGTAATATATCATCAACATATAATACAAGGAATGATACTGCGCTCCCACTAACCTTCTTGTATACACATGGTTCATCCTCGTTTTTGATAAAATCAAACTCTTTGATTGTCTCATCAAAACGAATGTTCCATCTACGAGAAGCTTGCTTCAACCCATAAATGGATCGTTGTAGCTTACAGACTTGATTTGTTCTAACTTTTGAAATAAATCCCTCTGGCTGTGTCATATACACATCCTCCTCAAGTTTCCCATTGAGGAAGGCCGTTTTCACGTCCATCTGCCAGATCTCATAGTCGTTGTAAGCTGCAATCGCAAGCAAAATCCGAATGGACTTGAGCATGGATACTGGTGAGAAGGTTTCATCATAGTCAACTCCTTGTCTTTGTTTGAAATCTTTTGCAACCAGTCGGGCCTTATAGCTCTCTACCTTTCCGTCTGCTCCAGTCTTTTTCTTAAAAACCCATTTACACCCAATAGGTTTAATACCTTCAGGTGGTGAAACCAAAGACCATACTTTATTTTCATACATGAAGTCCATTTCGGATTTCATGGCTTCAAGCCATTTCCCTGAGTCTTTATTACTCATAGCATGTTCGTAATTCAATGGATCATCATCATTCATGATGTGTACCTCATCGTCATCCTCTATAACGAATCCATACCTCTCAGGTATCTTCGGTACTCTTTCAGATTTAAGAACAGGGTGTGGTACAGTAGGTTCTTCTACTTGGTTAGGTACCTGACTTTGGTCTGTGGTAACTTGTGGTTCTTGAACTTCTTCAAGATATATCTTGCTCCCACTGACCCCTTCATGGATAAACTCTTTCTCCAAGAAGGTAGCATGTTTCGCAACAAACACCTTTTGATCAGTTGGATGATAGAAATAATACCCTGCGGTTTCTTTAGGGTATCCCACAAATCTACACTTATCGGATTTAGTCTGTAGCTTATCATTTTCAAACTTTTTGACATAAGCTGGACAACCCCAAGTCTTAACATGCTTAAGATTTGGTTTCCTCCCTTTCCACATCTCATATGGAGTCTTTGGGGCGGATTTGGTAGGTACCTTGTTAAGTAGGTATGCAGCCGTTTCTAGGGCATATCCCCAGAAGGAAATTGGAAGGTCGGTAAAACTCATCATGGATCGAACCATGTCCAACAGTGTTCGATTTCTCCTTTCAGATACTCCATTTAACTGTGGTGTACCTGGAGGAGTCCATTGTGAGATTATACCATTTTCTCTGAGACAATTGAGAAACTCACTGCTTAAGTATTCTCCACCTCGATCTGATCGAAGTATCTTAATACTCTTGCCCTTTTGTTTCTCTACTTCACTTCTGAACTCTTTGAACTTTTCAAATGATTCTGATTTGTATTTCATTAAATACACATATCCAAATCTTGAGTGATCATCAGTGAAAGTAATAAAATAAGAATACCCACCCCGTGCACTTGTTGTCATAGGTCCACAAACGTCTGTGTGAATCAATGCCAATAACTCTGTAACTCTCTCTCCTTTTCCACTAAAAGGAGATTTAGTCATTTTACCCATGATACAAGATTCACAAGTTGGATATGATTCATAATCAGATAGCTCGAGGAGCCCATCTTTATGCAACTTGGATAATCTTGTTTCATTGATATGACCGAGTCTACAGTGCCACATATAGGTATAATTAATATCATCTATTTTTCTTTTCTTAATTTGTTCAATTTGAAATATATTTTCTTGTAAGTCAAGTGTATAAAGTCCATTTCGCAAATTTCCAATACCATATAAAACATCGTCTTTATAAATAGAATAACCATTGTTCTTTATAATAACGTCAAAACCTTCCATATCCAATGCAGAAATTGAAATAATGTTTTTAATAATATTCGGAACATAATAACAATTATTAAGATAAATGGATTTGTCCGAAGGCATTGCTAAACAATAAGTTCCTACAGCTAATGCAGTAACTTTTGCTCCATTTCCCACTCGTAGGATCACCTCATCTTTGTTCAGCTTTCTACTTCTGACCAGTCCCTGCACAGTATTACATATGTGAGAACCACAGCCGGTATCCAATACCCAAGTAGAATTATGACTTTCAGAAAAATTAATTTCAATCATAAACAAACCTTGATTGGAAGTCGAAGCTTCTCCAAGCTTCTTCTCTGCTAGAAACTTCTTGCAGTTCCTCTTCCAATGTCCCGGCTCATTGCAATGAAAGCACATTCCTTTAGCTGGTTCAGGTTTCTTTTGCTCCTTTTCTTTCCCTTTTCCCTTAGCCTTCTTATATTTCTTGTTTTCAGAAGATACCTTGGGCCTCTTCCTTTTATTAGAAGAATCCACCATCAAGACATGGTTCTTCTTGGATGAGAAGTGACCTTCTGCAGTTTTCAGCATGTTAAGCAGCTCAGGTAAGCTGACATCTAGTTTATTCATGTGAAAATTAATCACAAACTGCGAGAAGGTCTCAGGGAGCGACTGCAAGACCAAGTCTTGACTCAACTCCCCATCCATGACGAACCCAAGCTGTCCAAGGCGTTCAATCAAATTGATTACCTTCAGAACATGAGTCTCGACGGCAGTGCCCTCGGTCATCCGAGATCGGAAGAGCTCCTTAGATATCTCATATCTAGCAGTCCTACTCTGTTCACCATACAACTCCTTGAGGTGAAGCAGCATAGCAGGAGCATCCATTTTTTCGTGCTGACGCTGAATCTCGTTATTCATGGATGCGAGCATGATGCATTGAGCCACAGATGCATCATCTTACCACTTATTGAAAGTGGCAATCTCTTCCTCAGAGGCTGTTTCTGAAACAGATTCAGGGATAGTGGAATTTAGGACATAAGAAATCTTTTCAGCAGTGAAAACAATTCTCAGATTTCTTAGCCAGTCCTCATAATTCGGGCCGGTAAGCTTATTTGCATCAAGTATGCTTCGTAGTGAGATTAGTGATTTTGACATTTTTAAAATTCTGCATGTGAAAAGATAACATTTTAGCAAACATTCATTTTATTAACTTTGCATACCAAAATAAATTTAGGTCTTTATTTTAAATTGGTATCTCCCACCATTTTCATCAAACTATATTACCCTCACTCATATAGTTCGGCAACATCTAATTAAAGATTTGCTAGTGAGATTAAGGATCTCATTTCAAATGTATATAACCTTGTGGATAGCACAACAAGCGATATACAAATAAATAGGTAGACAACTCTTGTCAATTACATCACCATGTAACTCCTTTTATTTTGCCTCTTAAATCATAATGGTCATGTGTGTGCACATCCGAACTAAAATGATTTAAGTTAAGTCCAGCCTAGCACTTTCATAAATTCAAAAAAGAAAAATTTTCGTCCTTGTGGATAGCACAACAAGACTAGATCGTTCAATTTTCTTGATAAGCATCAAATGTGATTAATTAACATCTTAAATATTCAATACTCGCCTTGTGGATAGCACAACAAACTCATATTAAATATTTAATACTCTATTAACTAATCATGCTAGAAGGCGACGTTCGATATTCCAAATATCATTTGAACGCTTCAGACTTAATATTATTTCTTTGAGGGGTTTGTTATTATTTGTCTCATCTTTTTAAGCGAGCATGCACATATATATATATAAAATACGCGTCATTTTATTAAACATGCGAAGCATGTTTGTATAAAATATAATATATATAATATTTAGCATGCAATATAGAATACTATATTCTACCCGGATTGATTATGGACTTTTATTCTAGTTTGGTTCACTAGAGCCACCAAGTGAACCAAAAGGTCAAACCTAGGAGTGCAAGAATTTAAATTTAAATATAACTATTACATTTAAACCCTGGCTCCATACAAATGAGTCTTCATGCGTTCCTTGCTCCTTGGTCTCCAATTTCTTCAAAATAATTCTAACTATCTCTATTACATTAACTATTTAAAATTAAATAGAAACCTTGATCAGCAGTCAAGGGGAAGTACATAGAAAAGAGATAGAATTTACATCGAGAATAAAACTAGAGAAGACGAGGTACGCAGACCCCATTTTATAAAACCCATTCATTCAAGCATTCAACCAAAATAAAATCCAATCACATTGGTCATAGTCCATAATCAATCCCTTTTATTACAATACATATCATCATACGTATCAATAAAACTTATTCATCTCATGAAAGTAAATTCATTCCATATATGTATTAATATCAGTTAATGGGCAAAAGTTTACTAAACTTTGTTTTTGGAAAAATAAACTCCTTTATTTCATTCAAAAACAATTCCAAATTAAACTCTTTAATTTTAGCAATTCTGAAATCACATTTCATATAAAATAAACATCTTTATTTTAAACCTTTATTAATTAAATAAACCATTCATTTAATTAAATAAAACAAAAAAAAAATTCAGTTCCTGTCCAGTGGCGCAGCTGTGCCAAGAATGTAAAGGGAACCGGCGCAGCTGCGCAGCATGAAAACCAGGAACAGCACCCGGCGCAGCTGCGCAGCAATATTGCCTTGTACCGCTTCGCAGAATTTAAAAAAATTTTGTTGCCCAGAACTCGATCAAATCGCATATCATACATGTATGGAATCACATAGACTGATAATTAGCACAAGATTGGCTCTGATACCACTGTTGGGTTTGTACGTAACGCAATCATGCAATCAAATCACATAAATAGGGCGGAAGCGTAAAAAACTAGGTTTTCAAAAATTTATACAAACCCATTACCATGATCATTCTTGTGCATCAATTATCAGTGAATGAAGAAGGAGAAAAACAGAATTATACCTTTGAAGATCCAAGCTTCCTCAGGTACAAGTTCTACTCCTTTGATTCCTTTGATTCCTCTGTAGTGGCTCATTCCCTTGATCAATGTCAGCCACCCAAATGTTTGGCCTCTAACGGTGATCCACCAAGGAAGATGAAGAACTCAGTAAGATTGGTTATTGGCTTAACCCTTATTTCTATCTCTATAGAATATGTGTACTCCCAACTCTTGAAAAATTCACGTACCTTATTTCTGATATAAGACTCTCTTATATAGATATTAGGTTAACCCTCCTAATCCAATTAGAATAGGGTTTTATTTAATTAATTAATTAAATACTTTTAATTAATTTATATCCTAATCTTTATTAGAATTGAGAGAGAGTACTGATATTATATTAAGTCCTAAACTCCTTTAGAATTAAAATAATAATAATATTAATAAGACTCCTCTTATTAATTTATATTTAATATTTCTAAAATATTAAATAATAAACATTAAGCTATTTAATTTATTCTATCATCATAGATTAAATTAATTATACTTAATGCATTATTACTATCATGCCATTTTCTTCTTAAATAATTCTTCTTCCTTTTATGGTGTGACCCTTTAGGTTCTCCATATTAAACCGGTTGTGAATAAATCAATTAGAACAATTCTAATCTTATTTAAATAAACAAATTAAACTAATAATCTATTTAAATAAATAACATTTATTCTACAATAGGGATAAGCCTCCCTAGCGATCAACGACTTTCCAGATAATATAGATTTCAACATTAATCATAAAAGAACCTGTGAGTTAATAGTTACCGTACAATTCAATCCTTCAACCATACAATGTCCCAATTAAATATAAGACATGGATTTACTGTCAAGTCTTAATTTATTTAATCATATGTATTTCGATTAGAAAATGCACAACTCCAAATAATGCAAATTAGAAACCTCTTTCTAATTTCATTCTACCTTAGCCAAGGATTCCTGGGTTGTCATTTAACGAATCACATAGGACATATCTCCTCTTTTACTAGAGGTGGTAGATTCTTTATTGATCATTCATTATCTCCAAAACCCAAGCATACCCTATATATGCCTTAAAAGGCCTTAAGGAATTAGTCAAAGTATAATTTGTTACATACAATATACTATGATGATCTCAAGTCCAAGGATCACATGTACTACTATCACATTAGGAATTCCTATTGACAGGCGAGTAAAACTCCATTAGGTATTCCATAGCGAGTCACGTTCAGTGAACTTATTCTCCAATAAGCACCTACATACTTGCTTTAGTGTCTCCACACAAATGACCATGAGATCAGTCATCCTCATCCAATGAGCAAGCAACATATGTACCAATCTATCCGGATTTACTAATCCCCATTTTAGTAATCCCACAATTGGGAACTATTTTAGTTTTTAAGCTTTCTAAGAATTTAGATCTCATTATCATGATCTCATCATGATTCTAAAAGCATTGCTTAAAACTATGGGTTATTTACATATTATAAAAATAGCACCATGTAGATAATTATATGCCTTAAATGAATATTTTATTAATAAATAAATAAGATTGTTTACAAAGTATGTGCTTTATCATCATACATGATTGGCTTGTATGCACACTACTATCAATCTCCCACTTGCACTAAAGCCAATCGCCATGGTATCTCATACCCATCTTCTCTAAGTGACGATCAAACTGCTGTTGTGTTAAAGCTTTAGTAAATGGATCTGCAATGTTGTCTTGAGAGTCTACACTCTCCTCTTTCAATGATTTCTTTAATCAAAGTGCCGCAACACATGTTTAGATTCAAGATGAGACTTAGAAACTATTCCTAGTTCTGTAATGAACTTTTCATCCGAAACATCAACTTGCAGCTTCACTTACAGTTATATACTCTGCCTCTGTCACTGAATCAGCAACCGTTTGCTGCTTGGAACTCTTCCAACTCACTGCACCTCCGTTCAAGGTAAACACATACCCTAAAACAGATTTACTGTCATCTTGGTCTGTTTGAAAACTTGAGTCTGTGAATCCCTCGAGTTTTAATTCAGACCCGCCGTAGACAAGAAAAATATCTTTAGTCCTTCTCAAGTACTTTAGGATATTTTTCACTGCCTTCCAGTGCTCTTCTCCTGGATTCGACTGGTATCTGCTTGTTACACTAAGTGCGTGAGCAACATCCGGTCTAGTACATATTATACCGTACATGATAGATCCTATTGCAGAAGCATAAGGGATCTTACTCATACGGTCTCTCTCCTCAGGTGTCTTTGGGGCCTGTTTCTTGGAGAGATTTATTCCATGGCTCATCGGCATGAGACCTCTTTTGGAATCTTCCATGCTAAACCTCTTTAGCATCGTATCAATGTACGTTCCTTGGGATAAGCCGAGCATCCTTTTAGATCTATCTCTATAGATCTTTATCCCCAAAATATAGGATGCTTCACCCAAGTCCTTCATAGAGAAATTTTTTAGATAACCAGATTTTAATGGATTGTAACATAGGAATGTCATTCCCTATCAGTAATATATCATCAACATATAATACAAGGAATGATACTGCGCTCCCACTAACCTTCTTGTATACACATGGTTCATCCTCGTTTTTGATAAAATCAAACTCTTTGATTGTCTCATCAAAACGAATGTTCCATCTACGAGAAGCTTGCTTCAACCCATAAATGGATCGTTGTAGCTTACAGACTTGATTTGTTCTAACTTTTGAAATAAATCCCTCTGGCTGTGTCATATACACATCCTCCTCAAGTTTCCCATTGAGGAAGGCCGTTTTCACGTCCATCTGCCAGATCTCATAGTCGTTGTAAGCTGCAATCGCAAGCAAAATCCGAATGGACTTGAGCATGGATACTGGTGAGAAGGTTTCATCATAGTCAACTCCTTGTCTTTGTTTGAAATCTTTTGCAACCAGTCGGGCCTTATAGGTCTCTACCTTTCCGTCTGCTCCAGTCTTTTTCTTAAAAACCCATTTACACCCAATAGGTTTAATACCTTCAGGTGGTGAAACCAAAGACCATACTTTATTTTCATACATGAAGTCCATTTCGGATTTCATGGCTTCAAGCCATTTCCCTGAGTCTTTATTACTCATAGCATGTTCGTAATTCAATGGATCATCATCATTCATGATGTGTACCTCATCGTCATCCTCTATAACGAATCCATACCTCTCAGGTATCTTCGGTACACTTTCAGATTTAAGAACAGGGTGTGGTACAGTAGGTTCTTCTACTTGGTTAGGTACCTGACTTTGGTCTGTGGTAACTTGTGGTTCTTGAACTTCTTCAAGATATATCTTGCTCCCACTGACCCCTTCATGGATAAACTCTTTCTCCAAGAAGGTAGCATGTTTCGCAACAAACACCTTTTGATCAGTTGGATGATAGAAATAATACCCTGCGGTTTCTTTAGGGTATCCCACAAATCTACACTTATCGGATTTAGTCTGTAGCTTATCATTTTCAAACTTTTTGACATAAGCTGGACAACCCCAAGTCTTAACATGCTTAAGATTTGGTTTCCTCCCTTTCCACATCTCATATGGAGTCTTTGGGGCGGATTTGGTAGGTACCTTGTTAAGTAGGTATGCAGCCGTTTCTAGGGCATATCCCCAGAAGGAAATTGGAAGGTCGGTAAAACTCATCATGGATCGAACCATGTCCAACAGTGTTCGATTTCTCCTTTCAGATACTCCATTTAACTGTGGTGTACCTGGAGGAGTCCATTGTGAGATTATACCATTTTCTCTGAGACAATTGAGAAACTCACTGCTTAAGTATTCTCCACCTCGATCTGATCGAAGTATCTTAATACTCTTGCCCTTTTGTTTCTCTACTTCACTTCTAAACTCTTTGAACTTTTCAAATGATTCTGATTTGTATTTCATTAAATACACATATCCAAATCTTGAGTGATCATCAGTGAAAGTAATAAAATAAGAATACCCACCCCGTGCACTTGTTGTCATAGGTCCACAAACGTCTGTGTGAATCAATGCCAATAACTCTGTAACTCTCTCTCCTTTTCCACTAAAAGGAGATTTAGTCATTTTACCCATGAGACAAGATTCCAATTATCAAACTTCAGTTTTGGTTCTGTTTTAGTCCCAGAAATGAGCACCAAAGTGACTATTCTTGCACGTGATTTCTTAGTTGAGGTGTTTTAGTAATAAATCCATAACTTTCTCATTTTTTAACATTTTTACATGCTTCCAAAGGAGTTTTGCTCTTAACTCATAGTTCTAGTATACCAAGAAACAAAATTACAAAAAAACCATCTATAGATTTCAAAATGAAAAGCATAGATCACCTCTTTAAATTAGGTTTTTTCTCAAAAACTACTTTAGCTTCCTTTTTCCCATAATTTTCCAACACAAACTTATATAGATGAACAAGTTAAACATATTATACTCAAGATTTATCATTCATATAAGATTCTAGCCTATTAGAACTTGCACTTTCATGAATCTCTCAAAAGATCACATAGAACATACAAAACATAAAAACTAGAGTTTGATATCTTACCTTTTCTTGTGGGATGTCATCCTTTTTTTTCCAAAGTAAGTTAGGAACTTGAGATGCATAAAAAACTTACTCCTCTTCCTCCCCAAGAACCAAATCTCTCTCTCTCTCTGATAAGTAGGTTTTATACCTATTTATTGGACGCCAACTTACTGTGATTATGGCTTAAACTCAAGCACTTTAGTGTCTTTTAATGCATTTTATCTTTGTTTTGCATATTTTAGTCAGGAACTCCAAAGAGCAGGAAATGGCATGATAAAGGCATGGAAGGGCATGAATTTGAGCAAAATGGCATAAAGCTGGCATGGAAGGCATGAGAGCATGACACGAGGATGGAATGGCCAAGAGAAAGCAAATGTGGGTTTGGCTTGAGGCTAAGGCAAGAAGGAGTTGGTTTGGAAAAAGGGCGCAAGAAAGCTACCTCAATGCAGCTTATATGAAGGAGCAAAAGATGGAGCAAAGCAGCGCAAAGAAGCCAACACAGAAATTGAAGTAACCAGCCAAAGTAGCAGGCTCGCGCAGCCGCACGGCTGCATGGCCTTTACCTTGTGCGGCCGCGCCGGTTAAAAATCAGAGTTGGTGCTTTTGTTTGGCCGATTTTAATTGATTTAAAGGCTTATGTTTTGTAAGGCACAATAGATCACTCAGCACTTATCAGACTTATTATTAACTTTCAAGTTTGGTTCCTATATTCTAGGGTTAGAGAGTGTGAAGGTTTTAGAGGCTTCTCTTCTTCTTCCTTCTTGCTCTAGTAGTATTACATTTCTAGGGTTCATCTTGGAACTCATTTCTGGTCCAGACTCGAGTTTGCTATCTTCTATTTAAAGGGGGAAACCACAAGATTTGCACTTTCTTTCTCTCTTTTCTCTCATTTCATAGTTGCTCAATGCTTGGTTTGAATCCCATAATAGTGGGAGGTTCAGTGATGAACTAACTTCCATTATGGGATTCTAATGGATTCTATTTGCTAAATCTAGGGTTTATATCTCTTTGATATATATGGATGATAATATATGGTTTGCCTAACATGGTTGCTTGTATGCCTAGATGCTTGATCAACATCTACTTTAATAGTTTATATGAACTTGAAAAATGAAGTGTAAACTTAGATTTTTCCATGTTAGCATATGTTTGTGAAACTTGCATTGGCTGAGTTTTGAGATTCGCTAGCCGGATAGAAATATACCGTATGGCCGTATGTAGTCTAATGGGAGCTTGTGCTTAAATTGGTTTAGCTTGTAAATCACATAGAAATATAGTGGTTTAGGCTTTACTGATGTTCATGTGATTTCTATCTTAATTGTGGATATTATATGATTTGGACTTGGTATATTGAAAGATAGCCAAGTCTCACATTCGTGCTTACGGCTAGCATTCCTATATAATTATTCGTGTATGATTTGAGGTGTGGTTAACCTAGATGATGCTTTAGATGAAGTTAGGATCCCATATCCCTCTAATTTGAACCCTTCTCGTATTAATTGGTTAAGTCTAGTTTAAATTTAGTATAATTAGTTAAAGAAGACTGTGACAACCGTTTAAGCAGACAAAGATAATTAATGGACTGTTGCATGATAGATTAGGCCTGACTCCGTTCTCTGTGGGACGATCTCGACTTACCGAGTTATTACTTGTCGACCGTGTACACTTGCACGTGTTTTTGCGTCTGTTTTTGTTAACACGTAAACGGCACAACACTCTCTCTCTCTTTTTTCCCCTCTTTGTATTTTGCTAGTTGAGAGAAAATAGAAGAAAAAGAATGGTGGAGAGGATGAAAATAAAATGAAATGAATGTGGTGAAATAAAATGGGATGCTATATCCCCCATGTTCTTTTTGTCCCTTGGATAAAAGGGTTAACCTTATCTCTTCCTAATCATGCCTAATCATGTCATTAAGGAGGCTAATTAGATTTTCCACCAATGAGAGCATGACACACTTGTCCTTGTGTGTAAGAACTTCTATTTAAGGAACTTAATTAGCTTAATCTTTTTGCCTTAAAAGGCTAATCATGGCTGGTCACCACTGGCCCAAAATCCCCTCCATTTTGCTTTTATTTTAATGCACAAATTAGATTAATCAAAAGTCTAAAATACCCTTAATCAAGTGGGCTAAGTATGGGCTTGCATGTTATTTCTTTCTGGCTTCTCCTTTAATTGTTTTGGGTTATGTAATAAACATAGTTTAACAATTTTAATATATATTACCCTAATTGTTTATTTAGGGTTTCCATTTTAAATCTTATAGAATTTAATTACCTACACATATCTCTTTAACTCGTAACCTAATTAGGTTTACTATAATTAGGTTTAAAATTATTAATCACTTGCAATGATAAAATTATCCACTTAAGTTAGTATACATATTAAATACTAACTTTTCCTTATTACCATAACCCTTAGGTTATTTATTTATCTCACCTAATGTATAATTAAGTTATGAAGCCTTCATTTTTAAAGAAGTCTATAAATGTATATATCCATAACTATAGTATATATGTTTATTTAGCCATGCACCACTTCATATATGTTATCACATATTAAATCACTATATATCACAAAGTTTTAAATATCACTAATGTACATACATATAAAGTGATAATTTATTAACTCCCAATTACAAGTTACACCAAACATACACACATCACATATAGAAAATAATTAATAATTTTATTTTCTCACATTATAAACTATTTATATCAATTTATGTATATATAAAAAATATAATTTAATATATTTACCAAATTACGTAAACATATATATTCTTCATAAATTATAAAATAACTTATATACTCATATATTAGACTAGACATTTAATTTAACGTCTAGTAACCCTCTTAATACAGTTTGCTACATTTAATAAGTCTTTTTCATATGGCTTATCATATATATTATTCTGACTTGCCACGTTCTTATTTCTTTTTTATATATATAAGATTTCTAACGCTGGACTACTACCAGCTTCTTATAATGAAGCTTTTCATTTATTCTTGTATGATTAATTTAAATAATCAATCCTCTTGTTTAGCTAAATCATATATAACACATCACCAAGTATATACGTATCTATACATATACACATTTAATTTAATCTAATAATAACTCTTCATTTGAAAATTTATTTCTTTAAATAAATTTTCCACATAAAAAATCTCTTTCTAGGTTTTGAATTTTCATAACCCTTATTTTCTCAATTCTTTTTCAAATAGTAAACCATATAGGTTCTTGTTAAAAAATTTAAATCATTCCTTTATTTCAACTCTAGGTTTTAAACTTTAACATTTAACTTAATCATTCAAGATCCTCTAAATTTTCGGGTTGTCACAATAACCCTAGAATGATATTGGAAGGTTGGTAAAACTCATCATAGATGAACTCTGTCCAATAATGTCCAATTTTTCCTTTCAGATACATCGTTCATGTGACACCCCCAAATCCGGATACCTTCAAACCCTAGACATGGTGCTACACGGTGCTACTATCTACTCATACCTTCAATTGAAGACATTAATAAAAAGCATAAGTTTACTAAATATTACATTATATTCATCCCTTCCCAGATTCTTTGTAACCATTACATTCGTTCTGTGTCATAATATCATTCATTACATAAATAATACTATGCTATTACAAGGATAACTATTTATCCATCTTGGACTTGCCCTTATCATTACCGGATCCTTTGGTCCGTTCGCTCTATAATCTGAAATCATATAATTTTAAGCAAGAATGAGCATACCTAGCTCAGCAAGTTTAGCATTATATTTTGAAATCCCAAAATCAATAATCATATGACTTCATCTTCAATAAATGTACAATAGTTATGAAGTACTACGAATAATCAAAATAGTATTTTGATTCTTTTAAAACCATTCTCAAGGTATTGTAGTCTCTTAAGAATCTGAGCTGGTTAACGACCATGAACATTCATTTAGTTTTCATTCATGAAAAGAACAACCCGACATTGAGACCGTAAGTTCGATATAGCTTACGAGCACATCCAGGTGATTAGCCTGTAGTACTCTATGTTGATCAACACTCATCCATTAAACGTATTTACGTTTAAGTTTTGGCAACTTCAAATGCCTGTCGATTTGACACGTAAAAACCTTTGTGTATTCATACTCAGGCTACCTTTGAATCCGTACCAAAGCAATTGGCATATGATAGCAATACTATGAATATTTTGGAAAGATTTATGGAAAACCAACCAAAATACTTTAATTCTCAGTCTAGCCGAATCAAATGGCATCGACTATTCGATAACAATTTATGCATAGGAAACCATGCATATTGACAACTTGTCCAACATAACATGTAGACAAGAGTTTAGAAAACTTGTCTTTACGTCTTTAATCCTTTAAGTCTACTTTACTTGGTCTTTACAACTTTTACAAGACAAACACATAGCATACCAATGAGACTTCCACAATTGATACACATTGTATAACCTATCTTCTCCTTCATGAATAACTTAGTTGAATTATTAAGCTAATAACATCCGCTTAAGTTACTTAACATTTATTACGGCTTATTAACATTCATATCTCATAAACCGACTCTCGTCAATCATCGTTAGGCACAATGATAGACGAAACCCTAATCGGTTCGCTACGTCGAACACATTTCCATCAAATTATCGTTATCTAACTCCGTATAGAATTTACGTAAGTTTTAACTTCATTTCATATCATTCTTGTACCACGCACCTCTATTACATGTCATATAACCTTAAGGCGCGCTTTAAACTCGACTACAATTCATGGTTTGCGTTTTTGAATTTTGAGTTTTAAATTTAAATACATTTATTCAATGTTTAATTCTTTAAACCATCCTTAAACATGTTATTTAAGGGTTCTCTCTTCATGAATATTAACCATATACTTACCCCATAATTATTATGCAACAAGTTGGGTTAACAAACCTTCACGTTGGAATTTTTTTTAAGGGCGTTGTAGCGCCAACCTTAGCTTTAAAGGCAGAGCAGCGGCACTATCTCGCAATGTCCCAGCCCTGCACCGGCACTGAAAAACACAGTCTGGGCGGCGCTGTGGCGCCGGCCCCTGGCTATAGAATTTTTTTTCAAATTTTAAAATTCCCGAGCTCGTAACACGATCGTTACAACTCGGAATTGGCTCATTCCAAAGCCATTAGTTCATTTATCTTATGTTCTACGATTCCATCCAGTCGAAATTCTTTTCTGAACACGTTGGCGAGAAATTCACCGATTAGTCCATTTTTACGCGTTCGTTAAACGTTCGTGAACGTTCGACGCTCAATTCTTTATTTTAAGTCCGAATTCGTTTGTTCTTGCTCCCACAAGTCTTATTTACTTAATTATACGTTATGCCATAGAAAACTAAGGTTTCTAAATTAAACGACGACTTTAAACTTCTATTCTAGGAATTTACGATTTCGACGTTTAACGTCTAATTCTTAAAATCTTCACCATAACTTCGTTATTCAAGATTTTTACTACGAACCAAATGGAATTACTCCATTGGTTATTCATTAGTGATTATAACCAATACAAATTTCTATGTTTTAATGGTATCACTTACTTATTATTCAAACTCTCAAGATTTTGATAGTTTCTTTATTGAGTTCTTAATCAATCATTATGATTTCACTTATTCATGGCTTATTAGTGTTTCAAGTCCACTACAAGGTCATCCTTATTACTTCTTACTAATCATGCTCCACCAATTCACTTATCTATCAATTATACATTGAAAGACAAATGAACACAATCAATTTTCTTAATATT
The DNA here is from genome assembly GCA_020205555.1 of Panax stipuleanatus. Lineage (NCBI taxonomy): Eukaryota > Viridiplantae > Streptophyta > Magnoliopsida > Apiales > Araliaceae > Panax > Panax stipuleanatus. The sequence continues at coordinate 18,114,262 of CM035119.1, read as the reverse complement.
ATACTTTTTGTTGTTCTTGAGTGCTTGGATATAGAGACTCAATTATCTTCTTGGCTCCTTGTTTTCTTGGTTTCTTACTACTTTCTCTCTCTCTCTCTCTCTCAATATAGTAGTTGGTCAAATTTTGTTAAACCACCAAATGATCAATAAGCTCTCCTTTTATAGGTTTTGCAAGACCAAGGGTAGTTAGGTCTTTAGGCCAAACCTCCTCAACCCATGTGAAGCCCATGTACTATCACATGGCACCCACATGTCATCCCATGTCCCCCATGTGCCCTATGGGCCCCTCATGGGTTTCCCTATAGGTTTAACTCACCCGTTAACCCATCGGTTCAACCCACGAGTTTGGTTATTAAAATTAATTCAAATTGAACATATTTACTTCGTATAAAATTTGTATTATACGTCGTATTAATTCTCGTATCCTCTTCTTATTATACTCGTATAATATCTAGTATTATACTCGTATTCATTTCGTATAATAATCATTTATTATTATACTTAACCAATTTATTCTTAGGTTTTACTTTTCCTAACCCTTAGGGTTTTAAGTCCTCACATGAAAACTTTGTAAGCCATAACTAAAATATTATTAGATATTCCATCCCATCTTTAAATCCTATCATTACGCATTTTTTGGAAATTCAAAAATAATTCCCGAGCAGAAACGGATGAATAGTGATTTTACGGAAATTCCTCGAAAAACTTTTATTTTCGTCTTGGAAATTCAAATCATTTATTTCTAGCACGTAGCCAGAATCCTAACCTCATTTGTATTTTCTAGGTCATAGGACGACCTTTAAATAGGTTACTCAGTTTAATAAACATATAATTTAATTTAATTCAATAAATCAAATAAAATTTATTTACATAAAAGTCCGATTTTCTCGGGCGTTACATTCTCCCCCTTATAAGAATTCTGTCCCCAGAATTTCGATTCAAGTTAGTCAAATAGATGAGGATAAGTTTTCTTCATCTTGTCTTCGAGTTCCCACGTTGCATCTTCGACATTGTGGTTCCTCCATATCACCTTCACTAAAGGTATTACTTTGCTTCTCAAGACTTGTTATTTCCTATCAATAATTTGAATAGGAACTTCTTCATATGTTAAGTCTTTCTCGACTTGGATAGGTTCATACTCGATTACGTGCTTGTAATCTGGCTTATAGGGACGCAATACCGATACGTGAAACACGTTATGGATATGTCCCAACTCTGGAGGCAATGCTATTACATACGCTACCTCTCCTACTCTTCTTAGAATCTCAAAAAGTCCTATAAACCTAGGGCTTAACTTTCCCTTCTTCCCGAAGCGTATCTTCCCTTTCCAAGGCGATACCTTTAGAAATGCGTACGAACCAACTTCGAACTCTCTATTCTTTCGATGCGGATCTGCATACTTTCGTTGTCTGTCTTTAGCTGCTACTAGCCGCGTTTGTATTAATTTAACCACCTCCGCCGTTTGTTGCACCATTTTTGGTCCTAACATTCGACGTTCTCCTACCTCATCCCAGCACAGTGGAGTTCTGCACTTCCGTCCATATAATTCTTCGTAAGAAGGCATGCCTATACTGGCATGATAACTGTTGTTGTAGGCAAACTCTACTAACGATAGATGATGGTCCCAACTTCCCTTGAAATCCATAACGCAAGACCTTAATATGTCTTCTAGCGTTTGAATTGTCCTCTCACTTTGTCCATCTGTTTGTGGATGATACGCTGTGCTCAACCTCAGTTGTGTTCCCATCTACTCTTGCAAACTTTTCCAGAAATTCGATGTGAATTATGGGTCACAATCTGACATAATCGAAACTGGCACTCCATGTCTTAAAACAATCTCCTTGACAAAAAGCTTAGCTAACTAGTCCAAGTTATACTTGACTCTTATCGGCAATAAATGAGCCGACTTAGTCAAATAATCCACTATTACCCAAATAGCATCGTATCCTTTCTGCGTTGTCGGAAGTCCTACCACAAAGTCCACCGTGATATGCTCCCATTTCTATTCTGGAATTTCCAATAATTGTAGCAAACCACTGGGTCGTTGGTGTTCGACCTTAACGTTTTGACAAGTTAAGCACCTACTTACATACTCTGTTATCTATCTCTTCATGTTTGTCCACCAAAAGTTATGTCGAAGGTCTTGATACATCTTGGTACTACCAGGATGAATCGAGTACCTCGAGTGATGTGCTTCGTCCATTATTTCCTCTTTCAACTCCGTATCACACATAACCCAAATTCGTCATTCAAACCTTAATAACCCTTCATTATCAAGACTGTACTTATCTTCTGTACCGTCTGCAATCTTCTTCTTTATCTGCTCACACTCATCAGCTCTAAGTTGCACTTCCTTCACCTTTTCCACTATTGTAGGTTGAACCTCTAGCGCAAACAACTTCTCCCCTTCCTCACTTGGACATCTTACTTCTATTTCCATCCTTGCCATCTCTGTTATCAACTCATTCTGAGTTGTTAACATTGATAGTTTGCCTTTCTACTTAAAGCGTCGGCCACCACGTTAGCCTTCCCTGGGTGATACAGGATTTCACAATCATAATCCTTTATCAACTCCAACCATCTTCGCTGCCTCATATTCAACTCTTTATATGTGAAGATATACTTTAGACTTTTATAATCTGTGTATATCTCACATTTCTCCCTGTATAGGTAATGCCTCCAAATTTTTAAGGCAAAAACCACTGATGTGAGTTCCAGGTCATGAGTAGGATAACCTTTCTCATAATCCTTTAACTACCGAGATGTATATGCAATGACTTTGCCATGCTGCATGAGCACGCAACCTTGTCCTTTATGCGAAGCATCACTATAAACTACGAAATTCCCCGTATCATCTGGTAAAGACAATACAGGTGCTTAACTTAACCTCTTCTTGAGCTCTTGAAAGTTGTCTTCACACTTCTCTGTCCACACGTAATTTACGATCTTCCTTGTCAAATTTTTCAACGGAGTAGCTATCTTAGAGAAGTCCTGGATGAATCTCCGATAGTATCCCACTAACCTTAGGAAACTTTGCACCTCAGTCGACGTTTTTGATTGTTCCCAATTAATAACCGCTTCCACCTTTGCTGGGTCTACTGAAATCCCTTCCTTTTAGATAACGTGCCCCAAAAACTACACTCTCTCTAACCAAAATTCACACTTAGTGAATTTCGCGTACAACTTCTTCTTTCGCAGTGCTTCCAGCACTAATCTTAAATGTTCAGTGTGATCTTCTGGCGTCTTAGAATAGACTAGAATATCATCAATGAACACTACGACGAACTTGTCCAAATATTGTTTGAACACTCTGTTCATCATATCCATGAACGCGGCTGGCGCATTAGTTAACCCAAACGACATCACCAAGGACTCGTAATGACCAAAACTAGTCCTGAATGCTGTCTTAGGTACATCCTCTTCTCTAACCTTCAATTGGTGATACCCCGTCCGTAAATCTATCTTAGAAAAAAAATTTGCCCCTTTCAACTGATCAAAGAGATCATCGATCCTGGGCAATGGCTATTTATTCTTTATCGTTAGTTTGTTCAACTTTTGGTAGTCGGTACAAAGCCTCAACGATCCGCACTTTTTCTTTTCAACAGTTCTTGCAACTGGATCATTAAATCCTTCAATTCTACTGGCGCCATACGATACGGAGCCTTTAAAACTGGTGCCATCCCTGGCACAACATCTATAACCAGATTGATCTCCCTATCGGGTGGAAGACCTGGAAAATCGTTCAGAAATACGTCCGCAAATTCATTGACTATAGCTTTCTATTCCCATATTGTTCTCAATCGCTGGGTATCAACAACATGGCACATGTAACCTACACATCCTTTTCTTAACAACTTTCTGGCTTGTGTCATGGTTAGACAACAAGAGCGCCCTGGTGATTTACTACCGTACACTACTAGGAAAACAAGAAAAGGCAACAACCTATAGCGACGGTCGACGCGGAACTGTCGCAATAGAGTGTCAATGTGACACCCCCAAATCCGGGTACTTCGTTTCCACATGATTTGGTGTTCACTTTCTAATATAACATATATCTACCCAATGAATAATGCAAAATAAACTACAACTTAAATTAAAATAACTAAATCTCCCTTAAAACAAGGGTTACAACCTTCTCAAAATCAATCCCAGGGTTACTCTAACCTTGACATGAATATAATAAAGTGCGGAAATAAAACATAACATTCAATTATTACAATCATTCTCAATTAAATAAAAAAAAATAAGTCTTCACTTGCTTTGCTTTCCCTTGCCCTTACTTGTAGACGGAGCATCAGCGTTATCAACCTTAACTTAAATTGTTATTTAATGCAAGAGTGAGCAAACCACAGCTCACTGGAGTTTAACAATAATATAGACATGAAAGAATATCTTTAAGCAAATCTGAACAACTTAGCTTGCTTCAATAATAAAGAATTGAATAATAATTCTCTATCAATATTAAAATTTGGATATAGAATTTATCTGAGCGTCATAAGACCTTTGAACTCTTGTCCTAGGTTATAAATATTTCTATTTAAACCTTTAACAGTCAATAAGACTATGGACCTTAACTCGTACTTAGGGGGATCAGCCCTTCGTACCATGTATTGTGCACAACCATCTTAACGCTATGCGTAGTAACCTCCCCTAGTAAATAGGGTTGTTCAACTCAGTAATTTGAATTCAAGTCCGCACCAAAGAAAGTTTGGTTTGGATAAGCTTACAAGGGTAATTTAGAATTCACGTTCATCAACTAAGGATTAGTTGAATCGACTTCCAATAATTCAAAATAAAAGAATTATGAATTAACATATGCTTTAGAAGTAAACCTAAAGCATTTAAAATAATAATTGGATCTTACTTGAACAATAAGTTAAGACCATTTCAATTAAATAAACAATTGTCCAATACTGAAATGGAAAGGACATTCTCAACAATGAATATATGAATTCAAGAGATCATATAAAATCAATACAAGATTAGGGTTTAGAAAACTTGCGTAAAATTAACGAGTTTAGGGTTTAGAAGACTTGCCTCAAGCGCAAGCTACTTAACACAATTCACGTACTTTAATACTCCTACACATATATATTCAATCACAATAACCTAAATTAGTTACCACGTAACTAATTCACATAAGTGGTTAACCCTCATGGTTAACTCACATTCTGATTAAATAGTAATAATAATCAACCATCACATAGTTAATTACATCACCTACATACTCACATAATTAAATTAATTATGTATTTAACTCAATTATTATTAAACAATTATAATTCAAACACCTAATCAAATTATAATTACTTAAATTATCATTACCTTTTAAATTATAAACAATTTATAATTTAAAATCAATTAAACCACATTCATGCATTTATAATTACACAATTTATAATTAATCATGTATTTATCAATTATAATCAATAATTAATTAAACTATAACATGCATTATAATTACACAATTTATAATTAATTATGTAATTATCAATTAAAAATTCACAATTAAACATGCATTTATTAAATTATAATTACATAAATTATAATTAAAATTAAAATAATTAAACTTCTATACCTTATAATTTCACAAAATTTATAATTTAAATTACACATTTACTCTTAATTATAATTAATAAAATTATAATTAAGTAACTTATTAAACAATTATAGTTTTAAATACCATATTAGGTTTTCAAAATTTCTTTTTATTTTCCAAACATGAAATTATCATAATCATATAACAACATGTTATATCATTCAAAATATATATCCCCTTATCCATGAAAAATTAAACTAAGGTCTTTAAAATAAACTGTACAAGCAAGCAAAACTCACTGCCCAAGCACTGTGCCCGGCGCAGCTGCGCAGCCAGCTGCCTTTAAACCGGTGCAGCTGCGCAGGGAAGGAATCTGGGAAGGACAAGCGGCGCAGCTGCGCTGCTCCTGGCCTTGCTGCCGGCGTAGCTGCGCAGCAACTCGGCCAGACGCAGACAGCCACGTTACTCTGCTTCACCGATTAACCCATACAAGCCAACAACGCCAAAAATACAGTACTATAGACTCTGTAAAATATATATACGCTATTACACATATATAAAGCATGCTTCCAAAATACAAAATCATTTAAACAATGATAATCATAAGTTTTGAAAATCTATTTTGGCCATTTTTATGAAAACTCATATTTTCATAAAATAATTCTCTGTAATAAAATTTTCTTACCAATTCCACTTATAAAACATGCATTATGTTTGAAATTGAAGATATTATCACAACAATTCTAAATAGGCATATTAACACACAATCAAATCATAACTTTTACTCTAAAATTGGCCAATAACATACAAAATCATAAGAACATCAATTTCTCCATTAAAACATGTTCTGACAAAATTTTGATTTCTGAAAATCCTTGATCATGACATACAATTCATATAATAACCATTATAAACACAATTTATATATGTACATCATATTTGTATAACTTTCATGCTAAATCATAAACACAGAGAACTCATATTCATTGAATATTATAAAGAAAACACATAGAAATATAATTTAATTGAAATAATACCCTTTTTGCTTAGATGATTGAAGAAGAAGATGATAGTGATTCCCTTCAAGCTTCTCAAGCTATACCTTTTCCTTCTCAAGCTATACCTTTTACTTCTCTTCCTCTTCTCTCTATCTTCTTCTCTGTTATTTTCTCTGCTCTTTTTTCTTAGCTTTAGACTAACTTTTAGAAAAACTAACGTACTGATAGTATATACATATAATATATAACACAAGTAATATATAATATATGTAACTCCCATATAATAAGTATATGCACTAACTACTAATTATAACGTAAGTTACAAAATTCAAAAGCCAACTTGGCTTGTTTGGCTACAAGAAAAATTAAAAACTAGTTTTTATTAACTCCAAACATGGTTTAGGTAATTTAGGTTTAGCTAGTGTAAGGGCCCTGTTTGGCAACAGCCTTTTAAAACAAAAGCAAGGGCCTTGTTTGGTAAAAATCATTTAAAAAAATCCTTTTCTTTTTATTTTAAGAAATCATTTGACGCATACTTTAATGTCACATTTTAATTAATTAAATATTAATCATCTAATTTAATCAATTAAAATCTAACATCAATAAATCACATAAAATTGCCACATAATTATAATTACTCGCTAATTATAATTCATGTAACACTTCATCACATAATTCATCTAATTTAATTATCTCAATTAAATTAGAATTATAATATAAAATTAATATACATTAATTAAATAAGCATTACACATTCAATTAATTAATATATACACTTAACTAAATCACTCCATAAATCACATAATTTATTTATTTAACTCAATAAATAAATCACATAAAATATTTATTTAATTCAATAAATATTTAAAATTAAATATAAAATCACAATCGTTACAGTCAATAGCGACGGTCTTATGTGACCGTCGGTACAGGGCCTTTAAGTTGGCCTATAGCGAGGGTCATTATTTGGCCGTCGGTATAGAGCATTTTTAGTTTGGCGCGCACAAACCCCTCTCAGAGTTAGGTCGTATCAAAAAAAAATTCCCCAAATCGAATTACAATATATCCTCTCTTCTCCTCACCCGTTCTCCTACCCGTTCTAAGTCACCCATTCTCCTACCCGTTCTCTCCTCTATCATACATTCATACGAATAGAAAGTAAAGACGCGACTGAGTTCTCAGGTTCCGCTACAAATTGAATCATCATTTGCAATTTCCACAAGAGAAAGTAAAGACGCGATTGAGTTCTCAAGTGCCGCTACAAAGGTTAGTGCTTAATATTAGTTTGTTGATTTTACAACTACTATATATTATATATTCACACTGGATGTGTTATGTTGGCTCACTCAGACCGTTGTTGAAGAAATACCTTATTTATGCCCAACTCAATCTTATGTGTAGGAGTTAAGCCGAGAGGGAACCCTAGTTCAAATGATTCTGATTGCCCAACTCAATCTTATGTGTAGGAGTTAATATTAACTCAATCAGTCTCCTAAGCCGAGAGGGAACCCTAGTTTGTCATTGTAGTAGGTAGTTGAGAGGGAACCCTAGTTTATGCGAGACATCTGGACTATGACTGATAATTTGTATGTAATAGAAATATTTGGGATAAATGTGTCCCTGAAACCGAGAGGGAACGCTAGTTTGTCATTGTAGTAGTTAGTTGAGGGCTAATAGCAAGATATCCCATACTTCTAAAAAGACCCAACTGTCTCGCTAAATGTGTGGTAAAAATGGAAAAGTTCATATTAATCTATCTCGCTAATCATTATCAGAAAATATTAAAGAGGATGCTTGCACCATATTTTAAAATTTTGAAATATTTAAGTGCGCAAGATAAGGGAAAGTTGTTGTCAGACTCTTTGATTGTTTCCATTGTATCCAGCTACGAAGGCAATGACAGCTTAAATAAAGATGGGTGAGGATGCGATCTAAAGTATTATACTTTCCCAGAAAAAGTTATATGCAATTCCAAAACAATTGCTTATCCCAAGTTCTGTTCTGTTATAGTCTGTTCAACTACATTTCATAAATCCTAAGGGGAAGGGAGTTTAGAAGTGGGGGAGAGAAAGAGGGAAATAACATAGTTTTTTGTGTTTGCTGTCAACTAATTAAATCACCAGCAACCAAAGAAAGACTGAAGTTAAGTAGGACAGATTGAACCAAACTTGAAAAAGTTGAACTACGACTTTACTTAAGAAGACAAATGCTAACAAGTGCCCTTGGACACTAAGAAAAATTGTTAAGGAACAATTATTATGTCCTGAAAAGTTTATTTTAGAAAATATCGTAAATGTTCAATATAGATGTCGTGGTAATTTATTTATCCTCCCTTTGTCATGTGATTCATAGTCTCTTATTGAGTACTATGTTCTTATTCTCCAGTCCTTAGTTTTGTTATAAACAAAATGTATACCTTAGGGCAGTACCTCCGTCTGGAAAATAATTGTCTTATTTCTTTTGTTTTTTAAACACTGCAAATGCGTCTTATTTTATAGTTTCAAATACTATATTATTATAATCATAGTATTAATTAGTTAGAGATGATATGGTTGTTCAATTTGATTTAGGGACACAATATTATGGATAAGAGGTGGATGGAATTACCACGATATTCTAGAGAATATCTTGCAGGCTTAGAAAGATTTTTGGACTTTGGTTTTGAAAAAGTGGGCATAGTAACGGGAAGAATTCCTTGTCCATGTAAGAATTGTATAAATGGTCGATACCAAATTCGAGCTACTATTCGTGAACATTTAATTTGTGATGGATTTATGTTTGGCTACACGAATTGGGTGCATCAAGGTGAAGATGAGATTATCAGGGTTGTGAGCAATGATGATGTTCACGACGAACCATCACAATCCGAAGATGATCATCGTATGCCTGAGATGGTAAATGATATATTTAGGGATCACGGTGTGGAATCGTCGGCTGAAGCTACAAAATATCAAAAGTACATGTTAGAGGCCAATCAACCTTTATATCCTGGATGTGAAACTGAGACTGTCCTTTCGTTCATTGTATGGCTTTTCAATCATAAAAATGTTAGCAAATGGACTGATGTATCATTTGATGGTTTGCTTCGTAAGTTCAAGTCATCATTTCCAGCATTTGCAAACTTGCCTGATAATTTTTATGAGATAAGGAAAATGGTTGGAAATTTAGGGTTTGGTTATGAGAAGATTAATGCATGTGAGAATGATTGTATGCTCTTTTGGAGGGAGAATGAAAAATTAGAGTCTTGTACAGTTTGCAAAGCATTGAGGTGGAAGCAGACTGAGGTGGTTGTAGCAGAGAAGGCACAAAGAGATACAAATGTTAAGAGGAGTAAAGTAGTTGTGAAGCAATTACGTTATTTGCTGTTAATTCCGAGATTGCAGAGGCTAATTATGTCTGTAGAAACTGCAAAATATATGATGTGGCATCATGTAAAGCAGCAAAAAGATGGAGTCAATCGTCATCCAGCTGACTCTGTTGCTTGGAAGCATTTGGATACAATGTACCCTACATTCTCTCAAGAACATCGAAATGTAAGGCTCGGACTGTCCACTGATGGCATGAGTCCCTTTACCCATGGGTCACCATATAGTATATGGCCAGTGACAGTTGTTGTCTATAACTTACCACCGTGGATGTATATGAAGCATGAGTATTTTATCATGTCGTTGTTAGTACCTGGACCAAACTCTCCATGTAATGATATTGACGTGTATATGTAACCTTTAATCGAGGAGTTGAAGATAATATGGAGTAATGGGGTTGAAACGTATGATGCATATACTGGTACAAAGTTCCAAATGCGTGCTGCACTGTTGTGGACAATTAGTGATTTTCCAGCTCTTGCTATGTTTGTCTGGTTGGAGCACTAAAGGTTAGTTGGCTTGTCCATCATGTCAAATAAGCACTCGTTCTCGTAGACTACAAAGTAAGGAATGTTATATCGGGCATCGTTGTTTTTTGGAGTCGGGTCATAGTTATAGGTTTGATACAAGGAGATTTAACGGAGAATGTGACCATAGTGAAGCTCTAGTGCTGCCATCAGGATTTGATATTTTTGAACAAGTTAATGCCATTAATGTCACTTTTGGAAAGACACCCACTAGCACGAAGACCATTCCCCATGACTCGAAACATAATTGGAGGAAGAAATCCATTTTCTTTGAATTTCCATATTGGAAGATACTTTTGTTGCGCCTCAATCTAGATGGAATGCATATTGCGAAAAACATTTGTGATAGCTTAATAGGGACATTGTTGAGTGCGAAAGGAAAGACAAGATAATTTAAAAGCACGATTGGACTTGATGGAAATGGGTATAAGAAGAGAGCTCCATCCAAGAACCATGCAAGCAAGTGATTCAAAGTACCTTTTACCGGCTGCAAGCTACTCGATGTCTAAGAAAGAAAGACATGAGTTCTTGCAAGTGTTGAAAAATGTTAAGGTACCTGATGGATATGCTTCAAATATTTCACGTTGTGTCAATTTGAAGGGGGGCAAGATCTCAGGTCTTAAAAGTCACGACTGTCATATTTTAATGCAACAATTACTTCCAATAGCAATACAAGGTACCAACTTGCCTCGACATATCTGCTCAACGATAATTGAACTTTGTAACTACTTTAGAGAATTATGTTCCAATTATAACACATCGAAAGATTATGAACGATTGAACAAGAAAATCCCATTAATACTTTGCAAGCTTGAGATGGTGTTTCCTTCTGCTTTCTTTGATATAATGGTACATTTGTGTGTCCACCTTGCTGAAGAGGCGAGGATAGCTGGAAATGTGAAATATCGACAATTGTGGGCTTTTGAAAGATACATAGGCAAGTTAAAGGGGTATATTCACAACAGAAGTCGTCCAGAAGGGTCAATTGTAGAAGGGTATATTGCTGAAGAGTGTGTTACATTTTGTTCAAGATATTTAAGTCAGAATAATGCTACATGGAACCGAGTTGGAAGAAATGAAGATGTCTACGAACAGGGTGAATCAAGTCTCTCTGTATTCAGAAACATAGGTCGATTTTTTAATGCCCCAAAAGATTGTGTTCTATGTGGAGATGATGTCAAGAGTGCATACGTGTATGTACTATTCAATTGTAAAGAGGTCGAGTCATATCTAAAGTGAGTAAATAAAGAATATATTAAAAAAATTTGTTATATAGCTATAACAAAAAAACATTATTATTTTTATTTTTTTGTAGTATTTGGCAAGATTCGTATATGTTACGACGTGGAAAGCGTAAGCAAAAACTAATCCCAAGGGAACTTGACAATGCTAAGAAAAATGAATTTCCTGAATGGTTTAAGAATTATTTAAGTACTACGATATGTGAACGTAATTTCATGAAATACCTTTGTAATGTTTATTAATAATAAATTGATGGAATCTTCTTATATCGCTACCATTTTGTAGATGGTAACTGTGAATAATGATGTGTCTAAGGAAGTAAACGCTCTTGCATTTGGCCCAAATTTGATAGGCAAGAGAGGATACGGTTATTTGGTAAATGGGTATCGATTCCATACTACAAGTTGTGAGAGTAAGAGGAGAACACAGAATAGTGGGGTATATGTGGTAGCAACTACTCGTGGATATTCCTCTGCTAGAGACCTACATCTTAGGGAAGATGTAGTTGAATATTTTGGTATTTTGGAAGATGTTGTTGAATTAGACTATTATGGATCGGCAAAACTATTGATTTGGCCACCGAAGTTGGCACGTTTTATTGAATACATGATTGAACTTTTAATTTTTTAAATTACCTAACTGAACTAATTATTATTGTTAAATTGGGTCATTCTGTTAAATCTGGCTCACGGGCGTTAAATCTTTTCAACTATTATCTGACGTGGACTTAAAAAAAGAAAAGACAAAAAAAGAGAAAATGACATGGCCTTGTCATACGTGGGCCCCATCTGCAACACACTGTCCCAAAACTTGCCCAACCACCGGCGAGCACAACCCTTTAGCAGTAGAACCAACCAACGACAGAGCAGATAAAATTCAATCAAAAACACCCAAATTGATTCAATCAGAAAAGCTAAAATAATGAAAGCTCATGAATCAGAAGGGAACAACAGGGAAAAAACCCCATGAATTCCGACTAAAGGTCAATTAACACATACCATTTTCTAGCGAAATCCCCTGCAAACCAGCAACAACCCATAATACAGATGAATTGTGAAAGGACGGTAACAAGGAAAAGAGACCCATCAGCCTAAGTAAAATTAAATAAGCAGCAATACAGAAAAACATAGACTGAAAGCACTAAAAACCCAAAAGACTAGATCTGAACATGAACAAAGATATGCATTAATCAAACATGAACCCAGATCGGGAAGCACACGGAACAGCAGAAGCAGAGCACAAGACCCATCCGTGAAATCATAAGACTCCAAATCCATTACCATCGGAACTGTAGGACGTAAACAAGTCTGAACCCAGATTCCAGAGAGCTAACCTCCAAGATCCAAAAACCCCCCAAACCATTAAACCCCAAGCAAACACCACATCAGATCATAACACCCACTGCCATCACACATCAGATCATAACACCCACTAATTCTGTAGGGGATGATTATTTTATGGGTAATTTGAGGGTTGTTGATATTGAGTCGAACTCAGAGGACAGATGACATGAGGGTTTGGATGATTTTGCATTGGGTAATGATGATGAGAGTTCTAGTAGTCTTCAAATTTGTACATGAGCGAAAGCCACGTATGACAAGGCCTTGTCATTTTCTCTTTTTTTCCTTTTTTTTTAAGTCCACGTCAAATAATAACGGAAAAGATTTAACGCTCGTGAGCCAGATTTAACAGAATGACCCAATTTAACAATAATAATTAATTTAGTTAGGTAATTTAAAAAATTAAAAGTTCAATTGTGTATTCAATAAAACGTGCCAACTTCGATAGTTAAATCATTAGTTTTGCCATTATGGATCTGGCAAGGTTGTTCTATTCAAGTGTAACTGGTATGACAGTTTAGCACGTGATAGAGGGATCAAAACTGATGACTATGGCTTCATGATTGTAAATTCTCAAAAGTTTGGTTTGACTGATGAGCCCTTTGTAATGCCATCTCAGGTTCAACAAATATTTTATGTTGATGATCAAAGGGATATCAATTGGCGTGTCGTTATAAGAACAAAATCGAGAGATTTATGTGAAGATGCTGAAGTAGATTCTGATAGTGATGAGTTACCCAATACCAATGAAGATTTAATCACTCCAGTTGTAGAAGTTGATATTGAAAACATAAATTGGGTTAGGAATGATGTTGATGATGAATTAATTGAAATTGGACAAAAAAGACTTAGAAGTAAGCGAAAGATAGGATCTCAAATTGATACTTCTAGTTCCAAAAGACGAATGATTGAACATATTGAAGACGAAAATGAAAACGAAGACGAAGACGAAGACAAAGACGATGAAGAGGAGGGTGATAGTGAAGAAAATGAAGATGGGGAAGAATGATAAAACGATAAACCAGTAATATGTTATTTAGTTGTTTTGTTTAAATCTTTATATAGATCATTTGACCACAAAATGTTTTAAGATTTATCTGAACTTGATTTGGTATATAAAAAAAATAGAATGAAAATCAAAGCAGAAAGAAGAAATTTGAAGAAAATTCATTCAAATTTTTGTATGTTTGATTAAGTTTGAGAGGCAACTTGTAGAGATTCTAATGATTAGTGATATTAGATTGTACATGGGTTATATGGTTCATTTCAAGTTCTGTAGTTAATCTGAAATGAGTCATTATCAGTTCCTGAAAGAAAATGATAAATACAAAAAAATGATCCATTTTTGATTAGTCTCTTTCTTTGTGGATAGTTGTACTTCAAATTGATAATATTGTTCTCCTTCCTTTTAGTTTTCAAATGATCAGGTTGATCTGGGTATCAAATGGATTAAAATTTCCACTCTTGAAAACTTTGCTGCAAATAAAGTTAAGCTTGTTATACGGCGGTCTGGCTATCATGCTTAAATTCCTGGGATTGGTACCCTGTATCTCCGCATAGATACATGAATGTGTTCACTTTGAAAACTAATAATTAAGTGTTGAGCTAATAGAAAAGTCAGGTGTTGTTTCTTGTGACAGTAGCAGAGCCACCAAATTCTTATTATTGTTGAATTGGACCACTAAGAAAACATTCAACTCCTGACAAAATCAAAACTAATTTCTGGTAAGAAAAATAGAGCATGAGATGTTAAGTATCAAATTTAATTAGAATTTTGGGCTTTTCAGTACGTCTATTGATTGTTACATATTCATTTGTATTTTTGCTTGATTCATTGCAATACATAGTCAGCTAAGCATAACACAGGTACCCAAGAAGACTAATTGGTACTGAAGCCGCTGGGCTATGGATATTCAAGTACGTTTATAATAATATCATATCCTAATGCAATCATAAAACGTGTAAACTAGTGGCATAAAACTAGTCACAAACATCCTCTACGTTACTGCAAAAGATAATAAGAGCATAAAATAACAGATTTCATATCAGGGCTTGGACCTCCCTATGCAAATTGTAAAGCAGATTGAACCTCATAATAGCTAAAGCTAAAATGAAATGCCAAATTCTGAAGATCCATTCTGTTTTGTGATAAAAACCCATACCTTCATATGTCTACCATCAACTTGTATATTGATCATGCCCTCAAAAAATACCACTGGAAGGTTGCTCATGGTACACAAATACCATGTCCAACACAGACATAAATCCAAACAGTCAACTCCCAATACAAAATTGGGGAGACATAAGCATGACAGTATAGGCATACATGCTAAAGCTACTAGTTAGACATATTGCCTGAATTGCAGCATATTGAAGAGTTAAATATCCTGAACTAAACCATAGATTTATTTTGTATGATTTATCTATTTCTCTAATTCCCCCCCCCCCCACCCCCACCCCCCACCCCCACCCCCACCACCCACAAAAAAAATAACAATACCTTTGGTAACTTCCTGATATTATTTGGCTACTGCTATTTCTTAGAATTCAAAACATTTCAAAGTCTACCATGAAAATTCTTCGTCAGGTTTTGTGAATAAAGTATTGCTACGATCCTCTATGGCTACCGCATTGTTGATCATACGGTGTTTAGGTTACAGATTATGTTGATCCAGCTGCTGTTAGAAGTTGCAATAATGACGAACTTTTGCTGTGTTTAGTACTTTTTACAGATCAAATAATAGTTTCCTGTGAACAGTGTTTTTATAGTAGTTTCCTGTGAATTGATTCCTTTGAGTTGATGCCTTTGCACTGAATGCTTTTCCATCTTCTTAGTTTTATTTTTCCCATTTTTATATATCAACAAGGATCAGTACAATTAAACAGAGATGTCCTCGACATTCTTTCAAGTCCTACACATTATTCTCTTGGTGATTAACATTTGGTAAAAGTTCCTTATTTCTACCTACCACTGACCTGTAAGAGTTAGAAAATCAATCATCCATTTACAAGTAAACAAACAAATACACAGGAAATACATGAATTGAATCTTATGATTCATTTTCATTGAAAACTTGATTCAATGAAACTTATGATTCATTATCATCATCATCAGAAAATTGAGTCAAATATACTGCACCATAAAATTACGCAATAATCATATTGAATATGAAAGTCACCTTATCTTTATAAGTGTTGTTTTGATTACTTTTTCAGGTTATTTTGATGGCTTCTAATAGAGTGTCCAGATCTCGTGCTAGCCGTTCCAATGACCCAGAAATGAATGAAAATGAAGATAATGGGACTAATGCCGATAAACCTCATGTAGAGGAGGAAACTATTCATGAGAATCATGAAGGTATCATGCATATATCATCACATATATTTGTATTGTCATGATTTTGGGGTGGATGGGTACACATACTTATTGAATTTTGTTTAGTTCATATATCTTGATTCTTTCTCTCTTTTAGGTTCTCGGCCTAAGAGGAAGCGTGGAGCAACAATGGGAGCAAAGTTATGGTCATATACCGATGCACCCAAGAAAGTAATTTATGATGAACATGGTCAACCTGTTGGGGGAGACACCAATAAGTTGATAACCTTTCTTCGGTGTCTTGCTCGCAATGGAGAATTTTTTCCGATAAGTACTCCAACATGGTCCCATATGACTGAGGCTAACATGCAAAGGGCTTGGGATGAAATCCAGTTTATTAATCATAATACTATAGAATTTGACATTGGACTGATTTCATAAGTTAAGCACTTTGAAAGTAAATTAATTAATTTGTAAATTTGTTTGTTGTAGAAACGATTTACCACAGATCATCCCAATGCTAAAAGAAAAATCATGGCTATCATGAACAATAGGTGGAGAGATTGGAATTTCAACTTAAAGGGTATTAATTTTGTGCCTGGTAATCGTGCCAAATCTATAGCAAATACTATCAACAATGATCGAGTAAATCCTAATCAATGGGCTGCATTGGTTGATTATTGGCTAACTGATGCCGCACAGGTTGTGTTTATTCATTGGTTATTTATTATAATTTCTTAATTATTGTTATAGATTAGTATTAATTTATAAATGCATGCAATGCAGGAAATAGCAACAAAAAATTGTGAAAATCGAAAAAAATTGACTGTAGGTCATACGTTAGGCACTAAATTAATTCCAAAAAAGAAGCATGAATTGGTAATATTTGATGTTATTTCAATATTTGTTGTCGTTAATCATGTATTAGAGTTCTATGAATAGGGTATTTCCTGAATTATGTACTATGTGTTTTGTTTGTAGTACCAAACAAAAAAAAAGAGATTGATCGAGCCGATTTGTATATCGAGTCCCACACTCGAAGCGATAATTAGTTTGATTTAGTTTTTATTTTGAGATATTCCTTTGTTACTTTAATTAGCTGGAACGTGGTCTGTTTAGGCAATATCTTTATTGAATGGAATTAAGTTAAAAGCATTTAAAAAATGATTTGCAAAGTGATTGGTATCAGACCTATACAAAAACATAACAAACAGACAAGTTTTACAATGTGGAGTCCCCCTCTAATAATACTTATAATACTTGAAAATCAGGTGATAGGAGAAATTTATGTCCTCATTTGTCAGACACAAGCTTTTAATTATGATGAAAAAAATTATTTTGTAATTGATTCTTAACTTTAGATAATATTTACTTTCTTTTTCTTGTATATGTTTTAAAAATTTGAAGGGGGGCAAAGAAGAAACATAAATTTTTTTAGCAAAAGTTTTTAGTCAAATGACAAGATAAAGCAGTCCTGGATCTTGATAGCCATTCAAGTTCAGTAAAAAAAATAATCACAAGCAACAGATATTCAAAAGTTATTCATAACAGCAGAAAAACTGTACTAAAGTCTGATGAAACAAAAAACATTCATATAATTGAAAATAAAGAAGGAAACAATGAGCAAATTTGTAAATTGTTATTTCCAGAAGTATCTGAATACATATTATTATTACTCGCATAACATATAGGGTGGTAAATTGGTATTTAAAGGCTTACATGGTCATTTTTTATACGGGTAGTGTGCTCATGTGTATAACCCCTTTCGTGAAGGGTTTATTATCTTTGACTTGCACTTCATTTGGCCTGCCCAATATTAATTTAATTAATCAGCATGCTAATGCTAATGTTAGTCCAATATATTAATAATATTTTGGTAGAGAGTTGACATGATACATTCAGAGACAGGTTCCGCCAGACATGGTAAACAAGTGAGTGTAGCACATGATCTTGCCGACTAGTCTTATGATTTTAGTTTTGAATTTTGAAGTTGGTACATATATACTACTGGCATGGCATATCAACAAGGCTCTTCCCATTGCAGATGTACAATAAGGTTGTATACATAGTTGACTGACTTCTCAGCCTCAGGATGATATTCCTAGTGGCAGGGGAAAATTCTTGAATAATACTAGTATATATGTTTTATAACTTGAAGTTTCCTGTGGTAACTGTCTAACTGAATGTTGCTTTTCTGAATTTCCTTGCAAGGCAATGTCATCTTCTTCTTTACAAAATACTGGTTTGGTCTGCATTTTTAATGTCCAACTTATGTGACAATTTCCTGCACCATTTCACCACCCCGCAAGGTATCTTTTCTGAATTTCCTTGCAAGGCAATGTTTTATAACTTGAAGTTTCCTGCACCAATTCACCACCCCTCATCACAGACATAGTCTGGAATTAATAATAATTAACGTAGAGACAAAATATTTGTGCTTTGATGGTTAGACTTAGGTGTGCATGTATGTGGTAATGCGGTCGCGGTCTGTCCTTTAAAAATATTTGTACAACAAAATAGGCTGTGCTCTGTTAAGATGTTATTTTTGTTTCATTCTTGTGGGCAACTAATTGTGATGTAACATGGCCCTTTATTTTTCAGTATAAAAAATTGCATGGACATATGTATTAATTACTATGGTAAATAATATGAGCTGCTTTGCAAACTATAATTAACCATTTCATTCATATTTTGACTTGTACTGAGTTGACATGTACTGTGTGTCATTTCATTCATATTTTGCCTTGTATATTTTCACAGGAAAAAATTATTGAGTTAAAGAAGACTCAGGCAGAGGTTAGCGAAAGCAGTAATGCACAATATACGGGATGAAATGATATTCTTACCCAAGTGCTTGGACCGGAGCGACATGTCAGACTTCGACAAGGTGGAGTTGGTGCCATGGCTACCAACACTTGGGGTCCCCGTGACACAAATAATGATTTATAACGTGAGAAAGAAGAATTGTTGAAAGCTCCAAATGCTAATTCCAACAATCAGGTGTTGCTCCCTCACTCTCCCCTATACTTAAAAGTGTTGCTCTCTCACACTCTTTGTATAGAGATTAATAAGTTCACTTGGTAATTAATTTGTAGGATCATTCGAGAGAAGGAGATAATGATGATATTAGTGGATCAAATAATCCTATAGACGGCCTATGACATGTCTCGTGGTTATGTACTGTTTGTACTGTTGGAAATATGTTAGTTGTGCTACTGGTTATGTACTGTTTTAATATATAGTAACGGTATTTTGGATGGTTATGTATATGTAGGTGACATTATACATTAATTCGTAATTTTAAATGACTTTATTTATTTTGTTCTTTTAGTTGTAAATGTTTATATTCAGATTGTATGGTATGGTATGTTATATTCAGATTGTAAGTTTCTCTTCAGATTGTATGGTATGGTATAGTGAAGAGAAACTATAGTTAATGATTATCAGATTGTATAGTTAGTGAGTTATATTCAGTTGTATGGTATGGTTTGACTGCAAAACAATAGCAGCTATTTTGTATGGTAAAAGAAATACAGAAATAGTAATGAGTTACAGCTTTTGATCTGTATTGCAAAACAATAGCAGCTCTTCAGATTGTATGGCATGATATAGCGACGGTCGCCGACCATCGGTATATGACCTAGGCATGTAAACGAAAAATTTCATATAGCGACAGGTACAACCGTCGGTATAGTGTCCAGCTGTTTCGCGCCACATCTCCTACTGCGACGATCGTGATTGTCGGTATAGGCATGTGATGACTGTCGGTAATAAACTGCATGCGCATTTTTGGTGTGTTTTGTAGCGACGGTCAGACCGTCGGTATAGATAGCGAAGACCTTCGGAATAGCATTTAGCGATGGCTTCTATGGCGACGAGTGCCAACCGTCGCTATATCCTATAGCGACGGTCTTCTGACCTATAGCGAGGGTAGGCGACCGTCGCTCTAAGCTGATTTTCTAGTAGTGGTAGAACACTACCTTGGGTTTTTTAGAAATCCAAAGGTTCACACTTTTATTTTAGCAATCGATAATCGCCCTATGGTTAAACAACCAGTCCATCCCGAGAATTACATCGAATTCTCCAAACTTTATCGATATAAGATCTACCGATAACTTGTTACCTCTTATATCTACATAACAACTCCTATGAACATAATCAACAGGAATTACTTCTTCATTTATTACTTTAATATTCAAAGGTATTACAAGTCTTTCAGGGAGTAATCCTAACCGTTTAGAAAATTCACTTGCTATAAACGAACAAGTAGCACCCGAATTAAACAATACATATGCATTTATATCATTGACCGGGATAATACCTGCTACAACGTCGCTTGATGCAACCGCATCCTGGACCGTCATATTAAAAGTATGAGCCGTCGATCTACCCTGTGGTGAAGCACCACAAATTTTGCTAGCTTACCACCACTAGCTCATTTCCCACTATCCAACCCCTTCTTCGGACAGTTCCTTGCCATGTGATGTGTAGATCCACACACAAAGCACCCATGATTCTTCTTAGGACTTGGACAGTTAGGCGAAATGTGCCCTTCCTATCCACAATTATAACATACCACTTTTCCCTTGAGAAACACTCCCAGATGAGTCTTCCCGCAATTCTTGCATGCCTCGATCCTTCTTTTAGGACCCTCTTACTTTACTCCAGTATTCCCAGAGTTAAAACTCTTCCTCTTCTGACCACTTCCATTGGCTCCCTCAATATTGACTGATACCTCAGTCTTATTCGTATCCTTCTTTTCCTTGTGGTATTGGCTCAAAGCCTCACTACCAACCCCCGCTATTATGGCCTTCTCTAACACGGCTCCAAAAGTAACACTTTGGAATACCGATATTCTGCTAAAGAGCCAGGGTTTTAATCCCTGCTCAAACCTCCTAGCCTTCCTTAACTCCGTGTCCACCTGATGTGGAGCAAATCTCGCCAGTTCATTAAATCTGGCTGCGTATTGGGGAACCGTCATGTCCCCCTGCTTCAGTTCTAAGAACTGAATCTTCATCCTCCCTTGCATTCTCGTGGGGAAGTAGTTCTCGAAGAATAACTCATTGAACCGAGTCTATGTAACTGCTTCTATCCCGGCCCTACCCTGGTTTGCCTCCCACCAGTAGTTGGCCTCGCCTTTGTAAGTCGCAAAAGAAGTCTTTTGCGCCTCCCAGACATATGCTATTACAAATTCTTTCTCTATTTCTTTTACCCAAGTTTGGGCAGCGATAGGATCCATAGTTCCATAGAACTCAGGCGGACTTATAATCTTAAATTCCTTAAAGGTGATCGCTCGACCTACTGCAGGATTAGTTCGTACATTCTCTCTAGTCCTATTAAAGGCCGCAATTAATAAGTTTATGAATTCTTGCATCGGGTTGTTTTGATTCTCTTGCTCTTCCCCATTACGAGGCACCGCTTCTTGGTTTCTTTGTCGTCTTCTTGGTGGCTTTTTCTGTTAATGCAAAAATAGTTTCATTATTATTTATTTCTTCAGTCGGTTATTATTAACAATAAATAATTACTTAAACACATTGACAAGCATTTTAATAAACTTCTTGTATTAATATGCTTCTGCTTGTAGTATAACACTACAATGTTAGTCATTACATAGCTTCAGCCATTTACACCGCTATCCCGCAATTACTTTCCAAAAGTTGGGATTTACAAAAGACTACCCTTTGTTTATACAAAAGAGGGTTTTATGTCATTACCTAGCTACACAATATTTACATAGCTAAAATAACTGGACTACATCTGCCTAATGGCATTATCGTAATCCGCATCGGTCATACTGGCCACTATATCCCGGCTAATAATATGTCGAGTCTGCCCTTCCTCCACAAGATACTCAGCAATCTGATGCTGATAATTCTAATGTGAACTCCTATGTATATAGGACATTCGACTTATCTTCTACTTCTTGTTTAGAAGCTCTGCCTTCAGTTCCTAGACCTCAAGTTTTAGATCCCAAACCTTATCCTTAGCCAGCACCTTCTCGTCATGCTCGACCTCCCAGAAGACCTCCATGTTCCCCTTCTCTTCTTGGATGTCGTGAACTACCTCCCGAAGATCACACACCTCCTTGCTAAGCTGGACATTTTGGTCTAACACTGCCATGAACAAAGCCTTCATGGACTCTGCAGGTGTCATCTCATCCTCCTTAGTAGGCAGTACCGGATTAATCGGTACCTTCTCCACCTCCTCCTCAGATATACAGTCAAAC
Organism: Panax stipuleanatus; assembly: GCA_020205555.1. Lineage (NCBI taxonomy): Eukaryota > Viridiplantae > Streptophyta > Magnoliopsida > Apiales > Araliaceae > Panax > Panax stipuleanatus. Next base: position 18,091,709 of record CM035119.1, on the reverse strand, counting down.
AATGATGAAAAATCAAAGTTATCGGAGTATTCAGATGGATCCTCCTCCTTTAGATCAGTCTCCTCTAAGTTCACGATAGGTACCTCCGCTACAGGCATCGGTACTATCTCCACAAAGTTAATAGATTCCTCACTTATTTCCTGCACTTTACTATACATGTCCATATCTCCTGATATCTACAATAAGACACAATAGCTTGATTAGTATACAATCAAAATATTATAAACGCATATCACATTTAATATGTTTAAGGTTACTTTCTTCTTTGAAACTCTACCCGAGTTTATTTACTTCTAACTTCTACTTCTCTTCTCAAGGTTATAGCCTAAGGTTTTCCCCCTTAAGTTTTATAACCTACAGCTTTGATACCAACCTGTGACGCCCCCAAATCTGGGTACCATCAAACCTTGGACATGGTGCTACACGGTGCTACTATCTACTCAAATCTTCAATTGAAGACTTCAATAAAAAGCATACGTTTACTAAATATTACATTATATTCATCCCTTCCCAGGTTCTTTGTAACCATTACATTCGTTCCATGTCATAATATCATTCATTACATAAACAATATTATGCTATTAAAAGAATAACTATTTATCCATCTTGGACTTGCCCTTGTCCTTACCGAATTCTTTGGTCCGTTCGCTCTTAGCTGAAATCATACAATTTTAAGCAAGAATGAGCATAACTAGCTCAGCAAGTTTAACATTATAGTTTGAAACCACAATATCAAGAATCACATGAATTCATCTTCAATAACTGTACAATAATTATGAAGTACTACGAATAATTAAAATAGTGTTTTGATTACTTTAAAACCATTCTCAAGGACTTATAGTCTCTTAAGAATCTGAGCTGGTCAATGACCATGAACATTCATTTAGTTTTCATGCATGAAAAGAACAACCCGGCACTGAGACCGTAAGTTCGATATAGCTTACGAGCACGTCCAGGTGATCAGCCTGTAGTACTTTATGTTGATCAACACTCATCCATTAAATGTATTTATGTTTAAGTTTTGGCAACTTCAAGTGCCTGTCGATTTAACGACGTAAATACCTTTGTGTATTCATACTCAGGCTTACCTTTGAATTTGTACCAAAGAAATTGGCATAGGATAGCAATAATATGAATATTTTGGAAAGATTTATAGAAAACCAACTAAAATACTTTAAGTCTTAGTCTAGCCGAATCAAATGGTATCGACTATTCAATAACAGTTTATGCATAGGAAACCATACATATTGACAACTTGTCCAACATAACGTGTAGACAAGAGTTTAGAAAACTTGCCTTTGCGTCTTTAAATAGTTAAGTCTACTTTACTTGGTCTTTACAACTTCTAAAAGAAATAACCACATAGCATCCCAATGCGACTTCCATAATTGATACACATTGTATAACCTATCTTCTCCTTCTTGTATAACTTAGCCAAATTGTTAAACTAATAACATCCGTTTAAGTTAATTAACATTTATTACGGCTTATTAACATTCATATGTCATAAACCATCTCTCGTCAATCATCTTTAGGCACAATGACAGACGAAACCCTAATCGGTTCGCTACGTCGAACACATTTCCATCGAATTTCCGTTATCGAACTCCGTATAGAATTTACGTAAGTTTTAACTTCATTTCATATCATTCTTGTACCACAAACCTCTATTACATATCATATAACCTTAAGGCATCCTTTAAACTCGACTACGATTCATGGTTTGCGTTTTCAGATTTTGAGTTTTAAATTTAAATACATTTATTCAACGTTTAATTCTTAAAACCATCCTTAAACATGTTATTTAAGGGTTCTCTCTTCATTAATATTATCCATATACTTGCCCCATAATTATCATGCAACAAGTTGGGTTAACAAACCTTCATGTTGGAATTTTTTTTGTTAAGGGCGCTGTAGCGCCAACCTTAGCTTTAAAGGCAGCGCGGCGGCGCTGCGGCGCTGTCTCGAATTGTCCCAGCTCTGCACCGGCGCTGGAAAACACAGCCTGCGCGGCACTGTAGCGCCAACCTTAGCTTTAAAGGCAGCACTGCGACGCTTTCTCGCAATGTCCCAGCCCTGCACCAGCGCTGGAAAACACAGCCTGCGCGGCGCTGTGGCGCCGGCCTCCGACCATTGAATTTTTTTTTCAAATTTTGAAATTCCCGAGCTCGTAACACGATCGTTACAACTCGGAATTGGCTCATTCCAAAGCCATTAGTTCACTTATCTTATGTTCTACGATTTCATCCAGTCAAAATTCATTTCTGAATACGTTGGCGAGAAATTTGACGATCAGTCTATTTTTATGCGTTCGTTAAACATTCGTGAACGTTTGACGCTCAATTCTTCATTTTAAATCCGAATTCGTTTGTTCTTGCTCCCAAAAGTCTTATTTACTTAATTATACGTTATGCCATCGAAAACTAAGGTTTCTGAATTAAACGACGACTTTTGACTTCTTTTCCGGGAATTTACGATTTCCACGTTTAACGTCTAATTCTCGAAATCTTCATCATAACTTCGTTATTCAAGATTTTTACTACGAACCAAATAGAATTACCCCATTGGTTATTCATTAGTGATTATAACCAATACAAATTTCTATATTTTAATGGTTTCATTTACTTATTATTCAAACTCTCAAGATTTTGATAGTTTCTTTATTGAGTTCTTAATCAATCATTATGATTTCACTTATTCATGGCTTATTAGTGTTTTAAGTCCATTACAAGGCCATCCTTATTACTTCTTACTAATCATGCTCCACCAATTCACTCATCTCTAAATTATACATTGAAAGACAAATGAACACAATCAATTTTCTTAATATTATACCTTTTGTTGTTCTTGAGTGCTTGGATATAGAGACTCAATTATCTTCTTGGCTCCTTGTTTGCTTGGTTTCTTACTACCTTCTCTCTCTCTCAATATAGTAGTTGGTCAAATTTTGTTAAACCACCAAATGATCAACAAGCTCTCCTTTTATAGGTTTTGCAAGACCAAGGGTAGTTTGGTCTTTAGGCCAAACCTCCTCAACCCATGTGAAGCCCATGTGCTATCACATGTCACCCATATGTCATCCCATGCCCCACATGTCCCCCTATGTGCCCTATGGGCCCCTCATGGGTTGCCCCATGGGTTTAACCCACCCGTTAACCCATTAGTTCGACCCACGAGTTTGGTTATTAAAATTAATTCAAATTGAACATATTTACTTCGTATAAAATTTGTATTATACGTCGTATTAAATCTCGTATCCTCTTCGTATTATACTCATATAATATCTAGTATTATACTCGTATTCATTCCGTATAATAATCATTTATTATTTTACTTAACCAATTTATTCATTGGTCTTACTTGTCCTAACCCTTAGGGGTTTTAAGTCCTCACGTGAAAACTTCGTGAGCTATAACTGAAATACTATTAGATATTCCATCCCGTCTTTAAATCCTATCATTACGCGTTTCTCAAAAATTCAAAAATAATTCCCGAGCAGAAACGGATGAATAGTTATTTTACCAAAATTCCTCTAAAAACTTTTATTTTCATCTTGGAAATTCAAATCATTTATTTCTAGCACGTAGCTAGAATCCTAGCCTCATTTGCATTCTCTAGGTTATAGGATGACCTTTAAATAGCTTACTCAGTTTAATAAACATAAAATATAATTTTATTCAATAAATAAAATAAAATTTATTTACATAAACGTCCAATTTTCTCGGGCGTTACAGTTCAACTGTGGAGTCCATTATGAGATTATACCATTTTGTTATGAATATTCATGAGAATGGTATTCCTATTTCTATAAGATTTGATTATGATATTAATAAATGAATATGCAAGTATGTCTACATTGATGAAAGCTATAAAGTCCTTTGATAGATAATAGGAATATATGTACAAGGACTTAGAATGAATTGATCAAATATGTTAGGTTGATCCTACATAAACAAAACAACTTTGTGAAGTTCCTTAAAAAGAAATGATGTACAATGACTAGACATAAAAAGATCAAGCTTGTTAGGTTGATCTTATACAATGTAATAGATAGGCCTGTCTGATCGTCGAGCACTGCACCAGCCTTCGTAGTCTGCCAGGAGAGACAAGGAAGACTCGAGAACTATCAAAGAGGAATCGTAGTCTGCAAGAATAGTAGATCTCGGAGTTTGTAGTCTGCCAGGAGAGACGAGGCAGGATCGTAGTGTGTCAAGAAGAACTTTCTCAGAACCGTAGTCTGCTGAGGAAGTCATGTTCAGAATCGCAGAGACATCCAATCTAAGAGCCGACCGAGCGCCTGCCAATGCTAAGTCAAGAATTGTAGACCACATTTGAAGTAGTGGAGTCTACTGATCATATCAGAGGCAGAGATCGTAGTCGAGCCAGAACAGACAAGGACAGCAAGTGTTAAGGCAGAAATTGTAGTCTGTCAGTTGATCTGATCTCGGAGTCGTAGTGGCTGCAGAACCAAAGCAAAATTGTAGTCTGCAGAACTAAGGCCTCAACGAAATGCTCACAACGCCAAGGAAGAATCGTAGTGTCAACACGATTCTCAACAAATGAGCACTCCCAGAATATCCAAAGAATGAAGCCTCTGATCTGAACTGAAAAGATGCAATCTACTTTAAGGAAGCCAGAGAGCACTCAACGAATGGCCGGCAAGCAAATAGAAGATCTAAGAACCAACTCAATCGACGTCCTGATTGAGAAGTAAAGCCATTCAGGAGAAGTCTTCAACAAGCAAATCCTAAGAAGACTTCAGATGAAGTGACTGACTAAAGAAAGTCAGCTAGTGCAGTAGCTGTCAAGATGAGCAGAAGACAACGATCTTGGGAGTAACCAGGATCGTAGTGGTTGCCAAATGAAATAGGAACTGACGCAGTTTACACTGAGATACTGGCCAATATATGAAGAACAAGACTGAAGTGATTAAGCATAGGTCAGACCATTGATGATAGGTGAACGGGAGATCACAAGGAGAAAGAGAGCTGGGTATGCCACAAATCTGATGAGTCTTGCAATTCAGAAGGGCCAGAACAATCAGACAAGTTATCAGTTCCTGAGATAAATCAAGGCAAGCAGAAGTGTTGAAGCACTGCACAAGTGGAAGAAGAGGTGTTCTACATTGCAGATCAGAAGAACACTCTTCAGAATCGTAGTGTTGTCTCAACCAGTCAACGAGTAACATTTAACAGACAAACTACGATCAAGATTCAAAGTCATCTGCATCAGAATCGTAGAGTTCGGGCATCAGAATATTGAAGCATTGGCAACGGTTCAATATGAAGTCTGACATTCGAATGTTGCTAATTGAGAGCATCGATGCAGAAGGACAACTCCTATGGATTCAAATCAAGGAATCAGAAAAGAGAAATAAAGTTGACTACCAGCCTGACACGAAAAAGTGACATCTCTGAAGTGGTAGGTGAAGTAGCAGACTGCTGTGTCAGAAAAGTCAAAAAGGATCCACCACGTCAAATCGGCAGTCTGCACCAAATAACTCGAGATCTGAGAAGCAATTCAAATAGCTTCTAATGGCTATTTTCCAACGGGAAGATCATGGAAGGGTATTTAACAGCTGAAGCTTCAAAGATGAAAGTGTTGCTGAGTTGCAAAATCGTTAAGTTGTTGGAATGCTATGTTGTTGACTCTACGAGTTCTACAAAGTTGAAAAGAACATGTCTCAGTGGCAATGAGACTAAGAAAGTAGAAGTGAAGCAGATTTAAAGAAGGACTTTAATAGACTAAGGCTTCACTCAACAACGATGAGAATGCCATTGAAAATGACAGCTAAGCTGAGAGCCGAGAAGGCCAAGAAGATAGCACTCAGAAAAGTGGCAGAGCAAAAAGAAGATCAGAAGAGCCACTCTACGAATCACCATGAAGAACCAAAAGTTGAAGTAGAACAGATGCAGAACCATGTCTGCATATCATTTAAGAAGGGTTCAGGGAATGCTAAGGACCAGAAGAAGTTGACCAGCAATGACAAGCCTTAGCAGACTCGAGTGGTGATGGTGCAGCTGAGATCAGAAAGATGAGCAGAACAGAAAGAAGATTAGCTGCACCAGAGAAGAAGACTGCTAAGTACTCAAGATGTTATGCTTCAATGAACATCTTAGCAATCTATCCAGTAGTGGTCCAGACTCGACGTAGAATGCAAAGAGGACCACGCCAAGCTGCTAAGTACCAATAGATGATCAAGCTTCAAGACATCTTAGCAGCAAAGCACTAACAACAACTACAACAACAAGTAGCCAGGGCTTGAGAGGTCCTTGTCCAGAGGGACTAAATTGAGTTCCAAGGCTGCTGGCCTTGAAGAGTTCTTAGTGAACTGGAGTTCCAAGCCTGCTGGGCTTGAAGATTTCTTAGTGAACTAGAAAAGTGCCAAGGCTGCTGACCTTGAAGGAATCTTAGTGATTCGGGGTGCTACCCTTTCCTTAGTGGAATTCCTGTTAGTGAAGCAGAAGAGTGGATTAGGAGCTTGAGTCTCTGAACCACTTAAAATCTCTTGTGTCTTTTACATTCAGTCATTTACTTTCTGTCATTTACGTTATGTACTTAACTGCTATAACTGCCATGTATGTAATAACTACTTACAACTAAACTGACTTCACAAATAATGTGTAACAATGTTTATGAATATATCGATAAAGGGGATATTTAACTTATTCCGCTGTTCTTGAAAAGATTCTTATGTTTGTCATATGCTAATTCATTAGCAATACAAAATAAACTGGAAAAATATTTTGAAAGAAAAAGGATCTATTCAACCCCCCCTTCTAGATCTATTGTGTGCTTACTGGGAACCAACAATTGGTATCAGAGTAGGTTCTTATATTATACCCTAAAGCTAATCGCTTTGAGTCTGATCCTAGGCACAAACATTGTTCTAAACTTAGTTTAGTAGTAAGTCACTTGTAAATGCAGATGAGCTCACACGTTGGAAATTATGTGTACAGGTAAATGTGAATATACATCTGAAGCTGCTCAGATTGGTCCATGTTCTTAAATGCTATAGCAACAAGACCAATCCTTGTCCACAGTCAATCTTGTAGTCTGCAGACCAGAGATGGGAAGTCAAGAAGCATCAAAAGAAGAGAATTTGTATCCACCTATTCTGAAAGATGAAAGGCCTATACATACTATGAAATGCTTATCTAGAGGTGAAAGAAGATTTCCTCGAATATGTATTTGGCTAACCAGCAGTTAGATATGAACCTTGAGGTTCAAGGCTATCAAAGAACTAAAGCTGCCAAGACTTTCTTAGCTCACTTCTCCAAGACTATATCTGATTGATCGAAGGTCAAATGGAGCAACAAGCTATCAACAATTAATGCAAAGATATGCACATCAATGCCTAACATCATAAGAGCAAGACAAATAACTATTAAGGAACTGACAGTGTAAAGGTACTATTCCTCATTAATACCCATGTGTACATCATGATGCATCACCTTATGAACTACTACAGTATTCTATCAAGAAACCATACTCTACCTAAAGAGGGGAAGAGAGAAAGTACATTAAGGTTGGAAACTTAACTGCCAACAAACTTTCTCTCCACCCACGTTTTAGGTTGAAGATAACATCTTAAAAGAAATCTGAAATATGTCATAAGCTAAACAAATCTAATTAAGCTTAAAGTGGATTAACCCTTGCTGAAGGGTTGGTATGTATGCATATATATACAAACCTATGTTCTATATTTTTGATAAAACATAGAGTATAATCAACACTAGGGAAGTATCTTTAAGACTCTTAGAAACTGATCATCTCTATGAATCGACCAGATACAATAAGTAATATAGTTGATTCTTACTTTGTGAACATTCAAAATCTGTGAACATAACCAAACAAAGGGTGAAACAATCAAAGAGAAAGAGTGTTTATTAAAATGCTTAAATCATACACACAATCACTATCATGCATTAAACATCATATCTAAATATGTTATATGTATGAATATGATTGTTGATGCTAATTTGATATATATTCAAAAATATGAGGAATAGGGATTTTTGAGAAAACTAACCTAGCAGGACCCTATCAATCATGGGTACCAAAATAGAAATTATCTAAACCTGCAGGTACTTGGTCTATCTGACCACATTAAGGAATGCTGAAGCAGATGGCTTCAGTCACGAAGATTCAACCAGCTGGAGGCTCAAGACATTTTAGCAATGTGCTTGAAAAAATCATCCTATGCCAAAGCCTATTCTAGAAGACTTGCTGAGTTTACATTGTTGCTGATCTCTATATGGAAGTGAGATACTCATGACAAGATGAAGGAGATCTCCTATGCTTATTCATACAAAGTATATCAACTCAGAGGGTACATCAAAGAAGTTCACATTAGAGGATCATCAAGCATTGATCATGAAGAATGTATTATAGAAGTAGAACTCCACGAGTGCAGTCTGCCAAAGAGCTTAAGAGAAATCGTAGTGTTCTCTACGATCTAGACTGATTCCAGCCTATGCAAGCCAACACACGACGATTATGACACAATGACCACAATCGTAGTGTTCCTCCAGTCAGCGTCAAAGTTCGTAGTTATGATGAAAGGAAGAAGAGCAACAAATGAAGAAAGGCTTATAGTCGTTGACAAATTGATAGTCCCAATGATTACACATTTATCCTTAGTGTATATTGAAGAAACTAAGGAAGGACTACAAGCCTGTTGAAAACACATGTTCAGGTGTCAGACGGAAAAAGACTACATTTGTAGTTTTGTCAACAATCGTGGAGTGATAAGATCTAAGGAGGATAAGTATGATTCAATAAGGATTGTTCAATTATGATGATTCTCAGCTTGAAGAAGGTATATAAGACTGCCTTATCTATGCATACAAAGAAGACGAATTCATCCTTCTCAGAGAAGATAGTACCAACTATGGGGGAGCAGTGATATGCTAAGAACAGCTGCACTAATGATGTCAAAGGAGCACAATGAAGCAAATACTTCTGGTCTTTCTAACATTGAAGATAGCTACTTATTGCATAAGGAATATCAGGAGAGAAGTTAAAGGTGATGAAGAGTGTGGAAGAACAGCTGAAGATATGGAGATAGTGAAGCTCAAAGAGCAAAATGAAGAAGTGGAATTCATACCAGAAGAATTGAGATAGGCTCAGGAGATAGGTCAACCATGGTGCATGTCTGATGACCACACCACGAATATCAAGACCACTTCTGTCAAGATCATAGAGACAGGAGCTAACCCAAAACAGAAACATTCCAGTTACAAAGTCCCAAAACTTTGTGACTGATGAACCAAATAAAGATCCATAATCAAGTAGTAACGTCCCAAAACGTGCTACTGATAACCATATAAACTACAGACCTCTAATCGTAGAGTGCCTACGATCAAACATCTGATCGTAGTGTAAGAGCATGAGAACACCACGATTGCAGCCTATACAAAACCAACACCATTGAATATCAAGAGTTGGTGAATGAACTGAAATCCACTGACATCAATCGGTGCTTAGGTTTCCCTGACATAGGTCTGAAAAATCTTGATGAAATCGACACGGAAGAAGCTAAGAAGATTATGATGTACAAGAGAAACCCTAGTCTGAAGGATATGAAGAAAAAAGAGTTTCCTGAAGAATTCGAGTTCCTTGCAGAGATAGTGGGAAAATGTATACTATGCAAGGACGCTGCACATAACACTGTGAGTGATCAACAGTTGAAGATCATGGCTGCAATAGTATTGAAGAAGTAAATCAATTTTGGAGCTGTCCTGCTCAACCTAATGTCCAAATGGCTGGACAAGGCGGAGAAGAAGAAGTTAACACAGAAATCGCTCACAAAGGTTTTCCATGGAAGGTTCTTGAGTATTATTCTAAAGAAGAAGCTGAAGAATAAGATTAAGGATTATGAAGGTGTACTCCTAAACAGCCATAAGGTGATGACCCCTACGCTGTTTACAAACTGGAAGAAGAACCCAATGGAGAACAAAAGGCTGATGACATATGGCAGCAGCAGCAAGAGTACTTTGAAGAAGAGGAAGGCAAGTGCTATGACAGAGGAGGAACTATCACACTCTGAGGACTCAATTATCCTAGAGATCAAGTTTGTTAAGCCATCCAAGAAGAAAGCTAAAGTGATGCTGAAGCCTAAGTCAGTTCCCAGAAGAAGTATATCTACTAAAGAGGAAAACGTATAGTTAAAAGATGAAAAGGGAACTGAGAGCTTCAAGGAAGAATCTTCAAGGAGCAAGTCCACTAATGAAGAAGAAGTTGAATCCAAGAAGGAGAAAGCTGAACCTATGAAAGGGATAGCTGAGTCTGATGATGAAGAAGAACATGCAAGTCTTATGGCTAATCCTCAGAGTAGCCATTCTGCTAATAAGGGAGAATCTAAACTTGAAACGATTAGATATCTTAGTGCTGAAATCCCAAGGAGCCCTTATGATGGTTCAAAAAACGTAGAGTCTGAAGAAGAAACATCTGCCCCTCCTGCTGTTGAGTCTCAAAGACGTCTGTCTGATGACTCAGAAGCTTCAAAGTCTGAAGATGAAGAGAAGTCTGATTCTCCTATTGCTGAACCTCCAAGGAAAAGAAAGAGCAACAGATTGCTTGCTAGATCTTTTCTAAAGAAGAAAGTAGATTCTTCTACAGTAATTATCGAATTCAGTAATGATGATGATGAATCTAAGGAAGAAGATGCTAAAGGAAAAAGGAAAAATCAATCTACAAAGGATAGCAGCAAGAGACTGAAGACTACGGAGCAAGAAGTGCTAAGTGAGTCTGCAAATACACGTTCTGCTGCTGATAATGAAGATGATGATCAAATGCATGAACAAACTGATGAGTCAGTTGAAGGAAGTATGCATTGGTCTAACTCCAGCTCAGAACATAAAGAAAGTGAAGGAAATTCCCGTTCAGAGAATGAAAATGCCAGAAGATTTTCACATCCCTTGTCCTGTTCATTGCAAGAGGAGAATAATGGTGGAAGTTGATGAAGAACCACTAGATATACTTCCAGGAAAATGGGTTAATCTTGGAAATGAAAGGCTGAATGTGGTGAAGATGACCGCAACATATCTGCTGAACAACCTCAAAGCTATGAAGCTGGACACTTCAACTATGATATATGAGCCTGAAGTTAAGGATCATGCGATAAGGTGGTTCTATCTTCATATACCCTGGGTGAAGGCATCAATTACTAATGATAACAGCTACTTTTCATGGTGCTTCTCTCACTTTCCCAACTTAGAGCTGGTGGCTCAAAGCTTTCCATGGGTGAAGAAGTTTGCAACTCTACTGATCAAAAACCAATCTCACTTCAGAGTCTATCGACATACTGACAATCATTACATTCCCTACGATTGTAGAGTAGGTTCTGATAGCAGACGAATCATACCAAAGACTATTATCGTAGAGTCCTCTTACTCTACCTCTGAAGATGGTCAAGATGAATTTGAGAAGATGTATCCTGCTCAAGCAGCATGGTACTCAACGATCTATCAGATTCTCACTACTTTTGAAAGTCTATCTCAGAGTGAGAATCGTAGAGTCCAACCTGATGCTCATAAGGAGGATGACCAACTTGATGCAAGATCTCTTCAAGAGCAAGAGCTTCAGAAGAATTCAAAAGAACTGGTTGAGAAGATATCTCACACTGCTGCAGAAGCTAAGATCCTGTCAGGAAAAGGAGACAGTGAGTCTCACAACAGACTTCAGGCCATGATATCAGATATATCTCTCAAGTTCAAAGAGAGAGATCAAATCTATCTAAAGGCTATGAATGATCAGAAGGAAGAAGCTTTACGAGCTCAGAAGGCTAATGAAGAGCAAATTCTGTCTCTCTCTGATAAAATTGACTCTTTGAATCAGACTCTCTCCCTACAACTGGAGCTAAGCCAACAAGAACTCAAGATTGAGGTTGGCAACTCATCTTATCTGATGGAGAAGCTTATGGCTAATGTACAACAGATTTCCCAAATGATTAATGACAAAAAAAGGGGAGAAAAAGAGAAATTCAAGGAAGAGCAAGGAGAGAAGAATGAAGGCAGAAGAAAAGAGAAAGAGCAGAAGCAGCAGTTGAGTAAAGAAGGACAAGAAAAGGAAGAAGAAGAACAAAGCAGCAGCAGAGAAGGTGTCATCATCTGAGGGGGAGCCAGAGAAAGATGAAGACAAAGAAGAAGAGCATGCAACCGTACTAGAACCTGATCAAGATGAAGAAATGGAGCATTCATCTGAGGGGGAGCAGAGGAAAGAAGAAAAAGAAGAAAAGAAAGATGAGTAGCTAAGTAGATGATCAACACACATCCTGGAAACATATATAGAGCAGAAAATGAAGCAGAGAAGGTACATTTCTATCTACTTAAGTATGTTCTGGATCCAGGATGTAGAGTGTCATATTGTGTATAAATTTTATATTATCATCAATGACATTCGTGATTATCTACTTTAGAAATACAGATGCTCACTGTATATTAAGATTCATTCATCTCATGCATATGCACTGATTATTTTTGTCATAATCAAATAGGGGGAGATTGTTAGGAATATTCATGAGAATGGTATTCCTATTTATATAAGATTTGATTATGATATTAATAAATGAATATGCAAGTATGTCTGCATTGATGAAAGTTGTAAAGTCCTTTGATAGATAATAGGAATATATGTACAAGGACTTAGAATGAATTGATCAAATATGTTAGGTTGATCCTACATAAACGAAACAGCTTGTGAAGTCCTTAAAAAGAAATGATGTACAATGATTAGACATAGAAAGATCAAGCTTGTTAGGTTGATCTTATACAATGTAATAGATAGGCATGTCTGATCATCGAGCACTGCACCAGCCTTCGTAGTCTGCCAGGAGAGACAAGAAAGACTCAAGAACTATCAAAGCGGAATTGTAGTCTGCAAGAATAATAGATCTCGGAGTTTGTAGTCTACCAGGAGAGACGAGACAGGATCGTAGTGTGTCGAGAAGAACTTTCTCAGAACTGTAGTCTGCTAAGGAAGTCATGTTCAGAATCGTAGAGACAACCTTTCTAAAAGCCGACCGAGCGCCTACCGTTGCTAAGTCAAGAATTGTAGACCACACTTAAAGTAGTGGAGTCTACTGATCATATTAGAGGCAGAGATCGTAGTCAAGCCAGATCAGACAAGGACAGCAAGTGTTAAGGCAAAAATCGTAGTCTGTCAGTTGATCTGATCTTAGAGTCGTAGTGTCTGGAGAACCAAAGCAAGATCATAGTCTGCAGAACTAAGGCCTCAAGGAAATGCTCACAACACCAAGGAAGAATCGTAGTGTCAACACGATTCTCAATAGATGAGCACTCCCAAAATATCACAAGAATGAAGCCTCTGATCTGAACTAAAAAGATGCAATCTACTCTAAGGAAGCCAGAGAGCACTCAACGAATGGCTGACAAGCAAATAGAAGATCTAAGCACCAACTCAATTGACGTCCTGATTGAGAAGTAAAGCCATTCAGGAGAAGTCTTCAACAAGTAAATCCTAAGAAGACTTTAGATGAAGTGATTGACTAAAGAAAGTCAGCTAGTGCAGTAGCTGTCAAGATGAGCAGAAGACAACGATCTTGGGAGTAACTAGGATCGTAGTGTTTGCCAAATGAAACAGGAACTAACACAATTTACACTGAGATACTGGCCAATATATGAAGAATAAGACTGAAGTGATTAAGCATAGGTCAGACCATTGATGATAGGTGAACTGTAATACCCGAGAATTTTCATATATTATTAAATAAATATATTAATGGAAATGAGAATTTATTGGAATATAAATAATTTTGTGTTATGAGATGAATTAACTCAATTATATATAATTGAATAATTATTGAGAAATTGGTAGAGTTTGTGATAAACTCGTTAATTGCCTTGTGTGGCACAGTGACGTAATATAAGAATGATTATATTAATTTAAGCGAACAATTAATCTATATTAATTGTTAATCGAAGAATATTAATTAACTGTTATAAAATACTAATGTGGATTGATTAATAATATGTGATTATTATTGCAAGAAACATAATAATAATGAGCAACGTGTTTATAGATATAATAAGATTTATATCAAAGTAATAGTTAATCATATAAAGGTTAATTAAATTTTTATGGAGGTTAACAATTATATTGATTGATGTAGGATATGTGTATATTATTAATTAATATTCAATTTATAAGATGAGAAATTATATGTGCAAGCATGCGAATTAAATGTATAGTAACTATATGTTATGATATGTGTAGGTGACAAATGATGTGTGGATATACATTAAAATAATGTATCATGGATCTATTATAAATAATTGTTGAGTAATACAATTTAATAATACATGAGATAATGTAATGTGATAACATCCGATTAAATTATACCAGTATGATAAAAATGTACATGAATTATATGTGCACAATTCACACTTATTACATTATGTGAATCCATGTTAGTATCATTAGAATTACATTGTAACTATAATTGTGGCCTAATTATATAGTATATATACATGTAACATATTTTGGCATAAGTGTTGTGTATATATACAAATTATAGAATGCTGATATATGGCCTTGTTCCAATATAATAGTCACTCTCCTTCTCCTTCACGTGTATGGCAAAAAGGCTAAGGCCTATTCTCCCCATTCTTCTCCCAAGCTTAGCTAGCAATAATTATATGAGGAGTGGCTCTAATGATGGCTTTCAACAACTAAATACCAACTCTCCCATAACCACCATGCAATCCTCTCTTCCGTTAGTTCAAAATGATGAGCAAAGCTATGGACTGAATAATGGATTCTCTATAAATAAGCTCTCCTCATTCTTCAGTTCTTTTGCTGAACATTTTGGCTAAGTGAGACTAGAGAGCATATATATATATATCAGTGTTATTGAGATAGCAGCAAGCTTAAATCATTTACAGAGGTATAAATCCTCTTCGTGTCTTCATTGTCATTTTCTGTCAAAATTTCTATTCGTGAATTCTTGATTTCAGTTGGAAGTTATGGTTTGTGAATTGAGAATAATAATTAGTTGTTTAAAGGACTTATATATGTTATTAGAATTACTATATATGCTTCATTGCTCTTCAATTTCATTTTTGGTGTTTCCATTTCTGAGATTTCTGTAAAAACATCAAATATCGTGAAATTAGTTGGTGTTCATGAAATTGGGAATTGATAATTGCTATTGACTGTTATATAAGCATATATGTATGTGTTAGTAAGTTAAACAAGTCTAATAGCGTCTGGGTATGTTGAAATCGATGAAATGGGAGGTTTTGGGTCTGTTTTCGCTGCCGTCTGAACCGCAGAAAACTGCCTCGACGCCGCAGCGCCGCAGCCCGCGCCGCAGCGCCGCACGCAGCGCCACTCGCGCCGCAGCGCCAGTAGTGAGCTACTGTGCCGCGCCGCAGCGCCAGCCTCTGTGTTCAGTTTTTTTTTGTATTCTGCAACAAAACTGTTATGAACTAATTGTTTGATTTTTGTTTAAACAAGCATGAAAGCATGATTAATACATATATATAAACCTAATGAGGCAATGTGAGCATGTTTTAGTATATTAGCATGCATGGTTAACCAAACGACACATAGTTTGGAAACGAATTTAAAGTTTCATAAACGACGTTAACATATATGAAGCATGTTTACATACTGACCTTGCAAGCACGTTAGTACCACCTAGAGACACATGAAAAGCATGTTAACTTACATATATAGGTTTCATAAGGAAGCATGAACATGATAGACCTTATTAATGAACTATACTAACAAAGTATAAGCTTTGAACGTGAACGTTGGTATGTTATGACGAGAATTAGAATTTGACATTTATGGACACATGTGATAGTAATCTTAGACTCATTCATGTGTCATGCATATATATATACCATGATTAGTTGCCATGATTAAAGTTTAGCATGAACAAAGCATGTTTTCAAGATAATAACAATGCTAGCTACATATATGCAATACGAGTACTCATGAGCATGACTAATACAAGTTATATGAATATCTTATGTGTTTAAAAGCAATCATGTTAGACCATATGAGTTCGTGTCCTTGAATGGCTTTAAGTATTAACTTAAGAACCTATACCATGTACGATTGGATTTGGAAAAGTTATACAAGCATGAAAGTATCCTTTAAATATGAATAAATGCTACGCGATATTATATGATGTTACTTGAACCCGATTTTTGACGGTTAACTTAAGGAGATGCCGTAACTTGCTAAAATGAAATATATTTAGTATTGATTGTGGTCTTATGTGATATTAATAATATGCAAGCATGTTTGCTAATTGTTGAGATCTTATATAATATGAGAATGCGTTTAAACTCTAAAGAAGGAACGTTAAGGATAGAAATTATATTCTATATAACTGTGTAGCTAGGTAAAACTTAGCTTATGTGTTGATCGTATATTCAAAGAGAAAATGTGAAGTTAAATTATATGACTAATGAATATCATATATATACGTAACTGTATTACGATAGGAATTCGAAAGTGTTGATTTGCTTTTCGTGGATAAACTACGCTAAAGGCAAGTTCTCTTACTTACACTCTTTTAAAGTGCAAGTATCCTAACCGACGCATTTACTTTATGCAAGGAAAGCTATGATTGTGAAAGTTTCCTAACTTATACTCTTTTACTATGCAAGTATCCTATCTTGTGTATTGCGAACTAGTTTCCTATTTAATCGGTTGAATTGAATTAGCATACTTGAACTCTTATTTCATTAAAGCTATTATTCATGTTGAACTTAGTATTATTCTTGAATATTGTGAAAGTGTCTATGCCATTTGATTCGGCTGGACTTATGTTATTGAAAAGCAACCCAAACTAATTGATTGGTGCGGGATCTTGTATTTGACTGAGAAGAACAACCTTCTTTGAAGGGAATATATAAATTGTCGGAGAACCGACGTGCACACTTGAGTATGATTGATTGTTATGCATAACAAGGGTACTTTAGGCTGATCACCTGTTGTACCTGTTTTTATTGGATTTTCAGTTTATTACTGTCAATTCTAGTAGAAGTTCATAGTCCGTAGTGACTACTCAGTATCCAATTATTTGAAATCTTGAATTGACTTATTATTGAATCATATTGATATTATCCTGTCCTTAGCGACTGATATTGAGAACTGTTGATATTCTTGTTATTCTTGAACTATCAAATCTTGTTATACCCTTTCGAGAATTGAGAATCTTATTACTCACCCTTATTGTATATTACTTGCTGGGCAATTTGTGCTCATTCTTGCTTTCCCTAAAACATTTCAGTTAAGGCAGAGCATGGTGAACCTTCGGGCGTTGATAAGGGCAAGGGCAAAGCTACCAACTAGCTTATGTCTGTTATGTTTTAAATATATTAATATTGTATGAAGATGATGTAGTAAGACTGGATTTGATTATGTTTAAGCTTAAGTTAGATTATGTAATAAGTCGTTAACTGATATTATTATGTAATCTATTAAGTACTGTAGGTTGCGAGACTTGGGGGAATAATTATAATAAATCATTGTAAATTATTCTAGAATAGATTTTCCGCTGTGATCGTATGATATTTAATTATTATTATTGTGATGTATTACCATGAGCACGTGATGAACCGAATTCGAGAGACCAAGTGGCGGTCCTGGAATTTGGGGGCGTCACATGAACGGGAGATCACAAGGAGAAAGAGAGCTGGTTATGCCATAAATTTGACGAGTCTTGCAATTCAGAAGGGCCAGAACAATCAGACAAGTTATCAGTTCCTGAGATAAATCGAGGCAAGCAGAAGTGTTGAAGCACTGCACAAGTGGAAGAAGAGGTGTTCTACATTGCAGATCAGAAGAACACTCTTCAGAATCGTAGTGTTGTCTCAACCAGTCAACGAGCAACATTTAACAGACAAACTACGAGCAAGATTCAAAGTCATCTACATCAGAATCATAGAGTTTGGGCATCTGAATAATGAAGCATTGGCAACGGTTCAATATGAAGTCTGACATTCGAATGTTGCTATTTGAGAGCATCGATGCAGAAGGACAACTCATGTGGATTCGAATCAAGGAATCAGAAAGGAGAAATAAAGGTGACTACCAGCCTGACACAGAAAAGTGACATCTCTGAAGTGGTAAGTGAAGTAGCAGACTGCTGTGTCAGAAAAGTCAAAAAGGAGTCGTCGCGTCAAATTGGCAGTCTGCACCAAATAACTCAAGATCTGTGAAGCAATTCAAATAGTTTCCAATGGTTATTTTCCAACGGGAAGATCATGGAAGGGTATTTAACAGCTAAAGCTTCAAAGATGAAAGTGTTGCTGAGTTACAGAATCGTTGAGTTGTTGAAATGCTATATTATTAACTCTACTAGTTCTACAAAGTTGAAAAGAACATGTCTCAGTGGCAGTGAGACTACGAAAGTAAAAGTGAAGCAAATTTGAAGAAGGACTTTAACAGACTAAGGCTTCACTCAACAATGATGAGAATGCCATTGAAAATGGTAGCTAAGCTGAGAGCCAAGAAGGCCAAGAAGATAGCACTCAGAAAAGTGGCAGAGCAGAAAGAAGATCCGAAGAGCCACTCTACGAATCACCATGAAGACCAAAAGCTGAAGTAGAACAGATGTAGAACCATTTCTGCATATCATTCAAGAAGGGTTCAGGGAATGCTAAGGACCAGAAGAAGTTGACCAGCAATGACAAGCCTTAGCAGACCCGAGTGGTGATGGTGCAGCTGAGATCAGAAAGATGAGCAGAACAGAAAGAAGATTAGCTGCACCAGAGAAGAAGATTACTATGTACTCAAGATGTTATGCTTTAATGAACATCTTAGCAGTCTATCCAGTGGTGTTCCAGACTCAACGCAGAATGCAAAGAGGACCACGCCAAGCTGCTAAGTACCAATAGACGATCAAGCTTCAAGATATCTTAGCAGCAAAGCACTAACAACAACTACAACAACAACAACTAGCCAGGGCCTGAGAGGTCCTTATCCAGAGGGACTAAATTGAGTTCCAAGGCTGCTGGCCTTGAAGAGTTCTTAGTGAACTGGAGTTCTAAGCCTGTTGGACTTGAAGAGTTCTTAGTGAACTACAGAAGTGCCAAGGCTGCTGACCTTGAAGGAATCTTAGTGATTCGGGGTGCTGCCCTTTCCTTAGTGGAATTCCTGCTAGTGAAGCAGAAGAGTGGATTAGGAGCTTGAGTCTCTGAACCACTTAAAATCTCTTGTGTCTTTTACATTCAGTCATTTACTTCCTGTCATTTACATTATGTACTTAATTGCTATAACTGCCATGTATGTAATAACTACTTGCAACTAAACTGACTTCACAAATAATGTGTAACAATGTTTATGAATATATCAATGAAGGGGATCTTTAACTTATTCCGCTGTGCTTGAAACGATTCTTATGTTTGTCATATGCTAATTCATTAGCAATACAAAATAAACTGGAAAAGTATTTTGAAAGAAAAAGGACCTATTCAACCCCCCTTCTAGATCTATTGTATGCCTACTGGGAACCAACACATTTTCTTTGATATAATTGAGAAACTTATTGCTTAAGTTTTCCCCTCCTCGATCCGATCGAAGAATCTTAATACTCTTGCTAGTTTGTTTCTCTACTTCACTTCTGAATTCTTTGAACTTTTTAAACGATTCAGAATTGTATTCAATTAAATACACATATCAAAATCTTGAATGATCCTCAGTGAAAGTAATAAAATAAGAATACCCTCCTCGTGCATTCGTTGTCATAGTTCTACATACATTTGTGTGTACCAACGATAACAACTCTGTAACTATTTTTTCTTTTCCACTAAAAGAAGATTTGGTCATTTTACCCATGAGACTGTTCACAAGTTGGATATGATTTATAATCAGATAGCTCTAAAAGCTCATCTTTATTCAACTTGGATAATCTTATTTCATTAATATGACCGAGTCTACAATGCCACATAAAGGTATAATTAACATCGTCTTTTTTTCTTTTCTTAGTTTGTTCAATTTAAAGTATATTTTCATGCAAGTTAAGTATGTAAAGTCCATTCAGTAAATTGCCAACACCATATAAAACATTTTTATTATAAAAAGAACAACTATTATTCTTTATTATAATATCAAAATCATCCATATCCAATACAGAAATTGAAATAATGCTTCTAATAAGTGTTGGAACAAAGTAATAATTATTTAAACTAATGGACTTGCCCGTAGGCAGTGCTAAACAATAATCCTCTATAGCTATTGTAGCAATCTTTGCTCCATTTTTCACTTGTAGGACGACCTTATCCTTGTTTAGCTTTCTACTTCTGCTTAGTTCCTACATAGTATTACATATGTGAGAACCACAGCCGGTATTCAATAACCAAGTAGAAGTTTAACTTTCAAAAAAATTAATTTCAATCATGAACAAACCTTGATCAGAAGTTGAAGTTTCTCTAAGCTTCTTCTGCTTTTGTTCCTCAAGAAACTTCTCGTAGTTCCTCTTCCAGTAACCCGACTTATTGCAATTGAAGCATATTCCTTTGCTAACTTGATCAGGTTTCTTATTATCCTTCACTTTCGCCTTGACCTTAGCCTTCTTATTTTTCTTATTTTCAGAAGATACTCTTCCTTTTCTTAGAAGAATCATCCACCAATAAGACTTGGTCCTTCTTAGATGGGAAGTGACCTTCAGCAATTTTTAACATGTTAAGTAATTCTGGCAAGCCATCCAACTTATTCATGTGAAAATTCACAACAAATTGTGAGAAGGTGTCTGGGAGTGACTGCAAGATCAAATCTTGACTTAACTCCCCATCCATAACGAACCCTAGCTGTCCAAGATGTTCAATCAAATTGATCATCTTGAGGACATAAGTCTCAACGATAATTCCCTCAGTCATACTAGATCGAAAGAGCTACTTAGATATCTGATATCTAGCAGTCCTACTATGCTCACTATACAACTCTTTGAGGTGTAACAATATAGTAGGAGCATCCATATTTTCATGCTGACGCTGAAGCTAGTTACTCATGGATGCAAGCATGATACATTGAGCCACAGTTGTATCATCTTGACAATTTCTAAAAGTAGCAATCTGTAAGACCCCAACTTTTTATGAATAAAATTGAATTTCCTATATATATTATTTTGAATAGTAAGGGGTTGATTTGATTAATGTGATAAGTTATGGGTAAAATGCGCAAATATTTTAAAATAAGCAAGTGGTTATAAAATATTCATTTTTGTCGGGGAATATTTGGTTGGTCGTAGAATATTCTTGCTATCGGGGAATATTCGTACGACGGCGCAGCCATTTGTGGGCCCCATAACGAAAAATTGTTCGGATGAAGAAACAACACGAATGAGTTTTTTAAAATAACTGCGTAATTGTTACCGTTAACACTGTTGGAATACTCGGTGATTAACATAAAGTAATACGCGTTGTTGCACAGTAGCACACGGTATTATATAGTATTTTATATTATTGTTGTTTCAATAATCGTCACTGCACAATATTTTACATTATCAAATCAATAATTCATATTATTTGAATAATATTATTAGACAGCATTATTGGCAATGTCTAGGAAGTTCTATCTAGGAAAGGGGTTAATTAATCTAATTGCGCGCCAGTAAGGAAAAATCCTTATCAGAAAGCCCCCTCTTTCTTAGGAACGACCTGATTGTCATTATTGTGATTCTGTAATATTATTTGTGAATAATTAATTATTGATAAAAATGATAAGAAAATATTTATTTACTGGAGGAATTTTTTTAAAGAGACAATTATTGAGATTTGATATTTTATCTACTTCGATAAAATAATTCATTCAAATATATTATTATAATATTACATTATAAGTGTATGATGTAATAATATAATAATATAATAATGGTGATATTTTTTCAATGAATGCACGATATGTGAATAAAATGAGGAGAAAGAGAGCAATTTGGGTCCGGAGTATTTTTGTTACAAAAAACATGTTAAATATGTTGGTGGGCCCCGTTTTGACTGAAGTTTGATTATAACCTGCAAAATCATCCGTATGTGAATTTCGGTCATTTTCGTTCGAAATTTAGAAAAACTTTCTTCTACAAAGTTGTAGAGAATTAAATTTCCTATAGAATGGACATAAGATTCGTATTTTTCTGATAAAAGGGCTATTTATTATGAATTATTGAAATTCCGGAATAATTGATTTTTGGGGTTATAAAAGTTTTTTTAATAAAAATGTTTTTTTGATGGTAGGCCCCACTTGTGTGGGCTGATGAAATGGTCAAGGAGGTGTGCGGAATTTTTTTTTATAAATATATTATTTTATTAAATTTTCTACTTTGGCGTTCTAAGTATTTTTCTATAAATAGGGTGCTTAGGTTAGAATTGAAAATCACACCAGAATCAGAAGTTTTCTCTCTCTATAATATCGAGCGTATTTTTGTGAGTATTTAAATACTTTGAGTGCTGCTATACAGTACAAGTTTTTTTCAGCATTATATCCGATATTCCAATCAGAAGTACTATTCTTTTGAGGTAAGGGATGTTATTTTTTTCGTAAATGATGTTATTATTTTCAATATCATTTCATTGAAATACTGGTATGAATTTTATTATGAAATTTTTACCTTTTCCGTCGGGATTACTATTCACGTATACGACACTATTCACGTATACAGCAATATTCATGAATACGGTACTATTCACGAAGTATAATTTTTCTTATGACAATTTTTACCTTTTCATGTCGGGGTTACAATTCACGTATACGGCACTATTCACGTATACGACACTATTCACCGAAAAATTTAATTTTCTTTTCTTTGTCCAAGTTGGCTATTATGGGTCCTATCTTTGATTGGATCCAAGTTTTGATCTTCATTCTTGAATTTTGTTCCACAGTTGATTATTATGAAGTATTCTTGAACTTGGATAAACTAAATTACGAATCCCTAATCTTTGTCCTTTATCTCACTAGATTCGTTTTTTATATTGTTTTTCAGCATCTTCAGTTCTAAATTGTGATATAATTGAATATCTTTGGCCTGTAGTGTAAAGATGAATGATTACCTGATGAATATCTTTGGCCCGTAGTGCAAAAAGATGGACTGGTGTTGAGATGAACACGACCAACTGGTGATACAAATGAATATCTTTGGCCCATAGTGCAAAGATGAATATTTGATTCAAGATATATATTGATTGATGTTACAGGGATAAAATATTGATTATGGACTTTCAAATCATAGAATATAGTAGACATCATTTTCTACTAAATTCTTCTGATGCATTGTTATTTTCGCTGCAGTTGTTGATCTAAAACTTGTTGTCCATAATATTTTATCTGATTTGTTGAAGACTAATGATAAATTGTTCTTTATTATCTTAGTCATAATATTCTTTACTGGGCTAGTTGAGCTCACCCTTTTCATCTATTGTCCTCTTTAGGAAATGAGAATGTCGTAGGGACTAGTCGGGGGACAGAGTGATGGTCCGAGTTAGAGCAGTAGTAGTCCTCACTATTTTTATAAAATAGTGTGATAATAATTGTAATGAGAACTTAGTTTGAATGTTTATATTTTTTACATATTTGTATTGATACTCACAGTTGCGTGGTCGTATTTTGCACGATCATGTGATATAAAAGTTGTATTTGGATTCTGTACCATGTATTTGGCGACCCAGAATGGGTTGGTTGGATTGGACCTATTATGGGGGCTGGTTAATATGTGATATGTTAATTTGTTTGATTAACCCTTGTTTTATGGCAGTATTTGAGAATGACATCGGAACATTTAAGCAATGGAGCATTTGAGACCATTGAGGCACTGTTACTCGTAGTCTTACTTTTAGCAGTAGTTATCTATGTAGTGATTGAAGAATTAATAGTTGCACCCGAGCTAGTTGCAGAAGTAACAGCTGAGAGTGAGGAAAAAAAGGAACCTGAGGAAGATTTATTAGGAGAATTTTATGATCGGAATGTAGAACTGCAAAATCGTATTCATGAGTTAGAAGAGCAAGGTAAAGAACGACAGACAGCCGTGGAACAAAGGGATACAACAATTCAAGATTTTGCTACTCTTTATGCGAGGCTTGAACAGAAGCTCTCTCTTGCAGAGCATATGATATTAGAGCTGAAAACTAAGAATGCAATTGTCAAAATTCTGATGAAAGAAGAAACTACTGAACGAATGAGAATGGAGGATGTATGGGTAAAAGCCACACGACGCATTGATATTTTAGAAAGAGACGTCCTATCCAAGAAGGCCAAAATAGATGACATGGATTTCACTTTTTGGACAGCAATTGGGAGAATCCAACATCGAGTTTGGAATTACTCTGTGCAGAGCGGTCAACCCCAATTCGATATGGATCGAAGAGTAATGATTCAAATCATGAATCAGGAGTGCGACGAATTAGTTGAGGGTGGAATGTGCGTTATAGCAAAGTTAAGTCCAGCTAGAACGGTGACACTAGAGGTTGTTCAAGACAAGTCAAAGTCGGTGGATCTTGGAAAAGCGTTTGTGACTACCCAAGAAGCGAGGAACCCGAACAAAGTTATTACTGGTAAGTCAATCATAAACTCTTGCAAAGTCTATATCTTATTAGATACCGGTTCTACCCATTCTTTTATTTTATCTGCTTGTGCTCAACATTTGAACTTGACTCCTGAGAAATTAGACTTTGACTTATCTGTTGAAACTCCGTTGGGTGAAACTTTCGTTACATCTACAGTTTACAAATCTTGCTTGATTCAGATTCGTACCCTCACCCTACTTGTTGATCTTATCTCTTTGTTTGGATCATTTCGTGGTTGTCATTATTAATAACATCCTAATATACTCTAAAAGCCTCAAATATTTTTTCAAAAAGAACTCGGTACGGGCATTATGAATTCTTAGTCATGTCTTTTGGATTGACTAATGCTTTTGCTGCTTTCATGGATATGATGAACCGTGTGTTCAAGGAATATTTGGATCAGTTTGTTGTTGTCTTTATTGATGACATCCTAATATACTCCAAAAGCCTTAAATATTTTTTTCACCCAGAACAAACTCAACATGCGGAAACGACGTTGGCTTGAGCTGTTGAAAGATTACGACCATACCATCCAATACCATCCTGAAAAAGCAAATATGGTAGCTGACGCATTGAGTAGAAGATCGTGTGCGGGTACAAATGCGATATTGTCAACACGAAGCCCATTTTGTATGACGTACAAAGGATGAAGATAGAATTAAAGACTCTGGGGACCCACGTAATGATGTCAAATATACGCGTAGAACCAGCTTTAATGGATAGAGTTAAAGCTGCTCAATCTACAGACCCGGAGCTGACGAATATGAAGAAGGTGCAAGAAGATGCTACTCCAGAAGCAAAAATCGATGAAGAAAGAATACTTCGAGTCAACGCCAGACTTTGTGTTCCTAACGATTCTGATTTAAGGTATAGAATCATGATGGAAGCACACAACACACCGTTTACAATCCATCCTGGGAGTACCAAAATGTAATGTGATCTTCGACATGCATTTCGGTGGAGCAATATGAAGAGAGAGATCGCGGAGTTTATCTCGATGTGTTTCACATGTCAACGTGTCAAGGCGAAGCATCAAGAGCCATAAGTTATGAGAAGCCCCGAGCCTCTCACTGGTGACTTCTTGTGTGGGATGCACCGAAGCCAGACTTTCCGTAAGGGATGCCGTTTTGTGCGGTGGCAAACTAATAGGTTCCATTGTGAGGTACTATGGTTGAAGCACCATGAGAGTCACAGTTGGAATCGAAGAAATGACCTAGGAGTTAAAATCGGAAATAAAAACGAGGTATTCTCACCTTTTTGACATACCAGGTACGTACGTCAATTTCGAGGACGAAATTTCATAAGAAGGGGAGGTTGTAAGACCCCAACTTTTTATGAATAAAATTGAATTTTCTCTATATATTATTTTGAATAGTAAGGGGTTAATTTGATTAATGTGGTAAGTTATGGGTAAAATGCGCAAATATTTTAAAATAAGCAAGTGGTTATAAAATATTCATTGTTGTCGGTGAATATTCGGTTGGTCATGGAATATTCTTGCTGTTGAGGAATATTCGTACGACGGCGCAGCCATTTGTCGGCCCCATAACGAAAAACTGTCGGATGAAGAAAACGACACGAATGAGTTTTTTAAAATAACTGCGTAATTATTACCGTTAACACTGTTGGAATACCCGGTGGTTAAGATAAAGTAATACGTGTTGTTGCAAAGTAGCACACGGTATTACACAGTATTTTATATTATTGTTGTTTCAATAATTGTCAATGCACAATATTTTACATTATCAAATCAATAATTCATATTATTTGAATAATATTATTAGATAGCATTATTAGCAATGTCTAGGAAGTTGTGTCTAGAAAAGGGGTTAGTTAATCTAATTGCGGGCCAGTAAGGAGAAATTCTTATCGGAAAGCCCTCTCTTTCTTGGGAACAACCTGATTGTCATTATTTTGATTCTGTAATATTATTTGTGAATAATTAATTATTGATAAAAATGATAAGAAAATATTTATTTAATGGAAGAGTTTTTTAAAGAGACAATTATTGAGATTTGATATTTTATCTACTTCGATAAAATAATTCATTCAAATATATTACTGTAATATTACATTATAAGTGTATGATGTAATAATATAATAATATAATAATGGTGATATTTTTTCAATGAATGCACGATATGTGAATAAAATGAGGAGAAAGAGAACAAATTGGGTCCGGAGTATTTTTGTTACAAAAAATATGTTAAATATGTTGGTGGGCCCCGTTTTTGACTGAAGTTTGATTATAGCCTGCAAAATCATCCGTATATGAATTTCGGTCAATTTTCGTTCTGAATTTGTAAAAACTTTCTTCTACAAAATTGTAGAGAATTAAATTTTCTATGGAACAAACATAAGATTCTTATTTTTCTGATAAAAGGGCTATTTATTATGAATTATTGAAGTTCCGGAATAATTAATTTTTGGGGTTATAAATGTTTTTTTTAATAAAAATAGTTTTTTGTTGGTGGGCCCCACTTGTATAGGCTGATGAAATGGTCAAGGAGGTGTGCGGAATTTTTTTTTATAAATATATTATTTTATTAAATTTTTTACTTTGGCGTTCTAAGCATTTTCCTATAAATAGGGTGCTTAGGTTAGAATTGAAAATCACACCAGAATCAGATTCACACCAGAATCAGAAGTTTTCTCTCTTTATAATATCGAGCGTATTTTTGTGAGTATTTAGATACTTTGAGTGTTGCTATACAGTGCAAGTTTTTTTCAGCATTATATCCGATATTCCAATCAGAAGTACTATTCTTTTGAGGTAAAGGATGTTATTTTTTTCGTAAATATTGTTATTGTTTTCAATATCATTTCATTGAAATATTGGTATGAATTTTATTATGAAATTTTACCTTTTCCGTCGGGATTACTATTCACGTATACGACACTATTCACGTATACGGCACTATTCACAAATACGGTACTATTCACGAGTACTATTTACGAAGTATGATTTTTCTTATGACAATTTCTACCTTTTCATGTCGGGGTTACTATTCATGTATCACTATTCACGTATACGGCACTATTCATGAATACGGTACTATTTACCAAAAAATTTAATTTTATTTTCTTTGTCTAAGTTGGCTATTATGGGTCCTATCTTTGATTGGATCCAAGTTTTGATCTTCATTCTTGAATTTTGCTCCACAGTTGATTATTATGGAGTATTCTTGAACTTGGATAAATTAAATTACGAATCCCTAATCTTTGTCCTTTATCTCACTAGATTCGTTATTTATATTATTTTTCATCATCTTCAGTTCTAAATGGTGATATAACTGAATATCTTTGGCCTGTAGTGCAAAGATGAATGATTACCTGATGAATATCTTTGGCCCGTAGTGCAAAGATGGACAGGTGTTGAGATGAACATGACCAACTAGTGATACAAATGAATATCTTTGGTCCGTAGTGCAAAGATGAATATTTGATTCAAGATATATATTGATTGATGTTATAGAGATAAAATATTGATTATGGACTTTCAAATCATAGAATATAGTAGATATTATTTTCTACTTAATTCTTCTGATGCATTGTTATTTTCGCTGCAGTTGTTGATCTAAAACTTGTTGTCCATAATATTTTATCTGATTTGTTGAAGACTAACGATAAATTGTTCTTTATTATCTTAGTCATAATATTCTTTATTGGGCTAGTTGAGCTCACCCTTTTCATCTATTGTCCTCTTCGGGAAATGAGAATGTCGTAGGGACTAGTCTGGGGACAGAGTGATGGTCCGAGTTAGAGCAGTAGTAGTCCTCACTATTTTTATAAAATAGTGTGATAATAATTATAATGAGGACTTAGTTTGAATGTTTATATTTTTTACATATTTATATTGACACTCACAGTTGTGTGGTCGTATTTTGCACGACCGTGTGATATAAAAATTGTATTTGAATTCTGTACCATGTATTTGGCGACCCAGATTGGGTTGGTTGGATTGGACCTATTCTGGGGGCGTCACACAATCTCTTCCTTAGATGCTGAGTCTGCAACATTTGCAGAGACAAGCGAATTTAGGACATAAAAAATCTTTTCAACAGTGAGAACAATTCTCAGATTTCTTAACTAGTCCGTGAAATTCGGTCCAGTCAGTTTGTTAGCATCAAGTATGCTACGCATTAATATTAGTGAGTTTGACATTTTCAAATTCTTCATGTGAAAAAGACAACATTTTAGCATACATTCATTTAATTAATTACCAAAATAAATTAAGTCTTGTTTTAAATTGGTATCTCCCACTATTTTCTTAAAACTATATTATCCTCATTTATATAGTTCGGCAAAATCTAATTAAAGATCTGCTAGTGAGAATAAGGATCTCATTTCAAATGTATATAGTCTTGTGTGTGCACAACAAACTATATATAATAAATAGGTAGATAACTATTGTCAATTACATCACCGTGTAACTCCTTTTCATTTTGCCTCTTAGATCATAATGATAAAGTGTTTGCACATCCAAACTAAAACTATCTAAGTTAAGTCAGACCCACTATTTTCATATAAGTGAAGAGAAAAATACATCCCTTGTGTGTGCACAACAAAGCGGTAATGTTCAATTCTTTATAAACGTCATATGTAATAAAGAAACATCTTAAATATTTAATACTTTCCTTGTGTGTGCACAACAAACTTATATTAAATATTTAATACTCTATCGTTTACCATGCTAGAAGGCGACATTTGATATTCCAAATATATTTGAACGTTACAACTTAATATAATTTCTTTGAGGGGTTTGTTATTAATTGTCTCATCTTGTTTATCGTGCATACACACACACACACACACACACACACACACACACACACATATATATATATATATATATATATATAAAATACGAGTCATATTATTTGACATGCGAAGCATGTTGGATAATATATAATATATATCGTAAAAGCATGCACAAATAGAATATTATATTCCACCCGGATTGATTATAGACTTTTATTCTAGTTTGGTTCATTACAGCCACCAAGTGAACCAAAAAGCCAAACCTAGGGTGCAAAAACTGAATTTAAACATAACTATTACATTTAAACTCGGGCTCTAATATAAATGGGTCTTCAAGCACTCCTTGCTCATTTGTCTCCAAATATTTAAGTAATTCTAACTAATCCTATTACATTACCTATTTACAATAAATAGAAACATTGATCATCAGTCAAGGGAAAGTACATAGGAGAGAATAGATATTCAAGAAGATGGGTGTTTGGTAAAACCCGAGATTCTATCTCTATAGAATTATACGTACTTTCCCAACTCTTGGAATTGCCAGTAACCCTAAATTATAATAAGACACCTCTTATTTATAGATGTAGGAAACCCTCCTAAACTATTTAGGAATAGGGTTTTATTATAATTAATTCAACTCATTTAATTAATTGTATTCCTAATCCAATTAGGAATTATGAGAGTACTTTAATTATTTAATTCTCAAACTCTTTTAGGAATTAAATAATAATACTAATAATAAGACTCCTCTTATTAATTTATATTTAATATTTTTAAAATATTAAATAATAAATATTAAGCTATTTATGAAAGTCCAATAATAATCTAGAAGAGGGGTTGAATAGATTATTACAGATTAAAAAATTATCTTAGGCCTTTTTGAATTTTTAAATAATTAATTTGCAGTGTTAGAAATTAATATGCAAGACAGTAAAATTTAATCACACAATGCACAGAGATTTGTCTGGTTCACAACATACATCCAGGGTATGCTGCTACGTCCAGTCTCAAGCTCCTCTCCAGGACTTGAGATCCTATTACTATCAGTAATAAATACTCCTTCAACAGGCGGAGAAGCATTTACAAAGTTTTATAGACAAACTTTCAACTATTCACAACTACCTATCTTGGACAGCAAGCTCCCAGCTCCATCCTCAAGCTTAGTTGTACTTATTTTGAGTTCAATTCTATTTTATGATTTGGTCTTGAAACAACAGCCTCTTTCTCACTTCACAAGTTCACTAGAGACCCAACTCCCAGCTGACCTCTCTAAGACTCTGGTCTTAGTTGAAGAATTACTCGTCTTTCTCACAGATACATAAAATAAACTAACTATAACATTTTCCCTTTTTACAAAGTGTTTAATAAAATTTACAACGAAATGCTTCTCAAATAAACAGATAAAATTTAGTACAAATTGATGCTTCTCAAATAAGCAGATAACAATTTAAAGATCATATATATTTATAAAGGTTCAAAGACTTTTATACTTGAGAAAATACGCTTCTTTGTAAGCAGATAATAATTCTATTCTTAGATCAAATAATGCTTTTATGTAAGCAAATATGTAAATTTATGAACTGTTATAAAAGTTTAAATTACTTTTATATTTTGTGTGAAAATTGCTTCTTAAATAAGTAAATATGTCAATTTTAGCTTTAGCTCAAAAAAGCTTCTATATAAGTAGATATATAGTTTAATGCAAATTATTATTCTTTATGGATTAAAGAAATGTAATTTTAAGCTCAAATATAAAAGTTTAAATTACTTTTATATTTAGAGTGAAAATGCTTCTAAGTAAGAAGATAGGTCGTTTTAAGCTTTGAGTCAAATATGCTTCTATATAAGCAGATATATTCACTTAAGTTTGTAATATAAAAGTTTAAATAACTTTTATATTATGCACCAAGTATTTTATGAATAAATAAATTTATGATCAAATACTTGTGATGACAGATATCAAGTATAATAAATAAATCAGTTAAGCAATACTTGATATAACAAATATATATTTATAAAAGTTCAACGACTTTTATACTTAAGAAAATATGCTTCTTAGTAAGCAAATAAGTAATTTGTGCTTAGATTAACTAATGCTTCTTATGTAAGCAGATAAATAGTTTTAATGCAATTTGATGAAGAATTATTTATTCTTTATGATAAAGAGTGTTTTTCTATGGATTAAAAGAACTTGTTTCTCAAATATTCTCTAACAAGTATTATATGAATGACTTTTTGTTTAGATACTTGTATTTAAAAGAATAAATCAATTTAAGCAATAATTATCAAGTATAATAATTTAATTAGTTATTCACAACTTGATATAACAAATATACTTTTTTAACTCAGATAATATATATTTTATATTTTATCGACAGATTATAAACAAAGTCACTTAGTAATATAAAGAATAGTACGGTGTAAATCCCTCATTAAGAGAAATATCTCCTGTAGCCTTGCGACGTCTAAGTATGACAATATTTATAATTTTCACAATTGATATTTATATAAATATTTTCAATAGATCACTACGATTTTTAAATATGGTTCAAATAGTTCACTCTTTTTGGAGGAATATCACAGTGTCGTTTTGAACTATCAAGTGTCATATCTGTATACGATATTTATATAAATAATATCAATAAAAAGTTACTTAAGACTATAAGGAATCGTACGGTTCAAATTCCTCTCCGTAGAGGTGTATCTCCGTAGCCTTGTGGCGTCAGATTAAGTAAACTTTTTATTTGATAAATAGATGAAATATAGATATATAAAATTGTGTATAACAATTTATATTCGTATATCTATAAATATAAATAAGCAAGAGATAATTCAAATAAAGTAAATCAAACAACTTATCTCAAATGCTTAGACCAATTTTCTCTTCTCAAATGATTAGAACATTGATAAGAAGAGAGAAAACCTCTTAGAGAGAGAGAGAGTATGTAGAAGGAGTATAAGCTTTTCTTGGATAGTGAATTGGCAAAATAGAATGAATGAAAACACCTTCTATTTATAGATTTTTGTGGTTGGGGGTAAAATGGTAATTTTTCATTTGTTTTTGAAATCAATGGATGAGATTGTTTGATTTAATTTCAATGGTTTGGATGAAGAAAGAAATCACACGGATTGCTATATAACTTACTAATGAAGTATTTCGTGTTTGCTCAAAATGTATTAAATGCTAAGCATTTAATTTGGTCACCACAATCTTTCACAAAATCTTAGTATCTTCAAATTTGATATATCCGATCCATAAAGATCATATATGGTCAAAACTAATGATAACATCCATGTATGCTTTTATGTAACATGCCTCATCATACATGTATATGTCTCATTCGAAATTGTAGTATAAAAACATGTATGTATGATATTGCCCAACACAAAATTCGGTCAAATATAGCAATATATAAAATCTCATCATGCATTTCTCCAAATCATAACATCCTCTCTCCTAATCTCACCATTTCTCCATTTCGGTCAAAGTAGAAATTCTATGTATCATTAATGTTTTCAAGGCATTAAATTTAAGTCCAAAAAGAGTGTCACATATTTTATAAACAAATGTTTTGCTAAAACAATTCATCCGAAAGTATGAAAAATATTTTTGCCCTTTTTGTGTAGAAATTTATTTTTAATAGGATCTCCAAATATTGATATCATTAATTATGCTCCATATGTAGTGTAAACAAGTATATATGTAAATTCCCCATTTGATTCACAAAGCAAAATTCAGTCAAAACAATATATTTAGCCCATGTGAAATCTCTTTCAAATCTTAGCATCTCTCCAAATTGGTATCATTTATTATGTAGTGCAATAAGATGTATGTATGTAAAATTTCATAATACTACATCCGAAAAAGTCATATGCTCATGCAAAATCTAGCAAATGCAAGTAATCATTACATATATATATACACACTCACACACATGGTTTTTACATATATATATATATATATATATATATGTATATATAGGTATAGATATATAAACATATATATATAGCATATTTAATACAAGTAATCATTACATATATATATATATATATATATATATATATATATATATATATATATATATATATATACATATATAGCATATCATGATTACCTGTCTTTTATCATTTCAATACCTAAAACTTTCAAGCATATAACATATGAATTGTCCCAAAAAGTGTGTCATTTTCTTTGGTCAAATATTATAAATAATGCAATACACAAATATTTCAATGCTCCAAGCATTAATTCGGTCAAGGCTCTTTTGTAATAATAATTTTGAAAACTTGAATATAATTGAAAATATTTTGGTTAAAATAAATAAGATAAATAAAGCAATTATAATAAAATTCCTATGGAGATTTCTATCCTTTTAATTAATTTATTTACTAATTATTGTTATCATCAAAATAAACCTAAAAGTTGGAGACCCAACAATCTCCCCCTTTTTGATGATGACAATCAACTAAAAATATTTTCTATAAAAGCTCCACCTCAATTTATGCAATCAAAAAATTTAAATTTTTGAAAAACTAACATGCAATAATATATAATAGTTCATGTATATAGCATGTGATAACATAAAAAATAATACTATTTTTCTTATATAGCATGTGATAACATAAAAAATAATACTATTTTTTTCTCCCAATAATATTTTTCTTCTCTCCCTTTGTCATCATAAAAAATGGGGGGAAAGAATATTATATATAGAGTACTTTTCAGAGCCTGCAGAAAGAGATATTAGAAACTGGCAAAAATTCTTTTAATGATTCAGTTACATATTTAAAGATATTAGTACGCTACAAAAAAAAAAAAATTGTGTGGTTGCTTCTAATTGACCCAAATCAGTATGCATGGATGGAGATTATTTACCATTAGATATATGAATGTTCCACATTAAATCTATTATATATATATATATATATATATATATATATATATATATATGTGTGTGTGTGTGTTTAAAGAGAATAGATTTAAATATTAAATATAAGTACTGAATATTAAAATATATTTATAATAATATTTTTTTTAAGAAAATAAAAGAATAAATATTTGTAAAATTCTACACATTTAAATATTTTTATTAAAATATCAAATTTAATCAAAAAAATTTATTTAAAAATATATTTTAATACATAAAAAAATTATGAGAAAATTGACATGTGTTACTTGTACTTTAACAATCATGATGACTTACCTAGTCATAATCTTTTTCACCTAGTTTGATTTGCAATCCTAGGAAAAAGTTTAATTCTCCCTTCATGCTCATTTCAAAATCTTTATTAATGCTTTCAGAAAAAAATCATTTCGCAAAGTAATATCAATAAACCCAACAATGATGTCGTCAGTTATTTTTACTAGAGTCAGCTCCAAGATGTACATGCAACATTTATCAATTTGACGAACCGATACCCTTTAATAAGAAGGGTCATTTGGGTTAGTTTTTCATTTTGTATAAGGAATATTTGTGTTTTCCTTTACAAAAATGGGTACAAGATAATCAATCTTAGTAGATACGAGCATTTTATGAGTAACAGGTCTATAAGATGCATGATTTACTCTATTTTTATATCCTGAAAAACTTTGATGAAAAGTTCTATAAGATTTTTGACTCTAATAATTATAAAATTCTTTCCTTGTATTTTTAATGATTGGTGCAATGTATGTTCCTTTTGGTACTCAAATCATTTTTCCTTTATAATTTCCATTTCGAGCATTACACATGTGAAAAGAATGACCATTTCTGTTACAGTAAGAACATTTAATAAAGGGAGATACATAACTTTCTTTTTCTTTACTTTTAACATGATAAAGTCATTTATCTTTTCTTTTACTAAATTCTCCAGTATATCCTAATCCTTCTTTGTTAAATCCGCATCTTTGTTGATTAAGCATGACATCAAGGTTTTCTTTTCCTTTTGTGAATTTAATAACAATAGTGCTTAAATCATCACGTTCTTTAGTTAAAATTTTAATTTGATCTATTAAAGAAGAATCTTCACTTTATTTTTTTAATTCTATCTTTAGAGATGAATTTTCAAGCTTGAGATTTTTAATATTTTCACTTAACACTTGATTTTGTATTTGAGTATTTTCATTAATTACAGCAAGTGTTAAATTTTCTATTTCTAGATCTTTATTTATTTTTCTTAATTTTTCTAATTCTTACTTTAGTAATAAACTTTCTGAAAAGTCATTTTTTAATTCTTCTTTTTCTTTATTTAAACTTTCATTTTCTATTTCAATATTTTTATTAATTTTAATTAATTTTTGTAATGAAAATTTTAATTTAATAAACTCTTCTTTAATAATTTCATTCTCTTCATATAAACAATTATGAGCTTCTTGTAGTTCATGATGTTTTTTACTTATATTATCTAAAGTATTGTGACAAATGAAGTGCTAGGTAATTGACATTCAGAATTTACCTCAGATCTTGGTGATGACTCATGTTTGCCATTAAACATAGATTTGCAATTAACTCGGCTTCTTCATCATATCTTTCTTGATCAACAAGTAAAGCTTTAAAAGCAATTCCTTTCTTCATGCGATCTGTATCCACTCCTGATTTTTCGACTAACATGTCGACTTCGTGGGCACGAAGATTTCCAATAAGGCTATCAAGAGGATAAGCAGTTAGGTCTTGCCTTTCCTTAATAGCAATAATCTTCATTTTTCAGATGGATGGAAGGGATTTAAGAATTCTTCTGTTTTTCTCATTAGTAGTATATGCCTTCCCTAGATGTTCCAGTTCATCAATGATTCTGGAAAAACGTGTTTCCATATCAATGATCTTTTCACCTTCTTCCATTTTAAAATTTTCATACTCCTTGATTAGAGCATCTTTTCTGGTTTCTTTAATATGATTGGTTCCTTCATAGGTCAGAATCAACTTTTCTCAAATTTCTTTTGCATTCTTCCAATTGCTTACTCTTTTGTACTCTTTTTCAATGAGAGCACTAGTCAGCACTTGTTTAGCTATGGATGCTATGTTCATAGTCTTTTCATCATCAGTAGTGAACTCATCAACATCTTTTTCAACGATCTTTTCTCCGACAATTTTTGTAGGAACTTTTACACCTCGTTCTATGGCACACCAAATTTTGATTCATTGAGATTTGGCATAGATTTTGAATCTATTTTTCTAATGGCAAAGTTGGTACCATCAAATAGTGGAGCTTTGGACATTGATAGTCCTTCTCCGCAATCAGTAGCATTGTAGTTCATAGATCTACTCTTAGGTATGCATGTATATACTTAACAAACAAGTTAAAGAGCACCGCTCAGATACCAATTGAAAGTCCAATAATAATCTAGAAGGGGGGTTGAATAGATTATTACAGATTAAAAAATTATCTTAGGCCTTTTTAAATTTTTAAATAATTAATTTGCAGTGTTAGAAATTAATATGCAAGACAGTAAAAATTTAATCACACAATGCACAGAGATTTGTCTGGTTCACAACTTACATCCAGGGCATGTTGCTACGTCCAGTCTCAACCTCCTCTCCAGGACTTGAGATCCTATTATTATCAGTAATAAATACTCCTTCAACAGGCGGAGAAGCCTTTACAAAGTTTTATAGACAAACTTTCAACTATTCACAACTACCTATCTTGGACAGCAAGCTCTCAGCTCCCTCCTCAAGCTTAGTTGTACTTATTTTGAGTTCAGTTATATTTTATGATTTGGTCTTGAAACAACAGCCTCTTCCTCACCTCACAAGTTCACTAGAGACCCAACTCCCAGCTGACCTCTCTAAGACTCTGGTCTTGGTCGAAGAATTACTCGTCTTTCTCACAAGTACATAAAATAAACTAACTATAACATTTTCCCTTTTTACAAAGTGTTTAATAAAATTTACAACGAAATGCTTCTCAAATAAGCAGATACAATTTAGTATAAATTGATGCTTCACAATTAAGCAGATAACAATTTAAAGATCATATATATTTATAAAAGTTCAAAGACTTTTATAATTGAGAAAATATACATCTTTGTAAGCAGATAATAATTCTATGCTTAGATCAAATAATGATTCTATGTAAGCAAATATGTAAATTTATGCACTGTTATAAAAGTTTAAATTACTTTTATATTTTGTGTGAAAAATGCTTCTTGAATAAGCAAATATGTCAATTTTAGCTTTAGCTCAAAAAAGCTTCTATATAAGTAGATATATAGTTTAATGCAAATTTATAAAGAATTATTATTCTTTATGGATTAAAGAAATGAATTTTAAGTTCAAATATAAAAGTTTAAATTACTTTTATATTTAGAGTGAAAATGCTTCTAAGTAAGAAGATAAGTCATTTTAAGCTTTGAGTCAAATATGCTTCTATATAAGCAGATATATTCACTCAAGTTTGTGATATAAAAGTTTAAATAACTTTTATATTATGCAACAAGTATTTTATGAATAAATGAATTTATGATCAAATACTTATGATGACAGATATCAAGTATAATAAATAAATCAGTTAAGCAATACCTGATATAACAAATATATATTTATAAAAGTTCAACGACTTTTATACTTAAGAAAATATGCTTCTTAGTAAGCAAATAAGTAATTTGTGCTTAGATTGAATAATGCTTTTTATGTAAGCAGATAAATAGTTTTAATGCAATTTTATGAAGAATTATTTATTCTTTATAATAAAGAGTGTTTTTCTATGAATTAAAAGAACTTGTTTCTCAAATATTCTCTAACAAGTATTATATGAATGACTTTTTGTTCAGATACTTGTATTTAAAAGAATAAATCAATTTAAGCAATAATTATCAAGTATAACAATTTAATTAGTTAATCACAACTTGATATAACAAATATACTTGTTTAACTCAGATAATATATATTTTATATTTTATCTATTATGTGACAGATTATAAACAAAGTCACTTAGTAATATAAAGAATCGTACGGTGTAAATCCCTCATTAAGAGAAATATCTCCTGTAGCCTTGCGACGTCTAAGTATGACAATATTTATAATTTTCACAATTGATATTTATATAAATATTTTCAATAGATCACTACGATTTTTAAATATGGTTCAGATAGTTCACTCTTTTTGGAGGAATATCACAGTGTCGTTTTGAACTATCAAGTGTCGTATTTATTTACGATATTTATATAAATAATATCAATAAAAAGTTACTTAAGACTATAAGGAATCGTACGGTTTGAATTCCTCTCCGTAGAGGTGTATCTCCGTACCCTTGTGGCGTCAGATTAAGTAAACTTTTTATTTGATAAATAGATGAAATATAGATATATAAAATTGTGTATAATAATTTATATTCGTATATCTATAAATATAAATAAGCAAGAGATAATTCAAATAAAGTAAATCAAACAACTTATCTCAAATGCTTAGACCAATTTCCTCTTCTCAAATGATTAGAACTTTGATAAGAAGAGAGAAAGCTTCTTAGAGAGAGAGAGAGTATGTAGGAGCAGTATAAGCTTTTCTTGGATAGTGAATTGGCAAAATAGAATGAATGAAAACACCTTCTATTTATAGATTTTTGAGGTTGGGGGTAAAATGGTAATTTTTCATTTGTTTTTGAAATCAATGGATGAGATTGTTTGATTTAATTTCAATGGTTTGGATGAAGAAAGAAATCACACGGATTGCTATATAACTTACTAATGAAGTATTTTGTGTTTGCTCAAAATGTATTAATTGCTAAGCATTTAATTTGGTCATCACAATCTTTCACAAAATCTTAGTATCTACAAATTTGTTATATCAGATCCATAAAGATCATATATGGCCAAAACTAATGATAACATCCATGTATGCTTTTATGTAACATGCCTCATCATACATGTATATGTCTCATCCGAAATTGTAGTATAAAAGCATGTATGTATGATACTGCCCAACACAAAATTCG
The DNA here is from genome assembly GCA_020205555.1 of Panax stipuleanatus. Taxonomy (NCBI): domain Eukaryota; kingdom Viridiplantae; phylum Streptophyta; class Magnoliopsida; order Apiales; family Araliaceae; genus Panax; species Panax stipuleanatus. Next base: position 18,052,500 of record CM035119.1, on the reverse strand, counting down.
GTCAAATATAGCAATATATAAAATCTCATCATGCATCTCTCCAAATCATAACATCCTCTCTCCAAATCTCACCATTTCTCCATTTCGGTCAAGGTAGAAATTCTATGTATCATTAATGTTTTCAAGGCATTAAATTTAAGTCCAAAAAGAGTGTCACATATTTTATAAACAAATGTTTTGCTAAAACAATTCATTCGAAAATATGTAAAATATTTGCCCTTTTTGTGTAGAATTTTTTTTTAATAGGATCTCCAAATATTGATATCATTAATTATGCTCCATATGTAGTGTAAACAAGTATATATGTAAATACCCCATTTGATTCACAAAGCAAAATTCGGTCAAAGCAATATATTTAGCCCATGTGAAATCTCTTTCAAATCTTTGCATCTCTCCAAATTGGTAGCATTTATTATGTAGTGTAATAAGATGTATGCATGTAAAATTCCATAATGCTCCATCCGAAAAAGTCATATGCTCATGCAAAATCTAGCAAATGCAAGTAATCATTACATATATATATATATACACACTCACACACATGGTTTTTACATATATATGTATATATAGGTATAGATATATAAACATATATATATATATATATATATATAGCATATTTAATACAAGTAATCATTATATATATATATAGCATATCATGATTACTTGTCTTTTATCATTTCAATACCTAAAACTTTCAAGCATATAACATATGAATTGTCCCAAAAAGTGTGTCATTTTCTTTGGTCAAATATTATAAATAATGCAATACACAAATATTTTAATGCTCCAAGCATTAATTCGGTTAAGGCTCTTTTGTAAAAATAATTTTGAAAACTTGAATATAATTGAAAATATTTTGGTTAAAATAAATAAGATAAATAAAGCAATTATAATAAAATTCCTATGGAGGGGATTCTACCCGTTTAATTAATTAATTTACTAATTATTGTTATCATCAAAATAAACCTAAAAGTTGGAGACCCAACAATTTAATTTATTCTATCACCATAGATTAAATTAAATACACTTAACTTATTATTACGATTATGCCACTTACTTCTTATTTTTCTTTTATGGTGTGACCCTTTAAGTTCTCCATATTAACCCGGTTGTAAATAAATTAATTAGAACAATTCTAATCTTATTTAAATAAATAACATTTATTTTACAATAAAGGTAAGTCCCCTTAGCGATCAACGACTTTCTAGATAATATAGATTTCAACATTAATCATAAAAGAACATTTGAGTGAATAGTTACCGTACAATTCAATTCTTCTACCATACAATGTCCCAATTAAATATAAGACTTTGAATTACTGTCAAGTCTTATGTTATTTAATTATATGTATTTCGATTCTCAAATGCACAAATCTAAATAATACAAATTAGAAGCTCTTTTCTAATTTCATTCTACCTTGGTCAAGAATTCCTGAGTTGTCATATACCTTCATGTATTATTTGTATATGATCTCTTGTAAGATTTTTCAAATTTGAAGTAGTTAGATATGTATTCTTCTAACACCTATGATATACATAAGGAGTGAAATAGTCTAACCGAGCATTTAAATGTGAAACGGGGAACAAATTTGACTTGAATGGAGGTGGGAGCAGAATAGTTGCATCATTTATGTTTTCAATAAAATTTTCAACAAAAAATCTGTTTCATTTTCAGTGACCTGATTCTTCTAGAGGTTCTGCTTTCAAAAACAGGGAACAAATTTGACTTGAATGGATTGTTTAAGAGATTCAATATATTGGGTCTTTATCTCAACGTATATACTAATCTGTCTTGTTTACAGGAAAGCTGAATCGAGGGCTATCTATTATTGACAGCTACAAGTTGCTGAAAGAAGGAAAAGAACTAAGTGATTCTTTCAAGTGAACTTGGTTGGTGCATTGAATGGGTAAGAAAAATAATGATTTTCCAATCCATGGTTTACATTTCATTTATTTTCATGATTATTTACCTTTTGTTGCATAAGTATATGAACCTAATTGGCAAAAATTTTACAGTTTCAAGCTTATTTTCTTGTGCAAGATGATATTATGGATAGCTCTCATACGCGCAGAGGTCAACCCTGTTGGTTTAGATTACCTAAGGTAAGAGTCTATTGATTTTCAATTACCATTTATTCTTTTCAATGGTTCACTTTGATTCATTGAATGACCAGTTTCTAAATTTTTTGTACTAGGTTGGTATGATTTTCGTAAATGATGGCATATTATTTCGCAACCATATCCCAAGGATTCTCAAGAAGCATTTCCGACAAAAGCCTTACTATGTGAATCTGTTGGATCTATTTAATGAGGTGGGATTTCCCGCATAAAGATTATTTGATTAGGATTAGTAATTCACAAGTATTAGTATTAATTTTTTAAAATCATGAACAGGTAGAATTCCAGACAGCTTGTGGACAGATGATAAATTTGATCACCACCCTTGTAGAAGAGAAAGACTTATTGAAATACTCATTGCCTATGTAAGTGCTGGATTTCTTGTCACCTTCTTTTTAATATTTCTTATTCCCAATTTTCACTTTTTGAAGTACAAAATAGTGTTCTTCTGCAGTCATCACCGGATTGTGTAGTACAAACTGCTTACTACTCATTTTACCTTCCAGTGAGTGATAATTTTCATTTCTGTTTGTGGTTTAGGTGTTCTGTTAAGAATCTCTTGTTTCACATTTCTTTCTGTCATACTTTTTTTGTTAATGAACTATAGATGTCTAGTCACTTAACTTTATCTGTGGATTTACTGTTGATAGAGTAACAATATACCTATTTCTTTGTTTTAAAGGACCATATTTATTACAAAATTTCTCAGACTTATTCAGATCTTGTTTCTCTTTTTGAAAAATGTTACTCCTTATACAGATTCAACGAATAATCTGCCTTAATTTTCATTTTTTTTATTATTGTTTCTGACATTTTCCTTGAACCTAATTATTAAGTAATTTTTTTTCAAGGTGGCCTATGAACTTCTTATGTCAGGCGAAGTTTTGGAGAAACATACTAATGTAAAAGACATACTTATTGAAATGAGAACCTATTTTCAAGTGTAGGCAAGTGTTATTTAGCCATGAGTCTTTAGAGCAACCAGACAAGGAAAGGATCTGCATTCACAGAAAGTCTTGCTCCTAGGCACAAGTGAAGCAAAATCTGTTACATGAATCATAAATATCGTTATGTTGGCAATTATGTTGGCTGGATCATGGATAATGGAGCACTCCATTTGTGATTATGGATTGCAGGTTCTGTATAATATGAGGATAATACTTGGTTTTGAATCCATCACTTTCATATGTTGTTCTCCAAGTACTTGTAGATATGGATTATATATAGGACTGAGCAAAAAATGGATAAAACCGAATAACCGAACATAACCGAATTTTTTTAACCGAATTATTTTGGTTATTCGATTATTTTCTACAATTCGGTTATAACCGTTTTACAATTCAATTTTTGGGTTTTAATACGGATACTAAAATTGTGATATTCGGTTACCCGAATAACCAAATAAGCATTTTAATTAACATTATTTTAAAGACTTATCTTTAAGACTCTTAAGACTAAAGACTGCTCTCCTCTCTCTCTATCCTCTGCCGCCTAGCCCTAACCCCAAATCCCAAATTCCGCCTCTCCCCCACTCTTGCCTCACTCCGATCGTCAAAATTCTTCGCCTCACTCCGATCTGGGAAAATTTCACGGCGGCGCAGCATTCCATGGCGGCGTAGCATTCCATTACCTCAGACGGCAAACGCAGGTACGGAGGCTCACGGTCACGGATCTCTTTTTTCATCTCTATATATTGGATAGTCCTCACTCCTTTATATCAAGTTTCTCAGTTGCTTATGGCCAGGACCTTCATTTTGTAATGTTATATGTATTTGTGGTACAGTAGTATGGAATTATAAATAACCCCTTCTTTTTCCTTCGCTTCAAATTCAATGACAAAGCCATCACTACAAAGGGGCGAGTGTTGCTGCATATTGGTGTTACTGCTTCAAATTTAAATTCTTTCTCCTTAGTCATTTTGTGTATTACTGCTGTATATTAGTCTAGTCATATAATCGTAATTCTTTAATGTTGCTGCATAATCGTAATTTTACTGCTGCACTGTGCTGCTGCATGTTGCTGTCTTTTGTTTGATAAAATGGATATTAATTTCGGTTATTATCCAAAATAACCGAACGGTTAATTCGGTTATTCGATTTTTGGTTATTCGATTATTTCTAAATTCGGTTATTTGTTCGGATAGTGAAATTAAGAATATTTTGGTTTTCGATTATAACCGAATAAGCTATTCAGTTCGGTTATAACCGAATTGTTCACCCCTAATTATATATCTTTTGAGGTTTCTTTGTATTTCTCACACTCATTTTAGTGTATAATATTCTTTTGAAAATGATATTATTAATTTTTGCAATGGGTTGACTAAAATTCTTATGTTCTTTTGCTATTTATTTTTAAATGAGATTTTGGATTTAATTGTGCTTATAGATTAATACAATAAATTAGTTAATATAAAACTAAATAAATTGAAAATAAATTATAATTAAAATATGAAATGACAATGACATAATTGTCATTTTAAATATATTATTAGGTGACAAATTGTTCTGTCGTCATTTATTTTCTTATTTTTGGTGACGATAAACACAATAACATGACGAAAGAATAATCATAAATATGGCAATATTGTCATCATTAAAATTAGATGATTTTAATAGTGTGACATATTTTTGTCACTAAAACAATATCCTTTAATGACAAAGAAAGATTTTCGTCATTTAATGTACCAAGTTTTGATGACGAAACATAATATAGAGTGACGAAAGTGTCATTCAAATAGTGACGCTATTATCGTCACTACAAGTAATTAAATATAGTGACAATGGTGTAGATCGTCACCATAAGTTAAAACATTTAGTGACGACATCAAATATTGTTAAATAAACCTAATACCACGCTCATACGGTGACGGTCTTTGTGACGATTAACACTCGTCACCAATTGTTTTAGTGACAAAAAATGAATTTTATATGACAAATTTTAGTGTCATTTTTTGTGTAATTTCTTGTAGTGATTTCTCTTCAAGTGTTAGTTTTTTTCACTAACACCTTGAAGAGAGCAAAAATGAAAGAGGAAGAGAGAGAAAGAGAGTGAGCTTGAAGGCTCAGATGGAAGAAGAAGGAAAGAAAAGCTAGCAAATATCAAGCTTTGTCAAGAGGAAGAAGAATATGGAAGAAAAACCAAGAAGAAAGGTATCAAAACCTACCTTTAATCTATTTTTCTTTAGGTTTATATGTTAATTCATAAAACATAATGAAAATGGAAGTCAGAGGTGATAAGAAATGATATTGATATGGTTTAACCATAGAAATTATAAGGAATAATGAAGTAATAAGAATTTTAATCTTCTCTTCATTTATTTCTTTTAATCCTTCATGATATGTTATATGAAGTGGTTGGTAATGAATGATTCAATTGAATCTTACGAATGATTCAATGGAATGAAGAAGAATTAACAAACTTATAACGCTAATTAATGTATAACAAGTGAATCGTAATCAAAATATTGATGTAAAAAAAAGAACGAACGAAGAACACGAAGAACAAAAGAAGAACGAGATGTTGATGGACAAATTTAAAACCATCTAATTAGAGCTTGTTGTTGATGGACAAGTTTAAAAGCATTATATATGTATTTATTGATATATGCCTGGTTATGAGAAGTAGAATTGAAGGAAATATTCTTTTGCAACGGATTAAAAATACGTTATAACGAAGTTATGACGAAAATTTTGTAAAAGAAGTTAACTGTTGAAATCATATGTTAATATGATTTTCGGATGAATTTAGAAAGTAAATTAATGATTCGAAATAATTGAGGTTTCATAAGAATGATGTAAAGCTTAGAAAACGTGAGCCGTAGTGTAAGACCCCAACATTTTATGAATAAAGATTTAATTTTTTCTACATATTATTCTAAATAGTAAGGTGATAATTTAATAAATGCTATAGTTATGGGTATTTGCAAATTTTACAAAGTAAGCAAGTTATCATAAAATATTCGTTGTGTCGGGAAATATTCATTTGGTCGGAGAATATTCTTTTTGTCAGGGAATATTCGTACGATGGCGCAATCATTGGTGGGTCCCATAACGGAATAACTGTCGGATATAGAAAGCGACAAAAATAACCTTTTTATAAAAATAATGGCAAAACGTTTACCGTTAAACTGTTAAAATACCCGGTGATAAAAGTATAGTAATACACGTTGTTGCACAGTAGCACACGGTATTGCACAGTATCTTTGATTATTGATTCTTACATAAGAAGTCACTAAGTATTCAATAATTGCCACAATAGTTGCTGCATAATATCTCATATTATTGATTCAATAATTGTTACAGTAACATCTGCATAATATTTTATATTATTAAATCAATAATTGACACGACATAGTTATTCATATTATTATTTGCATTATTGACAATGTCTAGAAAGTTCTGTTGAGGAAAGTGGCTAGGTTATTTAATTGCGCACCAATAAGGAGAAATATTTATTGAAAAGCCCCCTCTTTCCTGGGAACGATCTGGTTGTCAATATTGTGAGTTATAATATTAATGATGAATAATTGTTGGAAAAAAAAAATTGGGTTGATTAAAGATAAGTGATTTGTGGTAAATATTTATTCAATTTTTGATATAAATAGAGGAGTTTGTCATGAGACGTTGGTTGAAAGTTTGGCTTTTGTCAGACCGTCGGTTGAAGTTTTAATAGTAAATCAATATGAACCGTTGGTTGAAGTTTTAATAGTAAATCAATATGTACCGTCGGTTGAAGTTTTAATAGTAAAACAATATAAACTGTCCGTGAATCAGTTGCTATTTAGTCCATTCTCCTATAAATAGGCTGCTTAGTTAAGAAATGAAACTCACACCAGAATCAGAGGATTCTTCTTCAATAATATTGTGCGTATTTCTTTCTAGTATAAGAATACTTTTAGTGTAGCTAAGAGTGCAAGATTTTCTCAAAATAATCTCCGTTATACCAGTCAGATTTAGTCTCCTACTAAGGTAAAGGATGTTATTTTCTTATAATACTCGTAAGAGTTGTCATTCTATTCCTTATTAATCAGTGGGAGTAACCTGTCTACGCGGACTGCCGCATGCCTGGTGAATAACCATTCATATTCATTTGTTATTAAGTTATGGAAATAATCTGTCTACGTGGAATACCGCATGACGGATGAAAATTCATTTGCAGTTTCGTATATTATCTCATTTCATATTCCTAAATCAAAACTTACTATGGTAAGTATTGTTTCTATAATTCCTAAAATGATTAGAAATTTCTTAATGTTTACGCTTCATCTAATATCATTTCACTATAATATTGGTCTGACCTTTCTTATTAAATTTTAATCTTTTCATATCGAGGTACTATTCATCCGGGGTACTATTCATAAGGTACTATTCATGAGTACTATTCGCAAAGAAATTAATTTTTTTTTCTTTGTCCAAGTTATCTTTTATGAATCTTATTCTTGAAATTGAATCCATGTTTTGATCTCCATGTTAACAATTTGGACATTCTTGAACTCTGGATAAATTGAATTATAAATCTTTAATAATTATCTTTGATTTCACTGGATTCATTCTTTATATCATTGTCATAATCCTCAGACTTAAATTGTGGTGAAAGTTGTCTTTGGCCCGTAGTGCAAAGATAAATTATTGATTGATGAATATCTTTGGCCCGTAGTGCAAAGATGGACATGTGTTTGGCATAATCATGACCATTGGTGATACAAATGAATATCTTTGGCCCTTAGTGCAAAGATAAAATGTTAACTTGCATAAATATTGATTGGTGTTACAGGGAATATTTCTGATGGACCTCTAACTCGCAGAAGATAGTAGACATCATTCTCTACTTGACTCTTTTAATGGATTGTTATTTTCGCTGCAGTTGTTGATCTAAAACTTGTTGTCTATAATATTTTATCTGATTTATTATTGTTGAAAGCTAACGATAATTTATTCTTCATTATCTTATTCATAATATTCTTTACTGAGCTAGTTGAGCTCACCATTTTTCTTTTTGTTCCATTGTTCTTCTCAGAAAATGAGAGTAGTGTCACTCGGACTAGTCGGGGAGTGGAGTAATGATCCGAGATATTAGTCATCACTATTCTATAAAATAGTGTGTCAATAATTGTAATGAGGACTTAATTTGAGCGTGGATATTTTCATGTTATATACGACACAATATTTTTATTGAAACTCACAGTTTATGTGTGGTCGTATTTTGCACGACAGATTAATAGTTACAAATAGGAAGATTTGTATTTGGATTTTGTACTATGTATTTTGGCGACTCAAAATGGGTTGTGTGAACCTATTTTGGGGGCGTCACACGTAGGCTCAAGAATGAACTCATTCCGATGTCGGGTCAGCAAGTTATGAAGGAACGAAGTAGATGCGTCAAAATAGACAAAATCTAAAAATTGGACCAAATGAGCACCTAAAAATCTGTCGGTGTAGCGCGGAGCGCGTCCCTAGTAGGCTTAATGAGGCGCGGGGCGCGCTGGTCTGACAGTCAGCGAGACAACATTGACTTCCTTTAGTAAATCAAAAATAACGTTTTCATAAGAACTCCGATTGAGGTGATTCAAGATGATCCGGAAAGATAAGGAGTAGACCTACAACTTTTATTCTTTAAGTTTTTAGATTTGAGGTTAAGATCAAGGTCTAAAATTATCATCTTTAGGGATGTTAGGTAATAAGAGGCAATTCGGGGTGGTTTCTTCGGAGAGATGTGGCACCGAGCCATGTTTGACTAGTATTTCTGAGTTTTAAGCATTGACCCTTGGAAATATAGTCTAGAGAAATGTAAACCAAGGAATGATAGATGTATTGGACGTGTTAATCGTACGCAATGGCGTGTCGGTTAAGTGTTCGGATTAGATAAGTCGGATGTACGGCGTATGAACGTCGAAACGCCGTGTGAAGTGATAATGAACTTAATATTCACTTAATGTATCACTATAATAGGTGATTAAAACCTTAAATAAAGGTTGGATGGGAGTTTAAAAGATGAACATTGTAAATGTAAAACACTTTAACCGACGAGAACGTTTAGTGTATGTGACACCCTCAAATTCGGGTACTTCAATTTCCACGGAATTTGGTGTTCACTGTACAAAATTATATATCTATCTACCCATAATAAATGCAAATCATGAAATAGATAGAAATAAATCCATCATCTCCCCTTATGGGGTTATAACTTCTGAATACTAAATACATAATTAAATCCTAGGTCATACTTAACCTTAAATCTCAAATGCGAAAACATAAAAAAATAAGTCTTAATCAACATAAACATAAGTCTTAATAAATATTCTTAATAAAACAATAAGTTTTCATCTCTTGTTGACTTTGCCCTTGCCTTTACTAGTGAAAGGCTCGTCGGACCTTTTGTTCTTAACTACAATGTTATTATGCAAAAGTGAGCATGATTTCCCACAAGTATAACAAATATAACAATATAATAACATGCGAGTGAATCAAATATTTCTAAATAAAGAAAACTCGGCTTTTGAATTAAGAATGAATAACAAGATTCAAAAGAACTTCTGAGGGTCATAAGACCTTGAACTATGTCCTAGGTTGTCAAGTGTTGATACTTTAAACCTTTAACAGTCATAAGACTATGGACTCTACTTCTCGTACTTAGGGGAATCAGCCCTTAGTACATACTGTGCACAATATCTCAATGCTAAAGCATAAATAATCCCCTTTACAGGGTTGTTCATCTCAGTTTGGCATCAAAGTCCGTACCAAAGGAAGTTTGGTTTGGATAAGCTCGCTAATGGTTCTAGAATTTAGAACGTTCATCAACTAAGGACTAGTCAAATCAATAAGGGTTCGCTAGTCTTACAAGGTTCAACAATACTTGATAATAGAATTGAAATATAAATCTCGAGGGTATACAATTAAATAAAGGTTGTATACTGAAGTAATACTTAACAACGCTTATAATATCTCATGCGAAATCTTAACTTGAATAAACAAGAATAAGAACTTGATTGATATAGAATCATAAGTATAGAACTTGCTCAATGAATAAATTTGAAGTTAGAAAGCTTGCTCAATTTAGAGAGTATGGATAAGAAAGCTTTAATAATAATAATAAGTTAGGGATAGAACACTTGTCTCGTGGACAAGCTACAAATTACAACTATAATTCACTTCCTCAACGTCCTACACATTACATTATGTATATGACATCGATTAGTTCCATAACTACTACGTTTAACCGTTGAACTTTCTACTTAAGTTCAACTTACAACTTGGTTTATAACATTAACTCATTAAATAACCACATAACAGGAGTATAAACTCATAACATGTATACTATACAAGCGTAAGCTCTTAGATAATCATTATCAAGTCGTACTACCACAATATCCGAGTTCACACTTAGTTTGTTAACTTGAAACTTCACATTATATTATACATGTCAACAACTTAGTTCGTTAACATGAAACTTCAAATTATATTATATATATCAATCAACATGTTATATCATTGTTTCATACACATAACATGTCATCAAGTTCATTACATTCAGTTAGTACATCATATTAGGGCTTAAAACACAACTAAGGGTTTCAAAAATTTAATTTTTCTGCACCACACCCGCTGGGGCGAGCCTACCTGCTGCATGGTACCCGCTGGGGTGGGTATGGAGCCCGCTGGGGAGGGTGGCTTCGGCCAGTTCAATACTAGTTCGCAATTTTGACAGTTAAGGCCAAATAAATCCAAATTAAACCAACACAGTGATTCTCATGAAGTATAAACTTTATAAAAACATCATATAATGATTCTAACATGCTTTTAACACTTTATAACATGTAATTACTCAAATTAAATCACATAAATTCACTGTTCTTGGTATTTTATAAATTTTTGAAAAAAACATGAAATCCGACGTCACGGATTCGTTATAACTCCGAATCCATCCGTTCAAAGTTCATTTTGTTCGTTTAGACATGTATAATCATAATTTACTGTTAATTTTAAGTTAAACAATCAATTCAAAGCATACGATTTGTACGTAAGGGCCATATATACAATTTTCATACTCTGTAATTTATGAAACTTTGATTAAAGCATGTTTACATGAAATTGATTACTCTAACACATGAATATATGATATAAAACATGTTATCAACATAAAATAACACATATATGATCATATCTTATGTTAATTATAAAGATTGTTCTTCACAGATAACTTTAAAACACGTTAATGGAAAACTCTGAAAACTAAATTTGAAAACTTAAGAGGAGGGATTACCCTTGCTAGTTTGTGAAGATGATGAAGATTACTCTAGAACCTTTTGCCTTCTTTTTCAACTCATAAGTTTTCTCTCTTTTTCTCTGAAGTATTCAATTGAATATGCTATACGATATATGGACTGATGTAGATATAAGGCTAATATAATATACGTATATAATATATATAACTGGTACGTTAGTGGTGTCAGTTAATCTCATAATGGGTTAACTGCTCCAACTCCTTCTAAAGCCTTGTTTGGCTATTCTCTTATTCTTCCTCTTTTCCCTTTATTCTAATTATACTCTTATTATATAGTTTAATGTCACACTTTTATTAATCAAATAATCTTATTTAAATTCAATTAAATAAAATATGACAATCCACATTAAATCACATAATCACATAATTAAAATTCTCATTTATTAATTATGTGAAATCATTAAATCTCTAATTAATTAGAATAACATTATGCTCATTAGATAATTCATTTAATCAAATAAGCTCAATTAAATACTTGCTTTGAACTCAAAAATTACTACACATTAATTTAATCAATGTAACACATATAATTAAATTAGTCTACCACAATTCCATCAAATAATTATTTAACTCAATAATTAAATCATCTAAAAATATTTATTTAATTAATTAAATATTCAAATTAAATTACAAAAATCTTGTTCGTCACATCTTTCTCCCCTTAAAAGGATTCTATCCCCAGAATCACGGTTCAATAAAATTCGTCCCGTTACATTCTTCCCCCCTTACAAAGATTCTATCCCCAGAATTTCTTACACATAAATTAAGCAAATAAATATGGGTAATTCTTCATCATGTGTTCTTCGAGTTCCCACGTAGCTTCTTCAGTGTTGTGGTTCCTCCAAATTACCTTAATAGAAGATATTACTTAATTTCTGAGAACTTGTTCTTTCCTATCAACAATCTGAACAGGAACTTCTTCATAGGATAAGTCTTTCTCAAATTGAAGGGGTTCATATTCTATCACATGTTTGTAATCGGGTTTATATGGTCGTAAGACTGACACATGGAAGACGTTGTGGACATGTTCTAGCGCCGGAGGTAAGGCTACCTCATAGTAGCTTCTTTGATTATTGGCAGCACTACAAAGGGTCCAATGAAGCTCGGGCTCAATTTTCCCTCCTTGCCAAATCTGATATTTCCCTTTTAGGGAGAGACTTTCAAGAAAACAAAACTACCCGATTCAAATTCTACATTCTTGCGGTGTGGATCGACGTATTTCTTCTACTTATCCGGAGCAGCTACTAATCGTGTCCGGATCACTTTGACTATCTCTACTGTCTGCTGTACCAGTTCTGGTCCTAGTAATTGTCTCTCGCCAACTTCATCCCAGTATAGTGGAGTTCTACACTTTCTACCGTACAACGCTTTGTAAGGCGTCATGCCATTACTAGCGTGGTAACTGTTGTTATAACCGAATTCAACGAGCGATAAGTGATCATCCCAATTTCCTTTGAAATCCATGATGCACGCTCTCAACATATCCTCCAATGTATGGATCATTTTTCGCTCTGCCCATCTATCTGAGGGTGGTATACCGTACACATTCTCAATTGCGTCCCCATGCATTCTTGAAGTCGCTTCCAGAAGTTTGATGTGAAGCGCGGATCTCGATCGGAAATAATTGACACTGGAACTCCTTGCCTTAAAATAATCTCCTTCACATACAACTTTGCCAACTGGTCTAGGTTAAATCTGATCTTGATCGAAAGGAAGTGTGCGAACTTCGTCAATCGGTTAACGATAACCCATACTACGTCGTAACCTTTCTCAGTTATTGAAAGGCCAACCACGAAATCCATCGTAATATGTTCCCATTTCCATTTTGGGATATCTAATGGTTGTAGCAAACAACTCATCCTCTGATGTTCTGCTTTCAATTTCTGACATGTCAGACACTTGGCAACACACTCTGCAACATCTCGTTTCATATTCGGCCACCAGAAATACTGTCTGAGATCCTGGTACATCTTGGTACTCCTGGGGTGAATTAAATACCGTTAACTGTGAGCTTCACTCAAAATATCCTCCTTAATCTCTGGCACTGGCGGTACCAACTCTGCTCTCGAATCTTAACATTCCCTCGCTGTCCAACTTGAATTTTGGTTCGGTCCCTTCAGATATCTTCTTCCTTATCTTCTCACATTCTTCATCCAGGAGTTGTGCTTTCTTAACTTTATCCAGCAAAGTTGTACCAGTTTGTATCTGGAATAACTTTTTGTCAGTCTCCATAGGATACTTCACCTCCAATTCCAGCTTCTCCATCGCTAAAATTAGCTCCTCCTGGGCAGTCAACATCATCAAATTCTCCCGACCCTTTCTTCTTAAGGCGTCGGCGACCACATTCGCCTTACCCGGATGGTATAAGATCTCGCAATCATAGTCCTTTATCAATTCCAACCATCTTCTTTGGCGCATATTCATGTCCTTTTGTGTAAAAATATATTTCAGACTTTTATGGTCTGTATATATTTCACACTTCTCCCCATAGAGATAGTGTCTCCAGATCTTCAAAGCAAATAGCACTGCAGCCAATTCCAAGTCATCGATCGGATACCCTTTCTTGTAATCCTTCAACTGTTGTGACATATACGCAATAACCTTGTCCTTTTGCATAAGCACACAACCAAGTCCTTTATGCAACGCATCACTATAAACCAAAAAATTTTCTGTGTCATCCGGAAGAGATAACACAGGTGATGAACTCAACCACTTCTTAAGCTCTTGGAAGCTTTCCTCACACTTCTCCGTCCAAACGAATTTTAGAGCTTTCCTAGTCAAATTCGTCAGCGGAGTTGCGATCTTGGAAAAGTCCTAAATGAATCTTCTATAATAGCTTTCCAATCCAAGAAAACTTCTTACTTCCGACGGTGTTTTCGGCTGATCCTAGTTCATCACAGCTTCGACTTTAGAGGGATCTACCAAAATTCCGTCCTTATCAATCACATGTCCGAGAAATTGTACCCGCTCAATCCAAAATTCGCATTTCGAAAACTTGGCATACAACGTCTCCCTTCTTAATTCCTCCAAAGTTACCTTCAGATGCTCTACGTGTTCCTCTTTAGATTTTTAGTATACCAAAATATCGTCGACAAACACCACCACTAATTTTTCCAAAAATGGCTTGAACACTCCGTTCATTAGGCTCATAAATGCTGCAGGCGCATTTGTTAGACCAAATGACATCACCAAAAATTCGTAGTGACCATATCAATTTTTGAACGCTGTCTTCAGAACATCCTCTGGCCTCACCTTCAATTGATGATAACCACTTCTCATGTCTATCTTCGAGAAATATCTCGAACCCTTCAACTGATCAAACAGGTCATCAATCCTAGGCAATGGATACTTGTTCTTAATTGTGACCTTGTTCAACTCGCTGTTGTGACACCCCCAAATCCGGGTACTTCAACTTCCATGGGATTTGGTGTTCACAGTACAAATATCATACTTCTATCTACCCATAATAATTACAAACCATGAAATAGATAAAATAACCCATCATCTCCCCTTATGGGGTTACAACATCTGAAATAAAATACATAAATAATCTCAGGTCATACTTAACCTTAAATCTCAAATGCGGAAGCGTAAACAAATAAGTCTTAATCAACATAAACTTAAGTCTTAACAAATATTCTCAATAAAGCAACAAGTCTTCATCTCTTGTTGACTTTGCCCTTGCATTTGCTAGTGGAAGGCTCGTCGGACCTTTCGTTCTTAACTGCAATGTTATTATGCAAGAGTGAGCATGATTGCCCACAAGTATAACAAATATAACAATATAATAACATGCGAATGAATCAAAGACTTCTGGATAAAGAAAACTCGTCTTTTGAATCAAGAATGAATAACAAGAATCAAAAGAACTTCTGAGGGTCATAAGACCTTGAACTATACCCTAGGTTGTCAAGTGTTTATACTTTAAACCTTTAACAGTCATAAGACTATGGACTCTACTTCTCGTACATAGGACAATTCGGTGCTATGTGGCCTTCCTGACCACAATTGTAGCGCACCCGCTTTCCTTTTATACAGACCCCCAGGTGAGCTTTCCCATAGGTCGGACATGCTTCAACCCTTTTCTTCTGGTTTCCCTACTGATTCCCGGTTGGTGTGTTGTTAGTCCACCTCATCTTCTGATTGTTACATCCTCCCGTGTTGCTGCCACTAGCATTGTTATTTCCTTCGCTTTCATTCTTCTTCTTCTGATCCTGGTTATACTTGGTCACCGCATCACTTCCACTTTCAGCGAGGATGGCCTTCTCCAGTACCCCAGCAAAAGTGTTCAATTAAAACATTGACACTTTGCTAGACAACCAGGGTTTCAGGCCCTGTTCAAACCTCATTGCCTTCCTCTCGTCGGTGTGCACTTGGTATGTGGCAAACCTAGCTAACTCTTTGAATTTTTCAACGTAGTCTGGTACGCATATTTCTTTGTTTCAATTCTAGGAACTGCACCTCCATCTGATTTTGTGAGCTGGTGGGAAAGTACATCTCGAAAAATATCTCCTTGAATCTTTCCCAGGTGATCACACCTTCTCCTTCACGGACCTTGTTTGCCTACCACCAATAGCTGCCTCTGATTTTAGCATGAACGTTGCATAGGCGGTCTTTTGGTCCTCACTAACCCTGTAACGTCAAAAACCTTCTCCATTTCCATGACCCAAGTTTGTACTTCAATCGGGCTCATAGATCCCTAAAATTTTGGCGGTCCCACTTCCTTGAAGTTCTTGAACATTGTATTTGGTGGAGCTTGAGGTTGATTGTTAATCGCTCCAGCCAATAAATTCACCAACTGCTGAACGGGGTCAGCGTTAGCATTGGCGTCGTTGTTGTTATTCGTTGACCCTTCTTCGGCCGATTGACGATTAGGTCTTCTTCTCGGCGCCATATTTCTGTTAAGATATACGTTTATTAGATCTTTATTCAATTCTTTAATATTTAAGGCTTGGCTTAAACATTTTAACATAATCACTTAACACATATCATCTCAAATAAACTCTGATATTTTATTTAATCAAAAATGTTAACATAATACGATAGCATCACTGCTATTTACATCAACAATCCCAAGATAAAGAATCTTCAGGATTTAAATCATCGAAATATTCCTTTGTTTATAATCACATCAGAATTTACACTATTAACTACTCCAAGAAATTTTCACATAATCAAACTGTTCCTATCACTGCCTACTAAGGTGTCGAACAGCTTTACTGCGTTCTTCCTTCATAATGTGGAACATCGTCCTGCGATCTAGCATATACCAAGGTAGACCTTCGAACTGAACAAGATAGTACATAACCCGATCATGGGCCTTGTCAATTGCATTCTAAAACGTATAATCTGTCTCCTCAATCTTCGCTTTCTTTGCACGATCATTATCCTCTGCAAGATCTACACGTCGTGAATCCCTCACCCAAGCATCCTCTACTATGGCAAGCCTTGCTGATTTCTCTTTCAAATCACTATTCAACTTCTCTATCTCCTTTGAATTCTGCTCAACTTGGCCCTTCTCATGAACCAACTCCCACTCTACGTCTCCAAGACGTGTGTGAAGAGTCTCAACCTCACCATCCTTCTGCTCGATGGTAGTCTGTTGATTAACCGTCTGCTCCTTCAGCTCCTGAATAGTATCTTATAACTCTATGTTACGGTCATACAGCTCATCGTACATCTCAGCACTGATAAAGTTTGGTGGGAACTCTTTAGGGTCTTCATCTTCCTCCTCAGCTGCCTCAGCCTGAATCTCAACCTCCTTAGAGTCCTCCTCCAAGTCAAATACCGGCTCATGCTCCTGACCAACGACTGTGATCAAAGGAGATGGCTCTCGTTAGACTAACTGCTCCCAGACTGTGTGAACGTCTCGGGGCTCCTCCTCAATAACCACTCGGGGTACAACCACCCTAGGCTGACTGGATCCTCCAATATCCGACATCCTGACAAATCAAATTTTAAGCCTTAGTTATTACGTGATGCTAATCGATATCGCGCGAGTACTTAAGTATAAACATATAGCACATAAGGTAATTTATTATCTTTCTTAGAACTCGATCAGAGTTATCATTACTATGTTCTCGAAGGCTATTACCCTAAGGTTTCCCCCCACCTAAGGTTCATAACCTACAGCTCTGATGCCAACTTGTGACACCCCCAAATCCGGGTACTTCAATTTCCACGGGATTTGGTGTTCACTGTATAAATATCATACTTCTATCTACCCATAATAATTGCAAACCATGAAATAGATAAAATAACCCATCATCTCCCCTTATGGGGTTACAACATCTGAAATGAAATACATAAATAATCCCAGGTCATACTTAACCTTAAATCTCAAATGCGGAAGCGTAAACAAATAAGTCTTAATCAACATAAACATAAGTCTTAACAAATATTCTCAATAAAATAATAAGTCTTCATCTCTTGTTGACTTTTCCCTTGCCTTTGCTAGTGGAAGGCTCGTCGGACCTTTCGTTCTTAACTGCAATGTTATTTTTCAAGAGTGAGCATGATTTCCCACAAGTATAACAAATATAACAATATAATAACATGCGAGTGAATCAAAGACTTCTGAATAAAAAAACTCGGCTTTTGAATCAAGAATGAATAGAAAGAATCAAAAGAACTTCTGAGGGTCATAAGACCTTGAACTATTTCCTAGGTTGTCAAGTGTTTATACTTTAAACCTTTAACAGTCATAAGACTATGGACTCTAATTCTCGTACTTAGGGGGATCAGCCCTTAGTACCATACTGTGCACAATATCTCAACGCTTAAGCATCATCAATCCCCTATATTAATGTTGTTCATCTCAGTTTGACATCAGAGTCAGCACCAAAGAAAGTTTGGTTTGGATAAGCTCAGTAATAGTTCTAGAATTTAGAACGTTCATCAACTATGGACTAGTCGAATCAATAATGGTTCGTTAGTCTTACAAGGTTCAACAATAAATGATATTCAATTTGAATAATAAATCTCAAGAGTATACAATTGAATAAATATTGTATAACTGAAGTAATACTTCAATAGAATTATAATATCTCATGAAATCTTGAACTTGAATAATTAAGAACAAGAACTTGATTTATATAGAATCATAAGTATAGAACTTGCTCAACGAATAACTTTGAAGTTAGAAAGCTTGCTCAATTTAAAGAGTATGAATAAGAAAACTTGCATAATCATAAACGAGTTAGGGTAAGGAAACTTGCCTCGTGCGCATGCTACCAATATAGTTACAATTCAATTCCTCAACGTCCTACACATTACATTATGCATACGATGTCGATTAGTTTCATAACTTCTATGTTCAACTGTTGAACTTTTCATTTAAGTTCAACTTATAACTTGGTTCCTAGTGTTAACTTATTAACTAACCACATAACACGAGTATGAATTCACAATATGCGTATCATAGAGGTATAATCCTTCAAACAATTATAATCAAGTTTTACAATCACAATATTCAAGTTCGCACTTAGTTAGTTAACTTGAACCTTCTCATTATCTTATACATGTCAATAACTTAGTTTATTAACATGAACTTCAAATCATATAATATGTGTTAATAACATGTTATAGCATAGCATTACATGTTCATCAAGTCCTCAAGTATGTTATAGCATAGTATTACACTTGGCACGACGTTTCGACGTTCATTCGTCGCACGCCCGATTCGTCCCTCTTGCGTACTCTTAACATGCTCATACAACTTGTCTAAAACATCATTGATTAATGTTAAACATCATTATATTTCATAATATTCATGTTTTATAACTTAGAACAACATCTTTTATCGTCGAGAGCACTACACTTGCGTACGTGCATGTCCGACGCCCTCCGATTGCCTCCGAATATGCATCAGTCACAAAGATGGCCATTTTGACCCCTGCTAACGACTTTATATCAAAAAACTTAAAGATTGAAAATTGTAGGGCTACTCGTTATCTTTTTGAATCATCCTGAATCGCTTTAATCAAAGTTTGTATGAAGAAGTTATGCTGATTTTACTACAAGAGGTGAAAATAGTCTCGCCTTACACTATTTACACTATTTTGGACAGCAGGTTTACCCGCTGGGGCGGGTCTAGGGGCTGCATAGGGCCCGCTGGGGTGGGTTTAGAGCTGCTGGGGTGGGTGTGCCTTGGCGGTTCAGCCCTAGTTTGCTATTTTTGACAGTTTTAGGCCACTTAAATGCAAATTGAACTAGTACCGTGATTTTTATGAAGTATAAACTTCATAGAAACATCATATAATGATTCTAACATGCTTTTAACACTTTATATCATGTAATTACTCAAATCAAATCACATAATTTCACTGTTCTTGGTATTTTTGAAAGTTTTGAAGAAAAACATGAAAATCATCGTCACGGATTCGTTATAACTCCGAATCCGTCCGTTTAAAGTTTATTTTCTTTGTTTTAACATGTATAATAATAATTTATTGTAAAATTTAAGTTAAACAATCAATTCAAAGCATACAATTTGTTCATAAGGGCCATATATACAACTTTCATACTCTGTAACTTCACAAAATCCAATTAAGGCGTAGTTATATGAAATTGATGGTTTGAAAACATACATAGATGGTAGAAAACATGTTATGATTATATATTAACATGTATATACACATAAATCATCAATTCATGCATTGATCACAAAATAGTTATTTACAGAGAACTCAAAATACACGTTAATGGAAGAACTTGAAAACAAAAGTTGCAAACTAAAGATGAAGGAATTACCCTTGCTACTTGTGAGATTAGATGATATGAACTTCCTTTGTTCCTTCAATTCTCTTAAGTTCTCTCTCAAATTCACTCTAAGTTATCTGATAGAATATGAATATGAATATTCAAGTCTGATGTAGATATATGAATATAAGATATAACATATACGTATAATATAACTGATGTCTTAGTCACGGGTCGTCAGTTAATCCCATAATGGGTTAACTGCCCCCAACTCTCAATAAGGCCTTGTTTGGCTAGGCTCTTATTAATCCTTTCCCCATTAATTTAATTAACTCATTTAGTATATAGTTTAATGTCACACTTCTAATTAATCAAATAATATTATTTAAATCAATTGAATAGAATAATTTCATATTAAATCACATAGTCACATGATTAAAATTATCATTTATTAATTATGTCAAATCTTTAAATCTCCAATTAATTATTAAATTAATTAGAATAACATTATACTTATTAAATAATTCATTTATTCAAATAAGCTCAATTAATCACATACTTTGAATTATAAAAATTCTCCACATTAATTTAATCAATGTAACACATATAATTAAATTAATCTACCACAAATTCATCAATTAATTATTTAACTCAATAATTAAATCATCGAAAAATACTTATTTAATTCAATAAATATTCAAATTCAATTACAAATTCCCGTTCGTCACATCTTTCCCCCCTTAAAAGGATCCTGTCCCCAGAATCACGGTTCAATTAATTCGTCCGGTTACATTCTCCCCCCTTACAAAGATTCTGTCCTCAGAATCGCTTACATAGAAATTAAGTAAATAAATGTGGGTAAGTCTTCATCATATGTTCTTCGAGTTCCCACGTAGCTTCTTCAGTGTTGTGGTTCCTCCATATTACCTTAATAGAAAGTATTACTTTATTTATGAGAACTTGCCATTTCTTGTCAATAATCTGAACAAGAACTTCTTCGTAAGATAATTCTTTCTCGAATTGTAGGGGTTCATATCAATCACACGCTTGTAATCGGGTTTGTATGGTCGTAACACTGACATATGGAAGACGTTGTGGACATGCTCTAGCGTCGGAGGTAAAGCTACCTCATACGCAACTTCTCTAATCTTTCGCAGTACCTCAAAGGGTCCAACGAACCTCGGGCTCAATTTTCCCTTCTTTTCGAATCTGACCTTCCCCTTCTAGGGAGAGACTTTCAAAAATATAAAGCTACCTGATTCAAATTCAATATTCTTGCGGTGTGGCTAGGCGTATTTCTTTTGCCTATCCTGAGCTGCTACCCGTCTTGTCCAGATCACTTTGACTTTCTCTGTTGTCTACTGTACCAGTTCTGGACCTAGTAATTGCATCTCGCCAACTTCATTCCAGTATAGTGGAGTTCTACACTTTCTGTCGTACAACACTTCTTAAGGCGGCATGCCAATACTAGCGTTGTAACTATTGTTATAACCGAATTCCACAAGTGGTAGGTGATCATCCCAATTTCCTTTGAAATCCATGATGCACGCTTTCAACATATCCTCCAATGTCTGGATCTTTCTTTCTCTCTGCCCGTCTGTCTAAGGGTGATATGCCGTACTCATTCTCAATTGCGTCCCCATGCATTCCTAAAGCCACTTCAAGAAATTCGATGTGAAGCGCAGATCTCGATCGAAAATAATCGACACTGGAACCCCGTGCCTTGAAATAATTTCTTTCACATACAGCTTTGCCAACTAGTCCAAGTTAAATCTAATTATGATCGGAAGGAAGTGTGCTGATTTCGTCAATCGGTCAATGATAACCCATACTGCGTCGTAACCTTTCTGAGTTGTCGGCCAACTACGAAATCCATCGTTATATGTTCCCATTTCCATTATGGGATTTCTAGTGGTTGTAACAAACCACTCGGCCTCTGATGTTTTGCTTTTACTTTCTGACATGTCAGACACTTGGCAACACACTCTGCAACATCTCGTTTCAAATTTGGCCACCAGAAATGCTGTCGAAGATCTTGGTACATCTTAGTACTATCGGGATCGAATACCGTGAGCTATGAGCCTCGCTCAAAATGTCTTCCTTAATCTCTAGCACTGGCGGTACCCAAACGCTGCTCTCAAATCTTAACAGTCCCTCACTGTCTATCTTGAATTTTAGTTCATTTCCTTCGGATATCTTCTTCTTCACCTTCTCACACTCTTTGTCCTGAAGTTGAGCTTCTTTAACTTTATCCAATAGAGTTATACCAGCCTGTCTCTGGAACAGCTTTTCATCGACTTCCATAGGATACCTCACCTCTAATTCTAGCTTCTCCATTGCTGAAATTAAGTCCTCCTGAGCGGTCAACATTATCAATTTCTCTCGACCCTTTCTGCTCAGGGCGTCGGCAACCACATTTGCTTTACCCGGATGGTATAAGATCTTACAGTCATAGTCCTTTATAAATTCCAACCATCTTCTCTGGCGCATATTCAAATCCTTTTGTGTAAAAATATATTTTAGACTTTTGTGGTCTGTATATATTTCACACTTCTCCCCATAGAGATAGTGTCTCCATATTTTCAAAGCAAATACCACTGCAGCTAACTCCAAGTTATGGGTCGGATACCCCTTCTCATAGTCCTTCAATTGTCATGACGCATACGCAATGACCCTGCCATTTTGCATGAGTACACAACCTAGTTCTTTATGTGACGCGTCACTATAAACCACAAAATTTTTTATGTCATCTGGAAGAGATAACACAGGTGCTGTACTCAACCTTTTCTTAAGCTCTTGGAAGCTTTCCTCACACTTCTCCGTCCAAACGAATTTCATAGCTTTCCTAGTCAAATTAGTTAGAGGAGTCGCGATCTTGGAAAAGTCCTGAATGAATCTTCTATAATAGTCTGCCAATCCAAGAAAACTTCTTACTTCTGACGGTGTTTTCGACTGATCCCAGTTCATCACAGCTTTGACTTTCGAGGGATCTACCGAGATTCCGTTCTTATCAATCACATGCCCGAGAAATTGTACCTGCTCAATCCAAAATTCACATTTTGAAAACTTGGCGTTGAACTTCTCTCTTCTTAACGCCTCTAATGTCACCTTCAGGTGCTCTACATATTCCTCCTTGGTCTTCGAATACACCAAAATATCGTCGATAAAGACCACTACGAATTTGTCCAAAAACGGCTTGAACACTCCATTCATTAGGCCCATAAATGTTGTAGGAGCATTCGTTAGACCAAATAACATTACCAAAAATTCATAATGACCGTATCGAGTTCTGAACGCTGTCTTCAGAACATCCTCTGGCCTCACTTTCTGCTGATGATAACCACTTCTCAGGTCTAACTTCGAGAAATATCTCGCTCCCTTCAACAGATCAAATAGGTCGTCGATCCTAGGCAACGGATACTTTTTCTTAATTATGACCTTGTTCAATTCCCTATAGTCGATGCAGAGCCGCATCGTCCCATCCTTCTTCTTTACAAATAACATTGGCGCTCTCCACGGCGATACGCTCGGTTGTATGTACTTCTTGTCCAATAGCTCTTACAGCTGTACCATTAATTCTTTCATCTCTACCGGAGCCATCCGGTATGGTGCCTTCGATATTGGAGCCGTTATTGGGGCCAAATCGATTACAAACTCAACCTCTCTATCTGGCAAAAGTCCTGACAGATCATCCAAAAATACATCTACGAAGTCCCTCACGACTGGTATATCTTCCAACTTTGGGTTCTCTTTACGACTATCGACTATGTAGGCTAAATATCCTACACAGCCTTGTCTTAACAACTTCCTGGCCTGCATCATAGTCAGACAACTCGCTTGTCTAGGCGACTCGCTACCATAAAATATAACCTTCGACGGAGTCATAAGGGTAATACTTTTCCTTTGGCAATCAATTACAGCACCATAATTGAATAGCCAATCCATTCCCAGAATAACGTCGAATTCCCCAAGTCTAATCGGGATAAGATCTACGTTCATAGCGTTACCCTTAATATCCACCCTACAGTTCTTGTGTTCACACTTTACAGGGATTACTACTCTATTCGCAATCTCTATGTTCATAGGGTATTCTAACTCGTCCTTAGGTAATCCTAAGTTCTTAGCAAAATCATCAGATATAAATGAACAAGTAGCACCCGAATCAAATAATACATAAGCATTAACTTTATTGATCAGAATGATACCAGACACCACATCACGAGACTACACAGTATCTTGTACTATCATGTTGAATGTCCTAGCGGTTGGTCGGTTGGTTGCGGTTGGTACCGTGATAGTAAGAGCATTTCCACCGCTGTTTCCCCTGTTCCCTCCTATTCCTACCCCTCCAGATACCTTCTTGGGATAGTCTCTTGCCAAATGATCCTTCGAACCACGCGTGAAGTAGGCACCCTTCTTAGGGTTAGGACAGTTTGTTGCTATATGGCCTTCCTGACCACAATTATAACACACTGTTTTCCTTTCATACAGACCCCTAGGTGAGCTTTCCTGCAGGTCGGACATGCTTCAACCCTTTTCTTCTGGTTTCCTTGCTGATTCCAGGTTGGTGTGTTGTCAGTCCACCTCCTCTTCTGATTGTTACTTCCTCCCGTGTTGCTGCCACTAGCCTTGTTATTTCCTTCGCTTTCATTCTTCTTCTTCTTCTGATCCTGGTTATACTTGGTCACTTCATCGCTTCCACCTTTAGCGAGGATGGCCTTCTCCAATACCCCATTAAAAGTGTTTAATTAAAACATTGACACTTTGCTATACAACCAGGGTTTCTAGCCCTGTTCAAACCTCCTTGCCTTCCTTTCGTTGGTATGCACTTGGTATGTGGCAAACCTAGAAAACTCATTGAATTTTGCAGCGTAGTCTGGTACGAACATATTTCCTTGTTTCAATTTCAGGAACTGCACCTCCATATGATTTTGTGAGCTGGTCGGAAAGTACATCTCGAAAAACATCTCCTTAAATCTTTCCCAAGTGATCACACCTTTTCCTCCACGGACCTTGTTTGCCTGCCACTAATAGCTGGCCTCTGATTTCAGCATAAACGTTGCATAAGCAGTCTTTTGGTCCTCACTAACCCTAATAACGTCAAAAACCTTCTCCATTTCCATGACCCAAGTTTGTGCTTCAATCAGGCTCATAGATCCCTTAAATTCTGGCGGTCCCACCACCTTGAAGTCCTTGAATGTTGTATTTGGTGGAGCTTGAGGTTGATTGTTAATCGCACCAGCTAATAAATTCACCAACTGCTAAACGTGGTTGGCGTTAGCGTTGGCGTCGCCGTTGTTGTTCATTGACCCTTCTTGGGCCGATTGACGATTAGGCCTTCTTCTCGGCGGCATATTTCTGTTAAGATATACGCTTATTAGATCTTTATTCAATTCTTTAAATATTTAAGGCTTAGCTTAAACATTTTAACATAATCATTTAACACACAGCATCTCAAATAAACTCTAATATTTTATTTAATCAAAAGTTTTAACATAATACGATAGCATCACTGCTACTTACATCAACTATCCCGAGATAAAGAATCTTCAGGATTTAAATCATCGAAATATTCCTTTGTTTATAATCACATCGGAATTTATACTATTAACTACTCCAAGAAATATTCACATAATCAAACTGTTCCTATCACTGCCTACTAAGGCGTCGAACAGCTTTACTGCGTTCTTCCTCCATAATGCGGAACATCGTCCTGTGATCTAGCATATACCAAGGCAGACCTTTGAACTGAACTGAATAGTACATAACCCGATCATGGGCCTTGTCAATTGCATTCTAAAACGTATAATCCGTCTCCTCAATCTTCACTTTCTTTGCACGATCATTATCCTCATGAATCCCTCACCCAAGCATCCTCTACTATAGCAAGCCTTGCTGATTTCTCTTTCAAATCATTCTTCAACTTCTCTATCTCCTCTGAATTCTGCTCAACTTGGCCCTTCTCATGAACCAACTCCCACTCTACGTCTCCAAGACGTGTGTGAAGAGTCTCAACCTCACCATCCTTCTGCTCGATAGTAGTCTGTTGAGTAACTGTCTGCTCCTTCAGCTCCTGAATAGTATCTCATAACTCTATGTTACGGTCATATAGCTCATCGTACATCTGAGCACTAATAGAGTTTGGTGGGAATTCTTCAGGGTCTTCATCTTCCTCCTCAGCTATCTCAGCCTGAATCTCAACCTCCTCAAAGTCCTCTTCCGAGTCAAATACCGGCTCAAGCTCCTGACCAACGACTTCAAAGGAGATGGCTCTGGTCGAACTAACTTCTCCCAGACTGTGTGAACGTCTCGGGGCTCCTCCTTAATAGCCACTAGGGGTACAACCTCCCTAGGCTGACTGGATCCTCCAATATCTGACATCCTGACAACTCAAATTTTAAGTCTTAGTTATTACATGATGCTAATCGATATCGCACGAGTACTTAAGTATAAACATATAGCACATAAGGTAATTTATTATCTTTCTTAGAACTCGATCAGAGTTATCATTACTATGCTCTCGAAGGCTATTACCCTAAGGTTTTCCCCCACCTAAGGTTCATAACCTACAGCTCTGATGCCAACTTGTGACACCCCCAAATCCGGGTACTTCAATTTCCACGGGATTTTGTGTTCACTGTACAAATATCATACTTCTATCTACCCATAATAATGGCAAACCATGAAATAGATAAAATAGCCCATCATCTCCCCTTATGGGGTTACAACATCTGAAATAAAATACATAAATAATCCCAGGTCATACTTAACCTTAAATCTCAAATGCGGAAGTGTAAACAAAAAAGTCTTAATCAACATAAACATAAGTCTTAACAAATATTCTCAATAAAACAACAAGTCTTCATCTTTTTTAGACTTTGCCCTTGCCTTTGCTAGTGGAAGGCTCGTCGGACCTTTCGTTCTTAATTGTAATGTTATTATACAAGAGTGAGCACGATTTCCCACAAGTATAGCAAATATAACAATATAATAACATGCGAGTGAATCAAAGACTTCTGAATAAAAAAACTCAGCTTTTGAATCAAGAATGAATAACAAGAATCAAAAGAACTTCTGAGGGTCATAAGACCTTGAACTATGTCCTAGGTTGTCAAGTGTTTATACTTTAAACCTTTAATAGTCATAAGACTATGGACTCTACTTCTCGTACTTAGGGGATCAGCCCTTAGTACGATACTGTGCACAATATCTCAACGCTTAAGCATTATCAATCCCCTATAGCAGGGTTGTTCATCTCAGTTTGACATCAAAGTCTGCACCAAAGAAAGTTTGGTTTGGATAAGCTCAGTAATAGTTCTAGAATTTAGAACGTTCATCAACTATGGACTAGTCGAATCAATAAGGGTTCGCTAGTCTTACAAGGTTCAACAATAAATGATATTCAATTTGAATAATAAATCTCAAGAGTATACAATTGAATAAATATTGTATAACTGAAGTAATACTTCAAAAGAATTATAATATCTCATATGAAATCTTGAACTTGAATAATTAAGAACAAGAACTTGATTGATATAGAATCATAAGTATAGAACTTGCTCAACGAATAACTTTGAAGTTAGAAAGCTTACTCAATTTAAAGAGTATGAATAAGAAAACTTGCATAATCGTAAACGAGTTAGAGTAAGGAAACTTGCCTCGTGCGCAAGCTACAAATATAGTTACAATTCAATTCCTCAATGTCCTACACATTACATTATGTATACGATGTAGATTAGTTTCATAACTTCTATGTTCAACTGTTGAACTTTTCATTTAAGTTCAACTTACAACTTGGTTCCTAGTGTTAACTTATTAACTAATCACATAACACAAGTATGAATTCACAATATGCGTATCATATAGGTATAATCCTTCAAACAATCATAATCAAGTTTTACAATCACAATATTCAAGTTCACACTTAGTTTGTTTACTTGAACCTTCACATTATCTTATACATGTCAATAACTTAGTTTATTAACATGAACTTCAGATCATATAATATGTGTTAATAACATGTTATAGTATAGCATTACATGTTCATCAAGTCCTCAAGTATGTTATATCATAGTATTCACTTGGCACGACGTTTCGACGTTTATTCGTCGCACGCCCGATTCATCCCTCTTGCGTACGCTTAACATGCTCATACAACTTATCTAAAACATCATTGATTAATGTTAAACATCATTATATTTCATAATATTCATGTTTTATAACTTATAACAACATCTTTTATCGTCGAGAGCACTACACTTGTGTACGTGCATGTCCGACGCCCTCCGATTGCCTCCGAATACGCAGCAGTCACAAAGATGGCCATTTTGACCCCTGCTAGCGACTCGAAATTGAAAAACTTAAAGAATAAAAATTGTAGGTCTACTCGTTATCTTTCCGAATCATTCTTAATGGATTTAATCAGAGTTTGTATGAAGAAGTTATACTTATTTTACTACAGGAGGTCAAAATAGTCTCGCCTTACACTATTTACACTAATCCAGACAGCAGGTTTATCCGCTGGGGTGGGTAAATACATACTAGGGCGGGTCTAGAGCAGCTGGGGCGGGTGTGCCTTTGCGGTTCAGCCCCAGTTCGCGATTTTTGACAGTTTTAGGATAAATAAATGCAAATTAAACTAGTACTGTGATTTATATGAAGTATAAACTTCATAGAAACATCATATAATAATTCTAACATGCTTTTAACATTTTATATCATATAATTACTCAAATCAAATCACATAATTTCACTGTTCTTGGTATTTTTGAATGTTTTGAAGAAAAACATGAAAATCATCGTCACGGATTAGTTATAACTCCGAATCCGTCCGTTCAAAGTTTGTTTTCTTTGTTTTAACATTGATAATCATAATCTATTGTAAAATTTAAGTTAAACAATCAATTCAAAGCATACAATTTGTTCATAAGGGCTATATATACAACTTTTATACTCTATAACTTCACAAAATCCAATTAAGGCGTAGTTATATGAAATTGATGGTTTAAAAACATACATAGATGGTAGAAAATATGTTATAATTATATATTAACATGTATATACACATAAATCATCAATTCATGCATTGATCACAAAATAGTTATTTACAGAGAACTCAAAATACACGTTAATGGAAGAACTTAAAAACTAAAGTTGAAAACTAAAGATGAAGGAATTACCCTTGCTACTTGTGAGATTAGATGATATGAACTTCCTTTGTTCCTTCAATTCTCTATCAATTCTCTCAAGTTCTCTCTCAAACTCTCTCTAAGTTCTCTGATGGAATATGAATATGAATATGCAAGTCAGATGTAGATATATGAATATAAGATATAACATATACGTATAATATAACTGATGTCGTAGTCATGGGTCGTCAGTTAATCCCATAATGGTTTAACTGCCCCTAACTCCCAATAAGGCCTTGTTTGGCTAGGCTCTTATTAATCCTTTTCCCATTAATTTAATTAACTCATTTAGTATATAGTTTAATGTCACACTTCTAATTAATCAAATAATCTTATTTAAATCAATTGAATAGAATAATTCCACATTAAATCACATAGTCATATAATTAAAATTCTCATTTATTAAATATGTCAAATCTTTAAATCTCTAATTAATTATTAAATTAATTAGAATAACATTATGCTTATTAAATAATTCATTTAATCAAATAAGCTCAATTAATCACATACTTTGAATTATAAAAATTCTCCACATTAATTTAATCAATGTAACACATATAATTAAATTAATCTACCACAAATTCATCAATTAATTATTTAACTCAATAATTAAATCATCAAAAAATATTTATTTAATTCAATAAATATTCAAATTAAATTACAAATTCTCGCTTGTCACATCTGTAGTCGATGCAGATCCGCATCGTTCCACCCTTCTTCTTAACAAATAACAACGGCGCTCCCCACGGCGATACGCTCGGTTGAATGTACTTCTTGTCCAGTAGCTCTTGCAGCTGTACCATCAATTCCTTCATCTCTATCGGAGCCATCCGGTACAGTGCCTTCGATATTGGAGCGGTTCCTGCCACCAAATCGATCACAAACTCTACTTCCCTATCAGGTGGAAGTCCTGGTAGATCGTCTGGAAATACGTCTATGAAATCCCTGACAACTGGTATTTCTTCCAACTTCGGGTTCCCTTTACGACTATCGACTATGTAGGCTAAATATCTTACACAGCCTTGTCTTAACAACTTCCTAGCCTACATCATCGTCAGACAACTCGCTTGTCTAGGCGACTTACTGCTATAAAACACAACCTTTGACGGAGTCATAAGGTTAATACATTTCTTCTGGCAATCAATTACAGCCCCATAATTGAATAGTTAATCCATTCCCAGAATAACGTCGAATTCCCCAAGTCTAATCGGAATAAGATCTACGTTTATAACGTTACCCTTAATATCCACCCTACAGTTCTTGTGTACGTAATTAACAGGGATCACTTCTCTATTCGCAATCTCTATGTTCATAGGGTATTCTAACTTGTCCTTAGGCAATCATAAGTTCTTAGCAAAATCATCGGATATGAATGAGCAAGTAGAACCCGAATCAAATAATACACATGCATTAACTTTATTGATCGGAATGATACCCGACACCACATCGCGAGATTGCACAGCATCCTGCACTGTCATATTGAATGTCCTTACGATAGGTCGGTTAGTTACGATTTGTCCCGTGATAGTCAGAGCATTTCCACCGCTGCCTCCTTTGTTCCCTCCTGATCCTGCCCCTCCAGATACTTTCTTGGGACAGTCCCTAGCCAAGTGGTCCTTCGACCCACATGTGAAGCAGGCGCCCTTCTTAGGGTTAGGGCAGTTCAGTGCTATGTGGCCTTCCTGACCACAATTGTAGCAAACTCTTTTACCCTTCATACAGACCCCTAGGTGGTTTTTCCCGTAGGTCGGGTACGCTTTAACCCTTTTCTTCTGGTTTCCCTGCTGATTCCCTGTTGGTGTGTTGTCAGTCCACCTCCTCTTTTTATTATTGCTTCCTCCCGTGTTGCTACCACTAGCCTTAACACTTTCTCCTTCACTTTTCTTCTTCTTCTGATCTTGGTTGTACTTGGTTACAGCATCGCTCCCACCCTCAGCGAGGATGGCCTTCTCTAACATTCCAGTAAAGGTTTTCAGCTGGAACATCGACACCTTGCTATATAACCAGGGCTTCAGTCCCTGTTCAAATCTCCTTGCTTTTCTCTCGTCCGTGTGTACTTGATATGTGGCGAACCTAGCCAGCTCATTAAACTTTACAGCGTAATCTGGTACAGACATGTTTCTATGCTTAAGCTCTAGAAACTGTACCTCCATCTGATTCTGTGAGCTTGTCAGGAAGTACATCTCGAAAAACATTTCTTTGAACCTTTCCCAGGTTATCACACCTTCTCCTCCCCTGACTTTATTTGCTTGCCACCAATAGCTGGCTTCTGACTTCAGCATAAAAGTTGCATATGCGATCTTTTGATCTTCACCGATCCTAGCAACATCAAAGACTTTCTCCATTTCCATGACCCAAGTTTGTGCTTTAATCGGGCTCATGGATCCTTTGAATTCTGACGATCCCACCGCCTTGAAGTCTTTGAATGACGTATTCGATGGAGCTTGAGGTTGATTGTTCATTGCTCCAGTCAACAAGTTCACCAACTGCTGAACGGGGTTCGCGTTGGCATTAGCGTCGTTGTTGTTATTCGTTGACTCTTCTTGGGCCTGTGGACGGTTAGGACTTCTTCTCGGCGGCATATTTCTATTAAGATATACGCTTATTAGATCTTTATTCAATCTTTTAAATATTTAAGGCTTAACTTAAATACTTTAACATAATCGCTTAATACATATATTCTCAAATAACTCTGATATTTTATATAATCAAAAATTTTAAACATAAGAAAGATAACATCACTACTATTTACATCAACTATCCCGAGATAAAGAATCTTCAGGATTTAAGTCATCAAAATATTCCTCTGTTTATAATCACATTTGAATTTACATTATTAACTACTCAAAGAAGTATTCACATAATCAAACTGTTCCTATCACTGCCTACTAAGGCGTCAAACAGCTTTACTGCGCTCTTCCTCCATAATGTGAAACATCGTTGTAGACACTTAAAATTTCGTATCCCTGTTACTAACACTGCAGGAGGGCAAGGCCGTCTATTCAAGTCAAATCCGGTCACCAATACCGGTCCTTCAACTGAAATTCGATCCCTAATATCGGTCAACTTAAATTCGATCCCCAATATCGATTAACTCAAATCCGATCCCCAATATTGGTAAACCCAAATCCGATCCCCAATATCGGTAAACCTAAATCCGATCCCCAATATCGGTAAACCCAAATTCTGATCCCCAAGATCAGTAAACCTAAATTCGATCCCCAATATTGGCAAACCTAAATCCGATCCCCAATATCAGTAAACCCAAATCTGATCCCCAATATCGGTAAATCCAAATTCGATCCCCAATATCGATAAACCTAAATCCGATCTCCAATATCGATAAACCTAAATTCGATTTCCAATATCGGTAAACCCAAATACGATCCCCAATATCGGTAAACCTAAATTCGATCCCCAATATCGTTAAACCCAAATTCGATCCCCAATATCGATAAACCTAAATTCGATCCCCAATATCGGTAAACCCAAATTCGATCCCCACTATCGGTAAACCCAAATTCGATCCCCAATATCGGTAAATTTAAATTTGATCCCCAATATCGGTTAATCAACTCAAAATTGATCTCAATATTGGTTAATCAATTCAGCCCCGGCAGCAACCCGGAAAGTCAAGGTCAGCCCCGACAGCAACCCGGGAGGTACAGGTCAGCCCTGGCCTCAGCTCGGGAAGTCAGGTCGACTTCAGGCATAAACCTGAAGCATCACAACAACTCTAGAAGAAAATTTGGAACGACCACGTCAGCCACAGAGGCAACACTGGGGACAAACATACTCGAATGGGATCCAAGTCTTGGAAACAACTCTAGAAATTCAACTAGAGGCCATGCAGACATTAGAGGCAATCCCGGGAGGGGAAAAAAGGTCATTTTACCAACTCTCAGCCTATTCGGTCAAAATTAAGCCGAATCAATGCCGCCAAAGTCAGAATGAACCATAACGATGTTCCCGAGTGCAAACAGCGCAATACGGCTCGATGGATAAATTGCAGGGAAACAGAGACCGTCTTTTTGGGCTTAAAAAGGGTTAAATCATATGTCATTGCAACACTCTAGGAGAGGGATTTCCAGAAAGATATAGCACGCCTCAAATGGACACTCCGATCAAAAGTTATGAAGTTTCAAACCTGACATCGCATTGTTTGGCATGCACGCACTTCAAGACGACGAAGTCAGGCATGTGGGCTCCACCTTGGGGAGCCGCACCTCTACCTGCGGTAGCAGCAGGTAGAGTGGAGGCTCCCTGGCCTATAAATAAACGTGCACCCCCTCATATTTCATAATCCAGAAACGCGAAGCTCTGCCAGTTCAAATTTTTGACTTTTACACCTCTTCCAAACCAAAATATTTTTACTCTAACACATAGATATACCCATATACTACCACATATCAAAAAATAACTTATAGATTTGGACGTATAGAGCCTACGATTTGGCAAAAAGTCCGTGTAGCAGTCCATTGTAAGTATTTTCACGATCAGAAAGTGAATATTATTTCTTCGTACTTTTATACACTTGCTGTTAAGTTTCATTTTCTAAAAATGCCCGGAACTTAGTTCCGTGGCCGTTTTCGTTAAAATTTGGTATATTTTTGTACATAAACTGATTTTATGGCATTTCTACAACTCGGATTGACGATCCATCAGCTCCAGCAGTTTCAATGCACTAGCACACACGTTCTGGCAACTTCGCCGGACTGGGTTATCTTCCCAGTCCGGGTTTGGCCCTTTTTGTATATATTTAACTGTATATATACTAACATTTCACTTCTGTCAAGCCCGAATACCAAATTCGAGGTAGTTTACTGCTTTTATATATATTTACTCATATATAAGCGATTTTCACCATAACTGGGTTCTCTTCCCAGTCTTGGCTGACTACATTTTTGTCAATATATATATATATATATATATATTTCAATTTCAGTCTGGGCACCGACGTGAAAACCCATTGTCCTTTATATTATTTTTGCACTCTTCGCCATACTGGGTGATCTCCCCAGTCAATGGTTGACTACTTTTCTGTAATTTACATTCCAGTCTGGCCTGGACTATTTCGTGGCCTTTATACTACTTTTGTACACTTTACCATTACTGGGTTATCTTCCCAATCCCTGATTGACTACTTTACTGTATATTTACATTCCAGTTCGGCCTGGATCATTCTGTGACCTTTTTACTGCTTTTATATATATTTATTTATATATAAGCAGCCTTCACCATCACTGGTCCTCTTCCCAATCTTGGTTGACTATGTTTTTGTCTATATATATATATATATATATATATATATATATATATATATATATATATATATATATATATATATATATATATATATATATATATATATATATATTTCAATTCTAGTCCGAGCACCGACGTGAAAATCCATCGCCCTTTACAACTTTTATATATATATATATATATATATATATATATTGCTTTACTCGCTTTCTGTTCAACTGCTGCTTTAAATATTCATTTTATATGAATTGCACTGACATATCTGCAGGCGGACTAGATTTATTTAAATCTCGCCAATTCTAGTTTTCAAACGGTTCAAATTCTCCAGACTGAACCGGGAAGCTAGAACGACTGAGATTATCTTAAATCTAGCTTTCTTTCTAGTTTCAGTTTCAAAAGCAACCTCGCGTCCCTTAGATCGCTATCTAGTGGGAACGAGATGCTTCGGCCGTGCGGACCAGGATTTACTGAATGAATCCTCGGTTCTGGCAATATTGGGATATTTATCTGTTTCTGTATAAATTTGAACTGTGCAGGTTTTGGCTACTCATATGTGAGCCTAGGAATCATGGGATTCACGATCAAAACGATCGAAATCTGATTCCCACGATGGACAAAGTCTGATTTACAAATGTACTCTGCCAGTTTTTCTGCAAAAATATACATGTAAACAAACCTTAAAACGATTATCCGAATTTAAGGTCTCAATATAATAAAAAATGTTGATTGTCATGTCAGCGTCCCTTCGATGGTTTTCATACCCATGAGGAGATCGACACTTATATATTCTGTGGTCGAGGATGCTTCGCAGCCCAACAAATCACCATTCACATGCAGCCTTAAGGCTATAAAGATAAAATTGGAAGTATTAACAGGCTTCAATTCCTATGGCAACGTAAGGGTTTGATAAACCAGCTTTCAAAACATCATTTTCAAATTAATCAAAAGAAAATTTTTTCAAAGAAAATCAAATTAAATGCTTTTACAAATCAAATCAAAGAATGATTTTCAATCAAATCAAACCATTTGTATATAGGTTCAACGAAACAAAGCACTACTTTCAATCAATAAAATCAATAGGCCCAATTTTCAAATAGCATTCACTCACGCATTCCAATTTTAAAGGAAAATATTGAAAAGATGTGGTATCATGTTTACACGGGAGTCGTGGGGTGCCTAACACCTTCCCCACACTTAAACAAAGCCCCCGAGCTCAAAACTTTGTTTTCAAAGATCAAGTTTTGACAGTGTCCAGCAATTGGGTCTCTTTCAAATAAAACTCGATTGAGTTGGTACAAACATTTAAAATCTACCAACTGGCGACTCTATAAAACGTTCAAATCGTCGACATGATACATGTTGGGCTTTCTCCTAAAAAAAACCCTTCAAAACTTTTTTCATAAATAAAAAGAGTGAGGGTAGAGAGAACTTAGGAAAAGAGATTAAAAGATCAAGGTGACCCGACCTGCGGATTTTTTAAACCAACGTCGACAATCGTTCTGCGATCCATCATGTACCAAGGTAGATCTTCGAACTAAACTGGATAGCTCATAACCCTATCCTGGGCCTTATCAATTTCATTCTGAAACATGTAGTCCGTCTCCTCAATCTTGGCCTTCTTTGCCCGACTGTTATCTTCAGCAATCTCTGCACGTCGTGAAGCCCTCATCCAAGCATCCTCTGCTATGGCAAGTTTCGCTGATTCCTCTTTCAAATCATTCTTCAACTTCTCTATCTCCTCTGACTTTTCTTCACCTTGGCCCTTCTTATAGACCAACTCCCACTCTACGTCTCCAAGACGTGTGTAAAGAGTCTCATCCTCACCACCCTTCTGCTAGATGGTAGTCTGCTGAGCAACTATCTGCTCCTTTAGCTCCTGAACAGTATCTCGTAACTCTATGTTACGGTCATACAGCTCGTCGTACATCTCATCACTGATAGAGTTCAGTGGGAACTCTTTAGGGTCTTCATCCTCCTCCTCAGCTGCCTCAGCCTCAATCTCCATAGAGTCCTCCCCTGAGTCAAACACTGGCTCATACTCCCGACCAACAACTGTAATCAAAGGAGATGGCTCTCTACGAATCAACTGCTCCCAGACTGTGTGAATGTTTCGGGGCTCCTCCTCAATAGCCACTCGGGGTACAACCTCCCTAGGCTAACTGGATCCTCCAACATCCGACATCCTGACAATCAGAATTTTAAGTCTTAGTTATTACGTGATGCTAATCGATACTTGAGTACATAAGTATAAACACATAGCACATAAGGTAAGTTATTATCTTTCTTAGAACTTGGTAAGAGTTTACCATTACTATGTTCTCGAAGGCTACTACCCTAAGGTTTTCTCCACCTAAGATTTATAACCTACAGCTCTGATACCAACTTGTGACACTCCCAAATACAGGTACTTCAATTTCCATGGGATTTGGTGTTCACTGTACAAATATCATATATCTATCTACCCATAATAAATGCAAACCATGAAATAGATAGAAATAAATCCATCATTTCCCCTTATGGGGTTACAACTTCGGAATAATAAATATATAATTAAATCCCAAGTCATACTTAACCTTAAATCTCAAATGCGGAAACGTAGACAAATAAGTCTTAATCATTACACATAAGTCTTAAACAACATTATCAAATAAACAACAAGTCTTCATCACTTGTTAACTTTGCCTTTGCCTTTGCTAGTGGAAAGCTCGTCGGACTTTTCATTCTTAACTGCAATGTTATTATGCAAGAGTAAGCACGATTGCCCACAAGTATAATAATATAACAATATAATAACATGCGAGTGAATCAAAGACTTATGAATAAAGAAAACTCGGCTTTTGAATCAAGAATGAATAGCAAGAATCAAAAGAACTTCTGAGGGTCATAAGACCTTGAACTATGTCCTAAGTTGTCAAGTATTTCTACTTTAAACCATTAATAGTCATAAGACTATATGGACTCTACTTCTCGTACTTAGGGGGATCAGCCCTTAGTACCATACTGTGCATAATATCTCAACGCTAAAGCATAAATAATCCCTTTTACAAGGTTGTTCATCTTAGTTTGATATCAGAGTCCGCACCAAAGAAATTTTGGTTTGGATAAGCTCGCTAATAGTTCTAGAATTTAGAACGTTCATCAACTAAGGACTAGTCGAATCAATAAGGGTTCGCTAGTCTTACAAGGTCAACAATACATGATAATAGAATTGAAATATAAATCTCGAGGGTATACAATTGAATAAAGGTTGTATATTGAAGTAATACTTAACAATGCTTATAATATCTCATGCAAAATCTTAACTTGAATAAACAAGAATAAGAACTTGATTGATATAGAATCATAAGTACAAAACTTGCTCAATGAATAAATTTGAAGTTAAAAAGTTTGCTCAATTTAGAGAGTATGGATAAGAAAGCTTTAATAATAATAATAAATTAGGGATATAACACTTGTCTCGTGCACAAGCTACAAATTACAACTAAAATTCACTTCCTCAACGTCCTACACATTACATTATGTATATGACATCGATTAGTTCCATAACTACTACATTTAACCGTTGAACTTTCTACTTAAGTTCAACTTACAACTTGGTTTATAACATTAACTCGTTAAATAACCACATAACATGAGTATAAACTCATAACATGCATACCATACAAGCGTAAGCTCTTAGACAATCATAATCAAGTCGTACTACCACAATATTCAAGTTCACACTTAGTTTGTTAACTTGAAACTTCACATTATATTATACATGTCAACAACTTAGTTCGTTAACATGAAACTTCAAATTATATTATATATATCAATCAACATGTTATATCATTATTTCATACACCTAACATGTCATCAGGTTCATTACATTCAGTCTGTACATCATGTTAAAGCTTAAAACATCAAAAATTTAATTTTTTTGCACCACACTCGCTGGGGGCAGGCCTACCTGCTGCATGGTACCCGCTGTGGCGGGTATGGAGCCCGTTGGGGCGGGTGGCTTTGGCCAGTTCAGCCCCAGTTCGCGATTTTGACAGTTAAGGCCAAATAAATCCAAATTAAACCAACACAGTGATTCTCATAAAGTATCAACTTCATAGAAACATCATATAATTATTCTAACATGCTTTTAATACTTTATATCATGTAATTACTCAAATCAAATCACATAAATTCACTGTTCTTGGTATTTTATAAAGTTTTGAAAGAAAACATGAAATCCGACGTCACGGATTCGTTATAACTCCGAATCCATCCGTTCAAAGTTCGTTTTGTTCGTTTAAACATGTATAATCATAATTTACTATCAATTTTAAGTTAAACAATCAATTCAAAGCATACAATTTGTACGTAAGGGCCATATATACAGCTTTTATACTCTATAATTCATGAAACTTTGATTAAAGCATATTTACATGAAATTGATTACTCTAACACATGATTATATGATATAAAACATGTTATTAACATATAATAACACATATATGATCATATCTTAAGTTAATCATAAAAATCGTTCTTCACAGAGAACTTTAAAACACGTTAATGGAAAACTCTGAAAACTAAATTTGAAAACTTAAGAGGAGGGATTACCCTTACTAGTTTGTGAAGATAATGAAGATTACTTTAGAACCTTTTGCCTTCTTTTTCAACTCACAAGTTTTCTCTCTAAGTTTTCTCTCTTTTTCTCTGAAGTATTCTATTGAATATGTTATACGATATATGAACTGATATAGATATAAGGCTAATATAATATAAATATATAATATATATGTATATAACTGGTACGTTAGTGGTGTCAGTTAATCCCATAATGGGTTAACTGCTCCAACTCCTTCTAAAGCCTTATTTGGCTATTCTCTTATTCTTCCTCTTTTCCCTTTATTCTAATTATACTCTTATTATATAGTTTAATGTCACACCTTTATTAATCAAATAATCTTATTTAGATTCAATTAAATAAAATATGATAATCCACATTAAATCACATAATCACATAATTAAAATTTTTATTTATTAATTATGTGAAATCATTAAATCTCTAATTAATTAGAATAACATTATGCTCATTAGATAATTCATTTAATCAAATAAGCTCAATTAAATACTTGCTTTGAACTCAAAAATTACTACACATTAATTTAATCAATGTAACACAGATAATTAAATTAGTCTACCACAATTTCATCAAATAAGTATTTAACTCAATAATTAAAACATTGAAAAATATTTATTTAATTCAATAAATATTCAAATTAAATTACAAAATTCTCGTTCGTCACAGTGTACGCGTAAGTTAAATGTGCTTAACATGCACACCGTGTATGGTTGGAACGTAATATAATGAAGATTAATGAATGACGTGTAAACGTTGAAAAGTCGAGTTAATGATATAACTTGAATAATGTTTCGAGTCAAATAAATCGGACGTTATAAGATATGAGCTGAGGTAATGTGAAATGCTTAAAAGCTATGAACGCGTAGTATTAGCATTGGATGTTCGTTGTTGGCATACAAAAGATTGGTTGCATGAACTTATGTTATAAAACGAGAACCATAAGAACTAAAGTTAAGTTAAACCAATATACGAGTCAAATATATGACTAATTGGTACGTGTTATCCTTATGTGATATATAGAGATTTCGAAGAGCAGTATAGCGTAAGCAGTAAGTAACGCTTAAGGCAAGTTTCCTAACTTCATTCCTATTGTGAAATGAATGCTAGTTTCTTTAAACTTACTCAAATGTCATACTTGAAAAAGTTTTATCCATGTTCAAATGTGTTATATTTGTACAAGATGTGATTATGCATGAGGTCATGTGTCAAATTTTAAACACTTATGTGTTTCTATGAGATAAATTGTTCTGTGATTGAACTATTTAATGTGAAGAAGTTCTATTCGTGAATTGTTAAGATTGAGTTTGTGCTAATGATTTTAGCTAGACCAAATGTAAAGATATGTGAAAGTGAATGTTATTTATGTTTTAAAATGATAGGAATTAGAAATTATTACTGTTATTCGAACTATTTCATAACTCTTGTTCAGTTATCAAAGTTTTTAAAATAATATTTGATTCTTGATTCTGGTTGTTATTCAACTGCTATGACTTGTTGAGCAATCGAATGCTCACACTTGCTTAAAATAAAAACATTTTCAACAAAGATAGAGGGAACTGAAGAATCCAGTGAAGAACAAGTTTATAGCTAGCCATGTGAAGTGCTATTCATTATATGAATAAGCGTGAAGTTGAAGAGAAGATCAAGTTGAGTCTTGTAATATAAAGTCGATGTTAAACCTTATTATGTTAAGGTAGTAAATAAATAATGTAATTATCATTATTTGTAATGAACAAAAATTTTAAGGTAATAGAATCTGGGAAGGAAAAGAAATATACTGTTATTTTTAAAGTTTTTAATATATCTTTAAGGTATATGAATGCATGTAAGGGATGAGATGTACTCGTGACGTACCAAACTCGGGTTTGAAGATAGACCGAATTTGGGTTCGTTACAGACATGAGTGTCGACTATTTTGATAAGATTTAATTTTAATTATTGTAATTGGGCCGAATTAGACAGAGTCGTCGGTCGGTATAGTTTCAAATGATGTACCAACTCATCCGTATTTTGAAAGTTTTCGCAATATTGACCAATATGTGACTCCGTTTAATTAGGTCTGAAACCCGAGATTCATGGAATTCAAAGGCTTGATTAAGCGAGGGGAAGGTATTAGGCACCCCCTGACTTTCGTGAAAATACGGTTACCGCATCTTGATGATTTTCTAAGCATGAAGTGTGTATGTGTGTTTGTGTTTTTTTTTATGTTTAAGTGACTTGTGTCAAGTGCTTTAATTTTAAGAGTTATTATAAGCCTTGTTTTAACTTTTGAGGTACGTTGCTTTGAAAGTAGTGTTGTATATCTTTGAACCTATGTACGAAGGCTTTGATTTAGTGGAAAGTTTATTTTAGAAAAAATATGTATTGAAATGATATTTTGGAAAATATAGTTTTCAAAACGTTCGCCCAAATAGGAATAAAGGTCCTTTAATACTTCCAGTTATTAAACCTAGATTTTTCTAACCTCAAAGCACTTTGTCATTTTATAAAAGCTCTTTGCTATTTTGATTGAAAATTGTTTTGGTGATAATGCATGTAAGAAAGAATCAAAAAGGGTCGAGCCATCTACGGGCATGAAAACCATCTCGATAGACCCGAGCTCCCATAATCATAATTTTTCATTATCACGGGGCCTTAAATTCGATCTTTCAGAATGAAGCCCTTAAATTTGTTTTAAGGCCCAATATTACATAGACAATTATTTCAGTGATTGGATATTACATTATAAACTAAAAAGTCTATCATGGTAATCTAGTCGAGATTCGTTCAGTAGATCTCAACCCCAGGATTCCTAGGCTCACATTAATATGTTTGAACTTATATAATGTATCCTAAACCCGTTATTAGGTGATTCATTGATTAAAATCCCTATCACGGATATTTAGGACTTCCTGACCATTAGATATAGATCTAAGGCTATTCGAAGTAATCAAAATAGACTGAAAGCATTAAAATTAACTAAACCTATCCAGTTCTAAACCGATCTAGCATGGGGGTTTGAGCTTTGAAGCTCATAAACCAATTAAGGGGCTAGATCCAGCTAGATCCTGGTAGATCTAGTAACAATACTTGATTTCTAGCTAAATATGTACAAACTAATTGGTAAAAAAGATAGATCTATCAACCAACGCGTAATATATGTACAAAACAACAATTTTAACTATAGATGAACACTGTATTGAAGTAGATCTAGCAGATCAAACCATATTTACAATGAAAATTATAAAGATTAGCTTTTTCACCTTGGGGGAACGAAGAAACAAGCTTCTTTTGGCTTGGATTTAAGCTATTCGACTCTAGATTCACAACCTTTATAATATACAGGATGGATTCAACACAAATCTAGTGATTTAATGTAAAACCTAGCCTTTCTCTCTATACTCGAGCTCTTTCTCTCTCTAAAAAACTAATTTTTCTCAACTTTTTTTACAAATGAGTTATTGAGGTGCTGTTAAAGGACATCAAGCTAGCCACAGTTACACCTGTGGCTGGGCGTAGTAGGCCATGCCATCTCAAAGTTCGTTCTTTCAGTCGTTTATCCTAGAAAGTTGAGCTCCGTACTCAAAAATCCAAGAAAGCTTCTGCTGAAGGCTGCGAAATGAGGTCGAGTCTAACTAAATCGGAGTTTGGGAAGATGAAGAGAGTAGCTAAAAGGTATCTTTTGATTTCTGAAGAAGCCGACAGGCTCGTCTTGGACAGTTCGTAGCTTTGGAGTTGTTGTGGTGGCTTCTTGTGACGTTATCCTCAGCTTTGTGATATTCTTTCGGACCACGTGGTGTTTGGGCGTCGTGGAACTTTGATTTCTCTACGGGGTTGTCTCCGAGGTGAAACTATGCCTTGGTCCTCCCTCGGGGTTGTCACCGAGGTGAAATTACACTTTTACCCTCCTGTAAGGTTAGTCAAAGGAAAACAAAATTTCGAGTGTCTGTAGTGTGACCAGCAATAAATCTATCGATCTAGATGATATTGGAATGTTGATTCTAGATTGGGTGGGGAATATGATACATGTGTTGGATTTATTCTTCTTAGGAATGAATATCCAATTTGTAAGAGGGATAAGACTATACCTAATTGTCTCATGAACTTGTATAAGAATTGGTAAAAATTACTTCATTGTTAATTGTTCACATATGAATATAGTGAATTAATTAGGAATGAAGGCTATTATCTAATCTTCAAATAAGTTAGATAAATACTTAAGAATTCTTGGTTAGAAATTTGCAACAAGTGACTACTTAGGTAGGGAGTGGAGGAGTTAGGTACATCATCGGGGGAAATATAATCTTGATATTTAATTTTAATAGTTATTGTTCGTAGTTAACTTCGTTAATTAATTTTGTTAATTTGAACCGTTAAATTCATTCGTTTAAATAGAATTGGGTTAATCAAAGGTTGGTAATTAGATTAATTAATTATTAGATTATTCTTCGTGGGAATGATACTCTATTTGCCCCTATATTGCATAAGTGATTGCGAATACTTGTGTGTAATTACTAGTAGTGTTTTAGGCAAACAAGTTTTTGGAACCGTTGCCGGGGAATAATTCTAGTAACTATTTTTTATTTCTAATATTAATTATAATTAATCTGATTTTAATTTATATAT
The DNA here is from genome assembly GCA_020205555.1 of Panax stipuleanatus. NCBI lineage: Eukaryota > Viridiplantae > Streptophyta > Magnoliopsida > Apiales > Araliaceae > Panax > Panax stipuleanatus. The sequence goes on along the minus strand of CM035119.1, from coordinate 18,008,728 downwards.
AACTTTCGATTTTGTTTATTAGGTAATCTTGATATTGCTTCATAACGTAAGACTTAGAGAATATGGCTTCAGAAGAACAAAAAACATTGCAGGATTATGCTACACCTTTAGTTATGGATATTTAATCGAGGATTCGAAGACCAACGATTCAACCTAATAGTTTTGAAATATAGGCAGGTATGATACAGATGATCCAGAGTTCAGTATAGTTTCGAGGTTCACCAAGTGACGATCCAAATAAGCATCTAATTAATTTTTTGGAGATCTATAACACATATAAGTATGAAGGAGTTATTGAAGATGCACTCAGATTGAGACTTTTCCCTTTCACACTCCATGATAAGGCGAAAAGTTGGTTACACTCATTACCGGAAGGTTCAATCTCTATATGGCTTACTATTGGGCACAAAATTTTGGCTAAGGTTTTTTCGCCAGCTAAAACTACGAAGTTAAGGAATGATATTACAACATTTGCCCAATTAGATTCCGAATCTCTATATGAAGCATGGGAAAGATTTAATGAATTACTTAGGAAATGTCCACATCATGGTATTCCAAGGTGGTTGCAAATTCAGACTTTTTAGAATGGTTTGAATAAAACAATGAGAACCAACATTGATGCAGCCACAGGTGGGGCCGTAATGGAGAAGAATTGTGATGAAGCATATGAGTTATTGGAGGTAATGGCAAACAACAACTACCAATGGCCTGTAGTAAGAAATATGCAAATTGGGATAAGGGAGTGAATCAAATGGATTTAATCACAGCATTGGTGGAGCAAGTATCAGCCTTAGCAAATAAAATGGATTCTTTTAGATCCCAGTCTATGCAAAATGTGGTATTCACTACATGAAAAAGGCTTAATTCTGAGGGACTATTCCGTCATAAATGTCTCTATTCCGTCTAAGTTAGTCTATTTCTGACGGAATATTCCGTCAATGATTTAGTCGAATATACAAGTGTCGGGATTAATTCCGTCAAAAATTCAGTCGAAAATAAATAAAATCGACAGAATAATTCTGGCTAATTTTTCGTCGGATATAGTCTATTTTCGACGAACATTTTCCTCGTCATTATTAAGTCAATGTTAAGGCAAGTTAATTCCGACAGAATATCCCTCGGAAATATTCAGTTTTTCGTCGTAAATACAATTTTTTAAAAAAATTGATAAACTATAATCTCGATGAAATTTCCATCTGGAATACCTTATTCCTTTGAGATTAACTTGGTTTTTTAACTAAGTTTTTATAAATTGCATTTTCCAGGTTTTTAAACCATATTTTTATACATGTAACCTGCTTTATCCCAACAACACATACAGTACTATATATTTCACATCCAATATAACTATAAAAATCTTTTTTATCTCATCATTTTAAACGTAAACTAAGTAATTAATGCGAATATGAAGTAACTGATCAACAATAACAAATATACATCAATGTTCCATAAATTATACAATATGATTTACAAAACTCGTACAGACTCAACTCAGCTAAACTACAAATGATCTACAATATAATGAATAAATATATACAAATGAACTATAAACTAGTAGGAGGATCATTGGGTGAGGGTGGATGACGATGCTGCTCTGGTGTATAAAAATCAGTGTCCCCCCCCCCCCCCCCCGCTCGCCATCACCATCAATATCGCCACCATGCTCTATATCACCAGTGTCGATGCATGGAAAATCCCGCTCTCATCCCTTTGCATTTCGCTAGTTTGATTTATTTATTTAAAGGATGAAGTTTTAGGAAAGACCGACATAAATGTCGACGATTTTGAAAAGATCGATTTTATGCAATTGGGCCGAATTAAACAGAGCCGATAAATGGTATGAGTTCAAAAAGTTGTACCAACTCATATGGATTTTGAAGATTTTTGCAATATGGCCCAATATGTGACTCCGTTTAATTGGTCTGGAACCTGAGATTCATAGAGTTTGGGGGCTTGCTTAAGCGAGGGGAAGGTGTTAGGCACCCTCCGACTTTCGTAAAACACGGTTACCATGACTTTTTCATTACCTATGCATTAAGTGTGTGTGTGTGTGTGTGTGTGTGCGTGCATGTGTGTGTGTGATTACATAAATGTGCTTAAGTGCTTTATTTTGAAAGTAGTGATGTGCCTCTTTGGACCTATGTACAAAGGGTTTGATTTATAAAAAAGTTCATTTTTAAACAAGTATATGAAAGTGATGTTTCGAAAAGATGATTTTCAAACCCTTTCGCTCAAATAGGAATCGAGGCCCCTTGATGCTTCCATTTTAACTAGATTCGGTTTGGTTTTATTTTATTAAGATGCAAAGCATCTTTAACAGTATTGAAAATATTATCTAGAAGGGTCGGGCTCCTTATGGGCATGGAAGCCATCGAAGTAAGCCCGAATACCCACAAACCACAATTTTTATTATATTGGGGCCTTAAATACGGACACCGTTTTAAGGTCCAAGATTTACATGTGCAATGGATTGCAAGCTAGCTGTACAACTTAAACAAGTCCATCACGGGAGCCGGATCTAGATCCATTGATTGAATCATTGACCATGTGGCTCTTAGGCTCACATGATATCATTTAAAGATTGCAATATGTATATTTAAATATAATATATACATATTACTTTAACACTTCGCTAAATAAGGTATTTATTGATCAAATCCTTGTACGCGAGTAAATAAGCTTCCTATTTCCTCTAGATATAGATCTAGGGTCACGTAGTTGCCAAATATTTACAAAAAACTAGAAAGTAAACTAGATCTATCTAGATCTTATCTAATCTAGATGAAAGGTTCAAGTTTTGCAACTTTTGAACCGATTGAAAGCTAGATCCAGCTAGATCTAGGATAGATCTAGTCAATACACTATAAATATTGACTATTTACACAAAATGAATGGTTAAAAGTTACATTTAACTGCAACCAAGCAAGATATATATATATATATATATATATATATATATATATACTAAAGCAGTAAATAAGCACAGATCTAGAGAGATCTTACGTATTTACACGAGATTTGCAAACTAACAGCTTAAAGCTTCCAGAAACTTGATTTTAACCTGTTAAAATTTGATATGACGAAGTTTATATGTATGTAAGTGTTTATAACTAAGATTTACAAAGTTTGAGATAAAGAATCGCTCCCTTTCTCACTCTAACTCTCAGATTTCTCTCTCCGAAAAGTTTCTATGTCTAAAATCTCTCTTTGTAAATGAGCTGGGGGTTCTGATTTATAGACCCGACCAGTTGCAGCTAGACCTACGGCCAAGCTGAGTGGGTCCCACTACCTCAAAGTTCGTTCCCTCGATCGCTGCGCTGTCTGCTGAAATTTTTGTATCTTGTAATTTGGGAATCCTATGGAGATGTGCCATACCATTCTGAAAAACTCTCTCCGAGAGCTATGCAATGACACTAGACTTTCCCTTTTATGAATTCAGGAAGATGGATCCATAACCAAAATGGCAGGTCTTTGTAGGTAGTCCATTGAGCTATCTTGCGCAGTTTGCTCTCAGGATTGCTGGGACGGCTCCTTGTGACCCTATTCACAGCTGGATGATTATTGTTTATGTTGTGTTGTCAACATTCCATCTTTGCCTTCTCGGGGTTGTCTCTAGGGTTGAAGTGGCTGAGGCTGTCCCTCGGGGTTGTCTCCGGGGTATAAGTTGTTGATTCTGTCTTTCCTCAAGGTTGTCTTTGAGGAGTGATTTGTTGGTGTAAATCCCCCATGGTTGTCTCTGGGGTTAAAGTGTGAAATTTATGATAATATCTTCCCTCAAGGTTGTCTCCGAGTGCCAGAAGTCGATTTTGCCCCCTGCAGGGTTAGTACCAGGAAAGCAAAATTTTGAGTGTCTACAGATGCCCCTCTTTATCATGTTTATGCAATGCAATTGAATGAGCAGGATAAAAATTACTAGACACTTGAAATATGACTAAATGCATCTAATGATGCAATGCAATAAAATGAAATGGTATGAAGTAATGAATGCTAAACGCCTTCGCTGATATGATTTCCAGCAGTGCTGCTGATGCCTACGCTGGGGTTGATTCTAACGGTTTCATTCCATCAGTGTTGTCGATGCCCGCGCTGGGGTTGACTTCAACAGTTTCCCTTCCATCAGTGTTGCTGATGTCGACATTGGGGTTGACTCCAACGGTTTAATTTCCATCAATGTTGCTGATGCCTACACTAGGGTTGACTCTAACGGTTTGATTTCCATCAGACATTTTGGATATCTCTGCGGGGATATTGCTGAAGTAGTTTACAACGTCTTGCACCACCGAATCCTTCCCGATGCTAAGCTAGAGCTGGCACCAACGATTTACAATACCAGACATTTCGATATCTTTGCTGAAGTAGTTTTCAATGACTTACTCCACCGGATCCTTCCTGATGCTACACTGGGACTGACACCAACGGTTTACAATATCAGACATTCTGATATCTTCGCTGAAGTAGTTTTCAATGGCTTACACCACCGGATCCTTCCCGATTCTATGCTGGGGCTGATACCAATGGTTTACAATACCAGACATTTCGATATGTTCGCTAAAGTAGTTTTCAATGACTTACACCACCGGATCCTTCCCGATGCTACGTTGGGGCTGACACCAACGATTTATAATACTAAACATTCTGATATCTTCACTGAAATAGTTTTCAACAGCTTACACCACCAGATCCTTCCCGATGCTACGCTGGGGCAAACACTTTTACAATACTGAACATTCTGATATCTTTATTGAAGTAGTTTTCAACGGATTACAACACGGGATCCTTCCTGATGCTACGCTGGGATTGACACCAATGATTTACAACACCATACATTTCGATATCTTTGCTGAAGTTATTTTCAATGGATTACACCACCTGATCCTTCCCGATGCTATGCTGGGGCTAACACCAACGATTTAGATGGGGATTTACATTCATCAGAAGTTTAATACCATATTTCCGGGTTTCAAGCACTTTACGCCCAATCATGTAGAAAACCTTTTTTTGCTTATTTGACTTTTTGGCTTCCTGGGAACCTGCCATGACTTAATTTTGATGGAGTTGGAAGGGGTGGGACCCACCCTAGCCTGCCGTAAGTTTACCTTCGACTGCCGCAGGTAGAGTCGCGGCTAGCCGCAGATGGATTTAATCCCCCAGGCCCTTTGAAATGTCATTTTTAATTGATTCCCTTCGAAAAATCCAAACCTTTCTGCTCAGATCTACTCATTATGGGCTGCTTTTCCCAAAATCCGTCTCCGTACAAATGTTATGCATTTCTCAGGTAAAGTTTACATCCTTTTCTTTCGCATTTTGACCGTTAGATAGTTAGATTTCATATTTCATGAGTTTAAACGCAATTATCAAACATGTATGTATAGATGACTTAATAAATTGAATGGGCTTAGTAAATGTTTATATTTTACCATGCTGGACGTTCTGATGTGAAAAAAAAAATTATTTTTTCAGAAATTATTTTACACACATTTTGGCTAGTTTAGCTATCCTATTTTAGTATAAATAACAATGAAGTTGTTGTAGACACTCGAAATTTTGCATTCCTGTTACTAACCATACAGGAGGGCAAAATCATCTTTTAAACCCCGACGACAACCCTAGGAGATCAAATTCAACCCCGATGACAACCCTGGGAGATCAAGCCAAACCCCGGCGACAATCCCGGGAGATTAAATCAACCCCGACGACAACCCCGGGAGATCAAATCATCCCCAACGACAACCCTAGGAGATCAAATCCAACCCCGACGATAACCTCAAAAGATCAAATCTAACCCCGGTGACAACCCCAGGAGATCAAGTCAAACCCCGACGACAACCCCGGGAGATCAAATCCAACCCCGGTGACAACCCCTGGAGACCAAGCCAACCTTCGAAGACAACCCCGAAGCATCAAATCAATCCCCAAAGAAAACTCTAGGATATCAAACCAACCCTTGGAGACAACCCTAAGGAAGAACAGGGTCGGCTGGGATCAAACCTCGAAGACAAACCCGAGAAACAGTCGCAAACCCTATCAATCATGAAGACAACCCCCAGAAGGGCAAAATGGTTATTTTACGAACTTAAAATTAAATCAAGTCAAATCACTACCATAAGGGTCATGCAGAACCATAACGTCAATCCCAAGTGAAAACAACACATGACAGCTCAACGGACGGACTGTGAAGACTCGAAGATCTGGTTATGGACCCATCTTCCCGAATTCAAAAAAGGTCAAATCCCATGTCATTGTGTATCTCTCAGAAGGGGCTTTCCGAAAAGGTATAGCACGCCTCCATCGGATTCCCGAATTGAAAGTTATGAAGGTTTAAGCGGACATCGTGTTGGTCGGAGTACACGTACTTCGAGATTACGGGACCCACAGAACCGGGACCACCTGGGTCAGCCGCAGGTGGACCCGCAGCTCCGTGTTCTATAAATAAGACCTCCCACCAACTATAAAAAGAGAAAAAAAAGAGAAAAATAGAGGAAATTCTGCCCATTTCAGCTCTTAACTCTACCTACAGTGCTCCAAACTTCAATTTTACTCTTCCACAACACTTGTATACGTATATATACTAACATATCAAGTTTTCACCAATGGAAATGGAATTTTCAAGCCTTAAAGTGGTTTAAAACCTCTAGCTCTATACACTGTGATATTTCTTATTATCTGAAGCTTTTTACTACTTTAACATATATATATATATATATATAGCTTCTAGTTTCGCCTGGATTTCAAATCCGTGGCCTTTCTGGCTTCAATCTATGTATATATAAGCATATATACATGTATAAGTGATATTTCAGCCTGGATTGCAAATCTGTGGCTTTTATCGCTTTAATATATATATATATATATATATATATATATAAGTGTTATTTAGTCTGGATTGTTAATCTGTGGCATTTTTGGCTTTAATATATATATAACTATATATATATATATATATTCATTAACTCATTTATGCCTGGATTATAAATTTGTGGCTTTTTACTGCTTTAAATATATGTAGACACTCGAAATTTTGTTTTCCTATTACTAACTATACAGGAGGGCAAAAGCGTCTTTTTCCACTCTAGAGAACAACCCTGGAGGATTATAACATCAAATCAGAACTCTGAAGAAAGCCCAGGGAAATCATCAAGCCAACTTCAGAGATTTGTTTGAAGACAGACAAAAGTCGGCAGCAGTCAAATCCCGGATATAACCATGAGAAAGACAGTTGTAGCCACGTCAAGCCCCGACAACAACCCCGGGAGGTACAGTCAACCTTCGGAGACAGCCCTGAAGAATCAAATCATCCCCAGAGATAACCTTGAAGAGACTAAGTCAACCTCGGAGATAACCCTGAGGAAGAACTGAGTCAACTGGGATTAAAACCTTGGAGACGATCCCGAGAAACAGCCAACAACTATGCCAATCCTGGAGGCAGCCCCTAGAGGAAAAAAATGGTCATTTTACCGACTTGACATCAAATCAAGTCAAAATCAAGCCAAATTGATGCAATGAGGGTCAGAAAGAATCATAACATTAATCCCGAGGGAAAACAACACAATATAGCTCAACGAAAAAACTTTAAAAAAACAAAGATCTGGTTATAAACCCATCTTCTTTGATTCGAAAAGGTTAAGTCCCATGTCATTGTGTTGCTTTTGGAAAGAGCTTTTTGGAAAGGTATAGCACGCCTCAAACGGACGCTCGGATCGAAAGTTATGAAGGTTCAAGCAGACTGCGCATTGGTCGGAGTGCACGTACTTTGAGATAACAGGACCCACCAGGTGGGGCCTACCACAAAAAGCCGCAGGTAGACCCACAATTGCCGTGGATAAACCCGCTACCATCGGGTCTTTAAATATAAGACCCCCCTTTCCAAAAAAGAAGAAAAAATAGGAAAACGCTTTTAAACTCTGCCCGTTTCGTCCCTTAGCCCTACTTCTTATACTCCAAAATTCAATTTTATTCTTCTAACACGTTTGTATACGTATATTCTACGATATACCAAAAAATAACTGATAGAAACGTCAATTTAAAGCCTACTAAGTGGTAAAGAGCCCGTGTAGCAGTCCATTGTAAGTATTTTTACGATCAGAACTCATTTTCTACTTTATTATGTATATGTGAACGTGCATATCAAGTTTCACCTTTTGGTTTTGCTCGGAACTCAGTTTTGTGGCCGTTTTAACTAACTTTTTAGTATATATTAGTATATATATACTTTTTTCTTCATTTGCACAGCCTGGATCGACGATCCGTGGCTTTTACTCGCTTTTATGTACATATATATATATATATATATATATATATATATATATATATATATATATATATATATACTAACTCGTTTGGCGTGGATCGCTGATTCGTGGCCTTTTCACTTTATTATATGTATATTTGACTATATATATACTAACTTTTAATTTCGTTGGGCCTGGATTGCAAATTCGTGGCCCTTTTACAGCTTTTATATATATAACTATATATATATAATTTTTTTGACTTCATTTGGCCTGAATTGCTAATTTGTGGCCTTTTTCGCTTTAATATATATATACTAACTGTATATATTAACATTTACATTTCAGTTTGGCTTGGATTGTAAATCCGTGGTCTTTTTACAGCTTTTATAAAAATATATATATTTATATTCTGTCAAGTCTGGATCATTTCGTGGCTCTTTACAGCTTTTTTATATATATATTTACATTTAGTTGGGCTTGGAGAAATTTGTGGCTCTTTACCGCTGTTATATATATATATATATATATATATATATTTACATTCTGTAGAGCCTTGAGTAATTCGTGGCTCTTTTACAGCATTTATAAATATATATATATATATATATATATATATTTACATTCCAGTCGAGCTTTGATCAATTCGTGGCTCTTTACAGCTTATATATATATATATATATATTTACATTTCTGTCCAGATATGGGATTGGAAATCTATCGCCCTTTTCAACTTTCTTATATATATAATTATATATATTCTTTATTCATTGTAATTAAATATCTGTTTTAATTATTCATTTGATATGAATTTGTTTTAATATAAATTTAGCAAATTAGATTTATTTAAATCTAGCCCTTTCTACCTTTCAAGCGGTTCAAAATAGGTCCAACCAGAACCGGAAAGCTAGAATGGCTAAGATTTATTTAAATCTAGCTTTCTTTCTAGTTTTGTTAAATATTAAAGCAACCTCGAGACCCTTAGATCACTATCTAATGGGAACGAGGAGTTTTGGCTACGTGCACGCGAGGATTTGACTGATGAATCCTTTATGTTGCGACGTCTAGGTGCAAATCTACATTCTTTGTGAATATCTGTGGTGTGCAGGTTTTCTTGGCTATTTCTATGTGAGCCTAGGAATCGTGGGATTCATGATCAAGCTGATCAGAATCTGATTCCCACGATGGACAAACTCCATATTACAAATGTACCCTGCCAATTTTTCTGTAAAAATGTATATCCGAAGAACCTTAAAACGATTATCCGGGTTTAAGGTCTCAAACATAATGCAATATAGTTTGTCGTGCCAGAGTCACTTCAATGGCTGTCATGCCCATGAGAAGACTGTCATTTGTATATATTTTATGGTCGAGGATGCTTCGCAGCTTGACAATCACCATTTAAATCGAGCCAAAGGCTGAAAAGATAAAAATGGAAGTATCAACAGGCTTCTATTCCTATGCAAGCGTAAGGGTTTGAAAACCAACCATTCAAAACATCATTTTCATAACTTGTCTAAAAATAGACTTTTGTAAATCAAATCAAACCCTTTGTATATAGGTTCAACGAAGCAAGACACTACTTTTAAATCAATCAAACGTAGGCTCAATTACTTCCAGCATACACACACACATTGCAAATAAATAGGAAAATATTGAAAAGATGCGGTACCGTGTTTCACGGGAGTTGAGGGGTGCCTAACACCTTCCCCCCACTTAACCAAGCCCCCGAACTTTAGAATCTCGGTTTCAAGACCAAGTTTTGACAGTGTCCAGTAATTGGGCCTACTTGCAAATTCAAACAAAACTCGGTTGAGTTAGTACAACCATTTCAAATCTACCAACTAGCAACTCTGTAAACCGTTCAAATCGTCGACATGATACATGTTGGCCTTTTCCTAAAAAACCTTCACCCTTCATAAAACAGATAAGATAATAAAGGTAAAAGAAAACAACAAAATTTAGGAAGAGAGAAAGATCAAGTCCAAAGCGACAGGATTTTTTCCCGACGTCGACAGGTGGCGACTCTGCTGGGGATAGTAAAGGGCTTAGGCCGCGTTCAAATCTTTTTAAAATTTCCTTTTATATCTGCATGCGTGTGGATGCTGTGTTTTAGATTGAATGGATGTGAATGAATGCTTTACTACTGTATGTTAGTGCTTCGCACAAATGTCATCATTTCATACGGTGAGACACGATGTATATGAATGTATGTTGTGTGATTCCTCCACCAGGAGGCAAACCCGTCTGTGTTTGATTACTAGACTCAAAGGAGACTAATCTTGCGAGGCTCAGGAAAGGCACCACTCAGATCTACTTCAATTGAAAGATTGGATTAATTTCCCCTCTGGTAGATTGCGATGATCTGGGGACCTTCATGCCGAAAAACCGCGAGAGTAGCCTAAGATAAGCCAGCCTCTGATTAACCAAATTCGAAGGGAAGCCTCTTCATGCCTTCCTCTTTTAGTTCCATGTAACTATCAAATAAATATCATTCCATTCCCTGTCAATTCCATTATTGTACAGATATCAAATCTTTTCATGCTATCCTGTCATCAAAACAACTGACCCCTATTTTGTAAGAAGATAAAAATCCCTAAAACTGACACATTTCATAGCATGTCTATTGTTAATGCTTATCAAGACTAAAACTACCTACTCGTCTCGTAGGTAAGAGTAGTCCCATTACTATATCTAAGAAAGCACAAAGCCTAGCCACCGACATGGCTGAAAGTGGCCAACACGAATCAGGTTTTGTATCTCGAAAGGAGTTTGAGAGACTTAAGAATCAAATAACAGAGTTGGCTATCCTCCTAAAAGAATAAAGTAAAAGCACTCAGGGCCATGCAATGCCCAATCAAACGGAGTCCTCCTCACAGGGTGGCAATTAAAGTGCTGACAAAAGGGGAAAATGCAGATCCCTGAACCTCGATCCAGTGAAAGAACCAACAAAACCCCTGAAATCACAAATGTCACGGAAGATCGGGAAACTGGCAATATCCGAAGGAAAGTCCAAAAAATGGAAGAAACCATCTGGGCAATCAAAGGGACTAGAAACTTTGGAAGTGTGACCTATTCAGATCTCTGCATATTCCCAGGGGCTAGATATCCTGACAAATTCCAAGTCCCAGAGTTTGAAAAGTACAATGGGGCAGGCTATCCCTATATGCACTTGAAAATATACATTGACGAGTTAGGGTCTCATACTGAAGATGAAAGCCTCAGAATGCAGCTTTTCCAAAAGAGTCTCACTGGAGAGGCTAGGACATGGTATGCCCGACTTGACAATGCCAAAATCCATAGCTGGGAAGAGCTAGCTCATGCCTTCCTAAATCAATACAGCTTCCAGTCTCAGATGGCTCCAGATCGATATCAAGTGACCAAGGTCAAAAAGTAAAGCAACGAGTCTTTTCGAGAGTATGCCCGAAGATGGAGACGTCTAACAGCACAGATCAACCCACGTAAGACAGAAACTGAAATGGTGATGACTTTCATAGACATCCAAGAGGCACCTTACTATGAGAGGATCCTAGCTGGAATAGGAAAGTCATTCTCAGAGATGATCAAACACGGCGAAATGGTAGAGATAGGCCTGAAAGCAGGCAAGATTAAAGATTTCACTGCCTTGGAAGCAGTCGCCGAGCATATACAGTCTGGCAACTATGCGAACGCTCCCAATATGGTACCCATGAAAGACGATGAAGAAGTATCCCTCATTGTATAGGGGGAAGCTAGGAGACCTAACCATAGTCCCCCCATTTGGAAGAGGGAAGACAATCTGTCATTACAACAACAAACTACATTTAACTAATGCCAAGACAGAAAGAGAAAATTTGAAAGAACAGAAAATCGGGTGTTCACTCCACTTAACGATTCCCTTGAAAATGTATTGGTAATGTTAATAGATCATAAGAAAATTACCGAACTGGCTCCTCCTCTGGTTCCAAGAAGAAAAAGGTACAATCCAAGCCAGAGATGTGCTTACCCGTTAGGGTCTCCGAGACACGATACGCAAGACTGTTTGTCTTTAAAACATACAATCCAAAATCTGATCGAAAGCGGCGAAGTTGTGGCCCAATAACCTGACCATCCAAATGCCAACACCAACCTTCTGTTGCAGCATGATACGGAGGGATTAAATATGATCGAGTCAGGAAGCGATGAAATGCATCCAAATCATAAATACATACGAAGGATGGAGGAATACCCTCAAAGGAACAGAATAAATGTCCTAAAGTTGGAAAATTCAGAGGAGGGTATGACAGTGATAAAAAAATTGGATGCGATTCAACATCAAGTAACTCTGCTGGCTAATCTGATAGTGCGTCAACATCAGGATACAAGGCAGCTTTTCACTCAACTATCAGAAAGCCAAGAGAAAAATGAGGTTATTCAGAATGTAAGCCTATCTTCCTCCAAGATCAGCCAGTTAAATGAAGAAAATCAAAGCATGCTGAATGGACGAGAAAGGTGGAATGATAAAATTACTAGAAGATCTTGCCAAAGGAAAAATCGTTCGGAGAAATGCAAATTCCCAAATACGAAATATCAAGCAACATTCCAAACACTGGCCAACCCTCGAAATCCTATGGCACCGATAGTCGGGGAGAGTAGGCGGAGAAGGGTATTCACACCTTTGAGGGACTCGTTGGAAAATGTGTTATCATTGTTGGTTGCGCAAAAAAAGATTACTAAGTTGCTGCCTCCTGCCAAGCCCGAGGTGAAACGTTATAATTCCACCAAGATATGTCTATACCATTCTAACTCACCTGGACATGCAACTGAGGAATGTTGGTCTCTAAAGCACAAAATCCAGGATCTCATTAAAAATGGAGAACTGAATATAGAAGTCCCCATGACCAGGAAAGGCGAAATGGAAATAAAGAGCTCAAGATGTCCACTCGAAATAGGTAGTTCAAAGGGGATGACGGCTATGAGCACCAATCCTGGCAGAACATAAGGTGGACTGATCCTAATGCTGGGTGTGACAGAGGAGACAAGAGAATCTGTAACAGGACGAATTTAATTGAACCGTGATTTTGGAGACAGAATCCTTTTAAGGGGGGAAAGATGTGACGAAAGAGAATTTTGTAATTTAATTTAAATATTTATTGAATTAAATAAATAGTTTGATGATTTATTTATTGAGTTAAATAATTATTTGATGGAATTGTGGTAGATTAATTTAATTATGTGTTACATTGATTAAATTAATGTGGAGAATTTTATAATTCAAAGTACGAATTTAATTGAGTTTATTCGATTAAATAAATTATTTAATAAGCATAATGTTATCCTAATTAATTTAATAATTAATTAGAGATTTAATGAATTGACATAATTAATAAATAAAAATTTTAATTATGTGATTATGTGATTTAATGTGGATTGTCACATTTTATTTAATTAAATTTAAATAAGATTATTTGATTAATTAGAAGTGTGACATTAAACTATATAATAAGCATTTAATTAGAATAAAGGGAAAGGAGGAAGAATAAGGGAGTAACCAAACATAGTCTTAAAAGAGTGGGATCAGTTAATTCTATCATGGGGACTAACTGACACCCATGAACCATTAGTTATTAACTATACGTATTATTATATCTTATATAGCATATCAGTATTCGTTCCTTCATTATATCATTCATCAGTTATTAAATATACAGAGAGAAATAGAGAGGAATTAATAGAAAGGTTGAGTGAAGAAGTTGGAAGATCAAAGAGAATTTCATATCATCTTCACAGAGATTGCAAGGGTAATCCCTTCATCCCAATTCTATTTCATGTACTATGTTTCCTCCATTAACATATATCTGAGTTCTCTGTAACTAAAGTTGTTGATGGTTGTGGAACATATGATGGTATATGTTAATATATAATCATAACCTGTTTTCTATCATCTATATATGTTTTAAAACAATCAATTTCATGTAATTATGCCTTAGTTGGATTTTCATGATTTACAGAGTATGAAAAGTATGAAGAACACGTATATGGACCTTATGTATAAAATATCATGCTCTAATTGTTTAATTAACTTTAAATTGATAGTTGGTTATTATTATACATATTTAAATAAACAAAACAAAATTCAAACGGATGGATTCGGAGTTATAACAAACCCGTAACGTTGAATTTCATGATTTCTCTCGAAACTTTTCAAAATACCAAGAACAGTGAATTTAAGTGTTTTGATTTAAGTAATTACGTGGTCTAAAGTCTTAAAAGTATGTTAGAATCATTGTATGATGTTTCTATGAAGTTTATACTTCATGGGAATCACTGTATTAGTTTAATTTGGATTTATTTGGCCTTTTTTGAAAATTTTCATGAACTGCAACTAAACCAGCGGAGGCCACCCGCCCCAGTGGGCGTCAGACCCGCCCCAGCGGGCTCCATACCCGCCCCAGCGGGCTCCATACCCACCCCAGCGGGCTCCATACCCGCCCTAGCGGGCTCCAAACCCGCCCCAACGGGCCCCCTACCGAAACCATTCCTGCCCCAGCAGGGGTGGTGCAGAGAAAAATAAAATTTTGGTTCTTTTGTGTATTTTTAAGCCATAACATGATGAGTAACCTAACTTAATGAACCTGATAACATGATGAACATGTAATACAATAACATGTTGTTGACATGTATAATATAATTTGAAGTTTCATGTTAATAAACTATGTGTGAACTTGGATATTAATGTTGTAAGACTTGATTACGATTGTCTAAGAGTTCATATTATGTGGTATGCATACTGTGATTCAGATTCACCTTATGTGGTCAGTTAACAAGTTAAGATTTGTGAATCAAATTGTTAAGTTGAACCTAAATGAGAAGTTCAACCGCTAAACATAGTGATTATGAAACTAATTGGTATCATAAACATAATGTAATGTGTAGGACGTTGAAGAGTTGAATTGTAATTATAACTGTAGCTTGTGCACGAGGCAAGTGTTCTATCACTAATTTACTATTGTTGAGCAAGTGTCCTAATCCTTATTTTTATGTTAAGAAAGTTTCTAAACTTTACTTTTACGTTACGTAAGTGTTCTAAACTCAAACCTTTATTGAGCAAGCTTTCTAAATTCAAAGTTATTCATTGTAAAGTATTACTTCAGTATACAATCCTTATTCAATTGTATACCCTCGAGATTCATTATTTCAATTCGATTATCAATTGTTGTTGAACCTTGTTAGGCTAGCGAACCCTTCTTGATTCGACTAGTCCATAGTTGATGAACGTTCTAAATTTGAGAACTATTATTGAGCTTATCCAAACCAAACTTCCTTCGGTGTGGACTCTGATGTCAAACTGAGTTGAACAACCCTTTTATAGGGGATTATTTACGCTTTAGCATTGAGATATTGTGCACAGTATGGTACTAAGGGTTGATCTCCCTAAGTACGAGTAGTAGAGTCCATATAGTCTTATGACTGTTAAAGGTTTAAAGTAGAAATACTTGACAGCTTGGGACATAGGTCAAGGTCTTATGACCCTCGGACATACTTTTGATTCTTGTTATTCATTCTTGATTCAAAAGCCGAGCTTTCTATTATTCAGACTTCTTTGACTTATTCATATGCTATTATATTGTCATATTGTTATACTTGTGGGCAATCGTGCTCACTCTTGCATAATAACATTACAGTTAAGAATGAAAGGTCCGACGAGCCTTCCACTAGCAAAGGCAAAGGGAAAGTCAACAAGTGATGAAGACTTGTTGTTTATTTGATAATATTTGTCTAAGACTTATGTTGTGTTGTTTAAGACTTATTTAATTATTTACGTTTCCGCATTTGAGATTTAAGGTTAGTATGACCTGGGATTTAATTATGTATTTATTATTCAGATGTTGTAACGCTATAAGGGGAGATAATGGAGATGTTTTTATCTATTTCATGGTTTGCTTTTATTATGGGTAGATAGATATATGATATTTGTACAGTGAACACCAAATCCCGTGAAAATTGAAGTACCCGAAATTGGGGGTGTCACAGAATCCCTTAAGGAAATTCATCCACCATCATCTAACATCTTGTTGCCAAAAGTTAGCAACCACATTCCTGACTTTACCCTTCTGGATGATGAGAAGGAAATACTGATCCTTCCCAGCGTGGAAAAAGCCAAAAAGGAAAGTTCCTTGCGAGAAATACAACAATAGTTCGAGAGTGATTTCATACTCGAATCCTCTCAAACCTGTGAGAAAGGTGAAGGAACAGATGAAGAAAAAGGTAGTGAAGTTCTTGAGGAAGCCAACCCATCGAGGAATCAAGAGTTCATCCTTTTTTGCGATGAGTCCAATTTGAGCCTCCTTAAGGGATAAGCTGAATCAGAAGAAGATCAAGTTATGGCCATGAGTGAAGATATTCAGAACCAGGAGGTAACCTCTATCACGAGCCTCGAAGGTAACATAACTACTGATAACTGGACTATCAGGCCTCAGCTAGCCAAGAAGACGTAGATCCTGAGGAAAGTTGCGAGTTCTAGGAGATGTTGGAACGTTATTACTTTCTTAGTGTTATGCCTTTTATTTTCCATGCATATAAATATCAAAAAATCAAAATCAATCAAAAAATCAAATCATTCAGGTCTTATCCAAGCTCGAACTACGAATGACCTGATTTTCCTCAATCCGGAAGTACGTAGGCAGCCATTTACGGTGCGGTCAAACCAAACAAAAACCCATCAAACCAAGTTCAAACCCAAAATAAACACTTTTCTAACCTTTCAGGCTAAGCCTGAACTACGAATGACCTGATCTCCCTCAACCCGGGAGTACGTAGGCAGCAATTCATGGCGCGGTTTAGCCTTCAAGAAAAATAAAAAATCAATAAAAACCAGTCCCAAGACACCGAAACCATATAAAACCCAAATACTATCAAGCCTCCCCGGTCAACAGGCTATACTGAGGTACTCTCTGACATCTCAATGTCAGTCCATCAAGGAAAAGCTTATGATATATCAATATCCCAAGTCATGAAAAAAGTGGTAATCACTCAACAATGACAATACATATCCAACAGGGAAGTGAATCAAAATATATTTCTCTGCTATATAACACTGTTTGATATATACACTGTATCCTGTACATGACCAAAATGGCTGATCTAGTATGTGCAGGAAAATGAAAGCTAGCCTATGAACCCGTGGATAAACGGGATGGCAGTGCCAACATTGCATCCCTCTCAGAAGAAGGAGAAGCAACTGTAAGCTCATGTCCCACGGTCTCCATACGGGCTAGAATATCCACAGCCATTTGCATAGTACTGCTGCGACCATCTATGAAGGCACTCATATCGGCAACGATGATGTGGGTATATGACCTGAGCGCAGTGCTATCAGCAATATAAACATCATGGGTAGCTATGGCCTCATCCCTCTCAATGAAAGCAGCATCCCTGGAGACTAAAGCCTCCTCAATCTCAACAAATGTTGCATCCCGGGTAGCTCGAGCCTCGTCTCTCAGCAAAAACAGCATCCCTGCTAGAAAGGGCTGTCAACATCAGTGCTCTAGCATAATCCCTCTCAAAGGTCATCTGAGCTAATGAATCAGTAAGAGCTGGATTTGTCTCAGTCGAAATGCTCGGGGGTCACTGACTAAAGATGCTTTCAAACCAGCAAATGAATCATCCTCAGTGGGAGAATCAGGATCCTCCATAGGCTCCTCCTCATCAGAATCAATGCTCGGAGCTGACTAGATAATCGCAGCCAATGCAATATCTGCCTTCAATAATGTAGAATGCTCTGGAGAACGATCTGGATGGCTATTAGAAAAATCAGCCCTCTCCCTACGAGTCCAACACTCATAAGTCCTGGTAAGGTCAGCTGACGACAAAGACAAAGCTGATATCCGCTGATCCATAGCCCCTGAAAGTGGTGAATGCTCTGAAACTGGTCAAACTGGCCCATAACTACCAGCAGATGATATATGGTCACCCCTTTCAAACCCGCCAAAGGAAGGTAATCCATACCGTCTGCATGAGTGATAAAGATGTAAGGGGAGCTAAACCCTGAGTAGGGCAAGATCGAAAATGGATGATCAATCGCCATCAAAAAGGCCAACCAAGATGCCGCATCTGTACACTCTACCGACCGAAAAGAGTAGGACATGGATATCTCATGAGTAAAGCAGTAACCATGATGTCTGAAAATGTCGATGGGACTCAAGTGTGTCATGAACCACACGTACAACAGAACAACGCTGCCCCTGAAAAACCCTGCTGGATGGGAATGGCAAAATATGGCCAACCTTAAAGTCTCGGCTAATATCATAGGCAGGATGGTACCACCCTGTCTGAGAGCACGAACCACTACCATCAAGCTAATATCCAAGTGGTCCATATATAGTGGCATATACAAATAAGCTGTGACGCACATCAACAGAACGTCCACACGTGCAAGCTACCACTCATCTGCGGGGATAATAAAATCTCCTAAATATCACTCGTAGCTGTTCAGCCGGCCAAAGCAATCGATCAAAAAGTCCAGGGACACCACACGCCCGCCAGTAATCTCCTCAATGACGACTTTGTGTCTCAGACCAGTCATGGTCATGAACGATCGTCTCATGTCACTAATGGCTATCCTAGCACGTAGCAGATCTAAGGTCAAACCCGTGAGGCACTCATACTCCTCCAGCGTAGGAGTCAACTCATGAAGGCCAAACCTGAAAAGCCTACCTCCAAGAAAGACACTCCAGATCGATGACCCATGTTAAGAGGACCCAACGACACTTCAATGTTTTTCCAACAAATCCGGAGCAAGTCTCAAAAGAAAGATGTAGCGATGCATTAAGACTGTCAGTCCCAGTAATGAGATAGCATACATCCTAAGATGCAAACCTTCAGCAACTCATCATTCTTGAAGTGCGAGAAGACTTGATCTCTTTTGACCTACAAAAGAATAGGGGCAACCGTTATGAAAAAGTCTATCTCATACCCGATGATCTGGTCCCTGAGCAAAAGGCCACGGATTAAACCTAACAAATCAAATCAAATCCGGTTAAAGCTATCACATCACCAACCATCACAAGCCCTTGAGTCCAATTTAGTGGAATCCGCAGACCTTTTGATATCAACCATCAAAGTCAATTACGCCCACAAGTCAGAAACAATGATTGGGGCATCCAAACATCAAGGCCCATATCCACTACCTGTTCACCATGTGGGTTATGAGGTAAAAGACTCTTACGATCTCGGTGTCTTATCAGCCCATCGGTCAAATATACAACAAGGCAATCACCCCAGATGACAAGCAAAACCGGGGCAATTTCAGAATCGGCGACAAACCCGATATTGAGGCCCTTACAACAAGACTGGGGCAATTTTGAAAATCGCGACAACTCAACATTGGGGCATTTATCAACCATCCAATGAAAATGCACCAGTCGGCACCATCAGCATGGTTTGTCATCATCAAAGCTTCCATTATTGGCGATCCGTTATGATCAATTGGTCCTTTCCAATCATAATTTTTCTTAGAATAATGCGATCCACTAATAAGGTACAAATCTTTCATCTCTTCATGTGCTTTCAATTTCCAGTTACATGCATTGGCAATGGTATACATGTTAAGTATATATAAATCTTGCGTTAGAATCTTAGAAAAAGGTTTTAAAAGAGAGAAGCTTTTTGCTTAACTTGTTGTGAATTGGATTAATTTTGATAAGCGTACGTGGAGCAAGAAACACGAGAACGAGTAGAGAATTAAGACTATTCAACCTTTTGATTAGGCATGACATCTTAGTTCAAAACGCTTTTTAGAACAAACTTGACCTCATATGCATGTCTGCACTTTGCGATCGCCCCTAACTCTTAGTTGTGGGGTATGAAACTATGGCGACAGAGATGACGATCAGTAGCCAGCCTAATGTCTGGAATCATGGCCTGGGTTGCTTGAATTATTAAGCCTGAGGGGTGTCTTTACACCTGGTGCCCTAAAGCCATCTGGATTCGGAGTCATCAGCCCAACGCTAGTAACATGGGTAACTCAGTGCCTAAGAAAATGAGCATTACAAGAAGAAGAAAGCAAAACATGAGTAGATCTGAATCGTGGCCTAGGTTACTCGAGTAATTAAGCCCGAGGGGTGTCACTACACCTGGTGCCCTAAAATCGTCTAGTTTGGGAGTCACTAGCCTAACACTCGCTACACGGGTAATTTAGAGCCTAAGAAAATGAATCTTGTACAAGCTCAGGCGAGGATCAAATAGAGTGACCGCCTGACTTATCTCGAAGTGTGGCCTTTGTTACTCGAGCAAGTAAACGCGAAAGGGTGTCTTTACACCTAGTGCCCTAAAGCCGTTCGGTTTGGGAGTCATTGGTCCAAAACTCATTAAATGGGTAACTCTGAATAGCCTAAGAAAACGAGACAAGTTAGGCGTGAGGAAAAAAGAAAGAAAATTCAGAATCTTGGACAAGAGATCATCTAAAAGTCACGGAAATGAAACCCCTGCTAAGGGTTGCGTCACTCATAGTGCACATGTCATATGGTGTTAATTTTGTGAAACGCGGTGTCTAGAGCGAAGATGAGGCATCTCTGATAAAGGGAGATAAGTCTTTTGAATCTTATCCTACCCATGAAAAATGACCATGAATGTTTAAAAGTTTTCTTGCGATTTCATAACTTGTCAAATGAAAATTTTAATTTCCTTAGAAAAAATTTATTTTCATACTCAATTTCATAATTTTTAGCGATAAGATAAAAGATCAGTGAATACAAGCATAAAATTTCATAAACTCTAAATGCATCATTCACAAGATTATACTAACCCTGATGGCCCAAGCCGTCAAGCTTTTGCACATCCTGTTATTCGTTTGGTGTGTATGATATAGCTCACTCTTGACTTGGTCAACAAAGAGAGTTTCTTATTGAAAATAGTATGCATACAAGTCAATCATGTATGATGATAAAGCATATACTTTGGAGACAATCTTATTTATTTATTAATAAAATTATTCACTTATTAAAGGTATTTAATTATCTACATGATGTTATTTTTATAATATGTAAATAACCCGTAGTTTTAAGCAATTCTTTTAGAATCATGATGTTGATCATGCTAATGAGATCTAAATTCTTTGAAAGCTTAAAACTAAAATAGTTCCCAATCGATAGATTACTAAATAGGGGATTAGTAAATCCGGATAGATTGGTACATATGTTGCTTGCTCATTGAATGAGGATGATTGATCTCATGATCATTTGTGTGGAGACACTAAATCAAATATGTAGGTGTTTATTGGAGAATAAGTTCACTGAACGTGACTCGCTATGGAATACCTAATGGAGTTTTATTTGCCTGTCAATAAGAATTGCTAATGAAATAGTAGTATAAGTGATCCTTGGACTTAAGATCATTATAGTATCTTGTGTGTAATGAATTATACTTTGACTTATTCCTTAAGACCCTTAGGGTATATCAAAAGGTATGCTTCGGTATAATAAGTTACATATGGAGATAATGAATGGTCAATAAAGAATCTACCATTTTTAGTAAAAGAAGAGATATGTCCTATGTGATTCGTTAAATGACAATCCAGTAATCCTTGGCCAAGGCAGAATAAAATTAGAAAGGTGTTTCTAATTTGCATTATTTGGAGTTGTGCATTTTCTAATCGAAATACATATAATTAAATAAAATAAGACTTGACAGTAATTCCATGTCTTATATTTAATTGGGGCATTGTATGGTGGAAAGATTGAATTGTACGGTAACTATTTACTCACAGGTTCTTTTAAAATTAATGTCGAAGTCTATATTATCTGGAAAGTCGTTGATCGCTAGGAAGGCTTATCCCTATTGTAGAATAAATACTATTTATTTAAATAGATTATTAGTTTATTTTATTTATTTAAATAAGATTATAATTATTCTAATTGATTTATTCACAACCGGTTTAATATAGAGAACCTAAAGGATCACACTATAAAAGAAAGAATAATTATTTAAGAAGGTAATGACATAATCATAATAATGCATTAAGTGTAATTAATTTAATCTATGGTGATAGAATAAATTAAATAGTTTAATGTTTATTATTTAATATTTTAAAAATATTAAATATAAATTAATAATAGGAGTCTTATTAATATTATTACAATTATTATTATTTTAATTTCTAAAAGAGTTTAGGAATTAATTTAATATTAGTACTCTCATTTATTCCTAATAAGATTAGGAGGCAAATTAATTAAATGAATTTAATTAATTATTCTCAATATGGTGGGAAGCCTAAATTAATTAGAGAATTTTAATAAATTAAATGAAACCCCATGTCTAATACGATTAGAAGGGTTGACCAATATCTATATAAGAGGAGTCTTATAATAGATATCAGTTGATGAAATTTTAATTGTTGGAGAATACTCCTTTTCTATATAGGATAGAAACATAGGGTTTAGCCAACCACCCTCTTTCTTGATAATTCCTCTTCTTTGGTGGATCACCTCTAGAGGCCAAACACTTGGGTGACTAACGTTGATCAAAGGAAGGAATCTAATCCGAAAATTTAAGGAGATCACGAAGAACAAAGAATTGAACTCGTACCTGTGTAAGCTTCGATGTACAATGGTATGATTCCATAACTTCTTATTTATCGTTTTAAATTAATAATTTGCATAAAAGATGATTCGGGTAATGGTTTTGTAAAAATTTTAAACTCTGATATATCATACTTCCCCTAAATTTTGCAATTTAATTGTGTCCATGATTTCGTACAAACTCAACAGTGACATCAGAATCAAACTTTTATGTAATTATTAGTTATTTTTTGATTCTATATATGTATGGGTATGTATTTAAAATAATTTATTGGGCATAATTAATTGTATAAAAAAAAAATTATAAAAAAAAAAAAACGGAAACTGAATTCGCGAAAAGAGGTTCGCTACATCCGTGTTTTGCTGAAATCAAAAGGTGATTCAATTAAATATTTCCCACGAATTGGTTTAAAAGTGATCCTTTTTGAATCATTAGTCTGCTGATACTTATATATTATAAGGATACTTTAAAAGTGAATCAGGAAAGTTATATACTTCCTCCCTTTCAAAATAATTATTTTATTTTAATTTTTTTTAATTAAATTAATTATTTTAAAAATTAATAATTAAATTTATATAAATATATTTTTAACATTAAAAAATTAACATTAGTCATAAATTATATATATATATTTTTTGTTATAACATCTTTATCTATATTTATTTTGACAAAAATATTACAAAAATAATTTTTAAAAATAATCAATTTAATTAAAAAAAATCAAAACTAAATAATTATTTTAAAACGAAAAGAATATATATTATATATATATATATATATATATATACACACACGGTGGGGATCACAGCACTACTCCCTTAAACAACAATACTATTTAAAACCTCTGTGTTTTTTTTATTTTCTCTCTCCTCAAAGACTCTTTTTTTAGTTTTATCTCTCCTCAAAGACTCCATTCAGACTCTCTCTCCTCAAAGAAAATCTCGCGACTTCCTTCTCCAAAATCAGTGACTTCCTTCTCCAAAATCAAATCTTCATGCGAACGAAATCTTCACATGCAGAACGGAAAAGAAATCTGCACAATACCTTCGAACGAAGCCCTAGAAACAACACAAATCGAGCTTACGTAAGTCCAGATCTCAAGTGGAGAAGAAATCGTGCCCTAGAATCGGAAGACGGAAGAAATCCGACTTTGAACTCTTCATAAATCGGGTAATTAATTCATCCATTTACCCTCTTTTTTGTCATTGTACTCTGTTTTATATGTATATATGTAGCAGATTTGTGAAGATTGTAATTAATTATTGAGTTTGTTTCTTTGTGGCAAATTTGGGACTGGGTACCACTTGAGCTTAATTTTATACTGGACAGCTGGACTATGTTTACCATGTTTCTTTTATTGCAGTTGAAGGATTTGTTTTTATTCTTTATTTTTCTGTCCTTTTTCTTTTCTTTTCTTTGTAAAAGTGTATTCTGGTTCTCATCCCCTTTTCCCTGGCGCCAGAACATACTAAGAGGGAGGGAGGGTTCTATTTCGCACATGTAATTGTGTTCATTGATTTATCTACGGTTGATTGGCACTTCTGTCCATCTAAGTTGTCACTCATTTTCAAAGTCGTCCTTACAATATCATTTTCGTCAGTTAGGTTCTTAAAATAGCATTTTATTGGCGTTTCTGTTCTTTTAACTCATTTTAACTTAAATCCGATCTATTTTGACCAAATTTGACCCAATCCGACCCAGTTTGACCCATCCCAAAATTTTAATATTTTAAAATATAATAGTATTTTTAAAATAAGTTTAAAATAATAATTATATTTAATATTTTAAAAAAATATATTTTATTATTTAAAATAAATTATTATTAATAAAATAATAATTATTTTAATATTTTAAAATAAAATAATTATTTTAAAAATAATTATTTTTAATATTTAAAAATAAAATATTAGTTTTTTTATAAAAAAATTAATAATTATATTTAATATTCTAAAATAAATATTTTTTAAATATTTTTTTTTTTAATATTTTAAAAGTAAAAATTATTTTTGTAAATATTATTTTTAAAAATAATATTTACTTTTAAAGTATTAAAAAAAAATTATTAAAAAAATATTTATTTTAGAATATTAAATATAATTATTAATTTTTTTATAAAAAAACTAATATTTTATTTTTAAATATTAAAAATAATAATTATTTTAGTTTTTTTATAAAAAAATTTTTGAATAAGTATTATATTTATATTTATATTTATTTTAATTTTTTAATATTTACTTTTAATATTATAAAATAATTATTATTTTTAATATTCTAAAATAATTTTTTTTAATTATTATTGTTTTTGAAGGAAAAATAATATTGAATATTCTGAAATAAATATTAAAAAAATTATTATTTAATAATTATTAATAATTATTAAGCTTATTTTAGTTTTTAAAATAATAATTATTAAGATTATTTTAATTTTTTTAATAATTATTAAATAATAATTTTTTTAATATTTATTTCAGAATATTAAATATTATTTTTCCTTCAAAAACAATAATTATTAAAAAAAATTATTTTAGAATATTAAAAATAATAATTATTTTAGAATATTAAAAGTAAATATTAAAAAATTAAAATAAATATAAATATAAATATAATAATTATTCACAAAAAGATTAATATAATAATTATTCACAAAAAGTTTTAAAAAATTATTATTTTTAATATTCTAAAATAATTATTATTTTTAATATTCTAAAATAAATATTATTTTAATATTTTTAAAGTAAATATTATTTTTAAAATAATATTTACAAAATTATTTTTTACTTTTAAAATATTAAAAATAAAAATTATTTAAAAAATATTTATTTTAGAATATTAAATATAATTATTATTATTTTTAAAAACTAATATTTTATTTTTAAATATTAAAAATAACTTTTTTTAAAATAATTATTTTATTTTAAAATATTAAAATTATTATTATTTTAATAATAATAATATATTTTAAATAATTAAATATTATTTTTTAAAAATATTAAATATAATTATTATTTTAAAAATATTATTATATTTTAAAATATTAAAATTTTGGATTGGGTCAAACTGGGTTGGGTTAAATTTGGTCAAAATGGGTCGGGTTTAGATTAAAATGAGTTGAAGGAACAGAAACGCCAATAAAATGCCACTTTTAGGACCTAACTGACGAAAATGGTACTTTAGGGACGACTTTGAAAGTGGGTGGCAACTTGGAGGGACAAAAGTGCCAATCAGCCATTTATCTATTGATTGAATTGTTGGCCCCTCTCTTCTTCTACTATTTATAATCTTCTCGTTTACCTTTTATTCTACATTGTATTATTGGCTTCATTATATTATAGTTTAGTGATCAGTCCTCCCCTTTTCAAATGTTTGGCAGCACATGTAATTTTAATTTTTTGGTCTTAAAAAGATTTTTGTTTAAGCAACAATTTTTTATAGTCTTTGCCAAAATTGATATTTGGTTGGTATGTACAATGTAATTCTTTATGCAGTTTCACTTGTACTTTAAACATACAAAATAAATCACTGTTATAGAAGCTTGCTCATTATGTTCATATTGACATAATCTGTTACAGAATTAGGGGTAGCTTATTGTGCTGTCAACCTATTCCTTCATTTTCAGAATTGCCTCTTTTTGTCTCCGTTCTTCATTGGATTTTCAGATTTTCATTGTGTCCTCAAATTTTTCTTTGCATTTTGAATTGTGTGCTAAAAAAAATTCCTGCAAGATAGTTATTATCTCAATAATTCTTCTAATTGGTGATTTCACAAGTTCAAGTAAATTTCTGTTTTGGGTCAAGTGAGGGACATTTGAAAAATATGAGGTGCAATCTCTGCCGCCCCCTCCAATATTATTATATTAAGGTGTATGAGACTTTAAAGTTTATCTTGGAATTAATAATTTGAGTTAGTTGCAAATTGTGTCATATAAAATTGACAAAATATTTGTTGGAATAATGACTTGATTCTTTATGGAGTAGGCGAATTATGTTGTGCAATGCAAAAGTAGATATTAAAGTCTAAATATGGATGGTTATGATTGAAATGAAGATTTATACTCCCAAGTACGGATACATATATAAACATTCAAATGCTGACATTGTGAACATCCCACTCCACTCACATATTATAGGATAAGAAATGTGTCAAAGCAAAAGCTCAATTTAAAAACAGCAGTGTAGGAAAAGAAATGGTTCATTCTATTTTATTTAATACAAAAGCTTAATTTGGAATAACAGAGAAAACCATAGGTGAGGGACTGCAAACTGAGCAGTTCTTAGAATGGTTAATTCTATTTTATTTTGTTTTGTTATTTTAGTATGGAACTATGTGTCGGTGAATTTTTCAAGGGCTTTTTGTCATTTCACCACAAAGTTGCCTTTATAAGTGGTGTACTCGATTTTTCTTTTTCCTTTCATGTTGTGGTTTTGGTTGTTTGTAATGAAGTTGTAGTTGTTTTGTAGTGAAATTGTTTAATGTAATATTCCCTTATTTAACATCTTATTCTACCATCAAAAGTGTGTGAGATTGTTGAATCTTTGTGTTCATTGAAGGGAATCAGACTCGGGATCAACAAATCAAGAAAGTTGGGCTCCCTGATGAATCACACATGTAATGTGCAATTGATGTTGGACTCGCCGAACTGCTTTAGTACATTTGATATTTATTTTTATAAAAGAAGAGGGCATTACCTCAGTCAACAGAATTAGTATTTGTAGGACTGTTCAAGTGAACTACATTTATAATCAGTTAGATGAATTGTATTCTGCCTTTTGGCAAATTACATTTTTGTTTATTTGTTTCTTGCTGCAAGTTGGGTTCAATGAGAGTTTGTGAGTGAATTACAAACACTTGTTTGCTATTTGTTTTTGCAGGTGAATGTCTTGATGCCCATGTTCTTTTTATGGATGGACGCTTTTCATGGCGGGATCTATTTTCTTTCTTTGAACTATTGTGGCAAAAGTAAAAAGCTTAATTCTTACTATGTTAGTCAAACCTTGTTCTAACCTTCGAAATAGACTAGTGGGTTTTGGTAATACTTGTACTTCGCATTTTGTAATGTTTGCCTGATGTCACATTAAGTTTATGCACTATTGCCAACCATCATTATATTGTGCCTACTAAAATTGCTATAATTTTTTATTCGTGCTTTGTTAATTTTAAGAATCTCATTGCATTGGAAATAGGAATTGATTGCAACATGATCTCAACATTTTGTTAAGACAATAGTTGACATGCGAGTTTTGAGTAAAATAAGTAAACTAGTCCAGCTAAATAACTCTGCCACCATTTGATGATCGCTAAACTAGGACACACTTGGATTCTACTATAATGCTAAAGAAAAACCCATACAAATCATAACTATAGCAACTGAATTCATGCTGTGAAAACAAAGTTTTAAAACATCGTCCTGTACTAAAAGAACACAGCCACACAAGTGCAATCAAACATCAGTAACACAACCACACAATTTAGCATCTGTTTCGTAACTTTTGTTAGCTCATTCTTTTCATTGGCACAATCATCTCCCAGTGTCAGAATTGAAGCCGATCCATAAAGCATTTTCCACCTATCAACTGCCACTCCAATATTGATACTGGAAAAGAACACAACCACACAAGTGCATTCAAACATCAGTAACACAGATGAGATATTTGTAGTCTAACTATATCTTTTAATACAAGAGCTCAGAAAACAAAGAAGCAACATAGTAATCAAACATATGTTGACAGCCTGGTGCTAGCTACTAGCTAGCAATGCTATACACACAAAAAAAGATGGACATAAGAGGAACAAAGATAAGTATTAATGCACCATAACAAATAAAGATCTTATAAGCTGGCATATACTTATGGAGTATAAATACAGGATTGAACCAATTGTGATTTGAAAACCAGGCAAAAATATCAATCTTTGAGGGGACTTGGCTTAAAGTTTAAGAAGCTAAAAGAAAACTGGAAGTAACTTAATATAATTTCAGTTATCGTTGTTGCTCCCTCTGTCCCAAAATAAGTGATGGGTTTGATTGACAAAGTTTAAGGAACATACTATTTGTCCAAAAAGTATAGATTTACTTCTCATTATGCCTTATGAAACAAACAAAATATCAAACATAAAAACTAATGGTGGGATCACTTAATTTTAAACAGCAAGGTAAAAATAGTCAAATGTGCATGGAATGTAAAACTTATTCACTTATTTTGGGCATCCCGAAAAATGGAAGTCCAGTCACTTAGTTTGTAAAGGAGGGAGTATCACTCTTATATAACTTAAGAAGAAACTCTAGCTTTGAGGGGACATTGGCCTTCAACATATAGGAAGCCAAATGAAAACTAGGATGATAATGGACTGGAATAAAAACCCAACCAGAAATTAAGGAATATTTTCTGTACTGCAAATGCTGCTTACTAATATTGAGTTCCTTAAAGTTACATTTAATTTAAAATTTGATGATATTTTTTTCTCTAATGACAGGATATTTTTAAAAAGCTTCAACTATGGAAGCTAGTTGTGTCAGTTTTTGCCTTTGCATCTACACCGGAGTTGATGTTTGGATCATATCTTCTTTACTACTTTCGTGTATTTGAGAGGCAGATAGGTTCAAACAAGCACTCTGTAAGTATTTATTGACCAGTACTACTTTTGTCTCTTTGCTAATTTTTCAATTATGTATAATTTAGCGAAATTATCATCCTTCTGTCTAACAAAAAAACAAGAGAAATGTACTAAGCTTTTCATGTGTTGTCAACAACCTCATGCAATTAAATAAGGATGCATGAAACAGGGGAAAATAATCCACAAGGCTGATGATGCCAAGTAATTTTAAAACACAAATTGAATAATACAATGGATGAAACTCAAGTGGTGGAACAATGAATAACCGGAAAATTAACAAAGGACTGACAGTATACAAGGACTAGGTTATGTTATACATCATTAAAGCAACAGTATGTTACACATATGTGCTAATGGTCTAAAAGGGGTTGGGCCTTCATGTGCATCCTTTGCTAGGGTTCACCATGAACGCCACATCCACTTGTTTTTCGAAAAGTAACAGATCAAAAGGAAAGGATGGGAGGGAAAGAAAGGACTAATAGTACAGAAACTCAAATTGTACATATAAAACAGAGTACAATGGCAAAAAAGAGGAAAAAATAATCAAGAATCAAATTGTAAAACACAAGTTGAATAATACAAAAAACAACTGATAATAGATACGAGAGAAAGAAATGGATGAATTAATTACCGATTTGTGAAGAGTACGAAGTCGAATTTCTTCAGTGTTCCGATTCTAAGGCACTTTTTTTTTTCTCCACTTGAGATCTGGACTTACGGAAGCTCGATTTGTGTTGTTTCTAGGGCTTCGTTCGAAGGTATTGTGCAGATTTCTTCTCCGTTCTGCAATTTTGTGAAGATTTTGTTCGCAGGAAGATTTGATTAAGGTTATTATATATATATATATATATATATATATATATATATATATATATATATATATATATATATATTCTTAATAATTTTATAATTAAAATAAAGAATTTATTTTAATCTTGAAATTGGATTTCATGCAAATTAAAATTGCCCATTAAATGATACTCATATATATGAAATGTTTTAATTCATGAGATGAATATTTATTTATTGATACATATGGTGACATGTATAAAAATAAATGGGGTTGATTATGGACTATTGAGCAATGTGATTGGATTTTATTTTAGTTGAATGCTTGAATGAATTGGTTTTATTAAATGGGGTCTGCTTGTCTTCTCTAGTTTTTTATTGATGTAAAATTTTATCTCCGTCCTATGTACTTCCCCTTGACTGCTGATCAAGGTTTCTATTTAATTTAAATAGTTTAATGTAATAGAAATAGTTAGAATTATCTTGAAGAAATTGGAGACCAAGGAACAAGGAGCGTGTGAAAATCAATTTGTATGGAGCCCGGGTTTAAATGTAATAGTTACGTTTAAATTTAAATTCTTGCACTCCTAGATTTAACCTTTTGGTTCACTTGATGGCTCTAGTGAACTAAACTAAAATAAAAATTCATAATCAATCCGGGTAGAATATAGTATTCTATATGTGCATGCTAAGTATTATATATATATATATATATATTATATTTTATGCAAACATGTTTCGCATGTTTTAATAAAATGACACGTATTATATATATATATATATATATATGTGTGTGTGTGTGTGTGTGTGTGTGTGTGTGTGTGTGTGTGTGTGTGTGTGTGTGTGCATGTGCGCTAAACAAGATGAGACAAATAATAACAAACCCTTCAAAAAAATTATATTAAGTCTAAAACGTTCAAAGATATTTAAAATATCGAACGTCGCCTTCTAGCATGATAAATTAATAGAGTATTAAATATTTAATACGAGTTTGTTGTGCACACACAAGGCGAGTATTGAATATATAAGATATTAATTTAATCACAGTTGATGCTTATAAAGTTAATTGAACAATATTATTTTGTTGTGCACACATAAAAATAATATTTTTTTTTGAATATATGGAGTGCTAGGTTGGACTTAACTTAAATTATTTTAGTTCGAATGTGCACACACTTGACTATTATGATTTAAGAGGTAAAATACAAGGAGTCACATGTTGATGTGATTGACAAGAGTTGTCTACCTATTTATTTATATATCGTATGTGGTACACACACAAGGCTATATACATTTGAAATGGGATCTTTAATCTCACTAGCAATTCTTTAATTAGATGTTGCCGAACTATATAAGTGAGGGTAATATAGTTTGAAGAAAATAGTGGGAGATACCAATCTAAAATAAGACCTAATTTATTTTGGTATATAAAATTAATTAAATGAATGTTTGCTAAACTGTTGTCTTTTCAAATACAGAAATTTAAAAATGTAGAAATCACTAATTTCACTGCGTAGCATACTTGATGCTAATAAACTAATCAGACCGAATTACACGGACTGGTTAAGGAATTTAAAAATAGTTCTCACTGCTGAAAAGATTTCTTATGTACTAAGTTCACCTGTCCCTGGAACTGTTCTAGAATCAGCCTCTAAGGAAGAGATTGCCACCATAACAAAGTGGCAAGATGATGCATTTGTGGCTCAATGCATTATGCTCGCATCCATGAATAACGAGCTTCAGCGTCAGCATGAAAACATGAATACTCCTACTATGTTGCTTCACCTCAAGGAGTTGTATGGTGAAAAAAGTAGGACTGCTAGATATGTGATATCTAAGGAGCTCTTCTTATCTCGGATGTCCGAGGGCACAGCCGTTGAGACTCATGTCCTAAGGGTGATCAATCTGATTGAACGCCTTGGACAGCTTGGGTTCGTCATGGATGGGGAGTTGAGTCAAGACTTGGTCTTGCAGTCACTCCCTGAGACCTTCTCGCAGTTCGTTATTAATTTTCACATGAATAAGTTAGATGTCAGCTTGCCTGAATTACTTAACATATTGAAAATTGCAGAAGGTAACTTTCCATCCAAGAAGAACCATGTTATAATGGTGGATCCCAAGGTATCTTCTGAAAAGAAGAAATCTAAGAAGGCTAAGGGCAAAGTGAATATGAAGAAATAAAAGAAACTTGATCTAGCTAGCAAAGGAGTGTGCTTCCATTGCAAAAGTCGGGTCACTGGAAGAGGAACTGCAGGAAGTTTCTAGCATAGAAGAAGCTTGGAGAAGCTTCAACTTTCAATCAAGGTTTGTTCATGACTGAAATTAATTTTCCAGAAAGTCAAAATTTTACTTGGGTATTGGATACCGGCTGTGGTTCTCACATATGTAATACTGTGCAGGGACTGGTCAGAAGTAGAAAGATGAACAAGGATAAGGTTGTCCTACGAGTGAAAAATAGAGCAAAGGTTGCTGCATTTGCTGTAGGTACTTATTGTTTAGTAATGCCTATGGGCAAGTTCATTTATTTAAATAACTGTTATTTTGTTCCAAATATCATTGGAAATATTATTTCTATTTTCGTATTAGATATGGATGGATTTGACATTATAATAAAGAACAACAGTTGTTCTATTTATAAAGACAATATTTTATATGGTGTTGGTAATCTGCGAAATGGACTTTATATACATGACTTGCATGAAAATAAACTTCAAATAGAACAAACTAAGAAAAGGAAAAAAGATGATGTTAATTATACCTATATGTGACACTGTAGACTCGGTCATATCAATGAAAGAAGATTATCTAAGTTGCATAAGGATGGGATCTTAGAGCTATCCGATTTTGAATCATATCCAACTTATGAATCTTGTCTCATGGGTAAAATGATTAAATCTCCTTTTAGTGGAAAAGGACAAAGAGTTACAGAGTTGTTAACTTTGGTTCACACAGACGTTTGTGGACCTTTGACAACGAATGCACGGGGATGGTATTCTTATTTTATTATTTTCACTGATGATCACTCAAGATATGGATATGTGTATTTAATAAAATACAAATCTGAATCATTTGAAAAGTTCAAAGAGTTCAGAAGTGAAGTAGAGAAATAAATTGGCAAAAGTATTAAGATTCTTCGATCAGATCGAGGTGGTAAATATTTAAGCGATGAGTTTCTCGATTGTCTCAAAGAAAATGGTATAATCTCACAATGGACTTCACCAGGTACACCACAGTTAAATGGAGTATCTGAAAGGAGAAAATGAACATTGTTAGACATGGTTCGTTCTATGATGAGTTTTACCGATCTTCTAGTATCATTCTGGGATTATGACCTATAAGCGGCTGCATATCTACTAAATAATGTCCCCTCGAAATTCGTCCCCAAGACTCAATATGAGATGTGGACAGGGAGGAAACCTGGTCTTAAGCATATTAAGATTTGGGAATGTCCAGCTTATGTGAAAAGGTTTCAAAATGATAAGCTTGGGACAAGATCTAATAAGTGCACGTTTGTGGGATATACTAAAGAGAGTTTGAGATACTATTTCTACAATTCTACTGAGCAAAAAGTGTTTGTTGCGAAACACGCTTCCTTCTTGAAAAAAGATTTTATCCTTGAAGGGGCTAGTGGGAGAAAAAATAGATCTTGAAGAAATTTAAGAACCACAAACAACTACAAATCAAGTGGATGAACCTGTCCAAGTAGAGACACCTTCTGTACAACACCCTATTCATAAATCTGGAAGAGTACCGAAGATACCTGAAAGGTATAGATTCGTCATAGAGGATGACGATGAGGTACACGTCATGAATGACGATGATCCATTGAATTACAAACATACTATGAGTAATAAAGACTCAGGAAAATGGTAGATGACCATAAAATCTAAAATAGATCTTTGAAGCAATGCTCAAGTCCATTTAAATTTTACTTGCGATTGCAGCTTATTATTACTAGATCTGGTAAAATAGACATGGAGACGCCCTTCTCAAATATACTTATTAGAGGAGAATGTATGTATGATACATCCAGATGAATTTGTTTCAATGGTTGAAGCAAATCATGTATATTGTAACAAACGAGAATTTTGTATATTAATTGAATTAAATAAATATTTTAATTAATTTATTTATTGAGTTAAATAAATTATTAAGGTGATTGTGTATAGAGTAATTAAATTAAGTGCAATATGTTAACTAAGTTGATGTTTAATAAATTATGGTGTAATTCTAATTGAATTTAGATAATTAAATTAGATGAATATTATGTGATATTTGTTAATAAAGATTTACTAATTTATTAAATGAATTATGATTAATAAGTAAATTATAATTGTGTAGCAATTTAGTATTATGTGACAATTTTATTTAGTTAATTGATGTTAGCTTGTATTTAATTAAACTGGGATAGTAAGATTTAATTAAATAAAGTGTGACATTGAAAACTATGTGTTAAATGAGTTATTAAAATAAATTAAAAGAGTTTTAAATTAGTTTTGCCAAACAAGGCCCTTAAATCTATTTTAATCATAATTTACCAAATAAGGCCTTAACTTCTAAAAATCTATTTTTAAATTTAAAGAATTTTTGCCAAACAAGCCCTGGTGGCTTTTGATTTTCAAAAATATATAACTTATATGTATTTAGTAGAGGGATTAAATATTTTTTCAATTATATTATATGTAATTATGTTATATTATATGTATATCAGTTATATGTATATTACATTATACGTTAAGTTAAGTTAGTCAGAGTTAGAATAGAAGAACAGAGTAAGAGAGTTAGAGAGAAAAGAAAGAAAAAAAGCTTATGAATTCATAAAGATAATCACCATCATCACCATATTCATCTTCTTTCTCTAGAAGCAAAGGTATAATCTAATTTTAAGTTTTGTTCTTCATGAAAAAGTTATTTTTACTTCTCTGTAAATTGAGTTTTCCATGGAATTCATATAAATATATAATTTGTGTTATAACATGCTTATATATGATTCATATGATTGTTTATGTGGTTCAATTAATGTAAATATGATGAACATGAAGAAATAATATTCATAGCAATTTACAGTGAACTAATTTGAAAAATGATTTCTTAAATATCAAAATTTATGCTTGATTGTGATACGTTATGTAAATTAATCATAGATTATAATAATATGTTAAGAAACGAACAAAAAATAATTTGAATTATGTGATTTGGTTTAAAAACAAAGTCACAGTGTTAATTTTCTTCAAGAACGCTTAACAATGGTATTTTCTTCAAAATCATTAAATTAAGGGTTTTGATTATGTGTTGTGGTGTTTATGTATATTAAAAAACATGTTAGAAGTTTAAAGTTATGGTTATATAAAGTTTTATATGCATTATATGTATAAAAATCTGAGTTTGGTGCGAGGAAATAAGTCAAATTGGGCTTTTTCCTGCACAAGTTTGCGTGCTGATTTTTCACCAGCATGAATGTCCACCCCCTCGGACATTTAGCCTAGAATGTTCGCATGAGCAGGCTTTCTTGCTGTCCAAAAAGTTATTTTGTGTTTTGTGTAATTTTTATGCATTACACGATAAGCTAATTTAATGTGATGAATTTGATGACATGTTAAGTGTATAAAATAATAATATAACATATTGTTGACATGTATAAGATAATTTGAAGTCTCATATTAACAAGTTATGTGTGAATGAGATATTGTTATCATGAGGTATGATTGTGATGGTTTAAAAGGTTATACACGTGTGATATGCATGCTGTGAATTTAGATTCACGTTATGTGGTTAGTTAGCAAGTTAAGTTTACGAACCACGTTGTTAAGTTGAACTTAAGTGAGAAGTTCAACGGTTAAACGTAGTGGTTATGAAACTAATCAATATTGTAAACGTAATGTAATATGTAGGATAATTGTGGAACGTGATTATAAATTATAGCTTGTGCAAGAGGCAAGTATTTTATCCCTAATTTACTATTGTTGTGCAAGTGTTCTAAACTCAAACTTTACTTTATTGAGCAATTTGTTCTATCCTTTCTTGTTACGTTTATGCAAGTTATTTCATTCTCTATTAATACTAATTGAGCAAGTATTGAATTTCCTTATTGAAGTAACGTGATCTTGACTTAATTGTTCAAGCAAGATTTATTTTATCTTTCAAATGCTTTAAGTCTATTTCTAAAGCATGACTGTTGAACATGATGTCTATTGTTATGACTCATAGCTATTTCGTAATTCTTTTATTATTGAATTCTAAATTATTGTAAGTTGATTCAACTACTCCTTAGTTGATGATAGTTAAACTCCAAATTACCCTTCGAGCTTATCCAAACCAAATATTCTTTGGTGTGGACTTGTTAATGAAAACTGAGATGAACAACCCTAGTAATAGGGGATTACCATGCGAAAGCGTTAAGATGGTTGTGCACAATACATGGTACGAAGGGCTTATCCCCCTAAGTACGAGTTAAGAGTCCATATAGTCTAACGACTGTTAAAGGTTTAAATAGAAATATTTATAACCTGGGACATAGTTCAAGATCTTATGACCCTCTGATGAATTCTAAATCTTATTCTTGATTATCGATGAATGAAATATTATCTATTCAGTTGAAATTATTCAATACTATGTCATCACTATTGTTTGCTATTTCAAGTGAGCTTTTGTTTGCTCACTCTTACATTATATAACCATTGCAGCTAAAGTTGAAAGAGTTGACGAACCGTCAACTAGTAAAGGCAAGAGCAAAAAGAACAAGTGAAGACTTATTTAAATATTTATGATATGATTTGTAATAAGACATAAATTTTATTATGTGATATTTTATTTTCCGCATTTGTTGATGTTAAGGTTAGATAACCCTGGGAATGTTTTTGGACAAGGTTGTAATCCTTTTTATAAGGAAGATTTTATTTATTAATAAAGGTTGTAATTTATTTTACATTCCTTATTTATGGGCAGTAGTTATGTTTTATTTAGATAGTGAACACCAAATCCCGTGAAAATGAAGTACCCGGATTTGGGGGTGTCACATATATGAGCTGTAACAATCCATTTATGGATTGAAGCAAGTTTCTCGTAGATGGAACATTTGTTTGGACGAGACAATCAAAGTATTTGATTTTATTAAAAACGAGGATAAACCATGTGTGTACAAGAAGGTTAGAGGGAGCGCTGTTTCATTCCTTGTATTATATGTTGTTGATATATTACTGATAAGGAATAACATTCCTATGCTACAATCGATCAAAATAAAGTTGTCTAAACATTCCTCCATGAATGATTTGGGTAGAACATCTTACATTGGGGATATAAATCTGTATATATTTATATTTAAAAGAATGTTCGGCTTAACCCAAGGAACGTATATTCATTAGATGCTAAAGGCGTTTAGCATGACAAACTCCAAAAGTGTCTCATGATGATGAGCCATGGAGTAGATCTCTCTAAAATTGTCTTCAATAAAAGAGAGATCACATGAGTTACTATCATGTATGCAATAAAATATGCGAGACTTGATGATTGATCAGTCATATTCTGGAGAAGATCACTGTAAGACAGTGATAAACATCTTAAAGTACTTAACTAACACTAGGGATGTCATCATATTACATGATGAGTCTGGATTAAACTAGAGGGCTAAACAGACTCAAGTTTTCAGACTGACCAAGACGACAGAAAATCCACTTTATGGTAAGCCGTTACCTTGAAAGGTGGTGCAGTGAATTGGAATGGTCCCAAACAGCAAAAGGTTGATGATTTAGTGACAAAGACAAAGTATATAAACTGTAAGTGAAACTGCAAATTGATGTTTTGGATGAAAAGTTCATTACAGAACTTGGAATAGTTCCTAAGTCTCATCTTGAATCCAAACATGTGTTGCAGCACTTTGATTAAAGAAATCATTGAAAGAAGAGACGTCACCTTGGAGCGTGTAGACTCTCAAGACGACATTGCAGATCCATTTTCCAAAACTTTAACACAACAACAGTTTGATCGTCACTTAGAGAAGATGGGTATGAGATACCATGGCGATTGGCTTTAGTGTAAGTGGGAGATTAAAAGTAGTATGCATACAAACCAATCATGTATGATGATAAAGCATATACTTTGGAGACGATCTTATTTATTTATTAATAAAAGTATTCACTTATTAAAGACATTTAATTATCTACATAATGCTGTTTTTATAATATGTAAATAACCCGTAGTTTTAAGCAATGCTTTTAGAATCATGATGTTGATCATGCTAATGAGATCTAAATTCTTTGAAAGGTTAAAACTAAAATAGTTCCCAATCGATGGATTACTAAATAGGGGATTCGTAAATCCGGATAGATTGGTACATATGTTGCTTGCTCATTGGATGAGGATGATTGATCTCATGATCATTTGTGTTGAGACACTAAAGCAAGTATGTAGGTGCTTATTGGAGAATAAGTTCACTGAACGTGACTCGCTATGGAATACTTAATGGAGTTTTACTTGCCTGTCAATAGGAATTCCTAATGTGATAGTAGTACAAGTGATCCTTGGACTTGAGATCATCATAGTATCTTGTGTGTAATGAATTATACTTTGACTTATTCCTTAAGACCCTTAGGGTATATCAAAGGTGAATATAATAAGTTACATATGGAGATAATGAATGGTCAATAAAGAATCAACCATTTCTAGTAAAAGAAGAGATATGTCCTATGTGAGTCGTTAAATGACAATCCAGTAGTCTTTGGCCAAGGCAGAATAAAATTAGAAATGTGTTTCTAATTTGCATTATTTAGAGTTGTGCATTTTCTAATCGAAATACATATAATTAATTAAAATAAGACTTGACAGTAATTTCATGTCTTATATTTAATTGGGACATTGTATGGTGATAGGATTGAATTGTACGGTAACTATTTACTCACATGTTCTTTTATGATTAATGTTGAAATCTATATTATCTGGAAAGTCGTTGATCGCTAGGAAGGCTTATCCCTATTGTAGAATAAATATTATTTATTTAAATAGATTATTAGTTTAATTTATTTATTTAAGTAAGATTAGAATTGTTTTAATTGATTTATTCACAACCGGTTTAATATGGAGAACCTAAAGGGTCACATCATAAAAGGAAGAATAATTATTTAAGAAGGTAATGGCATAATCGTAATAATACATTAAGTGTAATTAATTTAATCTATGGTGATAAAATAAATTAAATAGCTTAATGTTTATTATTTAATATTTTAGAAATATTAAATATAAACTAATAAGAGGAATCTTATTAATATTATTATAATTATTATTATTTTAATTTCTAAAGGAGTTTAGGAATTGATTTAATATTAGTACTCTCATTTATTTCTAATAAGATTAGGAGGCAAATTAATTAAATGAATTTAATTAATTATTCCCAATGTGGTGGGAAGCCTAAATTAATTAAAGGAGTTTAATAAATTAAATGAAACCCCATATCTAATAGGATTAGAAGGGTTGACCAATATCTATATAAGAGGAGTTTTATAATAGATATTAGTTGATGAAATTCTAATTGTTGGAGAGTACTCCTTTTATATAGAGGATAGAAACCTAGGTCATGTTTGTTTGCAAGGATTGTAATCCCAAGATTATAATCAAAGACTATTAATCCTAGGATTAAATAATCTTAGTCACATGTTTGTTTTTTATAGGATTATTAACTTAAAATAATCTCATATTATGTTTATTTTTTCCACGATTAATTAAAGGATTGGATTACAAAATATCGCTTGGACTATTATACCCTTACCAATAATAATTTACTTTAAACTATAATTTAAACTTATTTATACATCAAAAAATAATGAAAAATTAATCAAAAACTTTTAAATAAGTGATTATATTATTAAGTAAATATTATTTTTTTGAGAGGCGGGTGTGGGCGGGGTGGGGGTGAGGTGGGAGTGTATACATAATCAGTAAATATTATTTTTTTGAGGGGTGGGGGTGGGGGTAAAGGGTGGGGCGGGGCGGGGTGGGGCAAGGTGGAACGAGGCGGAGTTGGGGTGTATACATAATCATTACATATTATTTTTTAATTTTGGTGGGGTGGGGGTGCGTGGGGGGTGGGGTGGGCGGGGTGGGGGTGGGGGCGGGGGCAGGGTGGGGGTATACATAATCAGTAATTATTATTTTTTTTAGGTGGGAGGGGGTGGGGCGGGTAGGGTGGGGGTGGGGGTGGGGCGGGGTAGGATGGGGTGTATATATAATCAATAAATATTTTTTTTTAATTTTTGTGGGATGGGGGTGGGGTGGGTGGTGGGGTGGGTGGGGTGGGTTAGGGTGGGAGTGAGAGTGTATACATAATCAGAAAATATTATTTTTTTAGTGGGGGTGTGGTGTGGTGTGGGGGTGGGGTGGGGGTGGCAGGGTGGGGGTGGCGGTGTGTATACATAATCAACAAATATTATTTTTTTTGAGGGGGTGGGGGGCGGGTGGGGGTGTATACATAATCAATGAATATTATTTTTTGGGGGTGGATGGGGGGGGGGGTGGGGTGGGGGCGGGTGGTGTGCGGGGTGGGGGTGTATACATAATCAATAAATATTATTTTTTGGGGGCGGGTGGGGTTGGGGGGCGGGTGGGGGTTGGGCGGGGTCTAAATTGTCAGTTCTATTGTCAGTGTAAGCTTTAAATTACATATATCAAATAATTAAATTACGTGTATTAGATTACTGGTACATAATTTTTGTACCAGTAAGTTTTAAGTTGCCGGTTATTAATAACGGAGATTGCTAGATATAATGGTCATTTTAGAAAAAAAATTGAGGTTAATTTTGTCTAACAATTTTGAATCTCAAATGGTAGGGATTATAATACCAGGTAGAACATGGTATTAAATAATCCCTAATCTTAAGCTATTTTATAATCCTGGAACTAATAGTCCCAAGCTCAAATTTAAAAATAGACAAGACACTTAGGATTAATAGTCCTATCCCAAGTGTAATCCTTGTAAACAAACATAGCCCTAGGGTTTAGCCAACCACTCTCCTTCTTGATAATTCCTCTTCCTTGGTGGATCACCTCTAGAGGCCAAATACTTGGGTGGATAACGTTGATCAAAGGAAGGAATCTATCCCGAAAATTCAAGGAGATCACGAAGAACAAGGAGTTGAACTTGTACATGTGGAAGCTTCGTTGTACAAGGGTATGATTCCATAACTTCTTATTTATCGCTTTAAATTAATAATTTGCATAAAGGATGATCCGGGTAATGATTTTGTAGAAATTTTAAACTCTGATATACCATGCTTCCGTTAAATTTTGCAATTTGATTGCGCCTATGATTTCGTACAAACCCAACACTTATATGAATCCCATGTAACAACGTACGCAAGAGCTGGGGCATTTTTCGATTATAAGAAATGGAAAGGATCTAAGGCAGGATTAAGCCTCTCATCAAAAGCAAAAGGAGAATTCCTAAAAAGAAATTATGGCAACATAAGCTTGCCCCTAGAAAAGAAAGGAAAAATTCTCAAGAGAGTCGTTAACTTGAAAAAAAAACAGATGCCCGATGACAAAAGGTATGGCAAATGAAATCTACATCATCAAAACATGTGCCAAGTCCTCACAAATCGAGGCCTCTACACCGAAGTTCAAATCTGGGCAATGAAAGAACGTGTTACATCCTCCAAGACGTCAACACCACCCAGGTCATCAGCCAAGCCAGATCTAATCCATCAGAGTCACAAAGTAAAGAGCTTGCCCCTTTTCATAATCAATGATCAAACCGTTGGTGTCAATCCAGCGTAGCATCGGAGAAGGATCCGGTGATGTAATTCGTTGAACACTACTTCAGCAAAGATATTGAGACGTCTTCTAGTAAAGCCATCAGTGTTTGAACCGCCAAAGGGACCAGCATCAGGTCCAGATTTAGAAAGAAAAATAGCAGCCTCTACGAGATTCCCACCAAAGATGGCATATGAAAGTAGAACATCCGAATCTTCTCTACGAATGACAAAAGGAGCCATATAGGAGTTGGAGTTGATAGGCCTATCAAAATCCATGCTTGAAAAGAGACTCCAAATAACCTCAGAAAGGGTGAGGTATGGTTCTACATCAATTCAATTAAGCATATGCATCAACCTAGGACAAAATAAGATCATCACATTATGCCTGGTCTGCACATGTGCAATAAGCGCTATATCAGCGCACATCTCCATTAAAAATTTAAGCATGCATTCCCAGTAGAGTTAAATATGCATATGCATTAAATACCCAGACTCAAGGAAAAATTCTGCTGGTGAAAACTACCCTTCGACTAGGCATCGAGAGAGTTTGGTGAGATAAAACTTTGAAAACTATCGTTCGAGTAGGCATCGAGACAGTCCGGTGATCAACCATTGTCCCTACCATTAAGGTGGGCACTATTGTCAACTACCATCAGGGTAGGCACTATTGTCAACTACCAGCAGAGTAGGCACCGTTGTCAACTACCATCAGGGTAGGCATCATTGTCAACTACCATCAAGGTAGGCACCGTTGTTAACTACCAGTAGGGTAGTCACCATTGTAAACTGCCAGTGTAAACATCGGGAAGATCCGATGATTTTGAAGCATCATCCCTAGCAGAAATGTGGAAAACATTTTAGTTTATCATCATCAAACAAGCATCAGCAACACCGATGGAAATCAAATCGTTGGAGTCAACACCAGCATAGACATCAATAGCACTGATGAAAGACAACCACTGAGATTAGCCCCAACACAGGCATTATCCATGACCGGTAAGGGTAAGCGATTTGCGATGCGATTTGCGATACGATTTGTAATGCGATTTGCGAAGTACGAAATGCGATTTTCGATTTGTGATTTTTTTTTTAACATTTATTGCATTGTGATTTGCGTCATTAAATATATATATTGTCATATTTCAAGTGTCTAGTAATCTTTGTCATGTTTATTTCATTGCATTGCATAAACATGACAAAGATGGGCATCTGTAGACACTCGAAATTTTGTTTTCCTGTTACTAACCATACAGGAGGGAAAAAACTTCCTTTTCCACTTTGGAGAACAACCCCGGAAGATTACGACATCAAACCAGAACCCCGAAGAAAGCCCCGGGAAATCATCAAGCCAACTTCAGAGATAACCCTGAAGACAGACAAAAGTCGGCAGCAGTCAAATCCTGGATATAACCCCGAGAAAGACAGTTATAGCCACATTAAGCCCCGACAACAACCCCGGGAGGTACAGTCAACCTTCGAAGACACTCCTGAAGCTTCAAATCATCCCCAGAGATAACCTTGAAGAGACCAAGTCAACCTCGGAAAAAACCCTGAGGAAGAACAGAGTTAACTGGGATCAAAACCTCGGAGACGATCCCGAGAAACAGTCGACAACTATGCCAATCCTAGAGGCAGCCCTTGGAGGAGAAAAATGGTTATTTTACCGACGTGACATCAAATTAAGTCAAAATCAAGCCAAATTGATGAAATGTGGGTCAGAAAAAACCATAACATCAATCCCGAGGGAAAATAGCACAATACAGCTCGACGGACAAACTGCAGAAAAAAAGATCTAGTTATAAACCCATTCTCTTGGATTCGGAAAAGGTTAAGTTCCATGTCATTGTGTTGCTTTCAGAAAAAGCTTTCCGAAAAGGTATAGCACGCCTCAAACGGACGCTCGGATCGAAAGCTATGAAGGTTCAAGCAAACTGCGCATTGGTCGAAGTGCACGTACTTCGAGACAACAGGAACCACCAGTGAGGCCCACCACAAATAGCCCCAGGTAGACTCGCTACCATCAGGTCAATAAAT
The DNA here is from genome assembly GCA_020205555.1 of Panax stipuleanatus. NCBI lineage: Eukaryota > Viridiplantae > Streptophyta > Magnoliopsida > Apiales > Araliaceae > Panax > Panax stipuleanatus. The sequence continues at coordinate 17,964,795 of CM035119.1, read as the reverse complement.
ATAAGACCCCCCTTGCCAAAAAAGAAGAAAAAGAAAAGGAAAACGCTCTGATCCGCCCGTTTCGTCCCTTAGCCCTACTTCTTGTACTCCAAACTTCAATTTTATTCTTCTAACACATTTTTATACGTAAATTCTACGACATATAAAAAAAACCACTGAAAACGTCCATTTGAAGCCTACTAAGTGGCAAAGAGCCCGTGTAGCAGTCCATTGTAAGTATTTTTACAATCAGAACTCATTTCTACTTTATTACGTATATGTGAATGCGCATATCAAGTTTCATCTTCTGATTTTGCCCGGAACTCAGTTCTGTGGCCGTTTTAGCTAACTTTTTAGTATATATTAGTATATATATACATTTTTCTTCGTTTGCACAGCCTAGGTCGACGATCCGTGGCTTTTACTCGCTTTTACGTACTAACTCATTTGCCCTGGATCGCTAGGGAGAATTAATTTCATAAGCAGATTCATCTCTTAACTCAAGACAACGTGTGAACCCATCTTTAAGCTGCTAAGGAAAAATTCCTCCATGAAATGGAATGAAGATTGTCAAAAAGCCTTCTTTTCCATTAAGAAGTAGTTGATCAAAGCCCCTGTCTTGGTACCCTCAAGAGATGAGGTTCCCTTGTTTATGTACCTGTCAGTCAATGCCAACGCCATGGGTTGCATGCTAGGACAAAAAGATGATAGAAGCAAGGAGAGAGCTATCAATTACCTCAGTAAAAGATTCAGTAGCGGAGAACAGAAGTACACTTTGATTGAAAAAACCTGATGTACGTTAGCATGGGCCGACATGAGATTACAACATTTTCTGCATGGGCACGCGACCTATCTCATATCCCGTATGGATACTCTGAAGTACGTATTCAGCAAACCCATGTTGAATTATCGATTGTCCAAATGGAAGTTGATCCTCCAACAGTTCGATATAATTTATGTGACTCAAAAGTCTGTCAAAGGTTAAGGAATTGCGGATCAATTGGCCGAAGCACCATCAAGGGATTTCGAACCCTTGGAAATTTGTTTCCTGGATGATGGGATAATGACAATTCAACAAATCTCTCAAGAAGATACAGTCCAATGTTAGAAATTGTATTTTGATGGAGCCATGAACATGGAAGGTGCCGGAGCAGGGGCAGTTCTTATATCTCTTATAGGAGAACAGTATCCTATGGCCATCAAGTTGCAGTTTGTCAACACCAACAACACTGCTGAGTATGAGGGATGTATAATGGGGTTGAAACTGGCCCAATTCATGGATATCAAACGGTTACTGGTCTTTGGAGATTCTGAGTTGGTTATCAAACAAACCACCAGGGCATATCATACCAAAGAATTGCATTTGCTGCCCTATCATCGGCAAGTTATCGAGATAGCCATGGAGTTTGAAGAAATAACCTTCATCCACATCCCTCAAGGTAGGAATGACTTTGCTGATGCATTGGCAACATTGGCCTCCTTGATCCACATATCTGATAGGATGGGAATTCCCAACATCAAATTTGCAAGCCAAAAGACCCCATCATATGGGAATTATATTGGAGAAGTATCAGATGAAATACCTCCCATCAAACAGCCTTGGTACCAAGATATAAAAGAATATATGCGAGATGGATCTTCGACTGCCGGGGTAAGTCAAGCTGAAAGAAAGCAGATTCATAAGATGGCTATGAAATTCTATTTGAGCGGAGATGTGCTTTATAAAAAGGATGCTGGAATAGGCCTTTTAAGATGCCTGGATAAGGATAAAGCCCAAAGACTGATGGATGAAGTCCACGGTGGAGTCTGTGGTCCACACATGAGCGCAGTCCTTTACTTGCTAGAAAAATATTGAGAACAGGGCATTACTGGATCTCTCTTAAAGCTGACTGTTATGATCACGTCAGAAGATGCTACCAATGCCAAGTCCATAGAAATGCCATCCACGCTCCTCCGAACGAACTGCACAATATGAGTTCGTCATGGCCCTTTCCCATGTGGGGAATGGACCAAAGCCAATAATTGTCATCGATTCATCTTCACCATGATTCATTACTTCACCAAATGAGTTGAAGCTGCCTCTGTTCCCAAAGTCACCAGAGAGGTAATCATTAGTTTCATCAGAAACAATGTAATATGTCGATATAGACAACCAGAGTTGATCGTGTCCGACAATGGCTAGAATCTAAACAACCAGATGATGAAAGAATTATGCAACAAGTTTCAGATCAAGCATCTCAATTCTGTCATCTATCGTCCCAAGATGAATGGTGCCGTCGAAGCGGCCAACAAGAATATCAAGAAAATCATGCAAAAAATGTCCACCAATCACAAGGGATGGCCTGATCTATTGCCTCTGACTCTACTAGCATATAGAATGTCAATATGTACTTCTACTGGGGTTACCCCCTACTCATTAGTCTATGGCATGGAAGCAGTACTCCCCATAGAAGTAGAAATGGAGTCATTGAGGGTGTTAATAGATGCTTAGATGGAAGAAGACCAGTGGTTGCAAGAGCGATACCACCAGTTATCCCTGATAGAAGAAAAAAGGGCTACAACAATATTTCACGGGCAATTATATCAGCAAAGAATTGCTTGGTCATACAACAAGAAAGTTTGACTCCGACAATTCAAAGAAAATGACTTGGTATTGAAGAAAGTCCTTGCCAATCAAGATGAAGCCAAAGGAAAGATTGCCCCTAATTGGGAAGGCCCTTTCATTTTCAAAGACGTGTTAACAAGAGTAGCCATTAGATTGCAAGAAATGGATGGGAAAGAATTTTCCCAGCTCATCAATTCAGACACCGTGAAGAGGTACTATGTCTAAGTCACCTGCAAGCCATCATCTTAGTCCTGAAAAAAAGAAAAGAAAGAAAAAAGAACAAATCAATTCAGGTTTTCACTAGAAGCATGAACTACAAATGATCTGATCTCCCCAATCTATAGGAGTACGTAGGCAGCCAGCTATGGTGCGGTCAAACCAAATAAAAAAATCCAAAAATCCATCAAATCGATCTTAAACCCTAATAAACACTTTTCAATCGTTCAGGCCAAGCCTGAACTACGAATGACCTAATCTCCCCAATCCACGGGAGTACATAGGCAGCCATTTATAGTGCGGTCTAACCTTCAAGAAAAAAACACAAATAAAACCCAATTGTAAACCAGTCCCAAGACACCAAAAGCCATATAAAATCCAAATACTATCAAACCTCCCTGATCAATTGGACCTTCTGAGGTACTCTCTAACATCTCAATGTCAATTCATCAAGGAAACGTTCATGATACATCAAGACAACAAGTCATATAAAAAGTGGTAATCATTCAGCAATGACAATATATATCCAAAAGGGAAGTGAATCAAAATATATTTCTCTACCATATAATACTGTTTAGTATATACAATGTATCCTGTACATGATAAAAATGGCTGACCTAGTCTATGCAGGAAAATAAAAACTAGTCTATAAACCCGCTGATAAAAGGGATAGCAAGTCCAACATGACATCCCTCTCAGGAGATGGAGGTGCATCTGTAAGCTCCTGCCCTAAGGTTTCCATATGATCTAGAAGATCCACAGCCATCTGCATAGTACTACCATGATCATCTATCAATGCACTCATATCTGCAACAATGCTATGTGTATAGGACCTAAGTGTAGTACTATCAGCGATGTAAACATCCCGGGTATCTAGAGCCTCATCTCGTTCAGCAAAAGCGGCATCCCGTGCAACTAAAGCCTCATCTCTCTTAATAAAAGTTGCGTCCCGAGTGGCTCGAGCATCGTCCCTATCAATAAAAGTAGCATCCTTTCCAAAAAGAGCTGTCAACATCAGTGATCTTGCTTGATCCCTCTCAAAGGTCATCCGAGCTAACGAATCTATAAGAGATGGATCCATCGCAGTAGGAGTGCTCGGGGTGTCACTAACCAAAGCTGCTGTCAAACCAGCAAACAACTCGTCCTCGGTGGGAGAATCAGGGTCCTCCATAGGCTCATCCTCATCAGAATCAATACTCGGCTCTGAGTGAGCAACTGCAGCCAATGCAATGTCTGCCTCCAACCATGCAGAATACTCTAGAGAACGACTTGGATGACTAGTTAAAAAATCAGCCCTCTCACGACGAGTCTAACAATCATAAATCTTGGTCAAATCCTTTGCTAACAAAGACAAAACTGATAGTCGCTGATCCTAAGCCCCCTCAAAGTGGTGAATATCCTGAAACTGATCAAACTATCCCATGACAGCCAGTGGATGATATGTGGTCACTTTTCTCAAACCAGCCAGGGATAAATAATCTATGCCAACTGTATGAGTAATGAAGCTGTAAGTCCTGAGCATGATAAGATCGCAAATGGATGCTCAATCACCCTCAAAAAGGCCAACCAAGATGCTGCATCTGTACACTCAGCCGGCTGAAAAGAGTAGGAAATGGCTATCTCAAAAAACAGTACCCATGATGTCTAAAAGTGCCGATCGGTCTCAAGTGTGTCATGAACCACACGTATAAGAAAATGGCACTACCCCTGAAAAACCCCATAGGATGGGTATGGCAGAATGTAGCCGACCTCAAGTTCTCTGCCAGTATCATGGGCAGGATGGTACCACCCTATCTAAAAGTACGAACAACTGTGATCTGGCCGGTATCTAGACTTGTCCGAGGGTATGACTTATCAGAAAGATACCCCCAACATCTATATCAGGTATGTTTTACATTACAAACGGTTGGCGACAACTCCAGTGTGGCATTAGGAAAGAGCCGATGATGAAAGTCGTTAAAAACTATTTCAACGAGGGTCAAATTGTTTGATATTATGAACCATTGGCGAAAACTCCAGCATAGCATTGGAAAAGATCCGATGATGAAAATCGTGGAAAACTATACTTCTCGAGGAGAACAGATGATGGAATCTGTTATACAAATCCCCAGTCGAGGCTTCAAATCTCTTAAACCGATCATTGTAAACTACCGTTCGATTAGGCATCGAGGAGGTTTGGTGATGGTCAATTCTGCAAACTACTGTTCGAGTAGGAATCAAATCAGTTCAATCGACCGTTGTAAACTACCGTTCGAGTAGGCACCGAGGAGGTTTGGTGATGGTCAAACTCTGCAAACTACCATTCGAGTAGGAGTCAAATCAGTTCAATCGACCATTGTAAACTACCGTTCGAGTAGGCATCGAGGAGGTTCGGTAATGGTTAAATTTTATAAGCTACCGTTCGAGTAGGCATCAAAGCAGTTTAGTCGACCGTTGTAAACTACCATTCGGGTAGGCATCGAAGAGTTTTGATGATGGTCAAATAGTTGTCAACTATTATTCGAATAGATAGTGAGAATTCTATTCCCGACAAAAATGTTGGCATCAACCGGACAACAATCCAAACCGTTAGCGACAACCACAACGTAGCGTCGGGAAAGATCCGATAATGTAAACTGGTGTAAGCTATCATCAGGATAGGCATTAGGAATCCCTAATGAGGTCAATCGTCATAAGAGGAACATCCCCAATGGAGGAAAAGTCAGAAAACGTATCTGAAGATAAAGAATGTTTGTGACAGCCCCAACGTCAAATTTAGAGAGGTCCAGCAGTATCAGCCATAGAAAAATCTCCCCAGTAGGGATCCTGAAAACATCTCTACAACATTTCATAGAATCAGTCTTGGTAGCACCGATGGACATTGTAAACTATTGACTTCAACCCAATGTAACATCGGGAAAGATCCGGTGATGAAACTTTGCAAAATACCTTTCGAGTAGGCATAAAGAGAGTTCAGTGAAAGCCATCATGGACAACTCCATCCCCATCATAAGTGGCGGGAGCAGTCAGTGATAGAATATCGTGGCAACTAACACTGCAGATGCATATAGCAGAACATATTATATCATTCATTGCATTACATTTGCATGTATCATATTTTAAGTGTCTAACAATCTTTATCATGCTCATTCCATTGCATTGCATGAACATGATAAAGAGGGGCAGCTGACACTCAAAATTTTGCATTCCTGTTACTAACCATGCAGGAGGCCAAAACTGTCTTTTGAACCCCAGTGACAACCCCGGGAGATAAAATCCAACCTCGCGACAACCCTGGAGATCAAGCCAAACCCCGACGACTGACCCGCGACTACTGCAGGTGGACCCCCGACTCCCTGGTCTATAAAAAAGACACCCCACTAGTCATAAAAAGAGAAAAAAAAAAAAGAAAATAAGAGCAAATTCCGCCCATTTCAGCTCTTAACCCTACCTACAGTGCTCCAAACTTCAATTTTACTCTTCCAAAACACTTGTATATGTATATATACTAACATATCAAGTTTTTACCGATGAAAACAGAGTTTTCAAGCCTCAAAAGTGGTTTAAAGCCTTTAGCGCTATACACTTTGAGATTTCTTGTGATCTGCAGTTTTTTACTACTTTAACATATATATATATATATATATATATATATATATATATTTATAGCTTCTAGTTTCGCCTGGTTTCAAATATGTGGCCTTTCTGGCTTTAAATTATGTATATATAAGTATATATATATACATTTATAAGTGCTATTTCGGCCTGTGGCTTTTATCACTTTAGTATATATATATATATATATATATATTTACATTAACTCATTTATGCCTGGATTATAAATCTGTGGCTTTTTACTACTCTATATATATATATTTATACTAACTCGTTTGGTCTGGATTGCTAATTTGTAGCTTTTTCAGCTTCAATATATATAAGCATATATATATATATATATATATATATATATATACATTGATCAGTCACGCCTGGATTGGAAATCCGTGGCTCTTTCCAGTTTTAATATATATATATATATATATATATGTAATATATATTATGTATTTAATGTGGTTAAATATCTATTTTAACTATTTATTTGATGTAAATCTGGGCTAATGTAAAGTTTATTGATTAGATTTATCTAAATCTAGCCATATCTAACTTTTAACCGGTTCAAAAGTTGTAAAACTGGAACCGTTGAGCTAGAATGGCTAAGATTTATTTAAATCTAATTTTTTTTTCTAGTTTTGTAAATATTAAAGCAAGTACGTGACCCTATATCCGTATTTAGAGGGAACGAGAAGCTTTGGCTACGCTCATGCAAGGATTTCACTGATGAATTCTTTGTCTTGTGACGTCTAGATTTTAATTTGCATTTTATTTCAATATCTCTGCTGTGCAGGCTTTTTGATAATATTTTGTGAGCCTAGGAATCACGGGATCTATGATTAATCACATGGATCTGGATCCGATTCCCACGATGGACAAATCTGAGTTGTAAATACAGTTTGCAGGCCTTTTGTAAATGTAAATCAGAGGGACCTTAAAGCAGTTATCCAGATTTAAGGTCTCAACATAGTAAATTGTGGTTGTGGTGCTCGGATCACTTCGATGGCTTTCATGCCCATAAGAGGTCCAACACTTTTGTAGATATTTATTTATGCTTTGTATCTCCCATAAAATCCAAATCAAGTCGAATACAGAATAAAATGGAAGTATCAAAAGGCTTCAATTCTTATGTTAGCGAAAGGGTTTGAAAATCATCTTTCAAAACATCACTTTCATATGTTGTCTAAGAATGGATTTTTCATTAAATCAAACCCTTCGTATATAGGTCCAACGAAGCCATCACTACTTTCAAATAAAGCACTTTAAGCCTAATTAAACACACACACACACATTGCAAATAAATTAGGGAAATTAAAAAGACGCGGTAACCGTGTTTTACAAAAGTCGGGGGGTGCCTAACACCTTTCCCTCGCTTAATCAAGCCCCCGAACTCTATGAATCTCGATTTTCAAGGCCAAGTTAAACAGAGTCCAACAATTAGGCCTACTTGCAAAACTTTTCAAATCAAAATTTGGTTGAGTTGGTACAACCATTTCAAACATACCAACTGGCGACTCTGTAAAATCAAACTTTTCAAATCGTCGACATTATATGTTGAATTTTTCCTGAAAATTCACCTTTCAGATCAAACAAATCAAATAGAGGGCATAAAGGGTAGAAACACATAGCAAAATGGATCCTAAATATTTTTCCCGACGTCGACAGTTTTCATGGCTATATTTTAATTGCCCCAGGTAATTTGGCTACCATTGTGGGCTTGATTTACTACTTACATATGATGTTTTTCTATTTTGGGTTGGTGTGCTACTAAATGGCCACCTAGTCATGCCTATGTGCATGCCCATAGTCCAGTTTACAAGGGAGACTCTGGCAAAAAAAATTCACGAGTCTAGGCATTTAATGTGCATACATATTTAACTCTACTTGGATGTATGTTAAAATAATGCAAGTTTACATGTATAAACCATGCATGATGTGATGATCTAAATTTAATTGGTTTAATATTAAAACATACCTCAATCCTTTCTGAGGTGATTTGGAGTTTCTTTTCAAACATGGATTCTGATAGGCCGGTCAGCTCTATCTCCCGTAGGGTTTCTTCTAGTGTTTGGAGGATAGCTTCGGACATTTCCTTGCCCCGCTCTACTCGACAGGTGCGTCGGTTAACAGAGTCGGTGATTCGTCCTATTGAAGTTGACAGGATGGGAGTTCCAGAGGAGGAGGAGGATGTTCCTATTGCAGATTCAACTCCTTCTTCTTCTACCTAACGCCGGGATCTTCCTGACATACATGTGACTGTTCCTGATCTTTTAGGCGATTTGGGTCTTCATCCATCAATTTATCTCTATGCGAATGATGTATTGGGGATTTTTATATTTAAACTGCTTCTTGTTCCATTTTTGGGAATGATTAAACCTTAGTTTGAATGGTATGCAGATTCCTGGATTTACTCAGCCGATGGGGAACTGGTTTAGCATCCATTCCTTGTATTAGACTCTTCATCCCGAGTACCAGACCCTCATGCATTCATGGGGTTTCGAGGATTTCTTTTCGATTGCACCACGACGTTGTCCATGGGGATATTTAAGAGCTTTTTCTAAGAAATAATTTCATCAGAGTCAGTCACTCCATTTGCTGGATTGTGAGGTGGTGATGACGCTGATGGATTGGCGATACATCACAGGCTTAGAGTTTACTAGAGAGAGGGTGCCCTTGGTGGCGAACATTTCCCCTGCTGATAACTGATCTATTCTAGGAGTTTTCCTTCGGCCCTTAAGGGTTAGACCGTCCGTTCACGTCCCTTGAGCATTGATGCTTTTAGTGGAGCTTTATCAGAGCCTATCCCTGCTGATCCGAGGGAGAGAGATCGCATTATGCGGCGCTTATTTTTGACTATTATTAGGGGTTGTTTCATTGCAGATAACTCCTTGACTGTCTCTTTTGCCTCGGTCGACGCTCTTCGCGAGGTGGATCGCATATGGGGACCCTTTATCTTTACATATTTCCTTCGCAGGATGCGTCTACGCTCAGAGGGAGTGACAGATGCTTGGTTGGGCTTCTATCCCTTTTTACTGGTGAGTGACTTTCAATTATTTTCCAATTTCCCTCGTTCGGGTTGTCAATTTCATAACTGACTTGATTTAATCTTTGAATTTTTTAGTTCTGGGATAATGAGAGGCTCCCTTGCTTGCCCCCTATCACCACTTTTGGCTTGGAGACATATCTACTGGGACACCAGTGGCATCATTCTACTTTGCCAGAGATCCCTGTGGCATAGGGATTTACTCACAGTCGCCTTAAGCTGGAGTTGTTGACTGTTGACGATGTGACATGGGTTCCATATACCCCAGATCATCTTACAGTGGGCTTTGAGGATGGTTTCCCGACAGGAGTGGAGTATGCCTTATCTACCCGCCAGATTCCTTTTCTGACTGATGGAGGTTAGGAGCTCTACTTGGGAGAGTGAGTGTCGATGCCGGGAAAAATTAATCCATCTTCCTAGGTGTTTCTTACCCTTTATGTTTTCTATGTGGTTTATCTTGTTTTAAGGGTGATATTTTAGGAAGAGACCAACATAAAATGTCGACGATTTGAAAAGATTGATTTTATTGGTCCGAATTAGAAAGAGCCTGTGACGCCCCCAAATCCACGTTCCTTCGAAACCTCGGATTCGGTGCAGTCACGATACTATTATCGCCAAATTATTATATCTTTTATTCATTACTAAAAGAATACATCTTTACTTATTACAATTTAGAATATAAATTCTATTTATATCCAAGATCTCATCTTTACATCATGTTCGATGTTACTAAAATGCGGAATAATTTAAAATTTTCAATATCCTTTGAATAAAAATCTTTTTATTGATTCCATAACTTTGATACCAATTACAAATCTTGAATCAACTATATAATATGATTGCTTCTTATCTGAGTTATCGTATAAACATTTACAACTCAACTCGATATCCTCTATGTATTAATTAATACATTCTTACAATACAACAAGTATTAAACAGTGTAAGCAACTATCGAGTACATCATCTAGAATCTAAACATGGTCCAGACAATAATCTAAGTAGTATTCTTCAATGCGATACTATCTATCTTTATCAATCAAGAAGCACGAAATCTTTACCGTGAATCCTTAACCTACAAAAGTGGTTATTTGCAAGAGTGAGCTCGACAGCTCAGCAGTTCTAACAGTCCTCATGCATCACATAGCATATAACATCATACTCAGTTCATGCATTTATAAACAGTTTATATTTACTACGCATGTTACTTTTCACATAACAAGTATATCATCAAGGATCAACTTTCAATCTCATTTATATCTCATATACAGTTCATATATAAGTTCACATTATCACAGCATAATATACTTCAACTAACAGTTATTGAATTCATATATCAAATAGGAACTGAAAGACTTGCCTGATTCGTAGTTTAACAACTACGACTTAACTGCTTAAGATATTTGCGCTTCGTGTAACCCTACACAGTTATATTAACCATAGAGGTCACACTCATCAGTTATATGTATCCACACATTCTCAATGTAATAATAAATGTTACATTGTTGTCTAACTTGGTTCTTAGAACCTTCGTTTCACTTTTTTATCATGTTCTTAGAATAACTATGTAAGTATACGTATACTTTAACCATACGTACTTACTAACATTCTTCATATACACATACCTGTCTACCACTAATCTATTTACATATAGCTAGTGTAATCCATCTTTTGAGTTAATCATTCTCATATATCATTACTAACACATAAGACCATATCAAAGCAAATATACTCTATTAATTGTCGAAATCGAATTCAAGTATTAGCATAAGGTCCTACATAGTATGTATACACATTAAAGGATACTTTCATGCTCGTTTAACCTTTTCACGTTCAATTTACATGATATAGGTTCTAAGTTAATACCCGTAAAAACTTAAGTCCATTCAAGGCTATAAAGTCATAAAGTCTAGCATGCTCGCTTTTAAACACATAAGGTAATCATATAACCTATGTTAGGCATGCTCATGAATATTCATATTTCATACATGTAGCTATCATTGTTATTAGTTTGAAAACATGCTTCGTTTATCACTTTAAAACATGCTTGAACTCATGCTTGGTTAGTTGTCAATATATCCAATCACATACGAATCATATTTAGAGACGTAATAAACACAAACATGGCATCTTAAATCTTTAGAATCTAGTTACTCATACTTAATGCAACTTGATTTGAAAACATATTCAAGTTCGCCTTTGAAATCATTTTAAACTTGAACGATACAATTCGACACATACAAGATAACTTTAAAGTTCTTATCATTTGTAGTTAAAGTATGTTAACATCTTCACAAGATCAGAATGTTCACGTCTCACGTATGTGTCAACGTTCATATTTAAAACTATAAGTTTTATTTTAAAACTATAAGTTTTTCTTTAAAACATACGCTTTCCATTTCATGATATACATTATAACATTGTTAAAATCATGCATGTTGTATCAAAGTTTGCATGTTGTTTATGTTCACATGTTTGCTCTAAGTGGTAACAACCAATCTAGAAGAAACAGACTGCAACAGAAAACAAGATTCCAGAATCTGGAACCGGCGCAGCTCCCCAGTTCAAAACTGGCGCAGCTGCGCAGGGCCTTGGCCAACTTAACGTCTGGTACCGGCGCAGCTGCGCCGCTGGCCAGTATAAAACTGGCGTAGCTGCGCAGGTGGCCGGCCAGAAACAGAGCAGCCTTCTGCTCGGCAATTCTACAGACCCATCTCAGAAATTTCCTACGAAATTCATTCCAGACAAGCTACTAGCCATACTAACATATATATTAGCCCACATATCAACTAACAAATAATTCTTGATCACATTATCATGAATTTCATACTAAATTCAAGAATTAGAAATTCTCAGAAAACAAAGATGAAGAACAAGAAATTAAGTGTTATACCTCAGTAAATCTTGAAATGAGTTTACTGCTATATCAAACTTCCTCTATTCACAGACTCCTTGCTAATATAATGCATTACCTCTATATTTTATACTTATTAGAGTTTCTCAGCAAATGAAATGAAGGAGGAGGAAGCCTTATTTATAGAGTCTTGAATACACAGACAATGTTACTGCCTCCCAAATCAAACAAATGGAATAAAGGATTACATGATGGTTCATGGATAGTGGTTGAGAGTGGGTGAAATACATCATGAACTCCTCACCCCTTGCAATCATTAGCTAGTTTTGTTGCTGAGTTTGAGAGAAATAGGCATAGCTCCTAGCCATTCACGTGAAGGAGAAGTTGGGCACTAAAATTATGGGACAAGAAATTTATAACTCAGCATTACCAACATATAAATACCTAATATTAATACTTAGGCTATATATATTTATTCCATATATATTTAAGTTGTACACATTCCATTTTATATAACTTAAGTTATAAATTAATGTGTCACAATGTAGTCCCAATAATACTATCGTGTAGTAAATTTTAACTTGCGCATATATAAATTCATGTACATTTTATCCTACCGGATATAATTCTATCGGGTATTACTTATTATTATAACGGTTATTACTACAGTTATAATATCCTATAGAAACCATTATCAATTAACAATTGCTATATGTTAATAGGGTATTCCTTAACGTCTACCCGCACCTATCATGTTACATAAGCAATAATATTATGTAACTCTCTTAATGCAACCAATCATACTATATAATATATACATATAATATAGCTATATTAAAGCGTCACACTACATTATATACATATTTCATATAACTCTATCACCTTACTATATAGCTTATATAGTCACGTCGCACTTTACACTTCGTATAACATATAGTTAACTATCATACGTTATATATTTTAATATCGCATGCTTGCACATTAATAAATTACTTATTTTATTAATTAATAATAATATTAATTAATCTATTTCTCATTAATCAATGGAATTATAATTTCCATAACAATTAATTAACATTTATATAGTTAATTTTCACAATAAATATAAATCTTATTATATTTATAACAAATATACTTATTATCATGCTATCACTCGCAATAATAATAATTCAACATATTATTATAATAACAATTAATATAGATTAATTGTTTAATTATCAATTCTTTCATCCTTGAATTAATCAATTCATTACCGAATCTATTATCGTGCCACACAAGGCATTTCTCACAAGCTTAATCTCAAGCTTATTATTATTCTCATCACTTACTACTTATAACATGTTCAATATAATTAGAGCTATTAAATCACAAGGTTCACATATAAATATTTTACAAATCGAATATTCAAATATTATATATAACCTTTACGGAAATATAATAACTCAAGCTATTAAAATGTTAAATTACTTCAATTAATTATACTTATAATAAGTATAACCTTTACGCTTATAATAATTAATATATACTCTAATAATTATTCAAATAATAATATTTATGATCAAATAATAACTTAAGTTATTTAATATATTAAAATAACTTAGTTTCCATTCATTAATAAACTCCCTTGAAAATACATTTAACATTATGTATTTAGCCATATCATAAAACATTATGTTTTCTCCAAGTAAAGATATTCATTATTAAAAAAAATACTTTATTTATTTACTCAAGATATTATAATATAATATAATATCGAATAATTACATGTACAACACATGTACATATATTATATATAGAAAATAGATAGTGAGTTTATTTTCTATTATAATAAATTATTTCTATCAATTTATTTACATATAGCAAATATGTTTGAATATATTTACCATATTAATTCATCATACCTATTACCTCATACAAAAACATATAAGGTAATATTATTATTCAAAAATAACATTTTCTCCTTTATTAAAATAATTCAATATTAGAATTTATTTTAATATCCTTTATTAGAATTATATATATAATAATCATTCTCTTTCTTTTCTATAAATTGTCCTTAAAATAATTTCTTCAAATATTAAATCTTCATTTAAAATATAATGATTTCAATCTCTCTTTAATAACGTATATATATATATTTATTAACGTTATTCGCACGTCAAACTTTCTCACATATTACCACTCTAAGTAATATATATAAAAAGTATCAACTATAACTACATATTCAACACACATATTAATTTACTCCTTTACTTAAGTAAATTAAACACTGTACTATATCATCATAGTTAATTAAAGTTCAATACTCTCATTATATTATTCCATAATATAACTCACAACTTATATTAACTAATATTTATTCTTATTAGTTAATTCCTTTAACTAACTCATGCTTCACTATCCAAACCTATTCACGGATAGCTTAAGTGCTATTAATAACCTATATTATAAACATACTAGTTATTAATACACATACACAAGAATATGGTGATTATACATTAAGGATATTTAATGTCACCAACTTACTATGATAAAATAATTCTATAAATTATTTAATATCGATAAGAATTTATCCACTTCCTTTATCTCAACTGAATCGTCTCTACGCTAAGTAACAAATATATATTAATAGTATATTTATAAATCACAAAACACATATTACATAGTCCATATTACCCTATGTAATATAATACCACATACCTCATATCTCATATATATACTCTTATTCGAACCCATCTCACGGTTTAAGAATTTTATTTATTAAATCCTTATTTAATAATATCTAAAAATTCGGGTTCTTACAGAGCTGCCAGTTGGTATGAGTTAAATGGTTGTACCAACTCAACCGAGTTTTGAAAGATTTTGCAATATGGCCCAATATTGGACTCTGTCTAATTGGTCTTGGAAACCGAGATTCATAGAGTTCGGGGGCTTACTTAAGCGGGTGGAGGTGTTAGGCACCCCCCGACTTCCGTGAAACATGGTTACCGCATCTTTTCATTCCCTAATCATTATGTATGTGTGTGTGTATTGCAGTTACTTGGGCCTTAGTGCTTTATTTGAAAGTAGTGTTGTGCTTCGTTGGACCTATATACAAAGGGTTTGATTTATTGAAAAGTCAATTTTTAGATAAGAATATGAAAGTTATGTTTTGAAAAGTGGTTTTGAAACCCTTTCACTCACATAGGATTTGAAGCCCTTTGATACTTTCAGTTTATTCCATATTCGACTCATTTTGATTTTATTCTCGAGATGCGAAGCATCTTCGACATTATAATATATATATATATATATATATATATATATATATATATATATATATATATATATATATATATATATAAGTATCGGGCTCCTTATGGATATAAAATGTAATAGACGAGATTTTTTTTGTGTGTGATTCTGGGGACAGAATCCTTTTAAGGGGGGAAGATTGTAACGATTGAGATTTTATATTTAATTTTAAATATTTATTGAATTAAATAAATATTTTATGTGATTTATTTATTGAGTTAAATAAATAAATTATGTGATTTATGGAGTTATTTAATTAAGGGTATATATTAATTAAATGAATGTGCAATATTTAATTTAATTAATGTATATTAATTTTATTTTTAGTTCTAATTTAATTGAGAGAATTAAATTAGATGTGATGAAGTGTTACATGAATTATAATTAGCGAGTAATTATAATTATGTGACAAATTTTATGTAATTAATTGATATTAGATTTTAATTGATTAAATTAGTTGATTAATATTTAATTGATTAAAATATGACATTAAAGTATGTGTTAAATGATTTGTTAAAATAAAAAGGAAAATTTTTTTAAATGATTTTTACCAAACAAGGCCCTTGCTTTTGTTTTAAAAATTGTTGCCAAACAGGGCCCTTACACTAGCTTAAACCTAATTTACCTAAACCATGCCTAAGTAAGTAAAACTAGTTTCTAATTTTCTTGTAGCCAAATAAGCCAAGTTGGCTTTTGAATTTTGTAACTTACATAATAAATGTATTTATTATATATATTAAGTAATTAGAAGTTACATAAATATCATTAGTATACGTATATTATATCAGTTATAATATATCTAAACTACGTTAGTTCTTCCTAAGTCTAAACTAAGAACTAAGAAGAAAAGAGAGCAGAGAAAAGGAAGAGCAGAAAAAAGAAAAGAGGAAGAAGAATTGTTAGAATTGAACTCACATCGCTTTCTCTTTCAATCTATTAACAAAAGGTATTATCTATAATCTCTAATTATTATAGAACTCAATTCATATGTTTCATGTATTTTATTCTCTGTCAAAAGTTAAGTTTTCATGAAGTTGTATAATTGTGACTATGTATATATGATGTTCATAGGTTTTCATATATAATTGTGTTCATATCATGTCTATATGTGATGATATGCTTAATTAGTTGTTTAATTCATGAATATATATATATATATGATATAATGGAGAATTTATATTTTTCAAAAGTCACAGTGAAGTGTCTAGGAAAAATAAAGTTTCTCATAGAAATCAAAATATATGTTGATTGTTGATTTTTGTATAAATTAATTGTGGAATATGTTATTATGTTTAGAAATTAGTTGATTGGGATTGGAATTGTGAGAATTGGTTTTAAAACAAATTTGCAGTGTTCAATTTCATCTAGAACACTGACATTGTTATTTTTTTTTTTAAATTTTTATAAAAATTAAGCGTTGTAATTTTGCTAATTGATGTATTAGTGTGTTCAAAATATGTTAGAAGCTTTGCACTTTGTTTCTGTAAAGTTTTATATGAAAATTATTGGCTGAATTGAGAATTCATTGTAGAGAATTAAGCCAAATTGGCTTTTCTCTGCACTATTCGCGAAGCTGCTCTGTTTCTGTCCGCTGCCGGCGCAGCTGCGTAGGCAGTAAGGGTAGAAGCGGCGCAGCTGCGCCGCTGGGTTTTCGCAGGTTTGGCCCCTGCGCAGCTGCGCCGGTGTCAAGGCTAAAGGTGGCGCAGCTGCGCCGTGTTTTGGGCAGTGGCAGTGACTTTAGTTTTTGTGTAGTGTTAATTCTAAGCTTAGTTTAATTATTCTATGACAAGGAGCATGTATCTAGCTGCTATAACATGTGTTATAATTTGAGAAAAAAGAAATTTTGAAAAACTAATATGGTATTTAAATTATAAACTATAATTGTTTAATTGTACAATAAGTTACTTAATTATAATTTTATTAATTATAATTAAGAGTAAATATTTAATTTAAATTATAATTTTTGTGAAATTATAATGTATAGAAGTTGATTTATTTTAATCAATTAGATGTTAAATTAAATTATAATTTATGCATGTATAATTATGGATTATAAATTGATAATTTCATGATTAATTATAATTTGTGTAATTAAATGCATGATGTGGTTTAATTGATTATAATTTAAATGGTAATTATAATTAAAGTAATTATAATTTGGTTAAGTGTTTGAATTATAATTGTTTAATTATAATTTAGTTAAATACATAATTAATTTAATTAACTATGTGATAGTTGATTATTATTATTAGAGTGAGTTAACCATGAGGGTTAACCACTTATGTGAATTAGTTACGTGTTAACTAATTTAGGTTATTGTGATTGAATATATATGTGTAGGAAGTATTAAAGTACGTGAATTGTGTTAAGTAGCTTGCGCTTGAGGCAAGTCTTCTAAACCCTAAACTCGTTAATTTTATGCAAGTCTTCTAACCCTAAACTTGTTAATTCTATACAATTTCTTTAAGTTCATATATTCATTGTTGAGAATGTCCTTTCCATTTCTGTATTGGACAATTGTTTATTTAATTTAAATGATATTAACTTATTGTTCAACTAAGATCTATGTTATTATTTTAAATGCTTTAAGTTTACTTCTAAAGTATATGTTAATTCATAATTCTTTTATTTATAGATTATTGAAAGTCGATTCAACTAATCCTTAGTTGATGAACGTGAATTCTAAATTACCTTGTAAGCTTATCCAAACCAAACTTTCTTTGGTGCGGACTCGAATTCAAATTATTGAGTTGAACAACCTTATTTACTAGGGGAGGTTACTACGCATAGCGTTAAGATGTTTGTGCACAATACATGGTACAAAGGGCTGATCCCCCTAAGTACGAGTTAAGGTCCATAGTTTTATTGACTGTTAAAGGTTTAAATAGA
Organism: Panax stipuleanatus; assembly: GCA_020205555.1. Lineage (NCBI taxonomy): Eukaryota > Viridiplantae > Streptophyta > Magnoliopsida > Apiales > Araliaceae > Panax > Panax stipuleanatus. The sequence continues at coordinate 17,946,327 of CM035119.1, read as the reverse complement.
AATATTTATAACCTAGGATAAGAGTTCAAAGGTCTTATGACCCTCAGATAAATTCTATATTCAAATTTTAATGTTGATAGAGAATTATTATTCAATTCTTTATTATTGAAGCAAGCTAAGTTGTTCAGATTCTTTTAAATATATCCTTTCATGTCTATGTTATTGTTAAACTCCAGTGAGCTGTGGTTTGCTCACTCTTGCATTAAATAACAATTTCAGTTAAGGTTGATAACGCTGATGCTCCGTCTACGAGTAAGGGCAAGGGAAAGCAAAGCAAGTGAAGACTTGTTTTTTTTATTATTATATTGAGAATGATTGTAATAAGACTTGAATGTTATGTTTTTGTTTCCGCACTTTATTATATTCATGTCAGGGTTAGAGTAAACCGGGAATATCTTGAAAAGGTTGTAACCCTTGTTTTAAGGGAGATTTATCTATTCTAATTTAAGTTGTAGTTTATTTTACATTATTCATTGGGTAGATGTATGTTATATTAGAAAGTGAACACCAAATCATGTGGAAACGAAGTACCCGGATTTTGGGGTGTCACAGGTTGGTATCAAAGCTGTAGGTTATGAAACCTTAGGTGGGGAAAAACCTTAGGTAGTAGCCTTATGGTAAGATCGAAAAGATAGTGATGCTAGGTAAAGATAATAAACTACCTTATGTGCCTATGTGTTTACATTATAGTATTCGAAGAGTGACGATTCGTTATCACGTAATAATGAACTTTAAAATTCTTTTGTCAGGATGTTGAACGTGGGAGAACCTAGTCAGGCTAGAGAGGATGTACCTCAGGTGCCTAGAGAGGAAGAGCCCCGTGACATACATGTTGTCTGGGAGCAGCTGGTTAGGAGAGAGCCATCTCCAGTGATCACCGTAGCTGGTCGGGAACGTGAGCTGACACCTATTCCAGAGGATGAGAACGAGGACGAGTCTGAAGAGGATCCCGAAGAGGAATTCCCACCTCACTCTACTAGTGCTGAGATGTACGAGGCAGTCTCCGATAGCAATGTAGAACTTCATGGACGAATAGGAGATCTTGAGGAGACTATTCAGCAGCGTGATGAGACTATCGAAGAGATGGATAGTGCACTAGGAGATGCACAGTGGAACCTGATACATATGGAGGTCGAAAGAGATGCTGCTCATTTTGAATTGGCAAAGCTGAAGCAAGACATCCAGGAGGAGTCGAGGAAGTGTGCCAGAGCTGAGGAGTCAAGCTTGAGGGCTAATCAACGAGCCGATCGAGCTGAAGGTGAAGCTGAAGCCAAGAGAGCCAAGCTGAGGGAAACAAAATATGCTTTTTATACAGCGATAGAGAGAGCTCAGGACCGTATTTTCTACTACCCAACTCAGTTCCAAGGTTTACCGTGGTATGTGGTGGACCGAAGAACGGCATTTCGGGTAATGGAAGAGGAACGTAGAGAGGCTGTGCGACGTATTAATATGCCTAGGCAGTAGCAGCAGTAGCAATAATAGTAGTAGTAGCAGTAGCAGTAGTAGTAGAGCTTTTATTTATGTATTGCTTTTTGTATTAAATAATGTAAATTCCATAATTTGAGATAAGAATGGGATAAGTTAATAATATAATCCTGCAACTTTTTCAGTTTAGGAAGGATGATGTAAATGGCAGAAATACTATCTGATTGATGTTTTTAAACTACGACTAATGAATAAAAGAAGTCTATTGATGTGCTTGGTGTTCTATGTGAACTGAATTGTCTAGAACGTTCAAGTATGAACTGGAGTACTTAATAATTGAATAAAGGGTCTAATAATAATATTTTTTTAACAGAAAATGCCTCCTAGAAGAAGAGTAACACGTCAAAATCCCGAGGGTTCGACGAACAACAACAATAACGAGGGACCGAATCCCAATTCGGTTCAGCAGTTGGTGAATCTGTTGACAGGAGCTCTTGCGAATCAGCCGCAGGTGCAGGGTACTACTTTCAAGGAATTCAAGGCAGTAGGACCGCCTGAGTTCAAAGGATCGACTAACCCTATCGAAGCTCAGACATGGGTTATGGAAATGGAGAAGGTATTTGACGTGGCTAGGGTAGGAGAAGACCAAAAGACAATGTTCGCGGCTTTCATGTTGAAGTCGGATGCTAGCTTTTGGTGGCAGGCTAACAAGACTCGAGAGGGAGAGGGAGTCATCACGTGGGAACGTTTCAAGGAAATGTTCTACGAGATGTATTTTCCAGTGAGTTCGCAGGACCAGATGGAGGTCCAGTTCCTAGAACTTAAGCAAGGAGGGATGACGGTGTCTGAGTATGCCGCTAAGTTTAACGAGTTGGCCAGGTTCGCTACATACTAGGTCAGCACTGACGCTAGGAAAGCGAGAAGGTTTGAGCGGGGACTAAAGCCCTGGCTCTACAGCAAGGTTTCCATGTTTCAGGTAAATACCTTTGCAGCGGTGCTGGAGAAGGCCATACTTGCTGAGGGAGGAAGCGAAGCGGTGACGAAGTTCAACCAAGATAAGAAGAAGAAGAATGAGGTAGAAACCAAGTCTGGGGGTAGCAGCACTGTGAACCAGAAGAGGAAGTGGTTTGATAATACCTCTGCTGGGAGTCAGCAAGGAAGCCAGCAGAAGAGGAAGTTCGAAGCATGTGCTACATGCGGTAAGAATTACACTGGCGTGTGCATGAAGGGGAAGCGGGTGTGCTTCAACTGTGGTCAGGAAGGCCACATCGCGCCTAATTGCCCAAAACTGAAGAAGAGAGCTTGCTTTACATGTGGATCCAAAGATCACATTGCTCGCAACTGCCCAAAGAAGCTGACGGCAGGGTCAACAGGGAGCGGAGGGAATGGAAGCGGTAGTACCGTTACTATCGCTGCACCATTGCAAGCTGTTCGACCCACTGCACGGACATTCAATATGACGGTGCAGGATGCTGTGCAATCAAAAGATGTGGTGTCAGGTATTATTCCGGTCAATAGTATAAATGCATATGTATTATTTGATTCGGGTGCTACTTGCTCATTCATATCTGATGATTTTGCTAGAACCCTAGACTTACCTGTAGAGGAGTTAATTTACCCTTTGAACATAGAGATTGCGAATAGGGAGGTTATTCTTGTTAGGAGCGTTTATAAGAACTGTAGATTGGACATTAAGGGTCAGGAGCTTAGAGTAGATTTGATTCTGATAAAACTTGGGGAATTCGATGTCATACTAGGTATGGATTGGTTGTTCAACCATGGGGCGGTAATCGACTGTCAGAAGAAGTCGGTAAACCTTACGAATCCATCGAAGTTGGTGTTCTATGGTAGCAAATCACCTAGGCAAGCGAGTTGTCTGACGGTTATGCAAGCCAAGAAACTTCTGACGCAAGGCTGTGTAGGATATCTAGCCTACATAGTAGATTTGCGTAAGGAAAGCCCGAAGGTGGAGGAGATATCGGTAGTTAAGGAGTTTGTGGACGTTTTTCCAAGCGATTTGCCAGGACTTCCGCCAGATAGGGAGACAGAGTTCGTGATCGATCTAGCGCCAGGAACTGCTCCGATTTCGAAGGCTCCGTACCGAATGGCTCCAGTCGAGATGAAGGAACTGATGGTTCAACTGCAAGAACTGCTAGATAAGAAGTATATTCAACCGAGCCTTTCGCCGTGGGGAGCGCCTGTCTTATTCGTGAAGAAAAAGATGGGTTGATGAGTCTTTGCATTGATTATAGAGAGTTGAATAAAGTTACGATCAAGAATAGGTATCCTTTACCTAGGATCGATGACTTGTTTGATCAACTGAAGGGTGCGAAATACTTAAAAATTAATTTGAGAAGCGGGTATCATCAATTGAAGGTGAGGAAGGAAGATATACCGAAAAGAACTTTTAGAACTCGGTATGGTCATTACGAGTTCTTGGTGATGTTATTTGGTCTCACGAATTCCCCAGCTGCATTTATGGACCTAATGAACAGGGTGTTTAAGCCATTTCTGGACAAGTTCGTGGTAGTGTTCATAGATGACATCTTGGTTTATTCTAAGACCGAGGAGGAGCATGTTGAACACTTACGACTAACCTTAGAAGCACTAAGACGAGAGAAGCTTTACGCTAAATTCTCGAAATGCGAATTTTGGTTGGAACGTGTGCAATTCCTTGGCCACGTGACCGACAAGGATGGTATTTCGGTAGATCCGTCGAAAGTTGAGGCCGTAATTAGTTGGGAACAGCCGAAGACGTAGTCTGAAGTGAGAAGTTTCTTAGGATTGGCTGGTTATTACCGAAGATTTATTCAAGACTTTTCTAGAATCGCAACTCCGTTGACGAATTTAACTCGTAAAATAGTTAAGTTTGTTTGGACGGAGAAGTGTGAGGAGAGTTTTCAAGAGCTGAAGAAGAGGTTGAGTACTGCGCCTGTATTGTCTTTACCGGATAGTTCGGGGAATTTCGTAGTATATAGCGATGCCTCACATAAAGGATTAGGCTGTGTATTGATGCAGAGCCGTAAAGTCTTTGCCTATGCGTCACGTCAGCTGAAGGATTACGAGAAGGGGTATCCGACCCATGACCTAGAATTGGCGGCAGTAGTGTTTGCCCTAAAGATTTGGAGGCACTACTTATATGGAGAAAAGTGTGAAATATACACAGATCACAAGAGTCTGAAGTATATATTTACCCAGAAGGATTTGAACATGCGCCAAAGAAGGTGGTTGGAACTGATTAAAGACTACGATTGCGAGATACTTTACCATCCGGGTAAAGCTAACGTTGTTGCCGACGCATTGAGCAGAAAAGGTCTGGAGAAGCTGAACGTATTAACTGATCAGGATCGGTTAATAGAACAGATGGCTAGATTGGAGTTGGAAGTGAAGTTTCCGAAAGAATCGGATGAGATGTTGTTTCAAGTAACCACTGGTTCTACTTTAATAGACAAAGTGAAAGAAGCACAACTTCATGATGAAGAATGTGAAAAGATTCGGACGAGGTTAACTGATGGCAAAGAGTTCAAGTTCAAGGTCGATAATGAAGGACTGTTACGATTTGAAGGTAGAATCTGGGTACCGCCAGTACCAGAGGTCAAAGAGGAGATTTTGAGCGAAGCTCATAGTTCTAGATATTCTATTCACCCTGGGAGTACAAAGATGTACCAGGATCTCAGGCATCATTTCTGGTGGCCGAATATGAAGAGGGACGTGGCTGAATGCGTTGCAAAATGCTTAACGTGTCAGAAAGTCAAAGCAGAACACCAGAAACCAAGTGGTTTGCTGCAACCGTTAGAAATTCCAGAGTGGAAGTGGGAGCACATCACGATGGATTTTGTGGTAGGACTTCCAACGACTCAGAAGGGATGTGATGCGATATGGGTTATAGTGGATCGACTGACAAAGTCAGCCCACTTTCTGCCGATCAGGGTCAAGTATAACCTGGATAAACTAGCGAAGCTCTACGTGAAGGAAATTATTTCTCGACATGGTGTTCCGGTGTCGATTGTGTCCGACAGAGATCCACGTTTCACGTCTAATTTCTGGAAGCGATTGCAAGAATGTATGGGAACGCAATTGCGAATAAGTACAGCGTATCATCCTCAGACTGATGGACAGAGCGAGAGAACGATTCAGACGCTTGAGGATATGCTGAGAGCTTGTGTGATGGACTTCAAAGGAAGCTGGGAGGATCATCTACCGTTGGTGGAGTTCGACTACAATAATAGTCATCATGCGAGTATTGGCATGCCGCCTTACGAAGCATTATACGGCAGAAAATGCAGAACTCCTTTGTGCTGGGATGAAGTCGGTGAACGTCAATTGTTGGGACCAGAATTGGTACAACAAACCGCTGAAATTGTGAAGCTGATCAAAACGAGATTAGTTGCTGCTCAAGACAGACAGAAGAAGTATGCCGATTTACATCGACAGAACCGAGAATTCTTACCAGGAAGTTTCGTTTTTTTGAAGGTATCTCCTTGGAAAGGGAAAATTCGATTCGGTAAGAAGGGGAAGCTGAGTCCCAGATTTATTGGACCTTTTGAGGTATTACGAAAGGTGGGCGAGGTAGCTTACGAGATTGCATTACCTCCGGAGCTCGAGAATATACATAATGTCTTTCATATTTCTGTATTAAGACCTTACAAGCACGATTATAAACATGTAATAGAATATGAACCTTTGCTATTTGATAAAGACTTATCATATGAAGAAGTGCCTGTTCAAATAGTTGATAAAAGGAACAAGTACTTAGGAATAAAGTGATACCTTCTGTTAAGGTAATCTGGAGGAACCACAATGCTGAAGAAGCTACGTGGGAACTCGAAGATGTTATGATAAAATCTTATCCGCATTTATTTGTTTAGTTATGTGTAACCCTTATATACTGATTCTGGGGACAGAATCCTTTTAAGGGGGGAAGAATGTAATAGACGAGATTTTTTTTTTGTGTGATTCTGGGGACAGAATCCTTTTAAGGAGGGAAGATTGTAACGATTGAGATTTTATATTTAATTTTAAATATTTATTGAATTAAATAAATATTTTATGTGATTTATTTATTGAGTTAAATAAATAAATTATGTAATTTATGGAGTTATTTAATTAAGGGTTTATATTAATTAAATGAATGTGCAATATTTAATTTAATTAATGTATATTAATTTTATTTTTAGATCTAATTTAATTGAGGAAATTAAATTAGATGTGATGAAGTGTTACATGAATTATAATTAGCGAGTCATTATAATTATGTTATAAATTTTATGTGATTAATTGATGTTAGATTTTAATTAATTAAATTAGTTGATTAATATTTAATTGATTAAAATATGACATTAAAGTATGTGTGAAATGATTTGTTAAAATAAAAAGGAAAATAATTTTAAATGATTTTTACCAAACAAGGCCCTTGCTTTTGTTTTAAAAATTGTTGCCAAACAGGGCCCTTACACTAACTTAAACCTAATTTACCTAAACCATGCCTAAGTAAGTAAAACTAGTTTCTAATTTTCTTGTAGCCAAACAAGCCAAGTTGGCTTTTGAATTTTGTAGCTTACATAATAAATGTATTTATTATATATATTAAGTAATTAGCAGTTACATATATATCATTAGTATACGTATATTATATCAGTTATAATATATCTAAACTATGTTAGTTTTTCCTAAATCTAAACTAAGAACTAAGAAGAAAAGAGAGCAGAGAAAAGGAAGAGCACAAAAGAGAAAAGAGGAAGAAGAATTGTTAGAATTGAACTCACATCGCTTTCTCTTTCAATCTATTAACAAAAGGTATTATCTATAATCTCTAATAATTATATAACTCAATTCATATGTTTCATGTATTTTATTCTCTGTCAAAAGTTGAGTTTCAATGAAGTTGTATAATTGTGACTATGTATATATGATGTTCATAGGTTTTCATATATAATTGTGTTCATATCATGTCTATATGTGATGATATGCTTAATTAGTTGTTTAATTCATGAATATATATATGATATAATGGAGAATTTATATTTTTCAAAAGTCACAGTGAAGTGTCTAGGAAAAATAAAGTTTCTCATAGAAATCAAAATATATGTTGATTGTTGATTTTTGTATAAATTAATTGTGGAATATGTTATTATGTTTAGAAATTAGTTGATTGGGATTGGAATTGTGAGAATTGGTTTTAAAACAAATTCGCAGTGTTCAATTTCATCTAGAACACTGACATTGGTATTTTTTTTAAATTTTTGTAAAAATTAAGCGTTGTAATTTTGCTAATTGATGTATTAGTGTGTTCAAAACATGTTAGAAGCTTTGCACTTTGTTTTTGTAAAGTTTTATATGAAAATTGTTGGCTGAATTGAGAATTCATTGTAGAGAATTAAGACAAATTGGCTTTTCTCTGCACTATTCGCGAAGTTGCTCTGTTTCTGTCCGCTGCCAGCGCAGCTGCGCATGCAGTAAGGGTAGAAGCGGCGCAGCTGCGCCGCTGGGTTTTCGCAGGTTTGGCCCTTGCGCAGCTGCGCCGGTGTCAAGGCTAAAGGTGGCACAGCTGCGCCGTGTCCCGGGCTGTGGCAGTGACTTTAGTTTTTGTGCAGTGTTAATTCTAAGCTTAGTTTAATTATTCTATGACAAGGAGCATGTATCTAGCTGCTATAACATGTGTTATAATTTGAGAAAAAGGAAGTTTTGAAAAATTAATATGGTATTTAAATTATAAACTATAATTGTTTAATTGTACAATAAGTTACTTAATTATAATTTTATTAATTATAATTAAGAGTAAATGTTTAATTTAAATTATAATTTTTGTGAAATTATAATGTATAGAAGTTGATTTATTTTAATCAATTAGATATTAAATTAAATTATAATTTATGCATGTTTAATTATGGATTATAAATTGATAATTTCATGATTAATTATAATTTGTGTAATTAAATGCATGATGTGGTTTAATTGATTATAATTTAAATTATAATTATAATTTGGTTAAGTGTTTGAATTATAATTGTTTAATTATAATTTAGTTAAATACATAATTAATTTAATTAACTATGTGATAGTTGATTATTATTATTAGAGTGAGTTAACCATGAGGGTTAACCACTTATGTGAATTAGTTACGTGTTAACTAATTTAGGTTATTGTGATTGAATATATATGTGTAGGAAGTATTAAAGTACGTGAATTGTGTTAAGTAGCTTGCGCTTGAGGCAAGTCTTCTAAACCCTAAACTCGTTAATTTTATGCAAGTCTTCTAACCCTAAACTTGTTAATTCTATACAATTTCTTTGAGTTCATATATTCATTGTTGAGAATGTCCTTTCCATTTCTGTATTGGACAATTGTTTATTTAATTGAAATGATCTTAACTTATTGTTCAAGTAAGATCCAGTTTATTATTTTAAATGCTTTAAGTTTACTTCTAAAGTATATGTTAATTCATAATTCTTTTATTTATAGATTATTGAAAGTCGATTCAACTAATCCTTAGTTGATGAATGTGAATTCTAAATTACCTTGTAAGCTTATCCAAACCAAACTTTCTTTGGTGCGGACTCGAATTCAAATTATTTTGTTGAACAACCCTATTTACTAGGGGAGGCTACTACGCATAGCGTTAAGATGTTTGTGCACAATACATGGTACAAAGGGCTGATCCCCCTAAGTACGAGTTAAGGTCCATAGTCTTATTGACTGTTAAAGGTTTAAATAGAAATATTTATAACCTAGGATAAGAGTTCAAAGGTCTTATGACCCTCAGATAAATTCTATATTCGAATTTTAATGTTGATAGAGAATTATTATTCAATTCTTTATTATTGAAGCAAGCTAAGTTGTTCAGATTCTTTTAAATATATCCTTTCATGTCTATGTTATTGTTAAACTCCAGTGAGCTGTGGTTTGCTCACTCTTGCATTAAATAACAATTTCAGTTAAGGTTGATAACGCTGATGCTCCGTCTACGAGTAAGGGCAAGGAAAAGCAAAGCAAGTGAAGACTTGTTTTTTTTTATTATATTGAGAATGATTGTAATAAGACTTGAATGTTATGTTTTTGTTTCCGCACTTTATTATATTCATGTCAGGGTTAGAGTAAACCAGGATTATCTTGAAAAGGTTGTAACCCTTGTTTTAAGGGAGATTTATCTATTCTAATTTAAGTTGTAGTTTATTTTACATTATTCATTGGGTAGATGTATGTTATATTAGAAAGTGAACACCAAATCATGTGGAAACGAAGTACCCGAATTTGGGGGTGTCACATGAAAGCCATCAAAGTATGCCCACACACCACACATATGATTTTCATTATTTCGGAACCTTAAATCTGGATAACTGTTTTAAGGTCCTATATATTTACAAGTACAAAATTTACAAGCTGGTTATACAACTCAAGTAGGTCCATCATGGGAATCGGATATAGATCCATTAGTTGAATCGTAGATCCTGTAGCTTCTAGGCTCACAGAAAATCAAATAAACAACATGCATAATGAATATACTGCAATAAAACATAAAACTATACTAGACATCGCTAAACAAAAGATTCATCAGTCAAATCTCCATACGCGAGTAGCTCACAGCTTCCAGTTTTCTTTAGATATAGATCTAGGGACACGTGGTTGCTAAATACTTATAAAAACTAGAAAGAAAACTAGATCTATATAATCTTAGCCATTCTAGCTTCCAGGTTCAAGTTTTAAAACTTTTGAACCAGTTAAAAGTATATCTGGCTAGATCTAGTATAGATCTAGTCAACACAACTCAAATACTAACTATTTGCAAGAAATGAATGATTAAAACTTCAGATCTGACGAATATAAGCTACTAAATATATGTATATAGCACTTATATACATATTAGAGTAAGTGAGGAAGACAAATCTTAAATCTTATAGTATTTTATGAGAAGAGCTCTCAAATAGCTTTTGGCGCCTCGATACTCGTTTCCCACCAGTTAAAATTTGATATATTGTAGTATATATGTATGTGAACATTTACAAAGAAGTTTTACGCAAATCGGAGTAAGATAAAAGCTCCGTTTGACGCTCTAAGCCTCTATTTCTCTCGCCGCGGTCCTTTCTTTCTCTCTTTCTTTCTTTTTTCTTCTCTTAAAAGCTAAAGGGGAGACCATATATATAGACCCGATCATTCGTGGGTCTACCTATAGCTGGGCCTGGTGGGCCCCATTATCTCGAGGTACGTGCACTCCGACCAACACGCTGTTCACTTAAACCTTCATAACTTGCAATCCGGGAATCCGATAGACGCGTGCTATACCTTTCCAAGAGCTACACAATGACATGGGGCTTGAACTTTTTTGAGTCTGGGAAGATGGGTCCATGACCAGATCTTCGAGTCTTCGCAGTCAGTCCGTTGAGCTGTCTAGCGTAGTTTTCACTCAGGATTGCTATGATGGTTCTGTGTGACCTTCTTCATAATAATTTGATCTGGTTTGATGTTAAGTTAGGAAAATTACTCTTTTGCCCTTACGGATTAATTTCGGGCTTGATGTGGTTGTAGCTGTCTTTCTCAGGATTATCTCTGGGGTTTCACTGCTGTTGACTTTCGTCTGTCTTCAGGGATGTCTCTGAAGTTGATTTGATGATTCTCGGGGCTATGTCCAAGGAGATTGATTTGATGATTTCCAGGGGTTGTCTTCGGGGGTCTGGTTTGATGATTTCTCGGGGCTGTCTCTAGGGGTCTGGTTTGATGATTTCCTAGGGCTGTCTCCAGGGGTCTGGTTTGATGATTTCTAGGGGCTGTCTCTGGGGGTCTTGTTTGATAATTTAGACTTCTAGGGTTATCTCTAGAAGGTAAAAGACGGTCTTGTCCTCCTGCAAGATTAGTAACAGGAATGCAAATTTTTGAGTGTCTACAGATGCCCCTTTTTATCATGTTTATATAATGCAATGGAATGAACATGATAAAGATTGCTAGACACTGGAAATATGATAAATGCAAATGTAATATTTTGTATGGTATGATATGCTATGAATGCTATATGCCTCTGCGGGGTTAGCTGCCACAGGTTGTATCATCGTCCATTCCCTATTCTCTGATGGGGATGACTTTCATGGCTGATACCACTGTACATTTCTAAATTTAATGTTGGGGTTGTTACTAACGCTCTCTTTTCCAGATACGCTTTCTATTTTTACCTCCGCTGGGGATATTCTTATTTTTATGAGTGACCTCATTGGGGATTCCCGATGTTTATCCTGATGATAGTCTGCATCGGTTTGCATTGTTGGATCCTTCCTGACGCTACGCTGGTATTGTCACCAACGTTTGGGATTTCTATCCGGTTGATGCCAACTTTCTTGTCGGGGATAAAATTCTTGATGATAACATCCTCTTAGTGTCTACTTGAACGGTAGTTTCCAAAGGGTGATCATCATCAAACTTTCTTGATGCCTACTCGAACGGTAGTTTACAACGGGTGACCTTCATCGACCCTCTTTAATGCCTACTCGAACGGTAGTTTACAATGGTCGATTGCACTGATTTGATGCCCACTCAAACGGTAGTTTACAGGGTTGACCATCACCGAACCTCCTCGATGCCTACTCGAACGGTAGTTTACAATGGTCGACTAAACTGATTTGATGCCTACTCGAACGGTAGTTTATAGGATTAACCATCACCGAACCTCCTCGATGCTTACTTGAATGGTAGTTCACAATGGTCGACTGAACTGATTTGATTCCTACTCAAACGGTAGTTTGCAGGGTCGACTGAACTAATTTGATGACTACTCAAACGGTAATTTACAAGGTCGACCATTACCGAACCTCCTCGATACCTACTTGAATAGTAGTTTACAAGGTTGACCATCACCGAACCTCCTCGATGCCTACTTGAACGATAGTTTACAATGGTCGACTGAACTGATTTGATGTCTACTCGAACATTAGTTTGCATGGTCGATTGAACTGATTTGATGCCTACTCGAATGGTAGTTTACAGGGTTGACCATCATCGAACCTCCTCGATGCCTACTCGAACGGTAGTTTACAATGGGTGACTGAATTGATTTGATGTCTACTCGAATGGTAGTTTGCAGGGTCGACCATCACCGAACCTCCTTAATGCCTACTCGAACGGTAGTTTACAATGGTCGACTATTACTGAACTGTTTTAATGTCTCAGCTGGAGATTTCTTTTATAACAGATTCCATCACCGGTCCTTCCCGATGAAGATAGTTTTCCATGGTGGTTCTTTCCAATTTTTCCAGATGTCATACTGGGCTGATACCAGTGACCTGTAACGTCAAACACGCTGATATTGGTGGAAGTAGCTTTCAACAATTTACAACATCGGCCCTTTCTCGATGTTACGTCCTGGTTGTCGCCAACGGTTTGCAACATCAGATACTCTGATCTTCATAGAAGCAGTTCGTAATAACTTTCATCACTGGACCCTTCCCCGATGCTACTTTGGAGTTGTTACCAACAGTACCGGATCCCCTTCCAATGCTACACTGGAGATGTGACCAATGGTTTACAGAAGATTTTCATACTTCGAAGTTTGACGCTCTGTTTCAGGGTTTCAGGCCCTTTTTGCTCAATCGTGTAGAACCTCTTTTGCTGATTTGACTTCGTGGCCTTAGGGGACCACTACAAAAAATGGCAATTTTGCAACAAACGGTTATCGTTACTAAATGTGTGAAATTTTGTTGCTAAAGGTCATTTGCAACGATTTTTCAGTCGTTGGACAATTCGTTGCACAATGAGCGTGGCTAATTATCAGGTAACGAATTATTTTTTTCGTTGCTGAAAGTGAGATATTTAGCAACGAAAGTTTATTTTCGTGTAAAATCATATATCATTTAGCAACGAAATATTTTGTAGCAAAATTATTAAGAAATTGTTATTGAAAAACAACTTTTGTTGATAAATCCGCCTAATTGGCAACGAAAAGAATCTTTTTTTGTGCCAATGAAAATAAAATTCGTTGCGTTTGATACACATTTGCCAACGATATTTGTCGTTGTTGAATAATATGAAAATTATTACCTTAACTGGCTTTCGTTGCTGATTGTAGACTTTTTGGCAACAATGTTCGTTGCTAAATGTGCGTAATAAACCGGTCATATATTAATTTGCAACGAAATTATTTGTTGTCATTGGTTTTGTTCTAGATAATTATGATCAATTAGCAATGATATTATATGATGTTGATTATTTTTCGAGAGCAACGAAAGTTGTCATTTAGCAACGACACTATATGTTGTCGTTTGCTTTACTTGTGCAACGAAAATTGTTATGATTTGCAACAATATAAATGTTGCCTTATTCTTTATTTATAGCAACAATATCCTCCACGTTGTAATTAGGTTAACTATTTGTTGCCAAAAATTGAATTTTAATGTCATTACGAACGAAAACGTGTTGCTAAAATTAGGAAAAGTTGTTAGTAGATCCTTTATCATATGCTGCTTTGGTAACAAAATAGTTTTTGATAGTATCGTTGCCAAATTCATTATTCAAAAACATGTTATGTTACGAATGTCAAAATTATTTTACAAACAAAATAAATTGTAGCTCAATGACCCCATAACAAATTATGGTAGAAATACAAAAAAACTCAAATATTTTTAACTAAATAAAATCATCTAGTACATGATTTACCTCACTTGCTGCTGCTGTTTCTATTGTTGTGGTCTTGGTGGCACTGCTGGTTGGGCTGTTGTTTGGGTTGGTTCTGGGTTGTCAGCTTGGTTTTGTTGTTCTGGTTTGTACTGCAACTGTTGTGCTGCTGGTGCCATAGTTGGCTACCTCAGCGTTGCTCTGCTGTGTTGCTCGCTGCTAGTTTTTGCTATTGATGTTTTGGTTCTGCTTCAACTGCTACTGTTGTTGCTACTATTTCTGCTGCTATTGGGCTTTGTTGCCCAGGTTTTGCTGCTGTTGGGATCTGTTCCATCATTGGGCATGTGCTTGTTCTGGGCATTGTTGCTGCTGGGGAGCTGATGTTTTACTGCTGGTGATGTCTGTGCTGCTGTTGCTCCCTCTATGCTTGTATGTGTTGTTGCTATTTTTGCATTGCTGCTAGGCGAGTTGCTGCAGTTGGGTTTTGCTGCTGCAGTCTATTGCCTTGCTTGGGGTTGTTTTGGTGTTGCTGCTGTTGTGCCACTGATGCAATGTTTAATGTTGCTTTGATGCTGCCGTGTGCTTTCTGAACCACCTTCCAGTATTCAATGTATTTATTAAATTAAGCTACAAGCTTCAGCAGGTTGTTGAAACATACTAGAAGAGAAGTTAGTTTTAGGTGAGAATTAATATTATCCAAAGAACGGTGCATATACAATATCTCTATATATATATATATGCCCTTATGATATAACTCTTTATCTTAATATTAGTAACCAAATTTCAAACTCAAATAGTTGTTTCTCTGTTGCTTTCCATCTATAGGTGCCCTGTGCATCACCACACCATAAACAGAACAACCCCCTATTAATATATATTTTTAACAAACCAGAGAAAAGCATAATGTGAAATAAATATTGAAAGCAGCTTAATCAAAATTTCATGTGTTTATGTTCGACCCTAATATATATTTAAAAAAAAATTGAAAGCAGGCCAAACCTAGGTACACACTTTCAAAAGACTATGTTCAATCAAGTTTGTCTTTGGGTGTTTTTTCATTTTATTGGTACTATCAATAATAGAGAGAAAAAGAATTCAAGAACACAACCAAAGGTACCAAGAGGGTAGAGTTTTAAACCTAGGCAGCGATAAAAGTTGGGTGTGTATTTAAACTATGTTTTAAACTAGAAAAAAAAACTTTAAAATCAAAAACACAATTAAATGTTAAAACATATAGATTCTTTATACTTATGTTTCTATTAAAAGTGTATTTAAAAACTTCTTTATAAATATAGCAGTTTCCTCCCTACTATTTAAATCATTCATGATGACTTAACAAGGTACAGTTCCAAAAAAAGAAGCAGAAACTACAATGCATTTAGTATGTTAAGTTTTTCAAATTTGACATCTGGTATAGACAACTTACTGTAAAGGTCTATGTTGTCATACAAATCTATAGAATTTATAGCCAAACACAGCCTCTCCTGAGAAGTTGGAGAAATGGCATGAAAAGTACAAACACTTGACAATTATCAACTTCAGAGAATAAAAAGTAAAAGTATTCAATATCAATGAAATAAAAACTAAACTCAAATCTAAATCTAAATTACATAGAACAACACCAATTACCTTTCATTCTGACGGAAGCTTATTTGGAGGTTGCCACCGCTTCACGTCATGATAATTGTTTGCCTCTGATGTTAAAAGCTCGTCAACAACACCACAAGAGAAACTTCTTTCTGCATCAGCAGTGACAGATATTAATAACTGCTTCTCCTCATTTTTAGAAGAGTCATCCTCCATCACTGTCAAATGATTATTAGGCTTCAAAAAATTTCTTGTTGTGCCAACAATGTTAGATATCAAAGGTTGTTTATCCTTAATTGTTAGTAAATCATTTTCCAGATAAACCGAATTGTTATCAGGAGTTAAACAAGAAGAACAATTCCTAGATGAGCTAGAATTACTGAACAAATTGCTTATGGAACTAGATTGCAGATTTTGAGGCAAATTTTTCTTACTATTATCATCAAGCACGCATAACTTGCTGCCTATCTTGTTTGGGCTTTTATATTTTGGTCTGGGGTTTGCTAGTGGGCTGTGTTGGGCTTTGGATGGTGCGGGTGGCTGCTGCTGCTAGCCCCTTATTTTTGTTGTCTGGCTTGTGCCTTAGATCCTATTTTTGTTGTGCCGCTGGTGCGTGTCCTACTGCTGCTTGTGTCTGGTGCTGCTGTTTGTTGGCTCCTCTTGTTGTTGCCTTCTTCTTGTGCCTTTGTTGCTATACAAATGCAACATTCGTATCTTTAGCAAGACAAACAAGAATAAAACATAAACCTTCATCAACATCTCATTTTTCGTAAAATATTTTACGATTATTTAAAACATAGTTATCTTTTTTATCATTACTTCAGCAACAATAAAATTAGGGGGAAATTTTTAACAGAAAGTCAGTAATGAAGGAAAATATATATTGCTAGCATTTTATGAGTGAGAAATTCTTAACAGGATAAAGAAATTCTTAATAGGATATATTTCCATGTTTATAGTATTTTCAAGAAGCAGTTTGTAAATACATGCCTTTGCTCTCAGCAGTAAGAAGATGTTCCTTAGCCATAGCAAGAGCAATTCCCAAAGTCATTGCAGCATCACTGGCAGTGATTCCCCTAAATTGTCACCAATTAATAAATACCCCTAAGTTGTTAGTTGTACCTCAATATGTTTCAGTTCTAACACACGTCACATAAATACATAATACAATAAACAAGAATTCATCTATGTATATATTTGTAATCAGTAATATATGTATGTATGAGAACAAATTACAGAAATTATTAGTAAAATCTTTACGAATTAGGGTTGAAGATAAAGAGAGAGTGAGAAAGCAATTACATGGTAGGAGAATCGGAGGGAAGAGCAGTGAGAGCAACTTTTAGGTATGTAAATCACGCTCTGCCTGGAAGATGCAAAAGATATGTAAATCAATATAATATTATATATCTCTAGTTTACATGGTAAATACTTACATTAGGTGAGGGTAAAGGTCAAGAACAGAAACCTAGAATGGGTTCCTTTGTTTTGGTTGATTAAAGACGATGGACACAAGCGAAAAAGCATCTTTCAATTATTTTAACTTTGATAAGATGAAAGGCATACCTTATTTGATGCTAGTTCTGATCATCTTCCTCTTCCTCTTCTATACTTTGTTCTTCCTCGCTACGATAATCTACAGGTGTATCATCCTCACTATACCCCTCATCGAATTCATCCTCCTCAAAAACATCCTCATCGACATCATCATCTATGTCTCAATCCAATAAGATATTGTGTTCTATATTAATTTTCCGAGTTCTTTGTCTTAAGACACTGTTATTTATTGTTTCTAAATGAACGTCAACTCTATCCATTGGCCCTATATCTCGATCCTGAACAACAATGTCAATATCGGGTGAGCCATCATCAAGGTCAACAACATTGTCAGTGGTATATTCTTCAATCTCGTCCATTTCATCCTCCAGAACATCAAATATGTGTTGGTGGTTAAACCTTTGAACAATTTTCCATTTGCCGCCTAATTTCAAATCATCAAAAAAAAAAACTTGTTTTGCTTGAGAAGCTAATATGTATGGGTTGTTTTTATACCATGTTCTACTTACATTTACACTTGTAAAGTGTGTATCCTTCCTAATACCCATGCGCCGATTAGCTAAATCAAACCACTCACAAGAAAATATAAACACATTATACCCTTTTCCATACTCTATTTTGATAATATCATTTAATAAGCTATAAAAGTCAATACTTTTCCCATCGTGTTCTTCTTCACATGATATTCCACTATTTTGGCTTTGCCTACGATTATCACGATCTTTGACAAGAAACCTTACTCCATTTACAATGCATCCTTTATATTTCCTTACTCGTAAATTTGGACCACATGCTAATGCAAATAGTTGATTACTAATGACATTTGATGTGGTATTCCAAATATGATGAATCTATTAGAGAAAAAAAATTAAATTAATCATTGTATTTCAAATAGCAATAAACAACTTTAAAAGGGCAAGAAAACATATTTTACCTTCTTTTTAAACCACTGAGGAAATCTTTTTTCCAATTCGATGTTGTTTTTGTAATCTAGTTTCAATTCTTCCTCACATTCCTTACAAGAATAATATTAGTACAAAAAACTAGTATGAAGCAATAATTATTTGAATAATTTAATGATAAAATGTCTAACTTACTCAATATAAGGTTGCACGTCTTCACAATTATTCAAGACATACCAATGAGCTATTTGAATCTCACTGGAATTAGCATATTAAAAAAGAAAACCACCTAATGGTTTAACATTTTGAGAAAAGATAGAAAGAGCATCTTTTCTAACTTTTCCATCGGGATTATGTTCCTTTTTATTGAACTTGCTCTCAACTCGTGGCAAGTACAAGGAACAAAATGTCAAACATTCATCTACGACATACCCTTCAGCAGTTGATCTTTCTGGATGTGCTTTGTTCCTTACGTACGTTTTCAGAGTGCATAGATACCTTCAATAAAAAATTACGCACTTCAGTATGAAACAACTATAGAGTTCATAGATAACCAGAAAGATATAGTTACGTACCTTTCAATTAGATACATCCACGAATAGCATATAGGGCCTGTAAACATTGATTCTTGCAGTAGATGAACATCCAAGTAAACACAAATATCAATGAAGGCTGGTGGGTAAATCCTCTCAATCTTGCATAAGATAATTACAATATCCTTCTCCATTTTTCTTAAGTCATCCACTTTTACTGTCCTACAACATAGATTCTTGAAGAATGCACCCAACTCAGTTAATGTTGTTGCTACATCATCTATAAGATTCCCTCGCACTCCAGCAGGGATTAATCATTATAAAAGAACATGGCAGTCATGCGTCTTGTATCCCGACATGCTACTATCACTTGTATTAACATATCTAGAAATATTTGATGCATATCTGTTTGGGAATTTGACAGACCGTATAAAGGACAAGAATTTGTCTCTCTTTTTTGGAAAAAGAAAAGGCTGGTTGTGGCTTGTCAAACTTATCTTCCCGTGGTCTCAAGTGCGTCTCTTTACGTATATTCATATCCTCTAAATCTTGTCGAGCCTTGTACGTGTCCTTATTTTTACCTTCAATCTTTAGTAATGTCCAAAGTATGTTATCACAAATATTCTTCTCGATGTGCATTACATCGAGCTTATGCCTCACCTTCAAATCTTTCTAATATGGTAGCTTGAAAAAAAAAATACTTTTCTTCGTCCAATTAGAGTTGGACGGAGTTGCTATCCTCTTTCTCTTTCTTTCTTTATTCCTACATACATTTTTCAGATGCTTGCCAAAATCCCTTAAATTTATTAATTCTACATAATGTAAAATTTTTGATCCACTTAGGATCTTAGGTGGTCTACGGAGTTCCTCCTTTCCATCATAGTCTAAACTCTTTCTCCACCTACAAGGGTAAGATAAACCATATGAAGTAAATTATGTGAAAAATGTGAGGATGAAATTAAAATAAGTTGCATATTAGTAATACCTATGATTAGGACCGAGAAATGCACGATGCCCCCCGTAAGAGATTTTACTCCTCAGCCTAGTCGAGTGTGTATCTACATTGCAAGTTGGACAAGCCATGTACCATTTGGTACTCCATCCAGAAAGATTTGCCAGTGCAGGAAAATTGTTAATGGTCCATAAAACAGAAGCATGCATGTTCAAATTGCACCCAGTGTAAGAGTCATATGTTTGAATTCCTTGTTCCCACAAATCACAAGATCATCTATTAAAGGGCGTAAATAAACATTAATTCCATTGCCTGGTGCTTTTGGTCCAGGAATCAAAAGTGACATTATGAAAAAGGGCTCCTTCATGCACATCCAAGGGGGGAAATTATAAGGAGTGAGTATTACAGGCCACATGCTATATGAACAACTCATATTTCTAAATGGATTGAATCCATCCGTGGCTAGGCCAAGACGAATATTTCTTGGATCATTGGAAAACCATTCGTACTTTCTATCAAACTCCTTCCACGATATAGAATTTGTTGGATGCCTCAGTTCACCTTCTACTGAAATAAGTTTTTCCTTATGCCACCGCATGTCTTTCGCAATTTTTTTGACATAAAAAGTCTTTGCAGCCGTTGTTTTATAAGGAAGTATCTCAAAATCTTGTGTGGGATTTTCTTCCCCTTCCCATCATTAAGTTTCCATCTTGATTCCCGGCATACTGGACACTCTTCTAAATCCTTATTTTCTTGCCAAAAAAGGGCACAATCATACCTTCAGCAAAAAGGAGAAAGATTAACTATATATGAATAAGCGTTATACTAAGGACTTGTTGATATGTTATTTTACTTACTTGCATATGTGAATTAGAATGTATCCAAGGCCAATCTCACGTAGCATTGTCTTTGCCTCGTAATATGATTTTGGCAAATTCGCACCATCAGGAAGAACATCTTTAATCAACTCAAGCAGCATGTCTATGGACTTATTTGTCCAATGGTTGAAAACCTTCAAATTTAATAATTTTTAACAAATGATAAAATGGAGTACTTCTCGCATCCCAGATTAACTCTTTGTCCAACATATGAACCATTTGTTCAAATCTGGTATGGTTTTGATTTTGGAATGTATCTTCTTCATTCCCACCAACATTAAAGGTTCCTCGGTTAATATCTTTCATTAGTGTTTCAAACTCATCCTCATCACGATCTAAATCATAGTCAATAAACTCCTCATTTTGAGAGTAAATATACTGTCCATATTCATTGGTTATACGTGGAATGGGTTCACCATAGTAAATCCACTTATCATAAGAAGGCATTATCCCATTTATGCACAAATGTGAAGACACCTCTTCTTTGATTATAGTGTATAGGTTCATACACTTAATACAAGGACATCTAATGTCAACAGTTGGGCCCATTGTTGCACGTACATGCTCAATGAAGCTTTTGACCCCATTGCGATAAATCGCTGATATACGCTCATGATGAGTCCAGCTCCTATCCATGAAATTAAGTTCAACCTGAAATTGATTCATCAACTCAATTACATCAACTCAACTAGTGATTTAAACAATAACACAAGCCACATAAATCAGATAAAGAATTAGACATTAAAATTTTTGAAAATTAGACTCCAAATAAATTATAGCAGAAACGGATAAGAGAGTAGATCACAACCAAATTAAAAAGTTACAAATTATACGTAGACCACAGCTATATTCTATGTGATATGCATTATCCTTCTTTAAAAAGTTACAAATGAACATAACATAAAAGAAAAGGAAGAAAAAATTGGTTACTTATCTTGTTTCCTATAGTGAAAATTGAATTGCTAGCTAGCTGATAAGTATTTGCTTTGCTGAGGTTAACTGGACAGCCTATAACTAGATCAGAACAAACATGTTGCGAGAAGTTATTACAAGACATCAGTACTGGTTCATATGTTTCAATCATTACCTATCATGTTGAAGAAGGAATGACTGTGGCTTTGGAGGTATGGTTTTCGCAAGGTATATAAACTAGGCAATACAAAAGTTTAGTTTGCTGGGAGAACTTTTGATTTCATAATATATTTAATTCACAGGTGAAAACATTAACTTCACAAAAAAACTTTTAACTATGGCCAAGCGTAAATCAGTTACAATATAAATGGGTAAAAATAAAAAAAATTCACATATGTATACAATTATATTAGACTGTAAACATAAGGATTTCAAATTTTTACAACAGATGGACAATACATCAAACATGTGGTGCACGTATATCCAAAATCAAAATTGATTGACCACCAAAATCATCACATATAACCAAAATCAGAGTTGATTAAGCACAAATGGATGAACAAAGTGAAGTTATTACAACTAAATAAACTGAGATTAGATTTCTTACCGAATTGAAAGAGAGCAGAACCCTAGAAAATGAAAATCACTTTCAGAGGAGAGAAGAGAGACATGTGCTTGTTATGGAGGACATGAGGGCAAGCGTAGCTATGGATGGATCAACCGACATGCGTTCATCTCATAAGTTACTTTTCACTCCTAAATGAAAGCAAAACTAAACAAGAAATTCACAACTTATAGAGCAAAAGAGTAGCCGCTGTGATAACATTTTGTTTTTAAAAATATTTTAGAAATAATAATATATGTAAATTATTTTTTAAAAAAAAACTTAAAGATAAATTTAAATTTTAGAGCTTATGATAGATGTAATATACTACAACCTCTTTTTTAGTTATAAAATCGCTATTAATTTATTAATCTTTTTTGAAGTAACTATGTAATATTTTTAATTTTAAAATTAATACACATTTAATCAATATATATTGGAACTTATTTAGAAAAAAATACTAATACTTAAAAAAATATTTTTTTTACAATTCTTAGCAAAATTATTAAGTTTGAGAATGCATCAAATTGACTTAAAAAAATTAATAATAATCTTATAATTTATAAAAGAGTATATTTTATCAATTGAATATATAAAGTGAATGATAAATATGTTATTTAGTGGGAAAGTATTCATCACTTTATGTAATCTTGTGGGGCCACTAAAGATAAATTTAGAATTTTTGTATTCTCTTTCATCTATTTTTATTTTTCTTAATATGTGTGCAAATTATATTTTGTTCATCTTTTTGGGGACGGAGGGAGTGGTTTATAACTTTGATATATTTAGTTTAGACATTTTGGGACTTTTTTCACTTCAATCATTGTTTTGAAAATTATTTGAGCTATTAATTAGTTATTTTTGTGATTGAGCTCTTTTTTTAAAAAAATTATTAATTTTTTTAAAAGGATTAAGAAAAGAAGAAGATTGTCGCAGTGCAAAGGTTTCTTTAAAATGATTAGTTTTTCGGCAATTAACTTGGCTAGTTGGTTCCCCCGTGATAAATTGCGTGGATTAAAAGTTGTTGTCTACAAGTAACCAATTGGAAATTAAAGACTAACCATAAATCGGTTAACAAATTATTGTTGAAGATTCCAGGTAATTTAATGATTTGAAATTAATGTCATGCCACTTGCATCTTTTAAGTTAATTAAACTATTTATGCATGTTTGTTAAATGTTATGATTAGTTTTTAATTCCATTGATTTCTCACTTTTATAATGTACATATTGACTCCATTTATTTAATTAACTATTTATTTTTAATTAATATTAAAATTTGTGACTAAATAATTTACATTGTTATATAAATTGATATGTTACTAAGTACATGTTGCTGCAAATCAATTGCAATGTTTGTTTCTACATCAAAATAAGCCACAATTTTTTTAAAAAATAGTTAAAGACAAAAAATTGAAGAACCATATTTGTACATAAACCAATCGAAACTCAAAGTGGTAATGAGACCAGTGACGAATCTATTAAGAGGGTAGAGTAGGCAGTGCTTATGTTGGAATTTTTTGATTTTTTTTTATAAATATAGGGATAAGAGCAAAAAAAACTTGATAAACTTAAACTTATAGAGGAAACAAAATTTAAACTACTACTACACTAAAAAAACTAAACATACGAGTGTATAATGTATTCAAACTCTCGCTCTTTAACTCGCTAAGTTTTAGCCCTTCACTTTATTTTTCGGTTTAAAAAAATTCGCCCCTGCTAATAACAGATCCTAGATCCGCCCCTAGGAGTACTAAGTATCTAATATGAATAATAATTAACTAATACATTAACAATGTTTTTATGTATTTTTTATAAATCATATCACAAGTTAAAAGAAAAGAAATTAATTTCCATCTCTAATATTACAAACATATAGAAAAGTATTAATTTTTCCTTTAATTATTTAGTCTAAGACACACTGTTATTCATTACTATTAACACACAATATTATTTTACTTTCTCCCGCTATAATTTTCGCTCCACTATATTATATTTCCCTCCTAATTTTGTCAACCACTTGGATAGGTGATAACCATCCCCAATTTCTATCTCTAATCCATGCCCTTAAATCAAATCCTCAAATATTTATACTTTGAGCGATTAATTTTTGAAGCATGTAATAGGTGCAGTTATGGTAAGAGAACAACTACCCTGTGCATGTCAGTTTTCTTAGATTCTTGAACAAATTTTATGGATCAATGAGTTGTATTGATATGTTGGCATTTTTAGAGGAAACATTGTTTTACCATGGCCCTTCGCTGATGGCTTAAAGGATATCATCTTCATCTTTTTATCTGAATCTGAATTTCATTGTTTATTGCTGATATACGTGAAAAACTGAATCAGTTCCTGTACTTTGTGTGAATTCAGAAAAATCAAATATGTATGCTTACATATCTTCAATGCATGCACGGTGAACCTAGTTATGTTTTTGTGATGTATGGCATGCTTTAGTCTTACTTTCTAGTACTATATATGTCTTATTTATTAATATATATACCCAGTCTGATTATTTAGTTCTAGAAAAACACTTCGCTTGCATACTTGGTACTTGAAAATGTCTGGTCCTAGATTTAAAAGGAAAGGAGCAGCTCGAACAAGAAGATATGTAGCCTCGCAAAATGTTGAGGTCCTTGGGGATAATGAAGAAGTTGAACTTAACTTAATTGAAGGGTCAAATCCTCATGTAAGAAGAAGAATTTTGATGTCGTTAAGTCCTCCAAGAAGCCCAATCACAAGATCACAAGATCACAAGATCACAAGATCACAAGATCACAAGATCACAAGCTTGATCTGCTCAACCATCACCTGTGGGTCTAACAAGCAAATTACGTGCAATGTTTGCATGTTCACTGAATGCCCATGATGGTCGTGTGAAATAAGTGCGTACTCCCATTTCTACCTCGATGCAACGTACTAATGACACTATAGTTAGTGAAAACTCTACCCCACCAGAAGAAAATGGCCCGACACCGATGTCCAATGAGCAAGGGTCTGGACCATGTGAGTTTAATCTAGACCTATTTAGTTAATATATGTTACACACAATTGTGTGTGTATATATATGTTATACATAGTTATTGTTGTGTTGTTAATTTGTTGTTCCCTTTACTTTTCACATCTAATTTTTTGAATAACTTCATCTTCAGCAAAGAAAATACGCGGTCCTACTCGCGGTATTGGTCTTGAGAAACTCACCAAGGCAAAAGGAAAGAAGTTGGCTATCAATGTGTCACCTAGTAAAGGAAGGCCCACAGATCCTATAGAATCTTCTAAGTTATCATCAGAGATAGGATTGATGGTCCTCCACCACCTCCCAATGAATACCAAATTCAAGGATATTATAGAGGGAGTAATTGAAGAATCATTGTCTAGGGTTGAAGTAAGTTGTACAAAATTATATTATGTCAAATATTGTTATTCCTAGTTGGGTATGCTTTTGTCCTTTTGGCAATTAGTTTTTGTTTTATGCGTTGTTTAAATATCTAAATTAACCAAGCTTACTAAAATAATCGATTGCTCTAGTTAAAAGTAGTATTGCTTTAGTTTAGCAGCACAGTCGATAAGTAGACATTAATATGTAGTCATTTTATGTTTGTTGCTAGTTTTTATTTTTGAAATTTTGAAATCCATGGAGATTTGCACTCATTAGGATATATTATTTGTTAGATTAAAGTTGCGAGTAACAGTTGAATTCATGGATTAGAGTTTTATAGGCAAATTTTGCTGATTTTAGCTCATGAATTGGGGTATTTTGCTGATTTATTTATTTCTTTAGGCTCTCTTCGATATCGACCTTTCTCAACCACATGTGAAGCGTGTTGCACTTGAAATAATGAAGGATAAAAATAGAGGGCAGAGGTGTAAACATTACAAATTCTTTAAAACTTTTCCATCAACCAAAGATGCTAGGAAAAAGCCTCCAAACAACATTGATATTGTCAAGTGGAATGAAATGTGTGATTATTGGACATCGCCAAAATTTATTGTATGGTTATTCTAACTTTAATCGTTTATTTTATATGCATATTATTTTCAGTTTTTTTAAAAAATTAGAGTTATATTATTTGTTCAATGATTTTTTTTCCAGCATCGCTCAGAAGTAAACAAGAAAAATCGAGGCAATAATGGCATTCACAGTGGAGGGTCAAAACCATTTGTTGTTCATCATTCATAGAAAGTATGTACTTATATATGTTTTAATTTGGTTAAATTTGTTGAGGATTGTGATCTTGTGTGAAGAAGCCTAAGAGTTTCAGCAAGTAGGATCTTTTAATTTATTGGCATGACATTAGAAACTAATATAGTTTCAGTATTCCTTCTTTTTCCTATGATGTCCTAAACTTGTAGTCCTAATTCTTCCTCCCTTGCTAAACTGCTTCTTGCAGTTAAATGTCTCTATAAGTTAGTAGTTTATCTTGACCTGTAGTTTTTTTGCTTAAACACATATTGTTAGAACTTATTAATGAGTACAGAAACAAGTTTCAATGAAGGAGCATAATTAGTTTTCAAATTCTTTATACGTACAAGGTTTATATTACAAATGGAAATATATAGTATATGTATATATCATAGTAAGTTTGGGTTGTAGAAGCAGCATCCCTATTGAATTATCCACTCAGTTCAAACAAATTAACAGACCTCTTTCCAATGCAACCTCTGCCAAAGCAGTCAGTATATCCACTTTCTCCATTGTGTCGTCAGGGTGTTTTTCAACAATTTCTCTGACAACAAAGCACACTTTCACTAACAGATGCTTATTTGTAAAACTGTGATGTTAGTACCAGGTTTACCATAATTTATTTTACTCGTAAAACTAAGCTGTTAGAACTAGCATCAGATTTGACAATGCTTGGGCTCTTAGATTTGTATAGTGGGTGTATGCTATCTATATTTGCTTTGTTAGTGTTTTATTTAAGTTCTCCTTTTACCTTAGTCTCGGGTTGTGAGGTCTAATGCAATTAGGTTAGGTAATTGGTTTCCTAATTTTATTTATGTGCTCTAGTACCCTCGGGAGATGGAATTATGCTATGATTTGTATTGTAATATCCGTTTTTTGCAATTTTATATTCAAATAAATTTACCAAAAAAATAATAAAATAATGATCTCGTTATTAATTATTCTAATTTAATTTTTAGGGAGATCCAATTGAAGGTTACAAAAGCACACATCGAAAAAAAGAAACAAACGAGTGGATACAACCTGAAAATGAATCTGTATACGTAAGTTATACAAACCTTATCTTGTTTTTAAATTTGGGATTATGTAATGAATTAGTTGCATTTGTTGTTAATTTCACATAATGAAATGAAATCACTTGAGACTGATGCGCCTCTGAGATGGACGCAGAATCTGGAAATGTTGACAATAATGACAAAAAGGGAGATTATGACTCGAGTGTTGGGTAAGAAGGCAGGGAGATTGCTTGGTTTTGGATTTGGTCCTCGAGCAGAGAAGTCTTCATCTACCGAGAAAGAAAAAGTTACATTGGCAACAGAGTTAGAATCATCTCACAAAAAGAATGAAGAGCTTCAAGCAACCATTCAGGCACAAGCTAAACGGATGGACAATTTTGAGAATATACTGAATAAGTTAGCCGACAATCCACAATTTCTACAGTTGACTCAAGGCAACATCAACTCTGGGACAGAAAGAGATGAAAACAACTCTTGATCATTATTTATGGACATTCAAAACTATTGAACTTTTGTTGTGGACACTACAAAATCTTGGATATTAATGTTGAACTTTATGTTAGACTTGGTAAATCATTAATTTAAAGTATAATGGATGATATTTGGATTTTGATTTTTTAATTTTGGTTAAATATGATGGAAAGTTAAATTTAGTTAATCTATTGTTGCAGTTGGTGGTTTGCTATTGTTACGGTCCTTAACTTATTTCAAGCCAAATATTAGTTGGGCAAATAACTCTTTGAACCTTTGCATCTCCAACCTCTAGATCAAGAGCGTTCACTATATTTGAAGGGCAAAGGATACAACGTCAAATACAACAGTTTCTCCACAACAGAAGGAATCCTTCTGGTAGTCAATCTATCGGGATACTATCCACAAATTCAGGTATATTTTTCCTTTTGTTGGTTGGTTTTGTCTATGTTTTCTGTTATTTGGACTGTCTTGCTCTGAATTTTTTTTTTTGCTGCTCCGCGGTTGGGATCATGACAGGCATAGTCAAAATGGGAACTTTTCAACAGTTGAACAATTACGTGGACAAAACAATAGCAGTTATGGTAATTTTCAACAAACTGAGACATCCTGTCAGCAAGCTCTCATGAGAGACCAAGTTATGGGTTGCTCTGGAACTGTAGGTGACTACAATCAGCAAAGCTTTAATTCGTCACAACCGAAAGGATTGCCTAAGTGTGAGGCTATTAATTTTACTGAGAATCAGCTTTTGCAGAATCCTTATAGTTCAAATTATGATGTAAAAACACGCATGAGATCAGGGAGAGGTAAAAACCAGTTTTGTACACATATTCCACACAACAACTAGGATTCCACATTTCCAAATAATAAGGCTCTCATTCTCTATGCTAAAACCTTAAATTCAGATCCATCAATATACTATCAGTTAACTGTGGAGAAACTTACTTTTACACTTTATGCCAAATAGATTTTTTTTCATCCTGAATTTAATTCCCTTTTCTTATTATATTTTAATTTCACTTAGTATTGTTTTGATATCTTCTTATTATTATCATTGAATATATATTTTTGCCCTTGATTTGTAGTTTCATTAATGATGCACATAAAGAAGGGATTTCAGTTGTCATCCTGACCGCCTATTGTAAAATTGGGGATAAAATTGTCAGGTTTGTTTAGCAAATTAGTATTTTGGCTGTTGTGTGGCTTCTTATTATCTCAATATAGTTATCTAAGTTGATAAATTACCATTTTAGCATTTATCTTTGGAGCTGAGTGTTGACAGCTTTTACAAGCTCATGAAATCTCAACGAGAATATGTGAGAGCTCTCTCCAGGTGGATCCAGCTCACAGATTTCCTTGTGAATGATTGTGAATGGACTGCTGGCTAATTTGCAGTTTATACACTTTACGAAGAATGGCAAGTTTCCCTTGACAGGTTACCTGACAAGGTATTTATTAGTCAGCTCTCATGTAGTAAATATGATGGAAAGTTAAAATTTAGTAAATATATTGTTGCAGTTGGTGCCTATTTTGTTCACATGTTTTCTAAGCTACAGTACCCTTAGTGGAATACTTTATTTTTAAATTTTGATAAGATAGTCTACCTCACTTATTTTGATAGTTGGGTTTGTCTTGGCTGCTTGTTGTGGGAAGTCGCTGTAATTGTTATGCTTGGGGCTAGTTTTGCTGCTTTTTTGTTGTTGGCCTTGTTGCTTATGCTCGTTACTTTTTAGCTCCTGTTGGGTTGGTGTCGGGTTAAGTTTGGGTGGTTGCTTCCCTGCTGGCTTTCTGTTGGTGCCTGGGTTTTGGGTTGGCACGTATCTTGGGAAGGAGCATTAACAATAGTGTAATGATTTTGAAATTTGAATTGTAAAAGAAAAGATAACTTCCATGATAATGAATACTGAAAAGATTTAACACAGTAGTAAACATGCATATAGGGGTAGTAAATATGCATTACTAGCTGCGGTAATTTTTGGATAATGGTTGCAAGTTTTGTCATACCAAAATTTTTATGGATGAATTGAAATGTTTGGTTTATAAGATAAAACAGGTTTATATAACTTTGACAATATCTAATTCAATAAATTAATGATTTGATCAGTGTATCAAACTGATGGGGCTTTACCAATATCTTCAACATCAAAGCTGATATCAAAGAGGTGGAGAATACTGATGCCAGATGGAAAACACGGGACGTACCCAGAACCACATGCACTGCCAATTCATGACATAGTGAAGGAGGTGGAACACTACCGTCAGGCTGCCTTAAATGCCATTGAAGCAGGTAAATAAGTTAAAGTGAATATTTATCCTTTGTGCTTGCTATGCTAATTCAATGTGCGTTAATGACTTCAGCTCTACATAACACATGCCTTTTATTTTTATTATAGAATAAACCTAACATAATGCGGATCAAATTGTTAACTATAGGTTAATCATACTGATTGTTTGAACTAAAGTAGAGAATTTATCCTAAGTCTGTATTGAGCTCACCTTCTAGCCATAGTAAAATTTTCTCCTTCGATTGTTGTACTAGTAGGTTGTTCAAGCCATTTTCAAATCACTGATTATAAAAAGTAATATTCAGGTTTTGATGGTATTGAAATCCACGGAGCACATGGCTACCTCATTGACCAATTCTTGAAGGATGGCATTAATGACCGGACAGATGAATATGGTGGATCACTTGCAAACCGTAACAAAGTTTTGATGCAGATTTTTCAAGCAATAGTTTCTGCCATTGGTGTAGACAGTGGTGCGCTCAAAATTTCACCAGCAATCGATTATCTTGATGCCAAGGACTCGGATCCACGCTGCCTTGGCCTGGCAGTGATTCAGAGACTCAATAAATTCTAGCTAGAAAGCCATTGGTTTTGTCTTCCTGCTGGTCCGACTTCAATTCCCATTGATTGTCTTGGATTTGGGTTGTTGGGTCATGTTTTAGGGTTGCTGATGTTTTACTTTTCGCTGAGCTCTGCTCCATCTGCTGCACTATTATGGTTGTGTGTTGCAGAAACAGTCCTGTTCGCAGCTTCTGCTGATTGCCTCTGCTTTTGTTTTGCTATGGCGTCCTGCTTTCTTTTGGTTTGTGCTGTGTTGTTCTTGCCGATTGGTTGGTCTACTAGTTTCAGCTGTGTTGCTATTCTCGCATATGAGATTCATTTTTTTTGTGTTTGAGTTGTTCTGGCTCTTTTGGGTTAAGTATTTTTAATGCTTTATTGTAATATCAAAATTTAAGCCTATTGTTAATATTAAAGTCTATTTTTGGTATACTCTTGCCATCATAGGGTATCCTTTATTTTTGGTATAGTCTTGCCAAGGCCATATCGGTTAAGGCTCAAGCTGCAGGTTTGTTCTACTATTTTTGAGGTTATTCATTTTCCAATTATGGCATATTGTTATCTATTGCACCATTGGTGTTATGTCTTAATTACTTGCTTAGTTGATTGCAATACATTTTCTAGCTACTGTACATCAAGTCGCCCTAGTGATGTTGGGTGAAAATTTTGCTATGATAGTCATGGTATATTCTGTTTGGGGTATGCCCAATAAATTTTGTAAAATTTTATTTTCTTAATACAATTTAAATTTAGCACAAAACAAATAATTAGCCACTTTACTGTAGAAAAAGGGCAAGCGCAACAAATGGTTAAAATTCATAGACATCATCCAGGCCATCAAAGAACTTCGCACAGCATAATTGATAAACCCACATGAGAGAATACCTCAGTTAGTTTATCACTTGGGTATAGTATTGAATGTTTTTGTATTTTATTGTGATATTCTAACTTTTAGAATAAGTTACACAACATAACATAATCGTAAATTTGTGTTAATTCAAAAGTAGCATGACATATGTTTTGGAACAAAATAAAAGAAAATGTTAATTAAAAACTTTATCATCAATATAAAAATGTGAAAAAAAGATATCGAAACGTGCTTATTGAGTCTATCTTAATTTTGGGCAACAATTTACTAGTCGTTGCAAAAAAAATGTATAAAATACGCAACGAAAAAAAATTGTTGACAATGAATGTGGCCCATATTAGGCAACGAAATATAGTAAAAAAAATTTTTTCGTTGCCCACGATGAGGAGAAATCACATTGGCAACAAAAAACTAATTTGGCAGGTTTTTTTTAATTTCCCGCCAACGAATATGCAACGAAATTTTGCAACGACCTATGAATTTTGTTACGAAAAATGAAAGCCTTTTACAAACTGTAACGAATGACAAATTTCGTTCTTAAACATGCATTTTTGGTAACAACTTTATAAGTTGTTGCCCAAAAAATCGTTGCCAAATGTCCATTTTTTGTAGTGGACCCTGCTGTAACTCAAATTTGATCGAGCCGGAGGGGGTGGGACCCACCCTAAGTTGCCGAAGGTCTACCTGTGGCTGCCACAGGTAGACTCGCGGCAGACCGTGGGTGGATTTATACCCCCTGGCCTTTTGGAAGTCATTTGCGACTTGAACAAAATTAAAAAATTCAAAAATTCCCTCTCAGATCTATTCATTTCGGGCTGCTTTTCTCGAAATTCGTCACCGTACAAACTTTCTTCACAACTCTAGTAACGTTTGCATCATTTCTTTTCAAAATTTGACCTTTAGAACGTTAGTTTTCATGCAGTATGAGTTTAAACGCAATGTATCAAATATGTATGAATAGATGACTTAATAAAAATGAATAGACCTAGTAAATACTTGTATTTTACTATGTTGAACATTCCGGTATAAAAAATTTTCATTTTTGTGACAATAAATTTTTACCATTTTTGGCTGGTTTATTCATCCTATTTGAGGACAAATGAGCATGGATTTTCAAATAAAAATACACATGATAATTTAGCTGCCATTGTGAGTTCAATTCTAATGTTTTCATATATATGAAATGCTCTTGATTTTGGGTTGGTGTGCTACTGAATGGCCACCTAGTCATGCATATGTGCATGCGGATAGCCCGTTTTACAAAGGAGACTGGCGAAATTTTTTACGAGTTTTGGCATTTAATATGCATGCAATTTTAACTCTAGTGGGGAAGTATGTTAAACTAATTCATCTTTTCACATAGGCTATGCATGATGTAATGATTTTGAATTTAATGGCTTTAATTTCGAAGGGTACCTCACCGTTTCTGAGGTGATTTGGTGATTTTGTTTAGGCTATGGACCTAGATAGACCAAGCAGCTCTCGTTATGTTTCCTTAGGTGTGAGGAGGAGGGCTTCTGATGTCCCTGTGCTTCGTTTGGCTCGGCAGCCTCGCCGATTGACCGAGTCAGTGCTTCGTCCCGTTCAGGTGGATAGGACGGAGGCTATAGATGAGGAGGATGATGTTCTGGTTGATGATCCCGCTGCTTTTTCTTCTACTCCCCATTGGGAGCTTCCATCTATTAGCGTGATGATTCCAGATCTGCTGGATGATTTGAGTTATCATCCATTGGTCTATCTTCACGCGAACGAGGTAATATAATTTTTCATTTTTTCCTTTCTTCTTTCTCCACTTTTGGGACAATGGTTTAATCTTGATTTTGAACTTGATGCAGGTTCCCGGCTTCACTCAGCCCAGAGGGAACTAGTTTAGTATTCATTCTATATACCGAACCCTTCATCCGGAGTATTAGGTTATTGTCCACTCTTGGGGGCTTTGAGACATTCTTTTCCATTATCGCTGCCCGTGGGGTTATCTGAGGGCTTTATTTGAGCGCTGGTTCCACCATACTCAGTCTATTGATCTGCTAGACTGTGAGGTGATGATGACACTGATGGATTGGCAGTTCATCATTGGGATGGAGTTTACAGGGGAACTGGTGCCTTTAGCGGCTAATATTTTTCTGGCTGTAGTTTGATCCCTATTGGGAGTTCCTGCTTCGGCCCTCAAGGGTCGGGCTGTCCATTCTGGCCCTTTGAGCATTGATGCTGTGAATGGAGTTTTGTTTAAGCCTCTACCTGCTGATTAGAGGGATAGAGATCGCATACTTCTACAATTGTTCTTGGACATCATCAGGGGTTTTTCCTTAACGGACAACTCCTCGACGATTTCTTTCGCTTTGGTCAGCGCCACTCGTGATGTGGACCGCATCAAAAATTTTGACTGGGGCTCATTCACCTTTGCTTACTTCCTTCGAGGGATGCGCTTACGCTCAGAGGACGTGACAAAGGCTTAGCTAGGCTTTTACCCATTTTTCCTGGTGAGTAATTTCTCCTTTATCTTTTAATTTCTCACGTTCGGGTTTTCAATCTTTATCACTGAGGATATTTAATCTTTGCACTTCCAATTTTGGGTATATGAGAGGCTCCCTTGCCTACGCCCAGTTACTACTTTAGGTCTGGAGACCTATCCGCGGGGACGACGATGGCATTATTCCACCTTGGAAGAGGTCCCTGTGGCGGAGGGGCTTACCCATTCCCGTTTACAATTAGAGTTGCTGACCGCCGATGTCGTTACAGGGGTTCCTTATACCCCCGATCATCTGATAGTTGGTTTCGAGAACGGTTTTTCGATCGAGATGGAGTAAATGTTATCCACTCTTAGGATCCCTTTCTTGAAGGAGAGAGGCTGGGCGCTCTACTCGGGAAAGCGTGCTATTATGAGCACTACAGAGGAGATTCGCATTCTATATCTTCCTCCTGCTAGACACCATTGGTCTTTATCTCAGCCACTCAAAGAGATTCCCCTGGTGGGCTTAGACGGCTTTACATTCCTTACAATCAAGATGCCTTTTATCGTTGGTGGACTTCTCGCACCATTGGGGCTCAGACCCGTGCCACTCAGTTCTTGGCGGACATGGTTCCCGGGTCCATGATGATGATAGACTGGATTTCCTTCGTTAGAGAGCCCATTCATTTGGAGCAGATTACCAGCTTGACCCAACAATTGGACCGGGCTCATTTTTCATCAAGTATCTGGGCAGAGATTCATCGAAAGCAGATTCTTTTGATCCATCCAGCTCTGGCGCTGGCCCCTCAGGTGGTCCATATTCTGATAACTTTACTGGAGCTGATCCCCCTCTATATCGACCAGATGTTCCCTCTGGCAGAGATACGGTGACTCAGGTAGAGTTACAGCAGGTTGATTGACTAGATGCATATATCATAGATTTTTTTTGATAGGTTCGTTATCTCTTTTGATAGGCCTCTGTTTAGATATTGGGCAGATGTGCTGCATTTCCCTATACTTTTTATTTTTATTTTTTAGACAGAGATGATGTATTTAATCTTTATGATGGTGTATTTAGGAATGTATGTATAATGCCTTCTATTTATTACATCATATTATCATTTATCATGATGAATGCATTATATGTCATGGATATGTATGTATATTAATGAGTTTAGCATTGACCCCTGGATGGTCTCATAATACGGTTCTACAGATGTCTTCATCCACCATTACCAGGATCGAGCATAGTCTGCCCCATTTAGACTGAGTAGCAGTTAATCGCATGCTGGGACATTTCATGGCCCTCCTGACATTCTAGGTTCCAGTGGGCTCTGTGGAGGGCATGTTATCATGATGGATTCCTGAGAGACAGGTCTTCAGGTTTGGGACTTATAAGTTGACTCCTACATTAGAGGAGTATAAGTGCATCACAGACTTCCCGCTGGACCAGCCCTGTGCTAGGGTGGCTATTGGCGAGTTGAGGCGACAGTTTATGGCCTTGACCGATTTGCGACTCACCATTCTTTTGGATGAGATTACCTCAGGGCATGTGGTGTCCCTAGATTTCTTGATCAACCATTTTGGATCGCTAGACAGCTATTTACTGCACTCAGGAGATTTTTCCATTTCTGAGGATGAATGGTGGGTTGCCCGAGTAGATACTTTATTGATGTGCATTGTGGCTTATCTGTATATGCCACTGTACATGGATCATATGGACATTAGCCTGATCACAGTAGTAGTGCTCTCAGGGAGGGTCGTACCATCTTACCTATGATATTAGCGGAGACCTTGATGTAAGCCTCATTTTTTCGTACCCGTACTATTGGGTTCTTTAGAGGTAGTGCAGTATTTTTATACATCTGGTTTATGATGCATCTGAGATCGATCGGCATTTTCAGACACCATGGATATTGCTTGACACATGAGATATATGCGTCTTATTCTTTTTGATCGACTGATTGTGTAGATGTTGCGTCTTGGTTTATTTTCCTGACCATGATTGAGGATCCTTTCTCCATATTGCATTGCTCAGGATTTAGCTCTCCTTACAGCTTTGTCACCCATGCAGTGGGTATAGACTTTTTGCCATTGGCTGGTCTGAGAGGAATGACCACATATCATCTACTGGCTGTTATGGGACAGTTTGATCAGTATCAGGATGTTCATTCTTTTGATGGAACTTTAGGTCAGCGGTCATCAGCCTCATCTTTGGTTGAGGATGATTTATTTAGAGTTTATGATTATTGGATCCATCGAGAGATGGCTGATTTTTCATCGAGTCATCCAAGTTACTCCTCAAAATATTTTGCGTGGCTAGAGGCATATATTGCATCATCTATGGTTACTTATTAAGAGCCTAGTACTGATTCGAATGAGGAGGAGCCTATGGAGGATCTTGTTTCTCCCACCGAGGATAAGTTGTTTGCTAGTTTGACAGTATCCCTGATCCGTGATGTTCTTAGTTCTTCAGGTGCTGCTGCTCCACCTTCTGTCGAGTCTTTGGAGCAGATGATACAACTTTTGACCTTTGAGAGGGATCAGCCTAGAGCCTTAATGTTGACTACCCTTTCTGGCCGGGATGCTGCTTTTGTTGAGAGAGATGAGGCACGAGCTACCAAGGATGCTTTGGTTGCTAATAGAGATGAGGCCCGAACTATCAGGGATGCTTTTGTAACTGATATTACTGCTCTCAGATCCTATACGGAGGGCATTGTTGCAGATATGAGTGCATTTATGGATGACCATGATAGCACCTTGCAGATGGCGGTAAATCTTTTAGCTCACATTGAGGCTACAGGTCTGGAGTTTAGAGATGCAGCTCCCTCTCTAGAGAGAGATGTTATGTTAGATTTATTATCCCGTTTGACTGTGGGTTTATAGATTAGATTTCATAGTCCTGCATAGACTAGGTTAGTCATTTTTGTCATGTACAGGACACATTGTATATATTAAATAGTATTATATGGCAAGGAAATATATTTTGATTCACTTCCCTTTTAGATATATTTTGATCTTTCCTTGATGATTGCCACTTTCTTTGTGACTTGCTATCTTGATGTATCATGAGGCCTTCCTTGATGGACTGACATTGAGTTATCGGAGGGTCTTTTGGAAAGGTTCGTTGATTATGTAGGCTTTATGGGATTTGGGTTTTATATAAGGTTTAGTGTCTTGGGATTGGTATTTAATTGGATATTTGAGTGTGCATATAAATTGTTTTAGTTTTCTCTTGAAGGTTAGACCGCACCATATATGGCTGCCTACATACTCCCGAGAATGGGGGAGATCAGGTCCATCCCTCACATGGAAAAGGGCCATGGCGGACTCATATTGTGTAGTTCACTCGGAGGAGCGTGGATGGCATTCCCATGGACTTGCATTGATAACTCCTTCTAACGTGATCGTCATAGTCGGCTTTGAGGGAAATCCAGTAATACCCTGTTCTTAATATCTTCTTGTCAAGTAAAGGACCGCTCATGTGTGGGCCACATACTCCACCGTGGACTTCATCCATAAGTCTTTGGGCTTGATCTTTGTCTAGGCACCTTAGCAAGCCTATTCCAACATCTCTTTTATAGAGTGCATCTCCGCTTAAATAGAACTTCATGGCCATTTTAGGGATCCTCTTTCTTTCAACTTGACTTGACCAAGTGGGCGTAGATCTATCTTGAAGATATTCTTTGATGTCTTGATACCAAGGCTTTTTGATGGGAGGCAGTTCATCTGATACTTCTCCAATGTAATTTCCATAGGCTGGTGCCTTTTGGCTTGCAAATTTGATATCAGGGATTCCTCTCCTATCGGATATGTGGTTCAAGGAAGCCAATGTTTCTAATGCATCCGCAAAATCATTTTTATTTCGAGGGATATGGATGAAGGTTGTTTCTTCAAATTCTGTAACCATTTTGATGACCTGCCGATGATAAGGCAGCAGATGCAACTCTTTGGTGTGATATGCCCCGGTGGTTTGTTTGATGACCAACTCAGAATCTCCAAAGACTACTAACCGTTTAATACCCATGGAGTGGGCCAACTTCAATCCCATTATACAGCCTTCGTACTCGGCTGTGTTATTTGTGTTAACAAACTGCAGCTTGATGGCCATGGGATACTGTTCTCCCGTAATAGATACAAGAACTGCCCCTGCTCCTGCACCTTCCATGTTTACAGCCCCGTCAAAGTACAGTTTCCAGAATTGGCCGATATCTTATCGAGGGTTTTGCTGAATTGTCATTATTCCATCATCTAGGAAATAAGTTTCCAAGGGTTCAAAATTCCCTGATGGTTCTTCGACCAATTAATTTGAAATTCCTTGACCTTTGATGGACTTTTGAGTCACGTAGATTATATCAAATTGCTAGACAATCAATTGCCATTTGGACAATCGACAATTTAACATGGGCTTGCTGAATATGTATTTTAGAGAATCCATGTGGGATATGAGATAGGTTGTGTGCTTATGAAGATAATGTTGTAATCTCTTGGCGGCCCATGCTAAAGCACAACAGGTCTTTTCGATCAAGGTGTATTTCTGCTCACCGATGTTGAATCTCTTGTTGAGGTAATAGATAGCTCTTTCCTTGCCTCTATCATTTTTTTGCCCCAGTATGCAGCCCATAGCGTTGGCATTGACTGATATGTACGTGAATAAGGGAACTTTATCCCTTGCTGGTACCAAAACAGAAGCTTTAACCCATTGCTTCTTGATGGTGAGGAAGGTTATTTGACAGTCTTCATTCCATTTTTTGGAGGAATTTTTCCTTAACAGCTTGAAGATGGGCTCACAAGTTACCGTGAGTTGAGAAATGAATCTGCTTATGAAATTAATTCTCCTAAGAAATCCCCGTATCTCCTTTACTGTTTGGGGTACATGTATCTCAGTGATGGCCTTAATCTTGGTGGGATCCATCTCAATGCCTTTGTTGCTTACCAGAAATCTTAATAATTTACCGGACTTGACACCAAAAGCACACTTGGTTGGATTCAGCTTCAAGTCGTATTTGCGAAGCTTGTTGAATATCTTTCTGAGATGGTCGGCGTGGTCATCTTCCCATCTGAATTTGACGACGATATCTTCCCTTCTGAATATCTATCTCTTTGTGCATCATGTCATGAAAAAAAGCCATCATGGCTAGCTGATATATAGCACCAGCATTGATAAGGTCGGAAGACAATCGCCTATAGCAGAAGGTTCCCTAGGGAGTGATAAAGGCTATTTTCTCCCTATCTTCTTCGGTAACCATGATTTGCTGATATTCGGTGAAGAAGTCAACAAATGAGTACATGCCTTACTGTTCTGTGTTGTCTATCAGTATATATGGATGAAAGGTATTGAGAAGTCATCTTTGAGAAAAGCTTTATTCAAATCCTGGTAATCCACGCATACTTATACCTTCCCTTCGGGCTTAGGCACAGGAACTATATTGGATAGCCATTCGAGGTAAGGTAAGTTGACACTATGATAATGCCTGCTTTGAATTGCTTAACAACTTCTTCTTTGACCTTCAGACTCCACTCAGGCTTTAGTCTCCTGAGTTTCTGTTTGACAGGCTTGAATCCCTCTTTGATGGTAGTCAATGAATGACAATGTCAGTAGACAGGTCGACCATGTCTTTATGTGGCCATGCAAACACATCTTGAAATTGAGTAAGGAGTTCAATCAGGTCTGTCATTTGGTTTGGGGTAAGGTCGTTGCCTATTTGGATTTCTTTAGGATTTTTTGAGGTTTCGATATTGACTGTGGTGGTTTGATCAAGGTTTGGTTTGGGTTTGTCTTCGACCCATTCCTTAATCTCCTCAAGCACCTAATAGTCATCTATCTCCTCTTGATCAATCCCCATCAAGTCAAAGTCCAACACTACATCAAAGTTGTAGTTGCTGTTGAGGCTTGGCAATTCATCAGCAAGGCTATACACATCCAAATTTGGAGTCCTAAAAATAAAATGCTTTCACTTAATATATGAAACTGTTTAATCATACAAAGCATTAATGAAAGCATGACAAAAGTAACTTCTTGTACTACACAACAAAAGTAAGCGGTAAAAAATATCTACAGTTCAGGGCAGATGGACTCTCTGCCCTTTTACCCTTTACGAATGATGCAAGGAGTGCTTCTCCAGTTATCCAGGGTCAGGTTCTTGTTGACTGAGATGATGAAGACTGAATTCACATTAGAGGCATTGCTTTTTTTTTTTGGACTATTCTCCTTAGCCCTGTTTATGCGAGGGATCAGGATTTAATCTTCTGAATAGTCATCATCTGGGATATCATCGTTCATACCCTCAAGATGTGCCAGAAAATACACCTTTGCAAATCGATATTGCACTTCTTGTAGGAACCTCTAATTCCTTTCCTTGGTTTCCTTAACAGGAATTTGGATTTCTTTCTCACTAGCCAGTTTAACCTTAGGAATCAACATGCCTGACACAAAAGCAGGGACTTTCCTCGTTGGTTTCAAAAATCCGATATCTGTGTGATCTGGTAGCAGAATGGTGGATGCCTGAACCGGCTGATACTTGTGCGGGTTCTTATGATTTGATCCATAGGAATAGCCTAATCCAGCCTTCCCTGTCTGGCTAGGTCTCTGGGCTGGATTTTTGATCCCTTGTTAATTTTTTCCTAGCCCTTTGTCAGGACAGAAATCCAAAGTTATCATATCTTTACCGATGAACATCACTTCAGAAGAAATTCTTGGCTTCAAGGCTGGGGTCCCGATGGGTCGATAGTGAGTGTTGCTCACTTTGATGGCTTAAAAACTAGCTGACTCATCTCTTTCTTTGAGGCTGATCATAGGCATATCCCCTTGTACATAGACAGGATACTCTGGTTCGGCATTAACAGTAACCAAATTGTCATTGATGATGTACTTGACCTGTTGATGAAGGGTGGATGGGACTGCTCATGCCATAGGAATCCACGGTCTTCCCAACAGTAAGTTATATCTCGTGGTGATGTTCAGCACTTGGAAGGATACGTAGAATGTATGTGGACCAATCTCCACGGGGAGTTTGATTTCTGCTACAACATTTTGTCGAGACCCATCGAAGGCATTTATGACTATATGGTTGCTCCGGATTCGATTTAGACTGATCTTCATTCTTTCCAAAGTGTCATATGGACAGATGTTCAAGGAAGATCCACCGTCTATCAACACGCCTTTTATCACATATCCAGAGGACATCACTACTATATGCAATGACTTGCAATGACCAGTCCCTTCCACCGGTATGTTATCATCAGTGAAAGATATCACATTGCTGTTGAAGATGTGCTCTATCAAGTGACGGAACTTTTCTGTCTACACTACCTTAGGCAGATGTTCTTCTTCCAGCACTTGTATTAAGATTTTGAGATGATCTTCCGAAGACAAAACCAAATCCATAATGGATATTGATAAGTAGGTTTTATACCTACTTATTGGACGCCATCTTACTATGATTATGGCTTAAACTCAAGCACGTTAATGTCTTTTAATGCATTTTAGCTTTGTTTTGCATATTATAGGTAGGAAACTCCTAAAGGCATGGAATGGCATGAAAAATGAGCATATGGCTTAAACTTGGCAACAAAGCCGATGGAATGGCATGAAGACGGGCGAAATGGCATAAGGCTAGCAATAATGAAGGTGGATTTGGCACGAGACAAAAGGGGGGCACGAGCAAAAGGGCCTCAAGTCAACAAATGAGAAGGAAAAGGAAGCAAGAAAGAAAGAAGGAAAGAAGCACAAAGCAGCCAGCATTGAAAGTGAAGTCACCAGCAACAGAGCAATGCTCGCACGGCCGCGCCCAGCATAAGGCTAGACACAGCGCGCCCGTGCCATAGGCGTGCCAGACGCAAGCAAGGCCTTAGAGCGCCCGCGCCCAACTCACACTATATACACTCGCGGCTGCGCCAGTCATGGGGCAATTAAATGTTGACTCTTTATTTTAAGCTGCAGGAGCGTGACTTCTAGGGGGGGCATGGATTGGACGGTTTAAAAAGACGTATTATGATCAGTTTTTCATTTTTGAGCTGATTGTGGATCTGAACTAGCATTAGAATCAGACTTTGAAGCAGGGTTTTATTAGATTTGATTTCTCATTTCCCTAATATCTCTTGCTTTCATTTGTTATGTCAATGTTTGGCTTAAATCCCATAATGGATATTGATTCAGCAATGAACTAATTTCCATTATGGGATTCTAATGAAGTTTATTGCATAGTTCAATTTTGTATGCCCTAATGTCATTATTTGTATGGTTATCTATGGATTGACTAACATGGTTGCGCTTAAATATTGAATGCTTGATCACCATTCACTCTAATTACTTGTATGAAATTGGAAAAGGAAGTATAAGTACATATTAGACCATGTTAGAATGTGTTCATGAGATTTACATGTGTTAGGCTTCATGATTCGTGAATCGGATAGACATATATCGGTTCACCATGTGTAGTTGTTAAGAGAGCTTGTGCTTACATCAGTATTACTTGTAATTCACATAGACATATAGTGGGTTAGGTAATATGGATGCTCATATGAATTCTATCATTTTGTGGATTGTGAGAACCCAAATTTTCAAGAAGTTACTAAAATGAGAATTTAATAAATAAAATACTTAAGGCATGTATTGGGTTCGAATATATGTATATGTGTGTTATATGGTAGGATGTATTATATTACATAGGGTAATATAGACTATGTAATATGTGATTTTTGTGATTAATAAATATACTATTAATATATATTTGTTATTTAGCGTAGAGACGATTCAATGGAGATAAAGGAAGTGGATAAATTTCTATCGATATTAAATAATTTATAGAATTATTTTATCATAGTAAGTTGGTGACATTAAATATCCTTAATGTATAATCACCATATTCTTGTGTATGTGTATTAATAACTAGTATGTTTATAATATTGGTTATTAATAGCACTTAAGCTATCCGTGAATAGGTTTGGATAGTGAAGCATGAGTTAGTTAAGGAATTAACTAATAAGA
Organism: Panax stipuleanatus; assembly: GCA_020205555.1. Classification (NCBI taxonomy): domain Eukaryota; kingdom Viridiplantae; phylum Streptophyta; class Magnoliopsida; order Apiales; family Araliaceae; genus Panax; species Panax stipuleanatus. The sequence continues at coordinate 17,903,568 of CM035119.1, read as the reverse complement.
ATAAATATTAGTTAATTTAAGTTGGGAGTTATATTAGGGAATAATATAATGAGAGTATTGAACCTTAATTAACTATGATGATATACTACAGTATTTAATTTACTTAAGTAAAGGAGTGAATTAATATGTGTGTTGAATATGTAATTATAGTTGATACTTGTTATATATATTACTTAGAGTAGTAATATGTGAGAAAGTTTGACGTGCGAATAACGTTAATAAATATATATACGTTATTAAAGGGAGATGAAAATCATTATATCTTTAAATGAATAATTAATATTTGAAGAAATTATTTGGGGACAATTTATAGAAATGAAAGAGAAATAAATATTATATATTTCTAATAAAGGATATTAAAATAATTTCTAATATTGAATTATTTTAATAAAAGGAAAAAATATTATTTTTGAATAATAATATTACTTTATATGTTTTTGGTATGAGGTAATAGGTATGATAAATTAATATGATAAATATATTAAAACATATTTGCTATATGTAAATAAATTGATGGAAATAATTTATTATAATAGAAAATAAACTTATTATCTATTTTCTATATATAATATATGTACATGTACCGTACATGTGATTATTTCTAATAGATGTTATATTAATTATAATGTCTTGAGACAATAAGTAAATTATTTTCTAATAATGAATGTGCTTATTTGGAGAAAACATAATATTTTATGTTATGGCTAAATACATAATTTTTAATATATTTTCAAGAGAGTTTAATTAATGAAAGAAAACTAAGTTATATATTAAATAACTTAAGTTATTATTTTATCGTGGATATTATTTTGAATAATTAATAGAATATATATTAATTACTATAAGCGTAAAGGTCGTACTTATTATAAGTATAATTAATTGAGATAATTTAGCATTTAAGTGCTTGAGTCACACAAATATTATATTAAAAGAATAATAAGTGTGGTGGAAATAAATAAGTGTTGAGAATAATGATGAGCTCGACGTAAGCTTGTGTGAGATGCCTTGTGTGGCACGATAATAGATTCGACGATTAATTAATTCAAGGATGAAGGAATTATTAATTAAACAATTAATTTATATTGATTGTTAATTATTATTATAATAGTATGTTGAATTATTATTATTGCGAGTGATAGCATGATAATAAGTATATTGGTTATAAATATAATAAGATTTATATTTATTTAATGTGATAATTAACCATATAAATGTTAATTAATTGTTATGGAGATTAATAATTACATTGATTGATGAGGGATGAATTAACTAATATTTTATTAATTAATTAACTGTCATTGAGTATAATAATATATAAACGAGTAGATTATTTATATGATATAATTGCTTAATTAGTTGATATGTGCAAAGGATGTGATTATTAAGGGTATGACATATAGTAGTTACGCATATGTATACAAGGTGTGATGCAACATTAATATGGCTATATATATATATATATACTATATCGTAAGATTAATTGCATTATGTGAGTTACATAATAGTAAGCGTTTATGTGATAATAAGTGTATTGGTGAACATTGATATATAATAATATCAATTACCATTGTTAATTGATAATGTAGGCAATAAGTTATTATAACTGTAATAATAACCGTTATGATAATTAATAACCGTTATAATAATGAGTAATACCCGATAGAATTATATCCGGTGGGATGAAATTTACATGGATTATATATGTGCAAGTTAAAAATTACTACATGATAGTATTATTATTTATTGGGATTACATGGTGACTCTAGTTATAACTTAAATATACATTATATGTATATAACTTAAGTGTTAATACTCTTCATTTGCCAAATGATGAGTTTTCTGCCTCAATTCCTTCTCACGTGTATAACTCATGAAGCCTAAGCCTATTTCTCTCAAACTCAGCAACATTAGCTTCATAGTAATAATGATAAGGGGAGTGGGGAACATGATGGATTTCAACAACTACTCCAACTACTCTCTATGAACCAATGTGTTCTTCTCATTTCTGTTGGTTTGAATTGGTGGAGAAAACCATTGTCTGTGTAAAAGAGTTTCTATAAATAGAACACTTCTCCTTCTCATTTCATTTGCTGGGAGTTTTCTGTTAACCAAGAATTTAGAGGGAGTATATCATTGTGGTAAAAATCTGAGAATTAAGAGAAATTGTAGCAGCAAGCTTAGCAAGCCATCTTAACAGAGGTATAATACCTTTTGTTTGTCCTTCATGCTCTTCATTTCTTATTCTCTATAAAATTCCCATTCATGCTCTACATTGTCAATTTCTTGATTATGCTATCTAGATGTTAATTGAATTATGGAGCATGTCTGTTAAGTATTAATCGAGTTAGTAGGCATGTTAGAACTATTTAATGGCTGGAACATGAACGAAGTTTGTAATTGATTTGTGAGAAGGCTGCCTCTGGTCTGGCCGGACACCGGCGCAGCTGCGCCAGGTTTACACCTGGGAGCTGCACAGCTGCGCCAGGCCCAGTTTTTGAAATTTTATTTCCTATAAGCTGCTGTTATGTACTAACATATGGTACCTTATTTGTCAAGCATGTGGACATGAATAAATTGTATATATGAATATGTAGACATAATATGGGCATGTTCTACTTTGATTTTATGCATGATTAACGGACGGTTATAATTTCCAAAAGTAAACGTAAAGTTTTGTAAACGAAAATGACTTATACGAACAATGTCGACATTTTGATTTTTCAAGCATGACTATATGATTTAGGAATGCATGAGAAGCGTATTAACTTACGAATATATGTTTCGTAATATAACATGAGCATGCCAGACCTCATTAGTGAACATTTCCAACGAGAATGTATGTTTCAAAGGTGAACCTTGGCACGCAAATGTCATGGATACATTCTGATTTTGCTAGCATGTTTAGATGACTTAAAAATGCATGTCGAACATGTTAACACATGAATCTAGATAGCATGGACGTATTAGACCCTATTAGTGAGATTTACTAGTGAAAGTATACGTTTTTCACGTGAGTCTTGACATGTATATTGAGATTTGAATTTTGATATTTGTAAAAATGCTTGATGGTACTCGTAGACTCGATCATGTATCCTACATGTATATATACCTTGATTAGGGGTTGTGATTCAAGTGAAGCATAAACGAAGCATGTTTTCAAAACAAAACGGTGTTAGTTGCATAAATGTGATATAATTATTCATGAGTATGCCTAATACAAAGTATATGAATACCCCATGTGTTTAAAAGGCGAGCATGTTAGACTTTATGACTTTATAGCCTTGAATGGACTTAAGTTTTTACGGGTATTAACTTAGAACCTATATCATGTAAATTGAACGTGAAAAGGTTGAACGAGCATAAAGTATCCTTTAATGTGTATACAAGCTATGTAAGATCATATGTTAATACTTGAATCCGATTTCGACGGTTAATAGAGTATGTTTGTTAATTATTATGGTCTTTTGTGTTAGTAATGATATATGATTAACTCAAAGGATGGACTACACTAGCTATATGTAAATAGATTAGTGGTAGGTGAGCATGTGTATATGAAGAATGGTAGTAAGTACGTATGGTTATAGTATACATATACGTACATAGTTATTCTAAGAATACGATAAGTAAGACGAAGGTTCTAAGAACCAAGTTAGAAAACAATGTAATACTAATTATTATATTGAGAATGTATGGAAGGGTATAACTGATAAGTGTGATCTCATGATTAATATAACTGTGTAGGATTACACGAAGTGCAGATATTCTTAAGCAGTTAAGTCGTAGTTGTTAAACTACGAATCAGGCAAGTCCTTCAGTTCCTTTTTGATATATGAATTCAATAACTGTTAGTTGAATTATATTATGCTATGATGATGTGAACTTATATATGAACTGTATATGAGAATTGTATGAGATTGTAAGTTGATCTGTGATGATATGCTTGTTATGTGAGAAGTAACATGCTTAGTAAATATAAATTGATTTTAAATGCATGAACTGAGTATGACATTATATGCTATGTGATGCATGAAAACTGTTAGAATTGCTGAGCTGTCAAGCTCACTCTTGCAAATAACCACTTTTGCAGGTTAAGGACTTACGATAAAGACTTCGTGCTTCTTGATTGATAATGATAGATAGTATTGCAATGAAGAATACTGTTTAGATTTTACTTGAACCACGTTTAGGTTCTAGGAGTGTGCTTGATATATACTTACGATGTTTAATACTTGTTGCATTGTAAAGATGTATTAGTTAATACATAGAGGATATCGAGTTGAGTTGTAAACCTTTCTACGGTAATTCGAATCATATTATATAGTTGATTCAAGAATTGTAATTGATTCAAAGTTATGGAATCAATAAGAAGAATTTATTCAAAGGATATTGAAAAGTTTAAATTATTTCGCATTTTAGTAACATCGAATATGATGTAAAGACGAGATCTTGGATATGAATAGAATTTATATTCTAAATTGTAATAAGCAAAGTTGTATTCTTTTACTAATGATTAAAAGATGTAATAGTTCCGCGTTAGTATTTGGTTAGTAGTATTGTGACTGCACCGAATTCGAGGTTTCGAAGGAACGTGGATTTGGGGGCGTCACATGGATTTTGTGTGAATTGGATATGGTACATCGAAAGATGGTCATGTTTCGCTTTTGTGCTCTTAACTAGCTTTCCATTGTAATCAATCGAACATAACAAGAGGCATACATTTTGGATAAAGCATTAAATGATATTAGGATCCCATTTCTCTCCACTTTGATTCCCTAAGTTTGGTAATTAATAATTTAGTGTTGACAATTAATTTAGCTTTCACTTGCTTGTAGATGATCGTTTGAGCAATCAGAAATAGTAATAAGGTTGTTGCATGCTAGTGTAGATTTATTCACCTTTCTTCGTGGGATCGATACTTTCTTACTGTGTACTACTTGTTGACCCGTGTATACTTGCATGAATTAGATTCTGTTTTGTTAAACCGAAACGGAGGCAACAAGTTTTTAGCGCCGTTGCCGGGGAACGGTGTTTATTTTTATTACTGTCGTCATCAACTAAAACTAGATTTGTTTGACTTGAACAATTCTTATCTTATCTCATTTCTATTTTATTTTTGTTTGCATTTTAAGTACTTGTGTATGCACACGCAATCGTCAAATCCTGAGTTGATACCTGCACAGGACAATATTAATGGTAGAGTTTGGAGATCGAGAGCACATCAGAATACACAAGTAAATACTGAGATTGCATCATCCAACATGGCAGAAGAGCCTAGAGAAGAGCATAGAGCCTTAAGGGATTATTCCATGCCCAAGATTAATGAGTTGCAGTCGAGCATTGTGAGGCCAGCTATAGCAGCGAATACCTTCAAAATTAAGCCAGGCATGATACAAATGGTCCAGAATATGGTTCAATTTGGGGGTGCCGCTACTGACGACCCCAATGAGCATTTGCTGAGCTTCATCGAGATTTATGATACTTTTAAATACAATAATATATCAGAAGAAGCAATAAGGCTCAGACTGTTCCCATTTTCTTTAAGGGATAAGGCAAGAAGCTGGCTCCACTCATTGCCAGCAGGGTCAATCACCACACGGGAGGACTTAGCACAGAAGTTCTTAGCCAAATTATTCCCTATGGCTAAGACAGCAAAAATGAGAACTGTGATTCCCCAATTTGAGCAGCAACAAGGTGAATCACTGTATGAAGCCTGGGAACGCTACAAGGAAATGCTAAGGAAATGCCCTCATCATGGAATGCCTAATTGGATGATTATAAACACTTTTTATAATGGTTTGGGTTGACAATCAAGGCCAATAGTAGATGCTGCTGCAGGAGGAGCCTTGTGGGCCAAAATTTTTGAAGAAGCTTACGAGCTCATTAAGACAATGGCAGCGAACGATTTTTAGAATCCTACGGCTAGGATGCCACAACCAAAAGTTGCGGGGATGTTAGAGATGGATGCCATTACACAATTGTCAGCTCAGATGGCAGCCACGACAAAGAAGATTGATTCATTGGCAGAGAGTAAAGTAAAGTCAGTTGCTTATGTATGCGAGATTTGTGCGGGGTCACACCAAATAGATCAATGTGCTATCAATGCAAAATCAGTGTAGTTTGTGAGTAACTACCAAAAGAACTAGAATCAGTTTCAGAATTCTTACAATCCCAACAATCGCAACCATCCCAATTTCAGCTGGAGCAATAATCAGAATACGCAAGCACACCAGCCACAACAACAATTTCAATCTCAACCACAATATCATCAACAATATACACCAAAACCACCTTACCGGCCAGGAGTTTAACAACAACAGCAACATCATCCACCACCTGCACCTCAGCCAGAAAAGAAGTTAGAAATGGAGGAAATGATGCTTAAGTACATGGCTAATACAGAAGTTATGATCAAGAGCCAAGTTGTGGCTATCAAGAACTTGGAGACCCAAATGGGCCAAATGGCCAGCACGTTGAACAATAGACCACTAGGGGCCTTGCCAAGTAACATTGAAGCTAATCCAAGGAGGGAAGGAAAGGAGCAGTGTCAAGCCATTACACTAAGGTAAGGGAAGCAAACTACAGACTTACAGGCCTGCGCGCCCGCGACCAACACTGAAGGGGAGACCGTGCTGCCGCGCCAGGAGCAAGTTATTTCTGAGGAAGGTTTGACAAAAGAAGGTTTTGAACAGAGGGTAGTGGAGAAGGATAATGAAGAGTTACCTGAGAAACCCATAACCAAATCACCACCTATTTACCCGCCTGTTCCATATCCACAGAGATTGCAGAAACAAAGGGAAGATAGATAATTTTCCAAGTTTTTGGAGGTATTCAAGAAACTGCAAATAAATATACCCTTCGCAGAAGCATTAGAGAAGATGCCGAGCTATGCAAAGTTCATGAAGGGAATTCTATCAAGGAGGAAACGACTAGAGTACTTTGAGAGCATAGCCTTGACAAAAGAGTGTAGTGCAGTGCTACAACGTAAGCTTCTTCCAAAACTTAAGGACCCGGGCAGTTTCACAATACCATGCTCCATTAGAAAGATGTCTTTTAACAGATGTCTGTGTGATTTAGGGGCGAGCATAAATTTGATGCCTCTGTCGGTTTTCAATCAATTGGGATTGCCGGCTCCAAGGCCGACAAATATTTCACTACAGCTTGCTGACAGATCCATCACGTATCCACGGGAAGATGTTTTGGTCAAAGTGGATAAATTTATCTTCCCAGCGGACTTCATCATTTTGGATTATGAAGAAGATATAAATACACCAATCATCCTAAGGAGACCCTTCTTAGCCACGGGGAGAACTCTGATAGACGTTCAGAAAGGTGAGTTGACAATGAGAGTGCATGATCAAGAAGTCACCTTCAACGTGTTTAAGGCTACGAAGTTTCCTACCGACGAGGAAGAATGTTTTAAGGCTGATTTGGTAGACAGAATGTTAAATGAGGAAGTTGGAAATCTGGTATATAATGAACCTTTGAAGAATGCCATATTGGGAGATTTAGAGATAGAAGATAATGAGATTACTGAATATGTGCAGATTCTTGACACAACACTAAAATTTTGAAGATTTAAGATTCCTGTCGAGCCACTTAAAATTGCTGGGGAGACATCTGCACGATTAAGCCTTCACTTGAAAAGCCTCTGGATCTTGAACTCAAGCCTCTTCTTGATCACTTAAGGTATGCATTTTTAAATGATCTTGCAAAGTTACCTGTTATTATTTCTGCTGCACTAACATCTTGCCAGGAAGATAAACTGCTACGAGTATTGAGAGAATTCAAATCAGACATTGGATGGACCATAGCAGGCATTAAAGGGATCAGCCCATCATTCTGTATGCACAAGATCCTGCTGGAAGATTGTGACGCCCCCAAATTCGGGACCGCCACTTGGTCACTCAAATTTGGTTTGTCACGTGCTCATGGTAATACAATAATAACTAAAATCTCACATCCACAGTGGAAGATCTAATTTAGAATAATATACAATGATTTATTATAATTATTCCCCCAAGTCTCGCAACCTACAGTACTTAATAGATTACATAATAATACCAATTAACGACTTATTACATAATCTAACTTAAGCTTAAACATAATCAAATCCAGTCTTACTACATCATCTTAATACAACATTAAAATATTTTAAAACATAAAAGAGACAAGCTAGTTGGTAGCCTTGCCCTTGCCCTTATCAATGCCCGAAGGTTCGCCATGCTCTGCCTTAACTGAAATGTTTTAGGGAAAGAAAGAATGAGCACAATTTGCCCAGCAAGTAATATACAATAAGGGTGAGTAATATAATTCTCAATTCTCGAAAGGGTATAGCAAGGTTTTATAGTTCAAGGATAACAAGAATATCAACAATTCTCAATAATAGTCTCTAAGGACAGAGTAATATCAATGTAAATCAATTCAAGATTTCAAGATAACTGAATACTGAGCAGTCACTAAGGACTATGAACTTCTACTAGAATGAACAGTATTAAACTGATAACCCAAATCAAAAACAAGTACAACAGGTGATCAACCTAAAGTACTCTACGTTATGCATAACAATCAATCATACTCAAGTGCGCACGTCTGTTCTCCGACAATTATATATTCCCTTCAAAGAAGGTTGTTATTCTTAGTCAAATACAAGATCCCGCACCAATCAATTGGTTTGGGTCGCTTTTCAATAATATAAGTCTAGCCGAATCAAATGGCATAAACACTTTCATAATATTTAAGAACAATACCAAGTTCAACATGAATAATAGCTTTAATGAAATAAGAGTTCAAGTATGCTAATTCAATTCAAATGATTAAGTATAAAAACTAGTTTGCAATATACAAGGATAGAATACTTGCACCGTAAAAGAGTGTAAGTTAGGAAACTTGCACTTTAAAAGAGTGTAAGTTAGAGAACTTGCACTTTAAAAGAGTGTAAGTTAGAGAACTTGCCTTTAGTGTAGTTTATCCACGAAAAGCAAATCAACACTTTCAAATTCCTATCGTAATATAGTTACGTATATATATGATATTCATTAGCCATATAATTTCACTTCACATTTTATCTTCGAATATACGATCAACACATAAGCTAAGTTTTAACCTAGCTACATAGTTATATAGAATATAATTTCTATCCTTAACGTTCCTCCTTTTGAGTTTAAACACATTCTCATATCATATAAGATCGCAACAATTAGCAAACATGCTCTCATATTATTAATATCACATAAGACTACAATCAATACTAAATATATTTCATTTTAGCAAGTTATGGCGTTCCCATAAGTTAACCGTCAAAATCGGGTTCAAGTAACATCATATAATATCACGTAGCATGTATACATTTTAAAGAATACTTATATGTTTGTATAACCTTCCCTCATTCCAAACATATGTGATATAGTTTCTAAGTTAACACTTTCGATAATTTAAAACCATTCAAGGTCATGATGTTACAAAATCTAGCATGCTCACCTTGTAAATACATAAGGTGTTCATATACTTATATTAAGCATGTTCATGAGTATTCATATCGTATACATGCAACTATCATTGTCACTAGTTTGAAAATATGCTTCGTTTACGTAAATTTTGAATCACGGCAACTAATAATGGTATATATACATGCATGACACATGAATGAGTCTAAGAGTACTATCACATATGTCCATAAATATCAGAATACGAAACTTACAATAACATGTTAAGGTTCACAATCAAAGCTTATATTTTTATTAGTAAATCTCACTAATAGGGCCTATCATGTTCATGCTATCTTGATTTGTATGTTAACATGCCTGACACGCATTTCAAGGTTATATTACATGCTCAAAAAAATCAGAACCTAGAGTCTCAGTATAACATGTTAGAGTCCATGTTCAAAGCTTGTGTTTTCATTAGAAAGGTTTATTATTGAGGTTCATTTGTTCAAGTCACATTATGAAGTTTAGATATGCATGTTAACATTCAAATCATGTGTCTCTATATCATACTAACATGCCTCAAAAATCAGAATACTAACATGCTTCATTTACGCTAACGTTTGTTTTATGAAACTTTAAGTTCATTTCAACGTTATACGTCAGTCCATTAATTTTACATGAAATCATAGCAACACACGTACATGTCATGTTAATATACTCATATATAGGTAGAACTCATGCTAGCATGATTATCTAAATTATGCAAATAAACTTTCATGTAGCAGAATCAAGCAGGAAATCAAAATTTACAGCAGGCTGGTGGCGCAGATGCGCAGCTGCCCAGTGCAAAACTGGCGCAGCTGCGCCGGCTGGCGGCCAGCGACAGACAGCTCCAGTTTTTCGCAGTTTCAAAACCCAAACACAGAAATTCAAAATGAATTCGATTCCAGTTGGTTACATAATAGCCCAAACATGTATATGAGCTAGTATAGCAACTAAGAAATAACTAACAACCAGTAATTGTTCACAAAAGCATGGATTCCATACCAAATTTCCAAAATTTAAAAATCTCAGAAACAAGATGAAGAACATGGAAATTGTTGTATGAATTCAATTGTTAGTAAGCCACATTGCATTCTAAGATGTTACCAAGTCTATATAACAATCAAATAGACATCCTAACAACCAATTGTCATCCAATTTCACAAAATCAAACATTTAAGTTTTGACAGAAAAATGAAAACGAGAATGGAGAACAACTACATTCCAATCTCAACATGTAACATAAGTCCATGTAACTACTAAGCAAGCTTTGTATAATTCAATTAGTATGTGTTGCAACCAAAATCAAAAAGCTTGGAATATCAGAGAACAAGAATTGGACTTGACAGAGAAATATGAATGAAGAAGAATGAGAGGAAGTATACCTCTGTAATGCACTCGGGCTTACTACTAATTCAAACCTCCTCTACTGATATATATTTATTACTCTCCCTCAACACTTTGCAAACTCTCAGCAAATAACACTTGAGGAGGAGAGTTCAATTTATAGAAAAACTACTAACCAGACAATGCTTTTCTCCTCCAACTCAAACCAACGGGAAAATAGATTGTATGAAGGTTAAGAGATGGTAGGTAATTGGTTGGTGAATGTAATCATAATTCCCACTCCCTTGTTCATCATGATAGCTAAGCTTGGGAGAAGAATGGGGAGAATAGGCCTTAGCCTTTTGTCAAACATGTGAAGAGCAAATGGGTCTAGCATTTAGGGACAAGCCATATTACTCTCAGCATTCTATTAATAAATGTTATAACATATATTATAAACTTTGGCTATCACATATGTATTCATACTATATATTATTAGGCTACAATTAGAGTTACAATGTAATTCTAATGATACTAGCATGAATTCACATAATGTAGTAAATGCAATTTGAGCACATATATTTCATGTACATTTTATCACACTGGTATAATTAATTTTATCAGGTATCCTCACATTACATCATCTTTTTTATTAAAGGCAATTGTTTAATAATTAATAAAGATAACATAAGATAGCTAAGTATTATTAAATTATCTACCACATACTCATGATGTCTCATTTTAATGCATATTCACATTGTTACCTAGGCATCATGATGTATTCATAACACATAGTTTTACTATGTACAATCATATAGTATAGTTTAAATATACTTGTACGTAACAATTAATATAATCTTATTATGTTAATAACTTTACTTATTTGTTTCATTATTCGTAATGTCAAATAAATAAATTATTCATCTTATCAATATAATTAGTCCATTCCTCGTAATTATTAATAAAACTAAATTAATAATCGTAGGATTAATTATCACCTTAACAACTATAGATCTCAGCATATTTATAAACAAGTGGTTTATTATTATTATACTTCTTGCAATAATAATAATCATGTATTATTAATCAATCACAGTTAATATTCCATAACCATCAATTAATATTCTACAATTAACAATTAATATAGATTAATCGTTCACTTTAATAATTCCTTCGTCAATTAATATTATCATTAATATACCTCATCGCGGTGCTACACAAGGCTTCCCGAGTTTATGATAACTCCACTTTTTTTCCCTCAATTATTATTATAATTATTCAATTTTATATAATTGAATCAATCCTTCTCACAACACAAAATCATTTATATTCAAATAAATTCTCATTTCCATTAATATATTTATTTAATAATATTAGAAAATTCTCGGGTATTACAAAGATGATAGTAAACCTTCAGTGGAGCAACAGCTAAGATTGAATCCGATTATGAAGGAAGTGGTTAAGAAGGAAGTTCTAAAATGGTTAGACGCAGGGATAATATATCCGATATCATACAGCTCTTGGGTGAGCCCGATGCAGTGTGTGCCGAAGAAAGGGGGTATGACCGTGGTATCAAATGAGAATAACGAGCTAATACCAACCAGGACAGTGACGGGATGGAGAGTCTGCATGGACTACCGCAGACTTAATAAAGCCACGAGGAAAGACCATTTTCCCCTCCCGTTCATCGATCAGATGTTGGATAGGCTAGCAGGTCATAAATATTATTGTCTTTTGGATGGGTACTCAGGTTACAATCAGATTGTGATAGATCCAGAAGACCAGAAAAAGACTACCTTTACTTGTCCATACGGAATATTTGCGTTCAGAAGAATGTCTTTTGGGTTGTGCAATGCCCCGACCACATTTCAGACGTGTATGATGGCTTTTTTTTCGGATATGGTTGAGCACAATGTTGAAGTATTCATGGATGACTTCTCTGTTTTTGGAGATTCCTTCGACTTGTGTCTGGAAAACTTAGTGATGGTGCTGAAGAGATGTGTTGAAACGAATCTTGTTTTGAATTGGGAAAAGTGCCATTTTATGGTACAAGAGGGTATAATACTGGGACATAAGATTTCAAAGAAGGATTAGAGGTGGATTGAGCTAAATTGGAAAATATTGAGAATTTTCCTCCACCTACTTTTGTTAAAGGTGTTCGTAGTTTTTTGGGCCATGCAGGCTTCTACCGTCAGTTTATAAAGGACTTCTCGAAAATTACAAAGCCACTTTGCAGTTTGTTAGAGAATGACGTCCATTTTAAATTTGATGAGGAATGCCTGTCTGTATTTAAACACTTGAAGAAAAAGTTAACTACAACACCTGTGATTACAGCACCAGATTAGGACCTTTTTTTTGAATTGATTTGTGATGCAAGTGACTTTGCTGTGGGAGCTGCTTTGGGCTAGCGTAGGGACAAGATCTTTTATATGATCTATTATGCGAGCAAGACCCTTACTGATGCTCAGTTGAACTACACGACCACAGAAAAGGAGCTTTTAGCAGTGGTGTACGCATTTGACAAGTTTTGAGCGTATTTGATTGGGACTAGAGTGATTGTGTACACAGACCATAAAGCAATCCGGTATTTGGTAGCAAAGAAAGATGCTAAGCCCCGTCTGATCAGGTGGATACTTCTTTTGCAAGAATTTGATTTAGAAACCAAGGACCAAAAAGGGACTGAGAATCAAGTGGCAGACCACTTATCTCGATTGGAAAATCAGGGAAGGGATACAAATGAGAAGGTTATGATCAATGAGTCCTTCCCAGATGAGCAATTATTCGTGATGAAAGGTGAAGTGCCATGGTTCGCAGATTATGCAAACTACTTAGTGAGCAAGATAATCCCTTCTGACTTGACTGGCTATCAAAAGACAAAGTTTCTACATGATGTGAAATGCTTTATATGGGATGAACCTTATTTGTTCAAGCAGTGTTTCGATCAAATGATTAGAAGGTGCATTCCATACAGCGAGACAGAGGGTATATTGTAGGATTGCCACGTATCAGTGTATGGAGGCCATTATGGAGGTGAAAGGACAGCGGTGAGGGTTCTACAAGCTGGTTTCTATTGGCCGACTATTTTTAAAGATGCTTAAAGCTTTGTTCAAAAATGTGACAGATGCCAGAGAGTAGGGAATATATCTAAGAGTAATGAAATGCCTTTGAATACAATCCTCGAGGTGGAGATCTTCGATGTTCGGGGGATAGACTTCATGGGACCCTTCGTTTCATCATGTGGGAACTTGTACATCTTGTTGGCAGTCGACTATGTATCCAAGTGGGTGGAAGTGGTAGCTCTACCAACAAATGATGCTAGGGTAGTTCTAAGGTTTCTTCAAAAGAGTATTTTCACGAGGTTATGGACACCCAGAGCAATCATTAGTGATGAAGGAAGCCACTTTTACAATCGACCGTTCACAGCTTTGTTGGCTAAGTATGGGGTGAATCATCGCATTGCTACATCTTACCACCCCCAGACTAATGGCCAAGTAGAAGTATCGAATCGTGAGGTGAAGAAAATACTAGAAAAGATTGTGAATCCCATAAGGAAGGACTGGTCACTGAAGCTAGATGATGCGGTATGGGCTTACAGGACTGCCTACAAAACACCGTTGTGTATGTCACCATTTCAGCTTATGTATGGAAAGGCATGTCACCTTCCCATGGAGCTAGAACACAAGGCATATTAGGCAATTAAAAAGCTGAATTTGGATTTGAAAGCTGCAGGAGAGAAACGCCTACTCCAACTTAACGAGTTGGATGAATTTAGATTGCAAGCCTATGAAAATTCTAAATTGTACAAGGAGAAGGAGAAAAGATGGCATGACCACAAGATTATGGAAAGGTTGTTTGAGCCAAGGCAAAGAGTGTTGTTATTTAATTCCAGACTTAGACTCTTTCCTGGGAAGCTCAAGTCAAGGTGGTCAGGGCCCTTCACTGTGAAGACTGTATATCCACATGGTGCGATAGAAATTTTTGACAAGTTCCCAGACAAGCCCTTTAAGGTTAATGGATAGAGGCTTAAGCACTATTATGGTGGTGAGGTTGACAGGCAGAAGGTCACCTTAATTCTTTCTACAACTTGATCAGGCAGAGACAGTCAAGCTAGTAGACTATAACTTAGCGCTCAATGGGAGGCACCCCATTATTTCTCTTCTCTCCTCATGCTAATTCTTTGTGCATCATATCTATTTTTTCCTTATGTTTAATTCTGATGGTGAATCATGTCTATTTTTCCCCCTTGTTTAATTCTTGTGATTATAAAATTTTTGGCATAAATTTTGATAGAGCTGAATGCACATATCATTTTTGTTAAGAATGGCATATAGGGCATTTTTGGATATACAATCAATCATACATGTTATACAGTACAAATTATGATTTGGGAATTGGTATATCT
The DNA here is from genome assembly GCA_020205555.1 of Panax stipuleanatus. Classification (NCBI taxonomy): domain Eukaryota; kingdom Viridiplantae; phylum Streptophyta; class Magnoliopsida; order Apiales; family Araliaceae; genus Panax; species Panax stipuleanatus. The sequence goes on along the minus strand of CM035119.1, from coordinate 17,888,373 downwards.
CATTGTTGTGAATGCTTGTTATACAGGTTAGATAAAGAGTGTCAATTGCTACTTAATGTTTCTTGTTGTGCAAATCAGTCAGTCTGGGGAGCAGAGTAGCGCGGCCGCGCCATGTAATGAGCCAAAGAACGCGCGCCCGCGCCTCTGCTCAACTAGAGACTCAGTTTCGTTCCTCGCGCACCCTGCCTACTTCACAAGTTATCCACGCGCGGCCGCGCCCGCACCCTTCGGTAGTTTTTAATTTTATTTGGCCATCCAAGCCGTATATCCCCACATAGTATAACCGGCCGCTCCTTTACCATACACGATCTCTCTAAATTCTTCACATACACATTCCCTATCAAGACCTATTCCCTCCAATATCCCTATTTCACTTTCATATTCCCATCTCCAATCCATAGCCCTAGCCTCATCCATTCGCTCCATCTTTTCTCAAGGGTGTGGTGTTGAAATTCCAAGATTACAAGTTTGGGGGAGTGTTCTTCGGGTTTAGAATTTAGGGTATGTGAAATCAGTCGCAGAAATTCGAGTTTGAAGGTTGTTCTTCATCAGGTTCATCCAAATCAAGGGTTGCAAAGAGTACTTTTTTGAAAAATTCTCATGGGTCCTAAACGATCACGATCAGCCACTTCCTCTTCCGCATTGCCCGTTCATAGTGCCTCAGACGACGACATCACCATTGATTTGACCAAATTCATCAGTATCGAGGCCCAAATTGAGTACTACCGGATCAAAGCCAAATCTATTTTGAAGGAGCGAGGTCTAAAGACGACCAAAGAGGATGGGGATATGCGGGCAATGATTCGAGAGATGGGGTGGCAGGGTGTTTTTGCATCGCAATCGCCGGTGCCGTTGGCTTTAGTCCGAGAATTTTATGCCAACGCTAAAATCACGCAGAGCGGCAGGTCTTTTGTTAGGGGCCAAACGATTGACTATCGTCCGACGGCAATTCGAGATATTCTGAACGTGCCCCCGCCTCCAGCTGGATAGGAAAATTGGGTTGAGGCAGAGAGGTTGAGAACGGACCTAAACCAATTGATCAGGGACTTGTATGTGCCAGGCACAGTTTGGAAGATCAAGAAAGATACAGTTAACGAGTACACCACGTTCCCTGCCTCCAAACTCAACCGATATGCCAAGGCATGGAACCTATTCCTCTGTGCCAGCTTGATGCTATTGACTCACCAGCACGAGATCACAATTGAGTGGGCTATCATTTTGTGGGTAATCATAACTGGAAAGTACATCGATGTCGGCCATCTAATTCATCAGAATATGTTGAGGTTTATGAGAGGCAGTACTACAGGCTCCATTCCGTATGCATCCATAATTGCCCATCTGTGTGCTGAGGCAGGACTCGAATAGCCTGATGAGCAGATCCAAATGCCAAGTGGGGATGTCAATCACAGCACTATCAAGCATTTTATGGATTGGGCGGGAGGCAAAGCAGACCCGAGAGGGAAAGGTTTCATTGTGACAGCTCCTCCACCCGTACCACAGCCACAGCCGCAGCAAGCAGAGGGCGCAGCTCCTCCTCCAGCCTGTGACTTACAGCAGGGTCGCCAGTATCGACGTTTGGAGAGGAGGATCGATGCATTACATGAGAGCTTCGCAGTGTTTGCCGATGGTCTGATGCGTGCTCTTGTTGAGGCCTTTGCACAGCTGGGCACAATGCTGGAGTGGTATGTGTTTGCTTCAGACTTTCCATACCCGCCGCCAGATACACCACCCGAGGAGGGTGGCCATGCCAACCAGTTAGGGAGTTTTCTGACCCTTTACCTTCAATGGGGACATTGAATATGTTAAGTTTGGGGGTATTGGGTGTAATTAGTAGTATTGCATTTAGCTTTAATTTTTAAATGTTTGCATGTAGTTTTAATTGCATAGTAGTTGCATTTAGTTAATTGCATGCTGCATATTAGGTTGTATATAGCAATTGCATTTTAATTTGTGTTAGCATTCTAGTTGTTAGTTTAAAATTTTGCATAAAATTTTTCGGTTTTATTTCATTTTAGTTTATTTAGTATGTGTTTAGTTGCATTACACTGCATAATCCCGTTGTTTAGCCTGTTGAATTTTGATTTGGTTGATGATGACATTGAGATATGATAGATGTTTGAACTCTATTAGTTGCTTAAGCTCAGTTATATGTCTATACATGATGTAATCTATACATGTTGCTTGGATGTCACCGGATAGCATAGTTTGTCTGTATTTGCTTGATTGGCTAGATTAGTGCATGCTCGTCTTCTAAGGGGAAATTTTTTGTTTATAATTGCTAAGAATTGTGTAATAAAAGCAATAATGACCTTAACAATACTAGAATACAAGTATGAAGGACAATTTTGGATATGCATGCTAATAACAAGAAAAGAAAAAGAAAAAAGCAAAAAAAAGAAAAAAAATAGAATAAACACCTTGGCTAGTGAAGTCTTGTGGCCTTTGATACTCGAGCAAGTACGCCCTAGAGGATTGTCTATACACCCAGCGCCCTAAGGCCTTTATGGTTTGGAAGTCGTTGGTCGAAAGCTCGTTAAATGGGTATCATTGAAAAGCCTAAGAGGGCCTAGCACTGCACAGTCAGGTGTAACCACGGGAAAAGTGCGAGTATCGCCCCCGTGTGAGAATAAAAGCATAATAAGCCTTGGTTGCACTTCAACTTATATTCTATGTGTTGGTTTGGTCATTGTTTGGTATAAATGAAAAATTCTTAATTTAAAAACTAAATTTTCCTTCCTTAGAAGCATAGCATGGGGAATCTTTACCTATGACAAGCTTGTTTATGACATTGCACACACACACACTTCATCTGAGTAACAGGTTGTGATTTACAGATTGTCTGTCTATATAACTGTAGTTTGAGCCTATACATTAATCATTGTTCTTGTTATCTTTCTGAGGCGCATCTGATTTGAATTCATATTATGGCTGTTACAGTGGGAATCACTATCATGTAGTTAGTTGCATATCATATAATTGCATTTATATTTTTTCTTGAGGGCAAGCAATAGTTCAAATTTGGGGATATTTGATAAGTAGGTTTTATACCTACTTATTGGATGCCATCTTACTATAATTATGGCTTAAACTCAAGCACGTTAATGTCTTTTAAGGCATTTTAGCTTTGTTTTGCGTATTATAGGCAGGAAACTCCTAAAGGCATGGAATGGCATGAAAAATGAGCATATGGCTTAAACTTGGCAACAAGACCGATGGAATGGCATGAAGACGGGCAAAATGGCATAAGGCTAGCAATAATGAAGGTGGATTTGGCACGAGACAAAAGGGGGCACGAGCAAAAGGGCCTCAAGTCAACAAATGAGAAGGAAAAGGAAGCAAGAAAGAAAGAAGGAAAGAAGCACAAAGCAGCCAGCATTGAAAGTGAAGTCACCAGTAACAGAGCAATGCTCGCGCAACCGTGCCCAGCATAAGGCTAGACAAGGCATGCCCGCGCCATAGGCGTGCCAGACGCAGGTGCGCCCGCGCCCAACTCACACTATATACACTCGCGGCCACGCCAGTCGTGGGGCAATTAAATGTTGACTCTTTATTTTAAGCTGCAGGAGGGTGACTTCTAGGGGGGCATGGATTGGACGGTTTAAAAAGATATATTATGATCAGTTATATTTACTACTTGAGGGTTGTATAATCGAGGGAGATTCGATAGCCTTTCTCTATTATTATTTTTACGCTTCTCTCTCTAGATTGTTTGATTAAGAATATTGGGTTTTCATTTTTGAGATGATTGTGGATCTGAACTAGCATTGGAATTAGACTTTGAAGCAGGGTTTTATCAGATTTGATTTCTCATTTCCCTAATATCTCTTGCTTTCATTTGTTATATCAATGTTTGGCTTAAATCCCATAATGGATATTGATTCAGCAATGAACTAATTTCCATTATGGGATTCTAATGAAGTTTATTGCGTAGTTCAATTTTGTATGCCCTAATGTGATTGTTTGTATGGTTATCTATGGATTAACTAACATTGTTGCGCTTAAATATTGAATGCTTGATCACCATTCACTCTAATTACTTGTATGAAATTGGAAAAGGAAGTATAAGTACAGATTAGACCATGTTAGCATGTGTTCATGAGATTTACATGTGTTAGGCTTCATGATTCGTGAATTGGATAGACATATACCGGTTCACCATGTGTAGTTGTTAAGAGAGCTTGTGCTTACATCAGTATTACTTGTAATTCACATAGACATATAGTTGGTTAGGTAATATGGATGCTTATATGAATTCTATCAGTTTGTGGATTTTGTGTGAATTGGATATGGTACATCGTAAGATGGTCATGTTTCGCTTTTGTTCTCTTAACTAGCTTTCCATTGTATTCAATCGAACATAACAAGAGGCATACATTTTGGATAAAGCATTAAATGACATTAGGATCCCATTTCTCTCCACTTTGATTCCCTAAGTTTGGTAATTAATAATTTAGTGTTGGCAATTAATTTAGCTTTCACTTGCTTGTAGATGATCATTTGAGCAATCAGAAATAGTGATAAGGTTGTTGTATGCTAGTGTAGATTTATTCAACTTTCTCCGTGGGATTGATACTTTCTTACTCTGTACTACTTGTTGACCCGTGTATACTTGCATGAGTTAGAGTCTGTTTTTATTAAACCTAAACGGAGGCAACAAGTTTTTAGCGCCGTTGCCGGGAAACGGTGTTTATCTTTATTACTGTCGTCATCAACTAAAACTAGATTTGTTTGACTTGAACAATTCTTATCTTATCTCATTTCTATTTTATTTTTGTTTGCATTTCAAGTACTTGTGTATGCACACGCAATCGTCAAATCCTGAGTTGATACCTGCACATGACAATATTAACGGTAGAGTTTGGAGATCGAGAGCACATCAGAATACACATGTAAATACTGAGACAGCATCATCCAACATGGCAGAAGAGCCTAGAGAAGAGCGTAGAGCCTAAGGGATTATTCCATGCCCAAGATTAATGAGTTGCAGTCGAGCATTGTGAGGCCAGCTATAGCAGCGAATACCTTCGAAATTAAGCCAGGCACGATATAAATAGTCCAGAATATGGTTCAATTTGGGGGTGCTGCGACTGACGACCCCAATGAGCATTTGCTGAGCTTCATCAAGATTTGTGATACTTTTAAATACAATAATGTATCAGAAGATGCAATAAAACTCAAACTGTTCCCATTTTCTTTAAGGGATAAGGCAAGAAGCTAGCTCCACTCATTGCCAGCAGGGTCAATCACAACATGGGAGGACTTAGCACAGAAGTTCTTAGCCAAATTTTTCCCTATGGCTGAGACAGCAAAAATGAGAACTGCGATTTCCCAGTTTGAGCAGCAACAAGGTGAATCACTGTATGAAGCCTGGGAACGCTACAAGGAAATGCCCTCATCATGGAATGCCTGATTGGATGATTATAAACACTTTTTATAATGGATTGGGTTGGCAATCAAGGCCAATAGTAGATGCTGCTGCAGGAGGAGCCTTGTGGGCCAAATTTTTTAAAGAAGCTTACGAGCTCATTAAGACAGTGGCAGCGAACGATTTTCAGAATCCTATGGCCAGGATGCCACAACCAAAAGTTGAGGGGATGTTAGAGGTGGATGCCATTACACAATTGTCAACTTAGATGGCAGCCACGACAAAGAAGATTGTTTCATTGGCAGAGAGTAAATTAAAGTCAGTTGCTTATATATGCGAGATTTGTGAGGGGTCACACCAAATAGATCAATGTGCTATCAATGCAGAATCAGTGCAGTTTGTGAGTAACTACCAAAAGAACCAGAATCAGTTTCAGAATTCCTACAATCCCAATAATCGCAACCATCCCAATTTCAGCTGTAGCAACAATCAGAATACGCAAGCACACTAGCCACAACAACAATTTCAATCTCAACCACAATATCATCAACAATATACACCAAAACCACCTTACCGGCCAGGATTTTAACAACAACAGCAACATCATCCACCACCTGCACCTCAGCCAGAAAAGAAGTCAGAAATGGAGGAAATGATGCTTAAATACATGGCTAATACAGAAGTTATGATCAAGAGCCAAGTTGTGGTTATCAAGAACTTGGAGACCCAAATGGGCCAAATGGCCAGCACATTAAATAATAGACCACTAGGGGCCTTGACAAGTAACACTGAAGCCAATCCAAGGAGGGAAGGAAAGGAGTAGTGTCAAGCCATTACACTAAGGTTAGGGAAGCAAACTACAGACTTATAGGCCGGTGTGCCCGCGCCCAACACTGAAGGGGAGACCGCGCGGCCGCGCCAGGAGCAAGTTGTTTCTGAGGAAGGTTTGACAAAAGAAGGTTTTGAACAGAGGGTAGTGGAGAAGGATAATGAAGAGTTACCTGAGAAACCTATAACAAATCACCACCTGTTTACCCGCCTGTTCCATATCCAAGAGATTGCAGAAACAAAGGGAAGATAAACAATTTTCTAAGTTTTTGGAGGTATTCAAGAAATTGCAAATAAATATACCCTTCGCAGAAGCATTAGAGCAGATGCCGAGCTATGCAAAGTTCATGAAGTGAATTCTATCAAGGAAGAATTGACTAGAGGACTTTGAGAGCATAGCCTTGACAGAAGAGTGTAGTGCAGTGCTACAGCGTAAGCTTCCTCCAAAACTTAAGGACCCGGGCAGTTTCACAATACCATGCTCCATTAGAAAGATGTCTTTTAACAGACGTCTGTGTGATTTAGGGGCGAGCATAAATTTGATGCCTCTGTCGGTTTTTAATCAATTGGGATTGCTGGCTCCAAGGCCGATAAATATTTCACTACAGCTTACTGACAGATCCATCACGTATCCACGGGGTATTGTGGAAGATGTTTTGGTCAAAGTGGATAAATTTATCTTCCCAGCGGACTTCATCATTTTGGATTACGAAGAAGATAGAAATATACCAATCATCCTAGGGAGACCCTTCTTAGCCACGGGGCGAACTCTGATAGACGTTCAGAAAGGTGAGTTGACAATGAGAGTGCATGATCAAGAAGTCACCTTCAACGTGTTTAAGGCTATGAAGTTTCCTACCGACGAGGAAGAATGTTTCAGGGCTGATTTGGTAGACAGAATGTTATATGAGGAAGTTGGAAATCTGGTTGATAATGAACCTTTGAAGAATGCCATATTGGGAGATTCAGACATAGAAGATAATGAGATTACTGAATATGTGTAGATTCTTGACACAACACCAAAATTTTAAAGATTTAAGATTCCTGTCGAGCCACTTAAAATTGCTGGGGAGACATCTGCACGATTTAAGCCTTCACTTGAGACGCCTCCGGATCTTGAACCCAAGCCTCTTCCTGATCACTTAAGGTATGCATTTTTAAATGATTTTGCAAAGTTACCTGTTATTATTTCTGCTGCACTAACATCTTGCTAGGAAGATAAACTGCTACGAGTATTGAGAGAATTCAAATCAGACATTGGATGGACCATAGCAGACATTAAAGGGATCAGCCCATCATTTTGTATGCACAAGATCCTGCTGGAAGATGATAGTAAACCTTCAGTGTAGTAACAGCTAAGACTGAATCTGATTATAAAGGAAGTGGTTAAGAAGGAAGTTCTAAAATGGTTAGATGCAGGGATAATATATCCGATATCATACAGCTCTTGGGTGAGCCCGGTGCAGTGTGTGCCGAAGAAAGGGGGTATGACCGTGGTGTCAAATGAGAACAATGAGCTAATACCAACCAGGATAGTGACGGGATGGATAGTCTGCATGGACTACCGCAGACTTAATAAAGCCACGAGGAAAGACTATTTTCCTCTCCCGTTCATCGATCAGATGTTGGATAGGCTAGCAGGTCATGAATATTATTGTCTTTTGGATGGGTACTCAGGTTACAATCAGATTGTGATAGATCCAGAAAACCAGGAAAAGACTACCTTTACTTGTCCATACGGAACATTTGCGTTCAGAAGGATGTCTTTTGGGTTGTGCAATGCCCCGGCCACATTTCAGAGGTGTATAATGGCTTTTTTATCGGATATGGTTGAGCACAATGTTGAAGTATTCATGGATGACTTCTCTATGGAATTCTTCAATTTTCTCCTCGGGCACTCTACCCTTGGTTTTAATGACTAGCTTTATTACTCGCTGAGGTAGATACAACGGGTTTTCTTTTGATATAGAAATAGTGTGATTTAATGTTGATCCCTTATTCTCCCCATAATTCCATGGGACTCTTTTTAAGCTAATCAAGGTATATTGCTGTCCGAATGGCAACATCAGTGGTTCTGGTGTAGCCACTTTCATAGGGTTATTTCTTCCTTTATCCCCCTTTCCTTGAATGGTCAGGGGTACTGCGTCTACATTCTTTTCATAGGAAATGACTGCCACAATATCTTTCAAACTCCATGCCGGAGGAAATATAGCTTCTTCATCAGGAAAGCCATTATATGGACTTGCTTTTAGCAGTTCGTCACTTTCAATCAAGTTCTGAATTAGGTGATGAAGTCCCCAAAATTCTTCTGTATCATGACCAGGAGTAACAGCTCTGTGACTCTTCCCTCGTTGATCAACATCTGGAGAATTTCTTCCATCGGCTGATTCAAAGAAGTGAACTTCCTTTTGAAAGCAAACTCTCTATGAGCTCGGACTCTTTCTTCCCTGGCAACTTTGTCTGCCCAGGTTTTGTGTTCATGGAACCGATAGTGATCCTTCATTGCAATTGGAAGAATTTTGGGTGTGGGAGGGTTTGCTCTCTGCTAGCTGACTTGAGTTATCAACTGTTGAGTTATTTGGTGTTGATATACCGTCAGTTCTGCCAAGTGACCAATCTTTTCCTTGATAGATTTCATTTCTTGTTCTATTAGAAACTGACATTTGAATATCCCCATTTGTCATAGCTATCCTTGCTTGTTTGGGGAGAATCCCCTACTTATTTGAGGTATTGGGATGATAGTAGTGTGCATACAAGCCAATCATGTATGATGATAAAGCACATACTTTGTAAATAATTTTATTTATTTATTAATAAAATATTCATTTATTAAAGACATTTAATGATCTACATGGTGCTGTTTTTATAATATGTAAATAACCCATAGTTTTAAGCAATGCTTTTTGAATCATGATGTTGATCATGCTAATGAGATCTAAATTCTTAGAAAGCTTTAAAACTAAAATAGTTCCCAATCGTGGGATTACTAAAAAGGGGATTAGTAAATCCGGATAGATTGGTACATATGTTGCTTGCTCATTGGATGAGGATGATTGATCTCATGATCATTTGTGTAGAGACACTAAAGCAAGTATGTAGGTGCTTATTGGAGAATAAGTTCACTGAACATGACTCGCTATGGAATACCTAATGGAGTTTTACTCGCCTGCCAATAGGAATTCCTAATGTGAAAGTAGTACAAGTGATCCTTGGACTTAAGATCATCATAGTATCTTGTATGTAACAAATTATACTTTGACTTATTCCTTAAGACCTTTTAAGGCATATATAGGGTATGCTTGGGTATAATGAGTTACATATGGAGATAATGAATGATCAATAAAGAATCTACCACCTCTAGTAAAAGAGCAGATATGTCCTATGTGATTCGGAGTTGTGCATTTTCTAATTGAAATACATATAATTAAATAAAATAAGACTTGACAGTAAATTCATTTCTTATATTTAATTGGGACATTGTATGGTGGAAGGATTAAATTGTATGGTAACTATTTACTCACAGGTTCTTTTATGACTAATGTTGAAATCTATATTATCTGGAAAGTCGTTGATCGCTAGGGAGGCTTATCCTTATTGTAGAATAAATATTATTTATTTAAATAGATTATTAGTTTAATTTATTTATTTAAATAAGATTAGAATTGTTCTAATTGATTTATTCACAACCGGTTTAATATAGAGAACCTAAAGGGTCACACCATAAAAGGAAGAATAATTATTTAAGAAGGTAATGGCATAATCGTAATAATGCATTAAGTATAATTAATTTAATCTATAGTGATAGAATAAATTAAATAGCTTAATGTTTATTATTTAATATTTTGAAAATATTAAATATAAATTAATAAGAGGAGTCTTATTAATATTATTACAATTATTATTATTTTAATTTCTAAAGGAGTTTAGTAATTAATTTAATATTAGTACTCTCATTTATTCCTAATAAGATTAGGAGACAAATTAATTAAATAAATTTAATTAATTATTCCCATGTGGTGGGAAGCCTAAATTAATTAAATGAGTTTAATTAATTAAAAGAAATCCCATGTCTAATAGGATTAGAAGGGTTGACCAATATCTATATAAGAGGAGTCTTATAATAGATATTGAGATTGTTGAAATTCCAATTGTTGGAGAGTACTCCTTTTCTATAGATGATAGAAAACTAAGGTTTAGCCAAACACCCTCCTTCTTGATAATTCCTCTTCCTTGGTGGATCACCTCTAGAGGCCAAACACTTGGGTGGCTAACGTTGATCAAAGGAAAGAATCTAACCCAGAAATTCAAGGAGACCACGAAGAACAAGAAGTTGAACTAGTACCTGTGGAAGCTTCGTTTTACAAGGGTATGATTCCATAACTTCTTATTTATCGTTTTAAATTAATAATTTGCATAAAGGATGATCCGGGTAATGGTTTTGTAGAAATTTTTTTAAACTCTGATATACCATGCTTCCGCTAATTTTTGCAATTTGATTGCGTCACGATTTCGTACAAACCCAACATGGGAACCTTCTCCATTCCCCATACTGATCATGTTGACTCCCTCCTCATTGTGTTGAGGCAAAAGGTTATCTTGAACATGTGGCTATTATAGTTTTGTTACCACGATCTCACCACTGTCTATCAGGTCTTGGATCTTTTGCTTCAGAGGCCAATATTCTTGGGTGCATGGTCTGGAGCCCAAGAATGGTAAGCACATTTCTTGATTGGGTCAAAATTATTTCCACTTGGATTGGATGGTGGAAGGAGCTTAGCAATTTTCTTCTATGCTGTCAGAAGCTTGAGTATATTCTCAAGTGAATCCCCTAAGGGTGTAAATGTCCTTCAACGTTTAGCCTCTCCAGTTCTTTGGAATGTAGGTTTTGAAGGTTGTACAGATGTCTGGAAAGAGGAATAATTTTTCCTTTGAATAGGCAGGTTTTGGTTGCCTTTCTAAATTTGACCTTGTAGTACCAATGATACATCCTCTTCTTTCTTCTTATGAACTCTCCGAAGATTATTCCCATAAATTCTGGCCTAAATGTGTTCAGCCACGGCTTCTAAAGCAGTAAGGTCTTTAATCTTTCAAGACTTCAGTCCCATCTCAACCATTTCTCCGTGTTTGATCATCTCTAAGAAGGGTTTTCCTTTGCCTTCGAGAACCCTTTCATAGAATAGAGCTTCTTGTATGTCGATGGATGTCATTACCAGCTCTATTTCTGTCATTGATGGAATGACTTGAGCAGCCAAACGTCTCCATCTTTGGGCATATTCTCTGAATGAATTATTGTTCTGCTTTTTAACCTTGGTAATCTGATATCTGGATAGAGCCATTTGTGATTGGAAGCTGTATTGATTTAGGAAGGCATGATCTAGCTCTTCCCAGCTATAAATTTTGGAATTGTCTAGTCGAGCATACGAAGCTCTAGCCTCTCCGGTTAGACTTTTCTAAAACAATTGCATTCTCAGCTTCTCGTCCTTTGCATAGGATCTGAGTTCTCCAATGAAACTTTTAAATGGATGTAAGGATCTCCTAATTCGTCATATTTTTCAAAATCTGGGATCTGGAATTTGTCTAGATAACAAGCCCCGCGAAAGATGCAAAGGTCTGAGTAGTTGACACTCCCACATGTTCTAGTCCTTTTGATTGACCAGATTGTTTCTTCCATTTGTTGGACTTTCTTTCGGATATCCCCAATTTCTTAAACTTCTTTGAGATTTATGATTTCAGGGGTTTTGTTGGTTTTTTCATTGTTTCGAGGCTCAGGTATCTGAGCTTCCTTTTTCTTGTCAGTACCCTGACCACCACCTTGTTCGGAGGATTGTTTAGGTGGGTATCTGTTGACCCTGAGTACTTTTGCTCTGTTCTTTTAAGAAGACATATAATTTTGCTATCTGATTTTTGAGTCCCTCGAGTTCTTCTCGAGACACGAAGCCTGTCCCTTGTTGGGTACTTTGTTCCATGTTAGTGGGCAGGCTTTTTTCCTTCTTAGATTTGGATCTGGTAGTGGGACCAATCTTGCCTACAATAAAAGTAGGTAGTTTAGTCTTGATAGACCCGAACAGAATGCATGCTATGCAATGTGTCAGGTTTAGGGATTTTTTAATATTTTCCTGCAAAACAGATGTCAGTTGTTTTGATGACAGGATATCATGACAGGATTTGATATTTGACAATATATTTGAAAGAATTTACAATTTACAATATTTGATATGAATTCATATTTACAACATTTGATATTTTGACATGGAATTGAAAGGGAAAGGTATGAAGAGCCTTCCCTTCGCGTTTGGTTTAGCAAAGGCTGACCTATTGTCGACGTCGGGAAAAATCTTTGAACAGATCTTCCTTTCCCTAATTGATATTTCCTACCCTTATTTGTCTTATCTGTTTTATGAAGGGTGATTTTTTTAGGAAAAGGCCAATATGTATCATGTCGACGATTTGAAAGGTTTACAGAGTCGCCAGTTGGAATATTTGATATGGTTTTACCAAATTAACCGAGTTTTGTTTGAAAAGTTTGCAAGTAGGCCCAATTACTGGACGCTGTCAAAACATGGCCTTGGAAACCGAGATTCATAAAGTTCGAGAGCTTGATTAAATGGGGGGAGGTGTTAGGCACCCCCCAACTTTCGTGAAGCACAGTTACCGCGTCTTTTCAATTTTCTCTTTTTTATTTGTAATATATGTGTGTGTGTGTGTGTATGCTTGAAGTAATTGAGCCTACGTGATTGATTGGAAGTAGTGCCTTGCTTCGTTGGACTTATATACGAAGGGTTTGATTTGTTTGAAAAGTTCATTTTTTGACAAGATATGAAAGTGATGTTTTGGAAGACGGTTTTCAAACCCTTTCTCTCGCATAAGAATTGAAACCTTTTGATACTTCTATTTTTATTTTTCCTTCGGCATATTTTGATTTTATCGTTGGGATGCGAGGCATCCTCAACCAAAGGATGTATGTACCAGTGTCGAGCACCTTATGGGCATGAAAGTCATCGAAATGACCCGAGCACTAAAAACCATAATTTACTATGCTGAGACCTTAAATCCGGATAAACGTTTTAAGGTTCGTCTGGTTTACATTTACAAGACAAGCAGACTTATTTACAGTGCGAATTTGTCCATTGTGGGAATCGAATCTAGATCCATGTGGTTGATCATAGATACCATGATTCCTAGGCTCATATAATATGATCAAAAAGCCTGCACAGCAGAGATATTGACATAAAAATGCGAATTTAAATCTAGACGTCGCAAGACAAAGGATTTATCAGTTAAATCCTTGCATGTGCGTAACCGAAGCTTCTCGTTCCCTCTAGATATGGATCTATGGTCGCGTAGTAGCTTTAATATTTACAAAACTAGAAAGAAAGCTAGATTTAAATAAATCTTAGTCATTCTAGCTCAACAGTTTCAGTTTGACACAGTTTGAACCAGTTGAAAGTTAGAAATGGCTAGATTTAGATGAATCTAGTCCACAAAATCTACATTAGAATATATTCATATCAAATGAATAATTAAGAAAGATATTTAATCACATTGAATAAAGAATGGGAAAAATCACCTTTACTCCATTATGATTTTCGTATTTTAAGCAATTAGTCACTGTACTTTTAAAATAATCAATTGGTCCACTATGCTTTTAAAAAATGTACAATCAAGCCATTCCGTCCAATTTTGCTCACGGACGTTAACAAATCAGTCGAGTTTTCCTACGTAGCTTTAAAAAAGAAAAAACAAATAACGTGTATTTGCTGTTGTTTGAGATGTGGCATTGAAAAAAACAAAAAATTATTATTTTCCTATGTGGCAACACAAATAAAATAATAAAATAAAATTATTAATTATGTGACAAAAAATAACTAAAATAATAATAAAATTAAAATAAATATTTTAATTCATTTTTTATAAAAAAAATTACCTTTATCTCTTTTCCTTTCTTTTAATTATTATTTTTATTTTAAAAATTAATATTAATATTAATACAATAAAATTATTAAATTTAAGCTTAAATATAAAAAAAAAAACATACTACTAAAAATATTAAAACCTATTAATAACTAAACAAAAAAATAAAAAACAAAATAAAATAAAATAAAAAACAGAACCAAATCAAAATCAAATTAAAATTAATTGGAGGAATCTCTGGTTAACCCAATTCAACCCATTATCCAGCAATGTGAAATTATGGAGCAGCGTTCTTGATGATGATGAATTTCTTTATGGAGGCAGAGCCATTAACGATGACAGAATCCCACTTCTCTCTCTACTATAACCCACCAAAAAACCAAACATCACAGGGGTCATTACTCTGAAACTCTTTGATGTTAGTTAAATTGAGCTTGCTCGGTAGGCACCTTCTTCATGTATGTATGTTGAAGTGGTCATTACCATGATTTTCATCTAGATCATCATTTCTCTTGCTACGTAGAGAATTGCTATGATTTTATTGTGAATTTGTGTTTTAGATCTGAGATTTTCTAATCTGCAATTTTGAACAGGAGTTTGAACTCCAAAGTAAAGAGGTTGGAAGAAGAGAGAGAACAGAGCATGAGAGATAATGAAAACGGCATCCGAAAACTAGATCTGGAGAAGAATTCGGTGGAGGAAAGATCAGAAAATGAAAAAGACGATGTTATCGGAGGGATACCGTCGGCAGACGACGTCGCTGGAGTTTCAGTTTCCGGCGAACGTACCCAACCCCATAGCAAATTCCAGAATCCTTCAACCAAAACCATACCCAACCCCATAGCAAATCCCAAAATCCTCTGATTAGATTATGGCTCTTGAACCCATCAGAGGAAGGGGACAAAGATTTTGAATGAGGCTCCTCCTTTAACTATAAATCGTGGTTGTAGGTTCATCATTGAAGAAATTAATTTGTTAAATTTTTAATTGTGGAACAGGGGAGACATTAATTTGATTTTAAAATCTATGGTATGATCAGAAATTAATTCATTAATCTTTTAGCAGATCTAGATCTTGGTTTTTAAAACTTGCCAAAATTTGTAAAAGATTGGGATTGATTATGAAGTTTTGAAAGTGGCTTGGAATGTTCTGATAGAATAGATCTAAAGCTTAGAAAGGTTGAAGATGAAGTTCAGAAGAGAGAGAAAGAAAGATTGAAGATAAGTCAGAAGAGAGAAATAACATATCTATGTGGACTAACCTAAATTAAAATATAAGCCATGTTAGTATTTATCTGTTTTTTTCTTTTTTTTAAAAAAGCCACGTCTAAAAATATTGAAAGAAAATTGACGTCTGTGAGCAAAATTGGACGAAATGGTCTGATTAAATTTTTTTAAAAAACACAATGGGTCAATTGAATTTTTTTTAATGTTCAGTGGCTAAATACTTAAAACACGACGACCACATTGGTGTAAATGTGCTTTTTCCCAATAAGGAATATATATATATATATATATATATATATATATATATATATATATGAAAGTGTTGGGTTTGTATGTTATGCATACATGTAATCAAATTACACTTTAAGGGCGGAATCGCGATAAATTAGGTTTTAAAAATTTATACAAACCCTCACCAAGATCATGTTTTGTGCTCAATTATCAATTAATAGAAAAGGAATGATAAATCAGAATCATACCCTTGTAGAAACTAGCTTCCATAGGTACGAGTTCAACTTCTTGCTCTTCGTGATCTCCTTGAATCTCCTAGATTGATTCATTCCTTTGATCAACGTTAGCTACCCAAGTGTTTGGCCTCTAGAGGTGATCCACCAAGGAAGATGAATTGTTCAAGAGGGAGGGTGGTTGGCTAAACCCTAGTTTTTCTAGTCTCTGTAGAAAAAGGGAGTACTCTCCAACTCTTGGAATTACGTCTACTGATTTCTAATATAAGACTCCTCTTATATAGATATTAGTCAACCTTCTAATCTAATTAAAAATTGGGTTTCATTTAATTAATTAATTAAACCTTTTTAATTAATTAGGATTCCCAACATATTGGGATTAATTAATTAAACTCCTTTAATTAATTTGCCTCCTCTTATTAATTTATATTTAATATTTTTAAAATATTAAATAATAAATATTAAGCTATTTAATTTATTATATCACCATAGATTAAATTAATTACACTTAAAATATTATTACGATTATGCTATTACCTTCTTAAATAATTATTCTTTCATTTTATGGTGTGACCCTTTAGGTTCTCCATATTAAACCGGTTGTGAATAAATCAATTAGAAAAATTTAAAAAAATAAATTAAACTAACAATATATTTAAATAAATAATATTTATTCTACAATAGGGATAAGCCTCCCAAGCGATCAACGACTTTCTAGATAACATAGATTTTCACATTAATCATAAAAGAACTTGTGAGTAAATAGTTACCCGATAATTCAATCTTTCCACCATACAATGTCCTAATTAAATATAAGACATGGAATTACTGTAAAGTCTTATTTTATTTAATTTTATGTATTTCGATTAGAAAATGCACAAATCCAAATAATGCAAATTAGAAACTCCTTTCTAATTTCATTCTGCCTTGGCCAAGGACTACTGGGTTGTCATTTAACGAATCACATAGAACATATCTATTCTTTTAATAGAAATGGTAGATTCTTTATTGACCATTCATTATCTCCATATGTAACTTATTACACCCAAGCATACCCTTTGATATACCCTAAGGTCATAAGAAATAAGTCAAAGTATAACTCATTACACACAAGATACTATGATGATCTCAAGTCCAAGGATCACTTGTACTACTATCACATTAGGAATTCCTATTGACAGGCAAGTAAAACTCCATTAGGTATTCCATAGTGAGTCACGTTCAGTGAACTTATTCTCTAATAAGCACCTACATACTTGCTTTAGTGTCTCCATACAAATGATCACGAGATCAATCATCCTCATCCAATGAGCAAGCAACATATGTACCAATCTATCCGGATTTACTAATCCTTTTTTTAGTAATCCAACGATTGGGAACTATTTTAGTTTTAAGCTTTCTATGAATTTAGATCTCATTAGCATGATCAACATCATGATTCTAAAAGTATTGCTTAAAACTATGGGTTATTTACATATTATAAAAATAGCATCATGTAGATAATTAAATGCCTTTAATAAATGAATAATTTTATTAATAAATAAATAAGATCGTTTACAAAGTATATGCTTTATCATTATATATGATTGGCTTGTATGCATACTACTTTCAATCTCCCACTTGCACTAAAGCCAATCGTCATGGTATCTCATACCCATCTTCTCTAAGTGACGATCAAACTGATGTTGTGTTAAACCTTTAGTAAATAGATCTGCAATGTTGTCTTGAGAGTCTACACGCTCCAAGGTGACGTCTCATCTTTCAATGATCTCCCTGATCAAGTGAAATCACAGCAACACGTGTTTGGATTTTTGATGAGACATGGGTTCCTTAGCCTGTGCAACAGCTCCGGTGTTTTCGCAATATAAGGGGATTGCTCCTCCAATGCTAGGAACCACACCAAGTTCTGTTATGAACTTCTTCATCCAAACAGCCTCCTTTACAGCTATGTACTCTGCCTCTGTCACTGAATCAGCAATTGTTTGCTGCTTGGAACTCTTCCAACTCACTGCGCCACCGTTTAAGGTAAACACATACCCCGAAATGGATTTACTTTCATCTTGGTCTTTTTGAAAACTTGAGTCCGTAAAGCCCTCGATTTTTAATTCAGACCCACCATAGACAAGAAATACATCCTTAGTTCTTTGTAAGTACTTTAGGATATTTTTCACTGCCTTGCAGTGCTCTTCTCCTGGATTCGACTGATATCTACTTGTTACACTAAATGCATGAACGACATTCGATCTAGTACATATCATCCCGTACATGATAGATCCTATTGTTGAAGTATAAGGAATATTACTCATACGGTCTCTCTCCTCAAGTGTCTTTGGGGCCTGTTTTTTGGAGAGATGTATTCCATGGCTCATCGGCATGCGACCTTTTTTGGAATCTTCCATGCTAAACCTCTTTAGTATCGAGTCAATATATGTTCCTTGGGATAAGTCAAGCATCCTTTTAGATCTATCTCTATAGATCTTTATCCCCAAAATATAGGATGCTTCTTCCAAGTCCTTAATGGAGAAGTGTTTAGATAACTAGATTTTAATCGATTGTAGCATAAGAATGTCATTCTCTATCAGTAATATATCATCAACATATAATACAAGGAATGAACAGAGCTCCCACTAACCTTCTTGTACATATATGGTTCAACCTCATTTTTAATAAAATCAAACTCTTTGATTGTCTCATCAAAACGGATGTTCCACCTACGAGAAGCTTGCTTTAATCCATAAATGGATCGTTGCAGCTTACAGACTTGATTTGTTCTAACTTTTGAAATAAATCCCTCTGGTTGTGTCATATACACATCATCCTCAAGTTTCCCATTGAGGAAGGCCGTTTTCACGTCCATCTGCCAGATCTCATAGTCGTAATAAGCTACAATCGCAAGCAAAATCCGAATGGACTTTAGCATAGCTACTGGTGAGAAGGTTTCATAGTCAACTCCTTGCCTTTGTTTGAAACCTTTTGCACCCAGTCGGGCCTTATAGGTCTCTACCTTGTCGTCCGCTCCAGTCTTTCTTTTAAAGACCTATTTACACCCAATAGGCTTTATGCCTTCAGGTGGTGAAACCAAAGTCCATACTTGGTTCTCATCCATGGAGTCCATCTCGAATTTCATGGCTTCAAGTCATTTCCCTGAGTCTTTATTACTCATAGCCTATTCGTAATTCGATTGATCATCATCATTCATGATGTGTACCTCATCAGCATCCTCTATGAAAAATTCATACCTCTCAGGTATCTTCGGTACTCTTCTAGATTTACAAATAGGGTGTTGTACAGTAGGTTCATCCATGTGGTCAAGTACCTGACTTTGATCCGTAGTAATTTGTGGCTCTTGAACTTCTTCAAGATATATCTTACTCCCACTGACCCCATCATGGATAAACTTCTTTTCCAAGAAGGCAGCATGTTTCACAACAAACACCTTTTGATCAGTTGGATGATAGAAATAATACCCTAAAATTTTTTTAGGGTATTCCACAAATCTACACTTGTCGGATTTAGTCTGTAGCTTATCATGTTCAAACTTTTTGACATAAGCTGGACAACCCCAAGTCTTAACATGCTTAAGATTTGGTTTCCTCCTTTTCCACATCGCATATGGAGTCTTTGGGGCGGATTTGGTAGGCACCTTGTTAAGTAGGTATGTAGCCGTTTCTAGGGCATAACCCCAAAAGGAAATTAGAAGATCGGTAAAACTCATCATAGAACGAACCATGTCCAACAATGTTCGATTTCTTATTTCAGATACTCCATTCAACTGTGGTGTACCTGGTGGAGTCCATTGTGAGATTATACCATTATCTTTGAGACAATTGAGAAACTCACCGCTTAAGTATTCTCCACCTCGATCTGATTGAATAATCTTAATACTTTTACCAGTTTGTTTCTCTACTTAACTTCTGAACTCCTTAAACTTTTCAAATGATTCAGATTTGTATTTCATTAAATACACATATCCAAATCTTGGGTGCTCATCAGTGAATGTAATAAAATAAGAATACCCTCCCCGTGCATTCGTTGTCATAGGTCTACAAACATCTGTGTGAACCAACCCTAACAACTCTGTAACTCTTTCTCCTTTTCCACTAACAGGAGATTTAGTCATTTTATCCATGAGACAAGATTCACAAGTTGGATATGATTCATAATCAGATAGCTCTAAGAGCCCATCCTTATGCAACTTGGATAATCTTGTTTCATTGATATGACCGAGTCTACAGTGCCACATATAGATATAATTAACATCATCTCTTTTCTTTTTCTTAGTTTGCTCAATTTGAAATATTTTTTCATGCAATTCAAGTATGTAAAATTCATTTCGTAAATTACCAACACCATATAAAATATTGTTATTATAAATAGAACAACTGTTGTTCTTTATTATAATGTCAAATCCTTCCATATCTAATACGGAAACAGAAATAATGTTTCTAATGATATTAAGAACAAAATAACAATTATTTAAATAAATTTACTTTCCCGTAGGCCACTAAACAATAAGTGCCCACAGCTAATGCAGCAACCTTTGCTTCATTTCCCACTCGTAGGACGACCTCATCCTTATTCAGCTTTCTACTTCTGACCAGTCCCTGCACAGTATTAAATGTGTGAGAACCACAACCAGAATCCAATACCCAAACAGAATTTTAACTTTCAGAAAAATTAATTTCAATCATGAACAAACCTTGATTGGAAGTCGAAGCTTCTCCAAGATTCTTCTCTACCTGCAACTTCTTGCAGTTCCTCTTCCAATGACCGGGCTCGTTGCAATGGAAGCACATTCCTTTACTAGCTGGATCAGGTTTCTTTTGATCCTTCATGTTCACTCTGCCTATAGCCTTCTTAGATTTCTTCTTTTTAGAAGATACCTTGGGCCTCTTCCTTTTCTTGGAAGAATCATCCACCATTAAGACATGGTTCTTCTTGGATGGGAGTGACCTTCTGTACTTTTCAACATGTTAAGTAATTCAGGCAAGATGACATCTAACTTATTCATGTGGAAATTAACAACGAACTGCTAGAAGATCTCAGGGAGTGATTGCAAGACCAAGTCTTGACTCAACTCCCCATCCATGATGAACCCAAGTTTTCCAAGGCGTACAATCAGATTGATCACCCTTAGGACATGAGTCTCAATGGCAGTGACCTCGGACATCCGAGATCGGAAGAGCTCCTTAGATATCTCATATCTAGCAGTCCTACTTTGTTCACCATACAACTCCTTAAGGTGGATAAACATAGTAGGAGCATCCATGTTTTCATGCTGACGTTGAAGCTCGTTATTCATAGATGTGAGCATGATGCATTGTGCCACATATGCATCATCTTGCCACTTTACAATAGTGGCAATCTCTTCCTCGGAGGCTGATTCTGGAACAGTTCCAGGGACAGGCAAATTTAGGACATAAGAAATCTTTTCTACTGTAAAAACTATTCTCATATTCCTTAACCAGTCCGTGTAATTCGGTCCGGTCAGTTTGTTAGCATCAAGTATGCTAGTGATTTTGACATTTTTAAATTTTTGCATGTGAAAAGACAACATTTTAGCAAACATTGATTTAATTAATTTTACATACCAAAATAAATTATGTCTTATTTTAAATCGGTATCTCCCTCTATTTTCTTCAAACTATATTACCCTCACTTATATAGTTCGGCAACATCTAATTAAAGATTTGCTAGTGAGAATAAGGATCCTATTTCAAATGTATATAGCCTTGTGGATAGCACAACAAATCATATATAAATAAATAGGTAGACAACTCTTTGTCAATTACATCAACATGTAACTCCTTTTTATTTTGCCTCTTAGATCATAATGGTTAAGTGTGTGCACATTCGAACTGAAATGATTTAAGTTAAGTCCAACCTAGCACTTTCATATATTCAAAAAAGAAAAATATTGTCCCTGTGGATAGCACAACAAAACAATATTATTCAATTTTCTTTATAAACATCAAATGTTATTAAATTAACATCTTAAATACTTAATACTTCTCTTGTGGATAGCACAACAAACTCATATTAAATATTTAATAATCTATTAATTTTATCATGCTAGAAGACGACGTTCGATATTTTAAATATCTTTGAACGCTTTAGACTTAAAATAATTTCTTTGAGGGTTTTTTTTATTATTAGTCTCATCTTGTTTAGCGCGCATGCACACACACACACATTTATATATATATATATATATATATATATATATATATATATATAATACGCGTCAGTTTATTAAACATGCGAAGCATGTTTGCATAAAATATAATATATATAATACTAGAATGCACATATAAAATACTATATTCTACCCAAATTGATTATGGACTTTTATTCTAGTTTGGTTCACTAGAGCCACCAAATGAACCAAAAGGTCAAACCTAGGAGTGAAAGAATTAAATTTAAACGTAACTATTACATTTAAACCCGGGCTCTATTACAAATGGGTCTTCATGCGCTCCTCTTTCAATGGTCTCCAATTTCTTCAAGATAATTCTAACTATTTCTATTACATTAAACTATTTACAATTCAATAAAAACCTTGATCAGCAGTCAAGAAAAAGTACATTGGAGGGAGATAGAATTTACATCAAGAATAAATTATAGAAGACGAGGTACTCATACCCCATTTAATAAAACCCATACATTCAGGCATTCAAATAAAATAAATCCAATCACATTGGTCAATAGTCCCATAATCAATACCATTTATTATCATACATATCACCATATGCAACAATAAAAAAACATTCATCTCATGAATAATAAAACCATTCCATATATGCATCGATGTCATTAATGGACAAAAGTTTTGCTAAATTTTGGTTTTGAAAAAAAATAAACTCTTTTATTTTTAATCAAAAATAAATCCAAATTAAAATCCTTTAATTTTTGTAGCAATCTGAAATCATATTTCAGATAACATAAACATCTTTATTTTAAAATTTTATCAATTAAATAAACCATTTACTTAATTGATGAAAAATAAAATTTTCAAAATCTGCAGAGTGGCGCGCCCCCGCCAAAAATGAACTGGGACGCGCCGCCGCCGCAATGTTCGCTGATTATGTTTTGCAGCCAGGCGCGCCTGCGCCCAAAACAAACTGGAACGCGGCACGGCCGCGCTGTTCGTTGTAGAATCTGCATAATTTGATTTTTGTTTAGAAAATTCGATCCAATCTCATATCAATTCATACATAAAATCATAAAATTGATAATTAGCACAAAGTTAGGCTTTGATACCACTATTGGGTTTGTATGTTACGCATGTATGTAATCAAATCACACATTAAGGGCGGAAGCGCGATAAATTAGGTTTTAAAAATTTATACAAACCCTCACCAAGATCATTCTTTGTGCTCAATTATCAATTAATAAAAAAGGAAGGATAAATCAAAATCATACACTTGTAGAAACTAACTTCCACAAGTACGAGTTCAACTCCTTGCTCTTCGTGATCTCCTTGAATCTCCTGGATTGATTCTTTCCTTATCAACGTTAGTCACCCAAGTGTTTGGCCTCTAGAGGTGACCCACCAAGGAAGAGGAATTGTTCAAGAGTGAGAGTGGTTGGCTAAACACTAGTTTTTCTATTCTCTTTAGAAAAGGAGAGTACTCTCCAACTCTTGGAATTAAGTCTACTGATATCTAATATAAGACTCCTCTTATATGGACATTCGTCAACCATTCTAATCTAATTACAAATTGGGTCTCATTTAATTAATTAATTAAACTCTTTTGATTAATTAGGCTTCCCAACATATTGGGATTAATTAATTAAACTCCTTTAATTAATTTGCCTCCTAATCTTATTAGGAATATTTGAGAGTACCAATATTAAATTAGCTCCTAAACTCCTTTAGAAATTAAAATAATAATAATTGTAATAATATTAATAAGACTCCTCTTATTAATTTATATTTAATATTTTCAAAATATTAAATAATAAATATTAAGCTATTTAATTTATTCTATCACCATAGATTGAATTAATTACACCTAACATATTATTACGATTACGCCATTACCTTCTTAAATAATTATTCTTCCTTTTATGGTGTGACCCTTTAGGTTCTCCATATTAAACCGGTTGTGAATAAATCAATTAGAACAATTCTAATATTATTTAAATAAATAAATTAAACTAATAATCTATTTAAATAAATAATATTTATTCTACAATAGGGATAAGCCTCCCTAGCGATCAACGACTTTCTAGATAATATAAATTTTAACATTAATCATAAAAGAACCTGTGAGTAAATAGTTACCGTACAATTCAATCCTTCAATCATACAATGTCCCAATTAAATATAAGACATAGAATTACTGTCAAGTCTTATTTTATGTAATTATATGTATTTCGATTAGAAAATATACAACTCCAAATAATGCAAATTAGAAATTCCTTTCTAATTTCATTCTGCCTTGACCAAAAACTATTGGATTGTCATTTAACGAATCACATAGGACATATCTGTTCTTTTACTAGAAGTGGTAGATTCTTTATTGACCATTCATTATCTCCATATGTAACTTATTGCACCCAAGCATACCCTTTGATATACCCTAAGGTCTTAAGAAATAAGTCAAAGTATAATTCATTACACATAAGATACTATGATGATCTCAAGCCCAAGGATCACTTGTACTACTATCACTTTAGGAATTCCTATTGACAAGCAAGTAAAACTCTATTAGGTATTCCATAGCGAGTCACGTTCAGTGAACTTATTCTCCAATAAGCACATACATACTTGCTTTAGTGTCTCCACACAAATGATCATGAGATCAATCATCCTCATCCAATGAGCAAGCAACATATGTACCAATCTATCCGGATTTACTAATCCCTTTTTTAGTAATCCAACGATTGGGAACTATTTTAGTTTTAAGCTTTCTAAGAATTTAGATCTCATTAGCATGATCAACATCATGATTCTAAAAGCATTGCTTAAAACTATGGGTTATTTACATATTATAAAAATAACATTATGTAGATAATTAAATGCCTTTAATAAATGAATACTTTTATTAATAAATAAATAAGATAGTTTACAAAGTATATGCTTTATCATCATACATGATTAGCTTGTATAAATACTACTTTTAGAAAGCTGTAAAGAGCCACGAATTTCCAATCCAGGCTCGACTGAGAAATATAAATATATATATATATATATATATATATATACATATACAAATAGTTATATATATATATATATATATTAAAGTTGAAAAGGCCACGGATTAACAATCCAGGCTAGACAAGTTAGTATATATATATATATATATATATATATATATATATATATATGATTATGTATATAAAAGCGATAAAAGCTACAAATTAGCAATCTAGGCTAACGAAGTTAGAATATATATACGAAAGCAGTAAATGCCACGAATTTACAATCCAGGCTTGACGGAATTGACTATTAGTACATATAAAGTTAGTTATATATATATTAAAGATGAAAAGGCCACGGATTAGCAATCCAGGCTGAACTAGTATAAATATATTTATATGAAAGGGAGTAAAAGCCACGGATTAGCAATCCAGGCTGCGAAAGCAATTAAAAAACGTATATATATATACTTATATATACTTAATAGTAAGCTAGAAAGGCCACAAATTTTAAATCCATGCGATAAAAGAAGCTATAAATATATATATACGCTCATATATATATGATAAAGCAGTAAACAGCTTCTGATCGTAAAAAAAACTTACAATGTGTAGCGCTACAGGCTTTAAACTACTCGGAGGACTTCAAAACTCCGTTTCCACCGGTTAAAATTTGATATGTTGATGAATATACGTATGCAAACGTATTGAAAGAATAAAATTGAGGTTTGGAGCACTATAGGTAGGGCTAAGGGTCGAAATGGGCGGAGTTTCTTTTCTTTTCTTCTTTTTTCTTCTTCTTTTTTGCTAAGTGGGGGGTCTTATTTATAGACCAGATGGCCGCTGGTCTACTCGCGGAAGCCGCGAGTAGAGATGCGACTCACCGAGTGGGCCTCGCTCTCGCGGGTCCTGTTATCTCGAAGTACGTGCACTACGACCAACACGCTGTCTGCTTCGAACCTTTAGAACTTTCAATCCGGGAGTCCGATTAAGGCGTGCTATACTTTTCGAAAAGCCCTTTCCAAGAGCTACACAATGACATTGGATTTGACCTTTTTTGAATCTTGGAAGATGGGTCCATGACCAGATCTTTGAATCTTCGCAGTCCGTCCATTGAGTTGTCATGTGCTGTTTTTACTCAGGTTTGATGTTATGGTTCTTTCTGACCCTCATTGCATTGATTTGGCTTAACTTTGACCTGATTTGATGTCGATTTGGTAAAATAACCACTTTACCCTTCCAAGGGGTTGTCTCCAGGATTGACATGGTTCTCGACTATTTCTCGGGTTGTCTCTGAGGTTTTGATCACAATCAACTCTTTTCTTCCTCAGGGTGTTGTCTTTGAGGTTGAGTTGGTCTCCCAGGGTTGTCTCTGGGGATGATTTAATGCTTCGAAATTATCTTTGAAGGTTGGCTTGGCCTCCCGGTGTTGTTTCCGGAGTTACTGTACCTCTTGGGGTTGTCACCGGGGCTTGACTTGATCTCCCGGTGTTGTCATCGGGGCTGACTTTGGTCTCCCGGTGTTGTCACCAGGGTTTGACTTGATCTCCCGGTGTTATCACCGGGGTTGACTTTGGTCTCCGGTGCTGTCACCGAGGTTTGACTTGATCTCCCAGTGTTGTTGTCGGGGTTGTTGTACCTCCTGGGGATGTCGCTGGGGTTGAATTTGGTCTCCCGTTGTTGTCACCGGGGTTTGACTTTGGTCTGGACTTCCAAGGTTGTCTCTGGAAGGTAAAAGATGATTTTGCCCTCCTGTAGGGTTAGTAACAGGAATGCAAAATTTTGAGTGTCTACAGATGCCCCTCTTTATCATGTTTATGCAATGCAATGGAAGGAACAGGATAAAGACTGCTAGACACCGGAAATATGACACATGCAAATATAATACAATGCACGATATGCTATGTCATGCATGCTATATGCTCTTGTGGGTTTAGTTGACACGATGTTCCATCACTGACTATTCCCGCCACTTCTACTGTAGTTGACGTTGTCCATGATGGCTTCCACTGAACTCTTTTGAAGCCTACTCGAACGGTAGTTTTCCAAGTTTGACCATCATCGAACCTTCTCGATGCCTACTCGAACGGTAGTTTACAACGGTCGATTGGACCACCAAACCTTCTCGGTGTTCTAGCTGGGAATTTGTATAACAGATTCCATCATCTGTCCTCTCTAGGGAAAAATTTCTCTATGGTTCTCACCATCGGATCTCTCTCCGATACTGTGCTAGTGTTGTCGCCTATGGTTTGCAATATCAGACACTCTAACCCTCGTTAAAATAGTTATCAACGGCTTTTATCACTGGCTCGTTCTCGATACTACGACGGAGTTGACGCCAACGATTTGTAATGTCAGACCTATCTGATCTCAATGTCCAGTTCTCAACGACTTTCGTCACTGGATCTTTCCCGATGCTATGATGGAGTTGTCGCCAACGGTTTGCAATATCAGATACTCGGATCTTTGTTAAAGCAGTTTTCAATGGCTTTTATCACCGATCTTTCCCGATGCTACGTTAAAGTTGTCGCCAACGGTTTGCAATATCAGATACTCTGATCTTCGTTGAAGCAGTTCTCAACGACTTTCATCACCGGATCTTTCCCGATGCCACGCTAGATTTGTCTCCAACGGTTTAAAATGTTAGAGCTATGTGATCTCGATGTAGGGATATCTATCTGATAGGTCATACCCTCGGACTAATCTGGATACTTTGACGCATTTAAAACCCGCGATTCACAACACCAGACTTTTTTGATGCTCTGACAGAGGCAGTTTTTAGCAATTTTCATCATTGACATTCTGAATACCCTATCAGGGTTTCTACCAGTGGCTTCCATGATGTTTTTTCTTCGTCATGAGTTTGACGCTTGGAATTAGGGTTTCTGGCCATTCTGCTCAATCACGTAGCAATTTTTTCCTTGATTTGACTTTTTAGCTTCTGTAAACTCCACTTTAACTCCAATTGGATAGAATTAGAGGGGGTGGGACCCACCCTAGGGTGTCGTAGGTAGGGTTGCTACTCCCTTCAAGTATAACTTGCCCCCCCGTGGCTTTTATAAGTCATTTTCAAGTCTGAACTGTATAGAAAATCCAAGATTTCTTCTTCAGATCTAATGAGTTCGAGCTGCTTTTTTCAAATTCCGTCACTGTACAATCGTTCTGAACATCTCCGGCAACATTTATATCCTTTCTTTTCAAATTTTGACCGTTAGAAAGTTAGATTTTCACATAGAATGCTTCTAAACACAATAGAGTGAATATGCATGATTATATGACTTGATAAAAAATTTTAGACTTACTAAATATGTATGTTTTACTGTGCTGAACGCTTTGATGTGAAAAAACTGATTTCTGAGACAGTCATTTGGCGCCCTTTTGGCCAGTTTACTCATCCTATTTTGAGGACAAATGAGCCTAGATTTTCAACTAAAAATACATATGGTAATTTAGATTCCATGGAGAGTTTGATTTTGATTTTTTTCATATATATGAAATTCTCATAATTTTGGGTAGGTGTGCTACTGAATGGCCACCTAGTCATGCCTATGTGCATGCGGATAGTCCATTTTACAAAGGAGACTAGCGAATTTTTTTTTAAAGCCTAAGCACTTAATGAACATGTATGTTAACTAATGCATGCTTTAGGACTTAGAATATGCATGAAGCAATGATTTAATTTAAATAGGTCGTAAGTTCAAGGCTTACCTCACCCTTTTTGAGGTGATTTGGAGACTTTGTCCAGGTTATGGAGCCAGATAGACCAGGTAGTACTAGCAGGGTCTCTGCAGGTGTGAGGCAGAGGAGAGCTTCTGATTTTCCCCAACCTTGTCCAGCTCAACCGCCTCACCGGTTGGCTGAGTCTATGATTCGTCCGATCCAGGCTGAGAGGCCGGATGATGTAGACAACGAGGATGTCCCATTTATGGATCATATTCTATCTCATGCTCTGCATAGGGAGCTTCCAGCCATTAATGTGACTATTCCTGAGCTTTTGGGTGATTTGAGATGCCATCCCTCGATTTACCTTCATGCCAACGAGGTGACTGAAGTTTTTATTCTGGATTTTTCTTTCTTTTGCCATTTCAAGACACAGGTTTAATTTGGACTGGCAATTTGATGCAGGTTCCCGGCTTCACGTAGCCCAGGGGGAATTGGTTCAGCATCCACTCATTATATCATACTCTGCATCCGTAGTATCAGGCCATCATCAACACTTAAGGTTTCAAAGCCTTCTTTTCTATTCCTCCCCGTCGTTGCCCTTGGGGTTATCTGCAGGGATTATGTAAGCATTGGTTCCACCATACCCAGTCTCTCCGTCTGTTGGAATGTGAGGTGATGATGACACCGATGGATTGGCGGTTCATCATAGGGATAGAGTTTACAGGGGAGCCCATGCCATTGGTGGCTGAAATTTCACCTGCTGTCGTTCGATCCCTTCTGGGAGTTCTTGCGATGGCCATCAAGGGTCGGACATTCCGTTCAGGGCCCTTGAGTGTTGATTCCCAGAGCGGGGCTTTGACTGAGCCTCTGTCTGATGATCAAAGGGTTAGAGATTGTATTCTTTGGTCACTATTCTCGGTGAACATCCAGGGTTATTTCATTGCAGATAACTCCTTGACGGTCTCTTTTTCTCTGGTTAGCGCTACTCGATACGTGGAGCGCATCAGGGTATTTAACTGGGGCACCTACATCTTTGCCTATTTTCTTCGTTGATCGTGCCTACGCTCTGAGGGTGTAACAGAGGCTTGGCTAGGTTTTTATCCCTTTCTGTTGGTGAGTAATTTCTCTTTCATCTCTTTAATATCCCTTATTTGTGTTTATCAATCTTTATCACTGAGGTCATTTGATCTTTTGCACTACCAGTTTTGGGCATATGAGAGGCTCCCTTGCCTACGCCCTGCCACTACTTTGGGCTTGGAGACATATCCGCAGGGACGGCGTTGGCATCACTCCACCTTGACGAAGGTACCTGTAGCAGAGGGGTTTACCCACTTTCGCTTGCAGCTAGAGCTGTTGACTGCCAACTCTATCACGTGGGTTCCCTACACCCCGGCCTATCTGACAGTCGGTTTTGAGGATGGTTTTTCGATCGGACTGGAGTTTACATTGGCCACTCGCCGGATTCCTCTTTTGACTGATGGAGGCTGGGAGCTCTATTTGGGAGAGCGCGCTATCAGGAGCGTCACAAGCATGATCAGCATTCCATTCCCTCCTCATGATTAGAATCATTGGACCTTAGCTCAGCCAATCACTGATATTCCTTTGGTGGGCTTGGATGGCTTTACCTTATCAGATGGTCCTCAAGTCAGGAGGCCTTTCATCGCTGGTGGAGTCTTCGCACTATTGAGGCTCAGACTCGTGCCACCCAGTTTATGGCAGACATGGTGCCTGGATCTGTTATTATGACAGACTGGATAGCATGCTTCAGAGAGCCTACTCATGTGGAGAAGATTTCAGGTTTGACTCAGCGGTTGGAGCGGGCACAGTTTTTTATCAGGCACATTGGCAGGGATACTTCAGAGGCAGATTCATTTGATCCTTCCAGCTCTGGAGCTGGCCCCTCAGGAGGTCCGTATTATGGCAGTTATACAGGCGCCGATCCTCTTTTTTATCGCCCAGACATTCCTACTGGCTGAGATTCAGTGACTCAAAAGGAGTTGCAGCAGGTTGATAGTCTAGATGCAGATATTATAGACTTCTTTTGATAGCTTTGTTGCTATATCTTTTGATAGGCCTCTGTTAGATATTGGGCGGCTGTGCCCCATTTCTTGTTATCTCTTTTGATAGGCCTTTGTTAGTCATTAGGCGGTTGTGCCCAATTTCCCTGTACTTTTTATTATGCATTTTATTAGCAGACAGAGATGATGCTTTCAGTAGACAGTGTATTTAGAAATGCATGATATTTCCTATCTATTAAATCCTATTATCATTTATCATTATCATTTATCATTATGCATACATTATGTCATGAATATGCACTTAGACAGGTGAGTTTAGCATTGACCCCTGGATGGTCTCATGATACGGTTCTACAGATGTCTTCATCTACCGTTAGCCGTATTGAGCACCTGCCCCATTCATTGATAGCATCTTCTTTGAGGTCCTGGTATGAAGTTTGCCTCCCATAGACAGGGTGACAGTTGATCAGATGCTAGAGCATTCTATGGCCATCTTAATTTTCCAGGTTCTACTGGGCTTTGTGGAGCATATTGTATTGCTGGATACCTGAGCGCCAGGTTTTCAGATTCAGCATCCACGAGTTGACTCCTACTTTGGAGGAGTATGAGCGTATCACTGGTTTGGCATAGGATCAACCTTGTGCTAGAATGTCCCTTAGTGATATGAGACGACAGTTCATGACCATGACTGGTTTGAGGCCCAGAGTCATCACAGATGAGATTATTGTGAGGCATGCGGTGCCTTTGGACTTCCTGATCAATCGCTTTGGCCAGCTAGACAGCTATGCGAGATATTCAAGAGACTTTATCATTCCTGCAAATGAGTGGCAGTTTGCACACTTGGATGTTCTGTTGATGTGTGTCACAGCTTATATGTACATGCCATGGTATATGGACCACTTAGACATTGGCTTAATTGTAGTGGTTCGTGCTCTCAGATAGGGTCGTACCATTCTGCCCATGATATTAGCCGAGACCTTGAGGTCGGCTACATTCTGCCACACCCATCCAGTGGGGTTTTTCAGGGGTTGTGCCGTTTTACTGTATGTGTGGTTTATGACATACTTGAGACCCATCGGCACTTTCAGACATCATGGGTACTACTTTACTAATGAGATAGCCATGTCTTACTCCTTCCAGCCGACGGAGTGTACAGATGCGGCATCATGGTTGGCCTTTTTGACGACGATCGAGCATCCCTTTTCGATCTTGCCCTACTCAAGGCTTAGCTCCCCTTACAGCTTTATTACTCATGCAGTTGACATGGATTATCTGCCCCTGGAGGGTTTGAGAGGGGTGACCACATATCATCCACTGGCTGTTATGGGACAGTTTGATCAGTTTCAGGACATCCACCACTTTGAGGGGCTTCAGATCAGCGGCTATCAGCTTCTTCTTCGTCATCAGCTGACTTGACCAGGATTTATGATTGTTGGACTCGTCATGAGAGGGTTAATTTTTTGACTAGCCATCCGGATCGTTCTCTAGAGTACTCTACATGGTTGGAGGCAGACATTGCACTGGTTGCGATTGTTCACTCAGCTCTGAGTTTTGATTCTGATGATGAGGAGCCTATGGAGGATCCTGATTCTCCCATCGAGGACGAGTTATTTGTTGGTTTGACAGCAGCTTTGGTCAGTGATCCCTCGAGCATTACTACTGGGTTAGATCCAACTCTTATCGATTCGTTAGCTCGGATGACCTTTGAGAGGGATCAGGTAAGAGGAATGATGTTGACAGCCCTTTCTGGAAGGGATGCAGCTTTTGTTGATAGGGACGATGCTCGAGCTACTTAAAACGCCATTTTTGTTGAGGTTGAGGAGGCTTTAGTTGCCCGGGATGCTTCTTTCATTGAGTGGGATGAGGCTCTAGCCACCCGAGATATTTATGTTGCTAATAGCACTTCATTCAGGTCATATACACACAACATCATTGCAGATATGAATGCCTTCATAGATGGTTGTAGCAGTACTATGCAGATGGATGTGGATCTTCTAACTCACATGGAGACCATAGGACATGAGCTTATAGATGCTCCTCCATCTTCTGAGAGGGACTCCATGTTGGTCTTGCTATCCCATTTATCCATGGGTTTATAGACTAGCTTTTTTTTTCTTGCACATACTAGATCAATCATTTTTGTCATGTACATGATACATTGTATATATCAAACAATATTATATAGTAGAGAAATATATTTTGATTCACTTTTCTGTTGGATATGTATTGTCATTGCTGAGTGATTACCACTCTTTTCATGACTTAATGTCTTGATGTATCATGAGCTTTTCCTTGATGGATTGATATTGAGATGTCATACCGTACCTCAGAAGGGCCTGTTGATCAGGGAGGCTTGATAGCATTTGGGTTTTATATGAGGTTTGGTGCCTTGGGACTGGTTTTTAATAAGGCTTGTGTTTTTTCTTGAAGGTCAGACCGCACCATAAATGGCTGCCTACGTACTCCCGGGTTGAGGGAGATCAGGTCATTCGTAGTTCGGGCTTGGCCTGAAAGGTTTGAGAAGTGTTTATTTAGGTTTGAGCTTGGTTTGAGGGGTTTTTGAATTTTTTATTTTGTTTGAACGCATCGTAAATGACTGCCTACGTACTCTCGGGTTGAGGGAGATCAGGTCATTCGTAGTTCGAGCTTCTAGTGAAAACCTGAATTGATTTGATTTTTTTTTCACAAGACCAAGATGATGGCTTGCAAGTGCTTCAGACATAGTAACTCTTCACAGTGTCTGAATTGATGAGCTGGGAAAATTCTTTCCCATCCATTTCTTGCAATTTGATGGCTCCTCCTGTCAACACTTCTTTCATAATGAAAGGGCCTTCCCAATTTGGGGCAAACTTACCTTTGGCTTCCTCTTGATTGGCAAGAACTTTCTTCAGTTCCAAGTCATTTTCTTTGAATTGCGGAAGTCAAACTTTCTTGTTGTATGATCGAGCAATCCTTTGCTGATATAATTGCCCGTGAAAGATGGTTGTAGCCCTCTTTTCATCTATCAGGGATAACTGGTGGTACCGCTCCTGTAACCACCGGTCTTCTTCTATCTAAGCATCTATTAGCACCCTCAATGACTCCATTTCTACTTCTATGGGGAGTACTGCTTCTATGCTATAGACTAATTAGTAGGGGGTAGCCCAGTAGAAGTATGCATTGACGTTCTGTAGATTAGCAGAGTCAGAGGCAATAGGTCAGGCCATCCTTTGTGATTGGCGAACATTTTCTGCATGATCTTCTTGATATTTTTGTTAGCCGCTTCAACATCACCATTCATCTTGGGACGATAGATGACAGAAT
The DNA here is from genome assembly GCA_020205555.1 of Panax stipuleanatus. NCBI lineage: Eukaryota > Viridiplantae > Streptophyta > Magnoliopsida > Apiales > Araliaceae > Panax > Panax stipuleanatus. The sequence goes on along the minus strand of CM035119.1, from coordinate 17,854,451 downwards.
TGAGATGCTTGATATGAAACTTACTGCATAATTCTCTCATCATCTGGTTGTTTAGATTCTTGGCATTGTTTGATACGATCACCTCCGGTTGTCCATATAAATAGATTACATTATTTCTGATGAAACCAATGATTACCTCTTTGGTAACTTTAAGAAAAGAGGCAGCCTCAACCCATTTAGTGAAGTAATCGATCATGTTGAAGATGAATCGATGACCATTGTTGGCTTTGGGCTCTATTGGTCCAATCACGTCCATTCCCCGCATGGAAAAGGACCATGGCGAACTCATGTTCTGCAGTTCGTTTGGAGGAGTGTGGATGTTATTTCCATGGACTTGGCATTGGTAGTATCTTCTGACGTGATTATCACAGTCAGCTTTGAGAGAGATCCAGTAATGCCATGTTCTCAATATTTTTTTGGCAAGTAATGGACCACTCATGTGTGGACCACAGACTCTACCGTGGACTTCATCCATCAGTCTTTAGGCTTGCTCCTTATCCAGGCATCTTAAAAGGCCTATTCCAGCATCCCTTTTATATAGTGCGTCTCTGCTCATATAGAATTTCATAGCCATCTTATGAATCTGCTTTCTTTTAGCTTGACTTGCCGCGATAGGCATAGATCCATCTCGAAGATATTCTTATATATCTACGAACCAAGGCTGTTTGACATGAGGTAGTTCATCTGATATTTCCCTAATATAATTCCCATATACTAGGGCCTTTTGGGTTGAAATTTGATGTCATAAACTCCCATCCTATCTGATATGTGGATCAAGAAAGCCAACGTTCCCAATGCATCAGCAAAGTCATTCTTACCTCGATGAATGTGGATGAAGGTTATTTCTTCAAACTCCATGGATATCTTGATAACTTGTTGGTGATAGGGCAGCAAATGCAATTCTTTGGTATGATACGCCCCGATGGTTTGTTTGATAACCAACTTAGAATCCCCAAAGACTAGTAAATGTTTGATACCCATGGATTGGGCCAATTTCAACCCCATTATACAGCCTTCATACTCAGTTGTGTTGTTGGTGTTGACAAACTGCAACTTAATGGCCACATGATATTGTTCTCCTGTAAAAGAGATAAGAATTGCCCCAGCTCCGGCACCTTCCGTGTTAACGGCTCCATCAAAATATATTTTCTAATATTTGACTGTATTTTCTTGAGGGATTTGTTGAATTATCATTATCCCATCATCCGGGAAATAAGTTTCCAACAGTTCAAAATCCCCTGACGGTGCTTTGGCCAATTGATCCGCAATTCCTTGACCTTTGATAGACTTCTGAGTCACATAGATAATGTCAAACTGTTGTAGGATCAACTGCCATTTGAACAATCAATAATTCAACATGGGTTTGTTGGATACGTACTTCAGTGGATCCATACGTGATATAAGATAGGTCGTGTGCCAATGCAGATAATGTTGTAACCTCATGGCGGCTCATGCTAACGCACAGTAGGTTTTTTCAAACAGAGTGTACTTCTGCTCACCGTTACTGAATCTTTTACTGAGGTAATAGATAGCTCTCTCTTTGCTTATAGCATCCTTCTGTCCCAGCATGCAACCCATGTCGTTGGCATTGACTGACAAGTACATAAACAGGGGAACCTCATCCCTTGGGGGTACCAAGACAGGTGCTTCGATCAACTGCTTCTTGATGGAAAGGAAGTCTTTTTGACAATCTTCATTCTATTTCATGGAGGAATTCTTGCTTAACAGCTTAAAGATGGGCTCACACGTTGCCGTGAGTTAAGAGATGAATCTGCTTATGAAATTGATTCTCCCCAGGAATCCCCGTATTTCCTTTTCTATTTGGCGCACCGGCATCTCGGTGATGGCTTTAATTTTAGTGGGATCCAGCTCAATGCCAATGTTGCTCACTAGAAATCCCAACAACTTTCCTGATTTGACACCAAAAGCACATTTGGCCGGATTCAGCTTTAGGTTGTACTTGCGCAACCTTTTGAAAAGATTTTTGAGATGGCTGATGTGGTCATCCTCCTTCTAGGATTTGACGATGATGTCATCCACATAGGCCTCTATTTCTTTGTGCATCATGTCATGAAAAGGGCCATCATGGCTCGCTGATATATGGCACCAACATTGATAAGGCTGAAAGACAAACGTCTATAACAAAAGGTTCCCCAGGGAGTGATGAAGGTTGTTTCTCCCTGTCCTCTTCAGCAACCATGATTTGATGGTACCTGGTAAAATAGTCAACAAAAGAATACATGTCATACTGCGCCGTGTTGTCTATCAATATGTGGATAAAAGGTACTAGGAAGTTATCCTTGAGACAAGCCTTGTTCAAATCCTGGTAATCCACGCATACTAGTACTTTCCCTCCGGGATTAGGCACGGGGACTATGTTGGATAACCACTCAGGGTAAGTTGACACCATGATGATGTCGGATTTGAATTGCTTAACAATTTCTTCTTTAACTTTCAGAATCCACTTAGGTTTTAATCGCTTGAGCTTCTGCTTGATTGGCTTAAATCCATCTTTGATGGGCAGTCGATTAATGACAATGTCAGTAGACAAACCAACCATGTCTTTATGTGACCATGCAAACACATTTTGGAACTGAGTTAAGAGTTGAATTAGGTCTACTCTTTGGTTTTGGGTAAGGTTCATGCCTATCTGGATTTCTTCATGGTTTTCTGAGGTTCCGATATTGACAGTGGTGGTTTGGTCGAGGATCGATTTTGGTTTGTCTTCCACCCATTCTTTGATCTCGTCGGGCACCTCATAGTCATCCATTTCCTCTTGATCAATCTACATCAAGTTGAAATCTAGTTCTACATCAAAGTTGTAGTCATTGTGAAAATTTGGCATCTCATCAGCAGAGCCAAACAAATCCAACTTTGGATTCATGAAAACAAAATGCTTTCACTTTAATGTATGAAACTGTTTAATTATATAAAGTATTAGCAAAAGCATGTCAAAAGTAACTGCTATCACTGTGCAACAAAAATAAGCAGTAAATAAAACCGCATTCTAAGGCAGATGGACTTTCTGCCCTTTTACCCTTTTTGACTGAGGCATGGAGTGCTGCACCAATTGTCTAGAGTCAAGTCCTCATGAACAGGGAGGATAAAGGAGTTGTTGTTGTCTGTCTCCTCTTTGATGACGACTAACACATCATCCATATCAGGGCCAGTGCTTTTCTTTGACCTGTTCTTCTTATCCCTATTAATGCGAGGGATTATGACTTGCTCTTCTGGATAATCATCGTTTGGGATATCGTCGTTCATACCCTCAGTGTGCACCAAGAAATACATGTCTGTAAACGGGTCTCATCCTCCATACAGGAATTTTTCCTTGCCTTTTTTGTTTTCCCCATCAGGCTTTGGGACTTCTCTTTCACTGATCGATTTGACCTGAGGAATCAGCATACTTGACACAGCAGCAGGAATCTTCCTCATCGGTTTCACAAACCCTGCATCAGTGAGGTTTGGTAGCAGAATGGTGGAGGCAGGAATCGTTGGATGATTGTGTGGGTTCCGGTAGTTTGATCCTGATGAATAGCCTTATTCGGCTTTCCCTGTCTGGCTAGGGATTTACACTGGACTTCTGATTCCTTGCTAATTTTTCCCTACCCCTTTTCTAGGGCAGAAACCCAAGGATACCATCCCCTAACCGACCATCATCACTTCGGTGGAAACTTTTAGCTTTAAGGCTGGTTCCCCAATAGGTAGGTATTGAGTGTTGCTCACATCCAGAGCTTGAAAACTGATAGGCTCAACCCCTTTATCCAGACTGATTATAGGAATATCGCTTTGTATGTAGACAGGATATTCTGGCTAGGCATTTACAGTTATCAGATTGCCATCAATGATGTATTTGAGTTGTTAATGAAGGGTGAATGGAACTGATCCCGCCATATATATCCACAATCTTCCCAACAACAGATTATATCATGTGGTAATGTTCAACACCTGGAAGGATACGTAGAAAGTATGAGGATCAATCTCCAGTGGAAGTTCGATCTCTCCCACAGCCTCTCGGTGAGATCCATCGAAAGACCGAATGACTACATGGCTAGTCCAGATTCGGTTAGGATTAATCTTCATTCTCTCCAATGTGTCGTAGGGGCAGATGTTCAGGAAAAATCCTCCATCTATCAACATACTTCCGACCACATATCTTGAGGACATCACTGCTATGTGCAAAGACTTGTAATGACCCGTCCCTTCTGCGGATATATCATCGTAAGTGAAAGATATCACATTACTATTAAAAATGTGCTCTATCACGTGATGAAATTTCTCGGTATCTACCGTCTTCGATAGATGTGCTTCTTCCAGTACTTTCACCAGAATCTTGCGATGATTCTCCAAAGATAGGACCAAATCCAAATGGATATCTATTTGGGTGCTTCCTTTAAGCTTTGCACCACTTTGACCTCATTATGCCCCATCGTGCTGAGGAATTCTTCAATGTTCTCCTCAGACACTCTTCCCTTAGCTTTAATGACTGAGTTGATTACTTGCTGAGGTAGGGATATCGGGTTTTCTTTTGATAGAATATCAATGTGGTTTGATGTTGATCCTTCATCTTTCCCATAGTTGCATGGGACTTTCTTCAGGCTAACTATAGGATATTGCGGTCTGAATGATAATATTAGAGGTTCTGGTGCAGTCACTTTCACAGGATTCTTTCTTTCTTGGGCCTCTTTTCCCTGAAGTATCAGGGGTGCAATGGCTAGATCCTTCTCACAGGAAATGACAGCCACTACTTCTTTCAGATTCCTTGCAATGGGAAGAAAGAGTGCTTCCTCACCATGATAGCCATAATCTTGATTTGCCTTCATCAGCTCACCGCTTGGAATGATATTGATAGATCCTATCTGGTTTGAACTTCCTAGATCGAGGGTCCATCGGGGGTAATAATTCTGTGACTATCCCCTCGTTGATCAGTATTTGGAGGATTTCTTTCATCGGTTGGTTCAAATTAGTGAAATTCCTCTTGAAGGCAAATTTCCAGTTGGCTTAGAACTTTTCATCCTTGGCAACCTTGTCGGCCCAGGATTCACGCTCATGAAATTGGTAATGATCCCTCATGGCGATGGGACTACTTTCAGGAGTAGAAATATTTGCTTCTTGTTGGTTGTTCTGATTTATCAATTGCAATGTTATCTAATGTTGATAAACCACTAGCTCTGCCAATTGTCCAACCTGATCCTTGATAGACTTGGTTTTCTTGTTCTATCAGGAACTGCCTTTCTGAGAATTCTTAATTGTCCGTCCTATTGGTATTTGCTTGGGTTGACTCTCCAATATACTGGAGGTATTTGGATCCTTCTCCTTTTCCAATGCCGATCATATTGACACTCTCCTCATTGTGTTGAGGCAGAGGATTATCTTGCACATGTGGTTGTTCTGGTGTAGTTGCCACAATCTTCCCATTATCTATTAGGTCTTGGATTTTATGTCTGAGAGACCAAAAATCTTGAGTATCGTGGCTCGGTGCTTCAGAATGATATGCACACTTCTTACTCAGGTCAAAATTTCGTCCGCTTGAACTGGCTGGCGGAAAGAGTTGAACGATCTTCTTTTGTGCTGTCAGCAGTTTCAGCACATTTTATAGGGAGTCCCCCAAGGGTGTGAACGTTCTTCGATGTCTGACTTCTCTAGCATTTTGGAAGGGAGGATTAGAAGGTTGTGTAGGAGCTTGAAAAGGGGAATAATTTCTCCTTTGAACGGGCAAGCTTGGATTGCCTCTCTGATTCTATCCCTGAAGTATCAAGGAAACCTCCTCTTTCTTCTTCTTGTGTACTCTCCTAGGATTACTCTCATAGCTTCCAGATTGAATATGCTCGCCCACTGCCTCTAAAGCGGTAAGGTCCTTGATCTTCCTAGACTTTAGCCATTTCGACCATTTCTCCATGTTTGATCATCTCCGAGAATGGTTTTCCTATACCTGCTAAGACCCTCTCGTAATATGGAGCTTCTTGGATGTCTATGAAAGGTATGACTATCTCAGTCTCTATCATTGGTGGGGTAACTTGTGCAGCCATCCGTCTCCATCGTTGGGCATACTCTATGAATGACTCAGTGTTCTGCTTCTTGACTTTGGTGATTTGATATCTGTCTGGAGCCATCTGAGAATGGAAGCTGTATTGATTTAGGAAGGCATGTGCTAGCTCTTCCCAGCTGTGAATTTTGGAATTGTCCAGTCAGGCATACCAGGCTCTAGCCTCTTCGGTCAAACTCTTCTGGAATAACTGCATTCTGAGCTTCTCATCCTCTGCATAGGATCCGATTTCTCCAATAAATACTTTTAAATGGGTGTAGGGATCTCCTAATTCGACATATTTTTCAAAATCAGGAACTTAAAACTTGTCTGGATATCGAGCCCCTGAGAATATACATAAATCTGAGTAATTTACCCTTCTAAATGCCCCAGTTCCTTTGATGGACTGGATTGTTTCTTCCATTTATTGAACCTTCTTTCTAATATCACCAGTTTCCTGATCTTTGTTGAGATTGGTGATTTCAGGGGTTTTGTTGGTCAGATCTTGGTTTTGAGGCTCAGGGGTCTGAGTATCTTTCTTGCTGGTATCCTAACTGCCACTTAGTGTGGATGATTCTGTTTGACCGGGTATTTGTTTACCCTAAAGACTTTTTCTTTGCTCTTTAAGAAAAATAGTCAATTCTGCTATCTAGTTCTTTAACCCTTCGAACTCTTCCAGAGAGACCGGGGTGGATTCAGGTTGAGCACTTGAAGCCATGACTGGAGAGGGGCTTAGTGCCTTTTTAGATTTTGATCTGGTAATGGGACTAATGTTTTCCTACAATAAAAGTAGGTGTGTTAATTTTGATGTCTATATATCAACAGGGTGCATGCTATGCAATGTGTTTATGATTTTTGAAGTTTTTTAATCTTTTCCTGTAAAACAAAGGTCAGTTATTTTGAGGATAACATGACAAGATTTAATAACATTGACAGGAAATGGAATGTATATTTACTTTTATTGAAATTTACATGGAATCTGAAATTTACATTAAAATGAAATGGGAAGGTATGAAGAGACTTCCCTTTGGATTTGGTTTATGAGAGGCTGACTCATCTTAAGCTACTCTCGCGGCTTTTCGGTATGAAGGTCCCCAGATCATCGCAATTTACTAGAGGGGAAATTAATTTGTTCTTTCAGTTGGGGCAGATCTGAGTGGCGTCTTTCCTAAGCCTCGCATGATTAGTCTCCTTTGAGTCCAGTAATCAATCACCGACGGGTTCGCCTCTTGGTGGAGGAATCACACAGTATACATTCACATACAACGTGTCTCACCGTATGAAATGATGACATTGTGCGAAGCACTAATGTAAAGCAGTAAAGCATTTATTTACATCATGCAATGTAAACACAGCATCCACACACGCGCAGATAAAAAGGGAAATTTTGAAAATATTTGAAGTGCGGCTTAAGCCCTCTACTGTCCCCAGCAGAGTCGCCACCTGTCGACGTTGGGAAAAATCTTTGGACAGATCTTCCTTTCCCTAATTGATATTTTCTACCCTTATTTGTCTTATCTGTTTTATAAAGGGTGAATTTTTTAGGAAAATGCCAAAATGTATCATGTCGACGATTTGAAAGGTTTACAGAGTCGCCAATTGGTATATTTGATATGGTTGTACCAACTCAACTGAGTTTTATTTGAAAAGTTTGCAAGTAAGCCCAATAACTAGACGCTGTCAAAACTTGGCCTTGAAAATCGAGATTCATAAAGTTCGGGGGCTTAATTAAGTGGGGGGAAGGTGTTAGGCACCCCCCGACTTTTGTGAAGCATGGTTACCGCGTCTTTTCAATTTTTTCTTTTTTATTTGCAATGTGTGCGTGTGTGTGTGTGCTTGAAGTAATTGAGCCTACGTGCTTGATTTGAAGTAGTGCCTCGCTTCGTTGGACATATATACGAATGGTTTGATTTGTTTGAAAAGTCCATTTTTAGATATGATATAAAAGTGTTGTTTTGAAAGAAGGTTTTCAAACCCTTTCGCTCGCATAGGAATTGAAGCCTTTTGATATTTCCATTTTTATTTTTTCTTCGGCAGATTTAGATTTTATTGTCGAGATGCGAGGCATCCTCGACCAAAGGATGTATGTACCAGTGTCGGGCTCCTTATGGGCATAAAAGCCATCGAAGTGACCCAAACACTACAAACCACAATTTACTATGCTGAGACCTTAAATCTGGATAACCGTTTTATGATCCCTCTGATTTACATTTACAAGACAGGCAAACTGTATTTACAGTGCGAATTTGTCCATTAGGGGAATCAAATCGAGATTCATGTGGTTGATCATTGATCCCATGATTCCTAAGCTCACAGAATATGATCAAAAAGCCTGCACAACAGAAATATTGACATAAAAATGCGAATTTAAATCTAGACGTCGCAAGACAAAGTATTCATCAGTTAAATCCTTACATGCGCGTAGCCGAAGCTTCTCGTTTCCTCTAGATATGGATCTAGGGTCGCGTAGTCGCTTTAATATTTACAAAACTAGAAAGAAAGCTAGATTTAAATAAATTTTAGCCATTCTAGCTCAACAGTTTCAGTTTGACACCGTTTGAACTGGTTGAAAGTTAGAAATAACTAGATTTAGATGAATCTAGTCCACAAAATCTACATTAGAACATATTCATATCAAATGAATAATTAAAACATATATTTAATCATATTGAATAAAGAATATATATATATATATATATATATATATATATATATATATTAAAGTTACAAGGCCACGGATTAGCAATCCAGTCCCCAACAAAAGTTTAACATTTTTGTAAAGGTGTTACTTTTTTGTGATATAAAATTTAATTAAAAGCTTGATGGTGCTTTCTTGTGTGCTAAGTTTTTTATGTTTTACTGTAAGTTTATTTGAACTAATCTATTTTACTTTATTCGTGTTGCTTTCCATTTGTTCTCTACTCTGTTGTAGTAGGCTGAAAACTTTATTGATTTTCCGCAGGCCCTGCTAATTTAGCTGCTACACAGGTAAACGGGGAGGAAGTGGAATCACGAATCAATATTTGTTGGCAACGTAAGAATCAATTTAATTTTTCAATTTATGCTTGACCTTTGTGGTGATGTTGAACCTGCATTTATATACTTTTTTATTATATGACGTGCCATGTAGATTCTTTTTACAGTATCATTAACAGGGATATTATCATGTTGTTGCACTTCATCATAGAAATGCATACTCTCCCCAGCCAAACAACTATATTATAAAGAAAAAGTTTAATATAAGATAAATTAAATCTCAATATGCAAGTGAGCGGTACACACGTCTGCAAATGCCATGAAAGACTGGAGGAATCTTTTGTTCAGGAGAAGTTTATCTAGAGGTTCATTAGGGTCCACAATTGGAGCTGGATCCTTCTGTAATAGTTGCCCGCCATCAGGTATGCCCAAAGCCCAACCCATTATCTTGACTTCCTGGTGATCCTTGCTCCTCAAGCTCATGAGTGAGGCAAGAGGTTGAGAACTTGAAATAGAGAAGAAAGCCAGTAAAATAATACTAGCCTGTGTGAGGAAAAATCAGCAAAGAAATGTGATGATATACATGCAAAGTTTCAAATATGTAATATCCAATTAACAAAACATTTAATATTGTGCTTATGGAGCTGGAAAGTGTAAATTCTTGTTATTGCTTTGGAAATTTTCAAGTTGCTAGTTTTTGTCTCTTAAATAATACTAGTAAATTATTTTTATTATGGTTACTGTTCTGCTAAAGACGAGGCAATCCGTGTTATGTATTTACGTTTTTGTTTATTCTACATTTTCATGATTTTATTAAACACTAAGAATTCAGATTGCACAGAAATGGCACTAGTTTGTAGTTTTCTTCTACTGATTTTTTTTCTTCGCCGTAGAAATCATATGGTTGATTGGCACTTCTGTCCTTTCAAGTTGTCATCTACTTTCAAAGTCGTCCCTAAAGTTTCATTTTCGTCAGTTAGGTCCTTAAAGTGATATTTTGTTGGCGTTTCCGTTCCTTCAATCCATTTTGACCTCAACCCCCAACCCGACCCAACCGACCCAGTTTGACCAAACCCAAATTTTTAATATTTTAAAATATAATATTATTTTTAAAATAAGTTTAAAATAATAATTATATTTAACAATTTTAAAAATAATATTTTAAAATAAATTATTATTTTTAAAATAATAATTATTTTAATATAGTTATTTTTAATATTTAAAAAAATATTTTTAAAAAAAATAATTGTATTTAATATTTTAAAGTAAAAAATATTTTGTGAATAATTATTATTTTTAAATTTTTTTAAAAAAATATTATTTTTAAAATAATAATTTTATTTAATATTTTAAAATAATATATATATTTTTATTTAAAATAAAATATTGTTTTTAAAAATTTATAAATATAATTATTATTCTAAGAAAAAAATATTAGAAACTTTTATTTTTTTTAAAAATGAGTAAAGTTTCATAAAATATAGATTCAAAAAAATACATAGAAAATAAAAAAAAATTTAAAAAAACAAAGTATATTTTTTCATTTTTTATGTAAAAATTTATTTTCAGAAAAAAAGTTAATATCTCTTTTTTTATTATATGTATTCTAAAAACAGTAAAAGATAAATAAAAAAGATGATTCAATATTTTTTTAAAAAATAAATAAATATTTTTTAAAAAAATAATTATTATTTTAAGGAATTTTTTTTTATAAATAATTAAGATTGAATCCCTAAAGTTTTTAATTTTTTCTAAATTTTTTTCTTGAAAATTTTAATTATTTTTTTTTAAAAAATATTTATTTATTTATTTAAAAAAATATTGAATCATTTTTTTAATCTTTTACTTTTTTTGTATTTTAATTTGTATTTTTAGTTTTTATTTTTAAAAATTCTAATATTATGAATACATATAATAAAAAAAGAAATTTTTTTTCTGGAAATAAATTTTTACATAAAAAATGAAAAAATATACTTTATTTTTTAAAAAATAAAATTTTATTTTCTATGAATTTTTTTGAATCTAGATTTTATGAAACTTTACTCATTTTTGAAAAAAAATAAAAGTTTCTAATATTTTTTCCTTAGAATAATAATTGTCTTTATAAATTTTTAAAAAGAATATTTTATTTTAAATAAAAATATATATTATTTTAAAATATTAAATATAATTATTATTTTAAAAATAATAATTATTTAAAACATATTTTTTATTTTAAAATATTAAATATAATTATTATTTAATTTTTTTTTTAAAATAATAAAAGAATCTATTTTTAAAATAATTATTATTTTAAAAAAAATAATTTATTTTTAAATATTAAATATTATTATTATTTTAAAGACATTTTAAAAATAATATTATATTTTAGAATATTAAAAATTTGGGTTAGGTCAAACTGGGTCGTATTGGGTTAAAATGGGTCGGGTTGAGGTCAAAATGGGTTGGAGGAACGGAAATGCCAACAAAATGTCACTTTAAGGATTTAATTGACTAAAATAAAACTTTAGGGACGACTTTAAAAGTGGGTGGCAACTTGGAGGAACAGAAGTGCCAATAAGCCGAAATCATATAGGGGCTGCAGATGTAATGCTTGCTTGTTTCTTAAGCCTTGTTTATTTAGTGCTGGGAATTCATGTTGCAAATAAACCATATTTAATGGACTATCTTTTGGACAAGATTTACAGGGGAATAATATTACCATGACGTATTGCTTACAAGTTTTGCCAAAGTTGCATGTTAAATTTGTTGAATTGTGTCAATAATTCCCTTGAAAGGTTATTTGTTGACAAAGGAAAATTTGTTTTTTCTTGAACCAGAAAACTTGCAGATTGGGGTTGTTTTACCATATGTTATAATGTTTGATTAGACAAGACATTTGCAAGTTGGTGTTGTCATGTGATTAATTGTGACAACTTTGTGTATTGATATTTGTATTAAATTATTTTAATGTTTACGGACATGTCACTGTTGCTAGGATACTTGACACTATCATTCGCAGCAATGATGGTCTTGAGGACAGCTAGAACATATGCTCAGCATTCTGTTCTGCTCTTGGTAGCAGTAGCTTGTTTGAGCAACTAGTTTTTGATTCATGGAACATTGACGTGCTCATTGATTCAATCAAGCAACTCGTAAGTTCTATGCTTGACCTGCTTGCTTAATAAATTCCGTTATCTTGAATAATTTTATGTAAGGTAAAATGTTTTCATTACTAATACTAAATCTTAAGCAACAGGCTCCTGGAATCAACTGGATAAATAACCTTGATCACGAGAGATTCTAAATTCCCAATGAGGCAACATTTTCTTTATTCATGCCCATCTTTAGACAAGCATGTCAAGTGTGTATTTATTTCAATTTGTTAATTGCATAATTTAAATGATGATATTGGGAACCAGCAAATATGAACTTCCTCTACTGTTTCTAAATCCTTGCAACTGACCCTGCAGAATCTGTTTCCCCCCGTGCTTCTTTGCGGCTCTATTTGGAAGAATGCTGAGGGCCAGCTATCTTTTCTCAAGTATGTTGTCTCGGTATCGCCTGAAGTTTTTAGCTTTGCACATTCTGGGAGGTAGCTTGTTCGAAACTATTTGTAATATTCATGTTGTATCTAGTGGGTTAAATGTTTTCCAAGTCACTGTACTATATGTCAACTTATAGATGGGTCACTGAACCGTTTTTTCTTACAGTCAACTCACTGAACTACATTTTTCTAACACAAATTTGAATTTTTGTAACAGACGTTTGTTGACTGACGGGAAGCTAACGTGTAATCCTAGCTGGAGCCTACGTGTAAATCAATTTAACACCTAAGTTATAGCCCGCCCATGGAAAACTAACCTACCCAATAAAGATCCGACCCACCCAATAAAGATCCGACCCATCCCAACAAATCATTATAGATATATAACGACTAGTTGCAGAAGGGGGAAAAATTAAGGGTTCATGATGGTTCTTGCATTCGGTCGAACACAAAATCAAGTGCCACTAACAATCGAGCTTGCGTTTCTTGAGATGACTACCTCAAGTGGAGTAGACACTTCTTACAAAAGAAAATCGGTGAGTAAATCTTCAGATTCTGAGCGCGAGTCTACATTTTCTTCTCCAATCGTTCGTCGTTGTGGCATAGTTGCACCCATGTGGGAAGCTTGGAAAGAAGGAACCCTAAATCCAGAAAGAAGATTTTTTGGATGTAGTAGATACAAGGCAAGTCAATGAGCAATAAATTTTCCTTCTTGATTTTTTTGTGTTGTACCTAATTTTCCTTCACCAGAGCCGTTTGTTTTAGCACATTTTCCCTCACAAAAATTTTGTTTTATTGTTTTGTTGACAAGGATAAAAATAGGTATTGTGGATTTTTCAAGTGGTGTGATCCTCCATTCATTGAAAGATCAAGGGAAGTAATAAAAAAATTGAGGGATGAGCTCATAGCTTCTAATGAAGAAATACAAAGGCGTAGCTTGATTGAAGATGGAAGTGAGTTAAAAGGTGTAAAAGAGTGCTTGATTGAAGATGGAAGTGAGTTAAAAGGGGTAATAGAGTTGATTATGGAAAATGTTCAGTTAGCTGAAAAACTCAAGAAAATGTGCATCATTTTAATTTGTTCATAGTTCATTTTTCTGTTTGTTTTAGTAATAGTAAGGTAGAACAACATTGGGGAAACACTTGTAGTGTTATTATCAATGTTGTGAATTCAGAGATGTCTAAGAGTTGATGATTGTAAGTCATGTATGACTGTATTTATGGATGAAAGTAAATGAAGAAGCTGAGCAGTTAGCTCTGTTTTGTTGTTAGAAACAGACTCATGTATGGAACTAAATGGTGGTTGTGTTGTTATGTTATTGTTGTTGTTTTTTAGCTCTGTTTTGTTGTTAAAGGAACTAACTCTGCCAAGTGTGTAACCATACAACAATAAAAGGCAACCATATTAAGTCTTTTTGCAACCATAACCATACAACAATAAAAGGCAACCAACAACAACACATTAAAGCAGAACTGTGTTACCTCAAAACGAAAAAGAGATTCTTGTTATAACACATCTTCAATCAGTAACAAGTGGTTCTTACAAACTCTCTGTATGTCTTTCCACATTAACTAGCCCATAATAATTTCAAAAATATACAAAATTTTCCCCCAAAAGTATTCCCCATATTCCAGCAGTCAAGGTACACTAAATAAGAAGTCATACCAAAAGATTACATAAGTTAAGATACCTATACCAAAACAGGGCTACACCACATACCTACTAAACTACTTAGATAACTATCCTGCAACTATTTAGTAGGGGTTCCACCTTTCTTCCTTGGTGCCTTGAATGGCCTACTAGTTGAATTCTGTGAAGTTTGTTGACTTGCTTGCCTTTTCCTTGTATTCATCTTGGTTGGTGGTGTAGAAGCAGGTGGAGTGCATCCTTGGACTGTTGTTTGTGAAGACTGCTTCTTCCTTACAAGTCTTGGAGTTGGCATCTACAATACAACTCATTATTAGTTACCCTAAGTGAAATTAATACAATATTTCGAATGAATGAACTTGTACTTACAAATATAAAATTTTCCTTTTCTTTTCCTGAGTCAACCACCTTTTCTTTTCCCTTAGCAGTGTCAACCACCTTTTCATTTCCCTTAGCAGTGTCAACCTCCTTTTCCTTTCCATTAGCAATGCCAACCACCTATCACAAAAAAATATGTAAAAAACAGAGTTAATAGCTATATCAAAAAAAAAACATTGATGCATTCAATTTAAGAAACTTACATTGCCAATTGCATCTTCCTTGGGATCAGTGCTTTGGACCACTATCTCTTTTCCCTTTTTAATGGGACTAGCCTATAAAGCAACATATAATAGGTATATCATATTTGATTGTGGCAAGCATATATGTAGAAATAGAGAAACACATAGTAGGTATATAGTGTGAATTACCTGCTTTTCTTTTCTGTGTCCAGGCAGAGTTGGGTGATTTGGACATCTAAGTTGATTGTGACCCCCTTTCCTTGCACAAGATACAATGCATCTTCCTCCCTATCCTTGACACCCTAGCCACAGTGTTGCTAGTAGTCCCATCTTCCCAGTACTCCTTCCTTCTCAATCTTTGTGGCCTTCCCTTCAACTTTTTCTTCATTGGTGGTGGCAGCATTATATCACACTCAGTAAAATTTCAAAAGTCTTCCCCAGTTAGAACTTCTAGAGTGTGAGACTAAGTCTTGATATATGTATCCTTAGTGTACACTTAGCAACATATTCTATAGGGTTTCCATATATAGCATGAATGGCTCTAACTGCATGACCACAAGGGATTCCTGTTAAATCCCACACTCTACATGCACAACTTCTCTGCTCTAAGTTGACAGTGTACCCTCCCTTACCTCTCTCCTTCACTTGGAACTTGGATTGTCCATCCCATAGAGCATCACAATGTGCAGATTGTAAAATGTTTTCAGCTAACTTCTTTTTAATCCTTGGGCATATCAACTCCTCACTCTTTAGCATTGCATCTCTCTTTTGGTGCAACCTCACCATAAGTTGGTCATGAATTTCTGCTAACAATTAAAGAACTGCATATATCTTGCCTTAATTATCCATGCATTAAAGCACTCACTCATATTGTTCTCTACACTGTCAGTTTTTGAATGAGTCTCGAAAAATGCTTTGGACCAGACCTTTGGATCTTGCTCAGCTAGCTTGTCATGTGCAGGAGGAGACAACCTTTTTACATCCATCATTGCCCTTTTATAAGCCACAGGGTGTGTTGCTATGGCTGCCTCCCAGAATCCATGTTTCAGTGCTTGTGAGGGATACTTTTTCCTCCAATTTGCATAGATGTGCCTTGCACAGTTTCTATGCTCTGCATGAGGAAGAAGGTCCTGAATAGTTGCCTTCAGTCCCTGCAAACAGTCATCATTGAACTAGTTAAAATATGCACAGCTTGTTAAAACAGAACATGAATGAAAGTTAAAAATGTTAACAGTCACCTTTTGTTGATCAGATATGAGAGCGATCCCATACCCATCCCCTAAATCTAAGTTAGTTACCAACAAACTGAGGAACCAATTCCAGCTATCCAAATTTTCAGATTCCACCACCCCCATAGCTATTGGAAACATTTGATTGTTTCCATACCTACCAACTGCAGACAAGAGGTGACCACCACAAACTGTTTTTAAAAAGCAACCATCTAAACCAAGAACTGGTCTACATCCTTCTTTCCAAGCCTTTTTCAATGCATTATAATAGACATAAAACCTTTTAAATCTAGGCACATCTTCTGGATTCAATCGAGTTGTCTTGATATCAACTGTATTATTTTTGTTACTCTTTACTATCTCACTACAAAAATTCCACACCCTTGCATAATGGTCCTTCATCACCTGTTGAATCTCTTGCAATGCCAACTGTCTAACCCTCATACACTTAACCTCTGTCACATCCAACTTTAGTTTAAGTTTGATTTCTTCTTGCATTTCCCTTAGTTCCCAACTGGGATTCCTCCTAATCCTATTGCCATAGTACTCTGCCAAGTACTTCACTATAGCCAGCTTGTTTTCGAAGGTCCTGCAGCAATTGTGAGTGTCCAAAATAGACTTCACTTGCCATGTATCAGTCTCTTGTATGTAACTAGCCCACAACCTCCAAGGGCATCCTTTCTCACACCTCACTTGACATCTTATGGAGTTATTAACTGGATACCACAACTTCCTCCCATTAGCAATAGAGTAGTCTCTTATGGCAGCTTTAAACTCCCTAATGCTGCAAAATGTCATGTACTGCTTGAACTTAATGAACCTCTTTTTTATCTTAGAGTCGAAAGCCTCAACTGTTTTCTCTTTTTTCTTACTAGGAATAGGCCCTACATAGCACACATCTTCTTCTTCTTCACTGCCTTCAGAAAGTGACCTTAGGACATCACTGTTATCATACTCACTATGCCATTCTTTCTCACCTGCCTCACTATCTGAAGTGGTTCTTCCTTCTGCAGATTATATGTTCCACATCCTCTGCAGTTTTATCTTCCACATTATCTCCCTGATTTTCTCCTTGCTCTACATTATTTCCCCCTTCCTTTCCCTCAATTCCACCTTCCTCATCCACATTCTTTCTTATATCCATCTTAAATTCCCTAGCTTTACTCCTAGTCTCTACCAATTCATCATCACTACACTCTTCATGATTGATGTCATCATCAGTACTATCATCTTCCTCAGTAATATCATCCTTAACTACCCTTTTGGACCTCCTCTGACCCCTTCTTTTCACACTCTCATTTTGTTTAGATATTTTTCCAACTCTAACATTATTAACTATCACATTGTCTTCATTATCCCCATCATTACCCTCACCCTCACCCTGAGCCTCACCCTGACCCTCAACCTGACCCTCAACCTCAGCCTCACCCTGACCCTCACCACCAGCCACATTATCAGTCACAATTTTAGCCACATTATCAGCCACAATATCACGTACATTATCAGTCACATTAATACTAATATGCTCATCCAATATGGAGGTTTGATCAGTATTATATGGTAATACATGGTCTACATAGACATCAATTACACCTTGTGGCAAACAAATATTAACCATATCTCTTATACTAGCATCATCATAAGCAAGTTTAACCCCATTATTTATATCGACTCCATCATTTTTAAAATAAACAGTTGATTGAGGATGATAACTAAGTTCAGTAGCTAAGTCATTAATAGCATCCATACAAATATAATCAGCGTCCAAACATGGCATATGATAAATTGTACCTCCCACATACTCACATAAGGGAGCATAGATGAACTTTCCACCATGGTGTACATTAAATTGAACAACAGTATCCATCTGTAACATGCAAGTGAAATATTTAGCAGAGGACCAATATTAAAACTTGTTTATGATGGGTAAATAAGCAATATTTACCCATAAATAAATTTTGATGAAAAAACAGAGCATATGGCATAACCAACATTTGAAGGAATGTTGAAACTAATTACAGAAGACAGAAGAAGACCAATATTTAGTAAAGAATGATTTTATATGTGTAAAACAAGAATCAGTAACGAATAAGACAAGTAAGAACATTGAATAATACAAAAGGGAACCATCGGTTGGGACATAACTGTCGAACGTTGATATCGAGCAAGTCACCACTTCTAACCAACGTGAATCACACCAAGATCTCCCAAAAATTCGATTTTGTTTCGATTTTCAATTGATCGATCAATTGAATGCTGAGATTACTTTGGAAGTTTTGGCTTAGGGCTCACTTGCCTTAATCTATTTTAGAACAAATTTGGACACAAAATGAATGCTAAATTGCTTTTAATCCCCTTGTGGGTCCATCATCTGTTATATTGGTGGGAGATTTTCCCTCCCAATCCACCTCATATTGGCCACATGGACAAAACAGTGCCACATTATTAAAATTTTACACGTGGAAATCATTTTTGTTCAATTCCGTCTAAAGTCAACTGACTTAACGGATTTACCAACGTTGTGTTAGAAAAATGTAGTTCAGTGAGTTGACTGTAAGAAAAAATGGTTCAGTGACCCATCTGTAAGTTGACATATAGTACAGTGACTTGGAAAGCATTTAACCCTGTATCTAGTAGTCTAAATAGATGTTTCGTTACAGGCATATGTTGATGCCGTGAGTGTTCATAAGTTTCAATTTGGACGTGCAAATTATGCATGGTTATGTCTTGACAATCTGGAGGTATTGTGTCAGCTAGCTGAGAGAGGTAATGCAAGTTTTGTTCGACCAATGCTTGAGTATCTTCTTAAGCATTGCCCTGAAGTCTTGCTACTTGGGATGACCAACATCAATGTAGCATTTCCTTGATTTTTTATTTTCTATCCTCATATTTTCTTTGTTGTTGATTGATTATGCTAATTTAATCTCAGACATCACAAGTTTGAAGGTCTTCATCCAGTTTTTTCAGTAGCACAAACTGTTATTTTTTATGTTTTCGAGAACATATTAAAAATGTTACACCCTTTCATGCCTTGCGTGACTAAAGAACTATGGCATGTTTGATTGTAAAATTGATGAATGATCATATACTAGATGATTTTATTTTATTAATAATATTATTATTATTTTTGTATTTCGACCATAATTTGTTATGGGGTCATTGAGCCACAATTTATTTTATTTGTAAAATAATTTTGATATTCGTTACACAACAGGATTGTCAATAATGGATTTGGCAATGATACAATCAAAATCTATTGTATCAAAAAATAACGTATAATGTCGTTGCTTATCGACAACAGCTTTCGTTGCTCTTGAAAAACAATCAGCATCGAACAATATTGTTGCTAATTGATCATAATTACTTATAACAATACCAACGTCAATGATCGGTTCATTATGCACATTTAGCAATGAACATCGTTGCCAAAAAATGTAAAACCTGCTTGATTTAGATCGGGAAAATCGTGCGGTTTTATGAAACCATGTGCTATGGCAAACCAATCAGATCTTATCCAAAACCTGAACTACGAATGACCTAATCTCCTTAATCCACGGGAGTACGTAGGCAACCATCTATGGTGCGGTCAAACCAAAACAAAAACTTCAAAAAACCATCAAACCAAACTTAAACTCAAAAGAGACACTTCTCAAACCTCTCACACAAAAATTGAACTACGAATGACCTGATCTCCCTCCACCCGGGAGTACGTAGGCAGCCATTCATGGTGCGGTGTGACCTTCAAAGAAAGAATAAAAAACCTAATAAGAACTAGTCCCAAGACACCGAAACTCAATAAAACCCAAAATTTATCAAGTCTCCCTGGTCAACAGACCCAATGACACCTCAAATGTCATTCCATCAAATCCGGCACAAGTCCCGAAAAGGAAGAGGCAGCGATATATCAAAACAACCAGTCATAGGGATGAAATGTCAATCATCATAGGATACAACATATCCGTAAATCATCACTCCTGAAGTGTTAGAATACTTGATCTCCTTTGACCCACAGAAGCACATAGGTTACCGTCGTGGCAAAAGTCTATCCCATACCCGATGATCTGTTCCTTGAACAAAAGGTCACGGATTAAACCTCACAAATCAAACCAAATCCGGTTAAAGCCATCACATCACCAACCATCACAAGTCCTTGATTCCAATTTAGTGGAATTCGCAGGCCTTTCGATATCAACCATCAAAGTCAATTGCTCCCACAAGTCCAAAACCATGACTGGGGCATTCAAGCATCAAGACCCAAATCCACTACCTTTTCACCATGTGGTTCTAAAGGTAAAATACTCTTGCGATCTCGGCACCTCATCAACCTATCTAGCAAAGCGACTACCCCAGACAATAATCAAGACTGGGGTAAGTTTAGAATTAATGACAACCCGATGTTGGGGACCTTACAATAAAATTGGACCAATTTCAAAAATTGCAACAACTCAACACTGGGATATTCGTCAACCATCCAAGGAAAATGCACCAGTCGGCACCTTCAACATGGTCTGTCATAATCAGAGCTTTAATTATTGGAGATCCGGTATGGTCAATCTATCTTTTCTAATCATACTTTTCTTAAAATACTGCGATCCACTGATAAGGTACGACTCTTTCATTTCTTTAGGAGCTTTCAATTTCCAGTTACATGCATTGGCAATGGTATACATGTTAAGTATAGATAAATCTTGCGTTAGAATCTTAAAAAAAGGTTTTAAAAGGAGAAGATTTTTTCTTAACTTGTTATGAATTGGATTAATTCTGATAAGCGTCCGTGGAGCAAAAATTGCGAGAATGATTAGAGAATTAAGACTATTCAACCTTTTGATTAGGCATGGCATCCTATTTTAAAGCGCTTTTTAGAGCAAACTTGACCTCATATGCATGTCTGCACTTTGCGATTGACCTGACTCTTAGTTATGGGGTATGAAATTATGGCAACAGGGATGACAATTAGTAGCCAGCATAATGTCCTGAATCGTGGCCTGGGTTACTCGAGGTATTAAGCCTGAGGGGTATCTTTACACCTGGTGCCCTAAAGTCATCTAGTTTTAGAGTCACCGGCCCATCGCTCGTTTTATGGGTAACTTAGTGCCTAAGAAAACGAGCATTACAAGAAGAAGAAGGAAAAACCTGAGCAGATCCGAATCATGGCCTAGGTTACTCGAGTAATTAAGCCCGAGGGGTGTCTCTACACCTGGTGCCTAAAGTGTTTTGGTTTAGGAGTCACTGGCCCAACACTCGCTACACGGGTAATTTAGAGCCTAATAAAATGAATCTTGTATATGCTCAGGTGAGGATCAAATAAAGCAGACCGCCTGATTTGTCTTGAAGTGTGGCCTTCGTTACTCGAGCTAGTAAACCCGAAGGGGAGTTTGTAATTCCTAGTTCCCTAAAGTCGTCTAGTTTAGGAGTCATTGGTCCAAAACTCGTTACATGGGTAACTCTGAATAGCCTAAGAAAACGAGGCAAAGTTAAGCGAGGAAAGAAGGAAACATTTTGTAAGATAAAAATCAAATCATCTAAAGTCATAAAAGAGAAACCCCTGCTAAGGGTTGCGTTACTCACAGAGCACATGTCATATGATGTTAATTTTGTAAATAGCGGTGTCTAGAGCGAAGATGAGGTGTCTCTGATAAAGGGAGATAAGTCTTTATAAACTGATTCTACCCTTGAAAAATGACCATGGATGCTTAAAAGTTTTCTTACGATGTCATAACTTGTCAAACAAAAATTTTGATTTCTTTAAGAAAACTTCATTTCAAGATCTTTAGCGATAAGATAAAATCTCAGTGAATCCAAGCATTCAATTTCATAAACTTTAACTTCAAATGCCTCATTCACAAGATAATACTAACGGCCCGAGCCATCAAGCTTGTGGCACAGTTTGTTATTTTTCCAATGTGCAGGATATTGATCACTCTGGATATGCTTAACAAATAAAGTTTCTTTTATAAACCCCAGTAACAACATGCGAAAGGACTTGGGCATTTCACCATTCAATGAAATGGAAGGAGTCTACGGCAGGACCAAGCTCCTCATCAAAAGAAAAAGAAGAACTCCTGAAAGAAATCAAGGCCACCTAAGTAGGCCCCGACAAAAGAAAGGAAAATTCTCAAGAGAGTCCTTAACTTAGAAAAAATAGATGTCAGAGGACAAAAGGTCTGGAAAATGAAATCTACATCATCAAACATGTCAACATGCGCCATGTCCTCACAAGTCAGGGTCTCTACACCGAAGTTCAAATATGGGCAATGAAAGAATAGGCTACATCCTCCAGGACGTCAGCAACACCCGGGTCATCAGCTAAGCCAGCATCTAACCCAGCAGGGTAGCAAATAAAGAGCTTGCCCCTTTTCACACTCAATGATCAAACCGTTGGCGTCAATCCATCATAGCATCGGGGAAGGATCCGGTGATGTAAACCGTTGAACACTACTTCAGCAAATATATCAGGATATCTCACTAGTAAAGCCATCAGTGTCTGAACCGCCAGAGGGACCAGCACCAGGTCCCGATTCAGAAAGAAAAATGGCAGCCCCTGTGAGATCCCTACCAAAGACAACATGTGAAAGGGGAACATCTGAATCTGCTATGCGAATGACAAAAAGAGCCATAATGCAGTTGAAGCTGATAGGCCTATCAAAATCCATACTTGAAAAGAAAATCCAATCGCCTCAGAAAGGGTGAGGTATGGTTCTACATCATTGCAATTAAGCATATGCATCAACCTAGGACAAAATAAGATCATCACATCATGCCTGGTCTACATATGTGCAACAAGCGCTATATCAGCGCACATCTCCATTAAAAAGTTAAGCATGCATACCCAGTAAAGTTAAATATGCATATGCATTAAATACCCAGACTCGAGAAAAAATTCTGTTATTGAAAACTACCGTTCAAGTAGGCATCGAGAAAATTTAGGGAGATAAAACTTCAAAAACTACCGTTCGAGTAGGCATCGAGACAATCCGGTGATCAACCGTTGTCTACTACCATCATGGTAGGCATCATTGTCAACTACCAGCAGGGTAGGCTTCGCTGTCAGACTACAAGTAGGGTAGGCACCGTTGTAAACTACCAATGCAAACATCGAAAAGATCCGATGATTTCAGAACATCAACTCCAGCAAAAATGTGGAAAACATTTCAGTTTATCATCATCAAACAAGCATCGGCAATACCGATGGAAATTAAACCGTTGGAGTCAACACCAGCATAGACATTAGCATCACTGATAAAAGTCAACCATGGATATCAGCCCCGAACACATGACCGGTAAGGGTAAGCGATTTACGAGGTGATTTGAGATGCTATGCGATTTGCGAAGTGCGAAATGCGATTTGCAAAAACATTTTAACATTCATTGCATTGTGATTTGCATCATTAATATCTTGTCATATTTCAAGTGTCTAGCAATCTTTATCCTGTTCATTCCATTGCATTACATAAACATGATAAATAGGGGCATCTGTAGAGACTCAAAATTTTACTTTCCTGTTACTAACCCTGCAGGAGGGCAAAACTATCTTCTCAGACCCGGTCACCAATATCGGGAAGTCAACTCAACCCCGGTCACCAATATCGGGATGTCAACTCAGCCCCGGCCACCAATATCGGGATGTCAACTCAACCCCAGTCACCAATATTGGGATGTTAACTCAACCCTGGTCACCAATACCGGGATGTCAACTTAGCCTCGGTCACCAATACCGGGATGTCAACTCAACCCCGGTCTCAATATCGGGACCTCCGGTCAACCCCGGTCTCAATACCAGGCCGTCAGGTTAACCCCGATCTTAATACCGGGACCTTAGGTCATCCCCGGTCTCAATACCAGGCCGTCAGGTTATCCTCGATCTCAATACCAGGACCTCAGGTCATCCCTGGTCTCAATACCGGGCCGTCAGGTCAACTCCGATCTCAATTCTGGGCTATCAGGTCATCCCCGGTCTCAATACTGGACGTCAGGTCAACCCCGATCTTAATACTAAGATCTCCACTCAGCACCGGTCACAACCTGGGAGGTACAGTTAAGCCCTTATCATAATCGGGAGATCCAGTTAAACCCCCAGAGACAACCATGGGAAACCAAATCCACAAGAGACCACCCCATGAGGGACAAAATGGTTATTTTATCAAATTAAATTTGATTAGGTCAAACTCAAGATGAATTGATACCACGAAGGTCAGGAAGAACCATAACGGTGATCCCGAGTGAAAACAGTGCAAGACAGCTCAACGGATAAACTGCGGGGAAACGAAAACCTGGTTATGAACCCGTCTGTTTGGACTCTGAAAATGTTTACTCCCATGTCATTGCGACACTCTCGGTGAGGACTTTCCTGAAAGGTACAGCACGCCTCCAACGGACGCTCCGATCAAAAGTTAGAAAGTTTTGAATCTGACCTCGCATTGCTCGGAGTGCACGTACTTCGATGGGATAAGACCCGCCACGTGGGCCCTGCCACGTGGAGCCACAGGTAGAGTGGAGGCAGCAGCAGGTGGGCCTGCTTCCACCGAGTCTATATATATAGGTGCCTCATTTTAGATAGAAAAACGCTCTGAACCTCTGCCCGTTTGGTTTCTCAGCCCCACTCTTGTACTCCAAACCCAAATTTTATTACTCTAACACGTAGATATACTCATATATTACCACATATCAAAAATTAACTGGTAGAAACGGACGTTTAAAGCCTATAATTTGGCAAAAAGGCTGTGTAGCAGTCCATTGTGAGTATTTTTATGATCAGAAAGTTCATATTACTTCATTGCACTTGTATACACTTACACGTTAAGTTTCACTTTCTGATTATGCCCGGAACTCAGTTCCGTGGCCGTTGTTGCTTACTTTTTGTACATTTTAGTACATTAATGTATTTTCTGGCATTTCTACAACTCGAATTGACGATCCGTCACTTTTAACAGCTTATATATATATATACCTTCACCGGACTAGGTTATCTTCCCAGACCCGGTTTGACTACTTTCTGTCTATATTTAAATATATATATATATATATACTAACTTTTTAATTTTGTCAAGCCCGGATGTCAAATCCGAGGTAGTTTACTGCTTTTATATATATAACTATATATATATAATTTTTTCTGGCTTATTTGGGCCTGGATTTACACTTCGTGGCCTTTTTATTGCTTTAATATAAATATATTAACTATATATATTATTATTTACATTCCAGTTTGGCCTGGATCATTCTGTGGCATTTTTACTACTTTTATAAATGTATATATATTTACATTTCTGTCCGAGCAAAGGATAGAATGTATGTCACCCTTTATAGCTTTTACATATATATATACATATTTACATTTTGTCCAGCCTGGATTACTCCGTGGCTTTTTACAGCTTTTATAAATATATATATATATATATATATATATATATATATATATATATATATATATACGACTAAGAAGGTCTTCTTTATTGGGTAGGGGATACATATATATATATATATATATATATATATATATATATATTTACATTGTAGTCCTGGCATCGGAGTGAAAACTCATCGCCCTTTACAACTTTCATATATATATATATATAACTATATATATATATATGCTATTACTCATTTTGATTAAATTGTTACTTTAAATATTCATTTGATATGAATCGTCACTGACATTTCTGCAGGCGAACTAGATTTCTTTAAATCTCGCTAACTCTAGCCTTTAAACGGTTCAAAATAGGTCTAAACGGAACCAGGAAGCTAGAATGGCTGAGATTTACTTAAATCTAACATTTTTTCTAGTTACAGTTCTGAAAGCAACCTCGCGACCATTAGATCGCTATCTAGTGGGAACGAGACGCTTCGGCTACGTGCGAGCCAGGATTTACTGATGAATCCTTGGTTCTGGCGACATTTGGCTATAAATATATATTTTATGTGCATATTTGAGTTGTGCAGGTTTTATTCCCTTTGTGAGCCTAGGAATCGTGTGATTCATGATCAAACTGATCAAAATCTGATTCTCATGATGGACAAACTCCACTTTACAAATGTACTTTGCTAGTTTTTCTGTAAAATGTACATCTGAAAGGCCTAAAAATGGTTATCCTGATTTAAGGTCTCAACATAATGAGAATAATGGTTTGTCGTGTCAGAGTCACTCCGATGGTTGTCATGCCCATGAGAAGATCGACACTTGTATATATGTTGTGGTCGAGGATGCTTCGCAGCCCGACAATCACCATTCAAATTGAGCCTAAAGGCTGAAAAGATAAAACTAAAGTATTGATATGTTTCAATTCCTATGTTAACGTAAGGGTTTGAAAATCTACTTTCAAAACATCATTTTAATAACCTTGTCTAAAAGAGAGACTTTTGCAAATCAAATCAAACCCTTCGTATATAGGTTCAATGAAGCATGTTCATGCTTTCAATCAATCAAACATAGGCCCAATTTCTTCCAGCATTCACACACACATTGCAGATTTAAAAGGAAAATATTAAAAAGATGTGGTACCGTGTTTACACTGGAGTTATGGGGTGGCTAACACCTTCTCCACACTTAACCAAGCCCCCAAACTTAGAACTTCAGTTTTAAAGATCAAGTTTTGACAATGTCCAGCAAATTGGGCCTCCTTTCAAACAAATTCGGTTGAGTTGGTACAACCATTTCAAAACTACCAACTGGTGACTCTGTAAAACGTTCAAATCGTCGACATGATATATGTTGGCCTTTTCCTAAAAAACCCTTCAAAACCTTTTTCACAATAAAAAGAATAAGGGTAGACAAAACTTAGGAAGAGAGAAATATTCGGGTCCAACTCGAATCGAATTTTTTCCCAACATCGACAGTGTTGACTATAATGAAACCTTTTCGCTAGTAGCTATGCTTAAGTCCATTCAGATTTTGCTTGCATATTGCAATTTATTACGACTACTAAATCTGGCAGATGGACGTGAAAATGGCCTTCCTCAATGGGAAACTTGAGGACGATGTGTATATGACACAGCCAGAGGGATTTATTTCAACGGTTGGAACAAATCAAGTCTATAAGCTGGAACGATCCATTTATGGATTAAAACAAGCTTCTTGTAAGTGGAACATCCGTTTTAAAGAGACAGTCAAAGAGTTTGATTTTATTAAAAATGAGGATGAACAATGTGTATACAAGAAGGTTAGTGGGAGTGCGGTATCATTCCTTGTAATAAATGTTGATGATATATTACTGATAGAGAATGATTTTCATATACTATAGTTGATCAAAATTTGGTTATCTAAACACTTCTCCATGAAGGACTTGGAAGAAACATCCTATATTTTTGGGATAAAGATCTATAGACATTGATCTAAAAGGATGATTAGCTTGTCCCAAGGAATGTATATTAACTCAATGCTAAAGAAGTTTAACATGGAAGATTCCAAGAGAGGACTCATGTCGATGAGCCATGGAATATATCTCTCCAAGAAATAAGCCCCAAAGACACTTGAGGTGAGAGACCGTATGAGTAAGATTCCTTATGCTTCAGCAATAGGATCTATCATGTACGGTATGATTTATACTAGACTAGATGTCGCTCATGCACATAGTGTAACGAGCAGATATCTGTCGAATCCTGGAGAAGAGCACTGGAAGGCAATGAAAAATATCCTAAAGTACTTGAGAAGAACTAAGGATGTATTTATTATCTACGGTGGGTCTAAGTTGAAATTAGAAGGCTGTACAAACTCAAGTTTTCAAACGGACCAAGATGACAGTAAATCTGTTTCGGGGTATGTATTTACCTTAAACGGTGGCACAGTGAGTTAGAAAAGTTTCAAGCAACAAACATTTGTTGATTCAGTGACAGAGGTAGAGTACATAGCTGCAAGTGAAGCTACAAAGGAAGCTATTTGGATGAAGAAGTTCATAACTGAACTTGGTGTGGTTCCTAGCATTAGAAGAGCAATACCTTTATTCTGTGACAACATCGGAGCTGTTGCACAGTCTCCCAAGTCTCATTAGAAATCCAAGCATGTGTTGCGGCGGTTTCATTTGATTAAAGAGATCATTGAAAGATGAGATGTCACCTTGGAGCATGTTGACTCTTAAGACAACATTGCAGATCCATTTACAAAAGCTTTAACACAACTACAGTTTGATCGTTACTTAGAGAAGATGGGTATGAGATACAAAGGTGATTGGCTTTAGTGCAAGTGGGAGATTGAAAGTAGTATGCACACAAGCTAATCATATTTGATGATTGGCTTTAGTGTAAGTGGGAGATTCTAGAATAAATGTTATTTATTTAAATGAAATAATAGTTTAATTTATTTATTTAAATAAGATTAAAATTGTTCTAATTGATTTATTCATAACCGGTTTAATATGGAGAACCTAAAGGGTCACACCATAAAAGGAAGAATGTTTATTAAAGAAGCAAATGGCATAATCGTAATAATGAGTTAAGTATATTTAATTTAATCTATGGTGATAGAATAAATTAAATAGCTTAATATTTATTATTTAATATTTTTGAAATATTATAAATAAATTAATAAGAGGAGTCTTATTATTATTATTATTATTATTATTATTATTATTATTATTATTATTATTATTATTATTATTTAATTCTTAAAGGAGTTTGGGAATTAATTAATAAGATACTCTCTCATATATATATTCCTAATGATATTAGGAGGCTAATTAATTATAAGAGTCTAATTATTCTCAATAGAATTTGGAAGCCTAATTAATTATAATTAAGTAATATGAAACCCTAATCCTAAATAGTTTAGGAGGATTGCCTACATCTATAAATAAGAAAGTCTTATTATGGAATAAGGTTACACAACACACACTCCAATCCAAGAGTTGGGAGAGTATACACTTTCTATAAAGATAGAAACTAGGGTTTAGCCAAACACCCACTTTCTTGAGTTCTTCTTCTTCCTTGGTGGATCACCTCTAGACCAAACATTTGGGTGGCTTACATTGATTAAAGGAAGGAATCAATCTCGTTGATTCTGTGACGCTCTCAAATTCAGACACTAATATCTCGAATTTGGTGCTTCACGATCTAATTCTAATAATACACTAATAACTCATACAACGGAATAATATAATAATTTACATTGATTTAATATAATTATTCTTGTCCCATGGTCTCGTAACCGTTACTACAACATTACATAAATAAGTCTAAGACAATCTTAAAACATAAATTAATCATTTCTTAATACATCATAAAAATATTATTTCTAACTTAAAGGACTAAAGCTATTCCGTAGCCTTGCCATTGCCCTTGTCATTCCCTGAGGTATTTCCTTGCTCTGCCTTAACTGTAAGGTTTTTAAGGAAGAAAGAATGAGCAACAAATTTGCTTAGCAAATAATATAGCAATAAGGTGAACAAATAAAAAGTTTGAAATCTCAGGGGTATAACAGTAATGATAGTTCAGGAATAACAAGAAGTATCCATTGATCTAAATAAGAGTTCCTATGGACTGAAAGATATCAACAAGATTCAAAGTTTTAATCATTTCAAAGTTCAAGAAGATTGAACATTGAGTAGTCACTAAGGACCAAGAAATCCTACTAGAATTAAAAGAATTTTTCTGATAATCTAATAAAAAAAACAAGTATAATAGGTGATCAGCCCAAAATACCCTACATTATGCATAACATTTAAACATGTTATTTGTGCGCACGTCGGTTCCTCGACAAGTATATAATTTCTCCTTCAATGAGGGTTGTTCAAATTAGTAGATTTATAAGAGTTCGCACCAAGACAATTGGTTTGGATAGCTTCCTAACACATGATATTAGTCTAGCTGAGTCAAATGGCATAAACAACTTTTACAATGCATTTAGGAACAATAAGTTCAATGCTTGCAACAAAATCAAGATATAACATCGATTTCTGAATAGTAATAGATATTGCTCGATGTAAATATGGTCGATATAGCAACAATTCGGATTTACACAATATGCAAAGTTAAGAGAGTTAGGGAACTTGCCTTAAGCGTAGTTTACCAATCTATAGCTTATCAACACTTCAAAAATCCTATTATATCGTAGTTATGTAACCGATGCATTTATTAGTTTTACAAACTTCCATAAACCAATAAACTTATACATGTTGGACCACATAAGTTAATGACATACATCTATTTCTATTTTAGTAACACCAATGGGATGACACATTAGTATGCTAATGTTATTCCACGAACTAAGTAAATGGTGGTTATGCTATCACATTGTGTAGCTACATAACCACCATTTACTTAGTTCATTGGAATAACATTAAGAAAGTTTGTAAAAATCTTTAGATTCTTGATTCCACATAGCCATTTCAGGCTTGAACACTTTAAACATCATTATAATCATTTATTATGACTTAAAGTAGTATTATACACATGTTACGTGTCTCAAATCACAAGCAAAATAGTTAGATCAGACTACAGGAGGGCGCAACTGCGCTCTAGTTGGGCTTAGGGACGGCGTAGCTGTGTTGTCCCCTGGCCAGACTAGAGCTGAGCTTTGCTCTTCTGGTTATGTCTCATTCCTTAGTATACCTGGATATTAACACATAGCATGTACACATGTTAAAGGGGTGTGCATGCTTTTACGATCATTCCAAGTTCACCTTTATACGTTATAGTTTTAGTTTAGAATTTCTAATGAATTAAGGCCAAATAAGGTTATGAAATCATGAGGCCTACTATGTTAACCATCTATTCTTATGAGAAGGTCATATAATCTGTAATATGCATGCTCGCATGTATTCACATCATTTACACATAGCTAACATCGTTTATCACTATAAAACATGTCTAAACTCATGCTTGAATGGTTTATAACATACCCAACTAAGTGAGTACACAGTAGGTCATGTTTAGTGACATAAGGAGTACAATTATACATGCTCCAAAGTCCAGAATGTAAACAACATCATGCTTGCAAATATTAGTTTCAAGGCTTTCAAGTTTTCATTTAAAAAGTTATTTTAAGCCAAGTTGAGAGATTTAGCACATGCATATCAACTTGAATCACATTCATGCATAACTAAAATATATACACAAGCTAACATGATTAAAATCTAAGGTACACAATTTCTATGAAGTTCGTTCTTCAAAGTTCGATTTTTCCTTAAAACAAGCTAACACAAGTAGATAACAAGTAAATCAACTTAAATTTTCATTCGATGCTTGTTTATATACTTAACTCAGCTATAACCATAGGCTACAAGATGCAACACTCATATACAACAGGTTTCATCAAAGTTCATTTTCAAAATTCTAAGTTTCCTTTAGAAAATATATGTTAAACAAACTAAGGCAACTCATATTGCACAAAGGGACTCCAGACCAAATGTTAAACCTATTTTCAGGCATATTTAAGTCGACTAACATGTTGGAAATTTTCAGATATCAGCAGAAAGCAAAATCTAGAACTGGTGCCCGGCGCAGCTAATAGTAGTGTGCATACAAGTCAATCATGTATGATGATAAAGCACATACTTTGTAAACAATATTATTTATTTATTAATAAAAGTATTCATTTATTAAAGGTATTTAATTATCTACATGATTCTGTTTTTATAATATATAAATAACTCATAGTTTTAAGCAATACTTTTAGAATCATGATGTTGATCATGCTAATGAGATCTAAATTCTTAGAAAGCTTAAAACTAAAATAGTTCTCAACCGTAGGATTACTAAAATATATTTCTTGCTCATTGGATGAGGATGATTGATCTCATGATCATTTGTGTGGAGACACTAAAGCAAGTATGTAGATGCTTGTTGGAGAATAAGTACACTGGACGTGACTCGCTATGGAATATCTAATGTATTTTTACTTGCCTGTCAATAGGAATTTCTAATGTGATAGTAGTACAAGTGATCCTTGGACTTGAGATCATCATAGTATCTTGTATGTAATGAATTATACTTTGACTTATTCCTTAAAAACCCTTAGGGTATATCAAAGGGTATGCTTGGGTATAATGAGTTACATATGGAGATAAGGAATGATCAATAAAAAATCTATCACTTCTAGTAAAAGAAGAGATATGTCCTATGTGATTCGTTAAATGACAACCCAGTTGTCCTTGGCCAAGGCAGAATAAAATTAGAAAGGAGTTTCTAATTTGTATTATTTGGAGTTGTGCATTTTCCAATCGAAATACATATAATTAAATAAAATAAGACTTGACAATAATTCGATGTCTTATATTTAATTGGGACATTGTATGGTGGAAGGATTGAATTGTACGATAACTATTTACTCACAGGTTCTTTTATGATGAATGTTAAAATCTAAATTATCTGAAAAGTTGTTGATCCCTAGGGAGACTTATCCCTATTATAGAATAAATATTATTTATTTAAATAGATTATTATTTTAATTTATTTATTTAAATAAATTAAAATTATTCTAATTGATTTATTCACAACCGGTTTAAAATGGAGAACCTAAATAGTCGCACCATAAAAGAAAGAATAATTATTTAAGAAGGTAATGACATAATCGTAATAATTCATTAAGTGTAACTAATTTACCCTATGGTGATAGAATAAATTAAATAACCTAATGTTTATTATTTAATATTTTAGAAATATTAATTATAAATTAATAAAAGGAGTCTTATTAATATTATTACAATTATTATTATTATAATTTTTAAAGGAGTTTATGGATTAATTTAATATTAGTACTCTCATTTATTCCTAATAAGATTAGGAATAAATTAATTAAATAAATTTAATTAATTAATCCCAATGTGGTGGGAAGCCTAAATTAATTAAAGGAGTTTGATTAATTAAATGAAATTCCATGTCTAATAGGATTAAAAGGGCTGACCAATATCTATATAAGAGGAGTCTTATATAGATACGAGACTTATATAGATACGACCAATATCTATATAAGAGGAGTCTTATTTATCGTTTTAAATTAATAATTTGCATAAAGGATAATCCAAGTAATGGTTTGGTAGAAATTTTTTAAACTCTGATATACCATGCTTACGCTAATTTGTGCAATTTGATTGCGCTACTATTTCGTACAAACCCAACAGTGGCATTAGAGCCAAATCTTTATGCAATTATTAATTTTTTTTAATTCTATATATTTATGGGTATATATTTAGAATAATTTATTGGGCATAATTAATTGTATAAAATTATTTTTTTATGGAAGAAAAAAAAGGGAAAACAAAAACGAAAATCAAAATAAAAAAATGGCTAAACTAGTTTTGCTTTCCCCCGGTGAATGAATTTGGTAATATGTAAAAGTCACCGACTTTGCATTACCTTATAATATATCTAATTAACAAAACACAATTGATTTTGAATTTCCGGCTCACCCTAATAAACGATCAGGACCGTCCAAAGTTTGGGATAAATCTCACCGTCCATTATATCCTCTTTAACTTCAAAGGAAAAAAATTGCTCTCTCTCTCACTCTCAGATCCTCTTCCATTCTTCCTCCTCCCAAGCTCGTTCTCTGCCTCCTCCATTCTCTAGCGCCGATAATCTCTCCTCCTCCTTCCCTTTCGTACGTAGTGCCGGAGGCACGGGTAGTACGTCTAGTATTATATATATAACGTAATAAGCATCCAAGAATTCTAAAGTGGGTTATCTTGGAAGGGATTCTAAAGGAGACTTATACATATATATAATACTTAACCTCCTGACAGTTTCAATATATAACTACGGTTATATATATATTTATATATATATATATATATTCCTATTATATATATAAATATATACGGTTACTATTATATAATATATATATATATATATATATATATAATATTCTTAATAGTTTTATAATTAAAATAAAGAGTTTATTTTAATCTTGAAATTGAATTTCATGCAATTTAAAATTGCTCAGTAAATAATACTCATATATATATGGAATATTTTAATTCATGAGATGAATATTTATTTATTGATGCATATGGTGATATGTATGATAATAAATGGGGATTAATTATGGACTATTGACCAATGTGATTAGATTTTATTTTAGATGAATGCTTAAATGAATGAGTTTTATTAAATGGGCTATGCGAAACTTTTCTTCTCTGGTTTTTTCTCGATGTAAAATTCTATCTCCCTGTTGTGTACTTCTTTTTGACTGCTGATCAAGGTTTCTATTTAATTTAAATAGTTTAATATAATAGAAATAGTTAGAATTATCTTAAAGAAATTAGAGACCATAGAGCAAGGAGCGCGTGAAGACACGTTTGTATGGAGCCTGTGTTTAAATGTAATAGTTACGTTTAAATTTAAATTCTTGCACTCCTAGGTTTGACCGTTTGGTTCACTTGGTGGCTCTAGTGAACCAAACTAGAATAAAATTCCATAATCAATTCGGGTAGAATATAGTATTCTATATGTAAATGCTAAATATTATATATATTATATTTTATGCAAACATGCTTCGCATGTTTTAATAAAATGACACGTATTATATATATATATATATATATATATATATGTGTGTGTGTGTGTGTGTGTGTGTGTGTGTGTGCATGCACGCTAAACAAGATGAGACAAATAATAACAAACCACTTTAAGAAATCATATTAAGTCTAAAGCGTTCAATGATATTTGGAATATCGAATGTCGTCTTCTAGCATGATAAATTAATAGAGTATTAAATATTTAATACGAGTTTGTTGTGCTATCCACAAGGCAAGTATTGCGTATTTAAGATATTAATTTAATCACATTTGATGCTTATCAAAAAAATTGAACAATATTGTTTTGTTATGCTATCCATAAGGATAATATTTTTTTAAAAAATTTTTATGGAAGTGCTAGGTTGGACTTTACTTAAATTATTTTAGTTTGGATGTGCACACACTTGACTATTATGATTTAAGAGGCAAAATAAAAAGAAGTTACATGTTGATGTAATTGACAAAGAATTGTGTACCTATTTATTTATATATCGTTTGTTGTGCTATCCACAAAGCTATATACATTTGAAATGGGATCCTTATTCTCACTAGCAAATCTTTAATTAGATGTTGCCGAACTATATAAGTGAGGGTAATATAGTTTGAAGAAAATAGTGGGAGATACCAATCTAAAATAAGACCTAATTTATTTTGGTATATAAAATTAATTAAATGAATGTTTGCTAAAATGTTATCTTTTCACATACAAAAATTTAAAATGTCGAAATCACTAATTTCACTGCGTAGCATACTGGATGTTAACAAACTAACCGGACCGAATTCCATGGACTGGTTAAGGAATCTAAGAATAGTTCTCAGTGTTGAAAAGATTTCTTATGTCCTAAATTCACCTGT
The DNA here is from genome assembly GCA_020205555.1 of Panax stipuleanatus. Classification (NCBI taxonomy): domain Eukaryota; kingdom Viridiplantae; phylum Streptophyta; class Magnoliopsida; order Apiales; family Araliaceae; genus Panax; species Panax stipuleanatus. The sequence goes on along the minus strand of CM035119.1, from coordinate 17,819,190 downwards.
CCCTAGAACTGTTCCAGAATCAGCCTATGAGGAAGATATTGCCACCATTGTAAAGTGGCAAGATGATACATCTGTGGCTCAATGCATCATGCTCGCATCCATGAATAACGAGCTTTAGCATCAGCATGAAAACATGGATGCTCCTACTATGTTGCTTCACCTCAAGGAGTTGTATGGTGAACAAAGTAGGATTGGAAGATATGAGATATCTAAGGAACTCTTCCTATCTCGGATGACCGAGGGCACTTTCGTAGAGACTCATGTCCTAAGGGTGATCAATCTGATTGAACGCCTTAGACAACTTGGGTTTGTCATAGATGGGGAGTTGGGTCAAGACTTGGTCTTGCAGTCACTCCCTGAGACCTTCTCGCAGTTCGTTGTTAATTTTCACATGAATAAGTTAGTTGTCAGCTTGCCTGAATTACTTAACATGTTGAAAACTGCAGAAGGTCACTTCCCATCTAAGAAAAACCATGTCTTAATGGTGGATTCTTCCAAGAAAAGGAAGAGGCCCAAGGTATATTCTGAAAAGAAGAAATCTAAAAAGGCTAAGGGCAAGGCGAAAGTGAAGGATCTAAAGAAACCTGATCTAGTAGCAAAGTAATGTGCTTCTATTGTAATGTGCCGGGTCACTAGAAGAGGAACTGCAAGAAGTTTCTGGCAGAGAAGAAGCTTGGAGAAGCTTTGACTTCCAATCAAGGTTTGTTCATGATTGAAATTAATTTTTCAGAAAGTCAAAATTTTACTTGGGTATTGGATACCGGCTGTGGTTCTCACATATGTAATACTGTGCAGGGACTGGTCAGAAGTAGAAAGCTGAACAAGGATGAGGTTGTCCTACGAGTGAGAAATGGAGCAAAGGTTGCTGCATTAGCTGTAGGCACTTATTGTTTAGCACTGCCTACGGGAAAGTCTATTTATTTAAATAATTATTATTTTGTTTCGAATATCATTAGAAACATTATTTCTATTTTCGTACTAGATATGGAAGGATTTGACGTTATAATAAAGAACAACGGTTGTTCTATTTATAAAGATAATGTTTTATATGGTGTTGGTAATCTTCGAAATGGACTTTATATACTTGACTTGCATGAAAATATACTTCAAATAGAACAAACTAAGAAAAGGAAAAGAGAAAATGTTAATTATATCTATATATGGCACTGTAGACTCGGTCATATCAATGAAACAAGATTATCCAAGTTGCATAAAGATGGGCTGTTAGAGCTATCCAATTTTGAATCATATCCAACTTGTGAATCTTGTCTCATGGGTAAAATGACTAAATCTCCCTTAAGTGGAAAAGGAGAAAGAGTTACAAAGTTGTTAGCGTTGGTTCACACAGACGTTTGTGGACCTATGACAACGAATACACTGGGAGAGTATTCTTATTTTATTACTTTCACTGATGATCACTCAAGATATGGATATGTGTATTTAATGAAATACAAATCTGAATCATTTGAAAAGTTCAAATAGTTCAGAAGTGAAGTAGAGAAACAAAAGGGCAAGATTATTAAGATTCTTCGATCAGATCGAGGTGGTGAATACTTAAGCGTTGAGTTTCTCAATTATCTCAAAGAAAATGGTATAATCTCACAATGGACTACACTAGGTACACCACAGTTAAAAGGAGTATCTGAAAGGAGAAATCGAACATTGTTGGACATGGATCGTTCCATAATGAGTTTTATCGATATTCCAGTATTATTCTGGGGTTATGCCTTAGAAGCGGCAACATATTTACTAAATAAGGTCCCCTCAAAATCCGTCCCCAAGACTCCATATGAGAGGTGGAAAGGGAGAAAACCTGGTCTTAAGTATATTAAGATTTGGGGATGTCCAGCTTATATGAAAAGGTTTCAAAATTATAAGCTTGGGACAAGATCTGATAAGTGTACATTTGTGGGATATCCTAAAGAAAGTTTGCGATACTATTTCTACAATCCTACTAAGAAAAAGGTGTTTGTTGCAAAACATGCTGCTTTCTTGAAAAAATGAGTTTATTCTTGAAAGGGCTAGTGGGAGGAAGAATAGATCTTGAAGAAATTCAAGAACCACAAAACATTACAGATCAATTGGATGAACTTGTCCAAGTAGAACACCTACTGTACAATACCCTATTCGTAAATCTAGAAGAGTACAGAAGATACCTGAAAGGTATGGATTTGCCATAGAGGATAATGATGAGGTACACATCAGGAATGATGATGATCCATTGAATTATGAATAAGCTATGAGTAATAAAGACTCAGGGAAATGGTAGATGACCATAAAATCTAAAATGGATTTTTTGAAGCAATGCTCAAGTCCATTTGGATTTTACTTGCGATTGCAGCTTATTATTACTAGATCTGACAAAAATGGATATGGAGACGCCCTTCCTCAAATATATATTATTAGAGGAGAATGTATGTACGATACAACCATATGAATTTGTTTCAATGGTTGAAGAAAATCATGTATATGAGCTACAACAATCCATTTATGGGTTGTAGAAAGCTTCTCAAAGATGGAACATTCATTTTGATGAGACAATCAAAAGAGTTTGATTTTATCAAAAACGAGACTAAACCTAGTGTGTAAAAAACGGTTAGTGGGAGCGTTATTTCATTCCTTGTATTATATGTTGATGATATATTACTAATAAGGAATGACATTCCTATGCTACAATCGATCAAAATAAAGTTGTCTAAACACTCCTCCATGAATGATTTGGGTAGAACATCCTACATTGGGGATATAAATTTGCAAAGATAGATTTAAAAAGATGTTCGGCTTAACCGAAGGAAATATATTCATTAGATGCTAAAGGCGTTTAGCATGGCAAACTCCTTAAGATGTCTCATGATGAGTCATGGAGTGTAACTCTCTAAAATTATCCTCAATAAAAGAGAGATCACAAGAGTTACTATCATGTATGCAATGAAATATACGAGACTTATTGTTAATCAGTCATATTCTAGAGATGATCACTGTAGGACAGTGATAAACATCTTAAAGTACTTAACTGACACTAAGGATTTCATCATGACACATGTGTTGGGTTTGTACGAAATCGTGACGCAATCAAATTGCAAAAATTAGCGGAAGCATGGTATATCAGAGTTTAAAAAATTTCTACAAAACCATTACCCGGATCATCCTTTATGCAAATTATTAATTTAAAACGATAAATAAGAAGTTATGGAATCATACCCTTGTAGAACGAAGCTTCCACAGGTACTAGTTCAACTCCTTGTTCTTCGTGATCTCCTTGAATTTTCGGGTTAGATTCCTTTCTTTGATCAACGTTAGCCACCCAAGTGTTTGGCCTCTAGAGGTGATCCACCAAGGAAGATGAATTATCAAGAAGGAGGGTGTTTGGCTTAACCTTAGTTTTCTATCCTCTATAGAAAAGGAGTACTCTCCAACAATTGGAATTACATCAATCTAATATCTATTATAAGACTTCTCTTATATAGACATTGGTCAACCATTCTAATCCTATTAGACATGGGATTTCTTTTAATTAATTAAACTCCTTTAATTAATTTAGGCTTCCCACCACATGGGAATAATTAATTAAATTCATTTAATTAATTTGTCTCCTAATCTTATTAGGAATAAATGAGAGTACTAAATATTAAATTAATTACTAAACTCCTTTAGAAATTAAAATAATAATAATTGTAATAATATTAATAAGACTCCTCTTATTAATTTATATTTAATATTTCCAAAATATTAAATAATAAACATTAAGCTATTTAATTTATTCTATCACCATAGATTAAATTAATTATACTTAATGCATTATTACGATTATGCCATTACCTTCTTAAATAATTATTCTTCCTTTTATGGTGTGACCCTTTAGGTTCTCCATATTAAACCGGTTGTGAATAAATCAATTAAAACAATTTTAATCTTATTTAAATAAATAAATTAAACTAATAATTTATTTAAATAAATAATATTTATTCTACAATAGGGATAAGCCTCCCTAGCGATCAACGACTTTCCAGATAATATAGATTTCAACATTAATCATAAAAGAACCTGTGAGTTAATAGTTACCATACAATTCAATCCTTCCACCATACAATGTCCCAATTAAATATAAGACATGGATTTACTGTCAAGTCTTATTTTATTTAATTATATGTATTTCGATTAGAAAATGCACAACTCCAAATAATGCAAATTAAAAACTCCTTTCTAATTTCATTTCACCTTGGCCAAGGATTCCTGGGTTGTCATTTAACGAATCACATAGGACATATCTCCTCTTTTACTAGAGGTGGTAGATTCTTTATTGATCATTCATTATCTCCATATGTAACTCATTATACCCAAGCATACCCTATATATGCCTTAAAAGGTCTTAAGGAATAAGTCAAAGTATAATTTGTTACATACAAGATACTATGATGATCTCAAGTCCAAGGATTACTTGTACTACTATCACATTAGGAATTCCTATTGACAGGCGAGTAAATCTCCATTAGGTATTCCATAGAGAATCACGTTCAGTGAACTTATTCTCCAATAAGCACCTACATACTTGCTTTAGTGTCTCCACACAAATGATCATGAGATCAATCATCCTCATCCAATGAGCAAGCAACATATGTACCAATCTATCCGGATTTACTAATCCCCTTTTTAGTAATCCCACGATTGGGAACTATTTTAGTTTTAGAGCTTTCTAAGAATTTAGATCTCATTAGCATGATCATCATCATGATTCTAAAAGCATTGCTTAAAACTATGGGTTATTTACATATTATAAAAACAGCACCATGTAGATAATTAAATGCCTTTAATAAATGAATATTTTTTTTAATAAATAAATAAGATTGTTTACAAAGTACGTGCTTTATCATCATACATGATTGGCTTGTATGCACACTACTATCAACATGATGGGTCTGAATTAAACTAGAGGACTAAACAGACTCAAGTTTTTAGACGGACCAAGACGACAACAAATCCACTTTAGGGTAAGTCGTTACCTTGAAAGGTGGTGCAGTGAATTGTAAAGGTTCCAAACAGCAAAAGGTTGCTGGTTTAAAGACAAAGAGAAAGTATATAACTGTAAGTGAAGCTGCAAGTTGATGTTTCGGATGAAAAATTCATTACAAAACTAGGAATAGTTCCTAAGTCTCATCTTGAATCCAAATATGTATTGCGGCACTTTGATTAAAGAGATCATTGAAAGAGAAGACGTCACCTGGGAGCGTGTAGACTCTCAAGACAACATTGCAGATCCATTAACTAAAGCTTTAACACAACAGCAGTTTGATCGTCACTTAAAGAAGATGGGTATGAGATACCATGACAATTGGCTTTAGTGCAAGTGGGAGAATGATAGTAGTGTGCATACAAGCCAATCATGTATGATGATAAAGCACATACTTTGTAAATAATCTTATTTATTTATTAATAAAAGTATTCATTTATTAAAGTCATTTAATTATCTACATGATGCTGTTTTTATAATATGTAAATAACTCATAGTTTTAAGCAATGCTTTTAGAATCATGATGTTGAACAGGCTAATGAGATCTAAATTCTTAGAAAGCTTAAAACTAAAATAGTTCTCAATCATGGGATTACTAAAATGGAGATTAGTAAATCCGGATAGATTGGTACATATGTTTCTTGCTCATTAGATGAGGATGATTGATCTCATGGAGACAATAAAGCAAGTATGTAGGTGCTTATTGGAGAATAAGTTCACTAGACGTGACTCGCTATGGAATACCTAATAGAGTTTTACTTGCCTGTCAATAGGAATTCCTAATGTGATAGTAGTGCAAGTGATCCTTGGATTGAAGATCATCATAGTATCTTGTATATAATGAATTATACTTTGACTTATTCCTTAAAAACCCTTATGGTATATCAAAGGGTATTCTTGGGTATAATGAGTTACATATGGAGATAATGAAAGATCAATAAAAAATCTAACACTTCTAGTAAAAGAAGAGATATGTCCTATACGATTCGTTAAATGACAACCCAGTAGTCCTTGGCCAAGGCAGAATAAAATTTGAAAGGAGTTTCTAATTTGCATTATTTGGAGTTGTGCATTTTCCAATCGAAATACATATAATTAAATAAAATAAGACTTGACAGTAATTCCATGTATTATATTTAATTGGGACATTGTATGGTGGAAGGATTGAATTGTATGGTAACTGTTTACTCACAGGTTCTTTTATGATTAATGTTAAAATCTATATTATCTGAAAAGTCGTTGATCGCTAGGGAGACTTATCCCCGTTGTAGAATAAATATTATTTATTTAAATAGATTATTATTTTAATTTATTTATTTAAATAAGATTAGAATTGTTCTAATTGATTTATTCACAACCGGTTTAATACGGAGAACCTAAAGGGTCACACCATAAAAGGAAGAATAATTATTTAAGAAGGTAATGTCATAATCGTTATAATGCATTAAGTGTAATTAATATATTCTATGGTGATAGAATAAATTAAATAGCTTAATATTTATTATTTAATATTTTAGAAATATTAAATATAAATTAATAAGAGGAGTCTTATTAATATTATTACAATTATTATTATTTTAATTTTTAAAGGAGTTTAGGAATTAATTTAATATTAGTACTCTCATTTATTCCTAATAAGATTAGGAACAAATTAATTAAATGAATTTAATTAATTAATCCCAATGTGGTGGGAAGCCTAAATTAATTAAAGGAGTTTGATTAATTAAATAAAATCTCATGTCTAATAGGATTAGAAGGGTTGACCAATATCTATACAAGAGGAGTCTTATAATAGATATCAGATGATGCAATTCTAATTATTGGAGAGTACTCTTTCTCTATAGTGGATAGAAACCTAGGGTTTAGCCAACCACCCTCCTTGATAATTCTTATTCCTTGGTGAATCAGCTCTAGAGGCCAAACACTTGGGTGGCTAACGTTGATTCAAGGAATGAATTTAACCTAGAAATTCAAGGAGATCACAAAGAACAAGGAGTTGAACTCTTACCTGTGGAAGCTTCATTCTACAAGGGTATGATTTCATAACTTCTTATTTATCGTTTTAAATTAATAATTTGCATAAAGGATAATCCGGGTAATAGTTTTGTAGAATTTTTTTAAATTCTGATATACCATGCTTCCGCTAATTTGTGCAAATTAATTGCGCCATAATTTCATACAAACCCAACAGCAGCTGTGCCGGTTTGAACTGTCGGATGGGCACAGCTGTGCTCTTCTTGGGCAATTCCAGGAAAGGCTCTGCAACAGTAGAGTTCCAACCCATACACGAAAATCTTCACGCAACAAGCTTATACATCAGCCACATTGTTCCCATATGTGCATATAAACTTAACTAACATGTTAACATCATTTCACATATCAATCACAACTAATTCATGCAATTTCTAAGAATTTATAAATGCTTGAATTTCAAAACATGCTTAGGAATTTTACCTCTTGAAGCTTGAAAGAAAACTCCTTCAAATCTCAAATTATACTCTCTCAATTCTTAGCAACACTCTCTCTAATTAAACTCAATTGACAATCTAGCAAAGTGAATTTGATAGGAGGAGTGTAGACGTTGGAAAATTTAAGAATCCCGCGGGTTGGTTCTTAACCCGGGTTTTCTCAAATCGATCTTCCTAAGTTCTCTCTACCCTTATTCTTTTTATTTAGGAAGAAGATTTTGAAGGATTTTTTAGGAAAGAGGCCAACATGTATTTATGTCGACGATTTGAATGTTTAATAGAGTCTCCAGTTGGTAGATTTGAAAATGGTTGTACCAACTCAACCGAGTTTAATTTGAAAAGAGGCCCAATTGATGGACACTGTTGAAACTTGATCTTTGAAATCGGAGTGTTGAGTTCGGGGGCTTGGTTAAGTGTGGGTAAGGTGTTAGGCACCCCACGACTCCCGTGTAAACACGGTACCGCATCTTTTCAATATTTCCCTTAAAATTGTGAATGCGTGAGTGAATGCTGTTTGAAAATTGGGCCTATTGATTTGATTAATTTGAAAGTAATGCTTTGCTTCGTTGAACCTATATAAGAAGGGTTTGATTTAATTTTTGAAAATCAGTCTTTGATTTGATTTGCAAAAGCATTTTGATTAGATTTACAAAATCTTTGAAATTGAATTGACAATGATGTTTTGAAAGCTGTTTATTAAACCCCTACGCTGACATAGGAATTGAAGCCTTTTTATACTTCCAAATTTTATCTTTTATAGCCTTAAGGTTGCATGCAAATGGTGATTTGGTTGGCTGCGAAGCATCCTCGACCACAGACATATACTAGTGTCGGTCTCCTCATAGGTATGAAAACCATGGGAGGGACGCTGACATGACAATTGACATTTTTTCATTATATTGAGACCTTAAATCCAGATAACTGTTTTAAGGTCCGTGTATGTACATTTTACAGAAAAACTGGCAGGGTACATCTGTAAAATTGAGTTTGTCCATTGTGGGAATCAGATCCCGATCGATTTGATAGTGAATCCCACGATTCCTAGGCTCACATATGAGTAGTCAATAAACCTGTACAGTTCAAATTTGAACAGAAATGAACATATATGCATCATCACGTCGTAATGAAACCAAGGATTCATCAATAAATCCTAGCTGCGAATGGCCAAAGCGTCTCGTTCCCACGAGATAGCGATCTAAGGGACGCGAGTTTGCTTTCAAAGATGAAACTATAAAAATAACTAGATTTAAAGAAATTTTAGCCCTTATAGCTTCCAGGTTCTGTCGGGACCTGTTTGAACCGTTGAAAGATAGAATTGGCGAGATTTGGATAAATCTAGTCCACCTGCAGATATGTCAGTGCAGATTCATATACAAATGAATGTTAAATGCAGCAGTTGAATAAATTGAGTAAAGCAATATATATATATATATATATATATAATTATATTTCACTCGCAAGCCATATATATATATATATATATATATATAAAATATATAAATAGCCACGAAATAATCCAGGATGTGACAGAAAATATATAAATATATAGAAAAATAGTAAAAAGGGTGATGGGTTTTCACATCGGTACCCGTACTAGAATTGAAATTGACAGAAAAGTAGTCAACTAGTGACTGGGGAGAGCACCCAGTATGGCGAAGTGTGCAAAAGCAGTAGAATGGTCACGAAATTATCCAGGCCAGACTGAAAATATATAAATATATATATTGACAGAAATGTAGTCAACCAGTACTGATATGAGTACCAGTGATGGTGAAATTCGCTTATATATGCGTAAATATATATAAAAGCGGTAAACTATCACAGATTTGACATCCGAGCTTGACAGAATTGAAATGCTAGTACATTTGTAGTTAAATATATACAAAAAGGGGCCAAACCCAGACTGGGAAGATAACCCAGTCCAACGGAGTTGCCAAAAATGTGTGTGCTAGTGCATTGAAGCTATTGGAGCTGACGGATCGTCAATCCGAGTTGTAAAAATGCAAAAAACTGCGTTTATGTACAGAAATATACCAAATTTCGACAAAAATGGTGACGGAACTAAGTTCCGGGCATACATAGAAGATGAAACTTCGTGTGCAGGTGTAAAACAGTGCAAAGTAGTAGTATTGACTTTCTGATCGTAAAAATACTTACAATGGACTGCAATACAGGCTTTTTGCCAAATCGTAGGCTTTAAACGTTCAAATCTATCGGTGCTTTTTTGATATGTGGTAGTATATGGGTTTGTCTACGCGTTGAAGTAAAAATATTTGGGTTTGGAAGAGATGTAAAAGTCAAAAAATTAGAAAGGTAGAGCTTCGCTGCGTTTCTAAATTATGAAAATGAAGGGGGGGTGCACGTTTATTTATAGGCTAGGGAGCCTTAGCTCTACCTGCGGCTACCGCAGGTAGAGGTGCGGCTCCCCAGGTGGGGCTCGCGGTGCTGGGTTCTATTGTCTCGAAGTACGGGCACTTCGATCAACGCGTAGTTGAAGTCAGAACTTTCAAACTTTTGATCGGAGCGTCCATTTGAGGCATGCGATACCTTTTCGAAAAGCCCTCGCTGAGAGTGTTGCAATAACACGGGATAAAACACTTTTCGGGTCCAAGAAGACGGGTTCATAACCAGGTCTTCGATTCCCCACAGTTTATCCGTTGAGCTGTCTTGCGTCGTTTACACTTGGGATCGTCGTTATGGTTCATTCTGACTTCGATGGCATTAATTCGGCTTGAGTTTGACCGAATCAACTAAGAGTTGATAAAATGAGCATTTTGCCCCTCCCGGGGTGGTCCTTGGTGGATCTGGCTTCCCAGGGTTATCTCTGGGGCTGAATTGTACTTCCCGAATTGACGCCGGGGCTAACTTGTACTTCCCGGGCTGAGACCGGGGATGACTTGACACATCCTAGGTTGATGTCAAGGCTAAATTGTACCTCTCGGGTTGATGCCGGGACTGATTTGAATGCCCGATATTGAGATCGGGGTTTGAGTTGACAACCCGATCGAAAATCGGGGTTGATTTGACGGTTCGATCGGAGACTAGGGTTGATTTGACGATTCGATCGGAGACTAGGGTTGATTTGATCGCCCTATATTGAGATCGGGGTTGATCTGACGGTCCGATTGACGATCAGAGCTAGATAGATGGTCCGAATAGAGATCGGAGCTGGATAGACGGTCCGATTGGAGATCGGAGCTGGATAGACAGTCTGATTAGAGATCGGAGCTGGAGAGACTGTCCGATTGGAGATCAGAGCTGCATAGCCGGTCCGATTGGAGATAGAAGCTGGATAGACGGCCTAATTAGAGATCGAAGCTGGATACACTGTCCGATTAGAGATCGAAGCTGGATAGACGGTTCGATTGGAGATCGGAGCTGGATGGCCGGTCCGATTGGAGATCGGAGCTGGATGGACTGTCCGATTGGAGATCATAGCTGGATGGACGGTCCGATTGGAGATCGGAGCTGGATGGGATATCGGGGCTAGATAGACGGTCCGATTGGAGATCGAAGATGGATTGACTGTCCGATTGGAGATCGGAGCTGGATTGACGGTCCGATTGGAGATCGAAGCTGGATAGACGGTCCGATTGGAGATCGGAGCTTGATAGACTATCCGATTGGAGATCGGAGCAAGATGGACTGTCCGATTGGAGATCAGAGGTGGATGGACTGTCCGATTGGAGATCGGAGCTGGATAGACGGTTTGATTGGAGATCAGAGCTGGATAGACGGTCCGATTGGAGATCGGAGCTAGATAGACGGTTTGATTGGTGATCGAAGCTAGTTGGCCGGTCCGATTGGAGATCAAAGCTGGATGGACGGTCTGATTGGATATCGAATCTAGATGGATGGTTCGATTAGAGATCGGAGCTGGATAGACGGTCCGATTGGAGATCGAAGCTGGATAGCCGGTCTGATTAGAGATCAGAGCTGGATAGACGGCCCGATTGGATATCGGAGCTGAATAGACGGTCCGATTGGAGATCGAAGCTGGATAGACGGTCCGATTAGAGATCGGAGCTGGATGGACAGTCCGATTGGAGATCGAAGCTGGATGGAGGGTTCGATTGGAGATCGAAGCTGGATGGAGGGCCCGATTGGAGATCGAAGCTGGATAGACGGTCCGATTGGAGATCAAAGCTGGGTAAATGGTCCGATTGAAGATCGGAGCTGGATAGCCAGTCCGATTGGAGATCGAAGCTGGATAGACGGCCCGATTAGAGATCGAAGCTGGATAGACGGTTCGATTGGAGATCGGAGCTGGATAGATGGTTTGATTGGTGATCGAAGCTGGATGGCCGGTTCGATTGGAGATCGGAGCTGGATGGACGGTCTGATTGGATATCGGAGCTGGATGGACGGTCCGATTGGAGATCGGAGCTGGATGGAAGGTTCGATTGGAGATCGGAGCTGGATGGACGGTCCGATTGGAGATCGGAGATGGATGGACAGTTCGATTGGAGATCAGAGCTGGATAGACGGTCCGATTGGAGATCGGAGCTGGATTGACGGTCCGATTGACGATCAGAGCTAGATAGATGGTTCGATTAGAGATTGGAGCTGGATAGACAGTCCGATTAGAGATCTGAACTGTATAGATGGTCCGATTGGAGATCAGAGCTGGATAGACGGTCCGATTGGAGATCGGAGCTGGACAGACAGCCCGATTAGAGATCGGAGCTGGATAGACGACCCGATTGGAGATATAGAAAGGACACATAGAAAGTGTGCAGACCAAATTCCAGAGGAAGCTCTATTTCCCCATAGCTTGTCGACGAGATCCATCGAACGCCCGGATGACCACATGACTTTTTTTGATCTGGTTCGGGTTGATCTTCATTCTCTCCAAGGTATCGTAGGGACAGATGTTGAGGGATGATCCTCCATCTATAAGCACACCTCCGATCACATACCCGGATGCCATTACAGCTATATGCAGGGACTTACGATGGCCCGTCCCTTCTGTAGGGATATCATCGTCAGTGAAAGATATCACATTGCTGTTGAAAATGTGTTCTACCACGTGATGGAATTTCTCGGCATCCATTACAAGAAATTAGGGATGTAGTGAAGGAAATTTTGTGAAGGAATTCATTCCTTCACATGAGGAGTTTTCTAGCGAAGGAACAATGAAGGAAAAAAAATGTAGTGACAATATTGTTATTAGCGAAACAAACATCCTTCACAATTTATATTTTTTTTCTCGCAAAATTGAGATGGTAGAATGATATTTGGCGCCAATTTATGATGAAAATTTGCGAGGAAAAAAGCAATTAATGAAAGAATTATTGCTCACTATATTTTGTTATTGTTTAGAGGGATTTTGCGAGAGATAAAATTAGTTACTGTTTTGTCCTAAATAATTTTTTTAAAATTAATTGTAATAAATATAAATTGTATTATTTATAAATACATTATTTTTTTATAATAATAAATTTACTTTTAAACTACCTAGCATATGATGTGTATAAGGATTCCCCATTATGAAGTTTGGGGAGCTAGGCACCGCTTCCGTTGTGTGTGTAAAATGATCGGAGCACTGAGGCATAGACCACACAACGGGTTCTTCTTCAATTCTCTTTTCTTCAGACCACCATGGCTTCCAGAATACGGACTCTCTCATATCATCAAGATCCATATTTGTGATGTGGCTACCAAGGGGACACGGGTGTGCAAACTTCACTGGACTGTTCAACTTCGACGGAGAAGGTTTTTGGGGTATTGTCACGGTTGGTTCATACTTTTCCACGTCCCCAATTGTCTCCTCTATATCCATTGCCTTCCGTTCATTCAGCTGCATGTGCACTTTTGGATCTCCATCAGTTTCAGCATCCAAGTCATAGAATCAAGTCTCTTGAGGGCCTTCGCTCACGGCTTCAAACATTTGAGGCATTGGACTTTGAAGATCTTGAATCTGTATACCTTGCTCAATCACTTCCTCATTCCTTAAAGCCATGCTAATTTGTTCCGCCCAATTCTGAAGATTCTAAATCGACTTTGCTTGCTCAATCAAGATCTCCTTTGTTGATGCTATGGAATTTCCCCACAAACTTTCTAATCTTGCCTTTTCTATTTCAGCCTCAGAATCTATGTACTGAGTCTCACTGGTTGCAGTGTTGTTGATTAGGGCCATCTGATTTTGAAAATTCTGGTTTGATAGTTCTTGGCTCCGAAGCATCTCCTCTTGGTTCGCTAAGCTCCTATACTGGACTTCCTTTAGTGACTGTTCTTCTTGTAAACATGGAGATTGATAAGTGGGGTCTGGTGCATATACGAGACTTTGCTCTTAGTATTGGTCTTGATAGCTCGCTGAAGAGTTTGGGTGACACCCCACATCTGGCTGATAATTAGGATAAGCCTCATTGTAGGAGTAATCACCCCCATACTGCTCTTGTCCATAACTTATGGGATCCTGATGGATTGTATAACTTCCAGCATCATAATCATAAGTACTTACTGGTTCTCGACTCTGTTGGGCTGTGACACTGTCCAACTTCCTCAAGAGAACCTCTAGCTGTGCTGAAAGTGTAGCAATTGGGTTGAGTCCATCATTCCCTATTTCCCATGGTTGCTCTTTCCTTGTGTAACACCATGGATAAAAATTAGGATCCATTGTACCTGAAAAGAGAATATAGGAAGAGAATTAAACGAAATAAAAATGTTTAAATTAAGACTAATTTGATTGAAACTAATGTTGGCAAACAGTTATCCAATTAATTCCCCGACAACGGCGCCAAAAACTTGTTGCCCCCGATTGGGTATGACAATTACGCGCAAGTATACGCGATTAACAAGTAATAATCAGTAAGTACAGATATCGTTCCCACGGAGAATTAACAGATAAAAGGTCGCCAAACCACAAGTCCATAATCATTTTAGTCTTACTTAAACAAGCGGTAAAATGTTTTAATTAAAAATTAAATTAACTAGGAAAGTAATTAAACATAAACTAATTAAACCTAGAGTAAAATCAGATAATGAAGGCATGAGATCCCAATTTCCCCTAATGATTCAACTAAATCAATAAACTTCCAATTAGGTCAAGTTAATCGTCAAAGCTTGTTAGCCGAGAACACGAAAGTGAGAGAAGGCCATCTTTCGATGCACCTACTCCATATGACATGCAATCCACAGATGATAGAACGCACATGAACACCCACATTATCTAAACCCCTATATGTCTATGTGATTTACAAATAAATAGGGTTTAAATTCAAGTTCTCTATTGACTACGAGCGGCGCTTCGGTATATGTCTATCCTAGGCACAAATCATACGTCCAACGCCATGTAAACATACAATCGCCCACTACTACGATTAGATCTAAACCTATATTCTTCTTTCAAGTCCACATAGGTTATCACAGTAATTGGTCGCAAATCAATTAAGCAACTAAAGCGCAAATCATAATAGACAATCACATAACGATAAACAAGACCAACATGGAAGGAAATCAATATAGACTACTCATTAGGTTCCATTGAAATCTCAAAATATAAGCTAAGTCATAAATGACTCAAATATACCATCCGCATAATGAATAAACATCATCCAAATATACAAAGATAGAGAAAGGAGAGTAATAAGATAGAGAATGCAAATCTGTGTTCTTTCTCCAAGCTTGGATCTTTGATGATATCCAAATGTTTCAACCATCAAGTCTAATAAAACCCTAGAAAACTAACTAATAAAACTAGAACTAAACTACTCCTAATCTATACAAGCAATGAAAGAGAAGAGGAAGAACAAAGCTAGGGCTTAGGGCTAATATGAGCTCTCTAGTGGAGATGCTCAACAAATGGGCAAAAAACCCTTATATGTAGCCTTCTCTCATCTGTTTAATTGCTAGGTCAAATCTGTTCAAGCTGGGAGTTGGCGCTGCCACGCGCGGTTTGGCCTTGAGAAGGGCGCGGCCGCGCGGCACCTAAAATCCTGAATTCTGCTGCCCTGCTTCAGCTGTTGCTGCACTTGGCTGCCATCTTCAAATGCCAGCCATCTTAAGCCTTATTTGCTGCCTCTAGCATCATGCCATCTTTCCATAGCTTGGCTTCTTGCCTTCTAGCCTCGTAGCATCACATTCATTGCTCCTTCACCCATATCATCCTTATGCTATAAGCCAATTTCTGTTCTTTGCCCCATTTTAGTGTTCTTTTGCCCTTTTTAGCTTAATGTTCACTAAAGGAGTTCCTAAACTTGAAAATCAAAAAACAAGGGAAAAACACATGAAAAGCACAAGAATACTTGAGTTTCGGTAACAGAACAAGCTGGTTACTATCTGAGTAAGTGGTCAATAAAACCACTTATCACAAATCAAATCAAACCCTTCGTATATAGGTTCAACGAAGCAAAGCACTACTTTCAAAACAATCAAATGTAGGCTCAATTACTTCGAGCATCCATACACACACATTACAAATAAAAAGGAAAATATTGAAAAGATGCGGTACCGTATTTTCACGGGAGTTGGGGGGTGCCTAACACCTTCCCCACACTTAACCAAGCCCCCGAACTTAGAACTTCGATTTCAAAGACTAAGTTTTGACAATGTCTAGTAATTGGGCCTACTTTTAAATAAAACTTGGTTGAGTTGGTACAACCATTTCAAATCTATCAACTGGTGACTCTACAAACTGCTCAAATCGTCGACATGATATATGTTGGCCTTTTCCTAAAAAACTTCACCCTTCATAAAACAGACAAGGTAATAAGAGTACAAAATAATTGACTTAGGAAAAGAGAAAGATTTGGTCCAACGCGACTGATAAGTAGGTTAAAAACCTACTTAATTGGTATTTCTTAGCTTGATATATTGTTATTACTTAAGTGTGCATGTTACTTTTCATATGTTTATGTTAATTTGTTGGAAAGCAGCGTTGCTGAGCTTAAAGGAAGAAAAAAGGAAGATTTTGGCAGAATTGCAGCCAAGTACGGGGCACGCTTGATTTGTACTACGCCGAGCGTGGGGTGCGCCGAATCGAGGAACAACCCTTAGCCTACTAGCGCGGGGCGCACCACTTGTGAAGGGAATCTGGGGCGGGGAGCGCGTGGCAGACGGATCTGATGGTGATTTGGTCAATTAAAACATCAAGTTGAGCTGGAAAAGGATTGCAAACTTACCTAATTGTAATAGGGTTTTGATAGACTATTTATATAAGTTATTTTCTTAGGTTTTAATCATCTTTGAATCTTTTATTTATCTTGGATCTTGGAACTAGAAGGAGGCTATTCATTCATTAAGGCATGTCAGGCTAAATTACTCATTCAATTTTGAAGGGATGTTGAACTTTATTTTCAATTAATGGTTTGATCAAGTTTATTCTATTTATTCTTTCATATGTAAGATTTATTCTGATTATCTATTTAAACTTTCATCTATGTTATTCAATTGACTAATTTGGTTTCTGCAGGATTAAATTAGTAAATTGATATCATCTGCTAGATTAAGATATATATTAAGCAAACTATGTATGTCAAATCATAAGTAGCAATTAATGATACTTGATTGTGGACAAGCTTTTGAATATTGTTAAGGTTTTTAGAAGACAAGTTAAATAATTCTTGATTGTGTAATTATTGCTTAGAATAATCTAATTCTCATTCTTCATGCTTTTATCATATTAAATATAGACTGATAGTTCTAGGTTGTATGATAGTTAGGATCTTTTGTTGGCGATCGTCGCATTAGATTTACACTTAAGGAGAATTTCGGGTAATTTGCGATCGCGGTTATCTATGGTTAATCTCATTGGAAGATAAATAGTGTAAACACTTGGTTAATCCATAATTGTGAAAAGGGGATACTGAACTGAAGAATTGAAGCTTTTTACTCATTGATATTTTCTTTAAATTCACTTTCGCTAATTATATGTGTCAAACTAAAATCCCCAATTCATTAGAAAATACTTGGATAACTATAAAACAAAACGCTCTCTATGGGATCGATCCTTACTTATTACTATACTAATTCTTGAGTTAGTGGAATAGAAGTAAGGTAAATTTTGTAGTGCTAGACGACAGCTACCAGCGACCCGGATTTTTTCATCGACATCGACACTCCTTTAGGAATTAAATAATAGTAATAGTAATAATAATAATAATAATAATAAGACTCCTCTTATTAATTTATATTTTATATTTCCAAAATATTAAATAATAAATATTAAGCTATTTAATTTATTCTATCACCATAGATTAAATAAAATACACTTAACTTATTATTACGATTATGCCATTTGCTTCTTAAATAAATATTCTTCTTTTATGGTGTGACCCTTTAGGTTCTCCGTATTAAACCGACTGTGAATAAATCAATTAGAATAATTCTAATCTTATTTAAATAAATATATTAAACTAATAATTTATTTAAATAAATAATATTTATTCTACAATAAGGGTAAACCCCCTTAGCGATCAACGACCTTCCAAACAATATAGATTTCAATATTAATCATAAAAGAACATTTGAGTAAATAGTTACCATACAATTCATTCCTTCCACCATACAATGTCTCAATTAAATATAAGACATGGAATTACTATGAAGTCTTATTTTATTTAATTATATGTATTTTAATCCTAAAATGCACAACTCCAAATAATGCAAATTAGAAACTCCTTTCTAATTTTACTCTGCCTTGGTCAAGGACTATTGGGTTGTCATTTATCGAATCATATAAGACGTTCTCTTCTTTTACTAGAAGAGGTAGATTCTTTATTGATCATTCATTATCTCCATGTATAAATTATTATACACAAGCATACCCTTTGATATACCCTTAGGATCTTAAGGGATATGTCAAAGTATAACTCATCATACACAAAATACTATGATGATCTCAAGTCTAAGGATTATTTGTACTACTATCACTAAAGGAATTCTTATTGATAGGCAAGTAAAACTCCATTAGGTATTCCTTAGCGAACCACGTTCAGTGTACTCATTCTCTAATAAGCATCAACATACTTGCTTTAGTGTCTCAACACAAATGATTATGAGATCGATCATCATCATCATCCAATGAGCAAGCAACGTATGTACCAATTATCATCCCTTTTTTTGTATTCCAACGATTAGAAACTATTTTAGTTTTAAACTATCTAAGAATTTAGATCTCATTAGCATGATCTTCATCATGATTCTAAAAGCATTGCTTAAAACTATGGATTTATCACATATTATAAAAATAACACCATGTACATAATTAAATGCCTTTAATAAATAATACTTTTATTAATAAATGAATAAGATTGTTACAAAGTATATGCTTTATCCTCAAACATGATTGGCTTGTGTGCATACTACGTTTAGAGAATGTTTTATATGATTCAACAAATGACAACTCAGAAATCCCTAGCCAGTGTCGAATGGAAATTAGAAAGGAGTTTCTAGTTTACAATAACTAGAGTTGTGCATTTTAGAATCGATGTAGACACCCGATATTTTGGTTTCCTGTTAATAATCATACATGAATGCAAAAGCGTCTTTTTCCACTCTGGAGAACAACCCCGGAGGATTACAACATCAAACAAGGACCCCGAAGACAGCCCTGGGAAATCATCAAGCCAACTTCAGATATAACCCTGAAGACAGGAAAAAGTCAGCAGCAGTCAAATCCCGGAGATAACCCCGAGAAAGATAGTTGTAGCCACGTCAAGCCGGAAACTAACCCGGAAGGGCAAAAAAAGTTATTTTACCAAATTGACATCAAATCAAGTCAAAATCAAGCCAAATCATTGCAATAAGGGTCAGAAAGAACCATAACATCAATCCCGAGTCAAAACAGCACAAGACAGCTCAACGGACGGACTGTGAATATTTGAAGATCTGGTCATGGACCCATCTTCTAAGATTCAAAAAATGCCAAATCCTATGTCGTTGTGTAGCTCTCGGAAGGGGCTTTTCGAAAAGGTATAGCACCCCTCAATCGGACTCCCGGATCAAAAGTTATGAAGGTTCAAGCAGACTGCGCATTGGTCGGAGTATGTGACACCCCCAAATTCAGACCGTCACTGATCTCGAATTCGGTTCATCACGTACTAATTCTAATAACAACTAAAATCTCAAATAATGGAATAACAGAATAATTTACATTGATATAATATAAATATTCTCGTCCCAAGTCTCGAAACTATTTCTAATACACTTCATAACTTAAACTAAATATTTCTTAATACATAACATTTAAATAAGTCTTAATAGAATATAACGAAAATATCCTAATATAGAAAAGCACAGCTACTCCATAGCCTTGCCTTCGTACTTGTCATGTCCTGGGGTTCCACCTTGCCCTGCCCTAACTGAAATGTTTATGGGAAGCAAGAGTGAGCAACAAATTTGCTCAGCAAGTAATATGCCAATAAATGTGAACAGAAATATATATAGTTCTAAATCTCAAGGGTAAAATGGTAATTAATCGCTCAGGATTTCAAATAAGAATGTTGTAAACAAAATAAATAGCAATGACTTCCAAATCTACTCCGTGAAGTTGAATAAGGACCACTACAGGTCGAGAAGTTATTAAAAGTTTCAAAAGTTTCAACAATTTCAAGTGAATGAATAGATATCACTGAGTGTCGCTGTGGACCAAAGATTAATAAAGAATCCACTGAATTCAAAGTTTCAAATAAATAAATACTGGATACTGAGTGGTCGCTAAGAACCACGAACTTCGGCTAGAATCACCAAAAATATTTCTGGTAACCCAACCAAGTACAATTAGGGGATCAGCCTATCGTACCTGGAGTTATGCATAACCTGTCACACCACTGTCGGCACCCCAACTATATAGTTCCCCTTTTTATAAGAGTTGTTCAACTCAGTCAATTTATAAGAGTTCGCACCAAGGCAATTGGTGTGGATTGCTTTCTAATTCATGATATTGGTCTAGTCGAATTAAATGGCGTAGACAATTTCAACAATGTATATAAGAACAATTTATGAGTTCAATACTCGCAACAATAATTCAAAGACTATAATCGTGATTTAAATCAAACTATGAAACATAAGTTTGTAAGGCAAGAATTATTCTAGCACCTATTTACTTATACGACCAAAGTTAGTACAAGCTCGAATATGTGTTCAATAAAGAGTATGAATCAAATACTTGCTCAATAAAAGAGTAGTCAGATACTTGTAATTAATATACAAGAACGGTTTCAAGGAAACTTGCACAATGAAAGAGTATAAGTTAGGGAACTTGCTTATGACGTTCCTCGAAAAAATTACCACAAGGATAGGATACTTGCAACACAATAAAAGTAGGGTTCAGATACTTGCACTATAAATAAGTGTAAGTCAAGAAACTTGCCTTATGCGTAGTTTATCCTCGTTAAATAAATCGACACTTTCGAATACCTATCGTAATATATATATATATATTTATATGTATAGGATATTCATTAGTCATATAATATAACATCATATCTTATCTTGGATATACAATCAACACACAAGCTAATTCTTAGCCTAGCTACACAGTTATAGTATTATATTTAATTCACAAGTCTCAACTAATATACTTTTATCCTTAACGTTCCTCGTTTTGAGTTTAAACATATTCTCACATTATTAATATCACATAAGACCACAATAAATACATTTTATTTTAGTAAGTTATGGCATTTCTATAAGTTAACCGGCAAAATCGGATTCAAGTGTCAACATACGATATCATATAGCATATATACATTTTTAAAGGATACTTCTATGTTTATATAACATTCCCTTGTTCCAAACATATGTGATATAGATTCTAAGTCGACACTTACGACCATTCAAGGTCATGGATTTCACAAATCCTATCATGCTCGCTTTTTAAACACATATGGTATTCATATATACCTTGTACTAAGCATTCTTATGAGCATTCATATTTCATACAAGTAACTATCACAGTTATTAGTTGAAAACATGCTTCGTTTGCGCTAAATTTGAATCACGGCATCTAGTCATGGTATGTATACACGTATGATGCGTGAGTAAGTCTAAAAGTACTATATCATATGTCCATAAACATCAGAATTAAAATCTCCACGTATCATGTCAATGCTCACCTGCAAAGCTTGTATTTTCATCAGTAAATCTCACTAATAGGGCCTAACATGTTCATGCTTCCTTGCGAACCATATAAACACAAGTTAACGATTTATTCATGCATTTCTAAACCATTCTAACATGCTTGCAAAATCAGTACTTTAATGTGTTACACACATGTCAAAGTTCATTTTTAAAACTTCCATTTTCTTTAGGAAGGTGCACTAGTTAGGTTCACATGTTCATATTATATTACGATACATATATACTTAAGTCAATATGCATTTCATGTGTTTTTAGGTGGTACAAACATGTCTCAAAAGTCAGAATGTCTAAAACGGATAAAACGAGTCAATATCCCTTTTTGAAATTCTAAGTTCATTTTGGAAATCTATAACTTCATCGTTCACGTAAGCGATCCGAATATAATATGCTCATACTAGTTTAACAAGTCCATATATATGTATTAATCATACCAGCATGCTTGTCCTAATTTTTTTCAATATCTATCACTTAGCAGACATCAAGCAGGAACAAAATCTGCAGAAACTGGGATCAGGGCCTGCTGCGCCGCAGTGTAATGCCGGCGCAGCTGCGCCGTGCCTGGTTTAGTTCAAGACATAGTCTGCTTTGGCAGACTTTATCCCAATTCACAGAAATTCTTCACTAATTCATTTATAACTAGCAACATTGTATTACCAATATGTTTACAAGCTAATATAGCAACAATTTAACATTATCAAATTGCAGAATCATGAATTCCATATAACATTCAAAATCTAAGAAATCTCAGAGACAAAATGAAGAACATGGAAATTGTTGTATGAATTCGATTGCTAATAAGCCACATTGCATTCTAAGATGTAACTAAGTCTATATAACAACCAACAATTTCAACCCAATCAATTTATCATGATAACCATGCTTAATTCAAGAATTAGCAAATCTCAGAGAAGCAAAAATGAAGAACATGAATGAAGAGTTTTATACCTCTGCTATGCATTAAACTAGCTCCAACTGGATTCCCAACTCTCTGATTACAATCTGAACTTGCTGCTACTTCACAATGCTATTATACTAATATGTGTATTACTCTTAACTCAAGAAATTTATCAGCAAATCAAATTGAAGGAGATGGGTTATATTTATAAAGAAACTAATATACAGACAATGATATCTTCCCATGAATCAAACCAACGGATTGACAAATTGCATGAAGGTTATTGGAATGGTTGGTGAATTAAATCATGGTGCCCACTCCCCCTCATAATCATGAGCTAGGATTGCTGAGTTTGAGGAATAGAAAGCTATGAATTGT
Organism: Panax stipuleanatus; assembly: GCA_020205555.1. Classification (NCBI taxonomy): domain Eukaryota; kingdom Viridiplantae; phylum Streptophyta; class Magnoliopsida; order Apiales; family Araliaceae; genus Panax; species Panax stipuleanatus. Next base: position 17,796,359 of record CM035119.1, on the reverse strand, counting down.
TTGCTGAAATTGAGAATATAGAGTAGAGTAGCTTGTATGCTACACACGTGAAGGAGAATGGGTCTCATATAATGGGACAAGCCAATTTCAATCTCAGCATTCTAGCAATTTGTACAATGAAATGTTATAACATATATCATACACTTAGGCTATTACATATATATTCAGACTATATATTTAGATTATAATTAACATTATAATGTAAGCCACATGCTTAATATTTCAAGTAGTAGATGTGATATGGCAATGTAACATACATATAATCCTTGTACATTTATTAATACCGGATATAATTTACTCGGATATAATCACATCACATTATCTCCTTTATTAAATTCTATTATTCCATTATATATATAATTAATCATCAATTATTATTTATATTCATGATACATTATTTTAATGTCCACACACTCACATAGTCATATAGGCATTATCATGTAACTTAGTAAATCTTACTATATGGTTTCTATATAATATAGTCACACCGCACTTTAAACTTTATATATTATATAGTTAACTACTATACGCTATACATTTAATTCGCATACTTGCACATAGAAGTAAATAATTTACTTATCTTATCAATTAATTAATAATATTAATTAATCCATTCCTCGTAATTATTAATAACACTTAATTCATAATCATAGGATTAATTATCACAAATATAAATCTCAGCATATTTATAAATAGGTGGTTTATTATTATTTCATCGCTTGAAATAATAATAATTAACGTATTATTAATCGCTACTAATATTCCATAACAATTAATTAATATTCTACAATAACAATTAACAGTTAATATAGATTAATTGTTCACTTATTAAGTCCTTCGTCAATTAATATCATCATTAATATTCTTCATCATTATGCCACACAAGGCTTTCACGAGTTTATTATAAACTCCACATTTTTCTCAATTATTATAATTACTTAATTTAATATAATTGAGTTAACTCACAAAATCATTTATATTCAAATAAATTCTCATTTCCATTAATATCTTTATTTATTCTTTAGCCGGTTATTATTCTTAACAACATTATTTTAACTATAACATGTATTGCACTCAACAATAATCAAATATAACTCTTATTATACACATCAATTATTTACTTGCAAATGTTTTGTTATTTATAATAACATATTATTAACAATTACTCATTCGTAGGCTTTTTACTAATCACAACGATTAATTAACAATGTATCACCATTTTCATTCTCATGCCACACAAGGCATTCTACGAGTTCATCGTCATTCTCCCTATTTCCTCAATTATTATAAATTTAATTTAATATAATCGAATTACTTCTCTCGTAACTCACAAACATTTATGTTCAAGTAATATTCATTTTCTTATTATATCAAAAAAAAAATTAAATCGTGAAATTCACGGTTCTTACAGAGTGCACGTACTTCGAGATAGCTGGACCCACTAGATGGGGCCCACCACAAACAGTCGCGGGTAGACCCGCTACCATCGGGTCTATAAATAAAACCCCCCACCAGCAAAGAAAAAGAAGAAAATAAAGAAGGAAAAAAGCAGAGAAACTCTGCCCATTTCGACCTTTAGCCCTACTTCTAAGACTCCAAACTTTGATTTTATTTTTTTAATACGTTTGCATACGTATATTCTACGACATATCAAGTTTTAACCGGTGGAAACGAAGTTTTGAAGCCCCTTCGAGTGCCATAGAGCCCGTAGCGCTGCCTATTGTAAGTATTTTTACGATCAGAAACTTTCTACTACATGATTGCGCATATGTGAACGTACATATGAAATTTTAGCTTCTGGTTTTGCCTGGATTTCAAATTTATGGCCTTTCTAGCTTAATTTTTAATATATATAAGTGTATATATATACGTTTTTCTTTGTTTACACAGCCTGAATTGCTAATCCGTAGCTTTTTATTACTTTTATATATATATAACTATCTATATATATATATTTGTACTATTTTGTTTGGCCTAGATTGCTAATTCGTGGCCGTTTTAGCTTTATTATATATATAACTGACTATATATATACTAACTTTCCATTCCGTCGGTCCTGGATTGCTAATTCGTGGCCTTTTTTAGCTTATATATATATATATATATATATATATATTTCTTAGTCGAGCCTGGATTGGAAATTCGTGGCTCTTTACAGCTTATATACACACATATATATATATATATATATATATATATATATATATATTTACATTTCTTTGTCTGGTCTGGATTGAAAATCTGTGGCCCTTTACAGCTTTTATATATATGTGTCTATATATATATATTTACATTTCTTCGTCGGGCCTAGATTGTAAATCTGTGGCCCTTTACACCTTATATATATATATATATATATACATTTACATTTCTTCGTCGGGCCTGGATTGGAAATCTGTGGCCCTTTACAGCTTTTATGTATATATATAAATATATATAAATATATATATATATATATATATATATATATATATATTCTTTGCTCTATGTGATAAAATATTTTCTTTAAATATTTATTTGATATGAATCTGCATTAATGTAAATATTTTAGATTAGATTCATCTAAATCTAGCCCTTTCTGACTTTCAAACGGTTCAAAATCGGTCAAACCAGAACCGGAAAGCTAGAATGGTTAAAATTTATTTAAATCTAGTTCTTTCTAGCTTTGTAAATATTAAAGCGACTACGTGACCTTAGATCCATATCTAGCGAAAACGAGAAGCTTTGGCTACGTGCATGTAAGGATTTAACTGATGAATCATTTGCCTTACGACGTCTAGAGTACGATTTGCATTCTATGTAATTATATGTGATGTGCAGGTTTTCTTGATCACTTTTAGTGAGCCTAGGAATTGTGGGATTAAAGATCAACCACACTGATCTAAATATGATTCCCATGATGGACAACTCCGTATTATAAATACATCCTGCCAGTTTTTCTATAAATGTAAATCAGATGGACCTTAAAACGGTTATCCGGATTTAAGGTCCCAACATAGTGAAATATGGTTTGTAGTGCTAGGGTCACTTGCATGGCTTTTATGCCTATAAGAAGACCGACACTGGTATATACATTTTGTAGTCGAGGATGCTTTGCATCCTGTCAATCTACATCCAAATCAAGCCAAAGGCTGAATAGAATAAAAATAGAAGTATCAATAGGCTTTAATTCCTTTGAGAGCAAAATGGTTTGAAAAAATATATTTCAAAACGTTATTTATAGGTCCAACGAAGCACGACACTACTTTTAAATTAAACAACGTAGGCTCAATTACTTCCAGCATACACACACACATTGCAAATAAAAAGAGAAAATTAAAAAGATGCAGTAACCGTGTTTCATGGAAGTCAAGGGGTGCCTAACACCTTCCCCCCGCTTAACCAAGCCCCCCGAACTTTTTGAATCTCTGTTTCAAGGACAAGTTTTGACAACGTCCCGTAATTGGGCCTACTTGCAAAATCAAACTCGTTTGAGTTGGTACAACCATTTTAAATATACCAACTGGCGACTCTGTAAACCTTTCAAATCGTCGACATGATACATGTTGGCCTTTTCCAAAGAAATTCATCCTTTATAAAACAGATAAGACAAACATGGGTAGAAAACACTCAAAATTTAGGGAAAGGAAGATTTGTCCACAGATTTTTCCCGACGTCGAGAATCGAAATGCATATAATCAAATGAATAAAACTTGACAGTAATTTCATATTTTATATTTGATTGGGACATTGTGTGGTAGAATGATTGATTTGTACGTTAATTATTTACGAAATATGTTCTTTGTGATTAAACGTTGATTTCATATTATCCGGATAGTCATGATACATTATTGTAAGGTGTCACTCATGATGTAGAATAAGTATTATTTATTTATATTTGAATTAAAGGAGTTTAATTCATTATAGATAATATTAGAATGATTCTAATTTATTTATCCTACTACCGACTTAATATTGAACCTAAATGGTCACACCATAAAAGAGAATTTTATTTTATAAAAAATTGACATAATAATAATAATAAATTAAGTATATTTAATTTATTGGTGGAATAAATTAAATAGCTTAATATTTATAATTAAGTATTTTAGAAATACTAAATTATAAATTAATAATAATAAGTTGTTATTATTAATTTATTAATAATAACAAATTAAGTTATTATTGTAAATTAAATTGGCATAATAATAATAAATTAAGTATATTTAATTTATTGGTTGGATAAATTAAATGACTTAATATTTATAATTAAGTATTTGGAGAAATACTAATTATAAATTAATAAGATGAGTCTTATTATTATTATTATTATTATTATTATTATTATTATTATTATTATTATTATTATTATTATTTAATTCCTAAATAGTTTAGGAATTAAATTAAAACTCTAAGTCCTAAAAGGTTTAGGATGGAAGGTTGGTCTATAAATAAGAGGGGTCTTATTTGGATTAAAGACTAATAAATATAATCATCAGCATTCTCAAAACCTAAAAGAGTTAGGAGAGAAAAAATTAAGGCTAGCCACCTAAGGTTTGGAGAAACCTAAAATCACTTCTTCAATATAAATACTGTTGTTGGATCAACTTTAAATAGTTGCACACTTGGGTAGCGAACGCTTGATCCTAGGAATTAGAGAAGCACGGAGGATCAAAGGATTGAAACTTGAAGATCATAGCATAGAGTTATATTATCTTCATAAGGTATATCTTTTATACTTCCTCGATTAATAATATTGCATAAAGTAATTCTTGGGATTGCAGAAAAATTTTAAATTCAATTTTTGTCATGCTTCTGCTGTTTTAAAAAATGATTCTATGTATATTCATGTTTCTGCAAAGCAATTGCTGGATGTTCAAATCCTTTAAGAACTGATCAAACTTGACTCTCACAAACCGACGCCCTCAATTTATTAGCTCATTTGAAATCCTTGATAGAGTGTGAACTGTGTCCTACAAACTAGCTCTACCGCCAAACATGTCCCGCATTTATAACGTTTTTCACATATCCATGTTACGTAAATATTTGAAAGACCCAAACCACATAATTGAATTGGAACCAAACGAGATAGTAGATGATTTAACGTATGAGGATGTGTCTGTCAAGATCTTAAATAAGGAGCAGATCCTACGCTCAAAAGTTATACCTAAAGTCAAAGTTTTATAGAAAAATCATAATACAAAGGAAATGACTTAGGAGTTAGAATCTGAAATGAGAAATAAGTATCTTTATCTCTCCGAAACGCCAGGTACGTCAATTTTGGGGATGAAATTTTATAAGGAGGGGAGGTTGTAAGACCCCAACTTTTAATAAATAAAATTTTATTTTATTTATAAATATTATTCTTAATAGTAATGTGCTAAATTAATATAAAAAAAAAGGGTTAAAGTTAAGGATAATATGTGCAAATTATAAAAACAAAAAGAATGTCGGAAAATATTTGGTAAAGTAGGACGGCGCCGAAACAACCAATCATTAGTGGAACCCATAACGAAATAATTTTCGGATATAGAAAACAACAAAAAATAACATTTTTGATAAAAAGTGTCTGCGTAACTGTTACCTTTAACTGTTAAAATACTCGGTGATAAAGGAACAATAGCACACGGTATTCCACAATAGCACATGGTATTCCATAATAACATACGATATTTCACAATATTTCATATTATTGAATCAATAATTGTCATAGTAGCAAATGTACAATATTTCACATTATTGAACTAATAATTGTCATAGCAGCAAATGCACATTATTTTACATTATTAGACTAATAATTATCACCGTAGCAATGGTAGTAATGAAAAGTTACGTAATTAAAAGTCACAAGTATTAAATAGATAGACAGACTCATTATTTGAAGAGTACTACTATCTGTGATAATAATACATTAAGTCAATTATGCATTGACCTGTAAATGCTAGGACATTCTTTCATGAAATTTTACTTCTATTAGTCGCATTTGTTTATAAACTTCCTCTCCATGAAGTTAGTTATAACAGACATATTAAATCCATACAACAAGCTCTGAAAGCATTAAGAAAGTTGTGTTACCAATGGTAGCTGATGCAGTAGGTTGGTGGCAAGGCGCAGAATTCCCAATAAATTGGTAACCTAATAAAACTGAATTAGTTACCTTGGTATGAAGGTTTGGCAACCAACTGCATAAAGGTTTGGCTACCAACTGCATAACATTCAAAATAATTTGGTAACTTAATAAAACTGAATTGGTTACCTTGGTGTGAAGGTTTGACAACCAACTGCATGAATGTTTGGCTACCAACTGCATCATATTCAAAATAAATTGGTAACCTAATAAAACTGAATTGGTTACCTTGGTATGAAGGTTTGGCTACCAACTGGTTACCTTGGTATAAATATTTGGTTACCTTGATATGAAGGTTTGGTTACCTTGGTATGAAAGTTTGGTTACCAACTGCACTATGAAAAAACCACCAAGTATGACATAGTCTGACCAAGGATATGAAGCACAGGCCTTTATCAGATCCATTATTATGAAGCTGGACTCCATATGGTGGGAGACATGCTGTCTTGATATGGTTCTCTGTACATCTTGGTTCAAAACACTCAAAAGGGGCTTGCTAGTCTTTCCAGAAAAAACTGAGTAAAAACATTTCGTTTGGCCGCCATATAATAATATAGATGATACAAAGTAGTATCTAGTAGAGAAGCAAAATCATGATTTATGTACAAAGTCTATATTCAATACATTGCTGAAAGGACACCGTAATTGTGCTATTACACAAAAACTCCATATGAGCCAAAAAAAATAATCAAAAATTCAGTAAATGTTCATTTCCTACGGGATAAATCTGACTTAAGATCTTACAGTAACAAAAACATAAAACCAAACGAATTGATCTACCTAACATAAACTAATTGAACTTGGATTCATGACTCACTTGAAGCATAAAACAATTAACGAAAAAAATACAAGTAGCTAGTTGGCTTGCTAAACAGAAACAAATTACCAAAATATGCAAAACATATAAATACGGGATGTGAGAAAGTGATGATAGAAAACAAGGGATGAGAGAAAGTGATGAGAGAAAGTGATGGTTGTAGTTTGAATTAAAAAGAATATATTAAAGCGATACTAAATACCAAATTAACGGAAAGAGATAAGAGAGAGAATCGTGGGCCACGATTACATGGATACCCAAATACACTAATTTTGTAAATAAACTAATAAAAATGTAATAATTTTGTAAATATTTTCTGAATGCACTATTGTTGTAATTTTTTTTTAAAATGTACTAGAAAATGTAATTGTTACCAAAAATAATGCTATATAAATGTAAATGGATTTGTTACATAGTAGTATTAGTTTTGCTTGGCAAAAGGTCTGGACGTGGCAACTGAATTTTAGCAATCCCTACTTGTATGTTAAATTGTAACTCATAACCGTTGAGTCCAACAAGGGAGAGATCTTCATATATTTTTAATCGATGAAGTACAATATATTTTTTAAATGAACAAATTCCAAACCAATGCTTGCCAGATAAAGTAAAACAACACACTCAAAATACAGTTCAAACCCTTGGGCTTTCACTACCATAACCCAAACAAAGTGTCAATTTGGTGGGCCTGTATGAGACTATAATCATATTGGAATCTCCAGTCACCTTTTTCTTTCCACTCCCATGACCATTTCCTTTAAATTTGAAGCTCACTCTTTTGAAGTAAGTGGGCTTCCAAAGAGCTGAAATTTGACTTGTTAACTTTCCTTCACTGTTCTGTTTCCCAAATGATGCATACCTCAACAGAATTCCTTTTACCTTCTGCATCTTATTAGTGTCTCCACTAGAGCCCCCTTCACTATCTTCCACATTCTCACCTTCCTTCATTGTGGGATTGATGGGCCTGTCCATCTTAACGGGTCGCACTTTCCTTTTGAAACGCAATCCTTTAAAATTTATTAGAGATTTTGGGCTAGACTCCATAAGTGACGATGATCTCTTCTTGCCCATGGATTCACGCCTAGCCCATCTTGCATAAGTTGAGCCCTTCGACTTAGCCAACCCATTTGCAATAGGTCCGTCTTTTTCTCCTTTCTTGTCTTCATCTTGGTCCCATCGTCCCGAGTCAATGGACCACTGTAAACTAGTGGCTCTATATGATGAATGGGATTGAGTTCGTCGATGAACACTCTTTCTTCCCCTCTTTTCCTCCTTAACTTTTTCCAAAGCAACCATGAATGGATCGAAATCATCGTTCCACATGTTTCGTCTGGTGAATGGGATTTTGATCATAGACGTTGGGGACAAAGTCTGGCTACGACAAGTCATGTCATCACGATATTGAAGTCGGGGCGGGAGTTTTAAAGGCTTCACAAGTCCATTAACAAATAGTTCATCCGCAAATGCCATTGTAGGAAGTGAATCTCCGCGCTCAACCTGTATCCGCTTGCTGTCCCCACGTTCATCATCCATTACAAGCTCGCCCTTTTTACTTTCTTCAACCTCAAATCCATTACAAAAGTCTTGGGCAGTTGCAAACTCAAAGTAATCATAGTTAGAGTTGCAATCTTCATTAGTATTCGGCGTTTCGGACTCATAACCAAATGAAGTGCTACCTAATTTTCGGACTGGACTACTCGGGGCGCTATAATAGTGCATAGCGTCTACACTTGGAGTACCATTAGGGATTTGAGGCTTCAATTGATGCATTTTGTGCATAATGATGAACTTACAACCTGGAAAATTATTATGGAAAAAAGACTTAAAAAACACTACTTTACATAAGAAGGCTGGTTTGAAAGGAGGATTGAGTCTGGATTATATTGCTCCTGAATTTAAGGATGGGCTGACTCGCATGTTTGACCCTTTACTTCTAAAATAATGTTCCAGGACAAAAAATCCGTATTTATGTCCCTCACAATATGCAACTAAAAGCAGTCAAACCTAAGCACTTCTCCCATATATATGCCTTTTATTGGAACTTTTGCTTAGAGCAAGACTCATAGTTTGTGTTTCGTATTTTGATATTCCTAATTTTATAGCGCACTTGGAATTAAGACAAAATGGTTGTTTGTTTTAAGTTCACAAGATAAGCATTACTAGTTTGAAGTCACTTTAATTGGGCGTAATTTTGGGTGCATAAGTTATGCACAAACAGTTGTACACAAACAAAGAGAGAAAAAAATAATAATATGTGAGTTCTACTATTTAAGTTATTGATAAAATTTATTCAACTTTTTATAATTATTTTTTAATATTCAATACAAGGTGTAATAATGTGTGTCCAATTGTTTGTGCACAAAAATTACTCCTTTAATTGATCTACTTATTAAATAATAATATTTTACAGTCCTATTTTTTAGTCTTGCACTTGTATGAATACAGCACCGCTGGAATTATAATTATTTTGCAACACGTGACACTGTTTGTTTATAGCTACAAAATAGGATTGCAAATCATTTTTCAATCAAATTGTAACTATATACTCCCTATGTTCTAAGATTCTAAATACATTTATATTTTTTAAATTTAATTTACGAAATTCTTAAATTTAAAATGATACGAGTTATTTCAAGTATGGGTGTAAGTCAAGTCGAGTAGCTCGGTACTCGACTCGAGATCGGTTCAAAAATATAATCTGAAGCTCGAATTCGAAATTGGTTCGAGTCGAATCCAATTCATATTCGTTTTCTGTTTAATGATATACAAGTCGAATTCGAGTATACCAGTGTTCACTCAGATTAAGGTTTGAGTATTTCATTTTTTCTCGAACCATACTCGATATCTGCTCGATGGATCATTTTCGAATACTGGTCTAATCCATACTAACAAGCTAAATATGTGATATTTGTATCAATTTTTATAATTTGTAAAGTGTAGTATTAAATTGTGTAAGCTTGTACTTGAATAAATCAATGAATTGATTGTCAATTTTTATTACATTCTTTGTAATTTCTTTACATAAATAAAAGTAAAAAAACTTTTATACATAAACATTAGTTCAATAATCAATTTAGTATGTAGTGGTTCAGTATTAAGTGAAATGGTTCATATTCGAAACTCGATTTGAAGACTCATGAGTTACTCATTTTGTAAACGAGTTGAGTACTTACGAGTCGAGTAGGTCTGAGTACTGACCCGAGTCGAATCTAGCGCAAAATTAGAAATTTCTTATCAAATCCGAGTCGAATTCGAGCTCAATATTTTTGAGTCGAGCTGAATTTGAATATTAGGGTGTTTGCTGAGATTCGAATCGTTTACACCCCTAAGCAATACGTGTGATAATTAGAAATACCTTTTTATTTTATTTATACTATTTTCTAATAAAATAAAATAGATTCGTATCAACTTTGAATTTTAAATTTCACAAATTAATTAAAGAGTTGAATGTATTTTTAACTTAATCTTAGAGCAGAGTAAAAATTCTCTATTCATTCACACTAGTCAAATTATAAATAACAAGTTCATTATTCACCGATGAGTCTTATTGCCATAATTATTACATTTGTTGAGGCATGAATATTAGGGTCCGAATTATATGGTGGGTCAAAGTTCACGTGGAGGTATTTAACCCCTTTGTAGGAATTTGTTTTGGCAGTTGAATATTTGAAGGAATCAAATATTCCTAATTGCATTTAATTTCTACCTCCTAAAGAAAGTGTCAGGATATGATCCGATTTCTTTTCTTTAAGGAGATTGAGTTTAATCCCATTAATGAATCATACGTAATGAGAAATCATATTTCTATACGGGGAAGGATGTGTGATCATTATAATTACAAGGTTATACCATTGATCGGGTATAATCCACCGACCCCTACATGGACAGAAGGCCGGGGCCGAGAGGAGCTTACCGGGCCCAAGGGGCCGAAGCCAGAATTGGGGTAGCATTGTTCGGGATCGGGTATCTGAGCTCTTTGGGCCAGAACCCAGACCCAACTGGTATTATCCGGATCGGGTATCTTAGTCCCACGAGACCAGGGCCCAGACCAACATAATGATGATCGGGGTCGGATTACGAAGCCTTTCGGGCCGGAGTCTAGACCGAATAGATAATGATTGGGATCGGACTACCGAGCCCTTCGGGACGGAGTTCAGACCACTTTGTAAGGCCCATACCGAAGGTTACTTCTCGGATGGAGCCCGGAGCAATAAGGAGTCTAAAGGATTAAGGGTTTTAACCCTAATCCTATCTCAATACCAACTCTTATAAGACAAGTGGTTGGATAACCACCAACTTGTACTTTTAAAGGAGATTGCGTTGGACCCAAACAATGGTAACTGCCATGTTTAGGAGTCCTAACTTGACTGGGACATGGGCTCTAGAGGTGGTGAGAATGACTATAAATACAAGGCTTAACCTAATGGTAACAGGTAATCATTATTAATATTCCCTTGAGCACTATACACTATTGCCTCCATTGTTAACCTTGTGACCAGCCTGTACTTATTCTCACACCGGAGCTATCACCCGGCGGCACCAGCCGTCAAGCTTCGTGTTGACGTGTTATTGTGCAGGTCTGAGCGCGTGGAGTTGGTAATTGGACGCGCCGGCAAAACTTGACGTTAACATTTGGCGCTAGAAGGAGGGGTTTTAGTGCTTTAGTCAATCACGTTTGTACTTTTCCGGTAGAAAGGACATGGCCAGTAAGGACGGTGGAGCCTCGAACCAGGAAAAGGCCAAAACCCACCCGACGACCTTAGTTAGGGCATCGGTCAAAGATAGATTGGGACCTAGCAACCAGGAAGGCAATTCGGTGCAGGTCCAGTCGGCACGAAGACAGCTGTTCATCCCTAGTCAACGTACTCCGATCCCTCAGCACACCCGCGTGGGAGACAACCAGTCTCAGGCCTACGAACGACGGGAGGAGGATCGGGTGGAGAACAGTAAGGATCAGCGTCAGTTTATTCTGTTGACCAGAATACAACAGAACAAAGACGCCATGCTGGCCTTGCGTCTCCAGCAAGAAGATTTGGAGTTGCAGATGGCTAAGGTGGCTGGAGAACAGGAGGCTTCTTCGAAGAAGCACAGACATCGAAGCCGATCTAGATCTCCACGACAACGTGAGACAGGAAGGAACAGAAGCCGATACAGAAGCCATTCTCGGGAAAGGAGGAGCCGAAGAAGGAGTCGTTCCCCCGAACGAAGATCGGAACGCCTGGGCCGATCGGGACAGAGGGCGAAAATCGGATCTCCCGAATATGAGGAGGACAGGCGCAGACCTTCCTCCCGTAAGGAAGATACCGACCCCCTCGCCTGAAGAGTCGCGGAGTTGGAGAAGCTTTTGGCCGGGAAAAATCAAGTGGGAACACCATCGAGCTGCCACAGTTCGCCCTTCTCGCCCGAGATTAATCGAGTCACTGCTGACCCAAAGAAGAAAATGCCCCCGATGGAGACATACGACGGAATGGGAGACCCGTATGACCATTCGGATGGATATGATAGGTTGATGACATATTATGGGCATTCGGACGCAGCAAAGTGTCATATGTTTGCAACCACCTTGAAGAAGAGTGCCAGAGAGTGGATGGGAACTTTGGCACCGGGAACGATTAGTTCTTGGAACGACCTTCGGGAAAAATTCCACGCTAGGTTCGGAAGCAACAGGAGAAGGGGAAAGATCACGGCTTCCCTCATGCAAGTGAAACAACGTTCGGACGAGACTCTTGGCGCCTACGTCAAGAGGTTTCGGGAAGCTGTGGGATCGGTGGCAGAATTGAATTCACCACAGGCTTTGGGATTCTTCACAACGGGTTTGGATATGGGGAGGTCAAAGAAGTTGATGAAAGACCTGGTGATCAACCCACCCTCGGACTTGACTGAAGCCTTTCATCGTGCCGAAGGGTTCATTGCCATTGAAGAGGCAATGGGAAATTTCAAGCCACCTTCACACGACAAGTCGAGAGACAGAGACAAGCCGAACAACCAGAGATCGGATAATCAAGGGAGAAGAAACTATAACAGTGGGGGATCGGGCAATGGCCGTCCACCCTTCCCGAACAGAAGCATCAACAGGGTATTCACTCCCCTCAACACCGACCGTGCAAGAATATTGGAAGATATCAAGGACAAACCCTTCTATGAGCCCTGCAGGACAAGACCGAAACCGGGGAAGCGCAGCAAAAATAGATACTGCAATTACCATCAGAACGTGGGCCATACGACAGAGGAATGCCTTGATCTGGGGGATCTCATCGAGAAAAACATTCAGAATGGGACGTTGGTTCAATATGTGGCCGGCCGGGAAAATGCCAGGACTCAACCAATAGAAGGAGACAGGACACAGGCCCGAGAAACGCCGCCAAATCAGAACCAGCCCGCTCAGGGGGTGATTGATGTTATATCCGGAGGTTCGATAGGGCGCGTGACTGGACGAAAAAGAAATGAACATTTAGACGCTGTCTTATCGGTTGCAGGGTCCTCGGTAAAAAATGAAAGGGTTTTCCCGGGAGCGGTAATTTCCTTCTCTGATGAAGACTATCCTTCGAATCCCATAGAGTCGCATGACGGGGCATTGGTGATAATGGCGCAGGTCGGACCAGTGGACATGAGAAGAATGATGATAGACAACGGATCCTCGGTCGACATACTGTATACACACGCTTATCAAAGGATGGACCTAGGGGGAAAGAAGATGGAACTGGGAGGAGAAGGACCGTTGTACGGATTCAGTGGCGACCCGGTCCATGTGTCGGGCACCATCGAATTGCCGGTTAAGTTTGGCACAACTCCCCAACAAATGGAGATTATGGTCAGATTCTTCGTTGTTCATGTAGATTCGGCTTACAACGCCATATTGGGAAGACCGACCCTGGCAGCCTTACAAGCAGTCACCTCCATACCTCATTTCAAGATCAAGTTCCCCACACCGAACGGAGTCGGAGAGGTAAAAGGCGACCTGGATATCGCTCGTAGGTGTTATCGAAATACTGTGATCTCATCCGGAACCGGGGTAAGCAAGCAGAAGCAGACGATGGCTATTGAGATAGAACCCTTTACAGATGGTAGTACAGAGCCACTTGCTTTACCAGCCGAAGAAACAGAGGATGTACAACTAATCTTGGGGAACGAGAAAAAAATGATAAAGATCGGTTCAGGATTGGTAGAACCCTTCAGGACCGGGTTGATCGATCTGCTTCGGGCGTACGCGGATATCTTTGCATGGGAACCCAGCGATATGCCCGGGGTGGACAAATCAGTAGCACTACACCGACTGGAAGTAGATCCTAATAAGAGGCCGGTCATACAGAAGAGAAGAATCTTCGCCCCGGAGAGGCAGAAAATTATTGACGAAGAGATCGCTAAATTACTGAAGGCAGGGTTTATCTTCGAAATTGATTATCCAGAATGGCTGGCAAACGTGGTGCTGGTTCAGAAACAGAATGGGAAATGGAGAATCTGTATTGATTACACCGACCTGAACAAGGCGTGCCCGAAAGATTTCTACCCTTTGCCCAACATTGATCAATTGATTGACGCCACTTCAGGGTACGGCATGCTAAGCTTCATGGATGCTTTTTCAGGTTATCATCAAATCTCAATGGCCAAGGAAGACATCCCGAAGACAAGCTTCATCACGCATAGGGCCATTTATGCGTATCGGAAGATGACCTTTGGACTGCTGAACGCGGGGGCCACTTATCAGCGAATGATGAACTATGTGTTTACAAAGCAGCTAGGCCGAAGTATGGAGGTCTACGTAGACGATATGATTGTAAAAAGCGTGTCAGTTCGGGATCATCTGGTGGACCTAGAAAACTGCTTTGAAACGGTTCGGAAATACAAGCTTCGCCTGAACCCAACAAAATGTACCTTCGGATTGGGATCAGGGAAGTTCCTGGGTTATCTAGTTAGCAAGAGGGGTATCGAGGCAAACCCGGAGAAGATCCAAGCGGTATTAGATATGAAATCCCCGAAGTCTTACAAAGATGTGCAGAGGCTGACAGGTCGGATCGCGGCTCTTAGAAGGTTCGTATCAAAGTCAGCCGAAAGGTGTTTGCCATTCTTCGACACTCTGAAGGGACCAAAAAATGAGAAGAGTTTCCAGTGGACCTCCGAGTGCGAAGACGCCTTCCAGGAGATCAAGCAATATTTGTCCTCGGCACCCTTGCTGATGAAACCGATCCCCTCGGAGCCACTATATCTATACCTAGCCGCCAGCTCGATGGCAGTAGGGGCAGCACTGGTGAGAGAACGATCGGGAAAGCAGTCTCCGGTTTACTATGTCAGCCACGTCCTTCGAGATGCAGAAACCAGATACCCTAACCTGGAGAAGTTCGCCTACGCTCTGATCATCGCAAGCAGGAAGCTTCGGCACTATTTCCAGGGCCGGCTAATAATAGTCTATACTGATCAACCTTTGAAAAAAGTACTGCACAGGCCCGAAGTCTCGGGAAGGCTAGCTGCATGGGCAATGGAACTAACTCAATTCGCCTTAGAATACCATCCCCGAACGGCCATTAAGGGACAGGCCTTAGCGGATTTTGTCGTGGAGTGTTCTTTCAGCGAATCAGATGTAAATTCGGTCATTAAAGCTCGATCACCACAAACTGCCTGGACCCTCTACGTAGACGGGTCATCTACCTCGGACGTCAGCGGAGCGAGGGTCATTCTGACTAGTCCCGAAGGGTTCCGAGTCCAGCAGGCCATTAGGTTCCGATTCAAAGCCACCAACAACGAAGCCGAGTACGAAGCCATTTTGGCCGGACTTAGATTAGCCAAATGCCTGGAGGTGAAAAGGATAATGGTGTACAGTGATTCCCAGCTGGTGGTTAAGCAGATATCGGGAGAGTATGAGACCCGAGGGGCCCGAATGGCGAAATACCTGTCGGAGGTAAAGGACGAACTCTCATACTTCGAGTCGTACAGCTGTCTGGGGATCGATCGGACAGACAATACAGTTGCAGATTCCCTAGCCAAACTAGCCACAACCGAAGCAAGCTCCTTCACCGGATCAGTTTACTTGGAAGTATTAGACAAACCTAGTATTCAAAGGACCGACGTACTGACCCTGGATCGGCTCGACTGTTGGCTTACGCCTTACATTACCTATCTGGCCGAGGGGATCCTGCCTTCGGATCGTTTGTACGCTAGAAAAATCAAACACAGGAGTTCTAACTTCGTCCTTATTGATGGAGATTTGTACCGTAGGGCATTCACCTCCCCATTACTGAAGTGTCTAACACCTTCGGAAGCGGAGTATACACTGAGGGAAGTACATGAAGGAATCTGTGGGGATCACATGGGAGCCAAGTCATTGGCTTACAAAATTATGAGGCAGGGATACTATTGGCCGACCATCTTCCAAGAAGCAAAGGACTACGTCAAAAAATGTCCTAAGTGTCAATTACATAGTTCTATCCCACATAAACCTCCCGAAGAGCTATATTCGGTTTTATCCCCTATTCCATTCGCTATGTGGGGGATTGATATCTTGGGACCACTACCGAAGGCCAAAGGGCAGGTCACTTTCGTAATCGTCGCAATCGACTACATGACAAAATGGGTGGAAGCCAAACCATTGCATAAGATTACTGAACAAGAGTGCCTCAAGTTCTTTAAAGAGTATGTTGTTTACCGGTTCGACATTCCCATGGTCCTGGTCTCGGATAATGGCAGACAATTTGTGGGGTCTAAATTCGAAGTTTTCCTGAAGGAGTTAGGTATCCAACACAGAAAGACTTCTGTGGCCCACCCCCAATCCAATGGACAGGTAGAAGTCACCAACAGGATCCTGCTCACAGGAATTAAGAGAAGGTTGGATGAATTAAAGGGAAGATGGCCCGAAGAGTTGCTCAGTGTCCTTTGGGCATATCGGACTAACCCGAGGACCACTACAGGTGACTCACCGTTCAGATTAGCCTATGGAACTGATGCACTGATACCCGTTGAGATCGGATCACCAACACTTCGAATCAGTCAGTACCAAGAGTTATACAATGATGATGGTTTACGATTAAATTTGGATCTGTTGGATGAGGTTCGGGATTCAGCGTCGATAAGGCTAGCTATATACCAGAAGAGAACGGCCCGACATTACAATCAGAATGTGAAGCAAAGGAGGTTTGAGGTCGGGGACCTGGTTCTTCGGGAAGCAGAGGCATCAACCCCCCAGAACACAGGCAAGTTAATGCCACACTGGGAGGGACCTTATGAAGTAACTGAAGTGCCGAAGCCGGGTACTTATCGGCTTCGGACGTTAGACGATACGGAGGTAAAAAATACATGGCATGCTGGAAGACTTAGAAAATATTATCAGTAAATGTCATGTAATTTACTTTCGCTTATGTAAGCTGCTTTATACATTAATAAAATAAAGTGGATTTCTCTTGGCAAAACTTTTTTGTTATCTTCATTCAAATTCTACAAGTTTACAAAACCCTCGGACTAGCGATGAACAAATCCGATCAGAATAGTTACAAAACAACTTGAACTGATCGGAAAAAGTTACACGCAGATCCGATCGGGCAAAGTTACAAAAGAAAGAGAGACAAAAATTAAAAATACAAGTTATAAACTAAGGATGGGGACCCTCGCCATCAGCATCATCATCGGCATCGGACTCATCATCAGAGGAGTCCAAGATAGCAGGATCGAGCCCAGCAGCCTTCATCTTCGCCTGAGCCCGCTCCTTATGAGCCCCATAGCCTTCGGCAAATTGGCCCATGATGGTATCGCGGAGCTCAGCCGATTCTTGATACTCTCGCGCACCTTGCTGCTTGGCCTCGGCACATTCTGCCCCCAGAGCTGTGTTCTCCTTCATCAGCACCAAGTGGCTGGCGTGCATTTCAGAAACTTGGCTCTGGAGGATCAGAAGCGCATTCTGCTGATCAAGATCTTTCTCCTTCAGAAGAGCCCTCTCCTCGATGAGCTGTTTATTGTATCCGTCAAGCGCAACGAACTCCTTCTGCAGATTATGATGGAGCCTCTGGTGTTCGTTGGCCTGACGTTCGGCGAAGGTCACCTTATTGCGGGTTTCGGCATGATTTTCCCTCTCCTTGGTTAAATCAGCCGACAACCCCCGAACATCCCCCTCAAGCAGTTCCACGTCGGCTCGAAGCTGAACCTCTTTCCGGGTGGCCTTGACAACAGGAGGAATAGCTCGGGCCAGAATGGCGTTAGCCTGCATCAAGGAAAAATAAACAGTTCAATAACGGCCAGACAGACATTCAATAAATTCAAGCTAAAGCTTTCGGGAATACCTGACTCTGGGCTTTGATGTACGCCACCATCAAGGCTTCGGCCGAATACCCTTTGAACCGGGCATCATCAGCAGGAAGCTTGAAGTAATCCAAGCGGTCAAAAGGGAAAGCTTCTGACGGACTCTTCGGCCAAAAGGATTGGGTCGGAGACACATCAGAAGGATCCGCTTGGGCAGCAGGGCCGGAGGCGGCAGAGGGCCCGACCTCAGCAGGAAGCTGGACCACAGGAGTCTGCGGAGCAGCGTCCGGCTGAACCTCGACCATCTGGAGGTCGGGCTCATTAACCAACTTTTGTTTCTTGGGGCGAGGCCTCAGAGTTTCCTCCTCGGTCCCCTTGGGATCCTCAAGAACAAGAGTCAGCTTCGGGATAGCTGGTTTAGAGGAGCCCTTCGGAAGGGCCCTCTTCTTGCCTTTCCTCAGCTGGGCCACCTTATCGGCTGCAGTCATCTTCATGACATTCTTCGGCACAGCATGAGAGGAGTCGACTGAGAGCTCAGAAATCGGGATAGTCTCCCCTTCGGCCGCGTCATCCCCGAGAGGTAGAAGTATCGGGCCAGACCGAACGGGGAGGGGTGTAAGAGACTCATCAGCGCCCTTCGGCTTGAAGATTGTCACTGCAGAAACAAGTAGATACTCCAGAAAATCAGAAAAACAAATCAGAAACCAATGCTCGAAAAGAAAGGAGGTCAAGATAGAATACTCACATCCGTGCCTGTAAAGCCAGGCCTCGTCAGCAAAGGTATCCAGGCTCCACATCGTCTCCTTCACCTTCTGGTAGAAGGTTCGGAACTCCTCCCTTCGGTCGGTGGGGAAGGTGGTCACTTTCACGATCGGATCTTCGGGGGAGGCCCAGTTCGGGAGAAGTTGAAGGTCAGTCCCCTTGACGAAGATCCACTGATTGTGCCAACCTTTGTTGCTAGAGGGAGTCTTGGCAAAGGTGGCCCGGCCGGAGATACGGTTTAGTTGACGGAAATCGGGCTCCTTGGATTTGCCGACCGAAAATAGGACGAAGAAAAAGTCAAGACCAGGGGTGATCCCTAGTTCTTGACAGATAGCTATAAAGCTTATCAAGTGAATGTATGAGTTCGGCACAAGTTGTGCGAACCCGATCCCCACAAAGCAGAGAAAGGACACGATAAACTCGTGAAGAGGGAAGCGGATGCCGTACCGCAGGGCGTAAGTGGGGATGGCCACCCATTTACCTTCGGGGCGCCAGAAAATCCTCTCTTCGGCCCTGGGTACCCGAAGACTGTACTCTTGGGGGATTCTGAAGAGGGTTCGGACATCAGAAATCTGAGACGGAGTAATGGTGGACATAGTGTTGACATACGAATACTCCGTCTCAGAACGGTAAACGGACCGGATGTGTGTCTCGGTTCCATCAGCCGAGTCTCCGGTGGGAGCTTCAGGTAGGTCAACCGGCACCAAATCGGTGCTGGCGATGGTGACAATGGCGGCCATTTCGGCGGAAGTAGGAGTGACCTCAATGGTAGAGTTCAGGTCGGAAGTGGAAGCAGCTGGAGGAATGCCGGAATCAGCCATTAAAAGGAAAAATCGGTGAAAGTGAGGTGATTTGGGTGGTAAAAGGACTGGTCGGAGAACAAGAAACCTCTCGACGGAAATCGCACTCGCCGGAAAATGAGTTTTGAATTTAGCTTAGACAAAGAGAGTTCGTAAAAAATGGATGTGGTAGGGGGGAAGATATTTATACTGATGCTGCACGAATCTCAACAGGCGGCTAATAATGACGTTGGGCCGTTCATTTCTTGTGTATCGTGTACCGCATTAATTAGGTCAGTTGGATTACCCAGGCATCTCTTTAAATCTCTCATTAAATATCCCATTAAAGGCTTGTTATAATGAGAGACTGGGGGGCAATGATCGGGTATAATCCACCGACCCCTACATGGACAGAAGGCCGGGGCCGAGAGGAGCTTACCGGGCCCAAGGGGCCGAAGCCAGAATTGGGGTAGCATTGTTCGGGATCGGGTATCTGAGCTCTTTGGGCCAGAACCCAGACCCAACTGGTATTATCCGGATCGGGTATCTTAGTCCCACGAGACCAGGGCCCTGACCAACATAATGATGATCGGGGTCGGATTACCAAGCCCTTCGGGCCGGAGTCTAGACCGAATAGATAATGATTGGGATCGGACTACCGAGCCCTTCGGGACGGAGTTCAGACCACTTTGTAAGGCCCATACCGAAGGTTACTTCTCGGATGGAGCCCGGAGCAATAAGGAGTCTAAAGGATTAAGGGTTTTAACCCTAATCCTATCTCAATACCAACTCTTATAAGACAAGTGGTTGGATAACCACCAACTTGTACTTTTAAAGGAGATTGCGTTGGACCCAAACAATGGTAACTGCCATGTTTAGGAGTCCTAACTTGACTGGGACATGGGCTCTAGAGGTGGTGAGAATGACTATAAATACAAGGCTTAACCTAATGGTAACAGGTAATCATTATTAATATTCCCTTGAGCACTATACACTATTGCCTCCATTGTTAACCTTGTGACCAGCCTGTACTTATTCTCACACCGGAGCTATCACCCGGCGGCACCAGCCGTCAAGCTTCGTGTTGACGTGTTATTGTGCAGGTCTGAGCGCGTGGAGTTGGTGATTGGACGCGCCGGCAAAACTTGACGTTAACAACCATAATTCTCATGTACAAACAACTTTATTTACAACACTGGAGCATTAAGCCTCAATTGTTAAAATCTTATTCAACCTGTACTTATTCTCACACCGGAGCTATCTCCCGACGGCTCAAGCTGTCAAGCTTCACGTGTGATTTCGTTTCTGTGCAAGATTGGACGCGCGTTTGGTGATTGTGGCGCGTGGACGAATCTTGATGTTAATATTGTCGCTAGAAGCAGGACTAACTAGTGCTACTAATTTTCAATGACAACGGAGTTTTAGGCTAGTGTTATGGCGACAAGTAAGATAGTTTTTGGACAAGGGAAGACAACAGCTGACATATCTGCTCAGCTAAAAGGATCGGTCAAAGACAGGTTGGGTCCGTCCAAAAGCATCCAAGACAGCTCAGGCCTCGTAGTCAGTCAGTGGGAAAAAAGACACTTATGGTGGTGACATCAAGCATCGTTTGTTCTCAACGACCCAGAAGGAGATAAAACCCAATCAATCCAGGACACATTGTCCGGACAATTCTCGACGACTTGGGAGTAGGCACCGAAGTCACTCTCGAGAAATGAGCAGGCAACGAAGCTGCTCTCAGGAGAGGAACAAGCCCAGAGGTTGTTCCCAGGAAAGGAGCAGGCACTGTGACGCCCCCAAATTCGGGTACCTTCAAACCCTGGATATGGTGCTACACGGTACTACAATCTACTCATACATTCAATAAAAGACTTCAATAACATGCACGAGTTTACTAAATATTACATTCTATTAATTCCCTTCACATGTTCTTTATAACCATTACATTTGTTCGGTGTCATAGTATTAATTATTACAATACTAATACTATGCAAGGATCACTACTTGCCCATCTTGGACTTGCCCTTGTCTTTACCGGATCCTTCGGTCCATTTGCTCTTAGATGAAATTATTTAGTTTTAAGCAAGAATGAGCATAAATAACTCAGCAAGTTCAACAGCATTTCTTGAAATCACAAAATCAAGAATCATATGACTTTGTCTTCAATAATTGTACAATAGTTATGAAGTACTTAAGAATAATCAAAATAACGTTTTGATTCTTTTAAAAACCATTCCCAAGTACTTATAGCCTCTTCAGAATCTGTATTGGTCAACGACCATGAACCATCATTTAGTTCTCATTCATGAAAAGAACAACCTGGCACTGAGGCTGATAAGTACACAATATTCATGATTTTTTATTCCTTTACGTTTGGTTTTATTGCATGTTTCATGTGTATATGAGCTTAATAAGTTGTTTATTGTTTTCAGGTGAATTAAAGCTAAAAGGATGGAAACAAGTTTGTCGACGTCGGGAAAAAATCTGCAGGTCGGGTCACAACTCGAATATCTAAGTTATCTCTACCCTTACTCTTTTTCTTGCAAAAAAGGTTTTGAATGGTTTTTTTAGGAAAAGGCCAACATGTATCATGTCGACGATTTGAACGTTTTATAGAGTCGCCAGTTGGTAGATTTAAAATGGTTGTACCAACTCAACCGAGTTTTGTTTGAAAGAGGCCCAATTGCTGGACACTATCGAAACTTGATCTTTGAAAACAAAGTTTTGAGTTCGGGGGCTTGGTTAAGTGTGAGGAAGGTGTTAGGCACCCCACGACTTCCATGTAAACACGGTACCAAATCTTTTCAATATTTCCCTTAAAACTGAAATGCGTGTGTGAATGCTGTTTGAAAATTGGGCCTATGTTTGATTGATTGAAAGTAGTGCTTTACTTCGTTGAACCTATATACGAAGTGTTTGATTTGATTTGCAAAAAGTCTTTGATTTGATTTGCAAAAGTGTTTAAGTTGATTTGCAAAAGCTTTTCTTTTGATTGAATTGAAAATGATGTTTTGAAAACTGGTTATCAAACCCTTACGCTAACATAGGAATTGAAGCCTGTTGATACTTTTATTTTTATCTTACAGCCTTTAGGCACAATTTGAAAGGTGATTTGTCGGGCTGCGAAGCATCCTTGACCACAATATATATACAAGTGTCGGTCTCCTCATGGGCATGATAGCTATCAGAGGGACTCTGACACGACAAACCATATTTTCACTATATTGAGACCTTAAATCCGGATAACAGTTTTAAGGTCTTTTGTATGTACATTTCTACAGAAAAACTGGCAGGGTACATCTGTAAAGTGGAGTTTGTCCATTGTGGGAATCAGATTCTGATCAGTTTGATCATGAATCCCACGATTCCTAGGATCACATATGAGTAGCCAATAAACCTGCACAGCTCAAATTTGTACAGAAAAATAATTATATCCCAAATATTGCCAGGATCGAGGATTTATTCAGTAAATCTTGGTTCGCACCTTGCCGAAGCGTCTCGTTCCCACTAGATAGCGATCTAAGGGCCGCGAGGTTGCTTTTGAAACTAAAACTAGAAAAATGGTAGATTTAAATAAATCTCAGCCATTCTAGCTTCTCGGTTCCGTCTGTACCGATTTTGAACCGTTTGAAAGCTAGAGTTAGCGAGATTTAAATAAATCTAGTTCGCCCACAGATATGTTAGTGCCGATTCATATAAAATGAATATTTAAAGCAATAGTTTAATAAAAGCGAGTAAAGCAATAGATATACAGTTACATATACGAAAGCTGTAAAGGGCGATGGGTTTTCACACCGGTGCCCTGACTGGAATTGAAATATATATATATATATATATATATATATATATATATATATATATTGACAAAAAAGTAGTCAACCAAAACTGGAAAGAGAACCCAGTGGTGGTGAAGGCTGCTTATATATGCATATTTATATTTAAAAGCAGTAAAATGGCCACAGAATAATCCAGGCCGAAATGAAATGTAAATGTACAGAAAAATAGTCAACCAGTGACTGAGAAGATAACCCAGTAATGGTGAAGGGTGCAAAAACACTATAAAGGCCCCAAAATGATCCAGGACGAACTGAAATATATAAATATATATATATAGAGACAGAAATATAGTCAATAAAGACTGGGAAGAGAACCCAGTGGTGGTGAAGGCTGCTTATATATGCATAAATATATATAAAAGCAGTAAACTACCACATATTTGACATCCGGACTTGACAGAATTGAGAAGTTAGTATATATACAGTTAAATATATACAAAAAAAGCCAAACTCGGACTATGAAGATAACCTAGTCCGGCGAATTTGCTTAAAACAAAGGTGGTAGTGCACTGAAGTTGTTAGAGCTGACGGATCGTCAATCCGAATTGTAGAAATGCCAGAAAACGCAGTTATATACAAAAATATACCAAATTTTAACGAAAACGGCCACGGAACTAAGTTCCAGGCATATTTAGAAAATGAAACTTGATATGAAAGTGTATAAAAGTGCAAAGAAGTAGTATTGACTTTCTGATCATAAAATACTCACAATGAACTGCTACACGGGTTTTTTGCAAAATCGTAGGCTCTAAACGTCCAAATCTACTAGTTATTTTCTGATATGTGGTAGTATGTGGGTATATCTACGTGTTAGAGTGAAAAAATTTGGATTTAGAAGAGGTGAAAAATTCAGGAAATCAAACGGGCAGAGGTTCGTTGCATTTCAGAATTCTTAAAAAAGAGGGGGGGGGGGGTCACCTCATATATATAGGCTAGGGAGCCTCAGCTCTACCTACTACTGTCGCAGGTAGAGATACGACTCCCCTGGTGGGGCCCACATGTCCGGTTGAGTCATCTCGAATACGTGTATTCCGAGCAACGCAAGGTCGAGGCAAAAATTTCTAACTTTTGTTCGGAGCGTCCGTTTGAGGCGTGCTATACCTTTCCTGAAAGCCTTCATCGAGACTGTCACAATGACATGGGATAAAACATTTTCTGGGTCCAAGAAGACGGGTTCATAACCAGGTCTTCGATTCCCCGTAGTTTGTCCGTTGAGCTATCTTGCGCTGTTTGCACTCGAGATCATCGTTATGGTTTGTTCTGACCTTGGTGGAATTAATTCAGCTTAAATTTGACCGAATCAGATTAGGGTTGGTAAAATGACCATTTTGCCCATCTCGAGGTTGCCCTTAGTGTCAGCATGGCCTTTGGTTGACTTCTGGGAGTAGTTTCCAAGACTTGGATCCCATTCGAGTCTGTTTGTTCTCAGTGTTGTATCTAGGGCTGACTTGGTCATTCCAGGTTTTCCTCTGGAGGTGTTGTGGAGCTTCAGGTTTGTTCCTGAAAGTGACTTGACTTCCCAAGTTGCGACCGGGGTTGACTTGTACCTTTTGGGTTGAGACCGGGGCTGAGTTGACATCCCGAGATTGGTGATTGAGGCTATGGTTTTCTCGGTACTGGTGATCGGGGTTGAGTTGACATCTCGAGATTGGTGATTGAGGCTGATTTGAAGGCCCGATATTGAGATCAGGGTTGCTCCGACGGCTTGATTGGAGATCAGGGTTTATTTCACGGCCTGATTGGAGATCGGGGTTAATTTGATGGCCCGATAATAAGACCAGGGTTGATCTGACGGTCCGATTGGAGATCAGGGTTAAGTTGATAGCCCGATATTGAGATCGGGGTTGATTTAACGGCTCAATTAGAGATCGGGGTTGAGTTGATGGCCCAATATTGAGATCAGGGTTGATCTGATGGCCCGATTGGAGATCAGGGATTTGATGGCCCGATATTGAGATCGGGGTTGATTTGATGGCCCGACTAGAGATCGGGGTTGATTTGATGGCCCGATATTGAGATCGGGGTTGATCTAACAGACCAATTAGAGATCGGGGTTGATTTGATGGCCCGATATTGAGATCGGGGTTGATCTGACGGCCCGATTGGAGATTGGAGTTGATTTAATGGCCCGATATTGAGATCGGGGTTGATTGGACGACCCAATTGGAGATCGGAGTTGATTTGATGGCCCGATATTGAGGTCGGGGTTGATCTGAAGGCCCGATTGGAGATCGGGGTTGATTTGATGGCGGCCCAATATTGAGATCGGGGTTGATCTAATAGCTCGATTGGAGATCGGGTTTGATTTGATGACCCGATATTGAGATCAGGGTTGATCTGACGACCCGATTAAAGATCGGGGTTGATTTAATGGCCCGATTGGAGATCGGTCCTCTAGTGTTAGTAACAGGGAAAGGAAATTTTGAGTATCTACAGATGCCCTTCTTTATCATGCTTATGCAATGTAACGAAATGAGCAGGATAAAGATTGCTAGACACTTGAAATGCAAAGACCAAGGGGATGCATTGCCGGATATGGTATGCAAGGAGTATCAGATACCTTTGAGGAGGTGGGGTTATCACTGATGGATTGCATTAGTTTCTGCTGGGGATGATGTCAATAGGCTACCACGAACTATTTTTTGTTATTTTCTGCTGGGGATGACGCCACTGATTATAGCTTAGGGCTGACATTGTCAGACAACTACTGGTAGGAGAACCACTGACGTGCTTATCAGAGATGAGCTATCACAGATTGTCCTCCTCTTGCTCTATTGGGGATGACATTCTCTGCGATAGCTTCATTGATTTAGATGGGGATGATATTCTTGATGCTACCTCGGTTTGAGACCAATGGTTTCCCTGTTCGGCGGTACTCTTTGCAGGGCTGATTTCCCTTTGGCTGGTGACGTTGCACATTTCTAAATGCTCCTTTGCTAGGGACACTTCTCGATTATCGAGTCTTCTTAATGGATGCTTCCAATGTCCATCCTGATGAGAGTTCACGCCGTTATTTTGCAATAGGCGGTTGAATCACCAATTCTTCTTAGTGCTCTTTTTGAGGATGTGTAACAGATTGCATTATTTGGGATGGACTATTATATGGTTTCTATCACCGGATCACTTCTAATGCTTCGTGGAGGTTGCTCTAACACCTAAGACATTGTTGGGGCTGAACCAACGGTTGAACTGGACTCAGTCGATACCCAAAACTTTGCTGGGATTGAACCAACGGCTGAATTAAACTCGGTCTGTACCCAAAACTTCGCTGGGGTTGAACCAACGGCTGAATTGAACTCGGTCTATACCCAATATTTCACTGGGGTTGCACCAACGACTAAATTGAACTCGGTCTGTACCCGATATTTTGCTGGGGTTGAGCCAACGGCTAAACTGGATTCGGTTTATACCCGATATTTCGCTGGTATTGAGCCAACGGCTGAATTGGATTCGGTCTATACCCGATACTTCATTGGGGTTGAACCAACGGCTGAACTGGATTTGGTCTGTACCCTAAACTTTGCTGGGGTTGAGCTAACAGCTGAACTGGATTTGGTATATACTCGAAACTTCGCTGGGGTTGAGCTAATGGCTGAAATGGATTCGATCTGTACCCGAAACTTTGCTGGGGTTGAGCCAACGGCTGAACTGGATTCAGTCTGTACCCGATACTTCATTGGGGTTGAACCAACGGCTGAACTAGATTCGGTCTGTACCCTATACTTCGCTGGGGCTGAACCAACGGCTGAACTGGATTCAGTCTGTACACGATACTCTAAAAGTGACAGTTTTCAGTAGTTTTGCGTAGTTTTTCACTCAGTTTTCTCGTAGCTGGAATTGTTGATCCACGAATATAACTTCGGGATGAATACCAATGGTTTCCAGAGTGTCCCCCTTTCTGTCAGAATTACGCTGCTTAAACGCAGGATTTCAGGACAAATCGCTCAATCGCGTAGCGATTTTTCTTCAGATTTGACTTGGCAGCACATAGAAACTCAGTTTCAACCAGAACCAAAGCGAGCCCAGGGGAATGGGACCCACCCTGGGGAGCCGCAGGTGGAGGTGCGGCAGCCGTAGGTGGGCCCGCTTCCACCTGGGCTTTATATTGGGCTACGGGATTTTATTTTTTCAAAGTTCCATTTCGAGTTTTAAACGGATTTCGATCTTCTTTTTCAGATCTACGAAGCTTGGACAACTGTTTTCTGTTTCCGTTAGTTCCTACGCGTTTAGCGCAGCTTAGGTAACGTTTTACGTCCTTTTTTCGGAAGTTTTGACCGTTAAAAGCATGTGAACCACTAGGGGGCATTTAGACGCAATATATGAAAAATGTATGCCTATATAACCTGTTAAATTTTTTTTGACTACATATGTATGCATATCTTACTGTAATGCACATTTAGATGTAAGAAAATTCTGATTCTGAGAGAGTCAATTTTTGCTCTTTTTTTGATCAGTTTACTCATCCTTTTTGAGGCCTATTGAGCCTAGATTTTCAACTAAAAAATGTCCGTGGTAATTTGGCTACCATGTGAGTTTACTTTTGATTTTATTTCATAAATATGAACTGTTCTTATTTTTGGGAAGGTGTGCTACTAAATTGCCACCTAGACATGCCTATATGCATGCGGAAAGTCAATTTTACAAAGGAAACTCTGGCAAATTTTTTTCAAAACCCAAGCATTTAATAAACATGCACTTTTGACTCTACTGAGGATTTCTAACTGACCCATGCATGTTTTTAGGATTTATCTTTTGAAAAACATGCAGTTTTGACTTTACGGGGTATTTTGACTGACCCATGCATGTTTTAGAACTTAGAGATGCATAGGGTACTGATTTAAATTAATAAGCCACAGGTTTTAGGCTTACCACACCCTTTCTGAGGTGATTTGGAGACTTTGTACAGGTGGTGGACTGCAACAGACCCGGTAGTGCCAGCAGAGTCGTTTTAGGGGTCAGACGTAGGAGGGCTTCTGATGTTCTTCAGCCACGTCCGGCTAGACCGCCTCACAGATTGGCAGAGTCGGTGATTCTTCCAGCTTAAGATGAACAGCTGAATGACATTGATGATGAGCAGACAATTTTTGCTGCTCCAGCTCCAGCTCAGGCTCCACGTGCGGAGGTTCCAGGCATTGTTGTGCCTACCCAGGAGCTGCTGGGAGACTTGAGTCACCATCCATCGAGATTTCTTTACGCCAATGAGGTGACTTGAAGTTTTTATATTCCTGGATTCTCTTTCTTTCTTTTTCCATTCTCGGGGCATAGATTTTTAACATGAGTTAGTTTTTGATGCAGGTTCCTGACTTTACACAGCCTCGAGGGAACTGGTTCAACGTGCACTCCCTGTATCACACTTTGCACGAGGATTACAGGGATATCGTTGATGGCTGGGGGTTTCAGGATTTTATCTCCATTCTTCCCCGTAGTTGCCCCTGGGGGTATATGAGGGCTTTGTCTGAGCTTTGGTTCAACCAGACTCAGTCCCTTCATCTGCTGGACTATGAGGTGATTATGACCCATATGGATTGGAGGTTCATCACCGGCATTGAGTTTAAGGGCGAGCCAGTGCCTGTCATGGATGACATTACTCCCACTGTCGTTCGATCCCTGTTGGGAGTTCCTGCGACTGCGCTCAAGGGTCGGTCGGTCCGATCTAGTCCCTTGAGTATAGATGCCCAGAATGGGGCTTTGCTGGAGCCTCCACCTGATGATCAGAGGGTTAGATATCGCATTCTGAGGCAATTGTTTTTGGTGATCATAAGGGGTTGTTTTGTGGCAGATAACTCATCTACTGTTTCCTTTGCCCTAATTAGCGCTACCCGATATGTAGAGACCTCAGTGACTTTGATTGGGGTTCCTACACCTTTGCCTATTTTCTCCGGGGCATGCGCATGCTTTCGGAGGGTTTGACGAAGGCTTGGTTAGGGTTTTATCCGTTTCTGCTAGTGAGTACATCTTTCTTGTACCTTTTTGATTTCAGCATTTATATTTGTCAGTCTTGATCACTGAGGACTTTTGATATGGCCAGTTCTGGGCATTTGAGAGGCTTCCTTGCCTATGGCCCACCATTACTTTAGGTCTGGAGACCTATCCTCGAGGACGGCGTTGGCATCACTCTACTTTGACGGAGGTCCGTGTTACTGAGGGATTTACCCATGCTTGCTTATAGTTGGAGCTTTTGACTGCTGGATCGATCTCCTGGGTGCCGTATACCTCTAATTTTTTGACCATCTAATTCGAGGGAGGCTTTCCCACTGGTCGAGAGTTTACTTTGTGACCCGCAGAGTCCCAATTTTGATAGAGGGAGGCTGGGAACTTTATTTGGGAGAGCGTGCCATCAGAAGTATTATGGGTGAGATCTGTATTCCCATTGTTCCTCCTGCTTGGCATCATTGGTCGTTGATCTTGCCACTAACAGAGATTCCTATGGAGGGCATAGATGGCTTCACCCTATCAGAGGGCCCATTCAGCTAGGAGGCATTCAGTAGATGGTGGAGCCCTCGCACTATTGGAGCTCAAACTCGTGCTATCCAGTTCATGGCAGACATGATGCTAGGGTTCGTGATGATGACAGACTGGATAGCTTGCCTTAGGGAGCCGACTCATTTAGACCATATTGCAGATCTGACCCGGGAGTTGGATAGGGCTCGCTTCTTTATCAGGCATCTTGGCTGAGATCCGTCAGAGGCATCTTCTTTTGACCCTTCCAGCTCATGAGCGGGCCCCACTTCAGGTCCATTTAGTAGTAATTTTACAGGGGCAGATCCTCCTTTATACCATCTGGATATGCCTGATGATCGCAGCTTGGTGTCCACAGCGGAGATGGAGCAGGTTGATCACCTGGATGTAGATTATCTGGACTTCTTCGGATAGCTATGACAGCTATATTTTTTGGTCAACCACTTTTTTGGCTATTGGGCAGCTGTGCCTCATTTTGATAGCCAACTATTAGTAGTTGGGTGGTGGTGCCCCATTTTTATGTATTCTTCATTTTGCTTGGTATTATCAGATAAGGATGATGCCCGCAGTAGATAGTCTGTTGTAGATATTTGTGATCTTTCCTATCTATTGCATCATGTTTATATTTGTTATCATGCATATATTATGTCATATGTATGCATTTAGACAGATGAGTTCAGATTTGACCCCTAGATGGTCTTGTGGTACGATGACACAGATGACATCATCCGTCATGAGCCGTATTGAGCACTTGCCATAGTTTGAGGTGGCTTCATCATTGAGGTCGTGGTACGTGAGCCTGTCCTTCTTAGCCATAGGGACAGTTGACCAGATGTTGGGGCATTCCCTGGCCCTTGCAGATTTTCAGGTGCCATATGGGTTTGTGGATGGCACACTATCCTGCTGGATATTCGAGAGGCAGGTGTTTCGCATTGGGCGACGTGAACTGATGCTGACTTTAGAGGAGTATGAGCGACTTACCGGTCTGGCTTTGGACTTACCACGTGCCCGCACTGTTGTTAGTGATATGCGTTGACCATTCCTACGGATGTCCAGTCTTCGCCAGAGGGTAGTCATGGACGAGATCGTATCTGGGCGTATGATCTCGATTGACTTCTTGTTCGATCGTTTTAAGGAGCTTGATACCTACAATCAACATGTTGGGGATTTTATTATTTCAGCAGAGGCGTGGCATCTAGTAAGGGTAGATATTCTGCTAATGTGCATCGTGGCATATGCCTACATGCCGTTGCGCTTGGATCACTTGGATGTGGGATTAGTAGTCATGGTCCAGGCCCTTAGACAGGGTAGTACCATCATCCCGATGATATTGGCTGAGACACTGCGGTCAGCCACTTATTGTATTACCCACCCGAAGGATGTGGGATTGGCTTGCCCCAGCGGGTGTAGATCCATCTCGTAGATATTCCTTGATGTCTTGATACCAAGGCTGCTTGACAAGAGGTATTTCATCTGATACATCTCCAATGTAATTCCCGTATGTTGGGGCTTTCTGAATTATGAATTTGATGCAGGGAATCCCACTCCTATTGGATATGCGGATTAATGAAGCCAACATTGCCAATGTATCAGCGAAGTCATTCCTACCTCGAGGAATATGGATGAAAGTTATGTCTTCAAACTCTTGGGATATTTTGACGACCTGCTAATCATAGAGCAGCAAATGCAGTTCTTTGGTGTAATATGCCCTAGTGGTTTATCTGATGACTAACTCAGAGTCTCCAAAGACCAGTAGGTGTTTGATATACATGGATTGGGCTAGCTTCAACCCCATTAAACAGCCTTTATACTCGGCCATATTGTTGTTGTTGCCAAATCAAAGTTTGGTAGCCACAGGATATTGTTCTCCTATACCAGAGATAAGGACTGCCCTAGCTTCGGCACCTTCCATGTTTACCTCTCCGTCAAAATTTATTTTCCATGGTTGGACTGTATTCTCTTGATGGAGTTGTTGAATCGTCATGATCCCATCATCCAAAAAATAAGTCTCCAGGGCCTCGAACCTTCCTGAAGGTGCTTCAGCTAATTGATCTGCAATGCCTTAACCCTTGATTGACTTCTGAGTCACGTAGACAATGTTGAACTGTTGTAATATCAACTACCATTTGGACAGTCGATAATTCAACATTGGCTTGTTGAATACATACTTGAGTGGATCCATGCGGAATATGAGGTAGGTCATGTGCCCATATAGGTAATGCTGTAACCTCATAGCGGCCCATGCTAATGCACAGCATATTTTCTTGATCAGGGTGTATTTATGTTCACCACTGCTGAATCTTTTGCTAATGTAGTAGATGGCCCTTTCTTGGCTACTATCATCTTTCTGTCCGAGCATGCAGCCCATTGCATTGGCATTGACAGACAGGTACATGAACAAGGGAACTCCATCCCTCGGAGGTACCAATACTGGTGCTTTGATTAGCTGCTTCTTGATGGCAAGGAAGGCTTGTTGACAATCCTCATTCCATTTGCTGGAGGAATTCTTCCTTAGTAGCTTGAATATGGGTTCACAGGTTGCTGTGAGCTGGGAAATGAATCGGCTTATGAAGTTGATCCTTCCCAAAAACCCATGTATCTACTTTTTTGTCCGAGGTACTGGCATCTCAGTGATGGCTTTGATCTTGGCAGGGTCTAGTTCAATGCCTCAATTACTTACCAGGAATCCTAGTAGCTTGTCTGCTTTGATGCCAAAAGCACATTTGGGGGGATTTAGCTTGAGGTTTTACTTGCATAACCTGTTGAATAGCTTCTTGAGATGGTCTATGTGATCATTCTCCCTCCGGGATTTGATGATGATGTCGTCCACATAAACCTCTATTTCTTTGTGCATCATATCATGAAACAGGGCCATCATGGCTCACTAATACGTGGCTCCAGCATTGATGAGGCCAAAAGATAGTCGCCTATAGCAGAAGGTTCCCAGGGAGTAATGAAAGCTATTTTCTCCCGGTCCTCTTCAGCAACCATGATTTGATGGTAACCAGCAAAGCAATCTACGAAGGAATACATGCTATACTGCGCAGTATTATCGATCAGGATGTGGATGAAAGGTACCGGAAAGTTGTCCTTAAGGCAGGCTTTGTTCAAATCCTAGTAATCCACACACACTCATACCTTCCCTCCGGGCTTAAGCACGGGAACGATGTTTGAAAGCCAATCTGGGTAGGTTGAGACCATGATAATCTCGGCTTTGAATTGTTTAACAACTTCTTCTTTAACTTTCAGACTCCATTCAGGTTTCAATCGCCTGAGCTTTTGTTTGACTGGCTTGAACCTGTCTTTGATGGGCATTCGATGGATGACGATGTCAGTAGAGAGGCCAATTATGTCTTCATGTGACCATGCAAATACATCCTGGAATTGTGTTAGGAGTTCGATCAGGTCGGCTTTTTGGTTTGGTGTAAGGTCTATGCCTATCTGGATTTCTTTGATGTTTTCGGAGGTTCCTATATTGATAGTGTGGTTTGGTTTGGTCGAGGTTTGGTTTGGGTTTGTCTTCGACCCATTCTTTGATTTCCTCGGGCACCTCATAGTCATCTTCCTCCTATTGATCAATATCCATCAAGTCAAAGTTCAGTTCTACATCAAAGTCGTAGTCACTGTGACAGGTTAGCATCTCATCAGCAGAGACACACACATCTAATGCTTGGGTCTTGAAAACAAAAATGCTTTCATTTTAATATATACAACTGCTTAAATATACAGAGCATTTAGCAAAGCATGACAAAAGTTACTCCTATACCTGTGCAATCAAAAGTAAGCAGTAAATGAAAGCATGATTAAAGGGCAGATTGACTCTCTCTGCCCCTTTACCCTTTTTGACTGAGGCAAGGCACACTGCCCCAATAATCCAATGTCAGATCCTCATGAACGGGAGGATCAGGGATTTGTGATTATTTATCTCATCTTGGATGACGACTGAGACGTCCTTTATAATAGGGCCCGGGTTTTTCTTTGAACTGCCCCCTTTTTTCTTCTTGATGCGAGAAATTTGAATCTGATCCTCGTCTTCGCTGTATGGGATCTCATCATTTATACCCTCGTAATTTATGATGACCTGCATATTAGCGAATGGTCTCGTCCTTCTTACAAGATCTTTTTTTTCCTTTTCGCTATCTGCCTCATGCTTGAGGGCTTTTCTTTCCTTGGCAGGTATAATTGGAGGAAACAGCATGGCTGATACCACAGTAGGGATCTTCCTCATTGGTTTTACCCACCCGACATTAGTAAGATTTGGCAAAAGTATGGTGGAAGCATGAGCTTTGGGGTGCTTATGCGGGTTCCGATGATTTGACCCGGTTGAATATCCCAATCCTGCACTCCTAGTTTGACTCGGGATTTGTATCGGGCTCTTGATACCTTGCTGATTCTTTCCTAACCCTTCTCCAGGTTTAAAACCTAAAGATACCATTTCCTGGCCCACTGTCATTACTTCGTTGGAGACCTTAGGTTTCAAAGTCGGTGCCCCAATAGGTAGATACTGGGTATCGCTCACCTCCAGGGCTTGAAAACTTGTAGGTTCAATCCCTGCATCCAGGCTGATCACTGGCATGTCTCCTTGTATGCAGACAGGGTATTCTTGTTTAGCATTGACCGTGATTAGGTTGCCGTTGATAATATATTTGAGCTGTTGATGTAGGGTGGATGGCGCTGCCCATGCCATGTGGATCCAAGGCCTGCCCAGCAACAAGTTGTATCCAATGGCGACATTGAGCACTTGAAAGGATACGTAGAAATTATGTGGGCCAATCTCTAAGGGTAGCTCTATTTCTCCCATAGCTTGGCGTCGCGATCAATCGAAAGCTCGGATGACCACATGACTGGTTTTGATCCTGTTTGGGTTGATCTTCAGTCTTTCTAGAGTATCGTAGGGACATATGTTGAGGGATGATCCTCCGTCAATGAGTACCCCTCTGATTACATACCCGAAAGACATCACAGCTATATGCAGGGACTTATGATGGCCCGTTCCTTCTGCAGGGATATCATCGTCAGTGAAAGATATCACATTGCTATTGAAAATGTGTTCCACCAAGTGGCGGAATTTCTCGGCATCTACGGTATGTGGCAGATGGGCTTATTCTAGTACTTTCACTAGAATGTTGCGATGATCCACTAATGATAGGACCAAGTCTAGGATGGACATTTGCTTGGGTGCATCTTTTAAGTCTTGCACCACCTTGATTTCATTGTGTCCCATTTGGTTGAGGAACTCTTTAATTTTCTCATCATCCACCTTTGATTTGGCTTTGATGACTGGTTTGATCACCCGATGAGGCAGGTACAATGGATTATCCTTTGGCATAATGGCAATGTTATTTGAAGTGGAACCTCCATCTCGCCCATAGTTCCATGCGACTTTCTTCAGACTGATAACTGGGTATTGAGTTCTGAAGGGTAAGATCAAAGACTCGGGTGCTTCCACCTTCAACAGATTTTTTACATCTTTGACCCCTTTCCCTAGCAGGACTAAGGGTGTGAGGGTTGACTCCCTATCACAGGATATGACAGCCACTATATTCTGGTTACATTCAGTGGGGATCTAGAGAGTGTCGTTATCTGGGAGATTGAGAATTTGATTTCCTCTTATCAAGTCACCATTTTTAATTAGGTCTTAAATCAGGTTACAAAGTGCCCAATAATCCTCAATATCATGGCCAGGTGAATTGGAATGGTACTGGCATATTTGATCAGGTTTGAATTTTTTGGCCTTAGGGTTCAATGGAGTTAACAAGTCTGCAACCATTCCTTCGTTGATTAACATCTGGAGGATTTCTTCCATCGACTGGTTCAGGTTGGTGAAGTTCCTTTGAAATAGGAATTTTCTACCAGTTTGGACGCTTTCTTCTTTGGTTACCCTGTTGGCCCAGGGTTCATTCTCATGAGGCTGATATTGATTCCTGGGGAAAATGATCTCCGGCGTGGGAGGACAATCGATGTCAGACCGGTTAGCCCGTTTGATCATTTTCTAGGTGATCTGATGCTGGTAGACAACCAATTCTGCTAATTATTCGATTTGTTCCTTGATAGAACTTATTTCCTGCTCTATCAGGAACCTTCATTCTGAGACCTCCCAACTGTCTGGGGTGCTGTTACTGGATGGAGTTGATTCTCCCACATAACGGAGGTTCTTGGATTCTTCTCCACTTGTGGAGCCGATTATATTGATATTCTCCTCTTTATGTTGTGGGAGAGGGTTGTCCTACACATATGGTTGCTCAGGCTTTGTGACCACAATCTCTTTGTTGTCGATCAAATCTTGGATCTTGTGCTTGAGAGACCAACAGTCTTGTGTATCATGGCCTGGAGATCTAGAATGATAAGCACATTTCTTGCTTGGGTCAAAATTTTGTCCACCAGTGTTGGTTGGTGGAAGGAGTTGTACAATCTTCTTTTGAGTTGTCAGAAGTTTGAATACGTTCTTGAGTGAGTCCCCTAGAGGGGTGAAAGTTCTTCGACGCCTGACCTCTATATTTTTCTAAAATGGAGGGTTTGAAGGCTGTGCTGAAGCTTGGAAAGGGGTATAGTTCCTCTTTTGAATGGGCATACTATTTGACTCGCCTCTTTGATTCTGTCCTTGTAATACTAAGGACACTTCTTCATCTTTCTTTTTGTGTACTCTCCGGGGATTACTCCCGTAATTTTTGAACTGGATATGTTTAGCAACAGCTTCGAGGGCGGTCATATCTTTTATCTTCCCGAACATGAGCCCCATTTCTGCCATTTCATCGTGCTTGATCATTTCAGAGAATGGTTTTCTTATGCCTGCTAGGACCCTCTCATAATATGGAGCTTCTTGGATTTCGATGAAGGTCATGACTATCTCAGACTCAGTCATGGTTGGGGTGACTTATGCTGCGACCCGTCTCCATCGTTGGGCATACTCTCTGAATGACTCAATGTTCTTTTTCTTGATTTTGGTTATTTGGTATCTGTCTAGAGCCAACTGAGATTGGAAGCTGTATTGACTGAGGAAGGCATGGGCTAGCTTTTCCCAGCTGTGAATCTTAGAGTTGTCCAGACGGGCATACCAGGCTCTGGTTTCTCCAGTCAAACTTTTCTAGAATAGTTTCATTCAAAGTTTCTCGTCCTCTGTATAGGATCCGAGTTCTCCGATGAATACTTTCATATGTGTATACCAATCCATCGTATTTCTCAAAATCAGGAGTTCTAAATTTTTCGGGATAACGAGCCCCGGGGAAAATATAGAGGTCAGAGTAATTAACACTGCCAAATGCCCTAGTCCCTTTGACAGTCCAGAGAGTTTCTTCCATTTGTTGTACTTTTTTGAGAAGGTCACCAGCTTCTTGTTCTTTGCTGAGGGTGGTGATTTCAGGGGTTTTGTTGTTTGTGTCCTGGTTATGTGGTCCATAAATTTGAGTCTCAGCCTTTTCAGCCTCTTGACTACCACTAGGTGTTCCAGGTTTTGTATGAATTTAGGCTTGCTTCCCTTTGAGGGCCTTGCTTTGTTCTCTTAGAAAACCGGCTAGTTCAGTTATCTGATTTCTCAGTCCTTCAAACTCCTCCCTAGAGATAGGGGTGGATTCCGTTTGAGCACTCGAAGCCATGTCCGTGAATGGACTTAGTGCTTTCTTAGACTTAGAGCTAGTGACAGGACCAATTTTTTACCTACACCAAAACGTAGGCGTGTCAATTTCCTGAGATAGGTAGGGATAGGATGCATGATGTGGTTTTTAATTTTATCTTACAAAATAGAGGTCAGTTGTTTTGATAATAGGATGACAAGATGTATTTATACTGGAATTGAAAGCTAGACATTGAATTGAAAGAGGAAGGCATGAAGAAGATTCCTGTCAGATTTGGTTAATCAGTTGGGAGCTTATTTCATCTTTAGAGGTAAGAAAGAATACCCATGTGTATCTGGTGTAGTCATCCACTACGACCAGTGAGTATCTCTTTCCTCCTAGGCTCACAGTTGGAATTGGCCCAAAAAGATCCATATGTAGTAACTGTAGGGGCTTGTCAATTGAGTTGACTACTTTGCCTTTGAATGAGCTCCTTGTTTGCTTTCTAAGCTGGCAGGCATTACATGGTCTTTCTTTGATGAAGCTGAACTTGGGTAAACCTGCTACTAGATCTTTAGAGGCCAGTTTTGACATACTCTTGAAGTTGAGATGAGATAACCTTCTATGCCAAAGCTAGCTTATTTCTTCAGATGCTTTTGCAAGAAAACATACTGTCTTATCAGAACTGAGCTGAGCAAGGTTGACAATGTATACATTTCCTTCTTTTGTTCCTGTCAGCTTGATAGAGGATGTCTCCAGATCTCTAACTTGACACAGATTGTTCAGAAAGGTGACTTGATGGCCTTTATTGTAGAGTTGGCTGATGCTAAAAAGATTGTGCTTTAGTCCATCAACATAAGACACTTTGCTGAAGGACACCGCACCATTCCCAGCTGATCCATAGCCTCTTGTCTTGCTAGAGCTGTTATCTCCAAAGATAACCGTTGCTCCCTTATTCTCTATGTAGTTTGATAGGAGGGCTTTGTTCCCGGTCATATGCCCTAAGCAACCACTATCCAGATACTATGTTGTAATTGTGGTGCTCATTTCCTGCAGACAGATTCAACTTTCATGTTGGTACCCAG
Organism: Panax stipuleanatus; assembly: GCA_020205555.1. Taxonomy (NCBI): domain Eukaryota; kingdom Viridiplantae; phylum Streptophyta; class Magnoliopsida; order Apiales; family Araliaceae; genus Panax; species Panax stipuleanatus. The sequence continues at coordinate 17,757,748 of CM035119.1, read as the reverse complement.
ACTAGCATGGGTCCTGCAATGTTAGTACCCTTAGGAACTAAAATCTGCTTGACTTTGGGTCTCCCATGCACAGTATTATGAAAGTATAGTGCAGCTTTATGACCAAATATACCACATGCAAAGCATCTGATGTAATACATGCTGGTGTGTGTGTATGGATTCTTTCTCCATTTAGACTTGTGTGGGTACTGGTTGGTCCTCCACTTGTAGTGCTTCTTCTTTTTCCATGTAGCATTGGGATTCAAGATTTGTGCTGAGTGAACCTCAACACCACGATTCCTTCTAGGTTGATTCATGGAGTTAGTTTTACTTGACTCTACGATTCTTCTAGGTTGAGAAGTGGTAAATGAGTTACACTTCTCTTTTCTGAACCCCAGGCCAGTATGGGATCCATTATGTCTTGTGACAAGACTTGGATCAGAAAAGCAGGGTTGCACTGGTTCTTTCTTCTGTGTGGATTTCACAAATACAATGCTTCTATCTGAATTAGAAGCACTGCTACTGTTAGTATTCTTAATCTTTTCCACACATAGTTCTGGGGTAGACTCCTCAAAACCTAAATCTGTTCTATCAGTTTTATATCTTTGACTGGAGATCAGGGAGTCCATGGATGAGGAAGACCTATTCCACATAGAGATAGTCTTTTCTAGCTCCTCAATCTTAGAGGTTAGTTTTAACTCTTCTTGTGTGCTCAGTTCATTGGTCTATCTTAAGATTTTATTTTCAGCTTCAAACTGAGAGAAAGAGGCAGAACTGAGTAGAGTTGTTTCCAGTTCTTTCTGAACTTTCTCTATCTCTCTTTGAAGGTCAGAATAATCTTTGGACAGAACTCTGAACCTCCTCATATATTGATATAGATCAGATGTTATGTCATGAAGAGCAATTCTTAAGTCATCTATATCTACACCAAGAGTGTTGAAGTCAAATACCTCATCTATGTTTACCTCAGGATGGTTAGTGTATTTCTTGTTATTTGCATCCTTGGCCATCAGACATAGGTTTGCTCTTTAAGCCTCTTCATCATCTCCTAACTCAGCATTAATGTCATTATCTGAGTCACTCCACGAACTTCCAGCTACAAGACCTTTGTCTTTCTTTTAATGCTTCTTGTAGTCTCTTAACTCCTTCTTTGGATTTTTTCTTCTTTTAAGTTCTTCTTTGATGGGTTTATTGCAGTTTGCAATGAAGTGGCTAGGCTTCTTGCAGTTGTAGCATAGCTCATTGATCTGCTCCTGACTGCTAATGTTTCTGTATCTCTTAGGTCTGTCGTTTCTTCCCTTGCGCATGAACCTTCTGAGCTTTTTGGCCAGCATTACAACTTCATCAGCATCATCATTATCATCATCATCTTCCTCAGAGTTAGATTTATCTTCAGCATGAGCTTTGGAGATCTCTTCTTTTTCTTTGAGAGCAACTCCTTTATCCTTCTTTCTTCCTTCTGATAGAGTTTCTACTCGTTGAGTCGGTTCTAGCTCGTAGGTAAGAAGGTTTCCGTGGAGTTGTTGAACTGTCATCTCATGCAGATTCTTTGACTCTCTAATTACAGTGGTTTTGGCATCCCACCTGCTTGGTAAGGACCTCATGTACTTGATGACTAGATCTTTGTTTGGGTAGGTCTTTCCATAAGCACTGACAGAGTTGAGCAGCAGTGTGAATCTTTCATAAGTGGAAGTGACATTTTCTCCAGGAACATGGGCAAACATCTCATACTGTTGAGTCAGTAGATATTGCTTGTTTTCTTTGACTTCTTCTGTTCCTTCATACATGATGAGAAGTGCTTCCCAGACTTCCTTAGAAGTTTTGCAGTTGACCACATTTTCAAACAGATTGTCTTCTAAGGACTGGAACAAGATGTTCTTAGCTTTCTTGTCTAGCTGGACATCTTTCTTCTCGTTGTCAGTTCATTCAGATTTAACCTTGACCACAACTCTATTTGGATCTTCTGGAGTTGGTGCAAGCCTTGTTGGTATGTAGGGCCCATTCAGTACAGTTTTAAATAGATCATCATCTATTGAATCTATGTATGCTTGCATTCAAACTTTCCAGTTGGAAAACTTGTCTCTGTTGCATATAGGTGGCTTGCTTCCTTCACCTGTCTTGGTCTCGCTTATCAGATGTGCCATTGGATCTACTCAAGCTTGTATGCTAGTTGAGAGAACCTATTCTGATACCAATTGTTAGTTCCCAAAGGCACGTTAGTTATCTAGAAAGGGGGGGGGGTTGAATAGATATTTTAAATTTCTTTGTTTAAAATACTTTGTCTGTATTGAATATACTAACAGTAGCGGAATATATGTTTTGTTCCCCCTTAAGATATTGCAGTTATGGTTTGATAAGCAGTTATAGCAATTATAACAGATATAACAGTTGTAGCAGTTAATGAGAGACAATATGACATAGAGGTTTTAAGTGGTTCAGAGCACACAAGGCTCCTAGTCCACTCTTCTACTCTACGAGAAGGAAATCCACTAAGGATGTCTCTTACAACTGAATCACTTAGATTCCTTCAAGGCTAGCAGCCTTGGAACTTCTCTTAGTTCACTTAGAACTCTTCAAGGCCAGCAGCCTTGGTACTCTTCTCTTAGTTCACTTAGAACTCTTCAAGGCCAGCAGCCTTGGTACTCTTCTCAGTTCACTTAGAACTCTTCAAGTCCTTCTAACTTGGAACACCTTAGATTGAGAGTTGTATTCTGGTGTATGCTACTCAATTGCAATTAAGCATCAATTCTGAAGAACTGAGTAGCGAAGCAAGCTTTCCTTCTTTTAGGATCGTAGAGTGTTTTCGTTGAGTGCTGTTGAGCTTTCTGAGCTATCTTTTCTTTCTTTATATCTTGCTTGCCTAGTCTGAATGCTTGTTTGATTTCCTTATAAAAGAGTCATTCAAAATGTTTCCGTTTGAATGCCCCTGTTATAGCATTAAATGCTTCAGACGTTTCTGTGCAGCTGATGTTGACATCCTGCTTTCCTGCTACACAGCTGACTGGCCCATTGACACAATAGACTGCAATCTCACCTAACACCTGAAAAGATGTTTTCAGCAGATGGTTTAGTCCTTTCCTTAGCTTCTTCAATACGCTTCTTTGATTTGTACTAAGGATGAATATAGAATCATTGGGACCATCAATTTGTCAACGGATATAAGCCTTTATTCATTTGTTGCTCTTCCTCCCTTCATCAGAACTACGAACTTTGGTGCTGAATGGAGGAGCACTACGATTATGGTCATTGTACTATAATCGTTGTGTGTTGGCTTGCACAGGCTTGACTCAGACTTAATCATAGAGAACACTACGATTTCTCTTAAGCTCTTTGGCAGACTACTATTCCTTCTTGCTTGCTATGCAGACTCCACGTTTCCTAGAGCACAATGCGTTTCTTGACTTAGCTCGGCAAGTGCTAGGATCTTTTTCATGATTCTCAGTGTGGCTTTCAAGGAAGACTACGATTCTTCGATGCTTTCACTTAATCTTGCCTTGGCCTCTGCAAACTTGGTTTTCTTGGCAGACTACGATTTTGGACATCTTCCTTTAAGCTCCACGATTCTGCCTTGGCTTCTATATGCTGTCTTTAACAGACTACGATTCTGTCAAGACTTTAACTTTTACAGCTCAAATAGATCAACCTAACAGTTTTGATCTTTTCTTCTATACATTTATTTACATAAATGATAAACATTAAAGCTCAGATCAACCTAACATTTTTGATCTATTATCTAAGTCCTTGTGCATATGATCATTGAAGGACTTTACACTTAAGCATTTATATTTACTTTCAACATCAAATTTGAATATGCAATTCCCAACATAATGCTTTAAATATTCATTTGATATGAATCGGCATTTTTTAGTTACAAAAGCAACCTCGCATCCCTTAAATTGCTATCTAGTGGGAACGAGACGCTTTGGCCAGATGCGAACCAGGATTTACTGAATGAATCCTTGGTTCTGGAAATATTGGGATATATATCTATTTCTGTACAAATTTCAACGGTGCAGGTTTATTGGCTACTCATATGTGAGCCTAGGAATAGTGGGATTCATGATCAAACCGATCAGAATCTGATTCCCACGATGGAGAAACTCCGTTTTACGAATGTACCATGCCGATTTTTCTAAAAATTTTACATGCAAAAGACCTTAAAACGGTTATCCGGATTTAAGGTCTCAACATAGTAAAAATGTGGTTTGTCGTGTCAGAGTCCCTCCGATGGTTGTCATGCCAATGAGGAGACCGACACTTGTATATATTTTTTGGTCGAGGATGTTTTGCAGCCCGACAATCACCATTTAAATGCAGCCTTAAAGCTATAAAGATAAGATTGGAAGTATCAACAGGCTTTAATTCCTCTGTTAGCGTAAGGGTTTGATAACCAGCTTTCAAAACATCATTTCAATTCAATCAAAAGAAAAGCTTTTTCAAATCAAATTAAATACTTTTGGAAATTAAATCAAAAACTTTTTGCAAATCAAATCAAACCCTTCGTATATAGGTTCAATGATGTAAGGCACTACTTTCAATCAATCAAACATAGGCCCAATTTTCAAACAGCATTCACAAACGTATTTTAGTTTTTAAAGAGAAATATTGAAAATATGCGGTACCGTGTTTACACGGGAGTTGTGGGGTGCCTAACACCTTGCCCACACTTAACCACGCCCTCGAACTCAAACTTTGTTTTCAAAGATCAAGTTTCGACAGTGTCCAGCAATTGGGCCTCGTTCAAACAAAACTCGGTTGAGTTGGTACAAGCATTTCAAATTTACAAACTGGCGACTCTGTAAAATGTTCAAATTGTCTACCTGATACATGTTGGCCTTTTCCTAAAAAACCCTTCAAAACCCTTTTCGTAATTAAAAGAGTGAGGGTAGAGATAACTTATGAAGAGATAAAAGTTTCGGGTTGTGACCTGACCCGCGGATTTTTTTCTCGACGTCGACAGGTGGCGACTCTGCTGGGGACAGTAGAGGGCTTAGGCCGCTTTCAAATCTTTTCAAATATTTCCCTTTCAAAACTATAAATACGTGAAATTCCATGTCTTCGCATTGAATGAATGCGTGAATGCTGCGTATTTACATTGAATGAATGTGAATGAATACTTTCCTACTTTTTTAGTGCTTCACACCCATATTAGTGCTTCGCACCAACTGTCATCATATGCATACAGTGAGGGCGATGTATGTAAATGTATGTTGTGTTCCTCTCATAAGGAGGCAAAACCCGTCAGTGATAAGTAATGTCTCTGGGGATGGCTAAGTCTCTGGGGCTCATGAAAATCCACCACCCAGATTCGTTCCAGTTGAAAGATCGGATTAATTTCCCCTCTAGTAGATTGGGATGATCTGGGAACCTTCATGCCAAAAAGCCGCAAGAATAGCCTAAGATAGGTCAGCCTCTGATTAACCAAATTCGATGGGAAGTCGCTTCATGCCTTCCTCTTTCAATCTAATGTCCAGTTTTCAATATTTTATTTCCTGTCATCAAAACAACTGACCTCTGTTTTGCAGGATAAAATTAAAAAACACATCATGCATCTTATCCCTACCTACCTCAGGAAATTGACACGCCTACATTTTGGTGTAGGTAAAAAATTGGTCATGTCACTCGATCTAAGTCTAAGAAAGCACAGAGTCCATCCACGGACATAGCTCCGAGTGCTCAACTAGAATCCACCCCTGTCTCTAGGGAGGAGTTCTAAGGACTGAGAAATAAGATAGCCGAACTAGCCGATTTTCTAAGAGAACAGAGCAAGGCCCTTAAAGGGAAGGAAGCCTAAACTCTTACAGAGCCAGGAGCACCTGGTAGTAGTCAAGAGACTGAAAAGCCAGAGAGTCAGATTCCTGGACCACAAAACAAGAACACAACCAAAAAACCCCCTGAAATCACCTCCCTCGTCAAAGAACAGGAAGCCGGTGACATCATAAAGAAAGTTCAACAAATGGAGGAAACTCTCCGGTCTATCAAAAGGATTGAGGTTTTGGACAGTGTTAATTACTCCAACCTTTATATTTTCCCCGGAGCTCGTTATCTTGAGAAGTTCAGAACTCCCGATTTAGAGAAATATAATGGATTGGGAGATCCTTATACACATTTAAAAGTATTCATCGGAGAACTCGAATCCTATGCAGAGGACGAGAAACTTCGAATGCAGTTATTCCAGAAGAGTCTGACTGGAGAGGCAAGAGCCTGGTATGCTCGTCTGGACAATTCTAAGATTCACAGCTGGGAAGAGCTAGCCCATGCCTTCCTCAGTCAATACAGCTTCCAATCTTATTTGGCTCTAGACAGATACCAAATAACCAAAATCAAGAAAAAGAACACTGAATCATTCAGAGAATACGCTCAACGATGGAGATGGGTTGCAGCACAAGTTACCCCAGCTATGACTGAGTCTAAAATAGTTATGACCTTCATCAACATCCAAAAAGTGCCATATTATGAGATGGTCCTAGCAGGCATAGGAAAACCATTCTCATAAATGATCAAACACGGGGAAATGGCAGAAATGGGGCTTAAATCCGGGAAGATAAAAGATCTGACCGCCCTCGAAGCTGTTGCGAAATATATCCAGTTCAAAAATTACGGGAGTAATCCCCAGAGGGCACATAAAAAGAAAGGCGAAGAAGTGTCTTTAATATTGCATGGACAAAATCCAAGGGGCGAGTCAAACAGTATGCCCATTCAAAAGAGGAATTATACCCCTTTTCAAACTCCAGCACAACCTTCAAACCCTCCATTCCAGAAAAATATGGAGGTCATGTGTCAAAGAACTTTCACCCCTCTAGGTGATTCACTTGAGAACGTATTCAAACATCTGACAACTCAGAAGAAGATTGTTCAACTCCTTCCACCCACCAACACCGGTGGACGAAATTTTGACCCAAGCAAGAAGTGTGCTTACTACTCTGGATCTCCAGGCCACGACACACAAGAATGTTGGTCTCTCAAGCACAAAATTCAAGACTTGATTGACAACAGAGAGATTGTGGTCACAAAGCCTGAGCAACTCCATGTGCAAGACAATCCTCTACCACAGCATAAAGAGGAGAATGTCTATATGATCAGCACCACAAATGGAGAAGGATCCAAATACCTCCGTTATATGGGAGAATCAACTCCATCCAGCAATAGCACCCCAAACAGTTGGGAAATCTCCGAAAGAAGGCTCCTAATAGAGCAGGAAATAAAGTCTATCAAGGAACAAACTGAATAATTAGCAGACCTGGTTATCTACCAGCATCAGATCACTAGGAAAATGATCAAACGGGCCAATCAATCTGACATCGGTCGTCTTCCCACGCCGGAGATCATTTCCTCAAGGAGTCAATATCAGCCTCATGAGAATGAAACCTGGACTGACAAGGAGGTCGAAGAAATAAGCGTCCAAACTAGTAGAAAATTCCTATTTTAAAGGAACTTCACCAGCCTAAACCAGTCGATGGAGGAAATCCTCCAGATGTTAATCAACTAAGGAATGGTTGCAAATTTGTTACCTCCATTAAACCCTCAGGCCAGAAAATTCAAACCTGATCAAATATGTCAGTACCACTCCAATTCACCCGGCCATGATATTGAGGATTGCTGGGCGCTTCGTAACCTAATTCAAGACATGATTGAATATGGTGACCTGATAAGAGGAAATTAAATTCTCGACCTCCCAGATGAAGAAACTCTCTGGATCCCAACTGTATGGAATTAGGAGACAGTGGCTGTGGTATCTTGTGACAATGAGCTAACCATCACACCCTTAGTACTGCCAGGGAAAGGGGTCCGAGAAAAACAAAATCCTATGAAAGTGGCCGCACCCGAGCCTTTGATATTGCCCTTCAGACCTCAGTATCTAATTATTAGTCTGAAGAAGGTCCCATGGAACTATGGAAACGATGAAAGTTCCGCCTCAAACAACATTATCGTTGTACCAAAGGATAATCCCTTATACCTGCCTCTGCGGGTGATCAAACCAGTCATCAAAGCCAAAGCAAAGGTGGATGATGAGAAAATTGAAGAGTTCCTCAACAAAATGGGACACAATGAAATTAAGGTGGTGCAAGACCTGAAGGACCTACCCAAGCAAATGTCTATCCTAGACTTGGTCTTATCCTCAATAGATTATTGTAATATTCTAGTAAAAGTACTAGAAGAAGCCCATCTGCCACATACCGTAGATGCCGAGAAATTTCATCGCGTGGTGGAACACATTTTCAACAACAATGTGATTTCTTTCACTGATGATGGTATCCCTGCAGAAGGAATGGGCCATCATAAGTCCCTGCATATAGCTGTGATGTCTTCTGGGTATGTGATCGGAGGAGTGCTCATTGACGAAGGATCATCCCTCAACATCTGTCCCTACGATACCATGGAAAGAATGAAGATCAACCCGAATCGGATCAAAAACAGTCATGTTATCATCCGAGCTTTCGATGGATCGCGACGCCAAGCTATGGGAGAAATAGAACTTCCTCTGGAAATTGGCTCACACACTTTCTACGTATCCTTTCAGGTGCTCAATATTGCCACTGGATAAAACTTGTTGCTGGGCAGGCCTTGGATCCACATGGCAGGGGCAGTGCCATCCACCCTCCATCAACATCTCAAATACATCATCAACGATAACCTAATCACGATCAATGCCGAACTAGAATACCCTGTCTGCACACAGGGAGAAATGCCAGTGATTATCCTGGATATAGGGATTGAACCTGCAAGTTTTCAAGCTCTGGAGGTTTGTGATACACAGTATCTACCTATTGGGGCACCAACCCTGAAACCTAAAGTCTACACCAAAGTAATGAAAGTGGGCCAAGAAATGGTATCTTTGGGTTTCCAACCTGGAGAAGGGTTAGGAAAAAATTAGTAGTGTATCAAGAGCCTGATACAAATCCCGAGTCAAACTGGGAAAGCAGGATTGGGATATTCATCCCGGGAAAATCACCGGAACCCGCATAAGCATCCCAAGGCTCATGCTTCCACTATATTGCTGCCAAACCTCACTAATACCGGATGGGTAAAACCAATGAGGAAAATCCCAGCTGTGGTATCAACTATGCTATTCCCTCCAATCATACCTGTTAGTGAAAGAAAAGCCCTCAAGCCTGAGGCAGATAGCGAAAAGGGAAAAAAAATATCCTGTATGAAGGACGAGACCCATTTGCTAACATGCGGGTCATTATAAACTACGAGGGTATGAATGATGAGATCCCAGACAGTGAAGACGAGGATCAGATTCAAATTCCTCGCATCAAGAAGGAAAAAAGGGGTAGTTCAAAGAAAAACCTCGGCACTATTATAAGGGATATCTCAGTCATCATCTAAGAAGAGAGAGATAATCACAATCCCTCATCCTCCCGATTCATGAAGATCTGACCTTGGATAACTGGAGCAGTGTCCCTTACCTCAGTTGAAAAGGGTAAAGGGGCAGAGAGAGTCAATCTACCCTTTAATCATACTTTCATTTACTGCTTACTTTTGATTGCATAGCTATAGCACCGACTTTGTCATGCTTTGCAGAATGCTATGTATATTTAAGCAGCTGTATATATCTAAGATGAAAGCTTTTTTGTTTTCAGGACTCAAGCATTGGATGTGTTCGTCTCTACTGATGAGATGCCAACCTGTCAAAGTGACTACGACTTTGATGTAGAACTGAACTTCGACTTGATGGATATTGATCAAAAGGAGGAAGATGACTATGAGGTGCCCGAGGAGATCTGTAACGATTGAGATTTTTATATTTAATTTTAAATATTTATTGAGTTAAATAAATATTTAATTTAATTTATTTATTGAGTTAAATAAATAAATTATGTGATTTATGGAAGTGATTTAATTAAGTGTACATGTTAATTAAATGAATGTGTAATATTTAATTTAATAGATGTATATTAATTTTATATTATAGATCTAATTTAATTGAGAGAATTAAATTAGATGAGATATGTGATGAAGTGTTACATGAATTATAATTAGCGAGTAATTATAATTATGTGGCAATTTTATGTGATTTATTGATGTTAGATTTTAATTGATTAAATTAGATGATTAATATTTAATTAATTAAAATATGACATTTAAAATAGGTGTTTAATGATTTGTTAAAATAAAAAAAGGGATTTTAAATGATTTTAATCAAACAAGGCCCTTGTATTTGTTTTAAACCTATTTCTACCAAAAAGGGCCCTAACTATCAAAAAGCTATTTTTAAATAAACTGTTACCAAACAATACCTTAGCATTAATAATCTGTTTTTGAAAATAACCTTGTTTTGCCAAACAAGGCATTGTGGCTTTTTAAATTTGTAACTGACATTATACTTAATATAATTGTCAATTATATTATATATAATTAATCCTATATCTATTACTACGTATTATATTATACGTTAGATTAGTTTACGCTAAGTTAGTCTAAGAACTAAGAAAGAAAGGAGGAACACAGAGGAGAGAAAGAGAGAAGAAGAAGAGGAAGAAGAAAGGGAGAACTCGTGAGAATCGAAGCAATTGGCATTATTTTCTTCTTAAAACATAAGTTAAAGGGTATGTCTTAATTCCCTTTTTATTTTAATGTTTTCTATGTTATCCTTGAGTATTAATTCTCTGTGTATGATTTTAGCATGAGAGTTGTATAAATTTGGTGTACATATATATATAGTGTGCTTATAATGGGTTATATATGAATTATATTCCATAAGAAGGATTGTCAGAAAATAAAATTTTGTCAGAATAAGTTTTAATTGAAAACTGTGTTCACATGGAATTTATATGTTTTGATGATAAAGTAAAATTGATGAATTAGAATATGCTAACATGCTTATTGGGAAATTGTTTGATGATTACATGTAATTACGTGTATAATGTATGTATATAAAGTGGAATTGATGGAAAAAATTTCTTACAGTGGATTATTTTGGAAAAATATGAGTTTTCATGAAAATGGCCAAATTGGATTTTTAAAACTTGTGATTATCATTATTTAGATTGTTGTTATATTGTAGAAACATGTTATGTTATATATTATTGCATGTGTATGGAGTTATAGTGGCTACGTTACTGTAATTCTCCGTTTGTTGGCTTGTATGGGTTGTTCGGTAAAGCAGAGAGCCGTGACTGTCTGCGTCTGGCCGAGTTACTGCGCAGCTGCGCCGGCAGCAAGGCCAGGAGCAGCGCAGCTACGCCACTAGCCTGTCCCAGATTCAACCCCTACGCAGCTGCGCCGGTGTTAAGGCAGCAGGCTGCGCCATGCACAGTGCTTGGGCAGTGAGTTTAGTTTATTTGTGCAGATTATTTTTGAGCCTTAGTTTAATTATTCATTTATAGTGGACATATATTTAAATGATATAACATGTTGTTATATAATTGTGATAAATTCATATTTGAGAAAAAGGAAGTTTTGAAAACCTAATATAGTATATAAATTATAAACTATAATTGTTTTATTGTAAATGAGTTACTTAATTATAATTTGATTAATTATAATTAAGAGTAAGTGTTTAATTTAAAGTATAATATTGTGAAATTGTAATGTATAGAAATTGATTATTTTAATCAATTAGATGTTAATTTAAATTATAATTTAAGTAATTATAATTTAGTAAATGCATGTTTAATTGTGGATTTTAAATTGTGTAATTATAATGAATGTTTAATTACTGATTATAATTGATAAATACATGATTAAATTGTGTAATGATAAATGCATGATATAGTTTAATTGATTATAAATTATAAATTATTTATAATTTAAAAGATAATTATAATTTAAGTAATTATAATTTGATTAAGTGTTTAAATTATAATTATTTAATTATAATTTAACTAAATACATAATTAATTTAATTATATGACTACGGATGTGATGTAATTTACTATGTGATAGTTGATTATTATTATTTATTTAATTAGAGTGAGTTAACCATGAAGGTTAACCACTTATGTAAATTAGTTATGTGTTAACTGATTTTTTATTATTATAATTGAATGTATATAGGAAGTGTTTAAGTACGTGGTTGAGTTAAGTAGCTTGCGCTTAAGGCAAGTCTTCTAAGCCTAAACTTGTTAATTATATACAAATTCTTGAATTCATATATTCATTGTTGATAATGTCCTTTCCATTTCTGTATTGGATAATTGTTTATTTAATTGAAATGATCTTAACTTATTGTTCAAGTAAGATCTAGTTATTATTTTAAATGCTTTAAGTTGATTCTAAAGAATATGTTAGTTCATAATTCTTTTAATTACGAATTATTGATAGTCGATTCAACTAATCCTTAGTTGATGAACGTGAAATCTAAATTACCCTTGTAAGCTTATCCAAACCAAACTTTCTTTGGTGCGGACTTGAATTTAAATTGCTGAGTTGAACAACCCTATGTACTAGGGGAGGTTACTACGCATAGCGTTAAGGTGTTTGTGCACAATACATGGTATAAATGGCTGATCTCCCTAAGTACGAGTTAAGGTCCATAGTCTTATTGACTGTTAAAGGTTTAAATAGAAATATTTATAACCTAGGACAAGAGTTCAAAGGTCTTATGACACTCAGATAAATTCTATTTTTGAATTGTAATTGCGATGAAAGAATTATTAGTCAATTCTTTATTGTTGAAGCGAATCATATTATTCAGATTCTTTGAAAGATATCCTTTCATGTATATATTATTGTTAAACTCTAGTGAGCTGTGGTTTGCTCACTCTTGCATTAAATAACAATTTCAGTTAAGGTTGATAACGCTGATGCTCCGTCTACAAGTAAGGGCAAGGGAAAGCAAAGCAAGTGAAGACTTGTTTTTATTTAACTGAGAATGTTTGTACTAAGACTTGACTGTTATGTTTTTATTTCTGCACTTATTATATTCATGTCAGGGTTAGAGTAACCCGGGATTATTTTAAAAAGGTTGTAACCCTTGTTGTAAGGGAGATTTATTTATTTTAATTTAAATTGTAGGTTATTTTGCATTATTCACTGGGTAGATGTATGTTATATTAGAAAGTGAACACCAAATCATGTGGAAACGAAGTACCCGAATTTGGGGGTATCACAGGTTGGTATCAAAGCTATAGGTTATGAAACCTTAGGTGGGGAAAAACCTTAGGTAGTAGCCTTATGGTAAGATCGAAAAGATAGATGTGATAGGTAAAAGATAATAAACTACCTTATGTGCTATGTGTTTACATTATAGTATTCAAAGAGTGACAACTCTATATCACGTAATAATGAACTTTAAAATTCTTTTGTCAGGATGTCGAACGTTGGAGAACCTAGTCAGGCTAGAGAGGATGTACCTCAGGTGCCTAGAGAGGAGGACCCCCGTGACATACATGTTGTCTGGGAGCAGCTAGTTAGGAGAGAGCCATCTCCAGTGATCACTGTAGCTGGTCGGGAGCTTGAGCTGACACCTATTCCAGAAGATGAGAACGAGGACGAGTCTGAAGTGGAGGAAGAGGAGGAAGAGGATCCCGAAGAGGAATTCCCACCTCACTCTACTAGTGCTGAGATGTACGAGGCAGTCTACGATAGCAATGTGGAGCTTCATGGACGAGTATGAGATCTCGAAGAAACCATCCAGCAGCGGGACGAGACGATCGAAGAAATGGCAAGTGACCTAGGAGATGCACAGTGGAACCTAATACATATGGAGGTTGATAGAGATGTTGCTCGATTTAAATTGGCAAAGCTAAAGCAAGACATCTAGGAGGAGTCAAGGAAGTGTGCCATAGATGAAGAGTCAAGCTTGAGGGCTAATCAACGAGCCGATCGAGATGAAGGTGAAGCTGAAGCCAAGAGAGCCAAGCTAAGGGAAACAGAGTATGCTTTTCATACAGCGATAGAGAGAGCTCAGGACCGTATGTTCTACTACCCAACTCAGTTCCATAGTTTACAGTGGTATGTGGTGGACCGAAGAACGACGTTTTGGGTAATGGAAGATGAATGCAGAGAGGCTGTGCGACGTATTAATATTCCTAGGCAGTAGCAGTAGTATCAGCAGTAGCAGTAGTAGAGTTTTGTTTATGTATTGCTTTTTGTAACAAGTAATGTAAATCTCATAATTTGAGATAAGAAGGGGATGACTTAATAATGTGATCCTGTAACTTTTTCAGTTCAGGAAGGATGATGTAAATGGCAGAAATGCTATCTGTTTGATGTTTTTTAAACTACGAGTAATTAATAAAAGAAGTTTATTTGATGTGCTATGTGTTCTATGTGAATTGAGCCATTTAAACGTTTAAGTATGAACTTGAATACTTAATAGTTGAATAAAGGGTCTAATAATAATATTTGCTTAACAGAAAATGCCTCCTAGAAGAAGATCAACGCGTCAAAACCCCGAGGGTTCGACGAACAACAACAATAATGATGGGACGAATCCCAACTCGGTTCAGCAGTTGGTGAACTTGTTGACCGGAGCTCTTGCGAATCAGTCGCAGGTACAGGGTACAACGTTCAATGAATTCAAGGATGTAGGACTGCCTGAATTCAAAGGATCGACCAACCCTATTGAGGCTCAGACATGGGTTATTGAAATGGAGAAGGTATTTGACGTAGCCCGAGTAGGTGAAGACTAGAAGACAGCATTCGCGGCTTTCATATTGAAGTCGGATGCTAGCTTTTGGTGGCAGGCTAACAAGACCCGAGAGGGAGAGGGAGTCATCACGTGGGAACGTTTCAAGGAAATGTTCTACAAAATGTACTTCCCAGTGAGTTCCCAGGACCAGATGGAGGTCCGGTTCCTAGAACTTAAGCAGGGAGGGATGACGGTGTTCGAGTATGCCACCAAGTTTAACGAGTTGGCCAGGTTCGCTACATACCAGGTCAGCACTGACGCTAGGAAAGTGAGAAAGTTTGAACGGGGACTGAAGCCCTGGCTCTACAGTAAGGTTTCCATGTTCCAGCTGAATACCTTTGCAGTGGTGCTGGAGAAAGCCATACTTGCTGAGGGAGGAAGCGAAGCGGTGATGAAGTTCAACCAAGATAGGAAGAAGAAGAATGATGTAGAAACCAAAACTGGGGGATAGCAGCGCTGTGAACCAGAAGAGGAAATGGATTGACAACACCTCTGCTGGGAGTCAACAAGGAAGCCAGCAGAAGAGGAAGTTCGAAGCATGTGCTACATGCGATAAGAATCACACTGGCGTGTGCATGAAGGGGAAGCGGGTGTGCTTCAACTATGGTCAGGAAGGCTATATCGCGCCTAATTGCCCAAACCTGAAGAAGGGAGCTTGCTTTATATGTGGATCCAAAGATCACATGGCTCGCAACTGCCTGAAGAAGCTGACGGCAGGGTCAACAGGGAGCGGAGGGAATGGAAGTGGCGTACCATTACTATTGCTGCACCATTGCAAGCTGTTCGACCCACTGCACAGACGTTCAATATGACGGTGCAGGATGCTATGCAATCAAAAGACGTGGTGTCAGGTATTATTCCAGTCAATAGTATAAATGTATATGTATTATTTGATTCGGGTGCTACTTGTTCATTCATATCTGATGATTTTTCTAAAACCCTAGACTTACCTGTAGAAGAGTTAGTTTACCCTTTGAACATAGAGATTGTGAATAGGGAGGTTATTCCTGTTAGGAGCGTTTATAGGAACCGTAGATTAGACATTAAGGGACAAGAGCTTAGAGTAGATTTGATTCTGATAAAACTTGGGGAATTCGATGTTATACTAGGTATGGATTGGTTGTTCAACCATGGGGCGGTAATCGACTATCAGAAGAAGTCGGTGAACCTTACGACTCCATCGAAGTTGGTGTTCTATGGTAGCAAATCACCTAGACAAGTGAGTTGTCTGACGGTTATGCAAGCCAAGAAACTTCTGACGCATGGCTGTGTGGGATATCTAGCCTACATAGTAGATACGCGTAAGGAAAGCCCGAAGGTGGAGGAGATATCGGTAGTTAAAGAGTTTATGGATGTTTTTCCGAGCGATTTGCCAGGACTTCCGCCAGATAGGGAGATAGAGTTTGTGATCGATCTAGCGCCGGGAAATGCTCTAATTTCCAAGGCTCCGTACAGAATGACTCCTGTCGAGATGAAGGAACTGATGGTTCAACTACAAGAATTGTTGGACAAGAAGTATATCCAACCCAGCATTTCGTCGTGGGGAGCGCCTGTTTTGTTTGTTAAGAAGAAAGATGGATATATGCGTCTTTGCATTGATTATAGGGAGTTGAATAAAGTTATGATCAAGAATAGGTATCCTTTACTTAGGATCGATGACTTGTTTGATCAACTAAAGGGTGCGAGGTACTTCTCAAAAATCAATTTGAGAAGCGGTATCATCAATTGAAGGTGAGGAAGGAAGATATACATAAAACGGCTTTTAGGACTCGATATGGTCATTACGAGTTCTTGGTGATGTCATTTGGTCTCACGAATGCCCCAGCTGCATTTATGGACTTAATGAACAGGGTGTTCAAGCCATTTCTGGACAAGTTCGTGGTAGTGTTCATAGATGACATCCTGGTTTATTCCAAGACCGAGGAGGAGCATGCTGAACACTTACGACTAACCTTAGAAGCACTGAGACAAGAGAAGCTTTACGCTAAATTCTCGAAGTGCGAATTCTGGTTGGAACGTGTCCAATTTCTTAGCCACGTGATCGACAAGGATGGTATTTCGGTAGATCCGTCGAAGGTTGAAGCTGTTATGAATTGGGAACAGCCGAAGACGCCATCTAAAGTGAGGAGTTTCTTGGGATTGGCAGGTTATTATCTTAGATTTATCCAAGACTTTTCTAGAATCGCAACTCCGTTGATGAATTTGACTCGTAAAATAGTTAAGTTTGTTTGGACGGAGAAGTGTGAGGATAGTTTTCAAGAGCTGAAGAAGAGGTTGAGTACTGCGCCTGTATTGTCTTTACCAGATAGTTCGGGGAATTTCGTAGTATATAGCGTTGCCTCACATAAAGGATTAGGCTGTGTGTTGATGCAGAGCGGCAAAGTTATTGCCTATGCGTCACATCAGCTAAAAGATTATGAGAAGGGGTATCCGACCCATGATCTAGAATTGGCGGCAGTAGTGTTTGCCCTAAAGATTTGGAGGCACTACTTATATGGAGAAAAGTGTGAAATATACACAGATCACAAGAGTCTGAAGTATATATTTACCCAGAAGGATTTGAACATGCGCCAAAGAAGATGGATGGAACTGATTAAAGACTACGATTGCGAGATAATTTACCATCCGGGTAAAGCTAACGTTGTTGCCGATGCTTTGAGCAGGAAAGGTCAGGAGTAGCTGAACGTGTTAACTGATCAGGATCAGTTGATAGAACAGATGACTAGATTGAAGTTGGAGGTGAAGCTTTCGAAGGAATCGGATGAGATGTTGTTTCAAGTAACTACTGGTTCTACTCTATTAGACAAAGTGAAAGAAACACAACTGCACAATGAAGAATGCAAGAAGATTTGGAGGAGGATAACCGATGGTGAAGAGTTCAAGTTCAAGATCGATAACAAAGGTCTGTTACGATTTGAAGGTAGAATCTGGGTACCGCCAGTAACTGAGGTCAAAGAGGAGATTCTGAGCGAAGCTCATAGTTCTAGATATTCTATTCACCTTGGGAGTACGAAGATGTACCAGAATCTTAGGCATCATTTCTGGTGGCCGAATATGAAGAGGGACATTGCTGAATCGTTACGAAATGCTTGACGTGCTAGAAAGTTAAAGCAGAACACCAGAGACCAAGTGGTTTGCTGCAACCGTTAGAAATTCTAGAGTGGAAGTGGGAGCACATCACGATGGATTTTGTGGTAGGTCTTCCAGCAACTCAGAAGGGATTTGATGCGATATGGGTTATAGTGGATCGAATGGCGAAGTCAGCCCACTTTCTGCCTATCAGGGTTAAGTACAACCTGGATAAGCTAGCGAAGCTATACGTGAAGGAAATTATTTCTCGACACGGTGTTCCGGTGTCGATTGTGTCCGACAGAGATTCGCGTTTCACGTCTAACTTCTGGAAGCGATTGCAAGAATGTCTGGGAACACAATTGCGAATGAGTACAACGTATCATCCTCAGACTGATGGACTGAGCGAGAGAACGATTAAGACACTTGAGGATATGCTGAGAGCTTGTGTGATGGACTTCAAAGGAAGCTGGGAGGATCATCTACCGTTGGTGGAGTTTGCCTACAACAATAGTCATCATGCGAGTATAGGCATGCCACCTTACGAAGCATTATACGACAGAAAATGCAGAACTCCTTTATGCTGGGATGAAGTCGGCGAACGATAATTGTTGGGTCCAGAATTGGTACAACAAACCTCCGAAATTGTGAAGCTGATCAGAACGAGATTAGTTGCTGCTCAAGACAGACAGAAGAAGTATGCCGATCTTCATCGACAAATCCGAGAATTCTTACCAGGAAGTTTCGTGTTCCTGAAAGTATCTCCCTGGAAGGGGAAGATTCGATTTGGTAAGAAGGAAAAGCTGAGTCCCAGATTTATTGGACCTTTCGAGGTACTACGAAAGGTGGGCGAGGTTGCTTATGAGATTGCATTACCTCCGGAGCTCGAGAATATACATAATGTCTTTCATATTTCAGTGTTAAGACCTTACAAGCACAATTATAAACATGTAATAGAATATGAACCTTTGCTATTTGATAAAGACTTAACATATGAAGAAGTGCATGTTCAAATAGTTGATAGAAAGGAACAAGTACTTAAGAATAAAGTGATACCTTTTGTTAAGGTAATCTGGAGGAACCACAGTGCTGAAGAAGCCACGTGAGAACTCGAAGATGTTACGATGAAATCTTATCCGCATTTATTTGATTAGTTTTGGATAAACCCTTATATACTGATTCTGGGGACAAAATCTTTTTAAGGGGGGAAGAATGTAATAGACGAGAATTTTTTTTATGTGTGATTCTGGGGATAGAATCCTTTTAAGGAGGGAAGATTGTAACGATTGAGATTTTTATATTTAATTTTAAATATTTATTGAGTTAAATAAATATTTTATGTGATTTATTTATTGAGTTAAATAAATAAATTATGTGATTTATGGAAGTGATTTAATTAAGTGTACATATTAATTAAATGAATGTGTAATATTTAATTTAATTGATGTATATTAATTTTATATTATAGTTCTAATTTAATTGAGAGAATTAAATTAGATGAGATATGTGATGAAGTGTTACATGAATTATAATTAGCGAGTAATTAAATTATGTGACAATTTTATGTGATTTGTTGATGTTAGATTTTAATTGATTAAATTAGGTGATTAATATTTAATTAATTAAAATGTGACATTTAAAAAAGGTGTTTAATGATTTGTTAAAATAAAAGAAAAAAGATTTTAAATGATTTTAATCAAACAAGGCCCTTGTATTTGTTTTAAACCTATTTCTACCAAACAGGGCCCTAACTATCAAAAAGCTATTTTTAAATAAACTGTTACCAAACAATACCTTAGCATTAATAATCTGTTTTTGAAAATAACCTTGTTTTGCCAAACAAGGCATTGTGGCTTTTTAAATTTGTAACTGACATTATACTTAATATAATTGTCAGTTATATTATATATAATTAATCCTATATCTATTACTATGTATTATATTATACGTTAGATTAGTTTACGCTAAGTTAGTCTAAGAACTAAAAAAGAAAGGAGGAACACAGAGGAGAGAAAGAGAGAAGAAGAAGAGGAAGAAGAAAGGGAGAACTCGTGATAATTAAAGCAATTGGCATTGTTTTCTTCTTCAAACATAAGTTAAAGGGTATGTCTTAATTCCCTTTTTATTTTTATGTTTTCTATGTTATCCTTGAGTATGAATTCTCTGTGTATGATTTTAGCATGAGAGTTGTATAAATTTGGTGTACATATATATATATATATATATAGTGTGCTTATAATGGGTTCTATATGAATTATATTCCATAAGAAGGATTGTCAGAAAATAAAATTTTGTCAGAATAAGTTTTAATTGAAAACTGTGTTCACATGGAATTTATATGTTTTGATGATAAAGTAAAATTGATGAATTAGAATATGCTAACATGCTTATTGGGAAATTGTTTGATGATTACTTGTAATTACGTATATAATGTATGTATATAAAGTGGAATTGATGGAAAAAATTTCTTACAGTGGATTATTTTGGAAAAATATGAGTTTTCATGAAAATGGCCAAATTGGATTTTTAAAACTTGTGATTATCATTATTTAGATTGTTGTTATATTGTAGAAACATGTTATGTTATGTATTATTGCATGTGTATGGAGTTACAGTGGCTACATTACTGTAATTCTTCGTTTGTTGGCTTATATGGGTTGTTCGGTAAAGTAGAGAGCCGTTATGATGCCCCCCAGAATAGGTCCAGTCAACCCAACTCATTCTGAGTCGCCAAATACATGGTACAGAATTTAAATACAAACTTTATATCACACGGTCGTGCAAAATACGACTATACAACTGTGAGTATCAATACAAATATGTAGAAAATATTAATATTCAAATTAAGTCCTCATTACAATTATTATCACATTATTTATTAGAAATAGTGAGGACTACTACTGCTCTAACTCGGACCATCACTTTGTCCCCCGACTAGATCCTGCGACATTTGCATTTCCTGAAGAGGACAATAGATGAAAAGGGTGAGCTCAACTAGCCTACTAAAGAATATTATGACTAAGATAATGGAAAATAAATTATCGTTAGTCTTCAACAATTCAGATAAAATATTATGGACAACAAGTTTTAGATCAATATTCGCAGCGAAAATAACAGTTTATTAGAAGAGTTAAGTAGAGAATGAAGTCTACTATCTTCTATGATTTAAAAGTCCATCATCAATATTTTATTCCTGTAACATCAATCAATATACATCTCTAATCAAATATTTATCTTTGCACTACATGCCAAAGATATTCATTTGTATCACCAATGGTCATGTTCATCTCAACACCTGTCATCTTTGCACTACGGCCAAAGATATTCATTAGGTAATCATTCATCTTTGCTCTACAGACCAAAGATATTTAATTATATCACCTTTTAGGACTGAGGATGATGAAAAACAATATAAATAACGAATCCAGTGAAATAAAGGATAAGATTAAGGATTCATATTTTAATTTATTCAAGTTCAAGAATATTCCATAATAATACTTTGTGGAGCAAAATTCAAGAATGAAGCTCAAAATTTAGATCCAATCAAAGATAGTAACTATAACAGATAATTTGGACAAATAAAAGATAATTTAGTTTTTCCGTGAATAGTGTCGTATACGTGAATAGTGCCGTATACATGAATAGTAACCCCGACGGAAAAAGTAAGAATTTTATAATAAAATCCATGCCAATATTTTGGTATAATGATATTGAAAAGAATAACATCATTTACGAAAAAAAATAACATCCCTTACCTCAAAAGAATAGTATTTCTGACTGGAATATCAGATATAATACTGAAGGAAACTTGCACTGAATAGTAATACTCAAAGTATCTAAATACTCACAAAAATACGCTCGATATTATAGAGAGAGAAAACTTCTGATTCTGGTGTGATTTTTAATTCTAACCTAAGCACCCTATTTATAGGAAAAACTTAGGATGCCAAAGTAGACTAAATTAATAAAATAATATTTTTTTTTCAGCCGCCTCGTGAGTTTAGAAAATTCAGAATTTTTCCACAACAACCAAAAGTGTGGCCCACCATTTTATTTAAAAAATATTTATTTTTCGAAACTTCAATAATTCATAATAAATAGTTTTGTTAGAAAAATACAAATTCTATGTCATTCAATAGGAAATTTAATTCTCTACAACTTTGTAGAAAGAAGTTTTTCCAAATTCCAAACATAAATTATCCGAAATCCACAAACGGATGATTTCCACACCAAAATACTGATAAAAATACATCAGTACTAATTCCTTCTTTTATATCCACAAAATAAATATTTCCTTATCTTTCCACACCAAAATACTGATAAAAACACATCAGTACTAATTCCTTCTTTTATATCCACAAAATAAATATTTTCTTATCATATAAATAAATAATTAAGTATTCACAAATAATATTACAGAACTACAATATTGACAACCAGGTCGTTCCCAAGAAAGAGGGGGCCTTCCGATAAGGATTTCTCCTTACTGGCGCGCAATTAAATAACCCCTCCTAGACAGAACTTCCTTAGACATTGTCAATAATGCTATCTAATAATATTATTCAATTAATATCAATTATTGAGTTGATAATGTGAAATACTGTGCAGTGACAATTATTGAATCAATAATACAAAATATCAACGGTAGCAATTATTGAATCAATCATATAAAATAGCAACGTAGCAATTATTGAATCAATAAAATATCATGCAATTATTGAATCAATAATATAAAATATTGAATAGTAATTACTGTAACTATAATTGAGTAGTGACTTCTTACGTAAGAATCAATAATTCAAAATACTGTGCAATACCGTGTGCTACTGTGCAACACCGCATATTACTGTATTTTAACCACCGGGTATTTCAATAGTACTAACGGTAACAACTACGCCGTTATTTTATAAAAATATTATTTCTGTCGCTTTCTATATCCGACAGTTATTCCGTTGTGGGGTCCACAAATAGCTGCACCGTCGTACGAATATTCCCCGACAACAAGAATATTTCACGACCAAACGAATATTCCCCGACAACAAGTATATTTTATAACCACTTGCTCATTTTAAAATATTCGCACATTTCACTCATAACTTTTCACATTTATCAAATCAACACCTTACTATTTCAAAATAATATATAAAGAAAATTAAATCTTTATTCATAAAAGTTGGGGTCTTACAACCTCCCCTCCTTATGAAATTTCGTCCTCGAAATTGACGTACGTACCTGGTATGTTGAGAAGGTGAGGATACCTCGCTTTCATTTTTGATTCCAACTCCCAGGTCATTTCCTCAATTTCATGGTTTCTCCACAAAACTTTAACTTGAGGTATAATTTTCGAGCGTAGAACATGCTCCTTTCTATCCAAGATCTTGGCAGGTACCTCCTCGTACGTTAAATCTTCGGCTATCTCGTCTGGTTCTAACTCAATAATGCGGTTTAGATCTTTCACATATTTACGAAGCACGGATATGTGAAAAACGTTATGAACACGAGACATGCTTGGAGGTAAAGCGAGTCTATAGGCCACCTTTCCTACTTGGTCAAGGATCTCAAATGGACCAATGAATCGTGGATTGAGCTTTCCTCTCTTCCCAAACCTCATAAATCCTTTCCATGGAGCAACACGTAATAACACATGGTCCCCAACATTAAATTTCACGTCCTTTCGATGAAGATCCGCATAACTCTTTTGTCGATGTTGTGCTGTTTGTATCCGTTGCCGGATCATTTGGATCTTTTTCGTAGTCATACGTACTATCTCCGGTCTCAACAATGTTGCATCACCCACCTCATCCCAGCATACTGGAGAGCGACACTTTTTCCCATACAACGCTTCGAATGGAGCTACGCCTATACTTGGTTGATAATTGTTGTTGTAGGAGAATTCCACCAATGGTAAGTACTTATCCCAACTCCCTTTGAAGTCTAGAATATAGAGTCTCAATAGATCTTCAAGAGTTTGAATAGTCCTTTCCGATTGTCCTTCTGTTTGAGGATGATAAGTCGAACTGAATCGTAAATCCGTGCCCATAGCTTTCTGCAAACCGATCCAAAATCGTGAAGTAAATCTGGGGTCAAGATCCAAAACTATGGATACTGGCATGCCATGCAATCTCACAATCTCATTCACATACATATGAGCAAGACGTTCAAGGGAATAAGTCTCTCGTATCGGCAAGAAATGAGCAGACTTGGTTAATCTATCAACAATAACCCAAATCGCATCTATGCCTTGAGAAACCTTGGGAAGACCCGTAACGAAATCCATCGTAATGTGTTCCCACTTCCATTTTGGAATCTCAAGTGGTTGCAATGGACCCTTCGGTACTTGATGCTCCGCATTTACACGTTGACACGTTAAACATCTCGAAATAAACTCCGCGATCTCTCTTTTGATATTGCTCCACCAAAATGTATGTCGAAGATCACGATACATTTTGGTACTCCCAGGATGGATTGCAAATGGTGTGTTGTGTGCCTCCATCATGATTCTATGCTTCAAGTCAGAATCATTAGGAACACAAAGTCTGGAGTTGACTCGAAGTATTCCCTCTTCATCGATTCTTGCTTCTGGAATGACACCTTCTTGCACCTTCTTCTTCATCTTCATCAGCTCCGGATCCGTAGCTTGAGCAGCTTTAACTTTATTAACCAAAGTTGTTTCTACGCGTATACTTGACATCATCGCACTCGTTCCCGCATATGATCTTCTACTCAACGCGTCAGCTACCACGTTCGCTTTTCTTGGATGGTATTGGATGGTATGATCGTAATATTTCAACAGCTCAAGCCAACGTCGTTGTCGCATGTTGAGTTCCTTCTGAGTGAAGAAATATTTGAGGCTCTTATGATCCGTATAGATCTCCACTTTCTCTCCATACAGGTAATGACTCCAGATCTTCAACGCGAAAACGACAGCTGCCAACTCTAGATCATGAGTAGGATAATTCCTCTCATATTCTTTGAGTTATCGCGAGGCATAGGCTATGACTTTCCCATGTTGCATGAGAACACATCCTAACCCTTTGCCCGAAGCATCGCTGTAGATAACAAATCCATCCGAACCAGATGGTATTGTCAGAACAGGTGCCGAGATAAGTCTTCTCTTGAGCTCTTGGAAGCTCTTCTTGCATTCCTCTCTCCAAATGAATTTTGTATCTTTCCGAGCCAACTAAGTTAATGGAGTAGAGATTCGAGAAAATCCCTCTACGAACCTCCGATAATAACCAGCTAAGCCTAGAAAGCTTCGTACTTCGGTCACCGACTTAGGTTGCTCCCAACTTTGTATTGCTTCAATCTTCGTCGGGTCAACAAATACTCCACGTTTCGATACCACGTGCCCAAGGAATGCTACTTCCTCAAGCCAGAACTCGTATTTCTTCAGGTTGGCATATAGCTTGTTCTCACGAAGCTTTTGAAGTACCAACTTCAAGTGGTGCTCATGATCTTCACGGCTTTTAGAATAGATGAGGATGTCATCAATAAAGACAACAACGAACTGATCCAAATATTCCTTGAATACACGGTTCATCATATCCATAAAAGTAGCAGGAACATTAGTCAATCCAAAAGACATGACTAAGAACTCATAATGCCCGTACCGAGTTCTGAAGGCAGTCTTCGGAATATCCTCAGTTTAATCTTCAGCTGATGATATCCAGAACGAAGATCAATCTTTGAAAAGAATTGTGCTCCTTGCAATTGGTCGAACAAGTCATCAATACGAGGTAGCGGATACCTATTCTTGATGGTGACATGGTTCAACTCCCGATAGTCAATACAAAGTCGAATACTCCCGTCTTTCTTCTTTACAAATAAAACAGGAGCACCCCAAGGAGACGTACTAGGACGAATAAAATCGATGTCTAACAATTCCTGTAATTGGACCTTTAACTCCTGAAGTTCAATAGGAGCCATTCGATATGGGGTTTTACAAATGGGTTTTGTACCGAGTTCAAGGTCAATAAAGAATTCAACTTCACGTTCTGGGGGTAGACTGGGAAGTTCTTCGGGAAATACATCAGGAAACTCATTAACAACGGAAATATTATTCAAACCTAACGTATTCTGGTTTAGATCAGTGACATGGGCTAAGAAGGCTTGACATCCGTTTTTTAATAAACGAATAGCCTTGTGATTCGAAATGTTATTGACTGATTTTAGTGGTTTGGTGGTTTGGATTCGCACAACAGGTTGATTAGGAATATGAAAACTAACAACCTTACGAAAACAATCAATTTTGGCATGGTAAGTGATTAACGAGTCAATTCCTAAAATCACGTCAAATGCAAGTATTTTCAAAGATATAAGATCAACAGGTAGGGTAAGGGCACCAATCTGAATCAAGTAAAATTTGTAAAATGTGGATGTAATAAAGGTTTCTCCCAACGGAGTTTCAACAGATAAGTCAAAGTTTAATTTCTCAGAAGTCAAGTTCAAACGTTGAGCACAAGTAGGTGAAATAACAGAATGGGTAGAACCGGTATCCAATAAGGTATAGATTTTGCAAAAATTTATGATTAACTAACCCGTGATAAATTCATTCGGGTCCCTCGCGTTTTGGGCTGTCACGACAAACGCTCTTCCAAGAATCACCGACTTTGACTTTGACTTTGACTTATCTCGTTCTAACAACTGGGCCCTGCTCACTACATCCGAATATAGAGAAAAATTATGAGAAATGAGGTACTGACGTATTTCGGGTTTCAAACCTCTTAGAAACATCCGCGTCATACGTTCCTCATTTTTCACCAAATGAGGTGCAAACCTGGACAACTCTGCGAACTTAGCCTCTTACTGGGACACCGTCATGTTGTTTTGTTCTAGTCTGATAAACTCTACCACCTTCATATGACGAATACTTTCAGGAAAGTACTTGTCATTGAACAGTTTCTGGAACGCTTCCCAAGACATCTTGAGTGCTGCAGGATGGGTACGCTTCACAGACTCCCACCAGTAATCTGCTTCTTCTCGGAACATAAAGGTGGTAATTTGCTCCGTGCATCCCAAGACATCAAATATCTTGGTAATTTGCTTAACCCACGTCTCTGCCTTGATCGGATCCGGCTTTTCCAAAAACTCTGGTGGTCCCAGCTCTTTGAACTGCTTGGCAGTAACAATTCGCGTGTTGTTATTATCTCCACCTGTATTTTGCACACGAGTTTCCCTCGTCTGGTTTTGCATGAACTGCAAAAAACTTCTAAACATCTCATCGTTTATCGTTTGACCAGCATTATTTTCAGGATGAACATTGTCTTCTTGTTGCACGTTCTCCTGGTTAGTGATTAAAGGTGTCTCCACAGTCTCATTCACTTCATTGTTAACATTCTCAGCTGCCATTCTCAAATACTGCCATAAAACAAGGGTTAATTAAACAAATTAATATATCACATAATAACCTTATGCTCCGACTGACCAATTAAATACCACATAAGCTTAGGTAGGACACACTAGTGAAGGATTTACTTGTCTCTCCCCTCCTAGTTCTATTCCCAGATCTCCGCTAGAGATCATGGACTGAGAACTTCTCCCTGATCATGTCTGTTCATAAAGACAGGATCTCCAATGGGCATGCTCAAGCCAATGTTAGATACTCCTTGTGAGCTAAAGGATGGGCCTTGACTCCTCAGAGGGGTCTCCATGATGATTGGTTGGCGCTGCTGTTCTGATCGTCGAGGCTGATAGCGAGTTTGGCTTGAAGAAGGTTGATTTCTAGGATAGCTCCTTAAAGACTGTATAATTTGTTTCCCTTTCCTTTTCCCTTTGCCATTGCCTTTCTACCCTTCCTCTTTATTTCCCCCCTTTATGTTAGCATCCATGGTTCGAATGGTCGTGGTGTCCGGTTGTTGTTCCACGACCGTAGGTTGTTGTTCGACGAGCTTGAATCGTTGCTCGACGATCATGGGGTCACTGACAGAAGATGGTATTATAAATAAAAGTTAGTCATTTGGTTCATCAGTTAAAGAGTTTTGGGACTCTGTTACTGGAAACATGTTCAGTGGGTTAAGAACTACTTCCATCCACCTTGGCAGTCCATAAACTGATAGAAGTTTGGTAGAGGACAGTGATTAACCTTGAAAGATATAGGAATAAAGTGTACCTCATGCTCAGTCTTTGAAGATGTGTGATTCATGATCAGCTTTCGAGCAAAGTTGAGGTTGCTTGGGAATCCCTAGGCTAGTATAAAAATTGCTAGATAAGCTTTCTATGCCCAGAACATATGATCCCAAGAGTTGAGAATCAGAGCTCTATGATAGGGCATCATGGGCAGGTAAGAGAACAATTGATTGTAGTTGGCCCTCCTTTCTGCATTCCTATACTATGCAATAATCTCAACTTTTTCCTCTTCTTCTCTTTCTTTATCACTTTCTTCAGCACCTTCATAAAGGATCTCCACCATATCAATCATACCAACATCTTCCTTTTGTTCATCAGTACTCTCCATCTCTACAGCTTCAATACCTTCCATTTCTACAGCTTCAGAGACTACGATTTCTTGAGGGGCAGAGGGGGCTTCAAGAGCAGCTTCTGATTGCTCCCCCTCAGCTATAGCACTCTCTGGCTCAGGGACTTCGAGAAACTCCCCTCAACATAAGTTGTACTCTCCTCAATAGCTTCTAGCAGCTCCTCCTCAGCATGAACAATAGCTTGATCAAATACAATAGGGGTTACTGCACTATTGATGTTTGCTATCACTTCAGCAATGATCCTGGTCTCATTCAAGGACTCATTGTGAGAACCAGAAGCTTGAGACTTGGTTCTCTGTTCAGCCTGCTCAGCTGCAATCTCTCTGTGTCATTATGGTCATTGCTCACTGTTTACAAAACTCTATCATTAAAAACAGACTTTTCCCTTAGAAGACAAGCATGCACTAATCTAAACCAACAAGCAGAAATAACAAAACAATGCTATCCGGTTACATCAAAATCAACAGGCAAAGACTAACATCACGAAATGAACATATGACCGAGCCTAAGCTATCAACAATGTTCAACAATCAATACAATTTCAATATCATCATCGGCCAAATGGAACTCAAACTAACTGAAATATGGGATCATGCAATGTGAAATGTAAACTAAACAAATAAAACTAAACAAATAAACAAAAGATAAATAACTAAAACATGCAAAACTAACTAACAAGTAAGAAAATGCAAACTAAACATACAACTACTACTAAATGCAACTAATACACCCAATACACCCAAACATGAAAGAAACAATGTCCTCATTGGAAGTAAAGGGTAAGGAAACTCCCCTAAGCATCATCGTGGCCACCTGACTGTGGCTCTAGTGGTGAATCTGGTGGTGGATATGGCATGGCTACACCAAAGACTGGAAACTCGACTAGCACGCTATACTAAGCGAAGGCTTGTGCCAGTGCACAAGACAGTCCATCTGCATAGGTCTGAAAATTGAGGTGAAGAGCGTCCATCCTCAACTGTAAGTGCCTCATCTGGCGATCATGACTAGCTCTATCACCTGGAGGTGGCCCTGTTGCCTAAGATGACTGTGGTGGAGCTTCTTCTTCACGCATTGGAGCACGAGGCAAAATAAATCCACGACCTCGAGGATGAGTCTTACCACCGTCGCATTCGAAATACTTCTTGATGGTGGCATGGTCAATATCCTTCATGGGCATCTGCACTTGCTCATTCTCCCAGTCAACCCCTGCCTGCACACACAGCTGAGTCACAACTGAGGCATATGGAATCCCACCGGTGGTACCGCCTTGCATGTATCAAAGCATGGACTGATGAATCAAGTACCCCACGTCTATGTACTTACCGGTGATGATCCCGTACAAAATAATGGCCCTATCTGTAGTGACGTCATGCTAGTGGCGGGTGGGCATCAGATTGGAGCATATAAAATTGTTCCATGCTTTGGCATATCTGTTCAACGCTGTGTGTGGGAAGTTTGTCTTCGTATCCGTGCCTGGCTTGATAGCCCATTTGGCGCTTGGCACGCAGAGATCCCTCACTAACTTCTCCAAGTCAGTTTCAAACCACTCGGCTACCACCCAGTTGACTGTCTCGACAGATGGAGGAAACAAGTGGAACACCTCATTGATTGCTGTAGGAAGATAGTTCACTTGCTTTCCACGCACGTAGGAGATCCCATTCTTTGTCTCCCTCGCATTAGCATAAAATTCCCACACAATTTCCATAAGGGCAACCACTAGAGTTCTCACCACTCCAATCCAACCCCTGTCTCGAATCATACTCAACAGCTGTTCATCATCCTTGGTCGGCTTAAGGCCCCTCTCCAACACGAAGGTCTTGGGCAGCCAAACCTTCTCATAGTGCTGTTGGGCAAACAAATTGACAAACTTTGATGCATCCAGAACATCCCTGCTATTCCCTTCACCATGGTTATCGCTAGAGGATGAAGATGAAGATGATGAACTAGCTCTCTTCGGTGCTATGATTCTGCGGAAAATTTTAACCCTAGATTGACAAATTCATAACCCCAAACTCTGCCCTATGAATCCCTCTCTGTAAACCCTAACTTTGATGAAGCGGAAGATGGGTTTGTATGTGATGGTGGTTAGGGTTTATATATAACTTTCAGTTGAGATGAAGTGGAGAGTAGAATTCTGATGGAGTGGAGATAATGGCTTCGAATTAGGGCTTTGAGAAGAACGTGGAGAGAGATTGTGTAAGAATGTGTATATGAAGGTAGAAGATTGGAAGTGGTTGTGATTAGGTTATGACATTCTAAAGTAGTGGAGTAGGAGTAGGAGTTGTGTTATGTTTTGATATGAGGAGGGAGGTTCAGTCTATTTAGAATAGGAGATATAAGATTGTTGACTCTGCAGACTTTTAAAAGAAATTTTTTTCTGGGGATTGGCGTGGGCGAGCCGTGTCTTAGGTTATCTGGGGCGCGGGAGTGCCTGGCCTAGAAATACACTGCATAAAAAATTAATAGCGCGGGCACGCTGAGTTTGTCTTGGTAGATGGTGCGGTCGCGCTGCCATGGTCTTGATTCTGCTGCTTCAGCAGCACTTATCAACTCAACAGCTCTCTAGTATATGAACCATTTCTTGGACAAAAAAGTATCTAAGATTAGACATATCCTTATTCCACAAACTCAAAATTAAACTATATAAACTAAATGTATCTACTCTCAAAAATACAATATTTGAAATTTGCTATACTATATCCAAAATGTACTTAAACTCAAAGTATCCAAGAATTACACATAGGGGTGAAATTGATAAATAAGTGTAGACACTCGAAATTTTGCGTTCCTGTTACTAACCCTGCAGGCGGGCAAAAATGTCAAATAAACCCCGGCCTCAATACCGGGATGCCAACTCAACCCCGGTCTCAATATCGGGATGCCAACTCAACCCTGGTCTCAACCCGAGAAGTACAGGTCAACCCTGGTCTCAACCCGAGAGGTACAGGTCAGCCCGGTCTCAACCCGAAAGGTACAAGTCAACCCAGTCTCAACCCAGGAGATACAGGTCAGCCCCAGTTTCAACTTGGGAGGTACATGTTAGCCCCGGTCTCAACCTGGGATGTACAGGTCAGCCCCGGTCTCAATTCGGGAGGTACAGGTCAGCCCCGATCTCAACCCGAGAGGTACAGGTCAGCCCCGTCCTCAACCTGAGAGGTACAGGTCAGCCCCAGTCTCAACCTGGGTGGAACAGGTCAACCACGGTGTCAACCTGGGCGGAACAGGTTAACCCCGGTCGTAACCAGGGAGGAACAGGTCAACCCCGGTCTCAACCCGAGAGCGGTCTCAACTCGGGAGGTACAGGTTAACCCCGGTCTCAACCCGGGAGGAACATGTCAACCTCAGTCTCAACCTGGGAGGTACAGGATAACCCCGGTCTCAACCTGGGAGGAACAGGTCAGCTCCGGTCACAACCCGGAAAGGTAGGTCAAGCCCCTGTCACAGCCCGGGAGGCCAAATCGACTTCAGAGAATACCCCGAAGCATCACATCATCCCCAGAGATAACCCTGGAGAAATCAAATCAGCCTCAGAGATAACCTTGAGGACAAACAGAGTCGGCTAGATGCAAACCTCGGACACAACCCCGGGAAAACAATCAAAGATCGTGCCTGTACAGGAAACAACCCCTGGAGGGGCAAAATGGTCCTTTTACCAACTTAAATCTGATATGGTCAAAACCAAGCCGAATTGATGCCATCAGGGTCAGAAAGAAAAATAACATTGATCCCGAGTGAAAACAGCGCAAGACAGCTCAACTGATAAACTGCGGGGAACCGAAGACCCGGTTATGAATCCATCTTCTCAGACTCAAAAAAAGATTAGTCCCATGTCATTGCGACGCACTCGGCGAGGGCTTTTAGGAATTGTATAGCACGCCTCAAACGAACGCTTCGATCAAAAGTTAGAAAGTTTTGAATCTGACCTCGCGTTGCTCGGAGTACATGTACTTCATGGCGACAGGACCCACCACCCCGGGCCTTGCCACATGGCACCGCAGGTAGACCCGCGGCTGTCGCGGGTAGGCCCGTTTCCATCGGGTCTATAAATATAAGTGCACCCCCAAGCCAAAATGAATTGAATAAAAGCTATGAAACTCTGCCCATTTCATTTCTTAGCCCGACTTCCAGTACTCCAAACCCAGATTTTATCACTCTAACATGTAAGTATACTCATATACTACCATATATCAAAAGTTAACCTGTGGAAACGGACGTTTGAAGTCTACAATTTTGCAAAAAGCCCGTGTAGCAGTCCATTGTGAGTATTTTTACGATCAGGAAGTTCATACTACTTCATTGCGCATTTATACACTTGCACGTTAAGTTTTGTTTTCTGATTATGCCAGGAACTTAGTTTCGTGGCCGTTTTTGCTTACATTTTTTGTACATTTTAGTACATAAATACGTTTTCTGGTCTTTGCACAGCCCGGATTGACGATCCGCAACTTTTAATAACTTTTATATGTATATGTATATGTATGTATATTTTGAATTTTTTGGATTGGTTATGGACTCGTGTCCATTTTGGCTTTAGTATGTAGATATTTAACTATATATATACTAACTTTTCAATTCTGTCAAGCCCGGATGTCAAATCCATGACAGTTTACTACTTTTATATATATAACTATATATATATAAATCTTCCTGACTTATTTGGGCCTGGATTTCTACTTCATGGCCTTTTTATTGCTTTAATATATATATATACTAACTGTATATATTAACATTTACATTTCACTTTAGCCTGGATCATTCTGTGTCCTTTTTACCGCTTTTACAAATATATATATATATATATATATATATATATATATATATATTTACATTTCTGTCCGAGCATAGGATTGCAAATCCGTCGCCCTTTACAGCTTTTATATATATTTACATTCCGTCGAGCCTGAATTAATTCGTGGCTCATTTACAGCTTATATATATTTCAATTCTGTTAAGCCTGGATTATTTCGTGGCTTTTTCCAGTTATATATATATATATATATATATATATATATTTTCATTCCAGTCTGGGCATAGGATTTGAAATCCGTCGCCCTTTACAGTTTTTTATATATATATTTCCATTCTGTCCAGCCTGGATTATTCTGTGGCTCCTTACAACTTTTATGAATATATATATATATATATATATATATATATATATATATATATACATTCTAGTACGGGCCTACGAGTGAAAATCCATCGCCATTTACAGTTTTCATATATATATATATATATATATAACTATATATATTCTTTATTCATTGTAATTAAATTACTGCTTTAAATATTCATTTGATATGAATCGGCGCTGATATTCATTTGGGCGAGTTAAATTTCTTTAAATCTAGCCCTTTCTAACTTTCAAACTGTTCAAAATAGGTCCAACCGGAACCGGGAAGCTAGAATGGCTAAGATTTCTTCAAATCTGGCTTTCTTTCTAGTTTTGTGCATTATTAAAGCAACCTTGCGACCCTTAGATCGCTATCTATTGGGAACGAGAAACTTTGGCTACTCGCATGCCAAGATTTGACTAATGAATCCTTGGTCTTTGCGACGTTTGGATGTAAATATCCATTTTCTGTAAATATATGTAATGTGCAGGTTTACTCAGCTTCCCTTTGTGAACCTAGGAATCGTGGGTTTCATGATCAAACTGATCAGAATCTGATTCCCAAGATGGACAAACTCCACATCACAAATGTACCCTGCCAGTTTTTCTGTAAAATGTACATCCGAAAGACCTTAAAACGGTTATCTGGGTTTAAGGTCTCAACATAGTGAAATAATGGTTTGTCGTGCTAGAGTCACTCCGATGGCTATCATACCCAGGAGAAGACCGACACTTGTACATATTTTGTGGTCGAGGATGCTTCGCAGCCCGGCAATCACCATTCAAATTGAGCCAAAAAATTGAAAAGATAAAATGAAAGTATCAACAGGCTTCTATTTCTATGAGAGCATAAGGGTTTGAAAATCGACATTCAAAACATCATTTTAAATATCTTGTCTAAGAAAGGACTTTTGCAAATCAAATCAAACCTTTCATATGGTTCAACGAAGCTAAGCACTACTTTCAATCACTCAAGCGTAGTCCTAATTTCTTCCAGCATTCACACACAAATTGCAAATAAAAAGGGAAATATTGAAAAAATGCGGTACCGTATTTTTACAGAAGTCGTGGGGTGCCTAACACCTTCCCCACACTTAACCATGCCCCCGAACTTAGAACTTCAGTTTCAAAGATTCAATTTTGACAGTGTCCAGCAATTGGGCCT
Source organism: Panax stipuleanatus (assembly GCA_020205555.1). Classification (NCBI taxonomy): domain Eukaryota; kingdom Viridiplantae; phylum Streptophyta; class Magnoliopsida; order Apiales; family Araliaceae; genus Panax; species Panax stipuleanatus. The sequence continues at coordinate 17,723,366 of CM035119.1, read as the reverse complement.
GCTTTCAAATAAAACTCGATTGAGTTGGTACAACCATTTTCAAATCTACCAATTGGCGACTCTATAAAATGTTCAAATCGTCGACATGATACATGTTGGCCTTTTCCTAATAACCCTTAGCCTTTTCAAACAGACAAGAAAATAAGGGTAAAAACAAAACTTAGAAAAAGAGAAAGATTCAGATCCAACTCGACCCATATTTTTTCCCAACGTCGACAGGTGGCAACTCTGCTGGGGACAGTAGAAGGCTTAGGCCGCGTTCAAATATTTTCAAATTTTTTATATCTGCGTGTGTGTAAACTGCTGTGTCTTTACATTGTATGGATGTGAATGAATGCTTTACCGCTTTATATTAGTGCTTCACATAATGTCATCATTTCATATGGTGAGACGCGATGTATGTTGTGTGATTCCTCCACTAGGAGGCAAACCTGTCAGTGTTTGAGTAATGGACTCAATGCGAGGCTCATGAAACGCACCACTCAAATCCTCTACAATTGAAAGATCAGGTTAATTTCCCCTCTAATAGATTGCGATGATCTGGGGACCTTCATGCCGAAAAGCCGTGAGAGTAGCCTAAGATAGGTCAGCCTCTGATTAACCAAACCCGAAGGGAAGCTTCTTCATGCCTTCCTCTTTCAATTCAATGTCAAGTTTTTATTTCCAATGTAAATATTATAATGTGCAGTCCATATCTTGTAAATCCTGTCATGCTATCCTGTCATTAAAACAACTGATCTCTGTTTTGTAGGATAAGATTAAAAAACCTGGTAAATAAACACATTACATGACATGCATCCGACCAACACTTACATCAAGAAATTAACACACCTACGTTTGCTGTAGGTAAAAATTGGTCCTGTTACCAGATCAAAATCTAAGAAAGCACTAAGTCCATCTTCAGACATAGCTTCTAGTGCTCAACCAGAATCCACCCCCGTCTCTAGGAAAGAGTTTGAAGGATTAAACAACCAGATAGCCGAATTGGCTATTTTCTTGAGAGAACAAAGTAAAGCTCTTAAAGGGAAACAAGCACAGGGTCATACAAAACGAGGTACACCCGGTGGCAGTCACAAAACTGGAAAGAAATACCCTCAAATTCCTGAACCACAAAACCAAGAGCCAACCAATAAAACCCCTGAAGTTACCATTCTTAACAAAGAGCAGGAAGCTGGTGATATTCTAAAGAAAGTCCAACAGATGAAAGAAACCATCCGGTCCATCAAAGGGACTGGGGCATTTGGGAGTGTCAATTATTTAGACTTATGTATTTTCCCCGGGGCTCGTTACCCTAAAAAATTTCAAGTCCCTGATTTTGAGAAATACGATGGATTGGGAGACCCATACACCCATTTGAAGGTATTCATTGGAGAGCTCGGATCCTATGCAGAGGACGAGAAACTTCGAATGCAGTTATTCTAGAAGAGTTCGACCGAAGAGGCTAGATCCTGGTATGCTCATCTGGACAACTCCAAGATTCACAGCTGGGAAGAGTTGGCACATGCCTTCCTCAATCAATACAGTTTTCAGTCTCAAATGGCTCCAGACAGATACCAGATCACCAAAATCAAAAAACAAAATGCTGAGTCATTCAGAGAGTATGCCCAAAGATGGAGACGGGTGGCAGCATAAGTTACCCCACCTATGACTGAGTCTGAAATAGTCATGACCTTCATCGACATCCAAGAAGCTCTATATTACGAAAGGGTCCTAGCAGGCATAGGAAAACCATTCTTAGAGATGAACAAACACGGAGAAATGGCTGAAATGGGGCTGAAATCTGGGAAGATAAAAGATCTTACCGCCTTGGAAGCCGTTGCCGAGCATATCCAATCTGGGAGTTACGGGAGTAATCCCCGGAGGGTACACAAGAAGAAAGATGAAGAAGTATCCTTAGTATTACAAGGACAGAATTAGAGGAGCAAGTCGAGAAGTATGCCCATTTAAAGGAGGAACTATTCCCCTTTCCAAGCTCCAGTCCAACCTTATAATCCTCCTTTTCAGAAAAATTTGGAGGCCCAACGTCGGAGAACGTTCACCCCTTTAGGAGATTCACTCGAGAATGTGCTAAAAATGTTGACGGCACAAAAGAAGATTGTTCAACTCCTTCCACCAACCAGTATCGGGGGAAGGAATTTCAACCCAAGTAAAAAGTGTGCATACCATTCCGGATCTCCGGGCCATGATACACAAGACTGTTGGTCTCTCAAGCATAAAATCCAAGACTTAATAGACAACGGAGAGATTGTGGTAACCAAATCGGAGCAACCCCATGCGTAGGATAATCCCCTCCCTCAACACAAAGAGGAAAATGTCAATATAATTAGCACGAGGAGTGGAGAGGGATCTAAATACCTCCGATACGTCAGAGAATCAACTCAATCTAGCAATAATAGCCTAGACAGCTGGGAGTTATCAGAAAGGCGGTTCCTGATAGAACAGGAGATTAAATCTATCAAGGAACAGGTTGGACAGCTGGCGAATCTGGTCGTATATCAGCATCAAGTAATCAGGCAGCTGATATGCCAGTCCAACCAGTCTGAAGCAAGTCCGTCTACATCAAAAATTAACCCCATCGCTATGAGGGATCACTACCGATTTCATGAACATGAACCCTGGCTTGACAAGGTGGCTAAGGAAGAAAAGTTCTAAGCAAATAGGGAATTTGCATTCAAGAGGAATTTCACTAATCTGAACTAGCCGATGAAGGAAATCCTCTAGATTTTGATCAATGAGGGGATGGTTATAGATTTGTTACCCCCGATAAACCCTTGATCCAGGAAATTCAAACCTGATAGGATCTGTCAGTATCATTCTAATCCACCCGGTCATGATATCGAGGATTACTGCGGACTTCGTCACCTGATTCAAAATCTTATTGAAAGAGGTGAGATGATAAGAGGGAATCAAGATTATGACCTTCCTGATGAGGAAACAGTCTTTATTCCCATGACATGGAATCAAGGAACAGTGGTTATTATTTCCTGTGAGAAGGAGCTAGCTGGAACACTCTTAGTACTGCCCTGGAAAAGGGTTCAAGAAGCACAGAATCCTGTAAAGGTAGTTGCGCCCGAACCTTTAATACTACCTATCAGACCGCAGTATCCTGTCATCAGTTTGAAAAGGGTCCCATGGAACTATGGGAATGATCAAGGTTCCACCTCAAACAACATTGCCATTGTATCCAAGGAGAATCCATTGTACCTGCCTCAGCGGGTGATCAATGCAGTCATCAAAACTAAAGGGAAAGTGGTTGAAGAGAAAATCGAAGAGTTCCTAAGCAAAATGGGGCATAGCAAGACTAAGGTGGTGCAAAGCCTAAAAGATGCACCCAAGCATATGTCCATCATAGATATGGTCTTCTCATCGGTGGATCATCGCAATATTCTGGTGAAAGTACTGGAAGAAGCCCATCTTCCAAGGACAATGGATGCCGAGAAATTCCATCATCTGATAGAACACATCTTCAACAGCAATGTGATATCTTTCACTGACGAGTATATACCCGCGAAAGGGACGGGCCATCGCAAGTTACTGCACATAACAGTGATGTCATCAAGGTATGTGTTTGGAGGTGTGCTTATACATGGAGGATCGTCCCTAAACATCTGTCCCTATGATACCTTGGAGAGAATGAAGATCAACCCAAACCAGATCAAGACCAGTCATGTGGTCATCCGAGTTTTTGATAGGTCTCGCAGAGAAGCTATGGGAAAGATTGAACTTCCACTTGAGATTGGTCCCCACACTTTTTATGTATCCGTCCAGGTACTCAACATCATCACCGGATACAACTAATTGTTGGGAAGGCCGTGGATCCACGTGGCAGGAGCAGTTCCATCCACCCTCCATCAGCAGCTCAAATACATTATCAATGGCAACCTAATCACGGTGAATGTTGAACCTGATTATCTTGTCTGCATACAAGGAGACATGCCAGTGATCAGCCTGGATGTAGGTATTTAACCTGCAAGTTTTCAAGCATTGGAGGTGAGCAATACTCAGTACCTACCTGTCGGGGTACCAGCTCTGAAACCAAAGGTTTCTCCCGAAGTGATGATAGTGGGCTAGGAGATGGTATCTTTGGGTTTTTTCCATGAAAAAGGGTTAGGAAAGAATCAACAAGGTCTCAAGAGTTCGGTGCATATCCCAAGCCAGTTAGGGAAAGCCGGATTGGGCTATTTATCAGGGTAAAACCACCGGAACCCACATAAGCATCCAAAGGCTAATTCTTCCAAAATTTTGCTGCCAAATCTCACTGATGCTGGATTCGTGAAGCCAATGAAAAAGATTCTCGCTGTTGTGTCAGCCATGTTGTTTCCTCCAATCATACCGGTAAGTGAGAGAAAAGCCTTAAAGCCTGATGGAGAAAGCAAAAGGGAAAAGAAAAGTTCATGTACGAAGGACGAGACCCATTTGCTAATATGCGTGTTCTCATACACTATAAAGGTATGAATGATGATATCCCCGACAGTGATGAGGAGGATCAAATCCGACTTCCTCACGTCAAGAAGGAAAAGGGAGGCAGTTCAAAGAAGAATCCCGGCTCTGATCTAAAGTATGTCTTAGTCATCATCAGAGATGAGGCAAACAACCACAAATCTTGTATCCTCCCTATTCATAAGGTTCTGACCATGGACAACTGGATCAACATCCCTTGACTCATCCATAAAGGGTAAAAGGGCAGAGTATCCATTTGCCTTGTAATATGGTTTCATTTACTGCTTGTTTTATTGCACAGCTATAGCAGTAACTTTTGTCATGCTCAACAAAATGCTTTGTATGTTTAAATAGTTTCATATATTAAAGTGAAAGCATTTTGTTTTCAGGACTCCAGGATTAGATTTATGTGTCACTGCTGATGAGATGCCAACCTGTCACAATGACTATAACTTTGATGTTGAACTGGACTTCGACTTGATGGAAATTGATCAATAGGAGATAGATGACTATGAGGTGCCCGAGAAAATCAAAGAATGGGTCGAAGATAAACCCAAACCAAATCTTGATCTGACCACCACTGTCAATATCGGAACCTCAGAAAACCTCAAAGAAATCCAGATAGGCTTAGACCTCACCCCAGACCAAAAAGCTGACCTGATTAAAATTTTAACACAGTTCCAAGATATGTTTGTATAGTCGCATGAAGACATGATTGGCTTGTCTACTGACATTGTCATCCATCGACTCTCCATCAAAGATGGATTCAAGCCACTCAAGTAAAAACTCAGGCGATTGAAGCCTGAATAGAGTCTGAAAGTCAAAGAAGAGATTGTCAAACAATTCAAAGTCGGTATCATCATGGTGTCAACAAACTCGGAGTGGCTGTCAAACATAGTTCCTGTGCCTAAGCCCGGAGGGAAGGTACGAGTATGCGTGGATTACTAGGATTTGAACAAAGCTTGTCTCAAAGATAATTTCTCGGTGCCTTTCATCTACTCCTGATAGATAATATGGCGTAGTATGGCATGTATTCTTTGGTGGATTGCTTTGCTGGTTACCATCAAATCATGGTCGCTGAGAACGACAGGGAGAAGGCAGCTTTCATCACTCCCTGGGAAACCTTCTATTACAGACGATTGTCCTTCGGCCTTATCAACGTCGGTGCAACGTATCATCGAGCCATAATGGCCCTATTTCATGACATGATGCATAAGGAGAAAGAGGTTTATGTGGATGACATCATCGTCAAATCCTGGAAGGAGGACGATCACATCGACCATCTCAGAAAGCTATTCAACAAGTTGCATAAGTACAACCTCAAGCTGAATCCAGCCAAATGTGCTTTTGGCGTCAGATCGAGTAAGTTGTTGGGATTCCTAGTAAGCAATAGAGGCATTGAGCTAGATCTTGCCAAGATTAAAGCCATCATGGAGATGCCCGTACCACGAACAGAGAAGGAGATACGCAAGTTTTTGGGAAGAATTAATTTCATAAGTCGGTTCATTTCCCAGCTCACAACAACTTGTGAACCCATCTTCAAGCTACTAAGGACGAATTCCTTCACGAAATGGAATGAGGATTGCCAAAAAGCCTTCCTTGTCATTAAGAAGCAGCTGATCAAAGCGCCGGTATTGGTACTCCCGAGGGATGGAGTTCCCCTATTTATGTACCTGTCTGTCAATGACAAAGCCATGGGCTGCATGCTGGGACAGAAAGATGATAGTATCAAGGAGAGAGCTATCTACTACATCAGCAAAAGATTCAGCAGTGGTGAACAGAAATACACCTTGATCAAAAAGACATGTTGTGCATTAGCATGGGTTGCCATGAGATTACAACATTATCTTCATGGGCACACAACCATTCTCATATCCCACATGGATCCACTAAAGTACGTATTCAACAAGCCAATGTTGAATTATCGATTGTCTAAATGGAAATTGATCCTGCAACAGTTCGACAGTATCTACGTGACTCAGAAGTCCATCAAAAGTCAGGGCATTGCAGATCAACTAGCTGAAGCACCATCAGAATGGTTTGAACCTCTAGAAACTTATTTTTCGGATGATGGGATCATGACAATTCGATAAATTCGACAAGAGAATATAGTCCAACTATGGAGAATGTATTTCGATGGAGCGGTGAACATGGAAGGTGCCGGAGCTGGGTCAGTCCTCATCTCTGGTACAGGAGAGCAGTATCCTGTGGCTACCAAGTTGCAGTTTGACAACACCAACAACACAGCTGAGTATAAAGGCCGCATAACGGGGTTAAAATTAGCCCAATCTATGGGTCTAAAACATCTATTAGTCTTCGGAGATTCTGAGTTAGTTACCAAACAAACCATTTGGGCATATCACACCAAAGAACTGCATTTGCTGCCCTATCACCGGCAGGTCATCAACATATTTATGGATTTTGAAGAGATAACCTTCATCCATATCCCTCGAGGTAAGAACAACTTTGTAGATGCATTGGTAACTTTGGCTTCTCTTATCAACGTCTCGAGTAGGAGGGGAGTTCTCGACATTAAATTCACAAATCGAAAGGTCCCGATATACGGGAATTACATCAGAGAAGTATCAGTTGAAATACCTCCTATCAATCAGCCTTGGTATCAAGGCATCAAGGAATATCTCTGAGATGGATCTACACCCGCTGGGGCAAGACAAGCTGAATGAAAGCGGATTCACAAGATGACTATGAAGTTCTATCTGATCGGAGATGCACTTTACAAAAGGGATGCTGGAGTAAGCCTTTTAAGATGCCTCGATAAAGAGCAAGCCTAGAGATTAATAGATGAAGTCAACGGTGGAGTCTGTGGTCCACATATGAGCGGTTATTTGTTGGTCAAGAAGATATTAAGAATAGGGCATTACTGGATCTCTCTCAAAGCTGACTATGATGATCACGTCAGAAGATGCTATCAATTACAAGTCCATGGAAATGCCATTCACGTTCCTCCAAATGAGCTGCACAATATGAGTTCACCATGGCCTTTCTCGATGTGGGGAATGGATGTGATCGGTCCAGTAGAACCCAAAGCCAGTAACGGTCATCGTTTCATCTTCACTATGATCGATTATTTCACCAAGTGGGTTGAAGCGGCATCTTTTCCCAAAGTTACCAAAGAGGTCATCATTGGTTTTATCAGAAATAATGTTGTCTGTAGATATGGACAACCGGAGGTGATCGTCTCAAACAATGCCAAGAACTTAAACAATCAGATGATGAGAGACTTATGTAGCAAGTTTCATATCAAGCATCTTAATTATGTCATCTGCCGACCCAGATGAATGGTGCTGTCGAAGCGGCCAATAAGAACATCAAGAAGATCATGAAAAAAATGTCCGCCAATGACAAAGGATGGCCTGACCTATTGCCACTAACTCTTTCAGCATTTAGGACGTCAATGCGTACCTCTACTGGGCTACCCCTATTCATTGGTCTATGGCATGGAAGCAGTCCTTCCCATAGAAGTAGAGATAGAGACCTTGCGAGTGTTGATAGATGCTCAGATGGAAGAAGATCAGTGGTTGCAAGAGCGGTACCACCAACTATCCCTTATAGATGAAAAGAGGGATGCAGCCATTTTCCACAAACAGTTATATCAGCAAAGGATTGCTCGATCATACAACAAAAAAGTTTGAATCCGACAATTCAAAGAAAATGACCTAGTTCTAAAGAAAGTCTTGGCTAATCAAGATGAAACTAAAGGAAAGTTTGCCCCAAATTGGAAAGGCCCTTTCATTGTCAAAGAGGTGTTGACAGGAGGAGCTATCAGATTGCACGAAATGGACGGGAGTGAATTTTCCCAACTCATCAACTCAGACACCATAAAAAGGTACTATGTCTGATGCACATGCCAGCCATTATCCTGGTCCTACGAATAAATCAAATCAGTTTTAGTTTTCACTAGGAAATTAAACTACGAATGACCTAATCTTCCTCAGCCCAGAAATATGTAGGCAGCCATTCACGGTGCGGTCAAACCAAATAAAGGTTCAAAAACCTATCAAACCAAACTCAAAAGAGACACTTCTCAAACCTCTCACACAAAACTTGAACTACGAATGACCTGATCTCCCTCAACCCGGGAGTACGTAGGCAGCCATTCATGATGCGGTTTGACCTTCAAAGAAAAACAAAAAAAACTAATAAAAACTAGTCCCAAGACACCGAAACCTTATAGAACCCAAATACTATCAAGCTTTCCTGGTCAACAGGGCACATTTGAGATATTTTCTGACATCTCACCGTCCATCCATCAAGGAGAAGCTCGCGATACATCAACAACAACAAGTCATGAAAGAAGTGGTAATCACTCAACAATAACAATACATATCCAACAGGGAAATGAATCAAAATATATTTCTCTGATATATAATACTATTTGATGTGTCCTGTACATGACAAAAATGGCTGATCTAGTATTTGTAGGAAAAATAAAGCTAGTCTATGGACCCAATGACAGACGGGACAACAATGCCAACATGGCGTCTCTCTCTGAAGATGGAGGAGCAGCTGCAAGTGAAATACCCTCAACCTCAATATGAGCCAGAACATCCACAGCCATCTGCATAGTGGCACTGTGATCGTCGATGAAAGCACTCATCTCTCCAACCAGACTGTCTGTGTTGATGTGTTGTCATCAATATATACATCTCGGGTGGCTATGGCCTCGTCCCTCTTCACAAAAGCAGCATCCCTAGAAATCAAAACCTCAGCAATCTCCTCAAATGCTGCAACTCTGACAGATCAGATCTCATCTCTCTCCTTAAAAGGCACATCTCGGGTTGAGCGAGCCTTGTCTATCTCAACCAATGCTACATCCCGAGTGACCTGAGCCTCGTCTCTAGCAGCGAAGGTTGTGTCTCTTCCAGAAAGGGCTGTCAACATCAATGCCCTAGCCTGATCTCACTCGAAGGTCATCCGAGCTAGTGCATCAGGAACAGCTGGATCAGTCCCGACCGGAATAATAGGAGGGTCACTAACTAAAGCCGCTGTCAAGCTGGTAAACAACTCATCCTCTGCGGGAGAATCAGGATCCTCCATAGGCTCCTCTTCATCTAAATATATACTCGGAGCTGACAAGATAGTTGAAGCTGCTGCTATATCAGCCCCCAACCACACTGAATACTCTAGAGAGCGATCCGGATGTCTAGTAGAGAAATCAGCCCTCTCCCTATGAGTCCAACACTCATAGATCCTGATCAAGTTGGCTGATGATAGAGATGAAGCTAATATCTACTGATCAATAGCCCCCTAGAACTGGTATAGGCTCTGGTACTGATTGAACTGACCCATAATTGCCAACGAATGGTAAGTGGTCACCCATCTCAATCCCGCTAGGGGTAGATAGTCCATGCCGACTGCATGAGTGATGAAGCTATAAGGGGAAACAAGTCCTGAACATGGCAAAATCAAAAAGAGGTGCTCAATATCTGACAAAAAAGCCGACCATGTCGCTGCATTGGAACACTCTGCTGGCTAGAAGGAGTAGGACATGGCTATCTTATAGGTAAAGCAGTACCCATGATGTCTAAAGGTGCCAATCGGATGCAAATGTGTCATAAGCCATACATACAGCAGGACGGAGCTACCTTTAAAAAACCCCTCTGGATGGCTGCAATAGGTAGTCGACCTCAAAGTCTCGGCCAGTATCAGCGACAAAATAGTACTACCCTGTCTAAGGGCACAGACCACGACCATTAAGCCAATATCTAAATGGTCCAAGTATAGTGGAATGTATACGTAGGTCGTGACCCACATCAACAAAACATCTACCCGGGCCAACTGCCATTCCTCTGCCGAAATCAAAAAATCCTTAGTGTGTCGCTCATAGCTATCTAGCCTACCAAAGCGATTAATCAAAGAGTCAAAAAGATATCACATGTCCTGAAATGATCTTGTCAGTGACTACTCTATGTCGCAGACTCGACGTACGCATGAGTGGTCTCCGCATATCGCTAATAGCTGTGCAAGCTCAAGGCAGGTCCAGTGCTAAACTTGTAAGCCACTCATACTCCTCCAAGGTCAGAGTTAACTCATGCTGCCCAAAGAAAAAAACCTGCCGATCAGGTATCCAGTAGGATAGAATGCCATCTATAAATTCGTATGGAATCTGGAAATCAAAAAGGGCCAAAGAATGCCCCAGCATCCAATCTACTGTCCCTCTGGCTGGGAAGGGCAGACTATGGTAGCACGACCTCAATGACGATGCTTCCAAGGATGGTGGTGAATGCTCAATGTGGCTGACCGTCGATGACGACATCTATATCACCGTATCACAAGGCCATCCAGGGGTCAAATCTAAGCTCACTTATCTAAGGGCATATCCATGACATAATATATGCATAATGATAATGATAAAACATGATGCATTAGATAGGAAATATTATGCATATCTAAAATAAATTATCTACTGCAAACATCATCTCTATCTAATAATACAATCCAAAATAAAAAGTACAAAGAGATGGGGCACAACCGCCCAACTACTAACAGAGGCCTATCAAAACAGGGCAAAGCCGCCCAATAGCTGAACAAGGGCCTATTAAAAGATATAGCGACGGAAGCTATCAAAAGAGATCCAGAATATCTTCATCCAAGCTATCAACCTGCTCCATCTCCTCCCGAGTCACAAAGTCTCGGCCAGTGGGAATGTCCGGTCTATATAAGGGAGGATCAGCACCGGCAAAACTGCTGGAAAATGACCCTGTGGAAGGGCCCGCTCCAGAGCCAGAAGGACCGAAAGAAGCTACCTCTGATGGATCTTGACCAAGATGCCTGATAAACAAATGTGCCCTCTCCAACTGCTGGGTCAATCTTCTGATCTGGTCTAAATGAGTCGGATCTCGCAGGCAAGCTATCTAGTATGTTATCATCATAGACCCCGGCACCATATCTGCCATAAACTAGGTAGCACGAGTCTGAGCCCCAATAGTGCGAGGACTGCACCAACTATGAAATACCTCCGGCTATAAGGACCCTTTGATAGGGTGAAGCCATCTACGCCCTCCATCAAAATGTTTGTGAGTGGCTGAGCTAGTGGCCAATGATGCCAAGTAGGAGGAACAAAGGGAATGCCGATCTCCCCTGTGATGCTCTGAATAGCACGCTCTCTTAAATAGAGCTCCCAACCTCCCTCTGCCAAAAATGGGACTTTGCGGGTGGATAATGTAAACTCCCGGCTAGTGGGAAAATCGCCCTCAAACCAGACTGTCAAAAAGTTTAAGGTATATGGGACCCACGAGATCGATCCGGCCGTCAATAGCTCGAGCTGCAGGCGGGACTGGGTCAATCCCTCAGCTACAAGGACCTTCGTCAAAGTGGAGTGGTGTCAGCGCCATCCCCGAGGATAGGTCTCCAGGCCTAAAGTAGTGGCAGGATGTAGGCAACGAAGCCTCTCATATGCCCAAAACTGGCCATATAAATATAAAAAGTCCTCAGTAATCAAGACTGACAAATATAATTGAAGAAAACAAAAAGGTACAAGAAAGATGTACTCACCAGTAGGAATGGGTAAAAGCCTAACCAAGCCTCCATCACACCTTCCGAGCGCATGCGCATCCCTCAGAGGAAATAGGCAAAAGGTATAGTTACCCCAATCAAAATCACTGAGGTGATACACACGTCGACTGGCACTGACCACGGCAAAGGACACCGTCGAATAGTTGTCTGTAAGGAAACAACCCCTGATGATCACCAAAAATAGTCACCTCAGGATGCAATCTCTAACCCTCTGATCATTAAGAAGGGGCTCGGTCAAAGCCCCACTCTGGGCATCTACGCTAAAGGGACCAGAACGGACTGTCCGACCCTTGATAGCAGTCGCAGGAACTCCCAAGAGGGAACAAAAGGCAGTAGGTGAAATGTCTGCCATAGCAGGCACTGTCTCACCTCCAAACTCTGTCCCAGTGATGAACCTCCAGTCCATAGGCGTCATCATCACCTCGCAATCCAATAAATAGAGAGACTGAGTCTGGTGGAACCAGCGCTCAGATAAAGCCCTCAAATAACCCCATGGGCAACGGTGGGGAGGGATAGAAAAGAATGCCTGAAACCCCCAGGTATCTACAATGGCCCTATAATCTGGATGCAGAGTGTGGTACAGAGAATTCACATTAAACCAGTTCCCTCTAGGCTGCGTAAAGCCGGGAACCTGCATCGAAAAGACAACCCATATCAAACCTGTGCCCTGAAATGGCAAAAGAAAAAAAGAAAGAAAATCCAAAAGGGAAACTTTAATCACCTTATTGGAATGAAGAAATCTCGATGGATGACGCCTCAAATCTCCCAGCAGCTCCTGAAGTGGCACCACGATGCCTGGGAGCACCGCACGTGGAGCCTGAGCTGGGGCAGGATCAATAAATAGAGCCTCCTCATCGTCCATGTCAACCAGCAGATCAACCAAGATAGGACGAATAACTGACTCAGCCAATCTACGAGAAGGTCGGGTTGGCCGTGGCTGAGGAACATCAAAGACTCTCCTCCGTCTAACTCCTGGGATGACCCTGCTAGCACTGCCGGGTATGTGGCTCCATAACCTGGACAAAGTCTCCAAATCACCTCAGAAAGGGTGAGGTAAGCCTAAAACATGTGGCTTATTAATTTAAATCATTAATTTATGCATTTTTAAGTCCTAAAACATACATGGGTCAACCAAAATCCCTAGTGTAGTCAAAATTGCATGTTTATTAAATGCTTAGGCTTTTGAAAAAAATTTCGCCAGAGTCTCCTTTGTAAAATGGATTGTCCGCATGCACATAGGCATGTCTAGGTGGCCATTCAGTAGCACACCTACCCAAAAACAGAAACAGTTCATATTTATGAAAAAAATCAAAATAAACTTCACATGGCAACTCAATTATCATGCACATTTTTAGTTGAAAATCCAAGCTCACTAGGCCTCAAAAAGGATGAGTAAACTGATCAAAAAGAGAAAATATTGACTGTCTCAGAAGTCAAATTTTCTTACATCAAAACGTGGATCACAGTAAAATGTGCCTACTTATGAAGTCGGAAAATTTTTATCAAGTCATATAAGCATACATTTTTTATACATAGCGTTCAAAAAAACCCTACGTGGTTTACACAATTCTACCGGTTAAAACTAGAAAAGAAAATATGTAAACGTTACCTGAGATGTGCAAAACGTGTGTGCGCTGACGAAATCTAAAAAAAGCTGCCCGAACCCCGTAGATCTGAAAAAGAAAATTGGATTTATATCAAAACTTAAAACTGAAAATGAATCTGACAGCCCGCTGCTGCCCATTTTAAATTCATAAGAGGAAGTGGGCCCACCTGCGGCTGCCACACCTCTACCTATGGCTCCTCGAGGTGGGCCCCACCAACTCCTTCCCGGTCTAATTTTAGTGGAAATAGAGTTTACAGGAGCTGAAAAGTTAAATCTAGGAAAAAAACTGCTACACAATTAAGCTGATTGTCCTGAAATCTTGCGTATGAGCAGCAGATTCCTGACAGAAAGAGGAACTTTGTGTAAGCCATTGGCTATCATCCCGAAGCGATATCCGGGGATCAATGATGAGAACTACTAAAAAATGGCAAAAAACTACTGAAAACTGTCGCTGCTAGAGCATCGGAAAGGTCCGACGGTATAAAGGGTAGGTTCTGACTGTGTCGAGGCATCCAGACTGATCCAAGGGTGTGTTTTGTCAGAAAGAGTACCCCCAAGTCAGCGAGGGTCAGATTGCCTGATACTATCAGCCGTTTGCGCAACCCCGTCGAAGCATCGAGAACGAACCGGTGACATTCAACCGTTGAAGGCTAGTTCAGCGAGGGTTAGATTGCATGCACTATCAGCCATTAGCGCAACCCCAACGAAGCATCTAGAACGGACCGGTAACATTCAGCCGTTGAAGGCTACTTAAGTGAAGGTCGGATTGCCTGACACTATCAGCTTTTGGCACAACCCCAGCGAAGCATTGGGAATAGTCCGATGACATCAACTGTTGAAGGCTACTTCAGCGAGGGTCAGATTGCCTGACACTATCAGTCATTGGCACAACCCTAGCAAAGCATCAGGAATGAACCGGTGACATTCAGCCGTTGAAGGTTACATCAGCGAGGATCAGATTGCCTGACACTATCAGTCGTTGGCACAACCCCAATAAAGCATCGGGAATGAACCGATGCCATTTAGCCATTGAAGGATACTTCAGTGAAGGTCAGATTGCCTGACATTATCAGCCGTTGGAACGACCCTAACGAAGCATCAAAAATGGTCCGGTGGCATTAGCCGTTGAAGGGTACTTCAGCGAAGGTCAGATTGCCTGATAGTATAACCGTTGGCAAAAACTCCGACGAAGCATCGGGAATGAGCCGATGGTGAAAATAGTATATCAGTTTATCCCCACAGTGGACAGATGATGGAATCTGTTATATAAATCTCTAGGAGGAACATTGGAAAAGATTCGGTGGTGATCGAAACTCTGCAAGCTACCGTTCGAGTAGGAATAGAGTCAAGATCAGTCGACTTGTGTAGGTTACCAGTCGGGCAGGCATCCACCGGAGCATCGACATCGATCAAACAGCAATCCAAACCGTTGGCAACAACTCCACGTAACATCAGAATAGGTTCGACGATGTGAACCGATGAGAGCTACCGTCACGATAGGTATCGGTAATCTACAATGAGGTAACTCCTCATAACAGAATATCCCTAGCGGAGAAGAAAGTTAGAAATTCTATCTGAAGGCGAAGAGTGTTGATGACAACCCCAACGTCGAGTTTAGAGATGTCCAACGGCATCAAGCCATGGGAAGATCTTCACCAAAGGCTATCCTGAATGACGTCATCCCAAGCAGAAAGGGACAAGAACAGTCAGTGATAGCCTACCAGTGATATCCTATGAAAGATAGCCTAACACCAAGGGTTATCACAGATAACGTTATCCCCAACAGAAAATGACGTAATCAACCAGTGATAATTACTCCCTCGAAGGTATCTAATATTTATAACATATCATGCCATGTATTGCATTACATTTGCATCTATCATATTTCCAGTGTCTAACAATCTTTATCTTGTTCATTCCACTACATTACATAAACATGATAAAAAGGGGCATCTATAGACACTCAAAATTTTGTGTTCCTGTTACTAACCTGCAGAAGGGCAAAAATGTTAACTCAACCCCTGTCTCAATACCGAGATGCCAACTCAACCCCGATCTCAATATCAGGATGTCAACTCAACCCCCGTCTCAACCTAGGAAGTACAGGTTAACCTCGGTCACAACCCGAGAAGTACAAGTCAGCCTTGGTCTCAACTTGGGAGGTACAGGTCAAACCCGATCTCAACCCGGGAGGTACAGGTCAACCCCAGTCTCAACCCGAGAGGTACAGGTCAGCCTCAATCTCAACCTGGGAGGTACAGGTCAGCCTCGGTCTCAACCGGGAAGGTACAGGTCATCCCCGGTCTCAACCCGGGAGGTACAGGTCAGCCTCGGTCTCAACTTGGGAAATACATGTTAACCCCGATCTCAACTCTGGAGGAATATATTAACCCCAGTCTCAACCTAAAAGATACAGGTTAACCCCGGTCACAACCCGGGAGGAACAGGTCAGCCCCGTTCTCAACCCGTGAGGTACAGGTCAGCCCCGGTCTCAACCCGGGAGGTACAGGTTAACCTCGGTCTCAACCCGAGAGGAACAGGTCAACCCCGATTTTAACTAAGGAGATACAGGTAGTCTCAACCCGGAAGGAATAGGTCAACTCCGGTCACAACCCATAAGGTCAGGTCAAGCCCCAGTCACAACCCGGGAGGCCAAATCGACTTTGGAGACAACCCCAAAGCATCACATCATCCCCAGAGACAACCCTGGAGAAATCAAGTAAGCCTTAGAGACAACCCTGAGGACAAACAGAGTCGGCTGGATGCAAACCTCGGACACAACCCCGGGAAAATAATTGAAGACCGTGCCAATACAGGAAACAACCCCTAGAGGGGAAAAATGGTCCTTTTTACCAACTTGAAGTTGATTTGGTCAAAACCAAGCCGAATTGATGCCATCAGGGTTAGAAAGAACCATAACATTGATCCCGAATGGAAACAGCGCAAGACAGCACAACGGACAAACTACGAGGAAATGAAGACGAGATTATGAACCCGTCTTCTTGGACTCGAAAAATGTTTAGTCCCATGTCATTGCAATGCGCTCGGCGAGGGCTTTCTGAAATGGTATAACACACCTCAAACGGACGCTCCGATCAAAAGTTAGAAAGTTTTGAATTTAACCTTTCGTTGCTCGAAGTGCATGTACTTCGAGGCCACGGGACCCACCACCCGAGCCCTACCATGTGGCGCCGCAGGTAGACCCGCGACTACCACGGGTAGACGCGAGGCTGCCACAGGGAGACCCGCAGCTGCCACGAGTAGACCCACTTCCATCGGGTCTATAAATATAAGTGCACCCCCAAGCCAAAATGAATTGAAAAAACGCTTTGAAAACTCTGCCCATTTCGTTTCTTAGCCCGACTTCCAGTACTCCAAACCTAGATTTTATCACTGTAACACGTATGTATACTCATATACTATCACATATCAAAAATAAACAGGTGGAAACGTACGTTTGAAGCCTACAATTTGGCAAAAAGCCCGTGTAGCAGTCCATTATGAGTATTTTTATGATCAGGAAGTTCATACTGAAAGTAGTATGCATACAAGCCAATCATGTATGATGATAAAGCATATACTTTGGAGACAATCTTATTTGTTTATTAATAAAAGTATTATTTTATTAAAGGCATTTAATTATCTACATGATGCTGTTTTTATAATATGTAAATAACTCATAGTTTTAAGCAATACTTTAAGAATCATGATGTTGATCATGCTAATAAGATCTAAATTCTTAGAAAGCCTAAAACTAAAATAGTTCTCAATCGTGGGATTACTAAAAAGGGGATTAGTAAATTCGGATAGATTGGTACAGATGTTGCTTGCTCATTGGACGAGGATGATTGATCTCATGATCATTTGTGTTGAGACACTAAAGCAAGTATATAGGTGCTTATTGGAGAATAAGTTCACTGAACGCGACTCGCTATGGAATACCTAATGGAGTTTTACTTACCTGTCAATAGAAATTCCTAATGTGATAGTAGTACAAGTAATCCTTGGACTTGTGATCATCATAGTATCTTGTATATAATGAATTATACTTTGACTTATTCCTTAAAAACCTTAGGATATATCAAAGGGTATGCTTGGGTATAATGAGTTACATATAGAGATAATGAATTATCAATAAAGAATCTACCACTTCTAATAAAAAAAGAGATATGTCATATGTGATTCGTTAAATGACAACCTAGTAGTCATTGGCCAAGGCAGAATGAAATTAGAAAGGAGTTTCTAATTTGCATTATTTGGAGTTGTGCATTTTCTAATCGAAATACATATAATTAAATAAAATAAGACTTGACAGTAATTCCATGTCTTATATTTAATTGAGATATTATATGGTGGAAGGATTGAATTGTACGGTAACTATTTACTCACAGGTTCTTTTATGATTAATGTTAAAATTTATATTATCTAGAAAGTTATTAATTGCTAGGGAGGCTTATCCCTATTGTAGAATAAATATTATTTATTTAAATAGATTATTAGTTTAATTTATTTATTTAAATAAGATTAGAATTGTTCTAATTGATTTATCCACAACCGGTTTAATATGGAGAATCTAATGGGTCACACCATAAAAAGGAAGAATAATTATTTAAGAAGGTAATGACATAATCGCAATAATACATTAATTGTAATTAATTTATTCTATGGTGATAGAATAAATTAAATTACTTAATATTTATTATTTAATATTTTAAAAATATTAAATATAAATTAATAAGAGGAGTCTTATTAATATTATTATAATTATAATTATTTTAATTTCTAAAGAAGTTTAGGAATTAATTTAATATTAGTACTTTCACATATTCCTAATAAGATTAGGAAAAATTAATTAAATAAGTTTAATTAATTAAACTCCAATATGATTGGGAAGCCTTTTTAATTAAAGGAGTTTAATTAATTAAATAAAAATCTATTTCTATATAAGAGGAGTCTTATGTAAGATACCAGTTGATGAAATTCTAATTGTTGGAGAATACTCTTTTTTTATAGAGGATAAAAAACTAGGGTTTAACCAACCACTCTTCTTCTTGATAATTCCTTTTCCTTGGTGGATCACCCCTAGAGGCCAAACACTTGGGTGGCTAACATTGATCAAATGAAGGAATTTAACCCGGAAATTCAAGGAGATCACGAAGCACAAGGAGTTGAACTCGTACCTGTGGAAGCTTCGTTCTACAAGGGTATGATTCCATAACTTCTTATTTATCATTTTAAATTAATAATTTGCATAAAGAATGATCCGGGTAATAGTTTTGTAGAAATTTTTTAAACTCTGAAATACCATGCTTTCGCTAATTTTTTACAATTTGGTTGCGTCACGATTTCGTACAAACCCAATAGTGGCATCAGAGCCAAACCTTTATACAATTATTAATTATTTTGATTTCTTATACATATGATTATGTATTTAGAATAATTTATTGGGCATATTTAATTGTATAAATTTATTTTTTATGAAAAAAAAAATTCACGAAACTGAACCATAATTTGTTAGTATGGTCACGTTACTTGAAAGGTTTTGAAAAGAAAGGTACCCAGGATGGTTACTTCAATTATTATATATATATATATATATATATATATATATATATATATATATATATATATATATTATAGAAAGTGGGTAACCTGATTATTTTTTTTAAAATAAGGGACAATTACTATATATATATACTGTTATATATATATATATATATATATATGTATATATATATATATATATTATATTCTTAATAATTTTATAATTAAAATAAAGAGTTTATTTTAGTCTTGAAATTGGATTTCATGCAATTTAAAATTGCCCATTACATGGTACTCATATATATGGAATGATTTTAATTCATGAGATGAATATTTATTTATTATTGTATATGGTGATATGTATGATAATAAATGGGATTAATTATGAGACTATTAACCAATGTGATTGGATTTTATTTTAGTTGAATGCTTGAATGAATGGGTTTTTATTAAATGGGGTCTGCGTACCTCGTCTTCTCTTATTTTTTCTTGATGTGAAATTCTATCTCCCTCCTATGTAATTCCTTTTGACTATTGATCAAGGTTTCTATTTAATTTAAATATTTTAATGTAATAGAAATAGTTATAAATATTTTGAAAAAATTGGAGACCAAAGTGCAAGGGGCGCGTGAATACCCGTTTGTATGGAGCCTGGGTTTAAATGTAATAGTTACGTTTAAATGTAAATTCTTGCAATCTTAGGTTTGACCTTTTGGTTCACTTGGTGGCTCTAGTGAACCAAACTAGAATAAAAGTCCATAATCAATCCGGGTAGAATATAGTATTCTATATGTGCAGGCTAAGTATTATATATATTATTTTTTATGTAGACATATTTTGCATGTTTAATAAAATGACGCGTATTTTATATAAAGTGTGCATGCGCGCTAAGCAAGATGAGACAAATAATAACAAACCCCTCAAAGAAATTATATTAAGTCTAAAGCGTTCAGAGATATTTGAAACATCGAACGTCGCCTTCTAGCATGATAAATTAATAGAGTATTAAATATTTAATATGAGTTTGTTGTGCTATCCACAAGGCGGGTATTAAGTAATAAAGATATTAATTTAATCACATTTGATGCTTATAAAGTTAATTAAACAATATTGTTTTGTTGTACACACACAAGGATAATTTTTTTTTTTGAATATATGGAGTGCTAGGTTGGACTTAACTTAAATCATTTTAGTTCGGATATGTACACACTTGACCATTTTGATATAAGAGGAAAAATAAAAGGAGTTACATGTCGATGTAATTGATAAGAGTTGTTTACCTATTTATTTATATATCATTTTTTGTGCACACACAAGGCTATATACTTTTGAATTGGGATCCTTAATCTCACTAGCGAATCTTTAATTCGATGTTGCCGAACTATATTAACGTGGGTAATATATTTTGAAGAAAATAGTGGGAGATACCAATTTAAAATAAGACCTAATTTATTTTGGTATATAAAATTAATTAAATGAATGTTTGTTAAAATGTTGTCTTTTCACATACAGAAATTTAAAATGTCGAAATCACTAATCTCACTACGTAGCATACTTGATGCTAACAAAGTGATCGGACCAAATTACACGGACTGGTTAAGGAATCTGAGACTAGTTCTCATTGCTGAAAAGATTTCTTATGTCTTAAATTCACCTGTCTCTGGAACAGTTCCAGATTCAGCCTCTAAGGAAGAGATTGTCAACATAACAAAGTCGCAAGATGATGCATCAATGGCTCAATGCATCATGCTCGCATCCATGAATAACGAGCTTCAGCGTCAGCACGAAAACATGGATCCTCCTACTATGTTGCTTCACCTCAAGGAGTTGTATGGTGCACAAATTAGGACTGCTAGATATGAGATATCTAAGGAGCTCTTTCAATCTCGAATGACCGAGGGCACCGCCGTTGAGACTCATGTCCTAAGGGTGATCAATCTGATTGAACGGCTTGGACAGCTTTGGTTCATCATGGATGGGGAGTTGAGTCAAGACTTGGTCTTGCAGTCACTCCTTGAGACCTTCTCGCAGTTCGTTGTTAATTTTCACATAAATAAGTTAGATATCAGTTTGCCTGAATTACTTAACATGTTGAAAACTGCAGAAGGTCACTTCCCATCCAAGAAGAACCATGTCTTAATGGTGGATGATTCTTCCAAGAATAGGAAGAGACCCAAGGTATCTTCTGAAAAGAAGAAATCTAAGATGGCTAAAGGCAAGGCGAAAGTGAAGGATCAAAAGAAACTTGATCCAGCTAGCAAAGAAATGTGCTTCCATTGCAACGAGCCGGGTCATTAGAAGAGGAATTGCAAGGAGTTTTTGGCTGAGAAGAAGCTTGGAGAAGCTTTGACTTCCAATCAAGGTTTGTTCATAATTGAAATTAATTTTTTAGAAAGTCAAAATTCTACTTGGGTATTGGATACCAGCTGTGGTTCTCACATATATAATACTGTACAGGGACTGGTCAGAAGTAGAAAGCTGAACAAGGATGAGGTTGTCCTACGAGTGGAAAATAGAGCAAAGGTTGTTGCATTAGATATAGGCACTTATTGTTTAGCAATGTCTACAAGCAAGTCCATTTATTTAAATAATTATTATTTTATTCCGAATATCATTAGAAATATTATTTTTATTTTCGTATTAGATATGGATGGATTTGACATTATAATAAAGAACAACAGTTGTTCTATTTATAAATGCAATGTTTTATATGGTGTTGGTAATTTGCGAAATGGACTTTATATACTTGACTTGAATGAAAATATACTTCAAATAAAACAAACTAAGAAAAGAAAAAGAGATGATGTTAATTATACCTATATGTGGCACTGTAGACTCGGTCATATCAATGAAATAAGATTATCCAAGTTGCATAAGGATGGGCTCTTAGAGCTATCCGATTATGAATTATATCCAACTTGTGAATCTCGTCTCATGGGTAAAATGACTAAATCTCCTTTTAGTGGAAAAGGAGAAAGAGTTACAGAGTTGTTAGCGTTGGTTCACACAAACGTTTGTGGACCTATGACAACGAATGCACGGGGAGAGTATTCTTGTTTTATTACTTTCACTGATGATCACTCAAGATTTGGATATGTGTATTTAACAAAATACAAATCTGAATCATTTAAAAAGTTCAACGAGTTCAGAAGTGAAGTAGAGAAACAAACTGACAAAAGTATCAAGATTCTTTAATCAAATCGAGGTGATGAATACTTAAGCGGTGAGTTTCTCAATTATCTCAACGAAAATGGTATAATCTCATAATGGACTCCACCAGGTACACCACAGTTAAATGGAGTATCTGAAAAGAGAAATCGACCATTGTTGGACATGGTTCGTTGCATGATGAGTTTTACCGTTCTTCCAGTATCATTCTGGGATTATGCCCTAGAAGCGGCTGGATATCTACTAAATAAGGTCCCCTCGAAATTCATCCCAAAGACTCCATATAAGATGTGGACAGGGAGGAAATCTGGTCTTAAGCATGTTAAGATTTGGGGATGTCCAGCTTATGTGAAAAGGTTTCAAAATGATAAGCTTGGGACAAAATCTGATAAGTACACGTTTGTGGGATATCCTAAAGAAAGTTTGGAATACTATTTCTAAAATTCTACTGAGCAAAAGGTGTTTGTTGCGAAACACGCTGTCTTCTTGGAAAAGGAGTTTATCCTTGAAGGAGCTAGTGGGAGGAAAATAGATCTTGAAGAAATTCAAGAATCATAAACCACTAAAAATCAATTAGATGAACCTGTCCAAGTAGAGACACCTTCTGTACAACACCCTATTCATAAATCTGGAAGAGTACCAAAGATACCGGAGAGGTATAGATTCGTCATAGAGGATGATGATGAGGTACGCATCATGAATGCTAATGATCCATTGAATTACGAACAGGCTATGAGTAATAAAGACTCAGGAAAATGATAGATGACCATAAAATCTAAAATAGATCTTTGAAGCAATGCATAAGACCATTTGGATTTTACTTGCGATTGCAGCTTATTATTACTAGATCTGGCAAAATGGACATGGAGACGCCCTTCCTCAAATATAAATTATTATAGGAGAACATATATATGATACAACCAGATGAATTTGTTTCAATGGTTTAAGCAATTCATGTATATGAGCTACAACAATCCTTTTATGGATTGAAGCACGCTTCTCGTAGATGGAACATTTGTTTTGATGAAACAATCAAAGAGTTTAATTTTATCAAAAATAAGAATGAACCATGTGTGTACAAGAAGGTTAATGGGAGAGCTGTTTCATTCCTTGTATCATGTGTTGATGATATATCACTGATAGGGAATGACATTCCTATGCTACAATCGATCAAAATAAAGTTGTCTAAACATTCCTTCATGAATAATTTGGGTAGAACATCCTACATTGAGGATATAAATCTGTATAGATAGATTTAAAAGGATATTTGGCTTAACCCAAGGAACGTATATTCATTAGATGCTAAAGGCGTTTAGCATGGTAAACTCCAAAAAGTGTCTCATGATGATGAGCCATGGAGTGTATCTCTCTAAAATTATCCTCAATAAAAGAGAGATCGCATGAGTTACTATCATATATGCAATGAAATATACGAGACTTAATGTTGATCAGTCATATTCTGGAGAAGATCACTGTAAGACAGTGATAAACATCTCAAAGTACTTAACTGGCACTAAGGATGTCATCATGACACATGATGGATCTGAATTAAATTAGAGGACTAAATAGACTCAAGATTTCAGACTGACCAAGACGACAACAAGACCACTTTAGGGTAAGCCGTTACCTTGAAAGGTGGTGCAGTGAATTGGAAAGGTTCCAAACAGCAAAAGATTGCTGGTTTAATGACAAAGACAAATATATAACTGTAAGTGAAGCTACAAGTTGATGTTTCGGATGAAAAGTTCACTACAGAACTAGAAATAGTTCCCAAGTCTCATCTTGAATCCAAACATGTGTTGCGGCACTTTGATTAAAGAAATCATGAAAATAGGAGAAATAACTATAGATAGTGAACTCTCAAGACAACATTGCAGATCCATTTACTAAAGCTTTAACACAACAACAGTTTGATCGTCACTTAGAGAAGAAGGGTATGAGATACCATGACGATTGGCTTTAGTGCAAGTGGGAGATTGAAAGTATTGTGCATACAAGCCAATCATGTATGATGATAAAATATATACTTTAGAGACAATCTTATTTATTTATTAATAAAAGTATTAATTTTTTAAAGGCATTTAATTATCTACATGATGTTGTTTTTATAATATGCAAATAACCCATATTTTTAAGCAATGCTTTTAGAATCATGATGTTGATCATGCTAATAAGATCTAAATTCTTAGAAAGCTTAAAACTAAAATAGTTCCCAATCGTGGGATTACTAAAAAGGGTATTAGTAAATCCGGATAGATTGGTACATATGTTACTTGCTCATTGGACGAGGATGATTGATCTTATGATCATTTGTGTGGAGACACTAAAGCAAGTATGTAGGTGTTTATTGGAGAATAAGTTCACTGAACATGACTCGCTATGGAATACCTAATGGAGTTTTACTTGCCTGTCAATAGGAATTCCTAATGTGATAGTAGTACAAGTGATCCTTGGACTTGAGATCATCATAGTATCTTGTTTACAATGAATTATACTTTGACTTATTCCTTAAAAACCCTTAGGGTATATCAAATGGTATGCTTGGGTATAATGAGTTACATATGGAGATAATGAATGATCAATAAAGAATCTACCACTTCTAGTAAAAAAAGAGATATGTCCTATGTAATTCGTTAAATGACAACCCAGTAGTTCCTGGCCAAGACAGAATGAAATTAGAAAGAAGTTTCTAATTTGCATTATTTGGAGTTGTGCATTTTTTAATCGAAATACATATAATTAAATAAAATAAGACTTGACAGTAATTCTATGTCTTATATTTAATTGGGACATTGTATGGTGGAAGGATTGAATTGTACGATAACTATTTACTCACAGGTTCTTTTATGATTAATGTTGAAATCTATATTATCTGGAAAGTCATTGATCGCTAAGGAGGCTTATCCCTATTGTAGAATAAATATTATTTATTTAAACAGATTATTAGTTTAATTTATTTTTTTAAATAAGATTAGAATTGTTCTAATTAATTTATTCACAACCGGTTTTATATGGAGAAGCAAAAGGGTCACACCATAAAAGGAAGAATAATTATTTAAGAAGGTAATGACATAATCGTAATAATGTATTAAGTGTAATTAATTTATTCTATGGTGATAGAATAAATTAAATAGCTTAATGTTTATTATTTGATATTTTAAAAATATTAAATATAAATTAATAAGAGGAGTCTTATTAATATTAGAAAATTAATTATTATTTTAATTTCTAAAGAAGTTTAGGAATTAATTTAATATTAGTACTCTCACATATTTCTAATAAGATTTGGAGGCAAATTAATTAAATCCTAATTTGATTTGGAAGCCTATTTAATTAAAGGTGTTTAATTAATTAAATGAAAACCTATTTCTAATAGGATTAAAAAAGTTAACCAATATCTATATAAGAGGAGTCTTATGTAAGATATCAGTTGATGAAATTTCAATTGTTGAAGAGTACTCCTTTTCGATAGAGCATAGAAAACTAGGGCTTAGCCAACCACCCTTCTTCTTGATAATTCCTTTTTCTTGGTGGAACACCTCTAGAGGCCAAACACTTCGGTGGCTAACGTTGATCAAAGGAAGAAATCTAACCAAGAAATTCAAGGAGATCACGAAGAACAAGGAGTTGAACTCGTACCTGTGGAAGCTTCGTTCTACAAGGGTATGATTACGTAACTTCTTATTTATCGTTTTAAATTAATAATTTGCATAAAGGATGATCCTATTGGGTTTGTACAAAATCGTGACGCAATCAAATTGCAAAAATTAGCGGAAGTATGGTATATCAGAGTTTTAAAAAATTTCTACAAAACCATTACCCGGATCATCCTTTATGCATATTATTAATTTAAAATGTTAAATAATAAGTTATGGAATCATACCCTTGTAGAACGAAGCTTCCATAGGTACGAGTTCAACTCCTTGTTCTTCGTTATCTCCTTGAATTTTCGGGTTAGATTCCTTCCTATGATCAACGTTAGCCACCCAAGTATTTGTCCTCTAGAGGTGATCCACCAAGGAAGAGGAATTATCAAGAAGGAGGGTGGTTGGCTAAACTCTAGTCTTCTATCCTCTATAGAAAATGAGTACTCTTCAATAATTAGAATTGCATCAACTGATATCTATTATAAGACTTCTCTTATATAGATATTGGTTAACCCTTCTAATCCTATTAGACATGGATTTCATTTAATTAATTAAACTACTTTAATTAATTTAGGTTTCCCACCACATTGGGATTTATTAATTAAATTCATTTAATTAATTTACCTCCTAATCTTATTAGGAATAAATGAGAGTACTAATATTAAATTAATTTTTAAACTCCTTTAGAAATTAAAATAAGAATAATTGTAATAATATTTATAAGACTCCTCTTATTAATTTATATCTAATATTTTCAAAATATTAAATAATAAACATTAAGCTACTTAATTTATTCTATCACTATAGATTAAATTAATTACACTTAATGCATTATTACGATTATAACATTACATTTTTAAATAATTATTCTTCCTTTTATGGTGTGACCCTTTAGGTTCTCCATATTAAACCGATTGTGAATAAATCAATTAGAATAATTTTAATCTTATTTAAATAAATAAATTAAACTAATAATTTATTAAATAAATAATATTTATTCTACAATAGGGATAAACCTCCCTAACGATCAACGACTTTCTAGATAATATAGATTTCAACATTAATCATAAAAGAACTTGTGAGTAAATAGTTTCCGTACAATTCAATCCTTCCACAATACAATGTCCCAATTAAATATAATACATGGAATTACTGTCAAGTCTTATTTTATTTAATTATATGTATTTCGATTAGAAAACGCACAACTCTAAATAATGCAAATTAAAAACTCCTTTCTAATTTCATTCTGCCTTGGCCAAGGACTACTGGGTTGTCATTTAACGAATCACATATGACATATCTCTTCTTTTACTAGAAGTGGTAGATTCTTTATTGATAATTCATTATCTCTATATGTAACTCATTATACCCAAGCATACCCTTTGATATACCCTAAGGGTTTTTAAAGAATAGGTTAAAGTATAATTCATTACATATAAGATACTATGATGATCTCAAGTCCAAGGATCACTTGTACTACTATCACATTAGGAATTTCTATTGACAGGCAAGTAAAACTCCAATAGGTATTCCATAGCGAGTCACGTTCAGTGAACTTATTCTCCAATAAGAACCTATATATTTGCTTTAGTGTCTCCACACACATGATCATGAGATCAATCATCCTCATCTAATGAGTAAGAAACATATGCACCAATCTATCCGAATTTACTAATCTCCTTTTTAGTAATCCAACGATTGGGAACTATTTTAGTTTTAAGCTTTCTAAGAATTTAGATCTCATTAGCATGATCAACATCATGATTCTAAAAGCATTGCTTAAAACTATGGGTTATTTACATATTATAAAAACAGCATCACGTAGATAATTAAATGCCTTTAATAAATAAATTCTTTTATTATTAAATAAATAAGATTATTTACAAAGTATGTGCTTTATCATCATACATGATTGACTTGTATGCACACTACGATCAGATCTGGTAATGGTTTTGTAAAAAAAATTAAACTCTAATATACCATGCTTCAGCTAATTTTTACAATTTCATTGCGTCACGATTTCATACAAACCCAACACAAACTACTCCATTGCGTATTTATACACTTGCACGTTAAGTTTCGTTTTCTGATTATGCTCGGAATATAGTTCCGTGGCTGTTTTTGCTTACGTTTTCGTATATTTTAGTACATAAATACGGTTTCTGGTCTTTGCATAGCCCGGATTGACAATCCGCGGCTTTTAACTGCTTCTATATGTATATATATATATATGTATATGTATATATTCTGAATTTTTCGGACTGGGTCATGGACTCGTATCCGTTTTGGCTTTATTATGTAGATATTTAACTATATATATACTAACTTTTCAATTTTGTCAGGCCCGAATGTCAAATCCGTGGCAGTTTACTGCATTTATATATATAACTATATATATATAAATATTTTTGACTTATTTGGGCCTGGATTTCTAATTCGTGGTCTTTTTATTGCTTTAATATATATATACTAATTGTATATATTAACATTTACATTCCAGTTTGGTCTGGATCATTCTGTGGCCTTTTTACCGCTTTTACAAATATATATATATATATATATATATATATATATATTTACATTTCTTTCCGGGCTTAGGATTGCAAATCCGTCGCCCTTTACAACTTTTATATATATATTTATATTCCGTCGAGCCTAGATTAATTCGTGGCTTATTTACAGCTTTTATATATATATATATATATATATATATATATATATATATATATATATATATATTTCAATTCTTACAAGCCTGGATTATTCCG
This sequence comes from Panax stipuleanatus, assembly GCA_020205555.1. NCBI lineage: Eukaryota > Viridiplantae > Streptophyta > Magnoliopsida > Apiales > Araliaceae > Panax > Panax stipuleanatus. The sequence continues at coordinate 17,694,657 of CM035119.1, read as the reverse complement.
TGGCTTTTTCCAGCTTTTATATATATATATATATATATTCATTCCAGTTCGTGCATAGGGTTTGAATCCGTCGTCCTTTTCAGTTTTTTATATATATTTCTATTCTGTCCAACCTGGATTATTTCGGGGCTCCTTACATCTTTTATAAATATATATATATATATATATATATATATATATATATATACATTCTAGTATGGGCCTGCGAGTGAAAACCCATCGCCCTTTACAGTTTATATATATATATATATATATATATATATATAACTATACATATTATTTATTCATTGTGATTAAATTACTGCTTTAGATATTCATTTGATATGAATCGGCGCTGATATTCATTTGGGAGAGTTAGATTTCTTTAAATTTGGCCTCTCTACCTTTCAAATGGTTCAAAATAGGTCCAACCGAAATCAGAAAGCTAGAATGGCTAAGATTTCTTTAAATCTAACTTTCTTTCTAGTTTTGTGCATTATTAAAGCAACCTCGTGACCCTTAGATCGCTATCTATTGGGAACGAGAAGCTTTGGCTACGCGCAGGCCAGGATTTAACTGATGAATCCTTGGTCTTTGTGACGTTTTGATGTAAATATCCATTTTTTGTAAATATATGTGTTTTGTAGGTTTACTCGGCTTCCCTTTGTGAGCCTAGGAATCATGGGATTCATGATCAAACTGATCAGAATCTGATTCTCACAATGGACAAACTCCACACCACAAATGTACCCTTCTAGTTTTTCTGTAAAATGTACATCTGAAAGACCTTAAAACGGTTATCCGAGTTTAAGGTCTCAACATAGTGAAATAATTATTTGTCATGCTAGAGTCACTCCGATGGCTGTCATGCCTATGAGAAGACCAGCACTTGTACATATTTTGTGGTCGAGGATGCTTCGCAGCCTGACAATCACCATTCAAATTGAGCCAAAAGGTTGAAAAGATAAAATGGAAGTATCAACAGGCTTCTATTCCTATGAGAGCGTAAGGGTTTGAAAATCAGCTTTCAAAACATCATTTTAAATATCTTGTCTAAGAAAGGACTTTTGCAAATCAAATCAAACCATTCGTATATAGGTTTAACGAAGCAAAGCACTAATTTCAATCACTCAAGCGTTGGCCCAATTTCTTCCATCATTCACACACACATTGCAAATAAAAAGAGAAATATTAAAAAGATGTGGTATCGTGTTTTCACGGGAGTTGTGGGGTGCCTAACACCTTCCGCACACTTAACCAAGCCCCCGAACTTAGAACTTCAGTTTCATAGATTCAGTTTCGACAGTGTCGAGCAATTGGGCCTACTTTCAAGCAAAATTCGGTTGAGTTGGTACAACCATTTTCAAATCTACCAACTGGTGACTCTGTAAAATATTCAAATCGTCGACATAATACATGTTGGCCTTTTTATAAAATCCCTTCGCCTTTTCAAACAGATAAAAAAATAAGGGTAGAAACAAAACTTAGAAAAAGAGAAAGATTCGGATCCAACTCGACCCGTATTTTTTCCCAACGTCGTCAATAAGTAACAAGAATTAAACAAGAGGGAGAATAGAGTGGATGGGGTGCCTCCCATCTAGCGCTTGTTTATAGTCAATTAGCTTGACTCTCTCAAAAATGATCATTGAGTGATAAGGGTCATTGGGGCCTTTTATCGGTCGACCTCGCCTCCCCAATAATGCTTCAATCTCTGCCCATTAACCTTGAACGGCTTGTCCGGGTCTTGACCTACAATCTCAACCGCACCGTGATGGTACACAGTTTTCACCGTGAATGGCCTCGACCATCTAAACCTGAGCTTTCCGGGGAATAAATGAAGACGTGAATTGAACAATAACATGGCTTGCCCCGGCTCAAACTTCCTATCAATAATTTTCCAGTCATGCCATCTCTTTACCTTCTCCTTATATAATTTTTTAGTTCTTATAAGACTGCAGTCTGAATTCATCAAGTTCGTTTAGTTGGAGAAGTCTCTTCTCCCCTGCATCTTTGAGGTCAAACTTTAGCTTTTTGATTGCCCAGAATTCCTTGTGCTCTAGCTCCATAGGAAGACGACAAGCTTTCCCATATACTAACTGATAAGGAGACATCCCAAGAGGTGTCTTGTATGCGGTTTTGTAGGCCCAAACAGCATCGTCAAGCTTTAGGGACCAATCCTTCCTACTCGGGTTGAAAATTTTCTCCAGAATTCTCTTGACTTCTCGATTGGAGACTTCAGCTTGGCCATTAGTTTGGGGATGATAAGTTATGGTTACTCGATGATTCACCCCGTACTTAGCCAACAAAGCTGTAAACTTTCTGTTACAGAAGTGACTGCCTTCGTCACTAATGATTGCCATAGGTATCCCAAACCTTGTGAAAATAATTTTCTGTAGAAATCTCAAGACCACCTTGGCTTTATTTGTTGGTAAGGCTGCCACTTCAAACCACTTAGAAATATAATCAACCGCCAACAGGATGTATAGATTACCACACGATGATATGAATGGTCCCATGAAGTCAACACCCCAAACATCAAAGATTTTAACTTCTAAAATCTTGTTTAAGGGTATTTCATTCCTCTTAGAGATGTTTCCTACCCGCTGGCATCTATCACATTTTTGCACATATTGGTATGCGTCCTTGATGAGAGTTGGCCAATAAAATCTCGCTTGAAGCACCTTAGCCGCTGTCCTCTCACCTCCATAATGTCCCCCGTACACTGATGCATAACAATTATGTAGTATGCTCTCTGTCTCACTGTGAGGAATACATCGCCTGATCATTCGGTCTGCACTTTGCTTGAAAAGATATGGCTCGTCCCACATATACAATTTGACATCGTGTAGAAATTCTTCTTTTGCAGCCTTGACAACTCAGGAGGGAGGATGTTGCTAACCAAATAGTTGGCAAAATTAGCAAACCATGGGACTTCGCCTTGGACAATAAACAATTGTTCATCCGGGAAGGACTCATTAATCAAAACTCTATCATCCTTGTTGTCGACGTCGGGAAAAAATCCGCCGGTCGGGTCACAACCCGGATCTTTCTCTCTTCCTAAGTTATCTCTACCCTTACTCTTTTTATTGAGAAAAAGGTTTTGAAGGGTTTTTAAAAAAAAGGCCAACATGTATCATGTCGACGATTTGATTGTTTTACAGAGTTACTAGTTGGTAGATTTAAAATGGTTGTACCAACTCAACCTAGTTTTGTTTTAAAGAGGCCCAATTGATGGAGACTGTCGAAACTTGATCTTTGAAAAAAACGTTTTGAGTTCGGGGGCTTGGTTAAGTGTGGGGAAGGTGTTAGGCACCCCACAACTTTCGTGTAATTACAGTACCACATCTTTTTAATAGTTCTCTTTAAAAATTAAAATGCATGTAAGAATGCTGTTTAAAAATTGGGCCTATGTTTGATTGATTGATTGAAAGCAGTGCTTTGCTTCGTTGAACCTATATACGAAGGGTTTGATTTGATTTGCAAAAAGTCTTTGATTTGATTTGCAAAAGTGTTTAATTTGATTTGAAAAAGCTTTTTCTTTTAATTGAATTGAACATGATGTTTTGAAAGCTAGTTATCAAACCCCTACGCTAACATAGGAATTGAAGCCTGTTGATACTTTCATTTTTTTATCTTTTCAGCCTTAAGGCACAATTTGAATGGTGATTGTCAGGCTGCGGAGCATCCTCGACCACAATATATATACAAGTGTCGGTTTCCTCATGGGTATGACAGCCATTAGAGGGACTCTGACACGACAAACAATATTTCCACTATGTTGAGACCTTAAACCCGGATAATCGTTTTAAGGTCTTTATATGTACATTTTTACAGAAAAATTGGCAGGGTACATATGTAAAGTGGAGTTTTTCCATCTTGGGAATCAGATTCTGATCAGTTTGATCATGAATCCCATGATTCCTAGGCTCACATATGAGAAGCCAATAAACTTGCACAGCTCAAATTTGTAAAGAAAAATAAATATATCCCAAATGTCGCCAGAACCGAGGATTCATTTAGTAAATCCTAGTTCACACCTGGCCGAAGTGTCTCGTTGCGACTAGATAGCGATCTAAGGGCCTCGAGGTTGCTTTTGTAACTGAAACTAGAAAAATGCTAGATTTAAATAAATCTCAGCCATTCTAAATTCCCGATTTCGTCTGTACCGATTTTGAACCGTTTGAAAGCTAGATTTGGCGAGATTTAAATAAATCTAGTTCGCCCGCAGATATATCAGTGCCGATTCATATAAAATGAATATTTAAAGCAATAATTTAATAAAAGCGAGTAAAGCAGGATATATATACAGTTATATATACAAGAGCTGTAAAGGGCAACGACTTTTCACACCGGTACCCGGACTAGAATTAATATATATATATATATATATATATATATATATATATATATCTATTGATAGAAAAGTAGTTAACCAAGACTGAGAAGAGAACCAAGTGGTGGGGACGCCTGCTTATATATGCATATTTATATATAAAAGCAGTAAAAAGGCTACAGAATAATCCAGGCCGAACAGAAATATAAATGTACAGAAACGTAGTCAACCAAGACTAGGAAGGGAACAAGTGGTGGTGAAGGCTGCTTATATATGCATAGTCATATATAAAAGCTGTACAAAGGTCACAGAATAATCTAGGCCGAACAGAAAAGTAAATGTACAGAAAAGTAGTCAACCAGGGTGTAAGACCCCAACTTTTATGAATAAAGATTTAATTTTCTTTATATATTATTTCGAAATAGTAAGTTGTTGACTTGATAAATATGAAAGTTATGGGTGAAATGTGCAAATATTTTTAAAATGAGCAAGTGGTTATAAAATATTCTTGTTGTCGGGGAATATTCGTTTGGTCGTGGAATATTCTTGTTGTCGGGGAATATTCGTACGACGGCGCAGCTATTTGTGGGCCCCCACAATGGAATAACTGTCGGATATAGAAAGCGACAGAAATAACTTTTTTACAAGATAAAGGCGTAGTTGTTACCGTTAGTACTGTTGAAATACCCGGTGGTTAAAATACAGTATGCGGTGGTGCGCAGTAGCACACGGTATTGCACAGTATTTCGAATTATTGAGTCTTACGTGAGAAGGAACCTACTCAATTATTGTTACAGTATTTACTGTTCAATATTTTATATTATTGACTCAATAATTGCTACGTTGCTATTTTTTTTATGATTGATTCAATAATGGCTACAGTTGATATTTTGTAGTATTGATTCAATAATTGTCGTTGCACAGTATTTCACGTTATCAACTCAATAATTCATATTATTTGAATAATATTATTAGATAGCATTATTGACAATGTCTAAGGAAGTTCTGTCTAGGAGGGGTTATTTAATTGCGCGCCAGTAAGGAGAAGTCCTTATCGGAAGGCCCCCTCTGTCATGGGAACGACCTGGTTGTCAATATTGTAGTTCTATAATATTATTTGTGAATAATTAATTATTGATTTATATGATAAGGAAATATTTATTTTGTGGATATAAAAGAAGGAATTTGTGCTGATGTGTTTTTATCAGTATTTTGGTGTGAAAAATCATCCGTTTATGGATTTCGGATAGTTTATGTTTGGAATTTGGAAAAACTTCCTTCTGCAAAGTTGTAGAGAATTAAATTTCCTATAGAAGGACACATCATTTGTATTTTTCTGGCAAAGGGGCTATTTATTATGAATTATTGAAGTTTCGGAAAATAAATATTTTTTAATAAAATGGTGGGCCCCACTTTTGGTTGGTGTGGTGGCTGATGGCTTTTGGAGGCTGCTGGAGTGAGGCGGCTGGAGAAAAAAAAAATTATTATTTTATTCATTTAGTCTCCTTTGGCATCCTAAGCTTTTCCTATAAATAGGGTGCTTAGGTTAGAATTGAAAATCACACCAGAAATCAGAAGTTTTCTCTCTCTATAATATCGAGCGTATTTTTGTGAGTATTTTAATACTTTGAGTATTAGCATTCAGTGCAAGTTTCTTTCGAAATTATATCCGATATTCCAGCCAGAAGTACTATTATTTTGAGGTAAGGGATGTTATTTCTTTCGTAAATGATGTTATTCTTTTCAATATCATTATACCGAAATATTGTCATGGATTTTATGTTGAAATTCTTACTTTTTCCGTCGGGGTTACTATTCACGTATACGGCACTATTCACGTATACCGCACTATTCACAGAAAAATTAAATTTTCTTCTATTTGTCCAAATTGCTTGTTAAGGTTACTATCTTTGATTGTATCCAAGTTTTGAGCTCTATTCTTGAATTTTGCTCCATAATTGATTATTACGAGGTATTTTTGAATTGGATATACTGAAATACGAATCCTTAGTCTTTGTCTTTTATCTCACTGGATTCGTTTTTTTAAATGTTTTTCATCATCCTCAGTCCTAAAAGATGAATGATTACTTGATGAATATCTTTGGCCTGTAGAGCAAAGATGAATGATTACCTGATGAATATCTTTGGCCTGTAGTGCAAAGATGACAGGTGTTGAGATGAACATGACCACTGATGATACAAATGAATATCTCTGGCCTGTAGTGCAAAGATGAATATTTGATGAGATGAATATTGATTGATGTTACAGGGATAAAATATTGATGATGAACGGTTATTTTCGCTGCGAATATTGATCTAAAACATGTTATCAATGATATTTTATCTGAACTGTTGAAGGCTAACGATAATTTATTTTTTATTATCTTAGTCATAATATTCTTTACTGGGCTAGTTGAGCTCACCCTTTTCATCTGTTGTCCTCTTCAGGAAATGAGAATGTTGCGGGGACTAGTCGGGGAACAGAGTGATGGTCCGAGTTAGAGCAGTAGTAGTCCTCACTATTTCTGATAAATAGTGTGATAATAATTGTAATGAGGACTTAGTTTGAATCTTATTATTTTCTACATATTTGTATTGAAACTCACAGTTGTGTGGTCGTATTTTGCACGACCGTATGATATAAAGTTTGTATTTGAATTCTGTACCATGTATTTGGCGACTCAGAATGGGTTGGGTTGAATGGACCTATTCTGGGGGCGTCACACAGGGACTGGGAATATAACCCAGTAATGGTGAAGGGTACAAAAGCAGTAAAAAGGCCACAGAATAATCCAGGCCGGACTGAAATACATAAATATATATATAGAGACAGAAACGTAGTCAACCAAGACTGGAAAGAGAACCCAGTGGTGGTGAAGTTTGCTTATATATGCATAAATATATATAAAAGCAGTAAACTACCACATATTTGACATCCAGGCTTGACATAATTGAAAAATTAGTATATAAATAGTTAAATAAACACAAAAAAAAAAAAACCAAACCTGGACTAGGAAGATAACCCAGTCCGGTGAAGTTGCTTAAAATAAAGGTGCTAGTGTACTGAAGCTGTTAGAGCTGACGGATCGTCAATCCGAGTTGTAGAAATGCTAGAAATTGATTTTATGTACAAAAATGTATAAAATTTTGATGAAAACGGCCACGAAACTAAGTTCTGGGCATATTTAGAAAACGCAACATGATACGTAAGTGCAAAACAGTGCAAAGAAGTTAAAATAACTTTTTGATCGTAAAAATACTCACAATAAACTACTACACCGGCTTTTTGCCAAATTGTAGGCTCTATATGTCCAAATCTACCGGTTATTTTCTGATATGTGGTAGTATGTGGGTATATTTACGTGTTAGAGTGAAAAAACTTGGGTTTAGAAGAGATGAAAAAGTCAGAAAATCAAACAGGCAGAGGTTCGCTGTGTTTTGGGATCCTTGAAAATGAGGGGGGCACATTTATTTATAGGCCAGGGAGCCTCAGCTCTACCTGTTGCTGTTACATGTGGAGGTGTGGCTCCCCTGGTGGGGCCCATAGTTCCAGTTGAGTCGTCTCAAAGTACGTGCACTCCGAGCAACGCGAGCTTGAAGTCAAAACTTTCTAACTTTTGATCGGAGCGTCCATTTGAGGCGTGCTATACCTTTTCAGAAAGCCCTCACCGAGAGTGTCACAATGACATGGATAAAACAGTTTTCGGGTCTAAGAAGACGGGTTTATAATCAGGTCTTTGATTCTCCGCAGTTTATCTATTGAGCTATCTTGCGCTGTTTGCACTTGGGATCGTTGTTAAGGTTCGTTCTGACCTTGGTGACATCAATTCGGCTTGAATTTGATCGAATCGACTTAGGGTTGGTAAAATAACCATTTTTCCCCTCCTGGGGTTGCTATTAGTGTCGGCATGGCCTTTAACTGACTTATGGGAGTTGTTTCCAAGACTTGGATCCCATTCGAGTCTGTTTGTCCTCAGTGTTGTATTTGGGGCTGACTTGGTCGTTCCAGGTTTTCCTCTGGAGGTGTCGAGGAGCTTCAGGTTTGTTCCCGAAGGTGGCTTGACTTCCCGGGCCGCTACCGGGGCTGACTTGTACCTCCCGGGTTGAGACCGGGGATGAGTTGACATCCCAAGTTTGGTGATCGAGGCTATGGTTATCCCGGTATTGGTGACCGGGGTTGAGTTGACATCCCGGTATTGAGACCGGGGCTGATTTGAAGGCCTGATATTGAGATCAGGGTTACTTTGACGGCCCCATTGGAGATCGGGGTTGATTTAATGGTCCGATATTAAGATCGGGGTTGATTTAACAGCCCGATTGGAGATCGGGGTTGATCTGACAGCCCGATTATAGAACGGGGTTGATTTGATGGCCCGATATTGAGATTGGGGTTGATCTGACGGCCCAATTGGAGATCGGGGTTGAATTGATGGCCCGATATTGAGATCGAGATTGATCTGATGGCCTGATTGCAGATCGTGGTTGATTTAATGGCCTGATATTGAGATCAGGGTTGATCTGACGGCCCGATTGGAGATCGGGGTTGATTTGATGGCCCGATATTGAGATCGGGGTTGATCTGACGTCCCGATTGGAGATCGGGGTTGATTTGAAGGCCCGATATTGAGATCAGGGTTGATCTGATGGCCTGATTAGAGATCGGGGTTTATTTGATGACCTGACATTAAGATCAGGGTTGATCTGACGTCTTTATTGGAGGTCGAGGTTGATTTAATGGCCCGATATTGAGATCGAGGTTGATCTGACGACCCGATTGGAGATCAGGGTTGATTTGATGGCCCAATATTAAGATTGGGGTTGATCTGATGGCCCGATTAGAGATCGCGCTTGATTTGATGGCCCGATATTGAGATCGGGGTTGATCTGACCGCTTGATTGGAGATTGGGGTTGATTTGATGACCCGATATTGAGATCGGGGTTTATTTGACGGCCTGATTGGAGATCGGGGTTGATTTGATGGCCCATTATTGAGATCGGGGTTGATCTGACCTGGTATTGGTGACCGGGTTGGATTTAATTGTACCATTTTGCCCTCCTACAGTGTCAGTAACAGGGAAAGGAAATTTTGAGTATCTACAGATGCCCCTCTTTATCATGCTCATGCAATGTAATGGAATGAGCAGGATAAAGATTGCTAGACACTTGAAATGCAATGATATTAATGGTGCAATACCATGAATGTTGAAATGTTTTCGCAGGTTGCAGGTCGCACTTCGCATCGTTAATCGCATCGCAAATTACTTCGCTAATCGCATCGCAAGTTGCTTAGCAAATTGTTTACCTTTTATCGGTGCTTGTGTTGGGGCTGAAACCAACAGCTTGATTCTCATCGGTGTTGTCGATATTGGTTTGATGATGATAACTGAAATGTTTTCTACATTTCTTCTTGGGATGTCAATACTAGGCTACCGCGAACTATTTTCGTCACTTTTTACTGGGGATGACATCATTCATGATAACCTAGGGTGGTCGTTGTCAGACAATTACTGGTGGGGGAACCACTGACATGCTTATCAAAGCTGAGCTATCACAGATTGTTCTCATCCTGCTCTGTTGGGGATGACTTCCTCTGCAATGGCTTCATTGATTTAGATGGGGATGCTACCATTGATGCTACCTTGGTTTGAGATCAATGGTTCCCCTGTCTGGCGGTACTCTTTGCAGGGTTGATTTCCTTTCGGCCGGTGCTGTTGCACATTTTAAAGGCCCATTTGCTGGGGATACTTCTCGATTACCCAGCTTCCTTAAGGGATGCTCCCGATGCCTACCCTGATGATAGTTTACATCGACATTTTGCCACAAGCGGTTGAATCGCCAATTCTTCTTGGTGTTTCTTTTGAGGATGTGTATAACAGATTCCATCATCGGAGATGGACTATTATATGGTTTTCGTCACCAGATCACTTTTAATGCTTCGCAGAGGTTGCTCCAATGGCTAAGACATTGTTGAGGATGAACCAACGGTTGAACTGGACTTAGTATGTCCCCGAAACTTTGCTAGGGCTGAACCAATGGCTGAATTAAATTCGGTTTGTACCCGATACTTCGCTGGGGTTGAACCAACTGCTGAATTAAATTCGATCTGTACCCGATACTTTGCTAGGGCTGAAACAACGGCTGAATTGGATTCGGTCTGTACCCGATACTTTGCTGGGGCTGAACCAATGGCTGAATTGGATTCAGTCTGTACCCGATACTTTGCTGGGGCTGAATCAACAGCTGAATTGGATTCGGTCTGTACCCGATACTTCATTGGGGCTGAACCAACGACTGAATTGGATTTGGTGTGTACCCGATACTTCGCTTCGGCTGAACCAATGGCTGAATTGGATTCGGTCTGTACTTGATACTTTGCTGGGGCTAAACCAACGGCTGAATTAGATTAGGTCTGTACCTGATACTTTGCTGGGGCTGGGCCAACGGTTGAATTGAGCTCGGTCTGTTCCCGATACACCAAAAGTGGCAGTTTTGCTCAGTTTTCTCACAGTTTGCATCATTATTCCCCGGATATGACTTCGAGATGAATACCAAGGATTTCCAGAGTGTCCACCTTTCTATCAAGATTACGTTGCTTAAACGCAGGATTTCAGGACAAACCGCTCAATCGTGTAACGATTTTTCTTCAAATTTGACTTGGCAGTACATAGAAACTCCATTTCAACCAGAATCAAACCGAGCCTGGGGAGTGGGACCCACCCTGGGGAGCGACAATTGGAGGTGCGGCAGCCGCAGCTAGGCCCGCTTCCACCTGGGCTTTATATTGGGCTGCGAGATTTCATTTGAAACATTTTCAATTTTGATTTTCGACAGGATTTTGATCTTCTTTTTTAGATCTATAGAGCTTGGGCAGCTGCTTTCTGATTCCGTCATTTCTTACGCGTTTAGGATAGCGCAGGTAACGTTTTACGTCCTTTTTCGCAAGTCTTGATTGTTAAAAGCATGTGAACCACGTAGGGGCTTTTAGACGTAATGTATGAAAAATGTATGCCTATATAATCTGTTAAAAATTTTCTGAGTACATATATATGCATATCTTACTGTAATGCATGTTTAGATGTAAGAAAATTTAGATTCTGAGACAGTCAATTTTTGCTCTTTTTGATCAGTTTACTCATCCTTTTTGAGGCCTAGTGAGCCTGAATTTTCAACTAAAAAATGTCCATGGTAATTTGGCTACCATGCGAGGTTATTTTTTATTTTATTTCATAAATATGAACTGTTCCTATTTTTGGGAAGGTGTGCTACTGAATGGCCACCTAGTCATGCCTATTGTGCAAGCAGACAGTCCATTTTACAAAGGAGACTTTGGCAAAAAATTTTCAACACCCGAGCATTTGATAAACATTCAATTTTCACTAGTACAAAAATGACATTTGGACACGGTTTTAAATCGTGACTATTTGCTTTTAGATACGGGTTTTCGTTTCACAAGTTGCGTGTCTACAGGCTTCGTGACCAATTTTGGTCACGGTGATTCCACCGTGTTGTTTTTTTTCTTTAAACCGTATCTAATTTCACCCCGTGACTAAAATGATGATCGATAGAAACTATATGTAGGTATTAGATACGGTGGAAGTTATAATACCGTGACCAATATCTACGCTTATAATTGTTTTGTCACGCTAATATTATAAAACCGTATCTAAATTTGTTTTTGTTATAAGCCTATGGTCACGGTTTGGAAGTTCAACCCGGGACCAATATGAATGTAAAGTTTTTTTTTCATCACATGAATTATATAAAACAGTATCTAAATTACAAAAATGGTCACAACAATGAATTAAAATGCGTGCCTAATGATTGGCAACCAATTTTCAACCGTGACGAAACAAACATTGATTTCGATTTTTCGCCGTGTCTAAAAGGTTCCATTTTTTTAAAAAAAATTAATTTTTGTGGCACAATGCCAATCCCCAGTAACAATCTACAATAAATGAACATGAATCCAAAAGTGAACAATATATATAAACCTAAAAATAACTTAAACCAAATGTTTCACACATTAAACCATTCATTCATATTAAAAAATATTTGTATATAACATCTTTAATCAAAAGTCAAGCCTGCCGTGAAGTTCATTTTCCGGGCATAGCCACCATTTTTGTGTAATTAGCTTCAAACCACGTCATTTACACGTCAAACCTAACAAATGTTAGTTATCGATCACAAAAGTTAAAACAAGGATAAAACCCCACATTTCCAATTTTCCACCATAGTATAAACAGGCAGTAAAGAAAAAGTTCCATGATAAGCACAGTTTTCCTACACCAGCACCACCAAACTGACCAATCTTTTCACCTCTTTGATATGGTGCAAGGAGATCAACAACCTGAAAATTAATGTACCATGAGGTTAATTTATACGCCAACATCACTTGAATACTCTCACTATATTAGTGAATGATCATAAAAGCCAAAAATCAAACCTAAGCCCGTAAACTCTCACCCCTCTGCATGGCATTTAAGATATGACGAATCTGTTATATGGAAGTAAGATGAAGTGTCAACGTTAGTTCAGCATCAATAATTTTCTAAATAAGTACAAAAGGTTCCACAACATTATAATTTATAACAATTTACTAGTAAATAGAAACTATTACTAAATAGCAACTTTAATCATATGACTAGGAACTAAGCCACAACAATCCAGACATTAAAAGAACATCAAGAAAATTATAATAAACGAATAGAACAGATTGGAGTAGAAAGATTTATAGTGCAGAGATATGATATGAACAGCAAAAATAACATCATGATCACCCCACCTCCCCAGTACCCCAGTCCCACTTAAACAAATAAATAACTACGAAATATATGTCGATGTATCACGTATATTATATGCCAATTATGTCTTCTCTAATAGTAGTTATTCACATCAGTTAATTTCTAGCATCATAAAGTTCGACCCAACAGTTCTTAAACCCAATTACTTAGTTGCACAATTGGATAGGCAATGTGTGGACTTTGTCACATTCTTCTAAGTAATTGCGAAGTCCAGATTAATACTCGGCGTTTTTTAGCCTAACCAATTAAAGACAACCCACCAGATTCAATCCCATTCAATTGATGGCTTCAATTAATCAAATATTCCATATTAGCTAATGATATGAATCGTACATCTCAAAATACAATCCTTGTCCAAAACTACACAATTTTGTTACTTGTCAAATTGTGTAACCGATATACACACTAGAAAGAAAACTATAAAACATTACGTATATTGCGATTAACAATTGTGACAAACTGGATTTAAAATTGACAAAGAAACACTTCCCTGCCTATAAATAATCAAGAGTCTTGTAATTCATTAATTTGGGATTCAATGAAGCACTTGAGACACACGTGTGAACTATTTCAACCTTATGGCAACAAAAAGAGGTAATTGTTTCCATAAGGAGCAACCCCTTTCCAATTGAAAGTTATTTGATCCTTTATAACTGTATGAATTTGACAAACAAAAGTCATCATCTAAAACATTGTGTAACCAAATTAAAGCCGTCATTTAAAATTACAAGTCTGTGGAACTCTTCAAAATACTGTGTCCAACCAAACACTACATCCGAGTCCGTGTAACCAAATTAAAGTGTTTATTCGAGTGATCCATAAATGACGAAAATTTCTTATAGCACAGAACTACTCAAGGGCTTCTAAACTCTTAAAGCTATAATTAACAAGAAAGACCAGATGTCCTAATTATATCTGCAACCATGACACGACATTTTAAAAGATTCAGTAGCATCACTAGGCTCAACAATTCTCTCCTAAAGTAGATTTTGAACTTCAGTTCAAATGAACCAATTTTTCTGCAATTAACATTTTTTTGTCAAGAAGTGGATATCTCCGAACAACAAATTTTTTTCCCCAGCCTGAAAACATTTTGAAAACTACCACAAGTTCCAAGACCTGTTGTCTTGGGCTTATTTGAGAAGCGGTTTTCTCTAACTTATCTTCTTTTGGTAATGATAAATTTAGAAATAAACATGTTGATGAATGTTAGGCAATGGTAACAACATCTGAACGAGCTAAAAATGAATCTATAAGATGCCTAATGCATCTAGGATTTAAGCATCTCTGAATCCTCATATAAAAGCAACGACGTTTCACAAATCACAACTTTCAGCAGAATACTGAACTTCAAAATAACTAACATAATTTGACAAAAGACTACTCTAATTGGCATTATTATCTGAGTTTGCTTCTAGTGCATGACATTAGTACAATATATTCACAAAATGGTACACTGTTTCAATAAAGAATAACAAGAAAGCCTCATGGGATGGGGGTGGGGGTGGGGGTGGTAAAACAAAAATTAGTTATAACAGAAGCAATACTGCTCTACTAATCTAATCAAAGAAAGGAAACTGAAGAATTAGCTAAAGCATTTTTACATATTAGCTAAAGTATATTTACCAAGTGTATTTCCCAACTCCATGAAATTCTCATTTAAACGATCCCACCTCAATTTCTCGCGGTAAGCCTTCTAAACTTTTCTTGCAACATTGCATTCTTTGGGTTCTGCTTCTAGCCTCTGATCATAGAAATATTTGTGACCGAGAAGAAAATGAAAATAGAGAAAAACATATATAGAGACGCACAAAACTTTCAAAAGCATAGCTCATAAAAATGGCGGCTACTAAAAAAATAAAAGATTAAGAGTGACAGAAATACATAAATGACTAACTGGTTCATAGATATATTTTGAGTTAACCAGGCTAATACTTCAGATTTAGCTGAATTTTAAATTCATGCAATTGCAAATGCTTTCAATTCCAATTCTAAAAATTTGGAATTGAATTGCCAAACATAAGGTAAGCTTAATTTATGTGATCCACAATTTTAGGGACCTCCTTATTTGACAGCATAATGATTTCCTTCTTCAAGTCGGGTTTGATTTTAGACTTGCGTGTATTCAAGTCCTTAATATGTCTCTGTTTTTCTTCCTCTTTAAGCCTTACAGTATTACCTTTCACGACAATCATATAAACAAAATCAACATTGTTAAATCCTAAGAAGAGGAATGACATTAAGGTTCTATTAATTAAACTTTATAAAAGGTCACTTTACTTATTGAACTATAAAATAATTTCTTAATAATTATATAAAATAAATTTAAAACTTGAGTAAATGAATCTCTCCATACACACACGTCAGTATTTTTGAATTCCAGTAGCAACAAGTTATATAAAAACAAAAGTGGAAGTATATAACTACAATAAAAATCACTACTTTTAACGAATCAACAGGTCAAGCAAATTCGGACTGTAATTAGACAGAGTAAACCACCCCCCTCTAAACAATTATACATATGGTAGATGTATAAAAGAAATAGGAAGGTGGAGCAAACTTGGAATCGGAATGTAATCGAGTGGAGTTTGGTCGTTGATTGAGCTCTGGTACGGATTGAATTAGGGCTTCAATTGATTGACCCAAGGCGTTGTGATTAAATTGACCCATTTAGGGCACTTACTCATTCCGGTAACATTTCTTGGGTTTTCGCCCAATTGATATTTCTTCTACTGTAATTTACCCGTATATCGTTTCCAAGGCTGGAATTAGAAACGTTATCCCTTATCCGATCCAACCCATTTTTAAAATTTTAGAATGCTGCTCTTATTGCTTACTTATCACATCTTTAACCCATAAAAAATAAGTTTTTCATAGGCCATAAGTTCCCATAACTGCCTACATCTCCTTTTCTTGTAAGTGGGAATTGCACTTACCCCTTTTGAAAAGTTCTACAGACTCGTTTCGGATGAACTCCCATCGGTACTCGCCAAGCCATTGAAAAGTGGGAATTGCAAGAATTTGCTCTAGGAAGTCATCTGAGTAACCCTCCAGCGGCTATTCGGCATGCCAGGGTTAGATTTTTCCGACGAAAGGAGGTGACTTGTCCGAGAAATAGTAACAGATGTGCCGCTAGAAGAGAGAAAGAAGAGTACTTTGTGAAGAATTGGGAAATAGGTTTTTGAAGATGATCAGTAACAAAAAGCATATAATATAAGTAGAGGCGAACCAGAAGCCACGATTTCTTCCCTCTTCATCCTTTTCATCTTCTATGCTATCTCTAAGCTTTATCTATCTCGCTTTGTTTGAGCCCTAAAATTTAGCGGATGGGGTATGATGGTTTCGTTCATTAGGGGCTGGGTATGATATTTAAGGGTAGGTACAAGAGATTTAGGGCTAGAATTTCATCCTTGAGAGGGAGGGATAAAGAGAGGATTTGGTTAGATTTATAGAGGAGGAGATGAAGAGATGGGTAGATTTTGAGGAAAAGGAACGAGAAAAAATTGGATCTTTCATTTTTTTTAAGAGAAGGAGTCCACTGATTTTGAAGAAGAAGAAGAAAGGATGAATTGACGAACAGAGTTAACTCTTAATTACTTGATAAATATTTTGAAATACCCTGATCAGTATCTAAATATTGGGGTATAAATAAATTTAGGTACGACTGTATTACTGTGTCTAAATTACGGACTTTACATTGATCACATGAACATAGAACACCGTACCTTAAAAAAAATAAAATTAATCACGGCACAAACTTTCTCCATGACAATAATTTAATAGTTACAATGAGCAAACCGTATCTAAATTCATAAATAAAAATAGTCACGTGAACTACAAATCACATTGGCCAAAAAATTACATATCGATATTAGTCTCGGTGAATCACCATACCTAAACTTGACTACATAATCTCGTGACCATTATCTTTAAAGAAATTTTTTTGTCACTGGTTTCCCTTCACTCGTGTCCCTTTAATTTTTCTCAACCGTGTCCAAAAGTCATTTTTGTACTAGTGTTTGACTCTACTGGGGATTTTTTTGATCGACCCATGCATGTTTTTAGGATTTAGCTTTTGAAAAACATGCAGTTTTGACTTTATTGGGTATTTTTGACTGGCCCATGCATGTTTTAAGACTTAGAGATGCATAACATGCTGACTTAAAATAATAAGCTACTGGTTTTAGGCTTACCAAACCCTTTCTGAGGTTTTTTGAAGACTTTGTACAGGTGAAGGACCGTGATAGACCCGGTAGTGCTAGTAGAGTCGTTCCAGGGGTCAGACATAGGAGGGCTTCTGATGTTCCCCAGCCACGTCCAGCTAGACCGCCTCGCAGGTTGGCAGAGTCGGTGATTTGTCCAGCTCAAGACGAACCGCCTATTGACATTGATGATGAGCATGCTGATTTTACTGCTCTAGCACCAGCTCAGGCTCCACATGCGGAGGTTCCAGGCATTATTGTGCCTACCCAGGAGCTGCTGGGCGACTTGAGTCGACATCCTTCGAGATATCTCTACGCCAAAGAGGTGACTTGAAGTTTTTCTCTTCCTAGATTCTCTTTCTTTCTTTTTCCATTCTCGGGGCATAGATTTTTGACATTAGTTAGTTTTTGATGTAGGTTCCTGGCTTTACGCAGCCTCGAGGGAACTAGTTCAATGTGCACTCCCTGTATCATACTTTGCACGAGGATTACAGGGATATCGTTGATGGCTGGGGGTCTCAAGCTTTCTTCGCCATTCTTCCCCTCCGTTTCCCCTGGGGGTACATGAGGGCTTTATCTGAGCATAGGTTCCACCAGACTCAGTCCCTTCAGCTGATGGACTGTGAGGTGATGATGACTGTTGCTCCATTTCAGTGTTAACAAAACAGACACAAACGCGTGCAAGTATACACGATCAACAAGTAATATATGATAAGTAAATATTGTTCCCATAGAGAAAAGCAATTATATTTAAACTATCATGCAACAGCTTTATAGCTATTTTTGGCTGCTCAAACGAGTAAACAAGATGTGAATCAATGACTAAAAAGATTATCAACTAAAATTAACTAATTAACAGACGATTGATTGTAATTAGAGAAATATGGGATCTTAACTTCACTTATTGCATCATCCAAATTATACACCTCTTGTTAAGCTTAATTCATTATTTCGGATAACTAGTCAAGAGCACGAAGGTGAGAAATGGCTATCTTTCAATATACCAAGTCCATATCACATAAAATCCACAAAAGAGATAGATTGCATATGAACATCAATATTACCTAAATCACTATATGTCTATGTGACTTACAAGCAATATCAATCTAAGTCCAAGCTTTCAATTGAATAAATAAGGTAAGCCGGTATATGTCTATTCGGATTACGAATCACAAAATTCATCACATGTAAATTTCATGAACATATGCTAGCATGGAAAAATTTGAGTTTATACTTCCTCTTTTAATTCCATACAAACTATTAATGTAGATGGTGATCAAGCATCTAATCAAATAACACAACCATACTAGGCAATCCATACATAATCAATCACACATCACAAGAGGCATATAGATCTGAATTAAACCATAATGGTAGTTAGTTCATCTCTGAACCAATAACCATTATGGGATTTGATCTAAATATTAAAATCAAATAATGAAAGAGAAGAGAATGGAGAGATAAGGATAGTGCAAATCTGATATTCCTCCTTCCAGAATAAGCCTTCAAGCTCAGATCAGAATCACAATAAAATTCAAAATGAAACCCTAATAATGAATATCTACTAAGAACTAGAAGAGATAAACCACAAGAGTGAAGAGTAGCTCCAAACCCTCTCTAGCTCTCTAAACTTTAGAATAGAAATTAAAACTGTAGAATTAATAGTGAATATCCTTCGTAACTTGCAAATACACCCATATAAGGAAAACACGCTACAACCAATGCTTAAATGAAAAGTCAAATAATTTTCAACAGTTGACTGGCGCGGCCGTGCAGCCCCGTAGTTCATTTGGGGCGCGGGCGCGCTGATCTTCAAAAATCCGAAATAAATTCCTCTTGGCGCGGGCGCGCCAGGTTTTTCCTTTATTCCCGCGTGGCCGCGCGGCTAGCTTTTTCTGTAGTGTTTTGCTGGTGCAATGTTGGTCCTTGCTGCTTCTTTCTTCATTCCTTTGTCTTCACAAGCCTTCACTTCATACCGATCTTAGGCCATTTGCACAAGCCATAAGCCGTCTCCTCATGCCAAGTCCATTTTCAGACCACCAAAAGCTCTCCACCTTGCCTTCCAGCCATTTCCATGCCATTCCATGCCATTCCTTTGCCAATTGAGTTTCCTTAATAAAACCTATAAAACAAAGATAAAACACATCAAAAGACACTAAAATACTTGAGATTAAGTCATAATCCTAGCAAGTTGATAGCCAATAAGTAGGTATAAAACCTACTTATCAATGACCCCTATGGACTGGAGGTTCATCACCGGCATTGAGTTTGAGGGCGAGCCAGTACCTGTCGTGGCTGACATTATGCCCACTGCCGTTCGGTCCCTGCTGGGAGTTCCTATGACGACTCTCAAGGGTCGGTCTGTCCGATCTGGTCCCTTGAGTATAGATGCCCAGAATGGGGCTTTGCTAAAGCCTCTACCTGATGATCAGAGGGTTAGAGATCGCATTCTGAGGCTATTGTTTCTGGTGATCATCAGGGGTTATTCTGTGGCGGACAACTCATCTACTGTGTCCTTTGCCCTGATTAGCACTACCTGGCATGTAGAGCACCTCAGTAACTTTTATTGGGGTTCCTACTCCTTTGCCTATTTTCTCCGGGGCGTGCACATGCTTTCGAAGTGTTTGACGAAGGCTTGGTTAGGGTTCTACCTGTTTCTGCTGGTGAGTACATCTTTCTTGTACCTTTTTGATTTCAGCATTTATAGTTGTCAGTCTTGTTCACTGAGGACTTTTAATATGGCCAGTTCTGGGAATTTGAGAGGCTTCCTTGCCTACGGCCGGCCATTGCTTTAGGTCTGGAGACCTATCCTTGAGGACAGCGTTAGCATCACTCGACTTTGATAGAGGTCCCTGTAGCTGAGGGATTTACTCATGCTCGCCTATAATTGGAGCTTTTGACGGCTGGATCGATCTCCTAGTTATCGTATACCTCTGGATTCGAGGGAGGCTTTCCCACTGGTCGAGAGTTTACTTTGTCGACCCGCAGAGTCTCGATTTTGATAGAGGGAGGCTGGGAGCTCTATTTGAGATTTGCATTCCCATTATTTCTCCTTCTTGGCATCATTGGCTATTGATCATGCCATTGACGAAGATTCCCATGGTGGGCATAGATGACTTCACCCTATCAGAGTGCCCGCTCAGCCAGGAGGCATTCAACAGATGGTGGAGCCTTTGCACTATTGGAGCTCAGACTCGTGCTACCCAATTCATGGCAGATATGGTGCCAGGGTCCGTGATGATGACAGACTGGATAACTTGCCTCAGAGAGCCGACTCATTTAGACTAGATTGCAGATCTGACCCGGGAGTTGGATAGAGCTCGCTTCTTTATCAGGCATCTTGGCCGAGATCCGTCAGAGGCATCTTCTTTTGACCCATCCAGCTTAGGAGTGAGCCCCTCTTAAAGTCCATTTAGCAGCAGCTTTGCAGGGGCATATCCTTCCTTAAACCTCCCAAATATGCCTGATGATCGTAGTTTTGTATCCGCGGAGGAGATGGAGCAAGTTAATCACCTGGACGTAGATTATCTAGATCTTTTTTGATAGCTATGACAGCTATATTTTTGGTCAGCCACTGTTTTGGCTATTTGGCGGTTGTGCCATCATTTTGGTAGACCGCTGTTAGTAGTTGGGTGGTGGTGCCCCATTTTCCTCTATTTTTCACTCTGCTTTGTATTATCAAACAGGGATGATGCCCGCAGCAGATAGTTTATTGTAGATATTAATGATATTTCCCATCTATCGCATCATATTTATATTTGTCATCATGCATGTATTATGTTATATGTATGCATTTAGACAGATGAGTTAAGATTTGACCCCTGGATGGTCTTGTGGACAGTGACATAGATGACGTCATCCGTCGTGAGTCGTATTGAGCACTTTCCACAGTCTGAGGTGGCTTCATCATTGAGGTCGTGGTACGAGAGCTAGCCTTTCTCAGCCAGAGGGACAGTTGACTAGATGTTGGGGCATTCGCTGGCCCTTGCAGATTTTTAGGTGACATATGGATTTGTGGATGGCATACTATCCTGCTGGATAACCAAGAGGCAGGAGTTTCACATTGGGTGACATGAGCTGACGCCGACTCTGGAGGAGTACGAGCGGCTTACCGATCTGGCTTTGGACTTGCCGTGCACTTGCACTGCTGTTAGTGATATGCGGAGACCATTTCTGCGGATGTCTGGTCTTCGCCAAAGGGTAGTCCCGGATGAGATCGTATCTGGGCGTGTGATCTCGATTGACTTCTTGATCGATGATTTTGTGGAGCTTGATAGCTATGATCGACATGTTTGGGATTTTATTATTTCAGCAGAGGCGTGGCATCTGGCCAGGGTAGATATTCTGCTGTTGTGCATCGTGGCATATATCTACATGCCGCTATGCTTGGATCACTTGGATGTGGGATTAGTAGTCGTGGTCTGGGCCCTTAGACAGGGTATTATAATCATCCCTATGATATTGGCTGAGACGCTACGGTCAGCCACTTACTGTATTACCCACCCGGAGGGGTTCTTCAGAGGCAGTTCAGTTTTGCTGTACATATGGCTGATGTCCCATATCCGATCGATTGGATCTTTCAGGCATCATGGGTATTATTTTTCCCATGATATAGCTATGTTCTATTCCTTTCATCCGACAGAGTGTACCGATGCAGAGACATGGTCGACATTTTTGTTAGATATTGAGCATGCATTCTTGATTTTGCCATGCTCAGGGTTAGCCTCCCCATAGCTTCATTACTTATGCACCTGGCATGGACTATCTTACCCTAGCGGGATTGAGGGGAGTGACTACTTATCATCCCTTGGTTGTTATGAGCCAGTGTGATCAGTTCCAGGGCCTACACAGATTTGAGGGGTCTGCTAATCAGAGGGTGTCTGCATCCTCAATGCTATCGGCCGATTTGATCAAAGTATTTGAGTGTTGGACTCATAGAGAGAGGGCTGAGTTCTCCAGTAGCCATATGAAGAAGGAGCGGCTGCCTCTGCTGGTTGTGTTGGCTGTGGTGGGGGCACTGGTGGAGGAGTCGGCAAGATAAATCCTTTTCCTCATGGGTGTGCCTTGCTACCAGCCAATTTTCAAACCTTTTAATGGTGGCGTGATTGACATCCTGGCTCGGCATCTGGACCTGCTCGTCATCCCAGTCAAGTCTCGCTTGCGCACATAGATGCGTGATAACTGATGAATGCTGGATACTATCGATTGTACTACCTCGCATGAAGCGTAGCATATTCTGATGAAGCAGGTGCCAATATCTATATATTTCCCGATAATGATTCCCCATAGAATAATTTCCCTCTCGGCCGGGATGTCATGCTAATAAGTGGACGACATTATATTGGTGCAGATAAACAGGTTCCACGCCTTTGCATATCTGTTCAGTGCTGAGGCAGGGAAGTTGGTCTTTGTATCAATGCCCTGCTTATAATTTTATTGAATGCCAGGCACGCACAAGTCGGTGATCACCCTATCCAAATATGTCTCAAAACGCTATGTGTTAACCCAATTTACTCAGCCAGTCGGGAGTGAAGGCAAATTGAAGACCTCGCCGATCGCCAGTGGGCGGTAGTCAACTTGCAAGCCTCGGACGAACAAGAAGCCACTTTGTGTCTCCTTGGCGTTTGCATAGAATTCACGAACTATTGCCATCGAGACAGGTACAGGCGTTCCCACAACTCCAAACCAGGATCTCTCTAGGATCATCTCAAGCATCTCGCCATCTCCCTTAGCCGTCTTCAATCCCCTCTCCTTCATAAAATTCTTTGCAGCAATCCTATAGTATTCAGTCTGTGCTGCAACGCTGATGAACTTAGTCAAGTCCACAGTATCTTCGGCTTGGCTGCTCTGAGAAGGTGAGTCAGGCGTGGCAGAACGTTCTCTCTTTGGACCCATGATCTCTGTCAGAAATTTCTCTTAAAAGCCCTAGATAATGACTGTTAAACAACACCCCCAAACTTGGCCTCTTCAATCTGATTGCACAAACCCTAATTCCTTTTTGCAAACCCTAATCTAAAACCCCCCAATTTGGTTTCACTTGTAATCCCTAATTGATGAAAATTGAACCCCCAAGAGTTTCTCTTAAATCTGTATAGCAAACCCTAGTTTGATGCTTGAAGTGTATTAGAATGATGTGGTGGTAGTGGCTAAGTGATGGATAGGATTTATAGAGAAGATGGAGTGAGTAGTGGAGGCTATGGTTTGTGGGTATCATGTAGGAGTTGAATTGGAATAGGTTTGTAAAAGAGGTAGAGTTTGGGTAGAATAGTAGAAGTGAAAGCTTGTGTATTGTAATGTGGGGAAGTGAGGAGTTCGGTCAATAGATATAAAAGATGAGAGGTGTGGGTCTGTTTTAAAATTTTCCAAACCGGCAGATTTGTGGGATCGGTTACGGGCACACCGAGTTTAGTCTTAAGTGAAGCGCGGTCGCGCGGTTACCCAGACAACTCTCTGGACCTCTGCATATTGGCTCGGCCACCCAGCTTTTTGCCTTAAGGCTGGCGCGGCCGCCCTACCCTAAGCCCAGCCAAAATTTTTTTTTTTCTGCAGTAATGATGAAAAATAAGCAGTAACTCAACAAGCCAATTATTTCCTGCACAAATAGCATTAAAAATTGAGATGTAAATGATTCTAACATCAGAATTGGACTATGTAATATGTATGTATGTTTGTATTCTCAAAAATGCTATATGTGCGAATTATATATACGTGAATCTTCAAAAATGCTATATGTGTATATGCAATATTATCACAACTCCAAAAATATATGCAATGAGCTCCCATCTCCAAAAATATATGCAATAAACTCCTAATCCATATTTTGTTCAAAATTTTCATGATTCTTAGAATTAAACAGGGGGGAAATAATAGAGAAATGTAACAAGAATTATATGAACGGGAGAAGAGAGATGATGGGGTGCCTCCCATTGAGCGCTTGTTTAAAGTCAATTAGCTCGACTCTATCTGAAGTGGTCAAGTATTGGAAAGGATCGAGACAACCTTCTCTTGATCGATTTCTCCCCCATAATAGTGCTTCAACCTCTGTCCATTCACTTTAAACGGTTTGTCTGGTATTGATCAAAAATCTCAACTGCTCCATGTGGAAACACGGTTTTCACCGTGAACGGGCCCGACCACCGAGATTTGAGCTTTCTAGGAAAGAGTCGAAGACGAGAGTTATACAACAACACCACTTACCCCGGCTCAAATTTCCTTTTTATGATCTTACGGTCATGCCACCTTTTCACTTTTTCCTTATACAGTTTTGAGTTTTCGTACGCCTACAGTCTAAATTCATCTAACTCATTTAATTGGAGAAGGTGCTTCTCCCCCTGCAGCTTTTAAGTCAAAGTTCAGCTTTTTTATAGCCCAGTAAGCCTTGTATTCAACTTCCATGGGCAGGTGACAGGCCTTCCCATATACTGGCTGATACGGCGACATACCCAATGGTGTCTTGTACGCAGTCCTGTATGCCCAAACTTCATCATTGAGCTTAAGGGACCAATCCTTCCTTTTGAGTTTTACAATTTTTTCTAAGATCCTTTTCACCTCACGATTGGACACCTCAGCTTGGCCGTTCGTTTGGGGGTGGTATGCCGTGGTGACACGGTGATTCACCCCATACTTGGCCAATAGTGCAGTAAACTGTCAATTGCAAAAATGGGTGCCTTCATCACTTATGATAGCTCAAGGAGTCCCAAATCTTGTGAATATATTTTTTTGAAGAAATCGCAAGACCACTCTAGCATCATTAGTCGGCAAGGTTGCTACTTCTACCCACTTGGACACGTAATCCACTGCCAGCAAGATATACAAATTTCCACATGATGAAACAAAAGGCCATATGAAGTCTATTCCCCAGACGTCGAATAGCTCAACCTCTAGGATCATATTCAAAGGCATCTCATTCCGTTTGGATATATTACCAACTCGCTGACACCGGTCACATTTCTGCACGAAGTTGTAAGCATCTTTAAACAAAGTTGACTAATAAAAGCCTACCTGAAGTACCTTGGCAGCTGTCCTCTCGCCCCCGTAGTGTCCACCATAGACTGATGAATGGCAATCCTGAAGTATGCTATCCGTCTCACTTTCTGGGATGCACCGTCTGATCATCCTATCAGCGCACTGCTTAAACAGGTAAGGTTCATCCCAAATATACCATCTACAATCATATAGAAACTTCTTCTTTTAAGGTCTAGTCAAATCAGAAGAGATAATATTGCTCACTAAAAAGTTTGCAAAGTCCGTAAACTATGGCATTTTGCCTTGCACCACAAATAACTGTTCGTCTGGGAAGGACTCATTAATCATCACTTTATCATTCGTGTCCTATACCAGGTTCTCCAATCAGGATAAGTGGTCAGCCACTTGGTTTTCGGTCCCCTTTCTATCTTTTATTTCCAAATCAAATTCCTACAGAAGAAGTATCCAGCGAATGAGATGGGGCTTAGCATCTTTCTTACTAATCAGGTATCGAATTGCAGCATGATTGGTGTATACGAAAACTCTTGTGCAAATCAGATAAGACCGAAATTTATCAACTACATATACCACCACTAGGAGCTCCTTCACTGTGGTAGTGTTGTTCAGTTGGGCGTCCGTCAGGGTTTCACTGGCATAGTAAATAACATGAAAATTCTTATCCTTGCGTTGCCCTAAGATGAATCCCACAGCGAAGTCAATCGCATCACACATCAGTTCAAATGGAAGAGACCAGTCAGGTGCTGTGATAATGGGCACCGTAGTTAATCTCTTTTTCAAGTGCTCAAAGGCGGCTAGGCATTCCTCGTCGAATCTGAACGGGACATCTTTCTCCAGCAAACTGTATAGTGGCTTAGTGATCTTTGAGAAGTCCTTTATGAAATGACGATACAATCCCGTGTGTCGAAGGAAGCTACGAACCCCTTTCACAGAAGTTGGTGGAGGTAAGCTCTGAATACTCTCCAGCTTCACCCTGTCCACCTCTAATACTTTTCCTGAAACTTTGTGTCCCAAGATAATGCCTTCCTGTACTATAAAATGGCACTTTTCCCAATTGAGCACTAAATTGGTCCCAACATACCTTTTTAACACCAGAACCAGATTCTCCAAGCATATGTCGAAAGAGTCTCCAAAGACTGAGAAATCATCCATGAAAACTTCTATATTTTGCTCGACCATATCGGAGAATATTGCCATCATATATCTCTGGAATGTGGCTGCAGTGTTTCATAATCCGAAAGACATCCTCTTGAATGCAAAAGTGCCATATCGGCATGTGAAGGTATTCTTCTCCTGGTCCTCTGGGGCTATAACAATCTGGTTATACCCCGAATAACTATCCAGGAGGCAGTAGTAGTCATGTCCCACTAACCTATCCAACATTTGGTCAATAAATGGGAGAGGGAAATGGTCCTTTCTTGTAGCTTTGTTCAATATGCGATAGTCCATGTAGACCCTCCACCCTGTGACTGTCCTGGTAGGTATAAGTTCATTATTCTCATTAGACACTACTGCCATGCCTCCCTTTTTTGGAATGCATTGCACCGGGCTCACCCATGAGCTGTCAGAGATTGGATAAATGATTCCGGCATCTAACCACTTTAGGATCTCCTTTTTGGCGACCTCTTTCATAATAGGATTTAATCTTCATTGTTGCTCTAGCGTCGGCTTACTATCATCCTCTAGGAGTATCTTGTGCATGCAGTATGAGGGGCTGATCCCCTTTATGTCAGCTATGGTCCAACCAATAGACGATTTGAAGTCTCGTAGCACTCACAACAACTTGCTTTCCTGGCCATATGATAGAGCAGAAGCAATAATAACTGGTAATATGGAAGATTCCCCCAGAAATGTGTATCTCAGATGATCAGGCAGAGGTTTAAGGTCAAGAGTGGGAGGCATCTCAAGAGAAGGCTTGAGTCACTCCGATGTCTCCCCTGAATGTCCAAGTGGTTCAATGGGAATTTTGAATTTTCTCATATATGGAATTGTGTTCAAGATTTGTACATACTCCATAACATCTGTGATCTCCATGTCATAGTCTCCTAGTAGAGCACTCTCTAATGGATCCATGCTCATCAATTGTTCAGCCTCTTCATGCAGTACCCTGTCGATAACATCAATCCGAAAACATTCTTCTTCTTCGCCAGTAGGAAACTTTATAGCTTTGAAGACATTAAATGTAACCTCTTAGTCCTGAACTCTCATTGTCAGTTCTCCCTTCTGTACGTCTATGAGTGTTCTCCCAGTAACTAGAAAAGGTCTCCCAAGAATGATCGGTATGTTCTTGTCCTCTTCGAAATCCAAAATGATAAAGTCGACAGGGAAGATAAACTTGTCCACTTTCACCAAGACATCTTCTACGATACCCCTCGGGTATGTGATGGACCTATCGGCAAGCTGCAATGATATATTTGTCGGCTTAGGAGCCAGTAATCCCAATTGTGTGAATATCGATAGAGGTATCAAATTTATACTTGCTAGCACTTATTGAAAGATAATTTTCCAATGGGCAAGGTATCGAAAAGCTGCCCGGATCTTTGAGCATTGGAGGTAGTTTTCGTTGCAATACTGCACTGCATTCCTCTGTCAAAGTAACTATTTTATAGTCCTCTAACTTCTTCTTCCTCGACAGTATGCCTTTCATAAACTTCATATAGCTTGGCATTTGTTCCAAAGCTTCTTTAAAAGGAATGTTGATCTGCAGTTTCTTAAACACCTCCAAAAACTTCGCGAACTATTTGTCTAATTTCTGTTTCTAAATCCTCTGAGGGTATGGTGCAAGAGGGTAGACCACTTGTGTTGTAGCATTAGTTTTCTCAGCTTTTTCATGCTTCTCTGACTCCACTACATGTTCCCCATCCTTTCCATCATTCAAAGATTCCTCAGAATTTTCTGCATATGGGCGCGCCCGCGCTAGGTTTTTCTTCTTCCTGGGGCACGGCCGCGCCAGTCTCCAGATCTACAGTTCACTTCCTAGACCTTAATGTAATGGCCTGACACTGCTTCTTCCCGTCCCTTCTCCCTGGATTTTCTTCAGTATTGCTTGGTAGAGTCCCTTGCGGTCTTTTGGTCAACATATTAGCCATCTGGCCTGTTTGAGTCTCCAATTTTTTGATAGATACCGCTTGGCTCTTAATCATCAACTTGAGTTCTTCTATTTCAGTTTTCTCCTCTTATTGTGGAGAAGGAGCTGGATTGCGCTGATGTTGTTGTTGATGAAATCCTGGAGGGTAGGATGGTTTAGGTGCAAACTGTTGATGAGATTGTTGCGGTTGAGATTGTGGTTGTTGGTATGGTTGATGTTGATGAGGTTGGTATTGAGATTGTTGAGCACTTTGGTTATTAATCCAGCTGAAATTTGGATGGTTTCTGTTGTTTGGATGGTAAAAGTTCTGAAATTGATTCTATGGCTTTTGACAGTTGCTACCGAATTGAACCGACTCTGTAGTGATGGCACATTATTCTATCTGGTGTTATCCTGCACACAACTCACAGACGAAAGCAACTTGTTGAGCTTTGTTTTCAGCAATAGAGTCAATTTTCTTCGACATCGCCGCCATTTGTGCTGAAAGTGCTGTGATGATGTCTACATCCAATACCCCAGCCACTTTTAGTTGTGGCATTCTAGATGTCGAATTTTGATATTCATTTGCCGCCATGGTCTCTATTAAATCATAAGTTGTCTCATAGCTCTTGGACCATAAAGTTCCTCCTAATGCGGCATCAATGATCGGCCTTGATTGCCATCCCAACCCATTATAGAACGGGCTGATCACCATCCAGTCTGGCATTCCGTGATGAGGACATTTCCTTAACATCTCCTTATATCGTTCCCATGCCTCATACAGAGATTCCCCTTGTTGTTGTGAAAACTGAGATAGAGCACTCCTCATCTGAGCAGTCTTAGCCATAGGAAAGTGATAGTAGTGTGCATACAAGCCAATCATGTATGATGATAAAGCACGTACTTTGTAAACAATCTTATTTATTTATTAATGAAATATTCATTTATTAAAGGCATTTAATTATCTACATGATTGCTGTTTTTATAATATGTAAATAACCCATAGTTTTAAGCAATGCTTTTAGAATCATGATGATGATCATGCTAATGAGATCTAAATTCTTAGAAAGTTTTAAAACGTAAATAGTTCCCAATCGTGGGATTACTAAAAAGGGGATTAGTAAATCCGGATAGATTGGTACATATGTTGCTTGCTCATTGGATGAGGATGATTGATCTCATGATCATTTGTGTGGAGACACTAAAGCATGTATGTAGGTGCTTATTGGAGAATAAGTTCACTGAACGTGATTCGCAATGGAATACCTAATGGAGTTTTACTCGCATGTCAATAGGAATTCCTAATGTGATAGTAGTACAAGTGATCCTTGGACTTGAGATCATCATAGTATCTTGTATGTAACAAATTATACTTTGACTTATTCCTTAAGACCTTTTAAGGCATATATAGGGTATGCTTGGGTATAATGAGTTACATATGAAGATAATGAATGATTAATAAAGAATCTACCACCTCTAGTAAAAGAGGAGATATGTCCTATGTGATTCGTTAAATGACAACCCAGGAATCCTTGGCCAAGGTGAAATGAAATTAGAAAGGAGTTTTTAATTTGCATTATTTGGAGTTGTGCATTTTCTAATCGAAATACATATAATTAAATAAAATAAGACTTGACAGTAAATCCATGTCTTATATTTAATTGGGACATTGTATGGTGGAAGGATTGAATTGTATGGTAACTATTAACTCACAGGTTCTTTTATGATTAATGTTGAAATCTATATTATCTGGAAAGTCGTTGATCGCTAGGGAGGCTTATCCCTATTGTAGAATAAATATTATTTATTTAAATAGATTATTAGTTTAATTTATTTATTTAAATAAGATTAAAATTGTTTTAATTGATTTATTCACAACCGGTTTAATATGGAGAACCTAAAGGGTCACACCATAAAAGGAAGAATAATTATTTAAGAAGGTAATGGCATAATCGTAATAATGCATTAAGTATAATTAATTTAATCTATGGTGATAGAATAAATTAAATAGCTTAATGTTTATTATTTAATATTTTGGAAATATTAAATATAAATTAATAAGAGGAGTCTTATTAATATTATTACAATTATTATTATTTTAATTTCTAAAGGAGTTTAGTAATTAATTTAATATTTAGTACTCTCATTTATTCCTAATAAGATTAGGAGACAAATTAATTAAATGAATTTAATTAATTATTCCCATGTGGTGGGAAGCCTAAATTAATTAAAGGAGTTTAATTAATTAAAAGAAATCCCATGTCTAATAGGATTAGAAGGGTTGACTAATATCTATATAAGAGGAGTCTTATAATAGATATTAGATGATGCAATTCCAATTGTTGGAGAGTACTCCTTTTTATAGAGGATAGAAAACTAAGGTTTAGCCAAACACCCTCCTTCTTGATAATTTCTCTTCTTTGGTGGATCACCTCTAGAGGCCAAACACTTGGGTGGCTAACGTTGATCAAAGGAAGGAATCTAACCCGAAAATTCAAGGAGATCACGAAGAACAAGGAGTTGAACTAGTACCTGTGGAAGCTTCGTTCTACAAGGGTATGATTTCATAACTTCTTATTTATCGTTTTAAATTAATAATTTGCATAAAGGATGATCCGGGTAATGGTTTTGTAGAAATTTTTTTAAACTCTGATATACCATGCTTCCGCTAATATTTGCAATTTGATTGCGTCACGATTTCGTACAAACCCAACAGTGGCATCAGAGCCAAACCTTTATGCAATTATTAATTTATTTTTGATTTCATATACATATGGGTATATATTTAAAATAATTTATTGGGCATAATTTTATTGTATAAAATTATTATTTTTTTTTTTTAAAAAAATGTCTTTTTTTTTGGGACGAATCAGAATTTTTTTTTTGGGTGCAAATCTTGAATTCTGCAAAGAAAAGGTGTTGTCTCTTTCTTACTCCAAAAAGAAGATGACCTATCAATAAAGGACTCTTTTAATAAACCTGCAGGACTCTTTTAATAAAAGAAGGTGACTTCTTTTTAAAAAATAAATGTGAATTTATATTATATATATATATATATATATATATATATTTATATATTATATTCTAAATAATTTTATAATTAAAATAAAGAGTTTATTTTAATCTTGAAATTGGATTTCATGCAATTTAAAATTGCCCATTAAATGATACTCATATATATTTGGAATGTTTTAATTCATGAGATGAATATTTATTTATTGATATATATGATGATATGTATGATAATAAATGGGGATTGATTATGGACTATTTGACCAATGTGATTGGATTTTATTTTAGTTAAATGCTTGAATGAATGGGTTTTATTAAATGGGGTCTGTGTACCTCGTCTTCTCTAAATTTTTTTTTCTTGATGTAAAATTCTATCTCCCTCCTATGTACTTTCCCTTGACTGCTGATCAAGGTTTCTATTTAAATTAAATAGTTTAATGTAATAGAAATAGTTAGAATTATCTTGAAGAAATTGGAGACCAAGGAGCAAGGAGCGCGTGAAGACCCGTTTATATGGAGCCCGATTTAAATGTAATATTTATATTTAAATTTAAATTCTTGCACTGCTAGGTTTGACCTTTTGGTTCACTTGGTGGCTCTAGTGAACCAAACTAGAATAAAAGTCCATAATCAATCCGGATAGAATATAATATTCTATATTGCATGCTAAATATTATATATATTATATTTTATGCAAACATGCTTCGCATGTTTAATAAAATGACGCGTATTTTATATATATATGTGCATGTGCGCTAAACAAGACGAGACAAATAATAACAAACCCCTCAAAGAAATAATATTAAGTCCGAAGCGTTCAAATGATATTTGAAATATCGAACGTCGCCTTCTAGCATGATAAATTAATAGAGTATTAAATATTTAATATGAGCTTGTTGTGCTATCCACAAGGCGAGTATTGTGTATTTAAGATGTTAATTAATCACATTTGATGCTTATCAAGAAAATTGAACGATCTAGTCTTGTTGTGCTATCCACAAGGACAAAAATTTTTCTTTTTTGAATTTATAGAAGTGCTAGGCTGGACTTAACTTAAATCATTTTAGTTCGGATGTGCACACACTTGACCATTATGATTTAAGAGGCAAAATAAAAGGAGTTATATAGTGATGTAATTGACAAGAGTTGTCTACTTATTTATTTGTATATCGCTTGTTGTGCTATCCACAAGGTTATATACATTTGAAATGGGATCCTTATTCTCACTAGCAAATCTTTAATTAGATGTTGCCGAACTATATAAGTGAGGGTAATATAGTTTGATAAAAATAGTGGGAGATACCAATTTAAAATAAAGACCTAAATTTATTTTGGTATGCAAAATTAATAAAATGAATGTTTGTTAAAATGCTGTTTTTCACATGCAGAATTTTAAAAATGTCAAAATCACTAATTTCACTGCGAAGCATACTTGATGCTAATAAGCTTACCGGGCCGAATTATACGGACTGGCTAAGAAATCTGAGAATAGTTCTCACTGCTGAAAAGATTTCTTATGTCCTAAACTCACCTGTCCCTAGAACTGTTCTAGAAACAGCATCTGAGGAAGAGATTGCCACCATTGTAAAGTGGCAAGATGATGCATCTGTGGCTCAATGCATCATGCTCGCATCTATGAATAACGAGCTTCAGCGTCAGCACGAAAACATGGATGCTCCTACTATGTTGATTCACCTCAAGGAGTTGTATGGTGAACAAAGTAGGACTGCTAGATATGAGATATCTAAGGAGCTCTTCCGATCTCGGATGACCAAGGGCAAAGTGAACATAAAGGAACAAAAGAAATCTGATCCAGCTAGCAAAGGAATGTGCTTCCATTGCAACGAGCCGGGTCATTGGAAGAGGAACTGCAAGAAGTTTCTGGCAAAGAAGAAGCTTGGAGAAGCTTCGACTTCCAGTCAAGGTTTGTTCATGATTGAAATTAATTTTTCAGAAAGTCAAAATTCTACTTGGGTATTGGATACCGGCTGTGGTTCTCACATATGTAATAATGTGAAGGGACTGGTCAGAAGTAGAAAGCTGAACAATGATGAGGTGATCCTACGAGTGGGGAATGGAGCAAAGGTTGCTGCATTACCTGTAGGAACTTATTATTTAGCAATACCTTCGGGCAAGTCCATTTATCTTAATAATTGTTATTATGTTCCGAATATTATTAAAAACATTATTTCAATTTCTGTATTAGATATGGAAGGATTTAACGTTGTTATAAATAACAATAGTTGTTCTATTTATAAAGACGATGTTTTATATGGTGTTGGAAATTTGCGAAATGGACTTTATACACTTGACTTACAAGAAAATATTTTTCAAATTGAACAAACTAAGAAAAGGAAAAGAGATGATATTAATTATACCTACATGTGGCACTGTAGACTCGGTCATATCAATGAAACAAGATTATCCAAGTTGCATAAAGATGGGCTCCTTGAGTTATCTGATTATGAATCATATCCAACTTGTGAATCTTGTCTCATGGGTAAAATGACTAAATCTCCTTTTAGTGGAAAAGGAGAAAGAGTTACAGAGTTGTTGGCATTGATTTACACAGACGTTTGTGGGCCTATGACAACAAGTGCACGGGGTGGGTATTATTATTTTATTACTTTCACTGATGATCACTCAAGATTTGGATATGTGTATTTGATGAAATACAAGTCAGAATCATTTGAAAAGTTCAAAGAGTTCAGAAGTGAAATAGAGAAACAAACGGGCAAGAGTATAAAGATACTTCGATCAGATCGAGGTGGAGAATACTTAAGCGGTGAGTTTCTCAATTGTCTCAAAGAAAATGGTATAATCTCACAATGGACTCCTCCAGGTACACCACAGTTAAATGGAGTATCTGAAAGGAGAAATCGAACACTGTTAGACATGGTTCGATCCATGATGAGTTTTACCGATCTTCCAATTTCCTTCTGGGGATATGCCCTAGAAACGGCTGCATACCTACTTAACAAGGTACCTACCAAATCCGTCCCAAAGACTCCATATGAGATGTGGAAAGGGAGGAAACCAAATCTTAAGCATGTTAAGACTTGGGGTTGTCCAGCTTATGTCAAAAAGTTTGAACATGATAAGCTACAAACTAAATCCGAAAAGTGTAGATTTGTGGGATACCCTAAAGAAACTGTAGGGTATTATTTCTATCATCCAACTGATCAAAAGGTGTTTGTTGCGAAACATGCTGCCTTCTTGGAAAAGGAGTTTATCCATGAAGGGGTCAGTGGGAGTAAGATATATCTTGAAGAAGTTCAAGAACCACAAAGTACCACGGATCAAAGTCAGGTACCTGACCAAGTAGAAGAACCTACTATACCACACCCTGTTCGTAAATCTGGAAGAGTACCGAAGATACCTGAGAGGTATGGATTCGTTTTAGAGGATGACGATGACGTACGCATCATGAATGATGATGATCCATTGAATTACGAACAGGCCATGAGTAATAAAGACTCAGGGAAATGGCTTGAAGCCATGAAATCCGAAATGGACTCCATGTATGAAAACAAAGTATGGACTTTGGTTTCAGCACCTGAAGGCATTAAGCCTATTGGGTGTAAATGGGTCTTTAAAAGAAAGACTGGAGCGGACGGCAAGGTGGAGACCTATAAGGCCCGACTGGTTGCAAAAGGTTTCAAACAAAGACAAGGAGTTAATTATGATGAAACCTTTTCACCAGTAGTTATGCTCAAGTCCATTCGGATTTTGCTTGCGATTGCAGCTTATAACGACTATGAGATCTGGCAGATGGACGTGAAAACGGCCTTCCTCAATGGGAAACTTGAGGAGGATGTGTATATGACACAGCCAGAGGGATTTGTTTCAAAGGTTGGAAAAAATCAAGTCTGTAAGCTGCAACGATCCATTTATGGATTGAAGCAAGCTTCTCGTAGATGGAACATTCGTTTTGATGAGACAATCAAAGAGTTTGATTTTATCAAAAATGACGATGAACCATGTGTGTACAAGAAGGTTAGTGGGAGCGCAATTTCATTCTTTGTATTATATGTTGATGATATATTACTGATAGGGAATGACATTCCTATGCTACAATCGATTAAAATCTGGTTATCTAAACACTTCTCCATGAAGGACTTGGGAGAAGCATCCTATATTTTGGGGATAAAGATCTATAGAGATAGATCTAAAAGGATGCTTGGTTTATCCCAAGGAACGTACATTGATGCAATGCTAAAGAGATTTAGCATGGAAGATTCCAAAAGAGGTCTCATGCCGATGAGCCATGGAATACATCTCTTCAAGAAACAGGCCCCAAAGACACCTGAGGAGAGAGACCGTATGAGTAAGATCCCTTATGCTTCTGCAATAGGATCTATCATGTATGGTATGATATGTACTAGACCGGATGTTGCTCATTCACTTAGTGTAACGAGCAGATACCAGTCGAATCCAGGAGAAGAGCACTGGAAGGTAGTGAAGAATATCCTAAAATACTTGAGAAGGACTAAGGATATTTTTCTTGTCTACGGTGGGTCTGAATTAAAACTCGAGGGCTTCACAGACTCAAGTTTTCAAACGGACCAAGATGACAGTAAATCTGTTTCGGGGTATGTTTTTACCTTGAACGGAGGCGCAGTGAGTTGGAAGAGTTCCAAGCAGCAAACAGTTGCTGATTCAGTGACAGAGGCAGAGTATATAGCTGCAAGTGAAGCTGTAAAGGAAGCTGTTTGGCTGAAGAAGTTCATAACTGAACTTGGTGTGGTTCCTAGCATTGGAGAAGCAGTTCCCATTTACTGTGACAACACAGGAGCAGTTGCACAGGCTAAGGAACCGAGGTCTCATCAGAAATCTAAACACGTGTTGCGGCGATTTCATTTGATCAGGAAGATCATTGAAAGAGGAGACGTCACCTTGGAGCGTGTAGACTCTCAAGACAACATTGCAGATCCATTTACTAAAGCTTTAACACAACAACAGTTTGATCGTCACTTAGAGAAGATGGGTATGAGATACCATGGCGATTGGCTTTAGTGCAAGTGGGAGATTGATAGTAGTGTGCATACAAGCCAATCATGTATGATGATAAAGCACGTACTTTGTAAACAATCTTATTTATTTATTAATGAAATATTAATTTATTAAAGGCATTTACTTATCTACATGATTGCTGTTTTTATAATATGTAAATAACCCATAGTTTTAAGCAATGCTTTTAGAATCATGATGATGATCATGCTAATGAGATCTAAATTCTTAGAAAGTTTTAAAACTTAAATAGTTCCCAATCGTGGGATTACTAAAAAGGGGATTAGTAAATCCGGATAGATTGGTACATATGTTGCTTGCTCATTGGATGAGGATGATTGATCTCATGATCATTTGTGTGGAGACACTAAAGCATGTATGTAGGTGCTTATTGAAGAATAAGTTCACTGAACGTGATTCGCTATGGAATACCTAATGGAGTTTTACTCGCATGTCAATAGGAATTCCTAATGTGATAGTAGTACAAGTGATCCTTGGACTTGAGATCATCATAGTATCTTGTATGTAACAAATTATACTTTGACTTATTCCTTAAGACCTTTTAAGGCATATATAGGGTATGCTTGGGTATAATGAGTTACATATGAAGATAATAAATGATTAATAAAGAATCTACCACCTCTAGTAAAAGAGGAGATATGTCCTGTGTGATTCGTTAAATGACAACCCAGGAATCCTTGGCCAAGGTGAAATGAAATTAGAAAGGAGTTTTTAATTTGCATTATTTGGAGTTGTGCATTTTCTAATCGAAATACATATAATTAAATAAAATAAGACTTGACAGTAAATCCATGTCTTATATTTAATTGGGACATTGTATGGTGGAAGGATTGAATTGTATGGTAACTATTAACTCACAGGTTCTTTTATGATTAATGTTGAAATCTATATTATCTGGAAAGTCGTTGATCGCTAGGGAGGCTTATCCCTATTGTAGAATAAATATTATTTATTTAAATAGATTATTAGTTTAATTTATTTATTTAAATAAGATTAAAATTGTTTTAATTGATTTATTCACAACCGGTTTAATATGGAGAACCTAAAGGGTCACACCATAAAAGGAAGAATAATTATTTAAGAAGGTAATGGCATAATCGTAATAATGCATTAAGTATAATTAATTTAATCTATGGTGATAGAATAAATTAAATAGCTTAATGTTTATTATTTAATATTTTGGAAATATTAAATATAAATTAATAAGAGGAGTCTTATTAATATTATTACAATTATTATTATTTTAATTTCTAAAGGAGTTTAGTAATTAATTTAATATTTAGTACTCTCATTTATTCCTAATAAGATTAGGAGACAAATTAATTAAATGAATTTAATTAATTATTCCCATGTGGTGGGAAACCTAAATTAATTAAAGGAGTTTAATTAATTAAAAGAAATCCCATGTCTAATAGGATTAGAAGGGTTGACTAATATCTATATAAGAGGAGTCTTATAATAGATATTAGATGATGCAATTCCAATTGTTGGAGAGTACTCCTTTTTATAGAGGATAGAAAACTAAGGTTTAGCCAAACACCCTCCTTCTTGATAATTTCTCTTCTTTGGTGGATCACCTCTAGAGGCCAAACACTTGGGTGGCTAACGTTGATCAAAGGAAGGAATCTAACCCGAAAATTCAAGGAGATCACGAAGAACAAGGAGTTGAACTAGTACCTGTGGAAGCTTCGTTCTACAAGGGTATGATTTCATAACTTCTTATTTATCGTTTTAAATTAATAATTTGCATAAAGGATGATCCGGGTAATGGTTTTGTAGAAATTTTTTTAAACTCTGATATACCATGCTTCCGCTAATATTTGCAATTTGATTGCGTCACGATTTCGTACAAACCCAACAGTGGCATCAGAGCCAAACCTTTATGCAATTATTAATTTATTTTTGATTTCATATACATATGGGTATATATTTAAAATAATTTATTGGGCATAATTTTATTGTATAAAATTATTATTTTTTTTTTTTAAAAAAATGTCTTTTTTTTTGGGACGAATCAGAATTTTTTTTTTGGGTGCAAATCTTGAATTCTGCAAAGAAAAAGTGTTGTCTCTTTCTTACTCCAAAAAGAAGATGACCCATCAATAAAGGACTCTTTTAATAAACCTGCAGGACTCTTTTAATAAAAGAAGGTGACTTCTTTTTAAAAAATAAATGTGAATTTATATTTTATATATATATATATATATATATATATATATATTTATATATTATATTCTAAATAATTTTATAATTAAAATAAAGAGTTTATTTTAATCTTGAAATAGAATTTCATGCAATTTAAAATTGCCCATTAAATGATACTCATATATATTTGGAATGTTTTAATTCATGAGATGAATATTTATTTATTGATATATATGATGATATGTATGATAATAAATGGGGATTGATTATGGACTATTTGACCAATGTGATTGGATTTTATTTTAGTTAAATGCTTGAATGAATGGGTTTTATTAAATGGGGTCTGTGTACCTCGTCTTCTCTAATTTTTTTTTTCTTGATGTAAAATTCTATCTCCCTCCTATGTACTTTCCCTTGACTGCTGATCAAGGTTTCTATTTAAATTAAATAGTTTAATGTAATAGAAATAGTTAGAATTATCTTGAAGAAATTGGAGACCAAGGAGCAAGGAGCGCGTGAAGACCCGTTTATATGGAGCCCGATTTAAATGTAATATTTATATTTAAATTTAAATTCTTGCACTGCTAGGTTTGACCTTTTGGTTCACTTGGTGGCTCTAGTGAACCAAACTAGAATAAAAGTCCATAATCAATCCGGGTAGAATATAATATTCTATATTGCATGCTAAATATTATATATATATTATATTTTATGCAAACATGCTTCGCATGTTTAATAAAATGACGCGTATTTTATATATATATGTGCATGTGCGCTAAACAAGACGAGACAAATAATAACAAACCCCTCAAAGAAATAATATTAAGTCCGAAGCGTTCAAATGATATTTGAAATATCGAACGTCGCCTTCTAGCATGATAAATTAATAGAGTATTAAATATTTAATATGAGCTTGTTGTGCTATCCACAAGGCGAGTATTGTGTATTTAAGATGTTAATTAATCACATTTGATGCTTATCAAGAAAATTGAACGATCTAGTCTTGTTGTGCTATCCACAAGGACGAAAATTTTTCTTTTTTGAATTTATAGAAGTGCTAGGCTGGACTTAACTTAAATCATTTTAGTTCGGATGTGCACACACTTGACCATTATGATTTAAGAGGCAAAATAAAAGGAGTTATATAGTGATGTAATTGACAAGAGTTGTCTACTTATTTATTTGTATATCGCTTGTTGTGCTATCCACAAGGTTATATACATTTGAAATGGGATCCTTATTCTCACTAGCAAATCTTTAATTAGATGTTGCCGAACTATATAAGTGAGGGTAATATAGTTTGATAAAAATAGTGGGAGATACCAATTTAAAATAAAGACCTAAATTTATTTTGGTATGCAAAATTAATAAAATGAATGTTTGTTAAAATGCTGTTTTTCACATGCAGAATTTTAAAAATGTCAAAATCACTAATTTCACTGCGAAGCATACTTGATGCTAATAAGCTTACCGGGCCGAATTATACGGACTGGCTAAGAAATCTGAGAATAGTTCTCACTGCTGAAAAGATTTCTTATGTCCTAAACTCACCTGTCCCTAGAACTGTTCTAGAAACAGCATCTGAGGAAGAGATTGCCACCATTGTAAAGTGGCAAGATGATGCATCTGTGGCTCAATGCATCATGCTCGCATCTATGAATAACGAGCTTCAGCGTCAGCACGAAAACATGGATGCTCCTACTATGTTGATTCACCTCAAGGAGTTGTATGGTGAACAAAGTAGGACTGCTAGATATGAGATATCTAAGGAGCTCTTCCGATCTCGGATGACCAAGGGCAAAGTGAACATAAAGGAACAAAAGAAATCTGATCCAGTTAGCAAAGGAATGTGCTTCCATTGCAACGAGCCGGGTCATTGGAAGAGGAACTGCAAGAAGTTTCTGGCAAAGAAGAAGCTTGGAGAAGCTTCGACTTCCAGTCAAGGTTTGTTCATGATTGAAATTAATTTTTCAGAAAGTCAAAATTCTACTTGGGTATTGGATACCGGCTGTGGTTCTCACATATGTAATAATGTGAAGGGACTGGTCAGAAGTAGAAAGCTGAACAATGATGAGGTGATCCTACGAGTGGGGAATGGAGCAAAGGTTGCTGCATTACCTGTAGGAACTTATTATTTAGCAATACCTTCGGGCAAGTCCATTTATCTTAATAATTGTTATTATGTTCCGAATATTATTAAAAACATTATTTCAATTTCTGTATTAGATATGGAAGGATTTAACGTTGTTATAAATAACAATAGTTGTTCTATTTATAAAGACGATGTTTTATATGGTGTTGGAAATTTGCGAAATGGACTTTATACACTTGACTTACAAGAAAATATTTTTCAAATTGAACAAACTAAGAAAAGGAAAAGAGATGATATTAATTATACCTACATGTGGCACTGTAGACTCGGTCATATCAATGAAACAAGATTATCCAAGTTGCATAAAGATGGGCTCCTTGAGTTATCTGATTATGAATCATATCCAACTTGTGAATCTTGTCTCATGGGTAAAATGACTAAATCTCCTTTTAGTGGAAAAGGAGAAAGAGTTACAGAGTTGTTGGCATTGATTTACACAGACGTTTGTGGGCCTATGACAACAAGTGCACGGGGTGGGTATTATTATTTTATTACTTTCACTGATGATCACTCAAGATTTGGATATGTGTATTTGATGAAATACAAGTCAGAATCATTTGAAAAGTTCAAAGAGTTCAGAAGTGAAATAGAGAAACAAACGGGCAAGAGTATAAAGATACTTCGATCAGATCGAGGTGGAGAATACTTAAGCGGTGAGTTTCTCAATTGTCTCAAAGAAAATGGTATAATCTCACAATGGACTCCTCCAGGTACACCACAGTTAAATGGAGTATCTGAAAGGAGAAATCGAACACTGTTAGACATGGTTCGATCCATGATGAGTTTTACCGATCTTCCAATTTCCTTCTGGGGATATGCCCTAGAAACGGCTGCATACCTACTTAACAAGGTACCTACCAAATCCGTCCCAAAGACTCCATATGAGATGTGGAAAGGGAGGAAACCAAATCTTAAGCATGTTAAGACTTGGGGTTGTCCAGCTTATGTCAAAAAGTTTGAACATGATAAGCTACAAACTAAATCCGAAAAGTGTAGATTTGTGGGATACCCTAAAGAAACTGTAGGGTATTATTTCTATCATCCAACTGATCAAAAGGTGTTTGTTGCGAAACATGCTGCCTTCTTGGAAAAGGAGTTTATCCATGAAGGGGTCAGTGGGAGTAAGATATATCTTGAAGAAGTTCAAGAACCACAAAGTACCACGGATCAAAGTCAGGTACCTGACCAAGTAGAAGAACCTACTATACCACACCCTGTTCGTAAATCTGGAAGAGTACCGAAGATACCTGAGAGGTATGGATTCGTTTTAGAGGATGACGATGACGTACGCATCATGAATGATGATGATCCATTGAATTACGAACAGGCCATGAGTAATAAAGACTCAGGGAAATGGCTTGAAGCCATGAAATCCGAAATGGACTCCATGTATGAAAACAAAGTATGGACTTTGGTTTCAGCACCTGAAGGCATTAAGCCTATTGGGTGTAAATGGGTCTTTAAAAGAAAGACTGGAGCGGACGGCAAGGTGGAGACCTATAAGGCCCGACTGGTTGCAAAAGGTTTCAAACAAAGACAAGGAGTTGATTATGATGAAACCTTTTCACCAGTAGTTATGCTCAAGTCCATTCGGATTTTGCTTGCGATTGCAGCTTATAACGACTATGAGATCTGGCAGATGGACGTGAAAACGGCCTTCCTCAATGGGAAACTTGAGGAGGATGTGTATATGACACAGCCAGAGGGATTTGTTTCAAAGGTTGGAAAAAATCAAGTCTGTAAGCTGCAACGATCCATTTATGGATTGAAGCAAGCTTCTCGTAGATGGAACATTCGTTTTGATGAGACAATCAAAGAGTTTGATTTTATCAAAAATGACGATGAACCATGTGTGTACAAGAAGGTTAGTGGGAGCGCAATTTCATTCTTTGTATTATATGTTGATGATATATTACTGATAGGGAATGACATTCCTATGCTACAATCGATTAAAATCTGGTTATCTAAACACTTCTCCATGAAGGACTTGGGAGAAGCATCCTATATTTTGGGGATAAAGATCTATAGAGATAGATCTAAAAGGATGCTTGGTTTATCCCAAGGAACGCACATTGATGCAATGCTAAAGAGATTTAGCATGGAAGATTCCAAAAGAGGTCTCATGCCGATGAGCCATGGAATACATCTCTCCAAGAAACAGGCCCCAAAGACACCTGAGGAGAGAGACCGTATGAGTAAGATCCCTTATGCTTCTGCAATAGGATCTATCATGTATGGTATGATATGTACTAGACCGGATGTTGCTCATTCACTTAGTGTAACGAGCAGATACCAGTCGAATCCAGGAGAAGAGCACTGGAAGGCAGTGAAGAATATCCTAAAATACTTGAGAAGGACTAAGGATATTTTTCTTGTCTACGGTGGGTCTGAATTAAAACTCGAGGGCTTCACAGACTCAAGTTTTCAAACGGACCAAGATGACAGTAAATCTGTTTCGGGGTATGTTTTTACCTTGAACGGAGGCGCAGTGAGTTGGAAGAGTTCCAAGCAGCAAACAGTTGCTGATTCAGTGACAGAGGCAGAGTATATAGCTGCAAGTGAAGCTGTAAAGGAAGCTGTTTGGCTGAAGAAGTTCATAACTGAACTTGGTGTGGTTCCTAGCATTGGAGAAGCAGTTCCCATTTACTGTGACAACACAGGAGCAGTTGCACAGGCTAAGGAACCGAGGTCTCATCAGAAATCTAAACACGTGTTGCGGCGATTTCATTTGATCAGGAAGATCATTGAAAGAGGAGACGTCACCTTGGAGCGTGTAGACTCTCAAGACAACATTGCAGATCCATTTACTAAAGCTTTAACACAACAACAGTTTGATCGTCACTTAGAGAAGATGGGTATGAGATACCATGGCGATTGGCTTTAGTGCAAGTGGGAGATTGATAGTAGTGTGCATACAAGCCAATCATGTATGATGATAAAGCACGTACTTTGTAAACAATCTTATTTATTTATTAATGAAATATTCATTTATTAAAGGCATTTAATTATCTACATGATTGCTGTTTTTATAATATGTAAATAACCCATAGTTTTAAGCAATGCTTTTAGAATCATGATGATGATCATGCTAATGAGATCTAAATTCTTAGAAAGTTTTAAAACTTAAATAGTTCCCAATCGTGGGATTACTAAAAAGGGGATTAGTAAATCCGGATAGATTGGTACATATGTTGCTTGCTCATTGGATGAGGATGATTGATCTCATGATCATTTGTATGGAGACACTAAAGCATGTATGTAGGTGCTTATTGAAGAATAAGTTCACTGAACGTGATTCGCTATGGAATACCTAATGGAGTTTTACTCGCATGTCAATAGGAATTCCTAATGTGATAGTAGTACAAGTGATCCTTGGACTTGAGATCATCATAGTATCTTGTATGTAACAAATTATACTTTGACTTATTCCTTAAGACCTTTTAAGGCATATATAGGGTATGCTTGGGTATAATGAGTTACATATGAAGATAATGAATGATTAATAAAGAATCTACCACCTCTAGTAAAAGAGGAGATATGTCCTGTGTGATTCGTTAAATGACAACCCAGGAATCCTTGGCCAAGGTGAAATGAAATTAGAAAGGAGTTTTTAATTTGCATTATTTGGAGTTGTGCATTTTCTAATCGAAATACATATAATTAAATAAAATAAGACTTGACAGTAAATCCATGTCTTATATTTAATTGGGACATTGTATGGTGGAAGGATTGAATTGTATGGTAACTATTAACTCACAGGTTCTTTTATGATTAATGTTGAAATCTATATTATCTGGAAAGTCGTTGATCGCTAGGGAGGCTTATCCCTATTGTAGAATAAATATTATTTATTTAAATAGATTATTAGTTTAATTTATTTATTTAAATAAGATTAAAATTGTTTTAATTGATTTATTCACAACCGGTTTAATATGGAGAACCTAAAGGGTCACACCATAAAAGGAAGACTAA
Organism: Panax stipuleanatus; assembly: GCA_020205555.1. NCBI lineage: Eukaryota > Viridiplantae > Streptophyta > Magnoliopsida > Apiales > Araliaceae > Panax > Panax stipuleanatus. The sequence goes on along the minus strand of CM035119.1, from coordinate 17,649,976 downwards.
TTATTTAAGAAGGTAATGGCATAATCGTAATAATGCATTAAGTATAATTAATTTAATCTATGGTGATAGAATAAATTAAATAGCTTAATGTTTATTATTTAATATTTTGGAAATATTAAATATAAATTAATAAGAGGAGTCTTATTAATATTATTACAATTATTATTATTTTAATTTCTAAAGGAGTTTAGTAATTAATTTAATATTTAGTACTCTCATTTATTCCTAATAAGATTAGGAGACAAATTAATTAAATGAATTTAATTAATTATTCCCATGTGGTGGGAAACCTAAATTAATTAAAGGAGTTTAATTAATTAAAAGAAATCCCATGTCTAATAGGATTAGAAGGGTTGACTAATATCTATATAAGAGGAGTCTTATAATAGATATTAGATGATGCAATTCCAATTGTTGGAGAGTACTCCTTTTTATAGAGGATAGAAAACTAAGGTTTAGCCAAACACCCTCCTTCTTGATAATTTCTCTTCTTTGGTGGATCACCTCTAGAGGCCAAACACTTGGGTGGCTAACGTTGATCAAAGGAAGGAATCTAACCCGGAAATTCAAGGAGATCACGAAGAACAAGGAGTTGAACTAGTACCTGTGGAAGCTTCGTTCTACAAGGGTATGATTTCATAACTTCTTATTTATCGTTTTAAATTAATAATTTGCATAAAGGATGATCCGGGTAATGGTTTTGTAGAAATTTTTTTAAACTCTGATATACCATGCTTCCGCTAATATTTGCAATTTGATTGCGTCACGATTTCGTACAAACCCAACAGAAAGAATTTGGCTAGAAACTTCTGTGCTAAGTCCTCTCACGTAGTAATTGAACCTGATGGTAGTGAATGCAACTAACTCTTCGCTTTATCCCTCAAGGTGAATAGAAATAGCCGAAGCTTCACCGCATCATCCGACACATTTTTGTACTTGAATGTGTCGTAAATTTCGATAAAATTGAGGATATGCTCATTAGGATCTTCCATAGCTGCACCCCCAAACTGGACTGTGTTCTGAACCATCAGAAGTGTCCCTGGTTTGATTTCAAAGGTGTTTGCAGCTATCGTTGGCCTGACTATACTGGATTGTAAATCATTGATATTTGGCATTGAGTAATCCCTCAACGCTCTTTGCTCCTAGGATGCCATTTGTACTGGCGGTTCAGTGTCCTCTTATGTGTTAGTAGTACGTGTGTTAGCTCTCCAAGCTCTACCGTTGATGTTTTCTTGTAGAGGCACCAACGCAGAATTTGTTGATCAAGTGTGTATATACTAACCCCAAGTACTTGAAACACAAATAAAAGTAAAATAGAAATGAGATAAGGTGTGAATTATTCAAGTCAGACAAATTTAACTTAAATTGATGTCAATAGTAATAAAAATAACAACTTATCCCCGACAACGGCGTCAAAAACTTGTTGCTCCGTTTCGGTGTTAACAAAACAGACACAAACGCGTGCAAGTATACACGGTCAACAAGTAATATATGATAATTAAAGATTGTTCCCACGGAGAAAAGCAATTATATTTAAACTATCATGCAACAACTTTATAGCTATTTCTGGCTGCTCAAACGAGTAAACAAGATGTGAATCAATGACTAAAAAGATTATTAACTAAAATTAACTAATTAACAGACGATTGATTCTAATTGGAGAAATATGGGATCCTAACTTCACTTATTGCATCATCCAAATTATACACCTCTTGTTAAGCTTAATTCATTATTTCAGATAGCTAGTCGAGAGCACGAAGGTGAGAAATGGCTATCTTTCAATATTCCAAGTCAATATCACATAAAATCCGCAAAAGAGATAGAATTCATATGAACATCAATATTACCTAAATCACTATATGTCTATGTGACTTACAAGCAATATCAATTTACGTGCAAGCTTTCAATTGAATACATAAGGTAAGCCGGTATATGTCTATCCGGATTATGAATCACAAAATTCATCATATGCAAATTTCATGAACATATGCTAGCATACCCAAATCTGAGTTTATACTTCCTCTTTCAGGTCCATACAAATTATTAATATAGATGCTGATCGAGCATCTAATAAAATAACACAACCATACTAGGCAATCCATACATAATTAATCACACATCACAAGAGGCATATCGATCTAAATTAAACAATAAGCTTCATTAGAATCCCATAATGGTGGTTAGTTCATCTCTGAACCAATAACCATTATGGCATTTGATCTAAACATTGAAATCAAATAATGAAAGAAAAGAGAATAGAGAGATAAGGATAGTGCAAATCTGATATTCCTCCTTCCAGAATAAGCCTTCAAGCTCATATCAGAATCACAATAAAATCCAAAATGAAACCCTAATAATGGAAATCTACTAAGAACTAGAAGAGAGAAACCACATGATTGAAGAGTAGCTCCAAACCCTCTCTAGCTCTCTAAACCCTAGAATAGAAATTAAAACTGCAGAATCAATAGTGAATATCCTTCGTAACTTGCAAATACGCACATATAAGGAAAAAACGCTACAACCAATGCTTAAATGAAAAGTCAAATAATTTTCAGCAGTTGACTGGCGCGGCCGCGCTGCCCCATAGTACATTTGGGGCGCGGGGACGCTGATCTTTAGAAATTTGAACAAAATTCCTCTTGGCGAGGGCGCGCAAGGTTTTGCCATCATTCCTGCGCAGCCGCGCGGCTAGCTTTTTCTGCAGTGTTTTGCTGGTGCAATACTGGTCCTTGCTTCTTCTTTCTTCACTCCTTTGCCATCATATGCCTTCACTTCATACTGATCTTAGGCCATTTGCACAAGCCCTAAGCCGTCTCCTCATGCCAAGTCCATCTTCAAACCACCAAAAGCTCTCCACCTTGCCTCCCAGCCATTTCCATGCCAAACCATGCCATTTCATGCCATTCCTTTGCCAATTGAGTTTCCTTAATAAAACCTATAAAATAAAGATAAAACACATCAAAAGACACTAAAATACTTGAGATTAAGTCATAATCCTAGCAACTTGATAGCCAATAAGTAGGTATAAAACCTACTTATCAATGACCCTTATGGACTGGAGGTTCATCACCAGCATTGAGTTTGAGGGAGAGCCAGTACCTGTCATGGCTGACATTACGCCCACTGCTGGGAGTTTCTGCGACGACGCTCAAGGGTCGGTCGGTCCGATCTGGTCCCTTGAGTATAGATGCCCAGAATGGGGCTTTGCTGAAGCCTCTACCTGATTATCGGAGGGCTAGAGATCGCATTCTGAGGCTATTATTTTTGGTGATCATCAGGGGTTATTCTATGGCGAATAACTCAACTACTGTGTCCTTTGCTCTGATTAGCGTTACTCGGTATGTAGAGCACCTCAGTGACTTTTATTGGGGTTCCTACACCTTTGCCTATTTTCTCTGGGGCATGTGCATGCTTTCGAAGGGTTCGACGGAGGCTTAGTTAGGGTTCTACCCATTTCTGTTGGTGAGTACATCTTTCTTGTACCTTTTTGATTTCAGCATTTATATTTGTCAGTCTTGATCACTGTGGACTTTTGATATGCCCAGTTCTGGGCAATTGAAAGGCTTCCTAGCCCACGGCCTGAGACTGCTGTAGGTCTGGAGACCTATCCTCGAGGTCGGCATTGGCATCACTCAACTTTGATGGAGGTCCCTGTTGCTGAGGGATTTACTCATGCTCGCCTATAGTTGGAACTTTTAACGACTGGATCGATCTCTTGGGTGCATTACACCTTCAAGTTTTTGACCTTCGAATTCGAGGGAGGCTTTCCCACTGGTCGAGAGTTTACATTGTCGACCCGCAGAGTCCCAATTTTGACGGAGGGAGGCTGGGAGCTCTATTTGGGAGTGTGTGCCATCAAGAGTATTACGGGTGTGATCCGCATTCCCATTGTTTCTTTTGCTTAGCATCATTGGCCGTTGATCATGCCATTGACGAAGATTCCCATGGAGGGCATAAATGGTTTCACCCTATTAGAGGGCCCGTTCAGCAAGGAGGCATTCAGCAGATGGTAGAGCCCTCGCACTATTAGAGCTCAGACTCGTGCTACCCTGTTCATGGCAGACATGGTGCTAGGGTCCGTGATGATTATAGACTGGATAGCTTGCCGTAGGGAGCCGACTCATTTAGACCAGATTATAGATTTGACCAAGGAGTTGGATAGGGCTCTCTTCTTTATCAGGCATCTTGGCCGAGTTCAATCAGAGGCGTCTTCTTTTGACCCGTCCAGCTCAGGAGTGAGCCCCTCTTTAAGTCCATTTAGCAGCAATTTTATAGGGGCAGATCCTTCCTTATACCGCCCAGATATGCCTGATAACCGCAGTTTTGTATCCGCGGAGGAGATGGAGTAGGTTAATCACCTGGATGTAGATTATCTGGATCTTTTCTGATAGCTATGGCAGCTATATTTTTGGTCAGCCACTGTTTTGGCTATTTGGAGGTTGTGCCATTATTTTGATAGACCACTATTAGTAGTTGGGTGGTGGTGCCCCATTTTCTTGTATTCTTTACTTTGCTTTATATTATCAGACAGTGATGATGCCCGCAGTAGATAGTTTATCGTAGATATTCATGATATTTCCCATCTATCGCATCAAGTTTATATTTGTCATCATGCATATATTATGTCATATGTACGCATTTAGACAGATGAGTTCAGATTTAACCCTTAGATGGTCTTTTGGTACAGTGATACAGATGATGTCATCAGTCGTGAGCCGTATTAAGCACTTGCCATAGTCTGAGGTGGCTTCATCATTGAAGTCGTGGTACGAGAGCTTGCCTTTCTCAGCCAGAGGGACAGTTGACCAGATGTTGGAGCATTCGTTAGCCCTTACAAATTTTCAGGTGCCATATGGGTTTGTGGATGGCATATTATCCTGCTGGATACCCGAGAGGCAGGTGTTTCGCATTGGGTGACATGAGCTGACGCCGAATCTGGAGGAGTACAAGCAGCTTACCGGTCTGGCTTTGGACTTGTCGTGCGCCCGCACTGCTGTTAGTGATATGCGGAGACCATTCCTGCATATGTCCGGTCTTCCCCAAATGGTAGTTGCGGACGAGATCGTATTTGGGCCTGTGATCTCGATTGACTTCTTGATCGATCGTTTTGGGGAGCCTGATAGCTATGATCGACATGTTGGGGATTTTATTATTTCAGCAGAGGCGTGGCATCTGGCCAGGGTAGATATTCTGCTGTTGTGCATCGTGGCATACGTCTAAATGCCGCTATACTTGGATCACTTGGATGTGGGATTAGTAGTCATGGTTCAGGCCCTTAGACAGGGTAGTACAATTATCCCGATGATATTGGCTGAGATGATGCGGTCAGCCACTTACTGTATTACCTACCCGGAGGGGTTCTTCAGAGGCAGTTCGATTTTGCTGTACGTATGGCTGATGTCTCATATCCGATCGATTGAATCTTTCAGGCATTATAGGTATTATTTTTCCCTATGATATAGCTATGTCCTACTCCTTTCAGCCATCGGAGTGTACCGATGCAGAGAAATGGTCGGCATTTTTATTAGATATTGCGCATTCATTCTTGATTTTGCCATGCTCAGGGTTAGCCTCCCCATAGCTTCGTTACTCATGCACTTGGCATGGACTATCTGCCCCTAGCGGGATTGAGGGGAGTGACTACTTATCATCCCCTGGCTGTTATGAGCCAGTTTGATCAGTTCTAGGGTCTGCACAGATTTGAGGGGTCTGCTGATCAAAGGTTATCGGCATCGTCTATATCATCGACCGATTTGAGCAGAGTATATGAGTGTTGGACTTATAGTGAGAGGGCTGAGTTCTCTAGTAGCCGTCTGGACCGTTCTCCAAAGTATTCTGCATGGCTGGAGGTAGATATGGCAGTAGTTGAACTTATTCCTTCAGCTCCTATTGTACATTAAGATGAGAAGGAGCCTTTGGAGGATCCTGAGTCTTCTACTGAGGATGAGTTATTCATGGGTTTGACAGCTGCTTTGGTTAGCAACCCACCAACTATTCCTGCAGGGACAGATCCAGCTTTGGCGGACTCGCTACTCAGGATGACCTTTGAGCAGGATCAGGCTAGAACACAGATGTTGACTGCTTTGTCTGGCAGAGATATAGCTTTTGCTGAGAGAGAAACGGCTCGAGCCTCTCAGGATGCAGGATTGATTAAGCGAGAGGAGCTCCGATCTGCCATAGATGTAGCTTTTATGGAGAGAGATGAGATCCGCTCAATCAGAGATGCAGCTTTTATTGAGATCGAGGAGACTTTGACTGCTTGGAACGCAGATTTTGTTGAGAGAGATGAGGCTATAGCTTCCCGTGATTTCCACATCGCTGACAGTGCTGCCATTCGATCTTATACTCACGGCTTGGTTACCGAGATGAGTGCATATATTAATGACTATAGTGCCACATTACAGATGAATGTGGAGGTTTTGAGCCATATGGAGGCTGAGGGTATTGCACTTACAGCTACTCCTCCATCTTCAGAGAGAGATGCCATGGTGGCATTGCTGGCCCGCTTATCCTTGTGTCCATAGACTAGCTTTATTTTTCCTGCACATACTAGATCAGCCATCTTTTGTCATGTACAGGACACTATGTATATATCAAACAATTTTATATATTAGAGAAATATATTTTTGATTCACTTCCCTGTTTAGAGATGTATTGTCATTGCTAAGTGATTACCACTTCTTTCAGGACTCGAGATTGTTAATGGATCTTGAGCTCCTCCTTGATGGACTGATAGTTGAGATGTCAGTGAGTATCTCAGATGGGCATGTTGACCACGGTAGGCTTGATAGGATTTAGCTTTTGTATGTCTTCGGTGTCTTGGAACTGGTTTTTATTGGTTTTTGTTTTTTCTTGAAGGTCAAACCGCACCATAAATGGCTGCATACGTACTCCCGGGTTGAGGGAGATCAGGTCATTCGTAGTTCCAGCTTTTTGTGTGAAAGATGTTTGAACACTATTTTTCTTGGGTTTTGAGTTTGGTTTGATAAGTTTTTGAGTTTTTATTTGGTTTGACCGCACCAGAAATGCCTGCCTACGTACTCCCTGGTTGAGGGAGATCAGGTCATTTGTAGTTCCGGCTTTTTGTGAAAAAATCAAACCTGATTTGATTTGTAAGACCTAGATGCGGGTATGCATGTGCTTCATACATAGTACCTCTTTATGGTTTCTGAATTGATGAGTTGGGGAAATTTATTCCCGTCTATTTCTTGTAATCTGATAGCCCCTCCCGTCAATACTTCCTTGACAATGAAAAGGCCTTCCCAATTAGGGGTGAACTTTCCTTTAGCTTCATCTTGATTGACTAAGACTTTCTTCAGCACCAAGTCATTTTCTTTGAATTGCCGTATCCGGACCTTCTTGTTGTAAGATCGAGTAATCCTTTGCTGATACAACTGCCCGTGGAAAATGGCTGTAGGCCTCTTTTCATCGATCAGAGACAGTTGATGGTATCGGTCTTGCAACCACTGACCTTTGCCTATCTGAGCATCGATCATCACTCACAAGGATTCCATCTCTACTTCTATAGGGAGGACTGCTTCCATGCCATAGACCAATAAATAGGGGGTAGCCCCAGTAGAGGTGTGCATTGACGTCCTATATGCTAACAAGGTTAGAGACAATAGGTCAGGCCATTCTTTGTGATTGGTGGACATTTTCTGCATGATCTTTTTGATGTTCTTGCTGGCCTCTTTGACAGCACCATTCATCTTCGGCCGATAGATGACAGAATTAAGATGTTTGATGTGGAACTTGTTGAACAGTTCTTTCATCATTTGATTGTTCAGGTTCTTGGAGTTATCTGATATGATCACCTCCGGTTGTCTATACCAACAGACGATATTATTTCTGATGAAACCAATGATGACCTATTTTGTGACTTTGCAAAAAGAGGCAGCTTCAACCTATTTGGTGAAGTAATCGATCATGGTGAAGATGAATCGATGACCATTGCTGGCTTTGGGTTCCATTAGGCCAATCACATCCATTCCCCACATGGAGAAAGGCCATGGTGAACTCATGTTGTGTAGCTCATTTGGAGGAGCGTGGATGGCATTTCCATGTACTTGGCATTGAAAACATCTTTTGACATGATCATCGCAGTCATCTTTGAGCAAGATCCAATAATGACCTGTTCTTAATATCTTCTTGGCCAGCAGATGACCGCTCATGTGTGGACCATATACTCCACCGTGGATTTCATCCATCAGTTTATGGGCATGATCTTTATCAAGGTATCTTAACAGGCCTATTCCAGCATCCCTTTTGTAGAGTGCATCTCTGCTTAGATAGAACTTCATAGCCATCTTGTGAATCTGCTTTCGCACGGATTGGCTTACCCCAGCGAGTGTAGATCCATCTCGTAGATATTCCTTGATGTCTTGATACCAAGACTGCTTGACAGGAGGTATTTCATCTAATACTTCTCCAATGTAACTCCCGTATGTAGTGACTTTATGAACAGTGAATTTGATGTTGGGAAACTCACTCCGATCGAATATGGGGATTAATGAAGCCAACGTTACTAATGCATCAGCGAAGTCATTCCTACCCCAAGGAATATGGTTGAAGGTTATGTCTTTAAACTCCAGGGATATTTTGACGACCTGCCGATGATAGGGCAACAAATGCAGTTCTTTGGTGTGATATGCCCCAGTGGATTATCTAATGACCAACTCAGAGTCTCCAAAGACCAGTAGGTGTTTGATACCCATGGATTGGGCTAGTTTCAACCCTATTATACAGCCTTCATACTCAGTCATGTTGTTGGTGTTGCCAAATTAAATTTTGGTAGCCACAGGATATAGTTCTCCTGTACCAGAGATAAGGACTACCCCAGCTCCGGCACCATCCATGTTTATTACTCCGTCGAAATACATTTTTCATGGTTGGGCTGTATTCTCTTGCTGGAGTTGTTGAATTGACTTAATTCCATCATTTGGGAAATAAGTCTCCAGGGTTTGAACCCTCCTGAAGGTGCTTCAGCTAATTGATTTGCGATGCCTTGATCCTTGATTGACTTCTGAGTCACGTAGACGATGTCGAACTGTTATAGGATCAACTGCCAGTTAGATAGTCGACAATTTATTATTAGCTTGTTAAATACAAACTTTAGTGGATCCATGTGGTATATGAGGTAGGTCGTGTGCCCATGGAGGTAATGTTGTAACCTCATGGCGGCCCATGCTAATGCACATCATATTTTCTCGATCAGTGTGCATTTCTATTCACCACTGCTGAATCTTTTGCTGATGTAGTAGATGGCTCTTTCTTTCCTACTGTTATCTTTTTGTCCTAACATGCAGCCCATTGCGTGGGTATTGACGGACAAGTACATGAACAAGGGAACTCCATCCCTCGGAGGTACCAATACTAGTGCTTCGATCAATTGTCTCTTGATGGCAAGGAAGGCTTGTTGATAATCCTCATTCCATTTGGTGGAGGAATTCTTCCTTAGTAACTTGAATATGGGTTCACAGGTTGCTATGAGCTGGGAAATGAATCGGCTTATGAAGTTGATCCTTCCCAGAAATCCATGTATCTCATTCTCTGTTCGAGGTACTGGCATTTCAGTGATGGCTTTAATCTTGGAAGGGTATAGTTTGATACCTCTATTACTCACCAAGAATCGTAGCAGCTTGCCTGCTTTGACGCCAAAAGCACATTTGGGTGGATTTAGCTTGAGGTTGTACTTGCGCAACCTATTGAACAGCTTCTTGAGATGGTCGATGTGATCATCCTCCCTCCGGGATTTAATGATGATGTCATCCACATAAACCTCTATTTCTTTGTGCATCATGTCATGAAACAAGACCATCATGGCTTGCTGATACGTGGCTCCAGCATTGATGATGCCGAAGGATAGTCACCTATAGCAGAAGGTTGCCCAGGGAGTGATGAAAGTTGTTTTCTCCCGGTCTTCTTCAACAACCATGATTTGATGGTAACCAGTAAAGCAATCCAAGAAGGAATACATGTCGTACTGCGCCATATTGTCGATCAGGATGTGGATGAAAGGTACCGGGAAGTTGTCCTTAAGGCAGGCTTTGTTCAAATCCTGGTAATCCACACATACTCGTACATTCCCTCCAAGCTTAGGCACGAGGACTATGTTTGAAAGCCACTCTAGTTAGGTTGATACCATGATAATCCCGACTTTGAATTGCTTAACAACTTCTTCTTTAACTTTTAGACTCCATTCAGGTTTCAATCGCCTGAGCTTTTGTTTGACTGGCTTGAACCCATCTTTGATGGGCATTCAACGGATGACAATGTTAGTGGACAGGCCAATCATGTCTTCATGTGACTATGGAAATACATCCTATAACTGTGTTAGAAGTTTGATCAGGTCGGTTTTCTAGTTTTGAGTGAGGTCTAACCCTATTTGAATTTGTTTGATGATTTCGGAGGTTCCTATGTTGATAGTGGTGGTATGGTTGAGGTTTGGTTTGGGTTTGTCTTCGACCCATTCTTTGATCTCCTTGGGACCTCATAGTCATCTTCCTCCTCTTGATCAATATCAATCAAGTCAAAGTTCAGTTCTACATCAAAGTCGTAGTCACTTTGACAGGTTGGCATCTCATTAGCAGAGACAAACACATCCAACTCTTGAGTCCTAAAAACAAAAAGGCTTTCATCTTAGATATATACAACTGCTTAAATATACATAGCAATCTGCAAAGCATGACAAAGTTGCTGCTATAGCTGTGCAATCAAAAGTAAGCAATAAATGAAAGCATGATTAAAGAGCAGATTGACTCTCTCTGCCCCTTTACCCTTTTTAACTGAGGCAAGGGACACTGCTCCAATTGCCCAATGTTAGATCCTCATGAACTGGGAGGATCGAGGGTTTGTGATCATCTGTCTCGTCTTGGATGATGACTGACCCTTATAGTAGAGCCGTGGTTTTTCTTTGAACTGCCCCCTCTTTCCTTCTTGATGCGAGGAATTTGAACTTGATCCTCGTCTTCGCTATCTGGGATCTCATCATTCATCCCCTCGTAGTTTATGATGACCCGCATGTTAGCGAATGGGTCTCGTCCTTCGTACATGATCTTTTCTTTTCCCTTTTAGCTATCTGCCTCATGCTTGAGGGCTTTTCTTTCCTTGACAGGTATAATTGGAGGAAACAGCATGGCTGATACCACAGTAGGGATCTTCCTCATTGGTTTTACCCAACCGGTATTAGTAAGATTTGGCAACATTATGGTGAAAGCATAAGCCTTGGGATGTTTATGCGGGTTCCGGTGGTTTGACCCGAATGAATATCGTAATCCTGCTCTCCCAATTTGACTAGAGATTTGTATAAAGCTCTAAATACCTTGCTGACTCTTTCCTAACACTTCTCTAGGTTGGAAACCTAAAGATACCATTTCCTGGCCCACTGTCATTACTTCGGTAGAGACCTTAGGTTTCAAAATTGTTGCCCCGATAGGTAGATGCTGGGTATCGCTCACTTCCAAGGCTTAAAAACTTGCAGGTTCAATCCTTGCAACCAGGCTGATCACTGGTATGTCTCCCTGAATGCAGACAGGGTATTCTGGTTCAGCATTGACCGTGATTAGGTTGACGTTGATAATGTATTTGAGCTGTTGATGGAGGGTGGATGGCACTGCCCCTGCCATGTGGATCCAGGGCCTGCCCAGCAACAAGTTATATCTAGTAGCGATATTGAGCATCTAAAAGGATACGTAGAAAGTGTGTGGGCCAATCTCCAAGGGTAGTTCTATTTCTCCTATAGCTTGGCGTCGTGATCCATCGAAAGCTCGGATGACCACATGATTGGTTTTTTTCCGATTCGGGTTGATCTTCATTCTTTCCAGAGTATCGTAGGGACATATGTTGAGGGATGATCCTCCATCAATGAGTACCCCCCCCCCCCCCCGATTACATACCCGGAAGACATCACAGTTATATGTAGGGACTTATGATGGCCCGTTCCTTCTGCAGGGATATCATCATCAGTGAAAGATATCACATTGTTGTTGAAAATGTGTTCAACCACATGACGGAATTTCTCAGCATCTACGATATGTGGTAGATGGACTTCTTCCAGCACTTTCACTAAAATGTTGCGATGATCCACTAAGGATAAGACCAAGTCTAGGATGGACATTTTCTTGGGTAGATCTTATAAGCTCTGCACTATTTTGATTTCATTGTGTCCCATCTTGTTGAGGAACTCTTCGATTTTCTCATCGACCACCTTTACTTTGGTTTTGATAAAAGGTTTGATCACCCGCTGAGGCATGTATAATGGATTATCTTTTGGTATAATGGAAATGTTATTTGAAGTGGAACCTCCGTCGCTCTCGTAGTTCCATGGGACTTGCTTCAGACTGATAACTGGGTATTGAGGTCTGAAGTGTAAGATCAGAGGCTTTGGTGCGGCCACCTTCATAGGATTTTCTGCCTCCCATTTCCTTAGTAGGACTAAGGGTGTGAGGGTCGACTCCCTATCGCAGGATATGACAGCCACTGTTTTCTGGTTCCATACAGTGGGGATCCAAAGAGTGTCGTTATAGGGGAGATTGAGAACTTGATTTCCCCTTATCAATTCCCCGCTTTCAATCATGTCTTGAATCAGATTACAAAGTGCCCAGCAATCCTTAGTATCATGACTGGGTGAATTGGAGTGGTACTGATATATTTGGTTATGTTTAAATTTTCTGTCCCGAGGGTTCAATGGAGGTAACGAGTCTGCAACCATTCCCTCATTGATTAGCATCTAGAGGATCTCTTCCATTGACTGGTCTAGGTTGGTGAAGTTCCTTTGAAATAGAAATTTTCCACTAGTTTGGACACTTGCTTCTTCGACCCCCTTGTCAGTCCAGGGTTCATGCTCACAAGAATAGCTATGATCCTTCACGAGATTGATCTCCGTGGTAGGAGGTTGATCGATATCCGATTGGTTGGCCCGTTTGATCAACTTCCTGGTGATCTGATGCTGGTAGACGACCGGTTCTGCCAATTGTTCGATTTGTTCCTTGATAGATTTTATTTCCTGCTCTACAAGGAACCTCCTTTATGAAACTTCCCAACTGTCTGGGGTGCTATTACTGGATGGAGTTGGTTCTCCCACATAATGGAGTTACTTGGATCCATCTCCACTTGTGGTGCTAATCATATTGACATTCTCCTCTTTATGATGTGGCAGAGGATTGTCCTGCACATGAGGTTGCTCAGGCTTTGTGACCACAATCTCTCCGTTTTCAATCAAGTATTGAATTTTGTGCTTGAGAGACCAATAGTCTTAAGTGTCATGGCCTGGAGATCCATAATGGTAAGCACACTTCTTGCTTGGGTCGAAATTCAGTCCACCAGTGTTGGTTGGTGAAAGGAGTTGTATAATCTTCTTATGAGTTGTCAGAAGTTTAAATACGTTCTCAAGTGAATCCCCTAGAGGAGTGAAAGTTCATGGAGGGTTTGAAGGCTGTTCTGCAGCTTGGAAAGGAGTATAGTTCCTCTTTTGAATGGGCATACTATTTGACTCGCCCCTTAGATTCTTTCCTTGCAATACTAACTACACTTCTTCATCTTTCTTCTTATGTATTCTCCGGGTATTACTCCAGTAATTTCCGGACTAGATATGTTCAGCAATAGCTTCGAGGACGGTTAGATCTTTTATCTTCCCAGACTTGAGCCCCATTTCTGCCATTTCACCGTGCTTGATCATTTCAGAGAATGGTTTTCCTATGCCTTCTAGGACACTCTCATAATATGGTGCTTCTTGGATGACGATGAAAGTCATGACTATCTCAGACTCAGTCATGGCTGGGATAACTTGTGCAGCGACCCGTCTCCATCGCTTGGCATACTCTCTGAATGATTCAGTGTTCTTTTTCTTAATCTTGGTTATTTGGTATCTATCTGGAGCCAGCTGAGATTGGAAGCTGTATTGACTGAGGAAGGCATGGGCCAACTCTTCCTAGCTGTGAATCTTAGAGTTGTCCAGATGGGTATACCAAGCTCTGGCCTCTCCAGTCAGACTCTTTTGGAATAACTACATTCGAAGTTTCACGTCCTCTTCATAGGATCCGAGTTCTCCAATGAATACTTTTAGATGTGTATAAGAATCTCCCAATCCATCATATTTCTCCAAATCGGGAGTTCTCAATTTCTTGGGATAACGATCCCCGGGAAAATTTCAGAGGTCGGAGTAATTAACACTGCCGAATGCCCCAGTCCCTTTGATAGACCGGAAAGTTTCCTCCATTTGTTGGACTTTCTTTATGATGTCACCGGCTTCCTATTCTTTGTTGAGGGCGGTGATTTAAGGGGTTTTGTTGGTTGGGTCCGGGTTTTGTGGTCCAGGAAGTTGGGTTTGTACGTAACTCAATCATGCAATCAAATCACATAAATAGGGCGGAAGCGCAAAAAAACTAGGTTTTCAAAAATTTATACAAACCCATAACTGTGATCATTCTTGTGCATCAATTATCAGTGAATATAGAAGGAGAAAAATAGAATTATACCTTTGAAGATCCAAGCTTCCTCAGGTACAAGTTTTACTCCTTTGATTCCTTTGATTCCTTTGTAGTGGCTCCTTCCCTTGATCAATGTCAGCCACCCAAATGTTTGGCCTCTAACGGTGATCCACCAAGGAAGATGAAGAACTCAAGAAGATGAGTTATTGGCTTAACCCTTGTTTCTATCTCTATAGAATATGTGTACTCCCAACTCTTGGAAAAATTCACGTACCTTATTTCTGATATAAGACTCTCTTATATAAATATTAGGTTAACCCTCCTAATCCAATTAGAATAGGGTTTTATTTAATTAATTAATTAAACACTTTTAATTAATTTATATCCTAATCTTATTAGGATTGAGAGAGAGTACTGATATTATATTAATTCCTAAACTCCTTTAGAATTAAAATAATAATAATAATAATAATAATAATAATAATAAGACTCATTTTATTAATTTATATTTAATATTTCTAAAATATTAAATAATAAACATTAAGCTATTTAATTTATTCTATCACTATAGATTAAATTAATTATAATTAATGCATAATTACTATCATGCCATTTTCTTCTTAAATATTTTTTCTTCCTTTTATGGTGTGACCCTTTAGGTTCTCCATATTAAACCGGTTGTGAATAACTCAATTAGAACAATTCTAATCTTATTTAAATAAACAAATTAAACTAATAATCTATTTAAAAAAATAACATTTATTCTACAATAGGGATAAGCCTCCCTAGCGATCAACGACTTTCCAAATAATATAGATTTCAACATTAATCATAAAAGAACCTGTGAGTTAATAGTTACCGTACAATTCAATCCTTCCACCATGCAATGTCCCAATTAAATATAAGACATGGATTTACTGTCAAATCTTAATTTATTTAATCATATGTATTTCGATTAGAAAATGCACAACTCCAAATAATGCAAATTAGAAACCTCTTTCTAATTTCATTCTACCTTGGCCAAGGATTCCTGGGTTGTCATTTAACGAATCACATAGGACATATCTCCTCTTTTACTAGAGGTGGTAGATTCTTTATTGATCATTCATTATCTCCATATGTAACTCATTATACCCAAGCATACCCTATATATGCCTTAAAAGGCCTTAAGGAATAAGTCAAAGTATAATTTGTTACATACAAGATACTATGATGATCTCAAGTCCAAGGATCACTTGTACTACTATTACATTAGGAATTCCTATTGACAGGGGAGTAAAACTCCATTAGGTATTCCATAGCGAGTCACATTCAGTGAACTTATTCTCCAATAAGCACCTACATACTTGCTTTAGTGCCTCCACACAAATGACCATGAGATCAGTCATCCTCATCTAATGAGCAAGCAACATATGTACCAATCTATCCGGATTTACTAATCCCCATTTTAGTAATCCCACAATTGGGAACTATTTTAGTTTTTAAGCTTTCTAAGAATTTAGATCTCATTATCATGATCTCATCATGATTCTAAAAGCATTACTTAAAACTATGGGTTATTTACATATTATAAAAATAGCACCATGTAGATAATTATATGCCTTAAATGAATATTTTATTAATAAATAAATAAGATTGTTTACAAAGTATGTTCTTTATCATCATACATGATTGGCTTGTATGCACACTACTATCAATCTCCCACTTGCACTAAAGCCAATCGTCATGGTATCTCATACCCATCTTCTCTAAGTGACGATCAAACTGCTGTTGTGTTAGAGCTTTAGTAAATGGATCTGCAATGTTATCTTGAGAGTCCACACGCTCCAAGGTGACGTCTCCTCTTTCAATGATCTCCCAGATCAAGTGAAATCGCCGCAACACGTGTTTAGATTTCTGATGAGACCTGGGTTCCTTAGCCTGTGCAACCGCTCCGGTGTTGTCACAGTATATGGGAACTGCTTCTCCGATGCTAGGAACCACACCAAGTTCAGTTATGAACTTCTTCATCCAAACAGCTTCCTTTGCAGCTTCACTTGCAGCTATATACTCTGCCTCTGTCACTGAATCAGCTACTGTTTGCTGCTTGGAACTCTTCCAACTCACTGCACCTCCGTTCAAGGTAAACACATACCCTGAAACAGATTTACTGTCATCTTGGTCTGTTTGAAAACTTGAGTCCGTGAATCCCTCGAGTTTTAATTCAGACCCACCGTAGACAAGAAAAAATATCTTTAGTCCTTCTCAAGTACTTTAGGATATTTTTCACTTCCTTCCAGTGCTCTTCTCCTGGATTCGACTGGTATCTGCTTGTTACACTAAGTGCGTGAGCAACATCCGGTCTAGTACATATCATACCGTACATGATAGATCCTATTGCAGAAGCATAAGGGATCTTACTCATACGGTCTCTCTCCTCAGGTGTCTTTGGGGCCTGTTTCTTGGAGAGATTTATTCCATGGCTCATCGGCATGAGACCTCTTTTTGAATCTTCCATGCTAAACCTCTTTAGCATCGTATCAATGTACGTTCCTTGGGATAAGCTGAGCATCCTTTTAGATCTATCTCTATAGATCTTTATCCCCAAAATATAGGATGCTTCACCCAAGTCCTTCATGGAGAAGTTTTTAGATAACCAGATTTTAATGGATTATAACATAGGAATGTCATTCCCTATCAGTAATATATCATCAACATATAATACAAGGAATGATACTGCGCTCCTACTAACCTTCTTGTATACACAAGGTTCATCCTCGTTTTTGATAAAATCAAACTCTTTGATTGTGTCATCAAAACGAATGTTCCATCTACGAGAATCTTGCTTCAACCCATAAATGGATTGTTGTAGCTTACAGACTTGATTTGTTCCAACTTTTGAGATAAATCCCTCTGGCTGTGTCATATACACATCCTCCTCAAGTTTCCCATTGAGGAAGGCCGTTTTCATGTCCATCTGCCAGATCTCATAGTCGTTGTAAGCTGCAATCGCAAGCAAAATCCGAATGGACTTGAGCATGGCTACTGGTGAGAAGGTTTCATCATAGTCAACTCCTTGTCTTTGTTTGAAACCTTTTGCAACCATTCGGGCCTTATAGGTTTCTACCTTTCCTTCTGCTCCAGTCTTTTTCTTAAAAACCCATTTACACCCAATAGGTTTAATACCTTCAGGTGGTTAAACCAAAGTCCATACTTTGTTTTCATACATGGAGTCCATTTCGGATTTCATGGCTTCAAGCCATTTCCCTGAGTCTTTATTACTCATAGCCTGTTCGTAATTCAATGGATCATCATTCATGATGTGTACCTCATCGTCATCCTCTATAACGAATCTATACCTCTCAGGTATCTTCGGTACTCTTCCAGATTTACGAACAGGGTGTGGTACAGTAGGTTCTTCTACTTGGTTAGGTACTTGACTTTGGTCCATGGTAACTTGTGGTTCTTGAACTTCTTCAAGATATATCTTACTCCCACTGACCCCTTCATGGATAAACTCTTTCTCCAAGAAGGTAGCATGTTTCACAACAAACACCTTTTGATCAGTTGGATGATAGAAATAATACCCTACAGTTTCTTTAGGGTATCCCACAAATCTACACTTATCGGATTTAGTCTGTAGCTTATCATTTTCAAACTTTTTGACATAAGCTGGACAACCCCAAGTCTTAACATGCTTAAGATTTGGTTTCCTCCCTTTCCACATCTCATATGGAGTCTTTGGGGCGGATTTGGTAGGTACCTTGTTAAGTAGTTATGCAGCCGTTTCTAGGGCATATCCCTAGAAGGAAATTGGAAGGTCGATAAAACTCATCATGGATCGAACCATGTCCAACAGTGTTCGATTTCTCCTTTCAGATACTCCATTTAACTATGGTGTACCTGGAGGAGTCCATTGTGAGATTATACCATTTTCTCTGAGATAATTGGGAAACTCACTGCTTAAGTATTCTCCACCTCGATCTGATCGAAGTATCTTAATACTCTTGCCCGTTTGTTTCTCTATTTCACTTCTGAACTCTTTGAACTTTTCAAATGATTCTGATTTGTATTTCATTAAATACACATATCCAAATCTTGAGTG
Organism: Panax stipuleanatus; assembly: GCA_020205555.1. Classification (NCBI taxonomy): domain Eukaryota; kingdom Viridiplantae; phylum Streptophyta; class Magnoliopsida; order Apiales; family Araliaceae; genus Panax; species Panax stipuleanatus. The sequence goes on along the minus strand of CM035119.1, from coordinate 17,631,466 downwards.
ATCATCAGTGAAAGTAATAAAATAAGAATACCCACCCCGTGCACTTGTTGTCATAGGTCCACAAACGTCTGTGTGAATCAATGCCAACAACTCTGTAACTCTCTCTCCTTTTCCACTAAAAGGAGATTTAGTCATTTTACCCATGAGACAAGATTCACAAGTTAGATATGATTAATAATCAGATAGCTCGAGGAGCCCATCTTTATGCAACTTGGATAATCTTGTTTCATTGATATGACCGAGTCTACAGTGCCACATATAGGTATAATTAATATCATCTCTTTTCCTTTTCTTAATTTGTTCAATTTAAAATATATTTTCTTGTAAGTCAAGTGTATAAAGTCCATTTCGCAAATTTCCAATACCATATAAAACATCGTCTTTATAAATAGAACAACCATTGTTCTTTATAATAACATCAAAACCTTCCATATCCAATACAGAAATTGAAATAATGTTTTTAATAATATTCGGAACATAATAACAGTTATTAAGATAAATGGATTTGCCCGAAGGCATTGCTAAACAATAAGTTCTTACAGCTAATGCAGCAACTTTTGCTCCATTTCCCACTCATAGGATCACCTCATCATTGTTCAGCTTTCTACTTCTGACCAGTGCCTGCACAGTATGACATATGTGAGAACCACAGCCGGTATCCAATACCCAAGTAGAATTATGACTTTTAGAAAAATTAATTTCAATCATAAACAAACCTTGATTGGAAGTCGAAGCTTCTCCAAGCTTCTTCTCTGCTAGAAACTTCTTGCAGTTCCTCTTCCAATGTCCCGGCTCATTGCAATGAAAGCACATTCCTTTAGCTGGTTCAGGTTTCTTTTGCTCCTTTTCTTTCCCTTTTCCCTTAGCCTTCTTAGATTTCTTCTTTTTAGAAGACACCTTGGGCCTCTTCCTTTTATTGGAAGAATTAACCATCAAGACATGGTTCTTCTTGGATGAGAAGTGACCTTCTGCAGTTTTCAGCATGTTAAGCAGCTCAGGCAAGCTGACATCTAGTTTATTCATGTGAAAATTAACCACAAACTGCGAGAAGGTCTCAGGGAGTGACTACAAGACCAAGTCTTGACTCAACTCCCCATCCATGACGAACCCAAGCTGTCCAAGGCGTTCAATCAAATTGATTACCTTCAGAACATGAGTCTCGACGGCAGTGCCCTCGGTCATCCGAGATCGGAAGAGCTCCTTAGATATCTCATATCTAGCAGTCCTACTCTGTTCACCATACAACTCCTTGAGGTGAAGCAGCATAGCAGGAGCATCCATTTTTTCGTGCTGACGCTGAAGCTCGTTATTCATGGATGCGAGCATGATGCATTGAGCCACAGATGCATCATCTTGCCACTTCTTGAAAGTGGCAATCTCTTCCTCAGAGGCTGTTTCTGAAACAGATTCAGGGATAGTGGAATTTAGGACATAAGAAATTTTTTCAGCAGTGAGAACAATTCTCAGATTTCTTAGCCAGTCCTCATAATTCGGGTCGGTAAGCTTATTTGCATCAAGTATGCTTCGTAGTGAGATTAGTGATTTTGACATTTTTAAAATTCTTCATGTGAAAAGACAACATTTTAGCAAACATTCATTTTATTAACTTTGCATACCAAAATAAATTTAGGTCTTTATTTTAAATTGCTATCTCCCACTATTTTCATCAAACTATATTACCCTCACTTATATAGTTCGGCAATATCTAATTAAAGATTTGCTAGTGAGATTAAGGATCCCATTTCAAATGTATATAACCTTGTGGATAGCACAACAAGCGATATACAAATAAATAGGTAGACAACTCTTGTCAATTACATCACCATGTAACTCCTTTTATTTTGCCTCTTAAATCATAATGGTCATGTGTGTGCACATCCGAACTAAAATGATTTAAGTTAAGTCCAGCCTAGCACTTCCATAAATTCAAAAAAGAAAAAATTCCGTCCTTGTGGATAGCACAACAAGACTAGATCGTTCAATTTTCTTGATAAGCATCAAATGTGATTAATTAACATCTTAAATATTCAATACTCGCCTTGTGGATAGCACAACAAACTCATATTAAATATTTAATGCTCTATTAATTAATCATGCTAGAAGGCGACGTTCGATATTCTAAATATTATTTGAACGCTTCAGACTTAATATTATTTCTTTGAGGGGTTTGTTATTATTTGTCTCATCTTGTTTAGCGCGCATGGACATATATATATATATATATATATATATATATATATATAAAATACGCGTCATTTTATTAAACATGCGAAGCATGTTTGCATAAAATATAATATATATAATATTTAGCATGCAATATAGAATACTATATTCTACCTGGATTGATTATGGACTTTTATTCTAGTTTGGTTCACTAGAGCCACCAAGTGAACCAAAAGGTCAAACCTATGAGTGCAAGAATTTAAATTTTAAATGTAACTATTACATTTAAACCCGGGCTCCATACAAACGGGTCTTCACGCGCTCCTTGCTCCTTGGTCTCCAATTTCATCAAAATAATTCTAACTATCTGTATTACATTAACTATTTAAAATTAAATAGAAACCTTGATCAGCAGTCAAGGGAAAGTACATAGAAAGGAGATAGAATTTACATCGAGAATAAAACTAGAGAAGACGAGGTACGCAGACCCTATTTTATAAAACCCATTCATTCAAGCATTCAACCTAAATAAAATCTAATCACATTGGTCATAGTCCATAATCAATCCCTTTTATTACTATACATATCATCATAGGTATCAATTAAACTTATTCATCTCATGAAAATAAATTCATTCCATATATGTATTAATATCAGTTAATGGGCAAAAGTTTGCTAAACTTTGTTTTTGGAAAAATAAACTCCTTTATTTCATTCAAAAACAATTCCAAATTAAACTCTTTAATTTTAGCAATTCTGAAATCTCATTTCATATAAAATAAACATCTTTATTTTAAACCTTTATTAATTAAATAAACCATTCATTTAATTAAATAAAACAAAAAAAAAATCAGTTCCTGTCCAGTGGCGCAGCTGCGCCAATAATGTAAAGGGAACCGGCGTAGTTGCGCAGCATGAAAACCAGGAACAGTACCCGGCGCAGCTGCGCAGCTTCGCAGAATTTGAAAAATTTTTGTTTCCCAGAACTCGATCCAATTTCATATCATACATGTATGGAATCACATAGACTGATAATTAGCACAAGATTGGCTCTGATACCACTGTTGGGTTTGTACGTAACTCAATCATGCAATCAAATCACATAAATAGGGCGAAAGCGCAAAAAACTAGGTTTTCAAAAATTTATACAAACCCATAACCATGATCATTCTTGTGCATCAATTATCAGTGAATATAGAAGGAGAAAAATAGAATTATACCTTTGAAGATCCAAGCTTCCTCAGGTACAAGTTTTACTCCTTTGATTCCTTTGATTCCTCTGTAGTGGCTCCTTCCCTTGATCAATGTCAGCCACCCAAATGTTTGGCCTCTAACGGCGATCCACCAAGGAAGATGAAGAACTCAAGAAGATGGGTTATTGGCTTAACCCTTGTTTCTATCTCTATAGAATATGTGTACTCCCAACTCTTGGAAAAATTCACGTACCTTATTTCTGATATAAGACTCTCTTATATAGATATTAGGTTAACCCTCCTAATCCAATTAGAATAGGGTTTTATTTAATTAATTAATTAAACACTTTTAGTTAATTTATATCCTAATCTTATTAGGATTGAGAGAGAGTACTGATATTATATTAATTCCTAAACTCCTTTAGAATTAAAATAATAATAATAATAATAATAAGACTCCTCTTATTATTTTATATTTAATATTTCTAAAATATTAAATAATAAACATTAAGCTATTTAATTTATTCTATCACTATAGATTAAATTAATTATAATTAATGCATTATTACTATCATGCCATTTTCTTCTTAAATAATTGTTCTTCCTTTTATGGTGTGACCCTTTAGGTTCTCCATATTAAACCGGTTGTGAATAAATCAATTAGAACAATTCTAATCTTATTTAAATAAATAAATTAAACTAATAATCTATTTAAATAAATAACATTTATTCTACAATAGGAATAAGCCTCCCTAACGATCAACGACTTTCCAGATAATATAGATTTCAACGTTAAACATAAAAGAACCTGTGAGTTAATAGTTACCGTACAATTCAATCCTTCCACCATACAATGTCCCAATTAAATATAAGACATGGATTTACTGTCAAGTATTAATTTATTTAATCATATGTATTTCAATTAGAAAATGCACAACTCCAAATAATACAACTTAGAAACCTCTTTCTAATTGCATTCTACCTTGGCCAAGGATTCCTGGGTTGTCATTTAACGAATCACATAGGACATATCTCCTCTTTTACTAGAGGTGGTAGATTCTTTATTGATCATTCATTATCTCCATATGTAACTCATTATACCCAAGCATACCCTATATATGCCTTAAAAGGCCTTAAGGAATTAGTCAAAGTATAATTTGTTACATACAAGATACTATGATGATCTCAAGTCCAAGGATCACTTGTACTACTATTACATTAGGAATTCCTATTGACAGGCGAGTAAAACTCCATTAGGTATTCCATAGCGAGTCACGTTCAGTGAACTTATTCTCCAATAAGCACCTACATACTTGCTTTAGTGTCTCCACACAAATGACCATGAGATCAGTCATCCTCATCCATTGAGCAAGCAACATATGTACTAATCTATCCGAATTTACTAATTCTCATTTTAGTAATCCCACAATTGGGAACTATTTTAGTTTTTATGCTTTCTAAGAATTTAGATCTCATTATCATGATCTCATCATGATTCTAAAAGCATTGCTTAAAACTATGGATTATTTACATATTATAAAAACAGCACCATGTAGATAATTATATGCCTTAAATGAATATTTTATTAATAAATAAATAAAATTGTTTACAAAGTATGTGCTTTATCATCATACATGATTGGCTTGTATGCACACTACTATCACAGGAATCTGTGTCTCGGCCTTTTCGGTCTCTTAACTACCACCACTACGACCAGGTGCCCCTTGTTCTGTATGGGCTTGCTTCCCTTTAAGGGCCTTTCTCTGTTCTCTTAGAGAACCAGCTAGTTTAGCTATCTGATTTCTCAGTCCTTCGAACTCTTCCCTAGAGACAAGGGTTGATTCTGTTTGAGCACTCGAAGCCATGTCTGTGGATGGACTTAGTGCTTTCTTAGACTTAGACCTAGTGACGGGACCAATTTTTCACCTACAACAAAACGTAGTCGTGTCAATTTCCTGAGATAGGTAGGGAGAGGATGCATGATGTGTTTTGTATTCTTATCCTGCAAAACCGAGATTAGTTGTTTTGATGACAGGATGACAAGAGTTAAATATTGAAAACTGGACATTGAATTGAAAGAGGAAGACATGAAGAAGCTTTTCGTCGAATTTAGTTAATCAGAGGCTGGCCTATCTTAGGTTACTCTCGCGTGGCTTTTTGGCATGAAGGTCCCCAGATCATCGCAATCTACTAGAGAGGAAATTAATCCGATCTTTCAACTGGAGCGAATCTGGGTGGTGCATTTTTATGAGCCCCAAAGACTTAGCCGATCCCCAGAGACATTACTTATCACTGACGGATTTTGCCTCCTAGTGAGAGGAACACAACATACATTCACATACATCGTCCTCTTCGTATGCAAATGATGCCAGTTGGTGCGAAGCACTAATATGGGTGCGAAGCACAAATATGGGTGCGAAGCGCTAAAAAATAGGAAAGCATTCATTCACATACATTCAATGTAAAGACGCAGCATTCAGGCATTCATTCAATGTAGAGACGCAGCATTCACGCATTCATTCAATGTAGAGACGCAGAATTCATGCATTTATAGTTTTAAAAGGGAAATGTTTTGAAAAGATTTGAAAGGGGTCTGAGCCCTCTATTGTCCCCAACAGAGTCGCCACCTGTCGACGTCGGGAAAAAATCCATGGGTCGGGTCACAACCCGAATCTTTCTCTCTTTCTAAATTATCTCTACCCTTACTCTTTTTCTTGCAAAAAAGGTTTTGAAGGGTTTTTTTAGGAAACGACCAACATATATTTTGTCGACGATTTGATCGTTTTACAGAGTCACCAGTTGTTAGATTTGAAATGGTTGTACCAACTCAACCGAGTTTTGTTTGAAAGAGACCCAATTGCTGGACGCTGTAGAAACTTGATCTTTAAAAACAAAGTTTTGAGTTCGGGGGCTTGGTTAAGTGTGGGGAAGGTGTTAGGCACCCCACAACTCCCGTGTAAACACGGTACCACATCTTTTCAATATTTCCCTTTAAAAACTAAAATGTGTGTGTGAATTTTGTTTAAAAATTGGGCCTATGTTTGATTGATTGATTGAAAGTAGTGCTTTGCTTCGTTGAACCTATATACGAAGGGTTTGATTTGATTTGCAAAAAGTCTTTGATTTGATTTGCAAAAGTGTTTAATTTGATTTGAAAAAGCTTTTTCTTTTATTTGAATTGAAAATGATGTTTTGAAAGCTGGTTATCATACCCCTACGCTAACACAGGAATTGAAGGCTGTTGATACTTCCATTTTTTTATCTTTTCAGCCTTAAGGCACAATTTAAATGGTGATTGTTGGGCTGCGAAGCATCCTCGACAACAATATATGTACAAGTGTTGGTCTCCTCATGGACATGACAATCATCAGAGGGACTCTGACACGACAAACCATATTTCCACTATATTGAGACCTTAAACCCGGATAACCGTTTTAAGGTCTTTGTATGTACATTTTTACAGAAAAACTGGTAAGGTACATCTGTAAAGTGGACTTTGTCCATCGTGGGAATCAGAATCTAATCAGTTTGATCATGAATCCCACGATTCCTAGGCTCACATATGAGTAGCCAATAAACCTGCACAGCTCAAATTTATACAGAAAATGAAATATATCCCAAATATCGCCAGAACCGAGGATTCATTCAGTAAATCCTAGTTCGCAGCTGGCCGAAGCGTTTCGTTCCCACTAGATAGCGATCTAAGGGCCGCGAGGTTGATTTTGTAACTGAAACTAGAGAAATGCTAGATTTAAATAAATCTCAGCCATTCTAGCTTCACGGTTTCGTCTGTACCGATTTTGAACAGTTTGAAAGGTAGAGTTGGCGAGATTTAAATAAATCTAGTTCGACCGCAGATATGTCAGTGCTGATTCATATAGAATGAAAATTTAAAGTAATAATTTAATAAAAGCGAGTAAAGCAGGATATATATACAGTTATACATACAAGAGCTGTAAAGGGTGATGGGTTTTCACACTGGTACCCGGACTAGAATTAATATATATATATATATATATATATATATAAATATATATATATATATATATATATATATATATATTGACAGAAAAGTAGTCAACCAAGACTGAGAAGAGAACCTAGTGGTGGTGAAGGCTGCTTATATATGCATATTTATATAAAAAAGAAGTAAAAAGGCCACAGAATAATCTAGGCCGAACAAAAATATAAATGTACAGAAACGTATTCAACCAATACTAGGAAGGGAACCAATGGTGGTGAAAGCTACTTATATATGCATAGTTATATATAAAAGTAGTAAAAAGGCCACAGAATAATCCAGACCAAACATAAATGTAAATGTACATAAAATTAGTCAACCAGGGACTGGGAAGATAACCCAGTAATGGTGAAGGGTGCAAAAGCAGTAAAAAGGCCACAGAATAATCCAAGCCGGACTGAAATATATAAATATATATATAAAGAAAGAAACGTAGTCAACCAAGACTGGGAAGAGAACCCAGTGGTGGTGAAGGCTGTTTATATATGCATAAATATATATAAAAGCAGTAAACTACCACAGATTTGACATCTGGGCTTGACAGAATTGAAAAATTAGTATATAAATAGTTAAATAAACACTCACCAAAAAAAAACCAAACCCAGACTGGGAAGATAACCCAGTCCAGCGAAGTTGCTTAAAACAAAGGTGCTAGTGCACTGAAGCTATTAGAGCTGACGGATCGTCAATCCGAGTTGTAGAAATGCCAGAAATTGAGTTTATGTACAAAAATGTACAAAATTTTGACAAAAACGGCCATGGAACTAAGTTCCGGGAATATTTAGAAAACAAAACTTGATACATAAGTGCAAAACAGTGCAAAGAAATAAGAATAACTTTCTGATTGTAAAAATACTCATAATAGACTGCTACACGGGCTTTTTGCCAAATCGAAGACTCTATACGTCTAAATCTACCAGTTATTTTCTAATATGTGGTAGAATGTGGGTATATCTACGTGTTAGAGTGAAAAAACTTGGGTTTAGAAGAGATGAAAAAGTTAAAAAAAATCAAACGGGCAGAGGTTCGATGCGTTTTGGGATCCTTGAAAATGAGGGGCCACATTTATTTATTAGCTAGGGAGCCTCAGCTCTACATGCTTCTGTCGCAGGTAGATGTGCGGCTCCCCTTGTGGGGCCTACGTGTTCGGTTGAGTCATCTCAAAGTACGTGCACTCCGTGCAACGCGAGGTCGAAGTTGAAACTTTCTAACTTTTGATCGGAGCGTCTATTTGAGGCGTGCTATACCTTTCCGAAAAGCCCTCACCTAGAGTGTCATAATGACATGGGATAAAACATTTTTTGGGTCCAAGAAGACAGGTTCATAACTAGGTCTTCGATTCCTAGTAATTTGTCCGTTGAGCTGTCTTGCGCTCTATGCACTCGGGATAGTTGTTAAGGTTTGTTCTGACCTTGGTGGCATTAATTCGGCTTGAATTTGACCGAATTGGCTTAGGGTTGGTAAAATAACCATTTTGCCCCTCCCGGGGTTGCCCTTTGTGTCGGCATAGCCTTTGGTTAACTTCCGGGAGTTGTTTCCAAGACTTGGATCCCATTCGAGTATGTTTGTCCTCAGTGTTGTATCTGGGGATGACTTGGTCATTCTAGGTTTTCCTCTAGAGGTGTTGTGCAGCTTCAGGTTTGTTCCTGAAGGTGACTTAACTTCCCGGGGTTACGACCGGGGCTGACTTGTACCTCTCGAGTTGAGATTGGGGCTGAGTTGACATCCCGAGATTGGTGATCGAGGTTGTGGTTGTCCCGATATTGGTGACTGGGTTGAGTTAACATCCCGATATTAAGATCGGGGCTGATTTGAAGGCCCGATATTGAGATCGGGGTTACTTTGATGGCCCGATTGGAGATCGAGGTAGATTTGATAGTCCGATATTGAGATCGGGGTTGATCTGACTACCCGATTGGAGATCGAGGTTGATTTGATGACCCGATATTGAGATTGGGTTGATCTGACTGCTTGATTGGAGATCGAGGTTGATTTGATGGCCCGATATTGAGATCGAGGTTGATCTGACGGCCCGATTGGAGATCGGGGTTGAATTGATGGCCCGATATTGAAATCGAGGTTGATTTGACGGCCCGATTAGAGATCGGGGTTGATTTGATGGCCTGATATTGAGATTAGGGTTGATCTGAAAGCCCGATTGGAGATCGGGGTTGATTTAATGGCCCGATATTGAGATCGGGGTTGATCTGACGACCCGATTAGAGATCGAGGTTGATTTTATGGCCCGATACTGAGATTAGGGTTGATCTGACAGTCCGATCAGAGACCGAGGTTGATTTGATGACCCGATATTGAGATCGGAGTTGATCTAAAGGCCCGATTGGAGATCGGGGTTGATTTGATGGCCCGATATTGAGATCGGGGTTGATTTAAAGGCTCGATTAGAGATCGGGGTTGATTTAAAGTCCCAATATTGAGATAAACATTGATCTGACTGCCCGATTGGAAATCGGGGTTGATTTGATGACCCGGTATTGAGATCGGGGTTGATCTGACGGCCTGATTGGAGATCAGGGTTGATTTGATGGCCGGATATTGAGATTGGGGTTCATCTAACCTAGTATTAGTGACCGGGGTGGCATTGATTATACCATTTTGCCCTCCAACAGTGTTAGTAACAGGCAAAGGAAATTTTGAGTGTCTACAGATGCCCCTGTTTATCATGATCATGCAATGTAATGGAATGAGCTGGATAAAGATTGCTAGAAACTTGAAATGCAAAGATATTAATGATTCAATGCCATAAATGTTGAAATGTTTTCGCAGATCGCATGTCGCACTTCGCATTGTTAATCGCATCATAAATCGCTTCGCTAATCGCATCGCAAGTCTCTTTGCAAATTGTTTATCTTTATTGGTGGTTGTGTTGGGGCTGAAACCAACAGCTTGATTCTCATAGGTGTTGTCGATGTTGGCTTGATGATGATAACTGAAATGTTTTCTACATTTTTGCTGGGATGTCAATACTAGGCTATCGCGAACTGCTTTCGTCACTTTCTGCTGGGGATGACGTCATTCATGATAACCTAGGGTGGTCGTTGTCAGACGATTACTGGTGGGGAAACCACTGACATGCTTGTCAAAGCTGAGCTATCACAGATTGTTCTTATCCTGCTCTGTTGGGGATGACTTCCTCTGCAATGGCTTCATTGATTTAGATGGGGATGCTACCATTGATGCTACCTTGGTTTGAGATCAATGGTTCCCCTGCCTGGCGGTACTCTTTACAGGGTTGATTTCCTTTCGGTCGATGCTGTTGTACATTTTAAAGGCCCATCTGTTGGGGATACTTCTCGATTACCCAGTTTCCTTAAGGGATGCTCCCAATGCCTACCCTGATAATAGTTTACATCGGCATTTTGCCACAAGCGGTTGAATCGCCAATTCTTCTTGGTGTTTCTTTTGAGGATGTGTATAACAGATTCCATTATCGGGGATGGACTATTATATGGTTTCTGTCACTAAATTACTTCTGATGCTTCTCGGAGGTTGCTCCAATGGCTAAGACGACGCTGGGGTTGAACCAACGGTTGAACTAGACTCGGTATGTCCACGAAACTTCACTGGGGCTGAACCAACGGTTGAATTAAAATCGGTTTGTACCCGATACTTCACTGGGGCTGAACCAACAGCTGAATTGAATTCGTTCTGTACCCGATACTTTGCTGGGGTTGAACCAACGGCTGAATTGGATTCGATTTGTACCCGATACTTTGTTGGGGCTGAACCAACGGCTGAATTGGATTCAGTCTGTACCCGATACTTCGCTGAGGCTGAACCAACAGCTGAATTGGATTTGGTCTGTACCCGATACTTTGCTGGGGCTGAACCAATGACTGAATTGGATTCGGTCTATACCCGATAATTCACTGGGGCTGAACCAACAGTTGAATTGGATTCGGTCTGTACCCGATACTTCGCTGAGGCTGAACCAACGGCTGAATTGGTTTCGGTCAGTACCCGATACTTCGCTGGGGCTGAACCAATAACTGAATTGGATTTGGTCAGTACCCGATACTTCGCTGGGGCTGAACCAACGATAGAATTGGATTCGGTCTGTACCTGATACTTCGCTGGGGCTGACCCAACGGCTGAATTGGATTCGGCCAGTACCCGATACTTCGCTAGGGCTGAGCCAACGGCTTAATTGAACTTGGTTTGTACCCGATACATCAAAAGTGCCAGTTTTACGCAGTTTTCTCGCAGTTTGCATCATTGATCCTCGGATATAACTTCGGGATGAATATCAAGCATTTCCAGAGTGTCCCCCTTTTTGTCAGGATTACGCCGCTTAAATGCAGGATTTCAGGACAAACCGCTCAATCGCGTAGTGATTTTACTTCAGATTTAACTTGGCAGTACGTAGAAACTCTATTTTAACCCTAATCGAACCCACCCTGGGGAGCCGCAGGTGGAGGTACGACAGCCGCAGGTGGGCCCGCTTCCACCTAGGCTTTATATTGGGCTGCGGGATTTCATTTGAAACATTTTCAGTTTTGATTTTCAACAGGATTTCAATCTTCTTTTTCAGATCTACGGAGCTTGGGTAGCTGTTTTCTGATTCCGTCAGTTCCTACTCATTCAGCACAGTGCAGGTAACATTTTACGTCCTTTTTTGCAAGTTTTGACTGTTAAAAGCATGTGAACCACGTAGGGGGCTTTTAGACGTAATGTATAAAAAATGTATGTCTATATGATATGTTAAAAAAAATTTGACTACATATGTATGCATATCTTACTGTAATGCATGTTTGGATGTAAGAAAATTTAGATTCTAAGACAGTTAATTTTTGCACTTTTTGATCAGTTTACTCATCCTTTTTGAGGCCTAGTGAGCGTGGATTTTCAACTAAAAAATGTCCATGGTAATTTGGCTACCATGCGAGGTTATTTTTAATTTTATTTCATAAATATGAACTGTTCCTATTTTTGGAAAGGTATGCTACTGAATGGCCACCTAGTCATCCCTATTGTGCATGCGGAAAGTCCATTTTACATAGGAGACTCAGGCAAAAAAATTTCAAAGCCCGAGCATTGGATTAACATTCAATTTTGACTCTATTGGGGATTTTTTTGTTTGACCCATGCATGTTTTTAGGATTTAGCTTTTGAAAAACACGCAGTTTTGACTTTATTGGGTATTTTTGACCAGCCCATGCATGTTTTAAGACTTAGAGATGCATAGCATGCTGACTTGAAATAATAGGCCACTGGTTTTAGGCTTACCACACCCTTTCTGATGTGATTTGGAGACTTTGTACAGGTGATGGACCGTGCTAGACCCGGTAGTGCTAGCAGAGCCGTTCCAGGGGTCAGACGTAGGAGGGCTTCTGATGTTCCCCAGCCACATCCAGCTAGACCGCCTCGCAGGTTGGCAGAGTCGGTGATTCTTCCAGCTCAGGATGAACCGCCGATTGACATTGATGATGAGCATACTGCTTTTGCTGCTCCAGCACCGGCTCAAGCTCTACGTGCGGAGGTTCCAGGCATTGTTGTACCTACCCAGAAGCTGCTGGGCGACTTGAGTCGACATCCTTCGAGATATCTCTATGCCAATGAGGTGACTTGAAGTTTTTCTCTTCCTGTATTCTCTTTCTTTCTTTTGCCATTCTGGGGGCATAGGTTTTTGATATGAGTTGGTTTTTGATGCAGGTTCCCGCTTTACGCAGCCTCGAGGGAACTGGTTCAACGTGCACTCCCGGTATCATACTTTGCACGAGGATTAAAGAGATATCGTTGATGGCTGGGGGTTTCAGGCTTTCTTCTCCATTCTTCCCCGTCGTTGCCCCTAGGGGTATATGAGGGCTTTGTCTGAGCGTTGGTTCCACCAGACTCAAACCCTTCATCTGCTGGACTGTGCGGTGATGATGACCCCTATGGACTGGAGGTTCATCACCGGCATTGAGTTTGAGGGTGAGCCAGTGCCTGCCATAGCTGACATTATGCCCACTGTCGTTCGATCCCTGCTGGGAGTTCTTGTGACAGCGCTCAAAGGTCGGTCGGTTTGATCTGGTCCCTTGAGAATAGATGTCCATAATGGGGCTTTATTGGAGCCTCCACCTGATGATCGGAGGGTTAGAGATCGCATTCTGAGGCAATTTTTTCTGGTGATCATCAGAGGTTGTTTTGTGGCGGACAACTCATCTACTGTGTCCTTTGCCCTGATTAGCGCTACCCGGTATGTAGAGCACCTCAGTGACTTTTATTGGAGTTCCTACACCTTTGCCTATTTTCTCCGGGGCATGCGCATGCTTTCGGAGGGTTCGATAGAGGGTTGGTTAGGGTTCTACCCGTTTCTGCTGTTGAGTACATCTTTCTTGTATATTTTTAACTTCAGCATTTATATTTGTCAGTCTTGATCACTGAGGACTTTTGATATGGCCAGTTCTGGACATTTGAGATGCTTCCTTGCCTACGGTCCGCCACTGCTTTAGGTCTAGAAACCTATCCTCGAGGACGGCGTTGGCATCACTAGACTTTGACAGAGGTCCCTGTTGCTGAGGGATTTACTCATGCTTGCCTATAGTTGGAGTTTTTGACGACTAGATCAATATCCTGGGTGTCGTATACCTCTGAGTTTTTGACCTTCGAATTCGAGGGAGGCTTTCCCACTAGTCAAGAGTTTACTTTGTCGACCCGCAAAGTACCAATTTTAACAGAGAGAGGCTGGGAGATCTATTTGGGAGAGCGTGCCATCAGGAGTATTACGATTAAGATCCGCATTTCCATTATTTCTCATGCTTGTCATCATTGGTCGTTGATCATGCCATTGACAAAGATTCCCATGGAGGCCATAGATGGCTTCACGCTATCAGAGGGCTCGTTCTGCCAAGAGGCATTCAGCAGATGGTGGAGCCCTCGCACTATTAGAGCTCAGACTCGTGCTACCCAGTTCATGAAAGACATTGCCAGGGTCCATGATGATAACAGACTAGATAGCTTGCCTCAGGAAGCCGACTCATTTAGACCAGATTACAGATCTGACCCGGGAGTTGGATAGGGCTTGCTTCTTTATCAGGCATCTTGGCCGAGATCCATCAGAGGCAACTTCTTTTGACCCGTCCAGCTCAGGAGCGAGCCCCTCTTTAGGTCCATTTTGCAGCAGTTTTGCAGGGGCATATACTTTCTTATACCACCCAGATATGCCTGATGACCGCAGTTTTGTATCCGCGGAGGAGAACGTAGATTATCTGGATCTTTTCTGATAGTTATGGCAGCTATATTTTTGGTCAGCCACTATTTTGGCTATTTGGCGGTTGTGCCATCATTTTGATAGACTACTGTTAGTAGTTGGGTGGTGGTGCCCCATTTTCCTGTACTCTTCACTTCGCTTTGTATTATCAGACAGGGATGATGCTCGCAGTAGATAGTTTATCATAGATATTCATGATATTTCCCATCTATCGTATCATGTTTATATTTTTCATCATGCATGTATTATATCATATGTATGCATTTAGACAGATGAGTTCAGATTTGACCTTTGGATGGTCTTGTGGATGGTGACACAGATGACGTCATCCACCGTGAGCCGTATTGAGCACTTGCCACAGTCTGAGGTGGCTTCATCATTGAGGTCGTGGTATGAGAGCTTGCCCTTCTCAGCCAGAGGGACAGTTGATCAGATGTTAGCGCATTCGCTGGCCCTTACAGATTTTTAGGTGCCATATGGGTTTGTGGATAGAATACTATCTTGTTGGATACCCGAGAGGCAGGTGTTTCGCATTGGGCGACATGAGCTGATGCCGACTCTGGAGGAGTACGAACGGTTTATCGATCTAACTTTGGACTTGACGTGCGTCCGCACTGCTGTTAGTGATATGCGGAGACCATTCCTGCGGATGTTCGGTCTTTACCAAAGGGTATTCGCGGACAAGATCGTATCTGGGCGTGTGATCTTGTTTGACTTCTTGATCAATCATTTTTTGGAGCTTGATAGCTATGATCGACATGTTGGGGATTTTATTATTTTAGCATAGGTGTGGCATCTGGCCAGGGTAGATATTCTGCTGTTGTGCATCGTGGCATACGTCTACATGCCGCTACGCTTTGATCACTTGGATGTGGGATTAGTAGTCGTGGTCCGGGCCCTTAGACAGGGTAGTACCATCCTCCCGATGATATTGGTTGAGACGCTGCGATCAGCCACTTACTGTATTACCCACCTAGAGGGGTTCTTCAGAGGTAGTTTGATTTTGCTGTACGTATGGCTGATGTCCCATATCCGACCGATAGGATCTTTCAGGCATCATGGGTATTATTTTTCCCATGATATAGCTATGTCCTACTCCTTTCAGTCATTGGAGTGTACCGATGCAGAGACATGGTCGGCATTTTTGTCAGATATTGAGCATTCATTCTTGATTTTGCCATGCTCAGGGTTAGCCTCCCCATAGCTTTATTACTCATGCACCTGGCATGGACTATCTGCCCCTAACGGGTTTGAGGGGAGTGACTACTTATCATCCTCTGGCTGCTAGGAGCCAGTTTGATTAGTTCCAGGGCCTGCACAGATTTGAGGGGTCTGCTAATCAGAAGGTGTCAGCATTGTCTATGTCATCGGCCGATTTGATCAGAGTATATGAGTGTTGGACTCATAGAGAGAGGGTTTATTTCTCTAGTAGCCATCCGAACCGTTCTCCAAAGTATTCTGCGTGGCTGGAGGCAGATGTGGCAGTAACTTCACTTGTTCTTTCTGCTCCTATTGTAGATTCAGATGAGGAGGTGCCTTTGGAGGATCCTAAGTCTCCTACCAAGGATGAGTTATTTATGGGTTTAATAGCTGCTTTGGAGGACTCACTACTCAGGATGACCTTTGAGCGGGATCAGGCTAGAGCACAGATGTTGACTGATTTGTCTGGCAGAGATATAGCTTTGGCTGAGAGAGATACGGCTCAAACCGCTTAGGATGCAGGATTGATTGAGCAAGAGGAGCTCTGATCTGCCATAAATATATCTTTTATGGAGAGAGATGAGATCTGCTCAGTTAGAGATGCAGCTTTTGTTG
The DNA here is from genome assembly GCA_020205555.1 of Panax stipuleanatus. Taxonomy (NCBI): domain Eukaryota; kingdom Viridiplantae; phylum Streptophyta; class Magnoliopsida; order Apiales; family Araliaceae; genus Panax; species Panax stipuleanatus. Next base: position 17,615,061 of record CM035119.1, on the reverse strand, counting down.
CGATCGAGGAGACTTTGACTGTTCGGGACACAGCTTTTGCGGAGAGGGATGAGGCTATAGCTTCCCATAATTTCCATATTGCTGATAGTACTGCCGTTCGATCTTGTACTCACGGCCTGGTTACCGAGATGAGTACATATATTGATGACCACAGTGCCACATTACAGATGACCGTGTAGGTTTTGAGCCTTATGGAGGCCGAGGGTATTGCACTTGTAGCTGCTGCTTCATCTTTAGAAAGAGATGCCATGGTGGCATTGTTGGCCCGCTTATCATTGGGTCCATAGACTAGCTTTATTTTTCCTGCACATACTAGATCAGCCATCTTTTGTCATGTACAGGACACTATGTATATATCAAATAATTTTATATATCAGAGAAATATATTGTTGATTCACTTCCCTGTTTGGAGATGTATTGTCATTGCTGAGTGATTACCACTTCTTTCATGACTCGTGGTTGTTGATGTATCTTGAGCTCCTCCTTGATGAACTGACAGTTGAGATGTCAAGGAGTATCTCTCATGGGCCTGTTGACCAGGGTAGGCTTGATAGGATTTAGCTTATGTATGTCTTCGGTGTCTTAAAACTGGTTTTTATTATTTTTTATTTTTCTTTAAGGTCAAACCGCCCCGTAAATGGCTGCCTACTTACTCTCGAGTTGAGGGAGATCAGGTCATTCGTAGTTTTGACTTTTTGTGTGAGAGAGGTTTGAACACTATTTTTCTTGGGTTTCGAGTTTGGTTTGATAAGTTTTTGAGTTTTTATTTGGTTTGACCGCACCAGAAATGGCTGCCTACGTACTCCCGGGTTGAGGGAGATCAAGTCATTCGTAGTTACGGCTTTTTGTTAAAAAACCGAACCTGATTTCATTTGTAGGACCCGAATGCGGGTATGCATATGCTTCAGACATAGTACCTCTTTATGGTGTTTGAATTGATGAGTTGGGGAAATTCGTTCCCATCCATTTCTTATAATCTGATAGCTCCTCCCGTCAATACTTCCTTGATAATGAAAAGGCCTTCCCAATTAGGGACGAACTTTCCTTTAGCTTTGTCTTGATTAGCTAAGACTTTCTTCAGCACCAAGTCATTTTCTTTGAATTGTCGTATTCGGACCTTCTTATTGTCAGATCGAGCAATCCTTTGCTGATACAACTGCCTGTGGAAAATGGTTGTAGCCCTCTTTTCATGGATCAAAGACAGTTGGTAGTATTGGTCTTGCAACCACTGACCTTCGTCTGTCTGAGCATCGATCATCACTTTCCAGGATTAAATCTCTACTTCTATGGGGAGGACTGCTTCCATGCCATAGACCAATGAATAGGGTGTAGCCCCAATAGAGGTCCGCATTGACGTCCTGTATGCTAACAGGGTTAGAGGCAACAGGTCAGGACATTCTTTGTGATTGGAGGACATTTTCTGCATGATCTTTTTGATGTTCTTTTTGGCCACTTCGGCAGCACCAATCATCTTGGGTCGATAGATGACGGAATTTAGATATTTAATGTGGAACTTGCTGCACAGTTCTTTCATCATTTGATTGTTTAGGTTCTTGACATTATCTGATATGATCACCTCCGGTTGTCCATACCGACAGACGATATTATTTCTGAAAAAACCAATGATGACCTCTTTTGTGACTTTGGGAAAAGAGGCAACTTTAACCCATTTGGTGAAATAATCGATCATGGTGAAGATGAATCGATGACCATTGCTGGCTTTGGGTTCCACTGGGCCAATCACATCCATTCCCCATATGGAGAAAGGCCATGGTGAACTCATGTTGTGTAGCTCATTTGGAGGAGCGTGGATGACATTTCCATGTATTTGGCATTGAAAACATCTTTTGACGTGATCATCACAGTCAGCTTTGAGAGAGATCCAATAATGACATATTCTTAATATCTTCTTGGCCAGCAGATGACCGCTCATGTGTGGACCACATACTCCACCGTGGATTTCATCCATCAGTATCTGGGCTTAATCTTTATCAAGGCATGTTAACAAGCCTATTCCAGCATCCCTTTTGTAGAGGGCATCTCCGCTTAGATAAACCTTCATAGCCATCTAGTGAATCCGCTTTCACGTGAATTGGCTTGCCCCAGTGGGTGTAGATCCATCTCGTAGATATTCATTGATGTCTTGATACCAAGGCTGATTAACATAAGGTATTTCATCTAACACTTCTCCAATGTTACTCCCGTATGTCGGGGCTTTTTGAACTGTGAATTTGATGTTGGGAAACCCACTCCTATCGGATATGCGAATTAATGAAGCCAACGTTGCTAATGCATCAGCGAAGTCATTCCTACCCCGAGGAATTAGGTTGAAGGTTATGTCTTCAAACTCCAGGGATATTTTGATCACCTACCGATGATAGGGCAGCAAATGCAGTTCTTTGGTGTGATATGCCCCAGTGGATTATCTAATGACCAAGTCAGAGTCTCTAAAGACCAGTAGGTGTTTGATACCCATGGATTGGGCTAGTTGTTGGGTTTGTACGTAACGCAATCATGCAATCAAATCAAATAAATAGGGCGGAAGCGTAAAAAACAAGGTTTTCAAAAATTTATACAAACCCATTACCATGATCATTCTTGTGCATCAATTATCAGTGAATGAAGAAGGAGAAAAACAGAATTTTACCTTTGAAGATCCAAGCTTCCTCAGGTACAAGTTCTACTCCTTTGATTCCTTTGATTCCTCTATATTGGCTCCTTCCCTTGATCAATGTCAGCCACCCAAATGTTTGGCCTCTAACGGTGATCCACCAAGGAAGATGAAGAACTCAGTAAGATGGGTTATTGGCTTAACCCTTGTTTCTATCTCTATAGAATATGTGTACTCCCAACTCTTGAAAAATTCACGTACCTTATTTCTAATATAAGACTCTCTTATATAGATATTAGGTTAACCCTCCTAATCCAATTAGAATAGGATTTTATTTAATTAATTAATTAATTACTTTTAATTAATTTATATCCTAATCTTTATTAGGATTGAGAGAGAGTACTGATATTATATTAATTCCTAAACTCCTTTAGAATTAAAATAATAATAATAATAATAATATTAATAAGACTCCTCTTATTAATTTATATTTAATATTTCTAAAATATTAAATAATAAACATTAAGCTATTTAATTTATTCTATCATCATAGATTAAATTAATTATACTTAATGCATTATTACTATCATGCCATTTTCTTCTTAAATAATTCTTCTTCCTTTTATGGTGTGACCCTTTAGGTTCTCCATATTAAACCGGTTGTGAATAAATCAATTAGAACAATTCTAATCTTATTTAAATAAACAAATTAAACTAATAATCTATTTAAATAAATAACATTTATTCTACAATAGGGATAAGCCTCCCTAGCGATCAACGACTTTCCAGATAATATAGATTTCAACATTAATCATAAAAGAACCTGTGAGTTAATAGTTACCGTACAATTCAATCCTTCCACCATACAATGTCCCAATTAAATATAAGACATGGATTTACTGTCAAGTCTTAATTTATTTAATCATATGTATTTCGATTAGAAAATGCACAACTCCAAATAATGCAAATTAGAAACCTCTTTCTAATTTCATTCTACCTTGGCCAAGGATTCCTGGGTTGTCATTTAACGAATCACATAGGACATATCTCCTCTTTTACTAGAGGTGGTAGATTCTTTATTGATCATTCATTATCTCCATATGTAACTCATTACACCCAAGCATACCCTATATATGCCTTAAAAGGCCTTAAGGAATTAGTCAAAGTATAATTTGTTACATACAAGATACTATGATGATCTCAAGTCCAAGTATCACGTGTACTACTATCACATTAGGAATTAATATTGACAGGCGAGTAAAACTCCATTAGGTATTCCATAGCGAGTCACGTTCAGTGAACTTATTCTCCAATAAGCACCTACATACTTGCTTTAGTGTCTCCACACAAATGACCATGAGATCAGTCATCCTCATCCAATGAGCAAGCAACATATGTACCAATCTATCCGGATTTACTAATCCCCATTTTAGTAATCCCACAATTGGGAACTATTTTAGTTTTTAAGCTTTTTAAGAATTTAGATCTCATTATCATGATCTCATCATGATTCTAAAAGCATTGCTTAAAACTATGGGTTATTTACATATTATAAAAACAGCACCATGTAGATAATAATATGCCTTAAATGAATATTTTATTAATAAATAAATAAGATTGTTTACAAAGTATGTGCTTTATCATCATACATGATTGGCTTGTATGCACATTACTATCACTAGTTTCAACCCTATTATACAGCCTTCATACTCAGTCGTGTTGTTGGTGTTGCCAAATTATAGTTTGGTAGCCACAGGATATTATTCTCCTGTACTAGAGATAAGGACTGCCCCTGCTCTGGCACCTTCCATGTTTTTTGCTCCGTCAAAATAAATTTTTTATGGATGGACTGTATTCTCTTGCTGGAGTTGTTGAATTGTCATAATTCTATCATCTGGGAAATACGTCTCCAGGGGCTCGAACCCTCTTAAAGGTGCTTCAGCTAATTGATCTGCGATGCCTTGACCCTTGATTAACTTCTGTCACTGAATCAGCTACTGTTTGCTGCTTGGAACTCTTCCAACTCACTGCACCTCCGTTCAAGGTAAACACATACCCTGAAATAGATTTACTGTCTTCTTGGTCTGTTTGAAAACTTGAGTCCGTGAATCCCTCGAGTTTTAATTCAGACCCACCGTAGACAAGAAAAATATCTTTAGTCCTTCTCAAGTACTTTAGGATATTTTTCACTTCCTTCCAGTGCTCTTCTCCTGGATTCGACTGGTATCTGCTTGTTACACTAAGCGCGTGAGCAACATCCGGTCTAGTACATATCATACCGTACATGATAGATCCTATTGCAGAAGCATAAGGGATCTTACTCATACGGTCTCTCTCCTCAGGTGTCTTTGGGGCCTGTTTCTTGGAGAGATTTATTCTATGGCTCATCGGCATGAGATCTCTTTTGGAATCTTCCATGCTAAACCTCTTTAGCATCGTATCAATGTACGTTCCTTGGGATAAGCCGAGCATCCTTTTAGATCTATCTCTATAGATCTTTATCCCCAAAATATAGGATGCTTCACCCAAGTCCTTCATGGAGAAATTTTTAGATAACCAGATTTTAATGGATTGTAACATAGGAATGTCATTCCCTATCAGTAATATATCATCAACATATAATACAAGGAATGATACTGCGCTCCCACTAACCTTCTTGTATACACATGGTTCATCCTCGTTTTTGATAAAATCAAACTCTTTGATTGTCTCATCAAAACGAATGTTCCATCTACGAGAAGCTTGCTTCAACCCATAAATGGATCGTTGTAGCTTACAGACTTGATTTGTTCCAACTTTTGAAATAAATCCCTCTGGCTGTGTCATATACACATCCTCCTCAAGTTTCCCATTGAGGAAGGCCGTTTTCACGTCCATCTGGCAGATCTCATAGTCGTTGTAAGCTGCAATCGCAAGCAAAATCCGAATGGACTTGAGCATGGCTACTGGTGAGAAGATTTCATCACAGTCAACTCCTTGTCTTTGTTTGAAACCTTTTGTAACCAGTCGGGCCTTATAGGTCTCTACCTTTCCGTCTGCTCCAGTCTTTTTCTTAAAAACCCATTTACATCCAATAGGTTTAATACCTTCAGGTGGTGAAACCAAAGACCATACTTTGTTTTCATACATGGAGTCCATTTCGGATTTCATGGCTTCATGCCATTTCCCTGAGTCTTTATTACTCATAGCCTGTTCGTAATTCAATGGATCATCATCATTCATGATGTGTACCTCATCGTCATCCTCTATAACGAATCCATACCTCTCAGGTATCTTCGGTACTCTTCCAGATTTACGAACAGGGTGTGGTACAGTAGGTTCTTCTACTTGGTTAGGTACCTGACGTTGGTCCGTGGTAACTTGTGGTTCTTGAACTTCTTCAAGATATATCTTGCTCCCACTGACCCCTTCATGGATAAACTCTTTCTCCAAGAAGGTAGCATGTTTCGCAACAAACACCTTTTGATCTGTTGGATGATAGAAATAATACCCTACGATTTCTTTAGGGTATCCCACAAATCTACACTTATCGGATTTAGTCTGTAGCTTATCATTTTCAAACTTTTTGACATAAGCTGGACAACCCCAAGTCTTAACATGCTTAAGATTTGGTTTCCTCCCTTTCCACATCTCATATGGAGTCTTTGGGGCGGATTTGGTAGGTACCTTGTTAAGTAGGTATGCAGCCGTTTCTAGGGCATATCCCCAGAAGGAAATTGGAAGGTCGGTAAAACTCATCATGGATCGAACCATGTCCAACAGTGTTCGATTTCTCCTTTCAGATACTCCATTTAACTGTGGTGTACTTGGAGGAGTCCATTGTGAGATTATACCATTTTCTCTGAGACAATTGAGAAACTCACTGCTTAAGTATTCTCCACCTCGATCTGATCGAAGTATCTTAATACTCTTGCCCGTTTGTTTCTCTACTTCACTTCTGAACTCTTTGAACTTTTCAAATGATTCTGATTTGTATTTCATTAAATACACATATCCAAATCTTGAGTGATCATCAGTGAAAGTAATAAAATAAGAATACCCACCCCGTGCACTTGTTGTCATAGGTCCACAAACGTCTGTGTGAATCAATGCCAATAACTCTGTAACTCTCTCTCCTTTTCCACTAAAAGGAGATTTAGTCATTTTACCCATGAGACAAGATTCACAAGTTGGATATGATTCATAATCAGATAGCTCGAGGAGCCCATCTTTATGCAACTTGGATAATCTTGTTTCATTGATATGACCAAGCCTACAGTGCCACATATAGGTATAATTAATATCATCTCTTTTCCTTTTCTTAAGTTGTTCAATTTGAAATATATTTTCTTGTAAATCAAGTGTATAAAGTCCATTTCGCAAATTTCCAATACCATATAAAACATCGTCTTTATAAATAGAACAACCATTGTTCTTTATAATAACGTCAAAACCTTCCATATCCAATACAGAAATTGAAATAATGTTTTTAATAATATTCGGAACATAATAACAATTATTAAGATAAATAGATTTACCCGAAGGCATTGCAAAACAATAAGTTCCTACAGCTAATGCAGCAACTTTTGCTCCATTTCCCACTCGTAGGATCACCTCATCTTTGTTCAGCTTTCTACTTCTGACCAGTCCCTGCACAGTATTACATATGTGAGAACCACAGCCGGTATCCAATACCCAAGTAGAATTATGACTTTCAGAAAAATTAATTTCAATCATAAACAAACCTTGATTGGAAGTCGAAGCTTCTCCAAGCTTCTTCTCTGCTAGAAACTTCTTGCAGTTCCTCTTCCAATGTCCCGGCTCATTGCAATGAAAGCACATTCCTTTAGCTGGTTCAGGTTTCTTTTGCTCCTTTTCTTTCCCTTTTCCCTTAGGCTTCTTAGATTTCTTCTTTTCAGAAGACACCTTGGGCCTCTTCCTTTTATTAGAAGAATCCACCATCAAGACATGGTTCTTCTTGGATGAGAAGTGACCTTCTGCAGTTTTCAGCATGTTAAGCAGCTCAGGTAAGCTGACATCTAGCTTATTCTTGTGAAAATTAACCACAAACTGCGAAAAGGTCTTAGGGAGTGACTGCAAGACCAAGTCTTAACTCAACTCCCCATCCATGACGAACCCAAGCTGTCCAAGGCGTTCAATCAAATTGATTACCTTCAGAACATGAGTCTCGACGGCAGTGCCCTCGGTCATCCGAGATCGGAAGAGCTCCTTAGATATCTCATATCTAGCAGTCCTACTCTGTTCACCATACAACTCCTTGAGGTGAAGCAGCATAGCAGGAGCATCCATTTTTTCGTGCTGACGCTGAAGCTCGTTATTCATGGATGCGAGCATGATGCATTGAGCCACAGATGCATCATCTTGCCACTTCTTGAAAGTGGCAATCTCTTCCTCAGAGGCTGTTTCTGAAACAGATTCAGGGATAGTGGAATTTAGGACATAAGAAATCTTTTCAGCAGTGATAACAATTCTCAGATTTCTTAGCCAGTCCTCATAATTCGGGTCGGTAAGCTTATTTGCATCAAGTATGCTTCGTAGTGAGATTAGTGATTTTGACATTTTTAAAATTCTGCATGTGAAAAGACAACATTTTAGCAAACATTCATTTTATTAACTTTGCATACCAAAATAAATTTAGGTCTTTATTTTAAATTGGTATCTCCCACTATTTTCATCAAACTATATTACCCTCACTCATATAGTTCAGCAACATCTAATTAAAGATTTGCTAGTGAGATTAAGGATCCCATTTCAAATGTATATAACCTTGTGGATAGCACAACAAGCGATATACAAATAAATAGGTAGACAACTCTTGTCAATTACATCACCATGTAACTCCTTTTATTTTGCCTCTTAAATCATAATGGTCATGTGTGTGCACATCCGAACTAAAATGATTTAAGTTAAGTCCAGCCTAGCACTTTCATAAATTCAAAAAAGAAAAATTTTCGTCCTTATGGATAGCACAACAAGACTAGATCGTTTAATTTTCTTGATAAGCATCACATGTGATTAATTAACATCTTAAATATTCAATACTCGCCTTGTGGATAGCACAACAAACTCATATTAAATATTTAATACTCTATTAACTAATCATGCTAGAAGGCGACGTTCGATATTCCAAATATCATTTGAACGCTTCAGACTTAATATTATTTCTTTGAGGGATTTGTTATTATTTGTCTCATCTTTTAAGCGCGCATGCACATATATATATAAAATACGCGTTATTTTATTAAACATGCGAAGCATATTTGTATAAAATATAATATATATAATATTTAGCATGCAATATATAATACTATATTCTACCCGGATTGATTATGGACTTTTATTCTAGTTTGGTTCACTAGAGCCACCAAGTGAACCAAAAGGTCAAACCTAGGAGTGCAAGAATTTAAATTTAAATATAACTATTACATTTAAACCCTGGCTCCATTCAAATGAGTCTTCATGCGTTCCTTGCTCCTTGGTCTCCAATTTCTTCAAAATAATTCTAACTATCTCTATTACATTAACTATTTAAAATTAAATAGAAACCTTGATCAGCAGTCAAGGGGAAGTACATAGAAAGGAGATAGAATTTACATCGAGAATAAAACTAGAGAAGACGAGGTATGCAGACCCCATTTTATAAAACCCATTCATTCAAGCATTCAACCAAAATAAAATCCAATCTCATTGGTCATAGTCCATAATCAATCCCTTTTATTACCATACATATCATCATACGTATCAATAAAACTTATTCATCTCATGAAAATAAATTCATTCCATATATGTATTAATATCAGTTAATGGGAAAAAGTTTGCTAAACTTTGTTTTTGGAAAAATAAACTCCTTTATTTCATTCAAAAACAATTCCAAATTAAACTCTTTAATTTTAGCAATTCTGAAATCTCATTTCATATAAAATAAACATCTTTATTTTAAACCTTTATTAATTAAATAAACCATTCATTTAATTAAATAAAACAAAAAAAAATTCAGTTCCTGTCCAGTGGCGCAGCTGCGCCAAGAATGTAAAGGGAACCGGCGCAGCTGCGCAGCATGAAAACCAGGAACAGCACCCGGCGCAGCTGCGCAGCAATGTTGCCTTGTACCGGCGCAGCTGCGCAGCTTCGCAGAATCTGAAAAAAAATTTGTTGCCCAGAACTCGATCCAATAGCATATCATACATGTATGGAATCACATAAACTGATAATTAGCACAAGATTGGCTCTGATAGCACTGTTGGGTTTGTACGTAACGCAATCATGCAATCAAATCACATAAATAGGGCGGAAGCGTAAAAAACTAGGTTTTCAAAAATTTATACAAACTCATTACCATGATCATTCTTGTGCATCAATTATCAGTGAATGAAGAAAGAGAAAAACAGAATTATACCTTTGAAGATCCAAGCTTCCTCAGGTACAAGTTCTACTTCTTTGATTCTTTTGATTCCTCTGTAGTGGCTCCTTCCATTGATCAATGTCAGCCACCCAAATATTTGGCCTCTAACGGTGATCCACCAAGGAAGATGAAGAACTCAGTAAGATGGGTTATTGGCTTAACCCTTGTTTCTATCTCTATAGAATATGTGTACTCCCAACTCTTGAAAAATTCACGTACCTTATTTCTGATATAAGACTCTCTTATATAGATATTAGGTTAACCCTCCTAATCCAATTAGAATAGGGTTTTATTTAATTAATTAATTAATTACTTTTAATTAATTTATATCCTAATCTTTATTAGGATTGAGAGAGAGTACTGATATTATATTAATTCCTAAACTCCTTTAGAATTAAAATAATAATAATAATAATATTATTAATAAGACTCCTCTTATTAATTTATATTTATTATTTTTAAAATATTAAATAATAAACATTAAGCTATTTACTTTATTCTATCATCATAGATTAAATTAATTATACTTAATGCATTATTACTATCATGCCATTTTCTTCTTAAATAATTCTTCTTCCTTTTATGGTGTGACCCTTTAGGTTCTCCATATTAAACCGGTTGTGAATAAATCAATTAGAATAATTATAATCTTATTTAAATAAACAAATTAAACTAATAATCTATTTAAATAAATAACATTTATTCTGCAATAGGAATAAGCCTCCCTAGCGATCAACGACTTTCCAGATAATATAGATTTCAACATTAATCATAAAAGAACCTCTGAGTTAATAGTTACCGTACAATTCAATCCTTCCACCATACAATGTCCCAATTAAATATAAGACATGGATTTACTGTCAAGTCTTAATTTATTTAATCATATGCATTTCGATTAGAAAATGCACAACTCCAAATAATGCAAATTAGAAACCTCTTTCTAATTTCATTCTACCTTGGCCATGGATTCCTGGGTTGTCATTTAACGAATCACATAGGACATATCTCCTCTTTTACTAGAGGTGGTAGATTCTTTATTGATCATTCATTATCTCCATATGTAACTCATTACACCCAAGCATACCCTATATATGCCTTAAAAGGCCTTAAGGAATTAGTCAAAGTATAATTTGTTACATACAAGATACTATGATGATCTCAAGTCCAAATATCACGTGTACTACTATCACATTAGGAATTCCTATTGACAGGCGAGTAAAACTCCATTAGGTATTCCATAGCGAGTCACGTTCAGTGAACTTATTCTCCAATAAGCACCTACATACTTGCTTTAGTGTCTCCACACAAATGACCATGAGATCAGTCATCCTCATCCAATGAGCAAGCAACATATGTACCAATCTATCCGGATTTACTAATCCCCATTTTAGTAATCCCACAATTGGGAACTATTTAAATTTTTAAGCTTTCTAAGAATTTAGATCTCATTATCATGATCTCATTATGATTCTAAAAGCATTGCTTAAAACTATGGGTTATTTACATATTATAAAAAAAGCACCATGTAGATAATAATATGCCTTAAATGAATATTTTATTAATAAATAAATAAGATTGTTTACAAAGTATGTGCTTTATCATCATACATGCTTGGCTTGTATGCACACTACTATCACTAGTTTCAACCCTATTATACAGCCTTCATACTCGGTCGTGTTGTTGGTGTTGCCAAATTATAATTTGGTAGCCACATGATATTATTCTCCTGTACCAGAGATAAGGACTGCCCCTGCTCTGGCACCTTCCATGTTTTTTGCTCCGTCAAAATAAATTTTTTATGGTTGGACTGTATTCTCTTGCTGGAGTTGTTGAATTGTCATAATTCTATCATCTGGGAAATACGTCTCCAGGGGCTCGAACCCTCTTAAAGGTGCTTCAGCTAATTGATCTGCGATGCCTTGACCCTTGATTGACTTCTGAGTCACGTAGACGTTGTCAAACTATTGTAGGATCAACTGCCATTTGAATAGTTGGCAATTCAACATTGGCTTGTTGAATACATACTTGAGTGGATCCTTATGGGATATGAGGTAGGTCGTGTGCCCATAGAGGTAATGCTGTAACCTTATAGAAGCCCATGTTAATGCACAACATATTTTCTCGATCAGTGTGTATTTCTGTTCAACACTGCTGAATCTTTTGCTGATGTAGTAGATGGCTCTTTCTTTCCTACTATCATCTTTCTGTCCTAACATGCAGCCTATTGCGTGGGTACTGACAGATAGGTACATGAACAAGGGAACTCCATCCCTCGGAGGTACCAATACTGGTGCTTCGATCAATTGTCTCTTGATGGCAAGGAAGGCTTGTTAACAATTCTCATTATATTTGGTCAAGAAATTCTTCCTTAGTAACTTGAATATGGGTTGTTGTGAGCTGGGAAATGAATTGGCTTATGAAGTTGATCCTTCCCAGAAATCCACATATCTCGTTCTCTGTTTGAGGTACTGGCATTTCAGTGATGGCTTTAATCTTGGCAGGGTCTAGTTCGATACCTTGATTACTCACCAAGAATCCTAGCAGCTTGCCTTCTTTAACCCCAAAAGCACATTTGGCGAGATTTAGCTTGAGGTTGTACTTGCGCAACCTGTTAAACAGCTTCCTAAGATGGTTGATGTGATCATCCTCCCTCCAGGATTTAATGATGATGTCATCCACATAAACCTCTATTCTTTGTGCATCATGTCATGAAACAAGGCCATCATGGCTTGCTGATACGTGGCTCCAGCATTGATGAGGCCGAAGGATAGTCGCCTATAGCAGAAGGTTCCCCAGGGAGTGATGAAAGTTGTTTTCTCTCCGTCTTCTTCAGCAACCATGATTTGATGGTAACCAGCAAAGCAATCCACGATACTGCGCCGTATTGTCGATCAAGATGTGGATGAAAGGTACCGGGAAGTTGTCCTTAAGGCAGGCTTTGTTCAAATCCCGGTAATCCACACATACTCGTACCTTCCCTCCGGGCTTAGGCACGGGGACTATGTTTGAAAGCCACTCTGGGTAGGTTGATACCATGATAATCTTGGCTTTGAATTGCTTAATAACTTCTTCTTTAACTTTTAGACTCCATTCAGGTTTCAATCTCCTGAGCTTTTGTTTGACTTGCTTGAACCCATCTTTGATGGGCATTTGATGGATGACAATGTCAGTGGACAGGCCAATCATATCTTCATGTGACCATGCAAATACATCCTGTAACTGTGTTAAGAGTTCGATCAGGTCCGCTTTCTAGTTTTTAGTGAGGTCTAACCCCATTTGAATTTCTTTGATATTTTCAGAGGTTCCTATATTGATAGTGGTGGTTTGGTCGAGGTTTGGTTTGGGTTTATCTTCGACCCATTCTTTGATCTCCTTGAACACCTCATAGTCATCTTCCTCCTCTTGATCAATATACAACTGCTTAAATATACATAGCAATCTGCAAATCATGACAAAGTTGCTGCTATAGCTGTGCAATTAAAAGTAAGCAGTAAATGAAAGCATGATTAAAGGGCAAATTAACTCTCTCTGCCCCTTTACCATTTTTGACTGAGGCAAGGGACACTGCTCCAGTTATCCAGGGTTAGATCCTCATGAACCGGGAGGATCGAGGGTTTGTGGTCATCTGTCTCGTCTTAGATGATGACTGAGACATCTCTTATAGTAGGGCCGGGGTTTTTCTTTGAACTGCCCCCTCTTTCCTTCTTGATGCGAGGAATTTGAACTTGATCCTCATCTTTGCTGTCTGGGATCTCATCATTCATCCCCTCGTAGTTTATGATGAACCGCATGTTAGCGAATGGGTCTCGTCTTTCGTATATGATCTTTTCTTTTCCCTTTTCGCTATATGCCTCATGCTTGAGGGATTTTATTTCCTTGACATGCATAATTTGGAGGAAACAGCATGGTTGATACCACAGTAGGGATCTTCCTCATTGGTGTTACCCATCCGCCATTAGTAAGATTTGGCAAAAGTATTGTGGAAGCTTGAGCCTTGGGATGCTTATGCGGGTTCCGGTGGTTTGACCCAAATAAATATCCCAATCATGCTCTCCCAGTTTGTCTCGGGATTTGTATCGGGCTCTTGATACCTTGCTGATTCTTTCCTAACCCTTCTCCATGTTGGAAACCCAATGATACCATTTCCTGACCCATTATAGTTACTTTGGTGGAGACCTTAGGTTTCAAAGTTGGTGCCCCGATAGGTTGATACTGGGTATCGCTCACCTCCAGGGCTTGAAAACTTGCAGGTTTAATCCCTGCATCCAGGCTGATCACTGGTATATCTCCCTGTATGCAGACAGGGTATTCTGGTTCAGTATTGACCATGATTAGGTTGTCATTGATAATGTATTTGAGCTATTGATGGAAGGTGGATGGCACTGCCCCTACCATATGGATCCAGGGCCTGCCCAGCAACAAGTTATATCCAGTGGCAATATTGAGCACCAGAAAGGATACGTAGAAAGTGTGTGGGCTAATCTCCAAGAGTAGTTATATTTCTCCCATAGCTTGGCTTCGCGATCCATCGAAAGCTCGGATGACCACATGACTGGTTTTGATCCGATTCAGGTTGATCTTCATTCTTTCCAGAGTATTGTAGGGACATATGTTGAGGGATGATCCTCCGTCAATGAGTACCCCCCCCCCACCCCGATTACATACCCGGAAGACATCACAGTTATATGCTGGGACTTATGATGGCTCGTTCCTTCTGCAGGGATATCATCATCAGTGAAAGATATCACATTGTTGTTGAAAATGTGTTCCACCACATGACAAAATTTTTTGGCATCTACGGTATGTGGTAGATGGGCTTCTTCCAGTACTTTCACTAGAATGTTGCGATGATCCACTGAGGATAAGACCAAGTCTAGGATGGACATTTTCTTGGGTGCATCTTTTAAGCTCTGCACTATTTTGATTTCATTGTGTCCCATCTTGTTGAGGAACTCTTCAATTTTCTCATCGGCCACCTTTACTTTGGTTTTGATGAATGGTTTGATCACCCGCTGAGGCAGGTATAATGGATTATCTTTTGGTACAATGGCAATGTTATTTGAAGTGGAACCTCCGTCGCTCCCATAGTTCCATGGGACTTGCTTCAGACTAATAACTTGGTATTGAGGTCTGAAGGGTAAGATCAGAGGCTCGGGTGCGGCCACCTTCACAGGATTTTCTGCCTCTTTGACCCCTTTCCCTAGTAGGACTAAGGGTGTGAGGGTCGACTCCCTATCGCAGGATATGACAGCCACTATATTCTGGTTCCATACAGTGGGGATCCAGAGAGTGTCGTTATCGGGGAGATTTAGAACTTGATTTTTCGCTTATAAATTCCCCGCTTTCAATCATGTCTTAATCAGATTACGAAGTGCCCAGCAATCCTTAGTATCATGGATGGGTGAATTGGAGTGGTACTGACATATTTGGTCAGGTTTGAATTTTATGTCACGAGGGTTCAATGGAGGTAACAAGTCTGCAACCATTCCCTCGTTGATTAGCATCTGGAGGATCTCTTCCATTAACTGGTTTAGGTTGGTGAAGTTCCTTTGAAATAGAAATTTTCCACTAGTTTGGACACTTGCTTCTTCGACCCCCTTGTCACTCCAGGGTTCATGCTCATGAGACCAGCTATGATCCTTCACGGGATTGATCTCCGTTTTGGGAGGTTGATCGATATCCGACAGGTTGGCCCGTTTGATCAACTTCCTGGTGATCTGATGCTGGTAAACGATCAGTTCTGCCAATTATTCGATTTGTTCCTTGATAGATTTTATTTCCTGCTCTATCAGGAACCTCCTTTCTGAAACTTTCCAACTGTCTCGGGTGCTATTACTGTAACGACTGGTAAATTCCACTTAGTTTAAAATTCAAGTTTTAAATATTATTTGTGTTGACGTTGGAAAATTTAAGAAATACTGCGGGTCAGTTTATAACCCGGTTTTCATCAAAACGATTTTCCTAAGTTATATCTACCCTTATTCTTTTTATTGTAAAAAAGATTTTGAAGGGTTTTTTTAGGAAAGAGATCAACATATGTATATGTCGACGATTTGATTTGATTTAAACAGAGTCGCCAGTTGGTAGTTTTGAAAATGGTTGTACCAAGTCAACCGAATTTGATTTGAAAAGAGGCCCAATTACTGGACACTGTCGAAACTTGATCTTTGAAATCGGAGTTTTGAGTTTGGGGGCTTGTTTAAGTGTGGAGAAGGTGTTAGGCACCCCACGACTCCCGTGTAAACACGGTACCGCAATTTTTTTAATATTTCCCTTAAAACTGAAATGCCTGAGTGAATGTTGTTTGAAAATTGGACCTATTGATTTGATTGATTGAAAGCTTTGACAGACTTCGTTGAGCCTATATACGAAGGGTTTGATTTGATTTGAAAATCAGTCTTTGATTTGATTTGCAAGAACATTTAATTTGACAGTGATGTTTTGAAAGCTGTTTATCAAACCCCTACGCTGACATAGGAATTGAAACACATCGCCACTTTCAATTTTATCTTTATAGCCTTAAGGCTGCATGCAAATGGTGATTTATCAGACTGCGAAGTAACCTCGACCACAAAAATATAAAGTATTGGTTTCCTCATAGGTATGAAAACCATCGGAGGGACGCTGACACGACAATCCATATTTTTTCACTATGTTAAGACCTTAAATCCGGATAACCGTTTTAAGGTCTATGTGCATGTACATTTTACAAAAAAAAAAACTGGCAGGGTACATCTATAAATCGGAGTTTGTCCATCATGGGAATCAGATCCCGATTGATTTAATCATGAATCCCATGATTCCTAGGCTCACATATGAGTAGCCTATAAACCTGCACAGTTCAAATTTGCACAGAAATAGATAAATATCCCAAAATAGCCAGAACCAAGGATTCATTCAGTAAATCCCGGTCTGCACGGCTGAAGCGTCTTGTTCCCATTAGATAGCGATCTAAGGGACGCGAGGTTGCTTTCAAAAGTTGAAACTATAAAAATAACTAGATTTAAAGAAATCTCAGCCATTATAACTTCCAGGTTCTGTCGGGACCTGCTTGAACCGTTGAAAGCTAGACTTGATGAGATTTGGATAAATCTAGTCCGCCCGTAGATATGTCAATGCAGATTCATATACAAATGAATATTGAATGCAACAGTTGAATAAATTGAATAAAGGAATATATATAATTAAATATATATGAAAGCTGTAAAGGTCGAGGGGTTTTCACTAGCAAGCTTGGACTGGAATCGAAATATATATATATATATATATATAAATAGTAATAAGGGCGATGGGTTTTCACGCCGGAACCGGTGCTCGTGTTAGAATTGAAATTGACAGAAAGTAGTCACCTAGTGACTGGGGAGAGCACCCAGTATAGGAAAATGTGCAAAAGCAGTAAAAAGGCCACAAAGAAATCTAGGACGGACTGAAAATATATAAATATATATATATATTGACAGAAATGTAGTCAACCAAGACTGATAAGAGTGCCAGTGATGGTGAATGTCGCTTATATATGCGTAAATATATATAAAAGCGATAAACTACCACAGATTTGAAATTCGGGCTTGACATAATTGAAATGTTAGTACATTTGCAGTTAAATATGTACAGAAAAAGGCCAAACCCGGACTGAGATGACAACCCAGTCCGGTGAAGTTGCCAAAATGGTGTGTGCTAGTGCATTGAAGCTATTGGAGCTGACGGATCGTCAATCCGAGTTGTATCAAATTTTGATGAAAACGGCCACGGAACTAAGTTCCGGGCATATTTAGAAGATAAAACGTGATGTACAGTTGTAAAACAATGCAAAGTAGTAGTATTGACTTGCTGATCGTAAAAATACTTACAATGGGCTGCACTACTGGCTTTTTGCCGAATCGTAGGCCTTAAACGTCCAAATCTACAGGTGGTTTTTTGATATGTGGTAGCATATGGGTATATCTACGTGTTGGAGTGAAAATATTTGTGTTTCAAAGAGGTGTAAAAATCAAAAAATCGGTCGGGCAAAGCTTCGCTATGTTTCAGAATTGTTAAAAATGAAGGGGGGCACGTTTATTTATAGGCCAGGGAGCCTCCACTCTACTTGCGGCTACCGAAGGTAGAGGTACGTCTCCCCTAGGTGGGGCCCACATGCTCGGCTTGGTTGTCTCAAAGTACGTGCACACCGGGCGATGCGATATCCGGTTCACATCCTCATAACTTTTGATCGGAGCGTCCGTTTGGGACGTGCTATAGCTTTTCGAAAAGCCCTCACTGAGAGTGTCACAATGACATTGGTTTTAACCCTCTTTAAGTCCCCAAAGGTGGGTTCATGACCAGGTCTTTGTATCCCCACAATTTACCCGTCGAGCCGTCTGGTGCTGTTTTCACCCGGGATGATCGTTGTTGTTCTTTCTGACCTTGGCTAGATCAATTTAGCTTGAGTTTCACTGAATCAGCTAAGATTTGGGTAAATGACCATTTTACCCCTCCCGGGGTTGCCCTTGGTGTTGGCATGGCCTCTAGTTAACTTTCGGGAGCTGTTTCCAAGACTTGGATCCCATTCGAGTCTGTTTGTCCCCAGTGTTGCCTTTGTAGCTGACATGGTTGTTCCATGTTTTCTTCTAGAAGTGTTGTGGTGCTTCAGGTTTATGTCCAAAGTAGACCTGACTTCCTTGACTAATGTCGGGGCTGAGCTGTACTTCCCGTGTTGCTGCCGGGGCTGCTTTGACATCCCGATATGGTTGATCGGTGTTGTGGTTGTCCCGATATCGATGACCGAGTTTGAGCTGATGTCTCGATATTGAGATTGGGAATAATTTGACGGTTTGATTGACGATCAGAGTTGTATTGACAGTTAGATTGACGATCGGAGTTGGTTGGAGTACCGATATTGGTGATCGAATTTGACTGAAATTGACCGACATTGGGGATCGGATTTAGGCTGAAGGACTGGTATTGGTGGCTGAATTTAGATTGGATGTCTGGTGTCGGGACCGAGGTTGGCTTTATTGACGGTTTTGCCCTCCTACAGTGTTAATATTGAGCAAGGAAAATTTCGAGTGTCTACAATTTGTATTGTGTGTTTAAATGTTGTTTAATGACCTAGGATGGTGATAATATTGTATTATTTTTATTGCGTGCAAGAATAAATAATTAAGAATTTTGAAGACGAAAATAAAAAAAAATTCAGAAAGTTTGCGTAAAAACACTATTCATGTAAGAACGATAGGAGTTAGGTTTAGACCCTAGGTTATTTTGAGAGATCCGTACGTCGTATTGACTTTCCGTTTCAAGATATACTCTTGGTAGATATTTTGTGGCTTAAAGACCAAAATACCCTAACCTAGGAAATCCTATAAATAGACCATTCCACCTTCACTTAAATTCGCCAATTCACAAAGTTATAATCTCAAGTTGCAAAGAAATAGTAAAAGCTTGCAACTACAAGAGGTAACATCTCTAGTCGTTGTTATGTTCGATTTTATTTCATTTTATAGTCTATAAGCTCAAGAACATAAGTTGTTACCATGTTCGGATTTTCCAACTTCGTGTTCTTCATAAGTTCTTGAGAATGATGTTATTATGTTCAATTTTATGTAATTGTATAGTAGAAATGTCAAGAACACAAGTCATTACCATGTTCGGATTTTCCAACTCCGTGTTTCTTTATGTGTTCTTGAGCAAATCTAGTATTATTTAAGTTTATGTTATTTCATTTATAAAATGTTATAATCACATATGCAAGTCGTTAAAATGCCCAAATTATTTTAATTATGAAAACCAAAAGCTCAGGAACATAAGTCATTACCATGTTCGATTTTTCGTTCTTAGCGTTCTTCACGTTCTTCGCGTTCTTCGTGTGTTCTTGAGCAAAAGTCATAAATTTTACATAAGTAGGTTTATGATTTTATTATTTTTATGTTATGATGTTTTATTAAGTGTTAGAACATGTTATCCTAACAAATTAATGCTTGTGGTATCATGTTTTCCCAAATGAAATGAAGAATTATGAACAAAATCACAGTTATGACATTTCTGTCCATTTTCCAAAATTTTAAATTGGAAATTTGTTTTTGAAATGAATAAGAAAGTTGTAGATAAGGAAGTTAAGAGCACGTAGGTGCAAGAATCACCCAAAAATGTTTTAAAACGAAAACGTTATGGCAGTTTCCGTAAAGGATGTCTAAGCTGAAAATTTCTTGGAGTCTCTCTGATTTAAGGGCTTAAAAGAGCTAGGGTGTTAAGAAGCTTATATCACCTATGAACATAGTGAAGTTAAGTTATTATATGACATATAAAGTTATATAATACGATGAATCTAACCGCTTATGCACTATATGATTGTGTAGGGTTATTTTAACAAGGTTACGCTTGTAGTTTAGTATACTAAACACCAAGGCAAGTTTTTTTCGCACTATCTGCAAACTTTTTATTTTCATTGCAAGTAACTGAACCTTATTTCTTTATTACAAGTGTTCGAACTTTATCTTTTCATTTTACTCGTAAACATACTATGTTACGCAAGTTTTATACTTAATCTTATGACATTTACTTGAATACCTTTCGATACCTTCTACCAAACCTGATTATTATCACTGAAAAAGTTACTGCTTTTGTTTCAGTATAACTTAAGAAATGAATCATTTATTCATATGAAATTAAATTGTTGTTTATCAAGCATAAACTGTTAGTCAAACCAAATTATTTTGGTAAGGCATCCTATACTGAGTTGAATTTACCCTAAAATAGGATTTTCTATATGTGTGTCTATAATAGGCAATAGAAGTAGGATGATATGCATACTCCTAGGATACTGAATAGGCTGATCCCCTATATCAGATCCGAATACGCAGATTTCTAAGTATGTGTAACTAACAGAAATGGTTGAGTGAAATAAAAATTCCAGAAATGGTCGTCAACCTTCAGTGAAGTGAAATTATTGAACTATCATTTTCTTCAAATCAAACATTTTGTTTATAAATATAAACTTGCTGAGCACGTCATAGCTCATTCTTGCAAATTATTCCCTGTGCAGTTTTAGATGATAAATCCAAAACGTCTGGGATGCATAATGGAAAAAAGTTATGCTTAGATTAGTTTTATATTATTGTCTTTATTAATGTAAGTCTTATAAGACTTTTGTTGTAATAAGAACGCAATGTTGAGAACCATGTAACTGAACTTATTATACAATATATGTATTATCATCTTTTGTTTCCGCAATCGTGTACATTTACATTTTTAGATGAATTAGAAAATATTATTGAACTAGTACAATATCCATATGAAATATACATCTAAATGAGGGTATTGAATGACTTTGGGAGTTCTGTAAGCATTGAGGTCGCTCCTCGGTTCCAAGAACAATCTTGTCATTCATACTGTGAATATCAAATAGATAGGAAGTATTGATATAAAAGAAATATACATAAGATATAAACCTATTCATCCAAGTGAGGGTATCCAAACACAAAGACTGTTCTGAACGGAACTATTATCGGTTATGGGATACTGTGAATATTGGAGAGATAGGAATTATATATTATGGAATATTTATTGACGTAAGCACCAAATCAACTACGGGAAGTGTAGAGAATTTGGGGGCATCACAGTTACTGGATGGAGTTGGTTCTCTCACATAATGGAGGTACTTGGATCCTTTTCCACTTGTGGTGCTGATTATATTTATATTCTCCTCTTTATGCTGTGGCAGAGGATTGTCCTGCACATGAGGTTGCTCAAGCTTTCTGACCACAATCTCTCCGTTTTCAATCAAGTCTTGAATTTTGTGCTTGAGAGACCAACAGTCTTGAGTGTCATGGCCTGGAGATCCAGAATGGTAAGCACGCTTCTTACTTGGGTCGAAATTCTGTCCACTAGTGTTGGTTGGTGAAAGGAGTTGTATAATCTTCTTCTGAGTTGTTAAAAGTTTAAATACGTTCTCAAGTGAATCCCCTAGAGGGGTGAAAGTTCATATAGGGTTTGAAGGATGTGTTGCAGCTTGGAAAGGAGTATAGTTCCTCTTTTGAATGGGCATACTATTTGACTCGCCCCTTGGATTCTATCCTTGCAATACTAAGTACACTTCTTCATCTTTCTTCTTATATATTCTCCGGGGATTACTCTCGTAATTTCTGGACTGGATATGTTTAGAAATAGCTTAGAGGGCAGTTAGATCTTTTATCTTCCCAGACTTGAGCCCCATTTCTGCCATTTCACCGTTCTTGATCATTTCAGAGAATCATTTTCCTATGCCTGCTAGGACCCTCTCATAATATGGCGCTTCTTGGATGTCTATGAAAGTCATGACTATCTCAAACTCAGTCATGGCTGGGATAACTTGTGCAGCGACCCGTCTCCATCGCTGGGCATACTCTCTAAATGATTCAGTGTTCTTTTTCTTGATCTTGGTTATTTGGTATCTATCTGGAGCCAGCTGAGATTGGAAGCTGTATTAACTAAGGAAGGTATGGGCCAACACTTCCCATGTGAATCTTAGAGTTGTCCAGACTGGCATACCAGGCTCTGGCCTCTCCAGTCAGACTCTTTTGGAATAACTGCATTCCATGTTTCTCGTCCTCTGTATAGGATCCGAGTTCTCCGATGAATACTTTCAGATGTGTATAAGGATCTCCCAATCCATCATATTTCTCAAAATCGGGAGTTCTAAATTTCTAGGGATGACGAGCCCCGGGGAAAATACAGAGGTCAGAGTAATTTACACTGCCGAATGCCCCAGTCCCTTTGATAGATCGGAGAGTTTCCTCTATTTGTTGGACTTTCTTCATGATGTCACCGGCTTCCTGCTCTTTATTGAGGGCAGTGATTTCAGGGGTTTTGTTGGTTGGGTCCTGGTTTTATGGTCCAGGAATCTGTGTCTCTGCCTTTTCGGTCTCTTAACTGCCACCACTACCACCAGGTGCCCCTGGTTCTGTATGGGTTTGGGCTTGCTTCCCTTTAAGGGCCTTGCTTTGTTCTCTTAGAAAACCAGCTAGCTCAGCTATCTGATTTCTCAGTCCTTTGAACTGCTCCCTAGAGACTAGGGTGGTTTCTATTTGAGCACTCGAAGCCATGTCCGTGGATGGACTTAGTACTTTCTTAGACTTAGAACTAGTGACAGGACCAATTTTTCACCTACAACAAAATGTAGGCGTGTCAATTTCCTGAGGTAGGTAGGGATAGGATGCATGATGTGTTTTTTATTCTTATCCTGCAAAACTGAGGTTAGTCGTTTTGATGACAGGATGACAAGTGTTAAATATTAAAAACTGGACATTGAATTGAAAGAGGAAGGCATGAAGAAGCTTCCCGTCGGATTTGGTTAATCAGAGGCTGACCTATCTTAGGTTACTCTCATGTGGCTTTTTGGCATGAAGGTCCCCAGATCATCGCAATCTACTCGAGGGGAAATTAATCTGATCTTTCAATTGGAGCGAATCTGGGTGGTGCATTTTCATGAGCCCCAGAGACTTAGCCGATTCCCAGAGACATTACTTATCACCGACGGGTTGTGCCTCCTTGTGAGAGGAACACAACATACATTCACATACATCGTCCTCACCGTATGCATATGATGTCAGTCGGTGCAAAGCACTAATATGGGTGTGAAGCACTAAAAAATAGGAAAGCATTCATTCACATACATTCAATTTAAAGACGCAGCATTCACGCATTCATTCAATGTAGAGACGCAGCATTCACACATTCATTTAATATAGAGACGTAGAATTCACGCATTTATAGTTTAGAAAGGGAAATGTTTTGAAAAGATTTGAAAGCGGCATAAGCCCTCTACTGTCCCCAGCAGAGTCGACACCTGTCAATATCGGGAAAACATCCGTGGGTCGGGTCACAACCCGGATCTTTCTCTCTTCCTAAGTTATCTCTACCCTTACTCTTTTTTTTGCGAAAAAGGTTTTGAAGGATTTTTTAGGAAAAGGCCTGATAGTGGTGTGCATACAAGCCAATCATGTATGATGATAAAGCACATACTTTGTAAACAATCTTATTTATTTATTAATAAAATATTCATTTAAGGCATTTAATTATTTACATGGTGCTGTTTTTAATAATATGTAAATAACCCATAATTTTAAGCAATTCTTTTAGAATCATGATGAGATCATGCTAATGAGATCTAAATTCTTAGAAAGCTTAAAAACTAAAATAGTTCCCAATTGTGGAATTCCTAAAATGGGGATTAGTAAATTCGAATAGATTGATACATATGTTGATTGCTCATTGGATGAGGATGACTGATCTCATGGTCATTTGTGTTGAGACACTAAAGCAAGTATGTAGGTGCTTATTGGAGAATAAGTTCACTGAACGTGACTCGCTATGGAATACCTAATGGATTTTTACTCGCCTGCCACTAGGAATTCCTAATGTGATAGTAGTACAAGTGATCCTTGGACTTGAAATCATCATAGGATCTTGTATGTAACAAATTATACTTTGACTTATTCCTTAAAGCCTTTTAAGGCATATATAGGGTATGCTTGGGTATAATGAGTTGCATATGGAGATAATGTATGATCAATAAAGAATCTACCACCTCTAGTAAAAGAGGAGATATGTCCTATGTGATTCGTTAAATGACAACCCAGGAATCCTTGGCCAAGGTAGAATGAAATTAGAAAGAGGTTTAATTTGCATTATTTGGAGTTGTGCATTTTCTAATCGAAACACATATGATTAAATAAATTAAGACTTGATAGTAAATCCTTGTCTTATATTTAATTGGGACATTGTATGGTGGAAGGATTGAATTGTACGGTAACTATTAACTCACAGGTTCTTTTATAATTAATGTTGAAATCTATATTTTCTGGAAAGTCATTGATCGCTAGGGAGGCTTATCCCTATTGTAGAATAAATGTTATTTATTTAAATAGATTATTAGTTTAATTTATTTATTTAAATAGATTATTAGTTTAATTTATTTATTTAAATAAGATTAGAATTGTTCTAATTGATTTATTCACAACCGGTTTAATATGGAGAACTTAAAGGGTCACACCATAAAAGGAAGAAGAATTATTTAAGAAGAAAATGGCATGATAGTAATAATGCATTAAGTGTACTTAATTTAATATATGGTGATAGAATAAATTAAATAGCTTAATATTTATTATTTAGTATTTTAAAAATATTAAATATAAATTAATAAGAGGAGTCTTATTAATATTATTATTATTATTATTTTAATTCTAAAGGAGTTTAGGAATTAATATAATATCAGTACTCTTTTTCAATCCTAATAAGATTAGGATATAAATTAATCAAAAGTGTTTAATTAATTAAAATCCTATTCTAATTGGATTAGGAGGGTTAACCTAATATTTATATAAGAGAGTCTTATATCAGAAATAATGTACGTGAATTTTTTCAAAGGTTGGGAGTACACATATTCTATAGAGATAGAAACAAGGGTTAAGCCAATAACCCATCTTCCTGAGTTCTTCATCTTCCTTGGTGGATCACCATTAGAGGCCAAACATTTGGGTGGCTGACATTGATCAAGGGAAGGAGCCACTACAGAGGAATCAAAAGATTCAAAGGAGTAGAACTTGTACCTGAGGAAGCTTGGATCTTCAAAGGTATAATTCCATCCTCTCCTTCTATGTATTAACTGATAATTGATGCACAAGAAAGATCATGGTTAAGGGTTTGTAAGAAAATTTTAAAATCTGATTTTTCGTCCCTTCCGCTGCGTTTATGTAATTTGATTGCATGCTTATGTTTCTAGAAAACCCAACAGTGGCATCAGAGCCAATCTTGTGCTAATTATCAGTTTATGTGATTCCATACATATATGATATGCGATTGGATCGAGTTGTTGGACAACAAAATTTTTTCAGATTCTGCAAAGCTGCACAGCTGTGCCGGTGCAAGGCCTTCTTGCTGCACAGCTGCGCCTGTGTCTGTTCCTGGTTTTCATGCTGCGCAGCTGCGCAGGTTCCCTTTACATTCCTGGCGCAGCTGCGCCACTGGACAGGAACTGGAAAATTTTTCTTTTGTTTTGATTAATTAAATAAATGATTTATTTAATTAATAAAGGTTTAAAATAAAGATGTTTATTTTATATGAAATATGATTTCAGAATTGCTAAAATTAAAGAGCTTAATTTGGAATTATATTTGAATGAAATAAAGGAGTTTATTTTTTCAAAAACAAAGTTTAGCAAACTTTTGCCCATTAACTGATATTAATACATATATGGAATGAATTTACTTTCATGAGATGAATAAGTTTTATTGATACGTATGATGATATCTATGTTAATAAAAGGGATTGATTATGGACTACGACCAATGTGATTGGATTTTATTTTGAATGAATGCTTGAATGTATAGGTTTTATAAAATGGGGTTTGCGTACCTCGTCTTTTCTAGTTTTCTTCTTATTATAAATTCTATCTCTCTCGTATGTACTTCCCCTTGACTGTTGATCAAGGTTTCTATTTAAATGAAATAGTTTATGTAGTAGGATTAGTTAGAATTTTTGAAGAACTAGTGATCAAGGAGCAAGGAGCACTTGAAGACCCATTTGTATGGAGCCTAGGTTTAAATGTAATCGTTGCGTTTAAATTTAAATTCTTGCATTCCTAGGTTTGTCCTTTTTGGTTCACTTGGTGGCTCTAGTGAACAAAACTAGAATAAAAGTCCATAATCAATCGGGTAGAATATAGTATTCTATATTGCATGCTAAAGATTATATATATTATATTTTATGCAAACATGCTTCTCATGTTTAATAAAATGACGCGTATTATATATATATATATATATATATATATATATATATATATATATGCATGCACGCTAAACAAGATGAGACAAATACAAACAAACCCCTCAAAGAAACAAGATTAAGTCCGAAGCGTTCAAAGAAATTTAAAATATCGAACGTCGCCTTCTAGCATGATAAATTAATAGAGTATTAAATATTTATTATGAGCTTGTTGTGCTATTCACAAGGCGAGTATTGAGTATTTAAGATGTTAATTAATCACATTTGATGCTTATCAAGAAAATTGAACGATCTATTCTTGTTGTGTTATCCACAAGGACGAACATTTTTCTTTTTTGAATTTATGGAAGTGCTAGGCTGGACTTAACTTAAATCATTTTAGTTCGGATGTGCACACACATGACCATTATGATTTAAGAGGCAGAATAATAGGAATTATATGGTGATGTAATTGATAAAGTTGTCTACCTATTTATTTGTATATCGCTTATTGTGCTATCCACAAGGTTATATACATTTGAAATGGGATCCTTATTCTCACTAACAAATCTTTAATTAGATGTTGCCGAACTATATAAGTGAGGGTAATATAGTTTGATGAAAATAGTGGGAGATACCAATTTAAAATAAAGACCTAAATTTATTTTGGTATGCAAAGTTAATAAAATGAATGTATGCTAAAATGTTGTCTTTTTCACATGTAGAATTTTAAAAATGTCTAAATCACTAATCTCACTACGAAGCATACTTGATTCAAATAAGCTTACCGGGCCAAATTATGAGCACTGGCTAAGAAATCTGAGAATTGTTCTCACTGCTGAAAAGATTTCTTATATCCTAAATTCAACTGTCCCTGAATCTGTTTCAGAAACAGCCTCTGAGGAAGAGATTGCCACTTTCAATAAGTGGCAAGATGATGCATCTGTGGCTCAATGCATCATGCTAGCATCCATGAATAACGAGCTTCAGTGTCAGCACGAAAAAATGGATGCTCCTGCTATGCTGCTTCACCTCAAGGAGTTGTATGATGAACAAAGTAGGACTGCTAAATATGAGATATCTAAGGAGCTCTTTCGATCTCGGATGACCAAGGGTACTGCTGTCGAGACTGATGTCCTGAAAGTGATTAAATTGATTGAACGCCTTAGACAGCTTGGGTTCGTCGTAGATGGGGAGTTGAGTCAGGACTTGGTCTTGCAGTCACTCCCTGAGACCTTTTCACAGTTTATGGTTAATTTTCACATGAATAAGCTAGATGTCAACTTGCCTGAGCCGCTTAACATGCTGAAAACTGTAGAAGGTCACTTCTCATCCAAGAAGAACCATGTCTTGATGGTGGATTCTTCCAATAAAAGGAAGAGGCCCAAGGTGTCTTCTGAAAAGAAGAAATCTAAGAAGGCTAAGGGAAAGGGGAAAGAAAAGGAACAAAAAAAACCTGAACCAGCTAAAGGAATGTGCTTTCATTGCAACGAGCCAGGACATTGGTAGAGGAACTGCAAGAAGTTTCTAGCAGAGAAGAAGCTTGGAGAAGCTTCGACGTCCAATCAAGGTTTGTTTATGATTGAAATTAATTTTTTTGAAAGTCATAATTCTACTTGGTTATTGGATACCGGCTGTGGGTCTCACATATGTAACACTGTGCAGGGACTGATCAGAAGTAGAAAGCTGAACAATGAAGAGGTGATCCTACGAGTGGGGAATGGAGCAAACGTTGCTGCATTAGCTGTAGAAACTTATTGTTTAGCAATGCCTTCGGGCAAGTCCATTTATCTTAATAACTGTTATTATGTTCCGAATATTATTAAAAACATTATTTCAATTTCTGTATTGGATATGGAAGGTTTTGACGTTATTATAAAGAACAATGGTTGTTCTATTTATAAAGACGATGTTTTATATGGTATTGGAAATTTGCGAAATGGGCTTTATATACTTGACTTGCAAGAAAATATATTTTAAATTGAACAAACTAAGAAAAGGAAAAGAGATGATACTAATTATACATACATGTGGCACTGTAGACTCGGTCATATCAATGAAACAAGATTATCCAAGTTGCATAAGGATGGGCTCCTAGAGCTATCCTATTATGAATTATATCCAACTTGTGAATCTTGTCTCATGGGTAAAATGACTAAATCTCTTTTTAGTGGAAAAGGAGAAAGAGTTACAGAGTTGTTGGTATTGATTCACACAGACATTTGTGGACCTATGACAACAAGTGCACGGGGTGGGTATTCTTATTTTATTATTTTCACTGATGATCACTCAAGATTTGGATATATGTATTTAATGAAATACAAATCAGAATCATTTGAAAAGTTCAAAGAGTTCAGAAGTGAAGTAGAGAAACAAACGGGCAAGAGTATTAAGATACTTTGATCAGATCGAGGTGGAGAATACTTAAGCAGTGAGTTTCTCAATTGTCTCAAAGAAAATGGTATAATCTCACAATGGACTCCTCCAGGTACACCACAGTTAAATAGAGTATCTGAAAGGAGAAATCGAACACTGTTGGACATGGTTCGATCCATGATGAGTTTTATCGACCTTTCAATTTCCTTCTAGGGTTATGCCATAGAAACGACTACATACCTACTCAACAAGGTACCTACAAAATCCGCCCCAAAGACTCCATATGAGATGTGGAAAGGGAGGAAACCAAATCTTAAGCATGCTAAGACTTGGGGTTGTCCAGCTTATGTCAAAAAGTTTGAAAATGATAAGCTACAGACTAAATCCGATAAGTGTAGATTTGTGGGATACCCTAAAGAAACCGTAGGGTATTATTTCTATCATCCAACTGATCAAAAGGTGTTTGTTGCGAAACATGCTGCCTTCTTGGAGAAAGAGTTTATCCATGAAGGGGTCAGTGGGAGTAAGATATATCTTGATGAAGTTCATGAACCACAAATTACCACGGATCAAAGTCAGGTACCTAACCAACTAGAAGAACCTACTGTACCACACCCTGTTCGTAAATCTGGAAGAGTGCCGAAGATACCTGAGAGGTATGGATTCGTTATAGAGGATGACGATGAGGTACACATCATGAATGATGATGATCCATTAAAATATCAACAGGCTATGAGTAATAAAAACTCAGGGAAATGGCTTGAAGCCATGAAATCCGAAATGGACTCCATGTATGAGAACAAAGTATGGACTTTGGTTTCACCACCTGAAGGCATTAAGCCTATTGGGTGTAAATGAGTTTTTAAGAGAAAGACTGGAGGAGACGGGAAGGTAGAGACCTATAAGGCCCGACTGATTGCAAAAGGTTTCAAACAAAGACAAGGAGTTGACTATGATAAAACTTGCTCACCAGTAGCCATGCTCAAGTCCATTCGGATTTTGCTTGCGATTGCAGCTTATAACGACTATGAGATCTGGCAGATGGACGTTAAAACGGACTTCCTTAATAGGAAACTTGAGGAGGATGTGTATATGACACAGCCAGAGGGATTTATTTCAAAAGTTGGAATAAATCAAGTCTGTAAGCTACAATGATCCATTTATGGGTTGAAGCAAACTTCTCATAGATGGAACATTTTTTTTGATGAGGCAGTCAAAGAGTTTGATTTTATCAAAAACGAGGATGAACCATGTGTATACAAGAAGGTTAGTGGGAGCGCAGTATCATTCCTTGTATTATATGTTGATGATATATTACTGATAGGGAATGACATTCATATGTTACAATCAATTAAAATCTGGTTATCTAAAAACTTCTCCATGAAGGGCTTCGGTGAAGCATCCTATATTTTGGGGATAAAGATCTAATAGAGATAGATCTAAAAGGATGCTCGGCTTATCCCAAGGAACGTCCATTGATACGATGCTAAAGAGTTTTAGCATGGAAGATTCCAAAAGAGGTCTCATGCCGATGAGCCATGGAATACATCTCTCCAAGAAACAGGCCCCAAAGACACCTGAAGAGAGAGACCGTATGAGTAAGATCCCTTATGCTTTTGCAATAGGATCTATCATATATGGTATGATATGTACTAGACCAGATGTTACTCACGTACTTAGTGTAACGAACAGATACCAGTCGAATCCAGGAGAAGAGCACTGGAAGGTAGTAAAGAATATCCTAAAGTACTTGAGAAGGACTAAAGATATTTTTCTTGTCTACGGTGGGTCGGAATTAAAACTCGAGGAATTCACGGACTCATGTTTTCAAACAGACCAAGATGACAGTAAATCTGTTTCAGGGTATGTGTTTACCTTGAACGGAGGCGAGTGAGTTGGAAGAGTTCCAAGCAGCAAACAGTTACTGATTCAGTGACAGAGGCAGAGTATATAACTGCAAGTGAAGCTGCAAAGGAAGCTATTTGGATGAAGAAGTTCATAACTGAACTTGGTGTGGTTCCTAGCATTGGAGAAGCAGTTCCCGTATACTGTGACAACACCAGAACGGTTGCACAGGCTAAGGAACTCAGGTCTCATTAGAAATCCAAACACGTGTTGCGGCGATTTCACTTGATCAGGGAGATCATTGAAAGAGGAGACGTCACCTTGGAGCATGTGGACTCTCAAGATAACATTGCAGATCTATTTACTAAAGCTCTAACACAACAGCAGTTTGATCGTCACTTAGAGAAGATGGGTATCAGATATCATGGCGATTGGCTTTAGTGCAAGTAGGAGATTGATAGTAGTGTGCATACAAGCCAATCATGTATGATGATAAAGCACATACTTTGTAAACAATCTTATTTATTTATTAATAAAATATAGATTTAAGGCATTTAATTATTTACATGGTGCTGTTTTTAATAATATGTAAATAACCCATAGTTTTAAGCAATGCTTTTAGAATCATGATGAGATCATGCTAATGATATCTAAATTCTTAGAAAGCTTAAAAACTAAAATAGTTCCCAATTGTGGGATTACTAAGGGGATTAGTAAATCCGAATAGATTGGTACATATGTTGCTTGCTCATTAGATGAGGATAACTGATCTCATGGTCATTTGTGTGGAGACACTAAAGCAAGTATGTAGGTGCTTATTGGAGAATAAGTTCACTGAACGTGACTCGCTATGGAATACCTAATGGAGTTTTACTCGAATGTCAATAAGAATTTCTAATGTGATAGTAGTACAAGTGATCCTTGGACTTGAGATCATCATAGTATCTTGTATGTAATATATTATACTTTGACTTATTCCTTAAGGCCTTTTAAGGCATATATAGGGTATGCTTGGGTATAATGAGTTGCATATGGAGATAATGTATGATCAATAAAGAATCTACCACCTCTAGTAAAAGAGGAGATATGTCCTATGTGATTCGTTAAATGACAACCCAGGAATCCTTAGCCAAGGTAGAATGAAATTAGAAAGAGGTTTCTAATTTGCATTATTTGGAGTTGTGCGTTTTCTAATCGAAATACATATGATTAAATAAATTAAGACTTGACAGTAAATCTATGTCTTCTATTTAATTGGGACATTGTATGGTGGAAAGATTGAATTGTACGGTAACTATTAACTCACAGGTTCTTTTATGATTACTGTTGAAATTTATATTATCTGGAAAGTCGTTGATCGCTAGGAATGCTTATCCCTATTGTAGAATAAATATTATTTATTTAAATAGATTATTAGTTTAATTTATTTATTTAAATAAGATTAGAATTGTTCTAATTGATTTATTCACAGCCGGTTTAATATGGAGAACCTAAACGGTCACACCATAAAAGGAAGAAAAATTATTTAAGAAGAAAATGGCATGATAGTAATAATGCATTAAGTATAATTAATTTAATCTATAGTGATTGAATAAATTAAATAGCTTAATATTTATTATTTAATATTTTAAAAATATTAAATATAAATTAATAAGAGGAGTCTTATTAATATTATTATTATTTTAATTCTAAAAGAGTTTAGAAATTAATATAATATCAGTACTCTCTCTCAATCCTAATAAGATTAGGATATAAATTAATTAAAAGTGTTTAATTAATTAAATAAATAAAATCCAATTGTAATTGGATTATGAGGGTTAACCTAATATTTATATAAGAGAGTCTTATATCAAAAATAAGGTACGTGAATTTTTTCAAAGGTTGGGAGTACACATATTCTATAGAGACAGAAACAAGGTTAAGCCAATAACCCATCTTCCTGAGTTCTTCATCTTCTTTGGTGGATCACCGTTAGAGGCCAAACATTTGGGTGGCTGACATTGATCTTGGGAAGGAGCCACTATAGAGGAATCAAAGGAATTAAAGGAGTAGAACTTGTACCTGAGAAAGCTTGGATCTTCAAAGGTATAATTTCATCCTCTCCTTCTATATATTGACTGATAATTGATGCACAAGAAAGATCATGGTTAAGGGTTTGTAAGAAAAATTTTAAAATCTAATTTTTCATCCCTTCCGCAGCGTTTATGTAATTTGATTGCATGCTTATGTTTCTAACAAACCCAACAAGGCCAACATGTATCATGTTGACGATTTGATCGTTTTACAGAGTCACCAGTTGGTAGATTTGAAATGGTTGTACCAACTCAACCGAGTTTTGTTTGAAAGAGACCCAATTACTGGACATTGTCGAAACTTGATCTTTGAAAACAAAGTTTTGAGTTTGGGGGCTTGGTTAAGTGTGGGGAAGGTGTTAGGCACCCCACAACTCCCGTGTAAACACGATACCGCATCTTTTTAATATTTCCCTTTAAAAACTAAAATGCGTGTGTGAATGCTATTTAAAAATTGGGCTTATGTTTTGATTGATTGATTGAAAGTAGTGCTTTGCTTCGTTGAACCTATATATGAAGGGTTTGATTTGATTTGCAAAAAGTCTTTGATTTGATTTGCAAAAGTGTTTAATTTGATTTGAAAAAGCTTTTTCTTTTGATTTAATTGAAAATGATGTTTTAAAAGCTGGTTATCAAACCCCTACGCTAACATAGTAATTGAAGCATGTTGATACTTCCATTTTTTTTTTAGCCTTAAGGCACAATTTGAATGGTGATTGTTGGGCTGCGAAGCATCCTTGACCACAATATATATACAAGTGTTGGTCTCCTCATGGACATGACAACCATCGGAGGGACTCTGACACGACAAACTATATTTTCACTATGTTGAGACCTTAAACCCGGATAACCGTTTTAAGGTCTTTGTATATACATTTTTACAAAAAAAACTGGCAGGGTACATCTGTAAAGTGGATTTTGGCCATCGTGGGAATCAGATTCTGATCAGTTTGATCATGAATCCCACGATTTCTAGGCTCACATATGAGTAGCCAATAAACCTGCACAGCTCAAATTTGTACAGAAAAAGAAATATATCCCAAATATCGCCAAAACTGAGGATTCATTCAGTAAATCCTGGTTCGCACTTGGCCGAAGCGTCTTGTTCCCACTAGATAGTGATCTAAGGGCCGTGAGGTTGCTTTTGTAACTGAAACTAGAAAAATGCTAGATTTAAATAAATCTTAGTCATTCTAGCATCCCGGTTCCGTCTGTACCGATTTTGAACCGTTTGAAAGCTAGAGTTGGCGAGATTTAAATAAATCTAGTTCGTCAGTAGATTTGTCAGTGCCGATTCATATAGAATGAATATGTAAAGCAACAATTTAATAAAAGCGAGTAAAGCAGGATATATATACAGTTATATATACAAGAGCTGTAAAGGGTGATGGGTTTTCACACCGGTACCTGGACTAGAATTGAAATATATATATATATATATATATATATATATATATATTAACAAAAAAGTAGCCAACCAAGACAGGGAAGAGAACCCAGTGGTGGTGAAGGCTGCTTATATATGCATATTTATATACAAAAGCAAGAAAAAAGGCCACAGAATAATCTAAGCCGAACAGAAATGTAAATGTATAGAAACGTTGTCAACCAAGACTAGGAAGGGAACCAGTGGTGGTGAAGGCTGCTTATATATGCATAGTTATATATAAAAGCAGTAAAAAGGCCACAGAATAATCCAGGCCGAACAGAAATGTAAATGTACAGAAAAGTAGTCAACCAGGGACTGGGAAGATAACCCAATAATGGTGAAGGGTGCAAAAGAAGTAAAAAGTCCACAAAATAATCCAGGCCGGACTGAAATATATAAATATATATATATAGACAGAAACATAGTCAACCAAGACTGGGAAGAGAACCCAGTGGTGGTGAAGGCTGCTTATATATGCATACATATATATAAAAGTAGTAAACTACCACAGATTTGACATTCGGGGTTGACATAATTGAAAAATTAGTATATAAATAGTTAAATAAACACACAAAAAAAAAACCAAACCCAGACTGGGAAGATAACCCAGTCCGGCGAAGTTGATTAAAACGAAGGTGCTAGTGCACTGAAGCTGTTAGAGCTGACGGATCTTCAATCCGGGTTGTAGAAATGCCAGAAATTGAGTTTATATACAAAAATGTACAAAATTTTGACGAAAACGGCCACAAAACTGAGTTCCGGGCATATTTAGAAAACGAAACTTGATACGTAAGTGCAAAACAGTGCAAAGAAGTAAGAATAACTTTTTGATCGTAAAAATACTCATAATAGACTGCTACACGGGCTTTTTGCCAAATCGTAGGCTTTATATATCCAAATCTATCGGTTTATTTTCTGATATGTGGTAGTATGTGGGTATATCTACGTGTTAGAGTGAAAAAACTTGGGTTTAGAAAGGATGAAAAAGTCAAAAAATCAAACGGGCAGAGGTTCGATGCGTTTCGGGATCCTTGAAAATGAGGGGGCACGTTTATTTATAGGCCAGGGAGCCTCAGCTCTACCTGCTACTAACACAGGCAGACGTGCGGCTCCCGTAGTGGGGGCCACATATCCGGTTGAGTCGTCCCGAAGTACGTGCACTCCGAGCAACGCAGGGTCTAAGTCGAAACTTTCTAACTTTTGATTGGAGCGTCCGTTTGAGGCGTGCTAGACCTTTCCGGAAAGCCCTCGTCGAGAGTGTCACAATGACATGGGATGAAACATTTTTTGGTTCCAAGAAGATGAATTCATAACCAGGTCTTCGATTTCCCGCAATTTATCTGTTGAGCTGTCATGAGCTGTTTACACTCGGGATCGTTGTTAAGGTTTGTTCTAACCTTGGTGGCATCAATTCGGCTGGAATTTGACCGAATTGGCTTAGGGTTGGTAAAATGACCATTTTTCCCCTCCCGAGGTCGCCCTTAGTGTCGGCATGGCCTTTGGTTGACTTCCGAGAGTTGTTTCCAAGACTTGGATCCCATTCGAGTCTGTTTGTCCTCAATGTTGTATCTGGGGCTAACTTGGTCTTTCCAGGTTTTCCTCTGGAGGTGTTACGGTGCTTCAGGTTTGTTCCCAAAGGTGACTTAACTTCCCGGGTTGCGACCGGGGCTGACCTGTACCTCCCGAGTTGAGACTGGGGCTAAGTTGACATCCCGAGATTGGTGATCGAGGCTATGGTTGTCCCGGTATTGGTGACCGGGGTTGAGTTGACATCCCAGTATTAAGATCGGGGTTGATTTGAAGGCTCGATATTGAGATTGGGGTTGCTTTGACGGCCCGATTGGAGATCGGGGTTGATTTGATGGTCCTATATTGAAATCGGGGTTGATTTGACGGCTCGATTGGAGATTGGGGTTGATTTGATGGCTCGATATTGAGATCAGGGTTGATCTGACAGTCCGATTGGAGATCGGGGTTGATTTAATGGCACGATATTGATATCGGGGTTGATCTGACGGCCCGATTGGAGATTGGGTTTGATTTCATGGCCCGATATTGAGATCAGAGTTGATCTGACGGCCCTATTGGAGATCAAGATTGATTTAATGGCCCGATACTGAGATTTGGGTTGATCTGACGGCCCGATTGGAGATCAAGGTTGATTTGATGGCCCGATATTGAGATCGGGGTTGATCTGACGGCCCGATTGGAGATTGGGTTGATTTGATGGCTCAATATTGATATTGGGGTTGATTTAACGGCCCAATTGGAGATCAGGGTTGATTTGATGGCCCGATATTGAGATCGGGGTTGATCTGACGGCCCGATTGGAGATCGGGGTTGATTTGATGGCCCAATATTGAGATCGGGTTGATCTGACGGCCAGATTAGAGATCAGGGTTGATTTGATGACCAGATATTGATATTGGGGTTGATCTGACTACCCGATTGGAGATCGGGGTTGATTTGATTGCCCGATATTGAGATCGGGTTTGATTTGACCCGGTATTGGTGACCGGGGTGGATTTGATTGTACCATTTTGCCCTCCTACAGTGTTAGTAACAGGGGAAGGAAATTTTGAGTGTCTACACTTGTCTTTTCCCAGATTCTATAATCGTGACATGTGGTCCGCCACTTGGTTCTCGGTACCGTTCCTATCCTTGATCTCCAAGTTAAACTCCTGCAAAAGTAGAATCCATCGAATTAATCGGGGTTTGGCATCCTTTTTAGCAATTAAATACCGAATGGCAGCATGATCCGTAAACACCACTACTTTCGTGCCAATCAAGTATGAACGAAACTTATCGAAGGCATACACCACTTCTAATAACTCCTTCTCAGTAGTCGTGTAGTTGAGTTGTGCATCCGTCAAGGTTTTGCTAGCATAATAAATAACATAAAACATCTTTTCCTTGCGCTGCCCCAAAATAACTCCTATTGCAAAGTCACTAGCATCACACATCAACTCAAAAGGTAATGACCAATCTGGAGCCGTGATAATAGGTGTTGTTGTTAACTTTCTCTTTAAATTCTCAAATGATGCCAAACAATCCTCGTCAAATTTAAAAGGAACATCCTTCTCCAATAAACTTCATAAAGGCTTTGTAATCTTGGAGAAGTCCTTTATAAATCGACGGTAGAACCCCGCATGTCCAAGAAAAATGCTAACCCCCTTCATTGAATTCGGTGG
The DNA here is from genome assembly GCA_020205555.1 of Panax stipuleanatus. Classification (NCBI taxonomy): domain Eukaryota; kingdom Viridiplantae; phylum Streptophyta; class Magnoliopsida; order Apiales; family Araliaceae; genus Panax; species Panax stipuleanatus. Next base: position 17,577,416 of record CM035119.1, on the reverse strand, counting down.
CGGCAAACTCTTTATTGTCTCCAGCTTTGCCTTGTCGACCTCCAATCCCTTGCCTAAAACCTTGTGCCCAAGAATGATTCCTTCTTGTACCATGAAATGGCACTTCTCCCAGTTGAGCACCAAGTTTGTCTCTACACACCGTTTTAACACCATGACCAAGTTCTCCAAGCATATATCAAATGAGTCCCCAAAAGAAGTCGTCCATGAAGACCTCCGCATTCTGTTCTACCATGTTGGAGAAGATAGCCATCAAACACCTTTGAAAGGTAGCCGGTACATTGCATAAACCAAAAGACATCCTTTTAAAAGAAAATATTCCATAGGGACAAGTGAAGGTTGTCTTTTCTTGATCTTTAGAAGCAATGACTATCTGATTATATCCCGAGTATCGATCTAGGAGGCAATAATACTCATAACATGCCAACCTACCCAGCATCTGATCAATAAATAGGAGAGAGAAGTGATCTTTTCTAGTCGCCTTGTTAAGCTTTCCATAATCCATGCACAATCTACATCCAGTGACCGTTCTAGTGCAGATCAACTCGTTGTTCTCATTGGCTACCACAGTCATTTATCCTTTCTTGGGTACACATTGCACTGCACTCACCTACGAGCTATCTGAGATAGGGTATATAATGCCAACATCCAACCATTTCAAAATCTCCTTCTTAACGACTTCTTTCATGATTGGGTTGAGTCTTCTCTGCTGTTCAACTGCAGGCTTGCTATCATCTTTAAGAAGTATCTTGTGCATGCAAAAGGAAGGGCTTATCCCCTTAATATCAGCAATAGTCCATCCAATTGCAATTTTGAATTCCCTTAGCACCCTCAATAGCTTACTTTCCTGAAATGATGATAGTGCAGATGCAATTATAACGGGCAAAGTAGAAGAATCACCGAAAAATGTATACCTGAGGTGATTTGGAAGAGTTTTGAGATCAAGTGTAGGAGGAATCTCAAGAGATGGTTTTAAACGCTCAGATGATTCGCCTGTATGCTTTAGAGGTTCAACAAGACTTTTAAACTTGCTCATCCGTGGCACTGTATTCAGAATCTGAACATATTTAACTACCTCAAGGTCATCAATGTCAAAGTCCCCTATTAGAGCACTCTCCAAAGGGTTAATGTTCATCTCCTGTGTGAGCTCTTCATTCACAACCCTATCAACCACATCCATTCGGAAGCATTCCTCTTCATCAGTAGGAAATTTCATAGCCTTAAACACGTTGAAAGTGACTTCTTGATCCTGAACTCTCATAGTAAGCTCTTCTTTTTCACATCAATGAGAGATCTCCTTGTGGCTAAGAAAGGTCTCCCCAGAATGATAGAAATGCCCTTGTCTTCTTCATAGTCAAGGATAACAAAGTCGGCGGGAAATATGAAATTTTCCACCTTCACAAGGATGTCTTCTACAATACCCCTCAGATAAGTAATGGATCTATCGGCAAGCTGAAGAGAGATATTTGTCAATTTTGGAGCCAGCAAACCCAATTGTGTGTAAATCGATAAAGGCATGAGGTTGATGCTAGCTCCCAAATCACACAGACATTTATTAAACGACAAACCTTAAATAGAGCACGGGATAGTAAAACTACCTGGATCCTTTAGTTTGGGAGGTAGCTTCCTTTGTAACATCGCACTATATTCTTCAGTCAAGGCCACTGTCTCAAAATCTTCCAATTTCTTCTGTCTAGACAGAATCTCCTTCATGAATTTTGCGTAGCTCGGCATTTGTTCTAAAGCCTCTGCGAATGGTATATTGATTTGCAACTTTTGAATACCTCAAGGAACTTGGTAAATTGCTTGTCCAACTTTTACTTTTTGAGTCTTTGTGGATAAGTCACAGGTGGATACACTATTGGTGGTGGAACATATGATTGCTCTACTGTCTCCTCCTATTCTGTATCAGATCCTTATTTGCTATCATTTTCTTTAAAAAAAATTTCATTTTCATTTTCTACAGAAGGGCGCGGGCGCGCCGTTTCTCCTTGTATTTGGGGCTCGGTCGCGCTAGACCCTGGAGTTGCAGTCTGCTTGCCACTTCTTAAAGTGATGGCTTAACACTGTTCTTTTCCATCTCTTCTTGGGTTAGCTTCTGTGTTGCTAGGTAGAGTCCCTTGTGGTCTATTAGTAAGCATGTTGGCCATTTAGCCAATTTGATTCTCCAAGTTCTTAATAGCCACAGCTTGGCTCTTTATCATCACCTCGGTGTTGGCCATATATTTCAACATCATCTCCTCCATTTTTGATTTCTTTTCTGGCTGAGGAATGGGAGCTTGTGGATGTTGTTGGTTCTGAAATCCTAGAGGATATGAAGGTCTTGGAGCATGTTGTTGTTGATGTTGTGGTTAGAGGTGTTGTTGATGAGTTTGGTTGTTGCTCCATGACAAGTTTGGGTGATTTCTATTGTTGGGGTTGTAAGTGTTCTGATATTGGTTAGGTGGCCTCTTATAGTTGCTCACACACTGCATCGACTCGGGATTGATAGCACATTGGTCTGTAGGATGTGACCCCGCACAAAGATCATAAACATAGGCTACTTTTTGCACTTTTGACTCGGCCATGGAATCAAATTTCTTTGACATAGCCGCTAATTGAGCCGATAAAGCCGTGATGGCATCAACTTCCAATACTCCTGCGACTTTCGGTTGACTCATCCTAGTAGAAGGCCATTGGTAATCATTTATAGCCATAGTCTCTAGCAATTTATAAGTTTCTTCATAACTCTTGGCCATGAATGCTCCACCCGAAGAGGCATCAATGCTAGGCCGAGTTTGACTTTCCAAGCCTAAGTAAAATGAGTTTATCTCCATCCATTGAGGCATCCCATGATGAGGGCACTTTCCTTATCATTTCCTTGTATCTCTCCCAAGCTTCATATAAGGACTTCCCATGTTGTTGCTCAAATGAAGAAAGAGCACTTCGCATCTTTGTGGTCTTTGCGGGTGGGAAGAATTTTGCCAAGAATTTCTGTGCTAAGTCTTCCCAAGTAGTAATGGACCCTTGTGGTAACGAGTGAAGCCAACTCCTTGCCTTGTCTCTCAATGTGAAAGGAAAGAGTCTAAGTCTCATCGCATCATCCGACACATCATTAAACTTGAAGGTATCACATATCTCAATGAAGCTTAGTAGATGCTCATTCGGGTCATCATTAGCCATACCCCCAAATTGAACTGTGTTTTGCACCATTTGTATTGTCCCCGGTTTAATTTCAAAGGAATTGGCGACTATTACTGGCCTAGTGTGACGCCCCCAAATTCTCTACATTTCTTGTAGCAGATTTGGTGCTCACGTAAATATTCCATAAGATAATAACTTCTATCAATCCAAAATTCACAATATCCCATAACAGATAATAGTTCTCGTCAGAACAATTACTGTATATGGATACCCTCACTTGGATGTATAGATTTATAATCTCATGGATATTTCTTTCATATCAATAATTCTTATCTATCTGACATTCACAGTATTAATGATAAGATTGTTCCTGGAACTGAGGGGCGCAACCTCAATTCTTACAGAACTCCTAAGATCATTCAATACCCTCATTCAGATGTATAGTTCATATAGATACTGTACTTTATTCTAACTTCTTAAAGAATGGAAACACTAAGCTATTGACAAAGACTAATAATATATTACATATTTTAAAATTCGATTACATAGATCCCAATTTTACACTATTATTACATCAAAATTTGTAAAGATATTACCAAGTTTAACATAGTAAAACTTAAAACCAATAGAGTCCTTCTATCCACAAGAATGAGTATAGGAACATCTTAGATTATCATTTGACACTGCAAAAGAAAATAATATTTTGCAAGGATGAGCTACAAAAGGCTCAGCAAGTTTCAAACAATTTATACATTATACTCACACTGAATCTGAATTGAATGAACATATAGTTCAGAGTTTTTCCACATATATATACATCATTCTGGCCTCTGTCAGTCATAAAGACTTAGAACCCTGATATTGATCTGTTCAATCGGATATAATAATCACTTCCAAAGGTCATATAGACTTAGGAGTCATTAGCATCATTCTGGCTTCTATCAATCATAAAGACTTAGAATCCCGAGATTGATCTGTTCAATCAAACATAATAATCACTTCCAGAGGTCATATAGACTTAGGAGTCATTAGCATCATTCTGGTTTCTATCAATCATAAAGACTTAGAATCCCGAGATTGATCTGTTCAATATGACATAATATGCATATCCCAAAAAGGTCAGTGCTATAACTGCCTGTAAATATAACCCTCGGTCAGTGTTATAACTGCCGGTACGATAGTATCAGTATATATATCTATACCAAACATTATTGGTTTCATCACAATTTATGCTTTGATATCAAATCCAATTTACGCAAATAACAGCTCATTTCATTTAGTTATGCTTGAACAATAAGCAATTGTAATATCCGGGAATTTCCAAATAATTTTAAAGGAATATATTAATGAAAGTTGGATAATTATTTGAATATAAATATTTATGTGATATGAGATGAGTTAACTTAATTACGTCAAATTGAAATGATGATAATTGAGAAGAGAATGTGGAGTTTATTATAAGCTTGAGAAATGCCTTGTGTGGCACCGTGATGAGAAGTATGTAATTTAATTCATTAAAGAAAGAATTAAGAAGTGGATGATTAATTAATAATATATTATTAATTAAGGATGATATCATATTAATGGTTAATTAATGTTTGAGGTTAATAATTATTCTATTAATTGTTTAGTGTAAAGTTATGTAATTATATATTGTATAGTAACTGCAACTATATAATATAATGCATTATGTGACATCTTGACATAACTATGTAAAATAAAAACTATGTAGTAAAAGGAAGTGAGCCACATGGGTGGGCTTATAAGAATACATGTTGCATGTACATTATATAATATAAGACCAAACTATAGTATATAAAGTATATTGTAACAATACAAGAGACTATATAATATATGAAGTGTAGTGTGACACTTTAGTAAGACTGTGTAATATATATACTATATGGTATATTAAAGCATGGGAATAAGGAATAACAATAATTATTTTAATAAGTACAATAATAATAATAATGAGATTTGATATAATATAGTATGTCACCATTTAATTAACTCATAATGTGATATTATTAAAATGTACATGGATTATATCAATAAGTATACATGTACCTCAATGAGCTACCATGTAATGTTGTTGTGACATTCTAGGTCCATCTATGCCTTAAATGAATTTAAGCCAAGGAAAGTATATATGTGTTTTAAATGTATAATATATAGTATTTCCTTTATTGCTAGAATGCTGAGTTCTTGTCCCATTTTGAGTGTCCATTCCTTCCCTATTTCTCATTCACGTGAAAGGCCAAAGGCCTAAGCTACTCCCTCATATCAACTTCCTAGCTAGCCAATGATGCTCATGATGAAGAAGGATGTGGGTGATGGGGGTGGTTAGCAACTATTTCACCTAATGCTTGTTGCCCATCATCTCTTCTTCTTCTCCAATGGTTTGATTTCATGGACAATGGCTTGGCATGGTTATTCATTTCCCTATAAATTGAGCACTCCCCTTCTCATTTCATTTTGCTAGACTAATTACTAAGTGTTCTAGAGAGAGTAAGGATATTGCTTAGGGAGAATTCTGAGATTAGGAAGCAAGTCTTGTGTAATTTGAAGCTAAAGAGGTATAATCTCAAAACCCATTTAAAATTCAATTCATAGAAATTAGCAAGTTTAGTTAGAGTTGGTTATATGAAATGATGATTAACATGCTAGGACAGTATATAGATGTGTTATATGTGCAATGTAATAGTTAGCAAGAATGTTTCATGAGGAGATATGAAGATTGGTTGGAACTCTGCAAATGCAGAGAAGTTTATGGTCTAGAACGGGAGTCGCGCGGCCGCGCCACTCCCTAGTACAAATGGCGCGCGGCCGCGCCCCTCTGCAGATTTTGTTGGTGATTTTGTTATGCTATCTGATTTATGAATCATGCTAATATAACTTAGTTAGGCCTATTTCAAGCCTCTGACATGCTAGTTTATATTTCCTTTCATATAATCACTCACCTAGCTGGATTTCAAAAGAGAACTAAAGTTTTCAATGTACAAACTCAATAAACCATGTGTACTTTAAATTCTAACTTAAAGAACATGCTAGTATGGTTAGATTACAATTGTACGCACGCTTGAAAGCATGAAAGTATGATATATGTGGAATTACTTGGCATGCTTGGGTAGCTCTGAGAACCCTCTAAAGAATTACTTAGAGTTTCCAATATGGACTTGATAAACTATAAACGCTTTTGAGTTAAGAACTTGTGGACGTGATTATGTATTCTGTATATGTATATATATACAAGCATGATGTAGAACGAGTAAAGTGGTTTTGCATGCCTAAATAATGTCGATGACATGCTAATGAAAACTTAGAGTTTCACATACAAACTTAAACTATATACACTTGAGTCATGAACTTGTGAGCATGCCTATATAATCTAATTATGCATATGAAAGCATGACATATGGTATGTGAAGCTACATTGTATATAGAATGGTTTAAACAAAATATTTCAAAAGAAACCTCAATAGTTGGAAGCAATTTTTGTTACAAGTGTTCTGAAAATTATGACCATGGTGACAAGATATCATATGCCTCTAAACATGATTGCCATGTATGCCTAGCTAGTCCTATGTACGACGACATAGTTGAGCATGATTTAAGAATAAGTTTCAAAGAAGTCAAACATAGAACATGAAATGCATGATTTAAGTAGCTTGAACATGTGTATATGATTCTAAGTAACCTCATGACGATAGTGAAATAATTAAACGTGAGAAACTTTGTTACTTGACCATTTAACGCTTCGATTAAACAAAAATAAAATAGCAAGCTATATTGAACATGATATGGGGTCAAACTAGTATAAGTATCCCGACATGTGTGTTTCGCATAGTCCTTCATTTATGAGCGTGACGTTTTGAGTTGGGTTCTGAAGGAGCAGCCCTGTCTTGGTCTGCACCAGGAGCCGCGTAGCCGCGCCGCTCCTTAGTGCAAACCAAGCGCGGTCGCGCCCTTAGGCTGAAATTCCAGAACTGTTTTAATTATGATCTGAGATTTGATGCATGCATGTACTATTGTTATAATCTGTAATACATGACCAAATGCAGTGTTCAAAGTGTCAATGAATGTGCTAACATAGAATCATGAATTCGATAAGTGTTTATAAACTCAAATGATAAGCCAAACGAAAGTTGTGAATTATTTAGTAACTTATAATCTGATTTCATGATACGTAAGAATAAGTACGTAATGGCGTATGTACAGAGTTACAAGACTAAGTGTGCGCTATATGTGTATACTTGAATTACATATCAAACTTGTATATCGAATATACTTAGCTAATGCGTATCCTACATATGTAAAAATATTATTACAATAGGACTTCGACGTGTTGATAAGCTTTACTTTGGTAAACTACGCATAAGACAAGTTTTCTTAAACCCATTCTTGTATTAATTGCAAGTATCCTAACCGACGCATTTACTTTATGCAAGTATTCTATCCTTGTATATTGCGAGCTAGTTTCTTTACTTAATCGTTTGAATTGAATTAGCATACTTGAACTCTTATTTTATTAAATCTATTATTCATGTTGAACTTGAATATTGCGAAAGTGTCTATGCCATTTGATTCGGCTAGACTTATATTATTGAAAAGCAACCCAAACCAATCGATTGGTGCGGGATCTTGTATTTGACTGAGAAGAACAACTTCTTTGAAGGGAATATATAATTGTCGGAGTACCGACGTGCACACTTGAGTATGATTGATTGTTATGCATAACGATGGTACTTTAGGCTGATCACCTGTTGTACCTGTTTTTGATTTGGGTTATCAGTTTAATACTGTTAATTCTAGTAGAAGTTCATAGTCCTTAGTGACGGCTCAGTATTCAGTTATCTTGAAATCTTGAATTGGTTTATTATTAAATCACATTGATATTATTCTGTCCTTAGCGACTGTTATTGAAAACTGTTGATATTCTTGTTATCCTTGAACTATCAAACCTTGCTATACCCTTTCGAGAATTGAGAATTATATTACAAACTCTTTTTGTGTATTACTTGATGGGCAAATTGTGCTCATTCTTGCTTTCCCTAAAACATTTTAGTTAAGACAGAACAGAGCGGACCTTCGGGCACAGATAAGGGCAAGGGAAAGGTTACTGAGTAGCTTTAATTATATAGCACTTTATGATTATAATAAAGAACTTATGATATTATGTACTAGTTAAGGTTTTTTATGCTTAAGATATGTCTAAGCTATGTAATCACTGTTTAAGTTACGAGACCTTGAGACGTGAATAAATTATATTATTTAAATGTAATCTATTCGGTATTAGTTGTGTATTATTCCGCTGTGCGATGCGACATTTAGTCGTATTATTATTGTGATGTATTACCATGAGCACGTGACGAACCGAATTCAAGAGACCAAGTGGCGGTCCCGGATTTGGGGCGTCACAGGTTGGTATCCAAGCTATAGTTATAAACCATAGGATCGAGTGTCCTTAGATTATAACTTAGGAGAACTTAGAAGTTGGAAAGGAGATAAAACTCACATAGAGTTTTCCCTAGAGCGAGACTTAGCGTGTTATGAAATGTAACTTCATTTTATACAATGAACTTATGTTTTATTTAACATTCTAATGGAGTTGCTGTTTGTTTGTCTTGTGTTTGTGATTGTAGGATGACAAACACAGGTGTACCTAGTAGTGTGGCAGAGGAGGAGCCCAGGGATATACATGTAGTATACGAGGCACCTCTAGAGGCTACACCAGTGCAGGCTGTTGCACCGTTCGAGTCTGACGACGAGGACGAGATTGAGATAGAGTCTGATCCAGAGGAGGAGCCGATGGAGGACGAGCCAATGGAGGATGAGCCAGTAGAGGACTCTGATGAGGCTACTGTTGGGTTTGTACGTAACGCAATCATGCAATCAAATCACATAAATAGGGCGGAAGCGCAAAAAAACTAGGTTTTCAAAAATTTATACAAACCCATAACCATGATCATGCTTTGTGCTAGTTATCAATAACAGAAAAGAGAGAACATGGAATTATACCTTTGAAGATCCAAGCTTCCTCAGGTACAAGTTCTACTCCTTTGATTCCTTTGATTCCCCTGTAGTGGCTCCTTCCCTTGATCAATGTCAGCCACCCAATTGTTTGGCCTCTAACGGTGATCCACCAAGGAAGATGAAGAACTCAAGAAGATGGGTTATTGGCTTAACACTTGTTTCTATCTCTATAGAATATGTGTACTCCCAACTCTTGGAAAAATTCACGTTCCTTATTTCTGATATAAGACTCTCTTATATAGATATTAGGTTAACCCTCCTAATCCAATTAGAATAGGGTTTTATTTAATTAATTAATTAAACACTTTTAATTAATTTATATCCTAATCTTATTAGGATTGAGAGAGAGTACTGATATTATATTAATTCCTAAACTCCTTTAGAATGAAAATAATAATAATAATAATATTAATATTGATAAGACTCCTCTTATTAATTTATATTTAATATTTCTAAAATATTAAATAATAAACATTAAGCTATTTAATTTATTCTGTCACCATAGATTAAATTAATTATAATTAATGCATTATTACTATCATGCCATTTTTTTCTTAAATAATTTTTCTTCCTTTTATGGTATGACCCTTTAGGTTCTCCATATTAAACTGGTTGTGAATAAATCAATTAGAACAATTCTAATCTTATTTAAATAAATAAATTAAACTAATAATTTATTTAAATAAATAACATTTATTCTACAACAGGGATAAGCCTCCCTAGCGATCAACGACTTTCCAGATAATATAGATTTCAACATTAATCATAAAAGAACCTGTGAGTTAATAGTTACCGTACAATTCAATCCTTCCACCATACAATGTCCCAATTAAATATAAGACATGGATTTACTGTCAAGCCTTAATTTATTTAATCATATGTATTTCGATTAGAAAATGCACAACTCCAAATAATGCAAATTAGAAACCTCTTTCTAATTTCATTCTACCTTGGCCAAGGATTCCTGGGTTGTCATTTAACGAATTACATAGGACATATCTCCTCTTTTACTAGAGGTGGTAGATTCTTTATTGATCATTCATTATCTCCATATGTAACTCATTATACCCAAGCATACCCTATATATGCCTTAAAAGGCCTTAAGGAATTAGTCAAAGTATAATTTGTTACATACAAGATACTATGATGATCTCAAGTCCAAGGATCACTTGTACTACTATCACATTAGGAATTCCTATTGACAGGCGAGTAAAACTCCATTAGGTATTCCATAGCGAGTCACGTTCAGTGAACTTATTCTCCAATAAGCACCTACATACTTGCTTTAGTGTCTCCACACAAATGACCATGAGATCAGTCATCCTCATCCAATGAGCAAGCAACGTATGTACCAATCTATCCGAATTTACTAATCCCCATTTTAGTAATCCCACAATTGGGAACTATTTTAGTTTTTTAAGCTTTATAAGAATTTAGATCTCATTATCATGATCTCATCATGATTCTAAAAGCATTGCTTAAAACTATGGGTTATTTACATATTATAAAAATAGCACCATGTAGATAATTATATGCCTTAAATGAATATTTTATTAATAAATAAATAAGATTGTTTACAAAGTATGTGCTTTATCATCATACATGATTGGCTTGTATGCACACTACTATCAATCTCCCACTTGCACTAAAGCCAATCGCCATGGTATCTCATACCCATCTTCTCTAAGTGACGATCAAACTGCTGTTGTGTTAGAGCTTTAGTAAATGGATCTGCAATGTTGTCTTGAGAGTCTACACTCTCCTCTTTCAATGATTTCTTTAATCAAAGTGTCGCAACACATGTTTAGATTCAAGATGAGACTTAAAAACTATTCCTAGTTCTGTAATGAACTTTTCATTCGAAACATCAACTTCCAGCTTCACTTACAGTTATATACTCTGTCTCTGTCACTGAATCAGCAACTGTTTGCTGCTTGGAACTCTTCCAACTCACTGCGCCTCCGTTCAAGGTAAACATATACCTTGAAACAGATTTACTGTCATCTTGATCTGTTTGAAAACTTGAGTCCGTGAATCCCTCGAGTTTTAATTCAGACCCACCGTAGACAAGAAAAATATCTTTAGTCCTTCTCAAGTACTTTAGGATATTTTTCACTGCCTTCCAGTGCTCTTCTCCTAGATTCGACTGGTATCTGCTTGTTACACTAAGTGCGTGAGCAACATCCGGTCTAGTACATATCATATCGTACATGATAGATCCTATTGCAGAAGCATAAGGGATCTTACTCATACGGTCTCTCTCCTCAGGTGTCTTTGGGGCCTGTTTCTTGGAGAGATTTATTCCATGGCTCATCGGCATGAGACCTCTTTTGGAATCTTCCATGCTAAACCTCTTTAGCATCGTATCACTGTAAGTTCCTTGGGATAAGCCGAGCATCCTTTTAGATCTATCTCTATAGATCTTTATCCCCAAAATATAGGATGCTTCACCCAAGTCCTTCATGGAGAAGTTTCTAGATAACCAGATTTTAATGGATTGTAACATAGGAATGTCATTCCCTATCATTAATATATCATCAACATATAATACAAGGAATGATACTGCGCTCCCACTAACCTTCTTGTATACACAAGGTTCATCCTCGTTTTTGATAAAATCAAACTCTGTGATTGTCTCATCAAAACGAATGTTCCATCTACGAGAAGCTTGCTTCAACCCATAAATGGATCGTTGTAGCTTACAGACTTGATTTGTTCCAACTTTTTAGATAAATCCCTTTGGCTGTGTCATATACACATCCTCCTCAAGTTTCACATTGAGGAAGGCCGTTTTCAATGTCCATCTGCCAGATCTCATAGTCGTTGTAAGCTGCAATCGTAAGCAAAATCCGAATGGACTTGAGCATAGCTACTGGTGAAAAGGTTTCATCATAGTCAACTCCTTGTCTTTGTTTGAAACCTTTTGCAACCAGTCGGGCCTTATAGGTCTCTACCTTGCCGTCCGCTCTAGTCTTTCTTTTAAAAACCCATTTACACCCAATAGGTTTAATACCTTCAGGTGGTGAAACCAAAGTCCATACTTTGTTTTCATACATGGAGTCCATTTCGGATTTCATGGCTTCAAGCCATTTCCCTAAGTCTTTATTACTCATAGCCTGTTCGTAATTCAATGGATCATCATCATTCATGATGTGTACCTCATCGTCATCCTCTATAATGAATCCATACCTCTCAGGTATCTTCGTTACCCTTCCAGATTTACGAACAGGGTGTGGTATAGTAGGTTCTTCTACTTGGTTAGGTACTTGACTTTGGTCCGTGGTAACTTGTGGTTCTTGAACTTCTTCAAGATATATCTTACTCCCACTGACCCCTTCATGGATAAACTCTTTCTCCAAGAAGGTAGCATGTTTCACAACAAACACCTTTTGATCAGTTGGATGATAGAAATAATACCCTACGGTTTCTTTAGGGTATCCCACAAATCTACAATTATCGGATTTAGTCTGTAGCTTATCATTTTCAAACTTTTTGACATAAGCTGGACAACCCCAAGTCTTAACATGCTTAAGATTTGGTTTCCTCCCTTTCCACATCTCATATGGAGTCTTTGGGGCGGATTTGGTAGGTACCTTGTTAAGTAGGTATGCAGCCGTTTCTAGGGCATATCCCCAGAAGGAAATTGGAAGGTCGGTAAAACTCATCATGGATCGAACCATGTCCAACAGTGTTTGATTTCTCCTTTCAGATACTCCATTTAACTGTGGTGTACCTGGAGGAGTCCATTATGAGATTATACCATTTTCTCTGAAACAATTAAGAAACTCACTGCTTAAGTATTCTCCACCTCGATCTGATCGAAGTATCTTAATACTCTTGCCCGTTTGTTTCTCTACTTCACTTCTGAACTCTTTGAACTTTTCAAATGATTCTGATTTGTATTTCATTAAATACACATATCCAAATCTTGAGTGATCATCAGTGAAAGTAATAAAATAAGAATACCCACCCCGTGCACTTGTTGTCATAGGTCCACAAACGTCTGTGTGAATCAATGCCAACAACTCTGTAACCTTCTCTCCTTTTCCACTAAAAGGAGATTTAGTCATTTTACCCATGAGACAAGATTCACAAGTTGGATATGATTCATAATCAGATAGCTCGAGGAGCCCATCTTTATGCAACTTGGATAATCTTGTTTCATTGATATGACCGAGTCTACAGTGCCACATATAGGTATAATTAATATCATCTCTTTTCCTTTTCTTAATTTGTTCAATTTGAAATATATTTTCTTGTAAGTCAAGTGTATAAAGTCCATTTCGTAAATTTCCAATACCATATAAAACATCGCCTTTATAAATAGAACAACCATTGTTCTTTATAATAACGTCAAAACCTTCCATATCCAATACAGAAATTGAAATAATGTTTTTAATAATATTCGGAACATAATAACAGTTATTAAGATAAATGGATTTGCCCGAAGGCATTGCTAAACAATAAGTTCCTACAGCTAATGCAGCAACTTTTGCTCCATTTCCCACTCGTAGGATCACCTCATCTTTGTTCAGCTTTCTACTTCTGACCAGTCCCTGCACAGTATTACATATGTGAGAACCACTGCCGGTATCCAATACCCAAGTAGAATTATGACTTTCAGAAAAATTAATTTCAATCATAAACAAACCTTGATTGGAAGTCGAAGCTTCTCCAAGCTTCTTCTCTGCTAGAAACTTCTTGCAGTTCCTCTTCCAATGTCCCGGCTTATTGCAATGAAAGCACATTCCTTTAGTTGGTTCAGGTTTCTTTTGCTCCTTTTTTTTCCCTTTTCCCTTAGCCTTCTTAGATTTCTTCTTTTCAGAAGACACCTTGGGCCTCTTCCTTTTATTGGAAGAATCCACCATCAAGACATGGTTCTTCTTGGATGAGAAGTGACCTTCTGCAGTTTTCAGCATGTTAAGCAGCTCAGGTAAGCTGACATCTAGCTTATTCATGTGAAAATTAACCACAAACTGCGAGAAGGTCTCAGGGAGTGACTTCAAGACCAAGTCTTGACTCAACTCCCCATCCATGACGAACCCAAGCTGTCCAAGGCGTTCAATCAAATTGATTACCTTCAGAACATGAGTCTCGACGGCAGTGCCCTCGGTCATCCGAGATCAGAAGAGCTCCTTAGATATCTCATATCTAGCAGTCCTACTCTGTTCACCATACAACTCCTTGAGGTGAAGCAGCATAGCAGGAGCATCCATTTTTTCGTGCAGCTCGTTATTCATGGATGCGAGCATGATGCATTGAGCCACAGATGCATCATCTTACCACTTATTGAAAGTGGAAATCTCTTCCTCAGAGGCTGTTTCTAAAACAGATTCAGGGATAGTGGAATTTAGGACATAAGAAATCTTTTCAGCAGTGAGAACAATTCTCAGATTTCTTAGCCAGTCCTCATAATTCGGGCCGGTAAGCTTATTTGCATCAAGTATGCTTCATAGTGAGATTAGTGATTTTGACATTTTTAAAATTCTGCATGTGAAAAGACAATATTTTAGCAAACATTCATTTTATTAACTTTGCACACCAAAATAAATTTAGGTCTTTATTTTAAATTGGTATCTCCCACTATTTTCATCAAACTATATTATCCTCACTTATATAGTTCGACAACATCTAATTAAAGATTTGCTAGTGAGAATAAGGATCCCATTTCAAATGTATATAACCTTGTGGATAGCACAACAAGCGATATACAAATAAATAGGTAGACAACTCTTGTCAATTACATCACCATGTAACTCCTTTTATTTTGCCTCTTAAATCATAATGGTCATGTGTGTGCACATCCGAACTAAAATAATTTAAGTTAAGTCCAGCCTAGCACTTCCATAAATTCAAAAAGAAAATTTTTTATCCTTGTGGATAGCACAACAAGACTAGATCGTTCAATTTTCTTGATAAGCATCAAATGTGATTAATTAACATCTTAAATACTCAATACTCACCTTGTGGATAGCACAACAAGCTCATATTAAATATTTAATACTCTATTAATTTATCATGCTAGAACGCGACGTTCGATATTCCAAATATCTTTGAACGCTTCGGACTTAATATTATTTCTTTGAGGGGTTTGTTATTATTTGTCTCATCTTGTTTAGCGCGCATGCACATATATATATATATATAATACGCGTCATTTTATTAAACATGCGAAGCATGTTTGCATAAAATATAATATATATAATATTTAGCATGCAATATAGAATACTATATTCTACCCGGATTGATTATGGACTTTTATTCTAGTTTGGTTCACTAGAGCCACCAAGTGAACCAAAAGGTCAAACATAGGAGTGCAAGAATTTAAATTTTAAATATAACTATTACATTTAAACCCGGGCACCATACAAACGGGTCTTCACGCGCTCCTTGCTCCTTGGTCTCCAATTTCTTCAAAATAATTCTAACTATCTCTATTATATTAACTATTTAAAATTAAATAGAAACCTTGATCAGCAGTCAAGGGGAAGTACATAAAAAGGAGATAGAATTTACATCGAGAATAAAACTAGAGAAGACGAGGTACGCAGACCCCATTTTATAAAACCAATTCATTCAAGCAGTCAACCAAAATAAAATCCAATCACATTGTCATAGTCCATAATCAATCCCTTTTATTACCATATATATCAACATATGCATCAATAAATATCCATTCATCTCATGAATAACAATGTTATTCCATATATGGATCGATGTTATTTAATGGACAAAAGTTTTGCTAAATTTTATTTTTAAAACAAAATAAACTCTTTTATTTTAATCAAAAATAAATCCAAATTAAACTCCTTTAATTTTAGCATTCTGAAATCATATTTCAGATAAAATAAACTTCTTTTTTTTAAAACTTTATCAATTAAATAAACAGTTTAATTAATTAATTAAAATCAATTTTCAGGGTCTGTCCAGGTACCGGCGCAGCTGCGCCAGTAATGAACTGGGCAGCTGCGCAGGTAGCCTGAAGCAGCAGTTTTTGCAGACCGGCGCAGCTGCGCCAATAATGAACTGGGCAGCTGCGCCGTTCGTTGCAAAAACTTGCAGAAAACGATTTTTGTCCAGAAAAACGATCCAATTCTCACATCAATTCATACATGGAATTATAAAATTGATAATTAGCACAAAGTTAGGCTCTGATACCACTGTTGGGTTTGTATGTAACGCAATCATGCAATCAAATCACATAAATAGGGCGGAAGTGCAAAAAAACTAGGTTTTCAAAAATTTATACAAACCCATAACCATGATCATGCTTTGTGCTAGTTATCAATAACAGAAAAGAGAGAACATGGAATTATACCTTTGAAGATCCAAGCTTCCTCAGGTACAAGTTCTACTCCTTCGATTCCTTTGGTTCCTCGGTAGTGGCTGTGACACCCCCAAATCCGGGTACTTCGTTTCCACATGATTTGGTGTTCACTTTCTAATATAACATATATCTACCCAATGAATAATGCAAAATAAACTACAACTTAAATTAAAATAACTAAATCTCCCTTAAAACAAGGGTTACAACCTTCTCAAAAATCAATCCCAGGGTTACTCTAACCTTGACATGAATATAATAAAGTGCGGAAATAAAACATAACATTCAATTATTACAATCATTCTCAATTAAATAAAAAAACAAGTCTTCACTTGCTTTGCTTTCCCTTGCCCTTACTTGTAGACGGAGCATCAGCGTTATCAACCTTAACTGAAATTGTTATTTAATGCAAGAGTGAGCAAACCACAGCTCACTGGAGATTAACAATAATATAGACATGAAAGAATATCTTTAAGAAAATCTGAACAACTTAGCTTGCTTCAATAATAAAGAATTGAATAATAATTCTCTATCAATATTAAAATTGGATACAGAATTTATCTGAGGGTCATAAGACCATTGAACTCTTGTCCTAAGTTATAAATATTTCTATTTAAACCTTTAACAGTTAATAAGACTATGGACCTTAACTCGTACTTAGGGGGATCAGCCCTTCGTACCATGTATTGTGCACAACCATCTTAACGCTATGCGTGGTAACCTCCCCTAGTAAATAGGGTTGTTCAACTCAGTAATTTGAATTCAAGTCCGCACCAAAGAAAGTTTGGTTTGGATAAGCTTACAAGGGTAATTTAGAATTCACGTTCATCAACTAAGGATTAGTTGAATGACTTCCAATAATTCAAAATAAAAGAATTATGAATTAACATATGCTTTAGAATCAACTTAAAGCATTTAAAATAATAACTGGATCTTACTTGAACAATAAGTTAAGACCATTTCAATTAAATAAACAATTGTCCAATACTAAAATGGAAATGACATTCTCAACAATGAATATATGAATTCAAGAGATCATATAAAATCAATACAAGTTTAGGGTTTAGAAAACTTGCGTAAAATTAACGAGTTTAGGGTTTAGAAGACTTGCCTCAAGCGCAAGCTACTTAACACAATTCACGTACTTTAATACTTCCTACACATATATATTCAATCACAATAACCTAAATTAGTTAACACGTAACTAATTCACATAAGTGGTTAACCCTCATGGTTAACTCACTCTAATTAAATAAACAATAATAATTAACTATCACATAGTTAATCACATCACACATATACTCACATAATTAAATTAATTATGTATTTAACTCAATTATAATTAAACAATTATAATTCAAACACTTAATCAAATTATAATTACTTAAATTATCATTACCTTTTAAATTATAAACAATTTATAATTTAAAATCAATTAAACCACATTCATGCATTTATAATTACACAATTTATAATTAATCATGTATTTATCAATTATAATCAATAATTAATTAAACTATAACATGCATTATAATTACACAATTTATAATTAATCATGTAATTATCAATTTAATCCACAATTAAACATGCATTTATTAAATTATAATTACATAAATTATAATTTAAATTAACATTTAATAAATCAACCTTTATTCATTATAATTTAACAAAATTATAATTTAAAATAAACATTTACTTTTGATTATAATTATTTAAATCATATATCACATTTAAATAATAATTCAAATCATACTTTAAGGTTTTCAAACCTCTTTTCTTTTCTAAATATAAATTTGTCAAATTTATGTTAACAACATATTGTAGCAACTAGATACATGCCCACTGTCATAGCATAATTAAACTAGGTTAGAAACAACACTGCACAAATGACTAGCATTCACTGCCTCTGAACAGAGCCTGGCGCAGCTGCGCAGCCAGCTGCCTTGAAACCGGCGCAGCTGCGCAGGGTGAGAATCTGGAAAAGACAAGCGGTGCAGCTGCACAACAATTCGGCCAGACGCAGACAGCCACGATACTCTGCTTCACCGATTAACCCAAACAAGCCAACAAATGCAAAAATACAGTACCATAGACACTGTAACTCATACATATTCTATAATACATATGTATAACATGCTTCCAAAACACAAAACCATCCAACTAACAATAATCACAAGTTTTAAAAATCCAATTTGGCCATTTTCATGAAACTCATATATTTTCCAAAATAATCCACTATAACTATTTCTTTCAAGCAATTCAACTTTATATACATACATTATTTCTGTTATAGAAGCAAGTAACGTAAACAACTACCAATTTGTACAATTCACATATATAATTTATAAATTTCTACTCTAAATCAACCAACCACATGAATTTCCATAAGAACACTATTTTCACATATAAAACTTGTTTTTACAGTACTTTGATTTTGAAAACAATCATTGATAGCATACATGTAATGGATTACAACATCCCTCAATTCATATAGCATGTAAAAATAATTTATCAATTACCATCCCAATTATTTATCAAAAACTCAAGAATATAATAATTAAAAACAAGAGGTGACTTATTACCTTAATTCTTGATTAAGCTTTGATAGAGGAAAGAATAGCTCTGATAATCCTACTTTGATTCTCAGAATTTCAACTCTTCTCCACCTTCTTTATTAAAAATTTCACAGTGTTTCCTCTCTTTTCCTCTCCTTCTCTTTTCTTAGTTTAGACTTAGGATTATAACACTAACGTATATACAATATACATATAATAGAATAGGTAACTCCCATATCATAATTATACACTAACTACTACTAATTACGTAAGTTACAAAATTCAAAAGCCAATTTGGCTTGTTTGGCTACAAGAAAAAATTAGAAACTAGTTTTACTAACTTAGGCATGGTTTAGGTAAATTAGGTTTAAGCTAGTTTAAGGGCCCTGTTTGGCAACAGTCTTTTAAAACAAAATCAAGGGCCTTGTTTGGTAAAAATCATTTTTTTTAAAAAAATCTTTTCTTTTATTTTAACAAATTATTTAATACATACTTTAATGTCACATTTTAATTAATTAAATATTAATCAACTAATTCAATCAATTAAAATCTAACATCAATTAATCACATAAAATTGCCACATAATTATAATTACTTACTAATTATAATTCATGTAACACTTCATCACATAACTCATCTAATTTAATTATCTCAATTGAATTAGAATTATAATATAAAATTAATATACATTAATTAAATTAAATATTACACATTCATTTAATTAATATGTACACTTAATTAAATCACTCCATAAATCACACAATTTATTTATTTAACTCAATAAATAAATCACATAAAATATTTATTTAATTCAATAAATATTTAAAATTAAATATAAAATCTCAATCGTTACAGTGGCTCCTTCCCTTGATCAATGTCAGCCACCCAATTGTTTGGCCTCTAACGGTGATCCACTAAGGAAGATGAAGAACTCAAGAAGATGGGTTATTGGCTTAACCCTTGTTTCTATCTCTATAGAATATGTGTACTCCCAACTCTTGGAAAAATTCACGTTCCTTATTTCTGATATAAGACTCTCTTATATAGATATTAGGTTAACCCTCCTAATCCAATTAGAATAGGGTTTTATTTAATTAATTAATTAAACACTTTTAATTAATTTATATCCTAATCTTATTAGGATTGAGAGAGAGTACTGATATTATATTAATTCCTAAACTCCTTTAGAATGAAAATAATAATAATAATAATATTAATATTAATAAGACTCCTCTTATTAATTTATATTTAATATTTCTAAAATATTAAATAATAAACATTAAGCTATTTAATTTATTCTATCACTATAGATTAAATTATTTATAATTAATGTATTATTACTATCATGCCATTTTCTTCTTAAATAATTTTTCTTCCTTTTATGGTGTGACCCTTTAGGTTCTCCATATTAAACCGGTTGTGAATAAATCAATTAGAAAAATTCTAATCTTATTTAAATAAATTAATTAAACTAATAATCTATTTAAATAAATAACATTTATTCTACAATAGGGATAAGCCTCCCTAGCGATCAACGACTTTTCAGATAATATAGATTTCAACATTAATCATAAAAGAACCTGTGAGTTAATAGTTACCGTACAATTCAATCCTTCCACCATACAATGTCCCAATTAAATATAAGACATGGATTTACTGTCAAGTCTTAATTTATTTAATCATATGTATTTCGACTAGAAAACGCACAACTTCAAATAATGCAAATTAGAAACCTCTTTCTAATTTCATTCTACCTTGGCCAAGGATTCCTGGGTTGTCATTTAACGAATCACATAGGACATATCTCCTCTTTTACTAGAGGTGGTAGATTCTTTATTGATCATTCATTATCTCCATATGTAAATCATTATACCCAAGCATACCCTATATATGCCTTAAAAGGCCTTAAGGAATTAGTCAAAGTATAATTTGTTACATACAAGATACTATGATGATCTCAAGTCCAAGGATCACTTGTACTACTATCACATTAGGAATTTCTATTGACAGGCGAGTAAAACTCCATTAGGTATTCCATAGCGAGTCACGTTCAGTGAACTTATTCTCCAATAAGCACCTACATACTTGCTTTAGTGTCTCCACACAAATGACCATGAGATCAATCATCCTCATCCAATGAGAAAGCAACATATGTACCAATCTATCCGGATTTACTAATCCCCATTTTAGTAATCCCACAATTGGGAACTATTTTATTTTTTAAGCTTTCTAAGAATTTAGATCTCATTATCATGATCTCATCATGATTCTAAAAGCATTACTTAAAACTATGGGTTATTTACATATTATAAAAACAGCACCATGTAGATAATTATATGCCTTAAATGAATATTTTATTAATAAATAAATAAGATTGTTTACAAAGTATGTGCTTTATCATCATACATGATTGGCTTGTATGCACACTACTATCAGCTATTGTAGAGGAGCAGATGCTAGGAGAGTATGAGGGACGGATCCTAGAGTTAGACTGCAGGGTCCAAGAGCTGGAGGCCGAGGCCCATAAGAGAGAGTTTGAGTTCCAGAAGCTGAGGGACGAAGACCACCAGAGGAAGCTGGCCATGCAAGAGTTAGAGGTGGAGATTGCCTACCGTAGGGAGGCAGGGATCCAGATGGGGACTCTGTTCCACAGGTCTGTGGCAAGAAATGTAAATCTAGCAGGGAAGCTGGAAGAAGTAGAACAGAGAGAATTGAGTGAGAAGACTGAGAAAGAGGCACTCCGTACTCAGCTAGAGTTGGAGGTGATGGATAGGATACACTTCGAGGAGAAGTGGGAAGCGTCCAATGAGAGAGCTGACGACCTAGAGGACGAGGTCAGGTGCAAGAAGAGAAAGATGAATAAGATGGGGTATGTGTTCCGTTCAGCTTTTGAGAGGGTGATTGATGGTGTGTACCACTACCCGGCAGAGCAGGGACACACTCTACATACTATAAGTAGAGAACTGGTAGCTTATATAGCACAGTTAGAGTACAAGAGCGCTGTGGAGCGTGGGATGATGTGATTTCCCTAAATGGTCTAGTAGTAGTTAGCAGCATTTATCTTTATGTGTTGTACATTCTATGTTGTAATCCCTATCTTTTGTGTAAGATGTGGGATAGTGATGTAAACCCCGTGTAAGCTTTTGTTAGAGGGGTAGTATGGTAGTAGGTTGGTATATTCCCTATCTTTTGTGATATTAGGGGATATATGTGATAACATTTATAGCAGTATGCTAGGATAATCATGTAATGAAATGAAATGGCATATGAATATAAATAGAGTTTATTTCAGAAACGTGTTATAAATTTATTCTTTTAGTATTAAAAGAAATACTTAAGTGATATAACTGAATAATAATAAAATGAAAACTTGTGATGCAGATCATGGCACCAAGACGTAGATTTACTGCACCCGAAGAATCAGTTAACAATGAGAGGGAACAAGTAGATCCCATTCAGAAGCTTGTTGATCTGTTAGGAGAAGCTCTTAGGGGGAGGAACAATGAACCTGTTCATACAAACCCTCAGGCTGTTCCAGTGACAAGCTTTAAAGACTTTAGAAGCATAGAACCCCCAGAGTTCGAAGGAACTACTGACCCGATAATTGCGCAAACCTGGATCAAGGAAATCGAGAAGGCCTTCACTATAGCTCGCGTAGGCGAAGATCAGAAGACGGTATTTGCCACATACATGATGAGGGGAGAAGCGAACTACTGGTGGGAGGCTAATCAACAAAGAGCTGGAGAAGGGATAATAGCTTGGGATAAGTTTAAGATGCTGTTCTTCGAGAATTACTTCCCGAAGAGTATGAAGAATCAAATGGAGGTGAAGTTCTTAGAACTAAAACAAGGTGACATGACGATGGCACAGTACGCAGCTAAGTTTACTGAACTAGCGCAATTTACGGAACACCAAGTTGGAGATGAAGAGAGGAAGGCTAGACGCTTCGAACAAGGGTTGAAGCCGTGGCTGTTCAATAAGGTATCAGTTCTTTAAATTGATTCCTTTGCAATATTACTGGAGAAGGCAATCATTGCGGAAGGTGGCAGTAAGGCCTTAAGTCTGTATAACAAGCAGAAGAAATGAAAGAATACCGGAGGAGAGAACCGTACGGGAGGAAGCAGTAGCGGAGGAAGCAACTTGGGAAAGAGAAAATGGGAGAATAACAACAACAACAACAAAAACAACAATAATCAATCAGGGAATTTTCGTGGAGGTTTCAAGAAGAGGGCTGAAGGATGCCCAAAGTGTGGGAAGAATCACCAAGGCGAGTGCTGGAAGGGACGTGGCACTTGTTACAACTGCAGACAGGAAGGGCACATCTCGCCCAACTGTCTGAAGCCGAAGAAGATCCAAGGGTGTTTTGCTTGCGGCTCAACTGAGCACCGTATTAAAGATTGCCCAAAGAAGGGAAGTGGCGGGGGTAGCAATCAGCAAGGAGGCAACAAGCTGATGATCCGCGGGCCGGCACAATCCAACCGCCCAACCGCCTGAACCTTTAACATGACTGTCCAGGACGCCGTGGCTACGAAGGACGTGGTGTCAGATATAATCCCAATCAATGATATAAATGCTTATGTATTATTTGATTCGGGTGCCACCTGTTCTTTTATATCTGAAGAATTTGCTAGTAAACTTAGTACACCCCGAGAACGATTAGAAAATCCTTTGATCATAGAAGTTGATAATAAGGAAGTGATCCCTGTAGAATATGTTTATCGAAATTATTGCGCAAACATTAGAGAGCATGAACTGAGCGTAGACTTGATTCCTATTAGACTGGGAGAATTTGACATAATACTGGGAATGGATTGGTTATATAACCATGCAGCGATAATTGATTGTCAGAATAAATGTGTGAACCTTCAGACTCCGAGTAAGTCTAAGGTAGTATTTTATGGTAGCTCATCGCTTAAGTAATCGTGTTGCGTTATGATGATGCAGGCCAAGAAATTGTTAAGGAAAGGATGTGTAGGTTATTTAGCTTACATCGTAGATACTCGAAAAAAGGGAGTAGAAATTAAGGATATATCCGTAGTGAATGAATTTCAAGATGTGTTTCCGGACGATCTGCCTGGTTTTCTGCCAGACAGAGAAATCAAATTTGTAATAGACTTAGCACCGAGAACAGCACCGA
The DNA here is from genome assembly GCA_020205555.1 of Panax stipuleanatus. Lineage (NCBI taxonomy): Eukaryota > Viridiplantae > Streptophyta > Magnoliopsida > Apiales > Araliaceae > Panax > Panax stipuleanatus. Next base: position 17,553,247 of record CM035119.1, on the reverse strand, counting down.
TTTTGAAAGCTCCATATCGTATGGCGCCAGTAGAAATGAAGGAATTGATGATACAATTGCAAGAGTTATTGAATAAGGGTTACATTCAACCGAGTGTTTCTCCTTGGGGAGCACCTGTGTTATTCGTTAAGAAAAAGGACGGATCGATGAGGCTCTATATCGATTATCGAGAATTAAACAGAGTAACAATCAAGAACCGATATCCGCTACCGAGGATAGACGACCTATTTGATCAACTGAAGGGAGCAAAGTATTTCTTGAAAATTGACCTATGAACAGGATATCATCAACTGAAAGTGAGGGATGAGGACATACCAAAGACTGCATTTCGAACCCGTTATGGACACTACGAGTTTTTGGTAATGTCATTTGGATTAACTAATGCTCCGGCAGCATTTATGGACTTGATGAACCGAGTTTTCAAGCCATACTTGGATAAATTTGTAGTGGTTTTTATTGACGACATTTTGATATACTCAAAGACAGAGGAAGAACACGCTGAACATCTGAAGATTGTTTTGGAGGCACTTAGGGAGGAGAAGATGTATGCGAAATTTTTAAAGTGCGAATTTTGGATGGAGAAGGTTCAGTTCTTAGCCCACGTAGTGGATGAGAATGGAATCACTTTAGACCCTGCGAAGGTAGAAGCGGTAAGTAATTGGGAACAACCGAGAACACCGACGGAGGTGAGGAGCTTTTTAGGGTTTGCTGGGTACTATCGAAGATTCATCCAAGATTTTTCTAAGATAGCAATCCCGTTGACCAATTTGACTAGAAAGACGGTGAAATTTGTATGGACCGACAAATGCGAAGAAAGTTTTCAAGAACTGAAAAGGAGATTGAGCGAAGCACCTGTGTTATCATTACCAGATGATGCGGGAAATTTTGTGGTGTATAGTGATGCATTGCACAAAGGACTTGGTTGTGTGCTAATGCAACACGGCAAGGTCATTGCGTATGCATCACAACAACTGAAGGATTACGAAAAACGATACCCTATTCACGACTTAGAGTTAGCGGCAGTAGTTTTTGCATTGAAGATATGAAGGCATTATTTGTATAGGGAAAAATGTGACATATACACGGACCACAAAAGTCTAAAATATATCTTCACATAGAAGGAGTTGAATATGCGTCAACGAAGGTGGTTAGAATTAATCAAAGACTATGACTGCGATATTCTTTATCACCCGGGAAAGGCAAACGTGGTTGCCGACGCTCTAAGCCTGAAAGGAAGGGAGAAGTTGTTTAATTTGATGACTCAGGAAGAGTTGATAAGAGAGATGGAGAAATTGGAGATAGAAGTGAAAGGACCAGAAAAATCTGGTGAGAAGTTAATTGTAAGGGAAGCTCATCCGACATTATTGGATAGAGTGAAGGAAGCCCAGGAAAAGGATGAAGAGTGTGAGAAAATTCGAAAGAGGATCATAGAAAATGAGGAAGAGAAATTTTGAATGGATAAAGATGGTATTTTAAGATTCGAAGGAAGAGTGTGGGTACCAGCGGTAACCGAGTTGAGGGAAGAGATTTTGCATGAGGCACACAATACGATATATTTCGTTCATCCGGGAGGCACGAAGATGTACCGAGATCTAAGGAAACATTTTTGGTGGCCCAATTTGAAACGGGAAGTCGCAGAGTGCGTCAGTAGATGTTTGACTTGCCAACGTGTTAAAGCAGAGCATCAACGGCCGAGTGGTTTACTACAACCGTTAGAAATACCAGAGTGGAATTGGGAGCATATTGCAATGGACTTCGTGGTAGGAATTCCAGTTACACAGAAAGGTTATGATGCTATTTGGGTTATCGTGGATCGACTAACGAAGACCGCACATTTTCTACCAATCAAGATCCGCTACAGTTTGAACCAATTAGCGAGTCTATACGTAAAGGAGATTGTTTCACGACATGGAGTGCCGGTATCTATTGTCTCTGATCGAGATCCGTGCTTCACGTCCAATTTTTGGAACAGTTTGCAAGAAAGAATGGGAACACAGTTGAGGTTGAGTATGGCTTACCATCCTTAGACAGATGGGCAGAGTGAGCGGACAATACAAACGCTGAAGGACATGCTTAGAACTTGCGTGATGGATTTCAAGGGAAATTCAGACGACCACCTACCCTTAGTAGAATTCGTATATAATAATAGCTACCATGTGAGTATCGGCATACCACCGTACGAAGCTCTTTACGGAAGAAAGTGCAGAACGCCATTATGTTGGGACGAAGTCAGAGAACGACGAATACTCGGACCAGAGTTAGTTCAACAAACCGCAGACGTGGTGACAGTGATAAGAGCCAGATTAGTAGCAGCTCAAGACCGCCAGAAAAAGTATGCAGATTTGCATCGACAGGACTGAGACTTCAAAGTCGGCAGTTTCGTATTCTTGAAGGTATCTCCATGGAAGGGAAAAATCCTTTTCGTCAAGAAAGGAAAATTGAGTCCAAGATTCATAGGACCGTTCGAGATACTGAAGCGAGTGGGCGAAGTTGCATACAAAGTTGCATTACCACCCGAATTGGAGCACATCCACAACGTGTTCCACATTTCTGTGTTGCGGACGTACAAGGCCGACTACAAGCACGTGATTTCATATGAGCCCATTCAAGTGGAGAAGAACTTAGCGTATGAAGAAATTCCTATCCAGATATTAGATAGGAAAGAGCAGACATTAAGGAATAAAGTTATTTCCTCTGTAAAAGTACTTTGGCGTAACCATGATGTCCAGGAGGCTACGTGGGAATTAGAAGATAGGATGATGAGAGACTATCCCCATCTATTTGTGTAACCTTGTAGCAATTCCGGGACAGAATTTTTATAAGGGGGGAGGATGTAATACCCGAGAATTTCCAAATAATTTTAAATGAATATATTAATGAAAGTTGGATAATTATTTGAATATAAATATTTATGTGATATGAGATGAGTTAACTTAATTACGTCAAATTAAAATGATGATAATTGAGAAGAGAATGTGGAGTTTATTATAAGCTCGAGAAATGCCTTGTGTGGCACCGTGATGAGAAGTATGTAATTTAATTCCTTAAAGAGAGAATTAAGAAGTGGATGATTAATTAATAATATATTATTAATTAAGAATGATATCATATTAATGGTTAATTAATGTTTGAGGTTAATAATTATTCTATTAATTGTTTAGTGTAAAGTTATGTAATTATATATTGTATAGTAACTGCAACTATATATGTGACATCTTGACATAACTATGTAAAATAGAAACTATGTAGTAAAAGGAAGTGAGCCACATGGGTGGACTTATAAGAATACATGTTGCATGTACATTATACAATATAAGACCAAACTATAGTATATAAAGTGTATTGTGACAATACAAGAGACTATATAATATATGAAGTGTAGTGTGACACTTTAGTAAGACTATGTAATATATATACTATATGGTATATTAAAGTGGGAATAAGGAATAACAATAATTATTTTTATAAGTACAATAATAATAATAATGAGATTTGATATAATATAGTATATCACCATTTAATTAACTCATAATGTGATATTATTAAAATGTACATGAATTATATCAATGTGTATACATGTACCTCAATGAGCTACCATGTAATGTTGTTGTGACATTCTAAGTCCATGTATGCCTTACTTGAATTTAAGCCAAGGTAAGTATATATATGTGTTAAGTGTATAATATATAGTATTTCCTTTATTGCTAGAATGCTGAGTTCTTGTCCCATTTTGAGTGTCCATTCCTTCCCTATTTCTCATTCACGTGAAAGGCCAAAGGCCTAAGCTACTCCCTCATATCAACTTTCTAGCTAGCCAATGATGCTCATGATGAAGAAAGATGTGGGTGATGGGGGTGGTTAGCAACTATTTCACGTAATGCTTGTTGCCCATCATCTCTTCTCCTTCTCCAATGGTTTGATTTCATGGACAATGGCTTCGCATGGTTATTCATTTCCCTATAAATTGAGCACTCCCCTTCTCATTTCATTTTGCTAGGCTAATTACTAAGTGTTCTAGAGAGAGTAAGGATATTGCTTAGGGAGAATTCTGAGATTAGGAAGCAAGTCTTGTGCAATTTGAAGCTAAAGAGGTATAATCTCTAAACCCATTTAAAATTCAATTCATAGAAATTAGCAAGTTTAGTTAGAGTTGGTTATATGAAATGATGATTAACATGCTAGGACAGTATATAGATGTGTTATATGTGCAATGTAATAGTTAGCAAGCATGTTTCATGAGGAAATATGAAGACTGGTTGGAACTCTGCAAATGCAGAGAAGTTTATGGTCTGGAAGAGGAGTCGCGCGGCCGCGCCACTCCCTAGTACAAATGGCGCACGGCCGCGCCCCTCTGCAGATTTTGTTGGTGATTTTGTTATGCTATCTGATTTATGAAGCATGCTAATATAACTTAGTTAGGCCTATTTCAAGCCTCTGACATGCTAGTTTATATTGCCCTTCATATAATCACTCACCTAGCTTGATTTCAAAAGAGAACTTGAGTTTTCAATGTACAAACTCAATAAACCATGTTTACTTTAAATTCTAACTTGAAGAACATGCTAGTATGGTCAGATTACAATTGTACGTATACATAAAAGCATGAAAGTATGATATATTTGGAATTACTTGGCATGCTTGGGTAGCTCTGAGAACCCTCTAAAGAATTACTTAGGGTTTCCAATATGGACTTGATAAACCATAAACGCTTTTGAGTTAAGAACTTGTGGACGTGATTATGTATTCTTGATATGTATATATATGCAGGCATGATGTAGAACGAGTAAAGTGGTTTTGCATGCCTAAATAATGTCGATGACATGCTAATGAAAACTTAGAGTTTCACATACAAACTTAAACTATATACACTTGTGTCATGAACTTGTGAGCATGCCTATATTATCTAATTATGCATATGAAAGCATGACATATGGTATGTGAAGCTACATTGTATATAGAATGGTTTAAATAAAATATTTCAAAAGAAACCTCAATAGTTGGAAGCAAGTTTTGTTAAAAGTATTCTAAAAATTATGACCATGGTGACAATATATCATATGCCTCTAAACATGATTGTCATATATGCCTAGCTAGTCCTATGTACGACGAAATAGTTGAGCATGATTTAAGAATAAGTTTCAAAGAAGTAAAACATAGAACATGAAATGCATGATTTAAGTAGCTTGAACATGTGTAAATGATTCTTAGTAACCTCATGACGATAGTGAGATAATTAAACGTGAGAAACTTCGTTACTTGACCATTTAACGCTTCGATTAAACAAAAATAAAATAGCAAGTTATATTGAACATGATATGGGGTTAAACTAGTATAAGTATCACGACATGTGTGTTTGGCATAGTCCTTCATTTATGAGCGTGACGTTTTGAGTTGGGTTCTGAAGGAGCAGCCCTGTCTTGGTCTGCACCAGGAGCAGCGCGGCCGCGCCGCTCCTTAGTGCAAACCAAGCGCGGCCGTGCCCTTAGGCAAAAATTCCAGAACTGTTTTAATTATAATCTGAGATTTGATGCATGCATGTACTATTGTTATAATCTGTAATACATGACCAAATGGAGTGTTCAAAGTGTCAATGAATGCGCTAACATAGAATCATGAATTCGATAAGTGTTTATAAACTCAAATGATAAGCCAAACGAGAGTTGTGAATTATTTAATAACTTATAATCTGATTTCATGATACGTAAGAATAAGTACGTAATGGCGTATGTACAGAGTTACAGGACTAAGTGTACGCTATATGTGTATACTTGAATTACATATCAAACTTGTATATCGAATATACTTAGCTAACGAGTATCCTACATATGTAAAAATATTATTACAATAGGACTTCGACGTGTTGATAAGCTTTACTTTGGTAAACTACGCATAAGGCAAGTTTTCTTAAACCCATTCTTGTATTAATTGCAAGTATCCTAACCGATGCATTTACTTTATGCAAGTATTCTATCCTTGTATATTGCGAGCTAGTTTCTTTACTTAATCGTTTGAATTGAATTAGCATACTTGAACTCTTATTTCATTAAAGCTATTATTCATGTTGAACTTGAATATTGCGAAAATGTCTATGCCATTTGATTCGGCTAGACTTATATTATTGAAAAGCGACCCAAACCAATCGATTGGTGCGGGATCTTGTATTTGACTGAGAAGAACAACCTTCTTTGAAGGGAATATATAATTGTCGGAGAACCGGCGTGCACACTTGAGTATTATTGATTATTATGCATAACGATGGTACTTTAGGCTGATCACCTGTTGTACCTGTTTTTGATTTGGGTTATCAGTTTAATACTGTTAATTCTAGTAGAAGTTCATAGTCCTTAGTGACGGCTCAGTATTCAGTTATCTTGAAATCTTGAATTAGTTTATTATTAAATCACATTGATATTATTCTTTCCTTAGCGACTGTTATTGAAAACTGTTGATATTCTTGTTATACTTGAACTATCAAACCTTGATATACCCTTTCGAGAATTGAGAATTATATTACAAACTCTTTTTGTATATTACTTGCTGGGCAAATTGTGCTCATTCTTGCTTTCCCTAAAACATTTCAGTTAAGGCAGAACAGAGCGGACCTTCGGGCACAGATAAGGGCAAGGGAAAGGCTACTGAGTAGTTTTAATTATGTAGCACTTTATGATTGTAATAAAGAACTTATGATATTATGTACTAGTTAAGGTTATTTAAGCTTAAGATATGTCTAAGCTATGTAATCACTGTTTAAGTTACGAGACCTTGGGACGTGAATAAATTATATTATTTAAATGTAATCTATTCGGTATTAGTTGTGTATTATTTCGTTGTGCGATGCGACATTTAGTCATATTATTATTGTGATGTATTACCATGAGCACGTGACGAACCGAATTCGAGAGACCAAGTGGCGGTCCCGGATTTGGGGGTGTCACAGCAATAACCTCTCAACAATAGATAACACGAACAAAGTGTATAACAAGTTTGTATAGTCAAAATAGAAGACTTGCATTTAATACAAAATTAAATAAAGTTAGAAAACTTGCATAAAAATAGAAAGTTTGCACATAGTGCGGAAAAACTTGCAATAAATGCAAATATTCAATAATAATCATAGATGTGGAATAATCAACAATAATTATCCACTAACATGCTTGAAAAATAATAACTCGAGTTTGAGTTAGGGAAAACTTGCCTGATTCGCTTCTATCGTTTATGCTAATTTTTCGTCTCTCGGTCCACCTATATAATTATAAGTTTATATAGACTAATTAAGGGTTTAACGATTAAATCTTTTAAATTTTATTTCGGGTATTATAACCGATTATAAATAAGACTCCTTGTACTATACCTGAAATAATTTTGGTATTATAATTGTTTATAAAATGAATATTCATCAACTATATGTAAAATAAATTGAGCATTATAACTGCTTGTAAAATAAATATTCGTTTACTATGTTTGAAATAAATCGAGCATTAGAACTGCTTATAAAATGAATATTCGACTATTATATTTGAGATAATTTCAGCATTATAACTGCTTATAAAATGAATATTCTTACTAAATACTTGAAGAAAATCGGACATAGTAACTGCTTATAAAAGTATATTTTCTATTTTATAAGAGAAATAAATCGGACATTATAGCTGCTTGTAAATATGACTTCTGTACTATATACTTAAAATAATTTGGGCATTATAAATGCGTATAAAAGTATATTTTTACTAAATAAAAAAATTTAAAAGAATAACCACTAGAGTAAATGTGACACCCTCAAATCCGGGTACTTCGTTTCCACATGATTTGGTATTCACTTTCTAATATAACATACATCTACCCAATGAATAATGTAAAATAAACTACAACTTAAATTAGAATAGATAAATCTCCCTTAAAATAAGGGTTACAACCTTTTCAAGATAATCCCGGGTTACTCTAACCCTGACATGAATATAATAAAGTGCGAAAACAAAAACATAACATTCAAGTCTTATTACAATCATTCTCAATATAATAAAAATAAGTCTTCACTTGCTTTGCTTTCCCTTGCCCTTACTTGTAGACGGAGCATCAGCGTTATCAACCTTAACTGAAATTGTTATTTAATGCAAGAGTGAGCAAATCACAGCTCACTGGAGTTTAACAATAATATATACATGAAAGGATATCTTTAAAAGAATCTGAACAACTTAGCTTGCTTCTATAATAAAGAATTGAATAATAATTCTCTATCAACATTAAAATTTGAATATAGAATTTATCTGAGGGTCATAAGACCTTTGAACTCTTGTCCTAGGTTATAAATATTTCTATTTAAACCTTTAACAGTCAATAAGACTATGGACCTTAACTCGTACTTAGGGGGATCAGCCCTTTGTACCATGTATTGTGCACAAAAATCTTAACGATATGCGTAGTAACCTCCCCTAGTAAATAGGGTTGTTCAACTCAGTAATTTGAATTCAAGTCCGCACCAAAGAAAGTTTGGTTTGGATAAGCTTACAAGGGTAATTTAGAATTCACGTTCATCAACTAAGGATTAGTTGAATCGACTTTCAATAATTCATAAATAAAAGAATTATGAATTAACATATGCTTTAGAAGTAAATTTAAAGCATTTAACATAATAACTGGATCTTACTTGAACGATAAGTTAAGATCATTTCAATTAAATAAACAATTGTCCAATACAGAAATGGAAAGGATATTCTCAATAATGAATATATGAATTCCAGAAATTATACAAGATTAGGGTTTAGAAAATTTGCATAAAATTAACGAATTTAGGGTTTAGAAGACTTACTTCAAGCGCAAGTTACTTAACACAATTCACGTACTTTAATACTTCCTACACATATATATTTAATCACAATAACCTAAATTAGTTAACACGTAACTAATTCACATAAGTGGTTAACCCTCATGATTAACTCACTCTAATAATAATAATCAACTATCACATAGTTAATTAAATCAATTATGTATTTAACAAAATTATAATTAAACAATTATAATTCAAATACTTAATCAAATTATAATTACTTAAATTATAATTACCATTTAAATTATAAATAATTATAATTAATTAAACCACATCATGCATTTAATTATACAAATTATAATTAATCATGCAATTATCAATTTATAATCCATAATTAAACATGCATTTGTTAAATTATAATTACATAAATTATAATTTAAATTAACATCTAATTGATTAAAATAAATCAACTTCTATACATTATAATTTCACAAAAATTATAATTTGAATTAAACATTTACTCTTAATTATAATTAATAAAATTATAATTAAGTAACTTATTATACAATTAAACAATTATAGTTTATAATTTAAATACCATATTAGTTTTTCAAAACTTCCTTTTTCTCAAATTATAACACATGTTATAGCAGCTAGATACATGCTCATTGTCATAGAATAATTAAACTAAGCTTAGAATTAACACTGCACAAAAACTAAAGTCACTGCCACTGCCCGGGACACGGCGCAGCTGCGCCACCTTTAGCCTTGACACCGGCGCAGCTGCGCAGGGGCCAAACCTGCGAAAACCCAGCGACGCAGCTGCGCCGCTTCTACCCTTACTGCCTGCGTAGCTGCGCCGGCAGCGGACAGAAACAGAACAGCTTCGCGAACAGTGCATAGAAAAGCCAAATTGGCTTAATTCTCTATAATGAGTTCTCAATTCAGCCAACAATTTTCATATAAAACTTTACAGAAACAAAGTGCAAAGCTTCTAACATGTTTTGAACACACTAATACATCAATTAGCAAGATTACAACGCTTAATTTTTATAAAAATTTAAAGAAAATACCAATGTCAGTGTTCTAGATGAAATTGAACACTGCGAATTTGTTTTAAAACCAATTCTCGCAATTCCAATCCCAATCAACTAATTTCTAAACATAATAACATATTCCACAATTAATTTATACAAAAATCAACAATCAACATTTATTTTGATTTCTATGAGAAACTTTATTTTTCCCAGACACTTCACTTTGACTTTTGAAAAACATAAATTCTCCATTATATCATATATATATATTCATGAATTAAACAACTAATTAAGCATACCATCACATATAGACATGATATGAACACAATTATATATATATATATATATATATATATATCCATCATGCTATACAACTTCCAAAACATGTTTTACAGAGAATGAAAATATAAGGATCATAACTTTAAAACTGGTTTTTACAACAATTGTATTTTGAAAATCTTTTCATGGCACACAATTACATATGAAAATATATGAACATCATATATACATAGTCATAATTATACAACTTCATGAAAACTCAACTTTTGACAGAGAATAAAATACATGAAACATATGAATTGAGTTCTATAATAATTAGAGATTATAGATAATACCTTTTGTTAATAGATTGAAAGAGAAAGCGATGTGAGTTCAATTCTAGCAATTCTTCTTTCTCTTTTCTCTTCTCTACTCTTCCTTTTCTCTGCTCTCTTTTCTTCTTAGTTCTTAGTTTAGACTTAGGAAAAACTAACGTAGTTTAGATATATTATAACTGATATAATATATGTATACTAATGATATATATGTAACTGCTAATTACTTAATATATATAATAAATACATTTATTATGTAAGTTACAAAAATTCAAAAATCACAATGCCTTGTTTGGCAAAACAAGGTTATTTTCAAAAATAGATTATTAATGCTAAGGTATTGTTTGGTAACAGTTTATTTAAAAACAGCTTGTTGATAGTTAGGGCCCTGTTTGGTAGAAATAGGTTTAAAACAAATACAAGGGCCTTGTTTGGCAAAACAATTTAAAACCTTTTCTTTATTTTAACAAATCATTTAACACATACTTTAATGTCACATTTTAATTAATTAATATTAATCAACTAATTTAATTAATTAAAATTTAACATCAATTAATCACATAAAATTACCACATAATTATAATTACTCGCTAATTATAATTCATGTAACACTTCATCACATAATTCATCTAATTTAATTCTCTCAATTAAATTATAACTATAATATAAAATTAATATATACACATCAATTAAATAACATTCATTAAATTAATATGTAACACTTAATTAAATCATTTCCATAAATCACATAATTATTTATTTCACTCAATAAATAATTCACATAAAATATTTATTTAACTCAATAAATAAATCACATAAAATATTTATTTAATTCAATAAATATTTAAAATTAAATATAAAATCTCAATCGTTACAATCTTCCCTCCTTAAAAGGATTCTGTCCCTAGAATCACACATAAAAAATTTCTCGTCTATTACATTCTTCCCTCCTTAAAAGGATTCTGTCCCCCCAGAATCAGTATATAAGGAGTTACACATAACTAAGCAAATAAATGCGAATAAGATTTCATCATAACATCTTCGAGTTCCCACGTAGCTTCTTCAGCACTGTGGTTCCTCCAGATTACCTTAACAGAATGTATCACTTTATTCCTAAGTACTTGTTCCTTTCTATTAACTATTTGAACATGCACTTCTTCATATGATAAGTCTTTATCAAATAGCAAAAGTTTATATTCTATTACATGTTTATAATCGTGCTTGTAAGGTCTTAACACAGAAATATGAAAGACATTATGTATATTCTCGAGCTCCGGAGGTAATGCAATCTCGTAAGCTACCTTGCCCACCTTTCGTAATACCTCAAAAGGTCCAATAAATCGGGGACTCAGCTTCCCCTTCCTACCGAATCGAATCTTCCCCTTCCAGGGAGATACTTTCAGGAACACGAAACTTCCTGGCAAGAATTCTCGGTTCTATCGATGTAAATCGGCATACTTCTTCTGTCTGTCATAAGCAGCAACTAATCTCGTTCTGATCAGCATCACAATTTCAGCGGTTTGTTGTACCAATTTTGGTCCCAACAATTGACGTTCACCGACTTCATCCCAGCACAAAGGAGTTCTACATTTTCTGCCGTATAATGCTTCGTAAGGCGGCATGCCTATACCCGCATGATAACTATTGTTGTAGGCGAACTCCATCAATGGTAGATGATCCTCCCAGCTTCCTTTGAAGTCCATCACACAAGCTCTCAGCATATCCTCAAGCGTTTGAATCGTTCTCTCGCTCTGTCCATCAGTCTGAGGATGATATGTTGTACTCATTCGCAATTGCGTTCCCATACATTCTTGCAAACGCTTTCAGAAATTAGACGTGAAACGTGGATCTTTGTCGGACACAATCGACACCGGAACACCATGTCGAGAACTAATTTCCTTCACGTAGAGCTTCGCTAGTTTATCCAGGTTGTACTTGAGCCTGATTGGCAGAAAGTGGGCTGACTTCGTCAGTCGATCCACAATAACCCATATCGCATCAAATCCCTTCTGAGTCGTTGGAAGACCTACCACGAATTCCATCGTGATGTGCTCCCACTTCCACTCTAGAATTTCTAACGGTTGCAGTAAACCACTTGGTCTCTGGTGTTCTGCTTTAACTTTCTGGCACGTTAAGCACTTCGTAACGCATTCAGCAACGTCCCTCTTCATATTCGGCCACCAGAAATGATGCCTGAGATCCTGGTACATCTTCGTACTCCCAGGGTGAATAGAATATCTAGAACTATGAGCTTCGCTCAAAATCTCCTCTTTGACTTCAGGTACTGGCATATCCAGATTCTACCTTCAAATCGTAATAGACCTTTATTATCGATCTTGAACTTGAACTCTTTGCCACCAGTTAATGTGACGCCCCCAGAATAGGTCCAGTCAACCCAACCCATTCTGAGTCGCCAAATACACGGTACAGAATTCAAATACAAACTTTATATCATACGGTCGTGCAAAATACGACCACACAACTGTGAGTGTCAATACAAATATGTAGAAAATATTAAGATTCAAACTAAGTCCTCATTACAATTATTATCACACTATTTATCAGAAATAGTGAGGACTACTACTGCTCTAACTCGGACCATCACTCTGTCCCCCGACTAGTTCCCGCAATATTCTCATTTCCTGAAGAGGACAACAGATGAAAAGGGTGAGCTCAACTAGCTCAGTAAAGAATATTATGACTAAGATAATGGGAAACAAATTATCGTTAGTCTTCAACAAATAAGATAAAATATAATGGACAACCAACTTTAGATCAATATTCGCATCGGAAATAACAATTCATTAGAAGAGTTAAGTAGAGAATGAAGTCTACTATCTTCTATGATTTAAAAGTCCATCATCAATATTTTATCCCTGCATCATCAATCAATATACATCTCGAATCAAATATTCATCTTTGCACTACAGGCCAAAGATATTCATTTGTATCATCAGTGGTCATATTCATCTCAACACCTGTCATCTTTGCACTACAGGCCAAAGATTTTCATCAGGTAATCATTCATCTTTGTGATAGTAGTGTACATACAAGCCAATCATGTATGATGATAAAGCACATACTTTGTAAACAATCTTATTTATTTATTAATAAAATATTTATTTATTAAAGGCATTTAATTATCTACATGGTGCTGTTTTTATAATATGTAAATAACCCATAGTTTTAAGCAATGTTTTTAGAATCATGATGTTGATCATGCTAATGAGATCTAAATTCTTAGAAAGCTTTAAAACTAAAATAGTTCCCAATCGTGGGATTACTAAAAAGGGGTTTAGTAAATCCGGATAGATTGGTACATATGTTGCTTGCTCATTGGATGAGGATGACTGATCTCATGGTCATTTGTGTGGAGACACTAAAGCAAGTATGTAGGTGCTTATTGGAGAATAAGTTCACTGAACGTGACTCGCTATGGAATACCTAATGGAGTTTTACTCGCCTGTCAATAGAAATTCCTAATGTGATAGTAGTACATGTGATCCTTGGACTTGAGATCATCATAGTATCTTGTATGTAACAAATTATACTTTGACTAATTCCTTAAGGCCTTTTTAAGGCATATATAGGGTATGCTTGGGTGTAATGAGTTACATATGGAGATAATGAATGATCAATAAAAAATCTACCACCTCTAGTAAAAGAGGAGATATGTCCTATGTGATTCGTTAAATGACAACCCAGGAATCCTTGGCCAAGGTAGAATGAAATTAGAAAGAGGTTTCTAATTTGCATTATTTGGAGTTGTGCATTTTCTAATCGAAATACATATGATTAAATAAATTAAGACTTGACAGTAAATCCATGTCTTATATTTAATTGGGACATTGTATGGTGAAAGGATTGAATTGTACGGTAACTATTAACTCACAGGTTCTTTTATGATTAATGTTGAAATCTATATTATCTGAAAAGTCGTTGATCGCTAGGGAGGCTTATCCCTATTGTAGAATAAATGTTATTTATTTAAATAGATTATTAGTTTAATTTATTTATTTAAATAAGATTAGAATTGTTCTAATTGATTTATTCACAACCGGTTTAATATGGAGAACCTAAAGGGTCACACCATAAAAGGAAGAAGAATTATTTAAGAAGAAAATGGCATGATAGTAATAATGCATTAAGTATAATTAATTTAATCTATGATGATAGAATAAATTAAATAGCTTAATGTTTATTATTTAATATTTTAGAAATATTAAATATAAATTAATAAGAGGAGTCTTATTAATATTATTATTATTATTATTATAATTCTAAAGGAGTTTAGGAATTAATATAATATCAGTAATCTCTCTCAATCCTAATAAAGATTAGGATATAAATTAATTAAATAAAATCCTATTCTAATTGGATTAGGAGGGTTAACCTAATATCTATATAAGAGAGTCTTATATTAGAAATAAGGAATGTGAAATTTTCCAAGAGTTGGGAGTACACATATTCTATAGAGATAGAAACAAGGGTTAAGCCAATAACCCATCTTCTTGAGTTCTTCATCTTCCTTGGTGGATCACCGTTAGAGGCCAAACATTTGGGTGGCTGACATTATTCAAGGGAAGGAGCCACTATCAGAGGAATCAAAGGAATCAAAGGAGTAGAACTTGTACCTGAGGAAGCTTAGATCTTCAAAGGTAAAATTCCATGTTCTCTCTTTTCTGTTATTGATAACAAGCACAAAGTATGATCATGGTTATGGGTTTGTATAAATTTTGAAAACCTAGTTTTTACGCTTCCGCCCTATTTATGTGATTTGATTGCATGATTGCGTTACATACAAACCCAACAGTGGTATCAGAGCCTAACTTTGTGCTAATTATCAATTTTATAATTCCATGTATGAATTGATGTGAGAATTGATTCGTTTTTCTGGACAAAAATCGTTTTCTGCAAGTTTCTGCGGCGAACGGCGCAGCTGCGCAGCCTCCCAGTTCATTACTGGCGCAGCTGCGCCGGTCTGCAAAAACTGCTGCTTCAGTCTACCTGCGCAGCTGCGCAGATGCCCAGTTCATTACAGGCGCAGCTGCGCCGGTACCTGGACAGACCCTGAAAATTGATTTTAATTAATTAAGTAAACTGTTTATTTAATTGATAAAGTTTTAAAATAAAGAAGTTTATTTTATCTGAAATATGATTTCAGAATGCTAAAATTAAAGGAGTTTAATTTGGATTTATTTTTAATTAAAATAAAAGAGTTTATTTTGTTTCAAAAAATAAAATTTAGCAAAACTTTTGTCCATTAAATAACATCGATCCATATATGGAATAGCATTGTTATTCATGAGATGAATGGATATTTATTGATGCATATGTTGATGTGTATGATAATAAATGGGATTGATTATGGACAATGACCAATGTGATTGGATTTTATTTTGGATGAATGCTTGAATGTATGGGTTTTATAAAATGGGGTCTGCGTACCTCGTCTTCTCTAGTTTTATTCTCGATGTAAATTCTATCTCCTTTCTATGTACTTCCCCTTGACTGCTGATCAAGGTTTCTATTTAATTTTAAAATAAGTTAATGTAATAGAGATAGTTAGAATTATTTTGAAGAAATTGGAGACCAAGGAGCGAGGAGCTCGTGAAGACCCGTTTGTATGGAGCCCGGGTTTAAATGTAATAGTTACATTTAAAATTTAAATTCTTGCACTCCTAGGTTTGACCTTTTGGTTCACTTGGTGGCTCTAGTGAACCAAACTAGAATAAAAGTCCATAATCAATCCGGGTAGAATATAGTATTCTATATCGCATGCTAAATATTATATATATTATATTTTATACAAACATGCTTCACATGTTTAATAAAATGACGCGTATTTTATATATATATGTGCATGCGCGCTTAAAAGATGAGACAAATAATAACAAACCCCTCAAAGAAATAATATTAAGTCTGAAGCGTTCAAATGATATTTGGAATATCGAACGTCGCCTTCTAGCATGATTAGTTAATAGAGTATTAAATATTTAATATGAGTTTGTTGTGCTATCCACAAGGCGAGTATTGAATATTTAAGATGTTAATTAATCACATTTGATGCTTATCAAAAAAATTGAACGATCTAGTCTTGTTGTGCTATCCACAAGGACGAAAATTTTTCTTTTTGAATTTATGGAAGTGCTAGGCTGGACTTAACTTAAATCATTTTAGTTCGGATGTGCACACACATGACCATTATGATTTAAGAGGCAAAATAAAAGGAGTTACATGGTGATGTAATTGACAAGAGTTGTCTACCTATTTATTTGTATATCGCTTGTTGTGCTATCCACAAGGTTATATACATTTGAAATGGGATCCTTAATCTCACTAGAAAATCTTTAATTAGATGTTGCCGAACTATATGAGTGAGGGTAATATAGTTTGATGAAAATAGTGGGAGATACCAATTTAAAATAAAGACCTAAATTTATTTTGGTATGCAAAGTTAATAAAATGAATGTTTGCTAAAATGTTATCTTTTCACATGCAGAATTTTAAAAATGTCAAAATCACTAATCTCACTACGAAGCATACTTGATGCAAATAAGCTTACCGGCCCGAATTATGAGGACTGGCTAAGAAATCTGAGAATTGTTCTCACTGCTGAAAAGATTTCTTATGTCCTAAATTCCACTATCCCTGAATCTGTTTCAGAAACAGCCTCTGAGGAAGAGATTGCCACTTTCAATAAGTGGCAAGATGATGCATCTGTGGCTCAATGCATCATGCTCGCATCCATGAATAACGAGCTTCAGCGTCAACACGAAAAAATGGATGCTCCTGCTATGCTGCTTCACCTCAAGGAGTTGTATGGTGAACAGAGTAGGACTGCTAGATATGAGATATCTAAGGAGCTCTTCCGATCTCGGATGACCGAGGGCACTACCGTCGAGACTCATGTTCTGAAGGTAATCAATTTGATTGAACGCCTTGGACAGCTTGGGTTCGTCATGGATGGGGAGTTGAGTCAAGACTTGGTCTTGCAGTCACTCCCTGAGACCTTCTCGCAGTGTGTGGTTAATTTTCACATGAATAAGCTAGATGTCAGCTTACCTGAGCTGCTTAACATGCTGAAAACTGCAGAAGGTCACTTCTCATCCAAGAAGAACCATGTCTTGATGGTGGATTCTTCCAATAAAAGGAAGAGGCCCAAGGTGTCTTCTGAAAAGAAGAAATCTAAGAAGGCTAAGGGAAAAGGGAAAAAAAAGGAGCAAAAGAAACCTGAACCAACTAAAGGAATGTGCTTTCATTGCAATAAGCCGGGACATTGGAAGAGGAACTGCAAGAAGTTTCTAGCAGAGAAGAAGCTTGGAGAAGCTTCGACTTCCAATCAAGGTTTGTTTATGATTGAAATTAATTTTTCTGAAAGTCATAATTCTACTTGGGTATTGGATACCGGCAGTGGTTCTCACATATGTAATACTGTGCAGGGACTGGTCAGAAGTAGAAAGCTGAACAAAGATGAGGTGATCCTACGAGTGGGAAATGGAGCAAAAGTTGCTGCATTAGCTGTAGGAACTTATTGTTTAGCAATGCCTTCGGGCAAATCCATTTATCTTAATAATTGTTATTATGTTCCGAATATTATTAAAAACATTATTTCAATTTCTGTATTGGATATGGAAGGTTTTGACGTTATTATAAAGAACAATGGTTGTTCTATTTATAAAGACGATGTTTTATATGGTATTGAAAATTTGCGAAATGGACTTTATACACTTGACTTGCAAGAAAATATATTTCAAATTGAACAAATTAAGAAAAGGAAAAGAGATGATATTAATTATACCTACATGTGGCACTATAGACTCGGTCATATCAATGAAACAAGATTATCCAAGTTGCATAAAGATGGGCTCTTTGAGTTATCTGATTATGAATCATATCCAACTTGTGAATCTTGTCTCATGGGTAAAATGACTAAATCTCCTTTTAGTGGAAAAGGAGAAAGAGTTACAAAGTTGTTGGCATTGATTCACACAGACGTTTGTGGACCTATACAACAAGTGCACGGGGTGGGTATTCTTATTTTATTACTTTCACTGATGATCACTCAAGATTTGGATATATGTATTTAATGAAATACAAGTCAGAATCATTTGAAAAGTTCAAAGAGTTCAGAAGTGAAGTAGAGAAACAAACGGGCAAGAGTATAAAGACACTTCGATCAGATTGAGGTGGAGAATACTTAAGCGGTGAGTTTCTCAATTATCTCAAAGAAAATGGTATAATCTCACAATGGACTCCTCTAGGTACACCACAGTTAAATGGAGTATCTGAAAGGAGAAATCGAACACTGTTGGACATGGTTCGATCTATGATGAGTTTTACCGACCTTCCAATTTCCTTATGGGGATATGCCCTAGAAACGGCTGCATACCTACTTAACAAGGTACCTACCAAATCCTCCCCAAACACTCCATATGAGATATGGAAGGGGAGGAAACCAAATCTTAAGCATGTTAAGACTTGGGGTTGTCTAGCTTATGTCAAAAAATTTGAAAACGATAAGCTACAAACTAAATCCGATAAGTGTAGATTTGTGGGATACCCTAAAGAAACTTTAGGGTATTATTTCTATCATCCAACTGATCAAAAGGTGTTTGTTGCGAAACATACTGCCTTCTTGGAAAAGGATTTTATCCATGAAGGGGTCAGTGGGAGTAAGATATATCTTGAAGAAGTTCAAGACCCACAAATTACCACGGATCAAAGTCAGGTACCTGACAAAGTAGAAGAACCTACTATACCACACCCTGTTCGTAAATCTGGAAGAGTACCGAAGATACCTTAGAGATATAGATTCGTTATAGAGGATGACGATGAGGTACACATCATGAATGATGATGATCCATTGAATTACGAACAGGCTATGAGTAATAAAGACTCAGGGAAATGGCTTGAAGCTATGAAATTCGAAATGGACTCCATGTATGAAAATAAAGTATGGACTTTGATTTCACCACCTGAAGGCATTAAGCCTATTGGGTGTAAATGGGTCTTTAAAAGAAAGACTGGAGCGGACGGCAAGGTAGAGACCTATAAGGCCCGACTGGTTGCAAAAAGTTTCAAACAAAGACAAGGAGTTGACTATGATGAAACCTTCTCACCAGTAGCTATGCTCAAGTCCATTCGGATTTTGCTTGCGATTGCAGCTTATAACGACTATGAGATCTGGCAGATGGACGTGAAAACGGCATTCCTCAATGGGAAACTTGAGGAGGATGTGTATATGACACAGCCAGAGGGATTTATTTAAAAAGTTGGAACAAATTAAGTCTGTAAGCTACAACGATCCATTTATGGGTTGAAGCAAGCTTCTCGTAGATGGAACATTCGTTTTGATGAGACAATCAAAGAGTTTGATTTTATCAAAAATGAGGATGAACCATGTGTATACAAGAAGGTTAGTGGGAGCGCAGTATCATTCCTTGTATTATATGTTGATGATATATTACTGATATGGAATGACATTCCTATGTTATAATCCATTAAAATCTGGTTATCTAAAAACTTCTCCATGAAGGACTTGGGTGAAGCATCCTATATTTTGGGGATAAAGATCTATAGAGATAGATCTAAAAGGATGCTCGGCTTATCCCAAGGAACGTACATTGATACGATGCTAAAGAGGTTTAGCATGGAAGATTCCAAAAGAGGTCTCATGCCGATGAGCCATGGAATAAATCTCTCCAAGAAACAGGCCCCAAAGACACCTGAGGAGAGAGACCGTATGAGTAAGATCCCTTATGCTTCTGCAATAGGATCTATCATGTACGGTATGATATGTACTAGACCAGATGTTGCTCACGCACTTAGTGTAACAAGCAGATACCAGTCGAATCCAGGAGAAGAGCACTGGAAGGTAGTGAAAAATATCCTAAAGTACTTGAGAAGGACTAAAGATATTTTTCTTGTCTACGGTGGGTCTGAATTAAAACTCGAGGGATTCACGGACTCAAGTTTTCAAACAGACCAAGATGACAGTAAATCTATTTCAGGGTATGTGTTTACCTTGAACGGAGGTGCAGTGAGTTGGAAGAGTTCCAAGCAGCAAACGGTTGCTGATTCAGTGACAGAGGCAGAGTATATAGCTGCAAGTGAAGCTGCAAAGGAAGCTGTTTGGATGAAGAAGTTCATAACTGAACTTGGTGTGGTTCCTAGCATTGGAGAAGCAGTTCCCGTATACTGTGACAACACCGGAGCGGTTGCACAGGCTAAGGAACCCAGGTCTCATCAGAAATCTAAACACGTGTTGCGGCGATTTCACTTGATCAGGGAGATCATTGAAAGAGGAGACGTCACCTTGGAGCGTGTAGACTCTCAAGACAAAATTGCAGATCCATTTACTAAAGCTTTAACACAACAGCAGTTTGATCGTCACTTAGAGAAGATGGGTATGAGATACCATGGCGATTGGCTTTAGTGCAAGTGGGAGATTGATAGTAGTGTGCATACAAGCCAATCATGTATGATGATAAAGCACATACTTTGTAAACAATCTTATTTATTTAGTAATAAAATATTTATTTATTAAAGGCATTTAATTATCTACATGGTGCTGTTTTTATAATATGTAAATAACCCATAGTTTTAAGCAATGCTTTTAGAATCATGATGTTGATCATGCTAATGAGATCTAAATTCTTAGAAAGCTTTAAAACTAAAATAGTTCCCAATCGTGGGATTACTAAAAAGGGGAATAGTAAATCCGGATAGATTGGTACATATGTTGCTTGCTCATTGCATGAGGATGACTGATCTCATGGTCATTTGTGTGGAGACACTAAAGCAAGTATGTAGGTGCTTATTGGAGAATAAGTTCACTGAACGTGACTCGCTATAGAATACCTAATGGAGTTTTACTCGCCTGTCAATAGGAATTCCTAATGTGATAGTAGTACATGTGATCCTTGGACTTGAGATCATCATAGTATCTTGTATGTAACAAATTATACTTTGACTAATTTCTTAAGGCCTTTTTAAGGCATATATAGGGTATGCTTGGGTGTAATGAGTTACATATGGAGATAATGAATGATCAATAAAGAATCTACCACCTCTAGTAAAAGAGGAGATATGTCCTATGTGATTCGTTAAATGACAACCCAGGAATCCTTGGCCAAGGTAGAATGAAATTAGAAAGAGGTTTCTAATTTGCATTATTTGGAGTTGTGCATTTTCTAATCGAAATACATATGATTAAATAAATTAAGACTTGACAGTAAATCCATGTCTTATATTTAATTGGGACATTGTATGGTGGAAGGATTGAATTGTACGGTAACTATTAACTCACAGGTTCTTTTATGATTAATGTTGAAATCTATATTATCTGGAAAGTCGTTGATCGCTAGGAAGGCTTATCCCTATTGTAGAATAAATGTTATTTATTTAAATAGATTATTAGTTTAATTTGTTTATTTAAATAAGATTAGAATTGTTCTAATTGATTTATTCACAACCGGTTTAATATGGAGAACCTAAAGGGTCACACCATAAAAGGAAGAAGAATTATTTAAGAAGAAAATGACATGATAGTAATAATGCATTAAGTATAATTAATTTAATCTATGATGATAGAATAAATTAAATAGCTTAATGTTTATTATTTAATATTTTAGAAATATTAAATATAAATTAATAAGAGGAGTCTTATTAATATTATTATTATTATTATTATTATAATTCTAAAGGAGTTTAGGAATTAATATAATATCAGTACTCTCTCTCAATCCTAATAAAGATTAGGATATAAATTAATTAAATAAAATCCTATTCTAATTGGATTAGGAGGGTTAACCTAATATCTATATAAGAGAGTCTTATATTAGAAATAAGGAATGCGAAATTTTCCAAGAGTTGGGAGTACACATATTCTATAGAGATAGAAACAAGGATTAAGCCAATAACTCATCTTCTTGAGTTCTTCATATTCCTTGGTGGATCACCGTTAGAGGCCAAACATTTGGGTGGCTGACATTATTCAAGTGAAGGAGCCACTATCAGAGGAATCAAAGGAATCAAAGGAGTAGAACTTGTACCTGAGGAAGCTTAGATCTTCAAAGGTAAAATTCCATGTTCTCTCTTTTCTGTTATTGATAACAAGCACAAAGCATGATCATGGTTATGGGTTTGTATAAATTTTGAAAACCTAGTTTTTACGCTTCCGCCCTATTTATGTGATTTGATTGCATGATTGCGTTACATACAAACCCAACACTTTGCTCTACAGGCCAAAGATATTCATCAAGTAATCATTCATCTTTGCTCTACAGGCCAAAGATATTCAGTTACATCACCTTTTAGGACTGAGAATGATGAAAAACATTTTAAAAAAAATGAATCCAGTGAGATAAAAGACAAAGACTAAGGATTCGTATTTTAGTATATCCAATTCAAAAATACCTCGTAATAATCAATTATGGAGAAAAATTCAAGAATAGAGCTCAAAACTTGGATACAATCAAAGATAGTAACTATAACAGACAATTTGAACAAATAGAAGAAGATTTAGTTTTCCCGTGAATAGTACCGTATACGTGAATAGTAACCTCGACGGAAAAAAATAAGAATTTCAACATAAAATCCATGACAATATTTCTGTATAATGATATTGAAAAGAATAACATCATTTACGAAAGAAAATAACATCCCTTACCTCAAAAAGATAGTACCTCTGACTGGAATATCGGATATAATACCGAAGAAAACTTGCGCTGAATACTAATACTCAAAGTATTGAAATACTCACAAAAATACGCTCGATATTATAGAGAGAGAAAACTTCTGATTCTGGTGTGATTTTCAATTCTAACCTAAGCACCCTATTTATAGGAAAAACTTAGGATGCCAAAGGAGACTAAATGAATAAAATAATATATTTTTAAAAAAAAATTCCGCCGCCTGGCGGCTAAAAAATTTTCCACCAAAAGTGGGGCCCGCCCATTAAAAAAAATTATATTTTCCGAAACTTCAATAATTCATAACAACTAGCCCCTTTGTCAGAAAAATACAAATTCTATGTCCTTCCATAGGAAATTTTATTCTCTACAACTTTGCAGAAGGAAGTTTTTTCAAATTCCAAACATAAATTATCCGGAATCCATAAACAGATGATTTCTCACACCAAAATATTGATAAAAACTCATCAGCGCCAATTC
This sequence comes from Panax stipuleanatus, assembly GCA_020205555.1. Taxonomy (NCBI): domain Eukaryota; kingdom Viridiplantae; phylum Streptophyta; class Magnoliopsida; order Apiales; family Araliaceae; genus Panax; species Panax stipuleanatus. The sequence goes on along the minus strand of CM035119.1, from coordinate 17,529,678 downwards.
CTTCTTTAATATCCACAAAATAAATATTTCCTTATCATATAAATCAATAATTAATTATTCACAAATAATATTATAGAACTACAATAGTAACAACCAGGTCGTTCCCAGGAAAGCGGGGGCCTTCCGATAAGGACTTCTCCTTACTGGCGCGCAATTAAATAACCCCTCCTAGACAGAACTTCCTTAGACATTGTCAATAATGCTATCTAATAATATTATTCAAATAATATGAATTATTGAGTTGATAACGTGAAATACTGTGCAACGACAATTATTGAATCAATACTACAAAATATCAACTGTAGCCATTATTGAATCAATCATATAAAATGGCAACGTAGCAATTATTGAGTCAATAAAATATCAATGTAACAATTATTGAGTCAATAATATAAAATATCAACGTAGCAATTATTGAGTCAATAATATAAAATATTGAACAGTAATTACTGTAACAATAATTGACAATCATTGTTGTACCTTCTCTTCTTGAAATCTCCTCCCAATTCGCTTCTTCTACTATCATGGCCACGATAACCACTGGAGTGGTTACCGCTTCTGTCATACTTTCCTCCTCGATGGTTGTCATTGCTCCGATGACTGCTGCCACCGGTACGACCTTGGTTGTGGTCCCTCAGTTGAACATAATCATTATCTCGTTCTAATAACTGGGCCCTATTTACTACATCCGAACATAAAGAAAATTTATGAGAAATGAGGTATTGACGTATTTTGGGTTTCAAACCTCTTAGAAACATCCACGTCATACGTTCCTCATTCTCCACCAAATGAGGTGCAAACCTGGACAGCTCCGCGAACTTAGCCTCGTATTGGGATACCGTCATATTATTTTGTTCCAGTCGGATAAACTCTACCTCCTTCATATGACAAATACTTTCAGGAAAGTACTTGTCATTAAACAGTTTCTGGAACGCTTCCCAAGACATCTTGAGTGCGGCAGGCTGGGTACGCTTTACGGATTCCCACCAGTAATCTGCCTCTCCACGGAACATAAACGTGGCGAATGGAACTTTCTGTTCCTCTGTACATCCCAAGACATCAAATATCTTGGTAATTTGTTTAATCCACGTCTCCGCCTTGATCGGATCTGGCTTTCCCAGAAACTCTGGTGGTCCCAATTCTTTGAACTGCTTGGCAGTGACAACTCGCGTGTTGTTATTATCTCCACCTGTATGTTGCACACGAGTCTCCCTCGTCTGATTTTGCATAAACTGCAAAAAACTTCTAAACATCTCATCGTTTATCGTCTGACCAGCGTTATTTTCAGGATGAACATTGCCTTCTTGTTGCACGTTCTCCTCGTTAACGATTAAAGGTGTCTCCACGGTCTCATTCACTTCGTTGTTAACATTCTCAGCTGCCATTCTCAAATACTGCCATAAAATAAGGGTTAATTAAACAAATTAACATATCACATATTCACCCTATACTCCGACTGATCAATTAAATACCACATAAGCGTAGGTAGGACATACTAGCGAAGGATTTACTCGTCTCTCCCCTCCTAGTTCTATTCCCCGATCTCCGCCAGAGATCATATCCCTAAGCTCTGATACCAACTGTGACGCCCCCAGAATAGAACCAGTCAACCCAACCCATTCTGAGTCGCCAAATACATGGTACAGAATTCAAATACAAACTTTATATCATACGGTCGTGCAAAATACGACCACACAACTGTGAGTGTCAATACAAATATGTAGAAAATATTAAGATTCAAACTAAGTCCTCATTACAATTATTATCACACTATTTATCAGAAATAGTGAGGACTACTACTGCTCTAACTCGGACCATCACTCTGTCCCCCGACTAGTTCCCGCAACATTCTCATTTCCTGAAGAGAACAACAGATGAAAAGGGTGAGCTCAACTAGCTCAGTAAAGAATATTATGACTAAGATAATGGGAAACAAATTATCGTTAGTCTTCAACAAATAAGATAAAATATAATGGACAACCAACTTTAGATCAATATTCGCAGCGGAAATAACAATTCATTAGAAGAGTTAAGTAGAGAATGAAGTCTACTATCTTCTATGATTTAAAAGTCCATCATCAATATTTTATCCCTGTATCATCAATCAATATACATCTCGAATCAAATATTCATCTTTGCACTACAGGCCAAAGATATTCATTTGTATCATCAGTGGTCATATTCATCTCAACACCTGTCATCTTTGCACTACAGGCCAAAGATATTCATCAGGTAATCATTCATCTTTGCTCTACAGGCCAAAGATATTCATCAAGTAATCATTCATCTTTGCTCTACAGGCCAAAGATATTCAGTTACATCACCTTTTAGGACTGAGAATGATGAAAAACATTTAAAAAAAACGAATCCAATGAGATAAAAGACAAAGACTAAGGATTCGTATTTTAGTATATCCAATTCAAAAATACCTCGTAATAATCAATTATGGAGCAAAATTCAAGAATAGAGCTCAAAACTTGGATACAATCAAAGATAGTAACTATAACAGACAATTTGAACAAATAGAAGAAGATTTAGTTTTCCCGTGAATAGTGCCGTATACGTGAATAGTGCCGTATACGTGAATAGTAACCTCGACGGAAAAAAATAAGAATTTCAACATAAAATCCATGACAATATTTCTGTATAATGATATTGAAAAGAATAACATCATTTACGAAAGAAAATAACATCCCTTACCTCAAAAAGATAGTACCTCTGACTGGAATATCGGATATAATACCGAAGAAAACTTGCGCTGAATACTAATACTCAAAGTATTGAAATACTCACAAAAATACGCTCGATATTATAGAGAGAGAAAACTTCTGATTCTGGTGTGATTTTCAATTCTAACCTAAGCACCCTATTTATAGGAAAAACTTAGGATGCCAAAGGAGACTAAATGAATAAAATAATATATTTTTAAAAAAAAATTCCGCCGCCTGGCGGCTAAAAAATTTTCCACCAAAAGTGGGGCCCGCCCATTAAAAAAAATTATATTTTCCGAAACTTCAATAATTCATAACAACTAGCCCCTTTGTCAGAAAAATACAAATTCTATGTCCTTCCATAGGAAATTTTATTCTCTACAACTTTGCAGAAGGAAGTTTTTTCAAATTCCAAACATAAATTATCCGGAATCCATAAACAGATGATTTCTCACACCAAAATATTGATAAAAACTCATCAGCGCCAATTCCTTCTTTAATATCCACAAAATAAATATTTCCTTATCATATAAATCAATAATTAATTATTCACAAATAATATTATAGAACTACAATAGTAACAACCAGGTCGTTCCCAGGAAAGCGGGGGCCTTCCGATAAGGACTTCTCCTTACTGGCGCGCAATTAAATAACCCCTCCTAGACAGAACTTCCTTAGACATTGTCAATAATGCTATCTAATAATATTATTCAAATAATATGAATTATTGAGTTGATAACGTGAAATACTGTGCAACGACAATTATTGAATCAATACTACAAAATATCAACTGTAGCCATTATTGAATCAATCATATAAAATGGCAACGTAGCAATTATTGAGTCAATAAAATATCAATGTAACAATTATTGAGTCAATAATATAAAATATCAACGTAGCAATTATTGAGTCAATAATATAAAATATTGAACAGTAATTACTTTAACAATAATTGAGTAATGGCTTCTCACGTAAGACTCAATAATTCAAAATACTGTGCAATACCGTGTGCTACTATGCAACACCGTGTATCACTGTATTTTAACCACCGGGTATTTCAACAGTACTAACGGTAACAACTACGCCGTTATCGTGTAAAAAAGTTATTTCTGTCGCTTTCTATATCCGACAGTTATTCCGTTGTGGGGGCCCACAAATAGCTGCGCCGTCGTACGAATATTCCCCGACAACAAGAATATTCCACGACCAAACGAATATTCCCCGACAACAAGAATATTTTATAACCACTTGCTCATTTTAAAAAATGTTTGCACATTTCACCCATAACTTTCATATTTATCAAATCAACACCTTACTATTTCGAAATAATATAAAGAAAATTAAATCTTTATTCATAAAAGTTGGGGTCTTACAGTTAACCTCTTCCGAATCTTTTCACATTCTTCATCATGAAGTTGTGCTTCTTTCACTTTGTCTACTAGAGTAGAACCAGTGGTTACTTGAAATAACATCTCATCTAATTCCTTCGTAAACTTCACTTCCAACTCCAATCTAGCCATTTGTTCTATCAACCGATCCTGATTAGTTAACACGTTCAGCTTCTCCCGACCTTTTCTGCTCAAAGCGTCGGCGACAGCGTTAGCTTTACCCGGATGGTAAAGTATCTCGCAATCGTAATCTTTAATCAATTCCAACCATCTTCTTTGGCGCATGTTCAAATCCTTCTGGGTAAATATATACTTCAGACTCTTGTGATCTGTGTATATTTCACACTTCTCTCCATATAAGTAGTGCCTCCAAATCTTTAGGCCAAACACTACTGCTGCCAATTCTAGATCATGGGTCGGATACCCCTTCTCGTAATCCTTCAGCTGACATGACGCATAGGCAATGACTTTGCTGCTCTGCATCAATACACAGCCTAATCCTTTATGTGAGGCGTCGCTATATACTACGACATTCCCTGAACTATCCGGTAAAGACAATACAGGCGCAGTACTCAGCCTCTTCTTCAGCTCTTGAAAACTCTCCTCACACTTCTCCGTCTAAACAAACTTAACTGTTTTACGAGTCAAATTCATCAACGGAGTTGCAATTCTAGAAAAGTCTTGGATAAATCTACGGTAATATCCAGCCAATCCCAAGAAATTCCTCACTTCAGACGGCGTCTTCGGCTGTTCCCAACTTATAACAGCTTCAACCTTCGATGGATCCACCGAAATACCATCCTTGTCAATCACGTGGCCAAGAAATTGTACTTGTTCCAACCAGAATTCACACTTTGAGAATTTAGCGTAAATCTTCTCTCGTCTTAGTGCTTCTAAGGTTAGTCGTAAGTGTTCAGCATGTTCCTCCTCGGTCTTGGAATAAACCAGGATGTCATCTATGAACACTACCACAAGCTTGTCTAGAAATGGCTTGAACACCCTGTTCATTAAGTCCATAAATGCAGCTAGGGCATTCGTGAGACCAAATGACATCACCAAGAACTCGTAATGACCATATCGAGTCCTAAAAGCTATTTTCGGTATATCTTCCTTCCTCACCTTCAACTAATGATACCCGCTTCTCAAAATAATTTTCGAGAAGTACTTCGCACCCTTCAGTTGATCAAACAAGTTATCGATCCTAGGTAAAGGATACCTATTCTTGATCGTAACTTTATTCAACTCCCTATAATCAATGCAAAGACGCATCGATCCATCCTTCTTCTACACGAACAAAAGAGGCGCTCCCCACGGCGAAACGCTCGGTTGGATATACTTCTTGTCTAGCAGTTCTTGTAGTTGAACCATCAGTTCCTTCATCTCAACTGGAGCCATTCGGTACGGAGCCTTCAAAATCGGAGCAGTTCCCGATGCTAGATCGATCACGAACTCTGTCTCCCTATCTGGCGGAAGCCCTGGCAAATCGCTCGGAAAAACGTCCACAAACTCCTTAACTATCGATATTTCCTCCACCTTCGGGCTTTCCTTACGCGTATCTACTATGTAGGCTAGATATCCTACACAGCCTTGCGTCAAAAGTTTCTTGGCTTGCATAACCATCAGACAACTTGCTTGTCTAGGCGATTTGCTACCATAGAACACCAACTTCGACGGAGTCGTAAGGTTCACCGACTTCTTCTGACAGTCGATTACCGCCCCATGGTTGAACAACCAATCCATACCTAGTATAACGTCGAATTCCCCAAGTTTTATCGGAATCAAATATACTCTAAACCCCTGACCCTTAATGTCTAGTCTACAGTTTTTATAAACGCTCCTAACAGAAATAACTTCCCTATTCGCAATCTCTATGTTCAAAGGGTAAATTAACTCCTCTACAGGTAAGTCTAGGGTTTTAGCAAAATCATCAGATATGAATGAACAAGTAGCACCCGAATCAAATAATACATATGCATTTATACTATTGATCGAAATAATACCTGACACCACGTCTTTTGATTGCACAGCATCCTGCACCGTCATATTAAATGTCCGTGCAGTGGGTCGAACAGCTTGCAATGGTGCAGCAATAGTAACGGTACTGCCGCTTCAATTCCCTCCGTTCCCTGTTGACCCTGCCGTTAGCCTCTTTGGGCAGTTGCGAGCCATGTGATCTTTGGATCCACATGTAAAGCAAGCTCCCTTCTTTGGGTTTGGGCAATTAGGCACAATGTGGCCTTCCTGACCACAGTTGAAGAACACCCGCTTCCCCTTCATGCACACGCCAGTGTGATTCTTACCGCATGTAGCACATGCTTTGAACTTCCTCTTCTGCTGACTTTCTTGCTGACTCCCAGCAAAGGTGTTGCCATTCTATTTCCTCTTCTGGTTCACAGCGCTGCTACCCCCAGTCTTGGTTTCTACCTCATTCTTCTTCTTCTTCTCTTGGTTGAACTTCGTCACCGCTTCGCTTCCTCCTTCAGCAAGTATGGCTTTCTCCAGTACCGCTGCAAAGGTATTCAGCTGGAACATGGAAACCTTGCTGTAGAGCCAGGGCTTCAGTCCCCGCTCAAACCTCCTCGCTTTCCTAGCGTCAATGCTGACCTGGTATGTAGCGAACCTGGCCAACTCATTAAACTTAGCGGCATACTCGGACACCGTCATCCCTCATTGCTTAAGTTCTAGGAATTGGACCTCCATCTGGTCCTGCGAACTCACTGGAAAATACATCTCGTAGAACATTTCCTTGAAACGTTCCCACGTGATTACTCCCTCCCCCTCTCGAGTCTTGTTAGCCTGCCACCAAAAGCTAGCATCCGACTTTAACATGAAAACCGCGAATGTTGTCTTCTGGTCTTCACCTACTCTAGCCACATCAAATACCTTCTCCATTTCCATAACCCACGTCTGAGCTTCGATAGGGTTAGTCGATCCTTTGAACTCAGGCGGTCCTACTGCCTTGAATTCCTTGAATGTTGTTCCCTGCACTTGCGGCTGATTTGCAAGAGCTCCGGTTAACAGGTTCACCAACTGCTAAACCGAATTGGGATTCATCCCATCGTTATTGTTGTTGTTTGTCGAACCCTCGGGATTTTAACGTGTTACTCTTCTTCTAGGAGGAATTTTTTGTTAAGAAAATATTATTATTAGATCCTTTATTCAACTATTAAGTACTCCAGTTCATACTTAAACGTTCTAGACAATTCAGTTCACATAGAACACCAAGCACGTCAATAAACTTCTTTTATTCATTAGTCGTAGTTTAAAAACATCAATCAGATAGTATTTCTGCCATTTACATCATCCTTCCTGAACTGGAAAAGTTGGAGGATTATATTATTAACTCATCCCATTCTTATCTCAAATTATGGAATTTACATTATTTAATACAAAAAGCAATACATAAATAAAACTCTACTACTGCTACTACTACTACTGCCTAGGCATATTAATACGTCACACAGCCTCTCTGCGTTCCTCTTCTATTACTCGAATTGTCGTTCTTCGGTCCACCACATACCACGGTAAACCTTGGAACTGAGCTGGGTAGTAGAAAATACGGTCCTGAGCTCTCTCTATCGCTGTATGAAAAGCATATTCCGTTTCCCTCAGCTTGGCCCTCTTGCCTTCAGCTTCACCTTCAGCTCGATCAGCTCGTTGATTAGCCCTCAAGCTTGACTCTTCAGCTCTGGCACGCTTCCTCGACTACTCCTGGATGTCTTGCTTCAGCTTTGCCAGTTCAAATTGAGCAGCATCTCTCTCAACCTCCATATGTATTAGGTTCCACTGTGCATCTCCTAGTTCACTATCCATCTCTTCGATAGTCTCGTCCCGCTGCTGGATGGTTTCTTCGAGATCTCCTACTCGTCCTTGAAGTTCCGCGTTGCTATCGTAGACTGCCTCGTACATCTCAGCACTAGTAGAGTGAGGTGGGAATTCCTCCTCGGGATTCTCTTCCTCCTCTTCAGATTCGTCCTCGTCCTCATCCTCTAGAATAGGTGTCAGCTCACGCTCCCGACCAGCTATGGTGATCACTGGAGATGGCTCTCTCCTAACCAGCTGCTCCCAGACAACATGTATGTCATGGGGCTCCTCCTCTCTAGGCACCTGAGGTTCATCCTCTCTAGCCTGACTAGGTTCTCCAACGTTCGACATCCTGACAAAAGAATTTTAAAGTTCATTATTACGTGATATCGAGTCGTCACTCTTTGAATACTATAATGTAAACACGTAGCACATAAGGTAGTTTATTATCTTTTACCTATCACATCTATCTTTTCGATCTTACCTATAAGGCTACTACCTAAGGTTTTTCCCCACCTAAGGTTTCATAACCTATAGCTCTCATACCAACCTGTGACACCCCCAAATCCGGGTACTTCGTTTCCACATGATTTGGTGTTCACTTCCTAATATAACATACATCTACCCAATGAATAATGTAAAATAAACTATAACTTAAATTAGAATAGATAAATCTCCCTTAAAATAAGGGTTACAACCTTTTCAAGATAATCCCGGGTTACTCTAACCCTGACATTAATATAATAAAGTGCGGAAACAAAAACATAACATTCAAGTCTTATTACAATCATTCTCAATATAATAAAAACAAGTCTTCACTTGCTTTGCTTTCCCTTGCCCTTACTTGTAGACGGAGCATAAGCGTTATCAACCTTAACTGAAATTGTTATTTAATGCAAGAGTGAGCAAACCACAGCTCGCTGGAGTTTAACAATAATATATACATGAAAGGATATCTTTAAAAGAATCTGAACAACTTAGCTTTCTTCAATAATAAAGAATTGAATAATAATTCTCTATCAACATTAAAATTCGAATATAGAATTTATCTGAGGGTCATAAGACCTTTGAACTCTTGTCCTAGGTTATAAATATTTCTATTTAAACCTTTAACAGTCAATAAGACTATGGACCTTAACTCGTACTTAGGGGGATCAGCCCTTTATACCATGTGTTGTGCACAAAAATCTTAACGATATGCGTAGTAACCTCCCCTCGTAAATAGGGTTGTTCAACTCAGTAATTTGAATTCAAGTCCGCACCAAAGAAAGTTTGGTTTGGATAAGCTTACAAGGGTAATTTAGAATTCACGTTCATCAACTAAGGATTAGTTGAATCGACTTTCAATAATTCATAAATAAAAGAATTATGAATTAACATATGCTTTAGAAGTAAATTTAAAGCATTTAACATAATAACTGGATCTTACTTGAACGATAAGTTAAGATCATTTCAATTAAATAAATAATTGTCCAATACAGAAATGGAAAGGATATTCTCAATAATGAATATATGAATTCCAGAAATTATACAAGATTAGGGTTTAGAAAACTTGCATAAAATTAACGAGTTTAGGGTTTAGAAGACTTACTTCAAGCGCAAGCTACTTAACACAATTCACGTACTTTAATACTTCCTACACATATATATTTAATCACAATAACCTAAATTAGTTAACACGTAACTAATTCACCTAAGTGGTTAACCCTCATTGTTAACTCACTCTAATAATAATAATCAACTATCACATAGTTAATTAAATCAATTATGTATTTAACTAAATTATATTTAAACAATTATAATTCAAACACTTAATCAAATTATAATTACTTAAATTATAATTACCATTTAAATTATAAATAATTATAATTAATTAAACCACATCATGCATTTAATTATACAAATTATAATTAATCATGCAATTATCAATTTATAATCCATAATTAAACATGCATTTATTAAATTATAATTACATAAATTATAATTTAAATTAACATCTAATTGATTAAAATAAATCAACTTCTATACATTATAATTTCACAAAAATTATAATTTAAATTAAACATTTACTCTTAATTATAATTAATAAACTTATAATTAAGTAACTTATTATACAATTAAACAATTATAGTTTATAATTTAAATACCATATTAGTTTTTCAAAACTTCCTTTTTCTCAAATTATAACACATGTTATAGCAGCTAGATACATGCTCATTGTCATAGAATAATTAAACTAAGCTTAGAATTAACACTGCACAAAAACTAAAGTCACTGCCACTGCCCGGGACACGGCGCAGCTGCGCCACCTTTAGCCTTGACACCGGCGCAGCTGCGCAGGGGCCAAACCTGCGAAAACCCAGCGACGCAGCTGCGCCGCTTCTACCGTTACTGCCTGCGCAGCTGCGCCGGCAGCGGACAGAAACAGAACAGCTTCGCGATTAGTGCATAGAAAAGCCAAATTGGCTTAATTCTCTACAATGAGTTCTCAATTCAGCCAACAATTTTCATATAAAACTTTACAGAAACAAAGTGCAAAGCTTCTAACATGTTTTGAACACACTAATACATCAATTAGCAAGATTACAATGCTTAATTTTTACAAAAATTTAAAGAAAATACCAATGTCAGTGTTCTAGATGAAATTGAACACTGCGAATTTGTTTTAAAACCAATTCTCGCAATTCCAATCCCAATCAACTAATTTCTAAACATAATAACATATTCCACAATTAATTTATACAAAAATCAACAATCAACATTTATTTTGATTTCTATGAGAAACTTTATTTTTCCCAGACACTTCACTCTGACTTTTGAAAAACATAAATTCTCCATTATATCATATATATATTCATGAATTAAACAACTAATTAAGCATACCATCACATATAGACATGATATGAACACAATTATATATATATATATATATATCCATCATGCTATACAACTTCCGAAACATGTTTTACAGGGAATGAAAATATAAGGATCATAACTTTAAAACTGGTTTTTACAACAATTGTATTTTTAAAATCTTTCCATGGCACACAATTACATATGAAAACATATGAACATTGTATATACATAGTCATAATTATACAACTTAATGAAAACTCAACTTTTGACAGAGAATAAAATACATGAAACATATGAATTAAGTTCTATAATAATTAGAGATTATAGATAATACCTTTTGTTAATAGATTGAAAGAGAAAGCGATGTGAGTTCAATTCTAGCAATTCTTCTTCCTCTTTTCTCTTCTCTACTCTTCCTTTTCTCTGCTCTCTTTTCTTCTTAGTTCTTAGTTTAGACTTAGGAAAAACTAACGTAGTTTAGATATATTATAACTGATATAATATACGTATACTAATGATATATATGTAACTGCTAATTACTTAATATATATAATAAATACATTTATTATGTAAGTTACAAAAATTCAAAAATCACAATGCCTTGTTTGGCAAAACAAGGTTATTTTCAAAAACAGATTATTAATGCTAAGGTATTGTTTGGTAACAGTTTATTTAAAAATAGCTTTTTGATAGTTAGGGCCCTGTTTGGTAGAAATAGGTTTAAAACAAATACAAGGGCCTTGTTTGGCAAAATAATTTAAAACCTTTTCTTTATTTTAACAAATCATTTAACATATACTTTAATGCCACATTTTAATTAATTAAATATTAATCGACTAATTTAATTAATTAAAATCTAACATCAATTAATCACATAAAATTGCCACATAATTATAATTACTCGCTAATTATAATTCATGTAACACTTCATCACATAATTCATCTAATTTAATTCTCTCAATTAAATTAGAACTATAATATAAAATTAATATATACATATCAATTAAATAACACTCATTAAATTAATATGTAACACTTAATTAAATCATTTCCATAAATCACATAATTATTTATTTCACTCAATAAATAATTCACATAAAATATTTATTTAACTCAATAAATAAATCACATAAAATATTTATTTAATTCAATAAATATTTAAAATTAAATATAAAATCTCAATCGTTACAGTAAATACCTCTTGAAGTTGCAAGCTTTAACTAATCCTTTGAAATCTTGAAACTCACCAAAAAAAACTTTCCTCTCTCTTTCTCTATCTATAGCAACGAAAATCCTCCGCTCTCTCACACTAACTCTAATTTTTGTTTTGAAAAAATGAAGAAGAATGGCTCCTATTTATAAGAAAACATAGTTTCAATAATTGCACATTTGGGGCTCGATTTTTTACAATTTGCCCCCGGCTTATTACAGTTTGGTACCCTGTTTAATTATACTTTACTACCTCATTAATTGCACCTTAGTCCTTGGGTGACATCATAATGACATCATTATGATGACATCATCTTTTGTGCTTCTTTAATGCTGATGTCATACTTGCATCATCTGTGTTTCTTTAAGGATGATGTCATGTTTGCATCATCTCTTTTCTGATTGGTTGATTTAAGTTCACATGGATTGGAGGGTATTTTGGTCATTTTCTAAATAATTTTAAGGACAATTTGGTCATTTCGCATATTTTCCTTAAAAAATTTTTTTTACCCTTTTGGGCTTGCTATTTTAATTGTTTTTGGGCTTCCTAACTAATTGTTTTAGCTTAGGCCCAATGCCTTATTAAGCTTATTAAAGGCCCAAAATGTCTTCTCTCCCATTGGGCTAAAAGATTAGACTTTAACTAATTTTCCTTGGGCTTGCAAATTAATCCCTTGGGCCATGAATTTTACATAGTTCAGTACTTTTAGTTTTTATCTTACCCTAATCATTTAGTTAGGGTTTTCATTAAAAAGTTTGGGCTTGCTAATAAAATAATTGTGTCATGTAATTTAACATATTCCATTAATTTTAATTCTATCCTACCCTAATTATTTAATTAGGGTTTCTATTCACTCAATTGTAATTTAATTCCTTATTCAAATATATTTAATTGCTTAACCCAATTAGGTTATAAAATTAATAAATTGAGATAATAAAATTAATCTCTTAGGTTAGTAAAAATTTTAAATACTAACATCCTTACATATTATAACCCTTAGGTTATTTAATTTTCATACCTAATATATATATATTAGGTTACAAGACTTTATTCTTAATTCTCTTTATATGTTAAATAAATATATAAATAATACACAAAACCATATAAGTCCTTCACAAAATTTTAAATCCATACTCTTTTTCCAGTCTAGGTCTTATTATTTAACCTTTATTTAATCATTTAAAATCTTATAAATTCTCGGGTTGTCACACCTAGTGATGCTTGACTGTAACTCATTGATACGCGACGTTGCATAATCTTTTAATGCTTTATGTTCTTCGGCCGCCATAACTACCGGTGCCTCAGTTTCCTCTTGAATACTAGTATTACCCTTACTCAATCGTCGAGCTCTTCCGTTGATGTTGTCCTTTCTAGGCACTAAAGTAGACTTGTTAGACCGAGTTTGCATACAATAGTCAAGAGTACCTAAAACAAAAGTAAAATAAAGATAGAAATGAAATAAGATATGATTTGTTTAACTAAGACTAATTTAATTTAAACTGATGACGAAAGTAATAAAAACAATCACTAATCCCCGACAACGGCGCCAAAAACTTGTTGGCTTGTTTGAGTGTTGATTAAAACACTCACACACATGCAAGTGTACGTGGTCCACAAGTAATATAGAGTAAGAAAAGTATTATTCCCACGGAGGATAATGAATGCCTCTAATCTAACATGCAACAGTTTTGCAACTATTTCGATCTACTTAACCAGATGATCAAAGTGTGATTTATCTAACAATATTGATTATCAAGTAACAACTAACTAACAAGCAAATAACTCAAATAAGGGAGATATGGGATTCTAACTTCACTTAATGCATTCCTTAAGTTGATACACCTCCTGTTAAGCTCAATTGATTACTTCGGATTGTTAGTCTAGAACACGAAAGCGAAACATAACCATCTTTCAATAAACCATGTCCATATCACATACAATCCACAAATGATAGAATAAATGTGAACACCCAAATTACATAAACCACTATATTTCTATGTGACTTAACATTAATCTGGGTTTAAGCACAAGTTCTCAAATGACTACAAACGGTGCTTTGGTATATGTCTATCTGAAGCACAAATTATGGAGCCTAACACCATGTAGAATTATAAACACAAGCTAATATGGTCAAATCTGAACTCATAATTCATTTCTCAATTTCATATGAGTTATTCTAGTAATATGTGATCAAGCAATTAGGCAACCATAGCAAACCACATTAGACAATCCATACATAATCAATTAGAACTCAACAAGGAAGCATATAAATCTGAATTAAGCACTAAGATCCATTAAAATCCCATAATAGAGATTAGTTCATAATTAAATCAATATCCATAATCAAAACTTTTTCAAACATTGAGAATCAAATATGAAAGTCAAGAGAAGCTAAGGAATAAGATATGCAAATCTGATTTCTTCACTTTAAATCTAATCCTTCAAGGTAGAGACAAATCCTTCAAACAACCAAATCTAGCCCTAATCTATGTAAATATATCAAAATCTACTAAGGAAACAATAGAGAAGCCAAAATATAGAAGAGGAGGCTTCAATCTCTCTATGACTCTCAAAAACCATAAAAGTAGTAAATATAACGTTCATTCCTCAAGTCTCAACCTCCAAATACACCCTTATAGAGTAAAACATTCAATTCAGGAATTTAAGTGAAAAGTCAATGCTGGTCAAAACGGTCAGGCGCGGCCGTGCTGCCCCTCAGTACAAATGGGGCGCGGGCGTGCTACCTGCCGGTCTGTTCTTCTCTTAGTGCGGGCGCGCTACATCAATGCACTATAAGGGTGCGGCCACGCTGCATAAATTTTTACAGATTTCTAGTGCTGCTCTACTGAGCTGCTTTCTGCTACTTTCTGCTGCTGCTGCATACTTCTTCTCCTTCCAAATCATTTGCAAATCACCGCATGCCAATTGCTCGCCATCAAGCCGGTTTCTTGTCCATTCCACCCACGATGCCACCGAGATAGTTTCCATACATGTATCCTACAAAACAAAGATAAAAACCATGAAAAGTAACTAAAATATGTGAGAATAAGCTATAGTTATGGTAAGTTGATAGCCAATAAGTAGGTATAAAACCTACTTATCAGTCACAGCCTCAGCAATTTCTTCAACTTCAGCTATGACAGTTTGTTCAGGCTGAGAAGCTGTTGCAGCATCTTCTTCTGGAATGATGGTAAGTCTGGACTCCATGATTGGTGAGATTGAGGACTCCACGATCGTGGTGAGTTTAGACTTCTTTGTTCGATGACTCCGTTTCTTTTTCTAATGCTCAGAACTTCCTTTAGCCTTATCTTCACTATGCTTCTTCTTCATCTTCTCCTTCAGGACTTCTTCTGGAGATACGGTTACTTCTAGGGTGAGTTCCCTTTGTGTGGAGTGACCTAGAACCTCAGTGCCAGAGCCTTGGGGGCACATCTGTCGTTGAGCCTTGAGGTTCTTCTTCAGTCTGAATAATCTCCTTTAATTTCCTCTTTCCCTTACTCTTTCTGACCAAAGCAGAGGGTTCTTCTTGATTTACTTCTTCTTCCTCAGCTTCCTTCACTGATGACATATTTCTCTGCTGAACAGATTTCTTCACTTCTCCAGTCCTTCCACTGGACTCAGACATCATCATCTTCACGTTCTCAGCAAGGTTTCTCTTCCAGTTCTCAAAGAGTTGGTGGGTCATTCTCCTGTTGGCGTTAATGGCTGCACCTTCCTTGTCTCTAATTTTGTCTCCCAGAGCAGATTGAAGAATGATGCTGATAAATCTCCCATAGAGCATCCTGCTTGTGCTCTTTGCCTTCTTTGAGCTGAGAATCCACTTCCCAGTCCATCCTATGAGCAAAGCCCTATAGTTGAGTTAGGCTTTGTAGCAAATTGCTGTCATGAGCATCAGTTGGTTCTCATTCACAGAGTCGTGGCCAGAGGTCTTGCAGCATATGCATTTCCCAACAATATCAGCCAAAAACTCATACTTCTAGGGAAATTCTTTCTTCTTAGCCCTTGATGTCTTGAACCTTCTTATGGTGCATCTTCTTTAGTCATTCATGGAAGTCGATGAAGATCATAGATGAAAGACCCTTTGATTTAAAACCTAGGGCCAGGTTTATATCTTCAGCTTCGAGCCGAATCTGCACAACCTTGACCTTTGTAGTGATGACGTTATTCTCAAAGACTTCATTGTAGTAGAACTCTTTCACCAGCTTTGGGTAAATCTTTGTGCTGGTGCTCAGAGATTCTTCAAGACCTGCTTTCTTCAGAAGATATAGAATCTTGTGGAACTGTAGATCGACGGTCTTGAACTTGTCGAAGCACAGTTGATAGCCAGATACAACATTGGAAGCAGCCATTGATTACTTTGATTTTCCTGAGACGAACAAAATTAGCTGAGCTTACTGAAAACTAGGGTTTCTTTGAGAAAGAGAGAGATAAAATTTTGAAGTTCAAAGGTGAACTGACAAAAGAACATTTCAAATGTATTTATAACTTCCCTCTTCACGTTCTGCAGAGTGGGGCATGTGTCGTGTGCTGAAGGGCTCCACGATTTTAAATCGTATAAAAAAGACTAAGTTGCCCTTAGCTCCCCCTGAGCTAGTGTATCCTTCTGGAGGACTATGATCTTCAGGACTACTCCACGATTGTTGTCTCTATCCAAGCTTCTGCACTGGTACTTGTGATGCATTCTGAACTAGCACCTCTTCTAGGTTAAGGTTACTCAGGAAGAGCCGACCTCTTAGTCTAAACTAAGGGCAAGGTTTGTCCCTGAGGCACTTATTAGAAATTCTTAGACTTGGTGGAAATGATGTCATCACAGTGGACTTCTCTGCCATGTCGAGACTACTCCATGATCGTGGTTTCTCTCAGTCATCTCCACGATTTTAACAAAGCCTTTCTATCTGTATGGTTAGTAACAACTAGAGCATAGAATTTATGGTTGTAATTTTAATATACCTAACACACTTATCAGTTTATTAAATCTGGATTCATCTAATGTTTTTGTAAAGACATCAGCAAGTTGATTTTTAGTAGGGATATATTGTAAAGATATAATTCCATTTTGAACATAATCCCTAATAAAATGATATCTTATTTCTATATGCTTAGTCCTAGAATGCATGACAGGATTATATGTAATTGCTATGGCACTTGTGTTATCACAGTGAACAGGTATAGACTTGAAATTAAACCCATAGTCTGCTAGCTGGTTCTTCATCCATAGAATTTGTGCACAGCAGCTGCCTGCAGCAATATATTCAGCTTCTGTTGTTGAAGTTGATACTGAGTTTTGCTTCTTAATAAACAGGACACAAGTTTGTTTCCTAGCAGTTGACAAGTGCCACTAGTACTTTTTCTATCAATTTTGCAGCCTACAAAATCAACATCTGAATATCCTGTCAGTTCAAAGGAGGAGTCCTTGGGATACCAAAGTCCTAAGTGAGGTGTGCCTTTGAGATACCTGAAAATTCTTTTTACAGCAGTTCAGTGTGATTCCTTAGGATTAGCTTGAAATCTAGCACATATACATATAGCAAACATAATATCTGGTCTCCTGGCAATTAAGTACAGAAGAGAGCCTATCATACCTTTGTATTGATTAATGTCAATACATTTACCTTTCTCATCTTTGTCAAGCTTAGTTGCTGGAGAAATTGGTGTATTCATAGGAGAGGCTGATTCCATGCCATACTTCTTAAGTAAGTCTTTGATCTACTTGGCTTGGTTAATGAAGATACCTTCATTAGTTTGCTTCACTTGCAATCCAAGAAAGAAATTCAGCTCACCCATCATGCTCATTTTGAACTTGCTCTGCATAAGCTTGGCAAATCTCTTGCACAAATTTTCATCAGTAAAACCAAAGATAATATCATCTACATATATTTGAACTAGTAAAACTTTATTTTTGTGCTTCCTGAGGAATAATGTGGTATCTATTATACCTCTAGTGAATCATTTTTCAATAAGAAAGTTTGTTAGTGTTTCATACCATGCTTTAGGTGCTTGTTTAAGTCTATATAAGGCTTTGTCTAATCTATAGGCATAATTAGAGAGAGTTGGATTGATAAAACCTAGAGGTTGGTCCATGTATACTTCTTCTTGAAGTTCTCCATTCAAAAATGCACTCTTGACATCCATCTGGAAGACTTTGAACTTCATGTGGGCAGCAAAGGCAAGGAATATCCTGATAGCTTCTAGTCTGGCAACAGGTGCGAAGGTCTCGTCGTAGTCGATGCCTTCTTCTTGGGAATAACCTTTGGCCACCAGTCTTGCCTTGTTCTTTGTGATCACCCCATCTTCATCCATCTTATTTCTGAATACCCATTTAGTGCCAATAACTGGGTGATGCCTTGGTCTAGGAACTAATCTCCAAACTTTGCTTCTTTCAAACTTATTCAGCTCCTCTTGCATGGTTTTATCCAACTTGAATCTTTTATGGCATCTTCTATCTTCTTGGGTTCCATTTGGGACAAAAAGCTCAGATAGAAACACTCATTCTGGGTAGCAGACCTTGTCTTGATTCTTGCATCTGGATCTCCAATGATCAAGTCTTGAGTGTGATCTCTTGCCCATCTGTTACCTGTTGAAACATCTGTCCTAGTGCCTTCTTGTTTGAATTCTTTAAGATCAACTTATGCTTCTTGTTGCAGAGGTTCATCGTCTGGTGTAGCTCTCTCCACGATCTCTTTTTCTGGCTCTATGATTCCATCTTCTGGGACTGCGATTGTGGTGCTCGGATTGACCACCTCATTCATGGTGTCTGGATTGTCGATCGCAATGTTGAGTGGTACAGACTTGTCTGAGTCTGTTTCATCAAAGATAATGTGAATCAAGACTTCAACACTTAGCGTCTTCTTGTTGAACACTCTGTAGGCTTTGCTGTCTGTAGCCTATCCAAGAAAGATCCTTTCATCTGACTTCGACTAGAACTTAGTCAGATATTGTTTTCTATTATTGAGAATGTAGCATACACAGCTAAACATATGAAAATAGCTGACATTGGGCTTTCTTCCTTTCCACAGCTCGTAGGGAGTCTTCTTCAGTATAGAGTGAACAAGAGACCTATTTTGAGTATAGCAAGCAGTGTTGATGGCTTCTGCCAAAAAGTATTCAGGCAAATAAGCTGTTGCTAGTAGAGTCCTTGCTTCGATCAGGGTTATGTTCTTTTTTAAGCTACTCCATTTTGCTGTGGAGTTGGTGGAGCTGAGAAGTTGTGACTGATGTCGTTGTCTGCACAGAACTGATCCATCTCAGAGAAGTCGAACTCACTTTTATAATCACTCCTTATGGCCTTGATGTTTTCTCCTTTCTTGTTCATCACCAGTTTGAACATCTTGATAAGTTAGGAGTTTGTCTCATCCTTAGAATTTAGAAAGAATACCCATGTGAATCTGGTGTAGTCATCCACTACGACCAGTGAGTGTCTCTTCCCTCCAAGGCTTACAGTTGGAATTGGCCCGAAAAGATCCATGTGAAGTAACTGAAGGGGCTTATCAATTGAGTTGACTGCTTTGCCTTTGAATGATCTCCTTATTTTCTTTCCAAGCTGATAGGCGTTGCATGGTCTTTCTTTGACAAAGCTGAGTTTGGGCAAGCTTGCTACTAGATCTTTGGAGGCCAGTTTTGACATACTCTTGAAATTTAGATGAGATAACCTTCTATGCCATAGCCAACTCATTTCTTCAGAGGCTTTATCAAGAAAGCATATTGTTTCATCAGAACTCAGTTGAGCAAGATTGACAATGTAGACGTTCCCTTCTCTGGTTCCAGTCAACTTTATAGAAGAGGTCTTCAGATCTCTGACTTGACATTGATTGTTGATGAAGGTGACTTGATGACCATTGTCGCATAGTTGGCAGATGCTCAGGAGATTGTGCTTCAATCCTTCTACATAAGCAACTTTGCTGAAGGACACTGCACCATTTCCAGCTGAACCATATCCTCTTGTATTGCTAGAGTCGTTGTCTCCAAATATGACTGTTGGACCCTCCTTCTCTGTGAAGTTAGACAGGAGGGATTTATTTACAGTCATGTGCCGTGAGCATCCACTATCCAGATACCAGGTTGTGATCGTGGAGCTCTATTCCTGCAGTAAGATTAATCTTTCATTTTGGTACCCAGACTAGCATGGGTCCTACTTTGTTAGTTCCCTTGGAGACCCAAATCTGTTTGACTTTAGGTCTATTATGCAGAGGGTTATGATAGCATATTGCAGCCTTATGACCATACCTATTACATACAAAGCATCTAGCATGATGCATGTTGGTGTGTGTGTGTGTGTGGATTTTTTCTCCATTTGGACGTGTGTGGATACTGTTGGGTTTGTACGTAACGCAATCATGCAATCAAATCACATAAATAGGGCGGAAGCGTAAAAAACCAGGTTTTCAAAATTTATAAAAACCCATTACCATGATCATTCTTGTGCATCAATTATCAGTGAATGAAGAAGGAGAAAAATAGAATTATACCTTTGAAGATACAAGCTTCCTCAGGTACAAGTTCTACTCCTTTGATTCCTTTGATTCCTCTGTAGTGGCTCCTTCCCTTGATCAATGTCAGCCACCCAAATGTTTGGCCTCAAACGGTGATCCACCAAGGAAGATGAAGAACTCAGTAAGATGGGTTATTGGCTTAACCCTTGTTTCTATCTCTATAGAATATGTGTATTCCCAACTCTTGAAAAATTCACGCACCTTATTTCTGATATAAGACTCTCTTATATAGATATTAGGTTAACCCTCCTAATCCAATTAGAATAGGGTTTTAATTAATTAATTAATTAATTACTTTTAATTAATTTATATCCTAATCTTTATTAGGATTGAGAGAGAGTACTTATATTATATTAATTCCTAAACTCCTTTAGAATTAAAATAATAATAATAATATTATTATTATTAATAAGACTCCTCTTATTAATTTATATTTAATATTTCTAAAATATTAAATAATAAACATTAAGCTATTTAATTTATTCTATCATCATAGATTAAATTAATTATATTTAATACATTATTACTATCATGCCATTTTCTTCTTAAATAATTCTTCTTCCTTTTATGGTGTGACCCTTTAGGTTCTCCATATTAAACAGGGTTGTGAATAAATCAATTAGAAAAATTCTAATCTTATTTAAATAAACAAATTAAACTAATAATCTATTTAAATAAATAACATTTATTCTACAATAGGGATAAGCCTCCCTAGGGATCAACGACTTTCCAGATAATATAGATTTCAACATTAATCATAAAAGAACCTGTGAGTTAATAGTTACTGTACAATTCAATCCTTCCACCATACAATGTCCCAATTAAATATAAGACATGGATTTACTGTCAAGTCTTAATTTATTTAATCATATGTATTTCAATTAGAAAATGCACAACTCCAAATAATGCAAATTAGAAACCTCTTTCTAATTTCATTCTACCTTGGCCAAGGATTCCTGGGTTGTCATTTAACGAATCACATAGGACATATCTCCTCTTTTACTAGAGGTGGTAGATTCTTTATTGATCATTCATTATCTCCATATGTAACTCATTACACCCAAGCATACCCTATATATGCCTTAAAAGGCCTTAAGGAATTAGTCAAAGTATAATTTGTTACATACAAGATATTATGATGATCTCAAGTCCAAGGATCACATGTACTACTATCACATTAGGAATTCCTATTGACAGGCGAGTAAAACTCCATTAGGTATTTCATAGCGAGTCACGTTCAGTGAACTTATTCTCCAATAAGCACCTACATACTTGCTTTAGTGTCTCCACACAAATGACCATGAGATCAGTCATCCTCATCCAATGAGCAAGCAACATATGTACCAATCTATCCGGATTTACTAATCCCCATTTTAGTAATCCCACAATTGGGAACTATTTTAGTTTTTAAGCTTTCTAAGAATTTAGATCTCATTATCATGATCTCATCATGATTCTAAAAGCATTGCTTAAAACTATGGGTTATTTACATATTATAAAAAACAGCAGATAATTATATGCCTTAAATGAATATTTTATTAATAAATAAATAAGATTGTTTACAAAGTATGTGCTTTGTCATCATACATGATTAGCTTGTATGCACACTACTATCAATCTCCCACTTGCACTAAAGTCAATCGCCATGGTATCTCATACCCATCTTCTCTAAGTGACGATCAAACTGCTGTTGTGTTAAAGCTTTAGTAAATGGAACTGCAATGTTGTCTTGAGAGTCTACACGCTCCAAGGTGACGTCTCCTCTTTCAATGATCTCCCTAATCAAGTTAAATCGCCGCAACACGTGTTTAGATTTCTGATGAGACCTGGGTTCCTTAGCCTGTGCAACCGCTTTGGTGTTGTCACAGTATACGGGAACTGCTTCTCCAATGCTAGGAACCACACCAAGTTCAGTTATGAACTTCTTCATCCAAACAGCTTCCTTTGCAGCTTCACTTGCAGCTATATACTCTGCCTCTGTCACTGAATCAGCAACCGTTTGCTGCTTAGAACTCTTCCAACTCACTGCACCTCCGTTCAAGGTAAACACGTACCCTGAAACAGATTTACTATCATCTTGGTCTGTTTGAAAACTTGAGTCCGTGAATCCCTCGAGTTTTAATTCAGACCCACCGTAGACAAGAAAAATATCTTTAGTCCTTCTCAAGTACTTTAGGATATTTTTCACTGCCTTCCAGTGCTCTTCTCCTGGATTTGACTGGTATCTGCTTGTTGCACTAAGTGCGTGAGCAACATCCGGTCTAGTACATATCATACCGTACATGATAGATCCTATTGCAGAAGCATAAGGGATCTTACTCATACGGTCTCTCTCCTCAGGTGTCTTTGGGGCCTGTTTCTTGGAGAGATTTATTCCATGGCTCATCGGCATAAGACCTCTTTTGGAATCTTCCATGCTAAACCTCTTTAGCATCGTATCAATGTACATTCCTTGGGATAAGCCGAGCATCCTTTTAGATCTATCTCTATAAATCTTTATCCCCAAAATATAGGATGCTTCACCCAAGTCCTTCATGGAGAAGTTTTTAGATAACCAGATTTTAATGGATTGTAACATAGGAATGTCATTCCCTATCAGTAATATATCATCAACATATAATACAAGGAATGATACTGCGCTCCCACTAACCTTCTTGTATATACATGGTTCATCCTCGTTTTTGATAAAATCAAACTCTATGATTGTCTCATCAAAACGAATGTTCCATCTACGAGAAGCTTGCTTTAACCCATAAATGGATCGTTGTAGCTTACAGACTTGATTTGTTCCAACTTTTGAAATAAATCCCTCTGGCTGTGTCATATACACATCATCCTCAAGTTTCCCATTGAGGAAGGCCGTTTTCACGTCCATCTGCCAGATCTCATAGTCGTTGTAAGCTGCAATCGCAAGCAAAATCTGAATGGACTTGAGCATGGCTACTGGTGAGAAGGTTTCATCATAGTCAACTCCTTGTCTTTGTTTGAAACCTTTTGCAACCAGTCGGGCCTTATAGGTCTCTACCTTTCCGTCTGCTCCAGTCTTTTTCTTAAAAACCCATTTACACCCAATAGGTTTAATACCTTCAGGTGGTGAAACCAAAGACCATACTTTGTTTTCATACATGGAGTCCATTTCGGATTTCATGGCTTCAAGCCATTTCCCTGAGTCTTTATTACTCATAGCCTGTTCGTAATTCAATGGATCATCATCATTCATGATGTGTACCTCATTGTCATCCTCTATAACGAATCCATACCTCTCAGGTATCTTCGGTACTCTTCCAGATTTACGAACAGGGTGTGGTAAAGTAGGTTCTTCTACTTGGTTAGGTACCTGACTTTGGTCCGTGGTAACTTGTGGTTCTTGAACTTCTTCAAGATATATCTTGCTCCCACTGACCCCTTCATGGATAAACTCTTTCTCCAAGAAGGTAGCATGTTTCGCAACAAACACCTTTTGATCAGTTGGATGATAGAAATAATACCCTACGGTTTCTTTAGGGTATCCCACAAATCTACACTTATCGGATTTAGTCTATAGCTTATCATTTTCAAACTTTTTGACATAAGCTGGACAACCCCAAGTCTTAACATGCTTAAGATTTGGTTTCCTCTCTTTCCACATCTCATATGGAGTCTTTGAGGCAGATTTGGTAGGTACCTTGTTAAGTAGGTATGCAGCTGTTTCTAGGGCATATCCCCAGAAGGAAATTGGAAGGTCGGTAAAACTCATCATGGATCGAACCATGTCCAACAGTGTTCGATTTCTCCTTTCAGATACTCCATTTAACTGTGGTGTACCTGGAGGAGTCCATTGTGAGATTATACCATTTTCTCTGAGATAATTGAGAAACTCACTGCTTAAGTATTCTCCACCTCGATCTGATCGAAGTATCTTAATACTCTTGCCCGTTTGTTTCTCTACTTCACTTCTGAACTCTTTGAACTTTTCAAATGATTCTGATTTGTATTTCATTAAATACACATATCTAAATCTTGAGTGATCATCAGTGAAAGTACTAAAATAAGAATACCCACCCCGTGCACTTGTTATCATAGGTCCACAAACGTCTGTGTGAATCAATGCCAACAACTCTATAACTCTCTCTCCTTTTCCACTAAAAGGAGATTTTGTCATTTTACCCATGAGACAAGATTCACAAGTTGGATATGATTCATAATCAGATAGCTCGAGGAGCCCATCTTTATGCAACTTGGATAATCTTGTTTCATTGATATGACCGAGTCTACAGTGCCACATATAGGTATAATTAATATCATCTCTTTTCCTTTTCTTAATTTGTTCAATTTGAAATATATTTTCTTGTAAGTCAAGTGTATAAAGTCCATTTCGCAAATTTCCAATACCATATAAAACATCGTCTTTATAAATAGAACAACCATTGTTCTTTATAATAACGTCAAAACCTTCCATATCCAATACAGAAATTGAAATAATGTTTTTAATAATATTCGGAACATAATAACAATTATTAAGATAAATGGATTTGCCCGAAGGCATTGCTAAATAATAAGTTCCTATAGCTAATGCAACAACTTTTGCTCCATTTCCCACTCGTAGGATCACCTCATCTTTGTTCAGCTTTCTACTTCTGACCAGTCCCTGCACAGTATTACATATGTGAGAACCACAGCCGGTATCCAATACCCAAGTAGAATTATGACTTTCAGAAAAATTAATTTCAATCATAAACAAACCTTGATTGGAAGTTGAAGCTTCTCTAAGCTTCTTCTCTGCTAGAAACTTCTTGCAGTTCCTCTTCTAATGTCCCGGCTCATTGCAATGAAAGCACATTCCTTTAGCTGGTTCAGGTTTCTTTTGCTCCTTTTCTTTCCCTTTTCCCTTAGCCTTCTTAGATTTCTTCTTTTCAGAAGACACCTTGGGCCTCTTCCTTTTATTGGAAGAATCCACCATTAAGACATGGTTCTTCTTGGATGAGAAGTGACCTTCTGCAGTTTTCAGCATGTTAAGCAGCTCAGGTAAGCTGACATCTAGCTTATTCATGTGAAAATTTAACCACAAACTGCGAGAAGGTCTCAGGGAGTGACTGCAAGACCAAGTCTTGACTCAACTCCCCATCCATGACGAACCCAAGCTGTCCAAGGCGTTCAATCAAATTGATTACCTTTAGAACATGAGTCTCGACGACAGTGCCCTCGGTCATCCGAGATCGGAAGAGCTCCTTAGATATCTCATATCTAGCAGTCCTACTCTGTTCACCATACAACTCCTTGAGGTGAAGCAGCATAGCAGGAGCATCCATTTTTTCGTGCTGACGCTGAAGCTCATTATTCATGGATGCGAGCATGATGCATTGAGCCACAGATGCATCATCTTGCCACTTATTGAAAGTGGCAATCTCTTCCTCAGAGGCTGTTTCTGAAACATATTCAGGGATAGTGGAATTTAGGACATAAGAAATCTTTTCAGCAGTGAGAACAATTCTCAGATTTCTTAGCCAGTCCTCATAATTCGGGCCGGTAAGCTTATTTGCATCAAGTATGCTTCGTAGTGAGATTAGTGATTTTGACATTTTTAAAATTCTGCATGTGAAAAGACAACATTTTAGCAAACATTCATTTTATTAACTTTGCATACCAAAATAAATTTAGGTCTTTATTTTAAATTGGTATCTCCCACTATTTTCATCAAACTATATTACCCTCACTAATATAGTTCGGCAACATCTAATAAAAGATTTGCTAGTGAGATTAAGGATCCCATTTCAAATGTATATAACCTTGTGGATAGCACAACAAGCGATATACAAATAAATAGGTAGACAACTCTTGTCAATTACATCACCATGTAACTCCTTTTATTTTGCCTCTTAAATCATAATGGTCATGTGTGTGCACATCCGAACTAAAATGATTTAAGTTAAGTCCAGCCTAGCACTTCCATAAATTCAAAAAAGAAAACTTTTCGTCCTTGTGGATAGCACAACAAGACTAGATCGTTCAATTTTCTTGATAAGCATCAAATGTGATTAATTAACATCTTAAATATTCAATACTCGCCTTGTGGATAGCACAACAAACTCATATTAAATATTTAATACTCTATTAACTAATCATGCTAGAAGGCGACGTTCGATATTTCAAATATCATTTGAACGCTTCAGACTTAATAATATTTCTTTGAGGGGTTTGTTATTATTTGTCTCATCTTTTTA
The DNA here is from genome assembly GCA_020205555.1 of Panax stipuleanatus. Taxonomy (NCBI): domain Eukaryota; kingdom Viridiplantae; phylum Streptophyta; class Magnoliopsida; order Apiales; family Araliaceae; genus Panax; species Panax stipuleanatus. The sequence goes on along the minus strand of CM035119.1, from coordinate 17,503,020 downwards.
AGCACGCATGCACATATATATATAAAATACGCGTCATTTTATTAAACATGCGAAGCATGTTTTGTATAAAATATAATATATATAATATTTAGCATGCAATATAGAATACTATATTCTACCCGGATTGATTATGGACTTTTATTCTAGTTTGGTTCACTAGAGCCACCAAGTGAACCAAAAGGTCAAACCTAGGACTGCAAAAATTTAAATTTAAACGTAACTGTTACATTTAAACCCGGGCTCCATACAAATGGGTCTTCACGCGCTCCTTGCTCCTTGGTCTCCAGTTTCTTCAAGATAATTCTAACTATCTCTATTACATAAATTATTTTTAAATAGAAACCTTGATCAGCAGTCAAGGGGAAGTACATAGAAGGGAGATAGAATTTTACACCGAGAATAAAATCAGAGAAGACGAGGTACGCAGACCCCATTTTATAAAACCCATACATTTAAGCATTCATCCAAAATAAAATCCAATCACATTGGTCATAGTCCATAATCAATCCCTTTTATTACCATACATATCATCATACGTATCGATAAAATTTATTCATCTCATGAAAGTAAATTTATTCCATATATGTATTAATATCAGTTAATGGGCAAAAGTTTGCTAAACTTTATTTTTGGAAAAATAAACTCCTTTATTTCATTCAAAAAATAATTCCAAATTAAACTCTTTAATTTTAGCAATTCTGAAATCTCATTTCATATAAAATAAACATCTTTATTTTAAATCTTTATTAATTAAATAAATCATTCATTTAATTAAATAAAACAAAAAAAAAATCAGATTCTGTTAGTGGCGCAGCTGCGCCAGGAATATAAAGGGAACCGGCGCAGCTGCGCAGCATGAAAACCAGGCCAAGACACTGGCGCAGCTGCGCAGCAAAAAGGCCAGGAATCGGCGCAGCTGCGCAGCTTCGCAGAATCAGAAAAAATTTTGTTGCCCAGAACTCGATCCAATCGCATATTATACATGTATGGAATCACATAGACTGATAATTAGCACAAGATTGGCTCTGATACCACTGTTGGGTTTGTACGTAACGCAATCATGCAATCAAATTACATAAATAGGGCGGAAACGTAAAAAACTAGGTTTTCAAAATTTATACAAACCCATTACCATGATCATTCTTGTGCATCAATTATCAGTGAATGAAGAAGGAGAAAAACAGAATTATACCTTTGAAGATACAAGCTTCCTTAGGTACAAGTTCTACTCCTTTGATTCCTTTGATTCCTCTGTAGTGGCTCCTTCCCTTGATCAATGTCAGCCATCCAAATGTTTGGCCTCTAACGGTGATCCACCAAGGAAGATGAAGAACTCAGTAAGATGGGTTATTGGCTTAACCCTTGTTTCTATCTCTATAGAATATGTGTACTCCCAACTCTTGAAAAATTCACGTACCTTATTTCTGATATAAGACTCTCTTATATAGATATTAGGTTAACCCTCCTAATCCAAATAGAATAGGGTTTTATTTAATTAATTAATTAAATACTTTTAATTAATTTATATCCTAATCTTTATTAGGATTAAGAGAGAGTACTGATATTATATTAATTCCTAAACTCCTTTAGAATTAAAATAATAATAATAATATTAATATTAATAAGACTCCTCTTATTAATTTATATTTAATATTTCTAAAATATTAAATAATAAACATTAAGCTATTTAATTTATTCTATCATCATAGATTAAATTAATTATACTTAATGCATTATTACTATCATGCCATTTTCTTCTTAAATAATTCTTCTTCCTTTTATAGTGTGACCCTTTAGGTTCTCCATATTAAACCGGTTATGAATAAATCAATTAGAAAAATTCTAATCTTATTTAAATAAATAAATTAAACTAATAATCTATTTAAATAAATAACATTTATTCTACAATAGGGATAAGCCTCCCTAGCGATCAACGACTTTTCAGATAATATAGATTTCAACATTAATCATAAAAGAACCTGTGAGTTAATAGTTACCGTACAATTCAATCCTTCCACCATACAATGTCCCAATTAAATATAAGACATGAATTTACTGTCAAGTCTTAATTTATTTAATCATATGTATTTCGATTAGAAAATGCACAACTCCAAATAATGCAAATTAGAAACCTCTTTCTAATTTCATTCTACCTTGGCCAAGGATTCCTGGGTTGTCATTTAACGAATCACATAGGACATATCTCCTCTTTTACTAGAGGTGATAGATTCTTTATTGATCATTCATTATCTCCATATGTAACTCATTACACCCAAGCATACCCTATATATGCCTTAAAAGGCCTTAAAGAATTAGTCAAAGTATAATTTGTTACATACAAGATACTATGATGATCTCAAGTCCAAGGATCACATTTACTACTATCACATTAGGAATTCCTATTGACAGGCGAGTAAAACTCCATTAGGTATTCCATAGCGAGTCATGTTCAGTGAACTTATTCTCCAATAAGCACCTACATACTTGCTTTAGTGTCTCCACACAAATGACCATGAGATCAGTCATCCTCATCCAATGAGCAAGCAACATATGTACCAATCTATCCGGATTTACTAATCCCCATTTTAGTAATCCCACAATTGGGAACTATTTTAGTTTTTAAGCTTTCTAAGAATTTAGATCTCATTATCATGATCTCATCATGATTCTAAAAGCATTGCTTAAAACTATGGGTTATTTACATATTATAAAAACAGCACCATGTAGATAATTATATGCCTTAAATGAATATTTTATTAATAAATAAATAAGATTGTTTACAAAGTATGTGCTTTGTCATCATACATGATTGGCTTGTATGCACACTACTATCAGATACTTGGTAGTCTTTCCCTTATACTAACTCTTCTTTTTCTATGCAGCTTTGTGATTCAAGGTTTGTGTAGAGTGAACCTCAACTCTACGATTCCTTCATGGTTGGTTCGTGGAGACGGTTTTACTTGACTCCACGATCCTTCGAGGTTGGAGAATGGTGACTGAATTACTCTTCTCTTTTCTAAATCCCTGGCCAGCATGGGATCCGTTATGTCTTGGGACATAACTTGGATCAGAAGAGCAAGGATGCATTGGCTCTTCACTTTGTGTGGATTTCACAAATGTAATGCTTCTATTGAAATTTGAAGCACTACTAATGTTAGTTTCCTTGGGCTTTTCCACACATGGTTCTGAGGTAGATTCCCCAAAACCTAAACCTGTTCTGTCAGATGCACTTCTCTAACTGGAGATCAGGGAGTCCATGGATGAAGAAGACCTGTTCCACATTAGAATAGTCTTCTCTAGCTCCTTAATCTTAGAGGTTAGATTTAACACTCTTTGTGTACTGAGTTCATTGGTCTGTCTTAAGATTTTATTCTCAACCTCAAGTTTAGAGAGAGAGGAAGTGCTGAGTAGAGCTGTCTCCAGCTCTACTTGTACTTTCTCTTTCTTTGTTTGAAGAAGAGAATAATCTTTAGACTGAACTATGAACCACTTCATGTATTGATGCAGATCAGATGTTATGTCACGTAGTGCAGTTCTTAGATCATCAATGTCTACATCAGGAGAGTTAACGTCGAATACCTCATCGATACTTACTTCGTGATGGTCAGTGTTCTTCGTGTCTTTTACATCCTTGGCCATTAGACATAGATTAGCCACTTGAGGTTCTTCATCATCTCCTGAATCAGAGTTTGTGTTGTTATCTGAGTCACTCCACGATCCTCCATCTATAAGACCTTTGTCTTTCTTCTGGAAATTCTTATAGCCTTTGAACTCCTTCTTTGGATTTGTTCTCCTCTTTAGTTCCTCTCTAACAAGCTTGTTGCAATTTGCAATGAAGTGGCCAGGCTTCTTGCAGTTATTACATAAGTCGCTAATCTGCTCTTGACTGCTGTTGTTGTTAAATCTCTTGGGTCTGTCGCTTCTGCCTTTTTGCATGAATCTCTTGAGTCTTTTGACTAGCATTTCAATGTCCTCATCATCCTCTTCCTCAGAGTCAGATTCATTTTCAACACAAGCTTTGGAGGTGGCTTCTATTGCCTTGAGGGCAAGTCCTTTGTCCTTCCTTCTTCCTTCTGATAAAGTTTCTTCTCGTTGAGTTAGCTCCAGCTCGTAGGTAAGAAGGTTGCCATAAAGCTGTTGTACTATCATTTCATGGAGATTCTTTGATTCTCTAATAACAGTGGTTTTAGCATCCCACTTGCTTGGTAAGGACCTCATGAACTTGATTTTAAGATCTTTGTTTGGATAGATCTTTCCAAAAGCTCGAAGTGAGTTAAGCAGTACATTGAATCTCTCATAAGTGGAAGTGACGTTCTCCCCTGGTACATGGGCGAATATCTCATACTATTGAGTCAAAAGAGATTGTTTATTTTCTCTGACTTCTTCTGTTCCTTCGTGCATAATGAGCAATGCTTCCCAGACTTCCTTAGCAGTTTTGTTATTGACCACATTTTTGAACAGATAATCCTCTAAAGGCAGGAACAAAATGTTTTTGCCTTTTTGTCTAGCTGGACAGCTTTCTTATCGTTGTCAGTCCATTCTGATTTGATCTTGATCTGAACTTTATTTGGATCTTCTGGAGTTGGTACAAGTTTTGTTGGAATGTAGGGCCCAGTCATAACGGTTTCAAATAGATTGTCATCTATTGAACTCATGTACGCTTGCATACGAACTTTCCAGTTGGCAAATTTGTCTTTGTTGCACATTGGTGGCTTGCTGCCTCCACCAATCTTGGACTCGCTTATCATGTGTGCCATCAGATCTACTCAAGCTTTGTAGGCTAGTTGAGAGAACCTTCTCTGATACCAATTGTTAGTTCTCGGAGGCACAAAAGTTATCTAGAAGGGGGAATGAATATATAATTTAAAAACTTTTTGCTTTTCAAAATTCTTATCAGATTTGTTAATAAAATAAATTAATTAAACATAGCAGAATATATAATTTGTTTGTTCCCCTTAAGATAAATCAAGTTTATAGTGTGATAAGCAGTTATGACAGATATAGCAGTTATGGCAGATATAGAATATACGGTGATTTTAAGTGGTTTAGAGCACTCAAGACTCCTAATCCACTCTTCTACTCCACGAGTAGGAAATCCACTAAGAATATCTTTACAATCTTTGAATCACTGAGATTCCTTCAAGACCAGCAGTCTTGGAACTTCTTAGTTCACTGAGAACTCTTCAAGTCCAGCAGACTTGGGATACACTTGTAAGGAGAGTTGAGTTCTTGGTTGTGCTACTCAGTTGTCGTTAAGCATAAGTTCGAAAGAACTGAGTAGCGAAGCAAGCTTTCTTTCAAGATTATAGTGTTTGGCTTTGAGTGTTCTTTAGCTTTGTTCGTTCTTGCTTGCATAGTCTGAATCTTCAATCTGATTTTCTTATGAAGGAGCCTTTGAAATCTTTCCGTTGAAGGCTTCCGTTGGAGCATTTAATGTTTCAGACATTTTTGAGCACTGATGTTTACTTCCTAGGAATGTGGTGTTCTGCTGTCTGACTCGCCTGACACAGCAGACTGCTTTCTCACCTAACACCTGAAAAGGTGCTTTCAGCAGACAGAAAGTACTCTCCTTAGCTTTTTCCATACGTTTCTTTGATTCAAACTAAGGATGAGTGTCGGATCATTGGGACTCCAAAAATGTCAACGTCATAAGTCATTCTTCATTTGTTAGACAACTTCTTTCATTAGATAGGAAAATCTTGATACTCTGATGCCAACTTAAGAAGCACCACGATCGTGTTCTTCATACCACGATCGTTGTGTTGGTGTGCTCATACTTGATTCAGTCTTGATCGTAGAGAACACTACGATTCTACTTGTGCTTAATTGACTACTATCTCTACTTGCTCAGATTGCAGACTCCACGTTTTCGAGAGCTGACTGCAATTATTGACTTGGCTCGACATGCGCTCGAACTGTCTCCACGATTCTGAATGTGGCTTCCATGACAGACTACGATTCTGGAGCGACTTCCTCGATACTCCACAATTATGCCTTGGCTTCTGCAAATTCTTGGCTGGCTCGATAGACTACGATGCCGTTGAGGCCTAACTATTACATTTCATGATATCAACCTAACAGACTTGATCTTTCTTCTATACATTCAATTACAGAGTGATAAACATTTAGCTCAGATCAACCTAACAATTTTGATCTACCATCTAAGTCCTTGCACATATGTTCTATTTAAGGACTTTACATATAAGAACATTTATTTACTTTAAACATCAAATTTTAATATGCAATTCCCAACATATACCAATGAGAATTCATAGTTGATATACAATGTATAACATATCTTCTCCTTCTTGTATAACTTAACCGAATTGTTAAACTAATAACATTCGTTCAAGTTATTTATCGTTTATTACGGCTTATTAACATCTATATGTCATAAACCAACTCCCGTCGATCATCATTAAGTATCATGACAGACAAAACCCTAACGGTTCAATACGTTAATCACATTCCCATTGAATTCCCATTATCGAACTCTGTATAGAATTTACATGAGTTTTAACTTCATTTGATGTCATTCATGCATCACGCACCTCAATTACATGTTATATAACCTTAAGGCACGCTCACAACTCGATTACGTTTCATAGTTCACATTATCGGATTTTGAGTTTTAAATTTAAATACGTTTTATCAACGTTTAATTCATAAAACCATTCTTAAACATGTTGTTTAAGTGATTTCTCTTCATGAATATTAACCATATAGTTGCCCCATAATTACCATGTAGAAAGCTAGGTTAAGAAATATTCACGTCGGGATTTTATTTCTTAAGGGCGTAGCAGTGCAAGCCAAAGGCTTAAAGGCAGCGCTGCAACACTGTCTTGCAGAACATTTCCCCTGCCTCGGCATTGCAGCGCTGGGAAGCAGGGTTTGGGCGGCGCTGTAGCGCCGACCCTGTTCTTCAAAAAAAAATTCGTTTAATGAGATTCCTAAGCTCGTTACGTGATCGTTACAACTCGAAATTGGCTCGTTCTAAAGCCAATAGTTCATAAATTCTATGTTCTATCATTTCATCAAGTTGGAATTCATTTCTGAATCCATCGGTGAGAATTTAGCCGATTAGTCCATTTCTACGCGTTCGTTAAACGTTCGTGAACGTTCGACGCTCAATTCTTTGTTTTAAGTTTGAATTGGTTCGTTCTTGCTCTCTCAAGTCTTATTTACCTAATTACACGTGACGCCCTTGAAAACCATAGTTTCCAAATCAAACGGCGACTTTTGACTTCTATTCTGAGAAAATTCACTGTTTCGACGATTAACGTCTAATCGCGTAACTTTCGCTGAATCTTCGTTATTCAATATTTTTACTTCAAACCAAATGGAATTAATCCATTAGTTGTTCTTTAATAATTCTAACCACTGTAAACATCTGTGTTTTAATGGTTTTACAAGCTTATTTACCAAACTCTTATTAATTTGATAAATTCTTCATTAGTTCCTTAATCAATTATTATGATTTCATTACTCATGGCTTATTAGTGTTCTTAATTCACCATTTAGCCAACCTTATAACTTCTTATTGAACATGCTCCACCAATTCACTTCTTTATCAAATCTATATTGAAAGACAACTGAATTATCTAAATTTTCTTATCATTATACCTTTGTTGTTCTTTGGTGTTCTTGATAAAAGACTTATGAACTTCTTGGCTCCTTGGTTTGCTTCATTTTCTTATCAAGGAATGAACTAGCGTCTTTTTTCTCTTTCTTAATATGTTGGTGAAATTGATCAAACAACCAAATAAAGACCAAAAGCCTCTTATTTATAGAAGTTGCAAGGCTTAGGGTAGTTTGGTCATTAGGACCAAACCTCCTCATGCCTATGTCTTGCCATGCCTTTCCCATGTGCTAGCACGTAGTAGCACATGCACCCCATATGCTCTACATGTCACCCCATGTGCCACACATGTGCTTATGGGCTGCCCCATGGTTTGGCCCATGGGTTTAACCCGCCCGTTAACCCATCGTTCGACCCACGGGTTTAGTTAATAAATTTGATTCAAATTGAATGTATTTACTTCGTATAAAATTCGTATTATACATCATTTTAATTCCCGTATCCTCTTCGTATTATACTCGTACAATATCTCGTATTATACTCGTATTCATTCCGTATATTAATCATTTATTATTATACTTAAACAATTATTCTTAGATTTTACTTTCCCTAACCCTTAGGGTTTTAAGTCCGCAAGCTAAAACTTCACGAGCCATATATGAAATATTATTACATATTCCAACTCATCTTAAAATCCTATCATTACACATTTCTCAGAATTTCAATAATAATTTCTGAGCAGAAACGGATGAATAGTGATTTTCTTCTGAGAAAACTTTTCTCGGCTAACTTAACTTTTCACGATATATTACCATCAAATATTTCGACAGAATGCCATTCCAACATCCCGATCTCTCAGAAAGACTTAGGGTTCTCAAACCCTAACCCTTAGGGTTAGGCCATGTGAATAGTGCTTATTTCGTCTTTTTCTCAAAAATATTTTATTTTCGAAAATCTTTTATTTTCGTCTCATAAATTCACAACAATTATTTCTAGCACATGCCAGAATCCTAACCATTTCTGCATTCTCTAGGTCATAGAATGACCTTTGATTAGCTTACTCAGTTTGATAAACAAATAATCAAATTTTATTCAATAAATCAAATAAAATTCATTTACATAAACGTTCGATTTTCTCGGGCGTTACATTCTCCCCCCCCCCCCCCTTTTATAAGAATTTTGCCCCCAGAATTTCGATACAAGTTAGTCAAACAAATGAAGATAAGCCTTCCTCATCTTGTCTTCGAGTTCCCACGTTGCTTCTTTGGCATTGTGGTTCCTCCATATCACTTTCACCGAAGGTATGACTTTGTTTCTCAAGACTTGTTATTTCCTATCAATAACTTGAATAGGAACTTCTTCATACGTTAAGTCTTTCTCAACTTGGATTGTTTCATACTCGATTACGTGCTTGTAATCCGGCTTATATGGACGCCATACCGATACGTGAAACACGTTATGGATATGTCCTAACTCTGGAGGTAATGCTATCGCATATGCTACCTCTCCTACCCTTCTCAAAATTTTAAAAGGCCCTATGAACCTAGGACTTAACTTTCCCTTCTTCCCGAAGCGTATCTTCCCTTTCCAAGGGGACACCTTCAGGAATGCATACGAATCGACTTCAAACTCTCTATTCTTTCGATGTGAACCGACATACTTTTTCTGTCTGTCTTGAGCTGCTACTATCCACGTTCGTATCAACTTAACCACTTCCGCCGTTTGTTGTACCATCTCTGGTCCTAACATTCGACTCTCTCCCACTTCATCCCAACACAGTGGCGTTCTGTACTTCCATCCATATAATGCTTTGTAAGGCTGCATGCCTATACTAGCGTGATAACTGTCGCTGATGTTCGGCCTTAACTTTCTGACAAGTTAAACACCTACTAACATACTCTGCTATCTCCTTCTTCATGTTAGGCCACCAAAAATTCTATTGAAGGTCTTGATACATATTGTTACTACCAAGATGAATCGAGTACCTTGAGTGATGAGCTTCATCCATTATCTCCTCTTTCAACTCAGGCTCATACAGAACCCAAATTCATCCTTGAAATCTTAATAACCCTTCGTTATCAAGACTGTACGTATCCTCGGTACCATCTGCAATTTTCTTTTTAATCTGCTCGCACTCATCAGCTCTGAGCTGCACTTCCTTCATCTTTTCTACGATAGTAGGTTGAACCTCCATTGCAAACAGCTTCTCCCCTTCCTCACTTCTAATTCCATCCTGGCCATCTCCGTTATCAACTCCTCTTAAGTTGTCAACATTGACAACTTTTCCTGACCCTTCCTACTTAAAGCATCGGCCACCACATTCGCCTTCCCTGGGTGATACAAGATTTCACAGTCATAATCCTTTATCAACTCCAACCATCTTCTCTGCCTCATATTCAACTCCTTCTGTGTGAAGATATACTTCAGACGTTTATGGTCTATGTAGATATCACATTTCTCCCCATATAGGTAATGCCTCCATATTTTTAAGGCAAAAACCACCGCTGCAATTTCAAGGTCATGAGTAGGATAACCATTCTCATACTATTTTAACTGCCTAGATGCATACGCAATGACCCTGCCATATTGCATGAGCACGCAACCCAGTCCTTTATGCGAAGCATCACAATATACTACGAAATTCCCCATCTCATTCGGTACAGACAATATCAATGCTTGACTTAACCTCTTCTTCAGCTCTTGAAAGCTGTCTTCACATTTCTAGGTCCACACGTACTTCACAGTCTTCCTTGTCAGATTTTTCAATGGAGTAGCTATCTTCGAGAAGTTCTGAATGAACCTCTAATAGTAACCCGCTAACCCTAGGAAACTTCGCACCTTAGTCGACGTTTTCGATTGCTCCCAGTTAATAACTGCTTCCACCTTCACAGGATCCACTGAAATCCCTTCCTTGTAGATGACGTGCCCCAAAAACTACACTCTCTCTAACCAAAATTCACACTTAATGAATTTCGCATACAACCTCTCCTTTCTTAGTGTTTCTAACACTAATCTTAAATGTTCAGCGTGTTCTTCTTTCGTCTTGGAATAGACTAGAATATCATAAATGAACACTACGACGAACTTGTCCAAATACTGTTTGAACTCTCTGTTCATCATATTCATGAATGCGGCTGGCGCATTCGTTAACCCAAATAATATCACTAAGAACTCGTAATGGTCGTAACGAGTTCTAAATGATGTTTTACGTACATCCTCTGCTTTAACCTTCAACTGGTGATACCCCGTCCTCAAATCTATTTTAGAAAAATATTTTGCCTCTTTCAACTGATCAAAGAGGACATCGATCTTGGGAAATGGGTACTTGTTCTGTACCGTTAGTTTGTTTAACTCTCGGTAGTCGATACAAAGCCTTAACGATCCATCCTTTTTCTTTACAAACAATACCGGTGCTCCCCATGGAGAAACACTTGGTTGAATGTACTTCTTGTCCAACAGTTCTTGCAACTGAATCATCAACTCTTTCAACTCCACTAGAGCCATACGATACGGTGCCTTTGACACTAGTGTCGTCCTTGGCACAACATCTATAACAAATTCGGTATACCTATCGGGTGGAAGACCTGGAAAATTGCTCGAAAAGACGTCCGCATATTCATTAACTATAGGTATCTGTTCCAATGTTGCTCCCAATCGCTGGGTATCAACAACATGGGACAGGTAACATTCGCATCCTTTCCTTAACAACTTCCTGGCTTGCGTTATGGTTAGAAAACAAGTGTGTCTCGGTGATTTACTACCGTAGAACACTACCTTGGGTTTCTTAGAAATCCGAAGGTTCACACTTTTATTTTGGCAATCTATAATCGCCCCATGGTTAACCAACCAATCAATCCCGAGAATTACATCGAATTCTCCCAACTTTATCTGTATAAGATCTACCGACAATTTGTTACCTCTAATATCTATAAAACAACTCCTATGAACAAAATCAACAGGAATTACTTCTTCGTTTGCTACCTTAATATTCAAAAGTATTACAAGTTTTTTGGGGAGTAATCCTAATCGTTTAGCAAATTCACATGCTATAAACGAACACGTAGCACCCGAATCAAACAATGTATACGCATTTATGTCGTTGACCGGGATAATACCTGCTACGATGTCTCTTGATGCAACCGCATCTTGGACCGTCATATTAAAAGTACGGGTAGTCGGTATACCCTATGGTACTGCGCCACCAATCGGTAGCTTACTAGCTCTAGCTCCTTTCCCACTATTCGAACCCTTCTCCAGACAGTTCCGTGCCATGTGGTCCGTAGATTCACATACAAAGCAACCACGATTCTTTTTTGGACTGGGACAGTTAGGCGAAATATGCCCTTCCTATCCGCAGTTGTAACACACCGCCTTGCCTTTGAGGCAGACTCCCAGATGAGTCTTCCCGCAAGTCTTGCATGCCTCCATCCTCCTCTTAGGAAACTCTTGCTTTACTTCAGTATTCCCGAAGTTAAAACCTTTCTCTTCTGTCCACTCTCGCTGGCTCCCTCAATTTTGACTGACACGTCAGTCTTACCCTTATTCTTTTTCTCCTTATGGTATTGGGTCAACGCCTCACTACCACCCTCGGCTATAATCGCCTTCTCCAACACAGCTCCAAAGGTAACACTTTGGAATATCGATATCTGGCTAAAGAGCCAGGGTTTTAATCCCTGCTCAAACCGTCTCACCTTCCTCAACTTTGTGTCCACTTGGTGTGGAACAAACCTCGCCAGTTCATTGAACCTGACTGCGTAGTGGGGAACTGTCATTTCCCCCTGTTTCAGTTTTAGGAAATGAATCTCCATTCTTCCCTGCATGTTCATGGGGAAGTAGTTCTCGAAGAATAACTCCTTGAACAGTGTCCACGTAACCACCTCTGTTCCGGCCCTACACTGGTTCGCATCCCACCAATAATTGGCCTCACCCTTCATCATGTAAGTTGCAAAGAAAGTCTTTTGCACCTCACTGACATTTGCTATAGCAAATGCCTTCTCAATTTCTTTTACCCACACCTGGGCAGCTATAGGATCCGTAGTTTCATAGAACTCAGGCAGGCCGATAATCTTAAACTCCTTGAAGGTAGTCCCCCGACCTACCCCATGATTAGTTCGTACGTATCTCTCGTCTTATTGAGAGCCGTAGCTAATAAGTTCACGAACTCTTATATCGGGTTATTATTCCCTTGCTCCTCATTACGAGGTTCTTCTTCCTAGTTTCTTTGACGTCTTCTTGGAGGCATTTTCTATTAATGCGAAAACATTTTCATTATTATTTATTTCTTCATTCGGTTATTATTAACAATCAATAATAACTTAATCACACTGACAATCATTTCAATAAACTTTTATATTAAGATGCTTCTTCGTAGTATAACACTACATCGTTCGTCATTACATGGCTTCAGCCAATTACAATACTATCCCGCAATTACTTTTCAAAAGTTAGGATTTAAAAAAGGACTACCCTTGTTTAGACAAAAGAGGGTTTTACGTCATTACTGTAGACACTCAAAATTTTATTTTCCTGTTACTAACCCTGCAGGAGGGCAAAATCGTCTTCTCAGCCCCGGTCACCAATACTGGGATGTCAATTTAACCCTGATCACCAATATCGGGATGTCAAACTCAACCCCGGTCTCAGTACCGGGCCATAGGTTCAGCCCCGGTCTCAATATCGGGCCATCAGCACAACCCCGGTCTCAATACCGGGCCATCAGCTCAACCCCGGTCTCAATATCGGGCCATCAGATCAACCCCGGTCTTAATACTGGGATATCAATTCAGCCTTGGTCACAACCCGGGAGGTACAGTTAAGCCTCGTTCCTAACCAGGAGATCCAGTTCAGCCCCAGAGATAACCCTGGGAAGCCAATCCAACCTTCAGAGACAAACCCGAAGCATCACATCAGCCCCGGTCTTAACCCAGGAGGTACAGGTCATCCCTGGTCTCAACCCGGAAGGTACAGGTCAGCCCTGGTCTCAACCCGAGAAGTCAGGTCAACTTTGGAAATAGTCCCGAAGCATAACAACATCTCCAGAGGAAAACCTGAAGTGACCAAGTCAACCTCGAAGAACAACACCGAATATAAACATACTCAAATGGGATCCAAACCTAGGAAATAACCTCAGGAAGTCAGCCGAAGGCCATGCTAACATTGAAGGAAACCCCGGGAGGGGAAAAATGGTTATTTTGCCAACTTGAAGCCGATTTGGTCAAACTCAAACCAAATTGATGCCACCAAGGTCAGAAAGAACCATAACGGTGATCCCGAGTGAAAACAGCGCAAGACAGGTTGACGGATAAATTATAGGGAAATGACGACCCTGCTATGAACCTGCCTTTTTGGACTTAAAAAGGGTTAAATCCTATGTCATTGCAACACTCTTGGCGAGGGAATTCCGGAAAGATATAGCACGCCTCAAACAGACGCTCCGATCAAAAGTTATAAAGTTTCGAACTAGCCATCGCATTGCTCGGCGTGCACGCACTTCGAGGCAATAGGGCCCTCCACGTGGACCCGCAGGTAGACTCGATGCTGCCGTAGATAGAGTGGAGGCACTCAGGTCTATATATATGAGTGCTCCCCCTCTCATTTTCAAGTAAGAAATCGTTCTGGAGCCCTGCCCGTTTCGTTTCTTGACCAAACTTGTTTCTTCCAAACCCAAATTTTTTTACTCTAACACGTAAATACACCCACATACTACCACATATCAGAAAATAACCGAGAAATTTGGACATTTAAAGCTTACGATTTGGCAAAAAGCTCGTGTAGCAGTCCATTGTGAGTATTTTTACGATCAGCAAGTTAATACTACTTTTTTGTACTATTTTGCACTTGCGTATCAAGTTTCGTTTTCTAAATATGCCCGGAACTTAGTTCTGTGGCCGTTTTCATCAAAATTTGGTATATTTTTGTACATAAACGCATTTTCTGGCATTTCTACAACTCAGATTGACGATCCGTCAGCTCTAACATCTTCAGTGCACTAGCACCTTTGTTTTGAGCAATTTTGCTAGACTGGGTTATCTTCCCAGCCCGATTTTGGCTTTTTTTGTATATATTTAACTGTATATATACTAACTTTTCAATTCTGTCAAGCCCGGATGTCAAATTCGAGGTAGTTTACTACTTTTATATATATTTATGCATATATAAGCAACTTTCACCACCGCTGGGTTCTCTTCCCAGTCTTGGTTGACTACATTCCTGTCTCTATATATATATTTATATTTCAGTCCGGCCTGAATCATTTTATGGCCTTTATACTATTTTTGCACCCTTCACCATTACTGGGTTATCTTCCCAGTCACTGGTTGACTACTTTTCTGTACATTTACATTTCGATTCGACCTGGATTATTCTGTGGCCTTTTTACTGCTTTTATATATAAATATGCATATATAAGTAGCCTTTACCACCACTAGGTTCTCTTCCCAGTCTTGGTTGACTATTTTTCTATCAATATATATATATATATATATATATAGTTCAATTTCAGTCCGAGCACAGGCGTGAAAACCCATCGCCCTTTTTACTGTTTTTCTATATATATTTCAATTCTGTTCAGCCTGGATCATTCCGTTGGTTTTATACATCCTTTATAAATAAATTTATATATATATATATATATATTTCAGTTCCAGTCCGGGCTCGCCCTTTACAGTTTTCGTATATATATAACTATATATATATATATATATATATATATATATATTGCTTTACTCGCTTTATTAAATTGTTACTTTAAATATTTATTTGATATGAATCGGCATGAACAAATTTAGCATGTTTCAGTCATAAAAGCAACCTCGCGACCCTTAGATCACTATCTAGTGGGAACGAGATGCTTCGGCCAGGTGCAAACAAGGATTTACTGAATGAATCCTCGGTTCTGGTAACATTTGGGATATTTATCTATTTCTGTACAAATTTGAACTGTGCAGGTTTATTGGCTACTCATATGTGAGCCTAGGAATCGTGGGATTCATGATCAAACTGATCAGAATCTGATTCCCATGATAGACAAACTCCACTTTACGAATGTACCCTGCCAGTTTTTTTGTAAAATGTACATACAAAAGACCTTAAAACGGTTGTCCGGATTTAAGGTCTCAACATAGTGAAAATATGGTTTGTCGTGTCAGAGTCCCTCCGATGGCTGTTATGCTCATAAAGAGACCGACACTTATATTTATTTTTGTGATCGAGGATGCTTCGCAGCCCGACAATCAGCATTCAAACAGTGCCTTAAGGCTAAAAATATAAAAAAATGGAAGTATCAACAGGCTTCAATTCCTATGTGAGCGTAAGGGTTTGATAACCAACTTTCAAAACATCATTTTCAATTCAATCAAAAGAAAAGCTTTTGCAAATCAAATTAAACATTTTTGCAAATCAAATCAAAGACTTTTTGCAAATCAATTCAAACCCTTCGTATATAGGTTCAACGAAGCAAAGCACTACTTTCAATCAATCAAACATAGGCCCAATTTTCAAACAGCATTCACAAACGCATTTCAGTTTTAAGAGAAATATTGAAAAGATGCGGTACCATGATTACACGGGAGTTGTGGGGTGCCTAACACCTTTCCCACACTTAACAAAACCCCCGAACTCAAAACTTTATTTTCAAAGATCAAGTTTCGACAGTGTTCAGCAATTGGGCCTCTTTCAAACAAAACTCGGTTGAGTTGGTACAACCATTTCAAATCTACCAACTGGCGACTCTGTAAAACGTTCAAATCATAGACATGATACATGTTGGCCTTTTCCTTAAAAAACCCTTCAAAACCTTTTTTGCAATAAAAAGAGTAAGGGTAGAGATAACTTAGGAAGAGATGAAAGATCCGGGCTGTGACCCGACCAGCGGATATTTTTTTTCCCAACGTCGATAGGTGGCGACTCTGCTGGGGACAGTAGAGGGCTTAGGCTACTTTCAAATCTTTTCAAACATTTCCCTTTCAAAACTATGAATGCGTGAAATTCTGCGTCTTTACATTGAATGAATGCATAAATGATGCGTCTTTACATTGAATGAATACATGAATGATGCGTCTTTATATTGAATGAATGTGAATGAATGCTTTCCTACTTTTTTAGTGCTTCGTACCTATATTAGTGCTTTGCACCCATATCATCATATGCATAAATGGTGAGGCACGATGTATGTATGTTGTGTGATTCCTCTCACAAGGAGGCAAAACCCATCGATGATAAGTAATGTCTCTGGGGACGACTTAGTCTCTGGGGCTCATGAAAATGCACCACCCAAATTCGAACCAGTTGAAAGATTAGATTAATTTCCCCTCTAGTAGATTGCGATGATCCGGGGACCTTCATGCCAAAAAGCCGTGAGAGTAGCCTAAGATAGGTCAGCCTCTGATTAACCAAATCCGACGGGAAGCTTCTTCAAGCCTTCCTCTTTCAATTTAATGTCAAGTTTTCAATGTAAATATCATAATGAAAGATTTACATTTTCTGTTATATACATCTTATTATCTTGTCATCAAAACAACTGACCTCTATTTTGCAAGATAAGATTAAAAACCCTTAAACATGACACACATTGCAAAACATGTATATGGTTGGTGTCTATCAAGACTAAACTACCTATTCGTCTTGTAAGTAAGAGTGGTCTCATTACTGGATCATAATCTAAAAAGTCACAAAGCCTATCCATCGACATGGCTGAAAGTGGCCAACCCGAGTCAGGTTTTGTATCTCGAAAAGAGTTTGAGGGACTTAAGAATCAAATAGCAGAGTTGGCTATCCTCCTAAGAGAACAAAGTAAAAGCACTCAGGGTCAGGCAATGCCCAATCAAAACAAGTCCTCCTCACAGGGTGGCAATCAAAGAACTGACAAAAAGGGGGAAATACATATCCCTGAACCTCGGTCCAGTAAAAGAAACAACAAAACCCCTGAAATCACAAATCTCAGGGAAGATCAGGAAACTGGCGATATCCGAAGGAAAGTCCGACAAATGGAAGAAACCATCCGTTCAATCAAAGGGACTAGAAACCTTGGAAGTGTCACCTATTCGGACCTCTGCATATTCCCAGGGGCTAGATATCCTGACAAATTCCAAGTCCCGGAGTTTGAAAAGTACAATGGGGCAGGCGATCCTTATACGCACTTGAAAGTATACATTGGCGAGTTAGGGTCTTATGCTGAAGATGAAAGCCTCAGAATGCAGCTTTTCCAAAAGAGTCTCACTAAAGAGGCTAGGATATGCCATGCCCGACTTGACAATGCCAAAATTCACAGCTGGGAAGAGTTAGCACATGCCTTCCTCAATCAATATAACTTTCAGTCTCAAATGGCTCCAGACAGATATCAAATCACCAAATTCAAGAAGCAAAACATTGAGTTATTCTGTGAATATGCCCAAAGATGGAGACGTCTGGCAGCACAGGTCAGCCCGCCTATGATAGAAATTGAAATGGTGGTGACTTTCATAGACATCCAAGAGGCACCGTACTATGAGAGGACCCTAGCTAGAATAGGAAAGCCATTCTCAGAGATGATCAAACACGACGAAATGACAGAGATGGGCCTGAAAGCAGGCAAGACTAAAGATCTCACGGCCTTGAAAGTAGTCTTTGAGCATATACAATCTGGAAACTATGCGAGTGATCCCATGAAGATACCTAGGAAAGGCGATGAAGATGTATCCCTCATTGTACAGGGGCAGTCAAGGACATTCAATCGTAGTCCCCCCATCTGGAAGAAGGAATGCAATCTGTCATTCCAACAACAGGCCCTATTCAACCAATGCCAGGATAGAAAAAGAAGATTTGAAAGAACAAAAAATCTAGTGTTCACTCCACTAGGCGATTCCCTTGAATATATGTTGGTGATGTTAATAGACCACAAGAAAATTATCGAACTAGCTCCACCTCTGGATCCAAAAAGTAAAAGATACAATCCTAGCCAGAGATGTGCTTACCATTCAGGATCTCCGGGACACGATACGCAAGATTGTTGGTCCTTGAAGCACAAAATCCAAAACCTGATCAAAAACGACGATATTGTGGTCCAACAACCTGACCATCCAAATGTCAACACCAACCTTTTGATGTCGCATGATACGGAGGGAGTAAATATGATCGGGTCAAGAAGTGATGAAATGTATCTAAATCGTAAATACATACGAAGGATGGAGGAATACCCCCAAAGGAACAGAACAAATGTCATGGAGTTGGAAAATGCAGAGGAGGGTATAACAATAATGCAAAAATTGGATATGATTTAACATCAAGTAACTCTGCTGGCTAATCTGATAGTGTGCCAACATCAAGATACAAAGCAGTTTTTCACTCAACTATCAGAAAGCCAAGAGAAAGAGGAGGTTATTCAAAATGTAAGCATAAATCCCTTCAAGATCATCCAGCTAAATAAAGAAGGTCAAAGCATGCTGAGTAGACGAGAAAGGGGGAATGATAAAATTACTAGAAGATCTCGCCAAAGGAAAAATGCGTTCAGAGGAATGAGAATTCCCAAATAGGAAATATCAAGCGACATTCCAAACATTGTCCAGTCCTCGAAATCCTACGGCACCGAAAGTCGGGGAGAGTAGACGAAGAAGGGTATTTACACCTTTGGGGGACTCGTTGGAAAATGTGTTAGCATTGTTGGTGGCGCAGAAAAATATTATTGAATTGCTACCTCCTACCAAGCCCGAGATGAAAAGTTATGATGCTACCAAGATATGTCTCTACCTTTCTAACTCACCTGGACATGCAACTAAGGAATGCTAGTCTTTAAAGCACAAAATCCAGGATCTCATTGAAAGTGGAGAACTGAAGATAGAAGTCCACATGACCAGAAAAGATGAAACGAAAATAAAGAGCTTAAGATGTCCACTCGAGACAGGCAGCTCAAAGGAGGTGACAGTTGTAAGCACCAATCCTAGCGGAACACTAGGTGGACAGATCTTAATGCTGGGAGTGACAGAGGAGATAAGAGAGTCATCTAAGGAAATTCATCCGCCACCACCAAATATCTTGTTGCCCAAAGCCAGCAACCACAGTCTTGATGTTACCCTCCTGGATGATGAGGAGGAGATACTGATCCTTCCCCGTGTGGAGAGAGCCCAAAAGGAAAGTTCCTTGCGAGGAATACAACAACAGTGC
Source organism: Panax stipuleanatus (assembly GCA_020205555.1). NCBI lineage: Eukaryota > Viridiplantae > Streptophyta > Magnoliopsida > Apiales > Araliaceae > Panax > Panax stipuleanatus. The sequence goes on along the minus strand of CM035119.1, from coordinate 17,483,306 downwards.
AAAAGAGATTTCATACTCAAATCCCCTGAAGCCTATGAGAAAGGTGAAGGAACAAATGAAGGAAAAGGTGGTGAAATTCTCGAGGAAACCAACCCATCAAGGAATCTAGAGTTCATCCCTTTTTACGGCGAGTCCAGTTTGAGCCTCCTTGAGGGATATACTGATTCGAGAAGCGATCAAGTTATAGCCGTGATTGAAGATATTCATGACCAGGAGGTAACCTCTATCACAAGTCTCGAAGGCAACACAACCACTGACAACTGGACTATCAGGCCTCAGCTAGACCGAAGGACGTAGATCCAAAGGAAAGTTACGAGTTCCAAGAGATGTTGGAACGTTATCACTTTCTTAGCATTATGCCTTTTATCTTCCATGCATATAAAAATCAAAAAGTCAAGAAATCAAGAAATTAAAAAATTAAAAAATTAAAAAATTGAACCATTCAGGAAAAGCCTGAACTGCGAATGACCTGATCTCTCTCCACCCGGGAGTACGTTGGCAGCCATTTCTGGTGCGGTCAAACCAAACAAAAAATTCAAAAACCCATCAAACCAAACAAAAAATTCAAAAACCCATCAAACCAAACTCAAACCCAAAAGAGACACTTCTCAAACATCTCATATAAAACTCGAACTACGAATGACCTGATCTCCCTCACCCCAGGAGTACGTAGGTAGCCATTCATGGTGCGGTTTGATCATCAAAGAAAAACAAAAAACTAATAAAAACCAGTCCCAAGACACCAAAACCCTATAAAATTCAAATGTTATCAAGTCTCCTTGGCCAACAGGCCCTGCTGAGGAAAAACAAAGCTAATCTATGGACCCTATGATAGACGAGATGACAATGCCAACATGGCATCTCTCTTTGAAGATGGAGGAGCGGCTGCAAGTGCAATACCCTTAGCCTTCATATAGGCCAGAACATCCACTACCATTTGCATGGTGCTGCTGTGGCCATCTATGAAAGCATTCATCTCTACAACCAGACTGCCTGTATATGATCTGAGGACTGTGACGTCTACAATATAGACATCCCGAGTAGCTACGGCATCATCCTTCGCAGCATAAGCAGCATCCCGGGCAACTAATACCTCCTCAATCTCCTCAAAAGCCTCAAAAGCTGCATCTTGGGCAAATCAGACCTCATTTCTCTCCTCAAGAGCTACATCTCGGGTGGATCGAGCCTCGTCTCTCTCAACTAATGCTATATCCCGAGTAGCTCGAGCCTCGTCTCTAGTGGCAAAAGCTGTGTCTCTGCTGAAAAGGACTGTCAAAATCAATGCTCTAACCTGATCTCTCTCAAAAGTTATCCTAGATAGTGAATCTGCCATAGTTGGATCTATCCCGGCAGGGATACTCAGCGGGTCACTAACAAAGGCTGTTGTCAAACCCATATACAAATCATCCTCCGTGGGAGAATCAGGATCCTCCATAGGCTCCTCCTCGTCTGAATCAATGCTTGGAGCTAACTGGATAACTGCAGCCAATACAATATCGGCCTCCAACCATGCAGAATACTCTGGAGAACAATTTGGATGGATAGTAGAGAAGTTAGCACTCTCCCTACGAGTCCAAGACTCATAAGTCCTGGTAAGGTCAGCTGACGACAATAACAAATCTGATATCCGCTGATCCATAGCTCCCTCAAAGTGGTGAATGCTCTGAAACTGATCAAACTGGCCCATGACTACCAGAAGATAATATGTGGACACCCCTCTCAAACCTGCCAGGGGCAGATAGTTAATGCTTATTGCATGAGTGATGAAGCTGTAGGGGGAACTCAGCCCTGAGCATGGTAAGATCAGAAAGGGATGCGCAATATCTGAAAAATAAAAAGCCGACCATATTACTGTATTGGAACACTTCGCTAGCTGGAAAGAGTAGGACATGGCTATCTCATGGGTAAAGCAGTACCCATGGTGTCTGAAGGTGCCGATCGGACTCAAATTCGTCATAAACCATACGTACAGCAGAACGGTGCTACCTCTTATAAATCCCCTGGATGGGTATTACAGAAAGTAGTCGACCTCAGAGTCCCGGCAAATATCATCGACAAAAATCGTTCAACCCTGTCTGAGGGCACGAACCACTAACATCAAGCCAGTATATAAGTGGTCCATATACAGGGGCATGTACAAATAAGCAGTGATGCACATCAATAGAACTTCCACTCGTCTGTCGGAATAATAAGATCCCCAGAGAATCGCTAGTAGCTGTCCAACCTACCAAAGCGATAGATCAAAAAGTCCATGGGCACTACATGTCCGGCAGTAACCTCCTCAATGACGACTCTACATCTCAAAATAGTCATGGTCATAAACGATCGTCTAATGTCACTAATGGTTGTCCTGACATATGGCAGATCTAACGCCAAACCCGTGAGGTGCTCATACTCCTCCATCACAGGAGTCAAATCATGAAGGCCAAACCTAAAAAGCCTACATCCAAGAAAGACACTCAAGATCAATAACCCTTGTTGAGAGGACCTGACGGCACCTCAATGTTGTTCAATCAAATCTGAAGCAAGTCTCAAAAGGAAAAGACATCAATCCATCAAGACGACTAGTCACACGGATGAAATGGAAATCATCATAGGATGCAACCTGTCAGCAACTCATCACTCCTGATGTACGAGAAGACTTGATCTTCTTGGACCCACCAAAGCACATAGGTTACCATCGTGGCAAAGTCTATCTCATACCCGATGCCATATTCTCTGAGAAAAAAGTCAAGGATTAAACCTTACATTTCAAACCAAATTCGGTCAAAGCCATCATATCACCAACCATCACAAGCCCTTGAGTCCAATTCATTGGAGTCCGAAGGCATCTCGACATCAATCATCAAATTTGAAACAACCAAATAGCAATATATCAAGCATAAGCATCCGCAAGGACCTTTGAAGACCCTTAATCTGAAACCTTCATCAAACCAGAAGAGAGGTCATCAAAGCCAATTGCTCCTACAAATCAAAAATAATGACTGGGGCATCCAAGCATTAAAGCCAAAATCCACTACCTTTTCACCATGGGGGTCATGCGATTAAAGACTCTTGTGATCTCGGCATCTTATCAGCCCATCAATCAAATATACAACCAAGCAATCATCCTAGATGACAAGCAAGACTGGGGAAAGTTCAAAGTCAACGACAACCCGATGTTGGGACCGTTACAACAAGACTGGACTAATTTTCAAAATTACGAGAATTCAACACTGTGGCATTTATCAACCTTCCAATCAACATGCACCAGTCGGCACCATCAGCATGGTCCATCCAAGCTTCCATCATTGGCGATACGGTAAGATCAATCGATCTTTTCCAATCATAATTTTCTTAGAATACTGCGATCCACTGATAAGGTATGACTCTTTCATCTCTTCATGTGCTTTCAATTTCCAATTACATGCATTGACAATGGTATACATATTAAGTATAGAAAAATCTTGTGTAAGAATCTTGGAAAAAGGTCTTAAAAAGGAAAAAAGATTTTTGCTTATCTTGTTATGAATTGGATTAATTCTGATAAGCGTCCATGGAGCAAGAATCACGGGAAAGATTAGAGAATTAAGATAATTCAACCTTTTGATTAGGTATGACATCCTAGGTCAAAATGCTTTTTGGAATGAACTTGACCTCATATGCATGTCTGCACTTTGCGATCACCCTAACTCTTAGTTGTGGGGTATGAAACTATGGCGACAAGGATTACGATTAGTAGCCAGCCTAATGTCTCGAATCGTGGCTTGGGTTACTCGAGTTATTAAGCCTGAGGGGTGTCTATACACCTGGTGCCCTAAAGCCATCTAGTTTGGGAGCCACCAGCCCAACGCTCGTTACATGGGAAACTCAGTGCCTAAGAAAATGAGCATTACAAGAAAAAGAAGGCAAAGCCTGTGCAGATTCAAATCGTGGCCTAGGTTACTCGAGTAATTAATCCCGAGGGGTGTCTCTACACCTGGTGCCCTAAAGCCATCTAGTTTGGGAGTCACCGGCCCAACACTCACTATATGGGTAATTTAGAGCCTAAGAAAATGAATCTTGTACAAGCTCAGGTGAGGATCAAAAAGAGTAGACCGCTTGACTCGTCTCGAAGTGTGACCTTTTTTACTTGAGCCATTAAACCCGAAGGGGTGTCTTAACACCTAGTGCCCTAAAACCGTCTGGTTTAGGAGTCATTGGTCCAAAACTCGTTACATGGGTAACTCTGAAAAGCCTAAGAAAATGAGACAAAGTTAAGCGAGAAAAGAAAAATTTTGCAAGATAAAAATGAGATCATCTAAAGTCATAGAAGAGAAACCCCTGCTAAGGGTTGCGTCACTCATAGTGCACATGTCATATGATGTTAATATTGTGAAGACCAGTGTCTAGAGCGAAGATGAGGTGTCTCTGATAAAGGGAGATGAGTCTTTTGAATCTGATCCTGCCCATGAAAAATGACCATGGATGCTTAAAAGTATTCTTGCGATTTAATAACTTGTCAAATGAAAATTTTGATTTCTTTAGAAAAAATTCATGTTCATGCTTAATTTCAACATCTTTAGCGATAAGATAAGAGCTTAGTGAATACAAGCATTCAATTTCATAAACTTTAATTTCAAATGCCTTATTCACAAGATCATGCTAATCCCTACGGCCCGAGCCATCAAGCTTTTGGCGCATTTTTGTCATTTGTCTCGTGAAGGATATGGCTCACTCTAGATGTGGTCAACAAAGCGAGTTTCTTCTGTGAACCCCAGTAACAACCTGCGAAAGGGCTGGGGCATTGTTGATTCCAATAAATGGAAAGAAATCAAGGCGACATAAGTTGTCCCTCCACAAAAAGGAAAAAATTCTCAAGAGAGTACTTAACTCGAAAAAAATAGACGCTCGATGAGAAAAGATCTAGCAAATGAAATCTACACCATCATACATGTCAACATGCGCCAAGTCCTCACAAGTCGAGGCCTCTACACCGAAGTTTAAATCTGGCCAATGGAAGAACGGGCTACATCCTCCAGGACATCAGCAACACCCGAGTTATAAGCCAAGCCAGTATTTAACCCAGCAAGGCCACAAGTAAAGAGCTTGCCCCTTTTTGCACTCAATGATCAACCGTAGGAATAACCCAGCGAAGCATTGAAAATGATTCGGTGACATTTAGCCATTGAAGGTCACTTCAGCGAAGGTCAGATTGCATAACACTATCAGCCGTTGGCGCAACCTTAGCAAAACATCATGAATGGTCCGATGGCGAAAACAGTATATCAATCCATCCCCACAGAGGACAGATGATGGAATCTGTTATACAAATATCCAGTGATGTAAGCCGTTGAATACTACTTCAATAAATATATTAGAATATCTCCTAGTGAAGCCATCAGTGTCTAAATCGATAGAGGGACCAGCACCAGGTCCCGATTCCAGATCTAGAAAAATAGCAGCCTCAACAGGATCCCCACCAGAGACGACATATGAAAGGGGAACATCTAAATCTACGAATAACAAAATGAGCCATACAAGAGTTAGAGCTGATAAGCCCATCAAAATTCGTGCATAAAAAGAAACTCCAAATCACCTCAGAAAAGGTGAGGTATGGTTCTACATCAATTCAATTAAGCATATGCATTAACCTAGGACAAATTAAGATCTTATATCATATCTGGTCTGCACATGTGCAACAAGGGCTCCATCAACACACATCTCCATTAAAAAGTTAGGCATACATACCCAAAAGAGTTGAATATGCATACACATTAAATACATAAACTCGATGAAAAGTCTGCTACCGTTCGAGTAGGCATCGGGACAGTCCAATGATCAACCATTGTCCCTACCCTCAAGGTAGGCACTGTTGCAAACTACCGGTGTAGGTTATCATCAGGATAAGCATAGGGAGCACCCACTGAGGTAACTCGGTAAAAGAGATATATCCCCAGCAGAGGAGCCTTCAGAAATGGACAATGGCATCATCCAAGAGAAAATTTGCCCCCTGATAGTATCGGCACATGTGAGAAACCATTGGGCTTAAACTAAGGTAACACCAAGGGCTACCAAGGATGACGTCGTCCCCAGCAGAAAGTGACAAGAACAGTCTGTGATAGCCTAACTATGATAGCCTACCAACGGCATCCTACCAACAACAAAGGATATTATAAAGGACATCGTCCCCCAGTAGAAATGTAGAAAATATTTCAGTTTATCTTCATCAAAAAAAGCATCGGCAACTCCGATGGAAATCAAACCATTCGAGTCAACACCAGCATAGACATCAACAGCACTAATGAAAGTTAACCGTTGAGATCAGCCCAAACACAAGCATCATCCATGACCTGTCAGGGTAAGTGATTTACGATGCTATTTGCGATATGATATGCGATTTGCGATAAGATTTGCGATATGAGAAGTGAGAAATGCAATTTGCATAAATATGTTAACATTCATTGCATTGCGAGTTACATCATTAATATCTTATCATATTTCAAGTGTCTAGCAATCTTTATCCTGTTCATTCCATTGCATTACATAAACATGGTAAAGAGGGGCATCTGTAGACACTCAAAATTTTGTTTTCCTGTTACTAACCCTGCAGGAGGGCAAAATCATCTTCTCAGCCCCGGTCACCAATACCGAGATGTCAACTCTACCCCGATCACCAATATCAGGATGTTAAACTCAACCCCGATCTCAATTTCGGGCCATCAGTTCAACCTCGGTCTCAATACCGAGCCGTCAGTTCAACCCCGGTCTCAATACCGGGCCATCAGTTCAACCCCGATCTCAATACCAGGCCATCAGATCAACCCCGGTCTTAATACTGGGATATCAATTTAGCCTTGGTCACAACCTGGGAGGTACAGTTAAGCCCCGGTCACAACCAGGAGATCCAGTTCAGCCCCAGAGATAACCCTGGGAAGCCAATCCAACCTTCAGAGATAAACCCGAAGCATCACATCAGCCCCGATCTCAACTGAGGAGGTACAGGTCAGCCCCGGTCTCAATCCGGGAGGTACAGGTCAGCCCCGGTCTCAACCTGGGAAGTCGGGTCAACTTCAGAAACAGTCTTAAAGCATAACAACATCTCCAGGGGAAAACCTGGAGCGACGAAGTCAACCTCGAAGAACAATGTTGGTCGAAAAATCGATCACTAAACGCGCGCGCAAGTATACGCGGTCTAACAAGTAATACAGTGATAAGGAAAGTGTCGTACCCACGAGGAACTATCACTAATATTTACCAAATACCAACTTTGTATCGCTTAAGTCTTATTCGAACAGTAAACTAATAGGAGTGCGGTTAAACTAGTTATAACTAATTATTAAAGCAAGTAAACGGATATCGAATGGTAATCGAAGGAATTACAAGCTAAGGTTACAACTTCACCCCACACAGGCATTCTGTCGAACACCTGGCGTGCTATGCTTCATCAAACTTCCTACCCTTCTCTCTTTGGTCTTAATGGTCACGACAGTTTGTCGACCGAGAACACACAGATGCTCATACACCTCTGTCGAGGTATGCACAAACATATCCTCTCCAGATCCACCCGAAAGGGAATAGAACAGAAAAGAACATCCAAACTAAGTGATAATCCTACACATGTCTATGCGAATTAACCTAACAAGGATTTAAGCATAAGTTCTCCATTAGGTCACACGTGGCACACAGATATATATCTATTCTACGCACAACTTATGCAGTCGAAACCCATAATCACATGCCAATATATTTAGGTGTAAATCTACAATTCTTCTTTCGATATCATATAGATTACCAAAATCATCACTAATGTCTTAGTGAGAATCGTTAAGCATGAATATATTAAACTAAACCATATGGTGCCAACCAAAGAGAGAAGACAATCAATTTAACTAACAAAGGGTTCCATTATAACCTTAGAGCCAATACTTAGTTCATAGCTATTGAACAAAATATAAGTAGCAATAAAGACAACATTTATGGATTACAAAAATAGAGGAAATAAATGGACAAGAATAAACTCTGTCAAGGCTCTTCAGTCTCCAAGCATTTCGCTCCTTTCAAGCTCTCCAATCCGTGTAGCTCACTGCTCTTGTTGCTCCAAGGAAAACCCAAACTTTACCCTAATCTACCTAATCTATATTTACAAACATTACCCAATAACTAGAGAGAGAAAGTACAAAAGAGATCTAATCTATCCTAAGCTAAGCTAACCGATTCTATCCCAGTCTTCCTCCTCTTCCTCTTCTCGCTCTCCTTCGGCAGAGGCTCTCTCCATATCTATATATCTGTTTTTCTACTTTTTATAGGTCAAAAGCAAGCCTTTTCTGCCTGGGCACCGGAGGTCGCGCTGCGGCGCGGGCAATCAGCTTATAAGTGGCGCTGCGGCACCATATTAAAATCAAAAGACCGGAGGTCGCGCTGCAGCGCGAGCCCATAAAGGAACTGTGGCACTGCAGCGCCAGGATGACATCAGCAAGGACCAGGGGCGGTGCCGCGGCGCGAGAATGAGACTAGGCATTGGCGCTGCGGCGCCAGTATATGAAAATTCTCCGTTTTGTCCCCTAAAAGCTAGAAAAGTCCTATAAAGCCTGCAATACATCGATTAAGCATAATAATACTATAAACATAATAAACTAAATAAAAACTACAAAGATCAGGAAACTATTTAAGCCATAAAGTATCAGATTTGCGGGTATAAATCCCACTCATCAAACAACACTGAAGACAAACAGACTCAAATAGGATCCAAACCTTGGAAACACAGGAAGTCAGTCGAAGGCCATGCCGATATTGAAGGCAACTCCAAGAGGGGTAAAATGATCATTTTACCAAACTAAAGCCGATTTTGTCAAAATCAAGCCAAATTGATGCCACCAAGGTCAGAAAGAACCATAACGGTGATCCCGAGTGAAAATAGCGCAAGACAGGTCGATGGATAAATTATGGGCAAACGAAGACCCGATTATGAACCTATCTTTTTGGTCTTAAAAGGGTTAAATCCTATGTCATTGCGACACTCTCAGTGAGGGCTTTCTGGAAAGATATAGCACGCCTTAAACTGACGCGCCGATCGAATGTTATGAAGTTTTGAACCGGACATTGCATTACTCGGCGTGCATGCACTTCGAGGCCACATAGAGCTGTGGATAGACCCGCTATTGCCGCGGATAGAGGGGAGGCACTCGGGTTAATATATAAGAGTGCTCCCCCTCTCATTTTCAAGTTAGAAATCGTTTTGGAGCCCTGTCCGTTTAGTTTCTCGACCAAACTTGTGTCTTCCAAACCCATATTTGTTTACTCTAACACGTAGATATACCCACATACTACCACATATCAGAAAATAACCTGTAGATTTGGACGTTTAAAGCCTACGATTTGGCAAAAAGCCCGTGTAGCAGTCCATTGTGAGTATTTTTGCAATCAGCAAGTTAATACTACTTCTTTGTACTGTTTTGCACTTGTGTATCAAGTTTTGTTTTCTAAATATGCCCGTAACTTAGTTTCGTGACTATTTTTGTCAAAATTTGGTACATTTTTGTACATAAACGCATTTTCTGGCATTTCTACAACTCGGATTGACGATCCGTCAGCTCTAACAGTTTCAGTGCACTAGCACCTTCGTTTTGAGAAACTTTGCTAGACTGGGTTATCTTCTCAGTCTGGGTTTGGCTTTTTTTGTATATATTTAACTGTATATATACTAACTTTTCAATTCTGTCAAATTCGGATGTCAAATCCGAGGTAGTTTACTGCTTTTATATATATTTATGCATATATAAGCAACTTTCACCACCACTAGGTTCTCTTCCCAGTCTTGGTTGACTACAATCCTGTCTCCATATATATATTTATATTTCAGTCCGGCCTGGATCATTTTGTAGCCTTTGTACTATTTTTGCACCCTTCACCATTACTGGGTTATCTTCCTAGTCACTGGTTGACTACTTTTCTGTACATTTACATTTTGGTTCGACCTGGATTATTCTGTGGCCTTTTTACTGCTTTTATATATAAATATGCATATATAAGCAGCCTTCACCACCACTAGGTTCTCTACCTAGTCTTAGTTGACTATTTTTCTGTTAAAATATACATATATATTTCAATTTCAGTCCGGGCATAGGCGTGAAAACCCAACACCCTTTTTACTATTTATCTATATATATTTCAATTCTGTTCAGCCTGGATCATTCTGTGGATTTTATACAGCTTTTATAAATATATATATATATATATATATATATATATATATATATATATATATATTTCAATTCCAGTCTGGGCACCAGTGTGAAAACCCATCACCCTTTACAGCTTTCGTATATATATAACTGTATATATATTGCTTTACTCACTTTATTAAATTATTGCTTTAAATATTTATTTGATATGAATTGGCATTAACAAATTCAGTATGCTTCAGACATAAAAGCAACCTCGCGTCCCTTAGATCGCTATCTAGTGGGAACGAGATGCTTCGGCCAGGTGCGAACCAGGATTTACTGAATGAATCCTTGGTTCTGGAAACATTTGGGATATTTATCTATTTCTGTACAAATTTAAACTATGCAGGTTTATTGGCTACTCATATGTGAGCCTAGGAATCGTGTGATTCATGATCAAACTGATCATAATCTGATTCCCACGATAGACAAACTCCACTTTACAAATGTATCCTGCCAGTTTTTCTATAAAATGTACATACAAAAGACCTTAAAACGGTTATCCGGATTTAAGGTCTCAACATAGTGAAAACAAGGTTTATCGTGTCAGAATCCCTCCGATGGCTGTCATGCCCATGAGGAGACCGACACTTGTATTTATTTTTATGGTCAAGGATGTTTTGCAGCCTGACAATCACCATTTAAACTGTGCCTTAAGGCTAAAAAGATAAAAAAAAAATGGAAGTATCAACAGGCTTCAATTCCTATGTGAGCGTAAGGGTTTGATAACCAGCTTTCAAAACATCATTTTCAATTCAATCAAAAGAAAATCTTTTGCAAATCAAATTAAACATTTTTGCAATCAAATCAAATACTTTTTGCAAATCAAATCAAACCCTTTTGTATATAGGTTCAACGAAGCAAAGCACTAATTTCAATCAATCAAACATTGGCCCAATTTTCAAACAGCATTCACACACGTATTTCAATTTTAAGGGAAATATTGAAAAGATGTGGTACCGTGTTTACACGGGAGTTGTGGGGTTCCTAACACCTTCCCCACACTTAACCAAGCCCCCGAACACAGAACTTTATTTTCAAAGATCAAGTTTCGACAGTGTCCAACAATTGAGCCTTTTCAAACAACACTCGGTTAAGTTGGTACAACCATTTCAAATCTACCAACTGGTAACTCTGTAAAACGTTCAAATCGTCGACATGATACATGTTGGCCTTTTCCTAACTTCAAAATATTTTTCACAATAAAAATAGTAAGGGTAGAGATAACTTAAGAAGAGATGAAAGATCTGGATTGTGACCCGACCCGCGGATTTTTTCCCGACGTCGACAATTACTAGCTACACAAATATTTACATAGCTAATTCTTCTATACATTCTATTGGACTACATCTGCCTCACGGCATTCTCGTAATTTGCATCGGCCATACTGGCCACTATATCCCGGCTAATCGTATATCGAGTCTGTCCCTCCTCCATAGGATATTCAGCAATCTAATGCTGATAATCCTCGTGCGAACTCCTATGTATGTAGGACATCAGATTTATTTTCTGCTTCTTATTCAGAAGCTCTGCTTTCAATTCCTGGACCTCTAGCTTAAATCCCGGACTTTATCCTTTGCCATCACCCTCTCATCGTGCTCGACTTTCCAGAAGACCTCCATATCTTCTTTTTCCTTCTGGACATCGTGAACCTCCTGCTTAAGGTCACGTACTTCTTTGCTCAGTTTGGCATTCTTGTCCAACACTGCCATGAACAAAGCCTTTATGGACTCCGTCGGTGTTGACTCTACCTCAAGTCGACGTCGGGAAAAAATTCGAGGGTCGGGTCATAACCCGGATCTTTTTCTCTTCTTAAGTTATCTCTACCCTTACTATTTTTATTGCAAAAAAGGTTTTGAAGGGTTTTTTAAGAAAAGGCCAACATGTATCATGTTGACGATTTGAAGGTTTTACAGAGTCGCTAGTTGGTAGATTTGAAATGGTTGTACCAACTCAACCGAGTTTTGTTTGAAAGAGGCCCAATTATTGGACACTGTAGAAACTTGATCTTTGAAACCGAAGTTTTGAGTTTGGGGGCTTGGTTAAGTGTGGGGAAGGTGTTAGGCACCCCATAACTCCCGTGTAAACACGGTACCATATCTTTTCAATATTTCCCTTAAAACTGAAATGCGTGTGTGAATGCTGTTTAAAAATTGGGCCTACGTTTGATTGATTAAAAGTAGTGCTTTGCTTCGTTGAACCTATGTACGAAGGGTTTGATTTGATTTGCAAAAAGTCTTTGATTTGATTTGTAAAAGTGTTTAATTTGATTTGCAAAAGCTTTTCTTTTGATTGAATTAAAAATGATGTTTTGAAAGCTGGTTATCAAACCCTTGCGCTAACATATGAATTGAAGCCTGTTGATACTTCCATTTTTTTATCCTTTCAGCCTTAAGGCACAATTTGAATGGTGGTTGTCGGGCTACGAAGCATCCTCGACCACAAAAATAAATATAAGTGTCGGTCTCCTCATGGGCATAACAGCCATCGGAGGGACTCTAACACGATAAACCATATTTTCACTATGTTGAGACCTTAAACCTGAATAAACATTTTAAGGTCTTTTGTATGTACATTTTACAGAAAAACGGGCAGGGTACATTCGTAAAGTGGAGTTTAAGCCCAATGGTTTCTCACATCTGCCGATACTAATAGGGAGAAAATTTTCTCTTGGCTGATGTCGTTGTACATTTCTGAAGGTTCCTCCGCTGGGGATATATCTCTTTTGTCGTGTTACCTCAGTGGTGCTCCCGATGCCTATCCTGATGATAACTTACACCGGTAATTTGCCACAGTGCCTACCCTGATGGTAGGCAAAATGGTTGATCATTGAACTATCCCGATGCCTACTCGAACGGTAGCAGACTTTTTCATCGAGTTTGTGTATTTAATGTGTATGCATTTTTAACTCTACTAGGTATGTATGCCTAACTTTTTAATGGAGATGTGCGCTGATGTAGCGCCTGTTGCACATGTGCAGACTAGACATGATATGATGATCTTAATTTATCCTAGGTTGATGCATATGCTTAATTGAATTGATGTAGAACCATACCTCACCCTTTCTGAGGTGATTTGGAGTTTCTTTTCAGGCATGGATTTTGATAGGCTTAGCAGCTCTAACTCCTGTATGACTTCTTTTGACATGGCAGAGTTAGATGTTCCCCTTTCATGTGTAATACCCGAGAATTTCATGAATAAATATTAATATTGATATTATAAGAAAATAAATATTTCTTTGAATATAAATGTTTATGTGTTATGAGAGGAGTAATTCAATTAATTTCAAATTGAATTTATAATAATTGAGAAAATATGGAAATTACGATGAACTCGTAGAATGTCTTGTGTGGCACGAGAATGGAAATGATGATGATTTAATTAATTAAAGGATGAAGGAATTATTAAGTGAATAGTTAATTAATATTATATTGTTAATTAATTGTTATTATGAGAAATAGAATATTAATGAGTAAATGATTAATAAATATAATAAGAATTATATTTACTCGATTAATTGTTATGTGCAAGGTATGTGATAATTAAACATATAATATATAATAGTTACGTCTATATTATATAAAGTGTAGTGTGACACTTTAATATGACTATATAATATATAAGAACTATATATTAAGATTTAATGAATTATGTAAGTTACATAATAATATTTATGTGACAACGTGTATGTGTGAGTTAAGTAAATAATGCATATGTAACAATATGTGATGTGTGGCTACATTCAATATGTACCTCATAAATATTATAATAAACTAAATAAATAATTGTTATTTAATGATTATTTCAATAAATTAATATAATTGAAATAATAAAGTTGGGTTAATATAGTGTGACAATGCCCAATCAAATTATATTCGGTATTATCACAATGTACATGGATTATATATTGATGTGTATACATGTACCCCAACTTACTATATTGTAATATTATTTCCTCATTTAAAGCTACATTGTGACTTTAAATGAATTTAACCTAAGTGTACATAATATGTATATGTATATAACCTAAGTGTTAATATTATTTCATTTGCCAAGTTGTTGATTTTAATTGCCTTGTCCCAAAATAAGTGGCATTTCCCTCCTCACGTGTATAACTTTAAGCCTAAGCCTATTGGTTGCTTCTCAAACTCAGCAAACATAGCCAGTAATCATCAATGGGGAGTGGGCTCAACAGTGGAAATCAACAACCACCAACTACTCTCCAATAACCATCAAATTCTTGCTCTTCCCGTTGGATTGAAATGGTGTAGAAAGTCATTGTCTGTATAATAGAGTCTCTATAAATAAAGCTATTTATTTCTTCATTTCAATTGCTGAGATTTCTTACAAGTATAAGATATAGAGTGAGTTTACTATAGTGGTGAGATTCTGAGATTGAGGAAATTATATTAAGCAGCAAACTCATATCAAGTTTAGCAGAGGTATACTCCTTGTTCTTCAATTCTTGAAAATTCTAAGTTCTTGATTATGTAGGAATTCATGTTAATTGGATTAAGGATGGTTGTCAACTTGTTATATAAGCTTATATGCACGTTAGGAATGCAATGTAGCTTGAATTGATCATTTTTCGTAATGAATTTGGTGTTTGGGTCTGGTTTCTGCCGAAGCAGAAAGTCATTCTGGTTCTGTCCGAAAAGGGGCACAGCTGCGCCCATTTTGTACTAGGATACAACGCAGCTGCGCCAAGCACAAATTTGAAATTCAGTTTTTGTTACAGCCTGATGAATTCTAACTTATTGATATCACCTAGTCATGCATGAGAAATAGGGTTAACATGTAGAGATATGTTCTTTGGCATAACATGAACGTTCTTGACTTGTTCGTACGAGTTTACTAAATGAAAGTTATAGTTTTTAAAATGGGCTTTGACATATAATATTGATGTTTAAGTTCTGACTTTGTAAGCATGTTTGTATGATCTAGATATGCATGAAATATGAGTCTAAGGTGTTCAGTATACACTAGGACACATGGTTTAAGTTAAAAATGATTTTAAAAGCAAAAACTTGGACTTTTTGCAAACTTAGTTGCATAAATATGGTGTAACATTATTCTGATATTTTTGGTCATGCATGCTAGTACTCTTAATGTAACTAAGAGAGCCTATATGTGCACGCAGCTTGATAAACACTACGAAAGTTAATCAAGCATGATTTAGACATATTTTAAAGCAACGAATGATGCTAGCCATGCATAAATGATATAAACACGTGTAAGCATGTATATTATAGATTATGTGGCCACTTATGTGTATGAATGATAAGCACGATAGTCCTTTATGATTTCATGACCTTATGTGACCTTAAGTCATTAGAGATACTAATCCAAAACTATAGCATGAAAAGTTGAACTTAGATGGACTCTAAAAGCATGCAAGGATCTTTAATAAGTGTTTTGCTATGTGTGAATGAATGCTAGAATGAATGGGACAGAAACAGAAGAGCAAAAGCTCAACCCTGGTCTGGCCAGGGGATAGCCCAGCTGCGCCGTCCCTAAGCCTAACCAGGGCACAGCTGCGCCAGCCTGCAATCTGATCTAGACATTCTGCTTGTTCTAATTTTTGTCAGTTGGTTTATAATGACATTCTAAACTGCTAAACAGAGTCTGATTGGTACAGATATGTGATATACTATGAAGAGGTTTAACTTATAAAAGGATTCCAAAGATACTAAAGACATAATCGATTTAGTGTTATGATTTACTATGATGTTATACGTAGTATAACTATGTAACGAGAGTAAGATTTAACGTATGTGTTGATTGTATATATGAGATAATGTATGTTGTTAAACTGTGTAACTAATGGATATAATTATACACATACTATGTTACTTGATTCCATAATGTCTTACAAACTGATTATGTGTTAAGTGTATGTAAGGTACGTAATGACATACGTGTAGGATCATACGACTAAGATAGGATCATATATATGTGCTTAACGTTCATATCAAGTATATGTATTCGACTTATGTAACTAATGAGATACATATATACGTAACTATATTACGATAGGAATTCAAAGTGTTAATAAGATAAAGGTTGATAAACTACGCTTAAGGCAAGTACTCGAACCCTACTCTTTATTAAGCATTACTTGAACTTGTACTGTTATTGGTTGTACAAGTAAACAATTGAAAGTATGATTCTTGTCTTTTGACATAATGCTTCATAGTTAAGATAGAGTTGTTTATATTCTTCGAACTTTGATTTCGAGTATTGAACTTATAATTGTTCTTATATACATTGAAAGAGCGGTCTATGCCATTTGATTCGGCTAGACCTAAATCATAATTTGAAAGCGATCCAAACCAATTGATTGGTGCGGAATCTTGTATTGACTGAGATTAACAACCTTCTTTGAAGGGGAAACTATATATTATCGGGAGACCGACGTGCGCACTTGAGTACGATTAAACGATATGCATAACGTAGGGTACTTTAAGCTGATCACCTACTGTACTTGTTTTATTGGATTATCAGCATATTACTGTTAATTCTAGTAGAAGTGCATAGTCCTTAGTGACTGCTTAGTATTCATTATTTTGAAATCTTAAAATATTTAAGCGTTGAATCTTATGGATATCTTTCTGTCCTTAGTGACTGTTATTGAGAATTATTGATACTTCTTGTTATTCTCGAACTATCCTTTATTGTCATACCCTTGGGAATTGAAAACTATATTCTCCCTTTATTGCTATATTACTTGCTGAGCAAACTTGTTGCTCATTCTTGCTTTTCCCTAAAAATATTTCAGTTAAGACAGAGCAAGGCGGACCCTCAGGCACTGACAAGGGCAAGGGCAAGGCTACGGAGTAGCTTGTGCTTGATTAGAATTATTGTGATTGTAATAAGCTTATCTTCTATTATGTATTAGTTATGTTAAGTATGCTTAAGTATGTTTAAGCTATGTAAGAGGTGTTTAAGTTACGAAACCTTGAGACATGAATGGTTATATTAAATAAATGTAATCTATTCGTATGTGTTATTTCGTTATGCGAGATATTATTATTGTATTAGAATGTAGAACGTGACGAACCGAATTCGAGAATGTGGCGGTCCGAATTTGGGGGCGTCACATCATATGTCGTCTCTGGTGGGGATCTCACAAAGGCTGCTATTTTTTTCTAAATCTGGATCTAGTGCTAGTCCCTCTGGAGGTCCAGACACTGATGACCTTACTAGTGAGATATCCTGATATATTCGTTGAAGTAGTATTCAACAGCTGACATCACTGTATCCTTCTCAACACCCCTTTTAAGTATTTGTATAACAGATTCCATCATCTGTCCTCTGTGGGGATGGATTGATATACTATTTTTGCCATCGGACCATTCCTGATGTTTCGCTGGGGTTATGGCAATGACTAATCATTGAGTGTGAAAAGAGGAAAGCTCTTTACTTGCGACCCTGTTGGGTTAGATGCTGGCTTGGCTGATGACGCGGGCATTGCTGACGTCCTGGAGGATGTAGCCCATTCTTTCATTTCCCAGATTTAAATTTTGATGTAGAGGCCTCGACTTGTGAGGACTTGGCGCAGGTTGACACATTTGATGATGTAGATTTCATTCTCTAGACCTTTTGTCATTGGGCATCCGTTTTTCCCGAGTTAAGGAACTCTCTTGAGAATTTTTCCCTTTTTGTGGAGGGATAACTTATGTCGCCTTAATTTCTTTCAGGAATTCTCCCTTTTCTCTTGACGAGGAAGTTGGTCCCGCCGTAGATCCTTTCCATTTCTTGGAATCAGCAATGCCCCAGCCCTTTTGCAGGTAGTTACTGGGGTTCACAGAAGAAACTCGCTTTGTTGACCATGTCCACGGTGAGCAATATCCTGCACATTTATTCAAATAACAATATGTGCCGAAAGCTTGATGGCCCGGGCTATCGGGGTTAGTGTGATCTTGTGAATGAGGCATTTGAAGTTAAAGTTTATGAAATTGAATGCTTGTATTCAATGCGCTCTTATCTTATTGCTAAAAATCTTGAAAGGGAGTATGAAAATGAATTTTTCCTAAGGAAATCAAAATTTTCATTTGACTAGTTATGAAATCGCAAGAAAACTTTTAAGCGTCCATGGTCATTTTTCATGGGTAGGATCAAATTCAAAAGATTGATCTTCCTTCATCAGAGACACCTCATCTTCGCTCTAGAAACTACTTCACAAAATTAAACATCATATGACATGTGCACTATAAGTGACGCAACCCTTAGCAGGGGTTTCTCTTCTATGACTTTAGATGATCTCATTTTTATCTTGCAAAAATTTTTCTATTTTCCTAGCTTAACTTTGTCTCATTTTCTTAGGCAATTCAGAGTAACCCATATAGTGAGTTTTAGACCAATGACTCCTAAACCAGATAGCTTTAAGGCACTAGGTGTTAAGACACCCCTTAGGGTTTACTGGCTCGAGTAACAAAGGCCACACTTCGAGACAAGTCAGGTGGACTACTCTTTTAATCCTCGCCTGAGCCTGTACAAGATTCATTTTCTTAGGCTCTAAATTACCCGTGTAGCGAGTGTTGGGCCGGTGACTCCCAAACCAAAAGGCTTTAGGGCACCAGGTGTAGATACACCCCTCGGGCTTAATTACTCGAGTAACCTAGGCCACGATTCAGATCTGCTCAGGTTTTGACCTCTTCTTATGATGCTTATTTTATTAAGCACTGTGTTACCCATGTAACGAGAATTGGGCCGGTGGCTCCCAAACTAGATGGCTTTAGGGCACCAGGTGTAAAGACACCCCTCAGGCTTAATAACTAGATTATCCCAGACCACGATTTGAGACATTAGGCTGGCTACTAATTGTCATCCTTGTCACCATAGTTTCATACCCGACAACTAGGAGTTAGGGTGATCGCAAAGTGCAGACATGCATATGAGACCAAGTTTATTCCAAAAGTGCTTTAAACTAGGATGCCGTGCCTAATCAAAAGGTCGAATTATCTTAATTCTCTAATCGTTCCCTTGATTCTTACTCCACGGACGCTTATCGGAATTAGTCCAATTCATAACAAGTTAAGCAAAAATCTTTTTTCCTTTCCTCTTTTTTCTGAGGTTCTAATGCAAAATGTATCTATACTTAACATGTATACCATTGCCCATGTATGTAACTGGAAATTAAAAGCACATAAAGAGATGAAAGAGGCGTACCTTATAAGTGGATTGCAGTATTATAAGAAAATTATGATTAGAAAAGATCGATTAATCATACCGGATTGCCAATAATGGAAGCTTGGATGGACCATGCTGATGGTGCCGACTGGTGCATGTTAATTGGATGGTTGATAAAATGCCGAGATCGCAAGAGTCTTTAATCGCATGACCCCCATAGTGAACAGGTAGTGGATTTTGGCTTTAATGCTTGGATGCCCCAGTCATTATTTTTGATTTTTAGGAGTAATGACCTCTCTTCTAGTTTGATGATGGTTTCAGATAGAGTGTCAGCTCTTCAAAGGTCCTTGTGGATGCTTATGCTTGATATATCACTGTGTAGTTATTTTAACTTTGATGATTGATGTCGAGATGCCTTCGAACTCCAATGAATTGTACTCAAGGGCTTGTGATGGTTGGTGATATGATGGCTTTGACCAAATTTGGTTTGATCTATGAGGTTTAATGCGTGGATTTTTGCTCAGAAAATAAGGCGTTGGGTGTGAGATAGACTTTGCCACGACGGTAACTTATGTGCTTTGGTGGGTCCAAGAAGATCAAGTCTTCTCGCACATCAGGAGTGATTAGTTACTAACAGGTTGCATCCTATGATGATTGCCATTTCATCCGTGTGACTGGTCGTCTTGATGGATTGATGTCTCTTCCTTTTGTGACTTGCTTTGGATTTGATGGAACAATATTGAGGTGCCGTTGGGTCCTCTCAACATGGGTCATTAACTCTGAGGGTTTTTCTTGGATATAGGCTTTTCAGGTTTGGCCTTCATTATTTGACTCCTATACTGGAGGAGTATGAGTGCCTCACGGGTTTGGCATTAGATCTGCCATGTGCCAGGACAACTAGTAGTGACACTGAGACGACTATTTATGACCATGATTGATCTGAGATGTAGATTCGTCACTGCGGAGGTTATTACCGAACAGGTAGTGTCCATGGACTTTTTGATTGATCGCTTTGGTAGGTTGGACAGCTATAAGCGATTCTCTAGGGATCTTATTATTCCGGCAGATGAGTGGCAAAAGTTCTGGTGATGTGCATCACTTCTTATCTATACATGCCCCTGTATATATGGACCACTTAGATACTGGCTTGATGGTAGTGATTCGTGTCCTTCGACAGGGTTGTATAATTTTGCCGACGATATTAGCCGAGACTCTGAGGTCAACTACTTTTTGCAGTTCTCATCCAGGGGGATTTTTTAGAGGTAGCGTCGTTCTGCTATACGTATGGTTCATGACGTATTTGAGTCCGATCAGCACCTTCAGACACCATGGGTACTGCTTTACCCATGAGCTAGCCATGTCCTACTCTTTCCAGCCAGCTGAGCGTTTAGATGCAGCGACATGGTCGGCTTTTTTCAGATATTGAGCATCCCTTTCTGATCTTACCATGCTCAGGGCTGAGTTCCCCCTACAGCTTCATCACTCATACAGTTAGCATGGACTATCTGCCCCTGGCGGGTTTGAGAGGTGACCACATAGCATCCGCTGGCGGTCATGGGCCAGTTTGATCAGTTTTAGAGCCTTCACCACTTTGAGGGGGCTATGGATCAGCAGGTATCAGCTTTATCTTTGTCGTCAACTGACCTCACTAGGAATTATGAGTGTTAGACTCATAGGGAAAGGGATGATTTTTCTACTAGCCATCCGGATCGTTCCCCAGAATATTCTGTATGGTTGGAGGAAGATATCGCATTGGCTGTGTTTATCCAGTCAGCTCCGAGCATTGATTTTGATAAGGAGGAGCCTATAAAGGATCCTGATTTTTCCACAGAGGAAGATTTATTTGAGGGTTTGACAGCATCCTTGGTTAGTGACCCCACTGAGCAGTCCGATTGGGACAGATCTAGCTTTTATTGATTCACTAGCTCGGATGACCTTTGAGAGGGATCAGGCTAGAGCGTTGATGTTGACAGCCCTTTTTGGTAGGGATGCTACTTTTGCAGCTAGAGACGAGGCTCGAGCTACCAGGGATGTATCATTTGTTTGAGATTGAGGAGGCTTTAGTTGTCCGAGATGATAGATAGTCAAATCATCACTATAAAGATGGTCGTGGATGTTCTAGCTAGCCTGTATGGAGACCAAGGGCCATAAGCTTGCAGCTGCTCCTCCAACTTCTAAGAGGGATGCCATGTCAACATTGTTATCCCGTCTATCATCGGGTCCATAAACTAGCTTTGTTTTTCCTCAGCAAGGCCTGTTAGCCAGGGAGACTTGATAACATTTGAATTTTACAGGGTTTCGGTGTCTTGGGACTGGTTTTTTATTGGTTTTTTTAGTTTTTCTTTGATGATCAAACCTCACCATGAATGGCTGCCTACGTACTCCCGGGGTGAAGGAGATCAGGTCATTTGTAGTTCGAGTTTTGTGTGAGAGGTTTAAGAAGTGTCTCTTTTGGGTTTGAGTTTGGTTTGATAGGTGTTTTAATTTTTTATTTGGTTTGATGGGTTTTTGATTATTTTTTTTTGGTTTGACCTCACCAGAAATGGCTTCATACGTACTCCCGGGTGGAGGGAGATCAGGTCATTCGTAGTTCAGGCTTTTTGCCTGAATGGCTCGATTTTTGATTTTTTTAATTTTTTGATCTTTTGATTTTTTATGCATGGAAGATAAAAGGCATAACGCTAAGAAAGTGATAATGTCCCAACATCTCCTAGAACTCGCAACTTTCCTCTAGATCTACGTCTTCTTGGCTAGCTGAGGCCTGATAGTCCAGTTGTCAGTGGTTGTGTTGCCTTCAAGGCTTGTGATAGATGTTATCTCCTAGTCATGAATATCTTCAATCACGGACATAACTTAATCGCTTCTTGAATCAGTATATCCCTCAAGGAGGCTCAAACTGGACTCGCCGCAGAAAGGGATGAACTCTAGATTCCTCGATGGGTTGGCTTCCTCGAGAATTTCACCACTTTTCCCTTTATCTGTTCCTTCACCTTTCTTATAGGCTTGAGAGGATCTGAGTATGAAATCCATCTCGCACTGTTGTTGTATTTCTCGCAAGGAACTTTCCTTTGTGGCTTTTTCCACCCTAGGAAGGATCAGTATTTCCTCTTCATCATCCAGAAGGATAAAATCAGGAATGTGGTTGCTAGCTTTAGGCAACAAGATATTTGATGGTGGCGAATGAATTTCCTTAGAGGACTCTCTTGTATCCTCTGTCATCCCCGACATTAAGATCAGTCCACCTTGTGTTCTACCAGGATTGGTGCTCATAGCCGTCACATCCTTTGAACTACCTGTCTCGAGTGGACATCTTAAGCTCTTTATTTCTCTTTCGCCTTTTCTGGTCATGGGGACTTCTATCTTTAGTTCTCCATTTTCAATGATATCCTGGATTTTGTGTTTCAGAGCCCAACATTCCTCGGTCTCATGTCCTGGTGCTCTAGAATGAGAAGCACATCTCTTGTTGAGATCATATTGCCTTCCTTTGGGATCCATAGGTAGAGCAAGCTCAGTGATCTTTTTCTGCAAAATTAATAGGGCTAATACATTTTTCGACGAGTCCCCCAAAGGTGTGAATACCCTTCTTCGCCTACTCTCCCCGACCTTCGGTGCCGTAGGATTTTGAGGGTTTTGCCAGTGTTTGGCATGTTAATTGATATTTCTTATTTAGGAATTTGCATTCCTCTGAACAATTTTTCCTTTGACAGGATCTTCTGGTAATTTTATCATTCCACCTTTCTCGTCTATTCAGCATGCTTTGATCTTCTTCATGTAGCTGGCTGATCTTGGAGGGAGATAGGCTTACATTCTGAAGAACCTCCTCTTTCTCTTGGCTTTCTGATAGTTGCGTGAAAAGCTGCCTTGTATCCGGATGTTGGCACACTACCAGATTAGCCAGCAGAGTTACTTGATGTTGGATCGCATCCAATTTTTGCATCACTGTAATACCCTTCTCTACATTTTCTAATTATAGGACATTTATTATGTTCCTTTGGGGGTATTCCTCCATCCTTCGTATGTATTTATGATTTGGATACATTTCATCGCTTCCTGACCCGATCATGTTTACTCCCTCTGGATAATGCGGCATCAAAAGGTTGGTGTTGACATTTGGATGGTCAGGTTGCTGGACCACAATATAGCCATTTTCGATCAGGTTTTGGATTTTATGCTTCAAGGATCGAAAATCTTGTGTATTATGTCCTGGAGATCCTAAATGGTAAGCACATCTCTGGCTAGGATTGTATCTTTTGCTTTTTGGATCAAGAGGTGGAGCCAGTTCAGTAATTTTCTTGTGATCTATTAACATCACCAACATGTTTTCAAGGGAATCGCCCAGTGGAGTGAACACCCGGTTTTTCGTTCTTTCAAATTTTCTCTTTCTGTCCTGGCATTGGTTGAATACGGCCTGTTGTTAAAATGACAGATTGTCTTCCCTCTTCCAAATTGGGGAACTATGGTTGGGTTTCCTAGATTGCCCCTGTATAATGAGGGATACTTCTTCATCGCCTCTCATGGGTACCCTATTGGGAGTGTTCGCATAGTTGTCAGACTGTATATGCTCGGCGACTACTTTCAAGGCCGTGAGATCTTTAATATTGCATGCTTTCAGGCCCATCTCTGTCATTTCGCCGTGTTTGATCATCTCTGAGAATGGCTTTCCTATTCCAGCTAGGATCCTCTCATAGTAAGGTGCCTCTTGGATGTCTGTGAAGGTCATCACCATTTCAATTTCTGTCATAAGCGGGCTAACTTGTGCTGCCAGACGTCTCCATCTTTGGGCATACTCACGGAAAGACTCAGTACTCTGCTTTTTGACCTTGGACACTTGATACCGATCCGGAGCCATCTAAGACTGGAAGCTATATTGAGTTTGGAAGGCATGAGCTAGCTCTTCCCAACTGTGGATTTTTGCATTATCAAGTCGGGCATACCATGTCCTAGCCGCTCTAGTGAGACTCTTTTGGAAAAGTTGCATTCTGAGGCTTTCATCTTCAACATAAGACCCTAGCTCGCCAATGTATACTTTCAAGTGCGTATTAGGATCGCCTGCCCCATTGTACTTTTCAAACTCTGGGACTTGGAATTTGTCAGGATATCTAGCCCCTGGAAATATGCAGAGATCTGAGTAGGTGACACTTCCAAGGTTTCCAGTCCCTTTGATTGAACGGATGGTTTCTTCCATTTGTCAGACTTTCCTTCGGATATCGCTAGTTTCCCGATCTTTCCTAAGATTTGTGATTTCAGGGGCTTTGTTGGTTCTTTCACTGGATCGAGGTTCAGGGATCTGCATTTCCCCTTTTTTCTCAGACCTTTAATTGCCACCCTGTGAGGAGGACTCGGTTTGATTTAGCATTGCCTGACCCTGAGTGCTTTTACTTTGTCCTTTTAGGAGGATAGCCAATTATGCTATTTGATTCTTAAGTCCCTCAAACTCTTTTCGAGATACGGTACCTGACTCGCATTGGCCACTTTCAGCCATGTCGGTGGATAGGCTTTGTGCCTTCTTAGACTTAGATCTAGTGACAGGAACAATTTTTCACCTACAACAAAACGTAGGTGTGTCAATTTCCTGATGTAGGTAAGGATATAATGTATGTTATGAAGTGGTTTTTAATTTTATCCTGCAAAATAGAGGTCAGTTGTGTTGATGACAGGATGACAAGAGGTATATGACAAGGAAATATAAATCTTTCATTATTTTATATTGTGCTCCTTTACATTTGGAATTGAAAACTTGAATTTGAATTGAAAGAGGAAGGCATGAAGAAGCTTCCCATCGGATTTGGTTAATCAGAGGCTGACCTATCTTAGGCTACTCTCGCGGCTTTTTGGCATGAAGGTCCCCAGATCATCGCAATCTACTAGAGGGGAAATTAATCCGATCTTTCAACTGGAGCGAATCTGGGTGGTACATTTTTATGAGCCCCAGAGACTTAGCCGATCCCCAGAGACATTACCTATCATCGACAGGTTTTGCCTCCTTGTGAGAGGAATCACAACATACATTCACATACATCGCCCTTACCGTATGCATATGATGACAGTTGGTGCGAAGCACTAATATGGGTGTGGAGCACTAAAAAAACAAGAAAACATTCGTTCACATTCATTCAATGTAAAGATGCAGCATTCATGCATTCATTCAATGTGGAGACGCAGAATTTCAGGCATTTATAGTTTTGAAAGGGAAATATTTGAAAAGATTTGAAAGTGGCCTAAGCCCTCTACTGTCCCCAGCAGAGTTGCCACCTGTCGACGTCAAGAAAAAATTCGCGGGTCGGGTCATAACCCGGATCTTTCTCTCTTCCTAAGTTATCTCTACCCTCACTCTTTTTATTATGAAAAAATTTTTGAAGGGTTTTTTAGGAAAAGGCCAACATGTATTATGTCGACGATTTGAACGTTTTACAGAGTCGCCAGTTGGTAGATTTGAAATGGATGTACCAACTCAACCAAGTTTTGTTTGAAAGAGGCCCAATTGTTGGACACTGTCGAAACTTAATCTTTGAAATTGAAGTTTTGAGTTCTGGGGCTTGGTTAAGTGTAGGGAAGGTGTTAGGCAACCCACAACTCCAGTGTAAACACGGAACCACATCTTTTCAATATTTCCCTTAAAATTGAAATACGTGTGTGAATGCTGTTTGAAAATTAGGCCTATGTTTGATTGATTGAAAGTAGTGCTTTGCTTCGTTGAACCTATATACGAAGGGTTTGATTTGATTTGCAAAAAGTCTTTGATTTGATTTGCAAAAGTATTTAATTTGATTTGCAAAAGCTTTACTTATGATTGAATTGAAAATGATGTTTTAAAAGATGGTTATCAAACCCTTGCGCTAACATAGGAATTGAAGCCTGTTGATACTTCTATTTTTTTATCTTTTCAGCCTTAAGGCACAGTTTGAATGGTGATTGTCGGGCTGCGAAGCATCCTCAACCACAAAAATAAATGCAAGTGTCAGTCTCCTCATGGGCATAACAGCCATCGGAGGGACTCTGACACGACAAGCCATATTTTCACTATGTTGAGACCTTAAATCTGGATAACCGTTTTAAGGTCTTTTGTATGTACATTTTACAGAAAAATTGGCAGGGTACATTCGTAAAGTGGAGTTTGTCCATCGTGGGAATTAGATTCTGATCAGTTTGATCATGAATCCCACAATTCCTAGGCTCACATATGAGTAGCCAATCAACCTGCACATTTCAAATTGGTAAAGAAATATATGCAAATATTGCCAAAACCAAGGATTCATCAGTAAATCCTGGTTCGCACATGGCCGAAGCGTCTCGTTCCCACTAGATAGCGATCTAAGGGCCGCGAGGTTGCTTTTGTAATTGAAACTAGAAAAGATGCTAGATTTAAATAAATCTCAGTTATTCTAGCTTCCCGGTTCTGTCTGTACCTATTTTGAACCGTTTAAGAGCTAGAATTGGCGAGATTTAATTCGCCCGCAGATATGTCAGTGCCGATTCATATCAAATGAATATTTAAAGTAACAATTTAATAAAGCAGGTAAAGCAATATATATACAGTTATATATATACCAAAGCTGTAAAGGGCGATGGGTTTTCATGCCGGTTCCCGGACTGGAATTGAAATATAAATATTTATAAAAGCTGTATAAAATCCACGGAATGATCCAGGCTGGACAGAATTGAAATATATATAGAAAAATAGTAGAAAGAGAGATGGGTTTTCACGCATGTGCCCGGACTGAAATATAAATATATATATATATAACAGAAAAGTAGTCAACCAAGACTGGAAAGATAACCCAGTGGTGGTGAAGGCTGCTTATATATGCATATTTATATATATAGGTAGTAAAAAGGCCACAGAATAATCCAGGCCGAACGAAAATATAAATGTACAGAAAAGTAGTCAACCAAGACTGGGAAGATAACCCAGTGGTGGTGAAGGCTACTTATATATGCATATGTATATATAAAAGCAGTAAAAAGGCCACAAAATAATCCAGGCCGAACTGAAATATAAATATATATATATAGAGAGATAGAAATGTAGTCAACCAAGACTGGGAAGAGAACCCAGTGGTGGTGAAAGTTGCTTATATATGCATAAATATATATAAAAGCAGTAAACTACCTCGGATTTGACATCCGGGCTTGACAAAATTGAAAAGTTAGTATATATACAGTTAAATATATACAAAAAAAAGGCCAAACCCGGACTGGGAAGATAACCCAGTATGGCGAAGTTGCTTATAACGAAGATGCAAGTATACCGAAGCTACTGGAAGCGACAAATCGTCAATCTGAGTTGTAGAAATGCCAGAAAACGCTTTTATGTACAAAAATGTGCCCAATTTTGATGAAAACGGCCACGGAACTAAGTTCCGGGCATATTTAGAAAACAAAACTTGATACGCAAGTGCAAAATAGTACAAAGAAGTAGTATTAACTTGCTAATCGTAAAAATACTCACAATGGACTGCTACACGGGCTTTTTTCCAAATCGTAGGCTTTAAACGTCCGAATATACTGGTTATTTTTTGATATATGGTAGTATGTGGGTATATCTACATGTTAGAGTAAAAAAAATTGGGTTTGGAAGACAAAGGTTTGGTCGAGAAATGAAACGGGCAGGGCTCCAGAACGATTTCTAACTTAAAAATGAGAGGGGGGAGCACTCATATATATAGACTCGAGTGCCTCCACTCTGTCCACATATGCAGCGGGTCTACCCGCGGTTCCACGTGGAGGGCCCCGGGTGGCGGGACATGTCACCTCAAAGTGCGTGCACGCTGAGCAATGTGATGTCAGGTTTAAAACTTTATAACTTTTGATCGAAGCGTCCGTTTGAGGCGTGCTATATATTTTTAGAAAGCCCTCGCTGAGAGTATTGCAATGACATAGGATTTAACCCTTTTTAATTCTAAAAAGATAGGTTCATAACCGGGTCTTCGTTTCCTCATAATTTGTTCGTCGACCTGTCTTGCGTTGTTTTCACTTGGGATCACCGTTATGGTTCTTTCTGACCTTGGTGGCATCAATTCAGCTTGAGTTTGACCAAACCGGCGTCAAGTTGGAAAAATGACCATTTTTCCCCTCCCGGGGTTGCCTTCAATGTCGGTATGGCCTTTGGCTGACTTACTGGGGTTATGTCCAAGGTTTGGATCCCATTTGAGTCTGTTTATCTTCAGTGTTGTTCTTCGAGGTTGACTTGGTCGCTCCAAGTTTTCCTCTGGAGATGTTGTTATGCTTTAGGACTGTTCTCGAAGTTGACCTGACTTCCCGGGTTGAGACCGGTGCTGACCTATACCTCCTAGGTTGAGACCGGGGCTAACCTATACCTCTTGGGTTGAGACCGGGGCTGATGTAATGCTTCGGGTTTGTCTCTAAAGGTTGAATTGGCTTCCCTGGGTTATCTCTAGGGCTGAACTGGATCTCTTGGTTATGACCGGGGCTTAACTGTACCTCCCGGGTTGTGACCAAGGATAAATTGATATCCCAGTATTAAGACCGGGGTTAAGTTTGACATCCCAATATTGGTGATCGGGGTTGAGTTGACATCCCGGTATTGGTGACCGGGGCTGAGAAGACGATTTTGCCCTCCTGCAAGGTTAGTAACAGGAAAATGAAATTTCGAGTGTCTACACCTCCTCTTCAGTAGGCAGTACCGGATTAATCGGCACTGTCTCCGCCTCTTCCTCTGACATACCATCAAACAATGACGCAAAGTCAAAGTTATCCGAGTACTCAAACGGATCCTCCTCCTCCGGATCAGTCTCCTCCAGAATCACTACAGGCACCTCTGCTATCGACATCGGTACTACTTTTACAAAGTTGACTGAGTCCTCACTAAGTTCATGTATTTCACTATACATGTCCATAACTCCTGTTATCTATAATAAGACACAAATAACTTGATTAGTATACAATCAAATATTGTAAACATAAATCACATTTAATATGTTTAAGGTTACTTTCTTCTTTAAAAGTCTACCCGAGTTTGTTTACTTCTAACTTCTACTTCTCTTCTCAAGTTTATAGCCTAAGGTTTTTCCCCTTAAGTTTTATAACCTAAAGCTCTGATACCAACTAGTGACGCCCCCAAATCCGGGTACCTTTAAACCCTGGATATGGTGCTACATGGTACTACAATTTACTCATACATTCAATGAAAAACTTCAATAACATGCATGAGTTTACTAAATATTACATTATATTAACTCTCTTCCCAGGTTCTTTATAACTATTACATTTGTTCGGTGTCATAGTATCAGTTATTACAATACTAATACTATGCTATTACAAGAATCACTACTTGTCTATCTTGGACTTGCCCTTATCTTTACCGGATCCTTCGGTCCGTTCGCTCTTAGCTGAAATCATTTAGTTTTAAGCTAGAATGAGCATAAATAGCTCAGCAAGTTCAACAACATTTCTTGAAACCACAAAATCAAGAATTATATGACTTTGTCTTCAATAACTGTATAATATTTATGAAGTACTTAAGAATAATCAAAATAACGTTTTGATTCCTTTAAAAACCATTGCCAAGGACTTATAGCCTCTTCAGAATCTGTATTGGTCAACGACCATGAACCATCATTTAGTTCTCATTCATGAAAAGAACAACCCGTCACTGAGGCCGTAAGTTCGATATAGCTTACGAGCACATCCAAGTGATCAGCCTGTAGTACTCTATGTTGATCAACACTCATACATTAAACATGTTTACATTTAATTGGTGGCAACCTCACGTGCCTGTCGAATTAACGATGTAAAAACACTTGTTTATTCACACTCAGTCTTACTTGAGAATCTGTACCGAGCAATTGGTATAGGATAACAACATCGTAATTATTTTGGAAAGATTTAAAACCAACCAAAATACTCTAAGTCTCAGTCTTAGTCTAGCCGAATCAAATGGCATCGACTATTCAATAACAGTTTATGCCTAAGAAATCATGCATAAT
Source organism: Panax stipuleanatus (assembly GCA_020205555.1). Taxonomy (NCBI): domain Eukaryota; kingdom Viridiplantae; phylum Streptophyta; class Magnoliopsida; order Apiales; family Araliaceae; genus Panax; species Panax stipuleanatus. The sequence goes on along the minus strand of CM035119.1, from coordinate 17,453,044 downwards.
GACAACTTCTCCAACATAAGGTATAGACAAGAGTTTATAAAACTTGCCTTTGTGTCTTTAAAACTTTACGTTTATTCTACTCGGTCTTTACAACTTCTACAAAGCATAAACACGTCGCATACCAATGAGAATTCATAGTTGATATACAATATATAACCTATCTTCTCCTTCTTGTATAACTTAACCAAATTGTTAAACTAATAACATTTGTTCAAGTTATTTATCGTTTATTACGGCTTATTAACATCTATATATCATAAACCGACTCCCGTCGATCATCATTAAGCACAATGACGGACAATACCATAACCGGTTCATTATGTTAATCACATTCCCATTGGATTCCCATTATCGGACTTTGTATAGAATTTATATGAGTTTTAACTTCATTCGATGTCATTCATGCATCACGCACCTCTATTACATGTTATATAACCTTAAGGCACGCTCACAACTCGATTACGATTCATAGTTCACATTATCAGATTTTGAGTTTTAAATTTAAATATATTTTGTCAACATTTAATTCATAAAACCATTCTTAAACATGCTATTTAAGTGATTTCTCTTCATGAATATTAACCATATAGTTGCCCCATAATTACCGTGTAGAAAGCTAGGTTAAGAAATATTCACGTCTAGATTTTTTTTCCTTAAGGGTGCGGCAGCGCAAGCTAAAGGCTTAAAGGCAGCGCTGTAGCGCTGTCTTGCAGAACATTTCCCCTACATCGATGCTGCAGCGCTGGGAAGCAGGGTCTGGGCGGCGTTGCAGCGTCGGCCCTGTTCTTCAGAAATGTTTTTCGTTTAATGAGATTCCCGAGCACGTAACGTGATCGTTCAACTCAAAATTGGCTCGTTCCAAAGCCAATAGTTCATAAATTCTATGTTCTATCATTTCATCAAGTCGGGATTTATTTCTGAATCTGTAGGTGAGAATTTAGCCGATTAGTCCATTTTTACGCGTTCGTTAAACGTTCGTGAACGTTCGACGCTTAATTCTTTGTTTTAAGTCTAAATTGGTTCATTTTTGCTCTCACAAGTCTTATTTACCTAATTACACATTACGCCATCGAAAACCATCGTTCCCGAATCAAACGGAGACTTTTAACTTCTATTCCGAGAAAATTCACGATTTTGACGATTAACATCTAATCACGTAACTTTCTCTGAATCTTCGTTATTCAATATTTTTACTTCAAACAAAATGGAATCAATCCATTAGTTGTTCTTTAATAATTCTAACCATTATAAGCATCTATGTTTTAATGGTTTTACATGCTTATTCACCAAACTCTTATTAATTTGATAAATTCTTCATTAGTTCCTTAATCAATTATAATGATTTCATTATTTATGGCTTATTAGTGTTCTTAATTCACCATTTAGCCAACCTTATAACTTCTTATTGAACATGATCCACCAATTCACTTCTCTATCAAATCTATATTGAAAGACAATTGAATTATCTAAATGTTCTTATCATTATACCTTTGTTGTTCTTTGGTGTTCTTGATAAAAGACTTATGAACTTCTTGGCTCCTTAGTTTGCTTGATTTTCTTATCAAGGAATAAACTAGCTTCTCTTCTCTCTCTCTTTCTCTCTCTCTCTCTCTCTCTCTCTCTCTCTCTCTCTCTCTCTCTCTCTCTCTCTCTCTCTCTCTCTCTCTCTCTCTCTCAATATGTTGGTGAAATTAATCAAACAACCAAATGAAGACCAAAAGCCTCTTATTTATAGAAGTTGCAAGGCTTAGGGTAGTTTGGTCATTAGGACCAAACCTCCTCATGCCTATGTCTTTCCATGTCTTGCCCATGTGCTAGCACATGCACCCCACATGCTCTACATGTTACCCCATGTGCCACACATGTGCTCATGGGTTGCCTCATAGGTTGCCCCATGGGTTTAACCCACCTGTTAACCCATCAGTTTGACCCACGGGTTTAGTTAATAAATTTAATTCAAATTGAATGCATTTACTTCGTATAAAATTTATATTATATGTCGTATTAATTCGCGTATCCTCTTCGTATTATACTCATATAATATCTCATATTATAATCGTATTCATTCCATATAATAATCATTTATTATTATACTTAAACAATTATTCTTAGATTTTACTTTTCCTAACCCTTAGGGTTTTAAGTCCGCAAGCGAAAACTTTGCGGGCCATAAATAAAATATTATTACATATTCCAACTCGTCTTAGAATCCTATCATTACGCGTTTTTTAGAATTTCAATAATAATTCCCGAGCAGAAACGGATGAATAGTGATTTTATTCTGAGAAAAAATTTCTAGACTAACTAACTTTTCACAATATATTACTGTCAAATCTTTCGACAGAATGCCATTCCGACATCTCGATCTGCCAGAAAGACTTAGGGTTCTCAAACCCTAACCCTTAGGGTTAGGTTATGTGAATAGTGCCTATTTCGTCTTTTTTTCAAAAATATTTTATTCCCGAAAATCTTTTATTTTCGTCTCATAAATTCACATCAATTATTTCTAGCACGTAGCCAGAATCCTAACCATTTCTACATTCTCTAGGTCATAGAACGACCTTTGATTAGCTTACTCAGTTTGATAAACAAATAATCAAATTTTATTCAATAAATCAAATAAAATTCATTTACATAAACGTTCGATTTTCTCGGGCGTTACAGGCACCGTAGTCATTCCCAGGAAGCCAACTCGAAAGGCAGAGGACGATCAGAATAGAAGAGGCGAGTCGCCTCTCTGGAACATAGAGCTCGGGACGGGAGAGAGTTGTCCCCCCAAGAAGATAGTGTTGAGGCATTGGCCCGAAAGCTAGCAGATCTGGAAAAGAGGCTAGCCAAAGGCAACAAGGAGAAAGTAAATACGGTCAAATCATCATCACCGTTCTCCCAAGAAATAGATCGGGAAAGGGCTGATCTGAACAAGAAGGCCCCACATATGGAGAGCTGTGATCGTTCAGGAGATCCCTATAAACACAACCAGGCTTATGACCGGCTGATGAGCTACTATGACTACTCCGATGCGGCTAAGTGCCAGATGTTCATGACGACCCTAAAGTAGGACGCTTGGCAGTGGATGATAACATTAACCCCGAACTCAGTTTCATCGTGGAAGAAACTTTGTGATAAGTTCCACGCCAGATTCGGGAGCAACAAGATGTGAGGAAAGCCAATTGTGTCCTTAGCCCAAATTAGAAAATAGTCGAACAAGACTTTATACCAGTTCGTTAAAAGGTTTTGGGAGACAGTCGGATAAGTTGTGAATTTGAATGATCTTTAGGCCCTCAAATTATTTCAAAATGGTTTGGAAGTCATGAAATTGAAGAAGTTGGTGAAAGATTTGATGTTTAATCATCCAAAGGATCTGGCCTAGTTGTTGGACAGGGTTGAGGGCTTCATAACAATCGAAGAGGCAATGAACAGTTTGAAACCCAGCACGAGAAACTCTAGGATAAGGACAAGAGCAACTACTATAAAAATGATAATAATAAATTAGATGGACAACAGAAGAAATATAACAATAATAATGGGGGTTCAGGATGAAGTCGTCCCCCCTTCCCGAATCAGAGGGTCAACATAATTTATACCCCTCTAAACACCGAACGGGGCATCATCTTAGAGCAGATAAGGGATAAACCATACTTCGAACCTGCCAAGCATAATACGAAGTCTAACAGGGGGAATCAAAATAAGTATTGTGACTATCACGGGTTGGCCAGGCATTCTACTGAGTCTTGGTGGGGTCTAAAAGATCTAATCGAAAAGAACTTTTAGGGTGGAGAATTAGTTCAGTATGTGGCAGGGTGTGATGTTTTGGGGGCACAGCAGGCGAACAATACCCTAGTACAGAACCTAACCACCCAGCCCTAACAACAGGATCAAACCCAGGCAGCACGCCGGGCAGTGGATGTGATCACGGGCAGGTCGGTTAGAAAGGTTACGGCGAATAAGAGATGAGGACTGTTGGATGTTATGCTTTTTGTGTTTGGTCAAACTGTTAGGCAAAAAAGACAATACCCGGGTACAGTTATATCATTTACGGATGAAGACTACCATTCGCAGCCGATCGAGCCACATAAGTGAGCATTGGTCATTACTGCGCAGGTAGGTTCGGTCGATATGAAAAGGATGATGATAGACAAAATGGCTCATCGGTTGATATATTATATGCCCATGTATATCAGCGGATGAACTTGGAAGGTAGGAAGATGGAGATCAGGCAAGAGCCTCCCCTCTATGGCTTTAGCAACGACCCAGTCTGGGTAGCAGGGACGCTTGAACTGCCAATCCCTACAGCAGGTGGAGATTATGTGCAGACTTTTTGTGGTTCATGTGGATTCATCTTACAACGCCATTCTTGGGAGGCCAACCCTAATGGCATTGCAGGCAGTTACTTCAATTCCACACTTTAAAATTAAATTCCCTACACCGAATGTAGTGGGAGAGGTGGCGGGGGATCTCAATTTGGCAAGAAGATATTATTGGAACGCATTAATTTCTTTAGGGGTAAGGGTCAGCAAGAACAAACAGACCATGGCGATAGAGATTAAACCGTTTACTGAATGCAGTACAGAACCTCTCTCCATGCTTGGCGAAGAAACAGAAGACATAGATCTGATGCCGGGGAAGAAAGATAAGACTATTAAGATCGGATCAGGACTATAGGAACCCTTTCATACGAGTTTGGTAGAGCTGATCTAGAGCTATGCCGACATATTTGCATGGGTTCCTAGTGGCATGCCTAGGGTTGAAAAGAAAGTGGTTGAACACAGAATACACGTGGACCCTGCCAAAAAACTAATCAGACAAAAAAGAAGGATCTTTGCTCTGGAGAGGCAGAAGATTATTGATGATGAGATAGATTAAATCAAACCGGATCCACGTAAGCAAATTTCCTATAATCCACATACTCACTCAACATAGTTATTATGGAGCAAAAATCATGCACACCACTAAAGACTCAAAATATACTTTCCTTGCTTTATTATTTTCTATCAGAACCCTTACACATTCTCTTTGTTTTTCAGGTGAATGCATTTTATGCTCCGTTTCACCTTCCTCGATCTTTCTTAAGTGAGTGCATTTTATGCACCATCTCACTTAATCGCACGTGTTTATGGGAGAGTGCGTTTTACGCTCCATCTCAATCCACCATATGGTTCTTCTTTTGCTTTTTTTTTCTTTTTCAACAATTTCTTACTTCGATTGCCAACTTCTCCAAAAAAATTTCTTTCACATGGCCCTGCAAGTAAGATAAGCAATTCAACAGTCCTAAATTATAAGATTAGTGCACACAGACAACTCCACAAATAACTTAGCCAAATAAGCATGTTTCTCATATTCAAGTACTCATGTATCACAAATTCAATTCAAATCAAGTACTATGGATCATGGCTTAGTTTTCATTATTCCTTAACCAATTAAGCATCAAACAGATTCTGAATTTTAGCATTGATTCTCAATCTTTGACTTTAACCTTTTAAACACTTAGCCAAATAGAATCCCAAAAATTTTCGAAGGCATCACTTTTTTAAGTTCCCATCAAAATTGGATCAATATCCCTAAATAAAATAAAACCTAAATCTCCCCCCCCCCCCCACACACTCAAACCTTACATTATCCCCACTGTAAGGAAATCATGCAAAGAAGAAAGAAACTACATACAATTAAAAAAAAACTAAAAAGTAAAGGGTTAGAAAAATCAAATATGAGTTCTTGGGTTGCCTCCCAAGCAGCTGCCCTTGTTTAATGTCATTGGCTTGACATCACCCTTCTCATTCTATATAATCGGACGTGTGAACTTCAAGTGAGCTGGTAACAGTTTCAATTCATCAGGAGCATCTCTTAGATCATGATTTTGCTCCATTCAAACCTTCAAATCCTTCTTGTATATTTGCTCAAGAGATTCCTGCACTATAGAGTCAACAACATCAGTAGCAAAAACAAAATTAATATTACCAAGAAACCTTTTTGTCACATATATGATGAACTAGATATTTCCATCATCCAATTCCATGGTAAAGGTCCCATGGTGTTTATCATTTAGTGTCTTCATTGTTTGCACCGATGAAGTTGTAACATTATCCATATCCTTCTTGTAGAAATCTGTAGAAATTATCAAATCATCCTTTTGTTCCTCCTCATCAAATTCCATGTTCACTTCATTGTCACACATAGCACTACTGCCCGTTTCTGAAGCAAGCATTGTCTCCTCTAGCTCCTCATCTTCACATCCCACGGTAATTGCACTTACGTTCTCAATAGTTTGAGAGGGTGACCTCCCTAAGCCTTGAGATTCCAACCTCCCTACCGTGAATGCAAGCTGACCCACTTGGTTCCTCAATTCTTGAACAGAAGTCCTTGTATCCTGCTGGAACTGCTGTGTCTGACTCATAAATGCTTTGAATATATCCTCAAGAGATGGTGTAGAATTGGTAAGTACTTCTTCGGTATATGTGTGGTACTGAGGTTGAGTCTATTGAAAATCTTGCTGCATACTTGAAAAGACAGGTTGCATTGGTGGCCTAGTACCTTCATAGCTCAAGTCGGGATGATCTCTCCATCCGAAATTGTGAGTTTCTGCCCAAGGATCACATTGATGTGGATTTTGTCCGAAGAATGTCCCCACAGCATTAACTTGATGAACAATTACATCCTCTTGCACTATGGGACAATAATTTGTCGCATGTCCTGATTTTGAGCAAATTCCACATACTTTTATAACTTGCATATTCCCTGCAACTATTTGTCAAACCATAGCAGTTAATTCAAAAAACTGTTGCTCAAGATTACAAGTACTTACCTTTTTTACCCTTTGTGATGCATGAGTTATCCTAGTACCATACTGTTGTGAGTTGGCTGTCATGGTTGCAATTAAGTTCTTTGCAGCGTTTGGAGTTTTGCCTACCAGTGCTCCTCCACTTGCTGCATCAATCATGCTTCTATCCATTGGTAGCAACCCCTCATAGAAGTATTGTATCAAGTAATGATCATCAATTCCGTGAGGTGGACAGCTGGAACACAACTTCTTGAACCTTTCCCAATACTCATAGAAATTTTCTCCATTGAATTGCCTGATTCCACATATCTCCTTCCTTATATCGGCAACTCTTGATGCAGGAAAATATCTCTCCAAGAATAACCTTAGCATGTCAGTCCATGATCGTATTGATCCTGAAGGCGGATAGTATAACTAGTCTTTAGCCAAATCTGCTAAGGAGAATGGAAAAAGTCTAAGCTTGATCTGCTCCTCTATCACTCCTTGTGATTTCATCATGGAACACACCACATGGAACTCCTTCAAATGCTTATATGGATTTTTACCTGTAAGACCACGAAAAGTAGGCAAAAGATGAATTAGTCCAGAGTTAAGTTCAAAAGCAACGTCTAAAGTAGGATATTCAATACACAAAGATGGTTGATCAAGATCAGGAATAGCCAGTTCTTTCAAAGTCTTGTTAGTGTTTGGCACCGCCATCTTTCCCTCTTCAAGTGATGGAACAAGAGCGTTTACTATATCTGCAATTTTCTCTATCTCTTGATCAAATTTAAGGTCAATAGAGTAAAAGGATTGAGTCATAAAACAAAAAGAAAAAGAAAAAGACAATACTAAAAATAAACAAAAACAAATAACACTCCCCGGCAACGGCGCCAAAATTTGGGAGCTGTCATTTACACTCCTCAATTAACCTCACTTTCACTTTACAAATTCAAACAATTAGCACAGTAGTAAGCAATGATCGATCCCACAGATAGTGATTTATTTTATATTTATCCTATGATTTCTAATGAAAAGGAGATTTTGAATTGATTAACTAAATTAACAAGAATTAACAATGAATAAAAAGGTTCAGTTCTTCAGTTCAATATCACCTTTTTACAACAATGGATTAATCAAGTGTAACATTATTTATCCTTCAATGAAACTAATAGCCCTAGGTAACAACAAGCTTTGCTACCCGAAACTCCCCTTAGATTGTCACTTAATGAAACAAGCTCTTCACAAGATTCTAACCATTATATAACCTAGAACAAGCTCTCTAGATTTAATATAACAGCAGCATTAAAAACTAGGGAATTAAACTATTCCAAGCAACATACACATAAGCTCGGATTATTTAACTTGTCTTCTGATAATCATAGCAATACTCAAAAGCTTGTCCACAACCATGTATTACTAATTACTACTTGTGATTAGGAACAATATCAATTACACGTAATGTTATTCCTTGATCTAGCATATGATATTCGGTAACAAACTCAATCCTATAGAAATCAAATCAGTTAAGCTAAATAGCATTTATAAATTAAATCAGATTATCAAGAATAAATTCCATATAAGAAGAAATAAATAATGAATACTCAATTAACCACTAATTATAAATAGGGTTCAACATCCCTTAGAATCGAATAAAGAAAACTAGCCTGACATGCTTCTAAGTCCGCACTCTAATGGTGTAGATGAGAGAATGTAGTAGATGATTGAATGAATTAGATGATAGAATGAATTATACCCTGACTATTACATCTATTTATAGTGCTAGACAAAGTCCTAAATCCTTTGAGAACTAGAAATCCAAATCCTAAAAGAAATTACAAATCATAACTAAAATAGAACCCAATAAGAAAATAAAATCTCAGTCCAAAGCAATCCTAAATCTGATAGTAATATTAATCTAATTCCATGTAGAAATCTCCAAAAATTGAGAAAGTCAACTGCTGGTCAAACTCCTCTTCAATTCAACTCCAAATCAGCCTGTTTTCGTACTTTAGCTCCATTTAATCCGGAAACCAATAAACACACTAATACGCTCATTTACATCACAAAACATGCAATAAACTAAATATAATAGAATTGAAATAAATGAATAATATGCACTCATCAGTACATGAATCCTTGAAGAAGGAAAAAGGTAGAGTTATGATGAATAAAAAAATTTGAATAACAAAGTAGACACTGATGATGTGTCATAGAAAGTCGGACACTTGTGATGTGTCATACCAAAATAAACACAGATGGTGTTATGATAATAAGAGCAGACATATGAAATGTTGAAATTAAAATATAGGTGATGTCAAAGATGGAAAGTAGACTCCGAAGAGGGTCAAAGGTAAAAGATTAAGTCCGAAAATTTTAGGACATTTCATAGTAACAAAAGATTACGTGTAAAATAGCAGAAGCTATTAAATATTGGAGATACATGTTTATATTTATGTTAGTATATGATATGTGTTATAATATGTGGAAATCATATATTTCACTATTACAGAATAAGGCTGCTAAGAGGAAATTAGCATGATCAAGGAAGAATAGGATTTAAACCGAGTAGGTAAGGTTCGATATTGTGATTTCGGGGACGAAATCCTTATAAGGTGAGAAGAATGTAATAACCCAGATTTTTGAATTATTAAACTAAGAATTAAATAAATAAAATTCTTATTAGATGATATGTTGTGTAATATTGTGTTGCCTAAGTGAATACGTGTTATGCAATATGTGATGTGGTGCATAATAAATATATTAATATTATATATTTATTATATGTAGGCAAATTGTAGGGTCAATTTATTAAAAAAAATGAGATGGGTAAATTAAAAAAAATTATAATATTAAACTATTTTAATGTGCTATATTGGTGGTATTAAGTATACTTAGTGTAAAACCATTATTTTATGTAAGAAATCATATATTACATAATTGGGTGTAATATAGATATGCTTTTAATGTAGTGGGTATATTATTATATTTATTACAGTGAAATTGTTGAAAATAATTTATAGAAGGGAAAAGAAAATAATTAGTTAAGGTATACAAAAATTAGTATATACTTTAATTAAAGGGTATTAAAATAAATTCTACCATTGAATTGTTTTAATAAAGGGATAATATTATTGTAATTATAATATTACATTATATGTATGATTTTGTATGAGGTAATGTGTATGTTTATGTAATATGGTGAGAATATTAAATTATATTTAGTATATGTAAATAAATTGATATAAATAATTTATAATGTGAGAGAATAAATTTATTATTTATTTTCCATATGTGATGAGATTGTATGTGCCTTACATGGAATATTTGCAAGGTGATAGATATAAATATATATTTATTTTGTATATATATTTATTATGCGAGAAAATAAAATTGTTGAGAATAATTTAAGTAATGAAGCAAGGAGATGGTTTAATTATATAAAATTTATATATACTTTACCCAAGAATTAAAATAAATTCTTATGTGAAATATTTTAATAAAGAAAGGGTATTATATTTATTATAATATCTTAAGAAAATAAATAAAATTCTTAATTGAATTATGGCAAGGATATTATATGTATTGTAATATCCTACAGAAGAAAATATATTCTTAATTGAATTGATGACGTAAGGATATTATATTGATAATAATATCCTAAGTAGGCAAATAATTGTATTTGCATGAGAAATTATGTGTAGCATATTTATTTTGCAATTATAAGATAAATATGTAATTTAAAAATGTTATGTTGTATTTTATATAATTTATATATCAAAGATGGGTTATAAAAATTATATGTTTTCAAGGGGAGAAATATTCTAAGGAGGTTTGTGTAGTAACTTATTTAAGTATATTAAGTTACTAAGATTGGATAATTAAATTACCTAACAAAAGTCTTAATGGAATAATTAGTTTAATTAGTTAATTAAGCAAATTTGATTATTCCTTAATTAACTAAAGCACTATTGCAAGCTTAGTTCCCAAGCTTGGCTCTTTTTTTTCAAACCGTGAATGAGAAGGAGGAAGAGGGGAGTATAGGCTAATCAAACTTTAAACTTGGGGACCAAGAAGTATTGCTCACAAGCTTGAAATTTCTCTTCTTTTTTCCCTTCCCATACCCGAAACTCACTCTCTCTCTCTCTCTCTCTCTCTCTCTCTCTCTCTCTCTCTCTCTCTCTCTCTCTCTCTCTCTCTCTCATATTGCTTGAATTTTAAAATTTCTGAGTATGGAAAAGTGAAGGAAACACTGAGTTCAAGAAGCCATAACCAAAATTGGATTCAAGAATTAAGGCAAATTGAGGACAACAATGCTTGTATTAATTAGAGAAAGAGAGCATAACGTATAAATTCTTAGTTAATTTTTAAATTTAACCAATTTATATGATTATGTAAAATGTATTGCTAAATTTAAAATTTTTGGAAGTTTAGTGGCTTATGATGGAATTCTTTATGGAATTTCTTTGTAGTTAATCCATATTTGATTTATGTATATGGATTATGTGATTAGAATTGATTTTTAGATCAATAGCATAAATTTTGATTTTATTAGTAAGCTTTATTTTACTAAAAGTCATTTTAGTTTAATATCGAGCTTGAATAATGATGGGAAGTGATGGATATAGAGACTTGGTGGATAGGTTAATTATGTGGGATGTATAAGGGTGGATTTGTGGCAAAAATCGCTAACAAATCGTTAAGAAACCAAGTTGAATGATAATTGCGTGTATAATGTTCGATAAATGGCCATAAAGAACCAAGCCGATAAAAACTTGGAATTAAATTAAACTAATGCCCTAAGCAAGTCTTACTATGTAAATTAAGACTTATTTGTGAAACAAGTTGGGTTAAATCGGAACAAGACGACTTTTGAACTAAAATTGCGATGTTAAAAACTAGTGTGAACTGTCAATTTAGGCACACTGTTTTGGCAGCTTTAAATCCCTAAATTTCAGTGGTGATATTTTTTAAAAAATACTTTGATATGCCAAGTATAACATATCCAAAATTTAGATTAATTCGATTAACGAGCAGTGCGTACGAAAACCGCAAAATAGTTGATTTGGTAACGCACCAGCAGATAGCACAGCAGCTGCTGCCGACGCGCTAGGGCGCAAAGGCGCAGCCGCGCACGCTTGCCAGGCAGCAGTGCTGTGTTGGGCAGTTTGTTTGACGTCTATTTCAAGAGTTGTTTTGATTGGGTTTCGTGTACTGTTTTCGCAGTTTAAAATTTTTTTAAAATACTATGACATGAAGTCCATAACATGCCAAAAGTTTTACTGTTATTGGACACATGATTTGAGAATTAAAAATAGACGAACAGACATGTCAGAACTAAAATTTGGGTGACGCCAAGTGTCGACGCGCGGAGCAATTTTGACGTTCGACGTTCCGAATCACGCTCCGGCGAAATAATAAGTCATAATAAATCTATTAAAGTCCTACGGGACAAGATTTGACTATAAATAATATTTTATGCCGAGAAACCTCCTTTCGAGCATAAATAATGCAATAAAAATATATAATAAATATGAATTTTCATATTTAAGTGAATGTAAGTTGTAATTGGTATGAAAAATGGTTTTGTAATAAAACAAAAAAGTGAGAAATCATCATTAGATTAAAATAATCATAAATATGATGTAATGAAGATTTTTGGGGTTCAAAACGAGGTTTTTGAGCCAAGATTTGTTTATCAACTTATTTCATATTGAATCACATATGAAATCCATTGATGATCCAGTAAAATTGGCTACCCAGTTCTTCCCAACTGGTTGGCACTTTCTTCCTCTTGCTCCTTATAAATTCCTTGTGAATAAGGATATCCTTCTTCAAACACAGTCAATCTTAGTCAAATCCATTTATGATAGAAATGACGGTTCCAAGGTCATCTATCATTCCATCTATCATATATATATATATATATAGATCTGGTAGTTTATACTATAGTTGTGATACCATTTAACAACGGTTGAAGAATTTAAACAAAATAAATTCTTTAAAAGACAAAAGAAACCTAAAAGATGACCGGTGTATCGGTAAAGTAATCTCTTTCTTTTATTTATAAACATTTGAGGAAGGATTACATCTTAACTGGATTACAATACAAAAGAGAGAAGTATAAGAACTTCTTCTTCATCTTACTAGAAGATAGAGAGATAGAGGAGAGAAGGAGGAGACACCTCTGGGAGGTTTCATAAAAATGAAACCTGAGGTATTGAACCTATAGAACTCTAACACTTGAGTTCCTTTAAATACAACTAAAAGTTATTATTACATTTACTGAAGTGACTTTTACATTTACTAAAGTTAAAGTAAAAACATTTAACTAAAGTAAAAACATTTAACTAAAGTAAAACATTTAACTAAAGTTAAAGTTAATTACTTTTACATTTACTGAAGTAATTACTTTTACTAAAGCTAAAGTAAAGTTGTTTGGGCATCTTTACTTCTGCTTTTGACTTTGTCGGATGCATGCGCATCTGATGATGACTGTGGGGCCCTATGGGGCCATCGGGGCCATCGTCGTCTGACTGGAGGTCCGACTCCTTCTGTCGTCGGAGGGTACTGTTGATCTTCTTCTCAGATAGATCACCATCCCTATTACTATTCCTTCCCAAAATTTTTATCCAGGAAGATATCCCTTTACCCCCAAAATTATGTTTATTTTTAAGTAAAGAGGAGAAAAAATTTTACCAAAAAATTGGTCACCAACATCAGAGTTTCAGAAATCTTTGTCAGAAAATTTTTATAAAAACAAATCAGACTGTGTCTGATACAAGGGATCACACGGCTGACTTGGAACTAACTGATGAACTCGATCTAAACAGTCTACTTTGTTTTAATTTGTTTAGACATAGTCTCTAAACCCGTTGACATTCCACTTAAAGACATACCAAGTCGCTTAAATTCATACCCTCTTACCTATTGACAGACACATACCCATGATCTTAACAATTCTTTAACGCCAAAACTGCTCATACCTTGAGACTTACAACGGCTTACAAGGACTTTTGACGATCTGGGTGGTCTATAGGTGATGGGTGACTTAAGCTAGGTGCTTTAAGGTCGGAGCAAAAGACATAAAGCCTAAGGATAAACATTCTTTAACTAGACATACTATTTTAGATCGAGAACCACCAATAGTACCAAGAATCAACCGATGGCTCTGATACCATTTAACAGCGATTGAAGAATTTCTCTTCCGCCCTCTGATACCAAGAAGGCGGAAGAGAAGAAAAGAGAGGGGAAGAGAAGAGTGTGCATGCAATCTGAATCACAACTATAGTATAACTATAAGAAATGATAACAGCAGTTCATATGAATTAATAAAAGTTTTGAATAAAATAAAGTTTTATTGAATGAACATAAAAGATTTACAAACAGATAACTGAAGATAACTTACAATTAGACTCGATTATAGAAACCTATACATGATTACTATAGAAGAAGCAAGAGGGTCAGATGGGAATCTGATCCTTTCTAAACTCTCTATTGGATTTTTAATCCTGCCTCTTACAAATGACTACGCCTCCCTTATATAGAGAAAGGATGAATACAGACTCAATAATGACGAATAACTTTTACAAAAGATAAATTATTACAGACGCGGTAACTTTTGACTAAATACAGACACATTATTACAACTTTTGACTAAGATACAAATGCATAAAGCAAAAGTAAATTACAACTTTTGACTAAAACGACCAAATGGCCAACAGTGGAATTATGACGCAACAAAACGGCAAATGACTCAGGAAAATACAAACTGACTCGAATTTTACTTTCGGCTACTTTTGAAAAAGAAGCACGCTGCTGATGATGACTTTTTGAAAGCAACAGTCTCTGTCTGCCGCTTGCACGTGTACATGACTGTGGGCATCCTAGGCAAAAGGATCCTGAACATCTTGGAGGTTGATGCTGCCATATGGATCTTCTGGATTGGTTGCCTCGTGACTAGATTTTAACGAAGATGATGAACAAATAGAAGGAACACTATCCTCACTGAGCTTATCAACTCATTTTTGAATGAGCCGAGTTAATTATTTTAACTCAGCATTAGTACAATGATCAATATCCGCAAAATCTAATTTTGGCTGAGAAGATTTTTTGGATTTACTAGAGGATTCCTTAGGAGGAGGAACTGAATTAATAGGAGTAGGATTTACTGGAAATTCTTTTTGGACTTAACCAATGATGCGATAAATATCAAATTTATCCCATCATTTAATAGAAAACTCTCGGGTAACATAAGTCAATTGACTAACAATACGACGAGAGATAACAGAATTGTCCTTGGCTGACTCAAGATTTAAATCAACAAGAGGAGTATAAAGGCCATAATTCCATTTAAGAATCCAAGGGACTTTATATTTACTTATAAACTGAAGAAGAACTGGAATACAATCATTTTTAGGATTGTGAGGACTTCTATTGCAAATATGATTAAGAACTGACAGGAGCTCAATGGGGAAAACACTATGAATGAGACCAAATCTTTCCCACCATAGAGTAAACCAATGAGAAATTTGACTTTTGAATTTGTGGTCAAATTGAATGAACCACGAATGACTGAAAGATGGGGTTTAAAATAAGAAGACTCTATTCCAAGCTTCCATATAATCATAATAGCAGAACTGGCTATTGTGATTATCTAGCTGTCTAAGGTCAGACGGATGATTACCCCAGTCAGACATGAAAGTAATCTATTTAATATAGATAGAATGATAGATGACCTTGGAACCGTCATTTCTATCATAAATGGGTTTGACTAAGATTGACTATGTTTGAAGAAGGATATCCTTATAATACACAAGGGATTTATAAGGAGCAAGAGGAAGAAAGTGCCAACCAGTTGGGAAGAACTGGGTAGCCAATTTTACTGGATCATCAATGGATTTCATATGTGATTCAATATGAAATAAGTTGACTGAATAAATGGGGACGTACTGCGAATGCAATTAACTAGGGTTACTGAATAAAGAAGAAGCAAAAGGTCAATGGGCTTTGGTGACTGGGCCAAAACCTTATTATAAAGTTTTGGAACAGTACCAAGGAGAGTATACCTATTGGCAACATCAACAGGAGTAACTGGGGTGACTGGGTGAGGGATTACGGCTCCCATGGGCCTTTGACTAGGGATTGGACCTGGAGGGGGCCTAACATTCTTGTTTCCACCTCTCACGTTTATTTTTCTTGTGTACCTGAATTAATAAATTCTCGTGTAAGAAAATCAGAAATAGAATTTTGACTTCCTTTAATATACTCGATATCAAAATCAAAAATACTTCATAAAGATTGCCATCGAGCAAAAATATGCTTAGCAGCTAACGAATTCAAGTGTTTGAAGTGTTCGTCAATTGACTTGGAGAAGACCAAAATATCATCAATATAAACAATGATGAAATGACTGAATGGATTCAAAATTTCATTAAGAATATTTTAAAATTCACTAGGGGCATTCTTAAGACCAAAGGCTTGAACGACCCATTCATAATGACCAAAGGGAGTGGTAAAAGCAGTTTTAAACCTATCACTGGGGTGTATACTAACTTGCCAGAATCCCAACTTAAGGTCAGATTTACTAAAAATGGTAGCATTACTAAGCCGACTAAGGAGATCTTATTTGTTAGGTAAAGGATACCTAATCCATTCTAAGACCTTGTTAAGGGGCTTGTAATTAATAACTAGCCTGGGAACACCTCTTTCTTTCTCAGCTTCATTATTAACATAAAAAGCTGGACAAAACCAAGGCGATTTACCATGTTTCATTAGTCCTTTTGCAAGCAAGTCGTTAATCTCTTGTTTGCAAAGTTTCATTTGCTGATGACTCATTTGAATAGGTCTAGCCTTAGTAGGAATTAGGTGTTCCTTAAATTTCTTATCATAAGGTAACCTAACCACGTGCTTTCTTCTGTGCCAGAAAGCATTAGGAGAATCAGCACATAAGTTTTTAGTCATAAACACCCGAAGTTCTTCAATCTTATCTTGAATCTTATCAAGAAGAAGAAGATCTTCAACTTGTTTATATTTAATCTCTTGTTTTAAGAATTTTAACTGAGAAGTTTTACAGCTTAACAGATTAAGTGATTTTGAAATAGATTCATCTTGAATAAATTTTAAATCTCTTTCTCTAGGTTGAGTAATGAATTCAAAAACAACCTTTTGACCTAAATATTCAGTTGTTAAGCCATTATTACTAGTAGTAAATGGATATAATAAATATATAAACAGGAGTCCCAAAATAATCTTATCTGTCAAGTTACGAATTAAAACAAAAGAAATTTTAAAACATATATTGTCTTGGCAAATATGAACTTTAGGAAGTTTATATTTCATTTCCATTATACTACCATTAGCTGAATTTAACCGTTCACTAGTTTTTTTATAGAACTTAGTAGGTATCAACCCTTCTTGAATGCAATTAAGATCTGCACCAGTATCAACTAAAGCAAGAAGTTGAATTGCAAAAGTTCCATAAAGAACTAGTCGGACAATAATATACCATTTTTGAATGGTAATGTCTTTTAACCTTTTTAATGAATTACCTTAAACCATAAAAATTGACTCATCTTCTTTGACATTAGAAGATTCAGCTTCTTCATCATTTTCTGACGAATCAGATATGTGAAGCTCTGAACTTTTAGTCGCCAAAGAAGCCATTTCTTTGCTTAGCTCAGAAATCTCAGTTTTAAGACCTGAAATTTTTTTCTTAAGTTTATTGACTTCTTGATTTAATTCTGGAAGGGTGACTTCTCTATCACGGGTTTTAAATCTCTCTAAGGTCTTATTAAGGCTAATAACAGATTTATCTTTATCCTTAATAACCTTATGTTTACCAGAAATGTTCTTGGTTAACAAATCTTTTAACTGCTTCATATATCGAGTTTTTAACTCTGGATTAGTAATTTTACCAATTAAATCAATTAACAAAGAGCTTTCTTCGTCTTCTTTGTTAAGAACATTAATGGTTTTATTGCAGCAATTAGATCTGCAATTATCTGTACAAAGAGTGACTTCTTCGTTACCACTCTCAGTTTGATTAGTATCTTCATTATTTGACGAATAAGGAATATCAGAATTATCATTGCTGGCCACGTCATTCTCTATCCTTATTAACTCTAGTAGTTTATCTGCATCATCTGCAGAAATGTTTAACTGACTTAACTTCTGTTTAATCTTACATTCGGATTTATAATAACCTTTCTTATCACAATTATAACAGGTGATTTTACTCTTATCCTGAGATTTAGAAGTAGATTTTTTACTATGAGATTTCTTTCGTGACTTAGGTTTTTCATAATAATTGTCTTGATTTTTAGACTGACTAGAGCGCTTCTTATGATGTTTACCAGTTTTGCGTTTTTCAATATGTTTCTTCTGTTATTTTCTTCTAGAGGGAGCAACAGGAGGTAAACCATATTGATTGTGTTTGAAGAAGGATATCCTTATAATACACAAGGGATTTATAAGGAGCAAGAGGAAGAAAGTGCCAACCAGTTGGGAAGAACTGGGTAGCCAATTTTACTAGATCATCAATAGATTTCATATGTGATTCAATATGAAATAAGTTAACTGAATAAATGGGGACGTACTGCGAATGCAGTTGACTAGGATTACTGGATGAAGAAGAAGCAAAAAGATCAATGGGCTTTGGTGACTGGGCCAAAACCTTATTATAAAGCTTTGGAACAGTACCAAGGAGAGTATACCTATTGGCAACATCAACAGGAGTAACTGGGGTGACTGGGTGAGGGATTACGGCTCCCATGGGCCTTTGACTAGGGATTGGGCCTGGATGGGGCCTAACATTCTTGTTTCCACCTCTCACGCTCATTTTTGTTGGGTACCTGAATTAATAAATTCTCGTGTAAGAAAATCAAGGACAGAATTTTGACTTCCTTTAATATACTCGATATCAAAATCAAAAATACTTAATAAAGATTGCCATCAAGCAAAAATATGCTGAGCAGCTATATTTTTGACATCCTTTTCTAAAATATATTTAGCTGATTTACAATCAATTCTAACCAAAAATCTTTGATTTAATAAATCGTTTTGAAATTTACTAATACATAAAACTAAAGCTAAAATTTCTTTTTTAATAGTACTATAATTAGTTTGAGCCTGATTCCATGCACCAGAATGGAAACGAACAATTTGTTCAGAAGAAGCAAGTGTTAATTTCTGCTTCAGAATACCACCGAAACCAATTTCAGAGACATCAGTTTCAACAATTTTAAACGCGAATTCATTAGAAATGCAAAGGCAAGGCAAAACCTTAACATATTTTTTAACTTGTTGGACGATGAAGGTATGCTCATCGGTCCAGGGAGGAGGATTCTTTTGTAAACGAAGAAACAAAGGTTTACAAATTTTCCTAAGATTCTGATAAAATTTACCAACATAATTCAGGGATCCTAAAAATCGCTGAAGTTGAGTTTTATCAATGATTTTATCTGGAAATTTATCAGCAAACTGACTGACTCGTTGAATAGGACGGACTAGACCACGATAAATATCATGACCTAGAAATTTGACTTTTGTTTGGAACAGACTACATTTTGTAAGAGACAGAACCAAACCATTTACTTTGATTGCCTTGAAGAACGAATTCAAGTGTTTGAAGTGTTCGTCAATTGACTTGGAGAAGACCAAAATATCATCAATATAAACAATGATGAAATGACTGAATAGATTCAAAATTTCATTAAGAATATTTTAAAATTCACTAGGGGCATTCTTAAGACCAAAGGCTTGAACGACCCATTCATAATGACCAAAGGGAGTGGTAAAAGAAGTTTTAAACCTATCACTGGGGGGTATACTAACTTGCCAGAATCCCGACTTAAGGTCAAATTTACTAAAAATGGTAGCATTACTAAGCCGACT
Source organism: Panax stipuleanatus (assembly GCA_020205555.1). NCBI lineage: Eukaryota > Viridiplantae > Streptophyta > Magnoliopsida > Apiales > Araliaceae > Panax > Panax stipuleanatus. The sequence continues at coordinate 17,433,396 of CM035119.1, read as the reverse complement.
AAGGAGATCTTCTTTGTTAGGTAAAGGATACCTAATCCATTCTAAGACCTTGTTAAGGGGCTTGTAATTAATAACTAGCCTGGGAACACCTCTTTCTTTCTCAGCTTCATTATTAACATAAAAAGCTGGACAAAACCAAGGCGATTTACCATGTTTCATTAGTCCTTTTGCAAGCAAGTCGTTAATCTCTTGTTTGCAAAGTTCCATTTGCTGATGACTCATTTGAATAGGTCTAGCCTTAGTAGGAATTAGGTGTTCCTTAAATTTCTTAGCACAAGGTAACCTAACCACGTGCTTTCTTCTGTGCCAGAAAGCATTAGGAGAATCAGCACATAAGTTTTTAGTCATAAACACCCGAAGTATCCGTTTTAGATATTCTGACTTTTGAGACATGTTTGTACCACCTAAAAACACATGAAATGCATATTGACTTAAGTATATATGTATCGTAATATAATATGAACATGTGAACCTAACTAGTGCACCTTCCTAACGAAAATGGAAGTTTTGAAAACGAACTTTGACATGTGTGTAACACATTAAAGTACTGATTTTGCAAGCATGTTAGAATGGTTTAGAAATGCATGAATAAATCGTTAACTTGTGTTTATATGGTTCGCAAGGAAGCATGAACATGTTAGGCCCTATTAGTGAGATTTACTAATGAAAATACAAGCTTTGCACGTGAGCATTGACATGATACGTGGAGATTTTAATTCTGGTGTTTATGGACATATGAGATTGTACTTTTAGACTTACTCGCGCATCATACGTGTATACATACCATGACTAGATGTCGTGATTCAAATTTATCGTAAACGAAGCATGTTTTCAACTAATAACTGTGATAGTTACTTGTATGAAATATGAATGCTCATAAGAATGCTTAGTACAAGGTATATATGAATACCATATGTGTTTAAAAAGCGAGCATGATAGGATTTGTGAAATCCATGACCTTGAATGGCCGTAAGTGTCAACTTAGAATCTATATCACATATGTTTGGAACAAGGGAATGTTATATAAACATAGAAGTATCCTTTAAAAATGTATATATGCTATATGATATCATATGTTGACACTTGAATCCGATTTTGACGATTAACTTATAGAAATGCCATAACTTACTAAAATAAAATGTATTATTGTGGTCTTATGTGATATTAATAATGTGAGAATATGTTTAAACTCAAAACGAGGAACGTTAAGGATAAAAGTATATTAGTTGAGACTTGTGAATTAAATATAATACTATAACTGTGTAGCTAGGCTAAGACTTAGCTTATGTGTTGATTGTATGTCCAAGATAAGATATGATGTTATACTATATGACTAATGAATATCCTATACATATAAATATATATATTACGATAGGAATTCGAAAGTGTCGATTTATTTAACGAGGATAAACTACGCATAAGGCAAGTTTCCTGACTTACATTCATTTATAGTGCAAGTAACTGAACCCTACTTTTATTGTGTTGCAAGTATCCTATCCTTGTGGTTATTTTTTCGAGGAACGTCGTAAGCAAGTTCCCTAACTTATACTCTTTCATTGTGCAAGTTTTCTTGAAACCGTTCTTGTATATTAATTGTAAGTATCTGACTACTCTTTTATTGAGCAAGTATTTGATTTATACTCTTTATTGAACACAAATTCGAGCTTGTACTAACTTTAGTCGTACGAGTAAATAGGTGCTAGAATAATTCTTGCCTTACAAACTTATGTTTCATAGTTTGATTTAAATCACGATTATAGTCTTCAAATTATTGTTGCGAGTATTGAACTCATAAATTGTTCTTATATACATTGTTGAAATTGTCTACGCTATTTAATTCGGCTAGACCAATATCATGAATTAGAAAGCAATCCACACCAATTGCCTTGGTGCGGACTCTTATAAATTGACTGAGTTGTACAACTCTTGTAAAAAGGAGAACTATATAGTCGGGGTGCCAACAGTGGTGTGACAGGTTATGCATAACTCCAGGTACGATAGGCTGATCCCCTAATTGTACTTGGTTGGGTTACCAGAAATATTTTTGATGATTCTAGTAGAAGTTCGTGGTTCTTAGCGACCACTCAGTATCTAGTATTTATTAACTTGAAACTTTGAATTCATTGGATTCTTTATTAATCTTTGGTCCACAGCGACACTCAGTGATATCTATTCATTCACTTGAAATTGTTGAAACTTTTAATAACTTCTCGACCCGTAGTGGTCCTTATTCAACTTCACGGAGTAGATTTGGAAGTCATTGCTATTTATTTTGTTCACAACATTCTTATTTGAAATCCTGAGCGATTAATTATCGTTTTACCCTTGAGATTTAGAACTATATATATTCCTGTTCACATTTATTGGCATATTACTTGCTGAGCAAATTTGTTGCTCACTCTTGCTTCCCATAAATATTTCAGTTAAGGCAGGGCAAGGTGGAACATGACAAGTACGAAGGCAAGGCTATGGAGTAGCTGTGCTTTTTTATATTAGGATGTTTCCGTTATGTTGTATTAAGACTTATTTAAATGTTATGTATTAAGAAATGTTTGGTTTAAGTTATGAAGTGTATTAGTAATAGTTTCGAGACTTGGGAAGAGAATATTTATGTTATATCAATGTAAATTATTCTGTTATTCCATTGTTTGAGATTTTAGTTGTTATTAGAATTAGTACGTGATGAACCGAATTCGAGATCAGTGACGGTCTGAATTTGGGGGCATCACACTTATGGTGACATAATTAGTTATACTCAAAAGATTGGTTTAAAAATGTGTATTGATTTCAAACTTGCTAAACAAGCTAGTAAAGATAAAAGAAAAGCTAAATATGAGCTTGGTACGTTTTGTGAACAATATAGTTTACCTCCTGTTGCTCCCTCTAGAAGAAAATAACGGAAGAAACATATTGAAAAACGCAAAACTGGTAAGCATCATAAGAAGCGCTCTAGTCAGTTTAAAAATCAAGACAATTATTATGAAAAACCCAAGTCACGAAAGAAATCTCATAGTAAAAAATCTACTTCTGAAGAAAAATTCGATCATTCTATGGTTAAAAATCCTGATAAAAAATTAGATCAGCCTTTATTAACTCTCCCAGAAAAAAGATAAGGAACACTATCCTCACTGAGCTTATCAACTCGTTTTTGAATGAGCCGAGAGCCATGTTTGTTTGTTTGCTAAGTGTAGATCTTTGTCTGCTTAATCAAAGCCATTTTTGAAAATCAAATTTTTTTTCTTTGATTCTTTGTTCAATAAGTCACCTAAGCTCTTACTGTAGAATACCGTGTTCGCCCTGGTCTTTTTGCCCTTTGTAAGTCTCAGTGTGGAGCAGTGTCGGGTGTTTGACCTAGGACATAGGTATGCGTCTGCTTAAGGTAAAAAGGGTATATATGGAAGAACATAGAATTAATAAAAAATTTAAATTTTTTTAAAATGAGTAGATTATTCAGATCTAGTTCTTCAGTTAGTAATCGTTCATCCCTACCTCCGGTTCCAGACATAGTCAACCAGGAAGAACATAGTTATGAAAACATCAGTCAAACCTTAAGTAATTGGAATATACTTAGTGTATCTCCTAAAGAGATTTATCAGTCAACCATTATTGATAATTTTAAAACTGATTATAATGTTAAAACGGTTGAACGTTTCTATGCGATCAACAAAGAATATGAAAATTGTAATCTTCTTTCTTCTGATGTTATTAACAAACAAAGAAAGAAAGGTTATAATTTCATTCATATTGGTTTAGTTCAGGTCGCAGTTAAGCCTTTAACAATTAAAGGAATCAACTCAAGCATCTTTTTGTGCCTAAGAGATGCTAGATACCTTAATTATGCTCCAAGCATCATTGATATCATGGAATCGAGTTTGCATGATGGACCTATCCATTTCAATTGCTTTCCCAATCTCCCTCTGAGTTTGAGTGATGTTAACTTATTAAAAGCTTTAACACTAAACATTAAGACTGCAGGTGAGATAACTCATATGATTGAGGGCTCGCAGCCTATAGCCTTAATTTTTAGAATTTATTATAAAGTCATGAAAACCAACTTAAACATTCTTGCTCTTAATAAAAGCCCAAAAGATCACACTGTTTTAATTCAAAGCAGTACTAGTAATGCTAATATCCAAACTCCTAGGACTATTCTTTGGAAAGATATTACTTTGCCTAGTCAGTGGATTTTACCTAGTGAAATTCCACAAAAACCAGTTATTAATAATTTGTTGAATTTAGATAATATAAAATAATTTTCTGATGGTACTGTTAGAGTCAGTTTCGAACGTACCAGAAGACCTTTGATTATAGAAGAATTTACTAATTCCTCAGTTCCTTCAGTTATTTCTAGAAGAGACACTGAAGTTTTAAGTAATTTTTTTATACCTGATATTAAAATGAAAGGAGTCTTGAACCAGGGTCAAACCAGTCATCCTTGCTATACTCTTACTAATATGGTAGAAGAAGAGCAAGATATTTCTCCTACTACATCTGTAAGACCGACCCCTTCAGATTTCGAAGCCCCTATTAATCATCAGTTAAGAGTCCTTAATAAATTATTTAAATTAGATTGGGATAATCTGGTTGTAAATTTTAATTCCACATCTAATAGAGATAAGAGGCATGCTTTCCGTAAGAAATATGAAAAGCATGATAGAGATAAGATTGTTAATAAATGGAAAAAATTTATTAAAATCAAGCAAAAGAACATTACATTTTATGATTGTTATGAAAAATATCATTCACAATGTAAAGTTCTTACTAAAAGTCAGTGGACAAAAGAGGATAAGACGAAAGTTTTATCAAGTCATCCTCCTTTAGAAACTTTTCTTTTACATGTTAAAAACACTTCAGTTGTTGCCAGTCCATTTAAAGTTGCTAATGGAAAAGCTGATGAAAAGAAAATTATTGAACAAAATAATTTTACTAATCAGTACTTGGCTACAATAGGTAAACAGTTAGATAAAATTGAAGAAAAATTCGATCATTCTATGGTTAAAAATCCTGATAAAAAATTAGATTAGCCTTTATTAACTCTCTCATAAAAAAGAGAAGGAATGTGATTGCCTAATAAAGATTCTGAGCTAGTTAAAACCATAGATAAGTTACTTAAAAAGATAGGATCAAGTTCTGGTGAAGCCAGTGGAACTATTGTTATCATTGACCAGATTGAAGAATCTGATGATGAAAGCATCAGTCAATCAGATATTAAATCAAAAATTGCCTCTATCCCAGATCTTAATGAACAGTTAAACAAGTTAACCTTTAACAACGCTAGTATTACAAAAAATTGGTATTCTAGACCCACTCCCCCTGATCTTCAGTATGAGGAGAAAAATCTAGATAATCAATTTTCTGTTTCGTCGAATAAAATTTATGAGTGGAATATTGATGGTTTTAGTGAACATCAGATTCTTACCTTAATGAACCATATGTTCATGGTTGCCAATAATTATATTACAGCTTTCAGTAGTTTAACACAACCTGAAATAGTTGAAATATTAATTAATGGTTTTACTGGTGTTCTTCGTTCTTGGTGGAAAAAACACCTTGACGAAGATGCAAGGAATTCTATAATTCATGCACGCCAGTTGGATGATAATGGTCAGCCAATCTTCAGAAAGGATGTTGGTTTTGGTATCCCTGATGGTGTTAACACCTTAATTTTCACTATAATAAAACATTTTATTGGAACCCCTAGTAGTATCACTGAGAGGATTCATGATCAACTAAGTAATCTCACTTGTCCAACTCTAAGTGATTTTAGATGGTACAAAGATGTTTTTATTTCTCGAGTCATGATGCGAAGTGATAGTAACAAACCTTTCTAGAAAGAAAAGCTTGTTAATGGTCTTCCTAATTTGTTTGCCCACAAAGTTAGAGAAGAACTTAGTAAAACTCTTGGATATATTGATTATGATAACCTTACTTATAGTGACATAATTAGTTATATTCAAAAGATTGGTTTAAAAATGTGTATTGATTTCAAACTTGCTAAACAAGCTTGTAAAGATAAAAGAAAAGCTAAATATGAGCTTGGTACGTTTTGTGAACAATATGGTTTACCTCCTGTTGCTCCCTCTAGAAGAAAACAACGGAAGAAACATATTGAAAAACGCAAAACTGGTAAGCATCATAAGAAGCACTCTAGTCAGTCTAAAAATTAAGACAATTATTTTGAAAAACCCAAGTCACGAAAGAAATCTCATAGTAAAAAATCTACTTGTAAATCTTAGGATAAGAGTAAAATCACCTGTTATAATTGTGGTAAGAAAGGTCATTATAAATCCGAATGTAAGATTAAACAGAAGTTAAGTCAGTTTAACATTTCTGCAGATGATGCAGATAAACTACTAGAGTTAATAAGGATAGAGAATGACGTGGCCAGCAATGATAATTCTGATATTCCTTATTCCTCTAATAATGAAGATACTAATCAAACTGAGAGTGGTAACGAAAAAGTCACTCTTTATACAGATAATTGCAGATCTGATTGCTGCAATAAAATCATTAATGTTCTTAACAAAGAAGACGGAGAAAGCTCTTTGTTAATTGATTTAATTGGTAAAATTACTGATCCAGAGTTAAAAACTCAATATATAAAGCAGTTAAAAGATTTGTTAACCAAGAACATTTCTGGTAAACATAAGATTATTAAGGGTAAAGATAAACCTGTTATTAGCCTTAATAAAACCTTAGAGAGATTTAAAATCCCTGATAGAGAAGTCACCCTTCCCGAATTAAATCAAGAAGTCAATAAACTTAAGAAAGAAATTTTCGATCTCAAAACTGAGATTTCTAAGTTACGCAAAGAAATGGCTACTTTGGCGACTAAAAGTTCAGAGCTTCACATATCTGATTCATCAGAAAATGATGAAGAAGCTGAATCTTCTAATGTCAAAGAAGATGAGTCAATTTTTATGGTTCAAGGTAATTCATTAAAAAGGTTAAAAGACATTACTATTCAAAAATGGTATATTATTGTCCGACTAGTTATTGATGGAACTTTTGCAATTCAACTTCCTGCTCTAGTTGATACTGGTGAAGATCTTAATTGCATTCAAGAAGGGTTGATACCTACTAAGTTCTATAAAAAAACTAGTGAACGGTTAAATTCAGCTAATGGTAGTATGATGAAAATAAAATATAAACTTTCTAAAGTTCATATTTGCCAAGACAATATGTGTTTTAAAACTTTTTTTGTTTTAATTCGTAACTTGACAGATAAGATTATTTTGGGACTCCCGCTTATATATTTATTATATCCATTTACTACTAGTAATAATGGCTTAACAACTGAACATTTAGGTTAAAAGGTTGTTTTTGAATTCATTACTCAACCTAGAGAAAGAGATTTGAAATTTATTCAAGATGAATCTATTTTAAAATCACTTAATCTGTTAAGCTGTAAAACTTCTCAGTTAAAATTCTTAAAACAAGAGATTAAATATAAACAAGTTGAAGATCTTCTTCTTCTTGATAAGATTCAAGATAAGATTGAAGAACTTCGGGTGTTTATGACTAAAAACTTATGTGCTGATTCTCCTAATGCTTTTTGGCACAGAAGAAAGCATGTGCTTAGGTTACCTTATGCTAAGGAATTTAAGCAACACCTAATTCCTACTAAGGCTAGACCTATTCAAATGAGTCATCAGCAAATGGAACTTTGCAAGCAAGAGATTAACGACTTACTTGTAAAAGGACTAATTAAACATAGTAAATCGCCTTGGTCTTGTCCAGCTTTTTATGTTAATAATGAAGGTGAGAAAGAAAGAGGTGTTCCCAGACTAGTTATTAATTACAAGCCCTTTAACAAGGTCTTAGAATGGATTAGGTATCCTTTACCTAACAAAGAAGATCTCCTTAGTCGGCTTAGTAATGCTACCATTTTTAGTAAATTTGACCTTAAGTCGGGATTCTGGCAAGTTAGTATACACCCCAGTGATAGGTTTAAAACTGCTTTTATCACTCCTTTTGGTCATTATGAATGGGTCGTTCAAGCCTTTGGTCTTAAGAATGCCCCAAGTGAATTTCAAAATATTCTTAATAAAATTTTGAATCTATTCAGTCATTTCATCATTGTTTATATTGATGATATCTTGGTCTTCTCCAAGTCAATTGACGAACACTTCAAACATTTGAATTCGTTCTTTAAGGCAATCAAAGTAAATGGTTTGGTTTTGTCTCATACAAAATGTAGTCTGTTCCAAACAAATGTCAAATTTCTAGGTCATGATATTTATCGTGGTTTAGTCCGTCCTATTCAACGAGTCATTCAGTTTGCTGATAAATTTCCAGATAAAATCATTGATAAAACTCAACTTTAGCGATTTTTAGGATCTCTGAATTATGTTGGTAAATTTTAGCAGAATCTTAGGAAAATTTGTAAACCTTTGTTTCTTCGTTTACAAAAGAATCCTCCTCCCTGGACCGATGAGCATACCTTCATCGTCCAACAAATTAAAAAATATGTTATGGTTTTGCCTTGCCTTGGCATTTCTAATGAATTCGCGTTTAAAATTGTTGAAACTGATGCCTCTAAAATTGGTTTCGGTGGTATTGTGAAGCAGAAATTAACAATTGCTTCTTCTGAACAAATTGTTCGTTTCCATTCTGGTGCATGGAATCAGGCTCAAACTAATTATAGTACTATTAAAAAAGAAATTTTAGCTTTAGTTTTATGTATTAGTAAATTTAAAAATGATTTATTAAATCAAAGATTTTTGGTTAGAATTGATTGTAAATCAGCTAAATATATTTTAGAAAAGGATGTCAAAAATATAGCTGCTCAGCATATTTTTGCTTGATGGCAATCTTTATTAAGTATTTTTGATTTTGATATCGAGTATATTAAAGGAAGTCAAAATTCTGTTCCTGATTTTCTTACACGAGAATTTATTAATTCAGGTACACAACAAAAATGAGCGTGAGAGGTGGAATCAAGAATGTTAGGTCCCCTCCAGGCCCAATCCCTAGTCAAAGGCCCATGGGAGCCGTAATCCCTCACCCAGTCACCCCAGTTACTCCTGGTGATGTTGCCAATAGGTATACTCTCCTTGGTACTGTTCTAAAGCTTTATAATAAGGTTTTGGCCCAGTCACCAAAGCCCATTGATCCTTTTGCTTCTTCTTCATCCAGTAATCCTAGTCAACTGCATTCGCAGTACGTCCCCATTTATTCAGTTAACTTATTTCATATTGAATCACATATGAAATCTATTGATGATCTAGTAAAATTGGCTACCCAGTTCTTCCCAACTGGTTGGCACTTTCTTCCTCTTGCTCCTTATAAATCCCTTGTGTATTATAAGGATATCCTTCTTCAAACACAGTCAATATGGTTTACCTCCTGTTGCTCCCTCTAGAAGAAAATAACGGAAGAAACATATTGAAAAACGCAAAACTGGTAAACATCATAAGAAGCTCTCTAGTCAGTCTAAAAATCAAGACAATTATTATAAAAAACCTAAGTCACGAAAGAAATCTCATAGTAAAAAATCTACTTCTAAATCTCAGGATAAGAGTAAAATCACCTGTTATAATTGTGATAAGAAAGGTTATTATAAATCCGAATGTAAGATTAAACAGAAGTTAAGTCAGTTAAACATTTCTGCAGATGATGCAGATAAACTACTAGAGTTAATAAGGATAGAGAATGACGTGGCCAGCAATGATAATTCTGATATTCCTTATTCGTCAAATAATGAAGATACTAATCAAACTGAGAGTGGTAACGAAGAAGTCACTCTTTGTACAGATAATTGCAGATCTAATTGCTGCAATAAAACCATTAATGTTCTTAACAAAGAAGACGAAGAAAGCTCTTTGTTAATTGATTTAATTGGTAAAATTACTAATCCAGAGTTAAAAACTCGATATATGAAGCAGTTAAAAGATTTGTTAACCAAGAACATTTCTGGTAAACATAAGGTTATTAAGGATAAAGATAAATCTGTTATTAGCCTTAATAAGACCTTAGAGAGATTTAAAACCCGTGATAGAGAAGTCACCCTTCCAGAATTAAATCAAGAAGTCAATAAACTTAAGAAAGAAATTTCAGGTCTTAAAACTGAGATTTCTGAGCTAAGCAAAGAAATGGCTACTTTGGCGACTAAAAGTTCAGAGCTTCACATATCTGATTCGTCAGAAAATGATGAAGAAGCTGAATCTTCTAATGTCAAAGAAGATGAGTCAATTTTTATGGTTTAAGGTAATTCATTAAAAAGGTTAAAAGACATGACCATTCAAAAATGGTATATTATTGTCCGACTAGTTCTTTATGGAACTTTTGCAATTCAACTTCTTGCTTTAGTTGATACTGGTGCAGATCTTAATTGCATTCAAGAAGGGTTGATACCTACTAAGTTCTATAAAAAAACTAGTGAACGGTTAAATTCAGCTAATGGTAGTATAATGGAAATGAAATATAAACTTCCTAAAGTTCATATTTGCCAAGACAATATATGTTTTAAAATTTCTTTTGTTTTAATTCGTAACTTGACAGATAAGATTATTTTGGGACTCCCGTTTATATATTTATTATATCCATTTACTACTAGTAATAATGGCTTAACAACTGAATATTTAGGTCAAAAGGTTGTTTTTGAATTCATTACTCAACCTAGAGAAAGATATTTGAAATTTATTCAAGATGAATCTATTTCAAAATCACTTAATCTGTTAAGCTGTAAAACTTTTCAGTTAAAATTCTTAAAACAAGAGATTAAATATAAACAAGTTGAAGATCTTCTTCTTCTTGATAAGATTCAAGATATGATTGAAGAACTTCGGGTGTTTATGACTAAAAACTTATGTGCTGATTCTCCTAATGCTTTCTGGCACAGAAGAAAGCACGTGGTTAGGTTACCTTATGCTAAGAAATTTAAGGAACACCTAATTCCTACTAAGGCTAGACCTATTCAAATGAGTCATCAGCAAATGGAACTTTGCAAACAAGAGATTAATGACTTGCTTGCAAAAGGACTAATGAAACATGGTAAATCGCCTTGGTTTTGTCCAGCTTTTTATGTTAATAATGAAGCTGAGAAAGAAAGAGGTGTTCCCAGGCTAGTTATTAATTACAAGCCCCTTAACAAGGTCTTAGAATGGATTAGGTATCCTTTACCTAACAAAGAAGATCTCCTTAGTCGGCTTAGTAGTGCTACCATTTTTAGTAAATTTGACCTTAAGTCGGGATTCTGGCAAGTTAGTATACACCTCAGTGATAGGTTTAAAACTGCTTTTACCACTCTCTTTGGTCATTATGAATGGGTCGTTCAAGCCTTTGGTCTTAAGAATGCCCCTAGTGAATTTTAAAATATTCTTAATGAAATTTTGAATCCATTCAGTCATTTCATCATTGTTTATATTGATGATATTTTGGTCTTCTCCAAGTCAATTGACGAACACTTCAAACACTTGAATTCGTTCTTCAAGGCAATCAAAGTAAATGGTTTGGTTCTGTCTCTTACAAAATGTAGTCTGTTCCAAACAAAAGTCAAATTTCTAGGTCATGATATTTATCGTGGTCTAGTCCGTCCTATTCAACGAGTCATTCAGTTTGCTGATAAATTTCCAGATAAAATCATTGATAAAACTCAACTTCAGCGATTTTTAGGATCCCTGAATTATGTTGGTAAATTTTATTAGAATCTTAGGAAAATTTGTAAACCTTTGTTTCTTCGTTTACAAAAGAATCCTCCTCCCTGGACCGATGAGCATACCTTCATCGTCCAACAAGTTAAAAAGTATGTTCAGGTTTTGCCTTGCCTTGGCATTTCTAATGAATTCGCGTTTAAAATTGTTGAAACTGATGCCTCTGAAATTGGTTTCGGTGGTATTCTGAAGCAGAAATTAACACTTGCTTCTTCTGAACAAATTGTTTGTTTCCATTACGAGTCAATGTCCCTTTTTGAAATTCTAAGTTCATTTCGAAAATCTATAACTTCATCGTTCACGTAAGCGATCCGAATATAATATGCTCATACTAGTTTAACAAGTCCATATATATGTATTAATCATACCAGCATGCTTGTCCTAATTCCTTTCAATATCTATCACTTAACAGACATCAAGAAGGAACAAAATCTGCAGAAACTGGGATGCGCTGCGCCTCAGTGTAATGCCGGCGCAGCTGCGCCGTGCCTTGTTCAGTTCAAGACATAGTCTGCTTCGGAAGACTTTATCCCAATTCACAGAAATTCTTCACTAATTCATTTATAACTAACAACATTATATTACCAATATGTTTACAAGATAATATAGCAACAATTTAACATTATCAAATTGCAAAATCATGAATTCCATGTAACATTCAAAATCTAAGAAATCTCAGAGACAAAATGAAGAACATGGAAATTGTTGTATGAATTCGATTGCGAGTAAGCCACATTGCATTCTAAGATGTTACTAAGTCTATATAACAACCAGCAATTACAACCCAATTAATTTATCATGATAACCATGCTTAATTCAAGAATTAGCAAATCTCAGAGAAGCAAAAATGAAGAACATGAATGAAGAGTTTTATACCTCTGCTATGAATTAAACTAGCTCCAACAGGATTCCCAACTCTCTGATTACAATCTGAACTTGCTGCTACTTCATAATACTATTATACTAATATGTGTATTACTCTTAACTCAAGAAATTTATCAGCAAATCAAATTGAAGGAGATGGGTTATATTTATAGAGAAACTAATATACAGACAATGCTATCTTCCCATGAATCAAACCAACGGATTGACAAATTGCATGAAGGTTATGGCATGGTTGGTGAATCAAATCATGGTGCCCACTCCCCCCCCCCCCCCCCCCCATAATCATGAGCTAGGATTGATGAGTTTGAGGAATAGAGAGCTATAAATTATTTGCTGAAATTGAGAATATAGAGTAGAGTAGCTTGTATGCTACACACGTGAAGGAGAATGGGTCTCATATAATGGGACAAGCCAATTTCAATCTCAACATTCTAGCAATTTGTACAATAAAATGTTATAACATATATCATACACTTAGGCTATTACATATATATTCATACTATATATTTATATTATAATTAACATTATAATGTAAGTCACATGCTTAATATTTCAAGTAGTAGATGTGATATGGCAATGTAACATACATATAATCCATGTACATTTATTAATACTTGATATAATTTACTCGGATATAATCACATCACATTATCTCCTTTATTAAATTCTATTATTCCATTTTATATATAATTAATCATCAATTATTATTTATATTCATGATACATTATTTTAATGTCCACACACTCACATAGTCATATAGGCATTATCATGTAACTTAGTAAATCTTACTATATGGTTTCTATATAATATAGCCACATCGCACTTTAAACTTTATATATTATATAGTTAACAACTATACGCTATACATTTAATTCACATGCTTGCACATAGAAGTAAATAATTTACTTATCTTATCAATTAATTAATAATATTAATTAATCCATTCCTCGTAATTATTAATAACACTTAATTCATAATCATAGGATTAATTATCACAAATATAAATCTCAACATATTTATAAACAAGTGGTTTATTATTATTTCATTGCTTGGAATAATAATAATTAACGTATTATTAATCGCTACTAATATTCCATAACAATTAATTAATATTCTACAATAACAATTAACAGTTAATATAGATTATTTGTTCACTTATTAAGTCCTTTGTCAATTAATATCGTCATCTCCTCTCTATGGCTTCCTTTGTTGCCGTCTTCTTCCTTTTTTCCTTTCTTTGGGTAGTTCTTAACCTGATGATCTGTTAATCTACAAGCGAAGCATCCTTCGATCTTCTTTGGGTTTGGGCAATTCGGGGAAATATGCCCCTCCTGGCCGCAGCTGTAGCAAACGCCTCGTCCCTTCCAGCACTCTCCTTGATGACTCTTTCCATATTTCGGGCAAACCTTGTTCTTTTTCTTGAGTCCCTCTTGGTGACTTCCCCTCGGATTGTTGTTGATGTTGTTGTTGTCCCGTCTTTTTTTGTTTCTGTTTCCCTTCTCGTTCGTTTCCTTCTGCCAATAACGTATTTGACGTTTTTCAGATCCATACGCAAAACAATCTTTGGTTTTTTCCTCCCTAGGACATTTAGGAGAAATACGACCCTTCTCACCGCACTTATAACATACATCCTTTCCTTTCAAGCATGCTCCCATGTGGTTCTTTCTACATTTCTTACAGGCTGCTACCTTCTTCTTCCGTGGTTGTCCTTCTCCTCGTACATACTTATTCTCATTCCACTTCCTCTTGAAATTCTTACTGCTACCACTACTACTCTCTTCCATCCTACCTTCATTCGCTTTCTTTGAATTATTAACCTCTCCTTCTTTAGTCAAGTTAATATCTTTTCCTACCTCTGAAGTTTTCGTCTGTCTCTTCTTATAATCATTGATTCCTTCTTCAAAAGCATTTACTATAAGGTCTACTAATTGTTGTAAGGGTTCTTGATTCAATTCCTATCTCCATTCTCCGTTGCTTGGCGAGTCTCTCCTCCTTGGGGTATTGACATTTCTGTATAGAAATAAAACGATATTATCATCTATTTGTTAAACATCTAATACTTCTTAAGACGTATAAGTTTTATTGCTATTCTCCCTTGTCATTATTTAACAAAATCTGGTTACTACACGCACGTTTAATAAAAATATGCCACATAAAAATATATCGCATTGTATAGCAATCTGCTAGTATCATTACATACCCCTCTTGGGTACCACTAAAGTTGGGGTTAGAAAGATACTTCCCACATTATCCTTAAAATTGGGATCTATAACACTGTTTCGCATCTATAAATATTTATCGTATCATTCGCGACACTTATTCCACTAACTACCTACTACCTTTACTTTCACTATGTTTATATCTATTAGTTACTAATCTGAAGTTTTAGAACTTCGTCTTCCACTATTGTATCTTATTCTTCATTTCTGAGTTCTTAGTTACTAAGTTCCTCGCACATTCCCCAATCCCGAAAGAAAACTTTCACTATGGATTTCTGATTATATTTCGACTCCACTCCTAATAGGTTAAGGCTACTAATGTAATAGGTTAAATTATAAAGGGGTTGCAGACACCATATGTACCTCACGTGGTTCCTCCTCCATGACCCTGCTAGGTTTACCTATCTCTGACATCCAAAATCATAAAACCAATTAACTTTATTATTGTCTCCAAGTAAAACATAATTTCATTGTATGGAATGAAAATATATTTCATAACACTACTAGCTTTCTAAGAAAACTCTACATGAGTTCTATCTACTTCTAGTCTCTAATTTCTTCTAAGGTTATAGCCTAAACACTCGCTCCTAAGGTTTATAACCTACAACTTTGATACCAACCTGTGACGCCCCCAAATTCAGACCGTCGCTGATCTTGAATTCGGTTCATCACGTACTAATTCTAATAACAACTAAAATCTCAAACAATGGAATAACAGAATAATTTACATTGATATAACATAAATATTCTCGTCCCAAGTCTCGAAACTATTACTAATACACTTCATAACTTAAACCAAACATTTCTTAATACATAACATTTAAATAAGTCTTAATACAACATAATGGAAACATCCTAATATAGAAAAGCACAGCTACTCCATAGCCTTGCCTTCGTACTTGTCATGTCCTGGGGTTCCACCTTGCCCTGCCCTAACTGAAATGTTTATGGGAAGCAAGAGTGAGCAACAAATTTGCTCAGCAAGTAATATGCCAATAAATGTGAACAGGAATATATATAGTTCTAAATCTCAAGGGTAAAACGGTAATTAATCGCTCAGGATTTTAAATAAGAATGTTGTGAACAAAATAAATAGCAATGACTTCCAAATCTACTCCGTGAAGTTGAATAAGGACCACTACGGGTCGAGAAGTTATTAAAAGTTTCAAAAGTTTCAATAATTTCAAGTGAATAAATAGATATCACTGAGTGTCGCTGTGGACCAAAGATTAATAAAGAATCCAATGAATTCAAAGTTTCAAGTTAATAAATACTAGATACTGAGTGGTCGCTAAGAACCACGAACTTCTACTAGAATCACCAAAAATATTTCTGGTAACCCAACCAAGTACAATTAGGGGATCAGCCTATCGTACCTGGAGTTATGCATAACCTGTCACACCACTGTCGGCACCCCGACTATATAGTTCCCCTTTTTACAAGAGTTGTTCAACTCAATCAATTTATAAGAGTCCGCACCAAGGCAATTGGTGTGGATTGCTTTCTAATTGATGATATTGGTCTAGCCGAATTAAATGGCGTAGATAATTTCAACAATGTATATAAGAACAATTTATGAGTTCAATACTCGCAACAATAATTTGAAGACTATAATCGTGATTTAAATCAAACTATGAAACATAAGTTTGTAAGGCAAGAATTATTCTAGCACCTATTTACTCGTACGACCAAAGTTAGTACAACCTCGAATATGTGTTCAATAAAGAGTATGAATCAAATACTTGCTCATTAAAAGAGTAGTCAGATACTTGCAATTAATATACAAGAACGGTTTCAAGGAAACTTGCACAATGAAAGAGTATAAGTTAGGAAACTTGTTTACGACGTTCCTCAAAAAAATAATCACAAGGATAGGATACTTGCAACACAATAAAAGTAGGGTTTGCACTATAAATGAATGTAAGTCAGGAAACTTGCCTTATGCGTAGTTTATCCTCGCTAAATAAATCGACACTTTCGAATCCCTATCGTAATATATATATTTATATGTATAGGATATTCATTAGTCATATAGTATAACATCATATCTTATCTTGGATATACAATCAACACACAAGCTAAGTCTTAGCCTAGCTACACAGTTATAGTATTATATTTAATTCACAAGTCTCAACTAATATACTTTTATCCTTAACGTTCCTCGTTTTGAGTTTAAACATATTCTCACATTATTAATATCACATAAGACCACTATAAATACATTTTATTTTAGTAAGTTATGGCATTTCTATAAGTTAACCGTCAAAATTGGATTCAAGTGTCAACATATGATATCATATAGCATATATACATTTTTAAAGGATACTTCTATGTTTATATAACATTCCCTTGTTCCAAACATATGTGATATAGATTCTAAGCGACACTTAAGGCCATTCAAGGTCATGGATTTCACAAATCCTATCATGCTCGCTTTTTAAACACATATGGTATTCATATATACCTTGTACTAAGCATTCTTATGAGCATTCATATTTCATACAAGTAACTATCACAGTTATTAGTTGAAAACATGCTTCGTTTACGCTAAATTTGAATCACGACATCTAGTCATGGTATGTATACACGTATGATGCACGAGTAAGTCTAAAAGTACTATCTCATATGTCCATAAACATCAGAATTAAAATCTCCACGTATCATGTCAATGCTCACGTGCAAAGCTTGTATTTTCATTAGTAAATCTCACTAATAGGGCCTAACATGTTCATGCTTCCTTGCGAACCATATAAACACAAGTTAACGGTTTATTCATGCATTTCTAAACCATTCTAACATGCTTGCAAAATCAGTACTTTAATGTGTTACACACATGTCAAAGTTCGTTTTCAAAACTTCCATTTTCGTTAGGAAGGTGCACTAGTTAGGTTCACATGTTCATATTACATTACGATACATATATACTTAAGTCAATATGCATTTCATGTGTTTTTAGGTGGTACAAACATGTCTCAAAAGTCAGAATGTCTAAAACGGATAAAACAAGTCAATGTCCCTTTTTGAAATTCTAAGTTCATTTCGGAAATCTATAACTTCATCGTTCACGTAAGCGATCTGAATATAATATGCTCATACTAGTTTAACAAGTCTATATATATATGTATTAATCATACCAGCATGCTTGTCCTAATTCCTTTCAATATCTATCACTTAGCAGACATCAAGTAGGAACAAAATCTGCAGAAACTGGGATCAGGGCCGGGAGCAGCGCAGCTGCGCCACAATGTAATGCCGGCGCAGCTGGGCCGTGCCTGGTTCAGTTCAAGACAGAGTCTGCTTCGGCAGACTTTATCCCAATTCACAGAAATTCTTCACTAATTCATTTATAACTAGCAACATTGTATTACCAATATGTTTACAAGCTAATATAGCAACAATTTAACATTATCAAATTGCAGAATCATGAATTCCATGTAACATTCAAAATCTAAGAAATCTCAGAGACAAAATGAAGAACATGGAAATTGTTGTATGAATTCGATTGCTAGTAAGCCACATTGCATTCTAAGATGTTACTAAGTCTATATAACAATCAACAATTACAACCCAATTAATTTATCATGATAACCATGCTTAATTCAAGAATTAGCAAATCTCAGAGAAGCAAAAATGAAGAACATGAATGAAGAGTTTTATACCTCTGCTATGAATTAAACTAGCTCCAACAGGATTCCCAACTCTCTGATTACAATCTGAACTTGCTGCTACTTCACAATGCTATTATACTAATATGTGTATTACTCTTAACTCAAGAAATTGATCAGCAAATCAAATTGAAGGAGATGGGTTATATTTATAGAGAAACTAATATACAGACAATGCTATCTTCCCATGAATCAAACCAACAGATTGACAAATTGCATGAAGGTTATGGAATGGTTGGTGAATCAAATCATGGTGCCCACTCCCCCCCACCCCCCCATAATCATGAGCTAGGATTGCTGAGTTTGAGGAATAGAGAGCTATAAATTGTTTGCTGAAATTGAGAATATAGAGTAGAGTAGCTTGTATGCTACACACGTGAAGGAGAATGGGTCTCATATAATGGGACAAGCCAATTTCAATCTCAACATTCTAGCAATTTGTACAATGAAATGTTATAACATATATCATACAATTAGGCTATTACATATATATTCAGACTATATATTTAGATTATAATTAACATTATAATGTAAGTTATATGCTTAATATTTCAAGTAGTAGATGTGATATGGCAATGTAACATACATATAATCCATGTACATTTATTAATACCTGATATAGTTTACTCAGATATAATCACATCACATTATCTCCTTTATTAAATTCTATTATTCCATTATATATATAATTAATCATCAATTATTATTTATATTCATGATACATTATTTTAATGTCCACACACTCACATAGTCATATAGGCATTATCATGTAACTTAGTAAATCTTACTATATGGTTTCTATATAATATAGTCACACCGCACTTTAAACTTTATATATTATATAGTTAACTACTATACGCTATACATTTAATTCGCATGCTTGCACATAGAAGTAAATAATTTACTTATCTTATCAATTAATTAATAATATTAATTAATCCATTCCTCGTAATTATTAATAACACTTAATTCATAATTATAGGATTAATTATCACAAATATAAATCTCAGCATATTTATAAACAGGTGGTTTATTATTATTTCATCGCTTGGAATAATAATAATTAACGTATTATTAATCGCTACTAATATTCCATAACAATTAATTAATATTCTACAATAACAATTAACAGTTAATATAGATTAATTGTTCACTTATTAAGTCATTTGTCATTAATATTATTCATCACTATGCCACACAAGACTTTCACGAGTTTATTATAAACTTCACATTTTTCTCAATTATTATAATTACTTAATTTAATATAATTGAGTTAACTCACAAAATCATTTATATTCAAATAAATTCTCATTTCCATTAATATCTTTATTTATTCTTTAACCGGTTATTATTCTTAACAATATTATTTTAACTATAACATGTATTGCACTCAACAATAATCAAATATAACTCTTATTATACACATCAATTATTTACTTGCAAATGTTTTGTTATTTATAATAACATATTATTAACAATTACTCATTAGTAGGCTATTTACTAATCACAACGATTAATTAACAATGTAATATTAATTAATCCTTCACTTATTGATTTTCCTCTTAAATTAATTAAATCATCACCATTTTCATTCTCATGCCACACAAGGCATTCTACGAGTTCATCGTCATTCTCCCTATTTCTTCAATTATTATAAATTCAATTTAATATAATCGAATTACTTCTCTCGTAACTCACAAACATTTATGTTCAAGTAATATTCATTTTCTTATTATATCAAAAAAAAATTAAATCGTGAAATTCACGGTTCTTACAATATGTAAGGTTATCATAATCAATATATCCAAGAGTTTTACTAAGTTCTCTAACTTTGTGGGCAAACAAATTAGGAAGACCATTAACAAATTTTTCTTTCCAAAAAGGTTTGTTACTATCACTTCGCATCATGAATTGAGAAATAAAAACATCTTTGTACCATCTAAAATCACTTAGAGTGAGACAAGTGAGATTACTTAGCTGATCATGAATCCTCTTAGTGATATTACTAAGGGTTCCAATAAAATATTTTATTATAGTGAAAATTAAGGTGTTAACACCATCAGGGATACCAAAACCAACATCATCTCTAAAGATTGGCTGACCATTGTCATCCAACTGGTGTGCATGAATTATAGAATTCCTTGCATCTTCGTCAAGGTGTTTTTCCCACCAAGAACGAAGAACACCAGTAAAACCATTAGTTAATATTTCAACTATTTCAGGTTGTGTTAAACTATTGAAAGCTGTAATATAACTATTGGCAACCATGGACATATGGTTCATTTTGGTAAGAATCTGATGTTCACTAAAACCATCAATATTCCACTCATAAATTTTATTAGACGAAACAGAAAATTAATTATCTAGATTTTTCTCCACATACTGAAGATCAGGGGGAGTGGGTCTAGAATACCAATTTTTTGTAATACTAGCGTTGTTAAAGGTTAACTTGTTTAACTGTTCATTAAGATCTGGGATAGAGGCAATTTCAGATTTAATATTTGATTGACTGATGCTTTCATCGTCAGATTCTTCAATCTGGTCAATGATAGCAATAGTTCCACTGGCTTCACCAGAACTTGATCCTATCTTTTCAAGTAACTTATCTATGGTTTTAACTAGCTCAGAATCTTTATTAGGCAATCACATTCCGTCTCTTTTTTCTGGGAGAGTTAATAAAGGCTGATCTAATTTTTTATCAGGATTTTTAACCATAGAATGATCGAATTTTTTTTCAATTTTATCTAACTGGTTACCAATTGTAGCCAAGTACTGATTAGTAAAATTATTTTGTTCAATAATTTCTTTTCATCAGCTTTTCCATCAGCAACTTTAAATGGACTGACAACAACTGAAGTATTTTTAACATGTAAAAGAACAGTTTCTAAAGGAGGATGACTTGATAAAACTTTCATCTTATCCTCTTTTGTCCACTGACTTTTAGTAAGAACTTTACATTGTGAATGATATTTTTTATACCAATCATAAAATGTAATGTTCTCTTGCTTGATTTTAATAAATTTTTTCCTTTTATTAACAATCTTATCTCTATCATACTTTTCATATTTCTTACGGAAAGCATGCCTCTTATCCTTATTAACTCTAGTAGTTTATCTGCATCATTTAACTATATATATATATATATATATATATATATATATGTATATATATAGAAAATGTGAATAGTTGTAAAACAAAAAACGTGGAATCGTTAAAAAATTGTAATGGTTTTAAAAGTGATGAAACGAAGGTTTTCGAAATTCAAAATGGAGGTTTTGAGTTGATATTTATGTTACGGTATTTATATATATATATATAAATTGAAACGAAAAAGTTAGCAAATGTGCGGACGAGATAAAATATTTATATATGAGACAATGGTCTGAGTTAACTCATGAGTGGATAAAAAGTTATAAAAATTATTTAAAACAAGAAATAATATAGTAAATTGAGTTTTTACTATAAAACATATATAATATCTGTTTAGAACCTGAATTTGTAAATAAAGGCAAAACATATTCTTAAAGTGAAATATAAATGATTTAAGCTTCGAAATATAAAATATTTATATATTAAAATGTGAGGGACCTTTATTTGACGTAAAAAGGGTTAAAACGAGTTAAGTCTCTAAATAAACTAATATTCGTTTTAAGTAAGAATAAATTATATTAGTTTGTATTAAACTAATAATTAATATTGATGAAGATACATGCATGTTTTGTAACATATTTAATTATCTAATATGTGTGTGCATGTAAAAATAATTGTGAAAAAATTGTGGAGTAACGCTATGTTAAATTTTGCAGTAATCTCCAATCAAGGCAAGTTTTTCAGTTCTGTTATGTTTGTGGATTATATGTGGTTATGTGGTGAGTTAAATACCATGCTTTATGAATTGTTAAAGTCAAAATATGACTAAGCTAATTGGGTTATGGAACTCAATTTATATGTGATATGTGATAGCACATGTTGTATGATGTAACTTGATAATTTAAAATGTATATTGCATGAATGTATGCATTGCAAGGAATTATTGATGCACATAGGATATGCTTAGTAAAGAATTATTGATGCGTGTAGGATATGCATAGTAAAGAGCATATGTTGCATGTTGTGAATACAAAGTTGTGTGTTATGTGAAGCATGATAGACTGTTAAATTTGCTGGGCCATCTAGCTCAATCTTGCAAACACAAATATTTTGCAGGTTAGTGATGTCATGCAATGTTACTTGCTATACAAATGATGAAGGTTGAACGAAATGCGAAAATGAATAAATTTTTTTGAGTTAGAAATTGTATAGAGCCATGATGTATAGTTCTGATATATGTAACTAACAGATATGTATAGTTTAAAATACTCAATAAAAAATATTTGTTTTGGATGTATTGTGGTGAATACTTTATAATAAAAAAAATAGTGACATTACTATATAAGAAATAATTCATATTGAGGATTGAGTTATATATTTATATATATAACTTTGATAAGAGAAATCATTAAATAAATATGATTTCATTATAAAAGAAAATCGTAAAGGTTGAGATTTATGGAACGAATAAATGGAATAAAAGAAAAAAAATTATTCCACATTTTTAGCTATTTTAACATTAAATAATATTTTAAAGCTAGAAAAATATATTATTAATGCACAAGATCGGAAAGAGAAATATACCCGATTTTTGGGTCGTTACATTTATTGCACCTCTCTATCATCCATACTTACGGCCATCTTTATCAGTGGATTAACAACAACAAAATAGTGAATAACAAAAGAAAAGTTTTACAGTTTTTTTTAAAAAAGAGGTAACTTTGACCAATCAGTCAATTAAAAAGTTGTAATTTTACATTGATGATGAACCAAATTTTAAGTCCCTATATTATTATATAATTATATGATTTTTTTAATTAAAAATTCCAATTAAGACACAACATAAATTGACAAAAATAAAAAAATGATGAATGATAGATTGTAGTTCTTACTAACTTAAAATGACTCAAATCAAAAATGCAAATTGTTATTTTGACAAGTATAAATTAATAATTCCATAAGATGTTTCTCACATAAGTGTGATGAGTTTCATTTTTTATTTATATAAGAAGGATCTTGTTGAAATTATAACTTTTGTTTGTTAAAATCTCAATACCTAAAATTTATATATAAAGTTAGGTAGTGTTTGATAAAATTGAGTAATTAAGATTCGAATAGTTAGTATACCTTAATAAATTATAACATCTGAATTTAAAAAGATATTTAGTAACTACAAACTATAAAACATCTAAATGACTTTTAAATTTAAAATATCAATTTTAAGTTTAAATATATCTCAAATTGACTTTTAGCAACTTATCCTAAGATCTCCTTGCCAAGAGCTCCCCGATGACGACAACGATCTTAAAAGTTAGAATGGAGGGAATACAATATTTATAGAGCTTTTATAAATTTAAATTTTTCATTAATAGACAACTCTTAATGATTTAGATTTATATTTTTTTTACCGATTAAGAGATTATAAGAGATAAATAAAATTTCACCAAATAATTTTATCCTCTTATCGTCGAATGAGATGTGAAGTTGTGAAGAGTTATATTAAGAGATAATATATAAAATGGACTAATCTATTGGGCTAATGAATGCATTACTTTGCCCAATTTATTATATAAAAATCTAGGGTTTTCTTCTCATAGTCTCCACCGTTCTATCCAAAGAGTTGAATCCGTTCTTTCATCTTCTCTCTCATAAACTCAAACCCTAGAAATTACAAAGAAAGAGAAGAGAAGGTTTAAGAGATATAATCATGACAGGAAAAGCGAAACCAAAGAAGCACACAGCGAAGGAAATCGCCGCAAAATTGGACGCGGCAACGACAAACAGAGGCGGCGGCAAGGCGGGGCAGGCGGACCGGACGGGACAGGTAAAGGGTGGGCACGCAAAGCTCGAGTGTCCGCACTGTAAGATTACGGCGCCGGACGTGAAATCGATGCAGATTCATCACGATTCCAAGCACCCAAAGATCCCATTTGATGAATCAAAGCTCAACAATCTACACGCTAGTCTTCCCGAGGAATCTTCCCTTCCTCGCCCTGGAGTTCGTGGCAGCCTCAAGAAGTGAAATATCTCTATCATCAGATATCATAATTATATAATATCTGTGTTATTCACAATAATTTCAATCGTGGTTGTTATGGTTGTGCTAATATAATCTTGTGACATGGCATCTAGATTTTATGTTGTTATTATGACATGACATCGGATTGTGTTTTAGCTTTGATTTTCGTTAATGCCTGCTAATTTTTGGGTTTCTTTTATTGCTTATGGTTAACATGAATGTTGGGTCAAATTTAGAATTTTTTTGTACTTTTTATATTTAGAGGGTATCCAAGAGCCGATTAATGGCTCAAATATCCAAAAGGGTGGGAAAAGTTAGTCCCCGGAAGTTCAGATGCCCCCGCTGAATAAAACTGTTGTATTCTCTAATTTTCCCTACACAGTCGTCCAAGCAATGAGGGTTCTGATTGGATTATTCCCAAGTCTTTTTGGAGCTTTGTCTCTCTGAAAACTGATGATTTGGGCTGCTCTACTCAGGTAATGCCTTTTAATGCTAAATTCACATATAAATATGTGCTTGGTTTAGATTTTTGTACATGCTAGAAAATTTGAAATGTGCTAGTTGTGACTTGAGTCGTAAAACATGAGGATTGGGGTGAGCTAGATGGTTTTCATTTTTAAATCTTTGTTTCAAGTTTTGGTTGATGAATATGAATTTTGTGATATATATACAATTATCGTTTTACAAATTTAGTGTTATGGGAATGGGAAAATTTTGGTTGTTCCGGGCTCTAAATGGTGCATGCATATGTCAATAACTAGGTAAATATGGGTCCTTTTCTTGTAATACGGCTAAATGGTTGAATTTATTGTTGTTATTTTGGGTTACTAATAACATATAAAATTGTCAGCTTAGGAAGGTATACTACTCCCTCCATTCCAAAATATTAGCTAATAATTGACCTTTTGAAGACAACTTAAGACATTTTAAAATTGAAATCAATACAATTGTACTATCTAAAGAGTAATACTCATTGTAATATTTATTACTTCATAATTTTTAATGGATCATTGGAATTTTGAGTTTGAAAATGTACTAAATTGACTTTAAAAAGTCAATAATTATCTTATAATTTGGAATGGATTAATTATGTAGATCAGAATCATAGCTCTTGTCCAGGAATTGATGAAATTACTAAGATCCTGTTTACACCTGTGATATACGAAACTCAACTCAACTGTGTGCCTGTTTCCAAGCTAGTGTAGGAAGGTGAAAATGATCCCATATGTAAGAGTAATAATAGAAATAGATGGAAATATATTAAATAAGAACAAACCCACCCACAGTCCCACACACGCCGTCACAATCTCAGATTGTATATTTAGTTTTCTAGTTGATTCAATAAGATTCAGAGAAGTAGGAGGTTAGAAGAGAGAATCAGAGACAGAAAGAGATATATAGTAGAAGATAGAAAGAGATTCAGAGAGAGATTATATAATAGATTAGAAGATTAAGAGAGAAAGAAATCAGAAAATTAATTTGGAGAGAAGGAAGAGACCTCAGATTAGAGGGAGAAAGTCATATTCAATTATCATTCAACATATATCAATACAAAGCAACCCTTCCTATTATAGGCTAGGACTCCCACCTAAAAGAAACACACAATTACGAAATTACCCTTCTTTACTAACTAACTAACTAGCTACTTAATTCCTAACAAGCCTGATCATGACAATCTTTTCCCCTTGAGACGACCCATGTCTTCATGGATTTTCTGAACATTAAGGTTCTCTTCCCTTTATTTTCATATCTTCCCCGATCAAAAACAATTCATAAAAATTACAAACTTTTACTTCCCATCCTCAAGCTGTTCCTGTTAAGGGCCTGAAACCCCAACGGGAAACCTTTCACCGCGCCACATGATTCTTTCGCGAAGACGTGGGGATGCGATTCGCCGAGCTGGGGCAAACAAAGCCGTCCGGCCCTACCGGATTAGGAAAGCGAAGGCCTTTCCTTCGAAAGGAGACCGGGGAAAGAAAGAGCTATGCTATTGACCGACCCTTTTTCTCATTTTGTTTGAAGCGGGCCAAATAGAGAATGAAATGCAGAAATAGGGAACCAAACACAAGTAGTTCGTCAGTCCTTCCCCAACACCTGTCATTCACTCTTCTTCGTTTCATCATATTTGTTGTGTTCTTCTGTTCATAGGTCCCAAGAATTTGCATAAAACCTTTGCTTTTCTCTCATCTGTTGGCCGTCCTCTAGAAGCAGGAACCAAAGGATGGCTACTGCTGGCCCTTAACATAACCTTGATTCCTTCTGTTGACACTTGACAGCCATTGGACTCCTAATATCGCCTTACATCCTTCCAAAGAAAGGGTTCATTCTGCTTCAAATCTTTCCTGTTTGAATCCTGGTTCAAACTCTTCCCTGTCCTTAGTCCATTTGAAGTTTCCGCACTTAGTTGCCATACTGCCTAATACTGCTAATGATGTATAGGAATCCTAGTCTATAATAGGAAGTGTTAGGTAGTCCTTTATCCTATACACTTCAGAATGCGCTCCTCAACTCCCTATTATAGACTAGGATTCGTAATACTGCCTTACTTCAGAATGCGCCCCTCCACTCACTCCTATATATATTATGCTATTTGAAGTGTGTATGATATCAAAAAACATAATTGAAAGATGCTGGATAACATAGAATAATATTGAAGTTAGTCTCAGGATCATGTCGTTTCACTATGTCCTAACTTCTTACCATGTAAATTTTTGAAGATTCCCTTTTGGTAATTACCATGCAAGTCAGGAATAGTCCCTTCGTTGTTGTGCTTCAGACCATCTTTGTCCATAAACACTGTTTTACTTGTTTAGTAATGCTATGCTGTCTTGCTTCAAGTCCTAGAACATAACACACAAAACCTCTAAAGTTGTAATTATTTATAAACTACATGCCATGTCTGGACTCTGTAGGACTACAAAGCAGCATGGTAAACTATTTTCCTTGTGTGATGCTCCTTGGTACCAGCTTATGTACTAAAACGTTAAATGGTCCGTTGTCCTTGTGCTATAAGATCTACTTGTGAGCATGAGAACATGTGTTAAACATTAAGTGTTCTTTTTTCTTTTGCTTGCTTTTTCTTGTTTTTGTGTGGCTTTCTGATGTGTAAAACTTCTTGCGATAGACGGGTTGGTCTTTACATAGCGGCATATTTTACTTAAATAGAAACAATTTTTGTTTATATTATACATTACTGCAATTTTTACTATTTTCTTAGCATTTATTTATGCAACTGAATAGGAGTACTGAAATTAAATCTGAAAAGATGGCTATGGAATATAATTTAGAGAGAATTCTGATTACATCCCATAAGTTTTGGCGATTAGACACTCAGACCCCTGTTATTTCACTAACATTCTCAACCCTTTTGTATCATGGCTTTGTGTTACCAGCTCAAACAGTTGAAGACATTTACTGCACCAATTACCATAAAGTTCCCTTTCGTTTCATAAACTATAAATTGTAGAAATTTCTCTCTGTTCTCTATTCTACGACTACCTCCATTTCTCCCATCCACCAACACCATTCGAGACGATTACAATTTTTAACAAATCAACCCACCCATGGACCATGATTCCTTTCTCCCTCTCCCGCTCTAACTACACCAATTCTTATATGATTGTTAGGCTTTATTGTATTCGACTAATAGCACTCCTTTCTAAAAATTATCTGTTCTGAATTACTACAGGAACTTACCGGATAAGTAGATCAATTGATTCCATATCCACAACATGGGAACAGGTTGGTATTTCCTGCTTAAGTAGGGCTTTATTTTGTCTAAGAGGGAGCATTTTTATTCTAGAGCAATTGCTTATATCATGATTACTGTGATACTGTCATCATTTTTTGTTGTTATGATGTCTGCTGTCTTGTGCTGATTGCCGCTCCAATACGTTCATTATTTATTTCCTTAACCAAATACTTATTTTCTTCCAAATATCTTTGCTATATGTACTTATCTTTTATGTAAAAAAAATTTGTAATCTTAATCTTGCATTTGACACTGAATGGATAATTGATCTGTGTAATGATGTAGAGGGTTTGTTTCCCGAAAAAAGCTTGCTAATAAAATATTTCCAATAAGAAATTAATATTTTTTAGATGAGAAAGGAAGAATATGAAGATAAGAACTCTGTAGCGTTTCTCTTATATAACAAAAAAGGGTTTTCTCTGCAGTAGAACTGAAAAGATAATACAAAGGATGCCCTGAAACAGCACCAAAAGCCTTCTAATCAATGCAGTCGTCACTGGAGTAGGCAGCGGGAAAATGGGTTATTATTTTATTTCTGCTGATTTTTTGGGCCACTGCAATTAAACAGTTTAGTACTTGGATTAAGGTGTTGCAAGAGGGATGGAATTAGTTTGCAAGTAAAGAAGATGGGAGTCAAGCAGGCATTGTGGACGGTACTGGTGAAGGGTAAGAAGGTGAAAAGAGGTTATTTTAAATTCATGCTTGAAGAATTAGATAAAGTTGGTCTGGGTTTTTGATAGAGATTATAACGGGTGCAGATCGGAAGAGGACACAGCTCTAGAAATCACCCATAGATTCTATAATTTAGTGTGGATATCATGCCAATTATTCATACTTGGAAGATTGTTGAAAGAAAATATTTATTAGTTGATTTTTTTTTCATTTTCAAATATATGAATATAATAAATGTAGGCAGAGATCGATGCAAGCTGCTGAGGAATTCAAAGCAGAATACCTGGAAGGTGACCCTTTTATCTCTCTATAAATGTGTGCGCATGAGTGTATATATATATATATATATAGGGGTTCAATCCATGGCAATCGGTTGTCATGGAACTGTTCCCAGCAACTAAGTGTTTAGCCGTATATCTTGTAAATGGATGGCTGAGATGATAATTGTTTTATGTCAGTCGCTAGTAGCGGCTTGTAATGTTTTTAAAAGTCAACTATTGGGTTCTACTTAAAGAAAAAGGAACAAAATGCTTGATTTGCTTGGGCCGTTACTCACAGTAGCGGCTTTGCTTGTGTCTTATATATCTTGTTACTTTTATTTGCTTAATTTGTTATAATAAATTTTAATAATAATATTAATTATTTGATTTAATAAATAAAATTATAAATAATATTAATTGAATTTAATGTAATAATAATAATAATATATTGTTTGTTATTGTTTTTAATTTTATTATTATTATTCTTATTCTTATTATTAATATTATTATTATTATTAATACTATTATTATTTTTTAATCCTCCAACCGCTACACATAGTAATAATAATAATAATTTAATTATTATTATTATTATAATAATAGTATTAATAATAATAATAATAATAATAATAATAATTTAATTATAAAATTTTTACTTACCAAATTGAAAGTAATAACTTTAACCAAATTAAAAGTAATAACTTTAACAAAATTGAAAAATCTACCGCTCCAAGGTGAGTATGTAAATAATAATAACTTTCAATTTGGTGAGTAAGAATTTTATAATTAAATTATTATTATTATTATTATTACTATTATTATAATAATAATAATAATTAAATTATTATTATTATTACTATGTGTAGCGGTTGGGGGATTAAAAAAATAATAATAGTAATAATAATAATAATAATAATAATAATAATTATAATAATAATAGTAATAATAAAAATAAAAATAATAACAAATAATATATTATTATTATTATTATTATTACATTAAATTCAATTAATATTATTTATTAAATCAAATAATTAGTATTATTAATATTATTATTAAAATTTATTATAACAAATTAAGTAAATGAAAGTGACAAGATATATGGGACACAAGCAAAGTCGATACGGTAAGTAGCGGCCCAAGCAAATCTCAAGCATTTTGTTACTTTTTCTTTTAAGTGGGGCCTAATGGTTGACTTTTAAAAACATTACAAGCCGCTAGTTGTAGTAGCGGCTGGGCATAAAACAATTATCATCTCAGCCATCTATTTACAAGATCTACGGTTGAACACTTTGTTACTGTGAACAGTTCCATGGCAACCGGTTGCTATGGATTGAACCCCATATATATATATATATATATATATATATATATATATACATATATATATATATAGGGTTCAATCCATATATATATGCGTGTGTGTACGAAGTTGCCTTCCTATAATAACAGTGACAAGTACATGGATCTGTATATTAGCGCCAAGGGTATGGGAACTATTTAATTTAATAACACTGTTACTGATAATCATGTAAATTATCCGTTTCTTTTTTTTTTTTTCCGGTTGCAAACAATGTAAATAAACCTTGATATTTCTTATTTACATAATTACGTCATTGGAAAAACAAAGAGTATGCTCTTCTGTCCAAGGTATTGGATTTTTTTAACCTAGTTTGCAAGATAGAAGAATCTTGTGACAATTTTGAATAATAATCACGGATATAATTAAGACTTTCAAAAAATCTTCGCAATTGAGTAATATTTTTAATTTCATCTGGAAATTTAGATGCAAATTCAATACATCTATCGATTGGAATAATAGTTTCATTGAAAATATTATGTCAAAAGAATCTAATAGCTATTTTAAAAAGATTCATTTTTGGTGCAGAAACCATCAAACCATTTTTTATAACAATATTTTTGAAAATATTCAAATGTTTGATATGCTGATTTATTAAAGACGAAAAGATAAGAACATCATCAATATAACAAATAACAAATTCTGTAAAAGGGTTAAAAATATCATTCATAATATGCTGAAATTCAGATAGCCTATTTTTAACTCCAAATGGTAAGACATTCCATTCGAAATGACCAAATGGTACAGTAAAAACAGTTTTATAACGATCTTTATCGCAAATTTGTATTTGTCAAAATTCTGATTTTAAATCAAATTTTAAAAAGATGATTACATCCTGCAATCTATTTAAGAGGTCTTTTTTATTAGGTATAGGGTACATAATCCATTTCAAAACCTCATTTAACAATTTATAATTAATAACAAGCCTAGGTATTCCTCTTTCAATTTCTGCATTTTTATTTACATAAAAAGCTGTACAACTCCAAGGGGAATTGCTAGGTCTAATGAGCTTTTTTTGTTGAAGAGTCTCAATCTCATTTTTACAAATAATAAGATATTCCTTCTTCATCTGGCTAGGCCTGGATTTAGTAGGAATATTATTCTCATTAAAATCAGATATGTACGGAAGAGAAATGATATGCTTCTTTCTGTTCCAAAAAGCATTGGGAACATCACTACAGATTTCTGTTTGTAAAGTTTTCAAAAGTGATTTTATTTTATCCTGTAAGAAAGGTTGTAAAATCCTTTATTCTGTAATAAGAAATTTAGCTTCTTTTTAAATAAAATTTATCTGTTTTTCTTTAGAATAAATCATATGTTTAACTTGATTTAATTCTTTAATATACGGTTCTGTTATGAATTCAAAGATAATACTTCTGTTGTTAAGATTAGTATGAATACCCAAAGTATCAATTTTTGTAATAGGCATTAAAAGAAAAAGAAAAGGAGTGCCTAAAATAATACTTTGATTCATATTTCTAATTAACACAAAAAAGTAGGTAAACACAAACCTTGATTAAATATTAGAGCTTCTGGTATTTTATACTTTATTCTCATAGTATTACCACTAGCACTAGTCAAGGATTGAGTGGTTTTCTGAAAATATTTAGTAGGGATACCCTTCTTGAATACAGTTCATATCAGTACCACTATCTACAAGAGCAATGTCATCTTTAAGAATAAAATCCGGTTTTATTATGAAAGTAATTCTGATATACCATTTTTGAAAAACGACTTGATTCAAAAGCATTAAATATTGGTTATCAGAGGCTTCTGCTTTATCTTCAGAAGATTCTGGTTTAGTATTTAATCGGTGCTTAATATTATTCAGATCAGCTGTTATAATAATATTAGCTATTTGAAGTTGTTTAATTTCTGATTTTAAAAGGTTTATTTCTCCTTTTAAATCTTGGATAGTAACAAATTTTTCATTACTAGAAGTCTTTTGCATACGTTTCATAACTTCTCTAATACTGTATTGTTTAACAAGAATTTAGAATTTATATATTGTTAATATGACTTTAAAATATCCTTGTTATGCTGCTAACTGATTCATGACTTGAATAAGTGGAACATCACCCAAATCGCGTTGAGGGTTTATGTCGTTGGCCGGGATGAGGCGTTAGACTGTTTCCCCCTCATAAACCGTTGACATACGTGCTTATATTATGTCTTGAGCCCCACTTGGTATCAAAGCCATTTTAGTTTATTGTCATATTTATGAATATATTTCTTTTAAATTATGCATATATGATCACAATACACCATGATTGACTTTTCGTCTACATCTGTAACAACCGTAGCCAACACTGTAGCTTCGACCTCAGAAACAACTGAATTAATTGCTTATTAGGATGTTAAGGAAGCCCTAGATAGATGGACTATTCCTAAAGTCAAACCAGAAATGATTTATAAAATCAAAATTTTTGATTTTACCAGTAAAGAATAATTAAAACATTTGAACATGCTGTTCCATTACAGAATAATGATGAAATTGTTTATTTATTGCATATTGAATATCTGTATCCTTTTATGCAAAAATATAAATATGTTCATATTGGACTTGTTCAAATAGCTTTCAAGCCTTTGACTTTACTTGGTCAAAATACCAGTATCCAATGTACTCTAAGAGATAGAAGATGCCTTAATTAGAAAACATGTCTAATGGGTGCTATTGAGACTAGTTTAGCTCATGGACCTGTATACTTTAATATCTATTCGAATCTTAGCATTTCTTTAACAGACAGTAATTTGTCTAAAATTTTAGAAATGAGAATCATATCTCATGGATATGAGTATCTACCAGGATCCCCTCCGTATGCTATTTTATTCAGAATAAATCTTAAAGTTTTAACTACTTTAAACCCGTATATAAGAAAGCAGAGTTAACAAGGTCATATTGTCTTAATTGATTCTAATCTCTTTAGCAGTCAAGTTGCTATTCCAGGATGATCCCTTGGGAAGAAATAACTTTTCTGAAACAATGGCAAATCACTAATGATGTTCCTACCAGACCTTTGATTAGACAATCTATAGAGGATGTCATTCAAACTCGTGATGGTAATGTCTATCTTAGTTTTCAGAAACTTTTATTCCGTAGTAAATCTACTAGAAATATTACTTATAATATTCATTTTTCAGAATCTACTAAACATTCTGTGTCAGAACCGATAGAATCAGTCTATCAGGGTTCTACTAAACTATCTAGTAATGAATCTGTTAAGATTGAAAATCCAGAAGATCATATTAAAGGAATACACATAACTGAAAATCAAATACCTCAAGACATTTATGAGTCTAGTACCTCTAACAGAAGACCTAACAGTCCTACCGCTAGTGATATGCATTTCGAATGTTAATGGATTTATCTCCAAATAGTACTATTCATAAACTATTAAATCAGGAATTCATGCAGGATAACTATCAAGATTTTAGAACTTGGTATTTTAATAATCATAACAAAGAAAAATTAGCATAATTAAAATCTAATTATTATTCCCACCTGAATAATAATCAGTGTTTAATATCATTTACTCAATGGTATTTAAATTTTGCTATAAAATCAGAATTATATATTGAAAACCAATTAAATGTTTTAACTAGTATTCAGAAGGATTGGATAACTACTAGTGGTAACATTATTCAATCTATTCATCCTCCGCCTCAATCTTTAGAATTGAGCCCAGGGAATGAAAATTTAAAACCCTTAATTATTAATCCGTATGTAGATATTTCAAATAAATCTCACCAACATGATATTATTAAGTATAAGGATATTATACCTATAACCAAACAGAATAATTACACTAATTTGTTTCTTCAAACTGTAGGAAAACAGTTAATCAGAATTGAAGAACGTGTCGATCACTTACATGATAAATCTCAAGTGATCCCTAAATAGATTAACCTCCAACCTGTTAATATCAAACCTCCTCTTGAAGTTACTAATTTCAAGATGAAATCAACCAAGCCTGATGATGAGTTTGTTAATAATCTTTTAAACAAAATGAAATATTTTAAAATATCAACAGGATCTCATTCTCAAATAAATGTGTTATCTGATAAACCGTCTTCATCACATAGTATAAAAGATACTAACGATAATAATGACGATGTGTTAGATTCATCACATATTTTTAAAATACAGACTAATTTTCAAGATATGCAATCTATTAATAAAACTACTTACAGTCAAAAGCCTATTCAAAGAATGGCTTTATCAGGACCTAGTAGAGATTATTACCCTAGGCCTACTCCCCCAGGATATTCTATATGAAGAAGATTTTCTTCATACTCAGAAATCCTATCATGGGAAGACCATCTATGAATGGAATATAGATGGGAAAATAGATTATCAAAATTTTGAAACTATACATCATATAATGATGTATGCCACAGTTTGTAAACAGAATGATAATACTGATCATCAAATCTGCCGTTTCCATACCAATGATTTTATTGGCATTCTTAAAGGATGGTGGGATAATGTTATCACTGATACTCAAAGAATTGAGATTTTAAATTCCTTTAAGATTGACATTGATCCCGATACCAAAACAGAAACGAAGAGGGAAGATGCTTGCTATATGCTAGTTCAATCTATTATTCATCACTTTATAGGACCAGGTCTTATGAATACTGATAGAAGTAGAGAGCTTTTACAGAATCCTAGATGCCCATCTTTAACCCATTTTAGATGGTATAAAGATGTCTTCTTAATGAAGGTCATGCAAAGACCTGATGCCAACAGTGAACATTGGAAGGCCAAATTCATTGATGGACTTCCCACTTTCTTTGCTGAAAAGATTCGTAAGAAACTTAGGGATAAGCATAGCCAAATGAGTATTCCATATAACCAGTATTCTTATGGTCACCTTATTGCCATTGTTGTTGAAGAAGGATTATCATTATGTAATGTTATGAAACTTCAGCATCTTATGAAACAACATAATCTTACTAAAAGACATGAGTTAGGAGAATTCTGTGATCAATTCTCTTATGAGACTAAAATCCAGTATCCTTCTAAACACAGGAAACAGCAACATACTAAAAAGACTAAATCACGTAGAAAGCATTCTAGGTATTCTTCCAAGAAAGAAAAACCAGAAAAACTACTAGAAAGAGAAAATCTAGTAATAAAAGAGATAAATCTACGGTAAAGTGTTATAAATGTGGTAAAACATGACATTTTGCTAATAAATGTAAATCTAAGATTAAACAGAAACTTAATGAGATGTCTCCTGATGAAGATGTTCGACAAGAGATTCTTAATTGTCTTTCCAGTAGTGAGGATGAAGGTTCTGAGGATGAGATTGCTGAAATCTATTCTTCCTCTGAAGAAGAAGATGATTCTAATGATCATCAACCTTCTTGTCAAACCTGCAATATTGACAACTATAATACTTTAACTGAAGCTAATTACTGGAAAACCATTGTGGAGATGAATGGCTTAGACATTGGAGGTCCGAGTATTAATGTTCTCATTGATACTCAAAAATCCATGCTTGAATTAGCTGATTTAATTAAGGATCCAAAAATAAAATTAAATTTTTTGGAAACCTACCATAATAATCAGAAAACTGAAGATGTTCTTTTTGTTGAACAATACAGTATTAAAGAAGTCATGAAACGTATGCAAAAGACTTCTAGTAATGAAAAACCCGTTACTATCCAAGATTTAAAAGGAGAAATAAACCTTTTAAAATCAGAAGTTAAACAACTTCAAACAACTAATATTATTATAACAGCTGATCTGAATAATATTAAGCACC
This sequence comes from Panax stipuleanatus, assembly GCA_020205555.1. Taxonomy (NCBI): domain Eukaryota; kingdom Viridiplantae; phylum Streptophyta; class Magnoliopsida; order Apiales; family Araliaceae; genus Panax; species Panax stipuleanatus. Next base: position 17,397,050 of record CM035119.1, on the reverse strand, counting down.
AATTAAATACTAAACCAGAATCTTCTGAAGATAAAGTAGAAGCCTCTGATAACCAGTATTTAATGCTTTTGAATCAAGTCGTTTTTCAGAAATGGTATATTAGAATTACTTTCAAAATAAAATCGGATTTTATTATTAAATATGCCATTGCTCTTGTAGATAGTGATGCTGATATGAACTGTATTCAAGAAGTGTTAATCCCTACTAAATATTTTCAGAAAACTACTCAATCCTTGACTAGTGCTAGTAGTAATACTATGAGAATAAAGTATAAACTACCAGAAGCTCTAATCTGTAATCAATGTTTGTATTTACTTACTTCTTTTGTGTTAATTAGAAATATGAATCAAAGTATTATTTTAGGCACTCCTTTTCTTTGCCTTTTAATGTCTATTACAAAAATTGATACTTTGGGTATTCATATTAATCTTAACAACAATATTATCTTTGAATTCATAACAGAACCGTATACTAAAGAATTAAATCAAGTTAAACATATGATTTATTCTAAAGAAAAATAGATAAATTTTATTCAAAAAGAAGTTAAATTTTTTACTACAGAACAAAGGATTTTACAACCTTACATGATAAAATAAAATCACTTTTGAAAACTTTATAAATAGAAATCTGTAGTGATGTTCCCAATGCTTTTTGGAATAGAAAGAAACATATCATTTCTCTTCCGTACATATCTGATTTTACTGAGAAGAATATTCCTACTAAATCCAGGCCTAGCCAGATGAAGAAGGAATATCTTATTCTTTATAAAAATGAGATTGAGACTGTTCAACAGAAAAAGCTCATTAGACCTAGCAATTCCCCTTGGAGTTGTACAACTTTTTATGTAAATAAAAATGCAGAAATTGAAAGAGGAATACTGATAAGTACATAATATTCGATGATTATTATTCCTTTATATTTAATTTTATTACATGTTTCATGTGGATCTGGGCTTAATAAGTTATTTAATTATTTTCAGGTGAATTAGAGCTTAAGGCAAACTTGGAAGAGAATTGAACATTACATGGGTCCACGTGAATGCAGTCCAAATTAAATAGCACCTCACGGTTGGCTTGTATAAATTGTTAAGTGTGGGTTATGGTTAAGTACCTCACAACAAGCAGCTCACACGGTTTAAGCAACACTCCTTTCCAATCCTTTTCCAAGTAGCTCACGTGCCATGTAATTGCAAAAGGGAGAATTACAGCTACTCACATCCTAATTAAAGGAATGGGATTTAAATCACATGGGGCCCACGATTCTTACCAATTTGAAAAGGAAGTAGCTTGCAATTTCCTAATTTCCTAGTGGGTTCACGTGCCAAGCATAGTAGCTCATGGATTGTATAATTCCAAATTGCCAAGGGATTTAATTCAAGTGGGGGCCACGGTTGGGTTAATAAGTCCAAGTAGCTTAAGGATTTGCATGTAAATTAATTAGTATCTTGTTACATCAAAGTCCAAGCAGCACTTCTTTCTCCTAGTAGCACACGAATTGGCCAGCATATACACGGATCAGCAGCTTTGGAAAAGGACACTAGTAGGTCAGAATTCCTATGCTAAGCAGGTCACTAAGTCCTAGCAGGTCACGAAACTAGCAGCATGAAAAGGGAAAGTACAACAATAGTTCGACAATTAAAAAGAGCATGCAAGACGTTGGGCAGTAGCCTGTCCCGCTCAAAATTTGGGAGCTGTTGTTTACAGTCCTAAATTAACCTCACTTTCACTTCACGAATTTAAACAATTAGCACAGTAGTAAGCAAGGATCGATCCCACAGAGAGTAATTTATTTTATATTTATCTTATGAGTTCTAATGAAAAGGGGGTTTTGAATTGATCAAACTAAATTAACAAGAATAAAGTAATAAGAATTAACAATGAATAAAAAACTTCAGTTCTTCAGTTTAGTATCACCTTTTCACAATTATGGAGTAATCAAGTTTAACATTATTTACCCTTCAATGAAACTATTAGCCCTAGGTAACAACAAGCTCTGCTACCCGAAATTCTCCTTAGATCGTCACTGTATGAAACAAGCTCTTCACCAGATTCTAACTACAATATAATCTAGAACAAGCTCTCTAGATTTAATATAACAGAAGCATTAAGAAATAGAGAATTAGACTAATCCATGTAACAAACACATAAGCTCGGATTGTTTAACTTGCCTTCTGATAATCATAGCAATACTCAAAAGCTTGTCCACAATCAGGTATTACTAATTTGCTACTTGTGATTAGGAATAATATCAATTACACGTAATACTATTCCTTAATCTAGCATATGACACCAATTCACTAATTTAATCCTGCAGAATCACGTTAGTAAATTGAATAGCATACAAGAAGTTAAAGTAGATTATCAGAATAAATCTCATGCAAGAAGGAAAAATAAACTTGATCAAACCGTTAATTATGAATAAGGTTCAACATCCCTTCCGAACTGAATTAAAAGAATTAGTTCATGACTCCAAGCAAACCTAGATCTAATATGAAAGAGGAAAAGATGATAAAAATACAAGAGAGAATGGCTCCCCTATTTATATTATTAAGAAAGCAGCAGCCCTAGCCTTAACCCTTCTCGCTTCCGAGTCCAAGCTGCTAAAGGAAATTAACGAATGATTTCACCGCATCCCCGCCCCAGCGGGACAGGCTACTGCCCAACGTCTTGCATGCTCTTTTTAATTGTCGAACTATTGTTGTACTTTCCCTTTTCATGCTGCTAGTTTCGTGACCTGCTAGGACTTAGTGACCTGCTTAGAATAGGAATTCTGACCTGCTAGTGTCCTTTTCCAAAGCTGCTGATCCGTGTATATGCTGGCCAATTCGTGTGCTACTAGGAGAAAGAAGTGCTGCTTGGACTTTGATATAACAAGATACTAATTAATTTACATGCAAATCCTTAAGCTACTTGGACTTATTAACCCAACCGTGGCCCCCACTTGAATTAAATCCCTTGACAATTTGGAATTATACAATCCATGAGCTACTATGCTTGGCACGTGAACCCACTAGGAAATTAGGAAATTGCAAGCTACTTCCTTTTCAAATTGGTAAGAATCGTGGGCCCCATGTGATTTAAATCCCATTCCTTTAATTAGGATGTGAGTAGCTGTAATTCTCCCTTTTGCAATTACATGGCACGTGAGCTACTTGGAAAAGGATTGGAAAGGAGTGTTGCTTAAACCGTGTGAGCTGCTTGTTGTGAGGTACTTAACCATAGCCCACACTTAACAATTTATACAAGCCAACCGTGAGGTGCTATTTAATTTGGACTGCATTCACGTGGACCCATGTAATGTTCAATTCTCTTCCAAGCTTGCCTTAAGCTCTAATTCACCTGAAAATAATTAAATAACTTATTAAGCCCAGATCCATATGAAACATGTAATAAAATTAAATATAAAGGAATAATAATCATCGAATATTATGTACTTATCAAATTCCCCCACACTTAGCTTTTACACGTCCTCGTGTAAACCAAAAGTTTAATTTCCGAATACCTAGGCTTGTTATTAATTATAAATTGTTAAATGAGGTTTTGAAATAGATTAGGTACCCTATACCTAATAAGAAAGACCTCTTAGATAGATTGCAGGATGTAATCATCTTTTTTAAATTTGATTTAAAATCAGGATTTTGGCAAATACAAATTTGCGATAAAGATCGTTATAAAACTGCTTTTACTGTACCATTTGGTCATTTCGAATGGAATGTTTTACCATTTGGAGTTAAAAATAGGCTATCTGAATTTCAGCATATTATGAATGATATTTTTAACCCTTTTACAAAATTTGTTATTTGTTATATTGATGATGTTCTTATCTTTTCATCTTCAATAGATCAGCATATCAAACATTTGAATATTTTCAAAAATATTGTTATAAAAAATGGTTTGGTGGTTTCTGCACCAAAAATGAAGCTTTTTTAAAACAACTATTAGATTCCTTGGACATAATATTTCCAATGAAACTATTATTCCAATCGATAGATGTATTGAATTTGCATCTAAATTTTTAGATGAAATTAAAGATATTACTCAACTACGAAGATTTTTAGGAAGTCTTAATTATATCCGTGATTATTATCCGAAATTATCACAAGATTCTTCTATCTTGCAAACTAGGCTAAAAAAGAGTCTAATACCTTGTACCGAAGAGCACACTCATGCTGTCCAAAAAATTAAAGAAAAGGTTAAACAGTTACCTTGGCTATCTTTACTTAATCCTAAATAGAAGAAGATCGTTCAAACGGATGCTTCCAATAAAGGATATGGTGGGATATTTAAACAATATAATCCTATAAAGAAAAAAGAACTTCTTTACTTGGCTTCAGGAACTTGGAAAGGGGCATCTCTGAATTACCCCACTATAAAACAAGAATGTTTATCCATTGTTAAATGTGTTTTAAAATTTCAGGATGATCTTTTAAATCAGCATTTCTTGATAAGAGTCTCTGTTCTGCTGCTAAACAGATATTTAAAAATGATGTACAGAATCTTGCTTCTAAACAAATATTTGCCACTTGGCAAAGTATTTTATCAGTATTTGACTTTGACATTGAATATATCAAAGGTGAATAGAATTTGTTACCAGACTTTTTAACCCGTGAATATTTGCAGGGTTAATGAACAGCAGAGGAAGAGGCCGAGGCCGAGGCAGACAACAATATTATACATAATTCCCGAGTTTAAATACTCCCAACAGTACTACTCAGGCTTCTTCTAGCCAAACAGCAAAAGATGTTCTGTTGCTACCTAAACAGTATATCCCCAACAATATTATTGAAGAAATAATTCTTTACATCGAACCGAATGATGAAAAATGGATGACAGATCCGTGTGAAATTAAGAGACGCTATTTAGTGACTCAATAATTTTCTACTCATTTTGACCAGTACAGATATATCTATGAACAAATAATCATAGAAACAGCTTCAATGGACATAAAGCATACGCTTCATGATCCATCAAAAATAACCAGTCCAATTTCTTACAGCAAAACCACTATTAGAAATATTATGCCCATTTCTAATTGGGGCATCCATCCTCATACTACCAGAACTCTTAAATCTAGACATTCAGAAACAAAATATAGTTATTGGGATTATATTGATTCCTTTACCTATGTTTTCTATTACCAAAATCCTGTTCATAACCATGACACAATATAAGCACGTCTGTCAACGATTTATGAGGGGGAAACAGTCTAACGCCTCATCCCGGTCAACGACATAAATGCGACTTGGGTGACGTTCCACTTATTCAAGTCTTGAATCAGTTAGCAGCATAGCAAGGAAACTTCAAAATATCATTTTTATGATTAATATAACTTTTTAAAGGTTTCTCAGTTTTCGTTGCACCACAAAATAATTTTATAGGCAACCTTAGCTTTTATTTCTGTAAGAACCTGAAAATTTCTTATATTTCTGTTATAATAATAATATTAAAATAGTGAATAATTTTTTTTATTTACTATATGTGAATTGTGCATGTTTGATGTAGCATGTAATTGAGATTTAATAAATATGTATTATGTATATGTATTTATGAAGTAATGAAACAATAATTATTGTGAACAATTGGGATAGAAATTAAAGAGGTGATTTAAGTATATAATTTATATGCTATAACCAAAAGTATTAAAATAAATTCTTATATAAAATTATTTTAATAAAGAAAGAAGATTATAATTATTATAATATCTTAATGAGGTAAATAAATTCTTGTTTGAATTTATGAGAATGAAGAGAAGGATATTATATTTTCTTATAATATCTTAAGTAAGCAATTAATATTAATTGCAAGGGTTATTATGTTATTGCATATTTATTTTACATTTATAGAATGAATATGTAATTAAGATATGTTATGTTCTATTTAAAATATATATTTTATATATATTTGCAAGAGATTAATTAGTTGGAGTAAGTAGTACTTTAACTAATTAAATTACTAAGAGGGTGGTAATTAAAAATAGTTAATATATGAAGAGATTAATTGAGTTAATTAATAAGTTAACTAAAGATTATTACATAATAATAATTACTGTAGCAAGTGGGCTTTTCCAAGTAAAATTTTTCCTTGCCGTAAGGAAGGGAGGAGTACGAGATGTATAGTATACTCTCCATAAGCTTTGGCTCCAAGTAAATTTAACTAAGTAAATTAGGCAAGCTCTTCTCATCTTCTTCTTCTCCAACCCGTGACTTCCCTTCCCCCAACTTGGTGAGATTTTTGAATTTTTCTCAATGGTTAAGTAAAAGAGTTTGTGTGAGAGAGTTTGGAGAGGTTGAAGTAAAGGTTAAGTGTAACGCCCAAGAAAATCGAGCATTTATGTAAATAAATTTTTATTTGATTTATTGAATAAAATTTGGATTATTTGCTTATTAAACTGAGCAAGTTAATTGTAGGTCATTTTATGACCTAGAGCATGCAGAAATGAGTAGGATTCTGGCTACGTGCTAGGAATAAATAATATGAATTTATAAGACGAAAAAAAAAGTTTCTGAGAATAAAAATATTTTTGAAAAAAGACGAAATAGATACTATTCAACCCTAAGGGTTAGGGTTTGAACCTAAGGGTCAGGGTTTGAGACCTTATGCCATTCCGAGAGTTCGGAATGTCAGAATGACGCTCTGTCGAAAGATTTGACGCTAATATACTGTGAAAAGTTAAGTTAGCCGAGAAAAGTTTTCTCGGGAGGAAAAGTACATGAAAATCACTATTCATCCGTTTCTGCTCGGAAATTTATTTTGAAATTCTGAGAAACGCGTAATGATAGGATTTCGATACGAGATGGAATATGTAATAATATTTCATTTATGACTCACGAAGTTTTCGCGTAGGAACTTAAAATCCTAACGGTTAGGGAAACTGATCAAGTGAAATAATTGTTTACGTATAATAATAAATGATTATTGTACGGAAAGAATACGTGTATAATACGAGGTATTATACAAGAATAATACGGAGAGAATACGAGAATTAATACGACTTATAATATAAATTTTAGACGGAGTAAATAAGTTAAAATAAAGTGAATTAGAATTAAAAGTTGATAAATTTGACCCGTGGGTCGAACCATTGGGTAAACGGGTGGTTTTAACCCATGGTTCAACCCACAACCCATGTTAGACATGGGGGAACAAGGCCACATGGGAGCATGTGGGAGCACAAGGGGGGGACATGGTTGGCCATGTGCTAGCACATGGGCCTTAACTTGGTGGGAAAGAAAGGAGAGGAGGTGGGAATAGTAGAGGAGGTTGGGCCTAAATTACCATCTTACCCTAAGCCTTGCCAACTCTATAAATATAGATCTTGCTCTTTATTATTTGGTTGTTTGAGAAATCCTAACATCTAGAGAGAGATAAGAAGAGAAGCTAGCTTGTGTTTTTGAAGACATTTCATCAACCAAGGGGATTAAGAAAGCTTTGAGTATCCATACTCACTCCACAAAGAACACAAAAGGTATAACCATAAGAAAGTATATAAACATCATCTTTTCTTTCAATAACAATTTTGATAGAGAAGTGTTAGAGAAAGCATGAACCCTAAAAAGTTATAAGGATGGCTTAATGAGTAACTAAGAACCTTAACAAGCCATGCATGATGGAAGACTAAGAATTGATTAGGTACTAATAATGGACTTAATGAATTCATAGGAAATGGACTAATGAACATGTGAAACCATAAACAACTTAAATGTTTTGAATGATTAGAACTAGTAATAATCAACCATGGGATTGATTCCAAGTGGTTTGGAGTAATAATAATAAAGAACGAAGATTCGGCGAAAGTTATACGATTAGACGATAATCGTGAAAACGTAAATTTCTCGAATTAGAAGTTAAAAGTCACTGTGAGAATAGAAAATGATGGTTTTCTATTGCAACACATGAATTTAGGTAAATAAGACTTGCGAGGGAAAGAACGGATTGATTCCGACTTAAAACGAAGATTTGAGCGTCGAACGTTCACGAACGTTTAACGAAAATGTAAAAATGGACTAATCGGCGAATTTCTCACCAACGGAGATGGAAACAAATTTTGACTTGATAGGATGGTAGAGCATGTCGTTTATGAACTTTTTGGCTTTGGAACGAACCAATTCCAAGTTATAACAATCAAGTTACGGACTCCGAAATTTTAGAATTTTCAAAGACTTAGAAAATTTTTCTAAGTTGCAGAGCTAGCGTCGCAGCGCCAGCCAATAGACTTAAATCCGGCGCCGCAGAACCACTCCTGGGAGAAAACTTTAGAGAGTAGCGCTGCAGCGCCAGTCCAAGGGCAATATCTGGCGCCGCAGCGCCAGCATGTGAGAAAAGTTGACATTGTTAATAATTACTTAACCTTTTGCATATCATTAAGGGTCTAGTAAATGATGTAATGTAAACCTTAAACAACATGTTTAAGTAAGAGTTTATGAAAATTAAATGTTAAATAAACGTAATTAAACTTAAGTTTTGGACGTTAACCAAAACTAAGTTAAGGAACAAGTTAAATACTCGGTTAATCATCATGCCTAGTGATGATTAAGAAGAGTTGGTTTATAACATAGAATGTTAAATAAATCGTAATGAACATTAAATAACTTAAATGAGTGTTATTAATTTAACATTTTGATTAAGTTATACAAGAAGGAGAAGTTAGGCTATACTTGGTATATCGATGATGAATTCTCATAGGTATGCTTTGTGTTATGCTTTGTAGACATTGTAAAGACTGAATAGACTACGTGTAAAGGTTTAGAAGACGCAAAGACAAGTTTTCTAACTTCATTCATACTTTACTATGAATGCAAGTTTTCTAAACTCTTGTCTATACATTATGGTTGGACAAGAGGTCATTGTGCATAATTGCTTATGCATGAACTGTTATTGAATAGTCGATGCCATTTGATTCGGCTAGACTGAGATTTAGCATATTTTGGTGGGTTTTTCCACAAATCTTTCCAAAATATATATAATGTTGTGATCCTATGCCGATTGCTTGGTACGGATTCTCAGGTAAACCTGAGTATGAATAAAACAATAGTTTTAAACGTCGTTAATTCGACAGGCACGTGAGGTTGCCACCAATTAAACGTAAACATGTTTAATGTATGAGTGTTGATTAACATAGAGTACTACAGACTGATCACCTAGATGTGCTCGTAAGCTATATCAAACTTACGGCCTCCGTGCCGGGTTGTTCCTTTCATGAATGAGAACTAAAATATGGTTCATGGTCGTTGACCAAGATGGATTTCGAAGAGGCTATAAAGTCCTTGGGAATGGTTTTAAAGGAATCAAAATGATATTTTGATTATTCTTAAGTACTTTATAACTATTGTACAGTTATTGAAGACCAAGGAATATGAGTCTTGATTTTGTGATTTCAAGATATACTGTTTAACTTGCTGAGCTGTTTATGCTCATTCTTGCTTAAAATTAAATGATTCCAGCTAAGAACGAACGGACTGAAGGATCCGGTAAAGACAAAGGCAAGTCCAAGCTGGACCAGTAGTGACCTTTGTAATAGTATAGTATTAGTATTGTATTTACTGATATTATGACATAGAACAATGTATTGGTTACGAATACTTGGGAAGGAATTTAATAGAATGTAATAATTAGTAAACTTATGCATTGAAATTGATGTCCTTAATTGAATGTATGAGTAGATTGTAGCATCGTGTAGCACCATGTCTTGGGTTTGAAGGTACCCGAATTTGGGGGCGTCACAGGTTGGTATTAGAGCTGTAGGTTATAAAATTTAAGGGGTAAAAACCTTAGGCTATAACCTGGAGAAGTGAAGTAGAAGTTAGAAGTCAATAAACTCGGGTAAAGTTTTGAAAGAAGAAAGTAACCTTAAACATATTAAATGTGATATAAACTGTTCATATTTGATTGTATACTAATCTAGTTATTTATGTTTTATGTAGATAACAGGAATAATGAACATGTATAATAAAATACATGAGGTTAGTGAGGATTCAGTCAACTTGGTAGAAGTTGTACCAATGCCGGTGGCGGAGGTACCATTAGTGATTCTAAAGGGTACTGATATAGAGGAAGAGGACCCGTCCGAGTACTCTGATAACTTTGACTACGCGTCATTGTTTGAGGGTATGTCGGAGGAGAAGGTTGAGTCGGTGCCGATTAATACGGTACTGCCTACTGAGGAGGAGGAGACAATGCCGATTAATACGGTATTACCTACGGAGGTAGATGTGGAGGATTCTACACCGGGAGAGTCCATGAAACTACTATTCATGGCAATACTGGACAGAAATGTCCAACTAAGTAAGGAGGTCCGTGACCTCAAGAAAGTGGTGGATGATGTGGTAGAAGATAGAGATAATATGGAGATCTTCTAGGAGGCCGAGCATGATGAGAAAGTGCTGGCTAAGGTTAAAGTCCTGGACTTGAAGCTAGAATTCCAGGAATTGAAGGCTGAACTTCTGAACATGAAGTAGAAGATAGGTAGAATGTGCTATATTCATAGGTGCTCGCACGAGGATTACCAGCAGCAGATGGCTGAGTATCCTGTGGAGGAAGGACAGACTCGGCATACTATTAGCCGGGACATTATGGCCAGTATGGCCGATGTGGATTACATGAATGCCGTGTTGCAGATGTAGTTCCGTAATATGTATAGAAAAGATAGCGATGTAAATAGCTATGTAAATGTGTGTATTACTAGTGATGACGTAAAACCCTCTTTTGTATAGATAAGGGTAGTCTTTTGTAAATCTCAACTTTTGAAAAGTAATTGCGGGATAGTAATGTAAATGGCTGAAGCTATGTAATGTAAAGTGTAGTGTTATACTACAAGGAAGTATTTTAATATAAAAGTTTTATTTAAAATACTTAGCAATGTGATTGAGTTATTATTTGATTGTTAATAATAACCAAATGAAGAAATAAAGAATAACGAAATGTTTTCGTATTAACAGAAAATGCCGCCAAGAAGACGTGCCAGAAATCATGAAGAAGAACCTCGTAATGAGGAGGAGCAAGGGAATAATAATCCGATGTAGGAATTTGTGAATCTTTTAGCTACGGCTCTCAATCGAATGAGAGGTTTCGTACGCACTAATCCTGGGGTAGGTCGGGGAACTACCTTTAAGGAGTTCAAGGTAATAGGTCCGCCTGAGTTCTATGGAACTATGGACCCAATAGCTGTCCAAGTTTGGGTGAAAGAAATAGAGAAGGCATTTGTCATAGCAAATATCGGTGAGGCGCATAAGACTTCTTTTGTGACTTACATGATGAAGGGGGAGGCCAACTATTGGTGGGAAGCCAACCAGGGTAGGGCTGGAACAGAAGTGGTTACGTGGGAGCGGTTCAAGGAGTTATTCTTTGAGAACTACTTCCCCACGAGCATGCAGGGGAGAATGGAGATTCAATTCCTAGAACTAAAGCAGGGGGACATGACGGTACCCCAATATGCAGCCAGGTTCAATGAACTGGCAAGGTTTGCTCCACACCAAGTGGACATAGAGTTGCGAAAAGTACGACGGTTTGAGCAGGGATTGAAACTCTGGCTCTATAACCGGATATCGGTTTTCCAAAGTGTTACCTTTGGAGCGGTGTTAGAAAAGGCGATTATCGCCGAGGGTGGTAGTGAAGCGTTGACCTTATACCACAAAGAGAAGAAGAATAAAACCAAGACTGAGGTATCAGTTAAGATCGAGGGAGCCAGTGGAAGTGGCCAGAAGAGGAAAGATTTTAGCTCTGGGAATACCGGAGTAAAATAGGAGTTTTCCAAGAGGAAGATGGAAGTGAGCAAGAATTACGGTAAGACTCATCTGAGAGTCTGCCTCAAGGGTAAGGCGGTCTGTTATAACTGTGGACAGGAAGGGCATATTTTGCCTAATTGTCCCAATCCCAAGAAGAGTCGCGATTTTTTTGCATGTGGATCTACGGACCACATGGCGCGTAACTGTCCGAAGAAGGGTTCGAATGGTGGGAAGGGAGCTAGCGGTAATAAGCTGGCGATTGGTAGTGCAGTACCACAGGGTAGACCGACTTCTCGTACTTTTAATATGACCGCCCAAGATGCGATAGCATCAAGCGACGTCGTAACAGGTATCATTTCGGTCAACGACATTAATGCATATGTACTGTTTGATTCAGGTGCAACGTGTTCGTTCATAGCATGTGAGTTTGCTAAACGATTAGGATTACTCCCCGAAAAACTTGTAATACCTTTAAACATTAAGGTAGCTAACGACGATGTAATTCCTGTGGACTCAGTTCATAGGAGTTGTTGTGTGGATATTAGAGGTAACAAATTGTTGGTAGATCTTATACCGATAAAGTTAGGAGAATTTGATGTAATTCTCGGGATGGACTGGTTAATTAACCATGGGGCGATGATAGATTGCCAAAATAAAAATGTGAATCTTCGGATTTTTAAGAAACCCAAGGTAGTGTTCTACGGTAGTAAATCACCGGGACGCTCTTGTTGTCTAACCATAACACAAGCTAGAAAAGTGTTAAAGAAGGGATGCGAAGGTTACCTGTGCCATGTTGTTGATACCCAACGGTTGGGAGCAATGTTGGAACAGATACCTATAGTCAACGAGTACGTGGATGTATTTTCGAGTGACTTGCCAGGTCTTCCACCTGATAGGGAGATCGAATTTGTTATAGACCTTGCGCCAGGGACCGCACCAGTTTCGATGGCACCATATCGTATGGCGCCAGTGGAGTTGAAGGAGTTGATGATTTAGTTGCAAGAACTGTTGGACAAGAAGTATATTCAACTGAGTGTTTCTCCATGGGGAGCGCCGGTATTATTTGTAAAGAAGAAGGATGGATCGTTGAGGCTTTGTATCGACTACCGAGAGTTGAACAAACTAACGATAAAGAATAAGTACCCATTGCCCAGGATCGATGATCTCTTTGATCAGTTGAGAGGGGCAAAATATTTTTCAAAGATAGATTTACGTACGGGGTATCACCAGTTGAAGGTGAGGGCGGAGGATGTACCTAAGACAACATTTAGGACTCGTTACGGCCATTACGAGTTCTTAGTGATGTCATTTGGTTTGACGAATGCGCCAGCCGCATTCATGGACATGATGAACCAAGTGTTCAAATAATATTTGGACAAGTTCGTCGTGGTGTTCATTGATGATATCCTAGTCTATTCCAAGACGAAGGAGGATCATGCTGAACATTTGAGATTAGTGTTGGAGGCACTAAGAAAAGAGAGGTTTTATGCGAAATTCACAAAGTGTGAATTTTGGTTAGAGAGGGTGCAGTTTTTGGGGCACGTCATTGACAAGGAAGGAGTTTCAGTGGATCCAGCGAAGGTGGAATTAGTGATGAACTAGGAACAACCGAAAACGCCGACTGAGGTGCTGAGTTTCCTAGGGTTAGTGGGTTACTATCGGAGGTTTATTCAGGACTTCTCGAAGATAGCTACGCCGTTAACCAACTTAACCAGGAAGACGGTGAAATACGTATGGACGGAAAAGTGTGAAGACAACTTTCAAGAGCTCAAGAAGAGGTTGAGTCAAGCCCCTGTATTATCGTTACAGGATGAGATGAGGAATTTTGTAGTGTATAGCGATGCTTCGCATAAAGGATTGTGTTGCGTGCTCATGCAGCATGGCAAGGTCATTGCGTATGCATCGAGGTAGTTGAAGGAGTATGAGGGGAATTATCCTACTCATGACCTTGAACTTGCCGCAGTGGTTTTTGCCTTAAAGATTTGGAGGCATTACCTATATGGGGGGGGGGGGGGGGAAGTGTAAGATCTACACAGACCATAAAAGTCTGAAGTATATCTTCACTCAGAAGGAGTTGAATATGAGACAGTAGAGATGGTTGAAGTTGATAAAGGATTATGATTATGAAATCCTGTATCACCCAGGGAAGGTGAATGTGGTGGCCGACGCCTTAAGTAGGAAGGGTCGGGAGAAGCTATCGATGTTAACATCTCAAGCTGAGTTGGTTACAGAGATGGCAAGAATGGAATTAGAAGTACGATGTCCAATCAAAGAAGGGGAGAAACTGTTTGCAATTGAAGTTCAACCCACAATAGTGGAAAAGGTGAAGGAAGTGCAACTCAGAGCTGATGAATGTGAGCGGATAAGGAAGAAGATTTCAGATGATACCAAAATAGCGTACAGTCTTGATAACGAAGGGTTATTGAGATTTAAAGGAAGAATTTGGGTTCCGTGTGAGCCAGAGTTAAAAGAGGAGATAATGCATGAAGCTCATCACTTGAGGTACTCGATTCATCCTGGTAGTACCAAGATGTATCAAGACCTTCGAACCAATTTCTGGTGGTCAAATATGAAGAGGGAGATAGCAGAGTATGTCAGTAGGTGCTTAACTTGTCAAAAAGTTAAGGCCGAACATCAACGACCCAGTGGTTTGTTACAATTATTGGAGATTCCGGAGTGGAAATGGGAGCATATCACGATGGACTTTGTGGTGGGACTTCCAATGACGCAGAAAAGATACGACGCTATTTGGGTAATAGTGGATCGTTTAACGAAGTCGGCTCATTTCTTTCCAATAAGAGCTAGATACAATTTAGACCAGTTAGCTAAGCTTTATGTTAAAGAGATTATCTCGAGACATGGAGTGCCAATTTTGATCGTGTCAGATCGCGACCCGCGATTCACTTTGAATTTTTGGAAGAGTTTGCAAGAGCAGATGGGAACATAATTGAGGTTGAGTACGGCGTACCATCCACAGACAGATGGACACAGCGAAAGAATAATTCAGACACTAGAAGACATGCTAAGGTCTTGCGTTATGGATTTCAAGGGGAGTTGGGACGATCATCTACCATTAGTAGAGTTCGCTTACAACAACAGTTATCACACTAGTATAGGCATGCCGCCTTACGAAGCGTTATATAGACGGAAGTGTCGAACGCCACTTTGTTGGGATGAAGTGGGAGAGCGATGAATGTTAGGACCTGAGATGGTACAACAAACGGCAGAAGTAGTTAAGTTAATACGAACGAGGCTAGTAGTAGCTCAGGACAGACAAAAAAAGTATGCCGATCCATATCGGAAGAACAGGGAGTTTGAAGTCGGTTTGTATGCATTCCTGAAGGTGTCACCTTGGAAGGGGAAGATGCATTTTGGGAAAAAGGAGAAGTTAAGCCCTAGGTTCATAGGACCGTTTGAAATTTTGCGAAGGGTAGGAGAGGTAGCATATGAGATAGCATTACCTCCAGAGTTGGGGCATATCCATAACGTGTTTCACGTTTTGGTATTGCGTCCCTATAAGTCGGATTACAAGCACGTAATCAAGTATGAACCAATTCAAGTCGAGAAAGACTTAACCTATGAGGAGTTTCCTACGTAAATTGTTGATAGGAAGGAACAAGTGTTAAGAAACAAAACTATACCCTCGGTGAAGGTGATATGGAGGAACCACAATGCCGAAGAAGCAACATGGGAACTCGAGGACAAGATGAGGAAGGCTAATCCTCATTTGTTTAATTAACTTGTATGGTAATTCTAGGGACAGAATTCTTATAAGAAGGGGAGAATGTAACGCTCGAGAAAATCGAGCGTTTATGTAAATGATTTTTATTTGATTTATTGAATAAAATTTGGATTATTTGCTTATTAAACTGAGTAAGTTAATTGTAGGTCATTTTATGACCTAGAGCATGCAGAAATGAGTAGGATTCTGGCTACGTTCTAGGAATAAATAATATGAATTTATAAGACGAAAAAAAAAGTTTTCGAGAATAAAAATATTTTTGGGAAAAGACAAAATAGATACTATTCAACCTTAAGGGTTAGGGTTTGAGACCCTATGCCATTTCGAGAGTTCGGAATGTCAGAATGACGTTCTGTCGAAAGATTTGACGGTAATATACCGTGAAAAGTTAAGTTAGCCGAGAAAAGTTTTCTCGGGAGAAAAAGTACGGGAATCACTATTCATCCATTTCTGCTCAGGAATTTATTTTGAAATTCTGAGAAACGGGTAATGATAGAATTTCGATACGAGATGGAATATGTAATAATATTTCATTTATGACTCACGAAGTTTTTGCGTAGGAACTTAAAATCCTAACGGTTAGGGAAAGTGATCTAATGAAATAATTATTTACGTATAATAATAAATGATTATTGTATGGAAAGAATAAGTGTATAATACGACGTATTATACAAGAATAATACGGAGAGATTACGAGAATTAATACGACATATAATATGAATTTTATACGGAGTAAATAAGTTAAAATAAAGTGAATTAGAATTAATTGGAGTTAAAAGTTGATAAGTTTGACCCGTGGGTCTAACCATTGGGTAAACGGGTGATTTTAACCCATGGTTCAACCCACAACCCATGTTGGACATGGGGGAACAAGGCCACATGGGAGCATGTGGGAGCACAAGGGGGGGACATGGTTGGCCATGTGCTAGCACATGGGCCTTAACTTGGTGGGAAAGAAAGGAGAGGAGGTGGGAATAGTAGAGGAGGTTGGGCCTAAATTACCATCCTACCCTAAGCCTTGCCAACTCTATAAATATAGAGCTTGCTCTTCATTATTTGGTTGTTTGAGAAATCTTAACATCTAGAGAGAGAGAGATAAGAAGAGAAGCTAGCTTGTGTTTGTGAAGACATTTCATCAACCAAGGGGATTAAGAAAGCTTTGAGTATCCATACTCACTCCACAAAGAACACAAAAGGTATAACCATAAGAAAGTATATAAACATCATCTTTTCTTTCAATAACAATTTTGATAGAGAAGTATTAGAGAAAGCATGAACCCTAAAAAGTTATAAGGATGGCTTAATGAGTAACTAAGAACCTTAACAAGCCATGCATGATGGAAGACTAAGAATTGATTAGGTACTAATAATGGACTTAATGAATTCATAGGAAATGGACTAATGAACATGTGAAACCATAAACAACTTAAATTTTTTGAATGATTAGAATTAGTAATAATCAACCATGGGATTGATTCCAAGTGGTTTGGAGTAATAATAATAAAGAACGAAGATTCGGCGAAAGTTACGCGATTAGATGATAATCGTCGAAAACGTAAATTTCTCGGATTAGAAGCCAAAAGTCGCTATGAGCATTAAAACAATGGTTTTTGATTGCAACACGTGAATTTAGGTAAATAAGACTTGCGAGGGAAAGAACGAATTGATTTCGACTTAAAACGAATATTTGAGCGTCGAACGTTCACGAATGTTTTACAAAAATATAAAAATGGACTAATCGACGAATTTCTTGCTGACAGATTCAAAAGCAAATTTCAACTTGATAGGATGATAGAGCATGTTGTTTATGAACTTTTGGCTTTGGAACTAACCAATTCCGAGTTATAACGATCAAGTTACGGACTTCGGAATTTTAAAATTTTCAAAGACTTAGAAATTTTTTCTAAGTTGCAGAGCTAGCACCGCAGCGCCAGCCAATAGACTTAAATCCGGTGCCGCAGCGCCACTCCTGGGAGAAAACTCTGGAGAGTAGCGCTGCAGTGCCACTCCAAGGGCAATATCTGGTGCCGCAGCGCCCGCATGTGAGAAAAGTTGACATTGTTAATAATTACTTAACCTTTTGCATATCATTAAGGGGCTAGTAAATGATGTAATGTAAACCTTAAACAACATGTTTAAGTAAGAGGTTATGAAAATTAAATGTCAAATAAACGTAATTAAACTTAAGTTTTGGACGTTAACCAAAACTAAGTTAAGGAACAAGTTAAATACTCGGTTAATCATCATGCCTAGTGATGATTAAGAAGAGTTGGTTTATAACATAGAATGTTAAATAAACTGTAATGAAAATTAAATAACTTAAATGAGTGTTATTAATTTAACATTTTGATTAAGTTATACAAGAAGGAGAAGTTAGGCTATACTTGGTATATCGATGATGAATTCTCATACGTATGCTTTGTGTTATGCTTTGTAGACATTGTAAAGACTGAATAGACTACGTGTAAAGGTTTAGAAGACGCAAAGGCAAGTTTTCTAACTTCGTTCATACTTTACTATGAATGCAAGTTTTCTAAACTCTTGTCTATACATTATGGTTGGACAAGAGGTCATTGTGCATAATTGCTTATGCATGAACTGTTATTGAATAGTCGATGACATTTGATTCTGCTAGACTGAGATTTAGCATGAGATTGATTCCCATTAGTTTGAGCTAAAAATAACGAAGAACGAAGATTCGGCGAAAGTTACGCGATTAGACGATAATCGTCGAAAACGTAAATTTCTTGGATTAGAAGTCAAAAGTCACCGTGTGCGTCAAAAATGATTGTTTTTGATTGCAACATGTGTAATTGGGTAAATAAGACTTGCGAGAACAAGAACAAACCAATTTCGACTTAAAACAAATAATTAAGCGTCGAACGTTCACAAACGTTTAACGAAAACGTAAAAATGGACTAATCGGCGAATTTCCTGTCGACAGATTCAGAAATGAATTCTGACTTGATAGGATGATGGAGCATGTCATTTGTGAACTTTTGGCTTTAGAACGAGCCAATTCTGAGTTATAACGGTTACGTTACGAGCTCGGGAATTTTAGAATTTTCAAAGTTTAAGAAAATTTTCTGAGGCACAGGGCAAGCGCGAGGCGCGCAGCCCAGCAGGCATAGCCGGCGTGAGGTGCGCAAGTCAGAGAGAATTTGCTGCATGGGTAGCACGGGGTGCGCCACTTGTAAGGAAAATGGGCCGCGGGCCGCTCCAGGCAGAGAAATTTGTTGACCAAGTTCTTAATATCTTAACCTTTCCTATATCAACTAAGAGTTTATTAATGGGGGAATGCAAACCTTTAAACGACATGTTTAACCAAGGGTTTATGAGAACTAAACATTAACCAAACGTAATTGAACTTAAGTTTTGGAAACCGTAAACTAAGATTAAGTTAAGGAACGAAGAGAAGTCTCATTTGTCGTTATGATTAGTGATGATCGATGAGAGTTTGGTGTATAACATAGGAATGTTAATAAGCCATAATAAACATTAAGTAACTTGAACGAATGCTATTAGTTAACAATTCGGTTAAGTTATACAAGAAGGAGAAGTTAGGCAACACATTGTATACCAACTATAATTTCTCATTGGTATACTATGTGTTATACTTTGTAGACGTGGTAAAGATTGACTAGACTACGTGTAAAGGTTTAGAAGACGCAAAGGCAAGTTTTCTAACTTTGTTCAAGTTATAATTCATGCAAGTTTTCTAACTTCGTTCATACTTTATTATAAATGCAAGTTTCTAACTCTTGTTTAAACCTTATGGTTGGACAAGAGATCATTATGTATAACTGCTTATGCATAAACGAGTTGTTGAATAGTCAATGCCATTTGATTAGGCTAGACTGAGACTTAGCATATTTTGGTGGGTTTTTCCACAAATCTTTCCAAAATATATACAATGTGGTAATCCTATGCCAATTGCTTGGTACGGCTTCTCAGGTAAACCTGAGCATGAATAAAACAAAGGTTTTAAACGTCGTTAATTTGACATGCACGTGAGGTTGCCACCAATTAAACGTAAACACGTTTAATGTATGAGTGTTGATCAACATAGAGTACTACAGGCTGATCACCTGGATGTGCTCGTAAGCTATATCGAACTTACGGCCTTAGTGCCGGGTTGTTCCTTTCATGAATGAGAACTAAAAGATGGTTCATGATCATTGACCAAGATGGATTCCAAAGAGGCTATAAAGTCTTTCGGAATAGTTTTAAAGGAATTGAAATGATATTTTAATTATTCTTAAGTACTTCATAACTATTGTACAGTTATTGAAGACCAAGAGATATGATTCTTGATTTTGTGGTTTCAAGATATAATGTTTAACTTGCTGAGCTATTTATGCTCATTCTTGCTTAAAACTAAATGATTTCAGCTAATAGCGAACAGACCAAAGGATCCGGTAAAGACAAAGGCAAGTCCAAGCTGGACAAGTAGCGACCTTTGTAATAGCATTAGTATTAGTATTATATTTACTGATATTATGACACATAACAATGTATTGGTTACGAATACTTGGGAAGGGATTAATAGAATGTAATTTTTAGTAAACTTATGCATTGATATTGATGTCCTCAATTGAATGTATGAGTAGACTGTAGCACCGTGTAGCACCATGTCCTGGGTTTGAAGGTACCCGGATTTGGGGGCGTCACAGCTACTATACATCAACTATTAAAGAATACAACTGCACTACCTTAGACTTAACACTTACTCGATAACTTAATAAGTTCTTAATATAACACGATAAACTATTTACCATTTCAGCAAATCGAATACATTATTTCAGTAAGTTGAAACCAAAACTGTCTTCCCTTCCTGACATTTTTAGTTTTCATTTCAGCAACCTGAATTGTTCAATTCAGCAAGCTGAAATACTCTTATCAAGAAAATACCAAATCATCTTATTATTTTCCTATCCTTTGGCCACGTATATATACATACATTTCATACACAAAAATAATTTTTCTGGAAGTTTTCAACTCCCTTTAGTATTTTTCAAAAATCCGTTTTTAGTTCGTAGCTTAAGAATTTAGCTATATCATGCTTAACTCCAAAAATTCTCAACTCTTGGTGGAATCTTACACATATTAACGTGAACTACCAGTTTAAATTTTGTGGCTATCGGAGTTATAGAACTCCGATTATAGCTGTTTTTGTTAGAAAAATCCAAATATTAAAATGCTCATAACTCGGTCAATTTAAGTCAGAATGAGCTCATTTTTGGACACAAGCTACTTTATCTCATATATTTTTATGTTCAAAAATATTGGAATTTATTTCATAAATTAATTTGCCAAAAATTCCCCTACAATTTCTTTGCAGCCTACTTTTAGGCATTTTTCATATTTTACTTCCTTTTCTAAATTCAGTCCACACGAAAATCTATAACTCTTTTTTCAGTGATTCTACTTGGAAACGTTAGAAGACTTATAGATATAACCCCAAAAATTAACCACACTCAAAAATTCAAAATAGAATGAGAGATATGGTTGTTTTCATTTTATACTTCGTTTTCACAAAAATCTGATTTTCAATCCTTAGTGATTTTTAAGAAAACTTCTAGATCTCTTAATTAATCAAATATTACCCATCATCAATCATCATAATACATACTAATATTTCATATACTCATGGATCTACCATGATCCATGATTTATCTCATCAAATAATCATCAAACACAAGATTAAACACAACCAAGGCTAAGAAAAATTAGGTTTTCTACTTTTTGAACAACCTAGTTTCCATTTCTTAGTTTATATTCAACTTTTGATCCATAAAAGGGTTAGATCTAAACATGAAACACTATTAAACACATAGATCTAAGGTTTTAACCTCAATATCATAACTTTACCAAAAATTAAAACTCAAATCAAACCAAAAAGAAAATTAAACTATAATAAGTAGGAATTCATTTATACTTTAGCTTGATTTTTCTCTTCTTCCTAAACCTTGATTAGGAACTATGGAACTTTGAAAAAAAAAACTCTCCCTCTCTCCTACTCTCTCTTGGCCGAATATGAGCCTCTCTCTCTCTCTCCCTCTCTATTGCTTACTTTACTAAATGATACAAATGTGAGGAGAGAGAAGATGAAATGCTTTTGTTGTTTTGTAGAAATAAAGAGATATAGTATATATCTCTTATTATTATTCCCACATGCTTGCACCTCTCTCTCTCTTTCTCATTATGATTATTGTTTCTTGCAAGCATAGCTAAAGGTGGTGGCTAATGGAAAAAGTGACACCTCATGAAGTAGTTCACCAACTAAAGCATGCTAATCATTACATACATCTCCCCCTTATTCCTCCTCTCCAAAATTTTGGCCATGTGGCCTTAACCACCCAAATCTGGTTTATTTTATGCTTTATTAAATAACTATACTATCCTTCCTCAGGCGGGCTAAGCTTGGGCCAAGCTTGGGCTCACTTAATTTCTTTTGGGCTTGGATTTTTCTTGATTTGCTTACTAACGAACATGAACTTGGGCCTCCACCACTAATTAAATTGTGTCATCATTATACTTACCCTATACATGTTATATTGGGCTACTTTAACAATTTAATTGCTCTTAAATCAAATTAGCTACAAGTCCTATGCTTAAATAAACAATTAGGCTACAAATTTAATTCTTTGGGCCATAAAATTAACTTAGTTCCATACTTTTTAATTTTATCTTACCCTAATCATTTAATTAGGATTTTCCTTTCCCCTCCTTTGTAATTAAATTTCTTACTTATGTATCTTTAATTTCATAACCCAATTAGACTTGCTTTACTGAGATTATAAAATTTATTATTTAAGATGTATAAAATAAATCTCTTAGGTTATTTAATTACCCTACCTAATATATATATATATATTAGGTTATATAATTTTATTCTTAATTTTATTTTTATACAAAATAAATGTATACACATCATATAATGTATATTTATTTAATCACATACATAATTCTCACAAGTCATCACATATTCCACTAGTGTATTAACTTAATAGCCCTAATTGAGTTTAATAAGTTATAAACACTCATATAATCATACAAGATAATCTAATAGCTAGATTGAGACATTTCATAAATCTTCTTATATTAGGTCACTAGTATATAGTTAAAATACTAGGACAATTAAATAAAGATAACCCTTGAGGTTATTTAATTCAAATACCTAATTTATATATTAGGTCACCAAACTTTATAGGTATTGTAGTACCTTATCCTTAATATTTCTTCAAGTACATATAAATTCATTTCTAGGGTTTTAAATTTTTTTGTAACCCATATTTTCTCTATTCTCATTCAAATAGTAAACCATATAGGTTCTTTTTTAAATTTTTTAAATTATTCCTCAAATTCTCATCTAGGTTTTATCCTTTAACCTTTATTTTAATCATTTAAGATCTTATAAATTTTTGGGTTGTCACAGTTTTCGTATCCATCACTGGAGAACAATATTCTGTGGCCACCAAACTACAATTTAGCAACACTAACAACACAGTCGAGTATGAAGGCTGCATTATGGGATTAAAATTGGCCCGATCAATGGGTATCAAACGTCTAGCAGTCTTTGGAGATTTTGAGTTGGTCATCAAGCAAACCACCGGGGCATATCACACCAAAGAACTACAGTTGCTGCCTTATCATCGGAAAGTTATCAAGATGGTTATGGAGTTTGAAGATATAGCCTTCATAAACAATCCTCGAAATTGAAATGATTTCGCAGATGCTCTGGCAACCATGGCTTCCTTAATCAGCATATCCGCAAGGAAATGGATCCCTGATATCAAGTTTACAGCCCAGATGGCACCAACCTATGGAAATTGCATTGGAGAAATATCAGATGAATTACCTCCTGTTGGGTAAAATCTAGTTACGCACAACATGCAAGTATACGTGGTCAACAAGTAATAAAGTAAAAGTAGAGTATTGTTCCCACGAGGAATTATTTAATAAAATTACCAAATACTAACCCGTAACCAACTTAATCTTATTTAAACAAATGATTTAGTATTTTAAATTAACAATATATAATTAAACTAATTCTAACTACCCCTAGAATGAAACTAGAATATGAAGACTCGAGACTACAATTTCACCTATTGTTTCATTTAAATCAATACACTTCCCATTAAATCAAATTAATTATCTCGAATTATTAATCAAGAACACTAAGGTAAAATATGACCATATCTCGATGTACCATACCTATATCAACTTAAATCCTCAGATAATAGAACTAAGTAGAACACCCTAATTAACTAATCCACTATATCTCTATGTGAATTACAATTAAAGAGAGTTTAAGCATAAGTTCTTATCAGATTACATGTGGTGTAAAGGTATATCTCTATCCTAAACACAAATCATGAATTCCAACGCCATGCAGAAAACACAATCACATGCTATTATGATCAGATCTAAACCTATAATCCGTCTCTCGATTTCATATGGATTATCACGGTAATTGATAGCTAGGCAATTAAGCAATTATTCATAAACCATAATAGACAATCTAATAATAATGAACAAGACTAACAAGGAAGCATATCAAAGTAAACTACACAACAAGATCCATTTTAATCTCAAAATAGAGTCTAGCTCATGATTAAGTCAAAATCCATAATCCACAATTGTTTATACATTGAAAGATAAAAAGACAGAAGTAAAGAGAAGTTAGGAATTGAGATATGCAACTATGAATTTCTCTTGCTCCACTCTGAATCTCTAATGATCTTCAATTGCTTCAATCTTCAACTCTAATCTAAACTAGGGTTTTATCTAATCTTATCTAATCTAATGGAATGGAATACCCTAATCCTTGTGAATACCCTCCTTTTATATCCCTCTTCATGTGTCTTTTAGTCCTCCTTAAAGTCCTTGAACCAATCAGCCAAACAAATCCTTCTCGGAGTCAACTTTTGAATATTTCTTCTTTCTTCCCGACATCTGTGCCTAGGCGTAGATTTTACACTAGAGAAACTAGCCCTGACGAGTGAACAGTAACTAGAAATTACAAAAATGCCATTAAGCTCCATTTTTCATATTTTGACCCTCCGAAGCCGTTTCCTATAACACAAACACAAAAATAAGTAAAATGACACTAAAAATACTTAAAGTTAACAAACAATTAAGTCTAAAAGGTGTCCAATTCGTAGGTATAAAGTCCACTAATCACCTCCCATCAAACAGCGCTGGTACTAGAATTTCAAAGAATATCTACGAGATGTTATCAATGTCAAATTCATAGGAATGTCGTCCATGCTCCTCCAAGTGAACTACACTGCATGAGTTCACCATGACCCTAATTGACGTGATCAGGCCAATCGAGCCCAAAGTCAGCAACGGTCATAGGTTCATCTTTACTATGATTGACTACTTCACTAAGTTGGTGGAAGCTGCCTCCTTTCGTAAAGTCACCACTGAGGTTATCATCATATTCATCAAAAATAACGTGATCGGTCGATATGGACACCGGAAGTTATTATATCAGAGAACGCCAAGAACATAAAAAATCAAATGATGAGGGAATTATACAGCCAATTCAACATCAATTATCTCAATTCTGTCATTTATCGTCTCAAGATGAATGGCGCTGTTGAAGCAGCCAATAAGAACATCAAGAAAATCATGTAAAAGATGGTTGCCAATGACAAAGGATGGTTACTTTTCTCGCATACAGAACATCAATTCGCACTTTTACTGGGGCTACTCCTTATTCATTGGTTTATTGCATGGAAGCAGTACTTCCCATAGAGGTAGAAATGGAATCATTGAGGGTGTTGATAAATGCCCAGATGGAAGAAGATCAGTGGTTGTAAGACCGATACAGTTAATTATCTTTGATAGATGAGAAAAGGGCTGCCGTTATCTTCTACGTTCAATTATATCAGCAGCGGATGTCCCGGTCCTACAACAAGAAGGTCCAATTTTGGCAATTCAAAGAGAATGACTTGGAATTGAAAAGGGTCATTTCAAACCAAAGCAGCCAAAGAAAAATTCGCCCCAAACTGGGAAGGCCCCTTCATTGTCAAGGAACTGCTATCAGGTGGAGCCCTCAGATTATAAGAAATGGACGACAAAGAATTTCCACATCTGATCAACTCAGATTTCGTGAAGCGGTACTATGCCTGAACTTTCTGCAGCGATCGTTCGTCAAAAAACAAATCAAATCAATCCAATCAGGTCTTGACAGTTTGAGCCTGAACTACGTAAAATCTGATCTCCCTTCATCCACGGGAGTACATAGGCAGCCATCTATGGTGCGGTCTAACATTTAAAAGAAAAAAATCAAACACTTTACCTTTTAACTTAAACACCAACCAAAATACTAGTCCCAAGACACCAAATCATATCTGAAAAACTTATACACAAGCAAAACCCAAAGATAGACGACCCATGCTAAAAAGCCCTACGACATCTTAATGTCAGTCCATTAGGAAAGAGACCGTGATACATCAAGACAGCTAGTCACGAAGATAAAGTGGCAAACAACATACAAGGTCAAAACATTCTCAAAAGGGAAGTAAAATACATTTACTTTCTATATGTTACTATTTGATATATACAATGTCTCCAGTACATAACAAAAGGGACAAATCTAGTCTATGCAGGAAATAAAAGCTAAGCTATAAACCTGAAGTCAATCGAGCTAATAACTCTAAGAGAAAAGCTGTCTCTGCAGACTGAGGAGGTACCCTAAGCTCTTGTGCTACACATCAATGCGGGTCAGAAGCTCCATTGTAGTATGAATGGTACTGTCCTGATGATCTATGAGCTCCCTAGCTTGATCTACAATCTCATCAAGGAGAGTCCTGAGAGCAATACACTCAGCAACAATGACATCTCTGGCAGTCCGAGCCTCATCTCTTTCAAGATAAATAAAGTCCCTACTGGATAAAGCTGTCAACATTAATGTCCGAGCCTGATCTTGCTTGAAAGTCAAAAGCTGCACGCGATGCTCCAAAGCCTCTTTAGAAAGTGGGACAGAAGTGGAAGTAGAGCCAGGGGTTGAGCTGACCAAAGCTGTTGTTAAATCAGTAAACATCTCATCCTTCGTAGGAAAAAGTGGATCCTCCATAGGCTCCTCATCATCTGAGTCCATACTCAAATCCTCATCATCAGCAACAGATGCTATGTTTGCCTCTTACTAGGCCATATACTCAGCCAAACAACCAGGGTGACTATCGCAGAACTCAGTTATCTCCCGATGAACCAATAACTCATATACCCTCACCAGATCATCCTCAGACAAAGATAAAGCAGATGACTGATGAGATGAAGCCCCCTCAAAAGATTAAAAGTCCAGGTACTGATCGAACTACCCCATAACAGCCAATAGGTGATAAGTAGTCACACCTCGCAAACCAGCTAGTGAAGGAAAATCCATACCCGCAGAATGGGTAATGAAGCTTAAAGGAGAGTAGTAGCCGGAATAAACCAAAATGGAGAACGACTCCTTAATATCGGACATAAAAACAAACCAGGATGTTGCATCTGCATAAGCAGCCGGTTGGAAAGAATAGGACATCGCTATACCATGCCCAAAAAAATATCCATGGTGGCGAGCAGTCCCTATCGGCCTCAAGTGCATCATAAACCAGACATACAACAACACAGAACTCCCGCGAAAATACCCATCATCATGGGCGAGGCAATGAGAAGCTGAAATATATGTCTTTGCTAAAATAATGGGAAAAATGGTAAAATCCTCCCGTAAAGCTCTGACCACTGTCACTAATCCAATATCCAGATGATCCATATAAAGCGGCATATACAAATATGATATAGTAAATATTAGTAAAGCATCTACCCGGGCCAACCTCCATCGATCCTCCAGGATGACAAAGTCCTCCTAATAAAGTGTAAAGCTCTAAGTAGATCCAAAGTGGTCAATCATAAAATCCAAAGATACCACGTGCCCATATGTGATCTCATCCAGGATGACAGATCACCTCAAACTGATCATGGTCATAAAATGGCGACACATCTCACCATCCGCCACTCTGGCTCAAGGCCCGTCCAAGGGTAAACTAGTAATACGCTGGTACTCCTCAAGAGTGGGAGTCAACTCATCTGATCAGAAGCAGAAAACATTCCTTTTCGGAACCCAATATGCAAGCATACCCTCAACAAAGCCCTCTGGAACCTGGAACGATAGGAAGGAAGTGACCCATCATACAGTCTACAAAAATACGATATAAAGCTAGTAGGCTATCATACCAAGATCGTAAGCAAGAAGCTATCCGAGTTGGTGGAGTATGCTCAATACGAGCCACTGAAAAGGAGGACATCTGTAAACCAGTATCACAAGACCACACAGGGGTCAATTCTAACTCACAATTTATAAATGCAAATCCATGACATATAATGCATGCATCAGGATAAATAACAATATAATAGGTGCAATAAATAAAAATCATTATATACATCTCTATGAAATACATAAAACTACATCATCTCTGTCCTACAAATGAAAATAAAAAGTACAGAGAAATGGGGCACAACCACCCAAAAACTAACAAACGCCTATCTACAAAAATCTCGAATATCTATATCCCCAAACTGATCAACCTGTGTCAACTCCTCCTAAGTTACTGTGTCTCCATCAAAAGGCACATCTGGACGGTACAGAGGTGGATCTCCTCCATCAAAGCTACCTGCATATGAATTACCTGAAAGATCAGTGCAAGACCCAGAAGGATCAAAAGTAGCAGCCTCAGCTGGATCCCTGCCCAAATGGCATATGAAAAGGGACATTTACTCTACTTGTTTTGTCAAGCTCGCTCTCTATGCCAAATAAGTTGGCTCTCTGACACATGTAATCTAATATGTCATCATCATGGACCCTGGTACCATGTCTCCTAGGAATTGGGTAGCACAGGTTTGAGACCCAATAGTGCAGGGAGTCCACCACAAATGAAAAGCGTCCTGAGTACAAGGGTTGTCAGACAACATGAATCCATCTATGCCCATCAAGGGAATGCTTTTAATAGGCTGGGACAAAGGCCAATACCGTTGAGCAGGAGAAGGAAACGGGATGCGGATCTCCCCCTTATACATTTGACAACTCGCTCTCCCAAATAGAGCTCCCAGCTACCTTTTGTTAGCAAAAGGAATCCGACGAGTAGACAAAACATACTCAACTCCTGTCGGAAAACCCTCATTAACTCTACAAGATACTCTAGGTATAAGGAACCCAAGTCACGTCGACAGCAGTCAACAACTTCAACTGGAGGTGACAATGAGTAAAGACCTCAGTCACAGTGACCTCCGCCAAATTATAATGGTGCCACCGATGTCCCCTTGGATAAGTCTCCAAGCATAAAGTGGTGATGGGATGCAGGCAAGGAAGCCACTCATAAGCCCAAAACTAAAAATTCAAAAACAAACTACATCAGTTCAAAAATTGACAAACTCGAATGAGTGGAATCAAAAGACAATTAAATTTACTCACAGCAGAAATAGGTAGAAGCCCAACCAAGCATTAGTAAAGCCATCGGAGCGCATCCGCATTCCATAAATAAAATACACGAAGGTAAATGATCCCTAGTCGTAATCCCCTATTCGATTCACCTCGTGAAGAGCGCCAACCAAGGTAAAAGAGACGGTCGAGGAGTTATCTGCAATAAAATAACCCCTAATGATAGTCAGAAATAATGGCCTTAAGATGCGATCTCGATCCCTCGGATCAACAGGGATGTGCTCTGACAAGGCTACGCTAGAAGCATCAATACTCAAAGGACCTAAACGAACGGTCCGACCTTTAATGGCAGACAGATGAACTCTAAGAAGTGAACTGACAGAAGTAGGAGAAATATCAGCTACCAAAGGCACTCTCTCGCCAGTTAACTCCAAGCCGGTGATGAATCGCCAATCCATCGGCGTCATCACCACTTCACAGTCCAGAAGATGGAGAGATTGAGTCTGATAAAACCATCTCTCAAATAAAGCCCTCAAATATCCCCATAGGCAGCGACGGGGTGCAATAGAAAAGAAAGTCTCAAAGCCCAAGGCATGCACTTGAGCCTGATAATCTACATGAAAAGTCCTATACAAAGAATGGATACTGTACCAGTTTCCTCTTGGCTGGGTAAACCATGGGACCTGCATCACATTTTAAATCAAGGTTCAACCATTGCCAAAAATGGAAAGAAGACATTTCAATATGAAAAGCACTGATACCTCATTCGCGTGCAAATAAACTGACGGATGACGGCTCAAATCACCTAAAAGGTCAGGAATAGGCACATAAATGCCGGGAAGATCTCGACGAGTGGTAGAGGAAGATGAAGCTGGAGCGGCAGCAGGAGCATCCTCCTCCTCATCTGGAAGACCTGTCATATCAAATGCCATAGGACAAATCACGAACTTTATCAATCGACACACATATCGGGTCGGGCGAGGTAAAGGAACATCTGAAGTTGCCTTACGAACTCTAGAAGAAGCCCTACGGGAGGTAGAGCTATCAGGCCTATTTGAACAAAAAACTCCAAATCGCCTTAGAAAGGGTGATATATATTTTTTTATATCTAGTTAAAATTCAAATTAAACATATGCATCAACCTGGGACAACAGACTCCTAAGGATAAGTTTAGATCATCACATCTTTCATGGTCTGCACTAGTAAACCTAAGTTATGTCATCATGCATCTCCAATAGAATTAAATATGCATATACAACCAAATGCCTTGACTAGTGAAATTTTTTTTGCCAGAATTTCCTCTATAATATGTACTATCCACATGCACATAGGCATGACCAGGTGGCCATTCAGTAGCACACCAACCCAACTCAAGAACAATACACATATATTAAATTCCAACCAAGCCCATAATGGTAGTCAAACTACCCAGGGCAATTAAAATACATTCATGACAACCTTATGTTCATATATCCTAAGATAGGGTGGCTAACCAGCCAAAATGTGTCAAAAATCATTTCCAAAAAGGAGAATTTCTTTCACATCAAAACGTTTAGCATGGTAAAATATAAACATTTATCAAGCCCATTCAATTTTATCAAGTCATATATGCATACATATTTGATACATTGCCTTCAAACATATTAAACATGAAATCTAGCAATCCAACGGTCAAAATACGAAAGAAAAGGATGTAAAATTACCTGATAAGTGCAGAATGATTGTACGGTGATGGATTTCACGAAAAGCTATCCGAAATGAGTAGATCTAAGCAAGAAGATTCAAATTTGCTAAAGTGAAAAAGTTAGAAATCAAGTTAAAATTAAAATCTATAGGAGCCTGCAGGGGGTTAACCCGCATCAGGCCACGAATTTACATACGGCTGCCGCAGGTAGACCTATGGCTAGCTTAGGTGGGTCCCACCCCCTCTGATTCTATCAAATTTAGGTCAAGGCAAGTTCCTTTGAAGTCGAAAAGTCAAATTAGGGAAAAAAGGGTCTACGTGATTGAGCATAAAGTACATGAACCCTGAAAATATGGTAAAAAACTCATAAAATATTAAGTCATTGGTCGAGAAGGTCTGGTAGTGTAAGCCATTGAAAACTATCTTTAGCAAAGATATCGGGAAGGTCTGATGGTGTAAACTACTGGTGTCAGCCCTAGCGTAGAAATCAAGAAGGTTCAATGGTGTAAGCCATTGAAAACTATCTTCAGCGAACACATCGGGAAGGTCCGGTGGTGTAAACTGGTTGTGTCAGCCCCAGCATAGGCATCACGAAGGTTCGATGATATAAGCCGTTGAAAACTATCTTCAGCGAAGAAATTAGGAAGGTTCGGTGGTATAAACTGTTGGTGTCAACTCCAACGTAGGCATCGAGAAGGTCCGATGGTGTAAGCCATTGAAAACTATCTTCAGCGAAAACATCGGGAAGGTCTGGTGGTATAAACCATTGGTGTCAGCCCCATCATAGGCATCGAGATAGTCCGATGGTGTAAGCCATTGAAAACTATCTCCTGCGAAGACATCGGGAAGGTTCGATGGTATAAATTATTGGTGTCGGCCCCAGCGTAGGCATGGGGAAGGTCCGATGGTGTAAGCCAATGAAAACTATCTTCAGCGAAGACATCGGGAAGGTCCGGTGGTATAAACCATTGGTGTCAGCCCTAGCGTAGGCATCGAGAAGTTCTGATGGTGTGAGCCATTGAAAACTATATTCAACGAAGACATCGGGAAGGTCCGGTGGTGTAAACCGTTGGTGACAGTCCTAGTGTAGGCATCGGGAAGGTCCAATGCTTTACGTAGTTAAAAACTATCTTCAGCGAAGACATCGGGAAGGTAAGGTGGTGTAAATCATTGGTTGCAGCCCCAGCGTAGGCATCTGAAAGGTCCGATGGTGTAAGCCGTTAAGAATTATCTTCAGCGAAAGTATCGGGAATGTTCGGTGGTGCCAATTGCTGAAAACTATCCCCAGCAGAAGCATCAGGAAGGTCCGATGATATAAACCTTTGAGTATTATATGCATTGAAAGTATCGGGAAGGTTCGGTGATATAAGCCATTGGAGTCAACCCTAATGAAGGCACCAGTAACGTCCGGTGGGGAGCCGTTGAAACTAACTCTGACAAAGGCATTTAGCATCCAAGATATCGTATCTTATTTTTTATGGCATGAAATTATTATATATCTTGTCATATTTCAAGTGTCTATTAGGTTTCGTTATGTTCATTTCATTGCATTGCATAAACATGATAAAGAGGGGCATCTGTAGACACTCAAAATTTTAATTTCTTTATGCTAACTATGTAGGAGGACAAAAACGTCTTTTTACACCTGGAGACAATCCTGAGAAAGACAACATCATAACATTAACCTCGGAGACAACCCCAGAGACAACCCCGTGGAATAGAACAACAAACTTCAACCCCGAAGATAACCCTGAGGGAAAACAACATCACAATTTTAGCCCCGAAGACAACCCTGAAGACAGACAACATTACTCTTTCAACCCAGAGATAACCCCGGGAGGGCAAAGATGAAATGTTGGCATCCCAACATAAACAACGTTCTTCCAGCTGTGAATAGGGTCAAAAAGAACGATCATAGTAATCCTGAGTGCAAACTGCGCAATACAGACCCACAAACTACCTTTGGAAACTTGAAGATGCTATTCTGGTCATGGACCCATCTTCTCAGATTCAGAAAAGGTCAAGCCTAATGTAATTATGTAGCTCTCGGAAAGAGCTTTTCGGAATGGTATGACACATCTCCAAGCAATTCTCGAATTGTATGATGCGAATATTTCAGCAAACAGTGCAGACATCGAATGAACAAACTTCGAGGCAGCAGGCCCCACCAGGCCCAACCGTAGGTACACCCACGGCTGGCCAGGGTCTATAAATTAGACCCCCCCAACTCATTTGCAGAAGAGATTTTTTTAGTTTCCTATTTTTTAGAGAGAGAAATGCGAGAGCTAGAGAGAAAAAGAGTTATTCTTCATCTTAAACTCTGTAAATCTAAGTTTTAAACACTTCTATACATATAAAACTTGTTAAATAAACTTTGTATCAGTTGAAATCAAGTTCTTTAAAGCTTTCAGCTGTTCGTTTGCAGATCTCTTATAAATACGTAAGATCTTCTCAGATCTGTGCTCATTTACTACTTTAATATATATATATATATATATATATATATATATATAAGTGCTATATATATATATACTGCCTGGTGCTGTACAGATCTAGATTTTTACCTTTTATTTTGGTGTAAATAGTTGATATTTGTAGTGTTTTGACTAGATCTACCCTGGATCTAGCCTGATCTAGCATTTAACTGGTCTAAAAGCTTCTTAGCTTCATCCATCGAGCTAGATAGGCATAGATCTAGGTAGATCTAGTTTATTTTCATGTTTTGTAAATATTGTTGGTACCACGCTATCCTAGTTCCATATCTAGAGGAAACGAGAAGTTTAAATACTCGCGTACAAGGATTTAACCGATAAATCATTTGTTTAGTGAAGTTGAGAAGTATATATACTTTGTTTCAACATATACATCATGCAAGCTTGTAAATGATGTCATATGAGCCTAGGAACCGCAAGGTCGAAGATTCAATCAATGGATCTAGATTTGGTTCCCGTGATGGACTTGTTTAAGTTGTATTATCAGCTTGCAATCCATTGTACATGTAATTTTGGGCCTTAAAACGGTATCCGAATTTAAGGCCCCAAAATACTAAAATTGTGTTTTATGGGTACTCGGGCTTACTTCGATGGCTTCCACGCCCACAAGGAGCCCGACCCTTGTAATTAATAGTTTTGATTTAGCCTTTGAAGCTGCTTCGTATCTAGATTAAAATCAAATTAAGCTGCTTTTAGAATAAAATTGGATGTATCAAAGGGCCTCGATTCCTATTTGGCGAAAGGGTTTGAAAACCAGTTTTCAAAACATCACTTTCATATGCTTTATCTGAAAAAAATGAACTTTTCTTTAAATCAAACCCTTTGTACATAGGTCCAAAGAGGCACAACACTACTTTCAAAATAAAGTACTTAAGCACTTTTCTAATTCTTCACACACACACACACACACAAATGCTTAAGGAATAAAAAAATAGCGGTAACCGTGTTTCACAGAAGTCGTGGGGAGCCTAACACCTTTCTCTTGCTTAAGCAAATATTGTTGCAACCATGCTATCTTAGATCCATATCTAGAGGAAGCGGGAAGTTTAAATACTCGAGTATAAGGATTTAACTAATAACTCTTTTGTTTTGCAAAGTTAAGAAGTATATATATACATTATTTCAACATATACATCATGCAAGCTTGTAAATGATGTCATGTGAGCATAGGAACCACAGGGTCGAAGATTCAATCAATGGATCTAGATCCAATTTTTGTGATGGACTTGTTTAAGTTGTATTATTAGCTTGCAATCTATTGTACATGTAATCTTGGGCCTTAAAACAGTATCCAGATTTAAGGCCCCGAAATAGTGAAATTATGGTTTGTGGGTGCTCGGGCTTACTTTGATGGCTTCTATGTCCACAAGGATCCCTACCTTGTAATTAATAGTTTCGATTTAGCCTTCAAAGATGCTTCGCATCTCGATTAAAATCAAATTAAACTGCTTCCAGAATAAAATTGGAAGTATCAAAGAGCATCGATTCTTATTTGGCAAAAGGGTTTGAAAACTAGTTTTCAAAACATCACTTTCATATGCTTTATCTGAAAGAATGAATTTTTTTTTAAAATCAAACCCTTTGTACATAGGTTCAAAGAGGCACAACATTACTTTCAAAATAAAGCACTTTAGCACTTTTCTAATGCTTCACACACACACACACATTTTTAGGGAATGAAAAATTCAAAGTAACTGTGTTTCAGGGAAGTCGGGGGGGGGGGGGGGGGGGAGGGTGCCTAACACCTTCCCCTCGCTTAAACAAGCCCCCGAACTCTATAAATCTCGAGTTTTAGACCAATTAAAAGGAGTCACCTATTGGGCTATATTGCGAAAACTTTCAAAATCCGGTTGAGTTGGTAAAACCATTTAAACTCCTACCAACTGGTAGCTCTGTCTAATTCGGTCCAATCATTAAAATCAATATTTTCAAAAATCATCGACTTTTATGTTGGTCATTTTCTAAAATCTCACCCTTTAAATAAAAAAACCTAGAGAAATAAAAAGGGTAGAAAAATCAGGAATCGAAATTTTCCCGGCGTCGACACTTGGAGAAACTTCAACTTCTGATAAAGGTTTGTTCATGATTGAAACTAATTTTTTGAAAGTCAAAATTCTACTTGGGTATTGGATACCGGCTGTGATTCTCACATATGTAACACTATGTAGGGACTGGTCAGAAGTAGAAAGCTGAACAAAGATGAAGTTGTCATACGAGTGGAAAATGGAGCAAAGGTTGTTGTATTAGCTGTAGGAACTTACCGTTTAGCACTGCCGACGGGAAAGTCCATTAATTTAAATAATTTTTATTATGTTCCAACACTTATTAGAAACATTATTTTAATTTTTGTATTGAATATGGAGGGTTTTGATATTATAATAAAGAATAAAAATTATTCTATTTATAATAAAAATATTTTATATGGTGTTGTCAATTTATTGAATGGACTTTACATACTTGATTGCATGAAAATATACTTCAAATTGAACAAACAAAGAAAAGGAAAAGAGATGATGTTAATTATACCTTTATGTGGCACTGTAGACTCGGTCATATTACTGACAAGATTATCCAAGTTGTATAAAGTTGCGCTTTTAGAGCTATCTAATTATGAATCATATCCAACTTGTGAATCTTGTCTCATGGGTAAGATGACAAAATCTCCTTTAAGTGGAAAAGGAGATAGAGTTACAGAGTTGTTAGCGTTGGTACACACAAACGTATATGGACTTATGACAACGATTGCATGAGGATGGTATTCTTATTTTATTACTTTCACTGATGATCATTTAAGATTTGGATATGTGTATTTAATGAAATACAAATTTGAATCGTTTAAAAAGTTCAAAGAGTTCAGAAGTGAAGTAGAGAAGCAAACTGACAAGAGTATTAAGGTTTTTCGATTAGATCGAGGTGGTGAATAATTAAGCAATGAGTTTCTTAATTGTCCCAAAGAAAATGGTATACTCTCAAAATGGACTCTACTAGGAACAGCACAGTTGAATGGTGTATCTAAAAGGAGAAATCAATCATTGTTGGACATGGTTCGTTCGATAATGATTTTTATCGATCTTTCAGTTTCCTTCTGGAGTTATACCCTAGAATCGGCTGCATACCTACTTAACAAGGTACCTACCAAATCCATCCCAAATACTTCATATGAGATATAAATAGGGAGGAAACCAAATCTTAAGCATGCTAAGACTTGGGTTTGTACAACTTATATCAAAAAGTTTGAGAATAATAAGCTACAGACTAGATCCGATAAGTGTAGATTTGTGGGATACCCTAAAGAAACATCAGGGTATTATTTCTATCATCCAATTGATTAAAAGGTGTTTGTTTCAAAAAATGTTGCCTTCTTAGAAAAAGAGTTTATCCTTGAAGGGGTTAGTGGGAGTAAGATATATCTTAAAGAAGTTCAAGAACCACAAATTACTTTGGATCAAAGTTAGTTACCTGACCAAGTAGAAGAATCTACTGTACCACACCCTACTCGTAAATTAAGAAGAGTACCAAAGATACCTAAGAGGTATGGATTCATAATAGAGGATGACGATAAGGTATGAATCATAGATGATGATAATCCATTGACTTACGAACAGACTATGAGTAGTAAAGACTCAGAGAAATGGCTAGAAGCCATGAAATCTGAAATGGACTCCATGTATGAAAACTATGTATGGACTTTGGTTTCATCACCTAAAGGCATTAAGCCTATTGGGTGCAAATAGATCTTTAAGAGAAAGACTAGAGCGGACGACAAGGTAGAGACCTATAAGGCCCGACTGGTTGCAAAAGGTTTCAAACAAGGGCAAGATGTTGGCTATGATGAAACCTTCTCACCAGTAGCTATACTCAAGTCCATTCAGATTTTGCTTGCAATTGCAGCTTATTATGACTACGAAATCTGGCAAATGAACGTAAAAATGGCCTTCCTCAATGGGAAACTTGAGGAGGATGTGTATATGATATAGCCAGAAGGTTTTGTTTCAACGGTTGGAACAAATCAAGTCTATAAGTTACAACGATCTATTTATAGATTGAAGCAAGCTTCTCAAATATGGAACATCCGTTTTGATGAGACAATGAAAGAGTTTGATTTTATCAAAAATGAGAATGAATCTTGTGTGTTCAAGAAGGTTAGTAAGAGTGCTGTTTCATTCCTAGTATTATATGTTGATGATATATTACTGTTAGGGAATGATATTCCTATGCTATAATAGATCAAAATCTAGTTATCTAAACACTTCTCCATAAAGGACTTGGGTGGGGCATCCTATATTTTAGAGATAAAGATCTATAAAGATAGATCTAAAAGGATGCTTGACTTGTCCCAAGGAACATACATTGACTCGATGCTAAATAAGTTTAGCATGGAAGATTCCAAGAGAGGTCTTATGCCAATGAGCCATAGAATACATCTCTCTAAGAAATAAGCCCCAAAGACATTTGAGGAGAGAGACCGTATGAGTAAGATTCCTTATGCTTCAACAATATAATCTATTATGTACGGTATGATATGTACTAGACCGGATGTCGCTCATGCACTTAGTGTAACAAGAAGATATCAGTTGAATCTAAGAGAAGAAAACTGGAAGGCAGTGAAAAATATCCTAAAGTACTTAAGAAAAACTAAGGATGTATTTCTTGTCTACGGTGGGTCTGAATTGAAACTAGAGGGCTATACAAACTCAAGTTTTCAAATGGACCAAGATGATAGTTAATCCGTTTTGGGGTATGTGTTTACCTTAAACGGTGACGTAGTGAGTTGAAAGAGTTCCAAGCAATAAACAGTTGTTAATTCAGTGACAGAGGCAGGATACATAGCTGCAAGTGAAGCTGGAAAGGAAGCTGTTTGGATGAAAATTTCATAACTGAACTTGGTGTGGTTCCTAGCATTAAAGGAGCAATACCTTTATTCTGTGACAACACTAGAGCTGTTGCACATGTTAAGGAACCCAGGTCTCATCAGAAATCCAAACACGTGTTGCGGCAGTTTCATTTGATTAGAGAAATCATTGAAAGAGGAGATGTCACCATAAAGCGTCTGGACTCTCAAGACAACATTACAGATCCATTTACTTTAACACAACTTCAGTTTGATCATCACTTAAGGAAGATGGGTATGAGATACCATGGCGATTGACTTTAGCCAAGTGGGAGATTGAAAGTAGTATGCACACAAGCCAATAATATTTGATATGATGTAGCATATACTTTGTAATCTTATTCATTTATTAATAATAAAAGTTTATTTATCAAAGGCTTTTACTTTATCTGCATGGTGTTGTTATATTAAATGTGATAAACCCATTGTTTTGAGCAATACTTTTAGAATCATGATGATGATCATGCTAATGAGATCTAAATTCTTAGATAGCTTAAAACTAAAATTGTTCCCAATCGTTGGATTACTAAAAAGGGGATTAGTGAATCCGAATAAAATGGTACATACGTTGCTTGCTCTTAGAAAGAGAATGGTTGATCTCATAATCACTTGTGTGGATACACTAAAGCAAGTATATAGGTGCTTATTAGAGAATAAGTCCATTGAACGTGGCTCGCTAAGGAATACCTAATGGAGTTTTACTTACATGTCAATAGGAATTCCTCTAGTGATATTAGTACAAGTGATCCTTAGACTTGAGATCATCATAGTATCTTGTGTATGATGAGTTATACTTTGGCATGTCCCTTAAGACCCTTTAGGTATATCAAAGGGTATGCTTGGGTATAATAAGTTATACATGGAGACAATGAATGATTAATAAAAAATCTACCGCTTCTAGTAAAAGAAGGGAATGTCCTATGTGATTTGATAAATGACAACCCATTAGTCCTTGGCCAAGGCAGAATGAAATTAGAAAAGAGTTTCTAATTTGTATTATTTGAAGTTGTGCATCTAAGAATTGAAATACATATAATTAAATAAAATAAGACTTGACAATAATTTTATGTCTTATATTTTATTTGGACATTGTATGGTAGAAGGATTGAATTGTACGGTAACTATTTACTCAAAGGTTCTTTTGTGATTAATGTTGAAATCTATATTATCTGGAAAGTCGTTGATCGCTAAGGGAACTTACCCTTATTGTAGAATAAATGTTATTTAATTAAATGAATTAAATAGTTAATCTATTTATTTAGATAAGATTAGAATTGTTCTAATTGATTTATTCACAACCGGTTTAATATGGAGAACCTAAATGGTTACGCCATTAAAGAAAAATATTTATTTAAGAAGTAAATGACATAATCGTAATAATAAGTTAAGTATATTTTATTTAATCTATGGTGATAGAATAAATTAAATAGCTTAATATTTATTATTTAATATTTTTGAAATATTAAATATAAATTAATAAGAGGAGTCTTATTATTATTATTACTATTATTATTATTTAATTCCTAAAGAAGTTTGGGAATTGATTAATAAAAGTACTCTCATTAATTTTTAATTGGATTAGGAATACAATTAATTAAAAGAGTTTAATTAATTTAATCAAAATCCTATTCCTAAATTGTTTAGGAGGGTTGCCTGGATCTATAAATAAGAAAGTCTTATTATGGAATAGAGTTACACAAGTAACACAAGTTACACACTTAATTTCAAGAATTGGGAGAGTACGTATTTTCTGTAGAGATAGAAATTAGGGTTTTTCCAAACACCACTCTTTTTGAATAAAGATTATTTCTTGGTGGATCACCTCTAGAGGCCAAATATTTAGGTGGCTAACGTTGATCAAATGAAGGAATTTAACCCGGTGAATTAAAGGAGAACACGAAGGACTTGGAGTAAAACTCGTACCCGAGGAAGCACGGTTCTACAAGGGTATGAATCTGATTCTCCTTCTTCGTTTAAATTGATAATTGAACACAAAGTATGATCATGGTGATGGTTTGTATAAAAATTTCAAATTCCATTCTATCGCGCTTCCGCACTATGTATGTAATTTGATTGCATGATCGCGCTATATACAAACCTAACAAGTATGCCCTCAAGCTAATCACATTAGATGTCATAAACATTTACTATATAATCTTTTTTATTTATTAATAAAAAAATTCATTTAATAAAATATATTTTTATCCATGTTTAATTTGTTTAATTAAATAAATGTGATAAATGATGAGTGGGTTTTATACCTATGAATTTAATATATTTAGTTTGATGAATTGTGAGTTTTTGGGTATTTTTCATTCTTTTTATGTGTTTAATTGATCTTGTATAGGAAAAGGGAAAATAAAATAAAAATATAAAAAATGAAGCAACTTGGCTAAAACAGTGTCAAAGTGGAGCTAAGTGGTTCGAGCTGGGGACGGCAAAGCAAGGCACGAGTAGGCTATGACACGAAATTGGCATGAAGAAGCAAGGAAAAGCAATCCGGACATGTTTTGGAGTACAATATGCAAGCAAAGGCAAAAAAGGGAGATTGCAGAGCTTTTAAATCTAAGTTGGATGCATGTTTTCTTGGCTTGGGACCGAGATTTTATTGTAGATCTACTTCTTAGCTTTCTGGAACATCTTGAATAGTCCCAATCGGAGTTCATATAATAAAGGTATGATCTTTTTATCAACAGAGATCAAAGCTCAGAGTTATCATGCTTGCCATTTACATAGCAGCCACTTGAAGCCCGATTTTGACCTTGGTCCAGCCATAATCGCTCAATTCTCAAAGAATGAAAGTTGTAGATCTTGTTGAGAGCTTCGATTTGATAGGGTCAAGTCCCGTAACTCTTCTTAGATCAATCGTTATGGTCATTTTACTAAAGAATGTCGTAGCAGAAAATTAACTGGCACGGGGCATGCCAGACCATTAGATTTTCTGCACCACTAGCGCGGGGGGTGCCCAAATTGGCCTAGGAGAAGCACTGGGCACGTCGAACGTTGGGTAGAGAGCTTATTTGGTTGTCATGATGTCCAAGTTGAATTGTAATAGAATTTTGGGATGCCTAATGTGTTAAGGTTTCTCTTAGGACTATAAATACTTGATTATAACTTGGATTTGGGAGACTTACAACCTAGAGAATAATACAATTTAGGATTAGAGTAGGAGTAGGAGTAGAATTAAAGAGACTTATGCTTGCAATTACTTAAGAGCCACTTTTACAGAGACTTGGAGATTTCATTGGAGAACACAATAAGAGGAAGATTGATTTGCTCGACAAAGTTTTTTTTCTTCACTTTAATTCATTATCTTTACTTGAGATGTTATTTAATTTTAATCTTTTGGTTTTTATTATGATGATGGACTAATTTCCCAATTAGGAATACAATGGAACCTTTTGCAATACAATAATTCAATTATCGTTATTTTCACTTGTTGATCTTATTGAGTTGATTATTATATTTGTGCTTAAATAAATAATTGTTCGGCCAACATTTAATATGATATCTTTGATGAAATTGAAAGAGGAAATCTTAGTTTAGATCTGAATATAATAATGCATGAATTTGTTGATTCTTTCTAGGATAACACAACAGTGTATGAGACGAAAGTACTTGTGTACCATGCGTAACCTTATTAGGAGTTTGTGCTTTAATATATCTACTTTATGTGTCTTGCATGAAAATAGAAACATAACTCAAATATGTATTTTTATTAATCATTGAAAGATGTTAATAAGTTGATAGGCAATCTTAGTTCGCAACTCATTGAATTAATTAAGTGGGAATAACATAAGGCGATTATTATTGAACAATTAGGGAAATTGTATTCCTATGTTTTAATCATCTGGTGATCAATAATTGTTAAGTAATTTAGTTTTCTATTATTATTTTTAATCAAATCAATTTCACAAATCTATTGGGGTGACTATTTAAGTAGATTTAAATTGATAAAAACTTGATAAACAAAATAATGGTTAGTATTTGTTCCCTGTGGGTTTGATATCCTTCTTACTTCTATATTACTTGATTGACTGTGTGCACTTGCGCGAATTGTTAGTATATAAAACGGACAACAATAAACTCATAGTTTTTGAACAATATTTTTAGAATCATGATGTTGATCATGCTAATGAGATCTAAATTCTAGATAGCTCAAAAATAAAATATTCCTAATAGTTGGAATATCACTAATGAAGGGTTACTGATTCTGGATAGATTAGTACATACTATGCCTCCTTTGTTGAAGAAGATGATTGATCTCATAATCATTTGTGTAGAGACACTAAAGCAAGTATATAGGTGCTTATTGGAGAATAAGTTCACTGAACGTGACTCGCTTAATGAACACCTAATGAAGTTTTACTTGCCTGAAAGTAGGAGTTCCTAAAGTAATAGTAGTACAAGTTATCCTTGGACCTGAGATCATCATAGTACCTGTGTATTCTGAGTTATACTTTGTCATATCCCTTAATAATTCAGAGTATATTATAGGATATGTTCAAGTATAATAAAATGTACATGGAGGTAGATGAATGATCAACAAATGATCTATCACTTCTAGTAAAGGGAGAGAAGGTCCTGCGATTCGATGAATGACAACTCGAAAATCCTTGGCCAATGTAAATGGAAATTATAAAAGAGTTTCTAATTTACATTAATCAGAGTTGTGCATTTTGAGAATCAAAATGCATATGATTAAATAAATAAGATTTTTAGTAATTTCATGTCTTATGTTTAATCGGGACATTGTATAATAGAATGATTGAATTCTACGATAACTGTTCACAGATTATGTTCTTTGTGATTAAACATTGATTTCATATTATCTGGATAGTCATGATACATTATTGTAAGGTGTCACTCATTATGTAGAATAAATATTATTTATTTACATTTGAATTAAATGAGTTTAATTCATTATACTACTGACTTAATATTGAACCTAAAGGGTCACACCATAAAAGAAAAATATAATTTTAGAAGTGATTGGTTTAATAATAATAAATTAAGTATATTTAATTTATTGGTGGAATAAATTAAATAGCTTAATATTTATAACTAAGTATTTAAAAATACTAACTTATAAATTAATAAGAGGAGTCTTATTATTATTATTATTATTATTATTATTATTATAATATTGGTAATTAAATTAAAACCCTAAATCCTAAAAGGTTTAGAAAAGAGGGTTAGTCTATAAATAAAAAGGGTTTTATTGTGGAAAAGACTAATGCAACTCTTTGCACGTATTCTCTAAAAACCTAAGGAGATAGGAGAGAGATAATTAGGGCTCGTCGCCCAAGGTTTAGTATAACCTAAATTTACCTTTAGAGTGTTACACATTTGAGTAACGAACGTTTGATCCGTGCACTTGAAGAAGAATAGAGAATCAAAGGATTAGATCTTGAAGATTATAGCAAGGAGTTGTATTATCTTCATAAAGTATATCTTTTATCCTTCCTCAATTAATAATATTGCATAAGGTGATTCATGGGATTGCATAAAATTTTAAATTCGATTTATATATGTCATGTTTCCTCTGTTTTACAATGTTGATTTTATGCATGTTCACGTTTCTGCAAACCCAATAATAGTATCAGAGCCATCCTTATACGAGTTATTAACTGTTTTTGATTTATATATATAATTGATGTGTGTTTAGAAAAAATTATTTGGGCATAATTTT
Source organism: Panax stipuleanatus (assembly GCA_020205555.1). Lineage (NCBI taxonomy): Eukaryota > Viridiplantae > Streptophyta > Magnoliopsida > Apiales > Araliaceae > Panax > Panax stipuleanatus. The sequence goes on along the minus strand of CM035119.1, from coordinate 17,353,398 downwards.
TGGTATAAAATCATGTTTTTGGAGAAAATAGTAAAAATTGCGATTTAGGAAAAAAACCAAAATTGGAACTAACTGCTGGAGCGTCGCGGCTCTGCCCATTAACACCGTAGCTCTTGGGCTTGAGCTCCACTATATAACCAAGAATTCCAAATCACTATGTAAATAGATATATTAATTAAATATTAATAATATTGAAAACATTGTGACATATATGGAATGATTAAGTGTTTAAATAAATGTGTGTACTGTAACTATGTATATATGTTTATTTATGTTATAAAGAGAATTAAAAAGGAAGGTTACATAACCTAATTATATATTAGGTATGAGAATTAAATAACCTAAGGGCTATGGTATAGGAGAATAATAGTATTTAAAATATATACTAACCCTAAGAGATTTGTTTTATACATCTCAATTAATTAATTTTATAACTTAATTAAAGCAAGTCTAATTGGGTTATAAAACTTAATGTACAAGAGTAATGATTTAAATTCCAAATGAATAAAATGGAAACCCTAATTAAATGATAAGGGTAAGATAAAATTAAAAGTATTGGACTATGTTAATTTTCATGGCCTAAGAAATTATTTAGGAAGCTCAGAAGAATTAAATTTAAAGCCCAAGTTTTAGCCCAATTGCTAGGGGACTTTTTGAAAGTAGTATGCATACAAGCCAATCATGTTTGATGATAAAGCATATACTTTGTAACAATCATATTCATTTATTAATAAAAGTATTATTTAATTAAAGATATTTATTTATCTACATAGTGCTATTTTTATAATATGTGATAAACCCATAGTTTTAAGCAATGTTTTTAGAATTTTGATGATGATCAGGCTAATGAGATCTAAATTCTTAGGTAGCTTAAAAACTAAAATTATTCCCAATCGTTGGATTACTAAAAAAGGGATTAGTGAATCCGGATAGATTGTTACATACATTGCTTGCTCATTGGATGAGGATGATTGATCTCATGATCATTTGTGTGGAGACACTAAAGCAAGTATGTAGGTGTTGTTGACGTTGGAAAATTTAAGAATCCCGCGGGTCGGTTCGTAACCCGGGTTTCCTCAAATCGATCTTCCTAAGTTCTCTCTACCCTTATTCTTTTTATTTAAGAAGAAGGTTTTGAAGGGTTTATTAGGAAATAGGCCAACATGTATTTATGTTGACGATTTGAATGTTTTAACAGAGTCTCCAGTTAGTAGATTTGAAAATGGTTGTACCAACTCAACCGAGTTTGATTTAAAAAGAGGCCCAATTGCTGGACACTGTCGAAACTTGATCTTTGAAATCGGAGTTTTGAGTTCGGGGGCTTGGTTAAGTGTGGGGAAGGTGTTAGGTACCCCACGACTCCCGTGTAAACACGGTACCACATCTTTTCAATATTTTCCTAAAAACTAAAATGCGTGAGTGAATGCTGTTTGAAAATTGGGCCTATTGATTTGAAAGTAATGCTTCTCTTCATTGAACCTATATACGAAGGGTTTGATTTAATTTTGAAAATCAGTCTTTGATTTGATTTGCAAAAGCATTTTGATTAGATTTGCAAAATCTTTGAAATTGAATTGACAGTGATGTTTTGAAAGCTGTTTATCAAACCCCTACGCTTACATAGGAATTGAAGCCTTTTGATACTTCCAAATTTTATCTTTATAGCCTTAAGGCTGCATGCAAATGGTGATTTTCTGGGCTGCGAAGCTTTCTCGACCACAAAAATATACTAGTGTTGGTCTCCTCATGGGTATGAAAACCATCGGAGGGACGCTGACACGACATTTGACATTTTTTCATTATATTGAGACCTTAAATCCGGATAACCGTTTTAAGGTCCGTGTATGTACATTTTACAGAAAAACTGGCAGGGTACATCTGTAAATTGGAGTTTGTCCATCGTGGGAATCAGATCCCTATCGATTTGATCGTGAATCCCACGATTCCTAGGCTCACATGTGAGTAGCCAATAAACCTGCACAGTTTAAACTTGCACAGAAATGGACATATATGCATCATCACGTCGCAATGGAACCAAGGATTCATCAATAAATTTTGGCTGTTAATGGCCAAAGCGTCTCGTTCCCACTAGATAGCGACTAAGGGCGGGAGTTTTCTTTCAAAGCTGAAACTATAAAAATAACTAGATTTAAAGAAATGACCATTATAGCTTCCAGGTTCTATTGGGACCTGTTTGAACCGTTGAAAGCTAGAATTGGCGAGATTTGGATAAATAATGGACTGCAATACGAGCTTTTTGCAAAATCGTAGGCTTTAAACGTCCAAATCTACCGGTGGTTTTTTGATATGTGGTGGTATATGGGTTTGTCTACGTGTTGGAGTAAAAATATTTGGGTTTGGAAGAGGTGTAAAAGTCGAAAAATCAGACGGGCAGAGCTTCGCTGCATTTCTGTATTCTAAAAATGAAGGGGGGGGGGGGGTGCAAGTTTATTTATAGGCCAGGGAGCCTTAGCTCTACCTGTGGCTGCCGCATATAGAGGTGTGGCTCCCCAGGTGGGGCCCGTGATGCGGGGTTTCGTAGTCTCAAAGTACGTGCACTTCGGTCAACGCGCAGTTGAAGTCGGAACTTTCAAACTTTTAATCGGATCTTCCGTTTGAGGTGTGCGATACCATTTCGAAAAGCCCTCGCCAAGAGTGTTGCAATGATATGAAATAAAACATTTTTTGGGTCTGAGAAGTCGGGTTCAGAACCAGGTCGTCGATTTCCCGTAGTTTGTCTGTTGAGCTGTATTGCGATGTTGGCACTCGGGATCGTTGTTGTGGTTTATTTTGACTTTGATGGCATTAATTCAGCTTGAGTTTGACCGAATTGATTGAGAGTTGAATAAAATGACCGTTTTGCCCCTCCCGGGGTTGCTTGTGGTGTCAGCACGACCTTTGATGGATCTGGCTTCCCAGGGTTGTCTCTGGGGTTGAACTGCACTTCTTAGATTAACATCGGGGCTGATCTGTACTTCCTAGGATGAGACCAGGGATGACTTGACATGTCTTTGGTTGATGTCCAGGTTAACCTGTACCTTCCGGGTTGAGACCGGGGCTGACTTGACTGCCAGATGTGAAGATTGGGGTTGATTAGTATCTCTCAGATTGTTAACAGGGCTGATTTGAAGGCCCGATATTGAGATCAGGGTTTGAACAGATGGCTTGATTGGAGATCAGGATTGATCTGATGGCTCGATATTGAGATCAGGGTTGATCTAACGATCTGATTGTCGATCAGAACTGGATGGACGGTCCGATTGGAGATCGGAGCTAGATAGACGGTCTGATTGACTATCGAAGCTGGATAGATGGTCCGATTGACTATCGAAACTGGATATGGTCCGATTGACTATCAGAGATGGATTGAGTACCGACATTGGTGATCGAATTTGGCTGAATTACCAATATTGGGGATCGGATTTGGCTGGAGTACCGATATTGGGGATCAGATTTAAGTTTAAGGACCGGCATTGTCGGATTTGAGTTAAATGACCGACATTGGCGGTTGGATTTGAATTGAAGGACCGACATTGGTGGCTGTATTTGAATTGATTGACGATTTTGCCCTCCTATAGTGTTAGTATTGGGGCAAGGAAAATTTTGAGTGTCTACAGATGTCCCTGTTTATCATGTCCATGCAATGTAATGGAATGGATAGGATAAAGATTAGTAGACACTGGAAATATAAAGTGCCAGAGTTGTTTCGAAGGCTGGGCTTCTTTGAGTGGAATGGGTCTTGTATTAGCTGCCTACGTTATCACTCTACTGGGGATAACGTTGTCATATACAGCCATTGATGTTGTTGGGAAGTTACCGCGAAATAATTTTGTCATTTCCTACTGGGGATGACATCATTTATGATAACTTCTTTGATTTTGATGGGGATGAGGTTGTCGAAGATGAGCTATCACAGATTGTCCATGTTTGGATCTGCTGTGGATGACGTTCTCCTTGATAGCTTTGTAGATTTTGATTGAGGTTGATCTGATTGATACTACCTCAATGATCCTTTTGAGGATGTGTATAACAGATTCCATCATTTGTGATGGATTATTATAATTGCTTCCGTCATCGGATCCCTTCTACTGCTTGGCTGGGGTTGAGCTGACAGTTGAAACGTCATTGGGGTTGAGCCAATGGTTGGACTGTATTTTGATCTATACCCGAACTTCGCTGGGGTTGAGCCAAAGGCTGAAAACTGCATCGGTCAGTACCCGAACTTCGCTGGGGCTGAGCCAACGGCTGAAACTGCTTCGGTCAGTACTCGAACTTCGCTGGGGCTGAGTAAACAGCTGAAACTACTTCGGTCAGTACCCGAACTTCGCTGGGGCTGAGCCGACGGCTAAAACTGCTTCGGTCAGTACCCGAACTTTGAAAAATGATAGTTTTTGGCAGTTTTACGTAATTTCGATGCAGTTTTTCAGTAGTTTGATTTGTTGATCCCCGGACATGGCTCCGGGATGAATACCAAGGGTCTTTGTGGAATTTCCCTTTTCGTTAGAATTACGCTGCTTACACACATGATTTCTGGCCAAACAGCTCAATCGCGTAGCGATTTCTCTTCAAATTTAACTTGGCAGCCCGTTAAACTCCATTTCGACTAGAACCGAACCGGGCTCGGGGGAAGTGGGACCCACCTGGGCTGCCGCAGGTGGAGGTACGACAACCGCAGGTGGAGGTACGGCTACCTGGCTTTTTTAATGTGCTGCGGGATTTTCATTTTGCAAGCTTCCTGTTTTGAGTTTCGAAAGGATTCCGATCTTCTTTTTCAAATCTACAGAGCTTGGACATCTATTTTCTGAATCCGTCAGTTCCTACATGTTCAGCGCAGCGCAGGTAACATTTTACATGCTTTTTCACAGTTTTTGACCGTTAAAAGCATGCGAACCGCCTAGGGTGCTTTCAAATGCAATGTATGAAAAATGTATGCCTATATAACCTGTAAAAAATTTCCTGACTACATATATATGCATATCTTTCTGTAATGCACATTTGGATGTAAGAAAATTTAGGTTATGAGATAGTCAATTTTTGCACTTTTTGATCAGTTTTATCATTCTTTTTGAGGCCTAGTGAGCCTGGATTTTCAACTAAAAATGTCCATGGTAATTTGGCTACCATGTGAGGTTGATTTTTTTTCCATAAATATGAACTATTTCTATTTTTGGATAGGTGTGCTACTGAATGTCCACCTAGGCATGCCTGTGTGCATGTGGACATTCCATTTTACAAAAGAGACTGGTGAATTTTTTCCAAAATCTTAGGCTTTAAAAACATGCATTTTTGACTATGTGGGGAAATTTTTACTGACCCATGTAGGTTTTGAGTTTTTAGGTTTTGAAAACATGCAGTTTTGACTTACTGGGTATTTTTGATTGACCCATGCATGTCTTAGGGCCTAGAGATATATGATGAACTGATTGAAAATGATAAGCCACAGGTTTTAGGCTTACCGCACCCTTTCTGAGGTGATTTGGAGACTTGTTGCCGTAGATGGACAGTGATAGACGTCTCCTCGGGTATTAGACGTAGGAGGGCTTCTGATGTGCTACAGCCATGTCCGACTCGGACACCTCGTAGACTGGTAGAGGGAAAGATTCGTCCCACACAGGACGAGCAGCCTTTGGCTATTGATGATGAGGAGGCTCCGTTTGCTATTCTTGCTCTCGCTCAGGCTCCACGTGTAGAGGTCCCAGGCATTGCTGTGCCTACTCAGGAGCTACTGGGCGATTTGAGTTGCCATCCTTTGAGATATCTTCACCCCAATGAGGTGACTTGAAGTCTTTCTTCTCTTTGGATTCTTTTTTTCCTTTTTACCATTCTTGGGGCACAGGATTTTTGACTTGGGTTAGTTTTTGATGCAGCTTTTCGGTTTTATGCAGCCTCGAGGGAAATAGTTTAGCGTGCACTCCTTGTATCATACTTTGCATGAGGATTACAGGGTAATTGTAGATGGCTGGGGATTTCAGGCCTTTTTCTAGATCCTTCCCAGCCGTTGCCCATGGGGGTATATGAGGGCTTTATCTAAGCGCTGGTTCCACCAGACTTAGTCCCTTCATTTGCTGGATTGCGAGGTGATGATGACTCCTATGGACTGGAGATTTATCATCAGCATTTAGTTTGAAGGTGAGTCAGTGCCTGTCATGACTGACATTTCGCCCGCTATCGTTCGGTCCCTGTTGGGAGTCCCGACGATGGCATTCAAGGGTCGGGCAGTTCGATCTGGTCCCTTGAGTATAGATGCCCAGGATGGGACTTTGCAGTTGCCTCCGCCTGATGACCAAAGGGCTAGAGATCGTATTCTGAGGTGATTGTTTTTGTCGATCATCAGGGGTTGTTTCATGGCGGACAACTCATCTACTGTGTCCTTCGCTTTGATCAGCGCCACTCGACATGTAGAGCGCCTCGGTGACTATGATTGGGGCTCCTATACCTTTGCCTATTTTCTCCGGGGTATGCGCATGCTTTCAGAGGGTATGACAGAGGCTTGGTTAGGATTTTACCCATTCCTGTTGGTGAGTACATCTTTCTGTACCTTTTTGATTTCAGCATTTTTGTCAGTCTTAATCACTTAGGACTTTTGATATTTGCATGATCAGCTTTGGGCATTTGAGAGGCTTCCTTGCCTACGGCCCGCTACTGCTTTAGGTCTGGAGACCTATCCTCGAGGACGGAGATGGCATCACTCCACTTTAATGGAGGTCCCTGACGGAGGGAGGCTAGGAGCTCTATCTTGAAGAGCATGCTATTAGGAGCATCATGGGGGAGATCCGCATTCCCATTATTCCTCCAGCTTGGCATCATTGGCCATTGACTGTGCCTTTGACAGACATCCCTTTGGAGGGCATTGATGGATTCACCCTATCAGAGGGTCCATACAGGCAGGAGTTATTTGGCAGATGGTGGAGCTCTTATACTATTGAAGCTCAGACCCGTGCTACCCATTTTATGGCAGACATGGTGCCAGGATCCGTGATGATGACGGATTGGATAGCTTGCCTCAGGGAGCTGACTCATGCAGACCAGATAGCAGATTTGACCAGGGAGTTGGAGCAGGCTCCTTTCTTTATCAAGCATCTTAGCTGAGATTCGTCAGAGGTATCTTCTTTTGACCCATCCAACTCAGGAGCAGGTCCCTCTTTAAGTCCATTTAGCAGCAGTTATACAGGGGCAGATCCTCCCTTATACCGCCCAGATATGCCTGATCCTAGCAGCTTTGTGCAGACAGAGGAGATGGAGCAGGTTGATCGATTCGACACTGATGTCTACGACTTCCTCTGATAGCTATTGGAGCTATACTTTTTGGTCAGCCATTATTTTGGCTATTCAACGATTGTACTATCATTTTGATAGACCACTGTAGTAGTTGGGTGGTGGTGCCCCATTTTCCCTGTATTATTTCTTTCACTTTGTATCAGGATACAGGGATGTTATATGCAGTAGATAACTTTTTATAGATATTCCTGCCATATCTTATCTTCTGTATCATGTTTATATTACTGTTATCATGCATGTATTATGTCATGTGTATGCATTCAGACAACTGCATTTTGACTTGACCTCTGGACAATCTTGTGGTACGGTGCTACAGATGACGTCGTCTGTAGTCAGCCGTATTGAACATTTACCACCATCTGCGATGGCAGCATCATTGAGGTCCTGGTATGATAGTTTGCCCTTTCCTGCTAGGGGGATTGTGGACCAGATGTTGAGGCATTTATTAGCCCTTGCGAATTTTTGGGTTCCGGTCAGATTTGTTGAGGGCCTTCTACCCTGCTGGATTACCGACATGCAGGTGTTTCGCTTTGGACAGCGTGAACTGAAGCCAACTCTGGAGGAGTACCAGAGATTTACTGGCTTGGATTTAGAGTTGCCGTGCACTTAGACAGCGTTTAGTGATATAAGGAGGCCGTTTATCAGGCTGTCCAGTCTCCGTCAGAGTGTAGTCATGGATGAGACCATTTCGGGGCACGTGATCTCTATGGACTTCTTAATTAAGTGCTTTGGCGAGCTTGACAGCTATGGTCGCCACGTCAGATATTTTATTTGTTCAGCAGAGGCATGGCATACTGCTAGAATAGACATCCTGCTGATGTGTGTTGTGGCATATGTCTACATGCCGTTACGATTGGATCATCTAGATATGGGATTGGTAGTAGTGGTTAAAGCCCTTAGACAGGGTAGCACCATCATCCCGATGATATTGACTGAGACATTTAGATCCGCCACGTATTGTAGCACCCATCCAGAGGGGTTTTTAGGGGCAGCTCTGTCTTGCTGTATATATAGCTGATGTCTCATGTATGATCTATTGGATCCTTCAAGCTTAGGGGGTTTTGCTTTACTCACGAGACATCCAAAACTTTCTCTTTTCAGCCTGCGGAGTGCATTGATGCAGAGTCTTGGTCGGCATTTCTGTCGAATATTGAGCATCCATTTATGATCTTGCCATGCTCAGGGCGAGCATCCCCATATAGCTTTATCACTCATGCATCTGGCCTGGATTATTTGCCCCTAGCGGGTTTGAGAGGAGTGACTACCTATCATCCTTTGGCAGTCATGTGTCAGTTTGATCAGCTGTAGAGTTTGCACCATTTCGGGGGTCTACTGATCATAGGATGTCGGCTTCTTCTATGTTATCCGCAAACTTGGTCAAAGTATATGAGTGTTGGACTCATTGGGAGAGGGCTGATTTCTCCAGTAGCCATCCGGGCTGTTCTCCGGAGTATTCTGCGTGGTTGGAGGTAGAGACAGGAGTGGTAGCAGAGGCTTCTTCATCTCCTAGTGTGGACTCTGACGAGGAGGAGCCCATGGAGGATCCAGATTCTCCTACCGAGGATGAGCTATTCACGGGCTTGACTGCTGCTCTGGTTAACGATTCCCAGACCACTCCTATGGGGATAGATCCGGCTTTAGCATACTCACTATTTAGGATGACCTTTGAGCGAGACTCGTCTAGAGCACATATGTTGGCTTCCTTGTCTGACAGAGATTTAGCTTTTGCTAAGAGGGATGGTCTCAGGGCTACTTTGGATGCTGGATTGATTGAGCTGGAGGAGCTCCGCTCTGCTCTGGATACTGCAATTATATAGCGAGATGAGATCCGCTCGACTAGGGATGCAGCATATGTTGAGATCGAAGAGACTTTGATTGCTCGAGACGCAGCTTTTGCTGAGAGAGATGAGACTATAGCTTCTCGTGATTTCCACATTGCTGATAGTACTGCTCTTCGATCCTACACCCATGGGTTGGTCACCGAGATGAGTGCTTATATTGATGACCACAGTGCCACCTTACAGATGACTGTGGATGTTCTGGGCCGTATAGAGACTGAGTGGACTGCACTTATGGCTGCTCCACCATCTTCGAAGAGAGATGCCATGCTGGGATTGCTGACCCGCTTGTCCTTGGGTCCACAGACTAGCTTTATTTTTCCTGCACAGACTAGATCAGCCATTTTTGTCATGATAGGGCATTATGTATATAAAGCAGTTTTATATATCAGTGAAATATATTTTTGATGCACTTCCCTGACTGGAGATGTATTGTCATTGCTGAGTGATTACCACTTCTTTTATGACTCACAGTTGTAGATGTATCTTGAGTTCCTACTTGATGGATGGACAAATGAGATGTCAGGGAGTATCTCAGATAGGCCCGTTGACCAAAATAGGATTGATAGAATTTAGCTTTTATTTGTCTTTGGTGTCTTGGAACTGGTCTTTTATATTTTTTTTTTGTTTTTCTTGAAGGTCAAACCGCGCCGTAGATGGCTGCCTACGTACTTTCAGGTTGAGGGAGATCAGGTCATTCGTAGTTCCTGCTAGTTTGGTTGGAGAGGTTTGAAAAGAGTTTATCTTGGATTTTGAGTCTGGTTTGATGAGTTTTTGAGTTTTTATTTGGGTTAAATGCACCAGAAATGGCTGCTTACGTACTCTTGGGTTGAGGGAGATCAGGTCATTCTTAGTTTCGGCTTTCTAGTGAAAAAATGAACCTGATTTGATTTGTAGGACCCGGATGCGGGTATACATGTGCTTCAGACGTAATACCTTTTCACGGTGTCTGAATTGATGAGTTGGGGAAACTCGGTCCCATCCATCTCTTGCAGTTTGATAGCGCCCCCAGTCAACACTTCTTTGACAATGAAAGGGCCTTCCCAGTTTGGGGCAAATTTTCCTTTGGCTTCATCCTGAATGGCCAGGATTTTCTTTAGCACCAAGTCATTTTCTCTGAATTGACGAATTTGGACCTTTTTGTTGTAGTATCTGGCGATCCTTTGCTGGTATAACTGTTTGTGGAAAATGGCCGCAGCTCTCTTTTCATTTATCAGAGACAGCTGATGATACCGGTCTTGTAACCATTGATCTTCATCTATTTGAGCATTGATTAATACTCGCAAAGATTCCATCTCTACTTCTATGGGAAGGACTGCTTCTATTCCACAGACCAACGAGTAGGGGGTAGCCCCAGTAGAGGTGCTCATTGACGTCCTGTATGCTAACAGAGTTAGAGGCAGCAGGTCAGGCCAGTCTTTGTGAATGGCGGACATTTTTTGCATGATTTTTTTGATGTTTTTGTTGGCCGCTTTAACTACACCGTTCATCTTGGGCCGATAGATGATGGAAGTGAGATGCTTGATGTGGAACTTACTGCACAGATCCACCATCATTTGATTATTCAGGTTTATGGCGTTGCCTGATACGATCACCTCCGGTTGTCCATATCGACAGACGACATTATTTTTGATGAAACTGATGATGACCTCTTTTGTGACTTTGGGAAAAAAGGCTGCTTCGACCCATTTGGTGAAGTAATCGATCATAGAGAAGATGAATCGATGACCATTGCTGGCTTTGGGTTCCACTGGACCTATTACGTCCATTCCCCACATAGAGAAAGGCCATGGTGAACTCATGTTATGCAGCTCATTTGGAGGAGCGTGAATGGCATTTCCATGTATTTGGCATTGAAAGCATCTCTTGACGTGATCATCGCAATCAGTTTTAAGCGAGATCCAGTAATGTCCTGTTCTGATTATCTTCTTGGCCAGCAGATGGCTGCTCATGTGTGGACCACAGACTCCTCCATGGACTTCATCCATTAGTTTTTGGGCTTGCTCATTGTTGAGGCATCTTAACAGGCCTATTCTAGCATCCCTTTTATAAAGTGCGTCTCTGCTCAGATAGAACTTCATAGCCATTCTGAGAATCCGTTTTCGCTCTAATTGGCTTGCACCAGCGGGTGTAGATCCATCACGGAGATATTCCTTGATGTCTTAAAACCAAGGCTGCTTGACAGGAGGTATTTTATCTGATACTTCTCCCACATAATTCCCATATGTCGGGGCTTTCTGAATCGTGAACTGAATGTTGGGAAATCCACTCTTATCGTACATACGAATTAATAAAGTCAACGTTGCTAATGGATCAGCGAAGTCATTCCGACCCCGAGGAATGTGAACAAAGGTTATTGCTTCGAATTCCTGAGATATTTTGAGGACTTGCCGATGGTAGGGCAGCAAATGCAGTTCTTTGGTGAGATACGCGCCGGTAGTTTGTCTGATGACCAGCTCGGAATCTTCGAAGACGAGTAGGTGTTTGATAGACATGGATTAGGCTAGCTTCAACCCCATGATACATCCTTCATACTAAACCGTGTTGTTGGTGTTGCCAAATTAAAGTTTGGTAGCCATAGGATATTGATCACCTGTACCAGAGATGAGGACTGCCCCAGCTCCAACACCTTCCATGTTTACTGCTCCGTCGAAATACATTTTCCATAGTTGGACTGTATTCTCAGACTGGAGTTGTTGAATTATCATGATCCCATCATCCAGGAAATATGCCTTCAGGAGCTCGAACCCTTCTGAAGGTGCTTCTGCTAATTGATCTGCAATACCTTGACCCTTGATTGACTTTTGAGTCACGTAGACAATGTCGAATTACTGTAGGATTAACTGCCATTTGGACAGTCAGCAATTCAGGATTGGTTTGTTGAATATATATTTGAGCTGATCCATGCGGGATATGAGGTAGGTCGTGTGCCCATGAAAATAGTGTTGCAACCTCATGGCAGCCCATGCTAATGCACAACATGTCTTTTCGATCAGGGTGTATTTCTGTTCCCCACTGTTGAATCTTTTACTGATGTAGTAGATGGCTCTTTCCTTGCTACTATCATCCTTCTGTCCTAACATGCAGCCCATTGCATTGGTATTAACGGACATGTACATGAACAAAGGGACTCCCTCCCTTGGGGGTATTAGAATAGGAGCTTCAGTCAGCTGTTTCTTGATGGCAAGGAAGGCTTGTTGACAATCCTCATTCCACGTGGTGGAGGAATTCTTCCTTAACATCTTGAAGATGGGCTCACAGGTTACTGTGAGCTGGGAAATGAATCTACTTATGAAGTTGATCCTTCCCAAGAATCTATATATCTCCTTCTCTGTACGAGGTACGGGCATTTCAGTAATGGCTTTGATTTTGGCGGGGTCGAGTTTAATGCCCTGATTGCTCACCAGGAATCCTAACAGTTTGCCTGCTTTGACGCTAAAAGCACATTTGGCGGGATTTAGCTTGAGGTTGTACTTACATAACCTGTTGAATAGCTTCCTGAGATGGTCTATGTGATCATCCTCCCTCTGGGATTTGATGATGATGTCGTCAACATAGACTTATATTTCTTTGTGCATCATATCATGAAAGAGGGCCATCATGGCTCGCTGATACGTTGCTCTGGCATTGATGAGGCCGAAAGATAGTCGTCGGTAGCAGAAAGTTCCTCAGGGAGTGATAAAGGCTATTTTCTCCCAGTCATCCTCAGCAACTATGATTTGATGGTAACCAACAAAGCAATCCACGAAGGAATATATGCCATACTGCGCAGTATTGTCGATTAGAATGTGGATGAAAGGTACTGGGAAGTTGTCTTTGAGGTAGGCTTTGTTCAAATCCCAGTAATCCATGCATACTCGTACCTTCCCTCCCGGTTTAGGTACGGGGACTATGTTTGATAGCCATTCGGGGTAGGTTGATACCATAATGATCCCGGCTTTGAATTGCTTAACGACTTCTTCTTTGACTTTGCGACTCCACTCAGGTTTCAATCACCTGAGTTTTTGTTTGATTGGTTTGAACCCTTCTTTGATGGGCATTCGATGGATGACAATGTCTGTGGATAGACCGATCATGTCTTTATGTGACCATGCAAACACTTCCTAGTACTATGTTAGGAGTTTGATCAGGTCATCTTTTTGATTTGGTGTGAGGTCTGAACCTATTTGGATTTCTTTGATGTTTTCAGAGGTTCCTATATTGATGGTGAGGGTTTGGTCGAGGTTTGTTTTGGGTTTGTCTTTGACCCATTCCTTGATCTCCTCTGGCACCTCATAGTCATCTTCCTCCTTTTGATCAATATCCACAAGTTGAAGTTCAATTCTACATCCAAGTCGGAGTCATCTTGACAGGTTGGCATCTCATCAACAGAGACACACACATCCAATGCTTGGGTCCTAAAAACAAAAATGCTTTCATTAATATATACAACTGCTTAAATACACATGGCATTTACAAAGCATGACAAAAGTTACTGCTCCAGCTGTGCAATCAAAAGTAAGCAGTAAATGAAAGCATGATTAAGGGCAGATGTACTCTCTGCCCCTTTACCCTTTTTGACTTAGGCAAGGGACACTGTTCCAGTTGTCCAGTGTCAGATTCTCATGAATTGGGAGAATCGAGGAATTGTGCTCGTCCACCTCGTCCTGGATGATGACTGAGACATCCTTGAGAATAGGGCCAAGGCTTTTCTGTGGCTTGTTCCTCTTCTTGATGTGAGGAATTTGGACATGGTCGTCATCATTGTCAGGGAGTTGGTCATTCATACCCTCGTAGTTGAGAATGACTCTCATGTTAGCGAATGGGTCTCGTCCTTCGTACAAGATCTTTTTTTCCCTTTTTGCTGTTTGCCTCAGGCTTGAGGGCTTTTCTTTCATGGACAAGTATGATTGGAGGAAATAGTATGGCTTCGTAGGTTTCACCCATCCAGTATTTGTGAGGTTTGGGAGCAGAATCGTGGAGGCATGAGCCTTGGGATGTTTGTGTGGATTCCGGTGGCTTGACCCGGATGAATATCCCAATCCTGCTCTTCCTATCTGACTTAGGATTTGGACTGGCATCTTGATACCTTGCTTATCTTTTCCCAACCCTTCTCCAGGTTGGAAACCCGAAGATACCATTTCTTGGCCTACGGTCATTACTTCAGTGGAGACTTTAGGCTTGAGGGCTGGTGCCCCGATTGGTAGATATTGAGTATCGCTCACCTCGAGAGCTTAAAAAATTACAGGTTCAATCCCCACGTCTAGGCTAATCACTGGCATGTCCCCATGTATGTAGGTAGGGTATTCTGGTTCGACATTGACCATGATGAGGCTGTCGTTAATGATGTACTTGAGTTGCTGATGGAGGGTGGATGGCACTGCCCCTACCATATGGATCCATGGTCTTCCCAGCAGTAAATTATATCCAGTGGCGATGTTGAGCACCTGGAAGGATACGTAGAAGGTGTGTGGACCAATTTCTAGAGGAACCTCAATTTCCCCCATAGCCTGGCGGCGAGATCCATTGAAAGCCCGGATGACCACATGACTGGCTTTGATACAGTTTGGATTGATCTTCATTCTTTCCAACGTGTCGTATAGACAAATATTGAGGGAAGATCCTCCATTAATAAGCACTCCTCCGATCACGTATCCGGAGGATATTATGGCTATATGCAGGGACTTGTGGTGGCCCCTTCCCTCTGCCAAGATATCATCGTCTGTGAAGGAAATCACATTGCTGTTGAAGATATGTTCTATCACGTGATGAAATTTCTCTGTGTCTACCGTATGTGGCAGATGGGCTTCTTCTAGTACCTTCACTAGAATGTTACAATGGTCTTCTGATGATAAGACCAGGTTGAGGATAGACACTTGCTAGGGTGCGTCTTTCAAGCTTTGCACTATCTTGATTTCATTGTGTCACATTTTGTTGAGGAACTCTTTGATCTTTTCTTCAATCACCTTTTCTTTTGCTTTGGTAACTAGTTTAATCACCCGCTGAGGCAAGTACAATGGATTATCCTTTGACAGGATGGAAATGTTGTTTGAAGTAGAGCTTTCAATGTCCCCATAGTTCCATGGGACCTTCTTCAAACTGATGATTGGATATTGAGGTCTAAAGGGCAAGATTAGAGGCTGAGGTGCAGCCACCTTCACAGGATTTTGGACTTCTTGGACCCCTTTCCCTGTTAGTACCAGAGGTGTGAGAATTGATTCCTTATCGTAGGATACGACAGCCACTGTGTCATGGTACCATGCATTGGGGATCCAGAGGCTATTTTTGTCTGAAATGTCGAGGATTTGATCTCCTCTGATTAGGTCACCTTTCTCAATCAGGTCTTGAATTAGATTATAAAGTGCCCAACATTCTTCTGTATCATGGCCGGGAGAGTTGGAATGGTACTGACATATTTGGTCAGGTTTGAATTTTCTGGATTGAGGGTTTAATGGGGGTAATAGATCTGCAACCATCCCCTCGTTGATCATCATTTGGAGGATTTCTTCCATTGACTGATTCAGATTGGTGAAGCTCCTTTGAAACAAAAATTTTCTACCTTCTCGGGTATACTCATTTTTGACCATTGGTTGTTCGTGCAATTGGCAATGATCCCTATTGGGGATGGAATTGACTTTCGTCGGAGGAGAATGACTGCCAATGGATTGATAAATTTTCTTCAGCATCTTCCTGGTGAGTTAATGCTGGCAGACGACCAGTTCAGCCAACTGCTCGATTTGTTCCTTGAGAGACTTGATATCTTGCTCCATCAGGAATCGCTTCTCAAAAGTTTCCCAACTCTCTGGGCTGCTGAGATTGGATTAACTTGGTTCCCCAACGTAGCAGAGGTACTTAGATCCTTCTCCATTTGAGGTACTGATCATGTTGACATTTTCCTCTTTGTGCTGTAGGAGAGGATTATCTTGGATATGGGGTTGGTTAGGCTTTGTTACCACAATTTTCCTGCTATCAATCAAGTCTTGAATTTTGTGCTTGAGAGACCAACAGTCTTGGGTGTCATGGCCTGGAGATCCAGAATGATAAGCACATTTCTTGTTAGGGTCGAAGTTCCTCCCGTTAGTGTTGGTTGGTGGAAGAAGTTGAACAATCTTCTTCTGAGCTGTCAGAAGTTTGAACACATTCTCGAGGGAATCCCCTAGTGGGGTGAAATTTATTCGACACCTAACTTCCATGTTTTTTTGGAATTGAGGGTTTACAGGCTGTGCTGAAGCTTGGAAAGGGGTATAGTTCCTCCTTTAAACGGGCATGTGGTTTGATTCTGATAGTAGTGTGCATACAAGACAATCATGTATGATGATAAAGCACATACTTTGTAAACAATCTTATTTATTTATTAATAAAATATTCATTTAAGACATTTAATTATCTACATGGTGCTGTTTTTATAATATGTAAATAACTCATAGTTTTAAGCAATGCTTTTAGAATCATGATGAGATCATTCTAATGAGATCTAAATTCTTAGAAAGCTTAAAAACTAAAATAGTTCCCAATCGTGGGATTACTAAAATGGGAATTAGTAAATCCGGATAGATTGGTACATATGTTGCTTGCTCATTGGATGAGGATGACTGATCTCATGGTCATTTGTGTGGAGACACTAAAGCAAGTATGTAGGTGCTTATTGGAGAATAAGTTCACTGAACGTGACTCGCTATGGAATACCTAATGGACTTTTACTCGCCTGTCAATAGGAATTCCTAATGTGATAGTAGTACAAGTGATCCTTGGACTTGAGATCATCATAGTATCTTGTATGTAACAAATTATACTTTGACTTATTCCTTAAGGCCTTTTAAGGCATATATAGGGTATGCTTGGGTATAATGAGTTACATATGGAGATAATATATGATCAATAAAGAATCTACCACCTCTAGTAAAAGAGGAGATATTTCTTATGTGATTCGTTAAATGACAACCCAGGAATCCTTGGCCAAGGAGGAATGAAATTAGAAAGAGATTTCTAATTTGCATTATTTGGAGTTGTTCATTTTCTAATCGAAATACATATGTTTAAATAAATTAAGACTTGACAGTAAATTCATATCTTATATTTAATTGGGACATTGTATGGTGGAAGGATTGAATTATACGGTAACTATTAACTCACAGGTTCTTTTATAATTAATGTTGAAATCTATATTATCTGGAAAGTCGTTGATTGCTAGGGAGGCTTATCCCTATTGTAGAATAAATATTATTTATTTAAATAGATTATTTGTTTAATTTATTTATTTAAATAAGATTAGAATTGTTCTAATTAATTTATTCACAACCGGTTTAATATGGAGAACCTAAAGGGTCACACCATAAAAGGAAGAGGAATTATTTAAGAAGAAAATGACATGATAGTAATAATGCATTCAGTGTAATTAATTTAATCTATGGTAATAGAATAAATTAAATAGCTTAATGTTTATTATTTGATATTTTAGAAATATTAAATATAAATTAATAAGATGAGTCTTATTAATATTATTATTATTATTATTATTTTAATTCTAAAGGAGTTTAGGAATTAATATAATATCAGTACTATCTCTCAATCCTAATGAGATTAGGATATAAATTAATTAAAAGTGTTTAATTAATTAATTAAATAAAACCCTATTTTAATTGGATTAGGAGGGTTAACCTAATATCTATATAAGAGAGTCTTCTATCAGAAATAAGGGACGTGAGTTTTTTCACGAGTTGGGAGTACACATATTCTATAGAGATAGAAACAAGGGTTAAGCCAATAACCCATCTTCCTGAGTTCTTCATCTTCCTTGATGGATCACCATTAGAGGCCAAATATTTGGGTAGCTGACATTGATCAAGGGAAGGAGCCACTATAGAGGAATCAAAGGAAACAAAAAAGTAGAACTAGTACCTGAGGAAGCTTGGATCTTCAAAGGTAAAATTCTATTTTTTCTCCTTCTATATTGACTGATAATTGATGCACAAGAAAGATCATGGTTATGGGTTTGTATAAATTTTTGAAAACCTAGTTTTTGCGCTTCCGCCCTTATTTATGTGATTTGATTGCATGATCGTGCTACGTACAAACCCAACAGATTCGCCCCTTGAATTTTGTCCTTGTAAGACCAAGGAGACTTCTTCGTCTTTCTTTTTATGGACCCTCCGGGGATTACTCCCGTAATTTTTGGACTGGATATGTTCGGCGACAGCTTCGAGGGCGGTTAGATCTTTTATCTTCTCGGATTTGAGCCCCATTTCCACCATCTCGCCATGCTTGATCATTTCAGAGAATGATTTTCCTATTCCCGCTAGGACCACATAATAAGGCGCTTCTTGGATATCAATGAAGGTCATAACTATTTCAGATTCAGTCATGGCTGGGGTAACTTGTGCTGTGACCCGTCTCCAACGCTGGGCATATTCTCTGAATGATTCAGTGTTCTTTTTCTTGATTTTGGCTATTTGATATTTGTCGGGAGCCAGCTGTGATTGAAAACTGTACTGGCTGAGGAAGGCATGCGCCAATTCTTCCCAACTATGAATTTTGGAGTTGTCCAAAAGGGCATACCAAGCTCTGGCTTCTCCGGTTAGACTCTTCTAGAATAGTTGCATTCGAAGCTTCTCATCCTCAGTATAGGATCCGAGTTCTCCGATGAAGACTTTCAGGTGTGTGTAAGGATCCCCCATTCCTTCATATTTCTCGAAATCAGGGACTTGAAATTTTTCGGGATAACGATACCCGGGGAATATGCAAAGGTCATCGTAATTGACACTGTCAAATGCTCCAATTTCTTTGATAGATCGAAGGGTTTCTTCAATCTGTTGCATTTTCTTGAGAATGTCACCAGCTTCCTGCTCTTTGACGAGGGGGGTGATCTCAGGAGTCTTGTTGGTGATGTCCTGGTTTTGTGGTCCAGGAATCTGAGTTTCGGCCTTTTCTGCATCTTGACCGCCAGCACCGCTACCAGATGCTCCTAGTTCTGGATGAGCTTGAGATTGTTTCTCTTTAAAGGTTTTACTTTGTTCTAGCAAAAAATCGGCTAGCTCGGCTATCTGATTTTTCAGTCCTTCGAATTCTTCCCTGGAGACAGGGGTGGATTCTGGTGGAGCACTTGAAGCCATGTCGGCGGATGGACTGAGTGCTTTCTTGAATTTAGATATGGTGACAGGACCAATTTTTACACCTACAACAAAACGTAGGCGTGTCAATTTCTTGAGGTAGGTAAGGATTGGATGATGTGTTTTTTATTGTTTATCCTGCAAAACCGATGTTAGTTATTTTGATGGCAGGATGACATGTATTTGACAGGGAAACTAAATCTTTCATTATTGATATTTACATTGTGCTCCTCAGTAATTGGAGACTTGACATGGAATTGAAAGAGGAAGGTATGAAGAAGCTTCCCTCCGAATTTGGTTAATCAGAGGCTGACCTATCTTAGGTTGCTCTTGCGGCTTTTATTTTGGCATGAAGGCTCCCAGATCATCGCAATCTACTATAAGGGAAGTTAATCCGATCGTTCAACTAGAGCGAATCTGAGTGGTGTATTTTCATGAGGCACCCCCAGAGACTTAATCGTCCCCAGAGTCATTACTTAACACCGATCGGGTTATCCTCCTTGTGAGAGGGACACACAACATACATTCTAATACATCGTGCCTTACCGTTTATGCATGCAATGACAGTTTGTGCGAAGCACTAATATTGGTGCAAAGCACTAAAGTAGGAAAGCATTCATTCAATGTAAAGACGCAGCATTCACTTATCCATTGACTGTGGAGACGTATGATTTCACGCATTCCATAGTTTTCAAAGGGAAATGTTTGAAAAGATTAGAAAACGGCCTAAGCCCTCTACTGTCCCCAGCAGAGTCGCCACCTGTCGATGTTGGAAAGTTTAAGAATCCCGCGGGTCAGTTCGTAACTCGGGTTTCCTCAAATCGATCTTCCTAAGTTCTCTCTACCCTTATTCTTTTTATTTAGGAAGAAGGTTTTGAAGGGTTTTTTAGAAAAGAGGCCAACATGTATTTATGTCGACGATTTGAATGTTTTAATAGAGTCGCCAGTTGGTAGATTTGAAAATGGTTGTACTAAATCAATCGAGTTTGATTTGAAAAGAGGCCCAATTGCTGGACACTGTCGAAACTTGATCTTTGAAATTGGTGTTTTGAGTTCGGGGGCTTGGTTAAGTGTGGGGAAGGTGTTAGGCACCCCATAACTCCTGTGTAAACACGGTACCGCATCTTTTCAATATTTTCCTTAAAACTGAAATGCGTGAGTGAATGCTGTTTGAAAATTGGGTCTATTGATTTGAAAGTAATGCTTCGCTTCGTTGAACCTATATACGAAGGGTTTGATTTAATTTTGAAAATTAGTCTTTGATTTGATTTGCAAAAGCATTTTGATTAGATTTGCAAAATCTTTAAAATTGAATTGACAGTGATGTTTTGAAAGCTGTTTATCAAACCCCTATGCTGACATAGGAATTGAAGCCTTTTGATACTTCTAAATTTTATCATTATAGCCTTAAGGCTGCATGCAAATGGTGATTTGTCGGGCTGCGAAGCATCCTCGACCATAGAAATAAACTAATGTCGGTCTCCTCATGGGTATGAAAACCATCGGAGGGACGCTGACACGACAATTGACATTTTTTCATTATATTGAGACCTTAAATCCGGATAACTGTTTTAAGGTCCGTGTATGTAAATTTTACAGAAAAACTGGCAGGGTACATCTGTAAACTGGAGTTTGTCCATCGTGGGAATCAGATCCCGATCGATTTAATCGTGAATCCCACGATTCCTAGGCTCACATATGAGTAGCCAATAAACCTGCATAGTTCAAATTTGCACTAAAATGGACATATATGCATCATCACGTCGCAATGGAACCAAGGATTTATCAATAAATCCTGGCTGCAAATTGCCAAAGCGTCTCGTTCCCACTAGATAGCGACTAAGGGCGGGAGTTTGCCTTCCAAGCTAAAACTATTAAAATAACTATATTTAAAGAAATCTCAGCCATTATAGCTTTCAGGTTCTATCGGGACCTGTTTGAACCGTTGAAAGCTAGAATTGGCGAGATTTGGATAAATAATGGACTGCAATACGGGCTTTTTGCCAAATCGTAGGCTTTAAACGTCCAAATCTACCGGTGGTTTTTTGATATGTGGTAGTATATGGGTTTGTCTACTTGTTGGAATAAAAATATTTGGGTTTGAAAGAGGTGTAAAAGTCAGAAAATCAGACGGGCAGAGCTTTGCTGCGTTTTTGAATTCTGAAAATAAAGGGGGGGGGGGGGTGCACGTTTATTTATAGGCCAGGGAGCCTTATCTCTACCTACGGTTGCCGCAGCGGGTTCCGTTATCTCGAAGTATGCGCACTTCGATCAACGCGTAGTTGAAGTCAAAACTTTCAAACTTTTGATCGGAGCGTCCGTTTGAGGCGTGCGATACCTTTTCGGAAAGCACTCACCGAGAGTGTCGCAATGACATGGGATAAAACATTTTTTGGGTTCGAGAAGACGTGTTCAGAACCAGGTCTTCGATTTCCTGTAGTTTGTCCGTTGAGCTATCTTGCGCTGTTGGCACTCGGGATCATTGTTGTGGTTCATTCTGACTTCGATGGCATCAATTCGGCTTGAGTTTGACCGAATCGGTTGAGAGTTGAATAAAATGACCGGTTTTCCCCTCTTAGGGTTGCTTGTGGTGTCGGCATGTCATTTGATGGATCTGGCTTCCTAGGGTTGTCTTTGGGGCTGAACTGCACTTCTCGGATTAACGTCGGGGCTGATCTATACTTCCCTGGCTGAGACCGGGGATGACTTGACATGTCTTGGGCTGATGTCCAGGTTAACCTGTACCTCCCGGGTTGAGATCGGGGCTGACTTGACGGCCCGATGTGAAGATCGGGGTTGATTGGTATCTCCCGGATTGCTAACGAGGCTAATTTAAAGGCCCGATATTGAGATTGGGGTTTGAACTGATGGCTTGATTGGAGATCAGGATTGATCTGATGGCCCGATATTGAGATCAGGGTTGATTTAACGATCTGATTGTCGATCGGAATTGGATGGACGGTCCAATTGGAGATCGGAGCTGGATAGACGGTCCCATTGACTATCGGAGCTGGATAGATGGTCCGATTGACTATTGAAACTAGATAGATGGTCCGATTAACTATCAGAGATGGATTGAGTACCGACATTGATGATCGAATTTGGCTGAATTATCGATATTGGGGATCGGATTTTGCTGGAGTACCGATATTGGGGATCGGATTTAGGTTTAATGACCGATATTGGCGGCCGATTTTGAGTTAAAGGATCGGCATTGGTAGCCGAATTTGAATTGAAGGACCGGCATTGGTGGTCGAATTTGAATTAATTGACGATTTTGCCCTCCTACAGTGTTAGTATTGGGGCAAGGAAAATTTTAAGTGTCTACAGGTGCTTATTGGAGAACAAGTTCACTGAACATGGCTCGCTAAGGAATACCTAATGGAGTTTTACTAGCCTATTAATAGGAATTCTTAGTGTGATAGTAGTGTAAGTGATCCTTAGACTTGAGATCATCTTAGTATCTTGTATTGATGAATTATACTTTGGCATGTCCCTTAAGACCTTTAGGGTATATTAAAGGGTATGATTGGATGTAATAAGTTATACGGTCTTCTTAACATGTGCCCTAAGGGCACATGCTAAGCACACAGTTTAAGAGAATATTCCCTTGAACTGTGTGCATATTTTCTTAATTTTTGTATTTACATCATGTTCAAGAGAATATGCACACAATTCAAGAGAATATTCTCTTGAATTGTGTGTTTAGCATGTGCCCTAAGGGCACATGTTAAGAAATTCCTAAGTTATATATGGAGATAATGAATGATCAATAAAGAATCTACCACTTCTAGTAAAAGAAGAGATGTCCTATGTGATTCGATAAATGACAACCCAGGAATCCTTGGCCAAGGTTGAATGAAATTAAAAAGGAGTTTCTAATTTGCATTATTTAGAGTTGTACATTTTGGAATCGAAATACATATAATTAAATAAAATAAGACTTGACAGTAATTCCATGTCTTATATTTAATTGGGACATTGTATGGTGGAAGGATTGAATTATACCCTAACTATTTACTCACATGTTATTTTATGATTAATGTTGAAATCTATATTATCTGAAAAGTCGTTGATCGCTAAGGAGACTTATCCTTATTGTAGAATAAATGTTATTTATTTAAATAAAATATTAGTTTAATTTATTTATTTAAATAAGATTAGAATTATTCTAATATTGATTTATTCACAACAGGTTTAATATGGAGAACCTAAAGGGTCACATCATAAAAGAAAGAATATTTATTAAAGAAGCAAATGACATAATCGTAATAATAAGTTAAGTATATTTAATTTAATCTATGGTGATAAAATAAATTAAATAGCTTAATATTTATTATTTAATATTTTGGAAATATTAAATATAAATTAATAAGAGGAGTCTTATTATTATTATTACTATTATTATTTATTTCCTAAAGGAGTTTGAGAATTAATTAATAAGATACTCTCTCATATATATATTCCTAATAAGATTAAGAGGCTAATTAATTAAAAGAGTTTAATTAATTATTTCTAATAAGATTGGGAAGCCTAATTAATTAAAAGTTTTTAATTAATTAATATGAAACCTTAATCCTAAATTATTTAGGAGGGTTGCCTAAATCTATAAATAAGAAAGTCTTATTATGGAATAATGTTAGACACTTAATTCCAAGAGTTGGGAGAGCACTCCTTTTCTAGAGAGAAGGAAACTAGGGTTTAGCCAAACACCGTTCTTCTTGAATTCTTATTCTTTCTTGGTGGATCACCTCTAGAGGCCAAACACTTGGGTGGCTAACGTTGATCAAAGGAAGGAATCAACCCGGTGGATTAAAGTTGAACGCGAAAAGGAATTGGAGTTGAACTAGTATATGAGAAAACTAGTTTCTACGAGGGTATGAATCTAATCTCCATCTATTTCGTTTTAATTAATAACTATGCATAAAGGATGATCCGGGTATATGGTTTGTAAAATTTTAAAACTCTGATTTTACATGCTTCCACTATTTTATGCAATATGATTGTATCCATGAATCTTACAAACCTAGCAGTGGCATCAGAGCCAAACATTTATGCAAGTTATTAATTGTTCAGATTTGATATGCATGTTGATATGCGTTTAGAACAATTTTTTTGGGCATATTTATTGGCATAGAATTATGTTTTTGGAGAAAAACTGTACAATTCGTGAACTGAAAAAATAGTTTCTGGAGACTGGCGCCGCAGCGCCTGATTGTAATACAATCATAGCGCCGCAGTGCCGGCTCCAAGTTCTGAAAGTTATGATGCTGCGCTGCAGTGCCCAAATTCAGTTCAATTGGTGCGCTGCAGCACGAGCTCCGTGTTTTTTACACTGATGATGTGGCGCCGCAACGCCTGATGCTAGTTCACTAGCGGCGCCGCAGCGCCACTTTCCAGAAATAATTTTTTTTTAATTAATATAAAAGGTTTATTTTATTAAAAGTTAAATTATATATTTTTTCAGTAACTCTAAATTTAAATAAAGTATTTTATTTTTATTTGAAATTGGATTAAAATAAAGATGTTTATTTTAATTAGAATTTAATTTCATGCTAATTAATTAGAGTTGGAATTGGATTCTATGATAACTAATTGGAGATGAAATTGAATTCTTTGTTTCCTAAAAATAAATGAGTTTATTTGTGAATTAGGAAAAGGAATTCCATGTTTTCTTAAATAAAGGAGTTTGTTTAGATATGAAATAAGATTTTCTATTAATCAAAATAAAGGAATTTATTTTGATAAGGAATTGGATTCCATATATTTTGGTTTTTTCCATAGCAGTTTTAAAAGTTAAAATATAGTAGTTTATTTTGACTTGGAATTCGATTCCATATTAAATAAAATAAAGGAGTTTATTTTGATTAAATAATTTGATTAAAAATAAAAGAGTTTATTTTTTATTCAAAAATGGATAAATTAAAATAAAAGGTTTATTTTGATTTAAATTTGGATTAAAATAAAAGAGTTTATTTTAATTCAGAATTGAATTTTATGCTAACTAAAATTGCTCATTAAATTGATATAAATGTATATATTAAATGTTTATTATTCATGAGATGAATGTTTTATTTATTGATGCATATGTTGATGTGTATGATAATAAATGGGATTTGATTATGGACTATTGACCAATGTGATTAGATTTTATTTTAGATGGATGCTTGAATGTATGGGTTTTATAAATGGGGTTTGCGTACCTCGTTTTCTCTAATTGTTCTTAATGTAAATTCTATCTCCCTCCTATGTACTTCCCCTTGACTGCTGATCAAGGTTTCTATTTATTGTAAATAGTTTATGTAATAGGATTAGTTAGAATTAATTTTGAAGAATTAGAGACCAATGAGCAAGGAGCGCTTGAAGACCCGTTTGTAATAGAGCCCGGGATTTAAATGTAATAGTTATATTTAAATTTATTTCTTGTACCCCTAGGTTTGACCTTTTGGTTCACTTGGTGGCTCTAGTGAACCAAACTAGAATAAAGTCCATAATCAATCCGGGTAGAATAAAATATTCTATATGTGCATGCTTACTATATATATTTTATAACATGGTTCGCATGTTAAATTAATATGACGCGTATTTTATATATATATATATATATATATATATATGTGCATGCACGCTAAACAAGATGAGACAAATAATAACAAACTCCTCAAAGAATTTATATTAAGTCCTAAGCGTTCAAAGATATTTGGAATATCGAACGTTTCCTTATAGCATGATAAAATTAATAGAGTATTAAAAATTTAATATGAGTTTGTTGTGTCACCACAAGACAAGTATTAAATATTTAAGATGTTATTTTATCATATTTGATGCTTATAAATAAATTGAACGATATTATTTTGTTGTGTCACCACAAGGATGGTATTTTTCTATTTGAATATATGAAAGTGTTAGGTTGGACTTAACTTAGATAATTTTGATTCAGATGTGCCACCACTTGATCAAAATAATTTAAGAGACAAAAGGAGTTACATGATGATGTAATTGATAAGAGTTGTCTACTTATTTATTTATATATAGTTTGTTGTGTCACCACAAGGCTATATATATTTGAAATGGGATCCTTATTCTCACTAGCAAATCTTTAATTAGATTTGCCAAACTATATATTATGAGGGTAATATAGTTTGAAAAAAATAGTAGGAGATACCAATTTAAAACAACACCTAATTTATTTTGGTAATTAATAAAAGAATGTATGCTATAATGTTGTTAATTATAAATTTAATTACAGAATTTTATAATGTCTAAATTACTATCACTGCGTAGCATATTAGATGTTATTTAACCGGACTGAATTAAACGGATTGGTTAAGGAATATGAGAATAGTTCTCAAAGCTGAAAAGCTATCTTATTTCCTTAATATGCCTATCCCTGCAATGGTTGCAGACAATGCCTCTGAGGAAGAGATTGCTACTTTTAGAAAGTAGCAAGATGATGCATAGTTGGCTCAATGCATCATGCTGGCATCCATGAGTAACGAGCTTCAGCGTCAGCATGAAACTATGAATGCTCCTACTATATTCCTAAACTTCAAAGAGTTGAATGGTGAGGAAAGTAGGACTAATAGATATCAGATATCTAAGGAGCTCTTCCAATCTAGAATGATCGATGGTAATACAGTAAAGACACATGTCCTTAAGATGATCAATCTGATTGAACAAATAGAATAACTAGGTTTTGTCATGGATGGAAAATTGAGCCAAGATTAGATCTTGCACTCACTCTCGGACTCCTCACAATTGTTGTGAATTTTCAGATATACAAGCTAGAGGTCAGCCTCACTGATTTGCTTAAACATGTTAAAAAACTGTTGAGAGTCACTTTCCAACCAAGAACGACCAAGTCTTACTGGTAGGGGCCAAAGGATCTTCTGAAAAGAAGAACGATTCAAAGAAGGTAAATAGAAAGGCAAATACAAAGGATAATAAGAATAAAACTGATACGAATAACAAAGGAGTTTTCTTCCACTGCAATAGGCCTGGACACTGGAATAGAAACTGCAAGAAGTATCATGAAGAGGCTAACCAGAATAAGCTTAGTGAAGCTTCAGTTAAATATACAGGTTTTACAATGATTGAAATAAATCTTTCAGTAAGTAAAGTTTCTACTTGGGTATTGGATACCGACTATGGTTCTCATAAATATATATTTATGAAGGGACCAAGCTGAAGTAGAAAGCTAAACAAGAGGAAGTCTTCCTGTGTGTGGGAATGGAGCAAAGGTTGATCCATTAAATGCAGGAACTTATTGTTTAGTGCCGCCTACGAACAAGTCCATTAGTTTAAATAATTAACAAGTTACTGAATGGACTTTATATACTTGACTTACATGAAAATATTTTTAAATTAAACAAACTAGTAAAAGAAAAGGAGATGATCATCCAAAGAGTTGAATATTTGTATTTGGTGAAATACAAGTCTAAATCATTTGAAAGGTTCAAAGAATTCAGAAGTAAAACTAATTGACAAGGTATTATAATTCTTGGAATAAATACTTTTTTAATAAGTTTTAAGATCATCTTAAATGGTTTTCTCATAATGGACGCTTCTTGATACACAATAATTGATTGGTGTATCTAAAAGTAAAAATTGTACCTTGTTGGATATGGTGCAATCCATAATAATTTTACCAACATTCTAGTATTCTTCTAGGGTAATGCCCTGAAAATGGCTGTATATCTACAAAATAAGGTAACCCGTCCCTAAGAATTCATAAGAGTTATGGACAGGGAGGATTCCTAATCTTAAGTACGTTAAGATAAAGGGTTGTCCAACTTATGTGAAAAGGTTTCAAAGGATAGGCTTGAGATAAAATTTGACAAGTACAGATTTATGGGACATCCTAAAGTAAGTTTAGGGTATATGTTCTATAATCCTACTTAGCAAAAGGTATTTATTGCGAAACACGCTGCCTTCTAAGATAAAGGTGTTTATCATTGAAGGGCTAGTGGGAGGATAATAGATCTTGAAGGATTTCAAGAACCACAAATCACTGTTAGTCAAAAGGAGGAACCTGTAGATAGACCTATTGTACCACAATCGAATCGTAAATCTGGAATAGTACCAAAGATACTTGGGAGGCATGGATTCATCATAGATGATGATGATGAGGTACAAATCATAGTGGATGATGATACAGTTATATACGATGAGGCTAAGAGTTGTAGACACTCAGAGAAATAGTAGATGACCATAAAATCTAAAATGGATCTTTGAAGCAATGCTCAAGACCATTCAAATTTTACTTGCGATTGTAGCTTATTATTACTAAATTTGGCAAATAGACGTGGAGACGCCATTCCTTAAATATATATTATTAGAGGAGAATATATGTATGATACAACCAGATGAATTTATTTCAATGGTTAAAGCAAATCATGTATATGAGCTACACCAATCCATTTATGGATTGAAGCAAGCTTCTCAAAGATGGAACATTCGTTTTGATGAGACAATCAAAAGAGTTTAATTTTATCAAAAATGAGAATGAACCTAGTGTGTACAAAAGGGTCAGTAGGAGCGCTGTGACATTACTAAGTATTATATGTTGATATACTACTGATAAGGAATGACATACCAGTGCTATAATCAGTCAAGATAAAGTTGTCTAAACATTCCTCTATGGATGATTTGGGTAGAACATCCTAAATTATGGATATAAATCTATATAGATAGATTTAAAAGGATGCTCGGATTAACCCAAGGAACATATATTTATTTGATGTTAAAGGCATTTAGAATGACAAACTTTGAAAGATGTCTCATGATGATGAGCCATGGAGTGTATCTCTCTAAAATTGACCTTCATAAAAGAGAGATCGCATGAGTAACTATCATGTATGCAATGAAATGTATGAGACTTGATGTTGATCAGTCATATTCTGGAGAAGATCACTGTAAGACAGTGATAAACATCTTATAGTACTTAACCAACACAAATGATGTAATCATGATTCATGATGGGTCTGAATTAAACTAAAGGACTAAACAGACTCAAGTTTTCAAACTGACCAAGACGACAACAAATCCACTTTAGGGTAAGTCGTTACCTTGAAAAGTGGTGTAGTGAATTAGAAAGGTTCCAAACAGCAAAGAGTTGCTAGTTTAGTGATAAAGATAAATTATATAGCTGTAAATGAAGCTGCAAGTTGATGTTTCAGAAAAAAGTTTATTACAGAACTAGGAATAGTTCTTAAGTCTTATCTTGGATCCAAACATGTGTTGTGGCACTTTCATTTGATTAAAGAAATCATTGAAAGAGGAGAAGTCACTATAAAGATAGTGAACTCTCAAAAATGACATTGCATATCCATTTACTGAAGCTATCCAACAGCAGGATGATCGTCACTTAGAGAAGAAGGGTATGAGATACCATGGCGATTGGCTTTAGTGCAAGTAGGAGATTGAAAGTAGTATGCATACAAGCCAATCATGTTTGATGATAAAGCATATAATTTGTAACAATCTTATTTATTTATTAATAAAAGTATTATTTAATTAAAGGCATTTATTTATCTACATGGTGCTGTTTTTATAATATGTGATAAACCCATAGTTTTAAGAAATGCTTTTAGAATTATGATGATGATCATGCTAATGAGATCTAAATTCTTAGATAGCTTAAAAACTAAAATTTTTCCCAATCGTTGGATTACTAAAAAGGGGATTAGTCAATCCGGATAGATTGGTACATACGTTGCTTGCTCATTGGATGAGGATGATTGATCTCATGATCATTTGTGTGAAGACACTAAAGCAAGTATGTAGGTGCTTATTGGAGAATAAGTACACTGAACGTGACTCGCTAAGGAATACCTAATGGAGTTTTACTCGCCTGTCAATAGGAATTCCTAATGTGACAGTAGTACAAGTGATCATCAGACTTGAGATCATCATAGTATCTTGTGTATAATGAATTATACTTTGACTTATTCCTTAAGACCCTTAGGGCATATCAAAGGGTATGCTTGGGTGTAATAAGTTATATATAGAGATAATGAATGATCAATAAAGAATCTACCTCTTCTAGTAAAAGAAGTGATATATCCTATGTGATTCGATAAATGACAACCCAGGAATCCTTGGCCAAGGTGGAATAAAATTAGAAAGGAGTTTATAATTTGCATTATTTGGAGTTGTGCATTTTGAAATCGAAATACATATAATTAAATAAAATAAGACTTGACAGTAATTCCATGTCTTATATTTAATTGGGACATTGTATAGTGGAAGGATTGAATTGTACGGTAACTATTAACTCACAGATTTTTTTAAGATTAATGTTGAAATCTATATTATCTGGAAAGTCGTTGATAGATAAGGAGGTTTATCCTTATTTTAGAATAAATGTTATTTATTTAAATAAATTATTAGTTTTATTTATTTATTTAAATAAGATTAAAATTGTTCTAATTGATTTATTCACAACCGGTTTAATATGGAGAACCTAAGGGGTCACACGATAAAAGGAAGAATATTTATTAAAGAAGCAAATAACATAATCGTAATAATAAGTTCAGTATATTTAATTTAATCTATGGTGATAGAATAAATTAAATAACTTAATATTTATTATTTACTATTTTGAAAATATTAAATATAAAATAATAAGAGGAGTCTTATTATTATTATTACTATTATTATTATTAATATTATTTAATTCCTAAAAGATTTTGGAAATTAATTAATAAGATACTCTCTCTCATATATATTCCTAATAAGATTAGGTGGCTAGTTAATTAAAAGAGTTTAATTATTCCTAATAGGATTGAGAAGTCTAATTAATTAAAGGAGTTTAATTAATTAATATGAAACCCTAATGCTAAATTATTTAGGAGGGTTGCCCACATTTATAAATAAGAAAGTCTTATTTTGGAACAAGGTTAGAATTTTTAATTCCAAGAGTTGGGAGAGCACTTCTTTTCTAGAGGGAAGAAAACTAGGGTTTAGCCAAACACCATTCTTCTTGAATTCTTATTCTTTCTTGGTGAATCACCTCTAGAGGCCAAATACTTGGGTGGCTAACGTTGATCAAATGAAGGAATCAACCCGATGGATTCAAGTAGAACGCGAAAAGGATTTGGAGTTGAACTCGTACCTGAGGAAGCTAGAATCTTCAAGGGTATAAAATTTAATCTCCATCTATTTCGTTTAATTAATAACTGTGCAGAAATGATGATCCGGGTATATGGTTTGTAAAATTTTTAAACTCTGATTTACCATGCTTTTGCTTATTTAATGCAATTTGATTGTATCCATGAATCTTACAAACCTAACACCATTGTTGTTTGTAAAGAAGAAGGATGGTTCGATGAGGTTGTGTATGGATTATGGAGAGTTGAACAAGGTGATAGTCAAGAACAAGTATCTGTTACCAAGAATAGACGATCTGTTTGATCAACTTAAAGGAGCGAGATATTTTTCGAAGATTGATTTGAGAACTGGTTATCATCAACTGAAGGTGAGTGTCGACGTCGGGAAAAAATTCGTGGGTCAGGTCACAACTCGGATCTTTCTCTCTTCCTAAGTTATCTCTACCCTTACTTTTTTTATTGCGAAAAAAGGTTTTGAAGGGTTTTTTAGAAAAAGGCCAACATGTATCATGTCGACGATTTGAAAGTTTTACGGAGTCGCCAGTTGGTAGATTTGAAATGGTTGTACCAACTCAACCAAGTTTTGTTTGAAAGAGGCCCAATTGCTGGACACTGTCGAAACTTAATCTTTGAAAATAAAGTTTGAGTTCGGGGGCTTGGTTAAGTGTGGGGAAGGTTTTAGGCACCCCACAACTCCCGTGTAAACACGGTACCGCATCTTTTCAATATTTCCCTTTTAAATCTGAAGTGTGTGTGAATGCTGGAAGAAAATTGGGCCTATGTTTGTTTGAAAGCATGTCTATGCATCGTTGAATCTATATACGAAGGTTTTGATTTGATTTGCAAAAAGTCTTTGATTTGATTTGCAAAAGTGTTTTATTTGATTTGCAAAAGCTTCTTTTTTTGAAAAGATTATTGAATGATGTTTTGAAAGAAGGTTTTCAAACCCTTACGCTAACATAGGAATTGAAGTATATCGATACTTTAGTTTTATCTTTTCAGTCATAAGACTCAATTTGAATGGTGATTGTTGGGCTGTGAAGCATTCTCGACCACAAAATATATACAAGTGTCGGTTTCCTCATGGGTATGATAGCTATCAGAGGGACTCTGACATGACAAACTATATTTTCACTATGTTAAGACCTTAAATCTGGATAGCCGTTTTAAGGTCTTTTGTACGTACATTTTTACAGAAAAACTGGCAGGGTACATTTATAAAGTGGAGTTTGTCCATCGTGGGAATCATATTCTGATCAGTTTGATCATGAATCCCACAATTCCTAGGCTTATATATGAGTAGCTAATAAACCTGCTCATCTAAAATTTATACAAAAATATATCCAAATATCGCCACAACCAAGGATTCATCAGTAAATCCTAGTTCGCACCTGACCGAAGCATCTCGTTCCCACTAGATAGCGATCTAAGGACCGCGAGGAAGCTTTTATAACTGAAACTAGCAAAATACTCGATTTAAATAAATCTCAGCCATTCTAGCTTCCCAGTTCTGTCTGAACCTATTTTGAACCATTTAAAAGCTAGAATTGGCGAGATTTACATAAATCTAGTTCGCCCGCAGAAATGTCAGTGACGATCCATATCAAATGAATATTTAAAGCAATAATTTAATAAAAATGAGTTAAGCAATATATATATATATATATATATATAATATATATTTATAAAAGCTGTATAAAAGCCACATAATAATCTACGCTGGACAGAATTGAAATATATATATATATATATATATATATATATATATATAACATAAAAAAGGGTGGTGGGTCTTCATTCCGAAGCCCGGACTGGAATTAAAATGTATATTTAGATAGAAGAATAGTCAAACTAGGACTGGAAAGATAACCCAGTAATGGTGAATGGTGCCAAAAAATAATAAAAAGGCCACAGAATGATCCAGGCCAAACTGAAATATATATATAGACAGAAAAGTAGTCAACCAAAATTGGGAAGATAACCCAGTGTGGTGAATGGTGCAAAAAATAGTAAAAAGGCCACAGAATGATCCAGGCCAAACTGAAATGTAAATATATATATATATATATAGAGAGAGAGAGACAGAAAAGTAGTCAACCAAGACTAGGAAGATAACTCAGTGTGTTGAAGGCTGCTTATAAATGCATATTTATATATAATAGTAGTAAACTACCGCGAATTTGACATCCGGGCTTGACAAAATTAAAAAGTTACTATATATACATTTAAATATATATAAAAAAAAGCCAAACCCGAACTGGAAAGATAACCCAGTCCGGCGAAGTTGCTCAATACAAAGATGCAAGTATATAAAAGCTGCTGGAAGCGACGGATCGTCAATCCGAGTTGTAGAAATGCCAGAAAATGCGTTTAAGTACTAAAATGTACCAAAAGTTGATAAAAACGGCCACGAAACTGAGTTTCGGGCATATTTAGAAAACAAAACTTGATATGCAAGTGTATAAAAGTGCGAAGAAGTAATAATAACTTTTTAATCGTAAAAATACTCACAATGAACTGCTACACTAGTTTTTTTGCCAAATTATAGGCTTTAAACATTCAAATCTACCAGTTATTTTCTGATATGTGGTAGTATGTGGGTATATCTACGTGTTAGAGTGAAAAAATTTGGGTTTAAAAGACACGAAAATAGCTGAAAAACCAAACGGGCAGGGTTCAGAGCGTTTTTGAATTTTTTAAATGAGAGGGGGATGCATCTCTATATAT
This sequence comes from Panax stipuleanatus, assembly GCA_020205555.1. NCBI lineage: Eukaryota > Viridiplantae > Streptophyta > Magnoliopsida > Apiales > Araliaceae > Panax > Panax stipuleanatus. The sequence continues at coordinate 17,319,360 of CM035119.1, read as the reverse complement.
AGGCCAGGGAGCCTCCACTCTACCTGCTGCTGCCGCAGGTAGAGGTGCGGCTCCACGTGGCATGGGTTCCGCGGCGAGTTCCATCGTCTCGAAGTACATGCACTCCGAGCAACGTGAGGTTTGATTCGAAACTTTCTAACTTTTGATCAGAGCGTTCGTTTGAGGCGTGCGATACCTTTCCAGAAAGCCCTCGCCTAGAATATCAGAATGACATGGGATAAAACATTTTCTTGGTCCAAGGAGACAGGTTCATAACCAGGTCTTCGATTTCTCGCAGTTTGTCTGTTGAGCTGTCTTGCGCTGTTTGCAATCGGGATCATCGTTATGATTCGTTCTGACCTTGGTGGCATTAATTTGGCTTGAGTTTGACCGAATCAACTTAGAGTTGGTAAAATGATTGTTCTTCCCCTTCCGGGGTTGCCTTTAGTGCCGGCATGTCCTTCGGTTGACTTCCTGGAGTTGTTTCCAAGATTTGGATCCATTCGAGTCTGTTTGTCCTCAGTGTTATCTCTGAGGCTGACTTGGTCCCACCAGGTTTTCCTCTAGAGATGTTGTGATGCTTTAGGATTGTTTCCAAAGTTGACCTGACTTCCCGGGTTAAGGCCGGGGCTGATCTGTACCTCCCGGGTTGAGACCGAAACTGACCTGTACCTCCCGGGTTGAGATCGGGGCTGACCTGTACCTCCCAGGTTGAGACCGAGGCTGACCTGTACCTCCTGGGTTGAGATCGGGACTGACCTATACCTCCCGAGTTGAGACCGGGGCTGAGTTGATGACCCAGTATTGAGACCGGGGTTTAATTGACAACCCGGTATTGAGACCGAGGTTGAATTGACGACACGGTATTGAGATCGGGGTTGAATTGACGGCCCGGTATTGAGCCCGGGGTTGAGTTAATGACTCAGTATTGAGACCGGGGTTGAGTTAATGGCCCAGTATTTAGACCGGGGTTGAGTTGGTAACCCGATATTGAGATCGGGGTTGAATTGACAACCCGGTATTGAGATCGGGGTTGAATTGACAGCCCGATATTGAGCCCGGGGTTGAGTTGATGACCAAGTATTAAGATCGGGGTTGAATTGATGACCTGGTATTGAGACCAGGGTTGAATTGATGACCCGGTGTTGAGACTGGGGTTGAATTGACGGCCCGGTATTGAGCCCAGGGTTGAGTTGATGACTCGGTATTGAGACCGGGGTTGAGTTGATGGCTCGGTATTGAGATCGGGGTTGAATTGATGGCCCGGTATTGAAACTGAGGTTGATTTGATGACCCGGTATTGAGATCGGGGTTGAATTTATGGCCCGGTATTGATACCGGGGTTGATTTGATCAGACAATTTTGCGTACAGTGTTAGTAACAGGGAAACAAAATTTTGAGTGTCTACAGATGCCCCTCTTTATCATGTTCATGCAATGAAGTGAATTGAACAGGATAAAGATTAGTAGACAAGGGAAATGCAAATGCATAGGGGAGGCAATGCATGATATGGTATGTCATAAGTGTCAGATACCTTCGAGGGGGTAGGGTTATCACTAATTGATTACATTAGCTTTTGCTGGGGATAACGTTATTCATGATAACCTTGGGGCAGCATTGTCAGCCGGTTGCTGGTAGGACATCCACTGACAGGTTATCAGAGTTAGGTTGATGTCTCGTTCTGCTGGGGATGTTACTAATAGGCTAACGTAAATTATTTTCATCACTTTCTGCTGAGGATGACATCATCCATGATAGCCTAGGTGACTCTGATGAGGCCGACAATTTTGCCACCGAGTTATTCCAATGAGTGCTCCCGATGTCTATCTTGACGATAATCTACACCGATAGTTCGCCATAGTAAGTTGAATCATTACTTCATCTCGGTGCTCCCTCTGAGGATGTGTATAAGAGATTCCATCATCAGGGATGGATTATTATATTGCTTCCGTCATCGGATCCCTTCCGATGCTTCGTTGGGGTTGTGCTAACGACTGAATTGTCACCGGTCTGTACCCGACACTTCGCTGGGGTTTAACCAACAGCTGAACTGTCATCGGTCTGTACCCGATGCTTCGCTAGGGTTGAGCCAACGGTTGAACTATCACTGGTCTATACTCAACGCTTTGCTGGGGTTATGCCAACGGCTAAACTGTCATCGGTCAGTACTCGACGCTTCTATGGGGTTGTGCCAACGGCGGAACTGTCATCGGTAAATACTCGATGCTTCGCTGGGGTTACGCCAACAATTGAACTATCATCGGTCAGTACCCGACGCTTCACTGGGGTTATTCCAATGGCTGAACTATCATTGGTCAGTACCTGACGCTTCGTTGGGGTTGTGCCAACGGCTGAATTGTCATCGGTCTATATCCGGCGCTTCGAAAGTGGCAATTTTTGATAATTTTGCACAGTTTTTTGGTAGTTTTTCAGTATTCTTCATCATTGGTCCCCGGTCATTGCTTCGGGATGAATACTAAGGGTTTTTAGGAAGCTTCCCTTTCTGTTAGGATTTCGCTGCTTAGACGCAGGATTTCAGGACAAACCGCTCAATCGCGTAGCGATTTTTTCTCAGATTTGACTTTTCGGCTCATAGGAACTCCATTTCAACTCAAACTAAACCGAGCCCGAGGAAGCGGGACCCACCCTGGGGAGCCGCAGGTAGAGGTGCGGTTGTCGCAGGTGGGCTTGCTTCTACCTGTGGCTTTATATTGGGCAGCGGAGTTCATAATTTTCAAGTTTCATTTCGAGTTTCAAACAGAATCCGATTTTCTTTTTCAGATCTACGTAGTTCGGGTAGTTTTTTTTCTGAATCCGTCAACTCCTACGCATTCAGCCCATCGCAGGTAACGTTTTACATCCTTTTTTCGCATGTTTTGACCGTTAAAAGCATGTAAACCACGTAGCTTTCAAACACAATGTATGAAAAATGTATGCCTATATGACCTAGTAAAAATTTTCTGACTTCATATGTATGCATATCTTACAGTAATGCACGTTTTGATGCAAGAAAATTTAGATTCTGAGACAGTCATATTTTGCTCTCTTTGATTAATTTACTCATCCTTTTTGAGGCCTAGTGAGCCTGGATTTTCAACTAAAAATGCCCATGGCAATTTGGCTACCATGTGAAGTTTACTTTTGATTTTATTTCATAAATATGAACTTTTCTTGTTTTTGGGAAGGTGTGCTACTGAATGGCCACCTAGACATGCCTATGTGCATGCGAACAGTCCATTTTACAAAGGAGACTCTAGCAAAAAATTTCAAAAGCCCTAGCATTTAAAAAACATGCAGTTTTAACTCTATTGGGGATTTTTGACTGACCCATGCATGCTTTAGGACTTAGAAATGCATAAAGTACTAATTTAAACTAATAAGCCATAGGTTTTAGGCTTACCACACCCTTTCTGAGGTGATTTAGAGACTTTGTCCAGGTGATGGACAGAGATAGACCTGGCAGTGCTAGCAGGATAGTTTCAGGTGTTAGACGGAGGCGAGCTTCTGATGTTCCTCAGCCACGTCCAGCTCGATCGCCTCGTAGATTAGCAGAGTCGGTGATTAGTCCAGCCCAGAACGAGCAGTCGATAGATATTGATGATGAGCAGGCTCCTTTTGCTGCTCCTGCTCTGTCTCAAGCACCACGTGCGGAGCTTCCGGGCATTGTTTCCAAGAGTTGCTGGGAGACTTGAGTCGTCATCCATCGAGGTTTCTCTCTTTTGCCATTCTCAAGGCAGAGGTTTTTAACTTAGGTTAACTTTTGATGCAGGTTCTTGGCTTTACGCAGCCCAGAAGGGAACTGGTTCAATGTGCACTCTCTTTACTATACTTTGCACCAGGAGTACAGGGATATCGTTGACGGCTGGGGGTTTCAGGCCTTCTTCTCTATTCTTCCCCTCTGTTGCCCCTGGAGGTATATGAGGGCTCTGTCTGAGCGTTGGTTCCAACAGACTCAGTCCCTTCATTTGTTGGACTAACCCTTATGGACTGGAGGTTCATCATCGACATTGAGTTTAAGAGTGAGCCAGTGCCTGTCGTGGCTGACATCACACCTACTGCCGTTCGGTCCCTGCTGGGAGTTCTTGCAACGACGATCATGGGTCGGACGATTCGATCTGGTCCCTTGAGTATAGATGCCCAGAGTGGGGCTTTACTTGAGCCTCTACTTGATGATCAGAGGGTTAGGCATCGCATCTTGAGGCGATTATTTCTGGTGATCATCAGGGGTTATTTTGTAGCGGACAACTCATCGACTGTGTCCTTCGCCCTGGTTAGCGATACCCAGTATGTAGAGCACCTTAGAGACTTTGATTGGGGTTCCTACACCTTTGCCTATTTTCTCCGGGGCATGCGCATGCTTTCGGAGGGTTTACTGGAGGCTTGGTTAGGGTTTTACCCGTTTCTGCTGGTGAGTACATCTTTCTTGTACCTTTTTTATTTCTACATTTATATTTATCAGTCTTGGTCACTGAGGACTTTTGATATTTGCATGGCTAGTTCTGGGCGTATGAGAGGCTTCCTTGCATACAGCCCGCCACTGCTTTATTCTTGGAGACTATCCTTGAGGAAGGCATTGGCATCACTCTACTCTGACGGAGGTCCCTATTGCTGAGGGATTTACTCATTCCCGCCTGCAGTTGGAGCTTTTGATAGCCGAAGCGATCAAATGGATCCCATAAACCTCTAAGTTTTTGGCTATTGGATTTGAGGGAGGCTTCCCCACTGGTTGGTAGTTTGCATTGTCGACCCGCAGAGTCCCGTTTTTAACAAATGGAGGCTAGGAGCTCTATCTAGGAGAGCGTACGATCAGGAGCATTACGGGGCATATCTGCATTCCCATTGTTCCTCCAGCTTAGCATCATTGGCCATTGATCTTGCCACTGACAGACATCCCTATGGAGGGAATAGATGGCTTTATCCTATTAGAGGGCCCTTATAGCCAGGAGGCATTCAGCAGCTGGTGGATTCCTCGCATGATTGGAGTTCAGACTCGGGCTACCCAGTTTATGGTAGACATAGTGTCTGGGTCTGTTATGATGATAGACTGGATAGCTTGCCTCAGGGAGCCGACATATTTGGACCATATCACAGGGCTGACCCAGCAGCTGGAGAGAGCTCATTTATTTATCAGGCATCTTGGCAGAGATCCGTCAGAGGCATCTTCTTTTGACCCTTCCAGCTCTGGAGCGGGCCCCTCTTTAGGTCCATTTTCTAGCAATTTTGTACGGGCTAATCCTCCTTTGTACCGCCCAGATATGCCTGATGACCGCGACTTTATGTCCACAAAGAAGATGGAGCAGGTTAACCACCTGAGTGTAGATATTTTAGATCTTTTTGGATAGCTATTGTAGCTATATCTTTTGGTCGGCCACTGTTTTGGCTGTTTGGGCGACTGTGCCCCATTTTGGTAGACCACTATTAGTAGTTGGGTGGTGGTGCCCCATATTCCTATACTTTTTAATCTGTATTTTATTTTTAGACAGGGATGATGCTTATATTAGATAGTTTATTGTAGATATGCATGATATTTCATATCTATCGCATCTTATTTTATATTTGTCATCATACATGTATTATGTCATGTGTATGCATTCAGACAGATGAGTTCAGATTTGACCTCTGGATGGTCTTGTGATACGGTGATACAGATGTCGTCATCTACCGTTAGCCATATCGAGCATCTACCACCATCTGAGGTGGTAATGTCGTTGAGATCGTGGTACGAGAGCCTGCCCTTCCCAGCTAAAGGGACAGTAGATCATATGTTGGGGCATTCATTGGCCCTCGTAGACTTTCAGGTGCTATACGGGTTTGTGGATGGCATCTTATCCTTTTGGATACCCGCTAGACAGGTCTTTAGCTTCGGACATCATGAGTTGACTCCGACTCTTAAGGAGTACCAACGATTTACTGGCTTAGCTTTAGAGGTGCCCTGCGCTCGCATGACGATCAGTGATATGAGGAGACCATTTATACAGATGTCAGGTCTTCGCCAGAGCGTAGTTATGGATGAGATCATCTCTGGACGTGTGATCTCCATCGACTTTTTGATCGATCAGTTTGGTGAGCTTGACAGTTACGATCGACATGCCGGGGATTTTATTGTATCGACAGAAGCGTGGCGTTTGGCCAGGATAGACATTTTGCTGATGTGCATTGTATCCTACGTCTATATACAGCTACGCTCTGACCATTTGGATGTGGGACTGATAGTTGTGGTTCGGGCCCTTAGTCAGGGTAGCTCCATTATTCTGATAATATTGGCCGAGACGCTGAGGTCAACCACCCACTGCATTACCCACCCGAAGTGGTTTTTTAGAGGCAGTTCGGTCTTGCTATACGTATGGCTTATGTCCCATATTTAACCAATTGGATTCTTCAGACATCAGGGGTATTGTTTCTCCCATGATATAGTTATGTCCTACTCCTTCTAGCCCGTGGAGTGCACCGATGCATAGACATGGTCAGCATTTCTGTCTGATATCGTGCATCCATTCTCAATTTTACCGTGCGCAGGGCTAGTCTCCCTATATAGCTTCATCACCCATGAACCTGGTATAGACTATTTGCCCCTAGCGGAATTAACGGGAGTGACTACTTACCATCCTCTGGCTGTTATGGGCTAGTTCGATCAGTTTCAGAGCCTACATCCATTTGAGGGGGCTGCTGATTAGAGGATATCAATTTCGTTTATGTCATCTGTTGATTTATTCTGAGTGTATGAGTGTTGGACTCATAGGGAGAGGGATGATTTCTCCAGTAGCCATCCAGATCGTTCTTCAGAGTACTCAGCATAGTTAGAGGCCGAGATAGCATCAGCTGCATTCACCTAGTCAGCTCCTATAGTAGATTCAGACGAGGAGGAGCCTATAAGGAATCTTGAGTCTTCTACTAAGGATGAGCTTTTTATGGGTTTGACAGCAGCACTAGTTAGTGACCCGCCGATCATTCCTGTCAGGACAGATCCCGCCTTGGCAGACTCACTAGCTAGGATGACCTTTGAGAAAGATCAGGCTAGAGCGCTGATGTTGACTACTTTATCTGGCAGAGATATAGCTTTAACGGAGAGAGATGTGGCTCGAGCCGCTCAGGATGTAAGATTAATTGAGCGAGAGGAGATCCGATCTTCCAGAGACGCAGCTTATGTTGAGATCGAGGAGACTTTGATTGCTAGAGATGTAACTTTTGTGGAGAGGGATGAGGCCATAGCTTCCCGTGATTTCAATATTGTCGACAATACTGCTCTCCAATCTTATACTCATGGTCTGATTACCGAGATGAGTGCATACATTGATGATCACAATGCCACACTGCAGATGACTGTGGAGGTTTTAAGCCGTATGGAGGCTGAGGGTATTGCACTTGCTGGTGCTCCTCCATCTTCAGAGAGAGATGCCATGTTGGCATTGCTGGCCCGATTATCCATGGGTCCATAGACTAGCTTTTATTTTTTCTGCACATACTAGATCAGCCATTTTTGTCATGTACAGGACATTATGTATATATCAAACAGTGTCATATATCAGAGAAATATATTTTTGATTCACTTCCCTATTTGGATATATATTGTCATTGCTGAGTGATTACCACTTCTTTCATAACTTGCTGTTGTTGATGTATCTTGAGCTTCTCCTTGATGGACTGACAGCTGAGATGTTAGAGGGTATCTTAGAAGGGCCTGTTGATCAGGGTAGCTTGATAGGACTTAGCCTTTATATAGTTTTGATATCTTGGAACTGGTTTTTATTTGGTTTTTGTTTTTTCTTAAAGGTCAAACCGCACCGTAAATGGCTGCCTACGTACTCCCGGGTAGAGGGAGATCAGGTCATTCGTAGTTTAATTTTTTTTGTGTGAGATAGGTTTGAAAATTATTTATCTTGTGTTTTGAGTTTGGTTTGATGAGTTTTTAAATTTTTTGTTTGGTTTAACCGCACCAGAAATGGCTGCCTATGTACTTTCGGGTGGAGGGAGATCAGGTCATTCGTAGTTCCAGCTTCTAGTGAAAACCAAACTTGATTTGATTTGTAGGACCCGGATGCAGGCATGCATGTGCTTCAGACATAGTACCTTTTCACGGTGTCTGAATTGATGAGTTGGGGAAATTCGCTCCCGTCCATCTCTTGTAGTCTGATAGCTCCTCCTGTCAACACTTCCTTGACAATGAAAGGGCCTTCCCAATTAGGGGAGAACTTTCCTTTAGCTTCATCTTGATTGGCCAAAACTTTCTTCAGCACCAAGTTATTTTCTTTGAATTGCCGTATTTGGACCTTCTTGTTGTAGGATCGAGCAATCCTTTGCTGATATAACTGTTTGTGGAAAATGGTTGTAGCCCTTTTTTCATCTATTAGGGACAGTTGGTGGTACCGATCTTGCAACCACTGATCTTCGTCCATCTGAGCGTCGATTAACACTCGCAAGAACTCCATCTATACTTTTATAGGAAGGACAACTTCCATGCCATAGACCAATGAATAGGGGGTAGCCCCAGTAGAGGTGCACATTGATGTCCTGTATGCTAACAGGGTTAAAGGCAGCAGGTCAGGCCATTCTTTGTGATTGGCGGACATTTTCTGCATAATCTTCTAGATGTTCTTGTTGGCCGCTTCTACAGCACTATTCATCTTTGGCCGATAGATGATGGAGTTAAGATGCTTGATGTGGAACTTGCTGCACAGTTCTTTCATCATTTGATTGTTCAGGTTCTTGGCGTTGTCTTATACGATCACTTCCGATTGTGTATATCGACAGACGATATTGTTTCTGATGAAACCAATGATGACCTCTTTGGTGACTTTGGGAAAAGAGGCTACTTCAACCCATTTGGTGAAGTAATCGATCATAGTGAAGATGAATCGATGACCATTACTGGCTTTTGGTTCCACTGGACCAATCACATTCATTCCCCAGATGGAGAAAGGCCACGGAAAACTCATGCTGTGTAGCTCATTTGAAGGAGCGTGGATGGCATTTCCATGTACTTGACATTGAAAGCATCTCCTGATATGATCATCACAGTCAGCTTTGAGAGAGATCCAATAATATCTTGCTCTTAATATCTTCTTGGCCAGTAGATGACTGCTCATGTGTGGACCACAGACTCCACCGTGGATTTCATCCATCAACCTCTAGGCTTGTTCCTTATCAAGGCATCTTAATAGGCCTATTCCAGCATCTCTTTTATAGAGTGCATCTCTACTCCGATAGAACTTCATAGCCATTTTTTGAATCCTCTTTCGCTCGGATTGGCTTGCCCAAGCAGGTGTAGATCCATCTTGGAGATATTCCTTGATGTCTTGATACCAAGGCTGATTGACAGGAGGTATTTCATCTGATACTTCTCCAATGTAATTCCAGTATATCGGGATATTTAAATTGTGAATTTGATGCAGGGAATCCCACTCCTATCGGATATTCAGATCAATGAAGCCAACATCCCCAATGAATCAGCGAAGTCATTCCTACCCTGAGGAATATGGCTGAATATTATGCCTTCAAACTCCAGGGATATTTTGACGACCTGCCAATAATAGGGCAGCAAATGCAGTTCTTTGGTGTGATATGTCCCAGTGGTTTGTCTGATGATCAACTTAGAGTCTCCAAAGACCAGTAAATGTTTGATACCCATGGATTGGACTAGTTTCAACCCCATTATGCAGCCTTCATAGCCAGCTGTGTTGTTGGTGTTACCAAATTGCAGTTTGGTAGCCACAGGATATTGTTCTCTTGTACCAGAGATAAGGACTGCCCCAGCTCCGACACCTTTTATGTTTACCGCTCCATCGAAATATATTTTCCATGGTTGGACTGTATTCTCTTATTGGAGTTGTTGAATTATCATGATCCCATCATCTAGGAAATAAGTCTCAAGGGGCTCGAACCCTCCTGATGGTGCTTCGGCTAATTGATCTGCCATGCCTTGACCTTTGACTGACTTCTGAGTCACGTCGATAATGTCGAACTATTGTAGGATCAACTGCCATTTGGATAGTCGATAATTTAATATTGGCTTATTGAACACATACTTCAGGGGATCCATGCGGGATATGAGGTAGGTCGTGTGCCCATGCAAATAGTATTGCAACCTCATGGCGGCCTATGCTAACGCACAGCATGTCTTCTCGATCAGGGTGTACTTCTGTTCACCATTGCTGAATCTTTTACTGATGTAGTAGATGGCTCTCTCATTGCTACTATCATCCTTCTGTCCTAGCATGCAGCCCATTGCATTGGTATTGATGGACAGGTACATGACCAAGGGAACTCCATCCCTCGAAGATACCAAAATTGGTGCTTTGATCAGCTACTTCTTGATGGCGAGGAAGGCTTTCTGAAAATCCTCATTCCATTTGGTGGGGGAATTCTTTCTTAGTAGCTTGAATATGGGTTCACAGGTTGCTGTGAGCTGGGAAATGAATCGGCTTATGAAGTTGATTCACCCCAGAAACCCACGTATCTCCTTCTCTGTTCGAGGTACTGGCATATCAGTGATGGCTTTGATCTTGGCAGGGACTAGCTCGATGCCTCGATTACTCACCAGGAATCCTAACAGCTTGCCTGCTTTGAGGCCAAAAGCACATTTGGCGGGATTTAGCTTGAGGTTGTACTTACACAACCTGTTGAACAACTTCCTGAGATGGCCAAGGTGATCATCCTCCCTCAGGGATTTAATGATGATGTCGTCCACACAGACTTCTATCTCCTTGTGCATCATATCATGAAATAGGGCCATCATGGCTCGCTGATATATGGCTCTGGCATTGATGCGGCCGAAGGATAGTCGCCTATAGCAGAAAGTTCCCTAGGGAGTGATGAAAGCTATTTTCTCCCGGTCTTCTTCAGCAACCATGATTTGATGGTAACCAACAAAGCAATCTACGAAGGAATACATGCCGTACTGCGCCGTATTGTCGATCAGGATGTGGATGAAAGGTACGGGAAAATTATCCTTGAGGCAGGCTTTGTTTAAATCCCGATAATCCACGCATACTCACACTTTTCCTTCGGAATTTGGCACGGGGACTATGTTTGACGATCACTCTGGGTATGTTGATACCGACTTTGAATTGTTTAAAGACTTCTTCTTTAACTTTTAGACTCTATTCAGGTTTCAATCACATGAGCTTTTGTTTGACTGGCTTGAATCCATCTTTGATGGGCGTTTGATGAATGACAATATCAGTCGACAAGTCGATCATGTCTTCATGTGACCATGCAAACACATCCTGGAACTGTGTTAGGAGTTCAATCAGGTCGGCTTTTTGATCTGGTGTAGGGTCTAAGCCTATCTGGATTTCTTTGATGTTTCGGAGGTTCCTATGTTGATAGTGGTGGTTTGGTCGAGGTTTTTCTTCTACCCATTCTTTAATCTCCTCGGGTACCTTATAGTCATCTTCCTCCTCTTGATTAATATCCATCAAGTTGAAGTTCAGTTTTACATCAAAGTTGTAGTCACTTTGACAGGTTGGCATCTTATCAGCAGAGACAAACACATCCAATGCTTGAGTCCTGAAAACAAAATGCTTTTATTTTAATATATACAACTGCTTAAATATACAGAGAATTTGGCAAAGCATGACAAAAGTTACTGTTATAGTTGTGCAATCAAAAGTAAGCAGTAAATGAAAGCATGTTTAAAGGGCAGACGAACTCTCTGCCCCTTTACCCTTTTTGACTAAGGCAAGGGACACTGCTCCAGTTATCTAAGGTTATATCCATATAAATAGGGAGGATCAAGGATTTATGATCATCTGCCTCATCTCGGATGGTGACTAAGACATCCTTCGAAATAGGGCCAGGGTTTTTCTTTGAATTACATTCTTTTCTCTTCTTGATGCGAGGAATTTGAATCTGATACTCATTTTCACTGTCTGGGATCTCATCATTCATACCCTCGTAGTTTATGATAACCCACATGTTAGCAAATGGGTCTCTTCCTTCGTACATGATCTTTTCTTTTCCCTTTTCGCTATCCACCTCGGATCTGGGAGTTGTTCTCTCACTTGCTGGTATAATGGGAGGAAATAACATGGTTGATACCACAGCTGGGATTTTCCTCATGGGTTTCACCCATTCGACACCCATAATGTTTGGCAGTAAAATTGTGGAAGCATGAGCCTTAGGATGCTTGTGTTGGTTCATGTGATTTGACCTGGATGAATATCCCAATCCGGCTCTCCCAGTCTAACTCGGGATTTGGACTAGAATCTTGATACCTTGCTGATTCTTCCTTAACTCTTTTCCAGGTTGGAAACCCAAAGATACCATTTCCTGGCCCACTGTCATCACTTCAGAGGAGACTTTAGGCTTCAAAGTTGGTGCTCCGATGGGTAAATACTGAGTATCACTCACTTCCAGGGCTGAAAAACTTGCAGGTTCAATCTCTGCATCAAGGTTGATTACCGGCATGTCCCTCTGTAGGCAGACATGATATTCTGTTTCTGCATTGACCATGATGAGGTTGTCGTTGATAATGTATTTGAGTTGTTGATGGAGGATGGATGGAACTGCCACTGCTATGGGTATCCATGGTCTGTCTAGCAACAAGTTGTATCCAGTGGCGATGTTGAGCACCTGAAAGAACACATAAAAAGTGTGAGGACCAATCTCCAGAGGAAGCTCTATTTCTCGCATAGCTTGTCGGCGAGATCCATCGAAAGCTCGGATCACCACATGACTGGTTTTGATCTGGTTCGGGTTGATCTTCATTCTCTCTAAGGTATCGTAGGGACAGATGTTCAGGGATGATCCTCCATCTATGAGTACACCTCCGATCACATACCCAGAAGACATTACAGCTATATGCAAGGACTTACGATGGCCCATCCCTTCTGCAGGGATATCATCGTCAGTGAAAGATATCACATTGCTGTTGAAAATATGTTCTAATACATGGCAAAATTTCTCGGCATCCACGGTATGTGGCAAGTGGGCTTCTTCCAGTACTTTCACCAGAATGTTACGATGATCCATTGAGGATAAGAACAAATCTAGGATGGAAATTTGTTTGGGTGCATCTTTCAAACTTTGCACAACCTTAATTTTATTGTGTCCCATTTTGTTGAGGAACTCTTTGATTCTCTCTTCAGCCACCTTTTCTTTGGCTTTGATGACTGGTTTGATCACCCGCTGAGGCAGGTACAATAGATTATCCTTTGGTACAATGGAAATGTTGTTTGAGGTGGAACCTTCGTCATTCCCGTAGTTCCATGGGACCCTCTTCAGACTGATAACTGGATACTGAGGTCTAAAGGGCAAGATTAAAGACTCGGGTGTGGCTTCCTTCACAGGATTTTGCGTTTCTTGGACCCCTTTTCCTGGCAGTACTGAGGGTGTGAGGGTTGGTTCACTTTCACAGGACACAACAGCCACTGTATCCTGATTCCACTATATAGGAATAAAGAGAGTGTCTTCATCTGGGAGGCCATAATCCTGATTCTCTCTTATCAATCCATCGCTTTTAATCATATTCTGAATCAGGTTACGAAGTGCCCAGCAATCCTCAGTATCATGGCCGGGTGCATTGAAGTGGTACTGACAAGTTTGGTCAGGTTTGAATTTTCTGGATCGCGGTTCAATGGAGGTAATAAATCTGCAATCATTCCCTTATTGATTAACATCTGGAGGATTTCTTCCATTGGCTGGTTTAGGTAGGTGAAATTCCTTTGAAATAAGAACTTCCTGCCATCTCGGTAATTCTCTCCTTTGACCATTTTATCGGCCCAGGGTTCATGCTCATGAGACCGGTAGTGATCCTTCCGGGAGATGGGAATGATCTCCGTGTGGGAGGACGATCGGCATCAGACTGGTTGGCCTGGTTCGTCATTTGTCTAGTGATCTGATGTTGGTATATGATCAGTTCTGCTAACTGTTCAATTTGTTCCTTGATAGACCTTATCTCTTGCTCTATCAGGAATCTCCTTTCTGAGACTTCCCAACTGTTTGGGTTGTTGTTGCTGGATTGAGTTGATTCTCTGACATATTGGAGGTATTTGGATCTTCCTCCATTTTCTGTACTGATCATATTGACACTCTCCTCTTTGTGCTGAGGGAGGGGATTGTCTTGTACGTGTGGTCGTTATGGTTTGGTCACCACAATCTCTCCATTGTCAATCAAGTCTTGGATTTTATGCTTGAGAGACCAACAGTCTTGAGTGTCATGGCCCGGGGATCCGAAATGGTAAGCACACTTCTTGCTTGAGTCAAAATTCCGTCCACCAGTGTTGGTTGGTAAAAGGAGTTGGACAACAGTTTTAGCACATTCTCGAGTGAATCCCCAAGAGGGGTGAAAGTTCTTCGACGCCTGACCTCCATATTTTTATGAAATGGATGGTTTAAAGGCTGTGCTAAAGCTTGGAAAGGGGTATAGTTACTCCTTTGAATGGGCATACTGTTTGACTTGCCTCTTTGATTCTGTCCTTATAACACTAAGGACACTTCTTCATCTTTCTTTTTGTGTACCCTCTAGGGATTTCTCCCGTAATTTCTGGTCTAGATATGCTCAGCAACAACTTCGAGGGCGTTTGATCCTTTATCTTCCCGGACTTAAGCCCTATTTCTGCCATCTCGCCGTGTTTGATCATTTCAGAGAATTGTTTTCCTATGCCTGCTAGGACCCTCTCATAATATGGAGCTTCTTGAATATCGATGAAGGTCATGACTATCTCAGACTCAGTCATGGATGGGGTGACTTGTGTTGCAACCTGCCTCCAGCGTTGGGCATATTCTCTAAATGATTTAGTGTTTTGTTTCTTGATTTTGGTTATTTGGTATCTGTCTGGAGCCATCTGAGATTGGAAGCTATATTGACTAAGGAAACCATGTACCAGTTCTTCCCAACTGTGAATCTTAGAGTTGTCTAGACGGGCATACCAGGCTCTGGCCTCACCAGTTAAACTTTTTTAGAATAACTGCATTCGAAGTTTCTCGTCCTTTGCATAGGATCCGAGTTCTCCAATGAATACTTTCAGGTGGGTATAGGGTCTCCCAATCCATCATATTTCTCAAAATTAGGAGTTCTAAATTTTTTGGGATAACGAGCCCCAAGGAAGATACATAGGTCTGAATAATTGACACTGCCAAAGGCCCCAGTCCCTTTGATAGACCGGATGGTTTCTTCCATCTGCTGTACATTCTTCAAAATGTCACCAGCTTCCTGTTCTTTGCTAAGGACGGTAATTTTAGGGGTTTTGTTGGTTGTGTCCTGATTTTGTGGTCCAGGAATCTGAGTCTCGATTTTTTCGGTCTCTTGACTGCCACCACTACCACCAGGTGTTCCCGGTTCTGTGTGAACTTGGGATTACTTCCCTTTAAGAGCTTTACTTTGCTCTCTCAGGAAACTGGCCAATTTGGCTATTTTATTCTTCAGTCCTTTAAAATCTTCCCTAGAGACAGAGGTGGTTTTTAGCTGAGCACTGGAAGTCATGTCCGTGGATGGACTTAGTGCCTTTTTAGACTTAGATCTAGTGACATGACCAATTTTTCACCTACAACAAAATGTAGGAGTGTCAATTTCTTGAGGTAGGTAGGGATAGGATGCATGCCATGATGTATTTTTTTTATTGTTTTTTAACCTTATCCTGCAAAACAGAGGTTAGTTATTTTGATGACAGGATAAAATGACAGGATGTATACGATAAGGAATGTAATTTTTTTATTATGATATTTACATTGTGCTCCATTACACTTGGAATTGAAAACTTGACATTGAATTTGAAAGAGGAAGGCATGAAGAAGCTTCCCATTGAATTTGGTTAATCAGAGGCTGACCTATCTTAGGCTACTCTCGCGGATTTTTCGGCATGAAGGTCCCCAGATCATCGCAATCTACTAGAGGGGAAATTAATCCGATCTTTCAACAGGAGCTAATCTGGGTGGTGCATTTTCATGAGCCCCCAGAGACTTAGCCGTCCCCAGAGTCATTACTTATCACCGACTAGTTTGCCTCCCGAGGGAGGAATCACACAACATACATTCACATACATCTTGTCTCACCGTATGCATATGATGACATTGGTACGAAGCACTAATATGGGTGTGAAGCACTAAAAAGTAAAAAAGCATTCATTCACATTCATTCAATGTAAAGACGCAGCATTCACGCATTCATTCAATGTAAAGACATAGCATTCACACATACGTAGTTTTTAAAAGGGAATTTTTTTAAAAAGATTTGAACGCGGCCTAAGTCCTCTACTGTCCCCAGCAGAGTCGCCACCTGTCGACGTCGGGAAAAAATCTACGGGTCGGGTCACAACCCAGATCTTTCTCTCATCCTAAGTTATCTCTACCCTTACTCTTTTTATTACGAAAAAAGATTTTTTTAGGAAAAGGCCAACATATATAATGTCGACGATTTGAACGTTTTACCGGTTGTACCAACTCAACCGAGTTTTGTTTGAAAGAGGCCCAATTATTGGACACTGTTGAAACTTGATCTTTGAAAATAAAGTTTGAGTTTGGGGGCTTGGTTAAGTGTGGGGAAGGTGTTAGGCACCCCACAACTCCCGTGCAAACACGGTATCGCATCTTTTCAATATTTCCCTTTTAAATCTGAAGTGTGTGTGAATGATGGATGAAAATTGGGCCTATGTTTGTTTGAAAGCATGTTTGTGCATCGTTGAACCTACATACGAAGGGTTTGATTTGATTTGCAAAAAGTCTTTGATTTGATTTGCAAAAGTGTTTGATTTGATTTGCAAAGCTTCTTTTTTTGAAAAGATTATTGAATGATGTTTTGAAAGAAGATTTTCAAACCCCTACGCTAACATAGGAATTGAAGCATATCGATACTTCAGTTTTATCTTTTCAGCCTTAAGGCTCAATTTGAATGGTGATTGTCGGGCTGCGAAGCATCCTCGACCACAACATATATACAAGTGTTGGTCTCCTCATGGGCATGATAGCCATCGGAGGGACTCTGACATGACGAACTATATTTTCACTATTTTGAGACCTTAAATCCGGATAACCGTTTTAAGGTCTTTTGTATGTACATTTTTACAGAAAACCTGGCAGGGTACATTTGCAAAGTGGAGTTTGTCCATCGTGTGAATCAAATTCTGATCAGTTTGATCATGAATCCCACGATTCCTAGGCTCACATATGTGTAGCCAATAAACCTGCACAGCTAAAATTTATACAAAAATATATCCAAATATTGCCAGTACCAAGGATTTATTAGTAAATCCTGGTTCGCACCTGACCGAAGCATCTCGTTCCCACTAGATAGCGATCTAAGGGTCGCGAGGAAGCTTTTATAACTGAAACTAGCAAAATACTAGATTTAAATAAATCTCAGCCATTTTAGCTTTCCAGTTCTGTCTGAACCTATTTTGAACTGTTTAAAAGCTAGAATTGGCAAGATTTAAATAAATCTAGTTCGCCCGCAGAAATGTTAGTGCGGATCCATATCAAATGAATATTTAAAGCAACAATTTAATAAAAATGAGTCAAGCAATATATATATAATTATATATACGAAAGCTGTAAAGGGCGATGGGTTTTCACACCGGTGCCCGGATTAGAATTGAAATATATATATATATATATATATATATATATATATATATATATATATTTACAAAAGCTGTATAAAAGCCACGAAATGATCCAGGCTGGACTGAATTGAAATATATATATATATATATATATATATAACATAAAAAAAGGGCGGTGGATTTTCACTTCGAGGCCTGGACTAGAATTAAAATATATATTTAGATAGAAAAATAGTCATACTAGGACTGGGAAGATAACCCAATAATGGTGAATGGTGCCAAAAATAGTAAAAAGGCCACTGAATGATCTAGGCTAAACTGAAATGTAAATATATATATTTAGACAGAAAAGTAGTTTACCAAGACTGGGAAGATAACCCAGTGTGGTGAATGGTGCAACAAACAGTAAAAAGGTCACAGAATGATCCAGGACAAACTGAAATATAAATATATATATATATATATAGACAGAAAAGTAGTCAACCAAGACTGGGAAGATAACCTAGTGTGGTGAAGGCTGCTTATATATGCATATTTATATATAAAAATAGTAAACTACAGCGGATTTAACATACGGGCTTGACAGAATTGAAAAGTTAGTATATATACAGTTAAATATATACAAAAAAAAAGAAGCCAAACCCAGACTGGAAAGATAACCCAGTCCGGCGAAGTTGCTCAATACGAAGATGCAAGTATATAAAAGCTGCTGGAAGCGACGGAACGTCAATCCGAGTTGTAGAAATGCCAGAAAATGCGTTTAGATACTAAAATATACCAAAAATTGACAAAAATGACCACGGAACTGAGTTTCGGGCATATTTAGAAAACAAAAGTTGATATGCAAGTGTATAAAAGTGCGAAGAAGTGATAATAACTTTCTGATTGTAAAAATACTCACAATGGACTTCTACACTTGCTTTTTTCCAAATCATAGGCTTTAAACGTCCAAATCTACCGGTTATTTTCTGATATGTGGTAGTATATGGGTATATCTACGTGTTAGAGTGAAAAAATTTGGGTTTAGAAGATAATAAAATAGCTGAAAAACTAAACGGGCAGGGTTCGAAGAGTTTTCAAATTTCTTAAATGAGAGGGGGGTGCACCTCTATATATAGGCTAGGGAGCCTCCACTCTACCTGCTGCTACCACAGGTAGAGGTGCTGCCCCACGTGGCGTTATCCCCGTAGCGAGCTCCGTCGTCTCAAAATTCGTGCACTCCGAGCAACGCGAGGTTTGATTCGAAACTTTTTAACTTTTGATCAGAGCGTCCGTTTGAGGCGTGCGATACCTTTTCGAAAAGCCCTCGTCGAGAATGTCACAATGATATGGGATAAAATATTTTCTAGGTCCAAGAAGATGGGTTCATAACCAGGTCTTCGATTCCCCACAGTTTGTCTGTTGAGCTGTGTTGTGCTGTTTGCACTCGGGATCATCGTTATGGTTCATTCTGACCTTGGTGGCATTAATTCGGCTTGAGTTTGACCGAATCGGCTTAGAGTTGGTAAAATGACCTTTTTCCCCTTCCGGGGTTACCTTTAGTATCGGCATGGCCTTCGGTTGACTTCCTGGGGTTGTTTCCAAGATTTGGATCCATTCGAGTCTGTTTATCCTCAGTATTATCTCTGAGGTTGACTTGGTCCCTCCAGGTTTTCCTCTGGAGATGTTGTGATGCTTCAAGATTGCTTCCAAAGTTGACCTGACTTCTCGGGTTGAGGTCGAGGCTGATCTGTACCTCCCGGGTTGAGACCGAGGCTGACCTGTACCTCCCGAGTTGAGACCGGGGCTGACCTGTACCTCCCGGGTTGAGACCGGGGCTGTCCTGTACCTCCCGGGTTGAGACCGGGGCTGAGTTGATGACCCAGTATTGAGACCGGGGTTGAATTGGTGACCCTATATTGAGATCGTGGTTAAATTGATGACCCAATATTGAGACCGGGGTTAAATTAACGGCCCGGTATTGAGCCCGGGGTTGAGTTGATGACCCGGTATTAAGACCGGGGTTGAGTTGATGGCCCGATATTCAGATCGGGGGACCTGATATTGAGACCGGGGTTGAATTGATGACCCAATATTGATACTGGGTTTGAATTGACGGTTCGGTATTGAGCCCGGGGTTGAGTTGAGAGCCCGGGGTTGAGTTGAGGACCCGATATTGAGACCGGGGTTGAATTGACGACCCGGTATTGAGACCGGGGTTGAATTAATGACCCGGTATTGAGATCGGGGTTGAATTGACGACCCGGTATTAAGCCCGGGGTTGAGTTGATGACCCGGTATTGAGCCCGGGGTTGAGTTGATGGCTCGATATTAAGACCGGGGTTGAATTGATAGCCCGGTATTAAGACCGGGGTTAAGTTGATGACCCGGTATTGAGACCTGGGTTGATTTGATGACCCGGTATTGAGATCGGGGTTGAATTGATGGTCCGGTATTAAGACCGGGGTTAATTTGATCAGATTATTTTGCCCTCCTACAATGTTAGTAACAGGAAAATGAAATTTTGAGTGTCTACAGTGAGGACGGAGGATGTACAAAAGACAACATTTAGAACTCTTTACGGCCATTATGAGTTCTTAGTGGTGTCTTTCGGACTGACAAATGCTCTAGCTGCTTTTATGGACTTAATGAACAGAGTATTCAAGCAGTATTTGGATAAGTTTGTGGTTGAATGTCAATTCTGGCTGAAGAGAGTTTAGTTTTTAGGATATGTCATCTATATCAAAGGAATTTCTGTTGATCCAGCAAAAGTAGAAGCGGTGAAAAATTGGGGACATCCAAAGATGCCAACAGAGGTCAGAAGTTTCTTGGGATTGGCAGGATATTACCGAAGGTTCATTTAAAATTTCTCGAAGATAGAGACACCATTGACAAATCTGACGAGGAAGACTATAAAATATGTGTGGATAGAAAAGTGTGAATAGAGTTTTTAGGAGCTGAAGAAGAGGTTGAGTGAAGCACCTATGTTATCCTTACTAGATAGTACGAGAGGTTTTACATTGTATAATGATGCGTCACACAAGGGAGTAGGTTACGTATTGATGCAGAATGGTAAAGTCATTGTGTACGCGTCACGATAGTTAAAGGACTATGAGAAGGGATACCCTACCCATGACCTGGAATTGGCTGCAGTAGTATTTTCCCTTAAGATTTAGAGACATTATCACTACGGAGAAAAGTGTGAGATATACACAGATCATAATAGTCTAAAGTATATCTTTACACAAAAGGATTTGAACATGAGGTAGAGGAGGTGGTTAGAATTGATCAAGGATTATGATTGTGATATTCTATATCTCCAGGAAAGGCCAATATAGTAGCAGATGCTTTAAGCAGGAAGAGCAGAGAAAAGTTATTTGTATTGACAGAGCAAGAAGAATTAGTAAGAGAAATGGAGAAAATGGAGTTGGAGGTGAAAAATCCGAAGAATTCGGATAGAGTAATAGAAATGGAAGCAAGTCCAACCTTATTAGACAAGGTGAAAGAAGCACAAGAAAATAATAAGGAGTGTGGTAACACCAAGAAGAGGTTAGCTGAAGGTGAAGAGTTGAAGTATAAGGACGATGGCACTGGATTGCTAAGATTTGAAGAACGTGTTTGGCTACCTGCAGTACAAGAGTTAAGAGAAGAGATTTTGCAAGAAGCCCATAATACGAGAAACTCGATACACCCAGGAAGCAGAAAGATGTATCAAGATTTGCGTCAACATTTTTGGTGGCCGAACATAAAGAGAGAAGTTATAGAATGTGTCAGCAGATGTTTAACTTGTCAGAGAGTCAAGGCAAAGTATCAACGACCGAGTGGATTATTACAGCAGTTAGAAATTCTGGAATGAAAATAGGAGCACGTCACGATGGATTTTGTGGTGGGACTTCCAGCAACACAGAAAGGTTATGACGCCATATGGGTGATAGTTGATCGTCTTACAAAGTCATCACACTTTTTACATATCAGAATCAGGTATAGTTTAGATCAGTTAGCCAAATTATATATCAAGGAAATAGTTTTGAGACATGGAGTACCAGTATCAATTATATCTGACAGAGATCCACGCTTCAGGAGTCTTCAAGAAAGAATGAGGACACAGCTAAGGTTGAGTACCGCATATCATCCACAGACCGATGGGCAAACCGAGAGAATGATTCAAACACTAGAAGACATGCTCAACGCCTATGTGATGGACTTCAAGGGAAGCTGGGAAGATCATCTTCCATTGGTAGAGTTTGCGTATAACAATAGTTATCATGCAAGCATTGGAATGCCACCGTACGAAGCCCTGTATGGAAGGAAATGCAGAACGCCCTTATGTTGGGATAAAGTAGGTGAGCGAAGACCGTTGGGGCCAGAATTGGTGCAGCAGACAGTGTAGATCATCAAGGTAATAATTGCTCGACTGGTAGCAGCTCAAGATCATCAAAAGAAGTATGCAGATCTTCATCGCAAGAAAAGAGATCTCTAGACTTTGAAGTGGGGAGCTATGCGTTTTTGAAAGTTATCTCCCTGGAAAGAGAAGATAAGATTTGGAAAGAAAGGTAAATTAAGTTCGAGGTTTATTGGACCGTTTGAGATATTGAAAAAGATAGGTGAAGTGCCGTACGAGGTAACTCTACCTTCTGAACTGGAATATATTCACAATGTGTTTCATGTGTCAGTGTTACGTCCATACAAACCTGATTACAAGCATGTGATATCGTATAAGAAAATTCAAGTTGAGAAGGATTTATAGTACGAGGAAATCCCTGTAGAAATTTTAGATAGGAAAGAGCAAATATTAAGAAATATGGTTATACACTCCGTAAAAGTTCTGTGGAGGAACCACAACGCTGAGAAAGCTACGTGGGTACTCGAGGAAAAGATGAGGAAGAATTATCCATATCTTTTTAAGTAACCTTAGGTGAAATTACAGGGATGAAATTCTTATAAGGAGGGGAGAATGTAATAACCAAGAATTCCAAGTCACTATGTAAATAGATATTTATTAATTAAATATTAATGATATTGAAAACTTTGTGACATGTATGGAATGATTAGGTGGTTAAATAAATGTGTGTACTGTAACTATGTATATATGTTTATTTATTTTATAAATAAAATTAAAAAAGGATGGTTACATAACCTAATTATATATTAGGTATGAGAATTGAATAATCTAAGGGTTATGGTATGAGCGAGTAATAGTATTAAAAATATATACTAACCCTAAGAGATTTGTTTTATACATCTCAATTAATTAATTCTATAACTTAATTAAAGCAAGTCTAATTGGGTTATAAAATTTAATGTCCAAGAGTAATGATTTAAATTCCAAATGAATAAAATAGAAATCCTAATTAAATAATTAGGGTAAGATAAAATTAAAAGTATTGAACTATGTTAATTTTCACGGCCTAAGAAATTATTTAGGAAGCCCATAAGAATTAAATGTAAAGCCCAAGTTTTAGCCCAATTGCTAGGGGACTTTTTGGACATTTGATTAAGCAAAATAAGAAAAATTAAATCAAAAATTGGTTTAATGGTGTCAGGGGGGGAAGGAATATTGGAGGGATAATAAGTATGTGGGTAATTTTTTTTCAAAGTTAAAACCTACACTCAAGCCCATGTGTCATCCATTTAAATTAGCCACCATTATTTACTAAACTTGCAAGAAACCTCATAATGATTAAGGAAGAGAAAGAAAGATGAGTGGGGAGATGTATTAGATATACATTAGGTATATTTAGAAACATCAAATAAAATCTATCTTCTTTCTTTCTTCTCTTTCATCTTATTCCTAGAGTAGCAAAACAAAACTAGAGAGAGACAAGAGAGAGAGAGAGAGAGAGAGAGAGAGAATTTGGCAGCCATAGAAGGGAAAAGGGAGAGGAGTTTCCATCCTTATGCATCCTAGGTTCATCACATATATTGGAAGAGTAAGAAAGGTAGCTCAAAAATCAAGGTAAAACCCTAAACTTAAAGCTTTTGTTTTTCTTTCTTTTAGTAGTTTAATGAAATATAGAGTTTGTGTTCTCTACCTTCAAAAATTTATATCTACATGATTTAGAGTGTTACATGTTTGGATCCTACCTATTTTAGTGTTTAAAAGTTGATCAAAAGAAAAGAAATGAAAACTATGTTCAAGATCTTGAGAAACCCCTAACTTTCTCTCCCTTTGATCAACTACCGTTTTAGATCTACACCTTTTTTTTGTTATCCATCAAAGAGAGGTGATATATATGTAAGTTAACTAGTAAACCCAAGTGGTAGTATTCAAAAATAATATTTTTACAAGCCATGGTGGCTATTTTAGTCAAAACAGTCCGGATTGTTCAAAAACAAAAGTACAATCTTGCTGACCAGTCCCTTCCAGGGGCATTTTCGTCACTTTTCTTTATTTTAAAAATTATGAAAAAATTTGGAGTGTTAATATGATGAGTTAACTGAGTTTTTGAAAAAGATGAGAATTGTTGGCCATGTAGAATGAGAGTTATGGATTTTATAAGAAAGGACTACTTTAACAAGTAAACTTAACTAACTCTTTGTGTGTAACTCCAAAAATTATAAATTTTTTACTGGAAGTACATATATATAACAGGAACATCTCCTGATAAATTGCAGAATGTTTGGAAAAAGTTTTGATTTATGATAAATATAGCAAGATCTGGCTGATTTGTACTCTTTAAAAATAGTAAATAAATTTTGAAAATTCCGGAAAAAATATATTTTCATAAGGGAACTATATTCTGTTGAGTTCTAGAAAAGAAATATTTTAGGAGCTATTTTTTTATTTTTTATATAAATAATTGTATTATGGATAAATGGGTTAAATTAATTGTGTGATGCTAAAAATTTGGAAAATAGGATTTTATGGCTTAAAACCCCTATATAAGATATATGCAGATTTTTGATGGGTGTTTTGGTCATTTTTGATGAGATATTATGTTTATAGCATTTTAGGATGATTAAATGAATTAATTAGTAAAGGGTAAACAATTAAAATAAATTATTTATTGATTTAATAAATGATTAAAATATTATTACATGACTATTAATATTATATTGAAATATTATTAATATAATTAATAATATTAGACTAAAATATTATTAAGAGATTAATAATATTAGCTTAAGATATTGTTAAATAATTAATAATATTAAACGGAAGATTAAAATGAATAATACAGAGAATTAGAGTTATTTTAAATACAGTATGTTGAATTGGACATTCAATAAGCTATATTAAGTATATAGTATGCTGAAAAGAGGAAGATGATTTGCTAGATTGACATCTGGTTTGCTGGATTGGCATTTGGTTTGCTGGATTAGCATATAGTTTGCCGTATTAGTATTTGGTCTACCAGATTATAAAGAGGAACTTATAAAATGAATGATTAAGCAATGAAGTGATTAAAACAATATCAAAGGATGATAATAATACTAAGACTTAACTAATACTTAACTATGTGACCGAATGTTAGATAATTTAATATTGAGTAATGACATTATAAGAGAGTATATGCTATGAATAATTAAAAAAATCAATTATAGGTCTTTTCTCTAAGAAGATTAAACTAAATTGTGTAGCAGTAGACCGCAATCGAGGCAAGTTCTCTAACTCAAACTTGAGTTATTATTTTTAAAGCATGTTAGTGAATAATTTTTGTTGATTATTCATATCTATACTGGTTATTGATATTCACACTTTTTGCAATTGAATTCTTGTTCCATTTTTATTGAACTGATAATTTATTAAAGTTCTTTTATTCATGAACTATTTATGATATAGATCTATGCTAGTTGTATCAGCTAGATCATGCATGCTTAAATTTGTTAAATCAAATATATTTTGCAAGTTGTTACGGATTCTTGACTGAGAAAAGAACAATTTGATTAAAGCATTATTGGAAAACAATTGTTGCTCGTATATTGAGTGATTATGCATAATTCACCGGGTATGAAAGGTTGATCCTCTTGATTACCAAAACTTAATAAAAGGACCAGTTTAAATACTGACAACCTTAATATATGTTCATGGTTATTTACAATCACTCATCATCTATTATTCAATTATTCGAATATTCAATTATTGGGACTTAATTCATGTTCTTTCACAATCGATTTCTCTTGTTGAACATTGAAAGCTATATTCTTTTCTCATCATGATATATCCGCTTTGTATTTAAACTTGCTAAACAAATTAGTTGCTTACTCTTGCTATATCATGACGTTTATTTCAGCTAAGCCAGAGACGTCCAAGAAGGACAAAGGCAAAGAAAAAGTCCATAAATAATTAATATGAATGTTTATGTATTATATTACATTATTTAAATTGGTATTGTAAACCTTTTGTGTTACTAAGTGTAACTTAAGTAAGGTATGTATTTAAGTTAAGGTTAAGAAGACCTTGGGATTATGATGTAGAACTTTAGTGTAATGAACTTTAGTGTAATTGGTATTGTAAACCTTTTGCGTTACCTTGGAATTATGATGTAGAACTTTAGTGTAATGAACAATATATGTTTATTATTCCGTAATAGATTATAGAATGTTTATGATGTGATGGATCGTGAGCACCGAACCCGAGGTTAAAGAACCCGGATTTGGGGGCGTCACATCCACGACGCTTGCCCAAGGCACCGCGACGCTAAGGCTTTTGTTTTCCAGCTCGTTTTTCCTTCTTTCTTTTCAACAAATTTAAGGATTTTATTTTGACTTGAAATTGGAATTCATGTTAACTAAAATAAACTCTTTTATTTTGACTTAGAATTGAATTCTATGTTAACTAAAATAAATAAGTTTATTTTTATTCAAATTTGGATTTCATGCTAGCTAAAATTTCTCATTAAATGATATCAATATATATATATATATATATATATATATATATATATATTGAATGTTTATTTTCATGAGAAGAATATTTTATTGATACATATGATGATATGTATGATACTAAAGGGGGATGATTATGGACTATTGACCGATGGGATTTAATTTAATTTTTGAATGGATGCATGAATGAACGATGTTTTCATAAATAAGGTCTGCATACCTCGCCTATCTAATTTTTTGTTGTAAATTATATCTCCCTCCTATGTACTTCTCCTTAAATGTTGATCAAGGTTTCTATTTTATTAAAAATATTTTGTAATAGGACTTAGTAGATTTACTTTGAAAATTGGAATTGAAGAGCAGAAGCATAGAAAACTCATTTGTATTGAAGCTCGTTTTGAATGTAATAGTTATATTGATATTTATTCTTGCACCTAGGTTTGACCTTTTAGTTTATACTGGCTCCAGTAAACTAAACTAGAATTAAGTCCATAATCATCCTAAGTAAGGTATAATATTCTATAAGTGCATATTAATTATATAATAAATATATTATTATACATGATGGTGTATGTTTAATATGACACATAGTTTATATATATGCATGTGCGCTAAACCAATGAGACAATGAATAACAAAACCCTTAAGAACAAATTATTAAGTTGTAACGTGAAATTCAGATAGACACTTATAATGGGGGGTTGAATAAGTGTGGAGCAAGTGATATCCAATTTTAATTTTTTAAATATAAGGTTCTGTTAAAAATACAGTCTATCGTATTCAACAATTTAGTTTGTTATATCACCATATTATCAGAAAATAGTTTACCAACAGTTTTTGTAAATTAATTTACTTTAACCAATTAATGACCTGAGTTGAAACAAAGACTTTTATGATAAAAATATATATGTTCAAGTGTTAAGAATAGGTTTTACAATTCAAATTGATGCATGCAATGAACAATTAAAGTAGACAAACTTTAATATCCATGAATTTTATGAATAATATTATTAATTAAATTAATAAAGGTTAGAATATTTATTTGGATATAAATGAATATTGTTGTGACATGGGGTGTGATAATTTAATTAAATTGAGTTAAGTATATGATAAGCGAGAAATATGGTGGAAATAATGAAAAGCTTAGATTAAGCTTATGAGACTTGCCTAGTGTGGCAAAATATTGAAATAAGTAAATTATTAATTAAATTAATAAAAGAATTGATTAAATAATAATGACGGATTATTTAGTATTCTTATTTGATTAATTATTGTTATGTGCCATTACATGTATTATGCAGTTACGTAAATAATTAATACAATAAAGTTGCTTCATGCATATGATATAATGTGGGATATCAAGAATAATAAAATAAGGTGATACACTAATTTATATTATTGTTAATTAATTATTTGCTATGGGCAATAACATGTAATGTGTAGTTATATATACTAGAGTTGTTTCATTTGTTGATTATATTATAAGGTGTGACATTAGAATGTGAATAAATATTATATGAAACTATATAATCAAAGTGGGTTGAATCATATGTGGTTTAATAAGTTGTATAAAGTAGCTTATGTGATAGTAATGTATGGTAAATCAATTGAATGTGTAATTTAAATATATGGGAGAAAGATAAAATTTAAGTAAATAAATATTTACTATTAAATGCTTAATTCAATATTTATGTGTAATTAACATAATAAAGTTTTATGGAAAACAATGGGTTGTTAATACCCAACTGAATCATATTCATACCTATTGTAAATATTATTTGGACTAACCCAATGTACATGGATTATATGATTATATATATATATATATATATATATATATATATATATATATATATATATAAATATCCCTAACTTATCACATGATAATATTAGTAACTCATTAAAATTACACTTGTGAACCCAAAAGGAATTAAAACCTAAGTATGAATGTATCATTTTACGAAATGCTGAGTATTAAGGAGAGTGTCCCATATTCATAGTCTCATTTCTTCTTCACGTGTATAGGCCAATGGTCTCTCCCCTCATTTTCTGAAAACTAGCTTTCAAATGATGGCAAGGAGTGGGTTGATGAGAGTGGTTAGCCACTATTCCACCAAATCTCTATTGCTCATCATTCTCTTCTTCTTCCTGCTGGGTTAGAAGTCTACGACAATGACTTTGTATGGATATTAGATTCTCTATAAATTGAAGCTTCCTTCTCCATTCTTCATGTTGCTGAGTTTTCTATTAAGTTAATATAGAGTGTTAGTATACTGAATTGGGGAGGAGTCTGAGAATTTGAAGCACAACTAGCAAAATTATTTCATAGAGGTAATGTTCATACTCAAGCTTTAAGAATTGTTCGAATTATCCTAAATTGATGATGATTTGAATTGTGAATTGTTATCAACATGTTAGCTGAGCTTATATGCATGTATAGTAGTAATGTGGTTGATTTTGAACATGCTACGTAAAGAATTTCATGAATGGGTTTGAGTTCTGCAGGAGTAGAGACGTTCCTGGTTCTGCCCAGGAAGGGCGCAGCTGCGCTCCTTCCGCCGTTCAAACCGGCGCAGCTGCGCCGGGCACCAGTCATGAATTATAATTTTTGTTGTAATCTGATAAGTTTAACATGTTGAATTAACTTGCTTATGCATGAAAATAGGTTAACATATATTATAAAGTCCCTTTGCATAGTATGGGTTGCCTTAGATTACTTAAAGTGTATTTTTAAAAGAAACTTGAGACTTTGAAAATAAAAATTCAAAGAAACTTGTAATACTCAGGTTTTGACTTTTAACATATGAATATTGCTGAGTTATGTGTATACATGGGCATGAGGTGTGATTCTAAATCATCTTGCATATACTCAATTGCTTAAAGTTTTGTCTAAAATGACTTTTAAAGAAAATTTGAAACTTTGGAAAATAAATTTTGATGAAACTTGTGGTACCTTGAGCTCTAACTTGGTGAGCATGTGTACATGATCTAGCTATGCATGAAATGTGATCCTAAGGTACTTCGTGTGTGCTAGATTGCTTGGACTCAGTTTAAAAGGACTTTTAAAAGTAAATTTGGACGTTTTGCAAACGAATCTCTATAAGCATTATGATAATGGTATTCCGATCCTTGTAGCATATGTTTACAGCTTAATTATATATGCAAATGAGTACGAGATATAATTCAAAGTTACGTTGCATATTTAGTTGCTTTGACATGAACTTTCAAAGGAAAACTTGGAAATTTTGAAACTAGGATTGAGTGACTTACTTATGTTATGACCTTATGTACAAGCATGATATAACTTTTTATGCCTCTAAGCATGATTGATATGTGCACCCACCTAGTTAGACATGACATGGACTAGTTAAGCATGATTTAGAGTAAACTTTAAGTAATAAACTATGCGAGCTATACATAAGTAAGTTAAATACATGTGAACACGAGTATATGCTGTGTGTTAATATCCATGTATGCTAGAAAACCAAAATGGAACCAGAAAATCAAAAACCAACTCTGGACTGGCCAAGGAAGGGCGCAGCTGCGCCCATCCTAAGCCTAACCCCAGCACAGCTGCACTGACCTACAGTCTGATTTGACTATTTTATTTGTAATCTGGTCTTGGCAGCTTGCTTACATTCCTATTCTAAGCTATAAGACAGAGTCATAATGATGTTCTAAGTGTTTACGTTGTGTAGTAGTTGTATAACATGAAGATTTCAAGAGTTGTAAACGATTTATAAGGGAAGTTTTTAAAACGTAAAGGCAACGTTGATTTCGAAACTACATAGAGTGGTAGTATGCTAATATGTGACCTGATTATATGACAAAGATAGGATCTGTACTTGTCATACGTACTTGATTATGTGTTATATGTGTGTGTGGGATTACTACTTTATATAAAAAGTATGTGCAACTAATGAATGTGTATATATACATAACTATGATACAACAGGACTTCAAAAGTTTTGATACACTATAAATTGGTAAACTACGCTTAAGGCAAGTTTCCTAACTCTCTTAACTTTGCATATTGTGTAAATCCAAATTGTTGCTATATCGACCATATTTACATCGAGCAATATCTATTACTATTCGAAAATCGATGTTATATCTTGATTTTGTTGCAAGCATTGAACTTATTGTCCCTAAATGCACTGTAAAAGTTATCTAAGCCATTTGACTCGGCTAGACTAATATCATGTGTTAGAAAGTTATCCAAAC
The DNA here is from genome assembly GCA_020205555.1 of Panax stipuleanatus. Classification (NCBI taxonomy): domain Eukaryota; kingdom Viridiplantae; phylum Streptophyta; class Magnoliopsida; order Apiales; family Araliaceae; genus Panax; species Panax stipuleanatus. Next base: position 17,288,854 of record CM035119.1, on the reverse strand, counting down.
CAATTTTCTTGTTGCGAACTCTTATAAATCTACTGAGATGAACAACCCTCATTGAAGGGGAAATTATATAATTGTCGGGGAACCGACGTGCGCACAAACAACATGTTTAAATGTTATACATAACGTAGGATATTTTTTGGGTTGATCACCTATTATACTTATTTTATTAGATTATCAGAAAAATACTGTTAATTCTAGCAGGAGTTCTTGGTCCTTAATGACTACTCAGTATTCAATCTTCTTAAACTTGAAATGGTTAAACCTTTGAATCTTGTTGATATCTTTCAGTCCACAGTGTCTTATTTAGAACGATTTATACTTCTTGTTATTCCTGAACTATCATTACTGTTATACCCCTTAGATTTCAAACTTTCTATTTGTTCACATTTATTGCTATATTACTTGCTAGGCAAATTAGTTACTCATTCTTGCTTCCCTAAAAACTCTACAGTTAAGGCAGAGCAAGGCAGTACCTCTGAGAATGACAAGGGCAAGGGCAAGGTTACGGAATAGCTTTAGTCCCTTAAGTTAGAAATATTATTATTATGATGTATTAAGAAATGATTAATTTATGTTTTAAGTTATGTCTTAGACTTATTTATGTAATGTTGTAGTAACGGTTACGAGACCATGGGATGAGAATAGTTATATTCAATCAATGTAAATTATTCTATTATTCAGCTGTATGAGTTATTAGTGTATTATTAGAATTAGATCGTGAAGCACCGAATTCAAGATATTAGTGTCTGAATTTGGGGGCGTCACACGGACTAATCACATGAACACTAAGGATTTTTACGTGGTTCAGCCCCTATCCTCTACTCTCGTGGCCTAATCCACGTCCAATACCAACTAGAATTAGAGACTCAATTTATTAATTAATAAGACACTGTTACACAACAAGTTTAAAAATTACATGAATACTTTTGTTCACCTTGTGCACTTGTGCACCCATTGAGTGCTTATACTCACTTGAGCACTTTTGCTCACCTTGTGCACTTATGCACCCCTTGAGTGCTTATACTCACTTGAGCACTTTTGCTCAACTTGTACACTAATGTACCCCAAGCACTTACGCTTCCTTACACTTATTTGTAACAAATTCTAACCCAACCCGGATTAGAAATCAATAGACAAAAAACCTTAGTCTATTAAATAACCTTGAAACAATATGAACTATGATCAAAGCAATAAATATATAACAGTTGAAAGCTTTTCTAAAATTCAATGATCAGAGTGAGAAAGAGATATCACCTAGTAATAGTTTAACGAGAGCTGAAATTAATTAGAATAACTAATTAAGCACTGTAGCTTGTATGCTCTTTCACAAATTAGAAGATAAACAACCTTTTATGAAATTCTATATAAAGAAAGATATTTTTGTGTGTATATATATATATATATGCCATTTGTATTCTGTTATCTATCTCTTTATTCAGGCCAAGCTTCCTTTTTTATATTGGATAAGGTTATAGTTGTTGGGAACCAATTAAGAAAACCACAGATTAAGCTATTTAGTATGCTTCACCAATTAAAATGTGTGTGTGTGTGTGTGTATATATATATATATATATATATATGCATTCTTTAGCCATGATTCTATATAGAGGGTTATATAGTTTAAAAAAAATAGTGGGAGACATCATTTTAATAAAGACCTAAATTAATCTAATGATAAAAAAATGAATGCATGTTCAGGTTGTTAAATTAAAATTTTCATTTATAAAATTTTACAATGTCTAAATCACTGTCATTGCGGAGCATATTGGATGTTAATAAGCTAATCGGACCGAATTATACGGATTGGTTAAGAAATTAGAGAATAATACTCAATACTGAAAATCTTTCTTACTGAAAGTAGTATGCACACAAGCCAATCATATTTGATATGATGAAGCATATACTTTGGCACAATCTTATTCATTTATTAATAATAGAATTCATTTGTTAAAGTCTCTTAATTTTTCTACATGGTATTATTATATTAAATGTGATAAACTCATAGTTTTAAGCAATGCTTTTAGAATCATGATGATGATCATGCTAATGATATCTAAATTCTTAGATAGCTTAAAACTAAAATAGTTCCCAATCGTTGGATTACTAAAAAGGGGATTAGTGAATCCGGATAGATTGGTACATACGTTGCTTGCTCATTAGATGAGGATGATTGATCTCATAATTATTTGTGTGGAGACACTAAAGCAAGTATGTATGTGCTTATTGGAGAATAAGTTCACTGAACGTGGCTCGCTAAAGAATACCTAATGGAGTTTTACTTGCATGTCAATAGAAATTCCGTTAGTGATTGTAGTACAAGTGATTCTTAGACTTGAGATCATTATAATATCTTATGTATGATGAGTTATACTTTGACATGTCCCTTAAGATCCTTAGGATATATCAAAGGGTATACTTAGGTATAACAAGTTGTACATGGAGATAATGTATGATCAATAAAGAATCTACCGCTTCTAGTAAAATAAGGGAATGTCCTATGTGATTCGATAAATGACAACACAGTAGTTCTTGGCCAAGGCAGAATTAAATTAGAAATGAATTTCTAATTTACATTATTTAGAGTTGTGCATTTAAGAATCGAAATACATATAATTAAACAAAATAAGACTTGATAGTAATTTCATGTCTTATATTTAATTGGGACATTGTATGGTATAATGATTGAATTTTACGGTAACTATTTATTCAAAGGTTCTTTTATGATTAATGTTGAAATCTATATTATTTGGAAAGTCGTTGATCGCTAAGGGGGCTTACCCTTATTGTAGAATAAATTTTATTTATTTAAATAAATTATTAGTTTAATTTATTTAAATAAGATTAGAATTGTTCTAATTGATTTATTCACAAATGGTTTAATATGGAGAACCTAAAGGGTCACACCATAAAAGAAAAATATTTATATAAGAAGAAAATGGCATAACCTTAATAATAAGTTAAGTGTATTTCATTTAATCTATGGTGATATGATAAATTAAATAGATTAACATTTATTATTTAATATTTTGAAAATATTAAATATAAATTAATAAGAGAAGTCTTATTATTATTATTATTTAATTCCTAAATGAGTTTGAAAATCAGTTAATAAAAGTATTCTCATTAATTTCAAATTGGATTGCGAATATAATTAATTGAATAGTTTAATTAATTAAAAATGAAACCCTATTCCTAAATTGTTTAGGAGGGTTACCTACATCTATAATAAGAGGAGTCTTATTATAATTTAGAGATATACAATATACTGACAATTTCAAGAGTTAGGGGAATACAGAGAATTTTATAGAGATAGAATTTAGGGTTTTGCTAAACACTCATCTTCTTGAATACTTGTTCTTTCTTGGTGGATCACCTCTATAGGCCAAACGCTTGGGTGGCTAACATTGATCAAAGAAAGGAATCAAACCGGTGAGTTCAAGGAGAGCACAAAGGATTTGGAGTTGAATTCGTACCCGAGGAAGCTAGTTTCTACAAGGGTATAAATCTGATCTTCATCTCTGTCTTATGATTGATAATTAAGCACAAAGTATGATCATGGTGGTGGTTTGAATGAAAATTTAAATTCCTATTTTATCGAGATTCCGCTAGTTTTATGTGATTTGATTGCATGATCGCGCTATATACAAACCTAACAGTGATATCAGAGCCTAAATTTGTGCTAATTATCAATTTTTTTGATTCTATGTATGAATTGATATGTGATTCGATCAATTTCTGGGCAACATGAAAATTTTTTGGATTTTTCTACATAGCGCGGCTGCGGCGCTTCCCAGTTTATTCTGGGCTCGACCGCTCCTGCTTGTAGAAACTGAAAACGTAGAGCAGCGCGGCCGCGCTGCATCCCATGTCATTCTAGGAGCAGTCGCGCCTCTCTGTAGGTTTTTGAATTTTTTTTTGTTTTCTTTAATTGAAATAAATGGTTTATTTAATTGTTAAAAGTTTAAAATAAAAATGTTTATTTTATTTGGAATATGATTTCAGATTGCTAAAATATTAAAGATTTTAATTTATATTTGGTTTTTGATTAAAATAAAAGAGTTTATTTTGTTTTAAAACTAAATATTAGCAATTTTTGGCCCATTAAATGATATCAATGCATATATGGAATGAATTTATTATTCATGAGATGAATGTAATTTATTGATGTATATGGTGATATGTATGATAATAAATGAGATTGGTTATAGACTATTGACCAATGTGATTTGATTTGATTTTAGTTAGATGCTTGAATGTATGAATTTTATAAATGAGGTATGCGTACCTCGTCTTCTCTAGTTTTTTCTGACGTAATTTCTATCTCCCTCCTGTGTACTTCCCCTTGACTGTTGATCAATGTTTTTATTTATTGTAAATATATTATGTAATAGGTTTAGTTAGATTTACTTGAAAAATTAGAGATAAAGGAGCAAGGAGCGCTTGAAGACCCGTTTATAATGGAGTCCGGGTTTAAATGTAATAGTTATGTTTAAATTTAGTCCTTGCACCCTAGGTTTGACCTTTTGGTTCACTTAGTGGCTCTTTTGAACCAAACTAGAATAAAAGTCCAAAATCAATCCGATTAAAATATAGTATTCTATATGTGCATGCTTACTATATATATTTTATATATTATACAACATGCTTTACATGTTAATTAATATGACGCGTATTTTATATATATATATATATATATATATATGTGTGTGTGTGTGTGTGTGTGTGTGTGTGTGTGTGTGTGTGTGTGTGTGTGTGTGTGTGTGTGTGTGTGTATGCGCTCTAAACAAGATTAGATAATTAATAACAAACCCCTCAAAAAAATTATATTAAGTTGTAACGTTCAAAGATATTTAGAATATCGAACGTCGCCTTCTAGCATGGTAAAACAATAGAGCATTAAATATTTAATATGATTTTGTTGTGCACACACAAAGCAAGTATTAAATATTTAAGATGTTATTTTATTACACTGAATGTTTTTAAGGAATCGAACATTACCGCTTTGTTATGCACATATAAGAGCTGTAGTTTTCTCTTCGCTTATATGGAAATGCTGTGTTTGACTCAACTTAGATTATTTTAGTTCGGATGTGCACACATTTGACCATTATGATCTAAAAGGCAAAATACAAGAAGTTACATGATGATGTAATTAACAAGAATTGTCAACCTATTTATTTATATAAAGTTTTTTGTGCACACACAAGGCTATATACATTTGAAATGGTATCCTTATTCTCACTAACAAATCTTTAATTAGATTTGACAAACTATTTATTATGAGGGTAATATAGTTTAAAGAAAATAGTGGAAAATACTAATTTAAAACAATACCTAATTTATTTTGGTAATTAATAAAATAAATGTATGCTAAAATGTTTTTTTCTCACATGCAGGATTTGAAAAATGTCAAACTCACTAATATCACTACGTAGCGTACTTGATGATAACAAACTGACCGGACCGGACTAGTTAAGGAATCTGAGAATTTTTTTCACTTATGAAAAGATTTCTTATGTCCTAAATTCTCTTGTCCCTATAAATGTTGCAAACATGGCCTCTGAGAAAGAGATTGCTACTTTTAGAAAGTGGCAAGATGATGCAACTGTAACTCAATGCATCATGCTCGCATCCATGAGTGACGAGCTTCAGCGTCAGCATAAAATTATGGATGCTCCTACTATATTGTTGCACCTCAAAGAGTTATATGGTGAGCAAAGTAGGACTGCTAGATATCAGATATTTAAGGAGCTCTTTCGATCTCAAATGACCGAGGGTACTGCTGTTGAGACTTATGTCTTGAATATGATCAATCTGATTGAATAGCTTGAACAATTAGAAAAGCACTTCGAATTGTTGATAAATCACCAGAGATGGTTTAGAACCAATAGTTCCTTATCTAATGGATCATTCCATTCTAATACTCTATCCGAGAGTTATCAGTATTTATCAAATCTATTCCTATCAAACGGAAAGCTATTGGATCAAATGACAAAGACATTGTTGAGAAAAAGGTGGCTTTTCCCAGATGAAATTAAAATTGGATTCATGGAACAGGAGAAAGATTTCCCATTCCTTAGCAGGAAAGACATGTGGCCATGAAAGAGGGATTAAGTTAGAACAGAATTGACTGGGTGGTAGAGTCGTGGAAAAGCTTGTTTCTTCCATATTTTTGTAATGGATGGGGAGTTAAGTCAAGATTTGATCTTGTAGTCACTCCCAGACACCTTCTCACAATTTTTTGTGAATATTCACATTAATAAGTTGGATGTTAGCTTGCCTGAATTACTTAACATGTTAAAAACTGCTGAAGGTCACTTCCCATCCAAGAAGGACCATGTCTTATTGGTGGATGATTCTTCCAACAAAAGGAAGAGGCCCAAGGTATCTTCTAAAAAGAAGAAATCCTAGAAGTCTAAGGGCAAGGCAAAAGGAAAGAATAATAAGAAACATGATCCAGATAGAAAAGGAATATGCTTCCATTGCAACAATACAGGTCACTAGAAGAGGAACTATGATAAGTTCCTTGCGGAATAAAAGCAGAAGAAGCTTGGAGAAGCTTCGACTTGCGATAAAAGTTTTTTCATGATTGAAATTAATTTTTCTTAAAGTTAAAGTTTTACTTGGGTATTGGATACTGACTTTGGTTCTCACATATGTAATACTATGTAGGGACTAAGCAGAAGTAAAAAGCTGAACAAGGATGAGGTCGTCCTGCGAATGGGAAATGGAGCAAAGGTTGCTGCATTAGCCGTAGGAACTTATCGTTTAGCATTGCCTACGGGAAAGTCCATTAATTTAAATAATTGTTATTATGTTCCAACACTTATTAAAAATATTATTTCAATTTTTGTATTGGATATGGATGGTTTTGATATTACAATTAAGAACAACAGTTGTTCTATTTATAATAAAAATATTTTATATGGTGTTGGTAATTTATTAAATGGACTTTACATACTTGACTTGCATGAAAAATATACTTCAAATTAAACAAACTAATAAAAGGAAAAGAGATGACGTTAATTATACCTTCATATGACATTGCAAACTTGGTCATCTTAATGAAACAAGATTATTCATGGTGCATAAAGATGAGCTTTTAGAGCAATCTGATTATGAATCATATCTAAGTTGTGAATCTTGTCTCATGTGACGCCCTCAGATCCGACTTCCCTCAAACCCCAGACCCGGTGCGTTATTGATATGACAATCGCCAAACTATTACATCTTTTATTCATAACTTAATGAATATAACTTCGCTTTATTACAAATTAGAATATAGATTCGTTTCATTTCCAGGATCTGTATAATGACCCCAAACTTTTAGTAAGTTCCTATCTTGGTCATTTACCATTTGTGTTTTACATCATATTCGATGTTATAAAAATGCAAAATAATTTAAACTTTTTCAATCTCCTTTGAATAAAATCTTTTATTGATCTCATAACTTGAATCAATTACATAACATTGAATCAAACTATATTATAATTCACTTTATTTGAATTACTGTATAAACGTTTACATCTCAACTCGATATCCTCTATATATTAACTAATACATCTTTACAATACGACAAGTATTAAACATCGTAAACAACTATCAAGTACAACTCCTAGAACCTAAACATGGTTCAAGAGCATAACTTTAAATAAATAGAAATCTTCGTTGCAATACTATTGAACTCTATCAATCAAGAAGCACGTAACTTTACTGTGTATCCTTAACCTGCAAAAATAGTTATTTGCAAGAGTGTGCTCGACAACTCAGCAATTCTAACAGTTTTCATGCATCACATAGCATGTAATATCATATACAGTTCATGTATTCATAATCAATTAATATTTACTACGCATGTTACTTCTCACATAATAGGCATAGAGATTCATTTCATAAGCATATCATCAACGATCAACTTTCATACATATCTCATATGCATTTCATATATATAGATCATCATTCTCATAGCATAATATATCACAACTAACAATTATCGAATTCATATATCAAATAAGAACCGAAAGACTTTCCTGATTCGTAGTTTATCAACTATGACTTAACTGCTTAAAGCTATCTGCGCTTCGTGTATTCATACACAGTTATATAATCATGGATCCATACCCATCAGTCATACATTTTATATGCTCTTAATATAAGAATAAATCGTATATCTTGATCTAACTTGGTTCCAATTTCTCTTTATCTTAGGATAACCATGAGACAAGCTCATTCTACTTTAATGTTTATCTAAACAATCTTATTTCATAACTTTTAGTCCTTAAGGACAACATATAAACATAACTTAATACCATGCAGTTAACAAACTGCTCTTGGCAACTCTGCAGAACGGCGCGGCAGCGCTGCATATAAGCTTGGGAGTGACGCGGCCGCGCTACTCCCTGTCCAAACCAGACTTAAGTATTTCATTTAGACACTTCAGTCTCTAGCATACTATGCATTCTGATTATACACATACATCAAGTAGGTTTTCATCTTCCTCCCATTTCATATTCAAACTATTTAGTTTTACTTTTGAATCGCATAGCTCTATATTAAATTATTCAAATCAATAAGGCCTAACAACTTCCTTTAACAAAGATTCAATGTTATAAGCTTTTAAACCATATATTAATACTAAAAAGCCTTTAATACGCATGCTCACATGTATCTATCTTATTTACATAGCATAGTTCTTTACTTGAAAACTTATTTTAACCATGTTTGAAAGGTCTAATTCATGCTTAGCTAGATGATGAACATATTCGTCATGTCTAGAGGCATAAGGCGTCCTAGTGTACATGCTTTTAAAAGTAATAATACACTTCACACAAGGTTCAAGACTATTAGTTCTCAACTTCCAAGTTTTTCTTCAAATCATCCTAAACCAAGCTATAACAATTTCAAATATATGCAAGGCAACTTTAAAACTTCATTTACACATAGTTAATAAAATCTCTCCTTTGAAAACTTACTTCAAAAAATGCTCGGATAGGTTATATCATGCTTAACAACCTTCTATATGCAATATACATTGAAACCACCTTCCTAATCCATTCTTGCACATGACTAGGTCACATACACATGTTCAAAACTTTAAAGGACACAAGGTTCGTCAAGTTTTATTTTTCAAAACTTTAAGTTTCCTTCTTAGAAAATCATTAATACCATGCTAACACCACTCATTATATGCAAGGTAACCTTAGGCCACATGTCAGACTCATTTATGTACTTATTAAAGTCTAACTAGCATGCTCAACAAACTAGAAAATATAAAAGTCATTTTCCATTTCTGCAGAACGGCGCGGCCGCGCTGCATTTGTACTAGGGAGTGGCGCGGCCGCGCCACTCCGGTTCTATACCAGAATGGGCTTCTACACAACAGAGCTCAACCAAATTTCATAATTAATCAGCTAGCATGCTTGCTTACTATCACAATGTATCTATAACATATACATAAACTCTACTCAACATGTTAACATCATTTTACTTATCAATTCTTCACTAATTCATGAAATCTCTACGAATATATCAACTCATGACTAAGAACACAGGGTAGGAGTTATACCTCTTTGAAGCTTGCATTTACACCACTATCTCCAATTTCAGATTACTCCCTCCAACTCTTACCAACACACTTACTATAAGAACCTATCAAGAGTTTAGTAAACTACAATTGTGAAGGGAAACTCCAAATTTATAGAGGAATCATGGACCAAATTTGGTTCTTGCCCTAGAGATTAAACCAAAGGGAAGAAGAAGGAGACATTGGGCAATAAGAAGTTGGTGAGGAATCATTATTGAACCCACACCCCCCTTTCATCATCACCATCATTGCCTAGCCCTTCATCACTTTCTTAGCCTAGGCCAATGGCCTCTTCACGTGCATGAGAGAAATGGGACTATGTATCTGGGACAAGCATTTTAAACTCAGCATTTGGAAAAATGTGACTTGCACACTTAGGCTTTTATTCCTTTTGGACAATATAAGTCACACTTTGATAACTTAATAATGTTACATGAATAAATTTATGGATACATAATACACAAATATATATATACACACCCACATAAGTATATTCATACTTTAAATATACCCCCACATATAACAAGCATACCAATACATTTAATAATGCACCTTATGTACATTATTTTAATCTAATAATATCTTTAATTGGGTTAATTATAAAATAGTTGGGTATTCTCAACCCATCATTTTCCATAATATTTATTATCTCAAATATATCCAATTATCATAATGATAATTAATATCAATTATTTATTAACTTAGCAACAAATTTGCAATTAAACTAACAACCTCTACACACCAATGCATGGCCTCTACTTATAGCCAAGCTATTACCCTCCTATGGACATTACCCAATGAGCAAAGAAGAGTTGGTGGCTAACTCCCACCAACTACTACTATTCATTGTATCCTAACCATTTGGTTAACCATCATTGTTCTCACATGGGCTAACTTGCAAGCTTATATCTAATAACTTAATGTTATTACCATATAATATGATAGGGTCACACATACACCCAATCATATATTCCATGTACATTTGACAATACCGAATATAGTTTGACTGAGTATTGTCACACCACATTATTATTTCACTTATACGTAATCATTGAAATAATTATTAACAACAATTATTTATTTAGTTTAATTTAATATACTTCATAAAGTACACATTAATGTACCACACATAACACATTGTCATATATGTCCCTTTTATGTAACTCATGTGACTCCTTTCACTTTACCATATAGTTTTCTATATTATATAGTTATCTTGAAGTACACTTCATTTCATATTATATAGATGTAGCTACTATACAACATATAATTACATATCATTGCACATAGCAATTAATTCACATAATAAAACTAATTAATTTCTTTAATTATTCATTCATTAAATTATTTAATGAATGCTTATTCCACCATTTTGCCACACTAGGCATATCTCACAAGCTTGCATTAAGCTTATTCTCATTCTCATCACTTAATCATCTCATAATCTTATTTATTTCTACCTCATTACTTGTAACATAATCAATTTACTTAAAACTATTATATCTCGAGATTCACATATATAAATATATCGCGAATAGAAATATTCAAATATTATTTATAACACTTACGGTAATATAGTAACTCAAGTTATTTAGTAAATTAAAATAACTTAGTTTTTTTTTTATAAATTTAACCCTCTTGAAAATACATTACTATTATAAGAATTATGTATTCCACCATAACATGACATAGAACGTTTTAATTATAATTTTGGAAACTAAATGCGTTAATTATAATAAAAGAATTCACTCATTATCTCAAGATATTATTCTTAATATAATATCTATGTCTCATCAAAATAATTACATGTACGGTATATGTACACATATTATATAGAAAATAGATAATAAATTTATTTTCTATTAAGATAATTTTTTTTTATCAATTTATTACATATAGTAAATATGTTTTAATATATTTGCCCTCTCACTTAATCATACGTATTAGCTTATACAAAGCCATATAAGGTAATATCATTATATAAAATAACGTTCTCCCTTTATTAAAATAATTCAATGCTAGAATTTATTTTAATATCCTTATACAACATATAATAATTGTTTCTCTTTTCTATAAATTGTTCCAAAACAATTTCTTCAATCTTCACATCTTAACTATATGTCAATTATTAATTAATTTATAATTCTCTAATCAATATTTATCTAAATGTGTGTTGATTCCCATCTCTCTTCAATAACGTATATATATATTTTATTAACGTCACACGAACATTAGACTTTTTATTACATATTACCATGCTAAGTAATATGTATATAAAAGCACTACATACTCAACACATATATTAATTCACCACTTTACTTAAGTGATCTTCAACCCTTTACTATATCACCATAGTTAATTAAGGTTTTAATGTTCAAATTATATTATTCCATAATATAACTTTCAATTTAATTTAAATTAACCAATATTTATACTTATTAGTTAATTCCCATAATTAACTAATTCATACTTTGCTATCTCAATCCATCCATGGACAGCTTAAGCACTAATTACATCCCATATTCCATCATACTAGTCACTAGTATATATATTCAAGAAAATGGTGATTATTCATTAAAGGTGTTTAATGTCACCAACTTACTATGCTAAAATAATTTTATAAATTATTTAATATCGATGGATAAGTCTTATCCATCTCTTTTACTTCAAATATATTGTCTCTACAATAAATAACAAATATATCATAATAATATATTTATTAAACCCAAAATCACATATTTCATAGTTCATATTATCTTATGCAACACAATACCACATACTTCCTAACACATATATATTCTTATTTGAACCCATCTCATGCTTTAAGATTTTTATTACTAAATTCTTATTTCAATAATTTCTGAAAATTCGAGTTCTTACATCTCATGGGTAAGATGGCCAAATCTCTTGTTAGTGAAAAAGGAGAAAGAGTTACAGAGTTGTTAGCGTTGGTACACAAAAGCGTATGTGAACATATGACAACGAATGCACGAGGTCAATATTCTTATTTTATTACTTTCACTAATGATCATTCAAGATTTGGATATTATATTTAATGAAATACAAATCTAAATCATTTAAAAAGTTCAAAGAATTCAGAAGTGAAGTAGAGAAGCAAACTGACAAGAGTATTAAGATTCTTCGACCAGATCGAGGACGGGAATACTTAAGTAGTGAGTTTCTCAATTGTCTCAAAAAAAATGGTATAATCTCACAATGGACTCCACCAGGAACACCACAGCTAAATGGTGTGTCTAAAAGGAGAAATCGAACACTATTGGACATGGTTCGTTCCATGATGAGTTTTATCGACCTTCCAGTATCATTCTGGGGTTATGCCCTAGAAGCGGCTACATATCTACTAAATAAGGTCTCCTCTAAATCCATCCCTAAGACTCCATATGAGACGTGGACAAAGAGGAAACCTAGTCTTAAGCATGTTAAGATTTGGGGATGGCCAGCTTATGTGAAAAAGTTTCAGAATGTTAAGCTTGGGACAAGATCTAATAAGTGCACATTTATGGGATATCCTAAAGAAAGTTTAGGATATTATTTCTATAATTCTACTGAGCAAAAGGTGTTCGTTGCAAAACACGCTTCCTTCTTGGAAAATGAATTAATCCTTGAAGGAGCTAGTGGGAGGAAAATAGCTCTTGAAGAAATTCAAGAACCACAAACCACTATAGATCAAGTGGATGAACCTTTCTAAGTAGAGACACTTTCTGTACCACAACCTATTCGTAAATCTAGAAGAGTACCAAAGATATTTAAGAAGTACAGATTCGTCATAGAGGATGACGATGAGGTAAGCATCATAGATGATGATGATCCATTAACTTACGAAAATGCTATGAGTAGTAAAGACTCAGAGAAATGGCTAGAAGCCATAAAATTCGAGATGGACTCTATGTATGATAACCAAATATAGAATTTGATTTCATCACCCGAAGGCATTAAGCCTATTGGGTGCAAATGGGTCTTTAAGAGAAAAACTAGAGCGGAAAGCAAGGTAGAGACCTATAAGGCCTAACTGGTTGCAAAAGTTTCAAACAAAGACAAGAAGTTGACTATGATGAAACCTTCTCACCAGTAGCTATGCTCAAGTCCATTTGAATTTTGCTTGCGATTGCTTCTTACTATGACTACGAGATCTGGAAAATGGACGTGAAAACGGCCTTCCTCAATGGGAAACTTGAGGAGGATGTGTATATGATACAGCCAGAGGGTTTTGTTTCAACGGTTGGAACAAATTAAGTCTGTAAGCTACAACGATCTATTTATGGATTAAAGTAAGCTTCTTGAAGGTGGAACATCCGTTTTGATGAGATAATCAAGGAGTTTGATTTTATCAACAATGAGGATGAACTATGTGTGTACAAGAAGGCTAGTGGGAGCGCTGTTTCACTCCTAGTACTATATGTTGACGTTATATTACAAATATGGAATGATATTAATATGCTACAATCGATCAAAATCTGGTTATCTAAACACTTCTCCACGAAGGACTTGGGTGAGGCATCTTATATTTTGGGGATAAAGATCTATAGAGATAGATCTAAAAGGATGCTTAGCTTGTTCTAAGGAACGTACATTGACTTGATGCTAAAGAAGTTTAGCATTGAAGATTCCAAGAGAGGTCTCATGCCTATGAGCCATGGAATACATCTCTCCAAGAAACAGACCCCAAAGACATCTGAGGAGAGAGACTGTATGAGTAAGATTCCTTATGCTTTAGCAATAGGATCTATTATGTATGGTATGATATGTACTAGACCGGATGTCGTTCATGTACTGAGTGTAACAAGTAAATATTAATCGAATCCTGGAGAGGAACACTGAAAGACAGTGAAAAACATCCTAAAGTACTTAAGAAAAACTAATGATGTATTTCTTTTCTATAGTGGGTCTGATTTGAAACTAGAGGGCTATATACAGACTCAAGTTTTCAAATGGACTAAGATAATAGTAATTTTGTTTCGGGGTATGTGGTTACCTTAAACGGTGGCGCAGTATGTTTGAAGAGTTCCAAGCAGCAAACAATTGTTGATTCAGTGACAGAGACAGAGTATATAGCTGCAAGTGAAGCTGCAAAGGAGGTTGTTTGGATGAATAAGTTCATAACTGAACTTAGTGTGGTTCCTAGCATTAGAGGAGCAGTACCTTTATTCTGTGACAACACACGAGATGTTGCACAGACCAAGGAACCCAGGTCTCATCAGAAATCCAAACACGTGTTGCAGCAGTTTCATTGGATTAAAGAGATCATTAAAAGAGGAGATGTCACCCTGAAACGTGTGGACTCTCAAGATAACATTGCAGATCCATTTTCTAAAGCTTTAACACAACAACAGTTTGATCGTCACTTAGAGAAGATAGGTATGAGATACCATGGCGATTGGCTTTAGTGCAAATAGGAGATTGAAAGTAGTATGCACACAAGCCAATCATATTTAATATGATAAAATATATACTTTGTAACAATATTATTCATTTATTTATTAAAGCCATTTAATTTATCTACATGATGTTGTTATATTAAATGTGATAAACACGTAGTTTTAAGCAATGCTTTTAGAATCATGATGATGATCATGCTAATGAGATCTAAATTCGTAGATAGCTTAAAACTAAAATAGTTCATAATCGTTGGATTACTAAAAAGGGGATTGGTGAATCTAAATAGATTGGTACATAAATTGCTTGCTCATTGGATGAGGATGATTGATCTCATAATCATTTACGTGGAGACACTAAAGCAAGTATGTAGGTGCTTATTGGAGAATAAGTTCACTGAACGTGGCTCGCTAAGGAATACCTTATGGAGTTTTACTTTCATGTCAATAGGAATTTTTTTAGTGATAGTAGTGCAAGTGATCCTTAGACTTGAGATCATCATAGTATCTTGTGTATGATGAGTGTGATGCCCCCAGAATTGGTCCAATCAACCCAACCCATTCTGAGTCGCCAAACACATGGTACAGAATCTAAATACAATCTTTCATATCAAACATTCGTGCAAAATACGACCACACAACTGTGAGTGTCAATAACGACATGTAGAAAATATTAACATTCAAACTAAGTCCTCATTACATTTATTATTACACTATTTAAAAAATAGATAGTGAGGACTTCTACGTCTCTAACTCGGACCATCACTCCATTCCCCGACTAGTACCCGCGATATTCTTATTTCCTGAAGAGAACAATGGAAGAAAAAGGTGAGCTCAACTAGCCCAGTAAAGAATATTATGACTAAGATAATGAAGAATAAATTATCGTTAGTCTTCAACAAATTAGATAAAATATTATGGACAACAAGTTTTAGATCAACAACTGCAGCGAAAATAACAATTCATTAGAAGAGTTAACTAGAGAATGATGTCTACTATATTCTATGATTTAATGTCCATAATCAATATTTTATCCCTGTAACATCAATCAATATATATCTCGAATCAAATATTCATCTTTGCACTACGGGCTAAAGATATTCATTTGTATCACCAGTGGTCATGTTCATCTCAACACCTGTCCATCTTTGCACTACGAGTCAAAGATATTCATTAGGTAATCATCTTTGCACTACAGGCCAAAGATATTCATCAAATAATCATTCACCTTTGCACTATAGGCCAAAGATATTCATTTGAATCATCATTTAAGACTGAGGATGATGAAAAATAATATAACAACGAATACAGTGAGATAAAGGACAAAATTAAGGATTCGTAATTTAGTTTATCCAAGTTCAAGAATACTCCGTAATAATCAATTGTGGAGCAAAATTCAAGAATGAAGTTCAAAACTTGGATCCAATCAAAGATAAAAAATTTTTTTTACCGTGAATAGTAACTTGTCATGAAAAGATAAAAATTTCATAACAAGTTCAGACCAATATTCCAGTTGAAATAATATTTCGTACGAGTATGAATAAATATACAAAACTGTAATTGGATTTTCACCCGTCATGCGGTAATCCGCGTAGACAGATCATTTCCAGAATTTAATAGAAATAAATACGAAGGGTGATTCACCATGCATGCGGTAATCCGCGTAGACAGGTTATTCCCACAGATTATTAAGGAATTGAATGAATACAAAAGGTTATTCACCATGCATGCGGTAATCCACGAAAACAGGTTACTCCCACAGATTAATAAAGAATAAAGTAACAATCCTTACGAGTATTGAAAGAAAATAGCATTCTTTATGAATATAAAAGAAATAATACCCCTTACCTTAGTAGAAGATTGGATACTAGAATAGTGTAGTAGCAGAATACTTTTCTTCTTTCTCTCTCTATAATTTTTCTCACTATTATAACTTTGCTCTTCAAGAATGGTGAGAAATGAATGAAATTAGCTTGCTATTTATAGGCTAGACAAAGGTTGGTTAATTACACTTTAGTACCTCCATCTTTGCCTAAATTTTTAATTTAGTCCCTCAAGTTTATAAATCTTGCACCTCCACCCCTGCAACTACCCACCAACTATTTATTATCCACCAATAAGTGGGTCCGACATGTTAACCACCCATTAATTGCTCATTTATCCGATTAATTCTCCGTTTGGTCAATTTAACATCCGAAAATCAACTATTATCGAAATAAATGTTAATTTCTACTAACATTAATATTCTCAACACAATGAAAATATTTTTATCAACCATTCATCAATTATTATTTAAATTAATATTACAGAATCACAATAATGACAACCAGGTCGTTCCTAGGAAAGAGGGGGCTTTCCGATAAAGATTTCTTCTTATTGGCGCGCAATTAACCAACACCTTTCCTAGACAGAACTTTCTAGACATTGCCAATAATGCTATCTAATAATATCATTTAAATAATATAACTGACCATTATCGATTTAATAATGTAAAATATTATGCAGATGATACTGTGACAATAATTGAATCAAAAATATGATATACTGTGCAACAACTACTGTAGCAATTATTGAATACTTAGTGACTTCTTACGTAAGCATCAATAATCAAAGATATTGTGCAATACCGTGTGTTACTTTGCAACAACGTGTGTTACTTTGCAACAACGCGTATTATTGTATTTTTATCACCGGGTATTTTAACAGTTTAACAGTAAAAGTTTTGCCGTGAAAATATTATTTCTGTCGCTTTCTATATCCGACAATTATTTCGTTGTGGGGTCCACCAATGACAGCGCCGTCGTACGAATATTCTCCGACAAAATAATATTCCTCGACACAACGAATATGTTATGACCACTTGCTTATTTTATAAAATTTGCACATTCCACCCATAACTTATCACATTTATCAAATCAACAACTTACTATTTCAAAATAATATATAGAGGAAATTAAATTTTTATTCATAAAAGTTGGGGTCTTACAACCTCCCCTCCTTATGAAATTTCGTCCTCGAAATTGACGTACGTACTTGGTATGTCGAAAAGGTGAGGATTTCTTGCTTTCATTTCCGATTCTAACTCCCAGGTCATTTCCTCGATATCATGGTTCCTCCACAAAACTTTAACTTGAGGTATAATCTTCGAGCGTAGGACATGTTCCTTCTTATACAAGATCTTGACAGGTACCTCCTCGCACATTAAATCTTCGGCTATCTCGTCTGGTTCTAACTCAATAATATGGTTTGGATCTTTTACATATTTACATAACATAGATATGTGAAAAACGTTATGAACATGAGACATGCTTGGAGGTAAAGCGAGTCTATAGGCCACCTTTCCTGCTCGGTCAAGGATCTCATATGGACCAATGAATCGTGGATTAAGCTTTCCTCTCTTCCCGAATCTCGTAACTCCTTTCCATGGAGCAACACGTAACAATACATGATCTCCGACATTAAATTCTACGTCTCTTCGATGAAGATCCGCATAACTCTTTTGTCGATCTTGTGCCGTTTGTATACGTTGTCGGATTATTTGAATCTTTTTCGTAGTCATACGTACTAACTCTGGTCCCAACAATGTTGCTTCACCCACCTCGTCCCAGCATACTGGAGAATGACACTTTCGTCCATACAACGCCTCGAATGGAGCCATGCCTATACTTGCCTGATAACTGTTATTGTAGGAGAATTCCACCAATGGTAGGTACTTATCCTAACTCCCTTTGAAGTCTAGAATACAGAGTCTCAATAGATCTTCAAGAGTTTGGATAGTCCTTTCCGATTGCCCGCCAGTTTGAGGATGATATGCAGAACTGAATCGTAGATCGGTGCCCATAGCTTTCTGTAAGCTGACCCAAAATTGTGAAGTGAATCTTGGGTCACGACCCGAAACTATGGATACTGGCATGCCATGCAATCTCACAATCTCATTTATGTACATATGAGCAAGACGTTCCAGTGAATAAGTCTCTCGTATAGGCAAGAAATGAGCAGACTTGGTTAATCTATCGACAATAACCCAAATTGCATCTATGCCTTGAGAAACCTTGGGAAGACCCATAACGAAATCCATGGTAATGTGTTCCCACTTCCATTTTGGAATCTCAAGTGGTTGCAATGGACCCTTTGGCACTTGATGCTCTGCCTTGACACGTTGACACGTTAAACACCTCGAGATAAACTCCGCGATCTCTCTCTTCATATTGCTCCACCAAAATATATGTCGAAGATCACGATACATTTTGGTACTTCCAGGATGGATTGCAAACGGTGTGTTGTGTGCCTCCATCATGATTCTACACTTCAAATCAGAATCATTAGGAACACAAAGTCTGGAGTTGACTTGAAGTATTCCTTCTTCATCGATTCTTGCTTCTGGAATAAAACCTTCTTGCACCTTCTTCTTCATCTTCATCAGCTCCGGGTCTGTAGCTTGAGAAACTTTAACTTTTTCAATCAAAGCTGGTTCTACGCGTAAACTTGACATCATCATGTGGGTCCCCGGAGTCTTGAACTCTATCTCCATCCTTTGTAAGTCACACAAAATGGGCCTTTGTGTTGACAGCATCGCACTCATTCCCGCATATGATCTTCTACTTAACGCGTCTGCTACCATGTTCACTTTTCTAGGATGGTATTGGATGGTATGGTTGTAATCTTTTAACAGCTCAAGCTAACGTCGTTGCCGCATGTTGAGTTTCTTCTGGGTAAAGAAATATTTGAGGCTCTTATGATCCGTATAGATCTCCACTTTCTCCCCATACAGGTAGTGTCTCCATATCTTCAACTCAAAAACAACTGCTGCCAACTCTAGATCATGAGTAGGATAATTTCTCTCATATTCTTTGAGTTGTTGTGAGGCATAGGCTATGACTTTCTCATGTTGCATGAGAACACATCCTAACCCTTTGCCCGAAGCATTGCTGTAAATAACAAATCCATCCGAACCAGATGGTATCGTCAGAACAGGTGCTGAAAATAGTCTCCTCTTGAGCTCTTGAAAGCTCTTCTCGCATTCCTAGTTCCATACAAATTTTGTATCTTTTCGAGTCAGCTGAGTTAATGGAGTAGCGATTCGAGAAAATTCTTCCACAAATCTCCGATAATAACTAGCTAAGCCCAGAAAGCTACGTACTTCGGTCACCGACTTAGGTTGCTCCCAACTTTGTATTGCTTCAATCTTCGTCGGGTCAACAAATATCCCATATTTTGATACCACGTGCCCAAGGAATGCTACTTCCTCAAGCCAGAACTCGCATTTCTTCAACTTGGCATAAAGCTTGTTATCACGAAACCTTTGAAGTACCAGCTTCAAGTGGTGCTTATTATCTTCACAACTTTTAGAATAGATGAGGATGTCATCAATAAATACAACCACGAACTGATCTAAAAATTCATTGAATACACGGTTCATCATATCCATGAAAGCAGCAGGAGCAATAGTCAACCCAAAAGACATGACTAAGAATTCATAATGCCCGTATCGAGTTCTGAAAGCAGTTTTTGGAATATCCTCAGTTTTAATCTTTAACTGATGATATCCAGAACGAAGATCGATCTTTGAAAAGAATTGTGCACCTTGCAACTGGTCGAACAGGTCATCAATGCGAGGTAACGGATACCTATTCTTAATGGTGACATGGTTCAACTCTCGATAGTCAATACAAAGTCGCATACTCCCGTCTTTTTTCTTTACGAATAAAACAGGTGCACCCCAAGGAGATGTACTAGGACGAATGAAACCAATGTCTAACAACTCCTATAGTTGGACCTTTAACTCCTGAAGTTCAATAGGAGCCATTCGATATGGGGTTTTAGAAATGGGTTTTTTACCGGGTTCAAGGTCAATAAAAAATTCAACTTCACGTTCTGGGGGTAGACCGGGAAGTTCTTCGGGAAATACATCAAAAAACTCATTAACAACAGAAATATCATTCAAATCTGATGTATTATGATTTAAATCAGTGACATGGGCTAAGAAAGCTTGACATCCATTTTTTAATAAACGAATAGCTTTATGACTTGAAATGACATTGATTGATTTTCGTGGTTTGGTTGTTTGAATTCGCACAACAGGTTGGTTAGGAATATGAAAACTAAAAACCTTACGAAAACAATCAATTTTGGCATGATAAGTGGTTAACCAGTCAATTCCTAAAATCACGTCAAATGCAAGTATTTTCAAAGATATAAGATCAACAGGTAGGGTGAGGGTACCAATTTGAATCAAGCAAGATTTGTAAACTATTGATGTAACATAGGTTTCTCCCAACAGAGTTTCAACAGATAAGTCAAAGTCTAATTTCTCAGGTATCAAGTTCAAATGTTGAGCACATGCAGGTGAAATAAAAGAATGGGTAGCACCTTTATCTAATAAAGTGTAAACTTCGCAAGAGTTTATTATCAGCTTACCCGTAATAATCTCTTTCGGGTTCCTTGCTTGTTGGGCAGTCACGACAAAAGCTCTTCCAGGAACTACCAACTTTGACTTGTCCGGAACAGCCTTAGGAATCACCACCCCCGCTGGACTTGGTTTCACTACAGGACACACTTGAGCTATATGTCCTTCCTTTCTATAGTTATAACACACCTTAGATTGTTGTGTGCAGTTGGGACTGATGTGTCCCTCTTGCTCGCATTTATAGCATACGACTGGCGGTCGGTCTCCTCCCCTAGAAACAGTTGGTGCTGCTGTCGATGTCTTCACGTTCTCAATGTTGTACCTTCTCTTCTTGAAATCTCCCCCCGACTCACTTCTTCTATTATCATGGCCACGATTACCACTGGAGTGGTTACCGCTTCTGTCATGATACTTTCCTCCCTACTGGTTGTCATTGTTCCGATGACTGCTGCCACCGGTACGACCTTGGTTGTTGTCCCTTGGTTGAACGTAATCACTATCTCATTCTAATAACTGGGCCCTGTTCACTACATCCGAATATAGAGAAAATTTGTGAGAAATGAGGTATTGACGAATCTTGGGTTTCAAACCTCTCAGAAACATCCGCGTCATACGTTCCTCATTCTCCACCAAATGAGGTGCAAACCAGGATAACTCCGCGAACTTAGCCTCGTACTGGGACACAATCATGTTCTTCTGTTCTAGTCTGATAAACTCTACCTCTTTCATGTGCCGAATACTTTCTGGAAAGTACTTGTCATTGAACAGTTTCTAGAACGCCCCCCAAGACATCTTGAGTGCGGCAGGCTGGGTACGCTTCACTGATTCCCACCAGTAATCTGCCTCTCCACGAAACATAATCGTGGCGAATGGAACCTTCTGTTCCTCCGTGCTTTCCAAGACATCAAATATCTTGGTAATTTGCTTAATCCAATTTTCTGCCTTTATTGGATCTGGCTTTCCCTGAAACTCTGGTGGTCCCAACTCTTTAAACTGCTTGGCAGTGACAAGCCGCGAGTTATTATTTCCACCTGTATTATGAACACGAGTCTCCCTCGTCTGATTTTGCATGAACTGCAAAAAACTTTTGAACATCCCGTCATTTATCATTTCTTCGGTAGGGTTGTTTACAGGAGAATTGTTGCCTTCCTGTTGCACGATCTCTTGGTTGGTGATTAAAGGTGTCTCAACGGTCTCATTCACTCCATTGTTTAGATTTTCAGCTGCCATTCTCAAATACTGCCACAAAACAAAGGTTAATCAAACAAATTAGCATGTCACATATTAACCCTATATTCCAACCGACCAATTAAATAATAATTAAGCTTAGGTAGGACACACTAGCAAAGGTTTTACTTGTCTCTCCCCTCCTAGTTCTATTTTTAGATATCCGCCAGAGATCATATCCCTAAGCTCTGATACCAACTGTGACGCCCCCAGAATTGGTCCAATCAACCCAACCCATTCTGAGTCGCCAAATACATGGTACAGAATCTAAATACAATCTTTCATATCAAGCAGTCGTGCAAAATACGACCACACAACTGTGAGTGTCAATACCGACATGTAAAAAATATTAACATTCAAACTAAGTCCTCATTACATTTATTATCACACTATTTAAAAAAAAGATAGTGAGGACTTCTACAGCTCTAACTCGGACCATCACAGAGAACAATGGAAGAAAAGGGTGAGCTCAACTAGCCCAGTAAAGAATATTATGACTAAGATAATGAAGAATAAATTATCGTTAGTCTTCAACAAATTAGATAAAATATTATGGACAACAAGTTTTAGATCAACAACTGCAGCGGAAATAACAATTCATTAGAAGAGTTAAGTAGAGAATGATGTCTACTATCTTCTATGATTTAAAGTCCATCATCAATATTTTATCCCTGTAACATCAATCAATATATATCTCGAATCAAATATTCATCTTTGCACTACGGGCTAAAGATATTCATTTGTATCACCAGTGGTCATGTTTATCTCAACACCTGTCCATCTTTGCACTACGGGCCAAAAATATTCATTAGGTAATCATCTATGCACTACAGGCCAAAGATATTCATCAAATAATCATTCATCTTTGCACTACAGGCCAAAGATATTTATTTGTATCATCATTTAAGACTGAGGATGATGAAAAATAATATAACAACGAATACAGTGAGATAAAGGATAAAATTATAGATTCGTAATTTAGTTTATCCAAGTTCAAGAATACTCCGTAATAATCAATTGTGGAGCAAAATTCAAGAATGAAGTTCAAAACTTGGATCCAATCAAAGATAAAAAAAAAAAAAATTTATCGTGAATAGTAACTCGTGAATAGTAACTTGTCAGGAAAAGATGAAAATTTCATAACAAGTTCAGACCAATATTCTAGTTGAAATAATATTTCGTACGAGTATGAATAAATATACGAAACTGTAATTGGATTTTCACCTGTCATGCGGTAATCCGCATAGACAGATCATTTCCATAATTTAATAGAAATGAATACGAAGGGTGATTCACCACGCATGCGGTAATCCGCGTAGGCAGGTTATTCCCACAGATTATTAAGGAATTGAATGAATACAAAAGGTTATTCACCATGCATGCGGTAATCCGCGTAAATAGGTTACTCCCACAGATTAATAAAGAATAAAGTAACAATCCTTACGAGTATTGAAAGAAAATAGCATTCTTTATGAATATAAAAGAAATAATACCCCTTACCTTAGTAGAAGATTGGATACTAGAATAGTGTAGTAGCAGAATACTTTTCTTCTTTCTCTCTCTATAATTTTTCTCACTATTATAACTTTGCTCTTCAAGAATGGTTAGAAATGAATGAAATTATCTTGCTATTTATAGGCTAGAAAAAGGTTGGTTAATTACACTTTAGTACCTCCATCTTTGCCTAAATTTTTAATTTAGTCCCTCAAGTTTATAAATCTTGCACCTCCACCCCTGCAACTATCCACCAACTATTTATTATCCACCAATAAGTGGGTCCCACATGTTAACCATCCATTAATTGCTCATTTATCCGATTAATTCTCCGTTTGGTCAATTTAACATCCGAAAATGAACTATTATCGAAATAAATGTCGATTTCTACTAACATTAATATTCTCAACACAATGAAAATATTTTTATCAACCATTCATCAATTATTATTTAAATTAATATTACAAAATCACAATAATGAGAATCAGGTCGTTCCCACGAAAGAGGGGGCCTTCTGATAAAGATTTCTTCTTATTAACGCGCAATTAACTAACCCCTTTCCTAGACAGAACTTTCTAGACATTGCCAATAATGCTATCTAATAATATCATTTAAATAATATAACTGACCATTATCGATTTAATAATGTAAAATATTGTACAGATAATATTGTGACAATAATTGAATCAATAATATGATATAATGTGCAACAACTACTGTAGCAATTATTGAATACTGAGTGACTTCTTACGTAAGCATCAATAATCAAAGATATTGTGCAATACCGTGTGCTACTTTGCAACAACGTGTATTACTGTATTTTTATCATCGGGTATTTTAATAGTTTAACGGTAAAAGTTTTGCCGTGAAAATATTATTTCTGTCGCTTTCTATATCCGACAATTATTCCGTTGTGGGGTCCACCAATGACTGCACCGTCGTACGAATATTCTCCGATAAAAGAATATTCCTCGACACAACGAATATGTTATGACTACTTGCTTACTTTGTAAAATTTGCACATTCCACCCATAACTTACCACATTTATCAAATCAACACCTTACTATTTCAAAATATTATATGGAGGAAATTAAATCTTTATTCATAAAAGTTGGGGTCTTACAATGAGTTATACTTTTAAGACCCTTAGGGTATATCAAAAGGTATGCTTGGGTATAACAAGTTGTACATGGAGATAATGTATGATCAATAAAGAATCTACCGCTTCTAGTAAAAGAATTGAATGTCCTATGTGATTCGATAAATGATAATCCAGTAGTCTTTGGCCAAGACTGAATGAAATTAAAAAGGATTTTCTAATTTGCATTATTTGGAGTTGTGCATTTAATAATCAAAATACATATAATTAAATAAAATAAGACTTGACAGTAATTTCATGTCTTATATTTAATAGGGACATTATATGGTAGAAGGATTGAATTGTACAGTAACTATTTACCCAAATGTTCTTTTATGATTAATATTGAAATCTATATTATCTAGAAAGTCGTTGATCGCTAAGGGGGTTTACCCTTATTGTAGAATAAATTTTATTTATTTAAATGAATTATTTGTTTAATTTATTTATTTAAATAAGATTAGAATTGTTCTAATTGATTTATTCACAATCAGTTTAATATGAAGAACCTAAAAGGTCACACCAAAAAAGAAAAATATTTATTTAAGAAGTAAATGACATAATCGTAATAATAAGTTAAGTGTATCTAATTTAATATATGGTGATAGAATAAATTAAATAGCTTAATATTTATTATTTTAGAAATATTAAATATAAATTAATAATAGGAGTCTTATTATTATTATTATTTAATTTCTAAAGGAGTTTGAGATTTAATTAATAAAAGTATTCTCATTAATTTTTAATTGGATTATGAATATAATTACTTAAAGTGTTTAATTAATTAAAAATGAAACCCTATTCCTAAATTTTTTAGGAGGGTTACCTACATCTATAATAAGAGAAGTCTTATTATAATTTAGAGATATACAATATACTGACAATTCCAAGAGTTGGGAGAATACAGAGAATTCTATAGAGATAGAATTTAGGGTTTTGTCAAACACCCACCTTCTGAAATACTTATTCTTCCTTAGTGGATCACCTCTAGAGGTCAAACGCTTGGATGGCTAACGTTGATCAAAAGAAGGAATCAAACCCGGTGAATTCAATGAGAGCACGAAGGACTTGGAGTTGAACTTGTACCTGAGGAAACTAGTTTCAAGTGTATGAATCTAATCTCCGTCTCTTTCTTATGATTGATAATTAAGCACAAAGTATGATCATTGTGATGGTTTGTATGAAAATTTAAATTCCTATTTTATCGAGCTTCTGCTACTTTTATATGATTTGATTGCATGATCGCGTTATATACAAACCAAACACTTACGTCCTAAATTTTCATGTTCTTGCAACGGTTGCAAACAATGCATCTGAGGAAGAGATTGCTACTTTTAGAAAGTGAAAAGATGATGCATAGTGGGCTCATTACATCATATTGGCATCCATGAGTAACGAATTATAGTGTCAACACGAGAAAATGGATGCGCCTATTATCTTATTGCACCTTCAAGATTTGTTTGGTGAGCAGAGTAGGTTTCCAGATATTAGATATTTAAGAAGCTCTTCCGATCTAGATAACCGATGGCACTAAGATACAGATACATGACCTCAAAATGATTAATGTGATTAGACAATTGGGACAACTGGGTTGTGTTATAGATGGGGAGTTGAGTCAAGATTTGATCTTGCAGTCACTCCCAAACTCCTCATAATTTTTTGTGAACTTTCACATGAATAAGCTAGATGTCATTTTACCGGAATTGCTTAACATGTTGAAAACTGTGGAGATTCACTTTCCAGCTAAGAAAAACCAAGTGTTACTTGTAGATGAGTCTTCGAAGAAGATGAAGCTGCCAAAGGATCTTCTGAAAAGAAGAAAAAATTTAAGAAGACAAAAGGAAAGGAAAAAACAAAGAACAATAAGAACAAAACTAATGTGGATAGCAAAGGAGTTTGCTTCTATTGCAATAAGCCTAAACACTGGAAAAGAAACTACGATGAGTATCTTGCAAAGGCTAACCAAAAGAAGCTTGGTGAAGCTTTAGTTACAGATACATGTTTGTTCATGATTGAAATAAATCTTTCTGTAAGTCAAGGTTCTACTTGGGTATTGGATGTCGGCTGTAGTTCTCACATATGCAATTCTATTCATGGACTAAGCAGAAGTAAAAAGCTAAACAAATGGGAAGTAATCTTGCGAATGGGGAATAGACTAAAGGTTGTTGCATTAGCCGTAGGAACTTATAGTGTAGCGTTGCCTACGAGCAAGTCTATTAAGTTAATAAATTATTATTATGTCCAGTTCTTATTAGAAACATTATTTTTTCCGTTGTTGGACAAGGAAGGTTTTGATATTATATTTAAGAACAATGATTTTTCTATTTATAATGATAATGTTTTGTTTGGAACTGGAAGATTACTTAGTGGACTTTATATACTTGACTTACATGAAAAATATTTTGCAAACTGAACAATCTAGAAAAAGAAAAAAGATGATTATTTCAAGAGTTGGATGTATGTATTTGATGAAATACAAGTCTGAATCATTTGAAAGCTTCAAAGAATTCAGAAGTAAAACAAACTGGCAAAGTATTAGGATTCTTCGATCGGATCGAGGAAGCGATACTTTTGCAAAGAGTTTTTAGATCATCTCAAAGAAAATGGTATTTTCTCATAATGGACGTCTCCTAATACGCAATAATTGATTGGTGTATTTGAAAAGAGAAATTCTACCTTGTTGGACATGGTGCGGTCCATAATAATTTTATTAACATTCCAGTATTCTTATAGGGTTATGCCCTAGAAACGGTTGCATATCTACTAAATAAGGTACCTTCAAAATTAATTCCAAAGACTCCATTTGAGTTATGGATAGGGAGGAAACCTAGTCGTAAGCATGTTAAAATTAGGGGTTGTCTAGCTTATGTGAAAGAGGTTTCAAAAGGATAAGCTTGAGATAAAATCTGACAAGTGCAGATTTGTGGGATATTATAAAGAAAGTTTAGGGTATTAATTTTATAATACTACTGAGCAAAAAGTGTTTATTATGAAATACATTGCCTTCTTAGAAAAGGAGTTTATCCTTGAAGGGGCTAGTGGGAGGAAAATAGATCTTGAATAAGTTTCAGAACCACAAAGCACTATAAGTCAAATAAAGGTACCTATAGATAGAACTATTGTACCATAACCGAGTTGTAAATCTGGAAGAGTGCCGAAGATGCCTGAAAGGTATAGATTCATCAAAGATGATGATGATGAGGTACACATCATAGAGGATGATGGTCCGATTACATACGATGAGACTATGAGTAGTAGACACTCAGAGAAATAGCAGAAGACCATGAAATCTGAAATGGACTCCTTGTATGAAAATCGTGTGGACTTTGGTTGACCGCGAAGAAGGCGTAAAGCCTATAGGGTTATATGGGTCTTTAAGAGAAAAATGGAACAAATGGCAAGGTGGAGACCTATTTGGCCAGATTGGTTGTAAAAGGTGTAACGAATGAGATTTTCTTATGTGATTTTAAAATATTTATTGAATTAAATAAATATTTTGGTTAATTTATTTGTTATGTTGATAATTGATGTGTTTATGTCGTGGAGTAATTTAATGAAGTGTAATATATTAATTAAATTGATGTTTAGTAATGTTGTAGTTGAAGTTTTAATTTAATTGTGTTAATTGAATTAAAAGAGTTGTTTAACATTTATAATGTGTTTCAATTTAATTTAATAATTAAATTGAAGATTTAATGATTTGTTAAATAAGTTATAATTTATAATAGAAATTATAATTATGTAGCAATTTGGTTTACGTGGCAATTTAATTTAATAAGTGGATATTAACTTTAATTTAATTGAATTTAAATATTAGAATTTAATTAAATACAGGGTGACAATTAAACTATATAGTAAATTAGTTATTAAAATAAATTAAAATGGTTTAAATTGGTTTTACCAAACAAAGCTTAAGGCTTTTTGAATTCCTATTTTAATTTAGTTTTTGCCAAACAAGCCTTAGTGGCTTTTGATTTTCAAAATTTTATAACTGATATATTTAAGTAGATACTAAATTGTCAATTTTTATTTTACATTAATATGTATTATATGTATATATCTATTATATATATTTTTACGTTAAGTTTAGAAATAGTTATCAGAGAGAAAGGAAAGAAGGAAGAATAGAAGAGATAAAGAATTTCTCTGTGAGTTTGAGAAAACAAAGAAGGATTATATCATCTTCTCTAGCTAAACAAGAAATCAAGGTATAATTCTAGTTTTAAAATTATGGTTTTTATTTTTAAAAAAATTCTCTGTGTTTGAGTTTTTATGAATAATTTGTTGAAGATATGATTTATATATGTTAATTTGTTCATATAATCTGTTTTATGTGGCTTATATATGATTTGGAGTTTATTAATACATGAAAACATGATAAATATAAAGAAATCATGTTTACAGTGAAGTATATTTTTATATGGCTTATTTGATACTAAAATTAGTGTTCAATTCATGTTATAATGTGTAAATTGATTTTTAATTGTGTTAATACATGAAAAAACGAAAAGAACACAATTTGAATGGTGTAATTTGGTTGAAAAATGAGTTCATAATGATTAATTTTGCTAAAAATGTTTAAAAATGGATTTTTTGCAAAAACATTGAATTTAAAGGTTTTAATTTGATTGTTTATGTTATTTTGTTGGTTATAATTGTGCTCTACATGTTTAGTAACGTTTCTATGAAGTCTATATAGTTTGGGTATGCATAGATTGTTGTTTGAGCACAGTTTATGGCCTTGTATAGCCTAAACTATGTTCTTCGCGAGCTGTGTCTGCGTCCTACTGTGTCGCGGCGCCGCAACGCCTGTTTTGTAAAGAAACAGAGCGCTGTAGTGCCATAACAGTGTCAGACGATGAGTCGCGGCGCCGCATTGCCTGATCTGTGAGTAAAACAAAGCGTCACAGCGCCGAGGCAGCGTCGCAGTGCCGAGGCTGAGCCGCAGCGCCTGTCCAAGGCTTATATTGAGCGCGACAGTGCCTGACCAGCACCACAACACCGTTTCTCAATTAAAACTGGGGCGCCGCAGAGCCAGTAGGTAGTTTTGTTGGGTTTGTACGAAATTGTTACGCAATCAAATTGCAAAAATTAGCGAAAGCATGGTATATTAGAGTTTAAAATTTTTTTACAAAACCATTACCCGGATCATCCTTTATGCAAATTATTAATTTAAAACGATAAATAAGAAGTTATGGAATCATACCCTTGTAGAACGAAGCTTCCACAAGTACAAGTTCAACTCCTTGTTCGTCGCGATCTCCTTGAATATCCGGGATAGATTCCTTCCTTTGATCAACGTTAGCCACCCAAGCGTTTGGCGTCTAGAGGTGATCCACCAAGGAAAAGAAATTATTCAAGAAGGAGGGTGGTTGGCTAAACCCTAGTTTTCTATCCTCTTTTGAAAAGGAGTACTCTCTAATAATTAGAATTACATCAACTAATATCTAACATAAGACTCCTCTTATATAGATATTGGTCAACCCTTGTAATCCTATTAGACATAGGTTTTCATTTAATTAGTTAAACTCCTCTAATTAATTAAGCTTTCCAACATATTGGGATTTAATTAATTAAAATCCTTTAATTAATTTGCCTCCTAATCTTATTCGGAATAAATGGGAGTACTAATATTAAATTAATTCTAAACTCCTTTAGAAATTAAAAAAATAATAATTGTAATAATATTAATAAGAATCCTCTTATTAATTTATATTTAATATTTTCAAAATATTAAATAATAAATATTAAGCTATTTAATTTATTCTATCACTATAGATTAAATTAATTACACTTAATGCATTATTACGATTATGCCATTACCTTCTTAAATAATTATTCTTCCTTTTATGGTGCGACCATTTTGGCTCTCCATATTAAACTGGCTATGAATAAATCAATTAGAACAATATTAATCTTATTTAAATAAATAAATTACACTAATAATCTATTTAAATAAATAATATTTATTCTACAATAGGGATAAGCCTCTCTAGCAATCAACGACTTTTTAGATAATATAGATTTCAACATTAATCATAAAAGAACCTGTGAGTAAATAGTTACCGTACAATTCAATCCTTCAACCATACAATGTCCCAATTAAATATAAAACATAGAATTACTGTCAAGTCTTATTTTATTTAATCATATGTGTTTCGATTGGAAAATGCACAAATCCAAATAAAGCAAATTAGAAACTCCTTTCTAATTTCATTCTGCCTCGGCCAAGGACTACTGGGTTGTCATTTAACGAATCACGTAGAACATATCTCTTCTTTTACTAGAAGTGGTAGATTCTTTATTGATCATTCATTATCTCCATATGTAACTCATTATACCCAAGCATACCATTTGATATACCCTAAGAGTTTTTAAGGAATAAGTCAAAGTATAATTCATTACATACAAGATACTATGATGATCTCAAGTCCAATGATCACTTGTACTACTATCACATTAAGAATTTCTATTGACAGGCAAGTAAAACTCCATTAGGTATTCTATAGCGAGTCACGTTCAGTGACAATAAGCACCTATATACTTGCTTTAGTGTCTTCACACAAATGATCATGAGATCAATCATCCTCATCCAATGAGCAAGCAACATATGTACCAATCTATCCGAATTTACTAATCCTCTTTTTAGTAATCCAATGATTGGGAACTATTTTAGTTTTAAGCTTTCTAAGAATTTAGATCTCATTAGCATGATCAATATCATGATTCTAAAAGCATTTCTTAAAACTATGGGTTATTTACATATTATAAAAACAGCGTCATGTAGATAATTAAGTGTCTTTAATAAATAAATTCTTTTATTAATAAATAAATAAAATTATTTACAAAGTATGTGCTTTATCATCATACATGATTGATTTGTATGCACACTACTATCAATCTCCCACTCGCCCTAAAACCAATCGTCATAGTATCTCATACTCATCTTCTCTAAGTGACGATCAAACTGATATTGTGTTAAAGCTTTAGTAAATGGATCTGCAATATTGTCTTTAGGGTCTACACGCTCCAAGGTGACGTCTCCTCTTTCAATGATTTCTTTAATCAAAGTTTCGCAACACATGTTTGGATTCAAGATGAGACTTATGAACTATTCCTAGTTCTGTAATGAACTTTTTATCTGAAATATCAACTTGCAGCTTCACTTACAATTATATACTTTGTCTTTGTCATTAGACCAGCAACCTTTTACTGTTTGGAACCTTTTCGATTCACTGCACCACCTTTCAAGGTAATGACTTATCCTATAGTGGATTTGTTGTCATCTTGGTTAGTCTAAAAACTTGAGTCTGTTTAGTCCTCTAGTTTAATTCAGACCTATCATGTGTCATGATGACATACTCAGTGTCAGTTAAGTACTTTAAGATGTTTATCACTGTCTTACAGTGATCTTCTCCAGAATTTGACTGATCAACATCAAGTCTCGTATATTTCATTGCATATATGATAGTAACTCATGCAATCTCTCTTTTATTGAGGATAATTTTAGAGAGATACACTCCATTGATCATCATCATAAGACACATTTTGGAGTTTTCCATGCTAAACGCCTTTAGCATCTAATAAATATACGTTCTTTGGGTTAAGCCGAACACAATTTTAAATCTATCTATACAGATTTATATCTCTAATGTAGGATGTTATACCCAAATCATTCATGGAGGAATGTTTAGACAACTAGATCTTAATCAACTGCAGCATAGGAATGTCATTCCCTATCTGTAATATGTCATCAACATATAATACAAGGAATGAAACAGCGCTCTCACTAACCTTCTTGTACACACATGGTTCATCCTCATTTTTGATAAAATCAAACTCTTTTGATTGTCTCATCAAAATGAATGTTCCATCTTTGAGAAGCTTGCTACAACCCATAAATGGATTTTTGTAGCTCATATATATGATTTTCTTCAACCATTGAAACAAATCCATCTGGTTGTATCATACATACATTCTCCTCTAATAATGTATATCTGAGAAAGGGCGTCTCCAAGTCTATTTTGTCAGATCTAGTAATAATAAGCTGCAATCGCAAGTAAAATCCAAATAGTCTTGTGCATTGCTTCAAAGATCCATTTTAGATTTTATAGTCATCCACCATTTCTCAGAGTTTTAACTACTCATAGCCTGTTCGTAATTCAATGGATCATCATCATTCATGACGTGTACCTCATCGTCATCCTCTATGACGAATTCATACCTTTCAGTTATCTTCGGTACTCTTCCAGATTTATGAATAGGGTGTTGTATAGTAGGTGTCTCTACTTGGACAGGTTCATCCAATTGAGCTGTAGTGGTTTGTGATTTTTGAATTTCTTCAAGATCTATTTTCCTCCCACTAGCCCCTTCAAGGGTAAACTCATTTTCCAAGAAGGCAGCATGTTTGGCAACAAACACCTTTTTCTCAGTAGGATTATAGAAATAGTATCCCAAACTTTCTTTAGGATATCCCACAAACGTGCACTTATTAGATCTTGTCCCAAGCTTATCATTTTGAAACCTTTTCACATAAGCTGGACATCCCCAAATTATAACATGCTTAAGACCAGGTTTCCTCCCTGTCCACATCTCATATGGAGTCTTGGGGATGGATTTCGAGGGGACCTTATTTAGTAGATATGCAGCCGTTTCTAGGGTATAACCCCAGAATGATACTGGAAGAACAGTAAAACTCATCATGGAACGAACCATGTTCAACAATGTTCGATTTCTCCTTTCAGATACTCCATTTAACTGTGGTATACCTGGTGGAGTCCATTATGAGATTATACCATTTTCTTTGAGACAATCGAGAAATTCACCGCTTAAATATTCACCACATCGATCTGATCGAAGAATATTAATACTTTTGCTAGTTTGTTTCTCTACTTCACTTCTGAACTCTTTAAACTTTTCAAATGATTCAGATTTATATTTTATTAAATACACATATCCAAATCTTGAGTGATCATCAGTGAAAGTAATAAAATAAGAATACCATTCCCGTGCATTCGTTGTCATAGTTCCACAAATGTCTGCGTGAACCAACGCTAACAACTCTGTAATTCTTTCTCCTTTTTCACTAAAAGGAGATTTAGTCATTTTACCCATGAGACAAGATTTACAAGTTGGATATGATTCATAATCAGATAGCTCTAAGAGCCCATCCTTATGCAACTTGGATAATTTTGTTTCATTAATATGACCGAGTCTAAAGTGCCACATATAGGTATAATTAACATCATCTCTTTTCCTTTTCTTAGTTTGTTCAATTTGAAATATATTTTCATACAAGTCAAATATATAAAGTCCATTTCGCAAATTACCAACACCATATAAAACATTGTTATTATAAATAGAACAAATGTTGTTCTTTATTATAATGTCAAATCCATCCATATCTAATATGAAAACAAAAATAATGTTTCTAATGATATTTGAAAAAATAACAATTATTTAAATAAATGAACTTGCCCGTAGGCCAGTGCTAAACAATAAGTGCCTACAGCTAATGCAGCAACCTTTGCTCCATTTCCCACTCGTAGGACAACTTCATCCTTGTTAAGCTTTCTACTTCTGACCAGTCCATGCACAGTATTACATATGTGAGAACCACAGCCGGTATCCAATACCCAAGTAGAATTTTTACTTTCAAAAAAATTAATTTCAATCATGAACAAACCTTGATTGAAAGTTGAAGCTTCTCCAAGCTTCTTCTCTACCAAAAACTTCTTGTAGTTCCTTTTCCAATGACCCAACTCGTTGCAATGGAAGCACATTCCTTTGCTAGCTGGATCAGGTTTCTTTTGTTCCTTTGTGTTCACCTTGCCCTTAGCCTTCTTAGATTTCTTCTTTTCAGAAGATACCTTGGGCCTCTTCCTTTTCTTGGAAGAATCCACCATTAAGACATGGTTCTTCTTGGATGGGAAGTGACCTCCTGCAATTTTCAACATATTAAGTAATTCAGCTAAGCTGACATCTAACTTATTCATGTGGAAAATAACAACGAACCGCAAGAAGCTCTCAAAGAGTGACTGCAAGACTAAGTCTTGACTCAACTTCGCATCCATGACGAACCCAAGTTGTCCAAGGCGTTCAATCAAATTGATCACCCTTAGGACATGAGTCTCAACGGCAATGCTCTTGGTCATCCGAGATCGGAAGAGCTCCTTAGATATCTCATATCTAGAAGTCCTATTTTGTTCACCATACAACTCCTTGAGGTGAAGCATCATAGTAGAAGCATCCATATTTTTATGCTGACGCTGAAGCTCGTTATTCATGGATACGAGCATGATGCAATGAGCCCAAGATGTATCATTTTGCCACTTTACAATGGTGGCAATCTCTTCCTCAGAGACTATTTCTGGAACAGTTCCAGGGACAGGTGAATATAAGACATAAGAAATCTTTTCAACAGTGAGAACTATTCTCAGATTTCTTAACCAGTCCGTGTAATTCGGCCCGGTTAGTTTGTTAGCATCAAGTATGCTTCGCAGTGAAATTAGTGATTTCGACATTTTAAAATTTTTTATGTGAAAAGACAACATTTTAGAAAACATTCATTTAATTAATTTTATATATACCAAAACAAATTAGGTCTTATTTTAAATTGTTATCTTCCACTATTTTCTTCAAACTATATTACCCTCACTTATATAGTTTGACAACATCTAATTAAAGATTTTCTAGTGAGAATAAGGATCCTATTTTAAATGTATATAGCCTTGTGGATAGCACAACAAACGATATATAAATAAATAGGTAGACAACTCTTTGTCAATTACATCAACATGTAACTCCTTTTATTTTGCCTCTTAAATCATAATGGTCAAGTGTGTGCACATCCGAACTAAAATTATTGAAGTTATGTCCAACTTAGCACTTCCATAAATTCAAAAAAAAAATATTGTCCTTGTGGATATCACAACAAAACAATATTATTCAATTTTCTTGATAAGCATCAAATGTGATTAAATTAATAACTTAAATACGCAATACTTGCCTTGTGGATAGCACAACAAACTCGTATTAAACATTTAACACTCTATTAATTTATCAAGCTAGAAGACGACGTTCGATATTCTAAATATCTCTGAACGCTTTAGACTTAATATAATTTCTTTGAGAGGTTTGTTATTATTTGTCTCATCTTGTTTAGCGCGCATGCATATATATATATATATAAAATACGCGTCATTTTATTAAAACATGCACAGCATATTTGCATAAAATAATATATATATATATATATATATATATATATATAATACTTAGCATGCACATACAGAATACTATATTCTATCCGGATTGATTATGGACTTTTATTTTAGCTTGGTTCACTAGAGCCACCTAGTGAATCAAAAGGTCAAACACAAGAGTGCAAGAATTTAAATTTAAACGTAACTATTACATTTAAACTCGGGCTCCATACAAACGGGTCTTCACGCACTCCTTGCTCATTGGTCTCCAATTTCTTCAATATAATTTTAACTATTTCTATTACATAAACTATTTAATTTTAAATAGAAACCTTGATCAGTAGTCAAGGGAAAGTAAATAGGAGGGAGATAGAATTTCACATCAAGAAAAATAAGAGAAGACAAGATACGCAGACCCCATTTAATAAAATCCATTCATTCAAGCATTCAACTAAAATAAAATCCAATCACATTGGTCAATATTCTCATAATCAATCCCATTTACTATTATACATATCACCATATGCATCAATAAATAAATATTCATCTCATGAATTAAAAATATTCCATATATATATGAATATCATTTAATGGGCAATTTTAAATTGCATGAAATCCAATTTCAAGATTAAAATAAACTCTTTATTTTAATTATAAAATTATTAATAATATAATATATATATATATATAGATATATATATATATATAATATAACCTATATATATATTATATATATAACCGCCTTTTCTTAGAAATCCTTCAAGAACCTTTTCCTAATGAATCCTGATTCATGTCACCACTTGGTCACCTTATACATATATATACAATATAATAAAAACGTGATCCCACTATTAAATATAAATTATTAAGAGGAGTCTTATTTATATTATTATAATTATAATTATTTTAATTTCTAAAGAAGTTTAGGAATTAATTTAATATTAGTACTCTCATTTATCCTAATAAGATTAGGAGGCAAATTAATTAATGGATTTTAATTAATTAAATCCCAATATGTTGGAAAGCTTAATTAATTAAAGGAGTTTAATTAATTAATTGAAAACCTATGTCTAATAGGATTAGAAGGGTTGACCAATATCTATATAAGAGGAGTCTTATGTTAGATATTAGTTGATGCAAAAAATATTAAATGTTAAACATTAAGCTATTTAATTTATTCTATCACCATAGATTAAATTAATTATACTTAATGCATTATTACGATTATGCCATTACCTTCTTAAATAATTATTCTTCCTTTTATGGTGTGACCCTTTAGGTTATCCATATTAAATTGGTTGTGAATAAATCAATTAGAACAATTCTAATCTTATTTAAATAAATAAATTAAACTAATAATCTATTTAAATAAATAATATTTATTCTACAATAGGGATAAGCCTCCCTAGCGATCAACGACTTTCCAGATAATATAGATTTCAACATTAATCATAAAAGAACCTGTGAGTAAATAGTTACCGTACAATTCAATTCTTCCACCATACAATGTCCCAATTAAATATAAGACATTGAATTACTGTCAAGTCTTATTTTATTTAATCATATGTTTTTCAATTGGAAAATGTACAACTCCAAATAATACAAATTAGAAACTCCTTTCTAATTTCATTCAGCCTTGACCAAGGACTACTGAGTTGTCATTTAACGAATCACATAGGATATATCTCTTCTTTTACTAGAAATGGTAGTTTCTTTATTGATCGTTCATTATCTCCATATGTAACTCATTATACCCAAGCATATTCTTTGATATACCTTAAGGATTTTTAAGGAATAAGTCAAAGTATAATTCATTACATACAAGATACTATAATGATCTCAAGTCCAAGTATCACTTGTACTACTATCACATTAGGAATTCCTATTGACATGTAATAAAAACTCCATTAGGTATTTCATAGCGAGTCACGTTCAGTGAACTTATTCTCCAATAAGCACTTACATACTTGCTTTAGTGTCTCCACACAAATGATCATGAGATCAATAATCCTCATCCAATGAGCAAGAAACATATATACCAATCTATCCGAATTTACGAATCCCCTTTTTAGTAATCCAACGATTGGGAACTATTTTAGTTTTAAGCTTTCTAAGAATTTAGATCTAATGAGCATGATCAACATCATGATTCTAAAAGCATTGCTTAAAACTATGGGTTATTTACATATTATAAAAATAGCGTCATGTAGATAATTAAGTGCCTTTAATAAATGAATTATTTTATTAATAAATAAATAAGATTGTTTACAAAGTATGTACTTTATCATCATACATGATTGGCTTGTATGCACACTACTATCAAGTTTGACCCGAAAATGTGATTTTTATTATACAATCGTGTAAAATGATTTTATGAATATAAAATATGCTTTATCGTGTTATATGTTGATAGATCAGATTGTGGTGTTGTAAAAGGTTATAAGTTATGTAGATGTTTAATTGTGTAACGTCAACATACGGTAACTAATTATGTTACGATTTTAAATGACATGTGCATAGGATATTGGGAATCAAGTTATAACTGTTTAACTTATGCGCAAGGCAAGTTTCTAAACCCTACTTTTCATTGAAAAAAATTATATACCTTACTTTTGTTGGGTTTGTATGTAACACATATATTTAATCAAATTACACAATAAGGACGGAAGCGCGACAAAATAGGTTTTAAAAATTTTATACAAACCCCCACCAAGATCATGTTTTGTGCTCAATTATCAATCAATAGAAAGAGAAGGATAAATCAGAATCATACCCTTGTAGAAACTAGCTTCCACATATATGAGTTCAACTCCTTGCTCTTCGTGATCTCATTGAATCTTCTGGATTGATTCCTTCCTTTGATCAACGTTAGCCACCTAAGTGTTTGGCCTCTAGAGATGATCCACCAAGGAAGAGGAATTGTTCAAGAAGGAAGGTGGTTGGCAAAATCCTAATTTTCTATTCTCTGTAGAAAAGGAGTACTACCCAACAATTGGAATTACGTCTTACGATATCTAATATAAGACTCCTCTTACATAGATATTGGTCAACCCTTCTAATCTAATTAGAAATTGGGTTTTATTTAATTAATTAATTAAACTCTTTTGATTAATTAGGCTTCTCAACAAATTGGGATTAATTAATTAAACTCCTTTAATTAATTTGCCTCCTAATCTCATTAGGAATAATTGAGAGTACCAATATTAAATTAATTCCTAAACTCTTTTAGAAATTAAAATAATAATAATTGTAATAATATTAATAAGACTCCTCTTATTAATTTATATTTAATATTTTCAAAATATTAAATAATAAATATTAAGCTATTTAATTTATTCTATCACTATAGATTAAATTAATTACAATTAACATATTATTACGATTATGCCATTACCTTCTTAAATAATTATTCTTCCTTTTATGGTGTGACCCTTTAGGTTCTCCATATTAAACCGATTGTGAATAAATCAATTAGAATAACTCTAATCTTATTTAAATAAATAAATTACACTAATAATTTATTTAAATAAATAACATTTATTCTACAATAGGGATAAGCCTTCCTAGCGATCAACGATTTTTCAGATAATATAAATTTCAACATTAATAATAAAAGAACCTATGAGTAAATAGTTACCGTAAAGTTCAATCCTTCCACCATACAATGTCCCAATTAAATATAAGACATGAAATTACTTTCAAGTCTTATTTTATTTAATTATATGTATTTCGATTAGAAAATGTACAACTCCAAATAATGCAAATTAGAAACTCCTTTCTAATTTCATTCTGCCTTGGCTAATGACTACTAGATTGTCATTTAACGAATCGCATATGACATATCTCTTCTTTTACTAGAAGTGGTAGATTTTTTATTGATCATTCATTATCTCTATATGTAGTTTATTACACCCAAGCATACCCTCTGATATACCCTAAGGGTCTTAAGGAATAAGTCAAAGTATAATTCATTATACACAAGATACTATGATGATCTCAAGTTCAACGATCACTTGTACTACTATCACATTAGGAATTTCTATTGACAGGCAAGTAAAACTCCATTAGGTATTCCTTAGTGAGTCACGTTCAATGAACTTATTCTCCAATAAGCACCTACATACTTGCTTTAGTGTCTCCACACAAATAATCTTGAGATCAATCATCTTCATCCAATTAGCACGCAACATATGTACCAATCTATTCTGATTTACTAATCTCCTTTTTCGTAATTTAACGATTGAGAACTATTTTAGTTTTAAGCTTTCTAAGAATTTAGATCTCATTAGCATGATCAACATCACGATTCTAAAAGCATTGCTTAAAACTATGGGTTATTTACATATTATAAAAACAACATAATGTAGATAATTAAATGCCTTTAATAAATAAATACTTTTATTAATAAATAAAAGTATATGCTTTATCATCATATATGATTTGCTTATATGTATACTACTTTCAATCTCCCACTTACACTAAAGCCAATCGCCATGGTATCTCATACCCATCTTCTCTAAGTGACGATCAAATTGCTGTTATGTTAAAGCTTTAGTAAATAGATCTGCAATGTTGTCTTGAGAGTCTACACGCTCCAAGGTGATGTCTCCTTTTTCAATGATCTCCCTGATCAAATGAAATCGTCGCAACACGTGTTTGGATTTCTGATGAGACCTGGGTTCCTTAGCCTGTGCAACAGCTCCGGTGTTGTCACAGTATAAGGGGACTGCTCCTCCAATGCTAGGAACCACACCAAGTTCTGTTATGAAATTCTTCATCCAAACAGCCTCCTTTGCAGGTTCACTTGCAGCTATGTACTCTGCCTCTGCCACTGAATCATCAACTGTTTGCTGCTTGGAACTCTTCCATCACACTGCGCCTCCGTTCAAGGTAAATACATACCCCGAAATAGATTTGTTGTCATCTTGGTCCATTTAAAAACTTGAGTCCGTGAAGCCCTCGAGTTTTAATTCAGACCCCACTATAGACAAGAAATACATTCTTAGTCCTTCGTAAGTACTTTAGGATATTTTTCACTGCCTTCCAATGCTCTTCTCTTGGATTTGACTGATATCTGCTCGTTACACTAAGTGCATGAGCGACATCTGGTCTAGTACATATCATACTGTACATGATAGATCCTATTGTTGAAGCATAAGGAATCTTACTCATACGGTCTCTCTCCTCAGGTGTTTTTAAGGCCTGTTTCTTGGAGAGATGTATTCCATGGGTCATCGGCATGAGACCTCTTTTGGAATCTTCCATGCTAAACTTCTTAAGCATTGAGTCAATGTACGTTCCTTGGGTTAAGTCAAGTATCCTTTTAGATCTATCTCTATAGATCTTTATCCCCAAAATATAGGATGCTTCTCTCAAGTCCTTTATGGAGAAGTGTTTAGATAACCAGATTTTAATAGATTGTAGCATAGGAATGTCATTCCCTATCAGTAATATATCATCAACATATAATACAAGGAATGAAACAACGCTCCCACTAACCTTCTTATACACATATGATTCATCCTCGTTTTTGATAAAATCAAACTCTTTGATTGTCTCATCAAAACGAATGTTCCATCTACAAGAAGCTTTCTTCAATCCATAAACGGATCGTTGCAGCTTACAGACTTGATTTGTTCTAACTTTTGAAACAAATCCCTCTGGCTGTGTCATATACACATCCTCCTCAAGTTTCCCATTGAGGAAGGCCATTTTCACGTCCATCTGCCAGATCTCATAGTCGTAATAAGCTGCAATCGCAAGCAAAATTTGAATAGACATGAGCATAGCTACTGGTGAGAAGGTTTCATCATAGTCAACTCCTTGTCTTTGTTTGAAACCTTTTGCAACCAGTCGGGCCTTGTAGGTCTCTACCTTGCCGTCTGCTCCAGTCTTTCTTTTAAAGACCCATTTACACCCAATAGGCTTAATGCCTTCAAGTGGTGGAACCAAAGTCCATACTTTGTTCTCATCCATGGAGTCCATCTCGAATTTCATGGCTTCAAGCCATTTCCCTGAGTCTTTATTACTCATAGCCTGTTCGTAATTCAATGGATCATCATCATTCATGATGTGTACCTCAGCGTTATCCTCTATAACTAATCCATACCTATCAGGTATCTTCGGTACTCTTCCAAATTTATGAATAGGGTGTGGTACAGTAAGTTTATCTACTTGGTCATGCACCTGAATTTGATCCGTAGTCATTTGTGGTTCTTGAACCCCTTCGTGGATAAATTCCTTTTCTAAGAAGGCAGCATGTTTCGCAACAAACACCTTTTGATTAGTTGGATGATAGAAATAATACCCTAAAGTTTTCTTAGGATATCCCACAAATCTACACTTGTCGAATTTAGTCTGTAGCTTATCATGTTCAAACTCTTTGACATAAGCTGGACAACCCCAAGTCTTAATATGTTTAAGATTTGGTTTCCTCCCTTTCCACATCTCATATAGAGTCTTTGAGGCCAATTTGGTAGGCACCTTGTTAAGTAAGTAGGTATGTAGCCGTTTCTAAGGCATAACCCCAGAAGGAAATTGGAAGATCGATAAAACTCATCATGGAATGAACCATATCCAACAATGTTCGATTTCTCCTTTCAGATACTCCATTTAACTATGGTGTACTTGGTGGAGTCCATTGTGAGATTATACCATTATCTTTCAGATAATTGTGAAACTCACCGCTTAAGTATTCTCCACTTCGATCCGATCAAAGAATCTTAATACTTTTGCCAGTTTGTTTCTCTTCTTCACTTCTGAACTCTTTGAACTTTTCAAATGATTCAGATTTGTATTTCATTAAATACACATATCCAAATCTTGAGCGATCATCAGTGAAAGTAATAAAATAAGAATACCCTCCCCGTGCATTTGTTGTCATAGGTCCACAAACGTCTGTGTGAACCAACGCTAACAACTCTGTAACTCTTTCTCCTTTTCCACTAAAAGGAGATTTAGTCATTTTACCCATGAGGCAAGATTCACAAGTTGGATATGATTCATAATCAGATAGCTCTAAGAGCCCATCCTTATGCAACTTGTTGGGTTTGTACGAAATCGTGACGTAATCAAATTGTAAAAATTAGCGAAAGCATGGTATATCAGAGTTTAAAAAATTTCTACAAAACCATCACCCGGATCATCGTTTATGTAAATTATTAATTTAAAACGATAAATAAGAAGTTATGAAATCATACCCTTGTAGAACGAAGCTTCCACAGGTACGAGTTCAACTCCTTGTTCTTCGTGATCTCCTTGAATTTTCGGGTTAGATTCCTTCCTTTGATCAACGTTAGCCACCCAAGTGTTTGGCCTCTAGAGGTGATCCACCAAGGAAGATGAATTATCAAGAAGGAGGGTGGTTGACTTAGTTTTCTATCCTTTATAGAAAAAGAGTACTATCCAATAATTAGAATTGCATCAACTGATATCTATTATAAGACTCCTCTTATATAGATATTGGTCAACCCTTCTAATCTTATTAGACATGGAATTTTATTTAATTAATTTAAACTCCTTTAATTAATTTAGGCTTCCCACCACATTGGGAATAATTAATTAAATTTATTTAATTAATTTGTCACCTAATCTTATTAGGAATAAATGAGATTACTAATATTAAATTAATTACTAAACTACTTTAGAAATTAAAATAATAATAATTATTATAATATTAATGAGACTTCTCTTATTAATTTATATTTAATATTTCTAAAACATTAAATAATAAATATTAAGTTATTTAATTTATTCTGTCACCATAG
Source organism: Panax stipuleanatus (assembly GCA_020205555.1). Lineage (NCBI taxonomy): Eukaryota > Viridiplantae > Streptophyta > Magnoliopsida > Apiales > Araliaceae > Panax > Panax stipuleanatus. The sequence goes on along the minus strand of CM035119.1, from coordinate 17,244,642 downwards.
ATTAAATTAATTACACTTAATGCATTATTACAATTATACCATTACATTCTTAAATAATTATTCTTCTTTTTATGGTGTGACCCTTTAGGTTCTCCATATTAAACCGGCTGTGAATAAATCAATTAGAACAATTCTAATCTTATTTAAATAAATAAATTAAACTAATAATCTATTTAAATAAATAATATTTATTCTACAATATGAATAAGCCTCCCTAGCGATCAACGACTTTCTAGATAATATAGATTTCAACATTAATCATAAAAGAACCTGCGAGTAAATAGTTACCGTACAATTCAATCCTTCCACCATACAATGTCCCAATTAAATATAAGACATGGATTTACTGTCAAGTCTTATTTTATTTAATTATATGTATTTCGATTAGAAAATGCACAACTCCATTTAATGCAAATTAGAAACTCCTTTCTAATTTCATTCCACCTTGGCCAAGGATTCCTGGGTTGTCCTTTAACAAATCACATAGGACATATCTCCTCTTTTACTAGAGGTGGTAGATTCTTTATTGATCATTCATTATCTCCATATGTAACTCATTATACCCAAGCATACCCTTTTATATACCCTAAAGGGCCTTAAGGAATAAGTCAAAGTATAATTTATTATATACAAGATACTATGATGATCTAAAGTCTAAGGATCACTTGTACTACTATTACATTAGGAATTCCTATTGACAGGTAAGTAAAACTCCATTAGGTATTCCATAGCGAGTCACGTTTAGTGAACTTATTCTCCAATAAGCACCTACATACTTGCTTTAGTGTCTCCACACAAATAATCATGAGATCAATCATCCTCATCCAATGTGCAAGCAACATATGTACTAATTTATCAGGATTTACTAATCCCCTTTTTAGTAATCCCACGATTGGGAACTATTTTAGTTTTAAAGCTTTCTAAGAATTTAGATCTCATTTGCACGATCATCATCACGATTCTAAAAGCATTGCTTAAAACTATGGGTTATTTACATATTATAAAAACAGCAATAAGTAGATAATTAAATGTCTTTAATAAATGAATATTTTTTTTATTAATAAATAAATAAGATTGTCTCTAAAGTATATGCTTTATCATCATACATGATTGGCTTGTATGCATACTACTTTCAATCTCCCACTTGCACTAAAGCCAATCGTCATGGTATCTCATACCAACTCCTCTAAGGGACGATCAAACTGATGTTCTGTTATAGCTTTAGTAAATGGATATGCAATGTTATCTTGAGAGTCTATATGCTCCTCTTTCAATGATTTCTTTAATCAAAGTTTCGCGACACATGTTTAGATTCAAGATGAGACTTAGAAACTATTCCTAGTTTTATAATGAACTTTTCATCCGAAACATCAACTTGCAGCTTCACTTACAGTTATATACTTTGTCTTTGTCACTAAACTAACAACCTTTTGTTGTTTGGAACCTTTCCAATTCACTGCACCATCTTTTAAGGTAACGACTTACCCTAAAGTAGATTTGCTATCGTCTTGGTTAGTCTGAAAACTTGAGTCTGTTTAGCACTCTAGTTTAATTCAGACTTATCATGTGATATGATGACATCCTTAGTGTCAGTTAAGTACTTTAAGATGTTTATTACTGTCTCACAGTGATCTTCTCTAGAATATGACTGATCAACATCAAGTCTCGTATATTTCATTGCATACATGATAGTAACTCATGCGATCTCTATTTTACTGAGGATAATTTTTGAGAGATATATTCCATGGCTCATCATCATGAGACACCTTTTGGAGTTTGCCATGCTAAACGCCTTTAGCATCTAATGAATATACGTTTCCTTGGTTTAAGCCGAACATCCTTTTAAATCTATTAATACAAATTTATATCCCCAATGCGGGATGTTCTACCCAAATCATTCATGAAGGAATGTTTAGACAACTTTATTTTGATCGATTTTAGCATAGGAATTTCATTCCCTATTAGTAATATATCATCAACATATAATACATGGAATGAAACAGCGCTCCCACTAACCTTCCTGTACACACATAGTTCATCCTCGTTTTTGATAAAATCAAACTCTTTGGTTGTCTCATCAAAACGAATGTTCCATCTACGAGAAGCTTGCTTCAATCTATAAATGGATTGTTGTAGCTCATATACATGATTTGCTTCAACCATTGAAACAAAAACCATCTGATTGTATCATATATACATTCTCCTCTAATAATGTATACTTGAGGAAGGGCGTCTCCACGTCCATTTTGCCAGATTAAGTAATAATAAGCTGCAATCGCAAGTAAAATCCAAATGGACTTGAGCATAGCTTCAAAATCCATTTAAGATTTTATGGACATTTACCATTTCTCTGAGTCTTTATTATTCATAGCCTGTTCGTAATTCAATGGATCATCATCATTCATGATGTGTACCTCATCGTCATCCTCTATGACGAATCCATACCTCTCAGGTATCTTCGGTACTCTACCAGATTTACAAATAGGGTGTGATACAGTAGGTTTTTCCACTTGGTCAGGTACCTGACTCTGATCCGTAGTAATTTGTGGTTCTTAAACTTCTTCAAGATATATCTTACTCCCACTGACCCCTTCATGGATAAACTCCTTTTCCAAGAAGGCAGCATATTTCGTAACAAACACCTTTTGATCAGTTGGATGATGGAAATAATACTCTACAATTTCTTTAGGGTATCCCACAAATCTACACTTGTCAGATTTAGTCTGTAGCTTATCATGTTAAAACGTTTTGACATAAGCTGGACAACCTCAAGTCTTAACATGCTTAAGATTTGGTTTCCTCCCCTTCCACATCTCATATGCAGTCTTTGGGGCGGATTTGGTAGGTACCTTGTTAAGTAGGTATGCAGCCGTTTCTAGGGCATAACTCCAAAAGGAAATTAGAAGGTTAGTAAAACTCATCATGGATCGAACCATGTCCAACAGTGTTCGATTTCTCTTTTCAAATACTCCATTTAACTGTGGTGTACCTGGAGGAGTCTATTATGAGATTATACCATTTTCTTTGAAACAATTGAGAAACTCACCGCTTAAATATTCTCCACCTCGATCTGATCGAAGTATCTTAATACTCTTGCACGTTTGTTTCCCTACTTCACTTCTGAACTCTTTGAACTTTTCAAATGATTCTGATTTGTATTTCATTAAATACACATATCCAAATCTTGAGTGATCATCAGTGAAAGTAATAAAATAAGAATACCCACCCAGTGCAATCGTTGTCATAGGTCCACAAACGTCTGTGTGAACCAACGCTAACAACTCTGTAACTCTTTCTCCTTTTAAACTAAAAGAAGATTTAGTCATTTACCCATGAGACAAGATTCACAAGTTGGATATGATTCATAATCATATAGCTCTAAGAGCCCATCCTTATGCAACTTGGATAATCTCGTCTCATTGATATGACCGAGTCTATAATGCCACATATAGGTATAATTAATATCATCTGTTTTCCTTTTCTTAGTTTGTTCTATTTGAAGTATATTTTCATGCAAGTAAAGTATATAAATTCCATTTCGCAGATTTCCAATACCATATAAAATATTATTTTTATAAATTGAACAACTGTTGTTCTTTATTATAATTTCAAATCCATCCATATCTAATACAGAATTTGAAATAATGTTTCTAATGATATTCGGAATAAAATAACAATTATTTAAATAAATGGACATGCCCGTAGGCAGTGCTAAACAATAAGTGCCTACAGTTAATGCAGCAACCTTTGCTTCATTTCCCACTCTTAGGACAAAGTCATCCTTGTTCAGCTTTCTACTTCTGACCAGTCCCACAGTATTACATACGTGAGAACCACAGCCGGTATCCAATACCCAAGTAGAATATTGACTTTCTAAAAAATAAATTTCAATCATAAACAAACCTTGATTGGAAGTCGAAGCTTCTCCAAGCTTCTTCTCTGCCAAAAACTTCTTGCAGTTCCTCTTCCAATGACCTAGCTCGTTGCAATAGAAGCACATTCCTTTGCTAGCTGGATCAAGTTTCTTTTGTTTCTTTATGTTCACCTTGCCCTTGGTCATTCGAGATCGGAAGAACTCCTTAGATATCTCATATCTAGCAGTCCTACTTTGTTCACCATACAACTCCTTGAGGTGAAACAACATAGTAGGAGCATCCATGGAAGATGCTGGGTTGAAAAGAATTCATTTATTCGTGTGCTGACGCTGAAAGTCGTTATTCATAGATGTGAGTATGAAGCATTGAGCCACAGATGCATCATCTTGTCATTTTACAATGGTGACAATCTCTTCCTCAGAGGCTATTTCTGTAACAGTTCCAGGGACAGGTGAATTTAGGACATAAGAAATCTTTTCAGCTGTGAGAACAATTCTCAGAATTCTTAGCCAGTCCTCATAATTGGGGTCGGTAAGCTTATTTGCATCAAGTATGCTTCATAGTGAGATTAGTGATTTTGACATTTTTAAAATTCTGCATGTGAAAAGACAATATTTTAGCAAACATTCATTTTTATTAATTTTTGCATACCAAAATAAATTTACGTCTTTATTTTAAATGGGTATCTCCCACTATTTTCATCAAACTATATTACCCTCACTTATATAGTTCGGCAACATCTAATTAAAGATTTGTTAGTGAGAATAAGGATCCCATTTCAAATGTATATAACCTTGTGGATAGCACAACAAGCGATATACAAATAAATAGGTAGTCAACTCTTGTCAATTACATCACCATGTAACTCCTTTTATTTTGCCTCTTAAATCATAATGGTCAAGTGTGTGCACATCTGAACTAAAATGATTTAAGTTAAGTCCAGCCTAGCACTTCCATAAATTCAAAAAAGAAAAATGTTCGTCCTTGTGGATAGCACAACAAGACTAGATCGTTCAATTTTTTTAATAAGAATCAAATGTGATTAATTAATATCTTAAATATGCAATACTCGCCTTGTGGATAGCACAACAAGCTCATATTAAATATTTAATACTTTATTAATTTATCATGCTAGAAGGCGACGTTCGATATTCCAGATATCACTTGAACGCTTTCGACTTAATATAATTTTCTTGAGGGGTTTGTTATTATTTGTCTCATCTTGTTTAGCGTGCATGCACATATATATATATAAAATACGCTTCATTTTATTAAACATGCGAAGCATGTTTGCATAAAATATAATATATATAATATTTAGCATGCACATATAGAATACTATATTCTACCTAGATTGATTATGGACTTTTATTCTAATTTGGTTCACTAGAGCCACCAAGTGAACCAAAAGGTCAAATCTAGGAGTGCAAGAGTTTAAATTTAAACGTAACTATTACATTTAAACCCGGGCTCCATACAAACGGGTCTTCACGCGCTCCTTGCTCTCTAATTTTTTTCAAGATAATTCTAATTATCTCTATTACATAAACTACTTAAATTAAATAGAAACCTTGATCAACAGTCAAGGAAAAGTACATAGGAGGGAGATAGAATTTATATCGAGAAATAAACCAGAGAAGGCGAGGTACGCAGACCCCATTTAATAAAACTCATTCATTCAAGCATTCAACTAAAATAAAATCCAATCACATTGGTCAAATAGTCCATAATCAATCCCTATTTATTATCATACATATCACCATATATATCAATAAATAAATATCCATCTCATGAATTAAAACATTCCATATATATATGAGTATCATTTAATGGGCAATTTTAAATTGCATGAAATCCAATTTCAAGATTAAAATAAACTCTTTATTTTAATTATAAAATTATTGATAATATATATATATATATATATATATATATATATATATATATATATATTATAACTATCCTATTGCTTTTTTTTGTGAATCAAAACCTCCTTTTGAATTCCTTAAGAAAAAATCCTGGAAAGCTTTTAAAGGTGAATCATTTTTCCTATTAACCTTTAATAAAATGAATCTGCAGTCACCTTGAAAATCCAAACCGTGTGAGTCTTTCTTTTTCTTTTTTTTTCTTTTTTTTTAAATTTTTCCAGGAAAGTAATCACTTTTTCGGACAGCCTTTGCAAAACCGAATCAGCTAGCACGGGAAAAAAAATCGCCATTCAATTTTTTTTTCTTTCATAAAAATAATTTTATACAATTAATTATGCCCAATAAATTATTCTAAATACATACCCATATGTATATAAAATCAAAATAATTAATAATTGCATAAAGGTTTGGCTCTGATGCCACTGTTGGGTTTGTACGAAATCGTGACGCAATCAAATTGTAAAAATTAGCGGAAGCATGGTATATCAAAGTTTAAAAAATTTTGTACAAAACCATCACTCGGATCATCCTTTATGCAAATTATTAATTTAAAACGATAAATAAAAAGTTATGGAATCATACCCTTGTAGAATGAAGCTTCCACAGGTACGAGTTTAACTCCTTGTTCTTCGTGATCTCCTTGAATTTTTGGGCTAGATTCCTTCTTTTGATTAACGTTAGCCACCCAAGTGTTTGGCCTCTAGAGGTGATCCACCAAGGAAGATGAATTATCATGAAGGAGGGTGGTTGGCTTAGTTTTCTATCCTCTATAGAAAATGAGTACTCTCCAACAATTGGAATTGCATCAACTGATATCTATTATAAGACTCTTCTTATATAGATATTGGTCAACCCTTCTAATCCTATTAGATATGGAATTTTATTTAATTAATTTAAACTCCTTTAATTAATTTAGGCTTCCCATCACATTGGGAATAATTAATTAAATTTATTTAATTAATTTGTCTCCTAATCTTATTAGGAATAAATGAGAGTACTAATATTAAATTAATTACTAAACTACTTTAGAAATTAAAATAATAATAATTGTAATAATATTAATACGACTTCTCTTATTAATTTATATTTAATATTTCTAAAATATTAAATAATAAACATTAAGCTATTTAATTTATTCTATCACCATAGATTAAATTAATTACACTTAATGCATTATTATAATTATGCCATTACCTTCTTAAATAATTATTCTTCCTTTTATAGTGTGACCCTTTAGGTTCTCCATATTAAACCGGTTGTGAATAAATCAATTAGAACAATTCTAATCTTATTTAAATAAATAAATTAAACTAATAATCTATTTAAATAAATAATATTTATTCTATAATATGAATAAGCCTCCCTAGCGATCAACAACTTTTCAGATAATATAGATTTCAACATTAATCATAAAAGAACCTGTGAGTAAATAATTACCGTACAATTCAATCCTTCCACCATACAATGTCCCAATTAAATATAAGACATTGATTTACTGTCAAGTCTTATTTTATTTAATTATATGTGCTTCGATTAGAAAATGCACAACTCCATTTAATGCAAATTAAAAAACTCCTTTCTAATTTCATTCCACCTTGGCCAAGGATTCCTGGGTTATCATTTAACGAATCACATAGGACATATCTCCTCTTTTACTAGAGGTGGTAGATTTCTTTATTGATTATTCATTATCTCTATATGTAACTCATTATACCTAAGCATACCCTTTTATGTACCCTAAAGGGCCTTAAGGAATAAGTCAAAGTATAATTTATTACATACAAGATACTATGATGATCTCAAGTCCAAGGATCACTTGTACTACTATCACATTAGGAATTCCTATTGACAGGCGAGTAAAACTCCATTAAGTATTTCATAGCGAGTCACGTTTAGTGAACTTATTCTCCAATAAGCACCTACATACTTGCTTTAGTGTCTCCACACAAATGATCATGAGATCAATCATCCTCATCCAATGAGCAAGCAACATATGTACCAATCTATCCGGATTTACTAATCCCCTTTTTAGTAATCCCACGATTGGGAACTGTTTTAGTTTTAAAGCTTTCTATGAATTTAGATTTCATTTGCATGATCATCATCATAATTCTAAAAGTATTGCTTAAACTATGGGTTATTTACATATTATAAAAATAGCACCATGTAGATAATTAAATGTCTTTTATTAATGAATATTTTTTTTATTAATAAATAAATAAGATTGTCTCCAAAGTATATGCTTTATCATCATACATGATTGGCTTGTATGCATACTCCTTTCACAACTTGGATAATCTTGTTTCATTGATATGACCGAGTCTATAGTGCCACATATAGGTATAATTAACATCATCTCTTTTCCTTTTCTTAGTTTGTTTAATTTTAAATATATTTTCATGCAAGTCAAGTATGTAAATTCTATTTCGCAAATTACCAACACCATATAAAACATTATTTTTATAAATAGAACAAATGTTGTTCTTTATTATAATGTTAAATCCATCCATATCTAATACGGAAATAAAAATAATGTTTCTAATGATATTCGGAACAAAATAACAATTATTTAAATAAATGGACTTGCCCGTAGGTAGTGCTAAACAATAAGTGCCTGTAGCTAATGCTACAACCTTTGTTCCATTTCGCACTCATATGACAACCTCATCCTTGTTCAGCTTTCTTCTTCTGACCAATCCCTGCACAGTATTTGTGACGAACTAGAATTTTGTAAATTATTTAAATATTTATTGAATTAAATAAATATTTTCGTTGATTTAATTATTGAGTTAAATAATTTTTTGATGAAATTGTGGTAGATTAATTTAATTATATGTGTTACATTGATCACATATAATTAAATTAATGTGTAGTAATTTTTGAGTTCAAAGCAAGTATTTAATTGAGCTTATTTGATTAAATAAATTATTTAATAAGCATAATATTATTCTAATTAATTTAATAATTAATTGGAGATTTAATGATTTGACATAATTAATCAAGCAGAATTTTAATTATGTGATAATGTGATTTAATGTGGATTATGATATTTAATTTAAATAAGATTATTTGATTAATAAAGGTGTGATATTAAACTATATGTTAAATACTTTAATTAGAATAATGGAAAATGAGTTATAAAGGGGAACAACCAAACACTACCTTAAAGGAGTTGGAGTAGTTGAATGCTGGGTGGGAATTAACCGACACCCACTACTACGTCAGTTTATAGCGTATATGTATATGTATATTATAACTTATATCTTATATCAGTTGTATATTACGTAGTTTTCCATCAGAGAGAGTTTAGAGAGATAATTGAGAGAAAAGATTGAGGGAGAAGAATTTGAGAAGTTTCTATCATCATCTTTCTATCATATTCACAGAGATTGCAAGGGGTAATCTCTTCAACCTAAACTTTAATTCACGTTCTTATATTTTCTCCATGAAAAGTGTTTTCAAGTTCTCTGTGAAGAACGATTTTGATGATTAACTTAAGATATGATTATATATGTGTTATTATATGTTAATAACATGTTTTATATCATATATTCATATGTTAGAGTAATCAATTTCGTGTAAACATGCTTTAATCAAAGTTTCATGAATTACAGAGTATGAAAAATATGAAAAACACGTAAATAGCCCTTATATACAAATTGTATGCTTTGAATTATTTGTTTAACTTAATATTGACAGTAGATTATGATTATACATTTTAAAACAAAGAAAACGAACTTTAAACGGATGAATTCGGAGTTATAACGAATTCGTAACGTTGAATTTCATGTTTTTCTTCAAAACTTTTAAAATACCAAGAACAGTGAATTTATGTGAATTGATTTAAGTAATTACATGATCTAAAGTATTAAAAACATGTTAGAATCATTATTTGATGTTCATATGAAGTTTATACTTCATAGGAATCACTGTACTAGTTTAATTTGGATTTATTTGGCCTTAACTGCAATTTTTTGCGAACTGGACTTGAGATAGCCGAGGCGACCCGCCCCAGCTGGCTTTGGAGCCGCCCTAGCCGGTACCATGCAGCAAGTAGGCCCGCCCCAGTGGGCATAACATCTTCCCCAGTGAGTGTGGTGCAGAAGAATAATAATTTTGGCCCATTTGATGTGTGTTTTAAGCCCTAACATAATATACTAACTGATTGTAATGAACCTAATGATATGTTAGGTGTATGAAACAATAATATAACATGTTGTTGACATGTATAATATAATTTGAAGTTTCATGTTAACAAACTAAGTTGTTGACATGTATAATAAAATGTGAAGTTTATGTTAACAAACTAAGTGTGAACTAGGATATTGTGGTCGTAAGACTTGATTATGATTGTCTAAGAGCTTACGCTTGTATGGTATGCATGCTATGAGTTTATACTCATGTTATGTGGTTAGTCAACAAGTTAACATTATAAACCAAGTTGTAAGTTGAACTTAAGTAGGAAGTTCAATGGTTAAACGCAGTGGTTATGGAACTAATCAATGTCATATGCATAATGTAATATGTAGGACGTTGAGGAAGTGAATTATAGTTTTATTTGTAGCTTGTGCACAAGGCAAGTTTCTAAACCTTACTTTTATATTGAGCAAGTTTCCTAATCCTTATTTTTATATTAAGCAAGTTTTCTTATCCATACTCTTTAAATTGAGTAAGCTTTCTAACTTCAAATTTATTCATTGAGCAAGTTCTATACTTATGATTCTATATCAATAAAGTTCTTGTTCTTGTTTATTCAGGTTAAGATTTCGTATGAGATATTATAACCGTTGTTAAGTATTACTTCAGTGTACAATCTTTATTCAATTGTATACCCTCGAGTTTTATATTTCAATTCTATTATCAAGTATTGTTGAACCTTGTAAGACTAGCGAATCCTTATTGATTCGACTAGTCCATAGTTGATGAACGTTCTAAATTCTAGAACTATTAGGGAGCTTATCCAAACCAAACTTCCTTTGGTGCGGACTCTGATGTCAAGCTGAGATGAACAATCCTGTATAGGGGATTATTTATGCTTTAGTGTTGAGATATTATGCACAGTATGGTACTAAGGGCTGATTCCCCTAAGTACGAGAAGTAGAGTCCATATAGTCTTATGACTGTTAAAGGTTTAAAGTAGAAATACTTGACAACCTTGGACATAGTTCAAGGTCTTATGACCTTCAGAAGTTCTTTTGATTCTTGCTATTCATTCTTGATTCAAAAGCTGAGTTTTCTTTAGTCAGAAGTCTTTGATTCACTCGCATGTTATTATATTGTTATATTGGTATACTTGTGGGAAATCGTGCTCATTCTTGCATAATAACATTGTAGTTAAGAACGAAAGGTCCGACGAGCCCTCCATTAGCAAAGGCAATGGCAAAGTTAAAAAGTGATGAAGACTTGTTATTTATTTGATAATGTTGTTTAAGACTTATGTGTAATGATTAAGTCTTATTTGTTTATGTTTCCGCTTTTGAGATTTAAGGTTAAGTATGACCTGGGATTTAATTATGTATTTATTATTCAGATGTTGTTGTTGGGTTTGTATGTAACGCAATCATGCAATCAAATCACATAAATAGGGCGGAAGCGTAAAAACTAGGTTTTCAAAATTTATACAAACCCATAACCATGATCATGCTTTGTGCTTGTTATCAATAACAGAAAAGAGAGAACATGGAATTATACCTTTGAAGATCTAAGCTTCCTCAGGTACAAGTTCTACTCCTTTGATTCATTTGATTCCTCTGATAGTGGCTCCTTCCCTTGAATAATGTCAGCCACCCAAATGTTTAGCCTCTAACGGTGATCCACCAAGGAAGATGAAGAACTCAAGAAGATGGATTATTGGCTTAACCCTTGTTTCTATCTCTATAGAATATGTGTACTCCCAACTCTTGGAAAATTTCACATCCTTATTTCTGATATAAGACTCTCTTATATAGATATTAGGTTAACCCTCCTAATCCAATTAGAATAGGGTTTTATTTAATTAATTAATTAAATACTTTTAATTAATTTATATCCTAATCTTTATTAGGATTGAGAGAGAGTACTGATATTATATTAATTCCTAAACTCCTTTAGAATTAAAATAATAATAATAATAATAATAATAATATTAATAAGACTCCTCTTATTAATTTATATTTAATATTTCTAAAATATTAAATAATAAACATTAAGCTATTTAATTTATTCTATCATCATAGATTAAATTAATTATACTTAATGCATTATTACTATCATGCCATTTTCTTCTTAAATAATTCTTCTTCCTTTTATGGTGTGACCCTTTAGGTTCTCCATATTAAACCGGTTGTGAATAAATCAATTAGAACAATTCTAATCTTATTTAAATAAACAAATTAAACTAATAATCTATTTAAATAAATAACATTTATTCTACAATAGGGATAAGCCTCCCTAGCGATCAACGACTTTCCAGATAATATAGATTTCAACATTAATCATAAAAGAACCTGTGAGTTAATAGTTACCGTACAATTCAATCCTTCCACCATACAATGTCCCAATTAAATATAAGACATGGATTTACTGTCAAGTCTTAATTTATTTAATCATATGTATTTCGATTAGAAAATGCACAACTCCAAATAATGCAAATTAGAAACCTCTTTCTAATTTCATTCTACCTTGGCCAAGGATTCCTGGGTTGTCATTTAACGAATCACATAGGACATATCTCCTCTTTTACTAGAGGTGGTAGATTCTTTATTGATCATTCATTATCTCCATATGTAACTCATTACACCCAAGCATACCCTATATATGCCTAAAAAGGCCTTAAGGAATTAGTCAAAGTATAATTTGTTACATACAAGATACTATGATGATCTCAAGTCCAAGGATCACATGTACTACTATCACAGTAGGAATTCCTATTGACAGGCGAGTAAAACTCCATTAGGTATTCCAAAGCGAGTCACGTTCAGTGAACTTATTCTCCAATAAGCACCTACATACTTGCTTTAGTGTCTCCACACAAATGACCATGAGATCAGTCATCCTCATCCAATGAGCAAGCAACATATGTACCAATCTATCCGGATTTACTAATCCCCTTTTTAGTAATCCCACGATTGGGAACTATTTTAGTTTTAAAACTTTCTAAGAATTTAGATCTCATTAGCATGATCAACATCATGATTCTAAAAGCATTGCTTAAAACTATGGGTTATTTACATATTATAAAAACAGCACCATGTAGATAATTAAATGCCTTTAATAAATAAATATTTTATTAATAAATAAATAAGATTGTTTACAAAGTATGTGCTTTATCATCATACATGATTGGCTTGTATGCACACTACTATCAATCTCCCACTTGCACTAAAGCCAATCGCCATGGTATCTCATACCCATCTTCTCTAAGTGACGATCAAACTGCTGTTGTGTTAAAGCTTTAGTAAATGGATCTGCAATGTTGTCTTGAGAGTCTACACGCTCCAAGGTGACGTCTCCTCTTTCAATGATCTCCCTGATCAAGTGAAATCGCCGCAACACGTGTTTAGATTTCTGATGAGACCTGGGTTCCTTAGCCTGTGCAACCGCTCTGGTGTTGTCACAGTATACGGGAACTGCTTCTCCAATGCTAGGAACCACACCAAGTTCAGTTATGAACTTCTTCATCCAAACAGCTTCCTTTGCAGATTCACTTGCAGCTATATACTCTGCCTCTGTCACTGAATCAGCAACCGTTTGCTGCTTGGAACTCTTCCAACTCACTGCACCTCCGTTCAAGGTAAACACATACCCTGAAATAGATTTACTGTCATCTTGGTCTGTTTGAAAACTTGAGTCCGTGAATCCCTCGAGTTTTAATTCAGACCCACCGTAGACAAGAAAAATATCTTTAGTCCTTCTCAAGTACTTTAGGATATTTTTCACTACCTTCCAGTGCTCTTCTCCTAGATTCGACTGGTATCTGCTTGTTACACTAAGTGCGTGAGCAACATCCGGTCTAGTACATATCATACCGTACATGATAGATCCTATTGCAGAAGCATTAGGGATCTTACTCATACGATCTCTCTCCTCAGGTGTCTTTGGGGCCTGTTTCTTGGAGAGATTTATTCCATGGCTCATCGGCATGAGACCTCTTTTGGAATCTTCCATGCTAAACCTCTTTAGCATCGTATCAATGTACGTTCCTTGGGATAAGCCGAGCATCCTTTTAGATCTATCTCTATAGATCTTTATCCCCAAAATATAGGATGCTTCACCCAAGTCCTTCATGGAGAAGTTTTTAGATAACCAGATTTTAATGGATTGTAACATAGGAATGTCAATCCCTATCAGTAATATATCATCAACATATAATACAAGGAATGATACTGTGCTCCCACTAACCTTCTTGTATACATATGGTTCATCCTCGTTTTTGATAAAATCAAACTATTTGATTGTCTCATCAAAACGAATGTTCCATCTACGAGAAGCTTGCTTCAACCCATAAATGGATCGTTGTAGCTTACAGATTTGATTTGTTCCAACTTTTGAAATAAATCCCTCTGGCTGTGTCATATACACATCCTCCTCAAGTTTCCCATTGAGGAAGGCCGTTTTCACGTCCATCTGCCATATCTCATAGTCGTTGTAAGCTGCAATCGCAAGCAAAATCCGAATGGACTTGAGCATGGCTACTGGTGAGAAGGTTTCATCATAGTCAACTCCTTGTCTTTGTTTGAAACCTTTTGCAACCAGTCGGGCCTTATAGGTCTCTACCTTTCCGTCTACTCCAGTCTTTTTCTTAAAAACCCATTTACACCCAATAGGTTTAATACCTTCAGGTGGTGAAACCAAAGACCATACTTTGTTTTCATACATGGAGTCCATTTCAGATTTCATGGCTTCAAGCCATTTCCCTGAGTCTTTATTACTCATAGCCTGTTCGTAATTCAATGGATCATCATCATGCATGATGTGTACCTCATCGTCATCCTCTATAACGAATCCATACCTCTCAGGTATCTTCGGTACTCTTCCAGATTTACGAACATGGTGTGGTACAGTAGGTTCTTCTACTTGGTTAGGTACCTGACTTTGGTCCGTGGTAACTTGTTGTTCTTGAACTTCTTCAAGATATATCTTACTCCCACTGACCCCTTCATGGATAAACTCTTTCTCCAAGAAGGTAGCATGTTTCGCAACAAACACCTTTTGATCAGTTGGATGATAGAAATAACACCCTACAGTTTCTTTAGGGTATCCCACAAATCTACACTTATCGAATTTAGTCTGTAGCTTATCATTTTCAAACTTTTTGACATAAGCTGGACAACCCCAAGTCTTAACATGCTTAAGATTTGGTTTCCTCCCTTTCCACATCTCATATGGAGTCTTTGGGGTGGATTTGGTAGGTACCTTGTTAAGTAGGTATGCAGCCGTTTCTAGGGCATATCCCCAGAAGGAAATTGGAAGGTCGGTAAAACTCATCATGGATCGAACCATGTCCAACAGTGTTCGATTTCTCCTTTCAGATACTCCATTTAACTTTGGTGTACCTGGAGGAGTCCATTGTGAGATTATACCATTTTCTCTGAGACAATTGAGAAACTCACTGCTTAAGTATTCTCCACCTCGATCTGATCGAAGTATCTTAATACTCTTGCCCGTTTGTTTCTCTACTTCACTTCTGAACTCTTTGATCTTTTCAAATGATTCTGATTTGTATTACACATATCCAAATCTTGAGTGATCATCAGTGAAAGTAATAAAATAAGAATACCCACCCCGTGCACTTGTTGTCATAGGTCCACAAACGTCTGTGTGAATCAATGCCAACAACTCTGTAACTCTCCCCTTTTCCACTAAAAGGAGATTTAGTCATTTTACCCATGAGACAAGATTCACAAGTTGGATATGATTCATAATCAGATAGCTCGAGGAGCCCATCTTTATGCAACTTGGATAATCTTGTTTCATTGATATGACCGAGTCTATAGTGCCACATATAGGTATAATTAATATCATCTCTTTTCCTTTTCTTAATTTGTTCAATTTGAAATATATTTTCTTGCAAGTCAAGTGTATAAAGTCCATTTCGCAAATTTCCAATACGATATAAAACATCGTCTTTATAAATAGAATAACCATTGTTCTTTATAATAACGTCAAAACCTTCCATATCCAATACAGAAATTGAAATAATGTTTTTAATAATATTCGGAACATAATAACAATTATTAAGATAACTGGATTTGCCCGAAGGCATTGCTAAACAATAAGTTCCTACATCTAATGCAGCAACTTTTGCTCCATTTCCCACTCGTAGGATCACCTCATCTTTGTTCAGCTTTCTACTTCTGACCAGTCCCTGCACAGTATTACATATGTGAGAACCACAGCCGGTATCCAATACCCAAGTAGAATTATGACTTTCAGAAAAATTAATTTCAATCATAAACAAACCTTGATTGGAAGTCGAAGCTTCTCCAAGCTTCTTCTCTGCTAGAAACTTCTTGCAGTTCCTCTTCCAATGTCCCGGCTCATTGCAATGAAAGCACATTCCTTTAGCTGGTTCAGGTTTCTTTTGCTCCTTTTCTTTCCCTTTTCCCTTAGCCTTCTTAGATTTCTTCTTTTCAGAAGACACCTTGGGCCTCTTCCTTTTATTGGAAGAATCCATCATCAAGACATGGTTCTTCTTGGATGAGAAGTGACCTTCTGCAGTTTTCAGCATGTTAAGCAGCTCAGGTAAGCTGACATCTAGCTTATTCACGTGAAAATTAACCACAAACTGCGAGAAGGTCTCAGGGAGTGACTGCAAGACCAAGTCTTGACTCAACTCCCCATCCATGACGAACCCAAGCTGTCCAAGGTGTTCAATCAAATTGATTACCTTCAGAACATGAGTCTCGACGGTAGTGCCCTCGGTCATCCGAGATCGAAAGAGCTCCTTAGATATCTCATATCTAGCAGTCCTACTCTGTTCACCATACAACTCCTTGAGGTGAAGCAGCATAGCAGGAGCATCCATTTTTTCGTGCTGACGCTGAAGCTCGTTATTCATGGATGCGAGCATGATGCATTGAGCCACAGATGCATCATCTTGCCACTTATTGAAAGTGGCAATCTCTTCCTCAGAGGCTGTTTCTGAAACAGATTCAGGGATAGTGGAATTTAGGACATAAGAAATCTTTTCAGCAGTGAGAACAATTCTCAGATTTCTTAGCCAGTCCTCATAATTCGGGCCGGTAAGCTTATTTGCATCAAGTATGCTTCGTAGTGAGATTAGTGATTTTGACATTTTTAAAATTCTGCATGTGAAAAGACAACATTTTAGCAAACATTCATTTTATTAACTTTGTATACCAAAATAAATTTAGGTCTTTATTTTAAATTGGTATCTCCCACTATTTTCATCAAACTATATTACCCTCACTCATATAGTTCAGCAACATCTAATTAAAGATTTGCTAGTGAGATTAAGGATCTCATTTCAAATGTATATAACCTTGTGGATAGCACAACAAGCGATATACAAATAAATAGGTAGACAACTCTTGTCAATTACATCACCATGTAACTCCTTTTATTTTGCCTCTTAAATCATAATGGTCATGTGTGTGCACATCCGAACTAAAATGATTTAAGTTAAGTCCAGCCTAGCACTTCCATAAATTCAAAAAGAAAAATTTTCGACCTTGTGGATAGCACAACAAGACTAGATCGTTCAATTTTCTTGATAAGCATCAAATGTGATTAATTAACATCTTAAATATGCAATACTCGCCTTGTGGATAGCACAACAAACTCATATTAAATATTTAATACTCTATTAACTAATCATGCTAGAAGGCGACGTTCGATATTCCAAATATCATTTGAACGCTTCAGACTTAATATTATTTCTTTGAGGGGTTTGTTATTATTTGTCTCATCTTTTAAGCGCGCATGCACATATATATATAAAATACGCGTCATTTTATTAAACATGCGAAGCATGTTTGTATAAAATATAATATATATAATATTTAGCATGCGATATAGAATACTATATTCTATCCTGATTGATTATGGACTTTTATTCTAGTTTGGTTCACTAGAGCCACCAAGTGAACCAAAAGGTCAAACCTAGGAGTGCAAGAATTTAAATTTTAAATGTAACTATTACATTTAAACCCGGACTCCATACAAACGGGTCTTCACGCGCTCCTCGCTCCTTGGTCTCCAATTTCTTCAAAATAATTCTAACTATCTCTATTACATTAACTTATTTTAAAATTAAATAGAAACCTTGATCAGCAGTCAAGGGGAAGTACATAGAAAGGAGATAGAATTTACATCGAGATTAAAACTAGAGAAGATGAGGTACGCAGACCCCATTTTATAAAACCCATACATTCAAGCATTCATCCAAAATAAAATCCAATCACATTGGTCATTGTCCATAATCAATCCCATTTATTATCATACACATCAACATATGCATCAATAAATATCCATTCATCTCATGAATAACAATGCTATTCCATATATGGATCGATGTTATTTAATGGACAAAAGTTTTGCTAAATTTTATTTTTGAAACAAAATAAACTCTTTTATTTTAATCAAAAATAAATCCAAATTGAACTCCTTTAATTTTAGCATTCTGAAATCATATTTCAGATAAAATAAACTTCTTTATTTTAAAACTTTATCAATTAAATAAACAGTTTACTTAATTAATTAAAATCAATTTTCAGGGTCTGTCCAGGTACCGGCGCAGCTGCGCCAGTAATGAACTGGGCATCTGCGCAGCTGCACAGGTAGACGGAAGCAGCAGTTTTTGCAGACCGGCGCAGCTGCGCCAGTAATGAACTGGGAGGCTGCGCAGCTGCGCCGTTCGCCGCAGAAACTTGCAGAAAATGATTTTTGTCCAGAAAAACGATCCAATTCTCACATCAATTCATACATGGAATTATAAAATTGATAATTAGCACAAAGTTAGGCTCTGATACCACTGTTGGGTTTGTATGTAACGCAATTATGCAATCAAATCACATAAATAGGGCGGAAGCGTAAAAACTAGGTTTTCAAAATTTATACAAACCCATAACCATGATCATGCTTTGTGCTTGTTATCAATAACAGAAAAGAGAGAACATGGAATTATACCTTTGAAGATCTAAGCTTCCTCAGTTACAAGTTCTACTCCTTTGATTCCTTTGATTCCTCTGATAGTGGCTCCTTCCCTTGAATAATGTCAGCCACCCAAATGTTTGGCCTCTAACTGTGATCCACCAAGGAAGATGAAGAACTCAAGAAGATGGGTTATTGGCTTAACCCTTATTTCTATCTCTATAGAATATGTATACTCCCAACTCTTGGAAAATTTCACATCCTTATTTCTGATATAAGACTCTCTTATATAGATATTAGGTTAACCCTCCTAATCCAATTAGAATAGGGTTTTATTTAATTAATTAATTAAATACTTTTAACTAATTTATATCCTAATCTTTATTAGGATTGAGAGAGAGTACTGATATTATATTAATTCCTAAACTCCTTTAGAATTAAAATAATAATAATAATAATAATATTAATAAGACTCCTCTTATTAATTTATATTTAATATTTCTAAAATATTAAATAATAAACATTAAGCTATTTAATTTATTCTATCATCATAGATTAAATTAATTATACTTAATGCATTATTACTATCATGCCATTTTCTTCTTAAATAATTCTTCTTCCTTTTATGGTGTGACCCTTTAGGTTCTCCATATTAAACCGGTTGTGAATAAATCAATTAGAACAATTCTAATCTTATTTAAATAAACAAATTAAACTAATAATCTATTTAAATAAATAACATTTATTCTACAATAGGGATAAGCCTCCCTAGCGATCAACGACTTTTCAGATAATATAGATTTCAACATTAATCATAAAAGAACCTGTGAGTTAATAGTTACCGTACAATTCAATCCTTCCACCATACAATGTCCCAATTAAATATAAGACATGGATTTACTGTCAAGTCTTAATTTATTTAATCATATGTATTTCGATTAGAAAATGCACAACTCCAAATAATGCAAATTAGAAACCTCTTTCTAATTTCATTCTACCTTGGCCAAGGATTCTTGGGTTGTCATTTAACGAATCACATAGGACATATCTCCTCTTTTACTAGAGGTGGTAGATTCTTTATTGATCATTCATTATCTCCATATGTAACTCATTACACCCAAGCATACCCTATATATGCCTTAAAAGGCCTTAAGGAATTAGTCAAAGTATAATTTGTTACATACAAGATACTATGATGATCTCAAGTCCAAGGATCACATGTACTACTATCACATTAGGAATTCCTATTGACAGGCGAGTAAAACTCCATTAGGTATTCCATAGCGAGTCACGTTCAGTGAACTTATTCTCCAATAAGCACCTACATACTTGCTTTAGTGTCTCCACACAAATGACCATGAGATCAGTCATCCTCATCCAATGAGCAAGCAACATATGTACCAATCTATCCGGATTTACTAATCCCCTTTTTAGTAATCCCACGATTGGGAACTATTTTAGTTTTAAAACTTTCTAAGAATTTAGATCTCATTAGCGTGATCAACATCATGATTCTAAAAGCATTGCTTAAAACTATGGGTTATTTACATATTATAAAAACAGCACCATGTAGATAATTAAATGCCTTTAATAAATAAATATTTTATTAATAAATAAATAAGATTGTTTACAAAGTATGTGCTTTATCATCATACATGATTGGCTTATATGCACACTACTATCAGTTGTAACCCCATAAGGGGAGATGATGGAGATGTTTTTATCTATTTCATGGTTTACATTTATTATGGGTAGATTGATATATGATATTTGTACAGTGAACACCAAATCTCGTGGAAATTGAAGTACTCAGATTTGGGGCTGTCACAATATTACATATGTGAGAACCACAACCGGTATCCAATACCCAAGTAGAATTTTGACTTTCAGAAAAATTAATTCCAATCATGAACAAACCTTGATTAGAAGTCGAAGCTTCTCCAAGCTTTTTCTCTGCCAGAAACTTCTTGCAGTTCCTCTTCCAATGACTTGGCTAGTTGCAATGGAAGCAAATTCCTTTGCTAGCTGGATCACTTTTCTTTTGATCCTTTATGTTCACTTTGCCATTAGCCTTCTAAGATTTCTTCTTTTTAGAAGATACCTTGGGCCTCTTCCTTTTCTTGGAAGAATCATCCACCATTAAGACATGGTTCTTCTTGGATGGTTAGTGACCTTCTGCAGTTTTCAACATGTTAAGTAATTCAGGCAAACTGACATCTAACATATACATGTGGAAATTTACAATGAATTACGAGAAGGTCTCAGGGAGTGACTGCAAAACTAAGTCTTGACTCAACTCCCCATCCATGAAGAACCCAAGTTATCCAAGGCATTCAATCAGATTAATCACCCTTAGGACATGAGTCTCAACGGCAGTGCTTTTGGTCATCCGAGATCAGAAGAGCTCCTTAGATATCTCATATCTAGCAGTCCTACTTTGTTCACCACACAACTCCTTGAGGTAAACTAACATAGTAGGAGCATCCATATTTTCATGTTAACGCTGAAGCTCGTTATTCATGGATGCCAACATGATGCATTGAGCTATATATGCATCATCTTTGTAGACACTTTAAATTTTCCTTGCCCCAATACTAACCCTGTAGGAGGGCAAAACTGTTAATCAATCTAAATCTGGCCACCAACGTCGGTCCTTGAACCTAAATCAAGTTCCAATAGTCAATCGGACCATCAATCAAGCTCCGATAGTCAATCAATCAATCAAGCTTCGATAATTAATCGGACCATCAATCAAGTTTCAACAGTTAATCGGACCATCAATCAAGTTTCGACAATCAATCAGACCATCAATCAAGTTTCGACAGTCAATCGGACCATCAATCAAGCTCTGACAGTTAATCGGACCATCAATCAAGTTCAGACAGTCAATCGGACCATCAATCAAGTTTCGACAGTCAATCGGATCCTCAAGCTTAACCCCGGTCTCAACCCGGGAAGTCAAAATCAACCCCGGTCTCAACCCGGGAAGTCAATTCAACCCCGACAGCAACCCAAAAGGTACCAATCAACCCCGACCTCAATATCGGGCCATACAGTCAACAATGGTCTCAATCCGGGAAGTCAAGTCAACCTTGATATCAACTGAGGACATGTCAAGCCAACTGTGACGCCCCCAAATCCGTGTAACATCGATTACAGGGCATGGTGCTCACGATACAACATACATCATCATCTATCTAAGTAAATTCCCAAAACAATAATAATATTATAACTATTACGTACATACTCCAAATAAAATCCCAAGTCTTTACAACCTTTAAGAAACCACAACTTAAACTTAGCGTTTATCGCTACATTACATCATATGCGAAAATATAAACTTATTACATAAGGTAACTAGCATCATTTCATCTTAGACTTCCCCTTGTCCTTGCCCGAGCCCTCAGCCTTCTCATCCTTAACTGAAAGGTTTAAGCAAGAATGAGCACAAATTGCCCAGCAAGTATATAAAGTAGTTTGAAAACATACATCAGGAGTAGAAACATCTGAATAGCTATAACAGTTGAAAGAATTATCAAGTGTTAAACAGAAATATCAAGAATAAGAGTTTAAGAATTCTCAATATCATACTAAGGGGCATAAAATACCCTGAACATTACTTTGTTTCATCGAAAAATCATCAGACGGTTTAACAATCAAATAGATTATAAACGGTCTCTGCAAGTACTCCAGGTGATCAGCCTATTGTACCCTACATTGTGCACAAGTATTAAGTTTAAACTGCATAAGCATAAATGAGACTATATGCTCGACATCTGTTTGCCCGTTTATTCGGGTTGTTCATCTTAGTATTCATGCGAGACCGCACCAAAGCAATTTGAATTGGTAAACATTAAATAGCTTCGAAAGATTTGAATTAAATCATTTTTCATCAATAATAACTAGCCGAAAACAAAGGCCAGGAAACATACTTAGAAATAGTTCTGTAATGACATGAAACTTATAAGCATAGCTGTTAGAATAATAACTGAGTAATCATCGATAAGCTTGCAAGATAGTTAAAGTTTTATAACCTCACAATAAAGGAACTTGCACGAATAAATAGCTAGCACAAGTCCAATACTTACCCTTACTGCGATAAAAATGAGTAAGGATTGAATACATACCCAATAGAAATTAGGGTTAGGAAACTTACCTGATACGCCTGCTACAATTAACGCTATCTACTAGCTCTTCACGTAACCTATTCATATGTGTCACGTTAAGCAATTAGGTTCTCGAACACGACTCTGAAATATAATGGTTTCCTTTTATCTCAATTGGATTATCATCTAACATGTAATCAATTAACAATGCAATTCAATTACACAATACCATTCAATTACATAAACAGGTTGCAACTTATAGGTCTAGGGGTTAAATATAAAAATCTGGGAAAATAAAGTTTCTAGAAATTTTTCTGACCCGACCCGACCCAGATCAGACCTGACCCGGACCGACCCGGACCGGCGCAGCTGCGCAGCCTCAAGCCGTGTTACCGGCGCAGCTGCGCTGCCTGGCAAACCCGGACTCCAACTTTGAGTGGCGCAGCTGCGCAGCGTTAAGCCGTATGAACGGCGCAGCTGCGCTGCTCTTCATGCCCAGAAAAGGTTTTTTTTTTTTTTCCTGCCGAATAGCCTACTTCCCGATTTAATTTCCACTTGTTTACAAGTTGTATGACCATAATATTTGGACACCATACACTCCATACATCACAGTATTTTACAAAAATACAACATACATGAAACTAACATGTTAAGACCTCGATCCAGGAGTCTAGATAAGCGTGCCAGACTGCCTTCCAGACTTAGAAAATTTCTGGAAATTCCCAGAATTCTGCAGATTTTTATACCAACATGCTTGCTTACGAAATTCATAACTTGCTCATTTTAACTCCGTTTCTTTTGAAAATTGGTCAGGTGAGACATCATACTACATAGTATTTTACAAAATTAACACATACAACCAACGAGTCACAGAAGCTATGATTCCAAGGCTCCGAAAACCCCAAAAAGTCACAGATTCTAAGTTAACCCACTTTGACAAAAATTCATGATTTTGATTCTAGCATGCAAGGACTTGGTTCCTATTGTCCAGAACATATATACTAACATAAATACACGTGTTACAATAATCAAACTCACTAACTTTTCATGTTTTGAGCAATTTCACATCTAAAAAGCATTTTAGCAAACACTTAGCATGCATGGCATAAATTCATACGATTCAATGTGTAAGAGACATGAATTAAACCAGAACTTTCGTTCTCTACATCCACATATCAGTAACCAACATGAACATAGCCTCACAAAATCAAAACAAATCATTTACCATGGCTATACATGCTTTTTCTTACTATTTTCTTAAGAACATATGAAAAAGAGTTCATGCTTACTTTTTTGGACGAATTTCTTCCTTGTTTTAACTCTGATAATCCTTCCCCCTTGTTAGTTTAGACTCTCCAAAACTCCAGAAATCGTCACAACACTCAAACTCTCTTTCTCTTGATTTTTTCTTCTCTTGGTGGAATTTTATAAAAAGGAAGGAAGTATAGAGGTGGAGATTATATATATATATTATAAGCATTGGTTTCCCTTGCCTCTTCCATTCCCATCTCAGGAGTTACACAAACTTGCAACAAATACATAATTAAAAGAAAGAATTAACTTGGGAGTTAGAGAAAATGAAAGAATTCTTGGTTTAAAGAGGATAATGAAGTACTCCCTCCTTAATATCATTGTTATATACGTATATACTCCTCTATGTTGTCCTATTTCAATTGTCACCAAGTCCCACCAGGTGCTGACTAATTAAAATATTAGTATTTTAATCATTTAATCAACTAATATATTATTTTGACCATTTTGCCCTCCGTAGCCGAACGTTACGATACTTATATCGATTCCTACTAAAGTCGACGTCCTAGACGTCATGGGACTATCCGTTTCGTCAAATTCCTCTCCGAAATTCATTGTTGACTTTTTTTCCCGAAAAGTCAACCGGTTGTCTTTGACCAAAAAGTCAACCGTGACACATTTTTGTGGTTACAATCTATCCTGACTAATTTCGACGTTCCGGACTCAAATATGCAGTCCGCGTCTCTAAATTCCGCTCCGAACTCAAACTCATACTATAAAGCCATCCCACGAAATTAATAATATTAATTCCATACTTAACCAATTTAAATAGTTGAATTAAACTGAACCAACCATTTAAATACTCCTCATCACATATCATAAAATAACACATGTATGTATAACATAGATACATCTAATAAAAGAAAACACACAAGAATTTCACATAAATTCATTTATTGATAATTGTTAAATGACATAATAACCTCGGATATTACATTCACCCTCCCTTATAAGGATTCCGTCCCTAGAATCATTACACATCAAACAAAAAGACTAGGGTAATCTTTCATAATTTTCTCCTCGAGTTCCCACGTAGCCTCTTCGGCATTGTGGTTCCTCCATACTACCTTAACAGAAGGTATTATCTTATTTCTTAACACTTGTTCTTTTCTATCAATTATCTGTATTGGAACCTCTTCATAGGTTAAGTCCTTTTCGAACTGAATGGGTTCATACTCTATGACGTGCTTGTAATCCTGCTTATAGGGTCGTAAAACTGATATGTGGAACACGTTGTGTATATGTTCTAACTCCGGAGGTAAAGTTATTTCATAAGCTACCTCACCGACTCGCCTTAACACTTCAAAGGGTCCTATGAATCTGGGGCTAAGTTTTCCCTTCTTCCCAAACCTCATTTCCCCTTTCCAAGGTGACACTTTCAGAAAAACATAAGTGCCGACGTTGAAGTCTCGTTGTTGCCGATGTTGATCAGCATATTTCTTCTGTCGATCCTGAGCTGTCACTAATCTCGCTCGTATCGTTTTGATCACATCTGCAGTTTGATGCACTAATTCTGGCCCTAGCAATTGACGTTCTCCTACTTCATCCCAGCACAATGGCGTTCTGCATTTCTTTCCATATAAAGCTTCATAAGGTGGCATCCCGATGCTCGCGTGGTAACTGTTGTTGTAAGCAAATTCCACCAATGGTAGGTGGTCATCCCAGCTTCCTTTGAACTCCATAACACATGCTCTCAGCATGTCCTCCAATGTTTGAATAGTTCTTTCGCTCTGCCCGTCTGTTTGAGGATGATACGCGGTGCTCAACCTCAGTTGCGTTCCCATGCGTTCTTGAAAGCTTTTTTAGAAATTAGCTGTGAACCGCGGATCGCGATCTGACATAATTGATACAGGTACACCGTGCCTGGAAACGATCTCCTTGATATAAAGCTTTGCCAACTGATCTAAGGTATATCTAATTTTGATTGGCAAGAAATGCGCTGACTTGGTCAATCGATCAACGATTACCCAAACTACATCGTAACCCTTCTATGTATTTGGAAGTCCTACCACGAAGTCCATCGTGATATGCTCCCATTTCCATTCTGGAATTTCTAATGGTTGAAGTAACCCGCTCGGTCTCTGATGTTCCGCATTAACTCTCTGGCATGTCAAACATCTGCTGACGAACTCTGCCACTTCTCTCTTCATATTGGGCCACCAATAATGTTGGCGAAGATCCTGATACATCTTTGTGCTTCCCGGGTGAATTGAGTAACTTGATCTATGAGCTCCCTGCAAGATTTCCTCCTTTAAGTCGGATACCCCTAGCACCCAAATTCTCCTCTCAAACCTTAATAATCCATCAACACCCACATTGAACTTAAGCTCCTCTCCATCTGAAATTCTTTTCCTCACCTTCTCGCATTCTTCATCGCTGCTTTGTTCTTCTTTGATTTTGTCCAATAGAGTCGGTCGAACCTACATTGCGAACAACTTCCCATCTGATTCGCTCGGACTCTTTACCTCGAGTTCCAAACTGGCCATTTCCCTAATCAACTCCTCTTGAGCCGTTAGCATTGCCAACCTGCCACTGCCTTTCTGCTTAGCGCATCTGCGACCACGTTAGCTTTCCCCGGATGATATAAGATGTCGCAATCATAATCCTTTATTAGTTCCAACCATCTTCTCTGTCTCATATTCAACTCCTTCTGCGTGAAGATATACTTCAGACTTTTATGGTCCGTGTATATTTCACACTTTACACCATATAAATAGTGCCTCCAAATCTTTAGGGCAAATACTACCGCTGCCAATTCCAGGTCATGGGTAGGATATCCCTTCTCGTAATCCTTCAACTGACGTGATGCGTACGCAATAACTTTACCATGTTGCATAAGCACACAGCCAAGTCCTTTATGCGACGCATTACTAAAAATCACGAAATCACCTGTATCGTCTGGTAAAGACAACACCGGTGCCTCACTCAATCTTTTCTTAAGTTCCCGAAAACTTCTTCACACTTCTCTGTCCAGATAAATTTGACCGACTATAATAACCTGCCAGTCCTAAGAAACTTCTTACTTCAGTCGGTGTCTTTGGTTGCTCCCAATTCTGCACCGCTTCCACCTTTGCTGGATCCACGGAGATTCCATCCTTATCGATCACGTGACCCAGAAATTGAACTTTCTCCAACCAAAACTCGCACTTTGAAAATTTTGCGTATAACTTATCCTTCCTTAACGCCTCCAATACCAACCTTAAGTGTTCAGCATGATCCTCCTTAGTCTTGGAATAGATCAGGATATCATCTATGAACACGACCACAAATTTATCTAAGTATTGCTTGAATACCCGATTCATCATGTCCATAAATACCGCTGGCGCGTTCGTTAATCCAAATGACATCACCAGGAACTCGTAGTGACCGTAACGAGTCCTGAATGCTGTCTTAGGAACATCTTCCTTCCTCACCCTCAATTGGTGATATCCCGTCCTCAAGTCGATCTTGGAAAAATATTTCGCTCCCTTCAACTGATCGAACAGATCATCTATCCTAGGTAACGGATACTTGTTCTTGATCGTCACTTTGTTCAACTCTCGATAGTCGATACAAAGTCTCATCGATCCGTCCTTCTTTTTCACAAATAAAACTGGTGCTCCCCAAGGAGACACACTCGGTTGAATATACTTTCTATCCAATAATTCCTGCAACTGTACCATCAGCTCTTTCATCTCTGCCGGTGCCATTTTGTATGGGGCTTTCGAAATCAGGGCCATTCCCGGTACTAAATCTATAACGAATTCGACCTCTCTATCCGGTGGAAGTCTTGGTAACTCTTCCAGAAATACATCCAAAAATTCATTCACTACTGGTATCTGTCCCATTCCTACACCTACTTTCTGTTTATCGACGATATGGGCCAACTATCCTACACATCACTTCCTTAGCAACTTCCTCGCTTGCAACATCGTCAGACAACTCGAGTGTCTCGGCGACTTACTCCCGTAGAATACTACCTTAGACTGATTTGGAGTCTTAAGGTTTATACACTTCTTCTGGCAATTTATCATCGCTCCATGGTTAAATAACCAATCCATTCCTAGAATTACATCAAATTCCCCTAATTGAATCGGAATTAAATTCACAGGCAACTTAGACCCACTGATATCTACAACACAATTCTTATAGACATGGCTAACGGGAATAACTTCCTTATTAGCGACTTCTATGTTCATAGGATATTCTAGTTCTTCCTGGGGTAAGTTTAATTGTTGGGAGAATTCATGCGACAAGAAGGAACAAGTAGCACCCGAATCGAATAATATGTAAGCAGATATATCATTAACCGGAATGATACCTGAAACCACGTCCTTGGATGCGATTGCATCCTGAACCGTCATGTTGAAAGTCCTTACTGTTGGTCGATTCTGAGTTGGTGATCCAGTAATTGTGAGATTTCCACCGCTTGGTCCCCTTCCTCCATTTCCTCCTGCTGAATTCTTCTTTGGGCAATTCCTTGCCTGATGGTCTAATGCTCCACAATTGAAACATCCATTTCTCTTTGGTGCAGAGCAATTGGGAGAGATGTGCCCCTCTTGCCCGCAATTGAAACAAACATTCTTCCCTTTTAGACACGCACTCGAGTGATTCCTCCTATACTCCTTGCACGCCTCAGTTCTCTTCTTTGCTTCCCCTGGTTTTCCCCCAGAGTTTCCCGAGTTGAAATTGTTATTGTTGTTGTTGTTGTTCCACTTCCTCTTGTTTGTACCATTGCTGCTGCTACCTTCCCCGCAATTCCCTCCTTCATTCTTCTTCTTTTTCTCCTTATTAAACTTCATTAGGGCTTTGCTTCCGCCCTCAGCAATTATAGCCTTCTCCAGGAGAGTTACGAAGCTGTTCGTCTGCAACACCGAAAGTCTACTATATAACCATGGTTTGAGACCCTGCTCAAACCTCCTCATTTTCCTCTCCTCAGTGTCGACCTGATGAGGCGCTAACCTCGCCAGTTCGTTGAACTTTGCGGCGTACTGGGGTACGGTCATTCTTCTTGCTTCAGCTCCAAGAATCGCATCTCCATACGACTCTGCATACTCGCAGGGAAATAGTTTTCGAAGAAGATCTTCTTAAACTCTTCCCAAGGTATCACACCTTCTCCCGCCCTGATCTGGTTTGCCTCCCATCAGAAATTGGCTTCACCCTTCAGCATGTAAGTGGTGAAGATTGTTTTCTGATCATCTCCTACGCGGGCAATAGTGAACGCCTTTTCGATTTCCTTTACCCAAGTTTGGGCTTCAATAGGTTCGGTGGTTCCTTTGAACTCAGGTGGTCCCGCGCTCTTAAAGTCTTTAAAGTGTGCCACCTGGCCTGCTGGAGGGTTATTGGTATTCGGGGTTCGATTCTGAAGTGCCCCAGCTAACATGTCTACGAATTGTTGCATGGGGTTCGGTGGACCCCTAGCATTACCACCTGACCCTTCTGGTACTTGACGACGTCTTCCTCTAGCCATCTATCTGTTTAAATAAACTTAATGTTATCATCTCATAACTTATTCCTACAACATATATAATTCATATAAAAACTTAATCATCACAGCACATATTTAAATAAATGCATATTTATTTATAAACATAATACCCAAGGTATTTCATCGTCTTATGGCATTAAGCCATTTACATCACTTTAACCATCATATTTAGTAACATTGGAAACCACGTTTTATTTCATAGATAAGCGTTCTACACCCTTGTAGTAAAAGTTTAACACGAACAAACTAAAGACCCCGCCTAATGGCGTCTTCATGCTCTTCATCCGCTATCTCCAGCACCAGCCCACGGCTTATGGCATGTCTAGACCGGTACTCCTCACGTGGAAAGTGATACACCCTATGCTGGAACCTCCCATGTGCTGACTTAAACGCGTACTTCATTTTATCCACCCTAACCTTCTTATCTTTTACTTCTCCTTCTAACTCGCCTGTTAGCTTCTCGGCCCGAACACGGCCTCTCATCTCATCTCCCCAGAAAGTGGTAATAATCTGCTTGTCAGTTTCGAGACTCTATATCCTCGACTCTAACCCATTAATGGTATGTCCCAAGTGGGTCCTGATAGCTTCTTTCTCATCCTTCAGCCTGTCCGCCTTCTGACCTGTTGTTCGCAGCTTGTCAGCCAGATCCCCGTTCCTAATTATCAGGTGTTGCACCAATGCCCCAAGCAATGCTGCAGCCTGCTGCTCCCCCTGATACAGCTCCTCCAACTCATGGACCTTGTCATCCAATTCTGTAATCCTATCCATCAACTCATCCAACATAGTATCCTTAGGTGCTTCCTCGGAGTCCTCCTCGGGCTCCTCTTCCCCTCAGGATATTCCTCTGGGTCTGACTCAGATGCTGTCTCAGCTATGGGCTCAGGTACAACTGTCACCAACTGCTCACTCACGACGTGAATATCTCTAACCTCCTCTTCTCCTGACATCCTACAATCAAGACAAAGAACTCGATTAGCATTTTAAAATAGATATTGGTTTTATTTTTAGAAAAATAGATTCAACGCTACACTTAGAACTCTACGTGAGTTCATCTCCTTATTACCTCCACTAACTTCCCTAAGGTTATAGTCTAAGGTTCCCCACCTAAGGTTTATAACCTACAGCTCTGATACCAACCTGTGACGCCCCCAAATTCGTGTAACATCGATTACAGGGCATGGTGCTCACGATACAACATACATCATCATCTATCTAAGTAAATTCCCATAACAATAATAATATTATAACTATTACGTACATACTCCAAATAAAATCCCCAAGTCTTTACAACCTTTAATAAACCACAACTTAAACTTAGTGTTTATCGCTACATTACATCATATGCGGAAATATAAACTTATTACATAAGGTAACTAGCATCATTTCATCTTAGACTTCCCCTTGTCCTTGCCCGAGCCCTCAGCCTTCTCATCCTTAACTGAAAGGTTTAAGCAAGAATGAGCACAAATTGCCCAGCAAGTATATAAAGTAGTTTGAAAACATACATCAGGAGTAGAAACATCTGAATAGCTATAACAGTTGAAAGAATTATCAGGTGTTAAACAGAAATATCAAGAATAAGAGTTTAATAATTCTCAATATCATACTAAGGGGCATAAAATACCCTGAACATTACTTTGTTTCATCGAAAAATCATCAGACAGTTTAACAATCAAATAGATTGTAAACGGTCTCTGCAAGTACTCCAGGTGATCAGCCTATTGTACCCTACATTGTGCACAAGTATTAAGTTTAAACTGCATAAGCATAAATGAGACTATATGCTCGACATCTGTTTGCCCGTTTATTCGGGTTGTTCATCTTAGTATTCATGCGAGACCGCACCAAAGCAATTTGGATTGGTAAACATTAAATAGCTTCGAAAGATTTGAATTAAATCATTTTTCATCAATAATAACTAGCCGAAAACAAAGGCCAGGAAACATACTTAGAAACAGTTCTGTAATGATATGAAACTTATAAGCATAGCTGTTAGAATAATAACTGAGTAATCATCGATAAGCTTGCAAGATAGTTAAAGTTTTATAACCTCACAATAAAGGAACTTGCACGAATAAATAGCTAGCACAAGTCCAATACTTACCCTTACTACGATAAAAATGAGTAAGGATTGAATACATACCCAATAGAAATTAGGGTTAGGAAACTTGCCTGATACGCCTGCTACAATTAACGCTATCTACTAGCTCTTCACGTAACCTATTCATATGTGTCACGTTAAGCAATTAGGTTCTCGAACACGACTCTGAAATATAATGGTTTCCTTTTATCTCAATTGGATTATCATCTAACATGTAATCAATTAACAATGCAATTCAATTACACAATACCATTCAATTACATAAACAGGTTGCAACTTATAGGTCTAGGGGTTAAATATAAAAATCTGGGAAAATAAAGTTTCTAGAAATTTTTCTGACCCGACCCGACCCAGATCAGACCTGACCCGGACCGACCCGGACCGGCGCAGCTGCGCAGCCTCAAGCCGTGTTACCGGCGCAGCTGCGCTGCCTGGCAAACCCGGACTCCAACTTTGAGTGGCGCAGCTGCGCAGCGTTAAGCCGTATGAACGGCGCAGCTGCGCTGCTCTTCATGCCCAGAAAAGGTTTTTTTTTTTTTTCCTGCCGAATAGCCTACTTCCCGATTTAATTTCCACTTGTTTACAAGTTGTATGACCATAATATTTGGACACCATACACTCCATACATCACAGTATTTTACAAAAATACAACATACATGAAACTAACATGTTAAGACCTCGATCCAGGAGTCTAGATAAGCGTGCCAGACTGCCTTCCAGACTTAGAAAATTTCTGGAAATTCCCAGAATTCTGCAGATTTTTATACCAGCATGCTTGCTTACGAAATTCATAACTTGCTCATTTTAACTCCGTTTCTTTTGAAAATTGGTCAGGTGAGACATCATACTACATAGTATTTTACAAAATTAACACATACAACCAACGAGTCACAGAAGCTATGATTCCAAGGCTCCGAAAACCCCAAAAAGTCACAGATTCTAAGTTAACCCACTTTGACAAAAATTCATGATTTTGATTCTAGCATGCAAGGACTTGGTTCCTATTGTCCAGAACATATATACTAACATAAATACACGTGTTACAATAATCAAACTCACTAACTTTTCATGTTTTGAGCAATTTCACATCTAAAAAGCATTTTAGCAAACACTTAGCATGCATGGCATAAATTCATACGATTCAATGTGTAAGAGACATGAATTAAACCAGAACTTTCGTTCTCTACATCCACATATCAGTAACCAACATGAACATAGCCTCACAAAATCAAAACAAATCATTTACCATGGCTATACATGCTTTTTCTTACTATTTTCTTAAGAACATATGAAAAAGAGTTCATGCTTACTTTTTTGGACGAATTTCTTCCTTGTTTTAACTCTGATAATCCTTCCCCCTTGTTAGTTTAGACTCTCCAAAACTCCAGAAATCGTCACAACACTCAAACTCTCCTTCTCTTGATTTTTTCTTCTCTTGGTGGAATTTTATAAAAAGGAAGGAAGTATAGAGGTGGAGATTATATATATATATATTATAAGCATTGGTTTCCCTTGCCTCTTCCATTCCCATCTCAGGAGTTACACAAACTTGCAACAAATACATAATTAAAAGAAAGAATTAACTTGGGAGTTAGAGAAAATGAAAGAATTCTTGGTTTAAAGAGGATAATGAAGTACTCCCTCCTTAATATCATTGTTATATACGTATATACTCCTCCATGTTGTCCTATTTCAATTGTCACCAAGTCCCACCAGGTGCTGACTAATTAAAATATTAGTATTTTAATCATTTAATCAACTAATATATTATTTTGACCATTTTGCCCTCCGTAGCCGAACGTTACGATACTTATATCGATTCCTACTAAAGTCGACGTCCTAGACGTCATGGGACTATCCGTTTCGTCAAATTCCTCTCCGAAATTCATTGTTGACTTTTTTTTCCGAAAAGTCAACCGGTTGTCTTTGACCAAAAAGTCAACCGTGACACATTTTTGTGGTTACAGTCTATCCTGACTAATTTCGACGTTCCGGACTCAAATACGCAGTCCGCGTCTCTAAATTTCGCTCCGAACTCAAACTCATACTATAAAGCCATCCCACGAAATTAATAATATTAATTCCATACTTAACCAATTTAAATAATTGAATTAAACTGAACCAACCATTTAAATACTCCTCATCACATATCATAAAATAACACATGTATGTATAACATAGATACATCTAATAAAAGAAAACACTCAAGAATTTCACATAAATTCGTTTATTGATAATTGTTAAATGACATAATAACCTCGGATATTACATTCACCCTCCCTTATAAGGATTCCGTCCCCGGAATCATTACACATCAAACAAAAAGACTAGGGTAATCTTTCATCATTTTCTCCTCGAGTTCCCACGTAGCCTCTTCGGCATTGTGGTTCCTCCATACTACCTTAACAGAAGGTATTATCTTATTTCTTAACACTTGTTCTTTTCTATCAATTATCTGTATTGGAACCTCTTCATAGGTTAAGTCCATTTCAAACTGAATGGGTTCATACTCTATGACGTGCTTGTAATCCTGCTTATAGGGTCGTAAAACTGATACGTGGAACACGTTGTGTATATGTTCTAACTCCGAAGGTAAAGCTATTTCATAAGCTACCTCACCGACTAGCCTTAACACTTCAAAGGGTCCTATGAATCTGGGGCTAGGTTTTCCCTTCTTCCCAAACCTCATTTTCCCTTTCCAAGGTGACACTTTCAGAAACACATAAGTGCCGATGTTGAAGTCTCGTTGTTACCGATGTTGATCAGCATATTTCTTCTATCGATCCTGAGCTGTCACTAATCTCGCTCGTATCGTTTTGATCACATCTGCAGTTTGCTGCACTAATTCTGGCCCTAGTAATTGACATTCTCCCACTTCATCCCAGCACAATGGCGTTCTGCATTTCCTTCCATATAAAGCTTCATAAGGTGGCATCCCGATGCTCGCGTGGTAACTGTTGTTGTATTCAAATTCCACCAATGGTAGGTGGTCATCCCAGCTTCCTTTGAAGTCCATAACACATGCTCTCAGCATGTCCTCCAATGTTTGAATAGTTCTTTCGCTCTGCCCGTCTGTTTGAGGATGATACGCGGTGCTCAACCTCAGTTGCGTTCCCATGCGTTCTTGAAAGCTTTTTTAGAAATTAGGTGTGAACCGCGGATCGCGATCTGACACAATTGATACAGGTACACCGTGCCTAGAAACGATCTCCTTGATATAAAGCTTTGCCAACTGATCCAAGGTATATCTGATTTTGATTGGCAAGAAATGCGCTGACTTGGTCAATCGATCAACGTTTACCCAAACTGCATCGTAACCCTTCTGTGTATTTGGAAGTCCTACCACGAAGTCCATCATGATATGCTCCCATTTCCATTCCGGAATTTCTAATGGTTGAAGTAACCCGCTCGGTCTCTGATGTTCCGCCTTAACTCTCTGGCATATCAAACATCTGCTGACGCACTCTGCCACTTCTCTCTTCATATTGGGCCACCAATAATGTTGGCGAAGATCCTGATACATCTTTGTGCTTCCTGGGTGAATTGAGTAACTTGAGCTATGAGCTCCCTGCAAGATTTCCTCCTTTAAGTCGGATACCCCTGGCACCCAAATTCTCCTCTCAAACCTTAATAATCCATCAACACCCACATTGAACTTAAGCTCCTCTCCATCTGAAATTCTTTTCCTCACCTTCTCGCATTCTTCATCGCTGCTTTGCTCTTCTTTGATTTTGTCCAATAGAGTCGGTTGAACCTCCATTGCGAACAACTTCCCATCTGACTCGCTCGGACTCTTTACCTCGAGTTCCAAACTGGACATTTCCCTAATCAACTCCTCTTGAGCAGTTAGCATTGCCAACCGGCCACTGCCTTTCTGCTTAGCGCATCTGCGACCACGTTAGCTTTCCCCGGATGATATAAGATGTCGCAATCATAATCCTTTATTAGTTCCAACCATCTTCTCTGTCTCATATTCAACTCCTTCTGCGTGAAGATATACTTCAGACTTTTATGGTCCGTGTATATTTCACACTTTACACCATATAAATAGTGCCTCCAAATCTTTAGGGCTAATACTACCGCTGCCAATTCCAGGTCATGGGTAGGATATCCCTTCTCGTAATCCTTCAACTGACGTGATGCGTACGTAATAACTTTACCATGTTGCATAAGCACACAGCCAAGTCCTTTATGCGACGCATCACTAAAAATCACGAAATCACCTGTATCGTCTGGTAAAGACAACACCGGTGCCTCACTCAATCTTTTCTTAAGTTCCCGAAAACTTTCTTCACACTTCTCTGTCCAGACAAATTTGACCGACTTCTTCGTTAAATTCGTCAAAGTTCCTGCTATCTTCGAAAAATCTTGGATAAACCGTCTATAATAACCTGCCAGTCCTAAGAAACTTCTTACTTCAGTCGGTGTCTTTGGTTGCTCCCAATTCTGCACCGCTTCCACCTTTGCTGGATCCATGGAGATTCCGTCCTTATCGATCACGTGACCCAGAAATTGAACTTTCTCCAACCAAAACTCGCACTTTGAAAATTTTGCGTATAACTTATCCTTCCTCAACGCCTCCAATACCAACCTTAAGTGTTCAACATGATCCTCCTTAGTCTTGGAATAGATCAGGATATCATCTATGAACACGACCACAAATTTATCTAAGTATTGCTTGAATACCCGATTCATCATGTCCATAAATGCCGCCGGCGCGTTCGTTAATCCAAATGACATCACCAGGAACTCGTAGTGACCGTAACGAGTCCTGAATGCTGTCTTAGGAACATCTTCCTTCCTCACCCTCAATTGGTGATATCCCGTCCTCAAGTCGATCTTGGAAAAGTATTTCGCTCCCTTCAACTGATCGAACAGATCATCTATCCTAGGTAACGGATACTTGTTCTTGATCGTCACTTTGTTCAACTCTCGATAGTCGATACAAAGTCTCATCGATCCGTCCTTCTTTTTTCACAAATAAAACTGGTGCTCCCCAAGGAGACACACTCGGTTGAATATACTTTCTATCCAATAATTCCTGCAACTGTACCATCAGCTCTTTCATCTCTGCCGGTGCCATTTTGTATGGGGTTTCGAAATCGGGGCCATTCCCGGTACTAAATCTATAACGAATTCGACCTCTCTATCCGGTGGAAGTCCTGGTAACTCTTCCGGAAATACATCCAAAAATTCATTCACTACTGGTATCTGTCCCATTCCTACACCTACTTTCTGTGTATCGACGATATGGGCCAAATATCCTACACATCCCTTCCTTAGCAACTTCCTCGCTTGCAACATCGTCAGACAACTCGAGTGTCTCGGCGACTTACTCCCGTAGAATACTACCTTAGACTGATTTGGAGTCTTAAGGTTTATACACTTCTTCTGGAAATTTATCATCGCTCCATGGTTAAATAACCAATCCATTCCTAGAATTACATCAAATTCCCCTAATTGAATCGGAATTAAATTCACAGGCAACTTATACCCACTGATATCTACAACACAATTCCTATAGACATGGCTAACGGGAATAACTTCCTTATTAGCGACTTCTATGTTCATAGGATATTCTAGTTCTTCCTGGGGTAAGTTTAATCGTTGGGAGAATTCATGCGACACGAAGGAACAAGTAGCACCCGAATCAAATAATATGTAAGCAGATATATCATTGACCGGAATGATACCTGAAACCACGTCCTTGGATACGACTGCATCCTGAATCGTCATATTGAAAGTCCTTGCTGTTGGTCGATTCTGAGTTGGTGATCCAGTAATTGTGAGATTTCCACCGCTTGGTCCCCTTCCTCCATTTCCTCCTGCTGAATTCTTCTTTGGGCAATTCCTTGCCTGATGGTCCAATGCTCCATAATTGAAACATCCATTTCTCTTTGGTGCAGAGCAATTGGGAGAGATGTGCCCCTCTTACCCGCAATTGAAACAAACATTCTTCCCTTTTAGACATGCACTCGAGTGATTCCTCCCACACTCCTCAGTTCTCTTCTTTGCTTCCCCTGGTTTTCCCCAGAGTTTCCCGAGTTGAAATTGTTATTGTTGTTGTTGTTCCACTTCCTCTTGTTTGTACCATTGCTGCTGCTACCTTCCCCGCAATTCCCTCCTTCATTCTTCTTCTTTTTCTCCTTATTAAACTTCATTAGGGCTTCACTTCCGCCCTCAGCAATTATAGCCTTCTCCAGGAGAGTCGCAAAGCTGTTCGTCTGCAACACCGAAAGTCTACTGTATAACCACGGTTTGAGACCCTGCTCAAACCTCCACGCTTTCCTCTCCTCAGTGTCGACCTGATGAGGCGCGAACCTCGCCAGTTCGTTGAACTTTGCGGGGTACTGGGGTACGGTCATGTCTTCTTGCTTCAGCTCCAAGAATCGCATCTCCATACGACTCTGCATACTCGCAGGGAAATAGTTTTCGAAGAAGATCTTCTTAAACTCTTCCCAAGGTATCACACCTTCTCCCGCCCTGATCTGGTTTGCCTCCCACCAAAAATTGGCTTCACCCTTCAGCATGTGGGCCCCACCTAGGGGAGCCGCAGCTCTACCTGAGGCTGCCGCAGGTAGAGTGGAGGCTCCCTGGCCTATAAATAAACGTGCCCCCCCGCTCAATTGAAAAAAGACGGAACGCAGCGAAGCTCTGCCAGTTTGATTTTTCGACTTTTACACCTCTTCCAAACATAAATATTTTCACTCCAACACGTAGATAAACCCATATACTACAATATATCAAAAAACCACCGGTAGATTTGGTCGTTTAACGCCTACGATTTGGCAAAAATCCCGTTTTACAGGCTATTGTAAGTATTTTTACGATCAGCTATTTGCTATTACTACTTTGCACTGCTTTACACTTGCATACAAAGTTTCATCTTCTAAATATGCCTGAAACTTAGTTCCGTGGCCGTTTTCTTCAAAAATTGATACATTTTTGTACATAAACTCCGTTTTCAACATTTTTACAACTAGGATTGACGATCCGTCAGCTCCAGCAGCTTCAATGCACTAGTACTCACATTCTGGCAACTTCACCGGACTGGGTTATCTTCCCAGTCCGGGTTTGGCCCTTTTTTGTATATATTTAACTGCAAATGTACTAACATTTCAATTCTGTCAAGCCCGGATTTCAAATCTGAGGTAGTTTACCGCTTTTATATATATTTACGCATATATAAGCGACATTCACCAGCACTGGTACTCATATCAGTCCTAGTTGACTACATTCCCGTTAATATATATATATATATATATATATATATATATATATATATATTTTCAGTCGGTCTGGACTATTTCGTGGTCATTTTACTGCTTTTGTACACTTCCCCATACTGGGTGCTCTCCCTAGTCACTAGGTGACTACTTTCTGTCAATATCAATTCCAATACAGGCACAGGCGTGAAAACCCATCGCCCTTTTTTACTGTTTATATATATATATTTTATTTTTGTCACAGCCTGGATAATTTCGTGGCTATTTACAGTATATATATATATATATATATATATATATATATATATATATATATATATATATATATTTCAATTCTAGTCCGGGCTTGCGAGTGAAAACCCATCGCCCTTTTAGAGCTTATATATATATAATTATATATATATTACTTTATTCAATTTATTCAACTGATGCATTTAACATTCATTTGTATATGAATTTGCACTAATTTATCTGCGGGCGGACTAGATTTATCCAAATCTCTCTAATTCTAGCTTTCAGAGGTTCAAACAGGTCTCGACTGAACCTGGAAGCTATAATGGCTGAGATTTCTTTAAATCTAGTTATTTTTATAGTTTCAGCTTCGAAAGCAACCTCGCGTCCCTTAGATCGCTATCTAGTGGGAACGAGACGCTTCGGCCGTGCGAACTGGGATTTACTGAATGAATCCCTAGTTATGGCTATCTTGGGATATTTATCTTCTTCTGTACAAATTTGAACTGTGCAGGTTTTCTAGCCACTCATATGTGAGCCTAGGAATCGTGGGATTCATGATCAAACTGATCAAAATCTGATTCCCATGATGGACAAACTCCAGTTTATTGATGTACCCTGGCAGTTTTTTTGTAAAATGTACATGCACAAACCTTAAAACGGTTATTCGAATTTAAGGTCTCAACATAGTGAAAATATGGATTTTGAATGTATGCTGTGAGTCCCTCCACCAGGAGGATAACCAGGTCGGTGATAAGTAAGGACTCTGGGGACGACTAAATCTCTTGGGCTGCCTTCTAAAAATGCATTACCCAGATTCAATCCAGTTGAACGATCGGATGAACTTCCCTTCTAGTAGATTGCGATGATCTGGGAACCTTCATGCCGAAACAAAAGCAGCGAGAGTAACCTAGGATAGGTCAGCTTCTGATCAACCCAATCCAACGGGATATTTCTTCACGCCTTCCTCTTTTAATTCCATGTCAAGTCTCCAATTATTGAGGAGCACAATGTAAATGACAATAATGAAAGATTTACTTTCCTGTCAAATATCCTGTCATCCTACCATCAAAAACAACTAACCTTGGTTTTGCAGGATAAACTTAAAACACACATCATAAATGCATCCAGTCCTTACCTACCACAGGGAACTGACACTCCTACGTTTTGGTGTAGGTAGGGAAAAATTGGTCCTATCACTAGATCAAAGGCCAAAAAAGCACAAGGTCCATCTACGGACATGGCTTCAAGTGGTTCACAAGAATCTCCCCTGTGTCTAGGGAAGAATTCGAAGGATTGAAAAATCAGATAGCCGAGCTAGCCGATTTCCTTCGAGAGCAAAGCAAGGACTTCAAAGAGAAACAATCTCAATCTCATCCAAACCCAGGAGCATCTGGTAGTGGTGCTGACGGTCAAGATACAGAAAAGGCCGAAACTCAGATCCCTAGACCCCAGAACCAGGATACAATCAACAAAACTCCAGAAATCACCATCCTAGGCAAAGAACATGAAGCTGGTGACCTTCTCAAGAAAATGCAACAAATGGAAGAAACTCTCCTGTCTATCAAAGGGACTGGGGCATTTGGCAGTGTGAATTATTCCGACCTCTGCATATTCCCCGGGACTCGTTATCCTGAGAAATTCAGAACCCCCGAGTTCGAGAAATATGATGGGTTGGGAGATCCATACACACACCTGAAAGTTTTCATCGGAGAACTCAGATCCTATGCTGAGGATGAGGAACTTCGAATGCAGTTATTTTAGAAGAGTTTAACAGGAGAAGCCAGAGCCTGGTATGCCAATCTGGACAACTCCAAAATCCACAGTTGGGAAGAATTGGCCCATGCCTTTCTCAGCTAGTATAGTTTTCAATCTCAGTTAGCTCCAGATCGGTATCAAATTACCAAAATCAAGAAGAATAACACTGAATCATTCAGAGAATATGCCCAACGATGGAGACGGGTCGTAGCACAAGTTACCCCAGCCATGACTGAATCTAAAATAGTCATGACTTTCATCGATATTTAAGAAGCTCCTTATTATGAAATGGTCTTGGCAGGCATAGGAAAACCCATCTCTAAAATGATCAAACACTACGAAATGGCCGAAATGGGACTCAAGGCCGAAAAAATAAAAGACCTAACAGCACTCGAGGCTGTTGCTGAGCATATCCAATCCGAAAATTAAGGGAGTAATCCCCGGAGGGTCCACAAAAAGAAAGATGAAGAAGTTTCCTTGGTGTTACAAGGACAAAATTCAAGCAGTAATTCAAACAATACACCCATTCAAAGGAGGAACTATACTCCTTTCCAAGTTGCAGCACAGCCTTCAAATCCTTCATTCCAGAAAAACATGGAGGTCAGAAGCAGAAGGACTTTCACCCCACTAGGGGATTCACTCGAGAATGTCTTCAAACTTGTGACAGCTCAGAAGAAGATTGGCCAACTCCTTCCGCCAACTAGCACTAATGCAAGGAACTTCGACCCTAGCAAGAAATGTGCTTATCATTCCGGATCATAGGGCCATGACACCCAAGATTGTTGGTCCCTTAAGCACAAAATCCAAGATTTGATTGATAATGGAGAAATTATGGTCACAAAGCCCGATCAACCACATGTCCAAGATAACCCTATCCCACAGCACAAGGAGGAGAGTGTCAACATGATTAACACTTCGAGTGGAGAAGGATCCAAATACCTCCGCTATGTTGAAGAATCCACTCAATCCAATAACATCAGCCCAATAAGTTGGAAAGCTTTTGAAAAATAATTCCTGATAGAGGAAGAAATAAAGTCTATCAAGGAACAAATCGAGCAGTTGGCTGAACTGGTCGTCCACCAACATCAACTCACCAGAAAGATGTTGAAGCAAATCCATCAATCTATTGGCAGTCGTTCTCCTCCAGCGGGAGTTAATTCTAATCAAGATCGTAGCCGGACTTGTGAGTTTACACCCTGGACTGACAAGGGGATTGAAGAAGCAAGTGTCCAAGCAGGTAGGAAGTTCCTATTTTAAAGGAATTTCACCAATTTGATCAAGTCAATGGAAGAAATCTTGCAAATGATGATCAACGAGGGAATGGTTGCAGACTTGCTACCTCCGATGAATCCTCAATCCAGAAAATTCAAACCTGACCAAATATGTCAGTACAATTCCAACTCTCCCGGCCATGATACAGAAGAATGTTGGGCACTTCGCAACCTAATTGAAGACCTGATTGAGAAAGGTGACCTAATCAGAGGACATCAAATCCTCAACATGACAGATAAAGATAGCCTTTGGATCCCCGATGCATGGTATCAGGACACAGTGGCTGTCATATCCTGCGATAAAGAATCAATCATCACACCCCTGGTACTG
This sequence comes from Panax stipuleanatus, assembly GCA_020205555.1. Lineage (NCBI taxonomy): Eukaryota > Viridiplantae > Streptophyta > Magnoliopsida > Apiales > Araliaceae > Panax > Panax stipuleanatus. Next base: position 17,201,945 of record CM035119.1, on the reverse strand, counting down.
ACAGGTAAAGGGGTCCAAGACAAATAAAATCCTGTGAAGGTGGCTGCACCTCAGCCTCTAATTTTTCTCTTCAGGCCTCAGTATCCAATTACCAGTCTGAAGAAGGTCCCATGGAACTACGGGGACATTAAAAGCTCTACTTCAAACAACATTTCCATCTTGTCAAAGGATAATCTATTGTACCTGCCTCAGCGGGTGATTAAACCAGTTACCAAAGCAAAAGAAAGGGTGGCTGAAGAAAAGATAAAAGAGTTCCTCAAAAAGATGGGACACAATGAAATCAAGATAGTGCAAAGCTTGAAAGACGCACCCAAGCAAATATCCATCCTGGACTTGGTCCTATCATCAAAGGATCACAGTAACATCCTAGTGAAGGTACTAGAAGAAGCTCGTCTGCCATACACGGTAGACACAGAGAAATTCCGTCACGTTATAGAACACATTTTCAACAACAATGTGATTTCCTTCACTGACGATGATATCCCGGCTGAGGGATGGGGCCACCACAAGTCCCTGCATATAGCCGTTATGCCCTCCGAATATGTGATCGGAGGAGTGCTTATTGATGGAGGATCTTCCCTCAACATTTGTCCATACGACACATTAGAAAGGATGAAGATTAATCCAAACCGGATCAAAGTCAGTCACATGGTTATCCGGGCTTTCGATGGATCTCGCCGCCAGGCTATGGGGGAAATCGAGCTTCCTCTAGAAATTGGTCCAAACACCTTCTATGTATCTTTCCAGGTGCTCAACATAGCCACCAGATACAACTTGTTGTTGGGCAGGCCATGGATCCATATGGTCGGGGCTGTTCCATCCACCCTCCATCAGTAACTCAAGTACATTATCAATGGCAGCCTCATCACAGTGAATGCCAAACCAGAATACCCTACCCACATACATAGGGACATGCCAGTTATTAGCCTGGACGCTGGGGTTGAGCCTGCAAGTTTTCAATCTCTCGAGGTAAGCGATATTCAATATCTACCGATTGGGGCACCAGCCCTGAAGCCTAAAATTTCCACTGAAGTAATGACAGTGGGCCAAGAAATGGTAGCTGTGGGTTTCCAGCCTGGAGAAGGGTTAGGAAAGAACAAGCACGGCATTAAGATGCCAATCCAAATTCCAAGTCAGATGGGAAGAGCAGGATTGGGATTTTCATCCCAAGGTCAAACCGCCGGAATCCACACAAACATCCCAAGGCTCCTGCCTCCACAATTCTGCACCCAAACCTCACAAATGCTGGATGGATGAAACCTGTGAGAAAAATCCCGATTGCAGTTTCAACAATGCTGTTTCCTCCGGTCATACCTGTCCATGAAAGAAAAGTCCTCAAGCCTAAGGCAGATAGCGAAAAGGGAAAAGAAAAGATCCTGTACGGAGGACGAGACCTAATCGCTAACATGAAAGTCATTATTAACTACGAGGGGATGAATAATGATCTCCCAGATAGTGATGATAAAGATCGTGCTCACTTTCCTCGCAATAAATAGAGGAACAATTCGTAAAAAAGCCTATCCTAAAGGATGTCTCAGTTGTCATTCAAGACGGACGGACGAGCATTCTCCTTATCCATAAGGATCTAACACTGGATAATTGGAGCAGTGTCCCTTGCCTCAGTTGAAAAGGGTAAAGGGGCAGACAGTCAATCTGCCCTTAATCATGCTTTCATTTACTGCTTACTTTTGATTGCACAGCTGGAGCAGTTACTTTTGTCATACTTTACAAATGCTATGTGTATTTAAGCAATTGTATATATGAATGAAAGCATTTTTGTTTTTAGGACCCAATCATTGGATATGTGTGTCTCTGCTAATGAGATGCCAACCTGTCAACAAAACTCCAACTATGATGCAAGATTGAGCTTCGACTTGACGGATCTTGATCAAGAGGAGGAAGATGACTATGAGGTGCCAGAGGAGATCAAGGAATGGGTCGAAGACAAACCCAAACCAAACCTTGACCAAACCTCAACCATCAACATAGGAACCTCCAAAACCATCAAAGAAATCCAAATAGGTTTAAACCTCACATTGGATCAAAAAGCAGACCTGATCGCGCTCCTGACACAGTACCAGGATGTATTTGCATGGTCGCATGAAGACATGATCGGTCTATCCACAGACATTGTCATCCATCGGATGCCCATCAAAGAAGGGTTCGAACCAGTCAAATAAAAGCTCAGACGATTGAAATCTGAGTGGAGTCTCAAAATCAAAGAAGAAATCGTTAAGCAATTCAAAGCCGGGATCATCATGGTATCAACATATCCCAAATAACTATCAAATATAGTCCCCGTGCCTAAACTAGGAGGGAAGGTACGAGTCTGCGTGGATTACCGGGATCTAAACAAAGCCTGCCTCAAGGACAATTTCCCGATACCTTTTATCCACATCTTGATTGACAATACTGCGCAGTACGACATGTATTCCTTCGTAGACTACTTTGCTGGTTACCATCAAATCATGGTTGTCGAAGAAGATCAGGATAAAACAACTTTTATCACTCCCTAGGGAACATTTTGCTACCGACGACTATCCTTCGGCCTCATCAATGCCGGAGCAACGTATCAGCGAGCCATGATGGCTCTCTTTTATGATATGATGCACAAAGAAATAAAAGTCTATGTTGACGACATCATCATCAAGTCCTGGAGGGAAGAGGATCATATAGACCATCTCAGGAAGCTGTTCAACAGGTTGCGCAAGTACAACCTCAAGCTAAATCCCGCCAAATGCGCTTTTGGGGTCAAGGCAGGCAAACTACTAGGATTCCTGGTGAGCAATCGGGGCATTGAGTTAGACCCTGCCAAGATCAAAGCTATTTCTGAAATGCCGGTGCCTCGTACAGAGAAGGAGATAAAAGGATTCCTAGGAAGGATCAACTTCATAAGTCGGTTCATTTCCCAGCTCACAGCAACCTGTGAGCCCATCTTCAAGCCGTTAAGGAAGAATTCATCCATCAAATAGAATGAGGATTGTCAACAAGCCTTCCTTGCCATCAAAAAGCAGCTTGTTGAAGCACCTGTTTTAGTACCTCCAAGGGATGGAGTCCCCTTATTCATGTACCTGTCCGTCAATGACAATGCCATGGGCTGTATGCTAGGACAGAAGGATGATAGTAGCAAAGAAAGGGCTATCTACTACATCAGTAAAAGATTTTAGCAGTGGGGAACAAAAATACACCCTGATCAAGAAGACATACTGTGCATTAGCATGGGCCGCCATGAGGTTGCAACACTACTTGCATGGGCACACGACGTATCTCATATCCCGCATGGATCCACTAAAATACGTCTTCAACAAACCAATGTTAAATTGCCGACTGTCCAAATGACAGTTGATTCTACAATAATTCGACATTTTCTACGTGACTCAGAAGTCTATCAAAGGCCAAGGCATTGCAGATCAATTAGCAGAAGCACCTTTAGAAGGGTTCGAGCCCCTGGAGTCATATTTCCCAGATGATGGGATTATGACAATTCAACAACTCCAGTCAGAGAATACAGTCCAACCATGGAAAATGTATTTCGTTAGAGCGGTAAACATGGATGGTTCCGAAGCTGGGGCAGTCCTTATCTCTGGTACAGGTGATCAATATCTTGTGGCTACCAAGCTTCAATTTGGCAACACCAACAGCACGGCCGAGTACGAAGGCTGTATACTGGGGTTGAAACTAGCCCAATCCATGGGTATCAAACACTTATTGGTCTTTGGAGATTCCGAGTTGGTCATCAGACAAACCATCGGCAAGTATCTCATAAAAGAACTGCATCTGCTGCCATATCATCGGCAAGTCCTTAAAATGTCCCAGGAGTTTGAAGCAATCACCTTCGTCCACATTCCTCGGGGTTGAAATGACTTTGCCGATGCACTGGCAACGTTGGCTTCATTAATCCGCCTATCCAATAGGAGCAGGTTTCCCAACATCCAGTTTACAAATCAAAAAGCCCCAACATACAGGAATTACATTGGAGAAATATCAGACGAAATACCTCCTGTCAAGCAACCTCGGTTTCAAGACATCAAGGAATATCTCTGTGATGGATCCAAGCCCGCTGGTGCAAGCCAATCGGAGTAGAAACGGATTCTCAGAATGGCCATGAAATTCTATCTAAGTAGAGATGCACTCTATAAAAGGGATGCTGGAATAGGCCTGTTAAGATGCCTCGACAAGGAGCAAGCCCAAAGACTAATGGATGAAATCCATGGCTAAGTCTGTGGTCCAAACATGAACGGCCATCTGCTAGCCAAAAAGATAATCAGAACAAGACATTACTGGATCTCGCTCAAAGCTGATTGCGGCGATCACATCAAGAGATGCTTTCAAGGCCAAATACATGGAAATGCCATCCACACTCCTCCAAATGAGCTGCACAACATGAGTGCACCATGGCCTTAGTCTATGTGGGGAATGGACGTGATAGGTCCAGTCGAACCCAAAGCCAACAACGGTCATCGGTTCATCTTCACCATGATCGACTACTTCACCAAATAGGTTGAAGCAGCCTCTTTTCCTAAAGTCACAAAAGTGGTCATCATCAGTTTCATCAGAAATAATCTCGTCTGTCAATATGGACAACTGGAGGTGATCGTATCAGACACCGCCAAAAACCTAAACAATCAAATGATGGTAGAACTGTGCAGCAAGTTCCATATCAAACATCTCAACTCCATCATCTATCGGCCCAAGATGAACGGTGCTGTTGAAGCGGCCAACAAAAATATTAAGAATATCATGCAAAAAATGTTCGCCAATCAGAAAGACTGGCATGACCTGCTACCTCTCACCCTGTTAGCCTACAGGACGTCAATGCGTACCTCTACTGGGGCTACCCCCTATTCACTGGTCTATGGCATGGAAGTAGTCCTCCCAATAGAAGTAGAGATGGAGTCTTTACGAGTGTTAATAGATGCTCAGATGAACGAAGATCAATGGTTGCAAGACCGATATCATCAACTGTCCTTGATAAACGAAAAGAGGGCCACAACCATTTTCCAAAGACGGTTATACCAAAAAAGGATCGCCAGGTCCTACAACAAAAATTTTGAATCCGACAATTCAAAGAAAACGATTTGGTGCTAAAGAAAATCCTGGCTAATCAAGATGAAGCCAAAGGAAAATTTGCCCCAAACTGGGAAAGCCCTTTCATTGTCAAGGAAGTACTGACAGGGGGAGCCATCAGGCTACAAGAAATGGACGGGAACGAATTTCCCCAACTTATCAATTTAGATACAATGAAAAAGTACTACGTCTGAAGCACATGCATACCCGCATCTGGGTCGTATAAATCGAATCAAGTTCGGCTTTTTACTAGAAAAACATGAACTACGAATGACCTGATCTCCCTCAACCCGGAAGTACGTAGGCAACCATCTATAGTGAGGTCAAACCAAGAAAAAATCCAAAGAACTTGCAAATCCCAACATCAAATTCCAAAGCTCATCGAACCAAATTCAAACCCCAGATAAACTCTTTACAAACCTTTTCAACCAGAACTACGCATGACCTGATCTCCTTCAACCCGGGAGTACATAGGCAGCCCTCTACGGCGCGGTTTGACCTTTAAGAAAAAATAAAAAAATGGAAGACCAGTTCCAAGTCACCAAAGACAAATAAAAGCTAAATGCTGTCAAGCTGTCTGGTTACCAGACCCATTTGAGGAACCCCCTTGACACCTCAACTGTCAGTCCATCAAGGAGAAACTTAAAATGCATTAATAATTGCGAGTCATAAAGGAAGTGGTAATCACTCAGTGATGACAATATATATCTAAGCAGGGAAGTATCTCAAAAAAATATTTCTCTGATATATAAACTGCTTTATATACATAGTGCCCTGTACATAACAAAAATGGCTGAGTTAGTCTGTGCAGGAAAAATAAAGCTAGTCTATGGACCCAAGGACAAGCGGGTCTGCAATGCCAGTATGGCATCTCTCTCTGAAGATGGAGGAGCATCTGTAAGAGTAGTCCACTCAGACTCCATACAGCTCAGAACATCCACAGTCATCTGCAAGGTGGCACTGTGGTCATCAATGTAAGCACTCATCTCGGTAACCAAACCATGGGTGTAAGATTGGAGAGCAATACTATCAGCAATATGGAAATCACGAGAAGCTATAGCTTCATCCCTCTTTGCAAAAGCTACATCCCGAGAAATCAAAGTCTCCTCAATCTCAACATATGATACATCTCTAGCTGAGCGAACCTCGTTTCATTCCACAATGACAGTATCTAAAGCAGAGCGAAGCTCATCCCGCTCAATCAATCCAGTATCCAAAGAAGTCCTGAGACCATCCCTCTCAGCAAAAGCTAAATCTCTGCCAGACAAGGCAGCCAACAGCTGCGCTCTAGCTGAATCTCTCTCAAAGGTTATCCTGAATAAAGAATCTGACAAAGCTGGATCTATCCCTATGGGAATAATCAGGGGATCACTAATCAAAGCAGCGGCCAAATCAGCGAATAGCTCATCCTTAGTAGGAGAATCTGGATCCTCTATGGGTTCCTCCTCGTCAGAGTCCGCAAGCGGAGGTAAATGAAGCCATGCTTCTGCAACCGTGATCTCTGCCTCCAACCATGCAGAATACTTCAGAGAACGACCCGAATGTCTACTTGAGAACTCAGCCCTCTCCTTGTGAGTCTAACACTCATAGACTCTAACCTAGTTGGCCGGTGACATCGATGAGGCCGACATCCTCTGATCAGCAGAATCATCGAAATGGTGCATACTTTGCCACTGATCAAACTGCTTTATAACTTCCAAGGGATGATAAGTAGTCACACCACTCAATCTTGCCAAAGGCAAATAATCCATGCCAGATGCATGAGTAATGAAGTTGAACGGGGTCGCCATCCCTGAGCATAAAAAAACTACGAATGGATGCTCAATATCCGACAAAAATGCTAACCAGGACTCTGAGTTGACGCAATCAGGCGGACGGAAGGAGTAAACTGAGGATATCTCGTGGCTAAAATAATAGGCATGAGGTCTAAATTATCCAATCGGTTGTATGTGTGATATCAACCACATATACAGCACGACCGAGCTACCCCAAAAAAACCCTGCTGGATGGGTACTGCAATAGGTGAGCGACCTCAGAGTCTCCGCCAAGATCATAGGGATAATGGTACTACCCTGCCTAAGGGCTCTGACTACAACAACCAATCCCACATCAAGGTGATGTAAACTCAATGGCATGTAAACATACGCCACAATACACGTCAACAACATATCTATACTGGCTGTCTGCCAATCCTCTACGAAAATGACAAAATCCCCAACGTGATGGTCGTAGCTATCAAGCTCACCATAGCGCTCTATCAAGAAGTCAAGGGAGATCACATGCCCTAAAACGATCTCATTCATAACTATGCTCTGCCGAAGATCGGACAGTCGAGTAAACGGTCTCCGCATATCACTAATAATCATCCGAGCACACGGCGACTCTAAATACAAGCCAGTAAATCTTTGGTACTCCTCTAGAGCAGGCGAAAGCTCACACCGCCCAATGCGGAATACTTGTCTCTCCGGCACCCATAAGGTTAGGACGCCATCAATAAAGCCATCTGGAACCCTGAAATCTACAAGAGCCATTGAATGCCCCAGCATCTGGTCAACTGTCCCCCGAGATGGGAAGGGCAGACTATCATACCATGACCGCAACGATGTCGCCACCTCTGACAGTGGCAAATGCTCTCTACGATTAACTGCAGACGTCATCATCTGTAGCACTGTATCACAAGATCGTCCAAAGGTCAAGTCAAATTGCAATTGTCTGAATGCATACACATGATGCATATATGATGACAATGATATAAACATGATGCAGTAGATAAAGATGACAGAAATATCTACAAGAAGCTATCTACTGCATACATCCATCCCTATATCCTGGTACAAAGTGAAAGGAAGAATACAGGGAAATGGGGCACCACCACCCAGCTAATACAGTGGTATATCAAAATGATGGCACATACGCTGAATAGCCAAAACAGTGGATGACCAAAAATATAGCTGCCATAGCTATTACAGGAAGTCAAAGACCTCGGTATCAAATCGGTCGACCTGCTCCAGATCCTCTGTCTGCACAAAGCTACTGGGATCAGGCATATCTGGGCGGTATAAGGGAGGATCTACCCCTATATAACTGCTACTGAATGGACCTAAAAAGGGGCTTACTCTAGAGCTGGATGGGTCAAATGAAGATGCCTCTGATGGATCTCGGCTAAGGTGCCTGATAAAGAAACGAGCCTGGTCCAACTCCCTGGTCAGATGTGCTATCTGGTCTGCATGAGTAGGCTCTCTAATACAAGCTATCCAGTCCGTCATCCCGGCACCATGTCTGCCATAAAATGGGTGGCACGAGTCTGAGCCCCGATAGTGCGAGGACTCCACCAACTGTAAAAGGCGGCCTGGCTGTATGGGCCCTCTGATAGATCAAAGCTGTCTATACCCTACAAAGGGATGTCTGTCAAAGGAACAGACAATGGCCAATGATGCCATGCAGGAGGAATAATGGGAATGCAAATCTCCCCTGTAACGCTCTGAATGGTACGCTCTCTAAGATAGAGCTCCCAGCCTCCCTCAGTCAATATATGGACTTTGCGGGTCAATAAATTAAACTCCCGACCAGTAAGGAAACCTCCATCAAATTCGATGGTCAAGTGCTTAGATGTGTAGGTGTCTAGGTGATCGAGCCCGCCGTCAAAAGCTCCAACTACAGACGGGCATGAGTGAATCCCTCAGCAACAGGGACCTCCGTCAAAATGGAGTGATGCCATCTCCGTCCACGTGGATAGGTCTCCAGACCTAATGCTGAAATGGGCCATAAGCAAGGAAGCCTCTCAAATGCCCAAAGTTATCCAAGCAAGTATCAAAAGTCCTCAGTGACCAAGACTGCCAAAAATAAGTGCAAAAATCAAAAAGGTACAGAAAGATGTACTCACCAGCAAAAACTGATGGAATCCTAACCAAGCCTCCGTCACACCCTCCGAAAGCAGGCGTATACCCCGGAGAAAATAGGCAAAGGTATAGGAGCCCCAATCAAAGTCACTAAGGCGTTCTACGTGCTGAGTGGCGCTGATCAAAGCAAAGGACACCGTCGACGAGTTATCCGCCATGAAACAACCCTGATGATAGACAAAAATAATCGCCTCAGAATGCAATCTCAAGCTCTCCAATCATCAGGCGGAGGCAACTAAAAAGTCCTGTCCTGGGCATCTATACTCAAGGGACCAGATCGGACTGCCCGACTCTTAAATGCCGACTGAGGGACTCCCAATAGGGATCTAACTGCGGTGGGTGAAATATCAGACACGACAGGCACTGTCTTGCCCTCAAACTCAATGTCGGTGATAAATCTCTAGTCCATTGGAGTCATCATCACCTCATAATCAAGCAGATGAAGGGATTGAGTCTGGTGGAACCAGTGCTCAGACAAAGCCCTCATATACCCCCAAGGGCAACTGCGGGGAAGGATCGAGAAGAAGGCCTGAAATCCCCAGCCATCTACAATCTCCCTGTAATCCTCGTGCAGAGTCTGATAGAGCGAGTGCACACTTATCCAGTTCCCTCGAGGCTGTGTCAAGCCAGAGACCTGCATCAAAAATCAACCCATTTCAAAAACATGTGCCCCAAGAATGGCAAGATGGGAAAAGAATCCAGAGGGAAGAAAGTCTTCAAGTCACCTCGTTGGCCTGAAGATATCTCAAAGGATGGCGACTCAAGTCGCCCAGCAACTCCTGTGTCTGCACAGCAATGCCCGGGACCTCAGCACGTGGAACCTGAGCTGGAACAGGAGCAACAAAAGCAGCCTCCTAGTCATCAATGTCAATGGGTTGCTCGTCCTGTGCTGGACGTATCCTGCTCTCTACCAATCTGCGAGGCGTCCTAGCTGGACGGGCCTGTGGGACGGCAGAAGCCCTTCTCCGTCTAATGCCTGATGAAACCCCGGTAGAGCTGCCGGGTCTATCGCGATCCATCACATACACCAATACTCGAAATTAGCTCAGACAGGGTGTGGTAAGCCTACAACCTGTGGCTTATTAATCAATCAATCCAGTATACATATCTAAGTCCTAAAACATGCATGGGTCCATCAAAAATACCCCGTATAATCAAAACTGCATGTTTTCAAATTCCCATAAGCTCAAAACCTGCATTGGGTCAGTTAAAAACTCCCCCACAGAGTCAAAAAAGCATGCTTTTCAAAACCTAAGATTTTGGAAAATTTTTGCCAGAGTCTCCTTTGTAAAATAGACTATCCACATGCACACAGGCATGCTTAGGTGGCCATTCAGTAGCATACCTACCCAAAAAAAATAGAAACATTTTATATATATCCAAATTAATCAAAAAACAGCCTCACATGGTCTCCGAAATACCATAGGCATTTTTAGTTGAAAGTTCAGGCTCACTAGGCCTCAAAAAGGATGACTAAACTGATCAAAAGGTGGAAAAATTGACTGTCTTAGAACCTGAATTTTCTTACATCCAAACATGCATTACAGTAAGATATGCATAAATATGTAGACAGAAATTTTTCACAGGTCATATAGATATACATTTTTTATACATTGCATTTGAAAGCACCCTAGGTGATTCGCATGCTTTAACGGTCAAAAACTGCGAAAGAAGGATGGAAAACGTTACCTGCGCCGTGCTAAATGCGTAGGAACTAACGGATTCAAAATCTTACTGCCAGAACTCCATAGATCTGAAAAAGAAGATCAAAAATCCTTTCGCTACTCAAACGGGAAACTTACAAAATGAAAATTCCTGCAGCACAATAAGTAGCCCAGGCAGCCGCACCTCCACCTGTGGCTGCCACACCCCCACCTGCGGCAGCCCAGGTGGGTCCCACCTACCCTGGGCCCGGTTCAGTTTGAGCCAAAACAGAGTTTAAACTGGCCACCGAATCAAATCTGAAGAGAAATTGCTACGCGATTGAGCGGTTTGTCCTGAAATCCTGCGTTCAAACAGTGCAATCCTAACAAAAAGGGAAACTCCACAGAGACCCTTGACATTTAGCCTGGAGCCAAGTTCGGGGGTCAACAGATCAAACTACAGAAAAGATGCGCAAAAATTGCGCAGAACTGCCGAAAACTGCCATTTTCGAAGCATCGGGTACTGACCGGTGACAACTCAGCCGTTGGTTCCAGTCCAGCGAAGCATCGAGCACTGATGGATGATAACTCAGCTGATGGTTTCAGTCCAGTGAAGCATCGGGTACTGACCGATGATAACTCAGCCATTGGTTCCAATCCAGCGAAGCATCGGGTACTAACCGATGACAACTCAGCCGTTGGTTCCAGTCCAGCAAAGCATCGGGTACTGACCGGTGACAAATCAGCCATTGGTTCCAGTTCAGCAAAGCATCGGGTACTGACCGATGACAACTCAGCCGTTGATTCCAGTCCAGCGAAGCATCGGGTACTGACCGATGACGACTCAGCCATTAGTTCTAGTCCAGCGAAGCATTAGGTACGGATCGGTGACAACTCAGCCATTGGTTCTAGTCCCGCGAAGCATCGAGTACTGACCGGTGATAACTCAGCCGTTGGTTCCAGTCTAGCGAAGCATCGGGTACTGACTGGTGACAACTCAGCCGTTGGTTCCAGTCCAGCAAAGCATTGGGTACAGACCGGTGACAACACAGCCGTTGGTTCCAGTCCAGCAAAGCATTGGGTACAGACCGGTGACAACTCAGCCGTTAGTTCTAGTCCAGCGAAGCATTAAGTACTGACCGGTGATAACTCAGCCATTAGTTCCAGTCCAGCGAAGCATCAGCTAATGATCGGTGATAACTCAGCCGTTGGTTCTAGTCCAGCGAAGCATCGGGTACTGACCGGTGATAACTCAGTCGTTGGTTCCAGTCTAGCGAAGCATCGGGTACTGACCGGTGACAACTCAGTCGTTGGTTCCAGTCCAGTGAAGTTCGGGTACTGACCAAAGCAGTCTCAGCCGTTGGCTTAGCCCCAGCGAAGTTCGGGTTCCGACAGAAGTATTTTCAGCCGTTGGCTTAGCCCCAACGAAGCATCAGGTAAGGACCGATGACAACTTAGCCGTTGGTACAACCCCAGCGAAGTTCAGGTGCCGACCAAAGTCAATTTCAACCTTCAGACTAGTCCCATAAGATGTCGGGAGATGATCTACGGTTGAGAGTCATATAATAATCCATCTTCACGAAGGACAGATGATGGAATCTGTTATACACATCCTCAAAGAAGATCATTGAGGTAGTATCAATCCTGGCCACTTCCTTAATACCTACAAAGCTATCGTAGAGGACGTCATCCCCAGCAGATCAAGACGGGAAAATCTGTGATAGCTCACCCCCTCAGAATCTACAAAGCTATTGCAGAGGACGTCTTCCCCAGCAGATCAAGATGGGAAAATCTGTGATAAATCATCTTCAACAAACTCATCAGAGTCAAACAAATTATCGTGAATGATGTCATCCACCGCTGAGAATGACAGAACTGGCTCGCGATAACTTCCTAATACCATCAATGGCTATACCGGGTAGCATCATCCCCAACAAAGTGATAACGTACACAGCCAAAAGTAGCCCCATTCTACTCCAAGACGCCCAGCTTTAAAATATCTCTGGCATTCTTTATTTTCAGTGTCTACTAATCTTTATCCTATCCATTCCACCACGTTACATGGACATGATAAAGAGGGGCATCTGTAGACACTCAAAATTTTCCTTGCCCCAATACTAACCCGGTAGGAGGGCAAAACCGTCAATCAATCCAAATCCGGCCACCGACGCCGGTTCTTTAACCTTAATCTGATTCCCAATATAGGTAATCAAGGTTCAACAGTCAATCGGACCATTAATCAAGTTTTGACAGTCAATCGGACCATCAATCAAGCTCCGACAGTCAGTCGAACCATCAATCAAGTTTCGACAGTCAATCGGACCATCAATCAAGCTCCGACAGTCAATCAGGCCTTCAATCAAGTTCTGACAGTCAATCAGATCATCAAGTTCAACCCCGGTCTTAACCCGGGAAGTCAAAATCAACCCCGGTCTCAACTCAGGAAGTCAATTCAACTGCGGCAGCAACCCGAGAGGTACCAATCAACCCCGACCTCAATATCGAGATGTAAAGTCAACCCTGGTCTCAATCCAGGAAGTTAAGGAAACCCGAACATCAACCAAGGACATGTCAAGCCATTTCTGGCCTCAATTCGGGAAACATAGTTCATCCCCAACAGCAACCCGGGAAGTTAAACTCAACCCCAGTCTCAACCCGGGAAGTGTAGGTCATCCTCGGTCTCAACCCGGGACGTTAGGTCAACTTCAAACATCAACCTGAAGCATCACAACAAATCTAGAGCAAAACCTGGAATGACCACGTCATCCTTAGAGACAACCCTGAGGTCAAAAGACTCGACTGGGATCCAAGTCTTGGAATCAGCTCCTGAAAGTCAACTAGCGACCATGCCGACACTACAGGCAGCCCCGGGAGGGGTACAACGATCATTTCATCAACTCTAAATTGACTTGGTCAAACTCAAGCTAAATTGATGCCGCCAAAGTCAGAATGAACCCTAACGACGATCCCGAGTGGCAACTACGCAAGACAGCTCAACGGACAAACTGCGGGGAATCGAAGACATGGTTATGAACCCGTCTTTCTGGACACAGAAAATATTTTTTTTCCCATGTCATTACGACACTCTCAGTGAGAGCTTTTCGGAAAGGTATCGCACGCCTCAAACGGACGCTCCGATCAGAAGTTAGAAAGTTTTCGACCGGGCATCACATTGCTCGGAGTGCACGTACTTCGAGATGACCAAGCCGGGAATGTGGCCCCACCTAGGAGAGCCGCAGCTCTACATGCGGCTGTCGCAGGTAGAGTGGAGGCTCCCTGGCCTATAAATAAATGTGCCCTCTGTTCATTTTAAGAAAATTCGAAAACGCAGCGAAGCCCTGTCAGTTTAATTTTCCAACTTTTACACCTCTTCCAAACCCAAATATTTTCACTCCAACACGTAGATATTGTTGGGTTTGTACGAAATCGTGACGCAATCAAATTGCAAAATTAGTGAAAGTATGATATATCAGAGTTTAAAAAAATTCTACAAAACTATTACCCGGATTATCTTTTATGCAAATTATTAATTTAAAACGATAAATAAGAAGTTATGGAATCATACCCTTGTAGAACGAAGCTTCCACAAGTACGAGTTCATCTCCCTGTTCTTCGTGATCTCCTTGAATTTTCATGTTAGATTCCTTCCTTTGATCAACGTTAGCCACCCAAGTGTTTGACCTCTAGAGGTGATCCACCAAGGAAGATGAATTATCAAGAATGAGGGTGGTTGGCTTAGCTTTCTAACCTCTATAGAAAAGGAGTACTCTACAATAATTGGAATTTTATCAACTGATGTCTATTATAAAACTCCTCTTATATAGATATTGGTCAACCCTTTTAATCCTATTAGACATGGGATTGCATTTAATTAATTAAATGCTTTTAATTAATTTAGGCTTCCAACCACATTGGGAATAATTAATTAAATTTATTTAATTAATTTGCCTCCTAATCTTATTAGGAATAAATGAGAGTACTAATATTAAATTAATTACTAAACTCCTTTAGAAATTAAAATAATAATAATTGTAATAATATTAATTAGTCTCCTCTTATTAACTTATATTTAATATTTCCAAAATATTAAATAATAAATATTAAACTATTTAATTTATTCTATCATCATAGATTAAATTAATTATACTTAATACATTATTACGATTATGCGATTACCTTCTTAAATAATTATTCTTCCTTTTATGGTGTGAACCTTTAGGTTCTCCATATTAAACCGGTTGTGAATAAATCAATTAGAACAATTCTAATCTTATTTAAATAAATAAATTAAACTAATAATCTATTTAAATAAATAATATTTATTCTACAATATGGATAAGCCTCCCTAGCGATCAACGACTTTCCAGATAATATAGATTTCAATATTAATCATAAAAGAACCTGCGAGTAAATAGTTACCGTACAATTCAATCCTTCCACCATACAATGTCTCAATTAAATATAAGACATGGATTTACTGTCAAGTCTTATTTTATTCAATTATATGTATTTCGATTAGAAAATGCACAACTCCAAATAATGAAAATTAGAAACTTCTTTCTAATTTATTTCCACCTTGGCCAAGGATTCCTGGGTTTTCATTTAACGAATCGTATAGGACATATCTCCTCTTTTACTAGAGGTGGTAGATTCTTTATTGATCATTCATTATCTCCATATGTAACTCAGTATACCCAAGCATACACTTTTATATACCCTAA
This sequence comes from Panax stipuleanatus, assembly GCA_020205555.1. Taxonomy (NCBI): domain Eukaryota; kingdom Viridiplantae; phylum Streptophyta; class Magnoliopsida; order Apiales; family Araliaceae; genus Panax; species Panax stipuleanatus. The sequence goes on along the minus strand of CM035119.1, from coordinate 17,186,615 downwards.
AGGGCTTTAAGGAATAAATCAAAGTATAATTCCTTACATACAAGATACTATGATGATCTCAAGTCCAAGGATCACTTGTACTACTATCACATTAGGAATTTCTATTGTCAGGCGAGTAAAACTCCATTAGGTATTCCATAGCGAGTCACGTTCAGTGAACTTATTCTCCAATAAGCACCTACATACTTGCTTTAGTGTCTCCACACAAACGATCATGAGATCAATCATCCTCATCCAATGAGCAAGCAACATATGTACCAATCTATCCGGATTTACTAATCCCCTTTTTAGTAATCCCACGATTGGGAACTGTTTTAGTTTTATAACTTCCTAAGAATTTAGATCTCATTAGCATGATCATCATCATGATTTTAAAAGCATTGCTTAAAACTATGGGTTATTTATATATTATACAAACAGCACCATGTAGATAATTAAATGCATTTAATAAATGAATATTTTTATTAATAAATAAATAAGATTGTCTCCAAAGTATATGCTTTATCATCACACATGATTGGCTTGTATGCATACTACTTTCAATCTCCCACTTGCACTAAAGTCAATCGCTATGGTATCTCATACCAACTTCTTCTCTAAGTGATGATCAAACTACTGTTATGTTAAAGCTTTAGTAAATGGATCTGCAATGTTATCTTGAGAGACTATATGCTCCTCTTTCAATGATTTCTTTAATCAAGGTGCCGCAACACATGTTTAGATTCAAGATGAGACTTAGAAACTATTCCTAGTTCTGTAATGAACTTTTCATCTGAAACATCAACTTGCAGCTTCACTTACAGTTATATACTTTGCCTTTGTCACTAAACCAACAACCTTTTGTTGTTTGGAACCTTTGCAATTCACTACACCATCTTTTAAGGTAACGACTTACCCTAAAGTGGATTTGCTATCGTCTTGGTCAGTCTAAAAACTTGAGTCTGTTTAGCACTCTAGTTTAATTCAGACTCATCATGTGATATGATGACATCCTTAGTGTCAGTTAAGTACTTTAGGATGTTTATCACTGTCCTACAGTGATCTTCTCTAGAATCTGACTGATCAACATCAAGTCTCGTATATTTCATTGCATACATGATAGTAAATCATGCAATCTCTCTTTTATTGAGGATAATTTTAGAGAGGTTCATTCCATGGCTCATCACCATAAGACACTTTTGGAGTTTGCCATGCTAAACGCCTTTAGCATCTAATGAATATACGTTCCTTGGTTTAAGCAGAACATCCTTTTTAAATCTTTCAATACAGATTTATATCCCCAATGTGGGATGTTCTATGCAAATCATTCATGGAGAAATGTTTAGACAAATTTATTTTGATAGATTGTAGCATAGGAATTTCATTCCCTATCAGTAATATATCATCAACATATAATACATGGAATGAGACAACGCTCCCACTAACCTTCTTGCACACACATGGTTCAACCTCGTTTTTGATAAAATCAAACTCTTTGATTGTCTCATCAAAACGAATGTTCCATCTACGAGAAGCTTGCTTCAATCCATAAATAGATTGTTGTAGCTCATATACATGATTTGCTTCAACTATTGATACAAATCCATCTGGCTGTATCATACATACATTCTCCTCTAATATTGTATATTTGAGGAAGGGCGTCTCCACTTCCATTTTGCCAAATTTAGTAATAATAAGCTACAACCGCAAGTAAAATCCAAATGAACTTGAGCATTGCTTCTAAGATCCATTTTGATTTTATGGTTATCTACTATTTTCCTGAGTCTTTATTACTCATAGTCTGTTCGTAATTCAATGGATCATCATCATTCATGACGTGTACCTCATCGTCATCCTCGATGACAAATCCATATCTCTCAGGTATCTTCGGTACCTTTCTATATTTACGAATAGGGTGTTGTACAGTAGGTGTCTCTACTTGGATAGGTTCATCCACTTGATCTGTAGTGGCTTGTGGTTCTTGAATTTCTTCAAGATCTAATTTCCTCCCACTAGCCCCTTCAAGGATAAACTTATTTTCCAAGAAGGCAGCGTGTTTCACAATAAACACCTTTTGCTCAGTAGGATTGTAGAAATAGTATCCCAAACTTTCTTTAGGATATTCCACAAAACGTGCACTTATCTGATCATGTCCCAAGCTTATCATATTGAAACTTTTTCACATAAGCTGGACATCCCCAAATCTTAGCATGCTTAAGACCAAGTTCCTCCCTGTCCACATCTCATATGGAGTCTTGGGGATGGATTTCGAGGGGACCTTATTTAGTAGATATGAAGCCGCTTCTAGGGCATAACCCCAGAATGATATTGGAAGATCGGTAAAACTCTTCATGGATCAAACCATGACCAACAATGTTCGATTTCTCCTTTCAGATACTCCATTTAACTGTGGTGTACCTGGTGGAGTCCATTGTGAGATTATACCATTTTCTTTGAGACAATCGACAAACTCACCGCTTAAGTATTCACCATTCTGATCTGATCAAAGAATCTTAATACTCTTACCCATTTGTTTCTCTACTTCACTTCTGAACTCTTTGAACTTTTTAAATGATTCTGATTTGTATTTCATTAAATACACATATCCAAATCTTGAGTGATCATCAGTGAAAGTAATAAAATAAGAATACTCACCCCGTGCACTTGTTGTCATAGGTCCACAAACGTCTGTGTGAATCAACACTAACAACTCTGTAACTTTTTCTCCTTTTTCACTAAAAGGAGATTTAGTCATTTTATCCATGAGACAAGATTCACAAGTTGGATATGATTTATAATCGGATAGCTCTAAGAGTCCATCCTTATGCAACTTGGATAATTTTGTTTCATTAATATGACCGAGTCTACACACATATACGTATAATTAATATCATCTCTTTTTATTTTCTTAGTTTGTTCTAATTGAAGTATATTTTCATGCAAGTCAAGTATATAAAGTCTATTTTGCAAATTACCAACACCATATAAAACATTGCTTTTATAAATAGAACAACTGTTGTTCTTTATTATAATGTCAAATCCAACCATATCTAATACGAAAATAGAAATAATGTTTCTAATGATATTCGAAACAAAATAACAATTATTTAAATAAATGGACTTTCCAATAGGCTGTGCTAAACAATAAGTGCCTACAACTAATGCAGCAACCTTTGCTCCATTTCCCACTCGTAGGACAACCTCATCCTTGTTCAGCTTTCTACTTCTGACCAGTCCCTTCACATTATTACATATGTGAGAACCACAGCCAGTATCCAATACCCAAGTTGAATTTTGACTTTCTGAAAAATTAATTTCAATCATGAACAAACCTTGATTGGAAGTCGAAGCTTCTCCAAGCTTCTTCTCTGCCAGAAACTTCTTGCAGTTCCTCTTCCAATGACCCGGCTCGTTGCAATGGAAGCACATTTCTTTGCTAGCTGGATCAGGTTTCTTTTGTTCCTTTATGTTCACCTTACCCTTGGTCATTCGAGATTGGAAGAGCTCCTTAGATATCTCATATCTAGCAGTCCTACTTTGTTCACCATACAACTCCTTGAGGTGAAGCAACATCGTAGGAGCATCTATGTTTTCATGCTGACGCTGAAACTCGTTATTCATGGTTGCGAGCATGATGCATTGAGCCACAGATGCGTCTTTTTGCCACTTTACAATGGTGGCAATTTCTTCCTCAGATGCTGATTCTGGAACAGTTCTAGAGACATGTGAATTTAGAACATAAAAAATCTTTTCAGCAATGAGAACTATTCTCAGATTCCTTAACCAGTCCGTAAAAATTGGTCCTATTAGTTTATTAGCATCAAGTATTCTTCACAGTGAAATAAATGATTTCGACATTTTAAATTTCTATATGTGAAAAGACAACATTTTAGCAAACATTCATTTTATTAATTTTGCATACCAAAATAAATTTAGGTCTTTATTTTAAATTGGTATCTCCTACTATTTTTATCAAACTATATTACCCTCACTTATATAGTTCGGCAACATCTAATTAAAGATTTGCTAGTGATAATAAGGATCCCATTTCAAATGTATATAACCTTGTGGATAGCACAACAAAGGATATACAAATAAATAGGTAGCCAATTCTTGTCAATTACATCACCATATAACTCCTTTTATTTTGCCTCTTAAATCATAATGGTTAAGTGTGTGCACATCCGAACTAAAATGATTTAAGTTAAGTCCAGCCTAGCACTTCCATAAATTCAAAAAAGAAAAATATTTGTCCTTGTGGATAACACAACAAGACTAGATCATTCAATTTTCTTGATAAGCATGAAATGTGATTAATTAACATCTTAAATACTCAATACTCACCATGTGGATAGCACAACAAGCTCATATTAAATATTTAATACTCTATTAATTTATCATGCTAGAAGGCGACGTTCGATATTCCAAATATCTTTGAATGCTTCAGACTTAATATTATTTCTTTGAGGGTTTGTTGTCATTTGCCTCATCTTGTTTAGCGCGCATGCACATATATATATAAAATACACGTTATTTTATTAAACATGCGAAGCATGTTTGCATGAAATATAATATATATAATATTTAGCATGCAATATAGAATACTATATTCTACCCGGATTGATTATGGACTTTTATTCTAGTTTGGTTCACTAGAGCCACCAAGTGAACCAAAAGATCAAACCTAGGAGTGCAAAAATTAAATTTAAATATAACTATTCCATTTAAATTCCAGGCTCAAATGGGTCTTCACGCGCTTCTTGCTTTTTGGTCTCTAATTTCTTCAAGATAATTCTAACTATTTCTATTACATTAAACTATTTAATTTCAATAGAAACCTTGATCAGCAGTCAAGGGGAAGTACATACGAGGGAGATAGAATTTACATCGAAAAAAATCAGAGAAGACAAGGTACGCAGACCTCATTTAATAAAACTCATTCATTCAAGCATTCAACTAAAATAAAATTCAATTACATTGGTCAATAGTCCATAATCAACCTCATTTATTTTCATACATATCACCATATATATCAATAAATAAATATTCATCTCATGAATTAAAACATTCCATATATATATATGAGTATCATTTAATAGGCAATTTTAAATTGCATGAAATTCAATTTGAAGATTAAAATAAACTATTTATTATAATTATAAAACTATTAGGAATATTATATATATATATATATATATATATATATATATATATTATATAACCGTATATATATATTTTATATATAGTAACATATATATACGAATCTATATATATATATATATAATAACCAAAGTAACCTTGGTGAATCCTACAGGTTTCCAACTTATGAATCACTTGAAAAAAATAATGATTACATCTTATTAAAATCCACGTCACTTTATATGTTTTGCTTCTTGCAGGTTCCTTGTTGAAGACAATCGTGATTCACCAAAAGAGAAAAAAAAAACTTTTCAACTTCGCGAACCTGTACCGTGTTTCGTCCGAAAAAAAACTTTCTCCAATTTATTTTTTCTCAGTTCGGAAATTGCTTTTTTTTTTCTTCATAAAAATTAATTTTATCCAATAAAATTATGCCCAATAAAATATTCTAAAAACATACCCATATGTATATGAAATCAAAATAATTAATAATTGCATAAATGTTTGGATCTGATGCCACTGTTGGGTTTGTACGAAATCGTGACGCAATCAAATTGCAAAATTAGCGGAAGCATGGTATATCAGAGTTTAAAAAATTTCTACAAAACCATTACCCGGGTGATCCTTTATGCAAATTATTAATTTAAAACGATAAATAAGAAGTTATGGAATCATACCCTTGTAGAACGAAGCTTCCACATGTACGAGTTCAACTCCTTGTTCTTCGTGATCTCCTTGAATTTCCATGTTAGATTCCTTCCTTTGATCAACGTTAGCCACCCAAGTATTTGGCCTCTAGAGGTGATCCACCAAGGAAGATGAATTATCAAGAAGGAGGGTGGTTGGCTTAGTTTTCTATTCTCTATAGAAAAGGAGTACTCTCCAACAATTGGAATTTCATCAACTGATATCTATTATAAAACTCCTCTTATATAGATATTGGTCAACCCTTCTAATCCTATTAGACATGGGATTGCATTTAATTAATTTAGGCTTTTCACCACATTGAAAATAATTAATTAAATTTATTTAATTAATTTGCCTCCTAATCTTATTAGGAATAAATGAGAGTACTAATATTAAATTAATTACTAAACTCCTTTAGAAATTAAAATAATAATAATTGTAATAATATTAATAAGTCTCCTCTTATTAACTTATATTTAATATTTCCAAAATATTAAATAATAAACATTAAGCTATTTAATTTATTCTATCACTATAGATTAAATTAATTATACTTAATACATTATTACGATTATGCCATTACCTTTTTAAATAATTATTCTTCCTATTATGGTGTGACCCTTTAGGTTCTCCATATTAAACCGGTTGTGAATAAATCAATTAGAGCAATTCTAATCTTATTTAAATAAATAAATTAAACTAATAATCTATTTAAATAAATAATATTTATTCTACAATAAGGATAAGCCTCCCTAGCGATCAACGACTTTTCAGATAATATAGATTTCAACATTAATCATAAAAGAACCTGCGAGTAAATAGTTACCGTACAATTCAATCCTTCCACCATATAATGTCCCAATTAAATATAAGACATGAATTTACTGTGAAGTCTTATTTTATTCAATTATATGTATTTCAATTAGAAAATGCATAACTCCAAATAATGCAAATTAGAAACTCTTTTCTAATTTCATTCCACCTTGGCCAAGGATTCCTGGGTTGTCATTTAACGAATCACATAGGACATATCTCATCTTTTACTAGAGGTGGTAGATTCTTTATTGTTCATTCATTATCTCCATATGTAACTCATTATACCCAAATATACACTTTTATATATCCTAAAGGGCTTTAAGGAATAAGTCAAAGTATAATTTATTACATACAAGATAATATGATGATCTCAAGTCCAAGGATCACTTGTACTACTATCACATTAGGAATTCCTATTGATAAGCGAGTAAAACTCCATTAGGTATTCCATAGCGAGTCACGTTCAGTGAACTTATTCTCCAATAAGCACCTACATACTTGCTTTAGTGTCTCCACACAAATGATCATGAGATCAATCATCCTCATCCAATGAGCAAGCAACATATGTACCAATCTATCCGGATTTACTAATCCCCTTTTTAGTAATCCCACGATTGGGAACTATTTTAGTTTTAAAGCTTTCTAAGAATTTATATTTCATTAGCATGATCATCATCATGATTCTAAAAGCATTGCTTAAAATAATGGGTTATTTACATATTATAAAAACAGCACCATGAAGATAATTAAATGACTTTAATAAATGAATATTTTTACTAATAAATAAATAAGATTGTCTCCAAAGTATATGCTTTATCATCACACACGATTGGCTTGTATGTATACTACTTTCAGATATACCCATATACTACCACATATCAAAAAAGTACCGGTAGATTTGGACGTTTAAAGCCTACGATTCGGCAAAAAGCCCGTAGTACAGCCCATTGTAAGTGTTTTTACGATCAGCAAGTCAATACTACTACTTTGCACTGTTTTACACCTGCACATCAACTTTTATCTTCTAAATAAGCCCGAAACTTAGTTCTGTGGCAGTTTTCGTCAAAATTTGATACATTTTTGTACATAAACTCCATTTTTAACATTTTTACAACTCGGATTGATGATCCGTCAGCTCCAGCAGCTTCAATACACTAGCACGCACATTCTGGCAACTTCGCCAGATTGGGTTATCTTCCCAGTCTGAGTTTGGCCCTCTTTTGTATATATTTAACTATAAATGTACTAACATTTCAATTCTGTCAAGCCCGGATGTCAAATCCGAGGTAGTTTATCGCTTATATATATATATATATTTACGCATATATAAGCGACATTCACCATCACTGGTATTCATATCAGTCCTGGTTGACTACATTTCTATCAATATATATATATATATATATGTATATATATTTATATATTTTTAGTCGGCCTGGACTATTTCGCGTCCATTTTACTGCTTTTACACACTTCCCCATACTGGGTGCTCTCCCCAGTCACTGGGTGACTACATTTTTCTGTCAATTTCAATTACAGTACGGGCACCGGCGTGAAAACCCATCGCCTTTTTTACTGCTTTCATATATATATATATATATATATATATATATATATTTCATTTATGTCACAGCCTGGATCATTTCATGGCTATTTACAGTTTTTATAAATATATATATATATATATATATATATATATTTCAATTCCAGTCCGGGCTTGCGAATGAAAACCCATCGCCCTTTTATAGCTTATATATATATATATATATATATATATATATATATATAACTATATATATTGCTTTATTCAATTTATTCAACTGCTGCATTTAACATTCATTTATATATGAATTTGCACTGACATATCTGCGGGCGAACTAGATTTATCCAAATCTCGCCAATTCTAGCTTTCAACGGTTCAAACAGGTCCCGACAGAACCTGGAAGCTATAATGGTTGAGATTTCTTTAAATCTAGTTATTTTTATAGTTTCAGATTCAAAAGCAACATTCGCGTCCCTTAGATCGCTATCGACCGTGCGGACCGATATTTACTAAATGAATCTCTTGTTCTGGCTATCTTGGGATATTTATCTATTTCTGTACAAATTCGAACTGTGCAGGTTTTCTAGCCATTCATATGTGAGCCTAGGAATCGTGGAATTCATGATCAAACTGATCAAAATCTGATTTCCACGATGGACAAACTCCGATTTACAGATGTGCCCTGCCAGTTTTTTCTGTAAAATGTACATGCACAGACCTTAAAACGGTTATCCGGATTTATGGTCTCAACATAGTGAAAATATGGATTGTCGTGTCAGCGTCCCTCCGATAGTTTTCATATCCATGAGGAGACCGACACTTTGTATTTCTATGGTCGAGGATGCTTCGCAGCCCGACAAATCACCAGTTGCATGCAGCCTTAAGGCTATAAAGATAAAATTGAAAGTAGCGATATGCCTCAATTTCTATGTCAGCGTAAGGGTTTGATAAAACCAATTTTCAAAACATCACTGTCAATTCAATTCAAAAGCTTTTGCAAATCAAATTAAATAATGCTTTTTGCAAATCAAATCAAAGATTGATTTTCAAATCAAATCAAACCCTTCGTATATAGGCTCAACGAAGCCTGTCAAAGCTTTCAATCAATCAAAAGGCCCAATTTCCAAACAGCATTCACTCGCACATTCCAATTTTAAGGGAAATATTGAAAAGATTGCGGTACCGTGTTTACACGGGAGTTGTGGGATGCCTAACACCTTCCCCACACTTAACCAAGCCCCCGAACTCAAAACTCCGATTTCAAAGATCAAGTTTCGACAGTGTCCAGCAATTGGGCCTCTTTTCAAATCAAATTCGGTTGAGTTGGTACAACCATTTTCAAAACTACCAACTGGCGACTCTGTTTAAATCAAATCGTCGACATATACACATGTTGGCCTCTTTCCTAAAAAATCCTTCAAAACCTTTTTTGCAATAAAAAGAATAAGGGTAGAGATAACTTAGGAAGGTCGATTTGAGAAAAACCGGGTTATAAATCGACTCGCGATATTTCTTAAATTTTTCAACGTCAACATATACTATATCTTCTTTGTAACATTACTAAGTTACCATTTACTTAGTTTTCAACTAATAAATAAATTAAAATAAAATAAAATAACATGATAGAATATAACAATTAAACTAAGTAGCATTTACTTAGTTTCTCTCATACTAAATTTAGTAACATGTAATATTTGACATACAATATATATTAAATATGATTAAATATATTATCATATATATACCCGCCATACAATAACTCTTCCGCATGCATGCAAATTAAAATATATAGAATTAAGTAACACTACTACTACCTTAATTGTAAGAAATAATAAATTAAAGGATGAGAATATCGATTATACATATATATGAGTGTGTAGCTTGGGCTAGTTTGGGTTGTTGGAACAAGATCCAAAGATGTATAAAAAGGATTAGATGTGACCGTATTGTCCATCAATGCCAAATCACCATAAAAATTATAACTCTCTTATAATGCAAACTCATACGTGCAGTCAAGTTCAGGATTACCACTTGAAATTAAAACACAACGTACATAATCAAAAGCATAAATTAATTAATTAACAGCAGAGTTAATATATATATATATATATATATATATATATATATATATGAGTGTGTAGCTTATGTCTTGAAAAAAAGTCCTATATAAAAAAAATTGTAAGTAGAATTAATTAAAAGCCTAACGAACGTAGTAATTAACGTATAAGTTGCTAGTTTATTGGATTATTTTGCATGTAATTAACCTGAAATTGTGAAGTGGAGGGATTTGGGTGAGGAAGGAGAACTCATCTTCTTGTTTGGGCATAAGTACTTGATAATTTGACCATCCATCCAACATCGAGTACTGATCATCACTTGCCATGCTTAATTTTGTTTGGTAAAATATTGGAGTACTAGTATATATATATGAATGAATGAACCAGATTAAGTGTAGAACTAGCTTCTTCTTATATGGGAATGGATGAAGAAGAAGAAGATTGGCCAGGGGGCTAATTAATGATGGAGTGAATACGAAAGTAATTAGTGATTTGAAGATCGTGCGCCGTCTCATGAACCAAATTGCCCAATTACTACTTATGCATGCATGTATATATAGACAGGCCATATATGCATGTCCAATTTCTCTTGGGTCATGTCTTCGATGCCTAGAAATGGCCATATATGCATGTCGTTGTGCATGTGGATAGTCAAACCTATTTTGATTACTTGACCTTGATGGAATGAAATGAGCTTATATAAAGTTGCTAATGCATGCTATTAGTGATTACCAATCATGGTATTGACAAAATCTAATAAGAGAACCAAGTTAGGATCTCTTTTATAAGCCTAAAGTGTGCTTTAATAGAGCTGTGTTATTGTTTGAACACCCTCAAATAACTTTTAACAGCTTACATGTATGTTGAAATGTTAATCATATACGTGTATATGCTCAAGTCATATATATATTTACAAAAGTATGCTTAAATGTTAATCATATGCTTACCAGTATGCATCATAAATGACATTAGGCTGAATTGTACCTATCTAACAAGGGGATACAATAATTCTTGTTTTCAATAGGTACCGTGGTATCATGGACCTCTATTCAGACCGTAGTTGGATGAAAAAAATGAAATTCAAGTGCGCAGATAGGTGCTACAATTAAATTTAGAACTGGTTGTCAAGTGTTTCTGGATTATGCATATAGTCACCCAGAATGTGTGAATGGTCAGAACAAGATAAGATGCCATTATTTGAAGTGTAAAAATGTAAATTATATGAACAAAGACATAGTAAACTATCATTTACTTGTTTATAGGTTCATGAGAAATTATGAAGAATGCTGGTGGGCACATGGGCAGAGAAGATGTGACACCCCCAAATTCGGTATCTTAATTTCTACAGGATTTGGTGTTCACTGTTCAAATATCATATGACTATCTACCCATAGTAATAGAAATTCATTAAATAGATAAATAATCCACCATCTCCCTATAATAAGGTTACAATATCTGAAATAGTAAATACATAATCAATCTCAGGTTATACTTAACCTTAAATCTCTGTTGCGGAAACGTAAACAAATAAGTCTTTAATCATTACGCATAAGTCTTGAACTTTAATATTTTCAATAACACCACAAGTTTTCAACACTTGTTAGCTTTTCCTTTGCCCTTGCTATTCGAAGGTTCATCACATCGTTCATTTTTAGCTGCAATGTTATTATGCAAGAGTGAGCACGAATGCCCGCAAGCATAAAAATATGACAATAATAACATGCGAGTGAATCAAAGAAATCTGAATAACAGAAAGCTCAACTTTTGAATCAAGAATAATAATCGAGAATCAAAATTACTTCTGAGGGTCATTAAGACCTTGAACTATGTCATAGGTTGACAAGTATATTAACCTTTAAACCTTTAATAGTCATAAGACTATGGACTTCACTTCTCGTACTTAAGGGGATCAGCCCTTCATACCAATACTGTGCACAATACCTCAACGCTTAAAGAATTATCATCAATCCCCTGTATTAAGGTTGTTCATCTTAGATTTGACATCAGAGTCCGCACAAAAAAAAATTGGTTTGGATAAACTCAATAATAGTTCTGGAATTTAGAACACTCATCAACTATGGAATAGTCGAATCAATAAAGGTTCGCTAGTCTTAAAGGATTCAGCAATAAATGATATTCAAATTGAATATTAACTTCTCAAGGGTATACAGTTGAATTAGTATTGTATACTGAAATGATACTTTTAAAAGAATCATAACATCTCATATGAAATTCTGAACTTGAGTAATCAAGAATAAGAACTTGCTCATCAATAGTAATTAAGCATAGAACACTTGCTCAATTTAAAGGGTATAGTTAGGAAACTTGCTCAACAATAATAAGTTAATGATAGAATACTTGCCTCGTGTGCAAGCTACAATTATAACTCACGGTCTTTAATTACTCTTACCTATCAATACATTCACAATATCAATTTAATTATTAGTTCGGCATACTTTTCGAATCTCAATATCGATCTGTGAACACGTTAATTAGACTTAACAAATAACGGTTTAAGTCATGTAATTAATTAACTTGTTAATTACTCACATAATAAAATCATCAAATCATTTTTAATATTTCCTTACACATTAATAATCTACTTTAATCTCTTGAAATATTCTTATCACATTATCATGTTAATTAATTTAATTTAAATTAATATGTCATGATTTAAAACTTCAAATAAACAAAAAAATTGTTTTTCTTCTGACATACGCGCCAGGGCACGTTTCCCATATAAATAATTTGCCGGGGCGACGTTCGCCGTGGGGGGTGTTCCTTAAAGAAAATCTTCGTCGGGGCGAAAATCCCCTGGTTCGAATTCTGCAGTTCACGAAGAACATAGAATCAAGCCCAATTTTCTCCAATTTACACTAATACGCTGATTTATAATGTTACTCATGAAGTATAAACTTCACAGGAACATCATAAATCACTTCTAGCATGTTTCTAACATTTAAATCATGTGTTTACACAAATTAAGACATTTAATTTCACTGTTCTTCATGATTTTGTAAAGTTTTATGAAAAATATGAAATCTCTCATTACAGATTCATTATAACACTGAATCCATTCATTCAAATTTTGTTTTCTTTGTTTTAACATGTATAATCATAATTATGCGTCAATTTTAATTTAAACATACTATGAATCTACCTATATGGTTATTCATACGATATTCAAACTCTGTCATTCTTGAAAGCCAATTTAATACAAAATTCCATGGTGTGATAATTGTAAATCATGTATACATGATACAACCCATGATGTTAACATAAACGGATACATATATGATCATATCTTGATTTAATTACCAAAATAATTCTTAACAGAGAATTTTAAAAACACGTAAAAGAAACTCTATAACTTTTCAAAAACCCAATTAAGGCCTAATTTGCATGAATTTGATCATTTTAAATCATTCATACCAATTATAAAACACGATATAATCACACACACACATATATATAGCCATTTTATGACTTAATTTCAAAACTAGTTTTTACAGAAAACTTTAAAGTACGTATTGAAGAACTTTGAGAAATCTAAATTTTGAAAACTTAAAAGAAAGATTACCCTTTAATAATGAAGATGATACAATCAAAGATCACACAGTGTTTTCTCAAATTCTTCTCTCCTTATCTCTCTCAATTTCTTCTTCTCAATTTCTCTATCTTTTCTCTCTGAACTTGGAATATGAAAAACAAACACGTCTGACACAACAATATACATATATATTATATCCGTTGTATTGATAACTGCTAAACTCTCACAAGGGCCTTGTTTGGCTAACACACTAATCCTTTTTCCATTTATTTTAATAGCTTCCTTATTATATAGTTAATAGTCATACTACTAATTAACCAATTAATTTTATTTAACTCAATTAAATAAAATAAGATAACTCACATTAAATTATGTTGTCACATAGTTAATATTCTTATTTATTAATTATGTCAATTCCTCAATTCTATAATTAATTATTAAATTAATTAGAATAACATTATTCTTATTTAATTAATTTACTTAATCAAATAAACTCAATTAAATATATACTTTGAACTATAAAATTACTACACATTAATTTAATTAATGTAACACATATAATTAAATTAATCTACCACAATCTCATGAATTAATTATTTAACTCAATAATTAAATCATTAAAAATATTTATTTATTTCAATAAATATTCAAATAACTTTACAAAATTCTCGTTCGTCACATCTTTCCTCCGTTAAAAGGATTCTGTCCTCAGAATCACTGTTCGATTAATAATTTCGTCCCGTCACATTCTCCCCCCGCCCCCCTTACACAATGATTCTGTCCCCAGAATCGCGTTCACATATTTAAGAAAATAAGTGTGGATAAGTCTTCATTATATTTTCTTCGAGTTCCCACGTAGCTTCTTCAGCATTGTGGTTCTTCCAAGTTACCTTAACAGAAGGTATTACTTTATTTATGAGAACTTGCTCTTTCCTGTCAACAATCTGAATAGGAGCTTCTTCGTAGGATAAGTCCTTCTCGAATTAAAGGGGTTCATATTCTATTACATATTTGTAATAGGATTTATAGGGTTGTAAGACTAACACATGGAAGACGTTGTGGACATGCTCTAACGCCGGAGGTAAAGCTACCTCATAGGCGACTTCTCCAATTTTTCGTAATACCTCAAAGGGTCCAATGAACCTCGGGCTTAATTTTCCCTTTTTACCAAATCTGATCTTTCCCTTCCAGGGAGAGACCTTCAAAAATATAAAGCTACCCAATACAAACTCAACATTCTTGCGGTGTGGATCGGCGTATTTCTTCTGCCTATCTTGAGCCGCTACCAACCTTGTCCGGATTACTTTAACTATCTCTGCTGCCTGCTGTACCAACTCTGGACCTAGCAACTGTCTCTCGCCAACTTCATCCCAGTACAAAGGTGTTCTGCACTTTCTACCGTACAACGCTTCGTAAGGCGGCATACCAATACTAGCGTGGTAACTATTGTTATACCCGAATTCTATAAGCGATAGGTGGCCATCTCAATTTCCTTTGAAATCCATGATGCATGCTCTTAGTATATCCTCTAATATTTGGATCGTCCTTTCACTTTGCCCGTCAGTCTGAGGGTGATAAGTTGTGCTCATCCTCAACTGTGTTCCCATGCATTCTTGTAGTCGCTTCTAGAAACTCGATGTGAAACGTGGATCACGGTCGGATACAATCGACACTGGTAATCCGTCCCTTGAAACAATCTCTTTTACATATAACTTCTCCAACTGTTCTAAGTTAAATCTGATTCTGATCGGAACAAAGTGAGCGGATTTCATCAATCGGTCAACAATAACCCATACTGCGTCGTAGCCTTTCTGGGTCGTCGAAAGGCCAACCACAAAATCCATTGTAATATATTCCCATTTCCATTCTAGGATCTCTAGAGGTTGTAGCAAACCACTCGGTCTCTGATGTTCTGCTTTGACCCTCTGACAAGTCAGACACCTGGCAACACAATCGGCAACGTCCCTCTTCATATTTAGCCACCAAAAATGTTATTATAAATCCTGATACATCTTGGTACTTCCGGGATGAATGGAATACCTTGAACTATAAGCCTCGCTTAGAATGTCCTCCTTGATATCTGTTACTAGCGGTACCCAAACTCTCTTTTCAAACCTCAACAATCCCTCGCTGTCCATTTTAAATTTAAGCTCAGTCCCTTCAGATATCTTTTTCTTTACTTCCTCACATTCCTTATCTAGGATTTGAGCTTCCTTAACCTTATCCAATAGAGTTGTACCAGCTTGCATTTGGAACAGCTTCTCATCAGTCTCCATTGGATATCCCACTTCCAATTCCAGTTTTCCATTGCTAAAATCAACTCTTCCTGTGATGTCAATATCATCAACTTCTCCCGACCCTTTCGGCTTAAGGCGTCGGCTACTACATTCACTTTCCCCGGATGGTACAGGATATCACAATCATAGTCCTTTATTAACTCCAGCCATCTTCTCTGACGCATATTCAAATCTTTCTAGGTGAAAATATATTTCAGACTTTTGTGGTCTGTATATATTTCACACTTCTCTCCATAGAGATAGTGTCTCCAATTCTTCAAGGCGAATACCACCGCAGCCAATTCCAGATCGTGGGTTGGATATCCCTTCTCGTAATCCTTCAACTGTCGTGACACATACGCAATGACTCTGCCGTTTTGTATAAGCACACAGCCTAGCCCTTTATGCGACGCATCACTATATACCACAAAGTTTCCCGTGTCATCCGGAAGGGACAACACAGGCGCTGTACTCAACCTCTTCTTAAGTTCTTGGAAACTTTCCTCGCACTTTTTTGTCCACACGAATTTCACAACTTTCCTAGTCAAATTCGTTAGCGGAGTTGCGATCTTGGAAAAGTCTTGAATGAATCTTCTATAATAGCCTACTAATCCAAGGAAACTTCTTACTTTCGACGGTGTTTTCGGCTGATACCAATTCATCACTGCTTTGACTTTGGAGGGATTTATCGAAATTTCGTCCTTATCAATCACATGTCCGAAAAATTGCACCCTTTCAATCCAGAACTCACATTTCAAGAATTTGGCGTACAACTTCTCTCTCCTTAATGCCTCTAATGTCAACTTCAAATGCTCAACATGTTCTTCCTTGATCTTAGAATATACCAATATATCATCAATAAACACAACTACAAATTTGTCTAAAAAGTGCTTGAACACTCCATTTATTAGGCCCATAAATGCTACAGGCGCATTCGTTAGAGCAAATGACATAACCAAAAATTCGTAGTGACCATATCGCGTCCTAAACGCTGTCTTCGGGACATCTTCTGGCCTCACTTTCAGCTGATGATAACCACTTCTCAGGTCTATCTTTGAGAAATATCTCTCTCCTTTTAATTAATCAAACAGATCGTCAATCCTTGGCAACGGATACCTATTCTTTATGGTAACCTTGTTCAATTCTCTATAATCGATGCAGAGCCGCATCGTACCATCCTTCTTTTTAACGAATAACATCGGCGCCCCCCACGGTGATACGCTCGATTGGATATATTTCTTATCTAATAGCTCTTGTAATTAAACCATCAATTCTTTCATTTCTACTAGAGCCATCCGGTACGGTGCCTTTGATATTGAAGACGTTCCTGGCGCCAAATCGATCACGATTTCTACTTCCCTACCAGGTGAAAGTCCTGGCAGATCGTCTTGAAAGACTTCCACGAAGTCCCTTACGACTGGAATTTCCTCTAACTTCGAATTCTCTTTACGACTATCGATTATGTACGCTAAATATCCTACACATCCTTATCTTAATAACTTCCTGGCTTACATCATAGTCAGACAACTCGCTTGCCTAGGCAATTTGCTGCCATAAAACACAACCTTTGACGGAGTCATAAGGTTAATACATTTCTTCTGGCAATCAATTACAGCCCCATAATTGAATAGTCAATCCATTCCCATGATAACGTCAAATTCCCCAAGTTTAATCTGGATAAGATCTACATTCATAACTTTACCCTTAATATCCACTCTACAGTTCTTGTGTATATATTTAACAGGAATCACTTCCCTGTTCAAAATCTCTATGTTCATAGGGATTTCTAATTCGTCTCTATACAATTCTAAGTTCTTTGCAAAGTCATCAGATATAAATGAACAAGTAGCACCCGAATCAAATAAAACATAAGCATTGACTTTATTGATCGGAATGATACCTGACACCACATCACGAGACTGCACCGCATCCTATACGGTCATGTTGAATGTCCTTGCAGTTGGTCGATTTGTCGAAGTTGTTCCGATAATTATAAGAGGATTTCCACTGTTATTCCCCTTGTTTCCCCCTGACCCTGCCCCTCCAGATGCCTTCTTGGGACAGTCTCTAGCCAAGTGATCCTTTGACCCACATGTGTAGCAGGCGCCCTTCTTAGGGTTAGGGCAATTAGGTGCTATGTGGCCTTCTTGACCACAATTATAGCAAACTCTTTTCCCCTTCATGCAGACTCCCAAGTGAGCCTTTCCGCAGGTTGGGCATGGTTCTATCCTTTTCTTCTGACTCCCTTGCTGATTTATGGACGACGGGTTGTCATTCCACCTTTGTTTATAATTATTGGTTCCTCCCGTGTTACTGCCACTAGCCTTATAATTTCCTTCACTTTCATGCTTCTTCTTCTTCTGATCCTGATTGTACTTGGTCACCGCTTCGCTTCCACCTTCAGCGAGGATGGCCTTCTCTAGGACTCCAAAAAAAGTGTTCAATTGAAACATTGACACTTTGCTATACAACCAAGGTTTCAGTCCCTGCTCAAATTGCCTAGCCTAGCCTTTCTCTCGTCAGTATGCACTTGATATTGGGCAAACCTAGCCAATTCGTTAAACTTTGCAGCGTAATCAGGCACGGTCATGTTACCCTGTTTCAACTCCAAAAACTGAACCTCCATTTGGTTCTGGGAGCTGGTTGGGAAATACATCTCGAAAAACATTTCCTTGAACCTTTTCCAGGATATTACACCTTTTCCTCCCCTGACCTTATTTGCCTGCCACCAATAGCTGGCTTCTGATTTTAACATGAACGTTGTGTAGGTGGTCTTCTGGTCCTCCCTAACTCAAGCGACGTCAAAAACTTTCTCTATCTCCATAACCCAAGTCTGAGCTTCTATCGGGTTTGTGGGGCTTTTAAACTCTAGCGATCCCACCGCCTTAAAGTCCTTAAACGAAGTGTTCGGTGGAGCATGAGGCTGATTGTTCATCGCCCCAGCTAACAGATTTACCAACTGTTGAACGAGGTTCGCATTGGCATTATTGTTGTTATTGTTATTCATTGACCCTTCCTGGGCTTGTCAACGATTTTGTCTCCTTCTTGGCGGCATATTTCTATTAAGATATACGCTCATTAGATCTTTATTCAATCTCTTAAATACTTAAGACTTAACTCAAATATTTAACATAATTACTTTAACTCGTATCATCTTCAATAAACTCTGATATTTTATTAAAATCATAAGTTTTTAAACATAATACGATAGCATCTCTGCCATTTACATCAACTATCCCGAGATAGAGTATCTTCAGGATTTAAATCATCAAAATATTCCTTTGTTTATAATCACATCGGAATTTACATTATTAACTATCAGTTAAGCATTCACATAATCATACTGTCCCTATCACGGTCTACTAAGGCGTCGGACAACTTTGCTACACTATTCCTCAATAATGCTGGACATAGTCCTGCGATCTAGCATATACCCAGGCAGTCCCTCGAACTGAATTGGATAGCTCATAACCTGGTCCTGGGCCTCATCAATTTCCCTCGTCTCTTCAACCTTAGCCCTCTCGCCCAAGCTTCCTCTGCTATGGCAAGTTTTTCTGATTTCTCTTTTATCTCATTCTTTAACCTTTCTATCTCCTTTGACTTCTGCTCACTTTGGCCCTTCTCATGAACCAAATCCCACTCTACATTTCCAAGACGGGTGTGGAGTGTCTCAACCTCACCATCCTTCTGCTCAATGGTAGTCCGTTGAGTAACCGTCTGCTCCCTCAACTCCTGAATCTTATCTCGTAACTCTATGTTGCGATCATACAATTCATCGTACATCTCAGCGCTGACAGAGTTTAGTGGAAACTCCTCAGGGTCTTCCTCCTCTTCCTCCTCCTCCTCGGCTGCCTCAGCTGGGATCTCAAACTCCTTAGGGTCCTCCTTTGAGTCAGTCTCTGGCTCACGCTCCCGACCAATAACTGTGATCAAAGGAGATGGCTCTGGCTGAACTAACTGCTCCCAGACTATATGTATGTCTTGGGGCTCCTCATCTCTAGTCTTTAGGGGTACAACATCCCTGGGCTGACTAGATCCTCCGGCATCTAACATCCTGACAAATAAAATTTTACGTCTTAGATATTAAGTGATGCTAATCAATACTCTAGCAAGTATATAATTATAAGGTTTAGGGGGATCAGCCCTTCGTACTTAGGGGGATCAGTCCTTCGTACCAATACTATGCACAATACCTTAACGCTTAAAGCATCATCATCAATCCCCTGTATTAGGGTTTTTCATCTCAGTTTTGACATCAGAGTCCGCACCAAAGAAAATTTGGTTTGGATAAACTCAATAATAGTTCTGGAATTTAGAACGCTCATCAACTATAGACTAGTCGAATCAATAAAGGTTCGCTAGTCTTAAAGGATTCACCAATAAATGATATTCAAATTGAATATTAACTTCTCAAGGGTATACAGTCGAATAAGTATTGTATACTGAAATGATACTTTTAAAAGAATCATAACATCTCATATGAAATTCTGAACTTGAGTAATCAAGAATAAGAACTTGCTCATCAATAGTAATTAAGCATAGAACACTTGCTCAATTTAAAGGGTATAGTTAGGAAACTTGCTCAACAATAATAAGTTAATGATAGAATACTTGCCTCGTGTGCAAGCTACAATTATAACTCACGGTCTTTAATTACTCTTACCTATCAATACATTCACAATATCAATTTAATTATTAGTTCGGCATACTTTTCGAATCTCAATATCGATCTGTGAACACGTTAATTAGACTTAACAAATAACGGTTTAAGTCATGTAATTAATTAACTTGTTAATTACTCACATAATAAAATCATCAAATCATTTTTAATATTTCCTTACACATTAATAATCTACTTTAATCTCTTGAAATATTCTTATCACATTATCATGTTAATTAATTTAATTTAAATTAATATGTCATGATTTAAAACTTCAAATAAACAAAAAAATTATTTTTCTTCTGACATACGCGCCGGGGCGCGTTTCCCATATAAATAATTCGTCGAGGCGACGTTCGCCGTGGCGGGTGTTCCTTAAAGGAAATCTTCGTCGGGGCGAAAACCCCCTGGTTCGAATTCTGCAGTTCACGAAGAACATAGAATCAAGCCCAATTTTCTCCAATTTACACCAATACACTGATTTATAATGTTATCCATGAAGTATAAACTTCACAGGAACATCATAAATCACTCCTGGCATGTTTCTAACATTTAAATCATGTGATTACACAATTTAAGACATTTAATTTCACTGTTCTTCATAATTTGGTAAAGTTTTATGAAAAATATCAAATCTCTCCTTACAGATTCGTTATAACACCGAATCCGTTCATTCAAATTCTATTTCTTTGTTTTAACATGTATAATCATAATCATGCGTCCATTTTAATTTAAACATACTATGAATCTACCCATATGGTTATTCATACGATATTCAAACTCTGTCATTCTTGAAAGCCAATTTAATACAAAATCCTATGGTGTGATCACTGTAAATCATGTATACATGATACAACCCATGATGTTAACATATACGGATACATATATGATCATATCTTGATATAATTACCAAAATAATTCTTAGCAGAGAATTTTAAAAACACGTAAAAGAAACTCTATAACTTTTCAAAAACCCAATTAAGGCCTAATTTGCATGAATTTGATCATTTTAAATCAATCATACCAATTATAAAACACGATATAATCACACACACACACACACACACATATATATATATATAGCCATATCATGACTTAATTTCAAAACTAGTTTTTAAAGAAAACTTTAAAGTACGTATTAAAGAACTTTGAGAAATCTAAATTTTGAAAACTTGAAAGAAAGATTACCCTTTAATAATGAAGATGATACAATCAAAGATCACACAGTGTTTTCTCAAATTCTTCTCTCCCTATCTCTCTCAATTTCTTCTTCTCAATTTCTCTATCTTTTCTCTCTGACCTTGGAATATGAAAAACAAACACGTCTGACACAACAATATACGTATATATTATATCCGTTGTATTGATAACTGCTAAACTCCCCAAAGGGCCTTGTTTGGCTAACACACTAATCTTTTTTTCATTTATTTTAATAGCTTCCTTATTATATAGTTAATAATCACACTACTAATTAACCAATTAATTTTATTTAACTCAATTAAATAAAATAAGATAACTCACATTAAATCACATTGTCACATAATTAATATTCTTATTTATTAATTATGTCAATTCCTTAATTCTCTAATTAATTATTAAATTAATTAGAATAACATTATGCTTATTTAATTAATTTATTTAATCAAATAAACTCAATTAAATATATACTCTAAACTATAAAATTACTACACATTAATTTAATTAATGTAACACATATAATTAAATTAATCTACCATAATCTCATGAATTATTTATTTAACTCAATAATTAAATCATCAAAAATATTTATTTATTTCAATAAATATTCAAATAACTTTACAAAATTCTCGTTCGTCAAAGAAGAGATAGTGGCTATGCACAAATACACACTCCGGGCAGCAGTACCCATCGTATGAATGACATGGTTCATGATATTGCAGGGCTGATTTTTGACTAGGAATAAGGTAGAGAGCAACCTATGAATTCTGATGCCAAAGCGTTCTTTAAGTTGTTAGACAAGGGTAGCGAGTCGCTGTGGCATAGTTGCACCAAGCACACTACATTGTCTGCAGTGGCGACATTACTTAACATCAAGGCTGATCACAACATGAGCCATGAGTGTTTTAAGTCGCTATTGAAGGCCATTAAGAGTATGTTTCCTGACGATGAAAAATTGCCTGATAACTACTACTACCGTAAGAAAATGGTGAAGGTTGGGTCTTGGATACCAAAAGATCGATGCATGTCCGAACGATTACATGTTGTTTTATAAGGAAAATGAACAAAAGACAAGGTGCACGTTTTGAAGTCATGATCGGTTCAGGCCTAATAAAGAGGGAGTGACTACAAAAAAGACAAGTATACCTTTTAAGATTTTAAGGTATTTTCCAATTTCTCATCGGTTAAAAAGGTTGTGCATGTCTTCAAGAACAGCTGAACATATGACTTGGTGTGACGAACAAGATTTTTGTAATTTAATGTGAATATTTATTGAATTAAATAAATATCAATGATTTAATTATTGAGTTAAATAATTAATTGATGAAATTATGGTAGATTAATTTAATTATATGTGTCACGTTAGTTAAATTAATGTGGTGAATTTTATATTCAAAGTATGTATTTAGTTGAGCTTATTTGATTAATATATTAATTAATAAGCATAATGTTATTCTAATTAATTTAATAATTAATTAGAGATTTAATGATTTGACATAATTAATAAATAAGAATTTTAATTATGTGACTATGTGAATTATTGTGGAATTATGCAATTTTATTTAATTGATTTAAATAGGATTATTGATTAATTAAAAGTGTGACATTATTAAACTATATTATAGTAAGTTAATTAAATTAATGGGAAAGGAAGAATAAAAAGGGCAAGCAAACAAAGCCTTATTGGGGGTTGGGGTCAGTTAACCCATTATGGGATTAACGGACGACCCATAACTCCACTATTATATACGTATATCATATTAGTGGTATATTATATATCATATATTACATTCATCAGTTAAGAAAGTAAAGAGAAAACACAGAGAAATTGAGAGAAAAGACTTGAGAATTAGTTAGAGAAGAGATTGAAGAATTTAGTTGCATCATCATCACTAACTAGCAAGGGTAATTCTTTCTCCTACGTTTTTAAATTCAAGTTCTTACAGTTTTCATTAACGTATTCTTAAAAAGTTCTCTGTGAATGACTAATTTGATGATTAATGCATGATATGGTTTTATATGTGTTATTATATGATCATAACATGTTTTATATCATGTATGCATGATTTAAAGTAATAAATTTCATACAATTATGCTTGATTTGATTTTATAAAAGTCACAGAGTAGAAAAGTTGTATATATGGCCATACGACCCTTATGTACAATTTTTATACTATGAATCGATGATTTAACTTTGAATTAGCACTTGCATATAATTGTACACGTTTATACGAACAAAACAGAAGTTAAACGAACGGATTCGGTGTTATAACGAATCCGTAAAGTTAAATTTCGTGATTTTCCTTCAAAACATGATAAAGTATGAAAACAGTGAAATTAGATGCCTTGGATTGTGTGATTACATGATTTAGAATGCTAAGATCATGCTAGAAATGTTGTATAGTGTTTATGTGAAGTCCATATTTCATGGGTAGCAATTAAATTGTTGTGGTAGCTTTTATTCTGGGCCTGGTTCTCTGTTATTCGTGAACTGCAGATTCTAAAAATGGCGTTTGGAGCTGCAGCGCCAACTTTAAGCCTAAGAGTGGGGCTGCAGCGCCTGTGGAGCTGCAGCGCCAGATTTAAGCCTAAGAGTGGGGCTGCAGCGCCAGTGGAGCTGCAGCGCCATTTTTAGTTCAAATGGTGGAGCTGCAGCGCCACTTGGTAATTTTTCCCAAAAATGAGATTTTAATTATTCAAGTTCAGAAAATGTAATTGGAACCTAATGTAATAATCATGAAGACATGATTAAACATATAATAAGAGGTTAATAACTTATATTACGTGAGTAATTAATAAGTTAATTACATGACTTGAATCGTTAATTGTATAGTCCAATAACGTGCTCAAGACCGATGTGTGTGATTCGATACGTATATCGAGTTATTGATTAATGTGTATTGTGAACGTATTGATATGTAGGATTTAATAAAGAACGTGAATTATAAATTGTAGCTTGTGCAAGAGGCAAGTTTCCTATCCTTAAACTTGTTTAATATTTTGCAAGTTTCCTATCCTTAAACTTGTTTAATATTTTGCAAGTTTCCTAAACTCAAATCTTACTTTTACATTGAGCAAGTTCTTATCCTTGTTTATTCAAGTTGAGATTTTCATATGAGATATTACTATTTTTTTTAAGCATGATTCAGCTATACAATACTTATTCGATTGTATACTCTCGAGATTTACCATTCAAGTTGAATATCGATGATATTGTTGAACTTATAGGACTAGTGAACCCTTATTTATTCGACTAGTCCATAGTTGATGTACGTTCTAAATTCTAGAATACTTATTGAGCTTATCCAAACCAAACTTCCTTTGGTGCGGACTCTGATGTCAAAACTGAGATGAACAACCCTTTAATAGGGGATTATTTACGCTTTAGCGTTGAGATATTGTGCACAGTATGGTACTAAGGGCTGATCCCCCTAAGTACGAGAAGTAGAGTCCATAGTCTTATGCCTGTTAAAGGTTTAAAGCATAAAAACTTTACAACCTAGGACATAGTTCAAGGTCTTATGACCCTCAGACGTTCTTTTGATTCCTGTTATTCATTCTTGAGCCAAAAGTTGAGTTTCTTTATTCAGATGTCTTTGATTTACTCGCATGTTATTATATTGTTGTCATATTATTATACTTGTGGGCAATCGTGCTCACTCTTGCGTAATAATAACATTGCAGTTAAGAACGAAAGGTCCGACGAGCCTTCTACTAGCAAAGACAAAGGCAAAGTCAACAAGTGATGAAGACTTGTTGTTTATTTTAATTGTTATGTTTCAGACTTATATTAGAGTTGTGTAAGACTTATTTATTTGTTTATGTTCCGCACAGATGTTTAAGGTTAGTATGACCTGGGATTTATTTTATTTATTACTCAGATGTTGTAACCCCATAAGGGGAGGATTTAATTCTATTTATTGCACTGTATTGCATTTACTATGGGTAGATAGATAGATTATATTCGTACAGTGAACACCAAGTCCCGTGGAATTGAAGTACCCGGATTTGGGGGTGTCACAAGTTGGTATCAGAGCCGTAGGTTATGAACGTTAGGTCGGGGGGAAAACCTTAGGATAGTAGCCTTTTTAGAGATCGAGAACATAGTAATGATAACTCTTATCGAGTTCTAAGAAAGATAATAACTTACCTTATGTGTTATGTGCTTATACTTATATATTCGAGTATCGATTAGCATCACGTAATTACTAAAATTTAAAATTTTATTTGTCAGGATGACAGATACTGGAGAACCTAGTCAGTCCAGGGACCTTGTACCCCTAGAGGCTAGAGAGGAGGAGCCCCGAGATATTCACGTAGTCTGGGAGCAGTTAGTCCAACGAGAGCCTTCACCCTTGATCACAGTCATTGGTCAGGAGTATGTACCGGTGTCTGATTCAGATGAGGACTCTGAGGAAGACCCTAAGGAGATTGAGGTTCAGGCTGAGGTAGCCGTAGAGGAGGAGGAAGACCCTGAAGAGTTCCCGCCGAGCTCTATCAGTGCTGAGATGTATGATGAGCTGTATGACCATAACATAGAGTTACGTGATACTGTTCAGGAGCTGAAGGATACTGTTCAGGAGCTGAGGGAGCGGTCGGTTACTCAACAGTCTACCATCGAGCTGAGGGATGGAGAGGCTGAGGCTCTTCACATACGTTTGGGAAATGTAGAGTGGAATTTGGTTCACGAGAAAGGCCAAACTGAGCAGAAGTCAGAGGAAATAGAGGAATTGAAGAATGAACTGAAAGAGAAATCAGCAAGGCTGGCCATAGCAGAGGAGGCTTGGGTAAGGGAATCACGACGAGCAGATCTCGCAGAAGATAATTGTCGGGCGAAGAAGGCCAAGCTTGAAGAGACGTACTCTACACTTCAGTATGCAATTGACGAGGCCCAGGATCGGGTTATGAGGTACCCAATTCAGTTCGAAGGACTACCGTCGTACATGCTAGATCGCAGGACGATGTCCCGAATTATGGAAGAAGAGCGTGGCAAAGCTGTTCGTCGCCTTAATGGGCAGTGATAGGAACATTTGATTTTGTAAAACCTATCTGATAGTTAATTCCAATGTGTTTATAAACAGAGGAATATTTTATGTTTTAAATCCTGTAGATTCGTTATCTCGGGATAGTTGATGTAAATAGCAGTGATGCTATCGTATTATGTTAAAACTTTTGATTTAGTAATATATCAGAGTTTAATTGAGATAATGTGTTGACTGATTGTGTCTAAATGTTTAAGTTAAGCCTTAAATATTTAAAAGATTGAATAAAGTTCTAATAAGCGTATATGTTAACAGAAATATGCCGCCAAGGAGAAGACCAAACCGTAGACCGGCCCAGGAAGGGTCAACTAACAACAACAACGACGCCAATGCTAACCCTGTTCAACAGTTGGCAAACTTACTTGCTGGAGCGCTTAATAACCAACCTCAAGCTCCACCGAACACAACATTCAAGGACTTCAAGGCGGTGGGACCGCCAGAGTTTAAAGGCACCATGAACCCGATAGAAGCTCAAACCTGGGTCATGGAGATGGAAAAAGTTTTCGACGTCACCAGAGTCAGAGAAGACCAAAAAACCGCCTATGCAACGTTCATGCTGAAATTCGAGGCCAGCTATTGGTGGCAAGCGAATAAGGTCCGGGGAGGTGAAGGTGTGATTACCTGGGAGAGGTTTAAGGAGATGTTCTTCGAGATGTACTTTCCGACCAGTTCGCAGAATCAAATGGAAATTCAGTTTCTAGACCTGAAACAGGGAAATATGTCCGTACCAGAATATGCGGCGAAATTCAATGAGTTGGCTAGGTTTGCCACGTATCAAGTGCACACCGATCAGAGGAAGGCAAGGAGGTTTGAGCAGGGCCTGAAGCCCTGGTTATATAGCAAGGTGTCAATGTTCCAATTGAACACTTTTGCTGGGGTGTTGGAGAAGGCCATTCTCGCTGAAGGCGGGAGTGACGCTGTTACAAAGTACAATCAAGACCAAAAGAAGAAAAAGAGTGAGGGTGAAGGAGTTAACAAGGCTAGTGGTAGCAACATGGGAGGGAGTAATAATCAGAAGAGGAGGTGGAATGATAACTCATCAACTGGAAATCAGCAAGGAGGTCAAAAGAAGAGGATCGAAGCTTGTTCGACCTGCGGAAAAGCTCACCTGGGGGTCTGTATGAAGGGAAAACGAGTATGCTACAATTGTGGTCAGGAAGGCCACATAGCACCTAACTGTCCGAACCCAAAGAAGGGCGCTTGTTTCACTTGCGGCTCGAAGGACCATCTGGCAAGGGACTGTCCCGAGAAGGGATCTGGAGGGGTAGGATCAGGAGGGAACAGGGGAAACAGCGGTGGAAGTGCTCTAACTATCACGGGACAAACCGCAACCAATCGACCAACCGCCAGGACCTTCAACATGACCGTGCAGGATGCTGTACAGTCTCGCGATGTGGTGTCAGGTATCATTCCGATCAATAAAGTTAATGCTTATGTACTATTTGATTCGGGTGCTACTTGTTCATTTATATCCGATGACTTTGCTAAGAACTTAGAACTTCCTATGGACGAGTTAGAATACCCCATGAACATAGAGATTGCGAATAGAGAAGTGATCCCTGTTAAGTATGTACACAAGAACTGTAGAGTAGATATTAAGGGTAACATTATGAACGTAGATCTTATCCCGATTAGACTTGGGGAATTCGATGTTATTCTGGGAATGGATTGGCTAGTCAATTATGGGGCTGTAATTGATTGCCAGAGAAAGTGTATTAACCTTATGACCCCGTCAAAGGTTGTGTTTTATGGCAGCAAATCGCCTAGACAAGCGAGTTGTCTGACTATGATGCAGGCCAGGAAGTTGTTAAGACAAGGCTGTGTAGGATATTTAGCCTACATAGTCGATAGTCGTAAAGAAAACCCGAAAGTGGAAGATATACCAGTCGTGAGGGACTTCATTGACGTATTTCCTGATGATCTACCAGGACTTCCGCCAGACAGAGAAGTTGAGTTTGTGATCGATTTGGCGCCAGGGACGGCCCCAATATCGAAGGCACCATACCGGATGGCTCCGGTAGAGATGACAGAGTTGATGGTACAACTACAAGAGTTACTAGACAAGAAGTACTTCCAACCGAGCGTATCGCCGTGGGGAGCGCCGATGTTGTTTGTGAAGAAGAATGACGGGACGATGCGGCTTTGCATCGACTATAGAGAACTGAATAAGGTCACAATTAAGAATAGATATCCATTACCAAGGATCGACGATCTGTTTGACCAATTGAAGGGTGCAAGGTACTTTTCAAAGATAGACTTGAGGAGTGGCTATCATCAGCTGAAGGTGAGGCCAGAGGATGTCCCAAAGACAGCATTTAGGACTCGATATGGTCACTATAAATTCCTGGTGATGTCATTTGGTCTAACGAATGCTCCTGCAGCATTCATGGGCTTAATGAATGGAGTGTTCAAGCCGTTTTTGGACAAATTCGTGGTGGTCTTTATCGACGATATTTTAGTATACTCAAAGACCAAGGAAGAACATGTAGAACATCTGAAGTTAACATTAGAGGCGTTGAGAAGAGAGAAGTTGTACGCTAAATTTTCAAAATGTGAATTCTGGATTGAAAGAGTGCAATTTCTTGGACATGTGATCAACAAGGACGGAATTTCGGTAGATCCCTCTAAAGTCGAAGCTGTGATGAACTGGGATCAACTGAAAACACCGTCAGAAGTGAGGAGTTTTCTTGGATTGGCGGGTTATTATAGAAGATTCATTCAGGACTTTTCCAAGATCGCAACTCCGTTGACGAATTTGACTAGAAAATCGGTGAAATTTGTTTGGACGGAGAAGTGTGAGGAAAGTTTCCAAGAGCTTAAGAGGAGGTTGAGTTCAGCACCTGTGTTATCCCTTCCGGATGACACAGGAAATTTTGTGGTTTATAGTGATGCGTCGCATAAAGGACTTGGCTGTGTGCTTATGCAAAACGGCAGGGTCATTGCGTATGCGTCACGACAATTAAAAGACTATGAGAAAGGGTATCCGAACCATGACTTGGAGTTAGCTGCAGTGGTATTTGCATTGAAAATTTGGAGACACTATCTCTATGGGGAGAAGTGTGAAATATATACAGACCACAAGAGTCTGAAATATATTTTTACACAAAAGGACTTGAATATGTGCCAGAGAAGGTGGCTGGAGTTAATTAAGGACTATGACTGTGAAATCTTATACCATCCGGGTAAGGCTAATGTGGTTGCCGATGCCTTAAGCAGAAAGGGTCGGGAGAAATTGATGATGTTGACTGCTCAAGAGGAGTTAATTTCAGCAATGGAAAAGCTGGAATTAGAAGTGAAGTATCCGATGGAGATCGACGAGAAATTATTTCAGATGCAAGCTGGTACAACCCTATTGGATAAAGTTAAGGAAGCTCAACTTCAGGACGAAGAATGTGAGAAGGTTAAGAAAAAGATATCTGAAGGAACCGAACCGAGATTCAAGATAGACAGTGAGGGACTACTGAGATTTGAGAATAGAGTGTGGGTACCGTCAGTGCTAGAGATTAAGGAAGACATTTTGAGCGAGGCTCATAGCTCACGGTATTCGATTCACCCCGGTAGTACCAAGATGTACCAGGATCTTCGACAGCACTTCTGGTGGCCAAATTTGAAACGAGATGTTGCTGAGTGTGTTGCGAAGTGTCTGACCTGTCAGAAAGTAAAAGCAGAACATCAGAGGCCTAGTGGTTTGCTACAACCCCTAGAAATCCCAGAATGGAAATGGGAACACATTACGATGGATTTCGTGGTTGGCCTTCCGACGACTCAGAAAGGCTACGACGCAGTATGGGTTATCGTTGACCGACTGACGAAATCAGCACACTTCCTTCCGATCAAAATTAGGTTTAACTTAGACCAGTTGGCAAGGCTATATGTGAAAGAAATTGTTTCGAGGCACGGAGTTCCGGTGTCAATAGTTTCCGACAGAGATCCGCGCTTCACATCAAACTTCTGGAAACGACTACAGGAATGCATGGGGACACAATTAAGAATAAGTACGGCTTATCACCCTCAGACAGACGGGCAGAGTGAAAGAACGATCCAGACATTGGAAGATATGTTGAGAGCATGCATCATGGATTTTAAAGGAAATTGGGATGATCACCTACCGCTTGTGGAATTCGGTTACAACAACAATTACCACTCTAGTATTGGCATGTCGCCTTACGAAGCGTTGTACGGAAGAAAATGCAGAACTCCGCTATACTGGGATGAAGTTGGCGAGAGACAATTGCTAGGTCCAGAGTTGGTACAACAGACAGCAGAGATAGTCAAAGTGATCCGGACAAAACTGGTAGCCGCTCAGGATAGGCAGAAGAAATACGCTGATCCACACCGTAAGAATATTGAGTTTGAATCGGGTAGCTTTGTATTTTTGAAAGTCTCTCCCTGGAAAGGGAAGATCAGATTCGGAAAGAAAGGAAAATTGAGCCCGAGGTTCATTGGACCCTTTGAGGTACTGCGAAGGATTGGAGAAGTTACGTATGAGGTAGCCTTACCTCCGGCGCTAGAAAATATCCACAACGTCTTTCATGTTTCAGTTTTACGCCCCTACAAACCCGATTACAAGCATGTGATTGAATATGAACCCTTACATTTTGAAAAAGACTTATCCTATGAAGAAATTCCTGTTCAAATTATTGACAGGAAAGAACAAGTCCTCAGAAACAAAGTTATACCTTCTGTTAAGGTAATTTGGAGGAACCACAATGCTGAAGAAGCTACGTGGGAACTCGAAGAGCATATGATGAAGAATTATCCACATTTATTTACTTAATTTATGTGTATGCGATTCTGGGGACAGAATCTTTGTAAGGGGGGGAGAATGTAACGGGACGAATTTTTAATTGAACCGTGATTCTGAGGACAGATTCCTTTTAAGGGGGGAAAGATGTGACGAACAAGATTTTTGTAATTTAATGTGAATATTTATTGAATTAAATAAATATCAATGATTTAATTATTGAGTTAAATAATTAATTGATGAAATTATGGTAGATTAATTTAATTATATGTGTCACGTTAGTTAAATTAATGTGGTGAATTTTATATTCAAAGTATGTATTTAGTTGAGCTTATTTGATTAATATATTAATTAATAAGCATAATGTTATTCTAATTAATTTAATAATTAATTAGAGATTTAATGATTTGACATAATTAATAAATAAGAATTTTAATTATGTGACTATGTGAATTATTGTGGAATTATGCAATTTTATTTAATTGATTTAAATAGGATTATTGATTAATTAAAAGTGTGACATTATTAAACTATATTATAGTAAGTTAATTAAATTAATGGGAAAGGAAGAATAAAAGGGGCAAGCAAACAAAGCCTTATTGGGGGTTGGGGTCAGTTAACCCATTATGGGATTAACGGACGACCCATAACTCCACTATTATATACGTATATCATATTAGTGGTATATCATATATCATATATTACATTCATCAATTAAGAAAGTAAAGAGAAAACACAGAGAGAAAAAGAGAGAAATTGAGAGAAAAGACTTGAGAATTAGTTAGAGAAGAGATTGAAGAATTTAGTTGCATCATCATCACTAACTAGCAAGGGTAATTCTTTCTCCTACGTTTTTAAATTCAAGTTCTTACAGTTTTCATTAACGTATTCTTAAAAAGTTCTCTGTAAATGACTAATTTGATGATTAATGCATGATATGGTTTTATATGTGTTATTATATGATCATAACATGTTTTATATCATGTATGCATGATTTAAAGTAATAAATTTCATACAATTATGCTTGATTTGATTTTATAAAAGTCACAGAGTAGAAAAGTTGTATATATGGCCATACGACCCTTATGTACAATTTTTATACTATGAATCGATGATTTAACTTTGAATTAGCACTTGCATATAATTGTACACGTTTATACGAACAAAACAGAAGTTAAACGAACGGATTCGGTGTTATAACGAATCCGTAAAGTTAAATTTCGTGATTTTCCTTCAAAACATGATAAAGTATGAAAACAGTGAAATTAGATGCCTTGGATTGTGTGATTACATGATTTAGAATGCTAAGATCATGCTAGAAATGTTGTATAGTGTTTATGTGAAGTCCATATTTCATGGGTAGCAATTAAATTGTTGTGGTAGCTTTTATTCTGGGCCTGGTTCTCTGTTATTTGTGAACTGCAGATTCTGAAAATGGCGTTTGGAGCTGCAGCGCCAACTTTAAGCCTAAGAATGGGGCTGCAGCGCCAGTGGAGCTGCAGCGCCAGATTTAAGCCTAAGAGTGGGGCTGCAGCGCCAGTGGAGCTGCAGCGCCAACTGTAAGCCTAAGAGTGGGGCTGCAGCGCCAGTGGAGCTGCAGCGCCAGACTTAAGCTTAAAGTCCGAGCTGCAGCGCCAGTGGAGCTGCAGCGCCATTTTTAGTTCAAATGGTGGAGCTGCAGCGCCACTTGGTAATTTTTCCCAAAAATGAGATTTTAATTATTCAAGTTCAGAAAATGTAATTGGAACCTAATGTAATAAACATGAAGACATGATTAAACATATAATAAGAGGTTAATAACTTATATTGCGTGAGTAATTAATAAGTTAATTACATGACTTGAATCGTTAATTGTATAGTCCAATAACGTGCTCAAGACCGATGTGTGTGATTCGATACGCATATCGAGTTATTGATTAATGTGTATTGTGAACGTATTGATATGTAGGATTTAATAAAGAACGTGAATTATAAATTGTAGCTTGTGCAAGAGGCAAGTTTCCTATCCTTAAACTTGTTTAATATTTTGCAAGTTTCCTATCCTTAAACTTGTTTAATATTTTGCAAGTTTCCTAAACTCAAATCTTACTTTTACATTGAGCAAGTTCTTATCCTTGTTTATTCAAGTTGAGATTTTCATATGAGATATTACTATTTTTTTTAAGCATGATTCAGCTATACAATACTTATTCGATTGTATACTCTCGAGATTTACCATTCAAGTTGAATATCGATGATATTGTTGAACTTATAGGACTAGTGAACCCCTTATTTATTCGACTAGTCCATAGTTGATGTACGTTTTAAATTCTAGAATACTTATTGAGCTTATCCAAACCAAACTTCCTTTGGTGCGGACTCTGATTTCAAAACTGAGATGAACAACCCTTTAATAGGGGATTATTTACGCTTTAGCGTTGAGATATTGTGCACAGTATGGTACTAAGGGCTGATCCCCCTAAGTACGAGAAGTAGAGTCCATAGTCTTATGACTGTTAAAGGTTTAAAGCATAAAAATTTTACAACCTAGGACATAGTTCAAGGTCTTATGACCCTCAGACGTTCTTTTGATTCCTGTTATTCATTCTTGAGCCAAAAGTTGAGTTTCTTTATTCAGATGTCTTTGATTTACTCGCATGTTATTATATTATTGTCATATTATTATACTTGTGGGCAATCGTGCTCACTCTTGCGTAATAATAACATTGCAGTTAAGAACGAAAGGTCCGACGAGCCTTCTACTAGCAAAGACAAAGGCAAAGTCAACAAGTGATGAAGACTTGTTGTTTATTTTAATTGTTATGTTTCAGACTTATATTAGAGTTGTGTAAGACTTATTTATTTGTTTATGTTCCGCACAGATGTTTAAGGTTAGTATGACCTGGGATTTATTTTATTTATTACTCAGATGTTGTAACCCCATAAGGGGAGGATTTAATTCTATTTATTGCATGGTATTGCATTTATTATGGGTAGATAGATAGATGATATTCGTATAGTGAACACCAAGTCCCGTGGAATTGAAGTACCCGGATTTGGGGGTGTCACACTTGGCATACGAAATCTCCAGCTAAAGATGGAGAACTTAACCATCCTGCCAATGGGTAGGCTTGGAAAGATTTCAACTTAGCACATCCTGGGTTTGCATTGGAATGTAGAAATGTGAGGCTTGGCTTGTCCACTGATGGATTCAACCCATTCGGCCACTTAGCTGTTCCGTACTCCTGCTGGCCTATGATTGTTACTCCGTACAACTTGCCTCCTTGGATGTGCATGAAACAGTCATACTTGTTTCTTTCATTCGTGATTCCTGGTCCCAAGAGTCATGGAAAGAACCTAGATGTTTACTTGAGACCTCTTATAAACAAATTGAAGGTATTGTGGGAGGATGGAGTACATACTTGGGATGTTTCCACAAAAATAAATTTCAACCTTAGGGCAGCGGTTATATGGACAATAAGTGATTTCCCTACCTATGGTATGTTAGCTGGATGGAGTACACACGGGAAGTTGGTTTATCCGTATTGTATGGAGCATACGAAGTCTTTCAATCTATCAAAAGGTCGAAAGCCTTGCTGGTTTGACTGTCATCGTCATTTCTTGCCGGTAGACCGCCCGTTTCGAAGAAATAGAGAACACTTCAGGAAAAAGAAAGTAGAGAATGATATGCATGAACTGCGATTGTCGGGGACGGAGATGCGTGATCGTGTGATGAGATTGTCGGTCATCCCATTCGGTAAGAATGTTGCCTCAAACATAATCAATGGGTTTGGCGAGTTTCATAATTGGGTTTGGAGAAGCATCTTTTGGGAACTGCCTTATTGGTCTACAAATTTGATTCGTCATAATCTAGATGTGATGCATATTGAGAAGAATATGTTTGACAATGTGTTTAACACCGTGATGAATGTTCTGGGCAAGACAAAATATAATGATAAGGCACGGTTGGACATGAAAGATATTTGTAAGCGTCCTAGATTAGAACTTTATGAATCTCCTAATGGTCGGATGGTCAAACCGCATACAAGATATACATTGTCCAAAAAGCAAGTTGAAGATGTGTGCACATGGATTAAGACTCTGAAACTACCAGATGGATATGCCTCAAACATTGCAAGGTGTGTCACAGGTGGGAAATTGCAAGGGATGAAGAGTCATGACTGCCATGTGTTCATGGAGAGACTCATGCCTATAACATTTCGGGATTTGCTTGATAAACCAATATGGGATGCTTTGACTGAACTTAGTCGTTTCTTCAGAGACATATGTCCAAAAATGTTAAATGAGAAGGACATGTCTGTACTTGAGAAGAACATCATTGAGATCACGTGTAAGCTTGAAAAGATATTCCCATCTGGTTTTTTTGACTCCATGGAGCATTTGCAAATCCATCTTCCCTATGATGCTCGTGTTGGTGGTCCAGTTCAATATAGATGGATGTACCCTTTCGAGAGGATGATGGGAAACCTTAAGAGGAAGGTGAAGAATAGAGCTTACGTTGAGGGGTCGCTATGTGAGGCATATAGTTTCGATGAGATCTCTATACGTTTGTCTCAGACCATTTTCCCGACGAAGTCTTGACAAAGGACAATCGAGTCCCGAGACGTGATGATGGGGGCAATGTTGAACTAAATGATCGGCTTTCTGTATTTGGTCTACCGGGACGTGCTTATGGAAAAGGGAAGCGCATATTCCTCTCTGAGCAAGAATTAGATGCTGCACATACTTACATTCTTCTCAATTGCGAGGAGATTGACGAATTTGTGAGATATACATTCCAATATGTTAACGTTTATAAAATTAATCTCATACATTCCAATATGCTAATGTTTATAAAATTGTATAGATCATACGATGACGAGTTAAAAGCAAATCAGCCCGGCATCACTGATAAAGATATTTAACTCAGTCGAGATAAAAAAATTTCACTTTGGCTAAAGGACAAAGTAAGCGAAGTTAATTAAGCACGACATATATAGTAGTAATTTATGAATTCATTTAATTTAAATTCATTTTTGTAGGCTCTTAATGTGGGAACCATTCCTCCAAATATACAAGTCCTAGCTATGGGCCCAGACAGGGACTAAGTCAG
The DNA here is from genome assembly GCA_020205555.1 of Panax stipuleanatus. Taxonomy (NCBI): domain Eukaryota; kingdom Viridiplantae; phylum Streptophyta; class Magnoliopsida; order Apiales; family Araliaceae; genus Panax; species Panax stipuleanatus. The sequence goes on along the minus strand of CM035119.1, from coordinate 17,149,833 downwards.
CCGCAATGGTTACAAAATAAATGGCTGTGAATTTTATACAAAGACATGCTCGCGGTAAATGAACAACGAACATTGGAGTTTGTGTCCAAGGAGATTGTTACAATGAGCTTGGTCGTGTCTTTTATGGAGAGTTGGAGGAAATCATAAAGATGTAGTATAAGGGCATTACGGTGGTCAGATTAACTTATTCAAATGTCGTTGGTTTGATTCAGAAAAAGGGATACGTGTTGACAGACATGGAATCGTCGATATTGACCTCCATAGGTCTGCGTAAGCCCACGAACCGTTTGTGTTGCCAACTCAAATAGGACAAGTATACTTCACTCCTAGTGCTGTTAGAAAAAGGGATAGACCACCTACAGATTGGCAAGTTATAAATCATACTCCCGCGCAAAATCGTGTCCAATTAGTAGATGGAGAGTTCTACCAAGAGGAGATGCTTTATAGACCTCCGATAATAAATGTGGAGGACAACAATGAAGTAATCCAGTCAGAGGTTGGAGATGAACCTGATAAACTGGATCCCGAGTCAGTACATGTGCCAGATGACATTGATACTGAGGAGGAAGAGTTATTGACTGACACTGACACTAACACTGAATATGAAGAAAATGATGGTTATGAATCTCCAATACGTATACAAAATGATTTTGCCTCAGACAGCGATTAGGGTGAGAAATGTATTTTTAGTTTTACTCGTATTACATACAATTACATTTATATACATTAAATACACATACGATTACATATATATACATTATATACAATTACTAACTTACGCAAACGTATAACAATAGTCAAAAAAGAGTCCAAAAACTACCTCAAGCGTCGAAATGACACACATACACAGACATAGCATCGCATAGGTATTAGGCACGCGTTAAAATAGATAGGACTCAATTCCGATATATGGAGCCCGAGTTATCAGCCCGTCTGCCTAACTTACGCAAATATAGAACAATAGTCTAAAAAGAGTCCAAAAATCGCCTCGAGCGTTGAAACGACACAAAAACACAGACATAGCACCGTATGGGTATTAGGCACGCGTTACAACTCACGAGACTCGATTCTGATATACGAAGCCCGAGTTTTCAGCCCGTCTGCCTAACTTACTCAAATGTATAACAATAGTAAAAAAAGAGTCCAAAAATTGCCTCTGGCATCGAAACGACACACAAACACAGACATAAAATCGCATGGGTATTAGGCAAGCATTACAACTGAAGAGACTCGATTCCGATATATGAAGTCTGACTTATCAGCCCGTCTGCCTAACTTAGCAAATGTATAACAATAATATAGACATTATTCTGGCAAAAGTGCGCCGTCCGAACAAAAGATAACCTAAACAAGGAACGAATAAAAGCCCTACATAATGCATCAGTCGACCATCCAAGGGAGGGTGAGCAGCACATGCACGTGTATAGCCCGTAGTAGTGTGCGCCTGACATATGGGCAGGGATGTGTGAGGTGTGGCGGGATGAGGCCTGGGTGAAGAGACGCAATACTGCCGCCGCTAACAGAGCCTCATGTGTACCTGAAGGCGCTAAGGCAAAAGGCACGTATTGGGGCGGCAGTATATCACAGCTGCAGCATATTGCTACACGGGTACGTATTTTGCAAATGTCAATCATTATGTATACATTATATCACATGTTAACATATTAATATACGAGCATGTTTTATAGGAGACTCAGTCTTAGGGTGAGCTTATTAATTGGCTAGATGTGTACGTGGCCACCCGCATGGTTTGCCTGAAGGTGTGCAGATAGCGATAATTTATTTTTTATAACTTTATATTTCCGTCATTAATTAATTCTTAAGTATTTTATATTTATTTTTAACATATTTATTTTTAAAATGCTGACAAGACACTTATAAGAGCCTAATGAACGAGCGTTATCCTAAAGGCACCCCGAGGCCGTTGATTGATCAAGAATTATAGGAGAGGGCATCAGTTGTGAAGAAAAACTACGTCAAAGGCCAAGGACAACGACGACGACCGACTATCAGTTGCACGGGCAGCTCTGCTACTCAGTCTACTCAGTCCTCGTGCCATCCGACGCCGCACACTCCTTCTGACTGTGTGAGAGCAATATGTCAAGATCAGAATCTTCTTCTTACACTAGGTGGCCATCTACACTCGCTGAGTCATGAGGATCTAGCAGAGGCAGTGGCTAGAGCAGCAGAGCAGCAGGATATATAAGGTAATCATGTCATTGTTTAGGTTTCATGTTATTGTAATACATTAGAAAGGCTAGAGTCGTTTTTTATTTTTCATATATGTTTAACGTGTTTCTTCTTTAATTTGTTACAGCCTCATTCTGTCGATCGATATTTGATGCGGCCCAGACATTTGTATTCTTATAATTTCTCAGCCGTTGTTCTATATTGTATATATTAACTATTTTTTTACTGAATGAATGAATGTACGGACGTTTTATATTCACAGATTTGAATTTGAATGTAATTGTCTTTGTGTTAATTGGTTTTATTATAAATGAATGAATGTAATTGTCATTCAGTGCGTACTGAATGAATAAGTGGATGGATTTGAATTGTATATAATTGCTGTGAGTTGGGACAGGTACAAAACAGGTCAATTTTTTGGGATATAAGCAGGTACAAAATAACCTTTTTTAATTTTAGTATCAGCGACCACATACGGTCGTTATTACATATTTGCGATCAAAATATCATCTTCCAGGGCGACGACCACAAGCGGTCGCTAATACTGGTTGCTGGTAAGGGCGACTGCACGCGGTCGCTGACACGTGGCTCAACGTCACGCCACAGGCTGATGCGGCCTGACAAAATATGGCAACCGCGTCGGTCGCTATTAGACGTCGCTGATAATACGGTCGCTGAACGTGGTCGCTACTTTACTTGTAGCGACTAGATTTACTGCGACCAGTATCAGCGACCGCATGCATCTGCGACCGAATGTGGTTGCTGATATGCATCTGCGACCGAATGCGGTCGCTGATATGCGATCGCAGATAGCCTATTTTATTGTAGGGAACATATTTGTCAGGTTTGGAGCACCACGGGCCATCATTAGTGATCGCGAAACTCACTTCTGCAATAGGGTGTTAGCGGCTTTGTTAAGGATATACAACGTACTATACAGGGTCTCTAAATCCTATCATCCGCAAAGCAATGGCCAAGCTGAGGTATCCAACCGGGTGATTAAATCTATTTTGGAGAAAGTAGTCAACCCAAACAAGAAGGACTGGAGTCCTAGACTGGATGATGCACTATGGGCATATAGAACAGTATATGAGACTCCTATTGGTATGTCGCCTAGCGTTCAGGAAACCATGCCACCAACATGTGGAGCTAGAGCAAAAAGCTTTCTGGGCGATCAAACAGTGCAACATGAACTTGGATCAAGCTGGAGTCTATAGGAACTTGTAATTACAAGAACTCGAGGAGTTGGATAATGAATCATATGAGAGTTCTAAATTGTACAAGTCTAAGACAAAAGCTTTCCATGACAAGTAGATTTTGAGAAAGAATTTCACTATTGGGCAGAAAGTTCTTTTTTATAATTCACAATTGAAATTATTTCCAGGTAAGTTACGTTCCCGTTGGGAGGGTCCATTTATTATTACTAATGTGTTTCTTCATGGTGCTATAGATATACAAAATCAAAAGACAGGGAATGTGTTCAAGGTGAACGGACATAGGTTGAAGCCATTTTTGGATAACAGTCAGTTTGAGGAGGTTGAGATGGTGAAGTTGATGGATCCAGCTTCCGTATGATTCAGAGGATTGCAGTCGAGGTAACGACGTTAAACAAGGGCAGCTGCTTGGGAGGCAACCCAAAAATTCAGATTTGATCTTTCTATCCCTTTTCTTTTTAATTTGTTAGTTGTAGTATCTTCTACTTTGCATGATTTTCTTACAATTGGGACAATGTGAGGTTTGAGTGTGGGGGAGGGAATTTTAGGTTAATTTTCATGTTTTTAGGTATAGTAGTCCAAAATTTGTTAGAATTTGAAAATCTGCTGAAATTTTTGCTTGGTCCCATAATTCTATTCAAATTGAATTTGTTGATACATGAGTACTTGAATATGTGAAGCATGCTTAGTTGACTTAGTTATATGTGGAGTTGTCTATGTGCATTGATTTCTTGCTTTAGAACTATTTTCACTGCTTATATTAATGAAAGAACCTTGTGAAAAGAAAAATTGAATGAAAAGTGAATAAAAAATGATGATGAAATTGATGTATGGAAAAAATGTGAAAATCTGCTTCAATGTCCATTATACAAATTACTGGGTATCTAAGCTTCGGGAAGCATCGGTATTCACGCTGAAAAGTGTGATGGATAAAATTAGCTTGACTAGTCGACTTTTGTGGCCTTTGTTACTTGAATAATTAAGCCCTAGGGCAGCGCCCTAAGACCATCTGGTTTGGGAGTCGTTGGTGGACAGTTCGCTACATGTGTAACACTGAAAAGCCTAAGAAAAGGAGACAGTTCACATGTCAAGAAAAGGATGAATACAAGAAAGCATCAAAATATAGTCATCTGGGCTAAAAAGAAGGTTCTATGAAAAGAAAACAAAAAAAATAAGAAAATTCATTTTGAGTTATGAGTTAGTGTGCGTGGTTTTTGCTCCATGATAACTAAGTTGGGTAAGTATGTGGATTAAGGGATAGATACTTGTGTGGATATGGTTCGATTTGATGAAATTCATTGGTGAGTTGGCAAGATTATTAGTCATGAATTGATTGATGAGATGCTAATCAGGTGTCTGTTAATAAGCATTGATATTCATGAATTGTAACTTGAACTCCTGTGTGACGCCCCCAAAATAGGTTCAATACCAACCCATTCTGAGTCGCCAAATACATGGTACAGAATTCCAAATACAAATCTTTTATAACAAAAGGTCGTGAGAAATACGACCATACAACTGTGTGTTTCAATACAAATCGTATATAATACGAAAGATTATGACTAAGATAATGAAAAACAAATTATCGTTAGCCTTCAATAAATCAGATAAAATATTATGGACAATAAGTTTTAGATCAGATAAAGAATATTATGACTAAGATAATGAAAAATAAATTATCGTTAGCCTTCAATAAATCAGATAAAATATTATGGACAACAAGTTTTAGATCAATATTCGCAGCGGAAATAACAATTCATTAGAAGAGTTAAGCAGAGAATGAAGTCTACTATCTTCTATGATTTAAAAGTCCATCATCGATATTTTATCCCTGTAACATCAATCAATATACATCTTAAATCAAATATTCATCTTTGCACTACGGGCCAAAGATATTCATTTGTATCACCAGTTGGTCATGTTCATCTCAACACCTGTCCATCTTTGCACTACGGGCCAAAGATATTCATCAGGTAATCATTCATCTTTGTTCTACAGGTCAAAGATATTAAGTTATATCACCATTTAGGACTGAGGATGATGAAAAACAATATAAATAACGAATCCAGTGAGATAAAGGACAAAGATTAGGGATTCATAATTTAGTTTATCCAAGTTTAAGAATACTTCATAATAATCAATTGTGGAGAAAAATTCAAGAATGAAGTTCAAAATATGGATACAATCAAAGATAGTAACCATAACAGACAACTTGGACAAATAAAAGAAATTTTTTTTTTGAATAGTGCCGTATACGTGAATAGTGTCGTATAAGTGAATAGTAATCCCAACATAAAAAGGTAAAAATTTTATAATAAAATTTATACTAACATTTCAATGAAATGATACTAGATGAAACGCAAAATTCGAAGAATTTCTGATCATTTCAGGAATTATAGAAGCAATACTTACCGTAGTAAGTTATAATTTGGGTATATGAAATGAAATATTATCGCTTTCATAATATGGAATATGAAAGAAAATAATATTTTTTATGAATATTGAAAGAAAGTAACATCATTTACGAGAAAAATAATATCCCTTACCTTAAAAGGAGAGTATTTCTGACTGGTATGACGGAGATATTCTTGAAGAAAACTTATACTGGTTTCTACACTCTAGGCTTCCTTAAACTCAAAAGAAATACGCTCAATATTATAGAAGAAGAATTCTCTGATTCTGGTGTGATTTTCATTTCTAAACTAAGCATCCTATTTATAGGAGAATGACAGGATACTATTTGAATTAGAAAATCACGGGTGCACAGTAAAGGATTCACGGACGAATTCTGAAAAATTTTGATTTTACTATGCAGTACTATGCAAACACTATGCAGTACTATACAAATACTATGCAGTACTATACAAATAATAAAATATAATATATTCTATTATATATATATATATATATATATATATATATTCACACACACCCACACACACACGTAAACACACATACACACACATATAATAAATATATATATATATATATATATAATATTTATATATATATTTAAGTAATAAAACAAAACTGAGATAACTTTCTACCGACGATTTTGAAAAATGAGTAAGTGGGGGTCCATATAATAAGCCAAATTTACAACAATTACTTCCTTTATTTATCTCAATTCACTTGGCTTTACCAAACACATTTTTAATAACAATTATTCATCATTAATATTATAACTCACAATATTAACAACCAGATCATTCCCAGGAAAGAGGGGGCTTTCCGATAAGGACATCTCCTTATTGGCGTGTAATTAGATGACCTAACCCCTTTCTCGATAAAACTTTTTAGACATTGTCAATAATGTAAATAATAATATGAATAACGGTGTCGTCTTTATTATTGATTTAATAATATAAAATATTGTGCAGATGATACTGTGACAATAATTGAATCAATAATGTGAGATACTATGCAACAATTACTGTGGCAATAATTGAATAAAACTGAGTAGCTTCTCACGTAAGCATCAATAATCAAAGATACTGTACAATACCGTGTGCTACTGTGCAACCACGCGTATTACTGTTCTTTTATCACCAGGTATTTCAACAATTTTAACGATAAAAGTTTTGCCGTTATTTATAAAAAACTTATTCTTGTCGTTTTCTTCATCCGATAATTTTTCGCTATGGGGCCCACAAATGATTGCGCCATCGTATGAATATTCCCCTACAAAAACGAATATTTCCCGACACAATGAATATTTTATGACCACTTGCTTATTTTGTAAAACTTGCACGTATCACCCATAACTTATCAAAGTTATCAAATCAACCCCTTACTATTTCAAAATAATATATAGAGGAAATTCAATTTTTTCATTCATAAAAGTTGGGGTCTTACATCCTGGATACTATGGTTGAATAAGAATCTGTGAATGATAGCATAACCTTGGGTTTGGTTTACACGAGGACGTGTAAAAGCTAAGTATGGGGGAATTTGACGAGTGTATAACATTCGGTTATTTTGATTCCTTTATGCGTAGTTTATTGCATGTTTTGTTGTTAACACGAGTCTAATAGGTTTGTTTATGGATTTCAGGTCAAAATGGAGCTTAAGCACTAAACCGGGACGTATTGGAGTTGTTTGCATGAAAAATGAAGAAGAAACTAAACTCAGCAACCTGCGCCCCGACGAGGTTTTAAAGGCCAGAATCTCCGCACCGGCGAAGACTTCTCTGCAAATATACGCCCCAACGCCAAATTGGAGCCGCCCCAACGAAGACCTCTCTGCGAATCTCCCCCCCGACGAGCCATTTGTGAAGAAAATCCTTGCCCCAACAGAGGTACCTTTTTAGAGCCAGAGAAGAAGGAATTTCACCTTGGCGGAATTGGCAAGGCAATAATCTCGCCCCGGGGAGATTGACGGAAAAAAGATAGCGATTTCTTATTTTTGGCAAGTTTCAGGAAAACTTCTAATACGAATTTTTAGGTTTTCAGGGATAGTATAAGAATTTATAAAGATATGTAACACCCATTATAAAGGAATCATCTCATATCATCTTCTGCATTCATCTAAACCCTAGTTTTGGAGAATCAAGACATATCAAACTAATTTCTTAATTTAGTTCTAAATGGATGTTGAACCTTATTCGTAATTAATGGTTTGATCAAGTTTACTTTATTTATTCCTTCGTATGTGGGATTTATTCTGATTATCTACATAAACTTCTTGTATGCTATTCAATCTACTAATTTGGTTTCTGCAGGATTAAATTAGTGAAATAATATCATCTGCTAGATTAAGATATATATTAAGCAAACGATGTATGTCTTCATAAGTAGCAATTAATGATATTTGATTTTGGTCAAGCTTTTGAATATTTTAAGGTTTTCTGAAGACAAGTGCAATAATTCCTGATTGTGTAATTGTTACTTCGAACAATCTAATTCTCATTTTTCATGCTTCTATTATATTAAATCTAGACTGATCGCTCTAGGTTATATGATAGTTAGGATCTTTTGTTGGTGATCGTCGTATTAGATTTACACATAAGAAGAATTTTGGATAATTTATTATCGCTGTTATCTAGGGTTGTTAATCTCATTGAAGGAAAAATATTGTAAAAACTTAATTATTCCATGATTGTGAAAAGGTGATACTGAACTGAAGAATTGAAGCTTTTTACTCATTGATATTTCTTTTAAAACTCACTTTTGATAATTTATCTTTTTCAAACCAAAACCCCCAATACACTGGAAAATACTTGGATAAATATAAAACATACACTCTTTGTAGAATCGATCCTTGCTTGTTACTATACTAATTCTTGAGTTAGTAGAATAGGAGTAAGGTTAATTTCGGAGTGCTAAACGACAACTCCCAATAGTCGAATTTCAATTAAAGATTTCTTATTCAAGTAGAATTCCGGAGGGCTGCTTGTGATTGATTTGGGACGCGATTAGAAGAGTATAAGAGGCAAAAAGAGAGGAAAAGACGAGAAGAATCAGACACATTAGAAAAGCCCTAGTTTTGATCATACTTTTAAAGAATTGAAGCAAGCAGTCTAACACGAAGAATATTCAAGACAAAAGTGGAGAAGAGCAGTAAATTACTTCATAGTTTCTATTCCCTTTCTTCATCTTTAATCTTGTATTCAGAATGTTATTCTATTTGTGGATTTTGGTTTCTTATTCGATGATGTTGAACTAATTCACTATTTAATTCTACAATGGTTCTTTTTTTGTAACGAAGATTGACATACTTCCGTATTAATTCAATGAGACTATTTTCAGGGTTGTCTATTATGATTTGTGCTTAATTATTTAATTGCCTGATCAACAATTACTTTGATAATCTATATGAAATTGAGAAACATAATATAGGTTAAGATTTGATCATAGTAGCGTGTGATTCTGGTTTTTACATGATGTTGGAATTCATAATTTATGCTTAGGATTGAGATATACATATGCATCGCACGTAGTCTAATGAAGAACTTGTGCTTAAACCTTCTTTAATTGTAATTCACATAGAGATATAGTGGATTAGTTAATTAGGGTGTTCATCTTCATTCTATCATATGTGGATTTGAGTTGATATGGGTATAATGCATTTAGAGATGGTTATATTTACTTGTGTGTTCTTAATTAGCAATCCGGAATAGTTAATTTAATTTAACAGAAATTGTGTCGACCTTAGTAAAACATTAAGTGAAGTTGTAGGCTTAAATCTCCAGTATCGGATTAAATCCTGTGGCAGTTAGTTGATTCTTAATTAATTAGTAATTTTCATAGATTTTACAAATTGATTATTTGTTTAATAAAATTGAGCTAATATAAAATTGTTTAATAAAAGAATTCATTTAATAAAAGAAATTCTTTATCTATGTTTAATTTGTTGAATTAAACAAATGTGACAAACACATAGTTTTCGACCAATGATTTTAGAATCATGATGTTGATCATGCTAATGAGATCTAAATTATAGATATTTCAAAACTAAAATGTTCCTAATTGTTGGATCACTAATGTTGGGCTACTTATTCCGAATATATTAGTACATAATATGCTTGCTCTAGTGAAGAGGGTGATTGATCTCATAATCATTTGTGTTGAGACATTAAAGCAAGTATATAGGTGCTTATTGGAGAATAACTTCACTGAATGAGATTCGCTTAAGGAACACCTAATGGAGTTTTACTTGCCTAACAATAAGAGTTTTTATAGTAATAGTAGTACACGTGATCCTTGGACTTGAGATCGTCATAGTACCTTGTGTATTCTGAGTTATATTTTGTCATATTCCTTAATACTTCAGAGTATATTATAGGGTATGTTAGGGTATAATAAAGTGTATATGGAGGTAGATGAATGATCATCAAAGGATCTACTACTTCTAGTAAAGGGAGAGAATGTCCAATGCGATTCGATGAATGACAACTTAGAAATCCTTTGCCTAGGTAGACGAAAATTATAAAGGAGTTTCTAATTTATATTAATAAGAGTTGTGCATTTTGTGACTCGAAATGCATATGATTAAATAAATAAGACTTGTCAGTAATTTCATGTCTTATGTTTAATCGGGACATTGTATGGCAGAAGAATTGAATTGTACGGTAAATATTCACGGAATAGGTTCTTTGTGATTAAACGTTGATTTCATATTATCCGGATTGTAATAGACGAATTTTTTTTTTTTGTGATTCTTGGGACAGAATCCTTTTAAGGAGGGAAGATTGTAACGATTGAGATTTTATATTTAATTTTAAATATTTATTAAATTAAATAAATATTTTACGTGATTTATTTATTGAGTTAAATAAATAAATTATGTGACTTATGAAGTGATTTAATTAAGTGTATATATTAATTAAATGAATATGTAATATTTAATTTAATTAATGTATATTAATTTTATATTATAGTTCTAATTTAATTGAGATAATTAAATTAGATGAGATATGTGATGAAGTGTTACATGGATTATAATTAGCGAGTAATTATAATTATGTGGCAATTTTATGTGATTAATTGATGTTAGATTTTAATTGATTAAATTAGATGATTGATATTTAATTAATTAAAATGTGACATTAAAGTATGTGTTAAATGATTTGTTAAAATAAAGAAAAGAATTTTTAAATTGTTTTGCCAAACAAGGCCCTTGTATTTGTTTTAAACCTATTCCTACCAAACATGGCCTTAGTAACTAAAATCTGTTTTTAAATAAAAGGTTTGCCAAACATGATCTTATGGCTTTTAAAATTCAAAACAAATTATAACTGCTAATTATTTAATTTAGACATTATATATTTGTCAGTTACATTGCATGTTATTATGTCTATTATATACGTATATTATATCAGTTATAATATATCTACTACGTTAATTCTAATCCTAAGTCTAACTAAGAACTAAGAAAAAAAGAAAGCAGAGAGAAGGAAGAGCAGAGAAGAGTTAGAGAAGAATAGAAAAGAGGAAAAAGAATTTCTAGAATTAAACTCACATCACCTTCTCTTTCAACCTATTAACAAAAGGTATCATCTATAATCTCTAAATGTTATAGAACTCAGTTATATATTTTTCATATTCGTTCTCTGTTAAAAAAATAAGTTGTTATGAAATTGAATAAACATGAATGGTATATATATAGATTGTGTTCATGTATTGTCTATAGTGGGTTATATGCTATAAATGATTTTCAGAAATCAAAGTACTGTAAAAACAAGTTTTATATGTGAAAATAACGTTCTTATGGAAATTCATGTATTTGGTTGATTTAGAGTAGAAATTTATGAATTATATATGTGAATTGTATAAATTGGTAGTTGTTACGTTACTAGCTTCTATAACAGAAATAATGTATGTATATAAAGTTGAATTACTTGAGAAATTTTATTACAGTGACTTATTTTGTTAAAATATGCGTTTTTATGAAAATAGCCAAATTGGACTTTTAAAACCATTGATTCTTGTTGTTTAGATGGCTTTGTATTTTAGAAGCATGTTATATATATGTATTATAGCATATGTATGATTTACAATGTCAACGTTACTGTAATTTTCTGTTTGTTGGCTTGTTTGGGTTAATCGGTAAAGCAGAGAGCCGTGGCTGTCTGCGTCTGGGCGAGTTGCTGCACAGCTGCGCCTATAGCAAGGCCAGGAGTAGTGCAGCTGCGCCGCTTGGCCTTCCCAGATTCTTTCCCTGCGCAGCTGCGCCGGTTTCAAGGCTGCTGGCTGTGCAGCTGCGCCGTGCCCAGTGCAGAGGCAATGAGTTGGCTTGATTGGATTGTGCAGTTTTATTCTAGCTTAAGATAAATGGTTTATGATGTAAGCATGTATCCAGTTAATATAACATGTGTTAACATGAATTCGATAGTTTCATAGTTGAAAAATAAAAGAATTTTGAAAACCTAATGTAATATTTAAATTATAATTGTTTAATTGTAATATGAACTACTTGATTATAATTTGAGAAATTATAATTAAAAGTAAATGTTCATTTTAAACTATATTTTTATTAAATTATGATGAATAGTAGTTGATTTATTTTAATCAATTATATGTTAATTTAAATTATAATTTATGCAATTATATTTTAATAAATGCATGTTTAATTATGAATTTTAAATTGATAAATGCATGATTAATTATAAATTGTGTAATTATAATGCATGATGTAGTCTAATTGATTTTAAATTATAATTATTTATAATTTAAATGGTAATTATAATTTAAGTAATTATAATTTGATTAAGTGGTTGAATTAAAATTGTTTAGCTAAATACATAATTGATTTAATTATGTGAATATATATGTGAGGTAATTAACTATGTGATAGTTGATTATTATTATTTATTTAATTAGGGTGAGTTAACCATGAGGGTTAACCACTTATGTGAATTAGTTATGTGTTAACTAATTTAGGTTATTGTGATTAAATATATGTGTAGGAAGTATTAAAGTACGTGAATTGAGTTAAGTAGCTTGCGCTTGAGGCAAGTTTTCTAAACCCTGATCTTGTATTAATTTTTATACAAGTCTTCTAACCCTAAACTTGTTAATTATATACAAATTCTTGAATTCATATATTCATTGTTGAGAATGTCCTTTCCATTTCTGTATTGGACAATTGTTTATTTAATTGAAATGATCTTAACTTATTGTTCAAGTAAGATCCAGTTATTATTTTAAATGCTTTAAGTTGATTCTAAAGCATATGTTAGTGCATAATTCTGTTATTTATGAATTATTGATAGTCGATTCAACTAATCCTTAGTTGATGAACGTGAATTCTAAATTACCCTTGTAAGCTTATCCAAACCAAACTTTCTTTGGTGCGGACTTGAATTCAAGTTGCTGAGTTGAACAACCCTATTTACTAGGGGAGGTTACTACGCATAGCGTTAAGATGTTTGTGCACAATACATGGTACAAAGGGCTGATCCCCCTAAGTACGAGTTAAGGTCCATAGTCTTATTGACTGTTAAAGGTTTAAATAGAAATATTTATAACCTAGGACAAGAGTTCAAAGGTCTGTGACACTCAAATAAATTCTATTTTTGAGTTGTAATTGCGATGAAAGAATTATTATTCAATTCTTTATTGTTGAAAAAAATCATATTATTCAGATTCTTTGAAAGATATCCTTTTATATATATATTATTGTTAAACTCTAGTGAGCTGTGGTTTGCTCACTCTTGCATTAAATAACAATTTCAGTTAAGGTTGATAATATTGATGCTCCGTCTACAAGTAAGGGCAAGGGAAAGCAAAACAAGTGAAGAATTATTTTTATTTAATTGAGAAGGATTGTAATAAGACTTGAATGATATGTTTTTATTTTCGCACTTTATTGTTTATGTCAAGGTTAGAGTAACCCTGGGATTGATTTTTAAACAAAGGTTGTAACCTTTGTTTTAAGGGAGATTTTATTATTTGAATAGAGATTGTAATTTATCTTGAGATATATTGGGTATATGTTTGTTATAGTTAGAAAGTGAACACCAAATCATGTGAAAACGAAGTACCCGGATTTGGGGGTGTCACAGGTTGGTATCAAAGCCATAGGTTATGAAACCTTAGGTGGGAAAAAACCTTAGGTAGTAGCCTTATCGTAAGATCGAAAAGATAGATGTGATAGGGAAAAGATAATAAACTACCTTATGTGCTATGTGTTTACATTATAGTATTCGAAGAGTGACGACTCGATATCACGTAATAATGAACTTTAAAATTCTCTAGTCAGGATGTCGAATGTTGGAGAACCTAGTCAGGCTAGAGAGGATGTACCTCAGGTGCCTAGAGAGGAAGAGCCCCGTGACATACATGTTGTCTGGGAGCAGCTGGTTAGGAGAGAGCTATCTCTAGTGATCACCGTAGCTGGTCGGGAGCGTGAGTTGACACCTATTCCAGTAGATAAGAACGAGGACGAGTCTGAAGAGGAGGAAGAGGATCCCGAAGAGTAATTCCCACCTCACTCTACTAGTGCTGAGATGTACGAGGCAGTCTACGATAGCAATGTGGAGCTTCATGGATGAGTAGGAGATCTCGAGGAGACTATCCAGCAGCGAGACGAGACGATAGAGGAAATGGCAAGTGACCTAGGAGATGCACAATGGAACCTGATACATATGGACGTTGATAGAGATGCTGCTCGATTTGAACTGGCAAAGCTGAAACAAGACATCCAGGAGGAGTCGAGGAAGTGTGCCAGAGCTGAAGAGTCAAGCTTGAGGGCTAATCAACGAGCCGATCGAGCTGAAGGTGAAGGTGAAGCCAAGAGAGCCAAGCTGAGAAAAATGGAATATGCTTTTCATACAGCGATAGAGAAAGCTCAGGACCGTATTTTCTACTACCCAGCTCAGTTCCAAGGTTTACCTTGGTATGTGGTGGACCGAAGAACGGCATTTCGGGTAATAGAAGAGGAACACAGAGAGGTTGTGCGACGTATTAATATGCCTAGGCAGTAACAGTAGTAGAGTTTTGTTTATGTATTGCTTTTTGTAATAAGTAATATAAATCCCATAATTTGAGATAAGAAGGGGATGAGTTAATAATGTAATCCTGTAACTTTTCCAGTTCAGGAAGGATGATATAAATGGCAGAAATGCTATCTGTTTGATGTTTTTTTAACTATGACTAATGAATAAAAGAAGTTTATTTGATGTGCTATGTGTTCTATGTGAATTGAGCCATTTAAAAGTTTAAATATGAACTTGAATACTTAATAGTTGAATAAAGGGTCTAATAATAATATTTTCTAAACAAAAAATGCCTCCTAGAAGAACATCAACGCGTCAAAACCCCAAGGGTTTGACGAACAACAACAATAACGATGGGACGAATCCCAACTCGGTTCAGGAGTTGGTGAACCTGTTGACCGGAGCTCTTGCGAATCAGCCGCAGGTGCAGGGTACAACGTTCAAGGAATTCAAGGCAGTAGCACCGCCTAAATTCAAAGGATCGACTAACCCTATCGAGGCTCAGACATGGGTTATGGAAATGGAGAAGGTATTCGACGTAGCACGAGTAGGTGAAGACCAGAAGATAGCGTTCGCGGCTTTCATGTTGAAGTCGGATGCTAGCTTTTGGTGGCAGGCTAACAAGACCCGAGAGGGAGAGGGAGTCATCACGTGCGAACGTTTCAAGGAAATGTTCTACGAGATGTACTTTCTTCACAGGACCAGATGGAGGTCCAGTTCCTACAACTTAAGCAAGGAGGGATGACGGTGTCCGAGTATACCGCTAAGTTTAACGAGTGGGCCAGGTTCGCTACATACCAGGTCAGCACTAAAGCTAGGAAAACGAGAAGGTTTGAACGGGGACTGAAGCCCTGGCTCTACATTAAGGTTTCCATGTTCCAGCTGAATACCTTTGCAGCGGTGCTTGAGAAAGCCATACTTGCTGAGAGAGGAAGCGAAGCGGTGACGAAGTTCAATCAAGATAAGAAGAAGAAGAATGAGGTAGAAACCAAAACTGGGGGGAGCAGCGCTGTGAACCAGAAGAGGAAATGGAATGACAACACCTCTGCTGGGAGTCAGCAAGGAAGCCAGCAGAAGAGGAAGTTCAAAGCATGTGCTACATGTGGTAAGAATCACACTGGCGTGTGCATAAAGGGGAAGCGGGTGTGCTTCAACTGTGGTCAGGAAGGCCACATCGCACCTAATTGCCCAAACCTGAAGAAGGGAGCTTGCTTTATATGTGGATCCAAAGATCACATGCCTCACAACTGCCCGAAGAAGATGTGTCCCACTGCACGGACATTCAATATGACAGAGCAGAATGCTATGCAATCAAAAGACGTGGTGTCAGGTATTATTCCGGTTAATAGTATTAATGCATATATATTATTTGATTCGGGTGCTACTTGCTCATTCATATCTGATAATTTTACTAAAACCTTAGACTTACCTATAGAGGAGTTAGTTTACCCTTTGAATATAGAGATTACGAATAGGGAGGTTATTCCTGTTAGGAGCGTTTATAGGAACTGTAGATTGGACATTAAGGGACAGGAGCTTAGAGTAGATTTGATTCCGATAAAACTTGGGAAATTCGACATCATACTAGGTATGGATTAGTTGTTCAACCATGGGGCGGTAATCGACTGTCAAAAGAAGTCGGTGAACCTTACGACTCCTTCAAAGTTGGTGTTCTATGGTAGCAAATCGCCTAGACAAGTGAGTTGTCTGACGGTTATGCAAGCCAAGAAACTTCTAATGCAAGGCTGTGTGGGATATCTAGCCTACATAGTAGATACGCGTAAGGAAAGCCGGAAGGTGGAGGAGATATCGGTAGTTAAGGACTTTGTGAACGTTTTTTTGAACGATTTGCCAGGACTTTCGCCAGATAGGGAGATAGAGTTCGTGATCGATTTAGCACCGGGAACTGCTCCAATTTCAAAGGCTCCGTACAGAATGGCTCCAGTTGAGATGAAGAAACTGATGGTTCAACTACAAGAACTGTTAGATAAGAAGTATATCCAACTGAGCATTTCGCCTTAGGGAGAGCCTGTTTTGTTTGTTAAGAAGAAAGATGGATCGATGCGTCTTTGCATTGATTATAGGGAGTTGAATAAAGTTACGATCAAGAATAGGTATCCTTTACCTAGGATCGATGACTTGTTTGATCAACTGAAGGGTGTGAGGTACTTCTCGAAAATCGATTTGAGAAGCGGGTATCATCAGTTGAAGGTAAGGAAGGAAGATATACTGAAAATGGCTTTTAGAACTCGATATGGTCATTACGAGTTCTTGGTAATGTCATTTGGTCTCGTGAATGCCCCAGCTGCATTTATGGACCTAATGAACAGGGTGTTCAAGCCATTTCTGGACAAGTTTGTGGTAGTGTTCATAGATGACATCCTGGTTTATTCCAAGACCAAGGAGGAGCATGCTGAGCACTGACGACTAACCTTAAAAGCCCTGAGACGAGAGAAGCTTTACGCTAAATTCTCGAAATGCGAATTCTGGCTGGAACGTGTGCAATTTCTTGGCCACGTGATCGACAAGGATGGTATTTCGGTGGATCCATCGAAGGTTGAGGTCGTAATGAGTTGGGATCAGCCGAAGACGCCGTCTGAAGTGAGGAGTTTCTTGGTAGGTTATTACCGTAGATTTATCCAAGATTTTTCTAGAATCACAACTCCATTGACGAATTTGACTCGTAAAATAGTTAAGTTTGTTTGGACGGAGAAGTGTGAGGAGAGTTTTCAAGAGCTGAAGAAGAGGTTGAGTACTGCGCCTGTATTGTCTTTACCGGATAGTTCGGGGAATTTCGTGGTATATAGTGATGCCTCACATAAAGGATTAGGCTTTGTGTTGATGCAAAGTGGCAAAGTCATTGCCTATGCGTCACGTCAGCTGAAGGATTACGAGAAGGGGTATCCGACCCATGATCTAGAATTGGCAGCAGTAGTGTTTGCCCTAAAAATTTGGAGACACTACTTATATAGAGAGAAATGTGAAATAGACACAGATCACAAGAGTCTGAAGTATATATTTACCCAGAAGGATTTGAACATGCGCCAAAGAAGATGGTTAGAACTGATTAAAGACTATGATTGCGAGATACTTTACCATCCGGGTAAAGCTAACGTTGTTGCCGACGCTTTAAGCAGAAAAGGTCGGGAGAAGCTGAACGTATTAACTAATCAGGATCGGTTGATAGAACAGATGGCTAGATTGGAGTTGGAAGTGAAGTTTCCAAAGGAATCGGATGAGATGTTGTTTCAAGTAACCACTGGTTCTACTCTAGTAGACAAGTTGAAAGAAGCACAACTTCATGATGAAGAATGTGAAAAGATTCAGAAGAGGATAACTGATGGCGAAGAGTTCAAGTTTAAGATCGATAATGAAGGTCTGTTACAATTTGAAGGTAGAATCTGGGTACCGCCAGTACCAGAGGTCAAAGAGGAGATTCTGAGCGAAGCTCATAGTTCTAAATATTCTATTCACCCTGGGAGTACGAAGATATACCAGGATCTCAGGCATCATTTTTGGTGGTCGAATATGAAGAAGGACGTTGCGGAATGCGTTGCGAAATGCTTTACGTGCCAGAAAGTTAAAGCAGAACACCAGAGACCAAGTGGTTTGCTACAACCGTTAGAAATTCCAGAGTGGAAGTGGGAGCACATCACGATGGATTTTGTGGTGGGTCTTCCAGCAACTTAGAAGGAATTTGATACGATATGGGTTATAGTGGATCGACTGACGAAGTCAGCCCACTTCCTGTCGATCAGGGTTAAGTACAACCTGGATAAGCTAGCGAAGCTATACGTGAAGGAAATTATTTCTAGACACGGTGTTTCGGTGTCGATTGTGTCCGATAGAGATCCACGTTTTACGTCTAATTTCTGGAAGCGATTGCAAGAATGTCTGGGAACGCAATTGCGAATGAGTATAGCGTATCATCCTCAGACTGACGGGCAGAGCCAGAGAACGATTCAGACGCCTGAGGATATGCTGAGAGCTTGTGTGATGGACTTCAAAGGAAGCTGGGAGGATCATCTACCGTTGGTGGAGTTCGCCTACAACAATAGTCATCATACGAGTATTGGCATGTCGCCTTACGATGCGTTATACGGCAAAAAATGCAGAACTCCTTTGTGCTGGGATGAAGTCGGTGAACGTCAATTGTTGGGACCAGAATTGGTACAACAAACCGCCAAAATTGTGAAGCTGATCAGAACAAGATTAGTTGCTGCTCAAGACAGACAAAAGAAGTATGCTGATCTTCATCGACAAAATCGAGAATTCTTACCATGAAGTTTCGTGTTCCTGAAAGTATCTCCCTGGAAGGGGAAGATTCGATTTGGTAAAAAGAGAAAGTTGAGTCCCAAATTTATTGGACCTTTTGAGGTGTTGCGAAAAGTTGGCGAGGTTGCTTACGAGGTTGCATTACCTCCGGAGCTCGAGAATATACATAATGTCTTTCATATTTCTATGTTAAGACCTTACAAGCATGATTATAAACATATAATAGAATATGAACCTTTACAGTTTGATAAAGACTTAACATATGAAGAAGTGCCTGTTCAAATAGTTGATAGAAAGGAACAAGTACTTAGGAATAAAGTGATACCTTCTGTTAAGGTAATCTGGAGGAACCACAGTGCTGAAGAAGCCATGTGGGAACTCGAAGATGTTATGATGAAATCTTATCCGCATTTATTTTCTTAGTTGTGTGTAACCCTTTATATACTGATTCTGGGGACAGAATTCTTTTAAGGAGGGAAGAATGTAATAGACGAATTTTTTTTTTTTTGTGATTCTGGAGACAGAATCCTTTTAAGGAGGGAAGATTGTAACGATTGAGATTTTATATTTAATTTTAAATATTTATTAAATTAAATAAATATTGTATGTGATTTATTTATTGAGTTAAATAAATAAATTATGTGATTTATGGAGTGATTTAATTAAGTGTATATATTAATTAAATGAATATGTAATATTTAATGTAATTAATGTATATTAATTTTATATTATAGTTCTAATTTAATTGAGATAATTAAATTATACGAGATATGTGATGAAGTGTTACATGGATTATAATTAGCGAGTAATTATAATTATGTGGAAATTTTATGTGATTAATTGATGTTAGATTTTAATTGATTAAATTAGATGATTGATATTTAATTAATTAAAATGTGACATTAAAGTATGTGTTAAATGATTTGTTAAAATAAAGAAAAGAATTTTTAAATTGTTTTGCCAAACAAGGCCTTTGTATTTGTTTTAAACATATTCCTACCAAACATGGCCTTAGTAACTAAAATCTGTTTTTAAATAAAAGGTTTGCCAAACATGATCTTATGGCTTTTAAAATTCAAAACAAATTATAACTGCTAATTATTTAATTTAGACATTATATATTTGTCAGTTACATTGCATGTTATTATGTCTATTATATACGTATATTATATCAGTTATAATATATCTACTACGTTACTTCTAATCCTAAGTCTAACTAAGAACTAAGAAAAAAAGAAAGCAGAGAGAAGGAAGAGCATAGAAGAGTTAGAGAAGAATAGAAAAGAGGAAAAAGAATTTCTAGAATTAAACTCACATCACCTTCTCTTTCAACCTATTAACAAAAGGTATCATCTATAATCTCTAATTGTTATAGAACTCAGTTATATGTTTTTCATATTCGTTCTTTGTTAAAAAAATAAGTTGTTATGAAATTGAATAAACATGAATGGTATATATATAGATTGTGTTCATGTGTTGTCTATAGTGGGTTATATGCTATAAATGATTTTCAGAAATCAAAGTACTGTAAAAACAAGTTTTATATGTGAAAATAGTGTTCTTATGGAAATTCATGTATTTGGTTGATTTAGAGTAGAAATTTATGAATTATATATGTGAATTGTACAAATTGGTAGTTGTTACGTTACTAGCTTCTATAACAGAAATAATGTATGTATATAAAGTTGAATTACTTGAGAAATTTTATTATAGTGACTTATTTTGTTAAAATATGAGTTTTTATGAAAATAGCCAAATTGGACTTTTAAAACCATTGATTCTTGTTGTTTAGATGGTTTTGTATTTTAGAAGCATGTTATATATATGTATTATAGCATATGTATGATTTACAATGTCAACGTTACTGTAATTTTTTGTTTGTTGGCTTGTTTGGGTTAATCGGTAAAGCAGAGAGCCGTGGCTGTCTGCGTCTGGGCGAGTTGCTGCACAGCTGCGCCTATAGCAAGGCCAGGAGTAGTGCAGCTGCGCCGCTTGGCCTTCCCAGATTCTTTCCCTGCGCAGCTGCGCCGGTTTCAAGGCTGCTGGATGTGCAGCTGCGCCGTGCCCAGTGCAGAGGCAATGAGTTGGCTTGATTGGATTGTGCAGTTTTATTCTAGCTTAAGCTAAATGGTTTATGATGTAAGCATGTATCCAGTTAATATAATATGTGTTAACATGAATTCGATAGTTTCATAGTTGAAAAATAAAAGAATTTTGAAAACCTAATGTAATATTTAAATTATAATTGTTTAATTGTAATATGAACTACTTGATTATAATTTGAGAAATTATAATTAAAAGTAAATGTTCAATTTAAACTATATTTTTATTAAATTATGATGAATAGTAGTTGATTTATTTTAATCAATTAGATGTTAATTTAAATTATAATTTATGTAATTATATTTTAATAAATGCATGTTTAATTATGAATTTTAAATTGATAAATGCATGATTACTTATAAATTGTGTAATTATAATGCATGATGTAGTCTAATTGATTTTAAATTATAATTATTTATAATTTAAATGGTAATTATAATTTAAGTAATTATAATTTGATTAAGTGGTTGAATTAAAATTGTTTAGCTAAATACATAATTGATTTAATTATGTGAATATGTATGTGATGTAATTAACTATGTGATAGTTGATTATTATTATTTATTTAATTAGGGTGAGTTAACCATGAGGGTTAACCACTTATGTGAATTAGTTATGTGTTAACTAATTTAGGTTATTGTGATTAAATATATGTGTAGGAAGTATTAAAGTACGTGAATTGAGTTAAGTAGCTTGCGCTTGAGGCAAGTTTTCTAAACCCTGATCTTGTATTAATTTTTATACAAGTCTTCTAACCCTAAACTTGTTAATTATATACAAATTCTTGAATTCATATATTCATTGTTGAGAATGTCCTTTCCATTTCTGTATTGGACAATTGTTTATTTAATTGAAATGATCTTAACTTATTGTTCAAGTAAGATCCAGTTATTATTTTAAATGCTTTAAGTTGATTCTAAAGCATATGTTAGTGCATAATTCTGTTATTTATGAATTATTGATAGTCGATTCAACTAATCCTTAGTTGATGAACGTGAATTCTAAATTACCCTTGTAAGCTTATCCAAACCAAACTTTCTTTGGTGCGGACTTGAATTCAAGTTGCTGAGTTGAACAACCCTATTTACTAGGGGAGGTTACTACGCATAGCGTTAAGATGTTTGTGCACAATACATGGTACAAAGGGCTGATCCCCCTAAGTACGAGTTAAGGTCCATAGTCTTATTGACTGTTAAAGGTTTAAATAGAAATATTTATAACCTAGGACAAGAGTTCAAAGGTCTATGACACTCAAATAAATTTTATTTTTGAGTTGTAGTTGCGATGAAAGAATTATTATTCAATTCTTTATTGTTAAAGCAAATCATATTATTCAGATTCTTTGAAAGATATCCTTTTATATATATATATTATTGTTAAACTCCAGTGAGCTGTGGTTTGCTCACTCTTGCATTAAATAACAATTTCAGTTAAGGTTGATAATATTGATGCTCCGTCTACAAGTAAGGGCTAGGGAAAGCAAAGCAAGTGAAGAATCATTTTTATTTAATTGAGAAGGATTGTAATAAGACTTGAATGATATGTTTTTATTTTCGCACTTTATTGTTTATGTCAAGGTTAAAGTAACCCTGGGATTGATTTTTAAACAAAAGCTGTAACCCTTGTTTTAAGGGAGATTTTATTATTTGACTAGAGATTGGAATTTATCTTGAGATATATTGGGTAGATGTTTGTTATAGTTAGAAAGTGAACACCAAATCATGTGAAAACGAAGTACCCGAATTTGGGGGTGTCACACTGATAGTCGTGATACATTATTGTAAGGTGTCGCTCATAATGTAGAATAAATATTATTTATTTATATATGAATTAAATGAGTTTAATTCATTATAAATAATATTAGAATTGTTCTAATTTATTTATTCTACTATTGACTTAATATTGAATCTAAAGGGTCACACCATAAAAGATAAATATAATTTTAGAAGTGATTGGTTTAATAATAATAAATTAAGTATATTTAATTTATTTTGTGGAATAAATTAAATAGTTTAATATTTATAATTAAGTATTTTATAAATACTAAATTATAATTTAATAAGAGGAGTCTTATTATTATTATAAATTAAATTGGCTTAATAATAATAAATTAAATATATTTAATTTATTTGGTGGAATAAATTAGATAACTTAATATTTATAATTAAGTATTTGGAGAAATACTCAGTATAAATTAAGAAGAGAACTCTTATTATTATTATTATTATTATTATTATAAATAATTTAGTTCCTAATTAAATTGAGAATTAAAATAAAACCCTGTGACATCTCCAAATCCGGGTACTTCATTTTCATAGGATTTGGTGTTTACTATCTAAATAAAACATAACTAACTGCCCATGAGTAAGGAATGTAAAATAAATTACAACCTTAATAATAAAAATCTTCCTTTAAAAAAACATTACCACTTCTCAAAACGTTCCCAAGGTTTCTAACCTTAAACATCGTCAATGCGGAAAATAAAACATCATAACATAATTAAAGTCTTATTATAAAAATCATATCAAATATGAACAAGTCTTCACTTGTTCATCTTGCCTTTTGCTTTGCTAGTTGACGGTTCGTCAACTTTCTAAACTTTGGCTACAATGGTTATATAAATGCAAGAGTGAGCAAATAAAAGCTCACTTGGACAATAACAATCAATAGTGATAACATATCGTTGAATAAATTCAATTGAATTGAATAACATTCGCTTTCATCAATAATGAAGAATTAAAGTAGAATTTAGAATTCATTTGAGGGTCATAAGACCTTGAACTATGTCCCAGGTTGTTAGTATTTATACTTAAACCTTTAAAAGTCGTTAGATTATATGGACTCTTAACTCGTACTTAGGGGGATCAGCCCTTCGTACCATGTATTGTGCACAAACATCTTAACGCTTTCGCATGGTAATCCCTTATTAATAGGTTTGTTCATCTCAGTATTAATTAACGAGTCCGCACCAAAGAATGTTTGGTTTGGATAAGCTCAAAGGGTAATTTAGAGTTCAACTATCATCAACTAAGGAGTAGTTGAATCAACTTACAATAATTAAGAATTCGATAACAAAAGAATTATGAAATAACTATGGGTCATAACGATAGACATCATATTTAACAGTCATGCTTTAGAAATAACTTAAAGCATTTAAAAGATACAATGAAACCTTGCTTGAACAATTAAGTCAAGGTTATATTATTTCAATAATGAACTTCAATAAAATACTTGTCCATTGCAGAATAAAAGGACTTACTCAAATAAAGGTATACTTAGAAAACTTGCACAATGTAAAAGAAAGGTTTAGAAAACTTGCTTAATTAAAATTAAAGTTAAGAAAATTTGCATAATTAAAAGTGGAATTAGGAAACTTGCATAATTAAAAGTAGAGTTAAGAAAACTTGCATAATTAAAAGTGGAATTAGGAAACTTGCCTCGTGCTCAAGCTAGCAAATATTATCACGTTCCACAATTTATCCTACGTACACGTAATTAACAATAGTAACATAAATTAGTTATCATCTAGTTACATCACATCATTAGTTAACCCATTTAGGTTAACTCATCATGCTTTAGTTATTAGGTTTAACCATTAATTATCACATAACATGATTAAACCACACATTCACATCAAACTTTATACTTAATCAAATTATAATTTAAAATTATACATTTCATATTAAAAATATGATTTAAATACTTTCCAATTAGCATATAATTTATTAACATGCTTTTATATTTATTACATTAACATTCTCATAAAATTATATATTTAAATATAATTTTATGGCTAAACTGCATAGGTAGCGCTGTAGCGCCACATAATGAACTGTAACCGGCACTGCGGCACCGTGCCATATCTTCAGGGGCTCTGCAGGCCTGGCGCTGCAGCGCTCCATTACACTCAGAACTGGCGTTGTTGCGCTGCCATGTCAGCACGCTCTGAAATCCGGTCTTGGCGCTGCAGCGCTTCAGTTAACAGACATAATTGGCGCTGCGGCGCCGTGCCACGTCACTTGACTTTGCAGTGGCGCTGTAGCGCCCAATTTACTCACAGGGCTGGCGCTGCGGTGCCACGTCATAGTCAGACGCAGACAGCCTCGAGAACGGTGCAGGAAAAAGTCAATTTGGATTATTTTCTCGCACTAAACTCACATAATGCATATAAAACTTTATAAAATGATAACTTTATGCTTCTAACATGTTTTTAATGCATATAAACATTACAACAATTAATTAAAAACCTTTAATTTTATGATTTTGAAGAAAACACCATTTTTTAAAATAGTTTACTGTAAATTTCTATGAACATGATTTTTTCATGTTCATCATATTTACATGAATTAACTAGTTTAATTACTCACACAAAACATATATAATAATTTATACATACAATTTAACATATAAACTATATTTACATGAATTCTCATGAAAACCAAATTACAGAGAAGTGAAAATATTAAGAACAAAGAACAACAAAATTTAACAATTATAGAGTTTAGATTATTACCTTGTTAGCTTAGAAGAAGATGATGGTGATGATAATGATGGGTTTTGATTCTTGCTTTTGATTTCTCCAAGCTTCTTCTTCCTCTTTCTTTCTTCTTCTCTCTTTTCTCTCTAACTCTCTGATATTCTAACTCTAACTTTCTAAGGCAGTATAAAACATATAACTGACATATAGATATAATATAGATATAATATACATATAATATATAACTGATGTTTTAAATCTTTTAATAAATATATCAGTTACTTTTATTTTGAAAATCAAAAGCCATAAGGCTTGTTTGGCAAAACCAATTTAAAAATAGGTTTTTTAGAAACTAAGGGCCTTGTTTGGTAAAACTGAATTAAAACCCTTTTAATTTATTTTAATAACACTTTTACTACATAGTTTAAATGTCACCCTTTATTTAATTGAATCTCAATACTCCAATTTAATTAAATTAAAACTAACATCAATTTATTAAATTAAATTGCTACATAAATTAAATTGCTACACAATTATAATTTATTCATTAATCATAATTCTATGTAATAAATTAGTAAATCTCTAATTTAATTATTTAAATTAAATTAAATATTACTATAATTATTCATTAAATCATTATTTAATAAATCTCCATATAACAATTCATCTAATTTAATTATCTCAATTAAATTAGAACTTCACCACAAAATTAGTTAAACATCAACTTAATATTAAACATTAATTTAATTAACATATTACACTTAATTAAATTACTCCACAACATAATCACATCAATTTTTTATTCAACTCAATAAATAAATTAATTAAAATATTTATTTAATTCAATAAATATTTAAAATAAAATATAAAATCTCATTTGTTAAAATCTTCCCCCGTTAAAAGGATTCTGTCCCCATAATCAGAACTAAAAAAACTCACTCGTCACATTCTTCCCCCCTTAAAAAGATTATGTCCCTAGAATCGTTATTCAAGAAATTAAACAAATAGTTGGGGATAAGTTTTCATTATAACATCTTCAAGTCCCCACGTATTTTTTTCAACATTGTAGTTCCTCCAGATTACCTTAATAGAAGGTATCACTTTATTTCTAAGTACTTGCTTTTTCCTGTCAACTATCTGAATATGAACTTCCTCATATGTTAAGTCTTTATCAAACTGTAACGGCTCATACTCTATCGCATGCTTTTAATCGTATTTATACGGTCGCAACACAGAAATATGGAAAATGTTATTAATATGATCTAACTCTGGAGGTAACATAACCTCGTAAGCTACTTAACCAACCCTTCGCAGTATCTCAAAAGGCCCAATGAATTTAGGACTCAGTTTCCCATTCTTGCCAAATCAAATATTCCCCTTCCAAGGAGATACCTTTAGAAAAACGAAGCTTCCCACTTCAAACTCTCGATTCTGACGATGATCATCAGCATATTTCTTTTGTCTATCTTGAGTAGCAACCAATCTCGTTCTGATCAGCTTGACGATCTCAGCAGTTTGTTGCACCAATTCCGGTCCCAAGAGTTAACGTTCACCAACCTCATCCCAACATAATGGAGTCCTGTATTTTCTGTCGTACAATGCTTCGTAAAGCGACATGCCAATACTTGTATGGTAACTGTTATTGTAGGCGAATTCCACCAACGATAGATGATCATCTAAATTTCCCTTGAAGTCCATTATACAAGCTCTAAGCATATCCTCTAAAGTCTGAATCGATCTCTCTCTAGCCATCAGTCTGAATATGGAACGTCATACACTTTCGCAATTGCGTTCCCAAGCATTCTTGTAATCTCTTCCATAAATTTGACTTGAAACGTGGATCCCTATCTGATACAGTTGATACCGGAACACCGTGTCTAGAAATAATTTTCTTAACGTACAATTTCGCCAACTGATCTAAGTTGAACCTAATTTTGATAGGTAAGAAATGTGCTGACTTCGTTAGTCGATCTACGATAACCCATACCGCATCATAGCCCTTCTGAGTCATTGTAAGACCAACCACGAAATCCATCATAATATGCTCCCACTTCCATTACAGAATCTCCAGCGGTTGTAGCAACCCACTTGGTCTCTGATGTTCTGCTTTGACTTTCTGATATGTTAAACATTTCACAACACACTCAGCAACGTCTCTCTTCATATTCGGCCACCAGAAATGTTGTCTGAGATCCTGGTACATCTTTGTACTCCCAGGGTGAATTGAATATCTTTAACTGTGAGCTTCGCCCAAAATTTCCTCTTTGACTTTCGGTACTGGTGGTACCCAGATTCTCCCTTTAAACCGTAGCAATCCATCATTGTCAACCTTGAACTTTATTTCTTCACCATTTGTTAATCTCTTCCAAATCTTCTCACACTCCTCATCATGTAGTTGTGCCTCTGTCACCTTATCCACCAAGATTGAACCAGTAGTTACTTGAAATAATTTCTCATCCGACTCCTTTGGATACTAAACCTCCAACTCCAACTTAGCCATCTCATTTACCAACTATTCATGATCAGTTAATAACATTAACTTCTCCCGACCCTTTCTGCTTAAGGCGTCGACAACAACATTCGCTTTACCCGGATGGTAAAGAATCTCTCAATCGTAGTCCTTGATAAGCTTCAACCATCTCCTTTGGCGTATGTTCAAATCTTTGTGTAAAGATATACTTTAGACTCTTATGGTCTGTATATACCTCACACTTCTCTCCATATAGATAATGTCTCCATATATTCAGAGCAAACAGTACTGCTGCCAATTCCAAGTTATGGGTCGGATACCCTTTCTCATAATCCTTCAGCTGACGTGATGCATAAACAATAACTTTGTCATTTTTCATCAGCACATAGCCTAATCCCTTATGTGAAGCATCACTGTATACCACAAAATTTCATGTACTATCAGGCAATGACAACACAGGCACAATACTAGATATCTTCTTCAGTTCTTGAAAACTCTGCTCATACTTTTTCGTCCAAACAAACTTCACCGTTTTCCGAGTTAAATTCGTCAACGGAGTTGTGATTTTGGAAAAATCTTGAATAAATCTTCTGTAGTAACTTGCCAATCCCAAGAAACTCCTAACTTCTGATGGTGTCTTCGGCTGATCTCAATTTATTACAGCTTCAACCTTCGACGGATCTACTGAAATTCCATCTTTTTCAATCACGTGGCCAAGAAATTGCACACGTTCTAACCAGAATTCACACTTCGAGAACTTCACATACAACTTTTTCCATCTCAGCGATTCAAATGTCGGCCTTAAATGTTCCGTGTGTTCCTCCTTAGTTTTAGAATAGACCAAAATGTCATCTATGAACACCACTATGAACTTGTCTAGAAATAGCTTAAACACCCTATTCATTAAGTCTATAAATGTTGATGGTGCATTCGTTAGACCAAATGACATCACCAAGAACTCGTAATGTCCATACCTAGTTCTAAATGCCATCTTCGGTACATCTTCTCTTCTGACCTTCAACTGATAATACCAGTTTCTCAAATCTATTTTCGAGAAGTATCTAGCACCCTTCAGTTGATCGAACAAGTCATCGATCCTAGGTAAAGGATACTTATTCTTGATTGTGACTTTATTCAACTCTCTATGATCAATACAAAGCCGCATTGATCCATCCTTCTTCTTGACAAACAATACTGTCGCACTTCACGGTGATACACTCGACTGAATATACTTCTTGTCTAGCAATTCTTGCAGTTGAACCATCAACTCCTTCATCTCTACTGGAGCCATTCTGTACGGGGCCTTCGATATCGGTGCAGTCCCCGGTGCTAAATCGATCACAAACTCTATCTCTCTATCCGGCGGAAGTCTTGGCAAATCATTCGGAAATAGGTCCACAAACTCCCTAACCACTGATATCTCTTCCAACTTTGGACTCTTTTTATGAGTTTCCATTATGTAGGTTAAGTTCCCTACACAACCTTGCTTTAATAATTTCTTGGCTTGCATAATCGTCAGACAACTCGCTTGTCTAGGAGATTTGCTGCTATAAAACACTACCTTCGACGGAGTTGTAAAGTTTACAGACTTATTCTAGCAATCAATTACCGCCCCATGATTAAACAACCAATCCATACTCAATATAACATTGAATTCCCCAAGTTTAATCAGAATTAAGTCTACTATCAACTCATGACCCTTAATGTTCAATCTACAGTCCTTGTGGACAACCCTAACAGGAATAACCTCCCTATTCGCAATCTTTATGTTCAAAGGGTAAATTAATTCCTCTTTAGGAAAGTCTAAATTCTTAGCAAAGTCATCAAATATAAATAAACAAGTAGCACCCGAATCAAATTATACATCAGCATTAATACTATTGATAGGAATGATACCTGACACCATATCCTTTGACTGCACAACATCCTGCATGGTCATGTTGAACGTTCTGGCAGTGGGTCGGTTCGACTGCGTGGTCCAACGATAGTCAAAGTGCTACCGCTGCTATTTCCTCTTCCTCCTGTCGACCCTCTAGCTGGTTTCTTAGGGCACTCCCAAGCCATGTGATCCTTAGACCCGCATGTGAAAAAGTTCCCTTCTTCGGGTTAGGACAATTCGGCGCAATGTGGCCTTCCTGACCACAGTTGAAACATACTCGCCTTCCCCTCAAGCACACTCTAGTGTGATTCTTCCCGCCTATAGCACATGCTTCAATTCTTCTCTTCTGCTGGCTTCCCTGTTGACCCCCAGCAGATACACTGTCGTTCCATTTCCTTTTTTGGTTGGTACCACTACCACCAGCCTTGTTCTTAGTCTCGTTCTTCTTTTTCTTCTTCTTCTTCTTCAAGTCTTGGTTATACTTGGTCAAGGCATCGCTTCCACCTTCTGCGATGATCGCCTTTTCCAAAACTGCAGCAAAGGTATTCAGTTAAAATATGGAGACCTTACTGTACAACCAGGGCTTCAATCCCTACTCGAACCTCCTTGCCTTTCTCTCGTCATTACTGACCTGGTAGGTTGCAAACCTTGCCAGCTCGTTGAACTTTGCAGCATACTCTGGCACCGACATCGTTCCCTGCTTCAGCTCTAGAAACTGAACCTCCATCTGGTTCTACTAGCTTACTGGGAAATTCATCTCAAAGAACATTTCTTTGAATCGGTCCCATGCTATCACACCTTCCCCTCCTCGAGTCTTATTATCTTGCCACCAGTAGCTAGCTTCTGCTTTCAACATGAATGTCACGAAAGCCGTCTTCTGGTCGTCATTAATTCTGGCCACATCAAAGACCTTCTCCATTTCCATCACCCACGTCTGGGCCTCTATCGAGTTTATAGATCCCTTGAATTTTGGTGGTCCTACAGCTTTGAATTCCTTGAACGTCGCAGCTTGTACTTACGGCTGATTCGCAAGCGCTCCCGTCAGTAAATTCACCAGTTGCTGAACTGGATTGGCATTCGCCTCATCGTTGTTGTTGTTGTTGTTGTTGTTGTTTGTAGAACCCTCTTATGGTTGCCGTACTGGTCTTGTGACAAACGAGAATTTTGTAAAGATATTTGAATATTTATTAAAATAAATAAATATTTTTAATGATTTAATTATTGAGTTAAATAATTAATTCATGGAATTGTAGTAGATTAATTTAATTGTATGTGTCACATTAATTAAATTAATCTGTAGTAATTTAATAGTTCAAAGTATTTAATTAATTGAGTTTATTTGATTAAATGAATTAATTAAATGAGCATAATGCTACTTTAATTAATTTAATAATTAATTAAAAGAAGTAATGAATTGACATAATTAATAAATAAAAATATTAATTATGTGACAATGTGAATTAATGTAAAGTTATTATATTTTATTTAATTGATTTAAATAAAATTAATTAGTTAGTTAGTAGTGTGACTATTAACTATATTATAAGAGTTTTATTAAAATAAATGGAAAAGAGGAGTTAAGGTGCTAGCCAAACAAGGCTCTCATGGGAGTTAGCAATTATTTAATTCAACGGATATAATATATACGTCTATTAGTGTATTAGGTGTATTTTGTTTTCATTTGTTCAAGTCAGAGAAAGAAAGTTAAAAGGAAAGTTCAGAGAGAAAAATATCAGAGAAAATTGAGAGAGAAGAAGGAAAGTTTGAGAGATTGAGAGATCATTGATATTATCTGTGATTGTTTCATCTTCACTACTAAGGGTAATCTTCCTTCTTAGTTTTTAAAATATAATTTTCTCAAAGTTTTTCATATACATATTTTAAAGTTCTGTAAAAAAATGGGTTTCATAATTGGGTTATGATATGGCTTTATCTATATGGGTCTGTGTTTAAATCATGTTTTATATCTGGTATAATGAATTTAAAATGATCAGAGTTATGTAAATTGGCCTTAATTGGGTTTTTTTGAAAAAGTTACAGAGTTTTTATACGTCTTTGTAAAAACTCTCTGTTAAGAATCATTTTGGGAAATTAAAGTATGAGGTTATCATATATGTGACTGTATATGTTAGTAGTATGTGTTAGATCATGTATCCATGATTTACACTAATCACACCATGTAATTTTGTTAAGAATTGGGTTTCTTGAAAAGATAGAGTATAAAAGTTATGAGTATAACCCATATGGGTAAAATAAATGTTGTAATCATATGTTTTAATTAAAATTAATACATGAATTTGATTGTGTATGTTAAAACAAAGAAAATAGAATTGGAATGAGTGGATTCGGTGTAGTAACGAATCCGTAATGAGAAATTTTATATTTTCTTCAAACTTTGTAAATTTTGAAGAAATAGTGAAATTAAAAGTCTTAAATTTTTTAATTTCATGACTTGAGATCTTAAGAACATGTTAGAAGTGAAATATAATGTCCCTGTGAAGTTCATACTTCATAGGTAACACTATAAATCCAATGTAATGGTGTAAAATTGGAGAAAAGGGCCGAGTTTCTGTGTTCGTTCGAGAACTGCACAATCTAGAAATTCGTCGCCGCACGGCCGCACCGTGTCAAAGGGTTATTGGCACGAGCCCGCGCCGTGCCGCGCGCCCCCGCGGTTACAAGGAGTAATGGTCGCGCGACCGCGCCTGTTTGGAAATTGGGAAAAAAAATTCTAAGTGTTGAATTTTGAGAAATGTGTTTTAAATCTAATAAACATGAAGACATGTTGTGTATGTGATAAGATGTTAATACAAGATTAATAACTTAAGTTATGTGATTAATTTATAAGTTAATTAATCAACGCAAACCATTATTTGAAAAACCTAATAATGAGTTCGGAGAACACAGTTGTGAATCGATAAACATATCGAACCTATGATTAATTATTATTGTGCATGTGTTGATAGGTAAGAGTAATTAACGAACGTGAGTTATAATTGTAGCTTGTGCACGAGGCAAGTTTCTTAAACTCAAATCTTTACATATGAGCAAGTTTCTAAACCTTACTTTTTATTGAGCAAGTTATAGACCTAAGTTCTATATTGAGCAAAGTAATTATCCTTGATTATTCAAGTTCAAAATTTCATATGAGATGTAATGATTCTTTTAAAAGTATCATTTCAATATACAATACTTATTCGATTATATACCCTTGAGAAGTTGTTATTCAAATTGAATATCTTATGTTGTTGAATCCTTTAAGACTAGCAAACCCTTATATGATTCGACTAGTCCGTAGTTGATGAGCGTTCCAAATTTCGGAACTATTAATGAGTTATCCAAACCAAACTTTATTTGGTGCGGACTTTGATGTCAAACTGAGATGAACAATTCTTTTAAAGGGGAATTGATGATGCTTTAAGCGTTGAGGTAGTGTGCACAGTATCGGTACGAAGAGCTGATCTCCCTAAGTACGAGAAGTAAAGTTTATAGTCTTATGACTATTAAAGGTTTGAAGGTTAATATACATGACAACCTAAGACTTAGTTCAAGGTCTTATGACCCTCAGATGTAATTTGATTCTCGATTATTATTCTTGATTTAAAAGTTGAGCTTTCTGTTATTCAGATTTCTTTGATTTCACTCGCATGTTATTATTGTCATATTTTTATACTTGCGGGCATTCATGCTCACTCTTGCATAATAACATTGCAGCTAAGAATGAACGAGGTGATGAACCTTTTAGTAGCAAGGGCAAGGGAAAAGCTAACAAGTGTTGAAGACTTGTGATGATATTGAAATGTTAAAGTTCAAGACTAATGTGTGTGATTAAGATTTATTTATTTACGTTTCCGCAACAGAGATTTAAAGTTAAGTATGACCTGGGATTTATTATGTATTATTATTTCAGATGATGTAAGATGATGGATTATTTATCTATTAAATGAATTTTTATTATTATGGGTAGATAGTCTTATGATATTTGAATAGTGAACACCAAATCATGTGCAAATTAAGATACCGGATTTGGGGGTGTCACAAGTTGGTATCAGAGCCGTAGGTTATGAACCTTAGGTGAGGGAAAACCTTAGGATAGCAGCCTTCGAGAATATAGAAATGATAACTCTTGTTGAGTTCTAAGAAAGATAATAAAATTACCTTATGTGCTATGTGTTTATAATTATATATTTGCTCGAGTATCGATTAATATCACTTAATAACTAAAACTTAAAAACTTATTTTGTCAGGATGTCAGATACTGGAGGAGCTAGTCAGCCCAGGGATATTGTACCCTAGAGACTAGAGATGAGGAGCCCCGAGACATACATACAGTCTAGGAGCAGTTAGTACAGCCAGAGTCACTCCATTGATCACAGTCATTGGTCGGGAGCATGATCCAGAGATTGACTTAGAGGAGGACCCTGAGGAGTTTGAGATCCCGGTTGAGGCAGCCGAGGAGGAGGAGGACCTTGAGGAGTTCCCACCAAACTCTATCTGTGCTGATATATACGATTTATTGTATGATCGCAACATAGAGTTACGAGATACAATTCAGGAGTAGAGGGAGCAGACATTCACTAAACGGTCTACCATCGAGCAGAAGGATGGTGAGGTTGAGACACTCCACAACCGTCTTGGAAATGTGGAGTGGGATTTGGTTCGTGAGAGGGGCCAAAGTGAGCAGAAGTCAGAGGATATAGAAAGGTTGAAGAATGAGATAAAAGAGAAATAAAAAAGACTCGCCATAGTAGAGGAAGCTTGGGTGAGCAATGCACGGCGTGCAGATCTGGCAGAGGATGAGGCGCGTGCAAAAAAAGTTAAGGTTGCAGAGACGTGCTACACGTTTCTGAGGGCCATTGATGAGGCCCAGGACCGAGTTATGAGATATCCAATTCAGTTCGAGGGACTGCCTGGGTATATGTTAGATCGCAGGACTATGTCCTGCATAATGGAGGAGGAGCGTAGCGAAGCTGTCTGATGTCTTAGCAGGCCGTGATGGGACAGTATGATTATGTGAATGCTTAACTGATAATTAATAATGTAAATTCCGATGTGATTATAAACAAAGGAATCTTATGATATTTTAAATCCTGTAGATACTTTATCTCAGGATAGTTGATGT
Source organism: Panax stipuleanatus (assembly GCA_020205555.1). NCBI lineage: Eukaryota > Viridiplantae > Streptophyta > Magnoliopsida > Apiales > Araliaceae > Panax > Panax stipuleanatus. The sequence goes on along the minus strand of CM035119.1, from coordinate 17,114,666 downwards.
AAATGGCAGAAATGCTATCGTACTATGTTAGAAACTTTTGATTTTAATAAAATATCAAAGTTTATTTGAGATGATATGAGTTAAAGTGATTATGTTAAATATTTGAGTGAAGTCTTAAGTATTTAAGAGATTGAATAAAGATCTAATGAGACTGTATCTTAACAGAAATATGCCGCCAAGAAGGAGACAAAATCGTCGACAAGCCCAAGAAGGGACAACGAATAACAATAACAACAATGATGCCAATGCGAACCCCATTCAGTAGTTGGTAAATCTGCTAGCTGGAGCGATGAATAATAAGCCTCAAGCTCCACTAAACACCTCATTTAAAGACTTTAAGGCAGTGGGTCCGCCAAATTTTAAGGGCTCCACAAACCCGATAGAAGCGCAGACTTGGGTTATGGAAATAGAGAAAGTTTTTGAGGTCACCCGAGTTAGGGATGACCAGAAGACCGCTTATGCGACATTCATGTTAAAATCAGAAGCCAGCTACTGGTGGCAGGCAAATAAGGTCAGGGGAGCAGAAGGTATAATAACCTGGGAAAGGTTTAAGGAAATGTTTTTCGAGATGTACTTCCCAACTAGCTCCCAGAATCAAATGGAGGTGCAGTTTCTGGAGTTGAAACATGGAAATATGTCTGTGCCCGACTACGCGGCGAAGTTTAACGAATTGGCTAGGTTTGCCCAATATCAGGTGCATACTAACAAAAGAAAGGCTAGGCAATTTGAGCAGGGACTGAAACCCTGGTTGTATAGCAAAGTGTCAATGTTTCAATTGAACACTTTTGCTGGAGTTCTGGAGAAGGCCATCCTCGTTGAAGGTGGAAGCGAAGTGGTGACCAAGTACAATCAGGATCAGAAGAAGAGGAAGAATGAAAGTGAAGGAAATAATAGGGCTAGTGCTAGTAACACGGGAGGAACCAATAATCATAAACGAAGGTGGAATGACAACCCGTCGTCCGTAAATCAGCATGGGAGTCAGAAGAAAAGGATAGAACCACCCCTAACCTGTGGAAAGACTCACTTGGGAGTCTGCATGAAAAGGGAAAAGAGTTTGCTACAATTGTGGTCAGGAAGGCTACATAGCACTTAACTGCCCTAACCCTAAGAAGGGCGCCTGCTACACGTGTGGGTCAAAGGATCACTTGGCTAGAGACTGTCCCAAGAAGACATCTGGAGGGGCAGGGTCAGGTGGAAATAAGGGAAATAATAGTGGAAATCCTCTTACAATTACTGGACCGACTTCGACAAATTGACCAACTGTAAGGACATTCAACATGACCGTACAGGATGCTGTGCAGTCTCGTGATGTGGTGTCAGGTATCATTTCGATCAATAAAGTCAATGCTTATGTTTTATTTGATTCAGGTGCTACTTATTCATTTATATCCGATGACTTTGCCAAGAACTTAGAACTGCATAAAGACGAGTTAGAAATCCCTATGAACATAGAGATTGCGAACAGGGAAGTAATTCCTGTTAGGTATATACACAAGAACTGTAGAGTGGATATTAAGGGTAACATTATGAATGTAGATCTTATCCCGATTAAACTTGGGGAATTTGACGTTATCCTGGGAATGGATTGGTTATTCAATTATGGGGCTGTAATTGATTGCCAGAAGAAATGAATTAACCTTATGACTCCGTCAAAGTTTGTGTTTTATGGCAGCAAGTCGCCTAGGCAAGCTAGTTGTCTGACAATGATGCAAGCCAGGAAGTCTTTAAGACAAGGCTGTGTGGGATATTTAGCCTACATAGTCGATAGTCGTAAAGAGAATCCAAAGTTAGAGGAAATACCAGTAGTAAAGGACTTCGTGGATGTGTTTCCGGACGATTTGCCAGGACTTCCGTCGGATAGGAAAGTAAATTTCGTGATCGATTTGGTGCCAGGAACGGCTCTAATATCGAAAGTACCGTACGGGATGGCTCCGATAGAAATGAAAGAATTGATGGTTCAGCTACAAGAACTACTAGACAAGAAATATATTCAACTGAGCGTATCACCATGGGGAGAGCCGGTGTTATTTGTTAAAAAGAAGGATGGAACGATGTGGCTCTGCATCGATTATAGAGAGTTAAACAATGTTACCATTAAGAATAGTTATCCATTACCAAGGATTTATGATCTGTTTGATCAATTAAAGGGAGTGAGATATTTCTCAAAGATAGACCTGAGAAGTGGTTATCATCAGTTGAAGGTGAGACCAGATGATGTTCCGAAGACAGCATTTAGGACTCGGTATGGTCACTACGAGTTTTTGGTTATGTCATTTGGTCTAACGAATGCGCCTGCAGCATTTATGGGCCTAATGAATGGAGTGTTCAAGCCCTTTTTGGACAAATTCATAGTGGTGTTTATTGATGATATATTGGTGTATTCTAAGACCAAAGAAGAGCATGTTGAACATTTGAAGTTGACATTGGAGGTATTAAGAAGAGAGAAGTTGTACGCCAATTTCTCGAAATGCGAGTTCTGGATTGAACAGGTGCAATTTCTCGAACACGTGATTGATAAGGACGAAATTTCCGCGGATCCCTCCAAGGTCGAAGCAGTGATGAATTGGGATCAGCCGAAAACACCGTCGAAAGTAAAAAGTTTTCTTGGATTAGCAGGCTATTACAGAAGATTCATTCAGGATTTTTCCAATATCGCCACTCCGCTAACAAATTTGACTAGGAAAGTTGTGAAATTCGTTTGGACAGAAATGTGCAAGGAAAGTTTTCAAGAACTTAAGAAAAGGTTGAGTACAGCACCTGTGTTGTCCCTTCCGGATGACAGGAAAACTTTGTGGTATATAGTGATGCTTTGTATAAAGGGCTAGGCTGTGTGCTTATGCAAAACGGCAGAGTCATTGCGTATGCATCACGACTGTTGAAAGATTATGAGAAGGGATATCCAACGCACGATCTAGAATTGGATGCAGTGGTATTCGCCTTAAAAATTTGGAGATACTATCTCTATGGGGTAACGTGTGAAATATATACAGACCACAAGAGTCTGAAATATATTTTTACACAATAAGATTTAAATATGCTTCAAAGAAGATGGCTAGAGTTAATAAAGGACTATGATTATGATATTTTATACCACCCGGGAAAAGCGAATGTGGTAGCCGACGCCTTGAGCAGAAAGGGTCGGGAGAAGTTGATGATGATAACAGTACAGGAAGAATTGATTTCAGCCATGGAAAAGTTGGAATTGGAAGTAGGATGTCTAATGGAGACTGACGAGAAGCTGTTCCAGATGCAAGCTGGTATAACTCTCTTGGTTAAGGTTAAGGAAGCTTAAATTCTGGAAAAGGAAGGTGAGGAAGTAAAGAAAAAATATCTGAAGGGACTGAACTTAGATTTAAAATGGACAGTGAAGGATTGTTGAGGTTTGAAAATAGAGTTTGGTTACCGCCAATATCAGAAATTAAGGAGGACATTCTGAGCGAGGCTCATAGTTCGAGGTATTCCATTCATCCCGGAAGTACCAAGATGTATCAGGATTTACTACAACACTTTTGGTTGCCAAATATGAAGAGGGACGTTGCCGAGTGTGTTGCCAGGTGTCTGACTTGTCAAAGGGTCAAGGCAGAACATCAGAGACCAAGTGGTTTACTACAACCTTTAGAGATCCCAGAAAGGAAATGGGAACATATTACAATGGATTTTGTTGTTGGCCTTCCGACGACCCAGAAAGGCTACGACGCAGTATGGGTTATCGTCGACCGACTAACGAAATCCGCACATTTTTTTCCTATCAAAATCAGATTTAACTTTGAACAGTTGGCAAAGATATACGTGAAAGAGATTGTTTCAAGGCACGGGGTGCCAGTGTTGATTGTTTCTGATCGCGATCCGCGCTTTACATCTAATTTCTGTAAACGACTACAAGAATGCATGGGAACACAATTGAGAATGAGTACTGCTTATCACCCTCAGACTGACGGGCAAAGTGAAAGGACGATCCAAACATTAGAGGATATGCTGAGAGCATACATCATGGATTTCAAAGGCAATTGGGACGATCGTCGACCGCTTGTAGAATTCGGTTATAACAATAGTTACCACGCAAGTATTGGTATGCCGCCTTACGAAGCGTTGTACAGTAGAAAGTGCAGAACACCACTATACTGGGATGAAGTTGGCGAGAGACAATTGCTAGGACCAGAGTTGGTACAATAGACAGCAGAGATAGTTAAAATAATTAGAACAAGATTAGTAGCGGCTCAGGATAGACAAAAGAAATACGCAGATCCACACCACAAGAAAGTAGAGTTTGAATCGAGTAGCTTTGTATTTTTGAAGGTCTCTCCCTGGAAGGGAAAGATCAGATTTGGTAAAAAGAGAAAATTGAGCCCGAGGTTCATTGGACCCTTTGAGGTACTACGACGAATTGGAGAAGTGGCCTATGAGGTAGCTTTACCTCCGGCACTGGAGCATGTCCACAACGTCTTCCATGTGTCAGTGTTACGACCTTATAAACTCGATTACAAACATGTGATAGAATATGAACCCCTATAATTCGAGAAGGATTTATCATACGAAGAAGTTCCTGTTCAGATTGTTGACAGGAAAGAACAAGTTCTAAAGAATAAAGTAATACCTTCTATTAAGGTACTTGGGAGAAACCATAACGCTGAAGAAGCTACGTGGGAACTCGAAGAGAATATGATAAAGAATTATCCACAGTTATTTTCTTGAATAGGTGAACGCGATTCTGGGGACAGAATCTTTGTAAGGGGGGGGGAGAATGTGACGGGAAGAAATTATTAATCGAACCGTGATTCTGATGACAGAATCCTTTTAAGGGGGGAAAGATGTGACAAACGAGAATTTTGTAAAGATATTTGAATATTTATTGAAATAAATAAATATTTTTAATGATTTAATTATTGAGTTAAATAATTAATTCATGGAATTATGGTAGATTAATTTAATTATACGTGTCACATTAATTAAATTATTGTGTAGTAAGTTAATAGTTCAAAGTATTTAATTAATTGAGTTTTTTTGATTAAATGAATTAATTAAATGAGCATAATGCTACTTTAATTAATTTAATAATTAATTAAAAGAAGTAATGAATTGACATAATTAATAAATAAAAATATTAATTATGTAACAATGTGAATTAATGTAAAGTTATTATATTTTATTTAATTATTTTAAATAAAATTAATTAGTTAGTTAGTGTGTGACTATTAACTATATTTTAAGAGTTTTATTAAAATAAATGGAAAAGAGGAGTTAAGGTGCTAGCCAAACAAGGCCCTCGTGGGAGTTAGCAGTTATTTAATTCAACGGATATACTATATACGTGTATTAGTGTATTAGGCGTATTTTGTTTTCATTTGTTCAAGTCAGAGAAAGAAAGTTAAGAGGAAAGTTTAGAGAGAAAAATATCAGAGAAAATTGAGAGAGAAGAAGGAAAGTTTGAGAGATTGAGAGATCATTGATATTATTTTTGATTGTTTCATCTTCACTACTAAGGGTAATCTTCCTTCTTAGTTTTTAAAATATAATTTTCTCAAAGTTTTTCATATACGTATTTTAAAGTTCTGTAAAAAAATGGGTTTCATAATTGGGTTATGATATGGCTTTATCTATATGGGTCTGTGTTTAAATCATGTTTTATATCTGGTATAAAGAATTTAAAATGATCAGAGTTATGTAAATTGGCCTTAATTGGGTTTTTTTGAAAAAGTTACAGAGTTTTTATACGTCTTTGTAAAAACTCTCTTTTAAGAATCATTTTGGAAAATTAAAGTATGAGGTTATAATATATGTGACCGTATATGTTAGTATTATGTGTTAGATCATGTATCCATGATTTATACTAATCACACCATAAAATTTTGTTAAGAATTGGGTTTCTTGAAAAGATAGAGTATAAAAGTTGTGAGTATAACCCATATGGGTAAAATAAATGTTGTAATCATATGTTTTAATTAAAATTGATACATGAATTTGATTGTGTATGTTAAAACAAAGAAAATGGAATTGGAATGAGCGGATTCGGTGTAGTAACGAAATTCTTAAATTTTGTAATTTCATGACTTGCGATGTTAAGAACATGTTAGAAGTGAAATATAATGTCCCTGTGAAGTTCATACTTCATAGGTAACACTATAAATCCAATGTAATGGTGTAAACTTGGAGAAAAGGCCGAGTTTCTGTGTTCATTCGCGAACTGCACAATCTGGAAATTCATCGCCGCACGGCCGCGCCGTGTCAAAGGGTTATTGACACGAGCCCGCGCCGTGCCGCGCGCCCGAGCCCTTACAAGGAGTAATGGTCGCGTGGCCGAGCCTGTTTGGAAATTTGGAAAAAAAATTCTAAGTGTTGAATTTTGAGAAATGTGTTTTAAATCTAATAAACATGAAGACATGTTGTGTATGTAATAAGATGTTAATACAAGATTAATAACTTAAGTTATGTGATTAATTTATAAGTTAATTAATCACCGTAAACCATTATTTGAAAAACCTAATAATGAGTTCGGAGAACACAGTTGTGAATCGATAAACATATCGAACCTGTGATTAATTATTATTGTGAATGTGTCGATAGGTAAGAGTAATTAACGAACGTGAGTTATAATTGTAGCTTGTGCATGAGGCAAGTTTCCTAAACTCAAATCTTTAAATTTGAGCAAGTTTCTAAACCTTACTTTTTATTGAGCAAGTTATAGACCTAAGTTCTATATTGAGCAAAGTAATTATCCTTGATTATTCAAGTTCAGAATTTCATATGAGATGCCATGATTTTTTTTAAAGTATCATTTTAATATACAATACTTATTCGATACTATATGACTAATGAATATCCTATACATATAAATATATATATACATTACGATAGGGATTCGAAAGTGTCTATTTATTTAAACGAGGATAAACTACGCATAAGGCAAGTTTCCTGACTACACTCATTATAGTGCAAGTATCTGAACCCTACTTTTATTGTGTTGCAAGTATCCTATCCTTGTGGTTACTTATTCGAGGAACGTCGTAAGCAAGTTCTTTAACTTATACTCTTTCATTATGTAAGTTTCCTTGAAATCGTTCTTATATACTAATTGCAAGTATCTGACTACTCTTTTATTGAGCAAGTATTTGATTCATACTCTTTATTGAACACGTATTCGAGATTGTACTAACTTTGGTCGTACGAGTAAATAGGTGCTAGAATAATTCTTGCCTTATAAACTTATATTTCATAGCTAGATTTAATTCACGATTATATTCTTCGAATTATTGTTGCGAGTATTGAACTCATAAATTGTTCTTATATATATTGTTGAAATTGTCTACACCATTTACTTCGGCTAGACCAATATCATGAATTGGAAAACAATCCACACCAATTGCCTTGGTGCGGACTCTTATAAATTGACTGAGTTGAATAACCCTTGTAAAAAGGGGAACTATATAGTCGGGGTGCCGACAGTGGTGTGGTAGGTTATGCATAACTCCAGGTACGATAGGCTGATCCCCTAATTGTACTTGGTTGGGTTACCAGAAATATTTTTGGTGATTCTAGTAGAAGTTCGTGGTTCTTAGCGATCACTCAGTATCCAGTATTTATTTACTTGAAATTTTGAATTCTTTGGATTCTTTTATAAACCCTTGGTCCACAGCGACACTTAGTGATATCTATTCATTCACTTGAAATTGTTGAAACTTTTGAATCCTTAAATAACTTCTCGACCCGTAGTAGTCCTTATTCAACTTCACAAAATAGATTTGGAAGTCATTGCTATTTATTTTGTTCACAACATTCTTATTTGAAATCCTGAGCGATTAATTACCATTTTACCCTTGAGATTTAGAACTGTGTATATTTCTGTTCATATTTATTGGCATATTACTTGCTGAGCAAATTTGTTGCTCACTCTTGCTTCCCATAAACATTTCTGTTAGGGCAGGGCAAGGTGGAACCCCAGGATAGGACAAGTGCGAAGGCAAGGCTATGGAGTAGCTATGCTTTTCTCTACTAAGATGTTTCCGTTATGTTGTATTAAGACTTATTTAAATGTTATATATTAAGATATGTTTGGTTTAAGTTATGAAGTGTATTAGTAATAGTTTCGAGACTTGGGACGAGAATATTTATGTTATATCAATGTAAATTATTCTGTTATTCCATTATTTGAGATTTTAGTTGTTATTAGAATTAGTACGTGATGAACCGAATTCGAGATCAGTGACGGTCTAAATTTGGGGGCGTCACAGGTTGGTATCAAAGCTGTAGGTTATAAACCTTAGGAGCGAGAGTCCTTAGGATATAACCTTAGAAGAATTTAGAGAATGGAATGAGATAAAACTCATGTAGAGTTTTCTTAGAAAGCTAGAAGTGTTATGAAATATATTTTCATTCCGTACAATAAAATTATGTTTTATTCGAAGATGATAATAAAGTTATTGGTTTTGTGATTATGGATGTCAGAGATAGGTAAACCTAGTAGGGTCATGGAGGAGGAACCACGTGATATACATGTGGTGTCCGCAACACCCCTTGAAGTTAAGCTTTTTACAACAATAACCTTAACCTAGGAGGGGATGGAATCGGAATCCGAGCAGAAATCCACGGTGAATGTTTTCTTTCAGGATTGAGGCATGTGTGAGTTACTTTAAGATGAAGAATAAGATACAATAGTGGAAGGCGAAGTTCTAAAACTTCAGTTTAGTAACTAACAGATATAGACATAGTGAAGGTAGTAGGTAGATAGTGGAATAAGTATCGCGAATGATACGATAAATATTTATAGATGCGAAACAGTGTTATAGATCCCAATTTTAGGGATAATGTGGGAAGTATCTTTCTAACCCCAACTTTAGTGGTACCCAAGAGGGGTATGTATTGAGACTAGCAGAATACTATTCGATATGATATGTTTTCTTATGGCATATTTTTATTAAACGTGCGTGTAGTAACCAGATTATGTTATATAATAACAAGGAAGAATAGACATAAAACTTATACGTCTTAAGAAGTATTAGATGTTTAACAAAGAGATGATAATACCATTTTATTTATACGCAGAGAAATGTCAATACCTCAAGGAGGAGAGACTCGTCAAGTAACGGAGAATGGAGATAGGGAACTGAATCAAGAACCCTTACAACAATTAGTAGAACTTATAGTAAATGCTTTTGAAGAAGGAATTAATGATTATAAGAAGAGGCAGAAGAAAACTTCTGAGGTAGGAAAAGATACTAATTTGACTAAAGAAAGAGAGGTTAATAATTTAAAGAAAGCGAACGAAGGTAGGATGGAAGAGAGTAGTAGTGGTAGCAGTAAGAATTTCAAGAGGAAGTGGAATGAGAATAAGTATATACGAGGAGAAGGACAACTATGGAAGAAGAAGATAGAAGCCTGTAAGGAATGTGGAAAGAACCACATGGGAGTGTGTTTGAAAGGAAAACATGTATGTTATAAGTGCGGTGAGAAGGGTCATATTTCTCCTAACTGTCCTAGGGAGGAGAAAACCATAGATTATTTTGCATATGGACCTGAAAAACGTCAAATACGTTATCGGCAGAAGGAAATGAACGAGAAGGGAAACGAAAACAAAAGAAGACGGGACAACAACAACATCAACAACAATCCGAGGGGAAGTCACCAAGAAGGACTCAAGAAAAAGAACAAGGTTTGCCCAAAATGTGGAAAGAGTCATCAAGGAGAGTGCTGGAAGGGACGAGGCGTTTGCTATAACTGCGGCCAGGAAGGGCATATTTCCCCGAATTGCCCAAACCCGAAGAATATCAGAGGATGCTTTGCTTGTAAGTCAACAGATCATCAGGTTAAGAACTGCCCAAAGAAAGGAAGGAAGGAAGAAGACAGCAACAAAGGAAGCCATAGCGGGAAGCCGACAATAATCGAACTAGCTCAATCGAGTGAACCAATTCCAAGTACGACTAACGTTATGATACATGATGCAGTGGCATTCCAAGTCGTGATGTCAGGTGTTGTCTTAATCTATAATATAAATGCGTATATATTATCAAATCTGAGTGCTATCTTTCCCTTTTACAACTGAAGAACTGTGAGACGACTAAGTTACCCCAAGAACGATTAGAAGATCCTTTAAACGTAGAAGTTGCGAATAAGGAAGTAATTTCAGTAGAAATTTGTTTGTCGATATTATTGCGCATAAATTAGGGAACGTAAGCTAAGCATAGACTGGATTCCGATAAAATTTGGAAAGTGTGATGGGATACTAAAAATGGACTGATTATATAACCATACTACGATAATTGACTGTTAGAAGAAAAATGTGAACCTTTAGACTCCAAACCGGTCTAAGGAAGTGTTTTATGGTAGCTCGTCATTTAGGCAATTGTGTTGCCTTACGATGATGCAGGCCAAGATATTGTTAAGAAAAGTCGGTGTAGATTGTTTCACTTTTATTATAGATACTAAGAGAATGGAAGTAGAAATAAATAATGTATTAGTAGAACTAGAATTTCAAAATATATTCCCAGAAGATCTGCCCGGCCTTCCACCAGATAGAGAAAACAGGCCATAATAGATTTAGTACCAGAGACTACACTGACTTTGAAAGCACCTATCTTATGGCGCCGGTAGAATGAAGAATTGATAATATAATTGCAAGAAATGTTAGATTAATGAAATATTCAATCGAGTGTGTTTTCCCTTGGGGAGTACCAGTGTTGTGTGTCAAGAAGAAGATTAGTTTTAGGGCACGTCAGATCCGGCAGAGTTGAAGGCGGTAAGTAATTGGGAGCAGACGAAGACTACCACGACGAAATTCTCTATCACCTGGAAAAGGCAAACGTAGTAGCCGATATGCTAACTAGGAAAAGGGACTGGAGAAATTATTCAGGAAGATGTAGAGATTGGAAATGGAAGTGAAAGGACCCAGCGAGTCCAAAGGGAAGTTTATAACGGAGGTTTGTCCAGCGTTGTTGGATAGAGTGAAGGGATAACAAGATAAAGACAAGAAGTGCGAGAAGATAGAGAGAACAAGTTCAGAAGAAATAATAATGGTATCTTGAGAATTGTAGATCGAGCGTGAGAGTCAACCGTAACTAGAATTGCGAGATAAGAATTTTCATGAGGCATATAGTTGGACATATTTTGTTTACCCAGGAAGCACGAAAACGTACCGGGATCTTCGAAGACACTATTGGTGGTCAATATGAGATGAGAAGTTGTAGAATGCATCGACCGATTAAAGAAGACGACGCGCTTTCTACCTATAGGTATTCGATTCAATTTAAATCAGTTAGCAAACTCACACATAAAGAAAATCATTTTATGACACATATCGATGTTAATAATTTCTGATCGAAACCCGCTCTCCACTTCAAAGTTTTAAAAGAGCTTGCGTAATGGATTTCAACGATAAACTTGGAAGATCACTTACCTTTGGTAGAATTCGCTTATAGTAATAATTATACGAATATTGGTAAGCCATCGTACGAAACTCTCTACGAAAGAAAGTGCAAAACACTGCTATGTTGGGATGAGGTCAGAGAACGATGACTTCAATTGGGATCGAATTTAGTACGACGAATGGTAGACGATGTGAAGACAAAAAGTGCCAGATTAGTAGCAGCTCAAGATCAACATGGGAAACACGCAGATTGGCATCGTCATAATCAAAATTTTTAAAGACGGTAGTTTTGTATTTCTTAAATGTTTCCCTGTGAACGGAAGATAAGATTAGGTAAGAAAGAAGAATTGAGTCTGAGGTTCGTGAAACCTTTTGAAGTATTGAAGAGAGTAGGCAAAGTGGCGTACGAGGTAGCCTTACATCTTGAACTGGAACATATCCACAGTATGTTTCATGTTTATGTCTTACGATCATAGAAGCCTAATTATAAGCGTGTGATACCCTATGAGCCCATTCAAGTAGGGAAGAATCTGACAGATAAAGAATTACTGTCCAAAAAGATAGGAAAGAACAGATATTAGAAAATAAAATTATATCTTTTGACCTAGCGCTTTGGCGAACCCACGACGCCAAGGAGGCCACGTGAGAATTAGAAGATAGGACGGCGAGGGACTATTCCCATCTGTCTGTGTAACCTTGTACCAATTCCGATGACGGAATTTTTATAAGCGGGGGAGGATGTAAGAACCGTGAATTTCATGAATAATTTTTTTTTTGATATAATAAGAAAATGAATACTTATTGGAACATAATGTTTACGAGTTATGAGAAAAGTAATTCGATTATATTAAATTGAATTTAGAAGGAAATATGAAGGAATTCAACGAACTTGTAGAATGCCTTGTGTGGCATGAGAATGGAAATGATGATGATTTAATTAATTCAAGAGGGAAATCAATAAACGAATGATTAATTAATATTACATTGTTAATTAATTGTTCTTATTAATGAGTAATTATTAATAGAATTTTATTGGGAATAACAAAACATTTACGAATAAGTAATTGATGAATATAATAAGAGTTATATTTAATTGATTATTTGTTGAGTGCAATACATGTGATAGTTAATCATACAATAACGTTATTAAGTGTTATTATGAATAATAATTGGTTAAAGAGTAAATGAATTATTAAGTGAACAATTAATTAATATTAATTGTTAATTGTTATTATAAGAAATATAATGATAGTCTGTCAATTTATTATTATTGCAAGTAATAGTAAGTAACTTATTTATAAATATAATAAGATTTGTATTGAGGAATGTGATTACTGATTAGGGTAAATTAATGAAAACTTACTATGTGAACAATTAATTATTATTTAATTATAATAGAATATTAATGGTGATCAATTATTAATAATATGTGATTATTATTATTGCAAGTAATATAATAATAATAAGTGACTTGGTTATAAGTATAATAAGATTTGTATTTATTGAATTTGGTAATTAATCTTATAAGTGATAATGAATTGTTATGGAGATTAATAATTACATTGATTAATGAGGAAGGGATTAATTAATATTATTATTAATTAATTAATAAGATAAGTAATTACCATTAAGAATAATAATATATAATCGAGTGGATTGTTATTGCTATATGCCAAGCATGCGATAATCAAATATCATAGCTATAACTATATCATATAGTGTAATGTGGCCTTGAAGGTAACTATATTATTTATAGAAACCATATATTAAAAATTAATTAAATTATATAAGCTGCTTGAATAATGCCTATGTGACAATGTGAGTGTGTGGACATTAAAATAATACATCATGGATATATTGTAAATAATTGTTGGATAGTAGAATTTAATAATAAAGGAGATAATGTAATGTGATAATATCTGAGTAAATTATATCTGGTATTAACAAAATGTACATGGATTATATGTATTCCAACTTATTACCTTGCAATATTATTTTATGAGGACCTAAGTGTACATGGAGTTTATGTGTAAATTATTTTTACTACATACCTTATTGTCTAAATTAAAGTACATTATGACTCAATTTATAAACTAAGTATATGATATGTGTGTCTAATAATTCAAGTGTTGTGTGTTACAAATGCTGACTTAGTATGCATTGTCCCATAATAAGAGTCACAACTCTCTTACACGTGAAAGGCTAAAGCCTACCATTCCTCTTAAACTCAGCAAACTAGGATAGCTTCATAGCAATCATCAATAGGGAGTGGTTTTCATGATTTCATTCACCAACTAAGTTACCAACTCCCTCTTATCTAGTATACAATTCATTTTTTCGTAAGTTGAAAATGGTGAGCAAAGCAATGGACTAGATAATGGATTTTCTTTAAATAAGCTCCTCTCCTTCTTCATTCCTTTTGTTGGGAATTTTCTGATTGAGTGAGGATTGAGAGGTAGAATAGCATTATAGTGTAAAGTCTGAGAATTTAATGAGATTGTAGCAGAAAGTTCATTATACATAACAGAGGTATAGTATACCTCTCATGTTTGTCATTTTCATTTTCTGTCAAAAATCTCATTTCTTAATTTTGCCAAATTAGATTGTGTTTGGATTGTAGAACCCTTCTATTGTTGTTATATGGATATACATACATGATGGAATTACTACATAACTTCCATGTCCTTTATTTCCATTTTCTGTTGGTATTCTGAAATTTCTATAAATCTTAAATTCTTGGTTTGAGTTGGAAATTTATGAATTGATAATGTTTATTTGATTGATATATAGCCTTAGAAACATGTTAAAACTGAAATGTGGTTGATTGGAGCTGATTTCGGGAAGTAATTTCTGTGTTGGGCTGGAAACTGCCGAAGCAGACTGCAGTCTGGCACGAACCAGACGCGGCGCAGCTGCGCCGGTATAACACTGGGGCGCGGCGCAGCGCAGCTGCGCCGGCCTCTGTGTTTAGTTTTGATTTCTGCTTTAAATTCTGTTAAGTGATAGTGTAATTGCATAACTAAGATGATCATGCGAGCATTAGTAGCATACATATATAAGTATGTAGACCTAATATGAGCATGATCTACTATGATTATATCCATGATTAATGGACGGCTATAATTTCCAAAGTAAACGTAAAGTTTTGTAAACAAAATTGACTTATACGAACCATGTCGACATTCTGATTTTTCAAGTGTGATTATATGATTTAAGAATGCAAGAAAAGCGTGTTAACTTAATATATATGTCTCATAGTATAACATGAGCATGTCAAACCTCATTAGTGAACATTTCAAACGAAAATTTAAGTTTTAAAGGTGAACATTGGCATGTAGGTATCATATATGTAATCTGATTTTTGCGAGCATGTTATTATAATGTAGAGATTCATTAAAGATGTATTACCTTGTGTATATTGGTGTCATATTATAACTTGAGCATGTGGACCTTAATAGTGAATATTTAACTAAAGAAAAGTATACGTTGAGAATGGACTTTGACATATAAGTATGATATTCATATTTTGATCATATGAGCATGATAATATACTTATATGACTAATTATGGCCAAAAGCTAGCATGATTTGTAATACATAGTTTCCTTGCTCGTGTCCAATTGTTTAACTTTAAACTAAATGGTTTTTCAAAGGAAACTTGATATATTTGAAACTAATATCTATGAATACCATATGAGAGATGTTCTAACCTTGTGAGCATGTAAATTTGACTTAACTACCTATGCAATGTGAATATAAGGTGTTAAGTTTACGCTAGCATACGTGATTAAACATGATCGGGTCAGGAAGCGATAAAATGTATGTAAATCGTAAATACATATGAAGCATAGAGGATTACCCCCGTAGGAACAAGACAAATGTCCTAGAGTCAGAAAATTTAGAGGAGGGTATGATAATAATGCAAAAATTAGATGCGATCTAACATCAAGTGACTCTGCTGGCTAATCTGGTAGTGCGCCAACATCAGGATACAAGGCAACATTTCACTCAAATATCAGAAAGCCAAGAGAAAGAGGAGGTTATTCAGAATGAGAGCATATCTCCCTCCAAGATCTGCCGACTAAATGAAGAGGATCAGAGCATGTTGAAAGAACGAGAAAGGTGGAATGATCAAATTATTCGAAGTTCTCACCAAAAGAAAAATCCTCCGGAGGAGTGCGAACTCCCAAATAGGAAATATCAAGAGACATTCCAAACACGAGCAAACCCTCAAAATCCTATGACATCGAGAGTCGGGGAAAGTAGGCAGAGAAGGGTATTCACACCTTTGGAGGACTCATTGGAAAATATGTTAGCCCTGTTGATTGTGTAGGAAAAGATCACTAAGCTCGCTCCACCGATGGATCCCAAAGGAAGGCAATATAATCTCAACAAGAGGTGTGCTTACCATTCTAACTCACCCGGACATGCAACTGAGGAATGCTGGTCTCTAAAGCACAAAATCCAGGATCTCATTGAAAATGGAGAACTGAAGAAAGAATTCCCCATGACCAGAAAAGGTGAGAGGGAGATAAAGAGCTCAAGATGTCCATTCAAAACGGGCAGTTCAAAGGATGGGACAGCTATGAGCACCAATCCTGGCAGAACACAAGGTGGATATTGCAGGGATTGAAGATATTCAGAGCTAAGAGGGAACCTCTATCACAAGCCTCAAAGGCGACATAACCACTGACGACTAGACTATCAGGCCTCAGCTAACTAGAAGGACATAGATCCAGAGGAAATTGCGAGATCCAGAGGATGTTGGGACGTAATCGATTTCTTAGCATTATGCCTTTTATTTTCCATGCATACAAAATCAAAAGACCAAAAAAATTAAAAAAAAAAAATCAAAAAGAAAAAAAAATCAAAATCGAGCCTTTCATACAAAGCATGAACTACGAATGACCTGATCTCCCTCAACACGGGAGTACGTAGGCAACCATCTTGGTGCGGTTAAACCAAATAAAAAATTCAGAAAACCCTCGAATCCAAACACAAAACAAACAAAAACTCAAAAGCTTATCAAACCAAACTCAGAACCCAAAAGGGACACTTCTCAGTCCTCTCTCAAAAACAGAACTACGAATGACCTGATCTCCCTCAACCCGGGAGTACGTAGGCAGCCATCTGCGGAGCGGTTTGACCTTCAAGAAAAAAAAAATAAAGACCAGTTCCAAGACACCGAAGACAAATAAAAGCCAAATTCTATCAAACCAGTTGGTCAACAGGCTTTGCTGAGGAAAATCAAAGCTGGACTCTGAACCCGTGGATAAGCGGGATAATAGTGCCAACAAGACATCTCTTTGAAGATAGAGGAGCAGCTGCAAGCTCCTAACCCTCGGTCTCCATACGAGCCAGAACATCTACTGCCATCTGCATACTATGGCCTCATCCTTATCAGTAAAGGTAGCCTCCTGAATGGCTCGTGCCTTGCCTCTATCAACAGAAGTCATATCTCTACTAGAATGGGTCGTCAACATCAACGCCCTGGCCTGATCTCTCTCGAAGGTCATCCGAGCTATCAAATCTGCCATAGCCAGATCTGTTCTGGCAGGGACACTGTGACGACCCCAAATCTGGGTCTCTGATTACCTCGGATCCGGTCCGCCATGATACATCTATCTCAGAACTATTACCTCTTTTATTCAAAACTCAATGAATAAATTTCACTTATTACAATATAGAAATATAATTTCTATTCATATCCAAGATCTTGTATGATGACCCTAAACCTTTTATAAGTTTTCAAATCTTGGTCATATATCATCCCTGTCTACACATCACATTCGATGTTTACAAAAATACGGAATAACTAAAACTTTTCTATCTTCTTGTATAAAATCTTTCCTTGAATTCATAATCTTGAACCAATTACAAAACCTCAAATCAATTATAATAATATTATTCACTATACTCGAATTACTGTATAAACGTATACATCACAGTTCGAAACCCCTATGTGTTACATAACATAACTTTATAATTTAAACATGTATAAAAAATTGTAATCTACCATCGCATACATCTTCTAGAACTTAAGCATGGTTCAAGAGTAATTATTTAAATAAACAATAATCTTTGAACTTTATCACGTAGCACGTAACTTTTATCATGAGTCCTTAATATGCAGAAATGGTTATTTGCAAGAGTGAGCTCGACAGCTCAGCAATTCTAAAAGTTTTCATGTATCACATAGCACATAATATCATACTCAATTCATGTATTCATAATCAACCGATATATACTACGCATGTTACTTCACACATAACAATCATATCATCAAAGTTCAACTTTCAATCTCATACATATCTCATATACAGTTCATATATAAGTTAACATCATCATGGCATAATATAATTCATCTAACAGTTATTGAATTCATATATCAAATAAGAACTGAATGACTTGCCTGGTGCATAGTTTAACAACTACGACTTAACTACTTAAGATATATGTGCTTCGTGTAATCCTACACAATTATACAATTATGGATTCATACTTATCAGTTATACGCATCCATACATTCTCAACATAATAGCAATTGATTATATTGTTGTCTAACTTGGTTCTTAGAACCTTCGTTTTACTATCTCATCGTATTCTTAGAATAACCATGTACGTATAGGTATACCTTAACCATACAAACTTACTATCATCCTTCATATACATGTATCACACACTTAACTAAATGTATTTGACATATATTTAAAACTCATAGATACATGATCTATAATACTCTTACATTTCTCAAACCTTATCGAAATTATAATTCCCGGGTTTTATATAACCATTACATCTAAACTTTCTAAGTTTACCTTTCAGAATCCTTGTCACACTTAAGCTGGTCATGCAAGGCTACTATGTTTATCATGTATGATGCTCATGTCAACTTGTCTATAGGCATAAGGAAATCCTAATATACATACTTGCATGATCATAACGTAATTCACTTAGTACTTGATGATATTAGCTTTCACATTCTAAGCTTTCTTTGAAAATTGCACTAAGTCCTTTTAGTACATGCAAGGCATCTCGACATATAATTCATATGCATTTGAAACACATTTTAAAGCCACATAAATATTCTCAAATGGTCAGAATCTAAAAGACATAAGTCTTGTCAAGTTCATTTCAAAAAGTCTTTAAGTCCTTCTTTGAAAACCTCATATTCCTTAATCATGTATTCTGGTATCTGCTTATACTTTAGACTTAGTTCTCATGTCAATATAGACCATACGATCATGCTCTCAAAATCAGAATACACGTCATACGTATATGTCAAAGTTTACTTTAACAAGTCTAAGTTCATTTTGTGAACTATGAATCTTATCATCAATAGAGTATACTAACATGGTTATGTACATACATGTAGTACCAAGAAACATATAATATGAGCTAATACCAGTTTTCATGCTTGCTTTAACTGATACTTTATGATAGCACATAACAGAAAATTAACTGAAGCAACAATCCAGAACCAGGGGCTGATGCAGCTACGCCGCTGGCCAGTACAAAACTGGCGCAGCTACCCGGGTCTCCGGCCAGACCAGGAACTGCACTGTTTCGGCAGTTTAACAAACCCAACTCAAAAATTTCTTACGAAATTCAGTTTAAACATGGTACAATACAGTTAAAACATGCTTACTAACTCAATTAAAAATCTAACAAACATGTTCCATAATTCAATTAACACTTAATTCGCATAGTCGAGTAATTTACATTGAAGAACAAGAATGGAAAATGATAGGAACTATACCTCTGTCACTATGAATTGCTTGATGCTACACCCAACTTACAATTCTGCTATACTAACTTACTCTCTCTTAATTCAATATAACTCTCAGCAATTGGAATAAGAAGAAGAGAGGCTGTATTTATAGAAATTCTAATACACAGACATTGCAATTCCACCTCAAATTAAACCAAAAGAATGTATGTTTGTATGATGGTTAAGGGATGGTGGTTGAGAGTTGGTAAATCTCATCATAAATCCCATTCCCCTTATAATGATTAGCTACAATTGCTGAATTTGAGAGAAAAGCTAGCCTCTAGAGTTCACGTGAGGAGAAATAAGGATGGGCAATCATTATGGGACAAATAATCTAAGTCAGCAATAACTTGCAAATGTAATGCACTAATGTTATACACCTATACACCTTATATATACACTTAGGGTACATAATATATATAAATATATATATATATATATATATATATATAAATTTCAATTCATATAGCTTAGGTTATAAATGAATCACAAATATAATTTCCAATTACAATATATCAAGTAAGGGTACACATACATATATCACATATAATCCATGTACATTTTATTAATACCGAATATAATTCAATTGGGCATTATTATTACTTATTATCATAACTGTTATTATAATAATTATAATAACTTATTGAAATCATTATCAATGAACAACTGTTTATTGATATTAATATAAGGTAATAGGGTATACATTAAGGTCTACCCACACACATCATGTTACATAATCAATAATATTATGTAACTCTCCTAATGAAATTAATCTTACTATATATATATATATAATATATAGCCATATCAACGCGTTACATTGCATTATATACAGTATAGATAACTACCATATATTAAAGGTTTAATATATCGCTTGTTTGTATAAAACAATTAATCAAGTAAATATAATCTCATTATATTTATTAATCCTTTGCTCAATAATATATTGTTTATTCACAATAATAGTTAATCGACATATTATCAATTAATTACTCGTTAATCGTTTATTCTTTGAAATCACAATTAATCCTTTCACTATATTCAAGCAAATTGAATATTTAATTACTAATCACCTTATCAATTCTTTTGATATAAAACTTAGGGCTAGTCCACTAATTTAAATAAACCATTAGTGACTCCCTATTAATCCTAGCAATTATATGCATAGGCACTAACTTGCATAACATGTATACTTGCTCATAGCAATAATTCTCATAATAATATTAACTATTCCTGTTTAATCATTCTTTCACAACATGATATAATAAGTTTTATTATAATATATCATTTCCAATAGGGGCATTAATCATAAAAATAACTTACTCATTTCCTCAAGATATTATTTAAATATAATATCTAAGCATTGATAAAATAGTTATATGTACAACACCTGTACACCTTCTATATAGAAAATACACCATAAGTTATTTCCTATTAATATATTACATATAGGAAATATGTTTCAATATATCTACCCTCATTCATATTACCTCAGTCAAAGACTCACAAGGTAATAACACTCCTCCTTTTTATTAAAATAACTCAATATAAGAAATTATTTTAATAATCTCTATTAGAAATATACAATAATTATTTCTCTTTCAACTTATCCATATAATTCAAGATATATATATATATATATATATATATATATATATATATATATAACACATATATACATTCCTTTAATCTACACTTTTTGTTGTGTATTCAATTAATTCATAATTCTCTAACCAATACATATTTAATGATATATTAATTTATTTTCTCTCTTTAACAACGTACATATATACAAGTCTAAACCTAGCACACCCCGTGTCTTTACTAGTAGTCTATATAGTACACTGAGTGATTTCCCACAAACAACCAACAAATTAGTTTCCGTCTCGTCTACCTTATTTTCACTGTGAGTTAGATCGGTTACTAATTCGTATATACCTCCGCTCACTGAAGAAATCGTTTAGCCCAGCTCCTATATATCAACCATTAAAGAGTACAGTTGCACTACCGTAAACCTATTACTTGCACGTTCATATACTCTAGAAAATGGTGACTATTAAAAATATTTAATGTCATCAACTTACCATGATAAATAATTCTATAAATTATTTAATATCGATAGATAAATATTATCCATCTCCCTTACTAATTCATCTCTATAAATATATAATAATGAAATATATTTATTAAACACTAAGAATCACGTATTACATAGTTTATATTACCCTATGTAATTCAATACTATTAACATCACCTCACAGATATATTCATATTCGAATCTATCTCATGCTCTAAGAATTTTATTCATTAAATTCTTATTAATAATAATTATTAGAAATTCGGGTTCTTATAGACACTCGGTAGGTCACCAACCAAAGTCGTGGTCAAAGCCATCACCACCAACCATCACAAGCCCTTGAGTCCAATTCATTAGAGTCCGAAGGCATCTCGACACTAATCATTAAAGTTGAAACAACAACACAACTATATATCAAGCATAAACATCCGCAAGGACCTTCGAAGAGCTGAAGCCTCCATCTGAAACTTTCATCAAATCAAAGGAAAGGTCATCAAAGCCAATTGCTCCTATAAATAAAAAACAATGACTGGGGCATCCAGGCATTAAAGCCAAAATCCACTACCTGTTCACCATGGGGGTCATGCGATTAAAGACTCTTGCAATCTCGGCATCTTATCAGCCCATCGATCAAACATACAACCAAGCAATCCTCCCAGCTGACAAGCAAGAATGGGACAAGTTTAAAGTCAACGACAACCCGATGTGGGGACCGTTACAACAAGACTGGACCAATTTTGGAAATTGGGCAATTCAATACTATGGCATTTATCAACCATCCAATAAACATGCACCAGTCGGCACCATCAGCATGGTCCATCATCATCCAAACTTCCATCATTGGCGATTCAGTATGACCAATCGACCTTTGCCAATCATAATTTTCTTAGAATACTGTGATCCGCTGATAAGGTATGACTCTTTCATCTCTTTATGTGCTTTTAAATTCCATGCATTTGCTATAATACACATAAGTCCTGCATTAGGGTCTTAGAAAAAGAAAAAAAAAGAAAAAGAAAAAGAGATTTTTGCTTAACTTGTTATGAATTGGATTAATTATGATAAGCGTCCGTGGAGCAAGAATCATGAAAGCGATTAGAGAATTAAGACTATTCAACCATTTGATTAGGCATGACGTCCTAGTTCAAAGCATTTTTTAGAGCAAACTTGAGCTCATATGCATGTCAGCACTTTGCGATTGACCTGACTCTTAGTTGTGGGGTATGAAACTATGACGACAAGGATGACAATTGTTAGCCAGCCTAATGTCTCGAATCGTGGTCTGGGTTACTCGAGTTATTAAGCCTGAGGGGTGTCTTTACACCTAGTGCCTTAAATCCATCTGGTTTGGGAGCCACCGGCCCAATGCTTGTTACATGGGTAACTCAGTACATAAGAAAATGAGCATTACAAGAAGTCAAGACCTAAGCAGATCCGAATTGTGGCCTAGGTTACTCGAGTAATTAAGCACGAGGGGTGTCTCTATACCTGGTGCCCTAAAGCCGTCTGGTTTGGGAGTCACTGGCCCAACACTCGCTACATGGGTGACTTAGAGCCTAAGAAAATGAATCTTGCACCGGCTCAGGCAAAGGATCAAAAAGAATAGACCGCCTAACTTGTCTCGAAGTGTGGCCTTTGTTACTTGAGCCAGTAAACCCGAAGGGGTGTCTTAACACCTAGTGCCCTAAAGTCATTAGGTTTAGGAGTCATTGGTCCAAAACTCGTTATATGGGTAACTCTGAAAAGCCTAAGAAAACGAGACAAAGTTAAGCGAGAAAAGCAAAAAAATTTGGCAAGAAAAAATGAGGTCATCTAGAAGTTATAGAAGAGAAATCCCTGCTAAGGGTTGCGTCACACATAGTGCTCATGTCATATGATGTTAATCTTGTGAAGAGCAGTGTCTAAAGCGAAAATGAGATGTCTCTGATGAAGGGAGATAAGTCTTGTGAATCTAATCCTACCCATGAAAAATGACCATGGACGCTTAAAAGTTTTCTTACGATTTCATAACTTGTCAAGTGAAAATTTTAATTTCCTTAGGAAAAATTCATTTTTATGCTCAATTTCAAGATCTTTAGCGATATGATAAGAGCTCGGTGAATATAAACATTCAATTTCATAAACTTTAACTTTAAATGCCTCATTCACAAGATCATACAAATCCCGACGGCCCGAGCCATCAAGTTGTCGGCACATATTGATTGTTTGTCTAAATGTGCAGGATATTGCTCACCGTAGACATGGTCAACAAAGCGAGTTTTTCCTATGAACCCCAGTAACAACCTGCGAAAGGGCTGGGGCATTTCTCCATTTCAAGAAATGGAAAGGATCTACGGCGGGACCAAGTTCCTCATCAGTAGAAGAAGGAAGAATTACTGAAATAAATCACGGCAATATTAGCTTGCCCCTATAAAAAGGGAAAAATTCTCAACAGAGTCCTTAACTCGGGAAGAACAGATGCCCGATGACAAAAAGATCTAGCGAAGGAAATCTGCATCATCAAACATGTCAACATGTGCCAAGTCCTCATCAGTCGAGGCCTCTACACTAAAGTGGATGTCAGCATCACAAGGGTCATCATCCAAGCCAGAACTAATCCAGCAAGGTCACAAGTGAAAAGCTTGCCCCTTTTCGCACTCAATGATCAGCCGTTGGCACAACCCCAACGAAGCATCAGAATGGCCCGATGGCAAAAATAGTATATCAATCCATCCCCATAGAGGACAGATGATGGAATATGTTATACAAACACTTAGAAGGGGCGTTGAGAATGATCCGGTAATGTAGACCGTGGAACGCAACTTCAGCGAAGATATCGGGATATCTCCTAATAAAGCCATCAGTGCTTGGACCACCAGAGGAACCAACACCAAATCCAGATCCAGGAAATAGCAGCCCATGCGAGATCCTCACCAAAAATGGCACATGAAAGGGGAACATCCAAATTTGCTCTGCGAATGACAAAAGGAGCCATACGGGAATGGGAGTTGCTAATCCTATCAAAATCCATGCTTAAAAAGAAACTCCTAACCACCTCAGAAATGGTGAAGTATGGATCTACATTAATTCAATTAAGCATATGCATCAACTTAGGATAAATTAAGATCATCTTATCATGTCTAGTCTGGACATGTGCAACAAGATCTACATCAGCACACATCTCCATCAAAACATTAGGCATACATACCCAATAGATTCAAAAATGCATACACATTTAACACACAAACTCGATGAAAAAGTCTGCTACCGTTTGAGTAGGCATCGGGACAGTCCAATGATCACCCATTGCTCCTACCATCAGGGTAGGCACTATTGCAAACTACCGGTGTAAGTTATCATCAGGATAGGCATCGGGAGCACCCATTGAGGTAACTTGGCAAAAGAGATATATCCCCATCAAAGGATCCTTCAGAAATATACAACGGCATCAGCCAAGAGAGAATCTGCCTCCTAATAGTATCGACAGATTGGAGAAACCATTTGTCTTAAAACCAAGAAGACAGCAAAGGCTATTATAAGCGACGTCATCCCCAGCAGAAATATGGGAAACATTTCAATTTATCTTCAACAAACAAGCATCAGCAACACCAATGGAAATTAGACCGTTGGATTCAACACCAGCAAAGACAACAGCATCACTGATGAAAGCCAACCGTGGATATCGGCACCAACACAAACACCGGTAAAGGTAATACGATGCGATATGCGATGCGATGCGATATGTGATGCAATGCGATGCGATGCGATACGATGGCAATACGATTTCTGATGCGATATACGAAGTGCAAAATGCGATTTGCAAAAACATGTTAACAATCATTGCATTGTGATTTGCATCACCAATATCTTGTCATATTTCAAGTGTCTAGCAATCTTTATCATATCCATTCCACTACAATGCATAAACATGATAAAGAGGGGAATCTTTAGACACTCAAAATTTTCCTTTCCCCAATACTAACACTGTAGGAGGGCAAAACCGTCAATTAAGCCAACCCCAGTCCCGACACCAGACATCTGATCTAAATCCAGTCACCAATGCCGGTCAACTTCAGTCAAATCCAATCACCAATATCAGTACTCTAGCCCACTCCGATCGTCAATCAGACAGTCGATCCAGCTCCGATCGTCAATCGGACCGTCAGATCATCCCCAATCTCAATATCAGGACATCAACTCAAACCTGATCACCGATATCGGGGCAACCACAACACTGATCAACTATATCGGGATGTCAACGCAGCCCTGGTAGCAACCCGGGAGATACAAATCAGCCCCGGTAGCAACCCGGGAGGTACAAATCAGCCCCGACAGCAACCCGAAAAGTACAGGTCATCCTCAGCATCAGTCCGGGAAGTCAGGTCAACTTTAGAAATAAACCTAAAGCATCACAACAACTCCAAAAGAAAACTTGGAATGACCACATCAGCAACAGAGGAAACACTGGGGACAAACAGACTCGAATGTGATCTATGTCTTGGAAACAGCTCCCAAAAGTCAACTAGAGGCCATACCGACACCAAGGGCAACCCCGAGAGGGGTAAAATGGTTATTTTACCAACTCTCATCTAATTTAGTCAAACTCAAGTAGAATTGATGCCGCCAAGGTCAGAAAGAGCCACAATGGTGATTTCAAGTGAAAAATACACAGACGGCTCATCTGGCAAACTGTGGGGAAACAAAGACCCGGTCATGAACCCACTTTTGGGGACTTAAAAGGTTTAAAAATAATGTCATTGTGACACTCTCAGCGAGGGCTTTCCAGAAAGCTATAGCACATCCCAAACGGACGCTCCGATCAAAAGTTATGAAGTGTCGAACCTAATATCGCGTTGCCCGACATGCACGCACTTCGAGATGATGAAGCCGAGCATGTGGGCCCCACCTTGGGGTGCCTCACCTCTACCCATGGCAGTAGCAGGTACAGATGAGGCTCCCTGGCCTATAAATAAATGTGCCCCCTTCATTTTTAACAATTCTGAAACACAGCGATGCTCTGCCTGTCTGATTTTTTGACTTTTACACCTCTTCTAAACCCAAATATTTTTACTCCAACACATAGACAAACACCATAAAATAACACATATCAAAAAAACCGGTGGTAGATTTGGTCGTTTGAAGCCTACTAAGTGGCAAAAAGCCCGTTTTGAATGCTATTGTAAGTATTTTTACGATCAGCAAGTTGTTATTACTACTTTGCACTGTTTTACACTTGCACACGAAATTTCCCTTTCTAAATATGCCCAAAACTTAGTTCTGTGGCCGTTTGTATCAAAACTTAATAAATTTTTGTACATAAACTCCATTTTCAGCATTTCTACAACTCGGATTGACGATCCATTAGCTTTAACAGCTCCACTGCACTTGCACGCACATTCTGGCAACTTTGCCGGACTGGGTTATCTTCCCAGTCTGATTTTGGTCCTCTTTTGTATATATTTAACTACAAATGTACTAACATTTCAATTCTGTCAAGCTCGAATGTCAAATCTAAGGTAGTTTACCTCTTTTATATATATTTACGCATATATAAGCGAGTTTCACCATCACTGCTTCTTATACCAGTCCTGGTTGACTACATTTCTGTCAATATATATATTTATATATATATATTTATATATTTTTAGTCCGGCTTGGATTACTTCGTGGTTATTTTACTGCTTTTGCACACTTCCCCATACTAGGTGCCCTCCCCAGTCACTGGGTAACTACTTTTCTATCAATTTCAATTCTAGTACGGGCCCAGGCGTGAAAACCCATCGCCCTTTTTACTGTTTATATATATATATATATATATATATATATATATCATTTCTGTCACAGCTTGGCTTATTTCGTGGCTGTTTACAGTTTTTTTTACATATATATATATATATATATATATATATATATATATATATATATATTTCAATTCCAGTCCGGGCTTGTGAGTGAAAACCCATCACCCTTTTACAGCTTTTATATATAATTATATATATATATATATATATATATATATATTGCTTAACTCAACTTATTCAACTGCTGCATTTTACATTCATTTGTACATGAATCTGCACTAATATATCTGCGGGGGGACTAGATTTATCCAAATCTCGCCAATTCTAGCATTCAACGGTTTAAACAGGTCCCGACAGAAACTGAAAGCTATTATGGTTAAGATTTCTTTAAATCTAGTTATTTTTATAGTTTCAGCTTTGAAAGCAACCTCGCGTCCCTTAGATCGCTATCTAGTGGGAACGAGATGCTTCAGCCGTACGGATCGGGATTTACTGAATGAATCCTCGGTTCTGGCAATTTTGGGATATTTATCTATTTTTGTACAAATTTGAACTGTGCAGGTTTATGGGCTACTCATATGTGAGCCTTGGAATCGGGGGATTCACAATCAAATCGATCGGGATCTAATTTCCATGATGGACAAACTCTAGTTTACAGATGTACCCTGCCAGTTTTTCTGTAAAATGTACATGTACACAGACCTTAAAATGATTATCCGAATTTAAGATCTCAACATAGTGAAAATATAGATTGTCGTGTCAGTGTCCCTCCGATGGTTTTCATACCCATGAGGAGACCGACATTTATATGTTTCTGTAGTCGAGGATGCTTCGCAGCCCGACAAATCATCATTTGCATGCAGCCTTAAGGCTATAAAGATAAAATTAAAAGTGGCGATGTGTTTCTGTAATAACCATGAATTTTAAACTCCTTATTTATTAAATATGTGATTTAATTTTAACGAGTTAGTTTTGTGAGTTTATTTAAAGCTTATGTGGTGGTGAGAATTTGTGAAATGATTAAAGGAAGTCACAAATGAGTTATTTAAATTAGTGGACTGACCTTAAGGATTTAATATCAAAGAATTGATGAGATTATTAATAATTAAATATTCAACTTATTTGAATATCGTGGCAGGATTTGAACGTGTTTGATGAATTTTAATTATGAATAATTAATTGATAATGTGTTGATTAATAATAAATAATAATTAATGATTAAGAGATTAATAAATATAATAATATTATATTTACTTGGTTAATCATTTTATACAAATATGCAATATATTAAACCTTGTAATATGTTGTGATTATCTTCATATTATATAAAGTGCAATGTGCACATTAATGTGGCTATGTATATTATATATAGACTATATAGTAAGATTTATTTGCATTAGTAGAGTTACACAATAATATTTCTTATGTGACTTGAAGTGTGTAAGTAAACATTCATGTATGCCTCATCAACATATAGTAATATCAATGAATAATTATTAATTGATAAATGATTTCAATAAGTTGTTATAATAATTATAATAACAGTTGTGTTGGTAGATACTAATAATGCCTAATTAAATTATATTCAGTATTAAGGAAAATGTACATGGATTATATGTTGATATATCTATGTGTACCCCTATTTGATACATTGTGTTATTAATTGAAGTAACATTGTAACACCCATTTAATTAGATAACTTAAGTATATACTATAGGCATATACATATATAACATTAGTGTGTTGAAATGCAAGTTGCTGAGTTATTTGGTTGTCCCATAATTAGAGCTCATTTCTCTCCCACACGTAAACTCCCATATGGCTACTACACTACTCTACTTCTTCACCCAATTTCAGCAACATAGAAATCATGATTGTAGGAGGAGTGGGTTTCATGATTTGATTCACCCACTTTTTGTTACCTATTGTATAATCTTGTTTGCCATTGTTTTGATTTGGTGAACAAATTCAAGAACCGGGTAAGGAATTGGCTATATATAGAGTTCTCTTCCTTCATTGTTAACATTGCTGAGATTTTTCTCCAAGTGTAGAATTGATAGTAGGTTTTGAGAGAGATTTCTTTAGCAGCCCAGTTTGTGTAGCAAGAGGTATAATCAATTATGCCATGTTCTTATTTTTTTGTAAATTCTAAATCCTTGAAATTCATACATTCTTGATTTCATTTGAATTGGATGATTATTGGATAAAGAGATGCTTGCTAAGTGTTATACCAACTTCTAAATATGTTAGAATTGCAATAGGTCATGATAGAAGCAAACTTTGTAATTTTTTTCTGAGTTGGAGTTGCAGAACTGCCAAAGCAGTTTAGCTTCTGGTCTGGCCAACAGCCTGCGCAGCTGCGCCAGTATTGAACTGGCCAGCGGCGCAGCTGCTCCAGGACTAGTTCCCAGATTTTAATTTCTGTTAAGCTGCTGTCATGAACTAGCATATGGTACCTTGTTAGAGCAAGAATGTAAACTGGATTAGCACACATATATGAGTATATGCATGTAGTATGAACAAGTATAACAATGTTAGTACACAAGATTGACGCAACACTTATGGTTTTGTAATGAAACTTGTAGTTTCGATTGTGGACTTAGACACATACGTAACATGTGCATATTCTGATATTCTAAACATAATAGTATAGTTTATATTGACATGAAATGCATGTTTAAAGTATGTTCACACACTAGCATACGTGATTGCAAGATTCTAGTGATTTCAAAAGAGAAACTTAAGAACTTTCAAAGTGAACTTGACTAAGGTTAATGTCTTTTAGATTCTGACTATTTGAGAACATATATGTGGCGTATATATGAGTTCTAAGACATGTGAGTCATGACTACGAGACGCTTAACATGTACTATGACACCTTGTTGACTTAATGTGATTTCTGATGTGAAAACTTAGAATGAGAAAACTAAATAGCGTTGATTACCATGTGAATAATATTATGATCATGCGAGCATGTGTATTAAAGTTCATTATGCCTATAAGCATATTAACATGGACCTCGTTTGGTTAAAGCATGGATTTCACATATGCACGTATTCATAGGAAATGAATTTCTAAGGCATGAAATAGGTAGATTAAAATATACATATGTAGTATACTCGAGCATATATATTAAATCTTGTTTAGCCTTGTTATGTGATAACATGACTTTAGTAATCAACTTTGAAGCATGAACTTGTATTAGTTAAAGTATGTGAATTACCGGCATGAAAACATGACTTTGAATTAGATTAGGATAAGCACGCTAGTTTCGAACTCGAGTTTATAAAACTTATAAGCATGTGTGTTGATTTATAACTTGAAGTGCTATATTGATGCATAGTAACTAGATAATCTAAAGTTATTAAATCTAAGACATGAGTAGATGGACTTACGTGAACTATGTACTAGAATTATATGATAATTAGATTCTTGTTAGTGTAGACTCGTATTAGTTTACACATGCTAATTGGAATACCAACTTATTAATGTTAGGTTATTTCAGCAAGATTTAATTAAAGCTAGAACTTATTCGTAGCTGAACAAACAGGCAAGTATTCTAAATTCTTGCACTACCTTATTCAATGAATCGTGTAAGCGAGTTTCTTAACTTCACTTGATTTGAATGCAAGTCCTCTTACACTCTTTATTGTGCAAGTTCTT
Source organism: Panax stipuleanatus (assembly GCA_020205555.1). Lineage (NCBI taxonomy): Eukaryota > Viridiplantae > Streptophyta > Magnoliopsida > Apiales > Araliaceae > Panax > Panax stipuleanatus. The sequence goes on along the minus strand of CM035119.1, from coordinate 17,084,023 downwards.
ATCCTTCTCATATTGTATTGAGCAGGTTACTATCGTATTGACGGTTAATTATTTAAAGCATGAACTTTATTTCCAAGCATGCTATTAGGTGGTTTAATTACTTTACAATTATTCCACATCGATATTATTGTTATTCGCACTTGATGCACTTGAGTTCGTACAGTCTTGGACTTGTACATCATTTAAAGTTCTATAATTCTTGAACGTTGTCAGATAGAGTCTGAACCCTTATTCGGTCAGACAGGTATATGAAATTTTATAAAAGCTATCCAGACCAATTGATGGTATGGATTCTTAGACTAAAAGAACACCCTTATATATAAGGAAGTAGCAGGTATCTGATATAAGATACAAACAGCAGAGTTGAATGTTATGCATATACATGGTGTACGCGAGGCAGATCCCCTCAAGTACTTATTCTGTACCCAGTAACCAAAGGGTCAATCAGCTATTGATTCCATTGGAATTTTATAGTTCAAAGGTCTACTTGACTATCAGTTATTCTAAAAGCAATTATTATTCTGCTTTCGATATTCATATTATTGAATTCATTGTCAGATATATTCCTTTCATCATGATATATCCTTTATTGTTGTATTTAAACTTGCTGAGCAAACTTGTTGCTCATTCTTGCTATATCATGACTTATATTGCAGTTAAGCCCGAGACTTCAGGGAAGGACAAGGGTAAAGGGAAGATGTATGATTAGTTTGCAAGGAGCAGACTTTATCTTTATGTTTAATTAAATTACTGTTATGTAATATGAACCCTAATGACTATTCTAGGGTATGTTTGTATGTTTGTATTTAGGTTATCAAATCTTGGGACTAGTAACACCTTTTGAATGAAAGACGTACGTTTATTATTTTCCGCATTTAAGTTATCGTATGTTGTTTAGCGGTGGATGTTAGTATTGTTTCGTGACGACCGAACCGGGGTCAGAGGACCCGAATTCGGGGGTGTCACAGTTTTAATTCCTATGTCAGCGTAGAGGTTTGATAAACAGCTTTCAAAACATCACTGTCAATTCAATTCAAAAGCTTTTGCAAATCAAATTACATGTTTTTGCAAATCAAATCAAATCAAACCCTTCGTATATAGGCTCAACGAAGCCTGTCAAAACTTTCAATCAATCAAATCCATTAGCCCAATTTTTAAACAGCATTCACTCACACATTACAATTTTAAGGGAAATATTAAAAAGATTGCGGTATTGTGCTTACACGGGAGTCGTGGGGTGCGTAACACCTTCCCCACACTTAACAAAGCCCCCGAACTCAAAACTCCGATTTCAAAGATCAAGTTTCGACAGTGTCTAGCAATTGGGCCTCTTTTCAAATCAAATTCGGTTGAGTTGGTACAACCATTTTGAAAACTACCAACTAGCAACTCTGTTTAAATCAAATCAAATCATCGACATATACACATGTTGGCCTCTTTCCTAAAAAATCCTTCAAAACCTTTTTTACAATAAAAAGAACAAGGGTAGAGATAACTTAGGAAGATCGATTTGAGGAAAACCAGGTTACGAACCGACTCGCGAGATTCTTAAATTTTCTAACGTCGACATATACCATGTATACATGATTTAAAGTAATTAAATTCATGTAATTGTTTAAATTGGATTTTCAAAAGTTAAAGAGTATGAAGAACACGTATTTGGCCCTTATGTACAAATTGTATGCTTTAATTGTTTATTAAACTTGAAATTGATAGTAGATTATGATCATACATGTTTAAACAAACAAAACAAAATTTAAACGAACAGTTTCGGAGCTATAACGAATCTGTAACGTTGAATTTCATAATTTGTCTCGAAACTTTTTAAAATACCAAAAGCAGTGATATTATGTGATTTGATTTGAGTAATTACGTGATCTAAAGTGTTAAAAACATGTTAGAATCATTGTATGATATTTCTATGAAGTCTATACTTCAAGGGAATCATTGTATTACTTTAATTTGGATTTATTTGGCCTTTCTAAAAAATTTTGTGAACTGTCACTGAACCGACTGAGGCCACCCACCCCAGCGGGCTCTAGAGCCGACCCAGCAAGCCTCCTGCAGAAACCACGCCTGCACCAGCGGGCCTAACCCCCGCCCCAGCGGGGGTGGTGCAGAGAAAAATAAATTTTTGACCCTTTGGTGTATTTTTATGCCATAACATGATGAGTTAACCTAACCTAATGAACATGATAAGATGATGAACATGTAATACAATACTATAACTTGTTGTTAACATGTAAAATATAATTTGAAGCTTCATGTTAACTAGTTATGTGCGAACTTGAATATTATTGTCGTAAAGTATGATTTTTGACCATTTAAGAGTTACACTTGTGTAGTTTGCATGTTGTGATTCAGATGTATGTTATGTGGTTAGTCAACAAGTTAAGGTTTGTGAATGAAGTTGCTAAGTTGAACTTAAGTGAAAAGTTCAACAGTTAAATATAATAGTTAAGAAAACTAATCGATATCGTATACATAATGTAATGTATAGGACGTTGAGGAATTGAATTGTAATTATAAATATAGCTTGTGCATGAGGCAAGTTTTCTTATCTATACTCTTTAAATTGAGCAAGTGTTCTATCCCTGACTTATTATCGTTAAGAAAGTTTCTAAACTCAAACTTTACTTTTATTGAGCAATTTTTCTATTCTTGAAATACTATCATGATGCAAGTTCTTATCTTTGTTTATTCAAGTTGAGATTCCATATGAGATATTATGATTCCTTTAAAGTATGATTCTAGTTATACAATACTTATTCGATTGTATACTCTTGAGAATTATTATTCGATTTGAATATCATTTATTATTGAACCTTATAAGACTAGCGAACCCTTATTGGTTCGAGTAGTCCATAGTTGATGAACGTTCTAAATTTTAGAACTATTATTGAGCTTATCCAAACCAAACTTCCTTTGGTGCGGACTCTGATGTTAAACTGAGATGAACAACCCTGTTATAGGGGATTATTTATGCTTTAGCATTGAGATATTGTGCACAGTATGGTACTAAGGGCTGATCCCTCTAAGTACGAGTAAGTAGAGTCCATATAGTCTAACGACTGTTAAAGGTTTAAAGTAGAAATACTTAATAGCTTGGGACGTAGTTCAAGGTCTTATGACCCTCAGACATACTTTTGATTCTGGTTATTCATTCTTGATTCAAAAGTCGAGCTTTCTATTATTCAGACTTCTTTGACTTATTCGCATGCTATTATATTGTTATATTTATATACTTGTGGGCAATCGTGCTCACTCTTGCATAATAACATTGCAGTTAAGAACGAAAGGTTCGACAAACCTTCCACTAGCAAAGGCAAAGGCAAAGTCAACAAGTGATGAAGACTTGTTGTTTATTTGATAATATTTGTCTAAGACTTATGTTTTGATGTTTAAGACTTATTTGTTTACATTTTTGCATTTGAGATTTAAGGTTAGTATAACCTGGGATTTAATTATTTATTTATATTTCAGATGTTGTAACCCCATAAGGGGAGATAATGGAGATGTTTTTGTCTATTTCATGGTTTACATTTATTATGGGTAGATAAATATATGATATTTGTACAGTGAACACCAAATCCCGTGGAAATTGAAGTACCCGGTTTTGGGGTTGTCACAGGACCAATGACTCCTAAACCATATGGCTCTAGTGCACTAGGTGTTAAGATACCCCTTCGGGTTTACTGGCTCAAGTAACAAAGGTCACATTTCGAGACAAGTCAGGCGATTTACTCTATTTACCTAGGCCACGAATCAGATCTGCTCAGGTTTTTCCTTCTTCTTCTTGTAATGCTTGTTTTCTTAGGCGCTAAGTTACCTATGTAGCGAGCATTGGGCCTGGTAGCTCCCAAACCAGATGTCTTTAGGGCACCAGGTGTAAATACACTCCTCAGGCTTAATAGCTCGAGTAACCCAGGCCATGATTCGAGACATTAGGCTGGATACTTATCTTTTATCTTCTCATTAATTGGCATTTCCATCGCCATAGTTTCATACCCCAAAACTAAGAGTCATGTAACTGCAAAGTGCAGACATGCATATGAGGTCAATTCTACTCCAAACAACACTTTGAACTAGAATTTTGGAAAGTTTTAATTTTTTGATCGTTCCCATGATTATTGGTCCACAGACGCTTATCGAAATTAATCCAAATCATAACAAGTTAAATGAAATCTCTCTTCTTCTTTTTTTTAAAACCTATTTCTGAGATTCCAATGCAAGACTTATCTATACTTATCATGTATATTATCGCTAATGCATGTAAACGAAAATTGAAAGCTTATAAACAGATGAAAGAGTCGTACCTCATCCGTGGATCGCTGTATTCTAAGAAAATTATTATTGGCAATGATCGATTGATTATAACGGATAGCCAATGATGGAAGCTTTGATGATGACGGACTATGCTGATGGTGCCGACTGGTGCATTTTCATTGGATGGTTGATATATGCCCTAGTGTTAAATTTTTGCAATTTTTGAAATTGCCCAGTCTTGTTGTAAGGGTCCCAACATCGGGTTGTCATTGATTCTGAACTTGCCCCAATCTTGCTTGTCATATGGGGTAATTTCTTTGTTGTATGTTTGACCGATAGGCTGATAAGATGCCGAGATCGCAAGAGTATTTTTTATCATGACCAACATGGTAAACTGGTAGTATATTTTTGACATTTGGGTTTCCCTAATCTTTATTTTGACTTATTGGCGCAATTGACTTTGATTATTTTCTTCTTCTAATTTGATGAAAGTTTTAAATTGAGGATACCGGCTCTTTAAAAGTCCATGTTGATGATCATGCTTGATATATCGATGTGTTGTTGTTCTAACTTTGATGATTGATATCGAGATGCCTTTAAAATCCAATGAATTGGACCTAAGAGCTCAGCTTGGTTGGTGATGTGATGGCTTCAACCGGATTTGGTTTAATCTGTGAGGTTTAATCCGTGGCCATTTTGCTCAGGGAATAGGTCGTCGGGTATGAGATAGACTTTGCCACGACGGTAGCCCATGTGCTTCTGTGGGTCAAAGGAGATCAAGTCTTCTCGCACTTCAGGAGTGATGAGTTGCTGACAGGTTACATCTTATGATGATTGCCATTTCATCCCTGTGACTGGTCTTCTTGATGTATCGCTGTCTCTTCCTTTTTGGGACTTGTGCCAGATTTGATGGAATGACATTAAGGTGCCGTTGGGTCTTCTCAACATGGCTCGCCAACCTTGAGGGTTTTTCTTGGGTGTAGGCTGTTCAGGTTTAATTTTGGTGTCTTGAGACTGGTCTTTGGGTTTACATTTGGGGTTGGATTTTGGGTTTAAATGTTTCTTTTAAGGGTTAGACCACACCCTAGATGGCTGCTTATGTACTCTCGTGGCTGGATGGTGATCAGGTCTTTCGTAGTTCAGGTTTGGCATAAACGGTTTGAAACTAGTATCTGTATGAGTAGTGAAGTATTCTGGGGATTTGAAAGGTGTTTGTTTTGATTGGTTTGATGGGGTTTTTTGGATTTTTGTTTAGTTTGGCCACACCATAGATGGCTGCCTACGTACTTCCGAGGATGGGGGAGATCAAGTTATTCGTTGTTCATATTTAAACTGAATAATTTTGATTGGTTTAATTTTTTTGTTCAATATTTACATGCATAGAAAATAAAAGGCATAACGCTAAGAAAGTGATAACGTCCCAACATCTCCTGGAACTCGCAACTTTCCTCGGGATCTATGTCTTCCTGGCTAGTTGAGGCCTGATAGTCCAGTTATCATTAGTTATGTTGCCATCGGGGATCGTGATAGAGGTTACCTCTTGGTTCTGAATATCTTCAATCATGGCCATAACTTGATCGTCTCCTGAATCAGCATATCCCTTAAGGAGGCTCAAACTGGACTCCTCGCAAAAAGGGATGAATTCTAGATTCCTTGATGGGTTGGCTTCCTCAAAAACTTCACCACCTTTATCTTTTCCATGGGCATGAGAGGATTTGACTATGAAATCTCTCTCAAACTGTTGTTGTATTTCTCGCAAGGAACGTTTCTTTTAAGCATTTTCTGCACTGGGAAGAATTAGTATTTCGTCCTCATCATCTAGAAGGGTAAAATCAAGAATGTGGTTGCTAACTTTTGATAACAAGATGTCTGATGATGGTGAATGAATTTACTTGGGGGACTCTCTTGTCTCCTCTGTCACTTCCAGCATTAGGATCAGTCCACCTTGTGTTTTGCCAGGATTGGTGCTCATAGCTGTCACCTTCTTTGAACTGCCTGTCTCGAGTGGAAATCTTAAACTCTTTATTTCCCTTTCACCTTTTCTAGTCATGGGGACTTCACTCTTCAATTTTTTGTTTACAATGAGATCCTAAATTTTATGCTTTAGAGACCAATAATCCTCAGTTGCATGTCCAGGTGAGTTAGAATGGTAGAAACATATCTTTGTGGAATCATAACTTTTCATCTCAGGATTTATAGGAGGCAGCAACTCAGTAATCTTTCATTCGTTTATCAAAAAGTGTAGCATCTCTTCATTTGATTAGTTCAGAGGGGTGAATTTTCGGTTTATTTTGGATGTTGTTTGATCTTTTTTCTTTGAGAATTCTCATTCCCCTGATCGATTTTTCTGCTGGAAAGATCTTCTAGTAATTTTATCATTACACTTTTCATGTCCTTTCAGCTTGCTTTGATCTTCTTCAGTCAGCTGGATTATTTTGGAGGGAGATAGGTTTATGTTCTGGCTAACCCATTTGTCCTTTTGACTTTCTGACAGTTGAGTGAAAAGCTGCCTTGTAGCCTGATGTTTGGCGCACTATCAGCTTAGCTAGCAGAGTTACTTGATTCTGGATCGTTTCTAATTTTTTCATTACTGTCATACCCTCATCTGAATTTTGCAACTCTAGGACATTTGTTCTATTCCTTTGGGGGTATTGCTCCATCCTTCGTATGTACTTTCGATTTGGACACATTTAGGTGCTTCCTGACCCAATCATGCTTGCTCCCTCCGTATCATGCTGCATCAAAAGGTTTGTTTTGACATTTTGATGGTTAGGTTGTTGGACCACAACATTGCTGCTTTCGATCAGATTTTGGATTTTATGCTTTAAGGACCAACAATCTTGTGTATCGTGTCCCGAAGACCCTGAGTGGTAAGCACATCTCTGGCTTCGATTGTATCTTTTGCTTTTTGGATCCAGAGGTGGAGCCAATTCGGTAATTTTCTTCTGCTTGATTAATAACTCCAATATATTTTCCATGGAATCTCCTAGTGGAGTGAACACCCGATTTTCTGTTCTTTAAAATTTTCTCTTTCTGTCCTGGCATTGGTGGAATACGGCTTGTTGTTGAAATAGCAGATTTCCTTCCTTCTTCCAAATGGGGGGACTATGGTGGGGTCTTCTAGATTGCCCCTGTAAAATGAGGGATACATCTTCATCGCCTTTCTCTTTTGGGATCGCTAGCATAGTTGCCCGTCTATATATGCTCGACGATTGCTTCCAAGGCAGTGAGGTCTTTAATCTTGCCTGTTTTCAGGCCCAACTCTGCCATTTCATCGTGTTTGATCATTTTTGAGAATGGCTTTCCTATTCCAGCTAGGATCCTCTCATAGTAAGGTGCCTCTTGGATGTCTATAACAGTCATCACCATTTCAGTTTCTGACATAGGAGGGCTGATCTGTGCTACCAGACGTCTCCATCTTTGAGCGTTTTCTCAAAAAGACTCATTATTTTTCTTCTTAAATTTAGTCACTGGTATCGATCCGGTGCCATTTATGACTGAAAACTGTACTGATTTACGAAGGCGTGGGCAAACTTATCCCAGTTGTGGATTTTGGCATTGTCAAGTCGGGTATACCAGACTTTAGCCTCTCCGGTTAGGCTTTTCTGAAATAGCTGCATTCTTAGCTTTTCAAGTGCTTATAGGGATTGCCTGCCCCATGTACTTTTCAAACTCTAGGACTTGGAATTTGTCAGGATATTGAGCCCCTGGGAATATGCAGAGATCTGGATAACTGACACTTCCAAGGTTTCCAGCCCCTTTGATTGACCGGATGGTTTCCACCATTTGTTGGACTTTCTTTCTTATATCCCCAGTTTCTCGATCATCCCTGAGGCTTATACTTTCAGGGGTTTTGTTGGTTCCTTTATTGGAATGAGGTTCAGGTATCTGTACTTTCCCCTTTTTGTTAGCACTTTGATTGCCACCCTGTGAGGAGGACTCTTTTTGATTGGGCGTTGTCTGGCCCTGAGTGCTTTTACTTTGTTCTTTTAGGAGGATAACCATATCTACTATTTGATTCTTAAGTCCCTCAAACTCCTTTCGAGATACGGAACCTGATTCGTTTTGAGCACTTTCAGCCATGTTAGTGGATAGGCTTTGTGCCTTTTTAGATTATAATCTAGTAATGGGACTAATCTTGCCTATAATAAAAGTAGGTATGTTAATTTTGATATATATTAACAGAATGCATGCTATGCAAAATGTCATTTTTTTCGAAGTTTTTTAATCTTTTCCTGCAAAAAAAAAGCTGTTAGTTGTTTTGCTGACAAGATAGCATGACAGGATTTGATAATTGACAATAATGAAATTGACAGGGAATGTATATTTACATTTATTTGATATTTACATAGAATCAAAATTTACATTGAATTTAAAAGGGAAAGGTATGAAGAGACTCCCCTTCGCGTTAGGTTTATCAGAGGCTGACCTATCTTAGGCTACTCTCGCGGTTTTTCGGCATGAAGGTCCCCAAATCATTGCAATTTAGTTGATGGGAAGTTAATTCGTTCTTTCAATTGGAGCGGATCTGAGTGCCACCATTTCTGAGCCTCGCAGGATTAGTCTCCTTTGAGTCCAGTAATTAAACGCCGACGAGTTTGCCTCCTGGTGGAGGAATCACACAACATACATTCACATACATCGCGTCTCACCATATGAAATGATGACATTTGTGCGAAGCACTACTATAAAGCAGTAAAACATTTATTTACATCCGTTTAATGTAAAGACAAGATCCACACATGCATAAAAAAGGGAATTATGAAAAGATTGAAATGCGACTTTAGCCCTCTACTGTCCCCAGCAGAGTTGCCACGGGAAAAATCTTGATTTCTTTTCCTAAGTATTTCTACCCTTTATGTTTTCTATTTCTGATTTGTTTGATCTGAAGGGTGAATTTTCAGGAAAAGACCGAAATACAATGTAACGCCCGAGAAAATCGGACTTTTATGTAGAAGAATTTTATTTGATTTATTGAATAAAATTTAATTAAATGTTTATTAAACTGAGTAAGCTAATCAAAGGTCATTCTATGACCTAGAGAATGCAGAAATGGTTAGGATTCTGGCTACGTACTGGAAATAAATGATATGAATTTATAAGACGAAAATAAAAGTTTTTCGATGATTTTACGTACAATCACTATTCATCTATTTCTACTCGGGAATTATTTTTGAATTTTCGGGAAACGCGTAATGATGGGATTTAAAGACAGGAGGGAATATCTAATAATATTCTAGTTATGGCTCACAAAGTTTTTACGTGAGGACTTAAAACCCTACTGGTTAGGGAAAGTAAAGCCTAATAATAATTGGTTAGGTATAATAATAAATGATTATTATACGAAATTAATACGCGTATAATACTAGATATTATACGAGTATAATACGAAGAGGATATGAGAATTAATACGACGTATAATACGAAGTAAATAGATTCTATTTAAATTAATTTTAATAATTAAATTCAAGGGTCGAACCATTGGGTTAACGGGTGGGTTAAACCCATGGGGCAACACATGGGCACATGAGGTGACATGGTGGACATGTGAGGAGCATGTGCTAGCACATGCTAGCACATGGGCATCACATGGAAAGACATGGGCAAGAGGAGGTTTGGTCCTAATGACCAAACTACCCTAAGCCTTGCAAAGTCTATAAATAGAAAGATTTATTGGTCATTTTGAAGGTTTAACAAAAGTTAATCACATATTGAGAGAGAGAAAAGAAGCTAGTTCATTCCTTGATAAGAATCAAAGCAAACAAGGAGCAAGAAGAGAATTAAGTATCTATATTCAATCACCAAAGAACAACAAAGGTATAATGATAAGAAAATTATGATAATTCATTTGTCTTTCAATAATAGAATTGATAGAGTAGTGAATTGGGGAAGCATGTTTAGTAAGAAGTCATAAGGTTGGCTATGTAGTGAACTAAGAACACTAATAAGCCATGGATAATGAAATCATGATAATTGATTAAGGAACTAATGAAGAAACTATCAAAATCATGAGCGTTTGGTTAATAAGCATGTGAAACCATTAAAACTTAGATGTTTAGGAAGGTTAGAATCACTAATAAATAACTAATGGATTGATTCCATTTGGTTCGAAGTAAAAATATTGAATAACGAAGATTCGGCGAAAGTTACGTGATTAGACGTTAAGCGTCGAAACCGTGAAATTAGGTAAATAAGGCTTGCAAGAGCAAGAACGAACAAATTCGGACTTAAAACAAAGAATTGAGCTTCGAATGTTCACGAACATTTAACGAACGCGTAAAAATGGACTAATCAGCGAATTTCTCACCAACAGATTCAGAAATGAATTTTGACTGAATGAAATCGTAGAACATAACATATGTGAACTAATGGCTTTGGAACGAGCCAATATCGAGCTGTAACGATCGTGTTACGAGCTCGTGAATTTCATCAAATGAAAAAAATTTCTGAGGCTAGGGGCTGGTGCTGCAGCGTCGCCCAGACCTTATGTTCCAGCCCGGCTGCACCGGGACAGGGGAATTTCACTGCAACCCAGTACCGCAGCGCCGGCTTTAAGCCAATAACTGGTGCTGCAGCGCCCTTAAGTGAAATGTTTTCAACATGAATGTTTATTAACCTAGCTTGCTACATGGTAATTATGGGGCAACTATATGGTTTATATTCATGAAGAGAAATCACTTAAACAACATGTTTAAGAATGGTTTTATGAATTAAACGTTAACAAAACGTATTTAAATTTAAAACTCAAAATTCGATAATGTGAACTATAAATCGTAATCGAGTTGTGAGCGTACCTTAAGGTCACATGACATATAATAGAGGTACATAATACAAGAATGAAATCAAATGAAGTTAACACTTACTTAATTTCCATACGAAGTCCGAGAATGGGAATCAGATGGAAATGTGATTGACGTAGCGAACCGATTAGGGTTTGTCTATCGTTGTGTTTAATAATGATCGACGCGAGTCGGTTTATGCATATAGATGTTAATAAGACGTAAAAAATGTTAAATAACTTGAACTGATGTTATTAGGTTAACAATTCGGCTAAGTTATATAAGAAGGAGAAGATAGGTTATACATTGTATATCCATTATGAATTCTCATTGGTATGCTATGTGTTTATAATTTGTAGAGGTTGTAAAGACCAAGAAGCGTACATTTAGAGGTTGGAAGACCCAAAGGCAAGTTTTCTAAACTCTTGTCTACACTTTATGTTGGACAAGCTGTCACTATGCATGATTTCTTATACATAAACTGTTATTGAATAGTCGATGCCATTTGATTTCGGCTAGACTGAGACTTAGAGTATTTTGGTTGGTTTTCACAAATCTTTCCAGAATATTTACAATGTTGTTATCCTATGCCAATTACTTGGTGCGGATTCTCAGGTAAGCCTGAGTATGTATAAACAAATGTTTTACGTCGTTAATTCGACAGGCACGTGAGGTTGCCGCCAATTAAATGTAAATATGCTTAATGTATGAGTGTTGATCAACATAGAGTACTACAGGCTGACCACCTGGATGTGCTCGTAAGCTATATCAAACTTACGGCCTCAGTGCCGGGTTGTTCCTTTCACGAATGAGAACTAAATGATTGTTCATGGTCGTTGACCAGCTCAGATTCCGAAGAAACTTTAAGTCCTTGGGAATGGTTTTAAAGGAATCAAAACGATATTTTGATTGTTCTTACGTACTTTATAGCTATTGTACAACTATTGAAGACAACGTTATATAATTCTTGATTTTGTGATTTTGAAATACATTGTTAAACTTGCTGAGCTAGTTATGCTCATTCTTGCTTAAAACTAAATGATTTCAGCCAAGATCGAACGGACCGAAGGATCCGGTGAAGATAAGGGCAAGTCCAAGATGGACAAATAGTTATCCTTGTAATAGCATAGTATTAGTATTGTAATAATTGATATTATGACACAAAACAATGTAATGGTTACAAAGAACTTGGGAAGGGATTAATAGACTGTAATATTTAGTAAACTTATGCATGTTATTGAAGTTTTCAATAGAATGCATGAGTAGATAGTAGAACTATGTAGCACCATATCCAGGGTTTGAAGGTACCCGAATTTGGGGGCATCACAGGTTGGTATCAAAGCCTTAGGTTATAAAACTTAAGGGGGGGAAACCTTAGGCTATAACCTTGAGAAGGGAAGTAGAAGTTCGAAGTAAACAAACTCGGGTAGAGTTTTAAAGAAGAAAGTAACTTTAAACATATTAAATGTGATATGTGTTTATAATATTTGATTGTCTACTAATCAAGTTATTGTGTCTTATTATAGATAGCAGGAGTTATTGGCATGTATAATGAAATACATGAAGTTAGTGAGGACTAAATCAACTATGTAGAGGTTGTACCGATGCCGATAACAGAGGTACATGTAGTGATTCTAAAGGAGACTGATCCGGAGGAGGAAGATTCGTCTGAATACTCTGATAACTTTGACTTTGCGTCATTGTTTGACGGTATGTCAGAGGAAGAGGTGGAGACAGTGCCTATTAATTCGGTATTGTCTACTGAGGAGGTGGAGGAGTCAACGCCGGTGGAGGAGTCGACGCCGATGGAGTCCATGAAGGCTCTGTTCATGGCAGTGTTGGACTGGAACGTCCAGCTTAGTAAGGAAGTACGTGACCTTAAGTAGGAGGTTCACGATGTATAGGAGGACAAGGAAGACATAGAGGTCTTCTGGGAAGTCGAGCACGACGAGAGGGTGCTGGCGAAGGATAAAGTCTGGGACTTAAAGCTAGAGGTCCAAGAACTAAAGGCGGAGCTTCTTAACAAGAAGAAAAAAATAAGTCGGATGTCTTATATACACAGGAGTTCACAAGAGGATTATCAGCATCAGATTGCTGAGTATCCTGTAAAGGAGGGACAGACTCGTTATACGAATAGCCGGGACAATGTGGCCAGTATGGCCGATGCAGATTACGACAATGTCGTTAGGCAGATGTAGTCCTGTTATAGTTAGTGATGTAAATAGTTGAGTAGCTAGTTGTAGACACTCGAAATTTTCCTGGCCCCAATACTAACACTGTAGGAGGGCAAAATCGTCAATCAAGTCAACCCCGGTCCCGACACCAGACATCCAATATAAATAACGGTCCTTCAGCCTAAATTCGATCCCCAATGTCGATTAACTCCAGTCAAATTCGATCATCAATATCGGTACTCCAGCCCCGACAGTAACCCGGAAGGTACAACGTAGTCCCGACAGCAACCCAGGCAGTACAGGTCAGCCCCGACCTCAGTTCGGGAAGTCAGGTCATCTTTAGACATAAACATGAAGGGTCACAACACTTCCAAAAGAAAACCTGGAATGACCACGTCAACCACAGAGGCAACACTGAGAACAAACAGACTCGAACGGGATCTAAGTCTTGGAAACAGCTCCCAAAAATCAACTAGAGGCCATACCGACACCAAGGGTAACCCCGGGAGGGGCAAAATGGTCATTTCACCAAATCTCTTCTAATTCAGTTAAACTTAAGCCGAATTGATGCCACCAAGTCCAGAAAGATCCACAACGGTGATCCCGGGTGAAAACAGCAACAGACGGCTCGACGGATAAACTGTGGGAAAATGAAGACCCCGTTATGAACCCACCTTTTGGGACTTAAGAAGGGTAAAAACCAATGTCATTGTGACACTCTCAGTGAGGGCTTTCTGAAAAGCTATAGCACGCCTAAAATGGACGCTCCGATCAAAAGTTATGAAGTTTTGAACCTGACATCGCGTCACCCGGCATGCACGCACCTTGAGACGACCAACTACATTCGGCTGCCCTAGGTAGAGCTGCGGCTCCCTGGCCTATATATAGAGGTGCACCCCCCTTCATTTTTAACAATTTTAAAACACAGCGAAGCTTTGCCAGTTCGATTTTCTGACTTTTACTCCTCTTCCAAACCCAAATATTTTCACTCTAACACATAGATATACCCATATACTACCACATATCAGAAAATAATCGGTAGATTTGGACGTATAGAGCCTAAGATTTGGCAAAAAGCTCATATTGTAGTCCATTGTAAGTATTTTTACGATCAGAAAGTCAATACTACTACTTTGCACTGTTTTTCACTTGCACACGAAGTTTCATCTTCTAAATATGCCCAGAACTTAGTTCCGTGGCCGTTTTTGTCAAAATTGGGTACATTTCTTCACATAAACGCAAATTTTTGCATTTCTACAACTCGAGATTAAAGATCCGTCAGCTTCAGCAGCTTCAATGCACTAGCACACACGTTCTGGCAACTTCGCCGGACTAGGTTATCTTCCCAATCCGGGTTTGGCTTTTTTTTGTGTGTATATATATTTCACTATATATATATATATATATATATATATATACTAATATTTCAATTCTGTCAAGCCCGAATGTCCAATACGAGGTAGTTTACCGCTTTTATATATATCTACGCATATATAAGTGATTTTCACCATCACTGGTTCTCACACCAGTCTTGGTTGACTACATTTCTGTCAATATATATATATATATATATATATATATATGTATATTTTAATTCAGTCCGGGCACAGGCGTGAAAATCCATCGCCCTTTTTACTATTTTTGCACTCTTTGCCATGCTGGGTGCTCTCCCCAGTCACTGGTTGACTACTTTTCTGCAAATTTACATTTCTGTCAATATATATATATATATATATATATATATATATATATATTCAGTCCGGCCTGAATTACTTCGTGGCCTTTTTACTGCTTTTGTGCCTTCCTTATGCTAGGTGCTCTCCCCAGTCACTAGGTGACTACTTTCTGTCAATTTCAATTCTAGCACAGGCACCGGCGTGAAAATCCATCGCCCTTATTACTGCATATATATATATATATAATTATATATATTGCTTTATTCAATTTATTCACTGCTGCATTTAACATTCATTTGTATATGAATCTGCATTGACATATCTGCGGGCGGACTAGATTTATTTAAATCTCGCCAATTCTAGTGTTCAAACGGTTCAAAACCTTCAGACTGAACTGGGAAGCTAGAATGGCTGAGATTTCTTTAAATCTAGCTTTCTTTCTAGTTTCAGCTTCAAAAGCAACCTCGCGTCCCTTAGATCGCTATCTAGTGGGAACGAGACGCTTTGGTCACGCGCAGCCATGATTTACTGATGAATCTTTGGTTCCATTGCGACGTGAAGATGTATATATATCTGTTTCTGTACAAATTTGAACTGTGCAGGTTTTGGCTACTTATATGTGAGCCTAGGAATTGTGGGATTCACGATTAAATCGATCAGAATCTGATTCCCACGATGGACAAACTCCGATTTACAAATGTACCCTGCCAGTTTTTCTATAGAAATGTACATGTAAACAGACCTTAAAACGGTTATCCAGATTTAAGGTCTCAATCTAGTGAAAATATGAATTGTCGTGTCAGCGTCCCTCCGATGGTTTTCATACCCATGAGGAGATCGACACTTGTATATTTCTATGGTCGAGGATGCTTCGCAGCCTGGCAAATCACCATTCACATGCAGCCTTAAGGCTATAAAGATAAATTGGAAGTATCAAAAGGCTTCAATTCCTATGGATTTTCAATTCAAATCAAAAGAAAAGTTTTTTAAGAAAATTAAATTAAATGCTTTTGCAAATCAAATCAAAGACTGATTTTCAAATCAAAATCAAACCCTTCGTATCTAGGTTCAACGAAGCAAAGCACTACTCTCAATCAATCAAATCAATAGGCCCAATTTTCAAACAACATTCACTCACGCATTCACATTTTTAAGGGAAATATTGAAAAGATGCGGTACCGTGTTTTCACAGGAGTTGCGGGGTGCCTAACACCTTCCCCACACTTAACCAAGCCTCCGAACTCAAAACTCTGATTTCAAAGATCAAGTTTCGACAATGTCCAGCAATTGGGTCTCTTTTGAAATCAAACTCGGTTGAGTTGGTACAACCATTTTCAAATCTACCAACTGACGACTCTGTTAAATCAAATCATCGACATATACACATGTTGGCCTCTTTCCTAAAAAACCCTTCAAAACCTTTTTTTCTAAAATAAAAAGAGTGGGGGTAGAGAGAACTTAGGAAGATCGATTTGAGGAAAATCGGGTTACGAATCGACCCGCGAGATTCTTAAATTTTCCAACGTCGGTAGGTGGCGACTTTGCTGGGGACAGTAGAGGGCTTAGGCCGCTTTCTAATCTTTTCAAACATTTCCCTTTCAAAAATATTGAATGCGTGAAATCCTACATCTCCACAGTCAATGGATGAGTAAATGCTATGTCTTTACGTTGAATGAATGCGAATAAATGCTTTCCTGATTTAGTGCTTCACACCCTTATTAGTGCTTCGCACCCAACTGTCATTGCATGCATAAACAGTAAGGCACGATGTATGAGAATGTATGTTGTGTGTCCCTCTCACAAGGAGGATAACCCGGTCGGTGTTAAGTAATGACTCTGGGGACGATTAAGTCTCTGGGGGTGCCTCATGAAAATACACCACTCATATTCGCTCCAGTTGAACGATCGGATTAACTTCCCTTCTAGTAGGTTGCGATGATCTGGGAGCCTTCATGCCGAAACAAAAGCCGCGAGAGTAACCTAAGATAGGTCAGCCTCTGATTAACCAAATTCGAAGAGAAGCTTCTTCATACCTTCCTCTTTCAATTCCATGTCAAGTCTCCAATTACTGAGGAGCACAATGTAAATGACATAATGAAAGATTTACTTTCCTATCAGATAAATATCCTGTCATCCTGCCATCAAAACAACTAACCTCGGTTTTGCAGGATAAAATCTAAAAAACACATCATGCATCCTGTCCTTACCTACCATAGGAAATTGACACGCCTACGTTTTGTTGTAGATATAAAAAGTGGTCTTACTACTAGATCATAATCTGAAAAGGCACGAAGCCTATCCACCAACATGGCTGAAAGTAGCCAATGCGAGTCGGGTTTCGTATCTCGAAAAGAGTTTGAGGGACTTAAGAATCAAATAGCAGAGTTGGCTATCCTTCTAAGAGAGCAAAGTAAAAACACTCAGGGCCAGCCAACACTCAATCAAACAGATACCTCCTCACAGGGTGGTAATCAAAGTGCTGACAAAAAGGGGGAAATGCAGATCCCTGAACCGCGATACAGTGAAAGAACCAACAAAACCCTTGAAATCACAAATCTTAGGGAAGATCGGGAAACTGGCGATATCCGAAGGAAAGTCCAACAAATGGAAGAAACCATCCTGGTAATCAAAGGGAATGGAAACCTCGGAAGTTTCACATATTCAGATCTATGCATATTCCCAGGGGCTAGATATCCTGACAAATTCCAAGTCCCAGAGTTTGAAAAGTACAATGGGGCAGGCGATCCTTATACGCACTTAAAAGTATACATTGGCGAGCTAGGGTCTTATGCTGAAGATGAAAGTCTCCGAATGCAGCTTTTCCAAAAGAGTCTCACTGGAGAGGCTAGGACGTGGTATGCCCGACTTGACAATGCCAAAATTCACAGTTGGGAAGAGCTAGCTCATGCCTTCCTAACTCAATACAGCTTCCAGTCTCATATGGTTCGAGATCAGTATCAAGTGTCCAAAGTCAAAATGCAGAGTACCGAGTCTTTTCGAGAGTATTACCAAAGATGGAGACGTCTGGCAGCACAAGTCAGCCCGCTTATGACCGAAGCTGAAATGGTGATAACTTTCATAGACATCCAAGAGGCACCTTACTATAAGAGGATCCTGGCCGGAATAGGAAAGCCATTCTCAGAGATGATCAAACATGGCGAAATGACAGAGATGGGCCTGAAAGCAGGCAAGATCAAAGATCTCACAGCCTTGAAAGTAGTCGTCGATCATATACAGTCTGGTAACTATATGAATGATCCCATAAGGGTACCCAAGGAAGGCGATGAACATGTATCCCTCGTTGTACAGGGCAGTCTAGGAGACCTAACCATAGTCCCCCCCCCCCATTTGGAAGAGGGAAAGAAATCTGCCGTCACAATAGACTACATTCAACAATTACCAGGAGAGAAAGAGAAAATTCAAAAAAATGAAAAATCGGGTGTTCACTCCACTAAGAGATTCCCTTGAAAACATGTTGGTGATGTTAATAGATCACAAGAAAATTACCGAACTGGCTCCACCTCTGGATCCAAAAAGCAAAAGATACAATCCTAGCCAGAGATGTTCTTACCATTCAGGATCTCCAAGACACGATACACAAGATTGTTGGTCCTTGAAGCATAAAATCCAAAACCTGATCGAAAATGGCGATATTATGGTCCAACAACATGACCATCCCAATGACAACTCCATCCTTCTGATGGCACATGATACAGAGGAAGTAAACATGATCGGGTCAGGAAGCGATAAAATGCATTCGAATCGTAAATACATACAAAAGATAGAGGAATACCCCCAAAGGAACATAACAAATGTCCTCAAGTTGGAAAATATAGAGGAGGGTATGACAATAATGCAAAAATTGGATACGATCCAACATCAAGTAACTCTGCTGGCTAATCTGGTAGTGCACTAACATCAGGATACGAGGCAGGTTTTCACTCAACTATCAGAAAGCCAAGAGAAAGAGAAGGTTCTTCAGAATGTAAGCCTCTCTCCCTCCAATATCAGTCAGCTACCGAAGAAGATCAAAGCATGCTGAATAGACAAGAAAGGTGGAGTGATAAAATTCCCAGAAGATCCCGACAAAGGAAAAATAGTCCAGAGAACTGCGAATTCCTAAATAAGAAATGTCAATCAACATGCCAAACACTGGAAAACCCTCAAAATCCTACGGCACCGAGAGTCGGGGAGAGTAGGCGGAGAAGGGTATTCACACCTTTGGAGGACTCATTGGAAAATATGCTAGAATTGATGGTTGCGCAGAGAAAGATTACTGAGTTGCTGCCTCCTAACAAGCCTGGAACGAAAAATTATGATGCCACAAAGATATGTCGCCATCATTCTAACTCACCTGGACATGCAACTAAGGAATGCTGGTCTCTAAAGCACAAAATCCAGGATCTCATTGAAAATGGAGAACTAAAGAAAGAATTCCCCATGACCAGAAAAGGCGAGAGGGAGATAAAAAGCTCAAGTGTCCACTCGAAGCGAGTAGTTCAAAGGATGTGACGGCTATGAGCACCAATCCTGGCAGAACACAAGGTGGACCGATCCTAATACTGGGAGTGACCAAGGAGACAAAAGAATATCCCAATGAATTTCATCCACCATCATCAAATATCTTGTTGCCCAAAGCCAATAACTACATGCCCGACCTTATCCTTCTGGAAGATGAGGAGGAGATAATGATCCTTCCCCGTTTGAAAAAAGTATAAAAGGAAAGTTCCTTTTAAGAGATGCCACATCAGTGCGAGGAAGATTTCATACTCAAATCCTCTCAAGGTTATGATAAAGGTGAAGAAGCAGAATAAGAAAAAGGTGGCAAAGTTCTCAAGGAAGCCAACCCCTCGAGGAATCTGGAGTTCATACCTTTCTGCGATGAATCTAGTTTAAGCCTCCTTAAGGGATATGCTGATTTAGGAAGTGATCAATTTATGGTAGGGATTGAAGATATTCAGAGGCAAGAGGGAACCTTTATCACAAGCCTCGAAGGCGACATAACCACTAACGACTAGACTATCAAGCCTCAGCTAGTTAGGAGGACGTAGATCCAGAGGAATGTTGTGAGTTCCAGGAGTTGTTGGAGCGTTATCACTTTCTTAAGCCTTATGCCTTTTATTTTCCATGCATGTAGATGATCAAAAAACAAAAGACCAAAAAAATCAAAAAATCAAAAAATTAAAAATCAAGAAATAAAAAAAACAAAAATCGAGCCTTTCAAACTAACCGGAACTACGAATGACCTGATCTCCCTCAACCCGGGAGTACGTAGGCAGCCATTTCTAGTGCGGTCAAACTAAACAAAAAATCTAAAAATCCAAAAATCAAAAACATCAAATCATCCCAGCACTAGCTGGAACTACGAATGACCTGATCTCCCTCAGCCCGGGAGTACGTAGGCAACCATCTTGGTGCAGTCAAACCAAACAAAAATTTCAAAAACACTCGAATCCAAACATAAATATTCAAAAACATATCAAACTAGACTCAAAATCCAAGTTAAAATCCTTTCAAGCCTCTCCAACCAAACAACCGTGAACTACGAATGACCTGATCTCCCTCAACCCGGGAGTACGTAGGTAGCCATCTACGGCGCGATTTGACCTTCAACAAAAAGTAACAAAATAAAGACAAGTTCCAAGACACCAAAGACAAATAAAAGCCAAATTCTATTAAACCACCTGGTCAACAGGCCCTATTGAGGAAAATCAAAGCTGGACTCCGAACCCGTTAATAAGCGGGATAACAGTGCTAACATGGCAACTCTCTGAAGATAGAGGAGCAGCTACAAGCTCCTAACCCTCGGTCTCCATATGAGCCAGAACATCCACTACCATCTGCACACTATGGCCTCGTCCCTCTCATCAAAGGCAGCCTCTCCAGTAGCTCAAGCCTCGCCTCTATCAATAGAATCCACTACCTGTTAACCATGGGAGTCATGCAATTAAAGACTCTTGCGATCTCGGCATCTTATCAGCCCATCGGTCAAACATACAACCAAGCAATCCTCCCATATGACAAGCAAGACTGGGGCAAGTTCAAAGTCGACGACAACCCGACGTGCGGACCGTTACAACAAGACTGGACTAATTTTGGAAGTTGCGCAATTCAATAATGGGTCATTTATCAACCACCCAATCAACATGCACCAGTCGGCACCATCAGCATGGTCCATCATCATCCAAGCTTCCATCCTTGGCGATCCTGTATTACCAATCGACCTTTGTTAATTATAATTTTCTTAGAATACTGCGATCCGTTGATAAGGTATGACTCTTTCTTCTCTTTATGTGCTTTCAAATTCCATGCATTAGCGATAATACACATAAGTCCTGCATTAGGGTCTCAATAAAAAGAGAAAAAAAGAAAAAGAAAAGAGATTTTTGCTTAACTTGTTATGAATTAGATTAATTCTGATAAGCATCTATGGAGCAAGAATCATGAAAGTGATTAGAGAATTAAGACTATTCAACCATTTGATTAGGCACGACGTCCTAGTTCAAAGCACTTTTTAGAGCAAACTTGACCACATATGCATGTCTGCACTTTGCGATTAACCTGACTCTTAGTTGTGGGGTATGAAACTATGACGACAATGATGATAATTTGTAGCCAGTCTAATGTCTCGAATCGTGGTCTGGGTTACTCGAGTAATTAAGCCCGAGGGGTGTCTCTACACCTGGTGCCCTAAAGCCATCTGGTTTGGGAGCCACCGGCCCAACGCTCATTACATGGGTAACTCAGTGCCTAAGAAAATGAGCATTACAGGAAATCAAAACCTGAGCAGATCCGAATAGTGGCCTAGGTTACTCGAGTAATTAAGCCCGAGTGGTGTCTCTACACCTGGTGCCCTAAAGCCGTTTGGTTTGGGAGTCACCGACCCAACACTCGCTACATTGGTAACTTAGAGCCTAAGAAAATGAATCTTGCACCAGCTCAGGCAAAGATAAAAAAGAATAGACCGCCTAACTTGTCTCGAAGTGTGGCCTTTGTTACTCAAGTTAACAAACCCTAAGGGGTGTCTTAACACCTAATGCCCTAAAGCCATCTAGTTTAGGAGTCATTGGTCCAAAACTCGTTACATGGGTAACTCTGAATAACCTAAGAAAACGAGACAGAGTTAAGCGAGGAAAGCAGAAAGTTTTGCAAGATAAAAATGAGGTCATCTAAAAATCATAGAAGAGAAACCCCTGTTAAGGGTTGCATCACACATAGTGCACATATCATATGATCTTAATCTTGGGAAGAGCAGTGTCTAGAGCGAAGATGAGGTGTCTCTGATGAAGGGAGATAAGTCTTTTGATTCTAATCCTACCCATGAAAAATGACCATGGACGCTTAAAAGTTTTCTTACGATTTCATAACTTGTCAAGCGGAAATTTGGTTTTCCTTTGGAAAAATTCATTTTCATACTCCCTTTCAAAATATTTAGCGATAAGATAAGACCTCGGTGAATACAAGCATTCAATTTCATAAACTTTAACTTCAAATGCCTCATTTACAAGATCATACTAATCCCGACGGCCCGAGCCATCAAGCTGTCAGCATATATTGTTGTTTGTCTGAATGTGCAGGATATTGCTCACCGTGGACATTCTTAACAAAGTAGTTTTTTTTATGAACCCAGTAACAACCTATGAAAGGGCTGGAGCATTTCTCCATTCCAAGAAATGGACAGGATCTACGGCAGGACCAAGTTCCTCATCAAAAGAAGAGGGAGAGTTCCTGAAATCAAGGCGACATCAGCTGTCCCTCTACAAGAAGTGAAAAATCCTCAACCGAGTCCTTAACTCGGGAAGAACAGATGCCCGATGACAAAAAGATCTAACGAAGGAAATCTGCATCATCAAACATGTCAAACTGCGCAAAGTCCTCACAAGTCGAGGCCTATACACTGAACTTCAAATCTAGGCAATGATAGAACGGGCTACATCCTCCAGGACGTCAGCATCACCCGGGTCATTAGCCAAGCCAGAGATAAACCAGCAGCTCGCAAGTAAAGAGATGGCCCCTTTTCACACTCAATGATCAGCCGTTGGCATAACCCCATCAAAGCATCGGGGAATGATCCAGGGACGAAGACAGGATATCAAATTCGATCCCCAACATCAGACCTTTAACCCAAATTTGATCCTCAATATCGGTCCTTTAACCCAAATTCGATCCTCAATATCGGTCCTTTAAGACAAATCTGATCCCCAATATCGGTCCTTTAACCCAAATCCGGTCCCTAATATAGGTAAATCAAATTATATCAACCCCGATCTCCAATCGGGTAGTCAGACAAACTTTGATCCATCCCCACAGAGGGAAGATGATGGAATCTGTTATACAAATACTTAGAAGGGGCATTGAGAAGGATCCAGTGATGTAGGCCGTGGAATGCTACTTCAGCGAAGATATTGGGATACATCCTAATAAAGTCATCAGTGCTTGGACCACCAGAGGGACCAGCACCAAATCCAAATCCAGAAAATATCAACCCCTGCGAGATCCTAACCAAAAATGGTACATGAAAGGGGAACATCCAAAGCTGCTCTACGAATGACAAAAGGAGCCATACGGGAATGGGACCTGCTAAGCCTATCAAAATCCATGCCTGAAAAGAAACTCCTAATCACCTCAGAAAAGGTGAGGTATGGTTCTACATCAATTTAATTAAGCATATGCATCAACCTAGGATAAATTAAGATCATCTTATCATGTCTGGTCTGCACATGTGCAATAAGCGCTACATCAGCGCACATCTCCATCAAAATATTAGGCATAATACCCAATAGAGTCAAAAATGCATACACATTTAACACGCAAACTCGATGAAAAAGTTTGCTACCATTCGAGTAGGCATCAGGACAGTCCAATGATCAACCATTGTCCCTACCATCAGGGTAGGCATTGTTGCAAACTACAGATGTAAGTTATCATCAGGATAGACATCGGGAGCACCCAATGAGGTCACTCGACAAAAGAGATATATTCCCATCAGAGGAGCCTTCAGAAATGTACAACGGCATCAGCCAAAAGAAAATTTCCCTTGATAGTATCGACAGATTGGGGAAACTATTGGCCTTAAAACCAAGATAACAGCGCCATCCCCAGTAGAAATCTGGGAAACATTTCATTTTATCTTCATCAAACAAGCATCAGCAACGCCAATGGAAATCGGACCGTTGGAGTCAACACCAACAAGGACATCAGCAGCACTGATGAAAGTCAACCGTTGAGATCAGCCCCAACACATGTAACGGTAAAGGTAATCGATTTGGGATGCAATGCGATGCGATATGCGATGCAATTTGCGATACGATATGATTTGCGATGTGATATACGATTTGAGAAAATGTGTTAACATTCACTACATTGCAATTTGCATCATTAATATCTTGTCATATTTTAAGTGTCTAGCAATCTTTATCCTGTTCATTCCATTACATTACAAAAATATGATAAAGAGGAGCATCTGTAGACACTCAAAATTTTCATTGCCCCAATACTAACACTGTAGGAGGGCAAAACTGTTAATCAAGTCAACCTCGGTCCCGACACTAGACATCCAATCTAAATGCCGGTCCTTCAGCCTAAATCAGATCCCCAATGTCGGTAAACCTAAATCCAATCCCCAATATAAGTCAACTCCAGTTAAATCCGATCATCAATATCTGTACTCCAGCCCCTACAGTAACCCAGAAGGTACAACGCAGTCCCGGCAGCAACCAAGGAAGTACAGGTCAGCCCCGACCTCAGTCCGGAAAGTCAGGTCGTCTTCAGACATAAACCTGAAGCATCATAACACTTCCAAAAGAAAACCTGAAATGAACACGTCAGCCACAGAGGCAACACTGAGAACAAATAGACTCGAATGGGATCCAATTCTTGGAAACAACTCCCAGAAGTCAACTAGAGGCCATACCGACACCAAGGGCAACCCCGGGAGGGGCAAAATGGTTATTTCACCAAATCTCATCTGATTCAGTCAAACTCAAGCTGAATTGATGCCGCCAAGGTCAAAAAGAACCACAACGATGATCCCAAGTGAAAACAGCAACAAACGGCTCGACGGATAAACTGTGGGGAAACGAAGACCCGGTCATGAACCCACCTTTGGGGACTTAAGAAGGGTCAAAACCAATGTCATTGTGACACTCTCAGCTAGGGCTTTCTGAAAAGCTATAGCATGCCTAAAACAAAAGCTCCGATCAAAAGTTATGAAGTTTTGAACCTGATATCGCGTCGCCCGGCATGCACGCACCTTGAGAAGACAAAACCGAACATGTGGACCCCACTTAGGGGAGCCGCACCTCTACCTGCAACTGCCCTAGGTAGAGCTGCGGCTCCCTGGCCTATATATAGAGGTGTACCCCCTTTATTTTCAACAATTCCAAAACGCAGCGAAGCTCTGCCAATTCGATTTTTTAACTTTTACACCTCTTCCAAACCCAAATATTTTCACTCTAACACGTAGATATATCCATATACTACCACATATCAGAAAATAACTGGTAGATTTTGACGTATAGAGCCTATAATTTGGCAAAAAGCCAGTATTACAGTCCATTGTAAGTATTTTTACGATTAGAGAGTCAATACTACTACTTTGCACTGTTTTTCACTTGCACACGAAGTTTCATCTTCTAAATATGCCCAAAACTTAGTTCCTTGGCCGTTTTCGTCAAAATTTGGTACATTTCTGTACATAAACGCAAATTTTTCCATTTTTACAACTCGAATTGACGATCTGTCATCTTCAGCGACTTCAATGCACTAGCACACACGTTCTGGCAGCTTCGTCGGATTGGGTTATCTTTCCAGTCTGGGTTTGGCTTTTTTTGTATATATTTCATTGTATATATACTAACATTTCAATTTTGTCAAGCCCGGATGTCTAATCCGAGGTAGTTTACCGTTTTTATATATACTTACGCATATATAAGTAATTTTCACCATCACTGGTTCTCACACCAGTCTTGGTTGACTACATTTCTGTCAATATATATATATATATATTTTAATTCAGCCCGGGCACAGGCGTGAAAACCCATCGTCCTTTTTACTGTTTTCGCACTCTTCGCCATACTAGGTGCTCTCCCCGGTCACTGGTTGACTACTTTCCTGCAAATTTATATTTTTGATAATATATATATATATATATATATTTATATTTTTTTGGTCCGGCCTGGATTACTTCGTGGCCTTTTTACTGCTTTTGTACACTTCCCTATACTGGGTGCTCTCCCCAGTCACTAGGTGATTACTATTTGTCAATTTTAATTCTAGCACGGGCACCGGCGTGAAAATCCATCGCCCTTATTACTGTATATATATATATATATATATATATATATATATATATATATATTATTCCATTTCTGTCATAGCCTGGACTATTTCATGGCTATTTACAGTTTATATATATATATTTCAATTCCATTCCGGGCTTGCGAGTGAAAACCCATCGCCCTTTTACAGCTTATATATATATATATATAATTATATATATTGCTTTATTCAATTTATTCAACTGCTGCATTTAACATTCATTTGTATATGAATCTGCACTGACATATCTGCTGGCAGACTAGATTTATTTAAATCTCGCCAATTCTAGTTTTCAAACTGTTCAAAACCTCCAGACTGAACCGGGAAGCTAGAATGGCCAAGATTTCTTTAAATCTTGCTTTCTTTCTATTTTCAGCTTCAAAAGCAACCTCGCGTCCCTTAGATCGCTATCTAGT
This sequence comes from Panax stipuleanatus, assembly GCA_020205555.1. NCBI lineage: Eukaryota > Viridiplantae > Streptophyta > Magnoliopsida > Apiales > Araliaceae > Panax > Panax stipuleanatus. The sequence continues at coordinate 17,057,393 of CM035119.1, read as the reverse complement.
GGGAACGAGATGCTTTGGTCACGCGCAGCCAGGATTTACTGATGAATCTTTGGTTTCATTGCGACGTGAAGATGTATATATATATGTTTGTGTACAAATTTGAACTGTGTTGGTTTTGGCTACTCATATGTGAGCCTAGGAATCGTGGCATTCACAATCAAATCAATCAGAATCTGATTCCCACGATGGACAAACTCCGATTTACAAATGTACCCTGCCAGTTTTTTTATAAAAATGTACATGTAAACAGACCTTAAAACGGTTATCCGGATTTAAGGTCTCAATCTAGTGAAAATATAGATTGTCATGTCAGCGTCCCTCCGATGGTTTTCATACCCATGAGGAGACCGACGCTTGTATATTTCTGTGGTCGAGGATGCTTCACAGCCCGGCAAATCACCATTCACATGCAGCCTTAAGACTATAAAGATAAATTGGAAGTATGAAAAGGCTTCAATTCCTATGGCAGCGTAAGGGTTTGATAAACCAGATTTTAAAACATCATTTTCAATTTAAATCAAAAGAAAATCTTTTCAAGAAAATCAAATTAAATGCTTTTGCAAATCAAATTAAAGACTGATTTTCAAATCAAAATCAAACCCTTCGTATCTAGGTTCAACGAAGCAAAGCACTACTTCCAATCAATCAAATTAATAGGCCCAATTTTCTAACAACATTCACTCACGCATTTACAGTTTTAAGGGAGATATTGAAAAGATGCGGTACTGTGTTTTCACGGGAGTTGTGGGGTGCCTAACACCTTCCCTACACTTAACCAAGCCCTCGGACTCAAAACTCTGATTTCAAAGATCAAGTTTCGACAGTGTCCAGCAATTGGGCCTCTTTTCAAATCAAACTCAGTTGAGTTGGTATAACCATTTTCAAATCTACCAACTGGCGACTCTGTTAAATCAAATCGTCGACATAAACACATGTTGGCCTCTTTCCGAAAAAACCATTCAAAACCTTTTTTCTAAAATAAAAAGAGTGGGGGTAGAGAGAACTTAGGAAGATCGGTTTGAGGAAAATCGGGTTACGAACCGACTCGCAAGATTCTTAAATTTTCCAACGTCGACACTAGTAATGACGTAAAACCCTCTTTTGTATAAACAAGGGTAGTCTTTTGTAAATCCCAATTTTGGAAAGTAATTACGGGATAGTGTTGTAAATGGCTGAAGCCATGTAATGACGAACTATGTAGTGTTATATTACGAAGAAGTATAATAATATAAAAAGTTTATTAAATCTTGTTAATTTGATTGAGTTATTATTAATTGTTAATAATAACCTAATGAAGAAATAAATAATAATGAAGCTGTTCTCACATTAACAGAAGATGCCGCCAAGAAGACGTCAAAGAAACCATGAAGAAGAGCCTCGTAATGAGGAGGAGCAAGGGAATAATAACCCAATGCAATAATTTGTGAACCTAATACCTACGGCTCTTAATAGGATAAGAGATAACGTACGAATTAATCCTGGGGTAGGTCGGGGACTACCTTTAAGGAGTTTAAGATTATAGGTCCGCCTGAGTTCTATGGAACTACGAATCCTATAGCTACCCAGGTTTGGGTAAAAGAAATTGAAAAGGAATTTATCATAGCAAATGTCAGTGAGGCGCAAAAGGGTGAGGCCAACTACTCGTGGGAGGCAAACCAGGGTAGGGTTCGTAACAGAAGTTGTTATGTGGACGCAGTTCAAGGAGTTATTCTTCGAGAACTACTTCCCATGAGCATGCAAAGGAGAATGGAGATTAAGTTCCTAGAACTGAAATAGGGGGACATAACAGTTCCCCAATACTCAGCCAGGTTCAATGAACTGACGAGGTTTGCTCCACACCAAGTGGGCACGGAGTTGAGGAGGGCGAGGCGGTTTGAGCAGGGATTAAAACCCTGGCTTTTTAGCCGGATATTGGTATTCCAAAGTGTTACCTTTGGAGCCGTATTAGAGAAGGTGATCATAGCCGAGGGCGGTAGTGAAGCTTTGAGCCTATACCATAAGGAGAAAAAGAATAAGGGTAAGACTGACGTGTCAGTTAAAATTGAGGGAGCCAGTGGGAGTGGCCATAAGAGGAAGGGTTTTAACTTCGGGAATACCGGAGTAAAGCAAGAATATCCTAAGAGGAGGATGGAGGCATCCAAAACTTACGGGAAGGCTCATCTTGGAGTCTGCCTCAAGGGCAAGGCAGTGTTACAACTACGGACAGGAAGGGCACATTTCGCCTAACTGTCCCAGTCCTAAAAAGAATCGTGGGTGTCTTGTGTGTGGATCTATGGACCACATAGCACGAAACTTTCCGAAGAAGGGTTTGGATGGTGGGAAAGGAGCTAGCTATAGTAAGCTAGCGATTGGTGGTTTCGCACCATAGGGTAAACCAACTGCTCGCACTTTTAAAATGAAGATCTAGGATGCGGTTGCATCAAGCGACGTTGTAGCAGGTATTATCCCGGTCAACGATATAAATACGTATGTATTGTTTGATTCGGGAGCTACGTGTTCTTTTATAGCATGTGAGTTTGCTAAAAGATTAGGATTACTCCCCAAAAGACTTGTAATACCCTTGAATATTAAGGTAGCCAACGAAGAAGTAATTCCTGTTGATTATATTCATAAGAGTTGTTGCGTAGATATTAGAGGTAATAAGTTATCGATAGATCTAATACCGATAAAGTTGGAAGAATTCGATGTAATTCTAGGGATGGACTGGTTGTTTAACCATGGGCGATTATCGATTGCCAAAATAAAAGTGTGAACCTTCGGATTTCTATGAAACCCAAGGTAGTGTTCTACAGTAGTAAATCACCGGGACGCTCTTGTTGTCTAACTATGACACAAGCCAGAAAATTGTTAAGGAAAGGATGTGAAGGTTACCTGCGACATGTTGTTGATACCCAGCGATTGAGAGCAACATTGGAACATATACCTATAGTCAAGGAATATGCGGACGTCTTTTTGAATAATTTACCAGGTCTTTCACCCGATAGGGAGACCGAATTCATTATAGATGTTGTGCCAAGGATGGCACCAGTTTCGAAGGCACCGTATCGTATGGCGCCAGTGGAATTAAAGGGGTTGATGATTCAGCTGCAAGAACTGTTGCACAAGAAGTACATTCAACTGAGTGTTTCTCCATGGGGAGCACCGATATTATTTGTAAAGAAAAAGGACATCATTGAGGCTTTGTATCGACTACCGAGAGTTGAACAAACTATCAATAAAGAATAAGTACCCATTGCCCATGATCTAAGATATATTTGCTGATGGGGTATCACTTGTTGAAGGTTAGAGAGGAGGATGTACCTAAGACGTCATTTAGGACTTGTTATGGTCATTACGAATTCCTGGTGTTGTCGTTTGGGTTAACAAATGCGCCAGCCGCATTCATGGATATGATGAACAGAGTGTTCAAATAATATTTGGACAAGTTCGTCTTAGTGTTCATTGATGATATTCTAGTCTATTCAAAGACGAAAGAAGATCACGCTGAACATTTAAGATTAGTGTTAGAAGACTATGAAAGGAGAGGTTGTATGCAAAATTCACTAAGTGTGAATTTTGGTTAGAGATAGTGCAGTTTTTGGGGCACGTCATCGACAAGGAAGGGATTTCAGTAGATCCAGCGAAGGTGGAAGTAGTTATTAACTGGGAACAACCGAAAATGCCGACAAAGGTACGGAGTTTTCTAGGGTTTGTGGGATACTATCGGAGGTTCATCCAGGACTTCTCTAAGATAGCTACTCCATTGAAAAATTTGACAAGGAAGACCGTGAAGTACGTATGGACAGAGAAATATGAAGACAACTTTCAAGAGCTGAAGAAGAGATTGATTCAAGCACCTGTATTATCTTTACCAGATGATACGGAGAATTTTGTAGTTTATAGTGATACTTCGCATAGAGGATTGGGTTGCGTGCTCATGCAGCATGGCAAGGTCATTGCGTATGCATTTAGGCAGTTGAAGGAGTATGAGAAAGGTTATCTTACTCATGACCTTGAACTTGCAGCGGTGGTTTTTGCCTTAAAATTTTGGAGGCATTACCTATATTGGGAGAAATATGAGATATACACAGACCATAATAGTCTGAAGTATATCTACACACAGAATGAGTTGAATATTAGGCAGTGGAGATGGTTGGAGTTGATAAAGGATTACGACTGTGAAATCTTGTATAACCCAGGGAAGGCGAACGTGGTAGCCGACACTTTAAGTAGAAAGGGTCGGGAAAAGCTGTCAATTTTAACAACTCAAGATTAATTGATAACAGAGATGGCAAGGATGGAAATCAAAGTGAGATGTCCAATTGAGGAAGGGGAGAAGTTGTTTGCAATGGAGATTCAACTTACCATTATGGAAAAGGTGAAGGAAGTACAACTCAGAGATGATGAGTGCGAACGGATAAAGAAGAAGTTTGCAGACGGTACAGAGGATAAGTACAGTCTTGATAACGAAGGGTTATTAAAATTTGAAGGAAGAATTTGGGTTTCGTGTGATACAGAGTTGAAGGAAGAGATCATGGACGAAGCAAATCACTCGAGGTACTCGATTCATCCTAGTAGTACCAAGATGTATTTTGACCTTCGACATAATTTTTGGTGGACAAAAATGAAGAGAGAGATAGAAAAGTATATCAGTAGGTGTTTAACTTGTCAAAAAGTTAAGGCCGAACATCAACGACCCAGTGGGTTGCTACAATCATTGGAGATTCCAGAATGGAAGTGGGAGCATATCACGATGGACTTTGTGGTGGAACTTTCGACGATGCAGAAAGGATACAACGCTATTTGGGTAATAGTGTATCATTTGACAAAGTCGGCTTATTTCTTGCCGATAAGTGTCAAGTATAACTTAAATTAGTTGGCTAAGCTTTATGTCAAGGAAATTGTCTCAAGACATGGAGTGCCAGATTCAATAGTGTCAGATCGCAACCCGTGATTAACATCAAATTTATGGAGGAGTTTGCAAGATCAGATGGGAACACAACTGAGGTTGATCACGGAATATCATCCACATACAGACGGACAAAAGTGAAAGGATAATTGAAACGCTAGAAGACATATTAAGGTCTTGTGTTATGGATTTCAAGGGGAGTTGGGACGATCATCTACCGTTGGTAGAGTTCGCCTCCAACAACATTTATCACATTAGTATAGGCATGCCGCCTTATGAAGAGTTATATGGATGAAAATGCAGAACTCCACTGTAATGGGATGAAGTAGGAGAGCGTCGAATGTTAGGACCAGAGATGGTGCAACAAACGACGGAAGTTGTTAAGTTGGCACGAACGCGGCTTGTAGTAGCTTAAGACAGACAGAAAAAGTATGTCGATCCACATCGGAAGAATAGAGAGTTCAAAGTCGGTTCGTACGCGTTCCTGAAGGTGTCACCTTGGAAAGGGAAGATACGCTTCGAGAAAAAGGGAAAGTTAAGCCCTAGGTTCATAGGACCTTTTGAAATTTTGAGAAGGGTAGGAGAGGTAGCTTATGTGATAGCATTACCTCTAGAGTTGGGACATATACATAACGTGTTTCATGTATCGGTATTGCGTCCCTATAAGCCCGATTACAAGCACGTAATCGAGTATGAACCAATCCAAGTCGAGAAAGACTTAACGTATGAAGAGGTTCCTATTCAAGTGATTGAAAGGAAAGAACTAGTCTTGAGAAGCAAAGTCATACCTTCGATGAAGGTAATATGGAGGAACTACAATGCCGAAGAAGCAACGTGAGAACTCGAAGACAAGATGAGGAAAGCTTATCCTCATTTGTTTGATTAACTTGTATTGAAATTCTGGAGACAATATTCTTATAAAGGGGGGAGAATGTAAAGCCCGAGAAAATCGAACTTTTATGTAAATGAATTTTATTTGATTTATTGAATAAAATTTAATTAAATATTTATTAAACTGAGTAAGCTAATCAAAGGTCATTCTATGACCTAGAGAATGCAAAAATGGTTAGGATTCTGGCTACGTGCTGGAAATAAATTATATGAATTTATAAGACGAAAATAAAAGTTTTACGAGGATTTTTCGTAAAATCACTATTCATCCGTTTATACTCGGGAGTTATTTTTGAATTTTCGGGAAACACGTAATGATGGAATTTAAAGACGGGATGGAATATCTAACAATATTCCAGTTATGGCTCACGATATTTTTTCGTGAGGACTTAAAACCCTAAGGGTTAGGGAAAGTAAAGCCTAATATTAATTGGTTAGGTATAATAATAAATGATTATTATATGGAATGAATACACGTATAATACTAGATATTATACAAGTATAATACGAAGATGATACAAGAATTAATACGACGTATAATACGAAGTAAATAGATTCTATTTAAATTAATTTTAATAACTAAACTCGTGGGTCGAACCGTTGGGTTAACGGATGGGTTAAACCCATGGGACAACTCATGGGAATATGAGGTGACATGGTGGACATGTGAGGTGCATGTGCTAGCACATGCTAGCACATTGGCATCACATGGCAAGACATAGGGAAGAGGAGGTTTGGTCCTAATAACCAAACTACCATATGCCTTACAAAGTCTATAAATAGGAAGCTTTGTTGGTCATTTTGAAGGTTTAACAAAATTTGATCACATATTGAGAGAGAGAGAGAGAGAGAAAATAAGCTAGTTCATTCATTGATAAGAATCAAAGCAAATACGGAGCATGAAGAGAATTGAGTATCTATATTCAATCACCAAAGAACAACAAAGGTATAATGATAAGAAAATTATGATAATTCATTTGTCTTTCAATAATAGAATTGATGGAGAAGTGAATTGGGGAAGCATGTTCAGTAAGAAGTCAGAAGGTTGGCTATGTAGTGAACTAAGAACACTAATAAGCCATGGATAATGAAATCATGATAATTGATTAAGGAACTAATGAAGAAACTATCAAAATCATGAGTGTTTTGTTAATAAGCATGTGAAACCATTAAAACTTAGATGTTTAGAATGGTTAGAATCATTAATAAATAACCAATGGATTAATTCCATTTGATTAGAAGTAAAAATATTGAATAACGAAGATTCGGCGAAAGTTATGCGATTAGACGTTAAGCGTCGAAATCGTGAATTTTCCTGGAATAGAAGTCAAAATTCATCGTTTGATTCAAAAACATTGGTTTTCGATGGCGTAGCGTGTAACTAGGTAAATAAGACTTGCGAGAGCAAGAACGAACGAATTCGGACTTAAAACAAAGAATTAAGCGTTGAACATTCACGAACGTTTAACGAATGAGTAAAAATGGACTAATCGGCGAATTTCTCGCCAACGATTTCAGAAATGAATTCCGACTGAATGAAATCGTAGAACATAACATATGTGAACTAATGGCTTTGGAACAAACCAATTGCGAGTTATAATGATTGTGTTACGAGCTCGTGAATTTCATCAAATGAAAATTTTTTCTGAGGCTAGGGTTCGGCGCCGCAGCATTGCCCAGACCTTATGTTCTAGCACGGAAACACCGGCACAGGGGAATTTCACTGCTAGCCAGCACCGCAGCGCCGACTTTAAGCCTATGGTTGGCGCTGTAGGGCCCTTAAGCTAAAATTTTCTAACATGAATGTTTATTAACCTCGCTTGCTACATGGTAATTATGGGGCAACTATATTGTTAATATTTATGAAGAGAAATCACTTAAACAACATGTTTAAAAATAGTTTTATGAATTAAACGTAGACAAAACGTATTTAAATTTAAAACTCAAAATCCGATAATGTGAACTATGAATCGTAATCGAGTTATGAGCATACCTTAAGGTCATATGACATATAATAGAGGTACGCAATACAAGAATGAGATAAAATGAAGTTAACACTTACTTAATTTCCATAAGAAGTCCGAGAATGGGAATCCGATGGAAATGTGATTGACGTAGCGAACCGATTACGATTTCGTCTATCGTTGTGTTTAACAATGATCGATGAGAGTCGGTTTATGACATATAGATGTTAATAAGCCATAACAAATGTTAAATAACTTGAACGGATGTTATTAGATTAACAATTCGGTTAAGTTATACAAGAAGGAGAAGATAGGTTATACATTGTATATCAATTATGAATTCTCATTAGTATGCTATGTGTTTATGATTTGTAGAGGTTGTAAAGACCAAGTAGAGTACATTTAGAGGTTTAAAGATGCAAAGGCAAGTTTTCTAAACTCTTGTCTACATTTTATGTTGGACAAGCTGTCACTATGCATGATTTCTTATACATAAACTGTTATTGAAAAGTCGATGCCATTTGATTTCGGCTAGACTTAGACTTAGAGTATTTTGGTTGGTTTTCACAAATCTTTCCAGTATATTTACAATGTTGTTATCCTATGCCAATTGCTTGGTCCAGATTCTCAGATAAGCCTGAGTATGAATAAACAAATGTTTTACGTCGTTAATTCGACAGGCACGTGAGGTTGCCACCAATTAAAAGTAAATACGTTTAATGTATGAGTGTTGATCAACATAAAGTAATACAGGTGGGAGCTGTCATTTACACTCCTAAATTAACCTCACTTTCACTTCACGAATTTAAATAATTAGCACAGTAGTAAGCAAGGATCGATCCCACAGAGAGTAAGTTTGTTTTAGATTTATTCTACTATTTTAACAGAAAATAAATATGGGGGATTTTTGAAATTGTTTTAAACTAAGAAAAACAGAATTTAAATAAAGAGATTAACCAAATATGTAAAAACTTCAGTTCTGTAGTTCAGTTTCACCAAGCACAACAATCAATTAATCAAGTTATTATTCTTTACCCTTCAATGAAACTATTAACCCTAGATAACAATAAGCTCTGCTATCCGAAATTCTCCTTAGATATTCACTGTATGAAACAAGCTCTTCACCAGATTCAACTAGCATATAACCTAGAACAAGCTCTCTAGATTTAATATGATAGAAGCATTAAGAAATAGAAAATTAGGCTAATCCAAGCAACAAACACATAAGCTCGATTTGTTTAACTTGTTTTCTGATAATCTTAGCAATACCCAAAAGCTTGTCCACAATTAGTATCACTAATTTACTACTTGTGATGAAGACAGATATCAATTACACGTAATACCAATCTTAATCTAGCATATGATAATGATTAAATTAACTCAATTGGCCATATCAAATTAATTAGATCAATTAGCATGCAATCAATGAAAACAGATTATCAGAAGAAATTTCATACAAGAAGGAATAAATAATAATACTCAATTAATTAATTACTTGTAACAAGGTTCCACCTCCTTTTAGAACTGAATAAAGAAACTAGCCTGACATGCTCCAAGTTTGCACTTCCATGAGGTATGATAGTTGGTAGAAGATTGAATGAATAAAACATTGACTATCATCCTCTATTTATAGTGCTAGACAAGGACTTAAATCCTATAAGAACTAGGAATCCAAATCCTAAAAGGAATTGCAATTATGACTAGTTTCCATAAAAATAACATTAAGTTTGCAGCCCTCATCTCCCCTTCCTTATTGCTCCGTCCGAGTTTATCAATTCGCTTCCTGATATTTGCTGAGTCTCCTTGTACAAGCCACATGGCACGTGAGCTACTTGCTTTCTCCCATTAAAACTATTAAAGCTGCTCAATCCTTTGCCCAATTGGAACTTGCTTAGGAATATTAAAGCTACTACATTTGGAATGTATTGCATGGCCCACTCCATGATATCATGTAACTTGCCAATTTCGTGTGGTGCTTGGACTCTTATGCCATGTGCATTCCTTTAGGAGCTAGGAACCTTAAGCTGCTAGGACAATTATCTGCTTAGCATAGGAATTCGTGCAAGGCTAGTCTCCTTCCCCCACGTGAGCTGCTACTTGACTTGTGATAATGTGCTTGGAAGTTGATTTAGAATAGGAACACACAAGCTGCTAGACTTATTTGTTATGTATAAAATCGTGGGCCCCATGTAATACCCAATTCGTGGGCCTATTACTTTCCTTGTCCAATCCGGCATAGCCTTGCATGAAATCCTATTTTTCTGTAAGTTGGCTGAACCGTTATAATGCATGGGAAGCCATAATTCGTGAGCCACTTGGATCTTCTAGCTGCTGCCCACTTAATAAACAATTCCTTTGCATGTGAAACCGTGACCCACTAGGACATGTAATTCATTTATTTGCCAAATTGGAATACCCATGCACGTGAGCTTCCTGGACTGGGTGAGTGAACCGTGGGCCCTCTTGCAAGTTGCATACATGATGAAAAAAGGCTGGGCTGCTTTAGGAAATTTAATTAACTTAGCCCACTTAGAAATTTTGATTTGCTGGCGTGGAATGATAAATGGACTACTAAATTGAACTGGGCTCTTATCAAATCCGTGTCCAACTTGATGAATTAAATTCCATTGCATGCCATTACTGAGTTGAATTTTGAAACCCACAACTATTCATTTTTCATCATTTCATCCCATTTGCTCTAAATCCTCCTGAAATCAATAAACATCTCAATAAGTCCATATACACTATAAAATATATAGTAAACTAAATATAAAGGAATAAAAATAAATGAATATTATGTACTTATCAAATTCCCCCACACTTAGCCTTTACACGTCCTCGTGTAAACCAAAAGTTTGATTTTCAAAAACAATTCTATTCAATCAGTATGTCAAAAGATTTAAGATCAAATCATGATTATCAATACTAAACCCACAAAAACATAATCAATGCTTCATTAATCAACTCAAGATAACCACCTTGCCACATTACCAATGAATTTCATTAAATCAAATAGTATCCACATAAACACTCTTCTATAATCCACACACTTACTCAACATAGTTATCATGGAGCAAAAACCGTGCACACCACTCGAAAACTCAAAACATATTTTTTTCTGCTTTATTTTTTTATCAGAACCTTCTAATTTTCCTATTTGTTTCCGGTGAATGCATTTTATGCTCCGTTTCACCGTCCTCAATCATTTTTTTGTGAGTGAGTGCATTTTATGCTCCATCTCACTTATTCACATGTGTTTATGGGAGAGTGCGTTTTACGCTCCATCTCATCCCACCACATGACTTCTCTTGTGTTTCTTTTTCAACAATTTCACTGGTTTCCAATTTATTTTTTTCACATGGTCCTGCAAAACGCTTAAGCAGTTCAATAGTTCTAGAGCATGAGATTAGTGCACATAGACAACTCCACAGATAACTTAGCCAACTAAGCATATATCACATGTTCAAGTGCTCATGAGACACAAATTCAATTTAAATCAATTACTATGGATCATGACTTAGTTTTTCTCAATCATTAACCAATTAAACATTAAACAGATTTTGAATTTTTAGCATTGATTCTCATTTTTGACTTTAACCTTCGAACACATAGGCAAAATAGAATTATGAAAATCAAATTTTTCAAAAAATTTCAAAAAAAAAAATTTCAAGGCATCAAGATGGTCCTATTTTATTTCAAAATTGGCAGATTAAATATCCCTAAATATAAAATAAAAACCTAAATCTCTCCCCCCCACACTCAAACCTTACATTGTCCCCAATGTAAGAAAATCATGCAAAGAAGAAAGAACTACAACTAACAAATTAAAAAGAAAAAGGATAGAAAGATCAAATCTGAATTCTTGGGTTGCCTCCCAAGCAGCGGCCCTTGTTTATTGTCATTGGCCTGACATCTTCCCTCTCGTTCTATGTAATTGGAGTTGTGAACTTCAAGTGGATTGGTAACAGTTTCTTCCTTAATTGAGGAACATTGTGTACTTCATGATTTTGCTCCTTTCCAGCCACCAAATCCTCCTCGTATAATTGTATTCGATCAAAAGATTCCTGCACTAAATAATCCACAACATCAATAACAAAAACAGATTTAATATTATCAAGATACCTTTTAGCCTGATCTGCGTTGAACTGGAACTTTGCATTGTCCAATTCCATGGTAAAGGTACGATGGTGTGTAGCACTCCTTGTTTCTGTTAGTTGTACTGATGGAGATGAATTCACGTCTTTCTTGTCGAGATCTGCAGAATTTATCAAATTATTCTCTTCTTCCTCTTGTTCATTCTCTTCGTCAAATTCCATATTACAGTCCGTTCCCGGAGTAAGCACTGAATCCTCCTGCTCCTCTTCGTCAAATCCCATTGTACTGAAGTTCTCAACAAACGGAGGAGGTAACTCCTCGAAGCCTTGAGATTCCAACCTCCCTACTTTGGTTGCAAGCTGACCAACTTGATCCCTCAGATCTTGAACAGAAGTTCTTGTCTCCTGCTGGAACTGCTGTGTCTGACTCATGAACTGTAGTGTTTGGCTCATGAATGCCTTGAACATATCCTCCATAGATGTCCCAGAATTGACAGGTACTTCTTGGTTTTCTGTGTGGTACTGAGGTTGAGTCTGCTGAAGATCTTGCTGCATACTTGAAAGGACAGGTTGCATTGGTGGCCTAGTACCTTTATAGCTCAAGTCGGGATGATCTCTCCATCCGAAATTGTGAGTTTCTGCCCAAGGATCACATTGATGTGGATTTTGTCCGAAGAATGCCCCCACAGCATTAACTTGATGAACAATTACATCCTCTTGCACTATGGGACAATCATTTGTTGTATGCCCTGATTTTGAGTAAATTCCACATACTTTTGTAACCGGTACGTTTTCTGTTGTTAATTGTTGCACCACAGCAGTTAAGTTAGAAATCTGTTGTGCCAATTCACTCGTGCTTACCTCACTTACTCTTTGTGGAGCATGATCGTATTGTTGTGAGTTAGCGGCCATGTTTGCAATCAAATTTCTTGCAGCCTCCGGTGTCTTGTCTACTAATGCTCCTCCACTAGCCGCATCGATCATACTTCTTTCTGTTGGTATCAGTCCCTCGTAGAAGTACTGAATCAAGTGTTGCTCATCAATTTGGTGGGGAGGGCAGCTGGAACACAACTTCTTGAACCTTTCCCAATACTCGTAGAGAGTTTCTCCATTGAACTGACTAATTCCACATATCTTCTTTCTTGAATCGGCAACTCTTGATGCAGGAAAATACTTCTCCAAGAATAGCCTTTGCATATTAGTCCATGATCGTATCGATCTTGAAGGAAGATAGTATAACCAGTCTTTAGCCAAATCTGCTAATGAGAAAGGAAAAAGTCTAAGTTTGATCTGCTCCTCTGACACTCCTTGTGATTTCATCGTGGAACACACCATATGGAACTCCTTTAGATGCGTATATGGATTTTCACCTGTTAGACCACGAAAAATAGGCAAAAAGTGAATTAGTCCGTAGTTAAATTCAAAAGAAACTTCTACGGTAGGATATTTAATACACAGGGATGGATGATCAAGGTCTGGAGTAGCCAGTTCTTTTAAAGTCCGATTGTTGTTCGGCACCACCATCTTTTCTTTTTTAAGTATTGGAACAAGAGCTTCTTTTGTATCTGCAATTTTCTCTATCTCTTGATCAAAATTAGAGTGAGTGGGTTGAGTCATAAAACAAAAAGAAAAAAAAATAAAATAAAAAGAAAATAATAAAAATAAACGAAAACAAAGAATAAACAAAAACAAATAACACTCCCCGGCAACGGCGCCAAAATTTGGGAGCTGTCGTTTACACTCCTAAATTAACCTCACTTTCACTTCACGAATTTAAATAATTAGCACAGTAGTAAGCAAGGATCGATCCCACAGAGAGTAAGTTTGTTTTAGATTTATTCTACTATTTTAACAGAAAATAAATATGGGGGATTTTTGAAATTGTTTTAAACTAAGAAAAACAGAATTTAAATAAAGAGATTAACCAAATATGTAAAAACTTCAGTTCTGTAGTTCAGTTTCACCAAGCACAACAATCAATTAATCAAGTTATTATTCTTTACCCTTCAATGAAACTATTAACCCTAGATAACAATAAGCTCTGCTATCCGAAATTCTCCTTAGATATTCACTGTATGAAACAAGCTCTTCACCAGATTCAACTAGCATATAACCTAGAACAAGCTCTCTAGATTTAATATGATAGAAGCATTAAGAAATAGAAAATTAGGCTAATCCAAGCAACAAACACATAAGCTCGATTTGTTTAACTTGTTTTCTGATAATCTTAGCAATACCCAAAAGCTTGTCCACAATTAGTATCACTAATTTACTACTTGTGATGAAGACAGATATCAATTACACGTAATACCAATCTTAATCTAGCATATGATAATGATTAAATTAACTCAATTGGCCATATCAAATTAATTAGATCAATTAGCATGCAATCAATGAAAACAGATTATCAGAAGAAATTTCATACAAGAAGGAATAAATAATAATACTCAATTAATTAATTACTTGTAACAAGGTTCCACCTCCCTTTAGAACTGAATAAAGAAACTAGCCTGACATGCTCCAAGTTTGCACTTCCATGAGGTATGATAGTTGGTAGAAGATTGAATGAATAAAACATTGACTATCATCCTCTATTTATAGTGCTAGACAAGGACTTAAATCCTATAAGAACTAGGAATCCAAATCCTAAAAGGAATTGCAATTATGACTAGTTTCCATAAAAATAACATTAAGTTTGCAGCCCTCATCTCCCCTTCCTTATTGCTCCGTCCGAGTTTATCAATTCGCTTCCTGATATTTGCTGAGTCTCCTTGTACAAGCCACATGGCACGTGAGCTACTTGCTTTCTCCCATTAAAACTATTAAAGCTGCTCAATCCTTTGCCCAATTGGAACTTGCTTAGGAATATTAAAGCTACTACATTTGGAATGTATTGCATGGCCCACTCCATGATATCAGTAACTTGCCAATTTCGTGTGGTGCTTGGACTCTTATGCCATGTGCATTCCTTTAGGAGCTAGGAACCTTAAGCTGCTAGGACAATTATCTGCTTAGCATAGGAATTCGTGCAAGGCTAGTCTCCATCCCCCACGTGAGCTGCTACTTGACTTGTGATAATGTGCTTGGAAGTTGATTTAGAATAGGAACACACAAGCTGCTAGACTTATTTGTTATGTATAAAATCGTGGGCCCCATGTAATACCCAATTCGTGGGCCTATTACTTTCCTTGTCCAATCCGGCATAGCCTTGCATGAAATCCTATTTTTTTGTAAGTTGGCTGAACCGTTATAATGCATGGGAAGCCATAATTCGTGAGCCACTTGGATCTTCTAGCTGCTGCCCACTTAATAAACAATTCCTTTGCATGTGAAACTGTGACCCACTAGGACATGTAATTCATTTATTTGCCAAATTGGAATACCCATGCACGTGAGCTTCCTGGACTGGGTGAGTGAACCGTGGGCCCTCTTGCAAGTTGCATACATGATGAAAAAAGGCTGGGCTGCTTTAGGAAATTTAATTAACTTAGCCCACTTAGAAATTTTGATTTGCTGGCGTGGAATGATAAATGGACTACTAAATTGAACTGGGCTCTTATCAAATCCGTGTCCAACTTGATGAATTAAATTCCATTGCATGCCATTACTGAGTTGAATTTTGAAACCCACAACTATTCATTTTTCATCATTTCATCCCATTTGCTCTAAATCCTCCTGAAATCAATAAACATCTCAATAAGTCTATATACACTATAAAATATATAGTAAACTAAATATAAAGGAATAAAAATAAATGAATATTATGTACTTATCAACAGGCTGATCACCTGGATGTGCTCGTAAGCTATATTAAACTTACGGCCTCAGTGTCGGGTTGTTCCTTTCACGAATGAGAACTAAATGATTGTTCATGGTCGTTGACCAGCTCAGATTCTGAAGAGACTTTAAGTTCGTGGGAATGGTTTTAAAGGAATCAAAATGATATTTTGATTGTTCTTACGTACTTCATAGCTATTGTACAGCTATTGAAGACAAAGTCATATGATTCTTGATTTTGTGGTTTTGAAATACAATGTTAAACTTGTTGAGCTAGTTATGCTCATTCTTGGTTAAAAACTAAATAATTTCAACCAAGATCGAACGGACCAAAGGATCCGATAAAGACAAGGGCAAGTCCAAGATGGCAAATAGTTATCCTTGTAATAGTATAGTATTAATATTGTAATGACTGATATTATGACCCAGAACAATGTAATGGTTACAAAGAACCTTGGAAGAGATTAATAGTCTGTAATATTTAGTAAACTTATGCATGTTATTGAAGTCTTCAATTGAATGTATGAGTAGATAGTAGCACCGTGTAGCACCATATATAGGGTTTGAAGGTACCTGGATTTGGGGGCGTCACATACAATGTCGACGATTTGAAAAGATTGATTTTATTGGTTCGAATTAGACAGAGTCGCCAGTTGGTATGAGTTAAATGGTTGTACCAACTCAACCGAGTTTTGAAAGATTTTGCAATATAGCCCAATTACTGGACTCTATTTAATTGGTCTTGGAAAACAAGATTCATAGAGTTCGGGGGCTCTATTAAGCGGGGGGAAGATTTTAGGCACCCCTCGACTTTCGTGAAATACGATTACCACGTCTTTTCAATTCCCTAATCATTATGTGTGTGTGTGTTGCAGTTAATTGGGCCTAAGTGCTTTATTTGAAAGTAGTGTTGTGCTTCGTTGGACCTATATACGAAGGGTTTGATTTATTAAAAAGTCCATTTTTAGACAAGATATGAAAGTGATGTTTTGAAAAGAGATTTCAAACCTTTTCGCTCGCATAGGAATTGAAGCCCTTGATACTTCCATTTTATTCTAGATTCAGCTTGATTTTGATTTTATTGGAGATGCAAAGCATAAATAAATATCTACATAAGTGTCAGATATCTTATGGACATGAAAGCCATCAAAGTGACTCGAACACCACAAACAACGCTTTTACTATATTGAGACCTTAAATCCGAATAACTGTTTTAAGGTCCTTTTTATTTACATTTATAAAAGGCCTGCAAGATATAAACAGTTCAAATTTGTCCATCATGGGTATTGGATCTAGAGACATGCCATTAATCATAGATCCCATGATTCATAGGCTCACAAAATATCATTTAAAAGCTTGCACAATAGATATATTGAAACAAAATGAAAATTCAAATCTAGAAATCGCAAGACAAAGGACTCATCAGTTAAATCCTTTCATGCACGTAGCCAAAGCTTCCCATTCTCTCTAGATACATATCTAGGGTCGCGTAGTTGCTTAATATTTATAAAACTAGATTTAAATAAATCTTAGCCATTCTAGCTTAACGATTCTAGTTTTACAACTTTTGAACCGGTTAAAAGTTTGATATGGCTAGATTTAAATAAATCTAATCCACAAACTTTACATTAGTACAGATTTACATCAAATGAACAGTTAAAACTGATATTTAATCACATTAAATAATATATATATATATATATATATATTAAAGCAATAAAAAGCCACAGGTTTATAATCCAGGCATAATGAATACTTATAAATATATATATATATATATATATATATATATATATATTAAAGAGATAAAAGCCACATATTTACAATCTAGGCCAAAATAGCACTTATATATATATATATATATATACTTATATATATACTTATATATACATATATTAAAGTCAGAAAAGCCACGAATTTGCAATCCAAGCAAAACTAAGAGTTTTATATATATATATATTAAAGTAGTTAAAAGTTTTAGACTTGAAGAAATCTCACAGTGTACAATGAGAAAGGCTTTAAACTGCTTTTGTAGCTCAAAAACTTCGTTTCCACGGGTAAAACTTGATATGTTAGTATATATAGGTATACAAGTGTTTACAAAAAACAATATTGAAGTTTGGAACACTGATGGTAGAGTTTAGAGCTGAAACGGGCAAAATTTCCTCTCTTTTCTCTTTTTTTTTAGCTGATGGAGGGGTCTATTTATAGACCAAAGGAGCCACAAGTCAACCTGCGGCTGACTCGGGTGGGCCCGGGCTCGTGGGTCCTATTATTTCGAAGTACGTGCACTATGACCTACGCGATGTCTGCTTAAACCTTCATAACTTTCAATCCGGAAATCCGATGGAGGCGTGCTATACCTTTTCGAAAAGCCCTTTCCAAGAGCTACATAATGACATGGGATTTGACCTTTTCTGAATTCGAAAAGACTGGTCCATGACCAGATCTTCGAGTCTTCACAGTCCGTCAGTTGAGCTGTCTTGTGCTGTTTTCACTCGGGATTGAAGTTATGGTTCTACATGACCTTCATGGCAGTGATTTAACTTTATTTTATGTTGAGTTGGCCAAATAGCTGTTTTACCCTTTCGGGGGTAATCTCTAAGGTTGTCGGGTATGACAAATGAGAATTTTGTAATTTAATTTAAATATTTATTAAATTAAATAAATATTTTTGATGACATATTTATTGAGTTAAATAAATATTTTATGTTTAATTATTAATTTAAATAATTATTTGATGGAATTGCGATAGATTAATTTAATTATATGTGTTACATTGATTAAATTAATGTGAAGAATTTTTATAGTTCAAAGTATGAATTTAATTGAGTTTATTTAATTAAATGAATTATTTAATAAGCATAATGTTATTCTAATTAATTTAATAATTAATTAGATATTATATGATTTGACATAATTAATAAATGAAAATTTTAATTATGTGATGATGTGATTTAATGTGCAATATCATCTTTTATTTAATTGAATTTAAATAAGATCATTTGATTGATTTAAGTGTGACAAATAAACTATATAATAACACTTTAATTAAATTAAATGGAACCAAACAAGCCCTTAAGGGAGTGGGTTTTAGTTAATTTGATTTAACTGCTCCCACTATCCCTGACAGTTATATACATGATATATATTATATACGTATATTATCAAACTTTATATAATATATCAGTTAGTGTTAATATATACATATTAGAGAAATATTTCAGAGAGAACTTAGAGAGAAATTGAGAGGGAATTGGTGAATTGAAGAAGAAGTAGTGAGGATTTATATCATCTAATATCAAAAAGTAGCAAGGGTAATCCCTCATCTTAAGTTTTTAAATTATGTTTTCAAAGTTTTTTCATTAACGTGTATTTTGAAGTTCTCTGTAAACAATTATTTTGGTGATTAATGCATGAAATAATGATATATGTGTTAATATATGTTCATAACATGTTTTCTATCATTTATTTATGCTTTAAAGAAATCAAAATCATGTAATTATGCTTCAATTAGAGATTTAAAAGTTACATAGTATGAAGAACATGAATATGGCCCTTATGTACAAAGTTTTATGTTTTAATTGTCTATTAAACTTTAAATTGATAGTTGATTGTGATTATGCATTTTAAAACAAAGAAAATGAAATTCAAAAGGACCGATTCGGTGTTATAACGAATCTGTAATGATGAATTTCATGATTTTTCACAAAACTTTGCAAAATATCAAAAACATGACATTTGTGTGTTCTAGTTGACTAATTATGTGATTTAAGTTGTCAAATGCATGCTATGTATGTTACTACATATTTATGTGAAGTTTATACTTCCTGGGTAACATTAAGAATCGTTGTTTGAGCTTAATTTGGCATTATTTGGGTTTCTCTGTGCAATTGTCGTGAACTGTCAGACTTCACTGCGACTCGGCACCGCAGCTAAAGGAACCAGGCGCTGCAACGCCAAGCAGGTAGTTAGCTGACGTAGTCGTGGCGCGGCAGCGCCGGTCCTGAGAAGAAACCCAGCGCTGCAGCGCCAGGTCAAAGACTTGGCTGACGTGGGCTCAGCGCTGCAGCGCCGGTCCCCAGTACAAACTAGGCGCTGCAGCGCCAGCCAATAGTATGACCCAGTAAATTTTATTTAAGTGTTCAAAGTTCAGAAAGGTGTTTTAAAACCAAATGTAATGAACATGATGACATAATAAACATTTATTGAAATGTTAAAACAAGTTATTAACTTGTTTTACGTGATTAGTTGGTAAGTTAAATATGTTATGTAAACCCGTTATTCAGAAAGTCGTGTAACATGTTCAAACACTGATGTTGTAACTTGATGAGTATAATCAAACTTAGAATTGATTTATACTGTGAATGTAATGATATGTAGGATTAATTGAGGATCGTGAATTAATTATAGCTTGTGCACGAGGCAAGTTTTCTAATTACACTCTTTAAATTGAACAAGTGTTCTATTCCTAATTTATTATTACTGATGCAAGTTCCTTAACTCTAAGTTATTCATTGAGCAAGTCCTAGACTTGTATTTCTATATTGAGCAAGTTCTCATTCTTGTTTATCCAAGCCAAGATTCTATATGAGATATTATAGATCTTCTAAAGTATTACTTCAGTTATAAAATACTTATTCGATTGTATACCTTTGAGATTCGTTATTTGATTTAATTATAAGTTTATTGTTGAACCTTGTTAGGCTAGCAAACCCTTATTGATTCGACTAGTACATAGTTGATGAATGTTCTAAATTCTAGAATTATTATTGAGCTTATCCAAACCAAACTTCCTTTAGTGCGGACTCTAATGTCAAATGGAGATGAACAACCCTTTTATAGGAGATTATTTATGCGTTAGCGTTGAGATGATGTGCACATTCATGGTACTAAGGGCTGATCCCCCTAAGTACGAGTAGTAGAGTCCATATAGTCTTATGACTGTTAAAGGTTTAAAGTAGAAATACTTGACAACCTAGGACATAGTTCATGGTCTTATGACCCTCAGATGTACTTTTGATTTTTGTTATTCATTCTTGATTCAAAAGCCAAGCTTTCTATTATTCAGAATTCTTTGATTTCTCGTATGTTATTATTATCGTTATATTATTATACTTATGGGCAATCGTGCTCACTCTTGCGTGATAACATTGCAGTTAAGAACAAAACGACTGAAGAGCCTTCCACTACAAAAGGCAAGGGCAAAGTTAACAAGTGTTGAAGACTTGTTATTTAATTTGAGAATGTTGTGTTTAAGACTTGATGTTGTTTAAGACTTATTTGTTTAATTGCGTTTCCGCATTTGATGGTTAAGGTTAGTTCAACTTGGGATTTATTTATTATTCAGATGATGTAACCCATTAAGGGGAGGATTTCTTTCTATTTATTCATGGTTTGCATTTATTTTGGGTAGATAGATATGTGATATTTGTATAGTGAACACCAAATCCCGTGGAAATTGAAGTACCCGAATTTGGGGGTGTCACAAGTTGGTATCAAAGCTATAGGTTATGAACCTTAGGTGGGGGAAAACCTTAGGGTAGTAGCCTTTTAAAGAGATCGATAATATAGTGGTGATAAACTCTTATCGAGTTCTAAGAAAGATAATAAATTACCTTATGTGCTATGTGCTTATATTTATATACTTGCGAGTATCATCGAGTAATATCAAGTATCGATTAGCATCACGTAGTAACTAAGACTTAAAATTTTGATTATCAAGATGTCAGATGTTGGAGGATCCAGTCAGCCTGGGGAGGTTGTACCCCGAGTGGCTTTTGAGGAGGAGCTCCGAGACATTCATACAGTCTGGGAGCAGTTGGTTCAGAGAGAGCCATCTTCTTTCATCATTGTTGTTGGTGGAGCATGAGCCAGTGTTTGATTCAGAGGAGGACTCTGAGGAGGTTGAGGCTGAGGCAGTTGAGGAGGAGGATGAAGACCTTGATGAGTTTCCACCGAACTCTATCAGTGTCGAGATGTACGACGAGCTGTATGACCTTAACATAGAGTTATAGGATACTATTCGGGAGCTGAAGGAGCAGATAGTTGCACAGCGGAATACCACCGAGCAGAAGGATAGCGAGATTGAGACTCTGGATACACGTCTTGGAGACGTGGAGTGGGAGTTGGTTCATGAGAAGGGCCAGAATGAAGAAAAGTCAGGTGAGATAGAGAATCTGAAGAATGATTTACGAGAGGAATCAGCAAAGCGTGCTAGAGTAGAGGACGCTTGGATGAGTGCTTCACGACGTGCAGATATTGCCGAGGATGACGATCGGGCAAATAGGCAAAGATTGAGGAGACGGACTATACGTTCCAGACGGCGATTGATAGTGCCCAAGATCGAGTTGTCTACTATCCATTTCAGTTCGAGGACTTACCTTGGTACATGCTGGACCGTAGGACAATGTTCTATATTATGGAAGAAGAGCGCAGAAAGGTTGTTCAACGTCTATGTAGGCCGTGATAGGAACACCATGGTTATGTGAATATTTCTTTGATAGTTAATTATATAAATTTTGATGTGATTATAAACAACGAAATATGATGATGATTTAAATCCTGAAGATTTTTATCTCGGGATAGTTGATGTAAATAGCAGTGATGCTATCTTATTTTGTTTAAAAACTTTTGATTGAATAAAATATTAGAATCTATTTGAGATGAATTGTGTCAAGTGATTATTTTAAAATATTTAAGATAAGTCTTAAATATTCAAGAATTGAATGAAGATCAAATAAGCGTAAATCTTAACAGCAATATGCCGCCAAGAAGACGCCCAACTCGTCAACTAGCCCAAGAAAGGTCGATCAATAACAACGACGCCAATGCCAACGCCAATCCCGTTCAGTAGTTGGTGAACTTATTGTCTGAAGCAATTAACAACCAGCCGCAAGCTCCACCGAACACTTCATTCAAGGATTTCAAGGCTGTGGGATCGCTAAAATTCAAGGGATCCATGAACCCAACTGAAGCACAGACTTGGGTTATGGAGATGGAGAAGGTTTTTGACGTCACTAGAGTTAATGAGGATCAGAAGACGGCTTACACAACTTTCATGCTGAAGGTAGAAGCCAGCTATTGATGGTAGGTAAACAAAGTCTGGGGAGGATAGGGTGTGATCACCTGGGAGAGGTTTAAGGAGATGTTCTTAGAGATGTACTTCCCGACGAGCCCACAGAACTAAATGGAGGTTCAGTTTCTGGAGCTAAAATGAGGTAACATGTCTGTGCCAGACTATGCGGCAAGATTTAATGAGTTCGTTAGGTTTGCAACTTATCAAGTATATAATGACGAGAGGAATGCTAGGAGATTCGAATAGGGACTGAAGCCTGGTTGTGTAGAAAAGTGTTAATGTTCCAGTTGAACATTTTTGCGGGAGTCCTGGAGAAGGTAATCATCGCTGAAGGTGGGAGCAATGCTATGACCAAGTACAACCAAGAGCAGAAGAAGAAAAAGAGTAAAGGTTAACGTAACAACAAGGCTAGTGGTAGTAACACTGGGGGTGGTAATATTCAGAAGAGAAGGTGTAGCGCCCCCAAATCCGGGTCCCCAGAACCTCGGACATGGTGCGTCACGATACATCATCTTCATACATATTCTATAAACTAATGCAAAAAATATAAACATATATTGTTTATTTCATAAGATTCTACAACATTTCTCAAGGTCTATTAACCTTAACTGAATACATACCTTTAATAATTAAAAAGGTTCACATATATGATTATATCGTTTAACTAATAGTTATAGAAGTATACTAATCTACTCTTGTAGTTCGTCTTTGTCCCTTTCTTTCTTCGAGCCTTCGTCTTAATCTAAAATTTATTATCATGATATAGAAAGGGTGAGCAACGACTTTGCTCAGCAAGTTTAAATACAATGAAGATATATCAGGATTGAAAGAAAGAATAAGCTTTTGAATTTTCAACAATATAATAATTGTGAAAGAGCATAAATCAAAATTTTAATAAATGAATGACTGAACCAATAATGTTTAATGTCAACAAGGACCATGAACAACTTTAACTGAACCTTAGGGTAATGAACGTGATCATATGCAACATGCACTAAGTACGAATCAATAATCATTATATATGTGAATAATCAACAATAATTATTCACGAACATGCTTTGAAAATATAAGTCAAGTTTGAGTTAGAGAAAACTTTCACTAAATGCTAATATTCAATAATAATCTTAGAGGTAGAATAATCAACAATAATTATCCACTACCATGCTTGAAAAATATTAACTCGAGTTTGAGTTAGGGAACTTGCCTGTACCGTCAATTACTTCTATGCAATCTAATTTAATCGCTTTATTGAAAAGACCTATCAGTTAATAATATTGATCTTTCAATTAGTATAACATACTTTATCTCACAATACTATTACTTTATAAGTAAATTATCTAACAATTAACCACAAAGTAAAATATTAGATAATACCTTAACACCATACGTATTCACAAGTCTAAACCTAGCACACATCGAGTCTTTAATAGTATTCAATATAGTATACTGAGTGGTTTTTCATAAATAACCAACAAATTATTTTCCGCCTTATCTACCCTATTTTCACAGCGAGTTAGATCGGTTGCTAATTCATATATACCTCCACTACCAGAAGGAATCGTTTAGCCCAACTACTATACATCAATCATTAAAAAGTACGATTGTGCTACTTTAGATTTAACACTTATTCTTTTATTTATAAGTTCTTATTTATAACTAGTAAATCATATAACCAACTATAAATAAAAATCCTTGTACTATACAAGAAATAATTTCAACATTATAATTGCTTATAGAATGAATATTCATCAACTATGTATGAAATAAATCGAGTAATATAACTGCTTTATAAAATGAATATTCGACTATTCTATTTGAGATAATTTCAGCATTATAACAGCGTATAAAAGTATATTTTTACTAAATATACAAAGAAGAATGAAAATAATAACCACTAGAGTAATACCTCTTGAAGTTGCAAGCTTTAACTAATCCTTTGCAATCTTGAAACTCACAAAAAAAACTTTCTTCTCTCTCTCTCAACCGAAATTCTCCTATCTCTCTCTAACTTTATTTTTTTCTTAAAAAAATGAAGAGAAATGGCTTCTATTTATAGGAAAACATAGTTTTGATAATTGCACGTTAGAGGATCGACTTTTTACAGTTTGCCCCCGGCTTATTAAAGTTTGATACCTAGATTAATTACACTTTAGTACCTCATTAATTGCACCTTAGTCCCTCGGTGACATTATGATGACATCATCATGATGACATCATCTTTGTGTTTTTTAATGCTGATGTCATGCTTACATCATGCTTGCATCATCTGTGTTTCTTTAAGGATGATTTATTGCTTGCATCATGCTTGCATCATCTCTTCTCTGATTAGTCGATTTAAGTTCACATAGATTGGAGGGTATTTTGGTTATTTCATAAATAATTTTAAGGGTAGTTTAGTCATTTCACAAATTTTCGTTAAATTTTAACGCTTAAGATTTGCTAACTAGCATAAAAGTTTACAAATTAGGGTTAGGATTTTCAAATCTTAAATTAATGTTTCTAAATGAACATTAGGGACTCTAACTGCACATTAGGGTTTCTTAATTAAACATTAGGGTTTCCTAATTAGGTTTACATAATTGCCTTCCATCTAATCAGTACTTAACATTAATCACATAATGTACATACACATAATCTTTAGCTAATCTCACCAAATCTCTCCAATATCTTTACAAAATCTTCTATAATCTTCTCTTTCTCTTTCCTATCTCTTATGTTGCTTGTAAATCTACACAAAAAGATTTAATCACATGCTCCCTTATCTCCTCCCTTTTTGGGCCAAAAATTGGGCCTAGATTGGGTCAAGGCTTTAATTCTTTTTGGACTTCCTAACTAATTGTTTGGGCTATGTAAACTAACATGGCCCAATGCCTTAATTAGCTTACTAAAGGCCCAAAATGTCCCTCTCCCATTGGGCTAAAGGATTGGGCTTTAACTAATTTATCTTGGGCTTACAAATTAATCCATTAGGTTATTTAATTACCATACCTAATATGTATTAGGTTACATAACTAAATCCTCAATTTTCTTATAAATGTATACACATTGTATAATGTATATTTATTTAATCACATACTAATACACATAAGTCAAAATATGTTCCACTAGTGTATTAACTTAATAGCCTTAATTGTCTTAATAAGTTATGACCAATAATCATACAAGATAATCTAATAGCTCGAGACATATTTCATAAATCTCTTAGATTAGGTTACTAGTATATAGTTAAAATACTATGACAATTAAATAAAGATAACCCTTGAGGTTACTTAATTCAAATACCTATATTAGGTCACCAAACTTTATAGGTATCGTAGTACCTTATCATTAATATTCCTTCAAGTACATATAGATTCATTTCTAGGGTTTATAAATTTTGTAACCCATATTTTTCTTTATTCTTATTTAAATAGTAAACCATATAGGCTTTTCTTAAAAAATTTTATTAACTCCTCAAATTCCTATCTAGGTTTTATTCTTTATCCTTTATTTTAATCATTCAAGATCTTATTAACTTTCGGGTTGTCACATTCACCCCTTCTTCTAAGAATTTTGTCCACAAAATTATAGCATACTATTCCCTACTCCTTTTATTCACCAAAACTAGGTTTTCAATGTTACCTTTATCTGATTTCATTCTTATTTAATGAGTACATACGGCTTCTTTCTATGAGAAAATATTCTATCATCACATTCTACCCAGACTTCTCTCTAAGGAGTTAAAAAAACTTGTCATATAATGCTCAGTGGCCATATAGACCATGAACTTTCATTTTTTGATTTTGAAAAGGTTTGAACAGAAATTCATCTGTAAATCGTCATACTTACAGGTACGGTGGGTGATCAGCCCGTTATACCTTGCATTTATTAAATGTTACCTGCTAGAACGACATTCGCGTTCATCATAACCGCCTTTAGGGCATAAATATTTCTCAATTTAGGGATGTTCATACTCAGCCTGGAGTCCGATACAAAACAATATGGTTCGGGATAAATTCTCAAAGAGATACTTGAATTTTCATAAACATTTGTCTAGCTGAATCAAATAGCTTAGACATATACTAATAATTCAAATTTTAATTGAAATATGCGTCTCGCCTAATTCAATTGGCACTTGACTTTTCTTTAAAGTTCTGAAAATTATTTTATGACGTCATGATACCGCACTGTATTTACAGTTCGTTTGAGGATTCTGTCATTTTTGTGACTTTGTCATATTACACCATACCATAGTGGGCTGACGATCCTTAGATCACATCCGAAACTAGTTAAGACTGTATGAATAACTCCATCGTTTTTATCATCTTTGTACCAAGTTCCATGATGCATTGATGATATATAAAATACATTTTGATATTTTAAATCATTTTTGTCTAGCCGAAAAAATTAGCGTAGACTCTTCTTTAAAAAGTTCAAAACCATTGAAAAATCATTTTTAGTGTTATCATGCCACAACATGTAACGATGTGTTAGTGGTTTGAAGTCCACTTCTACACAATTGTAACCATGTGTTGCTGATAACAAAAATTCATTTATTTTTTTAAAGGCTCATCAGTGCAAATTTAGTTTGATTTCAAAATTTTCGAAGTCTAGCACATCTAGAAGATTTGGAATACCTATGCTTCCACCATCAACTTTAATTCCTCTAATGATCAATTGCTTAATAATTATATCTATTCTATCACCATTAAAACTTACTATACTAAAAATCCTCGATTATCCATCCATAATTTTAACTATACCCCAGTATAGTTCATCAAACATACCACACATTATGAGTTCAGGAACTTTTCACAATAATATGAGTTTAGGAACTTATCCTAGCAATACGTAGTTCAATAACCAATCAGGAACTGTCCATACGCTTAGGGGTTCAAAAACATACCATACGATTATGAGTCACAAACTTACCATAAGTATGAGTTTTAAGAACTCGCATCTAATCTTATATTCTCTACCTATCCGTCACACAGATGAGAAAAGAATCACATTCTCAACATACATATAGCGAATAGCCGACACCAACATTTCAATGATTATCAATGTGATAAACTAAGTAGTCGTTAGACCAAGCACAAAACCCCCGCCCATACAAAGGTTTGTACAACTCAGCTGTCACATGAGTCCTCAATTGAAATCCCACATAATCCTAGCTTACTCTTGGCTCAATACGAATTTCATTTAACTCTTTTTGAGTTTTTATAGTACAATTTCATAGTACAATAGTCGTATAGCAATTCTGCTATAATGTTTTCAATCAATCAATTGATTGATCATCTGTCCTCCTATGACCTCATCAGATCACGTTGTGATCTCTTCTTATAATCGTGTTATATTACGATTCTTTCCTATCTTATGATCGTTTTATTTTACGATCTTCTTATCTTTCCATTTATTCATATTATTATAACTTTATTTAAGATTTTCATCTTTATTATTAGAGTTAGGTAACAATGGATTCTAATCTTTATAATTTTTTGAGATTCTTCTTTAAATCTTATTTATCTTAT
The DNA here is from genome assembly GCA_020205555.1 of Panax stipuleanatus. Taxonomy (NCBI): domain Eukaryota; kingdom Viridiplantae; phylum Streptophyta; class Magnoliopsida; order Apiales; family Araliaceae; genus Panax; species Panax stipuleanatus. Next base: position 17,029,191 of record CM035119.1, on the reverse strand, counting down.
TTTTATCTAAATAATGAATATCCTGAATTCATCTCTTATAACTTAAACTCTATTTGAGTTTATTCTTTATTCTCATCTATGCGATTATAGTCTAAGGTAACCCTACCTAAGGTTTATAACCTACAGCTTTGATACCAAATGTAGCGCCCCCAAATCCGGGTCCTCAAAACCTTGGACATGGTGCGTCACGATACATCATCTTCATACATATTCTATAAACTAATTCAAAAAATATAAACATATATTGTTTATTTCACAAGATTCTATAACATTTCCCAAGGTCTATTATCCTTAACTGAATACATACCTTTAATAATTAAAAAGGTTCACATATAAGATTACATCGTTTAACTAATAGTTATAGATGCATACTAATCTACTCTTGTAGTTTGTCTTTGTCCCTTTCTTTCTTCGAGCCTTCGTCTTAATCTGAAATTTATTATCATGATATAGCAAGGGTGAGCAACGACTTTGCTCAGCAAGTTTGAATACAATGAAGATATATCATGATTGAAAGAAAGAATAAGCTTTCGAATTTTCAATAATATAATAATTATGAAAGAGCATAAATCAGAATTTCAATAAATGAATGACTGAACCAATAATGTTTAATGTCAACAAGGACCATCAACAACTTTAACTGAACCTTAGGATAATGAAGGTGATCAGCCTTTCATACCTGATGAACATATGCAACATGCACTAAGTGCTAATCAATAATCAGTATAGATGTGAATAATCAACAATAATTATTCACGAACATGCTTTGAAAATATAACTCAAGATTAAGTTAGAGAAAACTTGCACTAAATGCAAATATTCAATAATAATCTTAGAGGTGGAATAAACAACAATAATTATCCACTACCATGCTTGAAAAATAATAACTCGAGTTTGAGTTAGGGAACTTCCCTGTACCGTCGATTACTGTTACGCAATCTAATTTAATCTCTTTATTGAAAAGACCTATCAGTTAATAATATTGATCTTTCAAATAGTATAACATACTTTATCTCACAATACTATTACTTTATAAGTAAACTATCTAACATTTAACCACATAGTCAAATATTAGATAATACCTTAACACCATACGTATTCACAAGTCTAAACATAGCACACGTCGAGTCTTTAATAGTATTCAATAGAGTATACTAAGTGGTTTCCCACAAACAACCAATAAATTAGTTTCCGTCTTATCTACACTGTTTTCATAGTGAGTTAGATCGGTTGCTAATTCGTATATACCTCCGTTCCCTGAAGGAATCATTTAGCCCAACTACCATACATCAATTATTAAAGAGTACGATTGTAATACTTTAGATTTAACACTTACTTTTTTATTTATAAGTTCTTATTTATAACTAATAAATCATATAACCAATTATAAATAAAACTCCTTGTACTATGCATGAAATAATTTCAACATTATAATTTCTTATAGAATGAATATTCATCAACTATGTTTGAAATAAATCGAGCATTATAACTGCTTTATAAAATGAATATTCGACTATTCTATTTGAGATAATTTCAGCATTATAACTACATATAAAAGTATATTTTTACTAAATATACAAAGAATAATGAAAATAATAACCACTAGAGTAAATACCTCATGAAGTTGCAAGTTTTAACTAATCCTTTGCAATCTTGAAACTCACCAAAAAACTTTCCTCTCTCTTTCTCAACCGAAATTCTCCTCTCTCTCTCTCTCTAACTCTATTTTTTTGTTTTGAAAAAATGAAGAGAAATGGCTTCTATTTATAGGAAAATATAGTTTTGATAATTGCACGTTAGGGGCTCGATTTTTTACAGTTTGCCCCTGACTTATTACAGTTTGGTACCTAGGTTAATTACACTTTAGTACCTCATTAATTGCACCTTAGTCCCTTGGTAACATCATGATGACATCATCTTTGTGTTTCTTTAATGCTGATATCATGCTTACATCATGCTTGCATCATCTGTGTTTCTTTAAGGATGATGTCATGTTTGAATCATCTCTTCTCTGATTAGTCGATTTAAGTTCACCTGAATTGGAGGGTATTTTGGTCATTTCATAAATAATTTTAAGGGTAGTTTAGTTATTTCACATATTTTTCTTAAATTTTAACCCTTAAGATTTGCTAATTAGCATAAAAGTTTGTAAATTAGGGTTAGGGTTTTCAAATCTTAAATTAGTGTTTCTAAATGAACATTAGGGATTCTAACTGCACATTAGGGTTTCCTAATTAAACATTAGGATTTTCTAACTAGGTTTACATAATTGCATTCCATATAATCAGTACTTAACATTAATCACATAATGTACATACACATAATCTTTAGCTAATCTCACCAAATCTCTCAAATATCCTTACAAAATCTTCCATAATCTTCTCTTTCTCTTTCCTATCTCTTATGTTGCTTGTAAATCTACACAAAAAGATTTAATCACATGCTCCCTTATCTCCTCCCTTGTTGGGCCGAAAATTGGGCCTAGATTGGCCAGGCCTTTAATTCTTTTTGGGCTTCCTAACTAATTGTTTGGGCTATGTAAACTAACATGGCCCAATGCCTTAATTAGCTTACTAAAGGCCCAAAATGTCCCCTCTCCCATTGGGCTAAAAGATTGGGCTTTAACTAATTTATATTGGGCTTGCAAATTAATCCATTAGGTTATTTAATTACCATACCTAATATATGTATTAGGTTACATAACTAAATCCTCAACTTTTTTATAAATGAATACACATTATATAATGTATATTTATTTAATCACATACGTAATACACATAAGTCAAAACATATTCCACTAGTGTATTAAATTAATAGCCCTAACTGGCTTAATAAGTTATGACCAATAATTATACAAGATAATCTAATAGCTCGAGACATATTTCATAAATCTCTTAGATTAGATCACTAGTATATAGTTAAAATACTAGGACAATTAAATAAAGATAACCCTTGAGGTTACTTAATTCAAATACCTATGTTAGGTCACCAAACTTTATAGGTATCGTAGTACCTTATCCTTAATATTCCTTCAAGTACATATAGATTCATTTCTAGAGTTTATAAATTTTGTAACCCATATTTTTCTTTATTCTTATTCAAATAGTAAACCATATTGGTTTTTCTTAAAAAAATTTAATAACTCCTCAAATTTCTATCTAGGTTTTATTCTTTATCCTTTATTTTAATCATTCAAGATCTTATAAATTTTCAGGTTGTCACAGAAGGTGGAATGACAGCACATCGACTGGGAATCATCAAGGAAGCTAGAAGAAAAGAGTAGAAGCTTGTCCGACCTGCTGAAAGAATCACCTGGGGGTCTGTATAAAAGGAAAGCGGGTCTGCTACAATTGTGGTCAGGAAGGCCGTATAGCACCTAACTGCCCTAACCCTAAGAAGGGTGACTGCTTCACATGTGGGTCAAAGGACCATCTGGCCAGGGATTTCCCCAAGAAGGTATCTGGAGGGGCAGGAGCAGGAGGGAACAGAGGAAGCAATGGTGGAAATGCTCTGACTATCACGGGACCGACACCAACCAACCGACCTACTGCCAGGACATTCAACATGACAGTACTGGATGCTGTGCAATCACACGATGTGGTGTCAGGTATCAATCCGATCAATAATGTTAATGCATATGTATTATTTGATTCGGGTGTTACTTGCTCATTTATATCCGATGACTTTGCTAAGAACTTAGAATTGCATTGGGACGAATTAGAATACCATATGAACAAAGAGATTGCGAATAGGGAAGTGATTCCTGTTAGGTTCGTACACAAAAACTATAGGGTGGATATTAAGGGTAATGTGATGAACGTAGATTTTATCCCGATTAGACTTGGGGAATTCGACGTTATTCTGCGAATGGATTGGCTATTCAATTATGGGGTGATAATTGATTGCACAAGAAGTGTATTAACCTCATGACTCCATCAAAGGTTATGTTTTATGGCAGCAAGTCTCCTAAACAAGCGAGTTGTCTGACGATGATGCAGGCCAAGAAGTTGTTGAGACAAGGCTGTATAGGGTATTTAGCCTACATAGTCTATAGTCGCAAAGAGAGTCCGAAGTTAGAGGAGATACCAGTCCTGAGAGACTTCGTGGACATATTTTTGAATGATTTGCCAAGACTTCCGCCAGACAGGGAAGTAGAGTTCATGATCAATTTGGCACCAGGAACTGCTCCAATATCGAAGGCCCCGTACCTTATGGCTCTAGTGGAAATGAAAGAACTGATGGTCCAGCTACAAGAACCTTTGGACAAGAAATATATTCAACCGAGCGTATCGCTGTGGGGAGCACCGGTGTTGTTCGTTAATAAGAAGGATGGGACGATGCAGCTCTGCATTGATTACAGAGAGTTGAACAAGGTCATAATTAAGAATAAGTATCAGTTGCCTAGGATCGACGACTTGTTTGACCAGTTGAAAGGAGCGAGATATTTCTCGAGGATCAATCTGAGAAGTGATTACCATCAGTTGAAAGTGAGGACAGAAGATGTTCCGAAGACAACATTCAGGACTCGATATGGTCAATACGAATTTTTGGTGATGTAATTTGGTCTAACGAATGGTCCTGCAGCATTTATGGACCTAATGAACAGAGTAGTTAAACTTTTTTGGACAAATTCGTGGTGGTGTTTATCGACGACATTCTGGTGTATTCAAAGACCAAGGAGGAACACGTAGAGCATCTGAAGGTAACGTTGGAAGCATTGAGAAGAGAGAAGTTGTACGCCAAATTTTTGAAATGTAAATTTTGGATTGAGCTGGTGCAATTTCTTGGACACGTGATTGATAAAGACGGAATTTCGGTAGATCCCTCAAAGGTTGAAGCTGTGATGAACTGGAATCAGCCGAAGACGCCGTCGAAAGTGAGGAGTTTTCTTGGATTAGCAGGTTATTATAGAATATTCATTCAAGACTTTTCCAAAATTGCAACTCTGCAAACAAATTTGACTAGGAAATCAGTGAAATTCGTTTGGACAGAGAAGTCTGAGGAAAATTTCCAAAAGCTTACGAAGAGGTTGAGTACGACACCTGTGTTATCTCTTCCAGATAGCATAGGAAATTTCGTGGTGTATAGTGATGCATCATATAAAGGACTAGGTTGTGTGCTTATGCAAAACGGCAAGGTCATTGCATATGCGTCCCGAAAATTGAAGGATTATGAGAAGGGATATCTGACCCATGATTTAGAATTGGCTGCGGTAGTATTTGCTTTGAAGATCTGGAGACACTATCTCTATGGAGAGAAGTGTGAAATATATACAAACCATAAGAGTCTGAAATATATTTTTACACAGAAGGATCTGAATATGCGCCAGAGGAGATGGTTGGAATTAATAAAGGACTATGACTGTGAGATCTTATACCATCAGGGTAAAGCGAATGTGGACGCCTTGAGTAGAAAGGGTCGAGAGAAATTGATGATGTTGACTGCCCAGGAAAAGCTAATTTCAATAATGGAGAAACTGGAATTAGAGGAGAGATATCCTATATAGTCTGATGAGAAGCTATTCTAGCTGCGGGTTGGTACAACTTTACTAGATAAGGTTAAGGAAGCACAACTTCAAGATGAGGACTGTAAGAAGATTAAGAAGAAGATATCTGAAGGGAATGAACTGAAAATCAAGGTGGACAGTGAGGGACTGTTAAGATTCGAGAGAAGAGTTTGGTTACCACCAGTGCCAGAGATTAAGGAGGAAATTTTGAGCGAGGCTCATAGTTCATGGTATTCGATTCACCCAGGGAGTACAAAGATGTACCAGGATCTCTGACAGCACTTCTGGTGGCCGAACATGAAATGAGACGTTGCTGATTTTGTTGCCAAGTGCCTGACATGTCAGAAAGTGAAAGCAGAACATCAGAGGCCGGGTGGGTTCCTACAGCCACTAGAGATCCTAGAATGGAAATGGGAACACATTACGATGGATTTCTTAGTTGGTCTTCCGACGACTCAGAAGGGTTTTGGCGCGATTTGGGTTATCATGGATCGACTGACGAAATCAGCACACTTCCTACCGATCAAGATCATATTCAACCTAGAGCAGTTGGAAAAGTTGTATGTGAAAGAGATAGTTTCAAGGCACGGAGTTCCTGTGTCGATTGTTTCCGATCGAGATCCGCGCTTCACATCGAATTTCGGGAAGCGACTACAAGAATGCATGGGAACACAGTTAAGAATGAGCACGACATATCACCCTCAGACAGACGGGCAAAGCGAAAGAACGATCCAGACATTGGAAGATATGTTAAAAGCGTGCATCATGGATTTCAAAGGAAATTGGGATGATCACCTACCGCTCGTGGAATTCGGCTATAACAACAGTTACCACGCAATTATTGGCATGCCGCCTTACGAAGCGTTGTACGACAGAAAGTGTAGAACTCCATTATACTTGGATGAAGTCGGCGAAAGATAATTGCTAGGACCAGAATTGATACAACAGACAACGGAAATCGTCAAGGTGATCCGAACAAGATTGGTAGCAGCTCAAGATAGGCAGAAGAAATACGCCGATCCACACCATAAGAATGTAGAATTTGAATCGAGTAGCTTTGTTTTCTTAAAAGTCTCTCCTTGGAAGGGAAAGATCAGATTCGATAAGAAGGGAAAATTAAGCCCGAGGTTCATTGGACCCTTAGAGGTGCTGCGAAGAATCGGAGAAGTTGCGTATGATGTAGCTTTACCTCCAGCGCTAGAGCACATCCACAACGTCTTTTATGTTTCAGTCTTACGACCGTACAAATCCGATTACAAACATGTGATTGAATATGAACCTGTAATTTGAGAAATATTTATCCTATGAAGAAGTTCCTGTTAAGATTGTTGACAGGAAAGAACAAGTTCTCATAAATAAAGTGATACCTTCTGTTAAGGTAATATGGAGGAACTACAATGCTGAAAAAGCCACGTGGGAACTCGAATAACATACGATGAAAACTTACCCACGGTTATTTGATTAATCTATTTGTAAACTATTCTAGGGACAGAATCTTTGTAAGGGAGGAGAATGTAACGGGACGAATTTAATTGAACCGTGATTCTAGGGACAGAATCCTTTTAAGGGGGGAAAGATGTGACAAACAAGAATTTTTTAAATTTAATTTAAATATTTATTGAATTAAATAAATATTTGTGTAACTTATTTATTAAGTTAAATAAATATTTTATGTTTAGTTATTAAGTTAAATAATTATTTGATGGAAATGTCGTAGATTAATTTAATTATATGTGTTACACTTACTAAATTATTGTGGAGAATTTTATAGTTCAAAGTATGAATTTAATTGAGTTTATTTAATTAAATAAATTGTTTAATAAGCATGATGTTATTCTAATTAATTTAATAATTAATTAGTGATTTTATGATTTGACATAATTAATAAATAAAAAATTTAATTATGTGATGATGTGATTTAATGTGTAATATCATCTTTTATTTAATTGAATTTAAAAAAGATCATTTGATTAATTTAAGTGTGACAAATAAACTATATAATAACACTTTAATTAAATTAAATGGGGGCGGAGCCTTATTGGAACAAACCAAACAAGCCCTTAAGGATGTGGGTGTCAATTAATTTGATTTAACTGCTCCCACTATCCCTGACAGTTATACACATTATATATATTATATACAATATTATCAGACTTTATATAATATATCAGTTAGTGTTAATATATTCATATCAGAGAAATATTTGAGAGAGATGTGACACCCCCAAATCCGGGTACTTCTTTTCCACATGATTTGGTGTTCACTTTCTAATATAACATACATCTACCTAATGAATAATGTAAAATAAACTACAACTTAAATTAGAATAGATAAATCTCCCTTAAAACAAGAGTTACAACCTTTTCAAGATAATCCCGGTTTACTCTAACCCTGACATGAATATAATAAAGTGCGGAAACAAAAACATAACATTCAAGTCTTATTACAATCATTCTCAATATAAATAAAAAAAAAAAACAAGTCTTCACTTGCTTTACTTTCCCTTGCCCTTACTCGTAGACGGAGCATCAGCATTATCAACCTTAACTGAAATTGTTATTTAATGCAAGAGTGAGCAAACCACAACTCACTGGAGTTTAACAATAACATAGACATGAAAGGATATATTTAAAAGAATCTGAACAACTTAGCTTGCTTCAATAATAAAGAATTGAATAATAATTCTCTATCAACATTAAAATTCGAATATAGAATTTATCTCAGGGTCATCAGACCTTTGAATTCTTATCCTAGGTTATAAATATTTCTATTTAAACCTTTAACAATCAATAAGACTATGGACCTTAACTCGTACTTAGGGGGATCAGCCCTTTGTACCATGTATTGTGCACAAACATCTTAACGCTATACGTAGTAGCCTCCCCTAGTAAATAGGGTTGTTCAACTCAGTAATTTGAATTCGAGTCCGCACCAAAGAAAGTTTGGTTTGGATAAGCTTACAAGGTAATTTAGAATTCACGTTCATCAACTAAGGATTAGTTGAATCGACTTTCAATAATCTATAAATAAAAGAATTATGAATTAACATATGCTTTAGAAGTAAACTTAAAGCATTTAAAATAATAAACTGGATCTTACTTGAAAAATAAGTTAAGATCATTTCAATTAAATAAACAATTGTCCAATACAGAAATGGAAAGGACATTCTCAACAATGAATATATGAACTCAAAGAAATTGTATAGAATTAACAAGTTTAGGGTTAGAAGACTTGCATAAAATTAACGAGTTTAGGGTTTAGAAGACTTGCATAAAATTAACGAGTTTAGGGTTTAGGGTTTAGAAGACTTGCATAAAATTAACGAGTTTAGGGTTTAGAAAACTTGTCTCAAGCGCAAGCTACTTAACTCAATTCACGTACTTTAATACTTCCTACACATATATATTTAATCACAATAACCTAAATTAGTTAACACATAACTAATTCACGTAAGTGGTTAACCTTCATGGTTAACACACTCTAATTAAATAAATAATTAACTATCACATAATTAATTAAATTAATTATGTATTTAACTAAATTATAATTAAACAATTATAATTCAAACACTTAACCAAAGTATAATTACTTAAATTATAATTACCATTTAAATTATAATCAATTAAACCACATCATGCATTTAATTACACAAATTATAATTAATCATGAAATTATCAATTTATAATCCATAATTAAACATGCATAAATTATAATTTAATTTAACATCTAATTGATTAAAATAAATCAACTTCTATACATTATAATTTCACAAAAATTATAATTTAAATTAAACATTTACTCTTAACTATAATTAATAAAATTATAATTAAGTAACTTATTGTATAATTAAACAGTTATAGTTTATAATTTAAATACCATATTAGTTTTTCAAAACTTCCTTTTTCTCAAATTATAACACATGTTATAGCAGCTAGATACATGCTCCTTGTCATAAAATAATTAAACTAAGCTTAGAATTAACACTGCACAAAAACTAAAGTCACTGCCACTGCCCGGGACACAGCGCAGCTGCGCCATCTTTAGCCTTGACACCGGCGCAGCTGCGCAGGGGCCAAACCTGCGAAAACCCAGCGGCGCAGCTGCGCCGCTTCTACCCTTACTGCCTGCGCAGCTGCGCCGGCAGCGGACAGAAACAGAGCACCTTCGCGAATAGTGCAGAGAAAAGCCAATTTGGCTTAATTCTCTACAATGAATTCTCAATTCAGCCAACAATTTTCATATAAAACTTTACAGAAACAAAGTGCAAAGCTTCTAACATATTTTGAACACACTAATACATCAATTAGCAAAATTACAACGCTTAATTTTTACAAAAACTTTAAAAAATACCAATGTCAGTGTTCTAGATGAAATTGAACACTGCGAATTTGTTTTAAAACCAATTCTCACAATTCCAATCCCAATCAACTAATTTCTAAACATAATAACATATTCCACAATTAGTTTATACAAAAATCAGCAATCAACATATATTTTGATTTCTATGAGAAACTTTATTTTTCCCAGACACTTCACTGTGACTTTTGAAAAACATAAATTCTCCATAATATCATATATATATATATATTCATGAATTAAACAACTAATTAAGCATATCGTCACATATAGACATGATATGAACACAATTATATATATATATATATATCCATCATACTATACATCTTCCAAAACATGTGTTACAGAGAATGAAAATATAAGGATCATAACTTTAAAACTGATTTTTACAACAATTGTATTTTGAAAATCTTTCCATGGCACACAATTACATATGAAAACCTATGAACATCATATATACATAGTCACAATTATACAACTTCGTGAAAACTCAACTTTTGACAGAGAATAAAATACATGAAACATATGAATTGAGTTTTATAAAAATTAGAGATTATAGATAATACCTTTTGTTAATAGATTGAATGAGAAAGCGATGTGAGTTCAATTCTAACAATTCTTCTTCCTCTTTTCTCTTTTCTGCTCTTCCTTTTCTCTGCTCTCTTTTCTTCTTAGTTCTTAGTTTAGACTTAGGAAAAACTAACGTAATTTAGATATATTATAACTGATATAATATACGTATACTAATGATATATATGTAACTGCTAATTACTTAATATATATAATAAATACATTTATTATGTAAGTTACAAAATTCAAAAGCCTACTTGGCTTGTTTGGCTACAAGAAAATTAGAAACTAGTTTTACTTACATAGGCATGGTTTAGGTAAATTAGGTTTAAGCTAGTGTAAGGGCCCTGTTTGGCAACAATTTTTAAAACAAAAGCAAGGGCCTTGTTTGGTAAAAATTATTTAAAATTCTTTTCCTTTTTATTTTAACAAATCATTTAACACATACTTTAATGTCATATTTTAATCAATTAAATATTAATCAACTAATTTAATAAATTAAAATCTAACATCAATTAATCACATAAAACTTATCACATAATTATAATTACTCGCTAATTATAATTCATGTAACACTTCATCACATCTAATTTAATTCTCTCAATTAAATTAGAACTAAAAATAAAATTAATATACATTAATTAAATTAAATATTGCACATTCATTTAATTAATATATACCCTTAACTAAATAACTCCATAAATCACATAATTTATTTATTTAACTCAATAAATAAATCACATAAAATATTTATTTAATTCAATAAATATTTAAAATTAAATATAAAATCTCAATCGTTACAATCTTCTCTCCTTAAAAGGATTCTGTCCCCAGAATCACACAAAAAAAAATCTCGTCTATTACATTCTTCCCCCCTTAAAAGGATTATGTCCCCAGAATCAGTATATAAGGGTTACACAAAACTAATCAAATAAATGCGGATAAGATTTCTTCATAACATCTTCGAGTTCCCACGTAGGTTTTTCAGCACTGTGGTTCCTCCAGATTACCTTAACAGGAGGTATTACTTTATTCCTAAGTACTTGTTCCTTTATATCAATTATTTGAACAGGCACTTCTTCATATGTTAAGTCTTTATCAAATTGTAAAGGTTCATATTCTATTACATTTTTATAATCGTGCTTGTAAGGTCTTAATACAGAAATATGAAAGACGTTATGTATATTCTCGAGCTCCGGAGGTAATGCAATCTCGTAAGCTACCTCGCCCACCTTTCGTAGTATCTCAAAAGGTCCAATAAATCTGGGACTCAACTTTCCCTTCTTACCAAATCGAATCTTCCCCTTCTAGGGAGATACTTTCAGGAACACGAAACTTCCTGGTAAGAATTCTCGGTTCTGTCGATGTAAATCGGCATACTTCTTCTGTCTGTCTTGAGCAGCAACTAATCTCATTCTGATCAGCTTCACAATTTCGGCGGTTTGTTGTACCAATTCTGGTCCCAACAATTGACGTTCCCCGACTTCATCCAAGCACAAAGGAGTTCTGCATTTTCTGCCGTATAACACTTCGTAAGGCGGCATGCCAATACTCGCATGATGACTATTATTGTAGGCGAACTCCACCAACGGTAGATGATCCTCCCAGCTTCCTTTGAAGTCCATCACACAAGCTCTCAGCATATCCTTAAGCGTCTGAATCATTCTCTCGCTCTGTCCATCCGTCTGAGGATGGTATGCTATACTCATTCGCAACTGCGTGCCCATACATTCTTGTAATCGCTTCCAAAAATTTGACGTAAAACGTGGATCTCTGTCGGACACAACTGACACCGGAACACCATGTCGAGAAATAATTTCCTTCACTTAGAGCTTCGCTAGTTTATCTAGGTTGTAGTTAACCCTGATCGGCAGAAAGTGGGCTGACTTCGTCAGTCGATCCAGTATAACCCATATTGCATCAAATCCCTTCTGAGTCGTTGGAAGACCTACCACGAAATCCATCGTGATGTGCTCCCACTTTCACTCTAGAATTTCTAACGGTTGCAGCAATCCACTTGGTCTCTGATGCTCTGCTTTGACTTTCTGACACGTTAAGCACCTCGCAACGCATTCAGCCACATCACTCTTCATATTTGGCCACCAAAAATGATGCCTGAGATCCTGGTACATCTTCGTACTCCCAGGGTGAATAGAATAGCTAGAACTATGAGCTTCGCTCAGAATCTCCTCTTTGACCTCTGGTACTGGCGGTACCCAGATTCTACCTTCAAATCGTAACAGACCTTCATTATCGATCTTGAACTTGAACTCTTCGCCATCAGTTAACCTCTTCCGAATCTTTTCACATTCTACATCATGAAGTTGTGCTTCTTTCACTTTGTCTATTAAAGTAGAACCAGTGGTTACTTGAAACAACATCTCATCCGATTCTTTCAGAAACTTCACTTCCAACTCCAATCTAGCCATCTTTTCTATTAACCTATCCTGATCAGTTAATACGTTCAGCTTCTCCCGACCTTTTCTGCTCAAAGCGTCGGCAACAACGTTAGATTTACCCGGATGGTAAAGTATCTTGCAATCGTAGTCTTTAATCAGTTCCAACCATCTTCTTTGGCGCATGTTCAAATCCTTCTGGGTAAATATATACTTCAGACTCTTATGATCTGTGTATATTTAACACTTTTCTCCATATAAGTAGTGCCTCCAAATCTTTAGGGCAAACACTACGGCCGCCAATTCTAGGTCATGGGTCGAATACCCCTTCTCGTAATCCTTCAGCTGACGTGACGCATAGGCAATGACTTTGCTGCTCTACATCAATACACAGCCTAATCCTTTATGTGAGGCATCGCTATATACTACAAAATTCCCCAAACTATCCGGTAAAGACAATACAGGCGCAGTACTAAACCTCTTCTTCAGCTCTTTGAAACTCTCCTCACACTTCTCCGTCCAAACAAACTTAACTATTTTACGAGTCAAATTCGTCAACGGAGTTGCGATTCTAGAAAAGTGTTGAATAAATCTTCGGTAATAACCAGCCAATCCTAAGAAACTTCTCACTTCAGACGGCGTCTTCGGCTATTCCCAACTAATTACGGCCTCAACTTTCGACGGATCTACCGAAATACCATCCTTGTCGATCACGTGGCCAAGGAATTGCACACGTTCCAACCAAAATTCGCATTTTGAGAATTTAGCGTAAAGCTTCTCTCGTCTCAGTGCTTCTAAGGTTAGTCGTAAGTGTTCAGCATGCTCCTCCTCGGTCTTGGAATAAACCAGGATGTCATCTATGAACACTACCATGAACTTGTCCAGAAATGGCTTGAACACCCTGTTCATTAGGTCTATAAATGCAACTGGGGCATTCGTGAGACCAAATGACATCACCAAGAACTCGTAATGACCATACCGAGTTCTAAAAGCCGTTTTCGGTATATCTTCCTTCCTCACCTTCAATTGATGATACCCGCTTCTCAAATTGATTTTTGAGAAGTATTTCGCACCCTTCAGTTGATCAAACAAGTCATCGATCCTAGGTAAAGGATACCTATTCTTGATCGTAACTTTATTCAACTCTCTATAATCAATGCAAAGACGCATCGACCCATCCTTTTTCTTTACGAATAAGACAGGCGCTCCCCACGGCGAAACGCTCGGTTGAATATACTTCTTGTCTAGCAGTTCTTGTAGTTGAACCAATAGTTCCTTCATCTCGACTGGAGCCATTCGGTACGGAGCCTTCGAAATCGGAGCAGTTCCCGGCGCTAGATCGATCACGAACTCTGTCTCCCTATCTGGCGGAAGTCCTGGCAAATCACTTGGAAAAACATCCACAAACTCCTTAACTACCGATATCTCCTCCACCTTTGGGCTTTCCTTACGCGAATCTACTATGTAAGCTAGATATCCTACACAGCCTTGGGTTAGAAGTTTCTTGGCTTGCATAACCGTCAAATAACTCGCTTTCCTAGGCCATTTGCTATCATAGAACACCAACTTCGACGGAGTCGTAAGGTTTACCAACTTCTTCTGATAGTCGATTACCGCCCCATGGTTGAACAACCAATCCATACCTAGTATGACGTCGAATTCCCTAAGTTTTATCGGAATCAAATCTACTCTAAGCTCCTGACCCTTAATGTCCAATATACAGTTCTTATAAACGCTCCTAACAGGAATAACCTCCTTATTCGCAATCTCTATGTTCAAAGGGTAAATTAACTCCTCTACAAGTAAGTCTAGGGTTCTAGCAAAATCATCAGATATGAATGAGCAAGTAGCACCTGAATCAAATAATACATATGCATTTATACTATTGACCGGAATAATACCTGACACCACATCTTTTGATTGCACAGCATCCTGCACCGTCATATTGAATGTCCGTGCAGTGGGTCGAACAGCTTGCAATGGTGCAGCGATAGTAACGGTACTGCCGCTTCCATTCCCTCTGCTCCCTGTTGACCCTGCCGTCAGCTTCTTCGGGCAGTTGCGAGCCATGTGATCTTTGGATCCATATGTAAATCAAGCTCCCTTCTTCGGTTTTGGGCAATTAGGCTCGATGTGGCCTTCCTGACCACAGTTGAAGCACACCCACTTCCCCTTCATGCACACGCCAGTGTGATTCTTACTGCATGTAGCACATGCTTCGAACACGAAGCACGTCAACAGACTTCTTTTATTCATTAGTCGTAGTTTAAAAACATCAATCAGATAGTATTTCTGCCATTTACATCATCTTTCCTGAACTGAAAAAGTTGCAGGATTATATTATTAACTCATCCCATTCTTATCTCAAATTATGGAATTTACATTATTTAATACAAAAAGCAATACATAAATAAAAGCTCTACTTCTACTGCTACTGCTACTACTACTGTTACTGCTACTGCTGCTACTGCCTAGGCATATTAATACGTCGCACAGCCTCTCTACGTTCCTCTTTCGTTACCCAAAATGCCGTTCTTCAGTCCACCACATACCACGGTAAACCTTGGAACTGAGCTGGGTAGTAGAAAATACGGTCCTGAACTCTCTCTATCGCTGTATGAAAAGCATATTTTGTTTCCCTCAGCTTGGCTCTCTTTGCTTCAGCTTCACCTTCAGCTCGATCGGCTCATTGATTAGCCCTCAAGCTTGACTCCTCAGCTCTGGCACGCTTCCACGACTCCTCCTGGATGTCTTGCTTCAGCTTTGCCAATTCAAAATGAGCAGCATCTCTTTCGACCTCCATATGTATCAGGTTCCACTGTGCATCTCCTAGTACACTATCCATCTCTTCGATAGTCTCATCACGCTGCTGAATAGTCTCCTCGAGATCTCCTATTCGTCCATGAAGTTCCACATTGCTATCGTAGACTGCCTCGTACATCTCAGCACTAGTAGAGTGAGGTGGGAATTCCTCTTCGGGATCCTCTTCCTCCTCTTCAGACTCGTCCTCGTTCTCATCCTCTGGAATAGGTGTCAGCTCATGCTCCCGACCAGCTACGGTGATCACTGGAGATGGCTCTCTCCTAACCAGCTGCTCCCAGACAACATGTATGTCACGGGGCTCTTCCTCTCTAGGCACCTGAGGTACATTCTCTCTAGCCTGACTAGGTTCTCCCACGTTCAACATCCTAACAAAAGAATTTTAAAGTTCATTATTACGTGATAACGAATCGTCACTCTTCGAATACTATAATGTAAACACATAGGCACATAAGGTAGTTTATTATCTTTACCTAGCATCACTATCTTTTCGATCTTACCATAAGGCTACTACCTAAGGTTTTTCCCCACCTAAGATTTCATAACCTACAGCTTTGATACCAACCTGTGACACCCGTGTTCACTTTCTAATATAACATACATCTACCCAATGAATAATGTAAAATAAACTACAACTTAAATTAGAATAGATAAATCTCCCTTAAAATAAGGGTTACAACCTTTTCAAGATAATCCCGGTTTACTCTAACCCTGACATAAATATAATAAAGTGCGGAAACAAAAACATAACATTCAAGTCTTATTACAATCATTCTCAATATAAATAATAAAAAAAAAACAAGTCTTCACTTGCTTTGCTTTCCCTTGCCCTTACTCGTAGACGGAGCATCAGCGTTATCAACCTTAACTGAAATTGTTATTTAATGCAAGAGTGAGCAAACCACAACTCACTGGAGTTTAACAATAACATAGACATGAAATGATATATTTAAAAGAATCTGAACAACTTAGCTTGCTTCAATAATAAAGAATTGAATAATAATTCTCTATCAACATTAAAATTCGAATATAGAATTTATCTGAGGGTCATAAGACCTTTGAACTCTTATCCTAGGTTATAAATATTTCTATTTAAACCTTTAACAATCAATAAGACTATGGACCTTAACTCGTACTTAGGGGGATCAGCCCTTTGTACCATGTATTGTGCACAAACATCTTAACGCTATATGTAGTAGCCTCCCCTAGTAAATAGGGTTGTTCAACTCAGTAATTTGAATTCGAGTCCGCACCAAAGAAAGTTTGGTTTGGATAAGCTTACAAGGTAATTTAGAATTCACGTTCATCAACTAAGGATTAGTTGAATCGACTTTCAATAATCTATAAATAAAAGAATTATGAATTAACATATGCTTTAGAAGTAAACTTAAAGCATTTAAAATAATAAACTGGATCTTACTTGAACAATAAGTTAAGATCATTTCAATTAAATAAACAATTGTCCAATACAAAAATGGAAAGGACATTCTCAACAATGAATATAAGAACTCAAAAAAATTGTATAGAATTAACAAGTTTAGGGTTAGAAGACTTGCATAAAATTAACGAGTTTAGGGTTTAGAAGACTTGCATAAAATTAACGAGTTTAGGGTTTAGAAGGCTTGCATAAAATTAACGAGTTTAGGGTTTAGAAGGCTTGCATACAATTAACGAATTTAGGGTTTAGAAGACTTGCATAAAATTCCCCGAACTATCCGGTAAATACAATACAGACGCAGTACTCAACCTCTTCTTCAGCTCTTGAAAACTCTCCTCACACTTCTCCGTCCAAACAAACTTAACTATTTTACGAGTCAAATTCGTCAACGGAGTTGCGATTCTAGAAAAGTGTTGAATAAATCTTCAATAATAACCAGCCAATCCTAAGAAACTCCTCACTTCAGACGGCGTCTTCGGCTGTTCCCAACTAATTACGGCCTCAACTTTCAACGGATCTACCGAAATACCATCCTTGTCGATCACGTGGCCAAGGAATTGCACACGTTCCAACCAAAATTCGCATTTTGAGAATTTAGCGTAAAGCTTCTCTCGTCTCAGTGCTTCTAAGGTTAGTCGTAAGTGTTCAGCATGCTCCTCCTCGGTCTTGAAATAAACCAGGATGTCATCTATGAACACTACCACGAACTTGTCCAGAAATGGCTTGAAGACCCTGTTCATTAGGTCCATAAATGCAGCTGGGGCATTCGTGAGACCAAATGACATCACCAAGAACTCGTAATGACCATACCGAGTTCTAAAAGCTATTTTTGGTATATCTTCCTTCCTCACCTTCAATTGATGATACCCGTTGTTGGTCGAAAAACCGATCACTAAACACGCGCAAGTATACGCGGTCTAACAAGTAATACATTGATAAGGAATGTGTCGTACCCACGAGGAACTGTCACTAATATTTACCAAATACCAACTTTGTATCGCTTAAGTCTTATTCAAACAGTAAACTAATAGGAGTGTGGTTAAACTAGTTATAACTAATTATTAAAGCAAGTAAACGGATAACGAATGGTAATCGAGGGGATTACAAGCTAAGGTTACAACTTCACCCCACACAGGCATTCCGTCGAACACCTGGCGTGCTATGCTTCATCAAACTTCCTACCCTTCTCTCTTTGGTCTTAATGGTCACGATAGTTTGTCGACCGAGAACACACAGGTGCTCATACACCTCTGTCGAGGTATGCACAAACATATCCTCTCCAGATCCACCTGATAGGGAATAGAACAGAAAAGAACATCCAAACTAAGTGATAATCCTACACATGTCTATGCGAATTAACCTAACAAGGATTTAAGCATAAGTTCTCAATTAGGTCACACGTGGCACACAGATATATGTCTATTCTACGCACACTTATGCAGTCGAAACTCATGATCACATGCCAATATATTTAGGTGTAAATCTATAATCCTTCTTTCGGTATCATATAGATTACCAAAATCATCACTAATGTCTTAGTGAGAATCATTAAGCATGAATATATTAAACCAAACCATATGGTGCCAACCAAAGAGATAAGACAGTCAATTTAACTAACAAAGGGTTCCGTTATAACCTTAGAGCCAATACTTAGTTCATAGCTATTGAACTAAATATAAGTAGCAATAAAGACAACATTTATGGATTACAAAATTAGAGGAAATAAATGGATAAGAATAAACTCTGTCAAAGCTCTTCAGTCTCCAAACATTCCGCTCCTTTCAAGCTCTCCAATCCGTGTAGCTCACTGCTCTTGTTGCTCCAAGGAAATCCCAGACTTTATCCTCATCTACCTAATCTATATTTACAAACATTACCTAATAACTAGAGAGAGAAAGTACAAAAGAGATCTAATCTATCCACAGCTAAGTTAACTGATTCTATCCCAGTCTTCTTTCTCTGCTCCTTTTCTTCCTCTCTAATACCTCTCTCTTGTTTACAGAGGCTCACCTCATATATATATATATATCTGTTTTCTTCTTTTTATAGGTCAAAAGCAAGCCCTTCCTGCCTTGGCACCGGAGGTCGCGCTGCGGCACGGGCAATAGGCTTATAAGTGGCGTTGCGGCGCTACGTTAAAATCAAAAGACCAGAGGTCGCGCTGCAGCGCGAGTCCATAAAGGAACTGTGGCACTGCAGCTCCAGAATGACATCAGCAAGGACCAGGGGCGGCGCCGCGACGCGAGAATGAGACTAGGCATTGGCGCTGCGGCGCCAGTATATGTAAATTCTCCGTTTTGTCCCCTGAAAGCTAGAAAAGTCCTGTAAAGCCTGCAATACATCGGTTAAGCATAAAAATACTATAAACATATAAAACTATATAAAAACTACGAAGATCAGGCAACTATTTAAGCCACAAAGTAACCGATTTGCGGGTATAAATTCCACTCATCAAATACCCCCAAACTTTAGTCTTTGCTTGTCCTCGAGCAAACTATCTAACACAAACTCACAATAGAAAACACACGCGAAATAAAAAAAATCACTGTATACTAGTGTCATGGCTTCTAAGCTCGATCATAGCTACTCCCAAAGAACAGGACAAACACAGATATTAGTAAGAGTTCATTCAGTTTCAAGCATAAGACTGTATTCGATCCATTCTATGTGTGTGTGTGGGGACCAACCATCCTAACTAATCATTGCTCAAATAAGTTCGCACAGTCGATTTGTTAATACCAATATGCACACTCCGTAACTTAAACATTCAACAAGCATTAAGAATAAGACGCAAGTGCAGAAAAGGATCAAAAGACTCTAGCATAAAGAAAGTAAAATCTGACTCGGACAGTACTTAATTATCTTAGGCTAATCAGAGCTACCCATTAACGAGCTTTTGATCAGTGACTCCCAAGTCAGATGACTTTAGGGCACTAGGTGTGGAACACCCCTATGAATCTAATAACTCGAGCAGCAAAGACCACGTAATCAACATAAGCCAAATTAGACTTTACAAAATTTGAAGATTATTTGGCGAGTGCATTTTATGCTCCATCTCAACATCGGTCCTACATTTATGGATGAGTGCATTTTACTCTCCATCTCGACCCACCGCAAGACTTTCGATATTCAATCTCCTTTTCAATTTTTTTTTATTATTATACAACATGCCAGAATCTAAGATCCAAAACTGTATATGCATCGAAGTCTTTTATTACCTTGTAAAAATGAAAGTTTATAAAAGTGAACAACTCTCAAAGCATAAACGGCGAACTACATTCGAAAAATAACTAGTAAACATAGTTGGTCGGTGCTTGCTAAGAAGGACGGATCAATAACAGTCTCAACTTATCGATTGAACAACCCTTAGCTCATACATGCTTGACACGACTCTAAGAGATAAGCATAATTACTTGACGCTTGTCATTAGCCATAATCAAAAAAATTAGTGAAAAATATACCACCCTTGCATAATAGCAGCTCAAAATAGGGTAATAAAGCCATTAACATGGCACAAGCATATAAATCTGTAAAAGCCCCAAAAAGATGGCTATAAACCACAAACATGCTAATAATCAAAGCGTTAATAAATAACCAAAAATTGTTCATGGCATCCATCATAATAAACCCAAAATATAATACCGCAGTTCAAAACGACTACACTACAATCCTGATAAAAACCTAAGCAAAGTACTAAAATAGCAACCTATCATGGCAATAGACAGAAATAAAACAGATAATAAACCATAACACCCCCAAACTTAAGGTGAGCAATGCCCTCATTGCTAAACATATATCACTCTAAACAATAGGGCTTCCCTGAAGTCTGGTCACTCGGCAGCAGCAGCGTCCTCGTCCGCTTCGACGGGCGGTGATGGTGGAGGGTATGGTGGGAAGACAAGAGGCTCTTGGAATTGGAATGGCGTGAACTCAGAATCCTCGCCACTATACACGGTGTATATGCTCTGCATCGTGTTGACCAGCTCAGCCTGATACTGCATCGCTATGTCTTGCCTCAAGGCCACCGCTGCTATGTGCCTCTGCTGCCTCTGAGCATTAGCATCCTGGTTCTGATGTAGTAGAGTGAGGGATGCCATGATTTCTGCCAGTAGTCCCTGTGAAGCTGGGCCTGCGTCTGGTGGCTGCGAAGGCTCTGCTGTAGGAGGTGGCTCAGTAGGTGGCCCGAATCCTTCGCCTCTAACATGATAAATAGCCCTGTCCCACACATCGAAGCGTGAGATGGTCTGATGGTCAATGACTGACATGGGCGGCAAAGATATCTCTTCTGGCCCCCAATGGATACCTGCCCTCTTGCACAGCCGGGTGATCAAGGTTGGATGTGGAAGTCCCGTAGAGATATTGCTCTTGATTGCCTTTATGATGGACTCATGGATGAGAACTCCGATGTCCACGTTCAGACCCATGACAATGGCAAATAATAGGATCGCTCTATCCTTAGTCACGTTGCTCAGGTGACGAGTCGGGATCATGTTGGCACAAATAAAGCTGAACCATGCCTTCCCATAGCGACTGAGTGCAGCATGTGGGAAACTGGTCCTCTCACCCGTGAAGTCATTTGTCTTCCATGTAGTTTCGGGCTTGTAGAGCCTCCTAACAATCTCCTCGAGGTCATAGCTGCGGAGTCCCGGCTCCATATAGTCCTTAGCCTCGAAACCGGGCGTCGTGAACAGTGCATTGATGGCTTGGCTTCCAAACGCCACTGACCGCCCCCTAACTTGAACAATAGCAGGACCTTCAGGACTGGCATTTGCATAGAACTCTCTGACCACAAAAACAATGGCCGATTCGGGTGGTTTTGTGAAGTGCACCCACTGGCGACCCGCAATCATTGCTAATAACTCACCATCCTTTATTTTGTCAGGCCTCAACCGTTCAGGAATAAAATTTCGTGCGGCAAAGGAGCTTTTGTATCATTTCCATACCTCTTCGTTAACAAATTTGGTGTTGTCCCATGCCGTTGATGCTGCGGATGAGGAACCGCCGACGCTCAGTCGCTGCCTCTTTGATGCCATGTCAAAAAAAATTTTAGTTGGCGTGAACAAAAAAATAGTACCTAAGCAATGCCACTCTTTGTAAAAGTAACCCTTAAAGAATTAGGTAGCAAATCCCCAATGAAACCCACTAATTGTAAGCCAAAACAGTCAAATTTCTCTCTTAGGCAAATTATCAAACACCTTGTGTGCGTTCTGAAAATCCATTTTGGACAGCCCTTGCTTGACAGTGCTCTTTCCCGATTTTCGTCAGTGGAAATCACCCAAATCACACAACAAGAAAAACACCAACAAAGCACCAACCCAACAATTCTATCAAAATATCTTAGTGACTGGTTGAAATCCAAATAAAATACCTTGAAGGGGGAAAAACCCTAGTTTGTTGCTGATCTTCTTTTGGATTCTCGCTTGACTTGAGGTTGGTCTGATTTTGTGAATGTTGTCGTGAGTCGGCTGTGTTATGCAGAGGGTGGGGGTTCTGTGGAGAAAAGGGACGGTTGGGTTGCTTGTACTGCCGAGATGGGTCGAGAGAAATGGGAGGTAATGGGCACAACTGCTGGCTTCAGTTATGCTTTTTAAAACCAAAATTCGCTACCGGCGCTGCAGCGTGAGAATTCCTTCATTGATTGGGGGCCGCGACGAGACTTGGCAGTAGCTTGGCTTGATTTTGGCGCTGCGGCGCGAGTCCCCTTTTGTTCCTGGGCGCTTCGGCGCGAGATAGGAAATTTGAATTAATAGCATGGCGCTGCGGCGCGAAGTTTAGTGTATATTCTGGCGCTGCGGTGCCAGCCTTGTATCTGAGTTTTTTCCCTGCAAAAAACCAGTATTAGCACATATATTATACAGATATCATGCTAAGTAAACAACATGCTTGATATTAATTTCTAACTAAGATATACACTAGCAACATACTAAATAACATGCTGCCTGCATCCTATAATCACAAAAATATATGCATTGGCAACGATGTTTACATGGTAAAAAGAAAAGACACAATATAAACTAGACATAAGTAAAGAAAACAGAGAAAATTGATACTGAGATGGGGTTGCCTCCCCACCAAGCGCTTGTTTTAAAGTCGTCGGCTTGACTATACCGATGCCGCTCAAACCGGCTCATAAGCAAAATTGACCATTTCATGCCGCCTATTTATCAACTCCTTTAAATTTGTGGCGGACATGGATGATTGATCATCCTCGTTTTCTTCACCCATCGGCACGAAGAATCTTTCACCACCGGAATTATCCACTAATTCGCCTTTTTCATCAAGTTGAAAGCGTTCTTTGTGCACTAGCGAGCCCTCCAGGGTTTCCACAATCGTGAGCGTGGCTTCAGGTTGTTGATTAGTCTTGACAATACAACCACTCTTTATCCTCTTCTCTCCAACTTTAGGCTCCACCTATTGGACAATTTGCACCATGACATCTCCCTTAACAACTTTGTGAGACTCACCGCCTTCTTCTTGCGTATCCACCGTGCAATGCTCTACTACTTCATCGTTGAGATCGGTTATGACCGGTAGATTGCCCTGCGATAGATTTATTATGGCATTGACGAGTTGTCCCAATTGATTTTTGAGGCTTTGCAATGCGGCGTCTTGGCTTGCCATTCGAACCTCATTTCTTTCTATAAAGTTGGTGAGGAGCTCTTCAAGCCTTTTCTCTTCTGTTAAGTCTGCCAAAAAGCTCTCATTGGGTTGGAATGTCAGCTTATACTGCGGAGGAGATGGACATTCAAATTGATTTGGATAGGAGTAATTCGGCTCATGATATTGCTCTTGACCGTAGTCCCAAGAATTTGGATAACCCTGACAGTTTGGATGATAGTAAATCGGTTCAATGTCAACTCGTTCCTGACAGTAGGCAGTCTGAGTGGACTGACACTCAAGATTATCAGAAAACCTCAAGACATTTGCAATTTGAGCTCGCAATTTCTCGAGTCCTTCTTCCGAGCTTGGTTGTGTCGTCCTCTCATAAGGCCATTGATAACATTGATCGTCCATAACCTATAAACTTAAAAACACAAGGGAAGATCAAACAAATAAAAGAAATATATACACGTTCAAATTAAGACTAAATTGATTTAAATCAATATTGGACAATATTAGAATAATAGTTCCCCGGCAACGGCGCCAAAAACTTGTTGGTCGGAAAACCGATCACTAAACACGCGCAAGTATACGCGGTCTAACAAGTAATACAGTGATAAGGAAAGTGTCGTACCCACGAGGAACTATCACTAATATTTACCAAATACCAACTTTGTATCGCTTAAGTCTTATTCGAACAGTAAACTAATAGGAGCGTGGTTAAACTAGTTATAACGAATTATTAAAGTAAGTAAACGGATAATGAATGGTAATTAAAGGAATTACAAGCTAAGGTTACAACTTCACCCCACACAGGCATTCCGTCGAACACCTGACGTGCTATGCTTCATCAAACTTCCTACCCTTCTCTCTTTGGTCTTAATGGTCACGACAGTTTGTCGACCGAGAACACACAGGTGCTCATACACCTCTGTCGAGGTATGCACAAACATATCCTCTCCAGATCCACCCGATAGGAAATAGAACAGAAAAGAACATCCAAACTAAGTGATAATCCTACACATGTCTATGCGAATTAACCTAACAAGGATTTAAGCATAAGTTCTCAATTAGGTCACACGTGGCACACAGATATACTACGCACACTTATGCAGTCGAAACTCATAATCATATGCCAATATATTTAGATGTAAATCTATAATCCTTCTTTCGGTATCATATAGATTACCAAAATCATCACTAATGTCTTAGTGAGAATCATTAAGCATGAATATATTAAACCAAACCATATGGTGCCAACCAAAGAGATAAGACAGTCAATTTAACTAACAAAGGGTTCCGTTATAACCTTAGAGCCAATACTAAGTTCATAGCTATTGAACTAAATATAAGTAGAAATAAAGACAACATTTATGGATTACAAAATTAGAGGAAATAAATGGATAAGAATAAACTCTGTCAAAGCTCTTCAGTCTCCAAACATTCCGCTCCTTTCAAGCTCTCCAATCCGTGTAGCTCACTGCTCTTGTTGCTCCAAGGAAATCCCAGACTTTATCCTCATCTACTTAATATATATTTACAAACATTACCTAATAACTAGAGAGAGAAAGTACAAAAGAGATCTAATCTATCCACAGCTAAGCTAACTGATTCTATCCCAGTCTTCTTTCTCTTCTCTTTTTCTTCCTCTCCAATACCTCTCTCTTGTTTGCAGAGGCTCACCTCATATATATATATTTTCTACTTTTTCTAGGTCAAAAGCAAGCCCTTCCTGCCTTGGCACCGGAGGTCGCGCTGCGGCGCGGGCAATAAGCTTATAAGTGGCACTGCGGCGCCACGTTAAAATCAAAAGACCGGAGGTCGTGCTGCAGCGCGAGTCCATAAAGGAACTGTGGCGCTGCAGCTCCAGAATGACATCAGCAAGGACCAGGGGTGGCGCCGCGGTGCGAGAATGAGACTAGGCATTGGCGCTGCGGCGCCAGTATATGTAAATTCTCCGTTTTGTCCCCTGAAAGCTAGAAAAGTCCTGTAAAGCCTGCAATACATCGGTTAAGCATAAAAATACTATAAACATATAAAACTATATAAAAACTACGAAGATCAGGAAACTATTTAAGCCACAAAGTAACCGATATGCGGGTATAAATCCCACTCATCAAATACCCCCAAACTTAAGTCTTTGCTTGTCCTCGAGCAAACTATCTAACACAAACTCACAATAGAAAACACACGCGAAATAAAAAAAATCACTGTATACTAGTGTCATGGCTTCTAAGCTCGATCATAGCTACTCCCAAAGAACAGGACAAACACAGATATTAGTAAGAGTTCATTCAGTTTCAAGCATAAGACTGTATTCGATCCATTCTATGTGTGTGTGTGGGGACCAACCATCCTAACTAATCATTGCTCAAATAAGTTCGCACAGTCGATTTGTTAATACCAATATGCACACTCCGTAACTTAAACATTCAACAAGCATTAAGAATAAGACGCAAGTGCAGAAAAGGATCAAAAGACTCTAGCATAAAGAAAGTAAAATCTGACTCGGACAGTACTTAATTATCTTAGGCTAATCAGAGCTACCCATTAACGAGCTTTTGATCAGTGACTCCCAAGTCAGATGACTTTAGGGCACTAGGTGTGGAACACCCCTATGAATCTAATAACTCGAGCAGCAAAGACCACGTAATCAACATAAGCCAAATTAGACTTTACAAAATTTGAAGATTATTTGGCGAGTGCATTTTATGCTCCATCTCAACATCGGTCCTACATTTATGGATGAGTGCATTTTACTCTCCATCTCGACCCACCGCAAGACTTTCGATATTCAATCTCCTTTTCAATTTTTTTTTATTATTATACAACATGCCAGAATCTAAGATCCAAAACTGTATATGCATCGAAGTCTTTTATTACCTTGTAAAAATGAAAGTTTATAAAAGTGAACAACTCTCAAAGCATAAACGGCGAACTACATTCGAAAAATAACTAGTAAACATAGTTGGTCGGTGCTTGCTAAGAAGGACGGATCAATAACAGTCTCAACTTATCGATTGAACAACCCTTAGCTCATACATGCTTGACACGACTCTAAGAGATAAGCATAATTACTTGACGCTTGTCATTAGCCATAATCAAAAAAATTAGTGAAAAATATACCACCCTTGCATAATAGCAGCTCAAAATAGGGTAATAAAGCCATTAACATGGCACAAGCATATAAATCTGTAAAAGCCCCAAAAAGATGGCTATAAACCACAAACATGCTAATAATCAAAGCGTTAATAAATAACCAAAAATTGTTCATGGCATCCATCATAATAAACCCAAAATATAATACCGCAGTTCAAAACGACTACACTACAATCCTGATAAAAACCTAAGCAAAGTACTAAAATAGCAACCTATCATGGCAATAGACAGAAATAAAACAGATAATAAACCATAACACCCCCAAACTTAAGGTGAGCAATGCCCTCATTGCTAAACATATATCACTCTAAACAATAGGGCTTCCCTGAAGTCTGGTCACTCGGCAGCAGCAGCGTCCTCGTCCGCTTCGACGGGCGGTGATGGTGGAGGGTATGGTGGGAAGACAAGAGGCTCTTGGAATTGGAATGGCGTGAACTCAGAATCCTCGCCACTATACACGGTGTATATGCTCTGCATCGTGTTGACCAGCTCAGCCTGATACTGCATCGCTATGTCTTGCCTCAAGGCCACCGCTGCTATGTGCCTCTGCTGCCTCTGAGCATTAGCATCCTGGTTCTGATGTAGTAGAGTGAGGGATGCCATGATTTCTGCCAGTAGTCCCTGTGAAGCTGGGCCTGCGTCTGGTGGCTGCGAAGGCTCTGCTGTAGGAGGTGGCTCAGTAGGTGGCCCGAATCCTTCGCCTCTAACATGATAAATAGCCCTGTCCCACACATCGAAGCGTGAGATGGTCTGATGGTCAATGACTGACATGGGCGGCAAAGATATCTCTTCTGGCCCCCAATGGATACCTGCCCTCTTGCACAGCCGGGTGATCAAGGTTGGATGTGGAAGTCCCGTAGAGATATTGCTCTTGATTGCCTTTATGATGGACTCATGGATGAGAACTCCGATGTCCACGTTCAGACCCATGACAATGGCAAATAATAGGATCGCTCTATCCTTAGTCACGTTGCTCAGGTGACGAGTCGGGATCATGTTGGCACAAATAAAGCTGAACCATGCCTTCCCATAGCGACTGAGTGCAGCATGTGGGAAACTGGTCCTCTCACCGTGAAGTCATTTGTCTTCCATGTAGTTTCGGGCTTGCAGAGCCTCCTAACAATCTCCTCGAGGTCATAGCTGCGGAGTCCCGGCTCCATATAGTCCTTAGCCTCGAAACCGGGCGTCGCGAACAGTGCATTGATGGCTTGGCTTCCAAACGCCACTGACCGCCCCCTAACTTGAACAATAGCAGGACCTTCAGGACTGGCATTTGCATAGAACTCTCTGACCACAAAAACAATGGCCGATTCGGGTGGTTTTGTGAAGTGCACCCACTGGCGACCCGCAATCATTGCTAATAACTCACCATCCTTTATTTTGTCAGGCCTCAACCGTTCAGGAATAAAATTTCGTGCGGCAAAGGAGCTTTTGTATCATTTCCATACCTCTTCGTTAACAAATTTGGTGTTGTCCCATGCCGTTGATGCTGCGGATGAGGAACCGCCGACGCTCAGTCGCTGCCTCTTTGATGCCATGTCAAAAAAAATTTTAGTTGGCGTGAACAAAAAAATAGTACCTAAGCAATGCCACTCTTTGTAAAAGTAACCCTTAAAGAATTAGGTAGCAAATCCCCAATGAAACCCACTAATTGTAAGCCAAAACAGTCAAATTTCTCTCTTAGGCAAATTATCAAACACCTTGTGTGCGTTCTGAAAATCCATTTTGGACAGCCCTTGCTTGACAGTGCTCTTTCCCGATTTTCGTCAGTGGAAATCACCCAAATCACACAACAAGAAAAACACCAACAAAGCACCAACCCAACAATTCTATCAAAATATCTTAGTGACTGGTTGAAATCCAAATAAAATACCTTGAAGGGGGAAAAACCCTAGTTTGTTGCTGATCTTCTTTTGGATTCTCGCTTGACTTGAGGTTGGTCTGATTTTGTGAATGTTGTCGTGAGTCGGCTGTGTTATGCAGAGGGTGGGGGTTCTGTGGAGAAAAGGGACGGTTGGGTTGCTTGTACTGCCGAGATGGGTCGAGAGAAATGGGAGGTAATGGGCACAACTGCTGGCTTCAGTTATGCTTTTTAAAACCAAAATTCGCTACCGGCGCTGCAGCGTGAGAATTCCTTCATTGATTGGGGGCCGCGACGAGACTTGGCAGTAGCTTGGCTTGATTTTGGCGCTGCGGCGCGAGTCCCCTTTTGTTCCTGGGCGCTTCGGCGTGAGATAGGAAATTTGAATTAATAGCATGGCGCTGCGGCGCGAAGTTTAGTGTATATTCTGGCGCTGCGGTGCCAGCCTTGTATCTGAGTTTTTTCCCTGCAAAAAACCAGTATTAGCACATATATTATACAGATATCATGCTAAGTAAACAACATGCTTGATATTAATTTCTAACTAAGATATACACTAGCAACATACTAAATAACATGCTGCCTGCATCCTATAATCACAAAAATATATGCATTGGCAACGATGTTTACATGGTAAAAAGAAAAGACACAATATAAACTAGACATAAGTAAAGAAAACAGAGAAAATTGATACTGAGATGGGGTTGCCTCCCCACCAAGCGCTTGTTTTAAAGTCGTCGGCTTGACTATACTGATGCCGCTCAATCCGGCTCATAAGCAAAATTGACCATTTCATGCCGCCTATTTGTCAACTCCTTTAAATTTGTGGCGAACATGGATGATTGATCATCCTCATTTTCTTCACCCATCGGCACGAAGAATCTTTCACCACTGGAATTATCCACTAATTCGCCTTTTTCATCAAGTTGAAAGCGTTCTTTGTGCACTAGCGGGCCCTCCAGGGTTTCCACAATCGTGAGCGTGGCTTCAGGTTGTTGATTAGTCTTGACAATACAACCACTCTTTATCCTCTTCTCTCCAACTTCAGGCTCCACCTGTTAGACAATTTGCACCATGACATCTCCCTCAACAACTTTGTGAGACTCACCGCCTTCTCCTTGCGTATCCACCGTGCAATGCTCTACTGCTTCATCGTTGAGATCGGTTATGACCGGTAGATTGCCCTGCGATAGATTTATGATGGCATTGACGAGTTTTCCCAATTGATTTTCGAGGCTTTGCAATGCCGCGTCTTGGTTTGCCATTCGAACCTCATTTCTTTCTATAAAGTTAGTGAGGAGCTCTTCAAGCCTTTTCTCTTCTGTTAAGTCTGCCAAAAAGCTCTCATTGGGTTGGAATGTCACCTTATACTGCAGAGGAGATGGACATTCAAATTGATTCGGATAGGAGTAATTCGGCTCATGATATTGCTCTTGACCGTAGTCCCAAGAATTTGGATAACCCTGACAGTTTGGATGATAGTAAATCGGTTCAATGTCAACTCGTTCCTGACAGTAGGCAGTCTGAGTGGACTGACACTCAAGATTATCAGAAAACCTCAAGACATTTGCAATTT
Source organism: Panax stipuleanatus (assembly GCA_020205555.1). Classification (NCBI taxonomy): domain Eukaryota; kingdom Viridiplantae; phylum Streptophyta; class Magnoliopsida; order Apiales; family Araliaceae; genus Panax; species Panax stipuleanatus. Next base: position 16,998,909 of record CM035119.1, on the reverse strand, counting down.
GAGCTCGCAATTTCTCGAGTCCTTCTTCCGAGCTTGGTTGTGTCGTCCTCTCATAAGGCCATTGATAACATTGATCGTCCATAACCTATAAACTTAAAAACACAAAGGAAGATCAAACAAATAAAAGAAATATATACACGTTCAAATTAAGACTAAATTGATTTAAATCAATATTGGACAATATTAGAATAATAGTTCCCCGGCAACGGCGCCAAAAACTTGTTGGTCGGAAAACCGATCACTAAACACGCGCAAGTATACGCGGTCTAACAAGTAATACAGTGATAAGGAAAGTGTCGTACCCACGAGGAACTATCACTAATATTTACCAAATACCAACTTTGTATCGCTTAAGTCTTATTCGAACAGTAAACTAATAGGAGTGTGGTTAAACTAGTTATAACTAATTATTAAAGCAAGTAAACGGATAATGAATGGTAACCGAAGGAATTACAAGCTAAGGTTACAACTTCACCCCATACAGGCATTCCGTCGAACACCTGGCGTGCAATGCTTCATCAAACTTCCTACCCTTCTCTCTTTGGTCTTAATGGTCACGACAGTTTGTCGACCGAGAACACACAGGTGCTCATACACCTCTGTCGAGGTATGCACAAACATATCCTCTCCAGATCCACCCGATAGGGAATAGAACAGAAAAGAACATCCAAACTAAGTGATAATCCTACACATGTCTATGCGAATTAACCTAACAAGGATTTAAGCATAAGTTCTCAATTAGGTCACACGTGGCACACAGATATATGTCTATTCTACGCACACTTATGCAGTCGAAACTCATAATCACATGCCAATATATTTAGGTGTAAATCTATAATCCTTCTTTCGGTATCATATAGATTACCAAAATCATCACTAATGTCTTAGTGAGAATCATTAAGCATGAATATATTAAACCAAACCATATGGTGCCAACCAAAGAGATAAGACAGTCAATTTAACTAACAAAGGGTTCCGTTATAACCTTAGAGCCAATACTTAGTTCATAGCTATTGAACTAAATATAAGTAGAAATAAAGACAACATTTATGGATTACAAAATTAGAGGAAATAAATGGATAAGAATAAACTCTGTCAAAGCTCTTCAGTCTCCAAACATTCCGCTCCTTTCAAGCTTTCCAATCCGTGTAGCTCACTGCTCTTGTTGCTCCAAAGAAATCCCAGACTTTATCCTCATCTACCTAATCTATATTTACAAACATTACCTAATAACTAGAGAGAGAAAGTACAAAAGAGATCTAATCTATCCTAAGCTAAGCTAACTGATTCTATCCTAGTCTTCTTTCTCTGCTCTTTTTCTTCCTCTCCAATACCTCTCTCTTGTTTGCAGAGGCTCACCTCATATATATATATATATATATATCTGTTTTCTTCTTTTTCTAGGTCAAAAGCAAGACCTTCCTGACTTGGCACCGGAGGTCGCGCTGCGGTGCGGGCAATAGGCTTATAAGTGGCACTGCGAAGCCACGTTAAAATCAAAAGACCGGAGGTCGCGCTGCAGCGCGAGTCCATAAAGGAACTGTGGCGCTGCAGCTCCAGAATGACATCAGTAAGGACCAGGGGAGGCGCCGCGACGCTAGAATGAGACTAGGCATTGGCGCTGCGGCGCCAGTATATGTAAATTCTCCGTTTTGTCCCCTGAAAGCTAGAAAAGTCCTGTAAAGCCTGCAATACATCGGTTAAGCATAAAAATACTATAAACATATAAAACTATATAAAAACTACGAAGATCAGGCAACTATTTAAGCCACAAAGTAATCGATTTGCGGGTATAAATCCCACTCATCACCCGATTCTCAAATCAATTTTTGAGAAGTATTTTGCACCCTTCAGTTGATCAAACAAGTCATCGATCCTAGGTAAAGGATACCTATTCTTGATCGTAAATTTATTCAACTCTCTATAATCAATGCAAAGACGCATCGACCCATCCTTTTTCTTTACGAATAAGACAGGCGCTCCCCACGGTGAAACGCTCGGTTGAATATACTTCTTGTCTAGCCGTTCTTGTAGTTGAACCATCAGTTCCTTCATCTCGACTGGAGCCATTCGGTACGGAGCCTTCAAAATCAGAGCAGTTCCCAACTCTAGATCGATCACGAACTCTGTCTCCCTATCTAGCAGAAGTCCTGGCAAATCGCTTGGAAAAACGTCCACAAACTCCTTAACTACCGATATCACCTCCACCTTCGGGCTTTCTTTACCGAATCTACTATGTAGGCTAGATATCCTACACAGCCTTGCGTCAGAAGTTTCTTGGCTTGCATAACCGTCAGACAACTCGCTTGCCTAGGCTATTTGCTACCATAGAACACCAACTTCGACGGAGTCGTAAGGTTTACCGACTTCTTCTGACAGTCGATTACCTCCCCATGGTTGAACAACCAATCCATACCTAGTATGACGTCGAATTCCCTAAGTTTTATGGGAATCAAATCTACTCTAAGCTCCTAACCCTTAATGTCCAATATACAGTTCTTATAAATGCTCCTAACAGGAATAACCTCCCTATTCTCAATCTCTATGTTCAAAGGGTAAATTAACTCCTCTACAAGTAAGTCTAGGGTTCTAGCAAAATCATCAGATATGAATGAGCAAGTAGCACCCGAATCAAATAATACATATGCATTTATACTATTGACCGGAATAATACCTGACACCACATCTTTTGATTGCACAGCATCTTGTACCGTCATATTGAATGTCCGTGCAGTGGGTCGAACAGCTTGCAATGGTGCAGCGATAGTAACGGTACTGCCGCTTCCATTCCCTCCGCTCCTTGTTGACCCTGCCGTCAGCTTCTTCGGGCAGTTGCGAGCCATGTGATCTTTGGATCCACATGTAGAGCAAGCTCCCTTCTTCGGTTTTGGGCAATTAGGCGCGATGTGGCCTTCCTGACCATTGTTGAAGCACACCCGCTTCCCCTGCATGCACACGCCAGTGTGATTCTTACCGCATGTAGCACATGCTTCGAACTTCCTCTTCTGCTGGCTTCCTTGCTGACTCCCAGCAGAGGTATTATCAAACCACTTGCTCTTCTGGTTCACAGTGCTGCTACCCCCAGACTTGGTTTCTACCTCATTCTTCTTCTTCTTATCTTGATTGAACTTCGTCACCGCTTCGCTTCCTCCCTCATCAAGTATGGCCTTCTCCAGCACCGCTGCAAAGGTATTCAGCTGGAACATGGAAACCTTGCTGTAGAACCAAGGCTTTAGTCCCCGCTCAAACCTTCTCGCTTTCCTAGCGTCAGTGCTGACCTGGTATGTAGCGAACCTGGCCAACTCGTTAAACTTAGCGGCATACTCAGACACCGTCATCCCTCCTTGCTTAAGTTCTAGGAACAGGACCTCCATCTGGTCCTGCGAACTCACTAGAAAATACATCTCGTAGAACATTTCCTTGAAACGTTCCCACGTGATGACTCCCTCTCCCTCTCGAGTCTTGTTAGCCTGCCACCAAAAGCTAACATCCGACTTCAACATGAAAGTCGCGAACATTGTCTTTTGGTCTTCTCCTACCCTAGCCACGTCAAATACCTTCTCCATTTCCATAACCCATGTCTGAGCTTCGATAGGGTTAGTCGATCCTTTGAACTCAGGCGGTCCTACTGCCTTTAATTCCTTGAAAGTAGTACCCTGCACTTGCGGCTGATTCGCAAGAGCTCCTGTCAACAGATTCACCAACTGCTGAACCGAATTGGGATTCGTTCCCTCGTTATTGTTGTTGTTCGTCGAACCCTCGGGATTTTGACGTGTTGCTCTTCTTCTAGGAGGCATTTTCTATTAAGAAAATATTATTATTAGACCCTTTATTCAATTTTTAAGTACTCCAGTTCATACTTAAACATTCTAGACAATTCAGTTCACATAGAACACCAAGCACATCAATAGACTTCTTTTATTCATTAGTCATAGTTTAAAAACATTAATCAGATAGAATTTCTGCCATTTACATCATCCTTCCTGAACTGGAAAAGTTGCAGGATTATATTATTAACTCATCCCATTCTTATATCAAATTATGGAATTTACATTATTTAATACAAAAAGCAATACATAAATAAAAGCTCTACTACTACTGCTACTGCTACTACTACTATTACTGCTACTGCTGCTACTGCCTAGGCATATTAATACGTCGCACAGCCTCTCTACGTTCCTCTTCCATTACCCAAAATGCCGTTCTTCGGTCCACTACATACCACGATAAACCTTGGAACTGAGCTGGGTAGTAGAAAATACGGTCCTGAGCTCTCTCTATCGCTGTATGAAAAGCATATTTTGTTTCCCTCAGCTTGGCTCTCTGGGCTTCAGCTTCAGCTTCAGCTCGATTGGCTCATTGATTAGCCCTCAAGCTTGACTCCTCAGCTCTAGCACGCTTCCTCGACTCCTGGATGTCTTGCTTCAGCTTTGCCAATTCAAAACGAGCAGCATCTCTTTCGACCTCCATATGTATCAGGTTCCACTGTGCATCTCCTAGTGCACTATCCATCTCTTCGATAGTCTCATCAAGCTGCTGAATATTCTCCTCGAGATCTCCTATTCGTCCATGAAGTTCCACATTGCTATCGTAGACTGCCTCGTACATCTCAGCACTAGTAGAGTGAGGTGGGAATTCCTCTTTAGGATCCTCTTCCTCCTCTTCCTCTTCCTCAGACTCGTCCTCATTCTCATCCTCTGGAATAGGTGTCAGCTCACGCTCCCGACCAGCTACGATGATCACTGGAGATGGCTCTCTCTTAACCAGCTGTTCCCAGACAACATGTATGTCACGGGGCTCTTCCTCTCTAGGCACCTGAGGTACATCCTCTCTAGCCTGACTAGGTTCTCTCACGTTCAACATCCTGACAAAAGAATTTTAAAGTTCATTATTATGTGATAACGAATCGTCACTCTTCGAATACTATAATGTAAACACATAGGCACATAAGGTAGTTTATTATCTTTACCTAGCATCACTATCTTTTCGATCTTACCATAAGGCTACTACCTAAGGTTTTTCCCCACATAAGGTTTCATAACTTACAGCTTTGATACCAACCTGTGACACCCCCAAATCCGGGTACTTCATTTCCACATGATTTGGTGTTCACTTTCTAATATAACATACATTTACCCAATGAATAATGTAAAATAAACTACAACTTAAATTAGAATAGATAAATCTCCCTTAAAACAAGGGTTACAACCTTTTCAAGATAATCCTAGTTTACTCTAACCCTGACATGAATATAATAAAGTGTGAAAATAAAAACATAACATTCAAGTCTTATTACAATCATTCTCAATATAAATAAATAAATAAAAACAAGTCTTCACTTGCTTTGCTTTCCCTTGCCCTTACTCGTAGACGGAGCATCAGCGTTATCAACCTTAACTGAAATTGTTATTTAATGCAAGGGTGAGCAAACCACAGCTCACTGGAGTTTAACAATAACATAGACATGAAAGGATATATTTAAAAGAATCTGAACAACTTAGCTTGCTTCAATAATAAAGAATTGAATAATAACTCTCTATCAACATTAAAATTCGAATATAGAATTTATCTGAGGGTCATAAGACCTTTGAACTCTTATCCTAGGTTATAAATATTTCTATTTAAACCTTTAACAGTCAATAAGACTATGGACCTTAGCTCGTACTTAGGGGGATCAGCCCTTTGTACCATGTATTGTGCACAAACATCTTAACGCTATACGTAGTAGCCTCCCCTAGTAAATAGGGTTGTTCAACTCAGTAATTTGAATTCGAGTCCGCACCAAAGAAAATTTGGTTTGGATAAGCTTACAAGGTAATTTAGAATTCACGTTCATCAACTAAGGATTAGTTGAATCGACTTTCAATAATCTGTAAATAAAAGAATTATGAATTAACATATGCTTTAGAAGTAAACTTAAAGCATTTAAAATAATAAACTAGATCTTACTTGAACAATAAGTTAAGATCATTTCAATTAAATAAACAATTGTCCAATACAGAAATGGAAAGGACATTCTCAACAATGAATATATGAACTCAAAGAAATTGTATAGAATTAACAAGTTTAGGGTTAGAAGACTTGCATAAAATTAACGAGTTTAGGGTTTAGAAGACTTGCATAAAATTAACGAGTTTAGGGTTTAGAAGACTTGCATAAAATTAACGAGTTTAGGGTTTAGAAGACTTGCCTCAAGCGCAAGCTATTTAACTCAATTCACGTACTTTAATACTTCCTACACATATATATTTAATCACAATAACCTAAATTAGTTAACACATAACTAATTCACGTAAGTGGTTAACCTTCATGGTTAACACACTCTAATTAAATAAATAATTAACTATCACATAATTAATTAAATTAATTATGTATTTAACTAAATTATAATTAAACAATTATAATTCAAACACTTAACCAAATTATAATTACTTAAATTATAATTACCATTTAAATTATAATCAATTAAACCACATCATGCATTTAATTACACAAATTATAATTAATCATGAAATTATCAATTTATAATCCATAATTAAACATGCATAAATTATAATTTAATTTAACATCTAATTGATTAAAATAAATCAACTTCTATACATTATAATTTCACAAAAATTATAATTTAAATTAAACATTTACTCTTAACTATAATTAATAAAATTATAATTAAGTAACTAATTGTACAATTAAACAATTATAGTTTATAATTTAAATACCATATTAGTTTTTCAAAACTTCCTTTTTCTCAAATTATAACACATGTTATAGCAGCTAGATACATGCTCCTTGTCATAGAATAATTAAACTAAGCTTAGAATTAACACTGCACAAAAACTAAAGTCACTGCCACTGCCCGGGACACGGCGTAGCTGCGCCACCTTTAGCCTTGACACCGGCGCAGCTGCGCAGGGGGCCAAACTTGCGAAAACCCTGCGGCGCAGCTGCGGCGCTTCTACCCTTACTGCCTGCGCAGCTGCGCCGGCAGCGGACAGAAACAGAGCAACTTCGCGAATAGTGCAGAGAAAAGCCAATTTGGCTTAATTCTCTACAATGAATTCTCAATTCAGCCAACAATTTTCATATAAAACTTTACAGAAATAAAGTGCAAAGCTTCTAACATGTTTTGAACACACTAATACATCAATTAGAAAATTTACAACGCTTAATTTTTACAAAAATTTTAAAAAATACCAATGTCAGTGTTCTAGATGAAATTGAACACTGCGAATTTGTTTTAAAACCAATTCTCACAATTCCAATCCCAATCAACTAATTTCTAAACATAATAATATATTCCACAATTAGTTTATACAAAAATCAACAATCAACATATATTTTGATTTCTATGAGAAACTTTATTTTTCCCAAACACTTCACTATGACTTTTGAAAAATATAAATTCTCCAATATATCATATATATATATATATATATATATATATTCATGAATTAAACAACTAATTAAGCATATCATCACATATAGACATGATATGAACACAATTATATATATATATCCATCATACTATACATCTTCCAAAACATGTTTTACAGAGAATGAAAATATAAGGATCATAACTTTAAAACTGAATTTTACAACAATTGTATTTTGAAAATCTTTCCATGGCACACAATTACATATGAAAACCTATGAACATCATATATACATAGTCACAATTATACAACTTCATGAAAACTCAACTTTTGACAGAGAATAAAATACATGAAACATATGAATTGAGTTCTATAAAAATTAGAGATTATAGATAATACCTTTTGTTAATAGATTGAAAGAGAAAGCGATGTGAGTTCAATTCTAACAATTCTTCTTCCTCTTTTCTCTTTTTTGCTCTTCCTTTTCTCTGCTCTCTTTTCTTCTTAGTTCTTAGTTTAGACTTAGGAAAAACTAACGTAATTTAGATATATTATAACTGATATAATATACGTATACTAATGATATATATGTAACTGCTAATTACTTAATATATATAATAAATACATTTATTATGTAAGTTACAAAATTCAAAAGCCAACTTGGCTTGTTTGGCTACAAGAAAATTAGAAACTAGTTTTACTTACTTAGGTATGGTTTAGGTAAATTAGGTTTAAGCTAGTGTAAGGGCCTTGTTTGGCAACAATTTTTAAAACAAAAGCAAGGGCCTTGTTTAGTAAAAATCATTTAAAATTCTTTTCCTTTTTATTTTAACAAATTATTTTAACACATACTTAAATATCACATTTTAATTAATTAAACATTAATCATCTAATTTAATTAATTAAAATCTAACATCAATTGATCACATAAAATTGCCACATAATTATAATTATTCGCTAATTATAATTCATGTAACAGTTCATCACATAATTCCTCTAATTCAATTATCTCAATTAAATTAGAACTATAATATAAACTAATATACATTAATTAAATAAATATTACACATTCATTTAATTAATATATAACACTTAATTAAATCGCTTCCATAAATCACATAATTTATTTATTTAACTCAATAAATAAATCACATAAAATATTTATTTAACTCAATAAATATTTAAAATTAAATATAAAATCTCAATCATTACAAGAGAACTTAGAGAGAAATTGAGAGGGAATTGGTGAATTGAAGAAGAAGTAGTGGGGATTTATATCATCTAATCTCAACAAGTAGCAAGGGTAATCCCTCATCTTAAGTTTTTAAATTATGTTTTCAAAGTTTTTCCATTAACGAGTATTTTAAAGTTCTCTATAAACAATTATTTTGGTGATTAATGCATGAAATAATGATATATGTGTTAATATATGTTCATAACATGTTTTCTATCATTTACTTATGCTTTAAAGAAATTAAAACCATGTAATTATGCTTTAATTAGAGATTTGAAAGTTATAGAGTATGAAGAACATGAATATGGCCCTTATGTACAAAATTTCATGCTTTAATTATTTATTAAACTTTAAATTAATAGTTAATTGTGATTATACATGTTAAAACGAAGAAAACAAAAATCAAACGAACAGATTCGGTGTTATAACGAATCTGTAATGATGAATTTCATGATTTTTCTCAAAACTTTGCAAACTATCAAAAACATGACATTTATGTGTTCTTGTTTGACTAATTATGTGATTTAAGTTGTCAAATACATGCTATATATGTTACTACATGTTTCTGTGAAGTTTATACTTCATGGGTAACATTAAGAATCGTTATTTGAGCTTAATTTGGCATTATTTGGCTTTCCTTGTGCAATTGTCGTGAACTGTTAGACTTCACTGCGACTCGGCACCGCAGCGCCCGTTCTGTGAAGGAACCTGGCGCTGCAACGCCAGGCAGGCAGTTGGCTGACGTAGCAGTGGCACGGCAGTGTCGGTCCTGAGAAGGAACCTAGCGCTGCAGCGTCAGGTCAAAGACTTGGCTGATGTGGGCTCAGCGCTGCAGCGTCGGTCCCCAGTACAAACTTGGCGCTGCAGCTCTAGCCAGCAGTATGACCCAGTAAATTTTATTTAAGTGTTCAAAGTTCAGAAAGGTGTTTTAAAACCAAATGTAATGAACATGATGACATGATAAACATTTATTGAAATGTTAAAACAAGTTATTAACTTGTTTTACGTGATTAATTGGTAAGTTAAATACGTTATCTAAACCCGTTATTCGAAAAGTCGTGTAACGTGTTCAAATACTAATGTTGTAACTTGATTAGTATAATCAGACTTAGAATTGATTTGTACTGTGAATGTAATGATATATAGGATTAATTGAGGATCGTGAATTAATTGTAGCTTGCGCACGAGGTAAGTTTTCTAATTACATTCTTTAAATTGAGAATGCATGCTATATATATTACTACATGTTTCTGTGAAGTTTATACTTCATGGGTAACATTAAGAATCGTTATTTGAGCTTAATTTGGCATTATTTGGCTTTCCTTGTGCAATTGTCGTGAACTGTTAGACTTCACTGCAACTCGGCGCCGCAGCGCCGGTTCTGTGAAGGAACCGGGCGCTGCAACGCCAGGCAGGCAGTTGGCTGACGTAGCCGTGGCACGACAGTGTCGGTCCTGAGAAGGAACCTAGCGCTGCAGCGCCAGGTCAAAGACTTAGCTGACGTGGGCTCAGCGCTGCAGCGCCGGTACCCAGTACAAACTTGGCGCTGTAGCTCTAGCCAGCAGTATGACCTATTAAATTTTATTTAAGTGTTCAAAGTTCAAAAAGGTGTTTTAAAACCAAATGTAATGAACATGATGACATGATAAACATTTATTGAAATGTTAAAACAAGTTATTAACTTGTTTTACGTGATTAATTGGTAAGTTAAATACGTTATGTAAACCCGTTATTCGAAAAGTCGTGTAACGTGTTCAAATACTAATGTTGTAACTTGATTAGTATAATCAGACTTAGAATTGATTTGTATGTGAATGTAATGATATGTAAGATTAATTGAGGATCGTGAATTAATTGTAGCTTGCACACGAGGCAAGTTTTCTAATTACATTCTTTAAATTGAGCAAGTGTTCTATTCCTAATTTATTATTATTGATGGAAGTTCCTTAACTCTAAGTTATTCTTTGAGCAAGTCCTAGACTTATATTTCTATATTGATCAAGTTCTCATTCTTGTTTATCCAAGTCAAGATTTCATATGAGATATTATAGATCTTCTAAAGTATTACTTCAGTTATACAATACTTATTTGATTGTATACCTTTGAGATTCGTTATTTGATTTGATTATCAGTTTATTGTTGAACCTTGTAAGGTTAGCGAACCCTTAATGATTCGACTAGTACATAGTTGATGAACGTTCTAAATTCTAGAAATATTATTGAGTTTATCCAAACCAAAATTCTTTTGGTGCGAACTCTGATGTCAAACGAAGATGAACAACCCTTTTATAGGGGCTTATTTATGTGTTAGCGTTGAGATGATGTGCACATTCATGGTACTAAGGGCTGATCCCCCTAAGTACGAGTAGTAGAGTCCATATAGTCTTATGAATGTTAAAGGTTTAAAGTAGAAATACTTGACAACCTAGGATATAGTTCATGGTCTTATGACCCTCAGATGTACTTTTGATTCTTGTTATTCATTCTTGATTCAAAAGCTGAGCTTTCTTTTATTCAGAATTCTTTGATTTCTCTCATGTTATTATTATCGTTATATTATTATACTTGTGGGCAATCGTGCTCACTCTTACGTAATAACATTATAGTTAAGAAAGAAAGGACTGACGAGCCCTCCAATAGCAAAGGCAAGGGCAAAGTTAGCAAGTGTTGAAGACTTGTTATTTAATTTGAGAATGTTGTGTTTAAGACTTGATGTTGTTTAAGACTTATTTGTTTAATTAAGTTTTCGCATTTGATGGTTAAGGTTAGTTCAACCTGGGATTTATTTATTATTCTGATGATGTAACCTTTTAAGGGAAGGATTTCATTCTATTTATTCAAGGTTTGCATTTATTATAGGTAGATAGATATGTGGTATTTGTGCAGTGAACACCAAATCCCGTGGAAATTGAAGTACCCAGATTTGGGAGTGTCACACCGGGGCTTTCAACTATTTCTCGGGGTTGTCTCCGAGGTTTGATCCCAGCCGATTCTGTTCTTCCTCAGGGTCATCTTCGAGGGTTGATTTGATATCCTGGGGTTGTCTCTGGGGATTGATTTGATGCTTCGGGGTCCTCCAGGGTTATCTCTGGAGTGTGAAAAAGACAGTTGTTCCTAGAGGTACAATAGTTATCTAGAAGGGGGGTTGAATAGATATTTTAAAACTTTTTCCTTTTCAAAAAACTTTATCAGATTAGTTAAGCACAGCGGAATATATGATTTGTTTGCTTTCCTTTTAGATAAACCAAGTTTAAGGGTGATAAGCAGTTATAACAGTTTATAACAGATATAGCAGTTATAGCAGATATCAGACACAGTGATTTTAAGTGGTTCAGAGCACACAAGGCTCCTAGTCCACTCTTCTACTCCACGAGTAGGAAATCCACTAAAGATGTCTTTACACTTCATTGAATCACTTAGATTCCTTCAAGACCAATAGTCCTGGAACTTCTTAGTTCACTTAGAACTCTTCAAGTCCAGCAGACTTGGTATACACTTGATTGACAGTTAAGTTCTTAGGATGTGCTACTCAGTTGCTATTAAGCATGAGTTCTAAAGAACTGAGTAGCTGTGCAAGCTTTTCTTCAGATCGTAGAGTTTGGGCGTTGAGTGTTCTTAAGCTTTTAGTTCTTGCTTGCTTTTTTTTTGAATCTCTATCTGATTTGCTTATGAAGGAGCGTTTGAAATGTTTCCGTTGAAGGCATCTGTTGCAGCATTAAATGCTTCAGACATTTCTGAGCATTGATGTTGACCTCCTAGAAATCTGATGTTCTGCCGTCTGGCCCACAGACACAGCAGACTGCTTTCTCACCTAACACTTGAAAAGGTGTTTTCAGCATGCATGCAGTCCTTTCCTTAGCTTATTCAATACGCTTCTTTGATGCATACTAAGGATGAATGTTGGATCATTGGGACTATCAAAATGTCAACGTCTATAAGCCTTTCTTCATTTGATACTCTTTCTCTTTCATCAGATAGACAAACTTTGATGCTGACTGGAGGTTCACCATAATCGTGGTCTTTATACCATGATCGCTGTGTGTTGGCTTGCTCTTGCTTGATTCAGCTTAAGATCATAGAGAACACTACGATTTCTTTTAAACTCTTGATAGACTATGATTTTCACCTGCTTGCTTTGCAGACTCCACGTTTTCTAGAGCTGACTGTGATTCTTGACTTGGCTCGACAGACGCTCGAATCATCTTCACGATTATGAGTGTGGCTGCCAAGACAGACTACATTTTTGAAATAGCTTCTTTGATACTCCACAATTCTGCCTTGGCTTCTGCAAAGTTCGGGCTGGCTCAATAGACTACGAATCTGTTGAGCCCTAACATTTACATCTCAAAATAGATCAACCTAACAGATTTGATCATTCTTCTACACATTCATTTACAGAATGATAAACATTAAAGCACAGATCAACCTAACATTTTTGATCTATCATCTAAGTCCTTGTTCATCAATTCTCTGAAGAACTTTACACATAAACATATATATTTACTTTCAACATCAAATTTGAATATGTAATTCCCAACAATCTCCCCCTATTTGATGTTGACATAACCAAGGAGATTTGCATCATATCCTCAATTTCTAAATGCAGGATGCTAGAAAGTAAATATGACTTAGTGTTTCAGTGAGCCGCTAAAATTTTTAGAGAATAAGCATGAATTTATTGATGTTTGAAGATGATATTACATTCTAGCACAGATACATTAATAAGAAAATAAACTTTGAACTTATCTCTATTTTCTTTGCCTCTTGCTCTTCAGCTCTCCTTCTCCTGCTGGCTTCATCTCTCCATGCAATATCTTCTAGCTCACTTTGACTTAGCCTTTATGTATGCTCATGTTTGTTCATAAACGTAGGATCTCCAATGGGCATGTTGAGGCCAGTATTGGATACTCCTTGTGAGCTGAGAGATGGACCTTGACCTTGACTCCTTATAAAAGGTTCTGCCATTATGATTTGTTATTGCTGCTGCTCAATTCGTGGTTGCTGTTGCTGCTGTTCAAATCATGGAGACTGATAGCAAGCATGTCTCGAAGGAGGCTGACTTCTTCTAGGGTTGCTCCTCGAAGATTGACCAATTTTTCCTTTTCCTTTGCCTCTACCTTTCTCCGCTTCCTCTTTATTCTTCCCCTTTATGTCAGCATCCAGGGTTCGAATGTCTTCTGAGAGGCAGTTCACTCCTTGCACCAGCTCATGCATCTGAGAGCAATTTTGGGCAATGTCACTACGATTTTCCTCAACTATGGACTCAGTATTTCGTCTCTGTTGTTGTAGCCGTTCCAAGGCAGTAGCAGTTTATTGAACTTGAGTCAAGAAATAGTTTTGGAATTCTCGTAGTGTGAGACGCAGTTCATAGATCTGCTTAGTTATAAGAGCATTTTGAGATTCTTAAGTTTTCTAAAGAATCTCCACTGCTTCCTTATGCTTGTTGGCAGCTTGAAAATGAATAGCATCCCTCTGACTGAGACTGTCACTCATTTCTCGAATGTTCTCCCTTAGTTTCTTTGACAGCTCAATTGCCAAATTTCTTGGCAGAGTCTTGACAGAGTCGATTATGTGTTTGAATTGTTGATGCAGTGCCAGCGAGTTAGCTTTAAGATTCTCCTCTGTTTCTAGAGCCATATGGCTTGTTAACTCAATAAGGTCCTCTTTCGTTGGCAGTAGAGACAGAAGATCAAGGATTCTTTGAACATCAGGAGGAGAGGTCGTAGTGTACTCCCTTGTCCTTGACATGCTTGTTAGCGCAAGAGTTATATCAAAATATTCATTGTTGGAGGATGAGGAAATATCTGACTGGGTGAGAGGTGTGGCAATTTGGTGTATGGGAGAGGTGTTTGGCTCAGGTTGGGGTGACTCGACAATTTAGTTTGGTTGTTGTTCGACCAGCATGAAACGTTGATCGTTGATCAGATTCGGTGGCTCAATGGTCATGGTCTCAAGTAGTTGGTCGACGATTCTTGAGAGTTTCTCGACAACCATTGGGTCACTGACAGTTGGTTCTATAAAGGATAGGTGGTTATTTGGTTCATCAGTCACAAAGTTTTGGGACTCTATAACTGGAAACTGGTTCAGTGGGTGAAGAACCACTTCCAACCATCTTGGCAATTCATAAAACTGATGAAAGTGTGATGAAGGACAGTGGTTGACAATGAAAGAGATGGGAGTAAAATGTACCTCATGCTTAGTCTCTGAAGATGAGTCATTTATGATCAGCTTCCAAGCAAAGTTGAGGTTCCTTGGGAAACCATAGGCTAGCACTGAGATTGATGGATAAGCCTTGTAAGTCCAAAACACGTGATCCCAGGTGTTAAGAATCAAAGCCCTATGATATGGCATCATAGGCAAGTAGTCAAAAAGCTGATTGTAGTTAGCTGTTCTTTCTTCATCCCTACACACTGTAAGAATCTCAACTTCATCATCTTCTTCCTCATCACTATCTTCATCATCTTTATTAAGAATTTCAACCACATCCACCTTCTCCTCATCCTTATCTCCCCTTTGCTCTTCAGCCTTCTCCACATCCACAATTTCAGCATTTCCCATCTCAGTAACTTCAGAGACTACGATTTCTTCAGGGGTTGGGGGAGCTTCATGATCATCTTTTGGTAGCTCCCCATCAGCTGTAGCATTCTCTGTCTCAGGAATATCTAGGAACTCCCCCTCAGCTGGAGCACTTCCTTGATCAGGTGCTTCTAGAGGCTCCCCCTTAACATGAGCAGGGTTCATCTCACTTTCTTCTTACACCTCCTCCTCGGCATGAGTACTATCTTCGGGAAGCTCCTCCTCGGCATTGATCATAGCTGATCAAATTCTATAGGTTTTTCTTCACGACAGATGTAGGCTAACACATCTTCTATAATTCTGGTCTCTTCCAAGGTTAGACCAGATGCTTGAGGTTGATTGCTTTGTTTAGCCTTCTCAGTAGCAATCCTTCTTTCATCTTCCTTCAAAACATCCTCATTTGCAAGGACATACTTCTTGACAAGCCTCTTCTTTGTTCTCTTAGGCTTAGTCACAGCTTCAGTTCTTTCTTCAGCTTCAGCTCTGACAGTTTGTTCAGGCTGAGAGTCTGTTGCAGCACCTCCTTCTAGAATTGTAGTCAGCCTGGACTCCATGACTGGTGTGGACTCCACAACTGGTGTGGACTCCACAACCTCAGTGAGTGAAGGCTTCTTGGTTCGATGACTACGATTATTCTTCTTTTAAGGCTCAGTGCTTCCTTCAACCTTATCTTCACTTTTCTCCCTCTTCTTCTTCTTCTTCCCCTTCAGAACCAGAACCCCCTTGGGGTGCATCAGTGGTTGAGCCTTAAAGCTCTTCTGTTATCTGAACACCTTCATTCAATTTCCTCTTCCCTTTGCTCTTTCTGACCAGAGCCAAGGGTTCTTCTTGCTTGACTTCTTCTTCCTCCTCTGTTTCCTTCACAGCAGACATATTACCCTGCCTAACTGACTTCTTCACTTCACCAGTCCTTCCACTGAACTCAGACATCATTTTCACATTTTATCTGCTGGGTTCCTCTTCCAATTCTGAAACAGCTGCTAGGTCATTTTTCTGTTGGGATTGATGGGAGCACCTTCTTTATCCCCAATTTTGTCACCCAAGGCAAATTGCAGGATTATGCTGATGAATCTCCCATAGAACATCTTAGCAGAGCTCTTAGTCTTCTTTGGGCTGAGCATCCACTTCCCAAACCATTCCATTAGCAGAGCCCCATAGTTGAGTTGAATTCTGAAGCAAATAGATGTCATGAGCTTCAGTTGTTTCTCATTTAAAGAGTCGTGACCAGAGCCCTTACAGCATATGCATTTTCCAACAATGTCAGCCAGGAATTCATGTAACGACCCCAAATTTCTTACAATATAATTCTCATTCTCGATCGTTAACAATACAACTTTAATCTATGTTTACATCATTATTCGATATAAAAATCACTAAAAATGCAAAATATTTAAAACTTTTATACAATCTTTCTTTATTGCCCTGAATCGCAACCTTTACATTACAAATATTTGATTCAATTCTATTACATGAATCGCTTCCTCTAAGTTACTATACAAAGTATTACATCACAAGCGATATCCACTATACATCGGATAGCTCAACTTTACAACTTAACAATCATGTTACATTTAAAATAATTACATTAATCATCTAGGATAAATACTTTCTTGCATCACTATTGATCTTAACATTCAACTAGCACGTATCATTACCTTGCATCCTTAACCTGCAAAAATGGTAATTTGCAAGAGTCAGCTCGATAGCTCAGCAAGAACTAACAGTTTTTATGCATCACGTAGCACATAATAAACATGCTCAACATACATCTCCTAATAATTAAAGTAACATTGCATGCATGCTTTAATTCACATAACAATTATAAAGATTGAGTTCCTTACTCAATCAACATTCTTTAATCAATCAATGTAGTCATAAATTCACTTTAACATTTTATGCTTACAACATATATAACATACCATGCTCTTTGCAATACAATTTAAAACATTTCATCATCAAGTTCGCATAGAAAATAGAAACCGAAAGACTTGCCTTGATCGTTGTTTACCAATAACAGATTACAATTTACAGCTATCTGCACTTCACGTGCCCTACACAATTATATAATCATGCACATCAACTATTAGTCACATAGCAACGCATAGTAGTTGTAATGTAAACTTTACTCTACATCTCATAACCCTTCCTACTATCAATACACAATGTTCAATTTGATTGTGTTAACTTTTGACTTATATCTCACTATATTTCCTTTTTAGTAATATTCGAAATTCATTCAAGTGTTTAAGTCTTGCTAGGACTACTTATGGGTTTTATACTAACCCCATTTCATATCTTATAATGCTCATTTCATTTGACTTAAAACACTTTTTACGTTCATTAACACTTGTCACGGCGTTTCGACATTCATTCGTCACACGCCCAAATCGTCTCTCTTGTGTATGCTTAGTGTGCTTACATAACTTATCTAATACATCATTTATTAATGTTAAGCATCATTATAATTACTAATATTCATGTTTTATAACTTAGAGCAATATCTATTATCGTCAACAGCACTATACTTGCGTATGAGAATGTTCGACGTCCTCCGATTGCTTTCGAATACGCATCAGTCACAAAGATGGCCATTTTGACACCTGCTAACCACCTCAAATAAAAAATGTTAAAGAACAAAAGTTGTAGGTCTACTCGTGCTCGTTCCGAATCATCTTGAATCTCCTCAATCGGAGTTTGTATGAAAACGTTATGACCGTTTTACTACAGGAGGTCAAAATAGTTTTGTATTACAACACTTAAACCACTCTGGACAGCATGGTTACCCGTTGGGGCAGGTACCCCAAGGCCAAATACCCCGCTGGGGTGGATCCCACCTCTGGTGGAAATTCCCAGTTCGCGAACGGCAGAGAAATAAGCCAATTTGGCTTATTTTTCACACCGAATCCAATTTTTCTCAACATGATGAACATGAAACTTTGTAACAACAAAATTTTGGACTCTTTAACATGATTATAACATATAAATTCCTTACAACACAATAGAAACCAAGTTTTCATGATTTTGGAAGAAAACTACAATATCAAACGTTCTTGACAAAATTTGCTATTACGAATTCGTTTTTCAATCAATTCATGTAATTCCAATTGCAATAATTCTAATTCTTAACATATTAACATAACCGATGATCAATTTAAACAATAATCCATAATCAAACACCAATTTGATAGTTTCAAAGGCTATTCTTTCAAAATTAGTTTACAGTAAATCATTATGAACATAATTTCTTCTTGTTTATCAAAATTACACAGATTGAATTGTTAGAACAACCATATAACTCATATAATAACATCAATATATATATATATACCTCACATATATACATCATGATCACATAATTTACACAAAAGGCTTTTACAGAGAAGTTCTTTTATGAAAAAAACATGGAATATGAAGATTTAAGCATGAAGATTATACCTTGCTTTGCTTATTGGAACGAAGGGGATGATGCTATCTCAAGCTTCCTTCCTTCTTCTTCCTCTTTCTTCTTCTTCTTCCTTCTTCTCACTCTAGGTTCTCTGTGTTTCTTTCTAACACAAACTAACCCTTTTCTTGTTCTGACTAACTCTAACTGTAACGATTGAGATTTTATATTTAATTTTAAATATTTATTGAATTAAATAAATATTTATGTGAATTATTTATTGAGTAAATAAATATATTAAGTAAATTATGGTAATGATTTAATTGAGTGTTACATATTAATTTAATGAATGTTATTTAATTGATATGTATATATATTAATGTTATATTATAGTTCTAATTTAATTGAGATAATTGAATTAGATAAATGATGTGATGAAGTGTTACATGAATCATAATTAGCGAGTAATTATAATTATGTGGCAAATTTTATGTAATTAATGGATGTTAGATTTTAATTGATTAAATTAAATGATTAATATTTAATTGATTAAAATATGACATTAAAGTATGTGTCAAAATGATTTATTAAAATAAAAGGAAAAGAATTTTTAAATGATTTTTACCAAACAAGGCCCTTGTATTTGTTTTAAACCTATTTCTACCAAACAGGGCCCTAACTATCAAAAAGCTGTTTTTAAATAAACTGTTTACCAAACATGGCCTTAGCATTAATAATCAATTTTTGAAAATAACCTTGTTTTACCAAACAAGGCATTGTGGTTTTTGAATTTTGTAACTTATATAATAAATGTATTTATTACATATATTAAGTAATTAGCAGTTACATATATATCATTAGTATACGTATATTATATCAGTTATAATATATCTATACTACGTTAGATTAGAAGTTAGTTTGTAAAGATAAGAACAAAAAGAGAAAAGAAGAGCAGAGAAGTTAGAGAAGAGAAGGAAGAAGGAACTTGTGAAGGCTAGAATTAGTCATTGTATTCTTCTCCAATCATCAAAAAGGTAATTAATATATTATAGTTTTAAAGAATTGTGATCAGTTGTTCTTCATTGTTTTGAGTTTCTGTAAATTTAGTTTTCTATGAATTTCATGAAATTATGTAATCATGAATTTTATATATATGTATTGTATCCATGTGTTGATTGTGGTAATTGTATGACATAAGAGGATTTTTAAAATTTAATTACTGTAGAAATATATTTTTAACAGAAAATTCATGTTTATATGAGTTCATATGGAATTTCATGAGTGTGGTTAATGTTAATTGAGAAATTCATGCAATTAGTATGCGTTAATATGCTTATTAAGTAATTTCTGGATGCTATCTTCAACTTTGTATGTAATGCATGTATATAAGTTCGAATTGATGGAGAAAAATAGTTACAGTGAATTATTTTATGAAAAATATGAGTTTTCATGAAAATGGCCAAATTAGATTTTAAAATTTGTGATTATCATTGTTTAGATGGTTTTGTGTTTTAGAAGCATGTTATATATATGTATTATTGCATAGGTATGATTTACAATGTTTAAGTTACTGTGAATTGCCGATTGTTAGCTTGTATGGGTTAATCAGTGAAGCAGGGTGTCGTTGCTTTCTGCCTCTGTCTGTGTTCCTGCGCAGCTGCGCCGGTAACAAAGCCAGAAGCAGCGCAGCTGCGCCGGCTGCCTTTCCCAGAATCCTTCCCTGCGCAGCTGCGCCGGTTATAGGGCAGCTGGCAGCGCAGCTGCGCCGGGCACAGTGCTTAGGCAGTGAAGGTTAGCTAATTGTGCAGTGTTGATTTTGAACCTAGTTTAATTATGCTATGACAGTGAGCATGTATCTAGTTGCTACAACATGTTGTTAACATAAATTTGACAAATTTATATTTAAAAAAGAAAAGAGGTTTGAAAACCTTAAAGTATGATTTGAATTATTATTTAAATGTGATATATGATTATAATTTAAATAATTATAATCAAAAGTAAATATTTATTTTAAATTATAATGAATAAAGGTTGATTTATTAGATGTTAATTTAAATTATAATTTATGTAATTATAATTTAATAAATGCATGTTTAATTATGGATTTTAAATTGATAATTACATAATTAATTATAAATTGTGTAATTATAATGCATGGTATAGTTTAAGTAATTATTAATTAAATTGATAATTACATGATTAATTATAAATTATGTAATTATAAATGTATGAATGTAGTTTAATTGATTTTAAATTATAATTATTTATAATTTAAATGGTAATTATAATTTGATTAAGTGTTTGAATTATAATTGTTTAATTATAATTTAGTTAAATACATAATTAAGTTAATTATGTGAGTATATGTGTGATGTGATTAACTATGTGATAGTTAATTATTATTGTTTATTTAATTAGAGTGAGTTAACCATGAGGGTTAACCACTTATGTGAATTAGTTATGTGTTAACTGATTTAGATTATTATAATTGAATGTGTATAGGAAGTATTAAAGTACGTGAATTGAATTAAGTAGCTTGCGCTTGAGGCAAGTCTTCTAAACCTTAAACTCGTTAATTTTATGCAAGTTTTCTAAACCCTAATCTTGTATAATTTCTTGAGTTCATATATTCTTGTTAAGAATGTCCTTTTCTATTTCTGTATTAGACAATTGTTTATTTAATTAAAATGATCTTAACTTATTGTTCAAGTAAGATCAAGTTATTATTTTAAATGCTTTAAGTTGATTCTAAAGCATATGTTAATTCATAATTCTTTATTTATGAATTATTGGAAGTCGATTCAACTAATCCTTAGTTGATGAACGTGAATTCTAAATTACCCTTATAAGCTTATCCAAACCAAACTTTCTTTGGTGCGGACTTGAATTCAAATTACTGAGTTGAATAACCCTATTTACTAGGGGAGGTTACTACGCATAGCGTTAAGATGTTTGTGCACAATACATGGTACGAAGGGCTGATTCCCCTAAGTATGAGTTAAGGTCCATAGTCTTATTGACTGTTAAAGGTTTAAATAGAAATATTTATAACCTAGGATAAGAGTTCAAAGGTCTTATGACCCTCAGATAAATTCTATATTCGAATTTTAATGTTGATTGAGAATTATTATTCAATTCTTTATTATTGAAGCAAGATAAGTTGTTCAGATTCTTTTAAATATATCCTTTCATGTCTATGTTATTGTTAAACTCCAGTGAGCTGTGGTTTGCTCACTCTTGCATTAAATAACAATTTCAGTTAAGGTTGATAACGCTGATGCTCCGTCTACAAGTAAGGGCAAGGGAAAGCAAAGCAAGTGAAGACTTGTTTTTTTTTTATTATATTGAGAATGATTGTAATAAGACTTGAATGTTATGTTTTTGTTTCCGCACTTTATTATATTCATGTCAGGGTTAGAGTAAACCGGGATTATCTTGAAAAGGTTGTAACCCTTGTTTTAAGGGAGATTTATCTATTCTAATTTAAGTTGTAGTTTATTTTACATTATTCATTGGGTAGATGTATGTTATATTAGAAAGTGAACACCAAATCATGTGGAAACGAAGTACCCGGATTTAGGGGTGTCACAGGTTGGTATCAGAGCTATAGGTTATGAAACCTTAGGTGGGGAAAAACCTTAGGTTAGTAGCCTTATAGGTAAGATCGAAAAGATAGGGGTGATAGGTAAAGATAATAAACTACCTTATGTGCTACGTGTTTACATTATAGTATTCGAAGAGTGACGATTCGTTATCACGTAATAATGAACTTTAAAATTCTTTTGTCAGGATGTTGAACGTGGGAGAACCTAGTCAGGCTAGAGAGGATGTACCTCAGGTGCCTAGAGAGGAAGAGCCCCGTGACATACATATTGTCTGGGAGCAGCTGGTTAGGAGAGAGCCATCTCCAGTGATCACTGTAGCTGGTCGGGAGCGTGAGCTGACACCTATTCCAGAGGATGAGGACTAGGACGAGTCTGAAGAGGAGGAAGAGGATCCCGAAGAGGAATTCCCACCTCACTCTACTAGTGTTGAGATGTACGAGGCAGTCTACGATAGCAACGTGGAGCTTCATGGACGAGTAGGAGATCTCGAGGAGACTATCCAGCAACGAGATGAGACGATCGAGGAAATGGCAAATGACCTGGGAGATGCACAGTGGAACCTGATACATATGGAGGTTGAAAGAGATGCTGCTCGTTTTGAATTGGCAAAGCTGAAGCAAGACATCCAGGAGGAGTCGAGGAAGTGTGCCAGAGCTGAGGAGTCAAGCTTGAGGGTTAATCAACGAGCTGATAGAGCTGAAGATGAAGCTGAAGCCAAGAGGGCCAAGCTGAGGGAAACAGAATATGCATTTCATACAGCGATAGAGAGAGCTCAGGACCGTATTTTCTACTACCCAGCTCAGTTCCAAGGTTTACCGTGGTATGTGGTGGACCGAAGAACGGCATTTCGGGTAATAGAAGAGGAATGTAGAGAGG
Organism: Panax stipuleanatus; assembly: GCA_020205555.1. NCBI lineage: Eukaryota > Viridiplantae > Streptophyta > Magnoliopsida > Apiales > Araliaceae > Panax > Panax stipuleanatus. Next base: position 16,975,863 of record CM035119.1, on the reverse strand, counting down.
CTGTGCGACGTATTAATATGCCTAGGCAGTAGCAGTAGTAGCAGTAATAGTAGTAGTAGCAGTAGCAGTAGTAGTAGAGCTTTTATTTATGTATTGCTTTTTGTATTAAATAAAGTAAATTCCATAATTTGGGATAAGAATGGGATGAGTTAATAATATAATCCTGCAACTTTTCCAGTTCAGGAAGGGTGATGTAAATGGCAGAAATACTATCCGATTGATGTTTTTAAACTACGACTGATGAATAAAAAAAGTTTGTTGACGTGCTATGTGTTCTATGTGCACTGAATTGTTTAAACGTTTAAGTATGATCTGGAGTACTTAATAATTGAATAAAGGGTCTAATAATAATATTTTCTTAACAGAAAATGCCTCCTAAAAGAAGAGTAACACGTCAAAATCCCGAGGGTTCAACGAACAACAATAATAACGAGGGAACGAATCCCAATTCGGTTCAGCAGTTGGTGAACCTGTTGACAGGAGCTCTTGCGAATCAGCCGCAGGTGCAGGATACTACTTTCAAGGAATTCAAGGCAGTAGGACTGCCTGAGTTCAAAGGATCGACTAACCCTATTGAAGCTTAGACATGGGTTATGGAAATGGAGAAGGTATTTGACGTGGCTAGGGTAGGAGAAGACCAAAAGACAATGTTCGCGACTTTCATGTTGAAGTCGGATGCTAGCTTTTGGTGGCAGGCTAACAAGACTCGAGAGGGAGAGGGAGTCATCACGTGGGAACGTTTCAAGGAAATGTTCTACGAGATGTATTTTCTAGTGAGTTCGCAGGACCAGATGGAGGTCCTGTTCCTAGAACTTAAGCAAGGAGGGATGACGGTGTCTGAGTATGCCGCTAAGTTTAACGAGTTGGCCAGGTTCGCTACATACCAGGTCAGCACTGATGCTAGGAAGGTGAGAAGGTTTGAGCGGGGACTAAAGCCTTGGCTCTACAGCACGGTTTCCATGTTCCAGCTGAATACCTTTGCAGCGGTGTTGGAGAAGGCCATACTTGCTGAGGGAGGAAGCGAAGCGGTGACGAAGTTCAACCAAGATAAGAAGAAGAAGAATGAGGTAGAAACTAAGTCTGGGGGTAGCAGCACTGTGAACCAGAAGAGGAAGTGGTTTGATAATACCTCTGCTGGGAGTCATCAAGGAAGCCAGCAGAAGAGGAAGTTTGAAGCATGTGCTACATGCAGTAAGAATCACACTGGCATGTGCATGAAGGGGAAGCGGGTGTGCTTCAACTGTGGTCAGGAAGGAAACATCGCGCCTAATTGCCCAAAACCAAAGAAAGGAGCTTGCTTTACATGTGGATCCAAAGATCACATGGCTCGTAAATGCCCGAAGAAGCTGACGGCAGGGTCAACAGGGAGCGGAGGGAATGGAAGCGGCAGTACCGTTACTATCGCTGCACCATTGCAAGCTGTTCGACCCACTGCACGGACATTCAATATGACGGTGCAGGATGCTGTGCAATCAAAAGATGTGGTGTCAGGTATTATTCCGGTCAATAGTATAAATGCATATGTATTATTTGATTCGGGTGCTACTTGCTCATTCATATCTGATGATTTTGCTAGAACCCTAGACTTACCTGTAGAGGAGTTAGTTTACCCTTTGAACATAGAGATTGCGAATAGGGAGGTTATTCCTGTTAGGAGCGTTTATAAGAACTGTAGATTGGACATTAAGGGTCAGGAGCTTAGAGTAGATTTGATTCCGATAAAACTTAGGGAATTCGACGTCATACTAGGTATGGATTGGTTGTTCAACCATGGGGAGGTAATCGACTGTCAGAAGAAGTCGGTAAACCTTACGACTCCGTCGAAGTTGGTGTTCTATGGTAGCAAATCGCCTAGGCAAGCGAGTTGTCTGACGGTTATGCAAGCCAAGAAACTTCTGACGCAAGGCTGTGTAGGATATCTAGCCTACATAGTAGATTCGCATAAGGAAAGCCCGAAGGTGGAGGAGATATCAGTAGTTAAGGAGTTTGTGGACGTTTTTCCAAGCGATTTTCCAGGACTTCAGCCAGATAGGGAGACAGAGTTCGTGATCGATCTAGCGCCGGGAACTGCTCCGATTTCGAAGGCTCCGTACCGAATGGCTCCAGTCGAGATGAAGGAACTGATGGTTCAACTGCAAGAACTGCTAGACAAGAAGTATATTAAACCTAGCGTTTCGCCGTGGGGAGCGCCTGTCTTATTCGTGAAGAAAAAGGATGGGTCGATGCGTCTTTGCATTGATTATAGAGAGTTGAATAAAGTTACGATCAAGAATAGGTATTCTTTACCTAGGATCGATGACTTGTTTGATCAACTGAAGGGTGCAAAATACTTCTCGAAAATCGATTTGAGAAGCGGGCATCATCAATTGAAGGTGAGGAAGGAAGATATACCGAAAATGGCTTTTAGAACTCGGTATGGTCATTAAGAGTTCTTGGTGATGTCATTTGGTCTCACGAATGCCCCAGCTGCATTTATGGACTTAATGAACAGGGTGTTCAAGCCATTTCTAGACAAGTTCGTGGTAGTGTTCATAGATGACATCCTGGTTTATTCCAAGACTGAGGAGGAGCATGCTGAACACTTACGACTAACCTTAGAAGCCCTGAGACGAGAAAAGCTTTATGCTAAATTCTCAAAATGCAAATTCTGGTTAGAACCTGTGCAATTTCTTGGCCACGTGATCGACAAGGATGGTATTTAGGTAGATCCGTCGAAAGTTGAGGCCGTAATTAGTTAGGAACAGCCGAAGACGCCGTCTGAAGTGAGAAGTTTCTTAGGATTGGCTGGTTATTACCGAAGATTTATTCAAGACTTTTCTAGAATCGCAACTCTGTTGACGAATTTGACACGTAAAATAGTTAAGTTTGTTTGAACGGAGAAGTGTGAGGAGAGTTTTCAAGAGCTGAAGAAGAGGTTGAGTACTGCGCCTGTATTGTCTTTACCGGATAGTTCGGGGAATTTCATAGTATATAGCGATGCCTCACTTAAAGGATTAGGCTGTGTATTGATGCAGAGCGGCAAAGTCATTGCATATGCGTCACGTCAGCTGAAGGATTACGAGAAGGGGTATCCGACCCATGATCTAGAATTGGCGGCAGTAGTGTTTGCCCTAAAGATTTGGAGGCACTACTTATATGGAGAGAAGTGTGAAATATACACAGATCACAAGAGTCTGAAGTATATATTTACCCATAAGGATTTGAACATGCGCCAAAGAAGATGGTTGGAACTGATTAAAGACTATGATTGCGAGATACTTTACCATCCGGGTAAAGCTAACGTTGTTGCCGACGCTTTGAGCAGAAAAGGTCTGGAGAAGCTAAACGTGTTAACTGATCAGGATCGGTTAATAGAACAAATGGCTAGATTGGAGTTGGAAGTGAAATTTCTGAAAGAATCGGATGAGATGTTGTTTCAAGTAACCACTGGTTCTACTTTAATAGACAAAGTGAAAGAAGCACAACTCCATGATGAAGCATGTGAAAAGATTCGGACGAGGTTAACTGATGGCGAAGAGTTCAAGTTCAAGGTCGATAATGAAGGACTGTTATGATTTGAAGGTAGAATCTGGGTACCGCCAGTACCAGAGGTCAAAGAGGATATTTTGAGCAAAACTCATAGTTCTAGACATTCTATTCACCCAGGGAGTACGAAGATGTACCAGGATCTCAGGCATCATTTCTGGTGGCCGAATATAAAGAGGGACGTGGCTGAATGCGTTGCGAAATGCTTAACGTGTCAGAAAATCAAAGCAGAACACCAGAGACCAAGTGGTTTGCTTCAACCGTTAGAAATTCCAAAGTGGAAGTGGGAGCACAACACAATGGATTTTGTGGTAGGACTTCCAACGACTCAGAAGGGATATGATGCGATATGGGTCATAGTGGATCAACTGACAAAGTCATCCCACTTTCTGCCGATCAGGGTCAAGTACAACCTGGATAAAATAACAAAGCTATACGTGAAGGAAATTATTTCTCGACATGGTGTTCCGGTGTCGATTGTGTCCGACAGAGATCCACGTTTCACGTCTAATTTCTGGAAGCGATTACAAGAATGTATGGGAACGCAATTGTGAATGAGTACAGCATATCATCCTCAGACCGATGGCCAGAGCGAAAGAACGATTCAAACACTTGAGGATATGCTGAGAGCTTGTGTGATGAACTTCAAAGGAAGCTGGGAGGATCATCTACCATTGGTGGAGTTCGCTTACAACAATAGTCATCATGCGAGTATTGGCATGCCGCCTTACGAAGCGTTATAAGGTAGAAAATGCAGAACTCCTTGGTGCTGGGATGAAGTCGGTGAACGTCAATTGTTGGGACCAGAATTGGTACAAAAAATCGCCAAAATTGTAAAGCTGATCAGAACGAGATTAGTTGCTGCTCAAGACAGACAGAAGAAGTATGCCGATTTACATCGACAGAATCGAGAATTCTTACCAGGAAGTTTCGTGTTCCTGAAAGTATCTCCCTGGAAGGGGAAAATTCGATTCGGTAAGAAGGGGAAGCTGAGTCCCCGATTCATTGGACCTTTTGAGGTACTACGAAAGGTTGGCGAGGTTGCTTACGAGATTGCATTACCTCCGGAGCTCGAGAATATACATAATGTCTTCCATATTTCTGTGTTAAGACCTTACAAGCATGATTATAAACATATAATAGAATATGAACCTTTACAGTTTGATAAAGACTTAACATATGAAGAAGTGCCTGTTCAAATAATTGATAGAAAGGTACAAGTACTTAGGAATAAAGTGATACCTTCTGTTAAGGTAATCTGGAGAAACCACAGTGCTGAAGAAGCTACGTGGGAACTCGAAGATGTTATGATGAAATCTTATCCGCTTTTATTTGCTTAGTTGTGTGTAACCCCTTATATACTGATTCTGGGGACAGAATCCTTTTAAGGAGGGAAAAATGTAATAGATGAGATTTTTTTTATGTGTGATTCTGGGGACAGAATCCTTTTAAGGGGGGAAGATTGTAATGATTGAGATTTTATATTTAATTTTAAATATTTATTAAATTAAATAAATATTTATGTGAATTATTTATTGAGTAAATAAATAGATTAAGTAAATTATGGTAATTATTTAATTGAGTGTTACATATTAATTTAATGAATGTTATTTAATTGATATGTATATATATTAATGTTATATTATAGTTCTAATTTAATTGAGATAATTGAATTAGATGAATGATGTGATGAAGTGTTACATGAATTATAATTAGCGAGTAATTATAATTATGTGGCAAATTTTATGTGATTAATGGATGTTAGATTTTAATTGATTAAATTAGATGATTAATATTTAATTGATTAAAATATGACATTAAAGTATGTGTCAAAATGATTTATTAAAATAAAAGGAAAATAATTTTTACCAAACAAGGCCCTTGTATTTGTTTTAAACCTATTTCTACCAAACAGGGCCCTAACTATCAAAAAGCTATTTTTAAATAAACTGTTTACCAAACATGGCCTTAGCATTAATAATCAATTTTTGAAAATAACCTTGTTTTACCAAACAAGGCATTGTGGTTTTTGAATTTTGTAACTTATATAATAAATGTATTTATTATATATATTAAGTAATTAACAGTTACATATATATCATTAGTATACGTATATTATATCAGTTATAATATATCTATACTACATTAGATTAGAAGTTAGTTTGTAAAGCTAAGAATAAAAAGAGAAAAGAAGAGCAGAGAAGTTAGAGAAGAGAAGGAAGAAGGAACTTGTGAAGGCTAGAATTAGTCATTGTATTCTTCTCCAATCATCAAAAAGGTAATTAATATCTTATAGTTTTAAAGAATTGTGATCAGTTGTTCTTCATTGTTTTGAGTTTCTGTAAATTTAGTTTTCTGTGAATTTCATGAAATTATGTAATCATGAATTTTATATATATATATTGTATCCATGTGTTGATTGTGGTAATTGTATGACATAAGAGGATTTTCAAAAATTAAATTACTGTAGAAATATATTTTTAACAGAAAATTCATGTTTATATGAGTTCATATGGAATTTCATGAGTGTGGTTAATGTTAATTGAGAAATTCATGCAATTGGTATGTGCTAATATGCTTATTAAGTAATTTCTGGATGCTATCTTCAACTTTGTATGTAATGCATGTATATAAGTTCGAATTGATGGAGAAAAATAGTTACAGTGAATTATTTTATGAAAAATATGAGTTTTCATGAAAATGGCCAAATTAGATTTTAAAATTTGTGATTATCATTGTTTAGATGGTTTTGTGTTTTAGAAGCATGTTATATATATGTATTATTGCATAGGTATGATTTACAATGTTTAAGTTACTGTGAATTGCCGATTGTTGGCTTGTATGGGTTAATTAGTGAAGCAGGGTGCCGTTGCTGTCTGCCTCTGTCCGTGTTCCTGCGCAGCTGCGCCGGTAACACAGCCATAAGCAGCGCAGCTGCGCCGGCTGCCTTTCCCAGAATCCTTCCCTGCGCAGCTGCGCCGGTTATAGGGCAGCTGGCTGCGCAGCTGCGCCATGCACAGTGCTTAGGCAGTGAATGTTAGCTAATTGTGCAGTGTTGATTTTGAACCTAGTTTAATTATGCTATAACAGTGAGCATGTATCTAGTTGCTACAACATGTTGTTAACATAAATTTGACAAATTTATATTTAGAAAAGAAAAGAGGTTTGAAAACCTTAAAGTATGATTTGAATTATTATTTAAATGTGATATATGATTATAATTTAAATAATTATAATCAAAAGTAAATATTTATTTTAAATTATAATGAATAAAGGTTGATTTATTAGATGTTAATTTAAATTATAATTTATGTAATTATAATTTAATAAATGCATGTTTAATTATGGATTTTAAATTGATAATTACATAATTAATTATAAATTGTGTAATTATAATGCATGGTATAGTTTAAGTAATTATTAATTAAATTGATAATTACATGATTAATTATAAATTATGTAATTATAAATGTATGAATGTAGTTTAATTAATTTTAAATTATAATTATTTATAATTTAAATGGTAATTATAATTTGATTAAGTGTTTGAATTATAATTGTTTAATTATAATTTAGTTAAATACATAATTAAGTTAATTATGTGAGTATATGTGTGATGTGATTAACTATGTGATAGTTAATTATTATTGTTTATTTAATTAGAGTGAGTTAACCATGAGGGTTAACCACTTATGTGAATTAGTTATGTGTTAACTGATTTAGATTATTATAATTGAATGTGTATAGGAAGTATTAAAGTACGTGAATTGAATTAAGTAGCTTGCGCTTGAGGCAAGTCTTCTAAACCTTAAACTCGTTAATTTTATGCAAGTTTTCTAAACCCTAATCTTGTATAATTTCTTGAGTTCATATAATCTTGTTAAGAATGTCCTTTTCTATTTCTGTATTAGACAATTGTTTATTTAATTAAAATGATCTTAACTTATTGTTCAAGTAAGATCCAGTTATTATTTTAAATGCTTTAAGTTGATTCTAAAGCATATGTTAATTCATAATTCTTTATTTATGAATTATTGGAAGTCGATTCAACTAATCCTTAGTTGATGAACGTGAATTCTAAATTACCCTTGTAAGCTTATCCAAACCAAACTTTCTTTGGTGCGGACTTGAATTCAAATTACTGAGTTGAACAACCCTAGTTACTAGGGGAGGTTACTACGCATAGCGTTAAGATGTTTGTGCACAATACATGGTACGAAGGGCTGATTCCCCTAAGTACGAGTTAAGGTCCATAGTCTTATTGACTGTTAAAGGTTTAACTAGAAATATTTATAAACTAGGATAAGAGTTCAAAGGTCTTATGACCCTCAGATAAATTCTATATTCGAATTTTAATGTTGATAGAGAATTATTATTCAATTCTTTATTATTGAAGCAAGCTAAGTTGTTCAGATTCTTTTAAATATATCCTTTCATGTCTATGTTATTGTTAAACTCCAGTGAGCTGTGGTTTGCTCACTCTTGCATTAAATAACAATTTCAGTTAAGGTTGATAACGCTGATGCTCCGTCTACGAGTAAGGGCAAGGGAAAGCAAAGCAAGTGAAGACTTGTTTTTTTTTATTATATTGAGAATGATTGTAATAAGACTTGAATGTTATGTTTTTGTTTCCGCACTTTATTATATTCATGTCAGGGTTAGAGTAAACCGGGATTATCTTGAAAAGGTTGTAACCCTTGTTTTAAGGGAGATTTATCTATTCTAATTTAAGTTGTAGTTTATTTTACATTATTCATTGGGTAGATGTATGTTATATTAGAAAGTGAACACCAAATCATGTGAAAATGAAGTACCCGAATTTGGGGGTGTCACACTAACTCTATTAAACTAACGTATATTATAATATACATATCATTTACATATACATATATTACATAATATATAACTTATAATCATAATGACCCTATAATAATTATAATAAATATAATTATTACCATTAGTAATATAGGTTACACATTTAGAATTTAAAAAGCCCTGAGGCTTTTTTGGCAAAACAAGTTATTTTAAAAACAGAATTTTGGTAGTTAAGGCCTTATTTGGATAAAACAGGTTTAAAACAAAAGTAAGGGCCTTGTTTGGAAAAACAGTTTTAAAAACTCTTTTAATTCTTGTTAATAAATCTTTTAACAGATATTCTTGATGTTACGCTTTTAATTAATTAAATCTTAACATTCTAATTTAATTAATTAAAAATTAATATCAATTAATCACATAAAATTGTCACATAATTATAATTATTCGCTAATTATAATTTCACGTAACACTCATCACATAACTCATCTAATTTAATTATCCCAATTAAATTAGAACTATAACATAAAATCATTACGTCAATTAAATTAAATATTTAATATTTAATTAATTAATATATTACACGTAATTATATTACTCCATAATAATCACATAATCTCAATAAATAATTCAATTAAAATATTTATTTACTTCAATAAATATTAAAATTAACATTTAAATTCTCTTCACACCAAATCACATATTTCACAATATATATCACATATACATATACTCGTACTCGAACATCTTAAAATAAGAATTTTATTTATTAAATTTTCATTTATAAATTCTTAAAAATCTGGGATGTCACAATTCATACTTCTGGGGAAACTCTTTCTTCTTGTAGCCCTTGATGCCTTCAAACTTCTGGTGGTGCATCTTCTGTAGGCCTTCATGAAAGTCGATGACGTCCATAAATGGAAGGCCCTTTGATTTAAACCCTAGGGCTAGGTTTATGCTTTCAGCATTGAGTCCAATCTGCACGCCCTTGACCTTTGTGGTGATGACGTCGTCTTCGAAGACCCCATTGTAGTAAAATTCCTTCACCAGCTTCGGGTAAATCCTCGTGCTGGTGCTCAGAGCTTCTTCGAGACCAGCTCTTTTCAAAAGGGACAAAATTTTGTGGAACTGAGGTTCAGCTGTCTTGAACTAGTCGAAGCACAGCTGGTATCCAGAAATAATGTTGGAAGCAACCATTGATTTTGTTGATTATCCTATGATGAACAAACTTAGCTTAGCTTTCTGAAGGTTAGGGTTTCTTTTGAGAGAGAGAGGGAGAGAGAGATAAACTTTTGAGATTCAAAGGTGAACTGACAAAATACAGTTTGAAATGTATTTGTAACTTCCCTCCATATGATTTGCATAGTGGGACACGTGTTGAGCTGTGCAGGACTCCACGATTTTAAGTCATATAAAAAATGCTTTTCTGCCCTTATCTCCCCCTAAGCTAGTGTATCTTTTGAGAGGACTACTATTGACGAGTCCACGATTGTTATGTTCAGTGCTGACCCTGCTCCAAGACCGTTGACTCTATGGTTTTCTGTGATCCATTCTGAATCAGCATCCCTTCTGGATTAAGGTTGCTCAAGAAGGGCCAACCTCTTAGACTAAAGCTAAGGGTCAGGTTTGTCCCTGAGGCGCTTATCAGAAGGGTTGCTTAGACTTGGTAATGCTGTCATCATAGTGAGCTTTTATGCCATGTCGAGACCACTCCACGATTGTGGTTCCTCTTAGTCATCTCTATGATTTTGACATAACCTTTCTATCTGCATGGTTAGCACCAATTAGAGCATAGAATTCATGGTTGTAGATTTAACATACCTAACTCACTTATTAATTTATTAAATCTGGATTCATCTAAGGGCTTTGTAAAAACATCAGCAAGTTAATTTTCAGTAGGGATGTATTGCAAAGATATAGTTCTATTTTGAACATGATCCCTAATAAAATGATATCCTATCTTTATATGTTTAGTCCTAGAATGCATGACAGGGTTATGTGTTATTTCTTTGGCACTTGTGTTATCACAAGTGGCAGGTATAGATTTGAAATCAAACCCATAGTCTGCTAGCTGATTCTTCATCCATAGAATTTGAGCACAGCAGCTTCTTGGAGAAATGTATTCAGCTTCTGCTGTTGAAGTTGATACTGAATTTTTCTTCTTGCTAAACCAGGACACAAGTCTGTTTCCTAGCAGTTGACAAGTGCCACTAGTACTCTTTCTATCTATTTTGCAGCCTGCATAATCAGCATCTAAATATCCTGTCAGTTCAAAGGAGGACTCCTTGGGATACCTGTAATACCCAAGAATTTCCTAATATTATTAAATAAATATATTAATGAAAATGAGAATTTATTTGAATATAAATGATTTTGTGTTATGAGATGAATTAATTCCATTATATAAAATTGAATAATTATAATAATTGAGAAACTTATGGAGTTTGCGATAAACTCGTTAATAGCCTTGTGTGGCACAGTGACGTAATATAAGAATGATTATATTAATTTAAGCGAACAATTAATCTATATTAATTGTTAATCGTAGAATATTAATTAATTGTCATCGTAGAATAATTGTTATAGAATATTAATAATGATTAATTAATAGTATGTGATTATTATTATTGCAAGAGACATGATAATAATAAGGAAAGTGTTTATAAATATAATAAGATTAACATTCATTTAATGTGATACTTAATCATATAAGTGTTAATCAATTATTGTGGGAATTATAATTTTATTGATTAATGAGAAATGGATTAATTATTATTATTATTAATTAATTAATGAGATAAGAAAATTATAAACTTCTATGTGTAAGCATGCGAATTTAAAAGTATAACGTATAGTAGCTAACTATATATTATATGAAGTATAAATTGCAATGCGACTCTATTATATATAAACTATATAGTAAAGTTTAATGAATTGTGAGAACTACATGATAATGCCAATGTGACAATGAGAGTGAGTATACAATAAAATAATGTATCATGGATATATTGTAAATAATTGTTGATTAATACAATTTAATAATAAAGGAGACAGTATAGTGTGATAATATCTGAAAAGACTATATTGGTAAGATGAAATGTACATGGATTATATGTGTACAAATTAAATGTACTACATGGAAATATTATTGGTATTGGCATATTAATTCTACCTAAGTATACATATAATGCTTAAGTGTATATAATATATAGTAGGCATATATGTTATAATGTAGGTATTGTATATAATATATGGTAGGCTTATTTAATTTAAACATCTCATTGTATCACAATTGCTAGAATGCTGATATATAGCCTAAGTATGTATGTGTGTTGCAAATGCTGAGATGTTAGATCTTGTCCCACAATGAAGCTCATTTCCCTCACACGTGAAAAGGCTAAAGCCTATACTTCCTCAACTTCAGTATTCCTTAGCTTCATAGCTCATGCTGAGCAAGAGAGTGGGAAAAATGATGGATTTCAACAACTCTTACCAACCCCCTCTTATCTAGCATGCAATTCAAACTTACGTTAGTTTAATTTGTTGTACATATGCATGGTCTGGGTTTTTATTTTGCTATATATATGGCCCTTTCTCTTCATATTTTCATTGCTGAGAATTGCTTGAGTTTGAAATTGAGAGCATTTATATGTGTTAGTAGTCTGAAGAGTTTTTAATTCCTTAGCAGCAAGTTCTTAATTCATATTACAGAGGTATAATCCTTTTTCTTGTTCTTTATTTTAATTCTCTATCAAATTTTATTCTCTGTCAAAATTTCATTCTTGACCATAATGAATTAAGATAGTAATTGAAGCATGAGATGCTTGTCTAGTTGTTATATAAGCCAATGTATGTGTTAGTAGTAGTCAATGTAGATGGTTTTTAACTGATTTCATAGAGAATTTCTGTGTTTGGGTTTTGGAGCTGCTGAAAACTGGAACTGTCTGTCGCTGGCCGCCAGCCGGCGCAGCTACGCTAGTTTTACACTGGGCAGCTGCGCCAGCAGCTTGCTGTAGTTTTGACTTCTGTTTAAAAATCTGCTAAGTGTAATGAATTACTATAAGCTTAGGCAAGTATGTAAGCATGGGTAATGTATATATATGAGTATATTGATCTAATTTGAGCATGTTTTACTATATTAGCATGTATGGTTACCAAAAGCATATAGTTGAAATAACTTTAGAACTTTAGAAGTGAACTCGATATTATGTGTGCCATGTTATATACTGACTTTGCAAGCATGATAGCATGACTTAGAAATGCATGAAAGGCGTGTTGACTTAGGTATACGGGTTTCATAATATGACACGAACATATGGACCTAAATAGTGAATAACACTAATAAAAATATAAGTTTTGATTGTGAACCTTAACCTGTTATTACAAGTTTCATATTCTGGAGTTTACGGATACATGAGATAATACTCTTAGACTCATTCATGTGTCATGCATGTATATATACCATGATTAGTTATCGTGATTCAAAATTTACGTAAGCAAAGCATGTTTTCAAACTAATGACAATGATAGTTGCATATATATGATATGAATACTCATGAACATGCTTAATATAAGTATATGAACACCTTATGTGTTTACAAGGTGAGCATGCTAGATTTTGTAACATCATGACCTTGAATGGTTTTAAATTATCGAAAGTGTTAACTTAGAAACTATATCACATATGTTTGGAACGAGGGAAGGTTATACAAACATAAAAGTATTCTTTAAAATGTATACATGCTACGTGATATTATATGATGTTACTTGAACACGATTTTGACGGTTAACTTATGAGAATGCCATAACTTGCTAAAATGAAATATATTTAGTATTGATTGTGGTCTTATGTGATATTAATAATATGAGAGCATGTTTGCTAATTGTTGCGATCTTATATAATATGAGAATGTGTTTAAACTCAAAAGGAGGAACGTTAAGGATAGAAATTATATTCTATATAACTGTGTAGCTAGGTTAAAACTTAGCTTATATGTTGATCGTATATTCGAAGATAAAATGTGAAGTTAAATTATGTGGCTAATGAATATCATATATATACGTATCTATATTACGATAGGAATTCAAAAGTGCTGATTTGTTTTTCGTGGATAAACTACGCTAAAGGCAAGTTCTCTACCTTACACTCTTTTAAAGTGCAAGTTTCCTTACTTACACTCATTTATAGTCCAAGTATCCTAGACCTTCGTATTTACTTTATTCAAGGAACGTTGTAAGCAAGTTCCTAACTCTACTCTTTATTGAACATTCAATTGGCTTATGCAATTATTGTCGTACGAGTAAACTCTTGAGATTTAAATTCAGATTTTATAAATCATATACTTCATGAATAAGATAAAAGTCGAACTATATTCTTCGGACTTTAAATCTTGAAATTGAATTTATAGTTGTTGAGATCTATGCCATTTGATTCGGCTAGACTTATATTATTGAAAGGCGACCCAAACCGATTGATTGGTGCGGGATCTTGTATTTGACTGAGAAGAACAAAATATAAATATCGGAGAACCGACGCGCGCACATTAGTATGATTGAGTGTTATACATAACATAGGGTACTTTAGGCTGATCACCTGTTGTACTTGTTTTTGTTGGATTTTTAGTTTATTACTGTCAATTCCTGTGGAAGTTCATAGTCCTTAGTGACTGCTCAGTATTCAGTTATCTTGAAATCTTGAATTGATTTATTATTGAATCACGTTGATATTATTCTGTCCTTAGCGATTGTTATTGAAAACTGTTGATATTCTTGTTATCCTTGAACTATCAAACCTTGCTATACCCTTTCGAGAATTGAGAATTATATTACTCACCCATATTGTATATTACTTGCTGAGCAAATTGTGCTCATTCTTGCTTTCCCTAAAAATATTTCAGTTAAGGCCGAGCAGTGCGGACCCTCGAGTACCGACAAGGACAAGGGAAAGGCTACTGAGTAGCTTTGTTTATGTAGAACTTATGATATTATGTACTAGTTAAGGTTATTATTACTTAAGATATGTCTAAGCTATGTAATCACTGTTTAAGTTACGAGACCTTGGGACGTGAATAAATTATATTATTTAAATGTAATCTATTCGGTATTAGTTGTGTATTATTCTGCTATGCGATGCGACATTTAGTCATGTTATTATTGTGATGTATTACCATGAGCACATGATGAACCGAATTCAAGCGACCCCGTGACGGTCCTGGAATTTGGGGGCGTCACAATACCAAAGTCCCAAGTAAGGTGTTCCTTTGAGATACCTAAAAATTCTTTTTACAGCAGTTAAATGTGATTCCTTAGAATTAGTTTAAAATCTAGCACATATACATGTTGCAAACATTGTATCTGGTTTACTGGCAGTTAAGTAGTAAAGGGAGCCTATCATACCTCTGTATTGAGTAATGTCAACACATTTACCTTTCTCATCTTTGTCAAGCTTAGTTGATGGAGAAATTGGTGTTTTCATGGGAGAGGCTGATTCCATGCCATATTTCTTAAATAAGTCTTTGATATACTTGGCTTGGTTAATAAAGATACCTTCATCAGTCTGCTTCACTTGCAGTCTAAGGAAGAAATTCAGCTCACCCATCATACTCATTTTGAACTTGCTCTGCATAAGCTTAGCAAATCTCTTGCACAGATTTTCATCAGTAGAATTAAAGATAATATCATCTACATATATTTGAACTAGTAATACTTTATCTTTGTGCTTCCTAAGAAATAATGTGGTGTCTACTCTACCTCTAGTGAATCCTTCTTCAATAAGAAAGTTAGTTAGTGTTTCATACCATGCTCTAGGTGCTTGTTTAAGTCCATATAAGGCTTTGTCTAATCTATAGACATAATTAGAGAGAGTTGGATTGATGAAACCTGGTGGTCTCTCCACATATACTTCTTCTTGAAGTTCTTCATTCAGAAATGCACTCTTGACATCCATCTAGAAGACTTTGAACTTCATGTGAGCAGCAAAGGCAAGGAATATCCTGATAGCCTCTAGTCTGGCAACTGTTGCAAAGGTCTCATCGTAGTCAATGACTTCTTCTTGAGAATACCCTTTGGCCACTAGTCTTGCCTTGTTCCTTTTGATCACCCCTTCTTCATCCAGTTTGTTTCTGAAGACCTATTTGGTGCCAATGATTGGGTGATCCTTTGGTCTAGGAACTAACCTCCAAACTTTGCTTCTTTTAAACTGATTCAGCTCCTCATACATGGCTTCTAACCAACTCGAGTCTTCCATTGCATCTTCTATCTTCTTGGGTTCCATTAGGGACAGAAAGCTCAGATAGAAATTGTAACGACCCCAAAATTCGTACAATATAATTCCCCTTCTCGATCGTTAACAATACAACTTTATTCTAACTTTACATCATGATTCGATATTAAAATCACTAAAAATATGGAATAATTAAAACTTTTAAATAATCCTTTCTTTATTGCCCTGAATCTCAACCTTTATCATTACATAACTTTGATTCAAATTTATTTTATGAATCGCTTCGTCAGAGTTATTATAAACTAAAACTTACAACCAGGTTCAATAACCTTTATACATCGGATAAAATTAAAATTTATAGCTCAACATCTATTAACCATCATACATTATCAAATACATTATCTGGAACTTTAAACATGGTCCAAACTAATAACAATTCAGCCAAAGTATATAAATCTTCATGGATTACATCTGATTCATTTCTTGCAAGTAGCACATAGCGTTACCTTGAATCCTTAACCTGCAAAAGTGATTACTTGCAAGATTGAGCTCGACAGCTCAGCAAGATCTAACAATTTTCATGCATCACATAGCACATAACAACCTGCTCAACATATATCTCATAAACATTGGACTAGCATAGCATACATACTGCAGTTCATATAACAAGTATAAAGATTGAGTTCCTTACTCAATCAACATTCATTACTAAACCAATCATAGTCATAAATTGACTTTAACGTTTCATACTTTCAACATATATATACCACATCATGCTATTTGAAATAAAGATTTAAAACATTTCATTATCAAGTTCACATAGAAAATAGGAACTGAAAAACTTGCCTTGATCGTTGTTTACCAATAACAGTTTAACAGCATACGGATATCTGCACTTCACGTGACCTATATAATTATATAATCATGCACATCAACTATTAGCCACATAGCAACGCATACAAGTTGTAATGTAACTTTACTCTACATCCCATAACCCTTCTTATTAATCAATACACAATGTTCAATTTGATGTGTTAACTTTCGACTTATATCTCACTATATTTTTTTTAGTAATATTCGAAACTCATTCAAGTGTTTAATTCTTGCTAGGACTACTTATTGGTTTTATAGTAACCCCATTTCATATCTTATAATATTCATTTTATTTGACTTAAAACACTTTTTACGTTCATTAACACTTGTCACGGCGTTTCGACTTTTATTCGTCACACTCCCGAATCGTCTCTCTTGTGTATGCTTAGTGTGCTTATATAACTAATTTAATACAACATTTATTAATGTTAAGCATCATTATATTTACTAACATTCATGTTTTATAACTTAGGATAACATCTTTTATCGTCAGAAGCACTACACTTGCATACGTGCATGCCCGACGCCCTCCGATTGCCTCCAAATACACATAAGTCCCAAACATAACCATTTTGACCCCTGCTACTGATCTCAAATTGAAAAGCTTAAAAAACAAAAGTTTTAGGTCTACTCGTGCTCGTTCCGAATCATTTTGAATCTTCTCAATCGGAGTTCATATGAAAAAGTTATGGCTGTTTTACCACATGAGGTCAAAACAGTCCTAGACTGACAACCCTTCTGGCGCAGCTGCGCCCCAAATAGCCTTGGGAGCAGCGCAGCTGTGCCACTGGCAGCATGCTGCACGATTTTTTTTTCCCAGTTATTGTTCTTGCAAATTTTCTGACCCTTTCCTCCTTCTAATCTTTATAAATTGAGTTATACACATCCAATTGAGTCCGTTTTCGACTCTATGGATTCGTGAAACACTGAACTACTCATCTACATAATAACTTTAACACTTCAAAAACATTAACAATTCATTTTAAGGGTTCCAACTCAGTGTTCATACTAATTTTTTATGTTTTACACATATTTAGCGAATTCATGCACTACGAATTCGTTTTACATCCGTTTTGACTCATTAAACTTGAGTTGCTTTTGTTTTTTCGAGTACTATCATAATACATCATCAATTTAAGAATTTCATCATGATTTCATAACTAAACTTTGACTCCAACTACACCATAACATACATATTCCATTAAGAATACAAATTCTTCATCTTTAGCATAACTTCATGAATTCAATTACCTAAAATTTCTTATAGATGATATATAACAGGATATATATACCCAAAAACATATATAATCAATTTTCTTAAGAAATCATCCACCAACACTATTACAGTGAAGTTTAATAAGAAAAACTTTAGATTTAGACAATTACCTTTGATTTCTTCTTTAAAATATCTAGATGGTGTAGAAAATTTGGTTAATCTTATACCTCTTCCTTGAATCACAGAACTCCTCTTTACTCTCAACTTTCTCAGAGAATTCTCTCCCTCAATTTCTCTCTAACTTAGCCTTGTGAAACTTAAGCGTAAGTTTTATTTCCCAGCCCGTTACAAAAACCCAAAGTCTCAGCCGTTGCAAAAACCAAGGGTCTCAAAGCCATATTTGGCTAGAACCCAATTATCCTC
The DNA here is from genome assembly GCA_020205555.1 of Panax stipuleanatus. Lineage (NCBI taxonomy): Eukaryota > Viridiplantae > Streptophyta > Magnoliopsida > Apiales > Araliaceae > Panax > Panax stipuleanatus. The sequence goes on along the minus strand of CM035119.1, from coordinate 16,957,792 downwards.
TTTTAATTTATTTTTTTATAATCTCCTTATTATATAATATATCTTTTTTTCTCTAAGTGTCACACTTTAACCATACTACTAAATTACTTAGCTAGCTAAACTAAATAATTATACAATTATAATATGTATAATTATTATACTTATACATTATGAAATTATATTTAAAACCCTTAACTTAAAATAGACATTTTCATTAAAATAATTAATATTTATTCCCTTAATTATTTGAATTAACTCAAATGAATTATACAATTATAACATATAATTATTTAATTCCTTTCCTCGCATAAATTGTCTCAATACAATTTATTTAACCCATACATCTAATTACTACTTAAATATTAATTAATTTATTTAATATCATCATACTTAAATAAATTATTACATAATAATTTTCATTAAATATTTATTTTACTCCATAAATATTTTAATTAAAATATTTATTTTATTAAACACGTCATAATAAGAATTTTATTCATTAAATTCTTATTCTAATTATTTTACAGTAACTCACTATTTCAATTAAGTGAATTACCCACATTAGTTATGAAATTTAATTCATAATACATTCATTGCCACAAGGCATAATAATCAAATTATATTATTCCATAATATAATTCCCAACTTAATTAGATTAACTTAATTCCCTTTTCAAACAATTCCATTTATCTTCTTCAATAGTTAAATTAAATTAACTACTAAACCTCATTCTTTCAACATATGAATATATATATAAATATATATATATATATATATATATATATATATTCTATATTCACACCACATCATATACTTCACAATATATAACACATATATACACATATCCAAACTCAAAACATCTCGTAATAAGAATTTTATTTATTAAATTCTTATTCTAATAATTTTTGAAAATTCGGGTTGTCACATCCTTCCCTCCTTATAAGGATTCCGTCCTCGGAATCACCGATACCCTACCTTACTTAGGTTTTCATCAAATCTCTTTAAAAATATTTATCGTTGAAAAACTTCAACGCATTACCTTAATATAGGTTTTATATATATATTCTACTACATTTAGTTCTTCAACAAATTCTTAGGTTTTATTTCAAAACCTTCAATTAAACACAATTATGTTTCAAATATTATATATTCTCTAACTCGTTCATTTCCTTTCTAAGGATCATTGCCATATACTTTACCCGTCGAAGTCATATACTTCATAATTCACTATCTTATAAGTATTCGGTTTATCACATTCACCCCTTCTTCTAAGAATTTCGTCCTCGAAATTTTTATTAATTCTTCATTCATTCCATCTATCAAAATAGCTTTTACGTTAATCTTATACACTGGATTATTTGCGTTCTACAACTAATTTTTTCTAAGGTCTATCCTCCTTACCACATTCTCCTTCAGAATAATAAGAATATTTCACAATTGCTCAATAATTGAGAAACGATATAAATAACTCAGAAATTTAAAAGATTCCAAATCATGTTGAGTGGTCGCAAGACCTTGAACTTTATTTTTAGGTTTAACAGTGCTTCACCCCTGGTACTTCACACTATAAAACCACATCGGTACTCTAGGTGGCCAACTATCATACCCCTATGTCGGGCCCAAACGTAGTACATCGTAACGACTATATGCATTACACTCGGAACTATTGTCTCTGATAATATGTCCCCTTTTATAGGATTGTTCACCTCAGCTTCTTAACATCTGAATTCGCACCAAAATAATTTGGTTTGGCATAGTTTGACCAAGAACGCTCGAGTTTCATAAACATCTTTCAATATTTGTCTAGCTGAATCAAGTAGCATAGACTTCTAGCAATAATTTGGACATCAATCGAAATATATATATATATATATACATATATATTTTTACCCAAAAAAATAATTATTTATTTATTTTTTTTAAAATGTTTTTTTATATATATAGTTTAAGGAAACTAAAAATAAAAAGTAAATTTTTTCATAATATCCTGATACCGTACCGTAGTAATGGTACGTTGAGGATTTCGTCATTACATGACGTCGTCATACTACATCATACCATAGTGGGCTGACGATCATACGATCACATCCAACACTAGGTTTAACTGCATTGATAACTTCCTTGATTATTGTTTTTACACCATATCAAATGATGTGTACATAAAATACATTTGAAAATTTCAAATCATTTTTATCTAGCTGAAGCAATTAGCATAGACATGTGAATAATAGCACTATTTTAAAAATTCATTGGTTCCATCATTTGATCCAATGTTTTTCAAGAAAATAGAAGTGCAACCTCAGCACGAAGTCAATAAATTTCAAAAATCTAGCAAAGCTAGGAGATTTAGAATATAAAACTTTCTCCATCAATTAAATCTTTACTCTACCATTACTTAATCATTCTATCAACCATAAACAACATCAATACTTTCTATACCATAACCTTTCTATACCCAGTATAGTTCATCAAACTTATCACACTTTGCGAGTTCAGGAACTTGCCACAATAATATGAATTTAAGAACTTGTCTTAGCAATACGTAGTCAAAGAACTGATCAGGGACTGTCCATATGCTTAGGGGTTCAAAACATACATACGATTATGAGTCACGATCTTACCATAAGTATGAGTTTTATGAACTCGCCTAACCTTAAGATCATCTAATGTAATCTTAACATCATCTAATCTAATCTTTATTAACTCTAACTATCAAATATAATATGAGAAAAGAATCACATCTTCGTCATATATATATCGATAGTGCGACACCAACCTTCCAATGATTATCAATATGATAAGCCAAGGGTAAGCACAAAACCCTGTCCATACATAGATTTGTACAACTCAGCCACCACATGAGTCCTCAGTTGAAATCCCACTTAACTCTATCTTCTTTATAACTTCTTGCTCTATACTCGATACAGACTTCTGTATCTCATCATTTATAACTCCTCGTGAGTTAATCTCGTACTATATCATAGTACATTCTTGTTATAGTCACAAACTATAACTATTCAATTATTACAGACCATTTGTCTTTACAACTTTAAAATGATCACGCCATGATCTTATTCTATAATCATCTCCCTTATGGTTCTTTCTTATCTCATTATCGTTTTGTTTTAAAAGTTCTTATCTTTTTCTTTCATCATGTTATATCATGACTTCATTATGCTTTTAATCTTATAAACTTTGTCTATTCATTGTTATTCGTCATCTTTATTATTGAAGTTAGGTAACTCCTGATTCTCATCTTCATATCTCTTCAAGATTCTTCTTTGAATCTTCTTGTTTATTTATTAACTCTTCTTTTAAGAATTTCTAACTGCGTTCATAAAGTTCAACATTTCATTCGAGTTTTATTCCTCATTATTCTTACCTTCTTATAATATTTCTAGGACTTAACTCATCCTATACATCTACGTATGTGAAAAGAATTACCTTTTCGTTATACGTAACTTAACTTCTTATAACATAAGGTCATAGCCTAAGGTACTCTTACCTAAGGTGTATAACCTATCAGCTCTGATACCAACTGTAACGACCCCAAAATTCGTATAATATAATTCCCCTTCTCGATCGTTAACAATACAACTTTATTCTAACTTTACATCATGATTCGATATTAAAATCACTAAAAATACGAAATAATTGAAACTTTTATATAATCCTTTCTTTATTGCCCTGAATCTCAACCTTTATCATTACATAACTTTGATTCAAATTTATTTTATGAATCGCTTCGTCAGAGTTATTATAAACTAAGACTTACAACCAGGTTCAATAACCTTTATACATCGGATAAAATTAAAATTTATACCTCAACATCTATTAACCATCATACATTATCAATTACATTATCTGGAACCTTAAACATGGTCCAAAATAATAACAATTCAGCCAAAGTATATAAATCTTCATGCATTACATCTGATTCATTTCTTGCAAGTAGCACATAGCGTTACCGTGAATCCTTAACCTGCAAAAGTGATTATTTGCAAGATTGAGCTCGACAGCTCAGCAAGATCTAACAATTTTCATGCATCACATAGCACATAACAACATGCTCAACATACATCTCATAAACATTGGACTAACATAGCATACATGCTGCAGTTCATATAGCAAGTATAAAGATTGAGTTCCTTACTCAATCAACATTCATTACTAAATCAATCATAGTCATAAATTGACTTTAACGTTTCATACTTTCAACATATATATACCACATCATGCTATTTGAAATAAAGATTTAAAACATTTCATTATCAAGTTCACATAGAAAATAGGAACTGAAAGACTTACCTTGATCGTTGTTTACCAATAACAGTTTAACAGCTTACGAAAATCTGCACTTCACGTGCCCTATACAATTATATAATCATGCACATCAACTATTAGTCACATAGCAATGCATAGTAGTTGTAATATAACTTTACTCTACATCCCATAACCCTTCTTATTAATCAATACACAATGTTCAATTTGATGTGTTAACTTCCGACTTATATCTCACTATATTTTTTTTAGTAATATTCAAAATTCATTCAAGTGTTTAATTCTTGCTAGGACTACTTATTGGTTTTATATTAACCCCATTTCATATCATATAATGTTTATTTCATTTGACTTAAAACACTTTTTACGTTCATTAACACTTGTCACGGTGTTTCGACGTTCATTCGTCACACGCCCAAATCGTCTCTCTTGTGTATGCTTAGTGTGCTTATATAACTAATCTAATACAGTATTTATTAATGTTAAGCATCATTATATTTACTAACATTCATGTTTTATAACTTAGGACAACATCTTTTATCACCAGAAGCACTACACTTGCATACGTGCATGCACGACGCCCTCCGATTGCCTCTGAATACACATCAGCCCCAAAAATGACCATTTTAACCCTTCTACTGACCTCAAATTGAAAAACTTAAAGAACAAAAGTTTTAGGTCTACTCGTGCTCGTTCCGAATCATCTTGAATCTCCTCAATCGGAGTTCGTATGAAAAAGTTATGGTTATTTTACCGCAGGAGGTCAAAACAGTCCCGGACTGACAATCCTTCCAGCGCAACTGCGTCCCAAATAGCCTTGGGGGCAGTGCAGCTGCGCCACTGGCAGCATGCTACGCGATTTTTTTTCCCAGTTGTTGTTCTTACGAATATTTTGACCCTTTCCTCCTTCTAATCTTCTTAAATTGAGTTATACACATCCAATTGAGTCCGTTTTCGACTCTATGGATTCGTGAAACACTGAACTACTCATCTACATAATAACTATAACACTTCAAAAATATTAACAATTTATTTAAAGGGTTTCAATTCAGTATTCATGCTAATTTTTCATATTTTACACATATTTAGCGAATTCATGCACTACGAATTCGTTTTACATCCGTTTTGACTCGTTCAACTTGGGTTGTTTTTGTTTTTTTGAGTACTATCATAATACATCATCAATTTAAGGTTTTCATCATGATTTCATAACTAAACTTTGACTCCAACTACGCCATAACATACATATTCCATTAAGAATACAAGTTCTTCATCTTTAGCATAACTTCATGAATTCAATTACCTAAAAATTGCTTATAGATGATATATAACAGAATATATATACCCAAAAACATATATAATTAATTTTCTGAAGAAACCATCTACCAACACTATTTATAGTGAAGTTTAATAAGAACAAAACTTTAAATTTAGATAATTACCTTTGATTTCTTCTTTAAAATATCTAGATGATGTAGAAAACTTGGTTAATCTTATACCTCTTCCTTGAATCACAGAACTCCTCTTTACTCTCAACTTTCTCAGAGAGTTCTCTCCCTCAGTTTCTCTCTAACTTAGCCTTGTGAAACTTAAGCGTAGGTTTTATTTCTCAACCCGTTACAAAAACCCAAAGTCTCAGCAGTTGCAAAAACCAAGGGTCTGGCTAGAACCCAATTATCCTCTTCTAATTTATTTTTTTATAACCTCCTTATTATATAATATATCTTCTTTTCTCTAAGTGTCACACTTTAACCATACTACTAAATTACTTAGCTAGCTAAACTATATAATTATACAATTATAATATGTATAATTATTATACTTATACATTATGAAATTATATTCATAACCCTTAACTTAAAATAGACCTTTCCATTAAAATAATTAATATTTATTTCCTTAATTATTTTAATTAACTCAAATGAATTATACAATTATAATATATAATTATTTAATTCCTTTCCTCGCATAAATTATCTCAATACAATTTATTTAACCCATATATCTAATTACTACTTAAACATTAATCAATTTATTTAATATCATCATGCTTAAATAAATTATTCCATAATAATTTCCATTGAATATTTATTTTACTCCATAAATATTTTAATTAAAATATTTATTTTATTAAACACGTCATAATAAGAATTTTATTCATTAAATTCTTATTCTAATTATTTTACATTAACTCGCTATTTCAATTAAGTGAATTACTCACATTAGTTATGAAATTTAATTCATAATACATTCATTGCCACAACGCATAATAATCAAATTATATTATTCCATAATATAATTCCCGACTTAATTAGATTAACTTAATTCTCTTTTCAAACAATTCCATTTATCTTCTTCAATAGTTAAATTAAATTAACTACTAAACCTCATTCTTCCAACATATTAATATATATATATAAATATATATATATATATATATATATATATCTTCTATATTCACACCACATCATATACTTCACAATATATAACACATATATACATATATCCAAACTCAAAACATCTTGTAATAAGAATTTAATTTATTAAATTCTTATTCTAATAATTTTTGAAAATTCGGGTTGTCACAGAAATACTCATTTTGAGTTACAGACCTTGTCCTAATCCTTGCAGTTGGATCTCCAATGATCAGGTCTTGAGTGTGATCTCTTGCCCATCTGTTCCCTGTTGGAACATCTGTTCTGGTGCCTTCTTGTCTGAACTCTTCAAGATTAACTTCTGATTCTTATAGTAGAGGATCGTCATCTGGTGCAGCTCTCTCCACGATTTCTTCTTCATCCTCGACGATTCCACCTTCTGGAACTATGATCGTGGTGTTGGGCTTAACCACCTCAATCATGGTGCCTGGATCGTCGATCGCAGTGTCTTGTGATGCAAACTTGTCTAAGTCTGTTTCATCAAAGATGATGTGAATCGAGACTTCAACACTGAGCGACTTCTTATTGAACACTCTATAGGCTTTACTATCTGTGGCATATCCAAGAAAGATTCCTTCGTCTGACTTGGGTTGGAACTTAGTCAGATATTGTTTTCCATTATTGAGAATGTAGCATGCACAGCCGAACACATGGAAATAACTGACATTTAGCTTTCTTCCTCTCCACAGCTCAAAGGGAGTTTTATTTAATGTAAAGTGAAGAAGAGACCTGTTTTGAGTGTAGCACGCAGTGTTGATAGCTTCTGCCCAGAAGTATTCAGGCAGATGGGCTGCTGCTAGTAAAGTCCTTCCTACTTTGATCAACGTTCTATTCTTCCTTTCAGTTACTCCATTTTTTTGTTGAGTTCGTGGAGCTGAGAAGTTGTGACTGATGCCACTGTCTGCACAGAACTGATCCGTTTCTGAGAAGTCGAACTCTCTACCATGATCACTCCTTATGGCCTTGATCTTTTCTCCTTTTTCATTCATCACCAACTTAAACATTTTGATCAGTTTGGAGCTTGCTTCATATTTAGAAGTTAGAAAGAACACCCATGTGAATCTGGTGTAGTCATCCACTACGACCGGTGAGTATCTCTTCCCTCCAAGGCTTACAGTCAGAATTGGCCCGAACAGATCCATGTGAAGTAACTGTTGGGGCTTGTCAATTGAGTTGACTTCTTTACTTTTGAATGAGCTCCTTGTTTTCTTTCCAAGCTAACAGGCGTTGCATGGCCTTTCTTTGATGAAGCTGAACTTGGGTAGGCCTGCTACAAGATCTTTGGAGGCCAGTTTTGACATACTCTTGAAGTTGAGATGAGATAACCTTCTATTCCATAGCCAGCTCATTTCTTCAGAGGCTTTAGCAAGAAAGCAGATTGTATCATCAGAACTCATTTAAGCAAGATTAACAGTGTACACGTTGCCTTCTCTTTCTCCAATCATCTTTATGGAAGAAGTCTTCAGATCTCTGACTTGACACTAATTGTTGTGGAAAGTGACTTGATGACCCTTGTCGCAAAGTTGGCTGATGCTTAGAAGATTATGCTTTAATCCTTCCACATAGGCTACTTTGCTGAAGGACACTGCACCATTCCCAGCTGAGCCGTATCCTCTTATCTTGCCAGAGTTGTTATCTCCAAAGATGACTGTTACACCTTTCTTCTCTATGAAGTTAGACAGAAGGGCCTTGTTCCCAGTCATGTGCCTTGAGCATCCACTGTCCAGATACCATATTGTGGTCATGGAGCTCAATTCATGCAGTAAGGTTAAGCTTTCATATTGGTACCCAGACTTGCATGGGTCTTACTTTATTAGTACCCTTGAGAACCCAGATTTGCTTGATCTTGGGTCTATTATGCAGAGAATTATAATAGCATACTGCAGCCTTGTGACCATATCTACAACATACAAAGCATCTAGAATTATGCATGCTTATATATGTGTGGATTCTTCATTTTGATTTGTGTGGATACTTGGTGACGACCTTCTCCTTATACTGGTTCTTCTTTTTCCATGTAGCCTTGTGATTCAGGTCTTATGATGAGTGAATCTCAACTCCACAATTCCTTAATGGTTGGTTCATGGATTCGATTTTGCTTGACTCCACGACTCTTCGAGGTTGAAGAGTGGTGACTGAGTTACTCTTCACCTTTATGAATCCCAGGCCAGCATGAGATCCATTATGTCTTGGGACATAACTTGGATCAGAAAAGAAAGGATTCATTGGTTTTTCCTTCTGTGTGGATTTCATAAATGTAATACTTCTATTAAAATTAGAAGCACTACTGATGTTAATCTCCTTGAGCTTTTCCACACAAGGTTCTGAGGAAGATTCCCCAAAGCCTAAACCTGTTCTGTCAGATGCACTTCTTTGATTGGAGATCAGGGAGTCCATGGATGAGGAAGACCTATTCCACATTGAGATTGTCTTTTCTAGCTCCTCAATCTTATAGGTTAGATTTAACTCTTTTTGTGTGCTCAGTTCATTGGTCTGTCTTAAGAGTTTATTCTCAGCTTCAAGTTTAGAGAGAGAGGTAGAACAAAGTAGAACTGTTTCCGGTTCTTTTTGAACTTTCTCTTTCTCTTTTTAAAGACCAGAATAATCTTTAGACAGAACTCTGAACCACTTCATGTCTTGATACAGATCAGATGTTATGTCATGAAGGGCAATTCTTAAATCATCAATGTCTACATCAGGAGAGTTAAAGTCAAATACCTCATTTATGCTTACTTCATGATGGTCATTGCTTTTCTTGTCTTTTTCATCTTTGGCCATCAGACACAAATTGACTACTTGAGGTTCTTCATCGTCTCCAGACTCAGGACTGGTGTCATTGTCTGAGTCACTCCATGAACTTTCGGCTACTAGACCTTTGTCTTTCTTTTGAAGCTTCTTGTAGCCTTTGAACTCCTTCTTTGGATTCATCTTTCTTGTTAGCTCTTCTCTGATAGGTTTGTTTCAGTTTTCAATGAAGTGGCCAGGCTTCTTGCATTTGTAGCATAGGTCATTGATCTGCTCCTGGCTGCTGTTGTTGTTGAATCTCTTAGGTCTGCCACTTCTTCCTTTGCGCATGAAACTTTTGAGTCTCCTCACCAGCATTACAATGTCCTTATCATCATCTTCCTCAGTGGTAGATTTATTTTCATCATGAGCTTTGGAGGTGTCTTCTGTTTCCCTGAGAGAAACTCCTTTATCCTTCTTTCTTCCTTCAAATAAAGTCTCTGCTCGTTGAGTTAGCTCTAGTTCGTAGGTAAGAAGGTTGCCATAAAGTTGTTGGACAGTTATTTCATGTAGGTTCTTTGATTCTCTTATTGCAGTGGTTTTGGCATCCCACTTGCTTGGTAAGGACCTTGTGAACTTGATGATAAGATCATTGTTGAGATAGACCTTTCCAAAAGCTTGAAGAGAGTTGAGCAGCATATTGAATCTTTCATAGGTGGAAGTGACATTTTCTCCTGGAACATGGGTAAACATCTCATACTGTTGAGTCAGAAGAGTTTGCTTATTTTCTCTGACTTCTTCTGTTCCTTCGTGCATGATGAGCAGTGCTACCCAGACTTCTTTGGCAGACTTGCAGTTGACCACATTTTCAAACAGATTATCCTCTAAAGACTTGAACAAAATGTTCTTGGCCTTTTTGTCTAGCTGGATATCTTTTTTTTCGTTGTCAGTCTATTCTATTTTGACCTTGATCAGAACTCTATTAGGATCGTCTGGAGTTGGTGCAAGCTTTGTTGGAATATAGGGCCCATTTAGAAAGATTTCAAATAGATCATCATCTATTGAATCCATGTAGGCTTGCATACAAAATTTCCAGTTGGCAAATTTGTTTTTATTGCACATTGGTGGCTTGCTGCCTCCACCGGTCTTTGTCTTGCTTATCAGATGTGCTATCAGATCTACTCAAGCTTTATAGGCTAGTTAAGAGAACCTGCTCTAATACCAATTGTTAGTTCCCAGAGGCACAATAGTTATCTAGAAGGGGCGTTGAATAGATATTTTAAAATTTTTTCCTTTTCAAAAAACTTTATCAGATTAGTTAAGCATAGCGGAATATATGATTTGTTTTCTTTCCTTTTAGATAAACCAAGTTTAAGGGTGATAAGCAGTTATAACAGTTTATAACAGATATAGCAGTTATAGCAGATATCAGACAAAGTGATTTTAAGTTATTCAGAGCACACAAGGCTCCTAGTCCACTCTTCTACTCCACGAGTAGGAAATCCACTAAGGATGTCTTTACACTTCTTTGAATCACTTAGATTCCTTCAAAACCAACAGTCTTGGAACTTCTTAGTTCACTTAGAACTCTTCAAGTCCAGCAGACATGGTATACACTTCATTGACAGTTAAGTTCTTGGACTGTGCTACTCAGTTACTATTAAGCATAAGTTCTAAAGAACTGAATAGTTGTGCAAGCTTTTCTTCAGATCGTAGAGTTTGGATGTTGAGTGTTCTTGAGCTTTTTAGTTCTTGCTTGCTTTTTTTTTTTGAATCTCTGTCTAATTTGCTTATGAAGGAGCCTTTAAAATGTTTCCGTTGAAGGCATCCGTTGTAGCATTAAATGCTTCAGACATTTCTGAGTACTGATGTTGACTTCCTAGAAATCTGTTGTTCTACCGTCTGGCCCACTTACACAGCAGACTGCTTTCTCACCTAACACCTAAAAAGGTGTTTTCAGCAGGCATGCAGTCCTTTCCTTAGCTTCTTCAATACGCTTCTTTGATGCATACTAAGGATGAATGTTGGATCATTGGGACTATAAAAATGTTAACGTCTATAAGCCTTTCTTCATTTGATACTCTTCCTCCTTCATCAGATAGACGAACTTTGATGCTGACTGGAGGGTCACCACGATCGTGGTCTTTGTACCATGATCATTGTGTGTTGGCTTACTCATGCTTGATTCAGCTTAGATCGTAGAAAACACTACGATTTCTCTTAAACTCTTGATAGACTATGATTTTCACTTGCTTGCTTTTGTAAAGACCCCAAAATTCATACAATACAACTCTCGACATCGGTCATTAACAATACATCCTTATTCAGACTTTACATCATTAATCAATGATACAATCACTAAAAATACGGAATAGTTAAAACTTTTATATTATTCCTTCTTTATTATCCCTGAATCTCAACCTTTATCATTACATAACTTTCATTCAACTTTATTTCATGAATCGATTCGTCAGAATTATTATAAACTAAAACTTACAACCATGTTCAATAACCCTTATACATTGGGTAAAATTTAAACTTTATAACTCAACATCTGTTAACCATCATACATTATCAAATACATTATCTGAAACCTTAAACAGGGTCCAAAATAATAATAATTCAGCTAAAGTATATAAATCTTCATGCATTACATTTGATTCATTTCTTTCAAGTAGCACATAGCGTTACCTTGAATCTTTAACCTGCAAAAGTGATTATTTGCAAGAATGAGCTCGACAGCTCAGCAAGATCTAACAGCTTTCATGCATCACATAGCACATAAATACATGCTCAACATACATCTCATAATAATTAAAGTAACATGGCATACATGCTTTACTTCACATAACAAATATAAAGATTAAGTTCCTTACTCAATCAACATTCTTTAATCAATCAATGTAGTCATAAATTGACTTTAACATTTCATGCTTACAACATATATACAACATATCATGCTCTTTACAAAACAATTTAAAACAGTTCATCATCAAGTTCACGTACAAAATAGGAACTGAAAGACTTGCCTTGATCGTTGTTTACCAATAACAATTTAACAGCTTACAGATATCTGCACTTCACGTGCCCTACACAATTATATAATCATGCACATCAACTATTAGTCACATAGCAAAGCATATTAATTGTAATGTAAACTTTACTCTACATCTCATAACCCTTCCTATTATCAATACATAATGTTCAATTTGATTGTGTTAACTATCGACTTATATTTCACTATCTTTCTTTTTTGTAATATTCAAAATTTATTCAAGTGTTTAAGTCTTGCTAGGACTACCTATTGGTTTTATATTAACCACATTTCATATATAATAATGTTCGTTACATTAGAATCGAAATACTATTTAAGTGTATTACTACATTACACGGCATTTCGATGTTTATACGTCACACGTCTAACTTGCCTCTTTTGCATGTGCTTTGCATGCTCCTATATTGGGTTACATTACTCTATAATGTTTCATTCATATTGAAAACATAATATTAAATAAGGTTATACACACTCGTTACAGCGTTGCGACGCTTGCACGTCCGTACGTCAAATTTGCCTATTCGAACGCCCAAACGACACGCATGTGCGCACGCTTAGCACGCCCCTAAGAATTGTCTAATACTCAAGGATTAATGTTAAGTATCATTATAATATATAATAGTCATGTTATGAAAGTTAGAACATCATTTTATATTGTCGGGAGCATTACATGTGCATACGTGCATGCCTGACACCCCCCGATTGCCTCCAAAAACACATCAGTCCCAAAAATGACAATTTTGACCCCTGATACTGACCTCAAATTAGACGAACTTAAAGAACAAAAGTTGTAGGTCTACTCGTGCTCGTTCCAGATTATCTTGAATCGCCTCAATCGGAGTTCGTATGAAAATGTTATGGCTGTTTTACCACAGGAGGTCAAAATAGTCCCGGACTGACACTGTTCCCGGCGCAGCTACTCTCCAAACAGCCTTGGGGGCAGCGCAGCTGCGCCCTGGCAGCGTGCTACACGAATTTTCTTTTCAGTTTGTGGTTCTGGCTAATTTTCTAACCCTTTACTCCTTCCTATCTTCATAAATTGAGTTATACACATCCAATTGAGTCCGTTTTCGACTCTATGGATTCGTAATTCATAGAACTACGACATAGCAAGGATATCCATAATTTATAGAAACATTAAGTAGCCTAAATTTTTACTCAAAACTCATGTTCATATTAGTATTACATGTTTTAGCGAAATCATTCACCACGAATTCGATTCCTAATCAAATCAATCCGTTTAAACTTCATTGTTTTCGTCTTTCAACATACTAACAACATCTATAATCAATTTCAGATTACACAAAGGATTTAACCATCAATTTAAGCCTTAAAATAGAACAAAATACATATACTAAGCCATAACAAAATTCCTTATTCTAAAAATATATTTACATGAATTTGATAACTCTAAAATCGTTTATAGATGACATATCACAGAATATACACATCTATAAACAAAAATATACTTATCCTTCATCAACCCAAACTAATTTTATAGAAACCTAATATTTGAGGCAAACAATAGTAGAGAGTTTTAAGGTTGGATTAATACCTTTTGATTCCTTCTTAACCCAATTAGATTATGAACCAAGTTCTTTTCTTCTTCTTCTTCCAAAGATCTTCTCCAATTCTCAGAGAATTCTCCTTTTCTCTCTCAATTTTCTCTCTTCTCTGCTCTATTCTTCTTTCTTAGACTTAGCACAACTTAACGTATTTTATTTATTTATTTGGTCTTTCAGTTAAAAACATTAAGGGCTCCCATCTCTTACAAAGGCAAAGGGTCACAAGGCCATGTTTGGCTAGAACCCCTAACCTCATTATCCATCTATTTTAATATTATTCATATTATAAGTTGCACCAAATGTCACACTTCTTTTGATTTAACCATAATCTTTATTTATCCAACACCATATTTTCTTACCCAATAAATTTATAATTTTATTCAACAAATCATTACTCCTCTAATTTAATTATTTAATTAAATTAAAATATTTCTATTCCATTAACGTAATAAAATATGCACTGATTACAAAATCATTCCACATAATTTTATTCTATATTATCATACTTTCATTAAATTATTCCATAACGATTTTCATTAAATATTCATTTTAAATTTCATAAATATTCCAACTAAAATATTTATTTTATTCGATAAATATTTTAACTATTCACGAGATTCACAATCGTATTACCTTAACATTTTACGTTTATATGCAATATGTATTACTTTCTCATCTTATTAAAATAAATATATGTACATTAATCCACTATTTTAATTAAGTGAATACTCACATTATTTATGAGATTTAATTCATAATAAATTCGTTGCCACAAGGCATAATAATCAAATTATATTATTCAATAATATAATTCCCAACTTAATTAGATTAGCTTAATTCCCTTTTCAAATAATTCCATTCATCTTTTTCAATATTTAAATTAAATTAACTACTAAACCTCATTCTTCCATCATATGAATATATATATATATATATATATATATATTCTATATTCATACCAAATCATATATCTCACAATATATAACACATATATACACATCCAAACCCAAAACATCTCGTAATAAGAATTTCATTTATTAAATTCTTAATTTAATAATTTTTAAAATTCTGGGTTGTCACATCCTTCCCTCCTTATAAGGATTCCGTCCACGGAATCAGCGAAACCCTACCTTGCTCAGGTTTCATCAAATCTCTTTAAAAAACATTTATCGTTGAATAACTTCAACGCATTACCTTAATATAGGTTTTATATATATATTCTACTACATTAAATTCTTCAACAAATTTTCGTAATATTCGAAATTCATTCCCATGGTTAAGTTTTGCTAGGACTACTTATTGATTTTATACCAATCTCATTTCATATCTTATAATGTTCATTTTATTAGAATCGAAACACTATTTATATGTATTAACACATAACAAGGCGTTTCGACGTTTATACGTCACACGCCTAACTCGCCTCTTTTGTATGTGTTTTGCATGCTCTTATATTGGGTTACATTACTCCATAATATTTCATTCTTAATGAAAAAATAATATTAAACAAGGTCATACACACTCGTTACGGCACTGCGATGCTTGCACGTCCGTACATCAAACTTGCCTATCCGAACGCCCAAACGACACGCATTTGCGCACGCTTAGCACGCCCATACGAATTGTATAATACTCAAAGTTAATGCTAAGTATCATTATAATACATAATATTTATGTTATGGGAGTTAGAACATCATTTTGCATGGTCAGGGGCATTACATGTGCATACGTGCATGCCCGACGCCCCCGATTACCTCCAAAAATACATCAGTCCCAAAACTGACCATTTTGACCCCTGATACAGACCTCAAATTAACAAACTTAAAAAATAAAAGTTGTAGGTCTACTCGTGCTCGTTCCGGATCATCTTGAATCGCCTCAATTGGAGTTCGTATGAAAACGTTATGGCTGTTTTACCACAGGAGGTCAAAACAGTCCTGAACTGACACTGTTCCCGGCGCAGCTGCGCCCCAAACAGCCTTGGGGCAGCGCAGCTGCGCCCCTGGCAACGAGCTACGTGAATTTTCTTTCCAGTTTGTGGTTCTGGCGAATTTTCTAACCCTTTCCTCCTTCCCATCTTCATAAATCAAGCTATACACATCCGATTGAGTCCGTTTTCTACTCTATGGATTCGTGAAACACTGAACTACTCAT
This sequence comes from Panax stipuleanatus, assembly GCA_020205555.1. Lineage (NCBI taxonomy): Eukaryota > Viridiplantae > Streptophyta > Magnoliopsida > Apiales > Araliaceae > Panax > Panax stipuleanatus. The sequence continues at coordinate 16,941,599 of CM035119.1, read as the reverse complement.
CTATATGATAATTATAACACTTCAAAAATATTAACAATTCCTTTTAAGGGTTCTAATTCAGTGTTCATGCTAATTCTTCATGTTTTATATATATTTAGCGAATTCAATCACTACGAATTCGTTTTACATCCGTTTTAACTCGTTCAACTTGGGTTGTTTTCATTTTTTTTTCAAGTACTATCATAATACATCATCAATTTCAGATTTCCATCCAGAATTTGTCATCAATTTTAGTCTCTAAGTAGACAAAAACATATATATTTCAACCAAAACTTTAAACTTCATCTTTCAACACATTCTTACGAACTTGATCACTATAAAACAACTTTTAGATGATATAGAATAGGCTATACCAACCCATCAACATAGTTATTCAACAACTTATCAAATCACACAACCAAATAACTTCTATAGAAAATTTAAGAATAGAGGTTGAGGTTTTAGAATTGATTCTTACCTTGAATCTTCTTTAGTTTTAACCAATGATGGAAATTGCTTAATCAATCTTCTTTTTCTTCTGTGATTCCTCAGACTTCTTTCTCTAACTTACAGAGAGTTTCTTCTCTTTTCTCTCATTCTCTTCTCTGTTTCTCCCTTTCCCTTTTCTTCTTTTAGTTTAGGCTTAGAAACAAAACTCGTAAACTTATATAACTGATAATATAATACGTATATTACTAATACTTATTATATTACTTAATATACAATTAAATTAGGGGTAATAGAAATCCAAAAGCCACAAGGCCATGTTTGGCTATCCCCTTCAAACCTCCTTTTAATTTATTTTAATTCTTTCCTTATCATATAGTTTATTTGTCACAACCATTATTAAATTAAACTATAATCTCTATTTAGCCAACACAATATTTAATTAGCTAATATAATTATAATTTTATTTAATAAATTATTAACGCTCTAATTCAATTATTTAATTAAATTAGAATATTTCTATTCCATTAGCGTAATAAGATACGCACAGATTACAAAATCATTCCCCATAATTTTATTCTATATTATCATACTTGAATAAATTATTCCATAATAATTTTCATCGAATATTTATCTTATTCCATAAATATTCCAACTAAAATATTTATTTAATTCATTAATCCTAACACTAATATTTATTTATAGTTATATTGGTTCCTCTCATTCTCATACTCATTTACATACACTTGGCTAAATATAATATATTAAGCCATTACATCAATGTATTACTCTTACATGTAATATATTACCTTCATATTTAATTAAAATAATTATATTTATATTAATTCACTATTTTAATTAAGTGAATACTCACATTATTTATGAGATTTAATTCATAATAATTCCACTGCCAACAAGGAATAATAACCAAATTATATTATTTTATAATATAATTTTTAACTTAATTAAATTAACTAATAATATTCAGTTAATTTCCTTTTCGTAATAACTTCATTTAAATTCGTCAACAGTTAAATTAAATTAACTATTAAACCTAATTCTTCCAACATATGAATATATATATATATATATATATATATATGACCTGGTCCGATCCGGATCAGACCTGGCCCGACCCGACCCAGATCGGCCCGACGCAGCTGCGCAGCCCCAAGCCGTATTCCCAGTGCAGCTGCGCTGCTCAACCAACCCAAAAGCCATCTTTGAACGGCGCAGTTGAGCAGAGTTAAGCCGTATGAACGGCACGGCGCAGCTGCGCTGCTCTTCATGCCTAGAAATTTTTTCCTACCGAGCAGCCTACTTCCCGATTTAATTCCCACTTGTTTACAAGTTGTATGACCATGATATTTGGACACCATACACTCCATACATCCTAGTATTTTACAAAAATATCACATTCCAGAAAATAGAAAGTTAAGACCACGAACCGACTGCCTTGAAAAGCATGCCAGAACAGGTTCTAACACTTCGAAAATTTCTGAAATTTCCAGATTTTTTGCAGACTTTATTATGAACATGCATGCTTATGAATTTCATATCTCACTCAATATAACTTCGATTACTATGAAATTTGGACAGATTGGACTTGATACTACATAGTATTTTACAAAATTATTACATACACTAATCGGGTCACAGAAACCATAATTCCAAGGCTCCCAAAAACCCAAAAATCACAGATTACTAGTTTAACCCAACTTTGACAAAATTCATGATTTTGATTCTAGCATGCAAGGACTTGGTTCCTACTGTGCAGAACATATATACTAACATAAATACACATGTTACAACATTCCACTTCACTAACTTTCCATAATTTGATGAATTTAGCATGTTAGTGGCATAATATCAAACATAAAGCATGCATACTCAAATTCTTTGATTTTCTATGTACTTGCAACATGATTAAACCCAGAACTTTCGTTCTTAACCTCCATATATCAGTAACTAATGATAGCATGGCATCACAGAACCAAAACATAACATTACTATGATTATACAAGCATTTTCTCCACTATTTTTCTCAAAAACATAAAAACTAAGTTCATTGGCTTACCTCGAATGTTATCCTTTGAACAAGAAATTCGAAGTTGCTTCCCTCCTTGCTTGTTTAGGCTTTGAAAATTTTAAGAAATCTTCACAGACTCTTAACTCTCATTCTCTTAATTTCTCTATATTGGAAGCTTTTAACAAAAGAAAAAAGGAAACTTGGATTTGGTGTATATATATATAGCTTGATAGAGCTGATCTGTCCAGCCCTTTTCATCTCTCAAATCATCAGTTACATGAATTTTATGGTTCTGGCGAATTTTCTAACCCTTTTCTCCTTCCCATCTTCATAAATTGAGTTATACACATCCAATTGAGTACGTTTTCGACTCAATGGATTCGTAATTCATAGAACTACGACATAGCAATGATATCCATAATTTATAGAAACATTATTTTCGTCTTTCAACATTGTTTAAACTTCATTCACCACGAATTCACCTCGAATTCGATTCCTAATCAAATCAATCCGTTTAAACTTCATTGTTTTCGTCTTTCAACATACTAACAACATCTATAATCAATTTCAGATTACACAAAGGATTTAACCATCAATTTAAGCCTTAAAATAGAACAAAATACATATACTAAGCCATAACAAAATTCCTTATTCTAAAAATATATTTATATGAATTTGATAACTCTAAAATCGTTTATAGATGACATATCACAAAATATACATACCTATAAACAAAAATATACTTATCCTTCATCAACCCAAACTAATTTTATAGAAACCTAATATTTGACGCAAACAATAGTAGAGAGTTTTAAGGTTGGATTAATACCTTTTTATTCCTTCTTAACCCAATTAGATGATGAACCAGGTTCTTTTCTTCTTGTTCTTCCAAAGCCCTTCTCCAATTCTCAGAGAATTCTCCTTTTCTCTCTCAATTTTCTCTCTTCTCTGCTCTATTCTTCTTTCTTAGACTTAGCACAACTTAACGTATTTTATTTATTTATTTGCTCTATCAGTTAAAAACACCAAGGGCTCCCATCTGTTACAAAGGCAAAGGGTCACAAGGCCATGTTTGGCTAGAACCCCTTACCTCGTTATCCATTTATTTTAATATTATTCATATTATAAGTTGCACCAAATGTCGCACTTCTATTGATTAACCCATAATCTTTATTTATCCAACACCATATTTACTTACCCAATAAATTTATAATTTTATTCAACAAATCATTAATCGTCTAATTTAATTATTTAATTAAATTAAAATATTTCTATTCCATTAGCGTAATAAAATACGCACTGATTACAAAATCATTCCACATAATTTTATTCTATATTATCATACTTTCATTAAATTATTCCATAACGATTTCTATCAAATATTCATTTTAAATTTCATAAATATTCCAAATAAAATATTTATTTTATTCGATAAATATTTTAACTATTCACGAGATTCACAATCGTATTACCTTAACATTTTACGTTTATATGCAATATGTATTATTTTCTCATCTTATTAAAATAAATATATGTACATTAATCCACTATTTTAATTAAGTGAATACTCACATTATTTATGAGATTTAATTCATAATAAATTCGTTGCCACAAGGCATAATAATCAAATTATATTATTCAATAATACAATTCCCAACTTAATTAGATTAGCTTAATTCCCTTTTCAAATAATTCCATTCATCTTTTCTAATAGTTAAATTAAATTAACTACTAAACCTCATTCTTTCATCATATGAATATATATATATATATATATATATATATATTCTATATTCATACCAAATCATATATCTCACAATATATAACACATATATACACATATCCAAACCCAAAACATCTCGTAATAAGAATTTTATTTATTAAATTCTTAATTTAATAATTTTTGAAATGCTGGGTTGTCACATCCTTTCCTCCTTATAAGGATTCCGTCCTCGGAATCAGCGAAACCCTACCTTACTCAGGTTTTCATCAAATCTGTTTAAAAAATATTTATCGTTGAATAACTTCAACGCATTACCTTAATATAGGTTATATATATATATATTCTACTACATTAAGTTCTTCAACAAATTCTAGATTTTATTTCATACCTTTCACTTGAACTCAATTATATTTTGAGTATTATATATTCTTTAACCAGTTTATTTTTTTTCCAAGGATTATTACCATATACCTTACTCATCGAATTCATATACTTCATAATTCACTATCTTATAAGTGTTCGGGTTATCAGATTCATCCCTTCTTCTAAAAATTTTATCCTCGAAATTTTTATTAATCTTCATTCGTTCAATCTATCGAAATAGATTCTACGTTAATCTTTATTCGCTTGATTAAAGCGTTCTACAACTACTTCTTTCTAAGGAATATCATTCTTGCCACCTTCACCTTCAGAATAATAAGAATCTTCCACAATTGCTCAATAATTGAGAAGCAATATGAATAACAGGAATTTAAAAGATTTCAATTCACGCTGAGGGGTCATAAAACCTTGAACTCTTCTCCAGGTTTAATAGTGCATCACCACTGTAAACCATCTTTAACAGAATGTTTAGCAATCACACAGACTGAAAATATTCTCTGCAAGTACTCTAGGTGATCAGCCTATCGTACCCCTACGTCGTGCACAACGTATTACATCTTAACATCGTAACAACTATATGCGTTACTCTCGGAACCATTGTCTTCGATAACATGTCCCCTTTTACAGGGTTGTTCACCTCAGCTTCTTAACATTTGAATCTACACCAAAATAATTTGGTTTGGAATAGTTTAACAAAGAACGCTTGAATTTCATGAACATCTTTCAATATTTGTCTAGCTGAATCAAGTAGCATAGACTTCTAGCAATAACTCGGACATCAATCGAGATATATATACATATCTTTAACCAACTCAAATTTTTTTCATTTAAAGAAACTAAAAGTAAATAAATCCCCTTTTTTTATAGTTTAAGGAAACTAAAAATAATTGAATCTTTTCATAATATCCTGATACCGTACCGTAATAATGGTACGTTGAGTATTTCGTCATTACATGACGTCGTCATACTACATCATACCATAGTGGGCTGATGATCATACGATCACATCCAACACTAGGTTTAACTGCATTAATAACTTCCTCGATTATTGTCTCTACACCATATCAAACGATGCATAGAACACATTAAATACATTTTTAAAATTTAAAATTATTTTTGTCTAGCTGAAGCAATTAGCATAGACATGTGAATAATAGCACTATTTTAAAAAATTCATTGGTTCCATCATTTGATCCAATGTTTTTCAAGAAAACAGAAGTGCAACATCAGCACGAAGTCAATAAATTTCTAAAATCTAGCAAAGCTAGAAGATTTAGAATATAAAAACTTTCTCCATCAATTAAATCTTTACTCTATCATTACTTAATCATTCTATCAACCTTAAACAACATCAATGCTTCCTACACCATAACCTTTCTATTCCCAGTATAGTTCATCAAACTTTCCACACTTTGGAAGTCAGAAACTTTCCAGAATAATATGAGTTTAAGAACTTCCTAGTCAGACCATAGGCGTCCATTAGCTAAGGAGTTCCAAACATACCATATGATTATGAGTCATGAACTTACCATAAACATGAGTTTTAAGAACTCGCCTAACCTTAAGATCATCTAATGTAATCTTAATATCATCTAATCTAATCTTTATTGACTCTAACTATCAAATATAATATGAGAAAAGAATCACCTCTTCGTCATATATATATCGATAGCGTGACACCAACCTTCCAATGATTATCAATATAATAAGCCAAGTGTAAGCACAAAACCCTGCCCATACAAAGATTTGTACAACTCAACCATCACATGAGTCCTCAGTTGGAATCCCACTTAACTCTATCTTCTTCTTAACTTCTCGCTCTATACTCGATACAGATTTCCTGCATCTCATCATTTATAACTCCTCGTGAGTTAATCTCGTACCATATTATAGTACATTCTCGTTATAGCATCAAACTATAACTATTCAATCATTACTGACCATCTGTCTTTCAACTTTAAAAGATCACGTCGTGACCTTATTCTATAATCATCTCCCTTATGATTCTTTCTTATCTCATTATCATTTTGTTTTAAAACTTCTTATCTTTTCCTTTCATCATGATATATCATGACCCCATTATGATTTAATCTTATAGACTTCGTCTATTCATCGTTATTCGTCATCTTTATTATTGGAGTTAGGTAACTCCTGATTCTCATCTTCATATCTCTTCAAGATTCTTCTTTGAATCTTCTTGTTTATTTATTAACTCTTCTTTTAAGAATTTCTAACTTCGTTCATAAAGTTTCATATTTTATTCGAGTTTTATTGCTCGTTATTCTCACCTTCTTCTTATAACATTTCTAGGACTTAACTCATCCTATAATTCTACGTATAAGAATCACCTTTTCGTTATACGTAACTTAACTTCTTATAACCTAAGGTCATAGCCTAAGATACTCTTACCTAAGATATATAACCTATCAGCTCTGATACCAACGGTAACGACCCCAAAATTCATACAATACAACTCTCGACATCGGTCATTAACAATACATCCTTATTCAGACTTTACATCATTAATCAATGATACAATCACTAAAAATACGGAATAGTTAAAACTTTTATATTATTCCTTCTTTATTATCCCTGAATCTCAACCTTTATCATTACATAACTTTGATTCAACTTTATTTCATGAATCGCTTCGTTAGAGTTATTATAAACTAAAACTTATAACCACGTTCAATAACCCTTATACATCTGGTAAAATTTAAACTTTATAACTCAATATCTGTTAACCATCATACATTATCAAATACATTATCTGAAACCTTAAACAGGGTCCAAAATAATAATAATTCAGCCAAAGTATATAAATTTTCATGCATTACATCTGATTCATTACTTTCAAGTAGCACATAGCGTTACCTTGAATCCTTAACCTGCAAAAGTGATTATTTGCAAGAATGAGCTCGACAGCTCAGCAAGATCTAACAGCTTTCATGCATCACATAGCACATAAATACATGCTCAACATACATCTCATAATAATTAAAGTAACATGGCATGCATGCTTTACTTCACATAACAAATATAAAGATTGAGTTCCTTACTCAATCAACATTCTTTAATCAATCAATGTAGTCATAAATTGACTTTAACATTTCATGCTTACAACATATATACAACATATCATGCTCTTTACAAAATAATTTAAAACAGTTCATCATCAAGTTCACGTACAAAATAGGAACTGAAAGACTTGCCTTGATCGTTGTTTACCAATAACAGTTTAACAGCTTACAGATATCTGCACTTCACGTGCCCTACACAATTATATAATCATGCACATCAACTATTAGTCACATAGCAAAGCATATTAATTGTAATGTAAACTTTACTCTACATCTCATAACCCTTTCTATTATCAATACACAATGTTCAATTTGATTGTGTTAACTATCGACTTATATTTCACTATCTTTCTTTTTCGTAATATTCAAAATTCATTCAAGTGTTTAAGTCCTGCTAGGACTGCCTATTAGTTTTATATTAACCACATTTCATATATAATAATGCTCGTTACATTAGAATCAAAAACTATTTAAGTGTATTACCACATTACACGGCGTTTCGACGTTTATACGTCACACGCCTAACTCGCCTCTTTTGCATGTGCTTTGCATGCTCCTATATTGGGTTACATTACTCTATAATATTTCATTCTTATTGAAAACATAATATTAAACAAGGTCATACACACTCGTTACAGTGTCGCGACGCTTGCACGTCCGTACGTCAAACTTGCCTATTCGAACGCCCAAACGACACGCATTTGCGCACGCTTAGCACGCCCCTACGAATTGTCTAATACTCAAGGATTAATGTTAAGTATCATTATAATACATAATAGTCATGTTAGGGAAGTTAGAACATCATTTTACATGGTCGGGAGCATTACATGTGCATACGTGCATGCCCGACGCCCCCCGATTGCCTCCAAAAATACATCAGTCCCAAAAATGACCATTTTGACCTCTGCTACTGACCTTAAATTAAAAAAACTAAAAGAACGAAAGTTGTAGGCCTACTCGTGCTCGTTCCGGATCATCTTGAATCTCCTCAATCGGAGTTCGTATGAAAAAGTTATGGCTGTTTTACCACAGGAGGTCAAAATAGTCCCGGACTGACACTGTTCCCGGTGTAGCTGCGCCCCAAACAGCCTTGGGGGAAGCGCAGCTGCGCCCCTGGCAGCGTGCTACGTGAATTTTCTTTTCAGTTTGTGGTTCTGGCGAATTTTCTAACCCTTTTCTCCTTCCCATCTTCATAAATTGAGTTATAGACATCCAATTGAGTCTGTTTTCGACTCTATGGATTTGTAATTCATAGAACTACGACATAGCAAGGATATCCATAATTTATAGAAACATTAAATAGCCTAAATTTTTACTCAAATCTCATGTTCGTATTAGTATTAAATGTTTTAACATGTTTTAGCGAAATCATTCACCACGAATTCGATTCCTAATCAAATCAATCCGTTTAAACTTCATTGTTTTCGTCTTTCAACATACTAACAACATCTATAATCAATTTCAGATTACACAAAGGATTTAACCATCAATTTAAGCCTTAAAATAGAACAAAATACATATACTAAGCCATAACAAAATTCCTTATTCTAAAAATATATTTATATGAATTTGATAACTCTAAAATCGTTTATAGATGACATATCACAAAATATACATACCTATAAACAAAAATATACTTATCCTTCATCAACCCAAACTAATTTTATAGAAACCTAATATTTGACGCAAACAATAGTAGAGAGTTTTAAGGTTGGATTAATACCTTTTTATTCCTTCTTAACCCAATTAGATGATGAACCAGGTTCTTTTCTTCTTGTTCTTCCAACGCCCTTCTCCAATTCTCAGAGAATTCTCCTTTTCTCTCTCAATTTTCTCTCTTCTCTGCTCTATTCTTCTTTCTTAGACTTAGCACAACTTAACGTATTTTATTTATTTATTTGCTCTATCAGTTAAAAACACCAAGGGCTCCCATCTGTTACAAAGGTAAAGGGTCACAAGGCCATGTTTGGCCAGAACCCCTAACCTCGTTATCCATTTATTTTAATATTATTTCTATTGTAAGTTGCACCAAATGTCACACTTCTTTTGATTTAACCATAATCTTTATTTATCCAACACCATATTTACTTACCCAATAAATTTATAATTTTATTCAACAAATCATTACTCCTCTAATTTAATTATTTAATTAAATTAAAATATTTCTATTCCATTAGCGTAATAAAATACGCACTGATTACAAAATCATTCCACATAATTTTATTCTATATTATCATACTTTCATTAAATTATTCCATAACGATTTCCATAACGATTTTCATCAAATAGTCATTTTAAATTTCATAAATATTCCAACTAAAATATTTATTTTATTCGATAAATATTTTAACTATTCACGAGATTCACAATCGTATTACCTTAACATTTTATGTTTATATGCAATATGTATTACTTTCTCATCTTATTAAAATAAATATATGTACATTAATCCACTATTTTAATTAAGTGAATACTCACATTATTTATGAGGTTTAATTCATAATAAATTCGTTGCCACAAGGCATAATAATCAAATTATATTATTCAATAATACAATTCCCAACTTAATTAGATTAGCTTAATTCCCTTTTCAAATAATTCCATTCATCTTTTCCAATAGTTAAATTAAATTAACTACTAAACCTCATTCTTTCATCATATGAATATATATATATATATATATATATATATATATTCATACCAAATCATATATCTCACAATATATAACACATATATACACATATCCAAACCCAAAACATCTCGTAATAAGAATTTTATTTATTAAATTTTTATTTTAATAAGTTTCAAAATTCTGGGTTGTTACAGCTTTGCAGACTCCACGTTTCCGAGAGCTGACTGCGATTCTTGACTTGGCTCAGCAGACGCTAGGATCATCTTCACGATTATGAGTGTGGCTGCCAAGAAAGACTATGTTTCTAAAATAGCTTCTTCGATACTCCACGATTCTGCCTTGGCTTCTGCAAAGTTCTGGCTGGCTCAACAGACTACGAATCTGTTGAGGCCTAACATTTACATCTCAAAATAGATCAACCTAACCGCTTTGATCTTTCTTCTATACATTCATTTACAAAATGATAAACATTAAAGCACATATCAACCTAACATTTTTGATCTATCATCTAAGTCCTTGTACATTAATTCTCTGAAGGACTTTACACATAAGCATATATATTTACTTTCAACATCAAATTTGAATATGTAATTTCCAACAAAGACGTTTTTACCCTCTTGTATAGTTAGTCAGAGGAAAACGAAATTTCGAGTATCTACGTCATCCATTTTTGACGGGGAATTATTTTTGAATTTCTGAGAAACGGGTAATGTTAGAATTCTAAGATGAGATGGATTATCCAATAATAATTCAGTTATGGCAAACGAAGTTTTTGCCTGAGGACTTAAAACCTAAGTGTTAGGAAAAGTGAATTTCTAAGAAAAGAAAATATTAAGTATAATAAGAACCATTGTTATACGTTAAGAATACGAGTATAATACTAGGTATTATATAAGTATAATACGAAGATTAATGTGACGTATAATATGAATATCATACGAAGTATATACGAAGAGAATACGAGAATTATACGGTAAGAATATGTAAAGTCAAATACTTGGCTAACAAAAGTCAAGGTTGACTATTTAACCATTGGACTTGGACTTTTCCGAGCCCAATTGAATTAAGAGGTTGAACCAATGATAAATTATATCAAGGCTCAAGTAATATTTAATTTAAGCCCAAAGTTAGGCTCAAAATTGAATAAAACCTAAGCCCGAACCAAGAGCCGAACTCATGGGTCGAATCAATTGATCACCGAGTGGGTAAACCCCATGGGGCAACCTATGTGGGTCCCCCATGGGGTACATAGCCGTCCATTTGGTGGCTAGCTTCCTTTGGAAGCTTTGCAAAGGAGGTGGGAATAGTAAGGAGGTGGGATAAACGACCAAAATGCCCCCACTTTGTATTTCCTATAAAAGCAAGCCTAAGTTTTCATTTGTTTGTTTACAAACATTAAACAACACATATATTAATAGAGAAAAGAGATATTACAAGTAATCAAGGAGAAGATAAGCTGGCTAATTGATCAAACTATCAAGAACGCGAAGAACGCAAAGGTAATAACACGTAAACCCTAATCGTCAATTCTTTTCTATTCGAATTTTTATAGAAAAGTGATCATTGGTGGAGCATGTCAAATTCAGAGTAATAAGGATGGCTATTAGTGGATTAAAACGTTAATAAGCTATGAATAAGTGAAATCATAATCGAATGATTAAGCATTAAATAAAGAATGCATAAAATTTAGAGCTTGTTTGTTGATGGACAAATTGAAAACCATCATGTATAAGTTAGGTGCAAATTTCTTGGTTAGGACATAAATGATTAACCAATCGATTAATTCCATTTGGAACGGAGTAAAACTATCGTATAACGAAGTTATAGCGAAATTTACAATAAATAACGTTAATCGTCAAAATCGTAGTTAACTAGGATTTTCGGATGATAGTGAAATGTTGCTAATGAACTTAGAAAACTAGGGTTTCATTAGTATATTGAAGAACTATGAATTTAAGAATCGTAGACTCAAGAACGGATGAATTTAGACGTAAAACGAATAAGAAACGAATGAACGAGTAAAGAACGCTCATGAACGAATAACGAATGAATAATGAAATTTGAACCAATAAAATGGTTATCAATGGATTCAAAAACTTATTTTGTCCAGGGAAATCGAAGTACGTAAGATAAGTAAGAAACTGTCTTTTGAACGAGCTTATTCCGAGTTATAACGATCAAGTTACGAGCTCGAGAAGTAAGCGATTTGAAAATGTTCAAAAATTAAAAAAAAATCAAAGGCTCAAGGAAAGCGCCGCAGCGCCACCCAAGCCTTGTTTTCTAGTGTCGCAGCGCCTGCCCATAGGGCTTTCCACTGCCAAGACATGCCGCAGCGTCGACTTTAAGCCTTCAAGTGGCGCCTCAGCGCCCTTATGTAGAATTTTTCGACACGAGCTTTGTTAATCCAACTTTTTGTGTGGTAATTAAGGGGCAAATATATACTTAATATACATGAAGAGAAATGTCCTAAACGATGCATATAACTATGAGTTTAGAAATTAAAAGTGAATTAAACGTAATTAAACGAAGAACATAAGATGCGAAAACGTTAATCGTGTATCGTATTCTGATTTGACGCACATTTAATGTTATATGGTATGTAATAGATAGATGTGGTGCCAAGAACCAAACCCGTGGGTCGAATAGATGGAATACCGAGTGGGTAAAATCCATGGGGCAACCCATGGGGCACAAGACCGACCACTTGGTGTCTAGCTTCCTTTGGAAGCTTTGCAAAGGAGGTAAGAATAGTAAGGAGGTGGGACAAAAGACCAAAATGCCCCCACTTTGTATTTCTTATATAAGCAAGCCTAAATTTTTATTTCTTTGTTTACAAACATTGAACAACACATATATTGAGAGAGAAAAGAGATATTACAAGTAATCAAGGAGAAGAGAAGCTAGCTAATTGATCAAACTATCAAGAATGCGAAGAACGCAAAGGTAATAACACGTAAACCCTAATCGTCAATTCTTTTCTATTCGAATTTTTATAGAAAAGTGATAATTGGTGGGGCATGTCTCATTCGGAGTAATAAGGATGGCTATTAGTGGATTAAAACATTAATAAGCCATAAATAAGTGAAATCATAATCGAATGATTAAGCATTAAATGAAGAACACATAAAATTTAGAGCTTGTTGTTGATGGACAAATTGAAAATCATCGTGTATAAGTTAGGTGAAAATTGCTTGTTTAGGACATAGATGCTTAACCAATGGATTGATTCCATTTGGAATGGAGTAAAAATCTCGTATAACGAAGTTATGGCAAAATTTACAATAAAAGACGTTAATCGTCAAAATTGTAGTTAACTAGGATTTTTGGACGATAGTGAAATGTTGCTAATGAACTTAGAAACCTAGGGGTTCGTTAGTATATTGAAGCACTATGAATTTAAGAGTCGTAGACTCAAGAACGGACGAATTCGGACGTAAAACGAATAAGAAATGAATGAACGAGCGAAGAACGCTCAAGAACGAATAACGAATGAAATGGTCGTTAACGGATTCAAAAACTTATTCTGTCTAGGGGAAATCAAAGTACGTAAGATAAGTAAGAAAATGGCTTTTGAACGAGCCTATTTCGAGTTATAACGATCAAGTTACGAGCTCGGGAAGTAAGCAGTTTAAAAATATTCAAAAATTGAAAAGAAAAAAAATCAAAGGCTCAGGGGAGGCGTCGCAGCTCTGCCCAAGCCTTGTTTTCTAGCGCTGCAGCGCCTGCCCGGAGGGCTTTCCACTGCCAAGACGCGTCACAACTGTAAGAACGGTGAATTTTAGGAATAAATATAAATTTTTGATATTAATAAAAAAATATTTATTTGAATATAAATGTTTATGTGTTATGAAATGAGTAATTCAATTAATTTCAAATTGAATTTATAATAATTGAGAAAATATGAAGAATTGCGATAAACTCGTAGAATGCCTTGTGTGGCATGAGAATGGGAAATGATGATGATTTAATTGATTAAAGGACGAAGGAATTAATAAGTGAAGGATTAATTAATATTATATTGTTAATTAATTGTTGTTATTAGTGATAGCTTATTAATGAGTAATTAATTAATAATATGTTATTGTGAGTAATAGAATATTATTGAATAAATGAATAATTAATATTTTATTAATTGTTACTATGAATGATAGTGGATTAATGAGTAAATAATTAATTTATATAATAGATCAATGCTTGTTCGATTAATTGCTAAGTGTAAAGTTATGTAATCACATATTGTATAGTAACTACACCTATATTATATAAAGTATAGTGTGACATTGGATATTGTGACACCCCCAAATCCGGGTACTTCGTTTTCACATGATTTGATGTTCACTTTCTAACTATAACAAACATCTACCCAATATATCTCAAGATAAATTACAATCTTTATTCAAATAAGAAAATCTCCCTTAAAACAAGGGTTACAACCTTTTTTTAAAAATCAATCCCAGGGTTACTCTATCCTTGACATAAACAATAAAGTGCGGAAATAAAAACATATCATTCAAGTCTTATTACAATCCTACTCAATTAAATAAAAATAATTCTTCACTTGCTTTGATTTCCCTTGTCCTTACTTGTAGACGGAGCATCAGTGTTATCAACCTTAACTGAAATTGTTATTTAATGCAAGAGTGAGCAAACAACAGTTCACTGGAATTTAACAATAATAAATACATGAAAGGGTATCTTTAAAAAGAATCTGAATAACTTAGCTTTCTTCAATAATAAAGAATTGAATAATAATTCTTTATCAACATTAAAATTCGAATATAGAATTTATCTGAGGGTCATAAGACCTTTGAACTCTTGTCCTAAGTTATAAATATTTCTATTTAAACCTTTAACAGTCAATAAGACTATAGACCTTAACTTGTACTTAGGGGAATCAGCCCTTCGTACCATGTATTGTGCACAAACATCTTAACGCTATGCGTAATAATCTCCCCTAATAATTAGGGTTGTTCAACTCAGTAATTTGAATTCAAGTCCGCACCAAAGAAAGTTTGGTTTGGATAAGCTTACAAGGGTAATTTAGAATTCACGTTCATCAACTAAGGATTAGTTGAATCGACTTTCAATAATTCATAAATAAAAGAATTATGAATTAACATATGCTTTAGAAGTAAACTTACAGCATTTAAAATAATAATTGGATCTTACTTGAACAATAAGTTAAGATCATTTCAATTAAATAAACAATTGTCCAATACCGAAATGGAAAGGACATTCTCAACAATGAATATATGAACTCAAGAAATTGTATAGAATTAACAAGTTTAGGGTTAGAAGACTTGCATAAAATTAATACAAGATCAGGGTTTAGAAAACTTGCATAAAAATTAATACAAGATCAGGATTTAGAAAACTTGCCTCAAGCGCAAGCTACTTAACTCAATTCACGTACTTTAATACTTCCTACACATATATATTTAATCACAATAACCTAAATTAGTTAACACATAACTAATTCACATAATTGGTTAACCCACATGGTTAACTCATTCTAATTTAATAAACAATCAACTATCACATAGTTAATTACATCACACACATACTCACATAATTAAATTAATTATGTATTTAACTAAATTATAATTAAACAATTATAATTCAAACACTTAATCAAATTACTTAAATTATAATTACCTTTTAAATTATAAACAAATTATAATTTATAATCAATTAAACTATATTATGCATTATAATTACACAAATTATAATTAATCATGCAATTATCAATTTATAATCCATAATTAAACATGCATTTATTAAATTATAATTATATAAATTATAATTTAAATTAACATCTAATTGATTAAAATAAGTCAACTTCTATACATTATAATTTCACAAAATTATAATTTAAATTAAATATTTACTCTTAATTATAATTAATCAAATTATAATTAAGTAACTCATTTACAATAAAACATTTATAATTTAATTAAAGTTTTTAAATTTCTTTTATTTCCCAAATATGAATTTGTCACAATCATATAACAACATGTTATATCATTTAAACATATGTCCACTATCAAGAAATAATTAAACTAAGGCTTTAAAATAAACTGCACAAGAACTAAAGTTACTGCCCAAGCACTGTGCACGGCGCAGCTGCGCAGCCTGCAGCCTGGGCACCGGCGCAGCTGCGCTGCTCCTGGCCTTGCTGTCGGCGCAGCTGCGTAGCAACTCGGCCAGACGCAGACAGCCACAACTCTCTGCTTTACCGAACAACCCATACAAGCCAACAAACGGAAAATTACAGTAACGTAGCCACTGTAACTCCATATACATGCAATAATACATATCATAACATGTTTCTACAACATAACAACCATCTAAATAATGATAACCACAAGTTTTAAAAATCTAATTTGTCCATTTTCATGAAAACTCATATTTTTCCAAAATAATCCACTGTAAGAAATTTTCTCCATCAATTCCACTTTATATACATCCATTATATACGTAATTGAATATAATCATCATAACCAATTCTAATTAGGCATAATAACACATATAAATTCCTAAATTTTCCATTCTAAAACCAATCAATATACATAAAACCATATGAACAAAACTTTTTCTATGAAACTTGTTTTAACAGTAGTTTAATTTCTGGAAAAAAAATCATTGATAGCATACATGTAATGGATTGCAACATCTTTCAATTCGTATAGCATGTAAATAACCAATTCTTGCATATCCACACCAACATTACACTATATGAAGAAAATTATTTTCACAGAGAACTCATCATAAGGAAAACAACAACGTAAAGTTTTAAAAGCATTTGATATTGACTATACCTCTTATTAGACGATTTGAAAAAGAAAATGAAGATTAACTCTAGCCTTTCCCAATCTTCCTTTACCTTCTCTTCTTCCTTTTTCTCTCAACTTCTCTGTTAGTTCTCTCCTTCTTCTTTAGTTTAGACTAATTTAACGTAAGCTAACGTATAATATAATACATAGTAATAGATATAGGCTTCATTATATAATCTAACTGACAATTAACTCCCTTAATAAACATTCATCAGTTACAGAATTTTTAAAAACCAAAAGCCACTAGGGCTTGTTTGGCAAGAGTACTTTATAAAAACAGATTTTAGTATTAAGACATTGTTTGGTAAATCGGTTTAAAAACAAATGTAAGGGCTTTGTTTGGTTAAAATCATTTAAAACTCTTTTCTTTATTTTAATAATTCATTTTAACACCTACCTTAATGTCACACTTTAATTAATTAAATATTTAATATTCTTATTTAATCAATTAAAATCTAACATCAATTAATCACATAAAATTGCCACATAATTATAATTACTCGCTAATTATAATTCATGTAACACTTCATCACATAATTCATCTAATTCAATTATCTCAATTAAATTAGAACTATAATATAAAATTAATATACATTAATTAAATAAATATTAAATATTCATTTAATTAATATATAATACTTAATTAAATGACTCCATAAATTATATAATTTATTTATTTAACTCAATAAATAAATCACATAAAATATTTATTTAACTTAATAAATATTTAAAATTATTATATAAAATCTCAATCGTTACAGATATGACTATATAATATAGGAACTATTTAGTGAAATGAAGTAAGTCACATGAATTACACAAATGAATTTATGTGAATATATTATATGTGTACATTGTGCAATATTGAATCAAACTATATTATAAGGTGGAGTGCGACACTACGATGTGACTATGTAACATATAAAAAATATATAGTAAGATTAAATGGATTATATAAGTTACATAATGATGTTATGTTATAACATGTAAGTATGGCTACATTAAATGTGTACATCAGGAATATTATAATAAATTAAATAAACAATTGTTACTTAATGATTATTTCAATAAATTAATATAATTGAAAATAATAGAGTTGTAATGATGTTATGTGACAACATGTGTGTATGAATGCATTAAAGGGGTACCTTATGGATTATTGAATTAAATTAAGTATACACTTAAATATATGGGAGGAAAACAAATAAATGGTTACCCATTTTAATATTGATTTGTGAGTATTAATAATAATTATGAAGAACACCCGGTTAATAATACCTAACTGTCTCAATTTAACTATATTAAATATTATTTTATAAGAACCCAATGTACATGGATTATATGTTATGGGCACATATATATTCCCTAACTTTCCATTTGTAGTAACATTATGCATTAAAATCACATGAGAGAACCAAAAGGGGAATTTAAAATAACTACATTGAACTAAATGCTGAGGATTTAAAAGCCTTGTTCCATTTCAGTTGGCCCAAACAGTATATATCCCCTTTACGTAAACTGTCGAGCTTGGAACAGTGGCTATGCACTAGGTGATGATGGCTATGCAAATGGCTGAGAAATGGTGGTTGAGCAACTCCTCAATAACCATTGTTTTCTTCTTCTACACTCTAGGTTCAAACCTTAGTGTAAAGCAATTGTCTGGCTTTGTGTTCTTCTATAAATAGCAGCCATATCTTCTTCATTTCTCCTTGCTGAAAATTGTTTGTTGAATTACAAGTTTGAGAGTGTGAGTGCATGTTAGTTCAAAAGGAGTCTAGGAGTTGTAGGAGAAAGGAACTAAGCTAACTAAACGTCATAGAAAGTAATTCTTGTTTTAAATTCTGAATTCCAAGCTTAACCAATTTATAGAAATTCTCACCAATTATTGTGAATTGGGTTTGGAAATGTGCTATCAAGTGTTTATGAAGTTTATATGCATGTATGGACCCTCTAGAATGAGTCTGGGCATGCTTAAATTGAAGAAAATCGATGTTGGGGTCAACATTCTGCAGACAGAGCTCTATTCTAGTTCTGGCCGAGACACAGCGCAGCTGCGCCAGTTTTGTATTAGGGTGCAGCGCAGCTGCGCCAGGACCTGACTTTAGTTTTCTATTTCTGCTAAAATCTGTTAAGTCTATCATGTTGATAATACCTTAGCAACGCATGGAGAACATGTTTAACTTGTGTATAGGTGATTCTTGGTGTAGCATGAGTTATTTTGACTTCGTTAGTATACATTGCTAAATAGACTTAAAGTTTTTAAAATAAACTTTGACATATTATATTGATGTTTATGTTCTGACCTTGTAAGCATGTTTGTGTGGTCTAGATATGCATGAAGATCATGATAACATGTGTATATATGTGTCATGATGTAGCATGAGCATGTTTGGTTTTGTTAGTATACAATTACTAAAGAAAATTATAGTTTTTGAAATAAACTTTGACATATAGGTATCATGTTTATATTCTGTCTATATGAGCATGTGTATGTGGGTAGGTTATGAATGAAATATAGTCTATCGATTATGTTTAGGATAGGAATATACCTTTATGCCATATGTAATCTGATAGAGAACTTGTGCGTGAAATTCTTTTTAATTGTAATTCACATAGAGATATAGTGGATTAGTTATTTAGGGTGTCTTACTTAATTCTATGATCTGTGGATGCGAGTGAGTATGGGTATAGTGCATCGGAAGGTGGTTATATCTGCTTTAGTGTTCTTGATTAACAATTCGGATAGTGAACATAATTGATGAGAAGTGTGTTGACTTAAATGAAGCAATAAGTGAAGTTGTGATCTTAAATCTCCGTAATCTTAATTTAAACTAGTGGTAATTAGAATTAGGTTAATTATATATATTGTTAATTCATTCGTTTAGATAAGATTGAGTTGGTTACAGGTTAGTACTTGGTGATTCTTATTAAATAATTTCTCGTGGAAAAGATACTTTACTTTCACTTTATTACTTGTTGACCACGTATACTTGTGTGTTGTGCGTAACTAGATTTTACCCAACATCATCTTCATCTAATTTCATCTGTGCACCATCACCACTTAGGTTTGCTAAGTCTTTGAGCTTTTGGTAGACTTCGTCTGGCACTTAGCATTCCCTGAACCCTTCTTAAATGATATGCAGACATTGTTCTTCATCTGTTTAACTTCAACTTTTGGTTCTTCATGGTGATTCGTAGAGTGGCTCTCTAGATCTTCTTTGTGCTCTGCCACTTTCCTGAATGCTATCTTCTTGGCCTTCTCGGCTCTCATCTTAGCTGCCATCTTTAATGGCATCCTCATCGTTATTGAGTGAAACTTTAGTCTGTTCCAGTCCTTCTTCAAATTAGCTTCACTTCCACTTTCGTAGTCTCACTGCCACTGAGACTTGTTATGTTCAGCTCTAGTGGAACTCGTAGAGTCAACAATATAGCATTCCAACAACTCAACGATTCTTCAACTCAGCAACCCTTGATCTTTGAAGCTTCATCTGTTAAATACCTTTCCATGATCTTCCCGTTGGAAAATAGCCATTGGAAGCTATTTGAATTGCTTCGCAGATCTCGAGTAATTTGCTGCAGACTACTGACGTGACGTGACAGCTCCTTTATGACTTTACTGACACAGCAGTCTGCTACTTAACCTACCGCCTCAGAGATATCACCTTTCTATGTCAGGCTGATAGTCACCTTTATTTCTCCTTTCTGATTCCTTGATTCGAATCTACATGAGTTATCCTTCTGCATCGATGCTCTCAATCAGCAATGTTCGAATATCAATCTTCAGATTAAACCGTTGCCAATGCTTCAATCTTCAGATGACCGAACTCTATGATTCTGATGCAGATGTTCTTGGACCTTGATCGTAGTGTGTCTTGTTGAATGTTGCTCATAGATTGGTTAGAGACAACACTACAATTATGAAAAGTGTTCTTTGGATCTGCAATGTAGAACGCCTCTTTTTTCACTTGTGCAGTGCTTCAACACTTCTGCTTGCCATGACTGATTTTAGGAATTGATAACTTGACTTATTGCTCTGGCCTCTTCTGAATAGCAAGACATATCAGATTTGTGGCATACCCAGCTCTCTTTCTCCTGGTGATCTCCCGTTCACCTATCATCAATGGTCTGACCCATGCTTAATCACTTTTGTATTGTTCTTCATAAGCTGGCCAGTATCTCTGTGTAAACTGCATCAGTTCCTACTTTGTTTGGCAAACACTACGATCCTGGTTAATCCCAAGATCGTTGTCTTCTGTTCTCTTGATAGATACTACACTTGCTGACTTTCTTTAGTCAATCACTATATCTGAAGTCTTCTTCTGATTTGCTTGTGGAAGACTTCATCTTGAATGGCTTCACAACTCAATCAGGATGTTGATTGAGTTAGTGCTTAGATCTTCTGTTTGCTTGCATGTCATTCGTTGAGTGCTCTTTGGTTTCCTTCAGGTGAAATGTATCTTTGCAGCTCAGGCCAGAGGTTTCATACTTTGGATATTCTGGGAGTGCTCATCTGTTGAGAATCGTGTTGACACTACGATTCTGCCTTGGCATTGTGAGCATTTAGTTGAGGCCTTAGTTCTGCAGACTACGATCTTGCATTGGTTCTGCAGACACTACGACTCCGAGATCAGATCTTGACAGACTACGATTTCTACCTTCATGCTTGTTGTCCTGTCTGATCTGGCTCGACTACGATCTCTGCCTCTTGTATGATCAGTAGACTCCACTACTTCAAGTGTGGCCTACGATTCTTAACTTAGCTTTGGCAGGCGCTCGATCGGCTCTTAGACAGGCTGTCTCTACGATTCTGAACATGACTTCCTTAGCAGACTACGGCTCTGAGAAAGTTCTTCTCGACACACTACGATCCTGCCTCATCTCTCCTGGCAGACTACGAACTCCGAGATTTACTATCCTTGCAGACTACAATTCCGCCTTGATAGTTCTCGAGTCTTCCTTTTCTCTCCTGGCAAACTACGATGGCTGGTGCAGTGCTCGACGATCAGACATGCCTATCTATTACATTGTATAAGATCAACCTAACAAGTTTGATCTTTCTATTTCTAGTCCTTGTACATTATTTATTTTGAAGGACTTTACAAAGATGTTATGTTTATGTAGAATCAACCTAACATATTTGATCAATTCATTCTAAGGCCTTGTACATATATTCCTATTATCTATCAAAGGACTTTACAGCTTTTATCAATGCAAGCATACTTGCATATTCATTCATTTGTATCATAATCAAATCTTATATAAATAGGAATAACATTCTCCTGTATGTTCCTAACAGATTTGCCAAGCTTATGCAGAGCAAATTCGAAATGAGCATGATGGGTGAGCTGAATTTCTTTCTTGGACTGCAAGTGAAGCAGACTAATGAAGGTATCTTCATTAACCAAGCCAAGTACATCAAAGACTTACTTAAGTAGTATGGCATGGAATCAGCCTCTCCCATGAAAACACCAATTGCTCCAGCAACTAAGCTTGAGAAAGATGAGAAAGGTAAATGTATTGACATTACTCAATACAGAAGTATGATAGGCTCTCTTCTGTACTTAACTGCCAGTAAACTAGATATTATTTTTTCTATATATATATGTACTAGATTTCAAGCTAATCCTAAGGAATCACACTTACCTGCTGTAAAAAGAATTTTCAGGTATCTCAAAGGCACACCTCACTTGGGACTTTGGTATCCCAAGGAGTTCTCCTTTGAACTAATAGGATATTCAGATGCTAATTTTGCAAGCTGTAAAATTGATAGAAAAAGTACCAGTGGCACTTGTCAACTTCTAAGAAACAGACTGGTGTCCTATTTTAGCAAGAAGCAAAACTCAGTATCAACTTCAACAGCAGAAGCTGAATACATTGCTGCAGGTAGCTGTTGTGCTCAAATCTTATGGATGAAGAACCAGCTAGCAGATTATGGGTTTGATTTCAAATCTATACCTGTTCACTGTGATAACACAAGTACCATAGCAATAACACATAATCCTTTCATGAATTCTAGGACAAAGCATATAAAGATAAGATATCATTTTAATAGAGATCATGTTCAAAATGGAAATATATCTTTACAGTATATCCCTACTGAGAATCAACTTACTGATGTCTTTACAAAACCCTTAGATGAATCCAGATTTAACAAACTAATAAGTGAGTTAGAAATGTTAAATTTACAACCATAAATTCTATGCTCTAGCTGGTGCTAACCATACAGATAAAAAGGCTATGTCAAAATCGTGAAGTGACTGAAAGAAACTACAATCATGGAGTAGTCTCAACATGGCAGAGAAACCCACTATGATGACAGCATTACTACCAAGTCTAAGCAGTTCTTCTGATAAGCGCCTCAGGGACAAACCTTGCCCTTAGTTTTAGACTAAGAGTGTGACGCCCCCAAATCTGGGTCCCAAGAACCTCGGACCTGGTACGTTACGGTACTTTATATCTTCGTACATATTCTATTAACTAATGCAGAATATATAAATATAAATTGTTTATTTCATATGATTCTATAACATTTTCCAAGGTGTATTAACCTTAACTGAATACATACCTTTAAAAACTTAAAAGGTTCTCATATATGATTTACATCGGATAACTAATAGTTATAGATGCATAATAATCTACTCTTGTAGTTTGCCTTTGCCTCTGTCTTTCTTCGAGCCTTCGTATTAATCTGAAATTTGTTATCATGATATAGCAAGGGTGAGCAACTAATTTTCCCAGCAAGTTTAATTATAACAAGGATATATCATGATTGAAAGAAAGAATAAGCTTTCGCATTTTCAATAATATAATAATTGTGAAAGAGCATAAATCAGAATTTCAATAAATGAATGACTGAATCAATAATGTTTAATGTCAACAAGGACCATGAATGACTTTAATTGAACCTTAGGATAATGAAGGTGATTAGCCTTTCATACCTGATAAGCATGTGCAACATGCACTAAGTGCGAATCAATAATCAGTAGGGATGTGATAATCAACAATATATAGTCACGAACATTCTTTGAAAATATAACTCAAGTTTGAGTTAAAGAACTTGCAATAAATGCGAATATTCAATAATAATCTTAGATGTGGAATAATCAACAATAATTATCCACTATCATGCTTGTTCAATAATAACTCGATTTTGAGTTAGGGAACTTGTATGTACCGTCGATTACTGCCACGCAATCAAATTTAGGGGCTGTTTGATAGCAGCTTAATGAGTCTGAATGGATAAAAAACTGAGCGAATCAGGTAGTAAGAGTGTTTGTTTACGAGTTTGAAAATCTGAATTGGGCTGAATAGGACTGAGCGATTCCTTTAAAAAATTTGGCCTGAATGGGCTGAATAAGGTTTTTTTACGCAAATAGACATTTTCTCCAATTCCATCCCTCCCTTACTATTTTAAGAGGGGTAAAATAGTAAAAGAATGTTATTCAGATGTTTCAGACATATTAATTATCAAACAGTTTTTTTTATTCAGATTTAGCTCATTCAGATTCAGATTCAAATTCAGTTCATTCAGATTCAGATTCAAATTCATTCAGTTTTTATCAAACACCCCCTTAATCTCTAATACAAAGACCTATCATTAATAAGATTTATCTTTCAATTAGCAAAACATATTTTATCTCACAATATTATTACTTTATAAGTAAATTATCTAACATTTAAACACATAGTCAAATATTAGGTAATATCTTAACACCATACGTATTCACAAGTCTAAACCTAGCACACATCGAGTCTTTAACAGTATTCAGTACAGTATGCTAAGTGGTTTCCCATAAACAACTAACAAATTAGTTTCCGTCTCGTCTACACTTTTTCACAGCGAGTTAGATCGGTTGCTAATTCGTATATACCTCCGCTCTCTGAAGGAATCGTTTAGCCCAGCTATTATACATCAACCATTAAAGAGTACGATTGTACTAATTTAGATTTAACACTTATTCTTTTATTTATAAGTTCTTATTTATAACTAGTAAATCAAATAACCAATTATAAATAAAACTCCTTGTACTATACATGAAATAATTTCAGCATTATAATTGCTTATAGAATGAATATTCATCAACTATATTTAAAATAAATTGAGCACTATAACTGCTTTATAAAATGAATATTCGACTATTCTATTGAAGATAATTTCAGTATTATAACTGCTTATAACATGAATATTCTTACTAAATACTTGAAGAAAATCGGACATAGCAACTGCCTATAAAAGTATATTTTCTACTTTATAAGACAAATAAATCGGATATTATAACTACTTGTAAATAGGACTTTTGTACTATATACTTAAAATAATTTGGGCATTATAACTGTTTGTAAAAGTATATTTTTACTAAATATATAAAGAAGAATGAAAGTAATACCCACTAGAGGAACTACCTCTTGAAGTTGCAAGCTTTAACTAATCTTTTGCAATCTTGAAAATCACCAAAAACTTTTCTCTCTCTCTATATATATATATATCAACCGAAACTCTCCTCTCTCTATTTAACTCTATTTTTGGTTTTGAAAAATGAAGAGAAATGGCTTGCTATTTATAGGAAAACATAGCTTCGATAATTGCACATTAGGAGTTCGGCTTTTTACAGTTTGCACCTAGCTTATTACAGTTTGGTACCTAGGTTAATTACACTTTAGTACCTCATTAATTGCACTTTAGTCCCTCAGTGACATCATGATGACATCATCATGATGACATCATCTTTGTGTTTCTTTATTTAAGGATGATGTCATGCTTGCATCATCTATGTTTCTTTAAGGATGATGTCATGCTTGCATCATCTCTTCTCTGATTGGTTGCTTTAAGTTCACATGAATTGGAGGGTATTTTGGTCATTTCACAAATAATTTTAAGGATAATTTGGTCATTTCACATATTTTTTAAAAAAAAAAATTACCCTTTGGGTTTGCTATTTTTAATTCTTTTTGGGCTTCCTAACTAATTGTTTGGGCTATGGCCCAATGCCTTAATTAGCTTACTAAAGGCCCAAAATGTCTTCTCTCCCATTGGGCTAAAGGATTGTGTTTTAACTAATTTCTCTTGGGTTTGCAAATTAATCCCTTGGGCCATAAATTTCACATAGTTCAATACTTTTAATTTTTATTTTACCCTAATCATTTAGTTAGGGTTTTCATTCCCCTCCTTTGTAACTTAAATCCTTACTTAGGTATCTTTAATTTTTTTTATAACCCAATTAGACTTGCTTTTCTTAGGTTATAAAATTAATTAATTGAGATGTATAAAATAAATCTCTTATGGTTAGTATATATTTTTAAATACTAGCATTCTCTCATATTATAATCACTTAGGTTATTTAATTACCATACCTAATATATGTATTAAGTTACATAACTTAATTCTTAATTCTCTTTATATACAAAATAAATGTATACACATTATATAATGTATATTTATTTAATCGCATACATAACTCACATAAGTCAAAATATATTCCACTAGTGTATTAACTTAATAGCCTTAATTAGCTTAATAAGTTATGACCAATAATCATACAAGATAATCTAATAGCTTAAGACATATTTCATAAATATCTTAGATTAGGTCACTAGTATATAGTTAAAATACTAGGATAATTAAATTAAGATAACCCTTGAGGTTACTTAATTAAAATACCTAATTTATACATTAGGTCACCAAACATTATAGGTATCATAGTACCTTATCCTTAATATTCCTTCAAGTACATATAGATTCATTTCTAAGGTTTATAAATTCTGTAACCCATATTTTTCTTTATTCTTATTTAAATAGTAAACCATATAGGTTTTTGTTAAATTTTTTTTAATTAATCCTCAAATTCCTATCTAGGTTTTATTCTTTTAACCTTTATTTTAATTATTTAAGATCTTATAAATTTTTTGGTTGTCACATTCACCCTTCTTCTAAGAATTTCGTCCTAGAAATTACAGCCTACTATTCCCTACTCCTTTTATTCACCAAAACTAGGTTTTCAACTTAACCTTTATCTGATTTCATTCTCATTTAATGAGTACATACGCCTTCCTTCTATGAAGAACTATTCTATCATCACATTCTACCCAGGCTTCTCTCTAAGGAGTTAAAAACTTTTTATATCATGCTAAGGGGTCATATAGACCATGAACTCTTAGGTTTAACGGTATTCACCGTAACCAAATCTAAAACATGTTGTAGTAGGTATGTTAATAATCATGAAGAAGGTAAACTACCGATACTGGTACCTTAGTTCTTAGAACGACAGTATGCGTTCATCATAACCGCCTTTGGCGCAAAAATATTTTCCAATTTAGGGATGTTCATACTCAGCCTGGAGTCCGAATTAAAACAATATGGTTCGGGATAAATTCTCAAAGAGATACTTGAATTTTTATAAATATTTGTCTAGCTAAATCAAATATCTTAGACATATACTAATAATTCGAATATTAATCGAAATATGTATCTGGCCTAATTCAATTGGCACTTGACATTTTTCTTTAAAATTTTGAAAATCATTTTATGATGTCATGATACCGCACTGTATTTACAGTCCGTTTGAGGAATCTGTCATTTTTGTGACTTTGTCATATTACATCATACCATAGTGGGCTGACGATCCTTAGATCACATTCAACACTAGGCAATACTGCATTGATGACTCCATCGTTTTTATCATCTTTGCACCAGGTTCCATGATGCATTGATGATATATAAAATACATTTTGATATTTCAAATCATTTTCGTCTAGCCGAAACAATTAGCGTAGACTCTTCTTTAAAAAGTGCAAAACCATTGAAAAATTATTTTTAGTGTTATCATGCCGCAACAGGTAACGATGTGTTAGTGTTCGAAGTCCACTTTTACACAATTGTAACCATGTGTTGCTGATAACAAAAAATTCATTTATATTTTTAAAGGCACATCAGTGCGAATTTAGCTTGATTTCAAAAATTTTGAAGTCTAACATAACTAAAAGATTTGGAATACCTATGCTTCCACCATCAACTTTAATTTCTCTAATGATTCATTGCTTAATAATTCTATCTATTCTACCACCATTAAAACTTACTATACTAAAATCCTCAACTCTTCATCCACAACTTTTCTATACCCCAATATAGTTTATCAAACATACCACACGTTATGAATTCAGAAACTTTCCACAATAAAATGAGTTTAGGAACTTATCCTAGAAATACGTAGTTCAAGAACCAATCAAAAACTGTCCATACGCTTAAGGGTTCAAAAATATACCATACAATTATGAGTCACAAACTTACCATAAGTATGAGTTTTAAGAACTCGCACCTAATCTTATATTCTCTACCTATCCGTTATACACATGAGAAAAGAATCGCCTTCTCAACATACACATAGCGAATAGCGCGACACCAACATTTTAATGATTATCCATGTGATAAACTAAGTAGTCGTTAGACTAAGCACAAAACCCCCACCCATACAAAGGTTTGCACAACTCAGCAATCACATAAGTCCTCAATTGAAATCTCACATGATCCTAAATTCTCTTTACTCAATACGAATTTCATTTAATCCGTATCCCATCATCTACAACTCTTTTTTGAGTTTTCATAGTACAATAGTCGTACAACAATTCTGCTATATCATTTTCAATCAAACAATTGATCATCTATACTCCTATGACCTTATCAAATCACGTTGTGATCTCTTCTTATAATCGTGTTATATTACGATTCTTTCCTATCTTAGGATTATTTTGTTTTACGATCTTCTTATTTTTCACTTAAATTATATATTATGATTTTATTTAAGATTTTCATCTTTATTATTAGAGTTAGGTAACTCTAGATTCTTATCTTTATAATTTTTCAAGATTCTTCTTTGAATCTTATTTATCTTCTTCTATACTTAATAATGAGTTTCCCAAAATTCATTTCTTAGCAATTAAACTCTATTTGAGTTTTTTTCCTTATCCTCATCTCTGCGATTATAACCAAAGGTAACCCTACCTAAGGTTTAAAACCTACAACTTTGATACCAACCTGTGACGCCCCCAAATTGGGGTCCCAAGAACCTCGGACCTGGTACGTTACGGTACTTTATGTTCATATATATTCTATTAACCAATGCGGAATGTATAAACATAAATTATTTATTTCACATGATTCTATAAGATTTCCCAAGGTCTATTAACCTTAACTGAATACGTACCTTTAAAAACTTAAAAGGTTCTCATATATGATTTACATCGGATAACTAATAGTTATAGATGCATAATAATCTACTCTTGTAGTTTGCCTTTGCCTTTGTCTTTCTTCAAGCCTTTGTCTTAATCTGAAATTTGTTATCATGATATAGTAAGAGTGAGTAACTAATTTTCCCAGCAAGTTTAAATACAACAAGGATATATCATGATTGAAAGAAAGAATAAGCTTTCGTATTTTCAACAATATAATAATTGTGAAAGAGCATAAATCAGAATTTCAATAAATGAATGACTGAATCAATAATGTTTAATGTCAACAAGGACCATGAACAACTTTAATTGAACCTTAGGATAATGAAGGTGATCAGCCTTTCATACCTAATAAACATATACAACATGCACTAAGTGCGAATCAATAATCAGTAGGGATGTGAATAATCAACAATAATTATTTCCGAACATTCTTTGAAAATATAACTCAAGTTTGAGTTAGAGAACTTGCAATAAATGCGAATATTCAATAATAATCTTAGATGTGGAATAATCAACAATAATTATCCACTACCATGCTTGTTCAATAATAACTCGAGTTTGAGTTAGGGAACTTGCATGTACCGTCGATTACTGCTACGCAATCTAATTTAATCTCTAATACAAAGACCTATCATTAATAAGATTGATCTTTCAATTAGCAAAATATATTTTATCTCACAATACTATTACTTTATAAGTAAACTATCTAACATTTAAACACATAGTAAAATATTAGATAATACCTTAACACCATACGTATTCACAAGTCTAAACCTAGCACACATCGAGTCTGTAACAGTATTCAGTACAATAAGCTGAGTGATTTCCCACAAACAACTAACAAATTAGTTTCCGTCTCGTCTACACTGTTTTCACAGCGAGTTAGATCGGTTGCTAATTCGTATATACCTCCGCTCTCTGAAGGAATCGTTTAGCCCAGCTACTATACATCAACCATTAAAGAGTATGATTGTACTACTTTAGATTTAACACTTATTCTTTTATTTATAAGTTCTTATTTATAACTAGTAAATCATATAACCAATTATAAATAAAACTCCTTGTACTATAAATGAAATAATTTCAGCATTATAAATGCTTATAGAATGAATATTCGTCAACTATATTTAAATAAATTGAGCATTATAACTGCTTTATAAAATGAATATTCGACTATTCTATTTAAGATAATTTCAGCATTATAACTGCTTATAACATGAATATTCTTACTAAATACTTGAAGAAAATCGGACATAGCAACTGCTTATAAAAGTATATTTTCTACTTTATAAGATAAATAAATCGGACATTATAACTGCTTGTAAATAGGACTTTTGTACTATATACTTAAAATAATTTGGGCATTATAACTGTTTGTAAAAGTATATTTTTACTAAATATATAAAGAAGAATGAAAATAATACCCACTAAAGGAAATACCTCTTGAAGTTGCAAGCTTTAACTAATCCTTTGCAATCTTGAAACTCACCAAAAACTTTCTTCTCTCTCTCTCTCTCTCTCTCTCTCTCTATATATATATATATATATATATATATATATATATATCAACCAAAATTCTCCTCTCTCTCTCTCTCTCTATCTAACTCTATTTTTGGTTTTGAAAAATGAAGAGAAATTGCTTGCTATTTATAGGAAAACATAGTTTCGATAATTGCACGTTAGGGGCTCGGCTTTTTACAGTTTGCACCCGGCTTATTACAGTATGGTACCTAGGTTAATTACACTTTAGTACCTCATTAATTGCACTTTAGTCCCTCGCTGACATCATGATGACATCATCTTTGTGTTTCTTTAAGGATGATGTCATGCTTGCATCATGCTTGAATCATGCTTGCATCATCCGTGTTTCTTTAAGGATGATGTCATGCTTGCATCATCTCTTCTCCGATTGGTTGCTTTAAGTTCACATGGATTGGAGGGTATTTTGGTCATTTCACAAATAATTTTAAGGCTAATTTGGTCAGTTCACATATTTTTCTTAAAAAAATTTACCCTTTAGGTTTGCTATTTTTAATTCGTTTTGGGCTTCCTAACTAATTGTTTGGACTATGGCCCAATGCCTTAATTAGCTTACTAAAGGCCCAAAATGTCTTTTCTTCTATTGGGCTAAAGGATTAGGCTTTAACTAATTTCTCTTGGGCTTGCAAATTAATCCCTTACGCCATGAATTCCACATAATTCAATACTTTTAATTTTTATCTTACCCTAATCATTTAGTTAGGGTTTCCATTCCCCTCCTTTGTAACTTAAATCCTTACTCATATATCTTTAATTTTTTTATAACCCAATTAGACTTGTTTTCCTTAGGTTATAAAATTAATTAATTGAGATGTATTAAATAAATCTCTTATGGTTAGTATATATTTTTAAATACTAGCATTCTCTCATATTATAATCTCTTAGGTTATTTAATTACCATACCTAATATATGTATTAGGTTACATAACTTAATTCTTAATTTTATTATATACAAAATAAATGTATACATATTATATAATGTATATTTTTTTAATCGCATACATAACTCACATAAGTCGAAACATATTTCACTAGTATATTAACTTAATAGCCTTAATTAGCTTAATAAGTTATGACCAATAATCATACAAGATAATCTAATAGCTTGAGACATATTTCATAAATCTCTTAGATTAGGTCACTAATATATAGTTAAAATACTAGGATAATTAAATAAATTTAACCCTTAAGGTTACTTAATTCAAATACCTAATTTATACATTAGGTCACCAAACTTTATAGGTATCATAGTACCTTATCTTTAATATTCATTCAAGTACATATAAATTCATTTCTAGGGTTTATAAATTTTGTAACCCATATTTTTCTTTATTCTCATTCAAATAGTAAACCATATAGGTTTTTCTTTTAATTTTTTTTTATTAATCCTCAATTTCTCATCTAGGTTTTATTCTTTTAACCTTTATTTTAATCATTTAAGATCTTATAAATTTTCGAGTTGTCACAAAGAGGTTGGCCCTTCCTGAGCAACCTTAACCCAGAAGAAGTGTTGAGTTAGAATGCATCACAAGGACCAGTGCAGAAGCATGGGTAGAGACAACGATCATGAAGCAGGTTCAGCAATAAAATCAGATCGTGGAGTAGACCCAACGATCGTAGTCATCCAGAAGGATACACTAGCTCAAGGGGAGCTAAGGGCAAATCAATCTTTTACGATTTAAATCATGGAGCCCTGCAGAACACGACACGTGCCCCACTCTGCAGAAAGTGAAGAGGTAAATTACAAATACATTTTGAAATATCTTTTGTCAATTCACCTTTGAACTTCAAAAGCTTATCTCTCTCTCTTTCTCAAAGAAACCCTAGATTTAAGTACACTCAGCTAATCATGTTCGTCTCAGGAAAAATCAAAGAAATCAATGGCTGCTTCTAATGTTGTATCCGGTTATCAACTATGCTTCGACAAGTTCAAGACCGTCGACCCACAGTTTCACAAGATTTTGTCCCTTCTAAAGAGAGCAGGTCTCGAAGACGCTCTGAGCACCAGCACAAAGATTTACCCAAAGCTAGTGAAAGAGTTCTACTGTAATGGAGTCTTCGAGAATGACGTCATCACAACGATGGTCAAGAATGTGCAGATTAGGCTCGAAGCTACAGATATAAACCTGACCTTAAGGATTAAAGAAGATGCACCATAAGAAACTCAAAGGGCCTTTTGTCTTTGAGCGTCATCGACTTCCATGAAGGATTAAAGAAGATGCACCATAAGAAACTCAAAGACATCAATGGATACAAGAAGAAAGAATTTCCCCAAAAGTACGAGTTTCTGGCTGACATTGTTGGGAAGTGCATCTGCTGCAAAAGTTCTGGCCACTACTCTGTGAATGAGAACCAGCTGAAGCTCATGACAACCATCTGCTTCAAAGCCCAACTCAACTATGGGGCTTTACTCATGGGATGGATTGGGAAGTGGATTCTCAGCTCGAAGAAGGCGAAGAGCACAGGCAAGATGCTCTATGGGAGATTCATAAGCATTATTCTCCAATCTTCTCTGGGAGACAAAATTAGAGACAAGGAAGGTGCACCCATCAACACTAACAGAAGAATGACCCATCAACTCTTTGAAAATTGGAAGAGGAACCCTGCAAAGAACGTGAAGATGATGTCTAAGTCCAGTGGAAGGACTGGTGATGTAAGAAAACCTGACCTGCGGGGAAACATGTCTGTGGTGAGGGAAGCTGATCCACTCTGGTCACAAAGAGTAAAGGGAAGAGGAAATTAAAAGAAAGTGTTCAGGTGATAGAAGAGCCTCAAGGCTCAACAACTGATGTGCCCCAGGTGGTTCTGACACTGAAGCTCTAGGTCACTCCACACAAAGGGAACCAACTCTGGAAGTGACTGAATCTACAAAAAAAGTCTTGAAGGAGAAGGATAAGAAGAAGCATAGGGAAGAAAAGGCAGAAGGAAGTTTTGAGCCTCAAAAAAGGAAACGCAGTCATCGAGCAAAGAAGTCTACACTCACCGCGATTGTGGAGTCCTCAATCTCACCGATCGTAGAGTCTAGACTTACTAAGAAGAAGCATAGGGAAGAAAAGGCAGAAGGAAGTTCTGAGCCTCAAAAAAGGAAACGCAGTCATCGAGCAAAGAAGTCTACACTCACCGCGATCGTGGAGTCCTCAATCTCACCGATCGTAGAGTCCAGACTTACTATCATTCTAGAAGAAGATGCTACAACAGCTTCTCAACCTAAACAAACCATTATAGCTGAAGCTGAAGAAACTGCTGAGGCTGTGGCTGAGCCCAGAAGAACAAAGGGGAAGCTTGTCAAGAAATTTGTCCTTTTCAATGAGGAAGCAATGATGAAGATCAAGGAAGAAGAAAGAAGAATTGCAGCTGAGCAAACAGAATAGAGAACCAAGTCTATAGCTTCTGGTTCCCACAATGAGTCCTTGGATGAGACCAGGATCATTGCTGAAGTGATAGCTAACATCAACAGTGCAGTAACCCCTAATGTATCTGATCAAGATGTTGTTCATGCTGAGGAGGAGCTGCCAGAAGCTATTGAGAAGAGTACAACTCATGTTGAGGGGGAGTTTCTCGAATCCCTTGAGCCAGAGAGTGCTCCAGCTGAGGGGGAGCTATCAGAAGCTACTCATGAAGCCCCCTCTGCCCCTCGAGAAATCATAGACTCTGGAGCTGCAGAAATGGAAGGTTTTGAAGTTGTAGAGATGGAGAGTGCTAAAGAACCAAGGGGAGATGCTGAGATGATGGATGTGGTGGAGATTTCCAATGAAGGTGATGAAGAAGATGATAGAGAAGAAGAGGAAGAAGTTGAGATTATAGCAGTGTGCAGGAATGGAGAAAGGAGGACCAACTACAATCAATTATTCTCTTACCTGCTCATGATGCCCTATCATAGAGCTCTGATTCTCAACTCTTGGGATCACATGTTCTGGGCATACAAAGCTTATCCAGCAATTTATGTGCTAGCCCAGGGATTCCCAAGCAACCTCAACTTTGCTCGAAAGCTGATCCCGAATGACTCGTCTTCAAAGACTGAGCATGAGGTACACTTTATTCCTATCTCTTTCAAAATTAATCACTGCCCTCTACCAAACTTCTATCATTTTAATGAACTGCCAAGGTGGATGGAAGTGGTTCTTAACCCACTGAACCAGTTTCCAGTTATAGAGTCCCAAAACTCTTTAACTGATGAACCAAATGACCAACTTTCCATCATAATACCATCTTCTGTCAGTGACTCCATGATCGTCAAGCAACGATTCACGCTCGTCGAGCAACAATCTACGGTCGTGGAACAACAACCTGACACCACGACCATCGAGCCACCAAACCAAATCGTCGAGCCATATATCCCAAACACTGAACCAACCTCCTCACCCATACACCAAACCCAAGCACCACTCACACAATCTGATATTCCCTCACCCTCCGACAATGAATATTTTGATATGGCACTTGCTCACACAAGCATGCCAAGGGAGCACACTACGACCTCCCCTTTTGATTTCCAGAAAATCATTGATCATCTCTTTCTTCTCCCCACCAAAAAGGAGCTCTCTGAAGTCACAAGCAGGGTGGTTCTAGAGATAGAAGAAAGCATTGAAGCTCATTCCCTGGCGATTCATCAACGCTTCAATCATATGATCGAGTGTGTCAACACTTTGCTTAGCAACTTGGCGACTGAGCTCTCAAAAAGATTAAAGGAGATCATAAAGGAGATGAGTGACAGTCTAAGCAAAAGGGATGAAATCCACTTTCAGGCTTCCAACAAACACAAGGAAGTAGTTCTCCTCCTCCAGAAGACTCAGGAATCTCAGAATAGTGTTATTGTCGATTAGATTCACAAACTGAGTATCTCCTTGCAAGAATTCAAAGAGCATTTTATGACTCAAGTAAGACAGACTAACGCTGCCATGGCCATGCTGCATCAACAAAGAGAAAATACTGAAGCCATGGATGAAGAGAATCGCAATGACATTGCCCAAACGCGCTCTCAAATGCACGAGTTGGTGCAAGGAGTTGATCGTATGTCCGAAGACATTCAAACCCTAGATGTTAACATAAAGGGGGAGAATAAAGAGGAAGGGGAGAAAGGTAAAGGCAAAGGCAAATGGAAATAAATTGCCCAGTCTTCAAGTAGAAATCCTATAAATCATCCTCCTACAAGACAACCTCGCTATCAGCCTCAACAATCAGAACAGCAGCGCCAACCAATCATCATGGTGACCCCTCTGAGGAGTCAAGGCCCATCCTTTAGCTCTCAAAAAGTATCTTACACTGGCTTGAGCATGCCCATTGGAGATCCTGCCTTTATAAACATACATGATCAGGTGAAATTTTCAGTCCAAGTGAGCTAGAAGACATTGAAAGGTGAGATGAAGCTAGCAGAAGAAGGAGTGCTGAAGAGTATGTTAATCCTCTGAGGAGCAAGAGGCAAAGGAGATAGAGATAAGTTTCAATTTGTTTCTTATTGATGTAACTGTGTTAAATTGTAATATCTATTTCACAACATTAATAAATTCATGCTTATTCTCTAAAGGTTTCAGTTGCTCACTAAAACACTAATTTATATTTACTTTCTAGCATCATGCATTAGAATTTGATGAAATGTTGCATATCTCCTTGGTTATGTCAACATCAAATAGGGGGAGATTGTTGGGAATTGCATATTCAAATTTGATGTTAAAAGTATATATATGTGCTTATGTGTAAAGTCGTTAAGAGAACACATGTACAAGGACTTAGATGGTAGATCAAAACTGTTAGGTTGATCTGAGCTAAATGTTTATCATTCTGTAATTGAATGTATAGAAGAAAGATCAAACTTGTTAGGTTGATCTCTTGAAATGTAATAGATAGGCCTCAACAGAATCATAGTCTGTCGAGCCAACCAAGAGTTTGCAGAAGCCAAGGTAGAATAGTGGAGTATCGAGGAAGTCGCTCTAGAATCGTAGTCTGTCATGAAAGCCACATTCAGAATCGCGGAGACAGTCCGAGCGCCTGCCGAGCCAAGTCAAGAATCACAGTCAACTCTCGGAAACGTGGAGTCTGCTATATAAGCAAGTAGAGATCGTAGTCAATCAAAGCTTAAGTAGAATCGTAGTGTTCTCTACGATCAAGACTGGATCAATTTCGAGTACACCAACACACGATGATCGTGGGATGAAGATAATAATCATGGTGCATCTTCAATTAGCATCAGAGTATGAAGATTCGCCTATCTGATGAAAGAGGATGTCTAACAAATGAAGAATGGCTTATGGACGTTGACATTTTGGGAGTTCCAATGCTTCAACACTCATCCTTAGTTTGAATCGAATAAACCTATGGAAAAAGCTAAGGAGAGTACTTTCTGTCTGCTGAAAGCACCTTTTCAGGTGTTAGGTGAGAAAGCAATCTGTTGTGTCAGGCGAGTCAGACAGCAGAACTCCATATTCCCAAGAAGTTGACATCAGTGCTCAGAAATGTCTGGAACATTAAATGCTCTAATGGAAGCCTTCAACGGAAAGATTTCAAAAGGCTCCTTCATAAGCAAAATAGATTGAAGATTCAGATTAAGCAAGCAAGTACGAACAAAGCTCAAGAACACTCAAAGTCTAACACTACGATCCTAAAAGAAAGCTTGCTTCGCTACATAGTTCTTTCAAACTTATGCTTAACGGCAACTGAGTAGAACACCCAAGAACTCAACTCTCATTACAAGTATATTCCAAGTCTGCTGGACTTGAAGAGTTCTCAGTGAACTAAGAAGTTCTAAGACTGCTGGTCTTGAAGGAATCTAAGTGATTCAAAGATTGTAAAGATATCCTTAGTGGATTTCCTACTCGTGGAGTAGAAGAGTGGATTAGGAGTCTTGAGTGCTCTGAACCACTTAAAATCACTGTGTCTTCTATATCTGTTATAACTACTATATCTGTCATAACTGCTATTGTGACACCCCTAAATCCGGGTTCTCTTACCCCGATTCGGTCGTCACGATTCAATACAAATATCCACCTCTAAACAACATACAATAACTAAATGCGAAATATAATAAACGTATGTCGTTCATTCAAAAGGTGTTACTAGTCCCAAGATTCGATAACCTTAATACAAACATACAAACATACCCTAGAATAGTCATTAGGGTTCATATTATATAACAGTAATTTAATTAAACATAAAGATAAAGTCTGCTCCTTGCAAACTAATCCTACATCTTCCCTTTACCATTGTCCTTCCCTGAAGTCTCGGGCTTAACTACAATATAAGTCATGATATAGCAAGAATGAGCAACAAGTTTGCTCAGCAAGTTTAAATATAACAATAAATAACTAGCAACACAATAATAACCTGCTCAATACAATATGAGAAGGATAGGAAACTTGCACAATATTCAAAGTTGTGTAAAATAAGGAACTTGCATAACCAAAGAAATGAAGTTCGGGAACTTGCTCAATATGAATTTGAGTAAAGTTAGGGAACTTGCCTGTTTGCTCAGCTACAATTAAGTTCTAGCTTTAATTAAATCTCGTTGAAATAACCTAACATTAATAAGTCGGTATTCCAATTAGCATGTGTAAACTAATACAAGTCTACACTAACAAGAATCTACTTATCATATAAGTCTAGCACATAGTTCGCGTATGTCAATCTAATCTTGTCTTAGATTTAATAACTTTAGATTATCTAGTTCCTATGCATTAACATAGGTTTGAACATTTTGCATTTCAAGTAATCATGCTTCAAGAATATACTTTCAAGTTTGAATCCTAGCATGCTCACCCTATTCAATTCAAAATTATGTCTTCATACCGGTAATTCACATACCTTAAGTTAATCAATTCCATGTTACGAGGGTTAGCTACATAGTCATATTACTACATCACGGACTAACCATACTTAGTAAGCATGCTTGTGCGTATATTACTCATATATACTTAAATCACATAGGTTATGCCTTAAAAATTTATTTTCTATGAATATGCGTGCACATGCGAAATCCATGTATAAACAAATGAGGTCTATTTTAATATGTCTATAGGCATAATGAACTCTAATATACATGCTTGAATGATCAATACGTAATCTACATGGTGATCGATGATATAATCTTTCACGTCCTAAGCTTTTCGTTGAAAAATCACACTAAGTCAATAAAGGCATCATAGTACATGTTAAGTGTCTCGTGATCATAACTCACATGTCTTTGAACACATAACTAAGTCACAGAAATGTTCTCATACGGTCAGAAACTAAAAGACATTAACCTTGGTCAAGTTTGCTTTAAAAGTTCCTAAGTCTTTCTTTGAAATAGTTTGAATCTTTCAATCAAGTATGCTAGTGTAGGATTAACACTTTAAACATACATTTCATGTTAATATAAACTATACTATCATGTTCATAAAATCAGAATGCTCACATGATGTGTTCGTGACAAGGTTCACTTTCGAAAATACAAGTTTCCCTTTAAAACATATGTTTTCCTTTCATAAAACATACTGACATGGCCATGACATATACGTGTAGCATCAAGGAATACATACTCATATCATGTCATTGTACTAATATCTACAAGTTAATCATGTTCACAAGCTTGTTCTAAGTGACGCCACATGCTAACACATAACAGGATTGCAATAGAAGCAGGAAACTCTGATCCAGGCCTGGCGCAGCTGCGCCGCTGGCCAGTACAATACTGGCGTAGCTGCGCAGGTGGCTGGCCAGAGGAAGAACAGTTCTGCTTCGACAGAACTTTAGCCCATCTCAGAAACTTTCATACCAAAATCAATTCAGTCATGCTATAATGCAATTCCTGAAAGTAGTATGCATACAAGCCAATCATGTATGATGATAAAGCATATACTTTGGAGACAATCTTATTTATTTATTAATAAAAATATTCATTTATTAAAGGCATTTAATTACCTACATGGTGCTGTTTTTATAATATGTAAATAACCCATAGTTTTAAACAATGCTTTTAGAATCACGATGTTGATCATGCTAATGAGATTTAAATTCTTAGAAAGCTTAAAACTAAAATAGTTCCCAATCATGGGATTACTAAAAAAGGGGATTAGTAAATTCGGATAGATTGGTACATATG
The DNA here is from genome assembly GCA_020205555.1 of Panax stipuleanatus. Lineage (NCBI taxonomy): Eukaryota > Viridiplantae > Streptophyta > Magnoliopsida > Apiales > Araliaceae > Panax > Panax stipuleanatus. The sequence goes on along the minus strand of CM035119.1, from coordinate 16,901,658 downwards.
TTGCTTGCTCATTGGATGAGGATGATTGATCTCATGATCATTTGTGTGGAGACACTAAAGCAAGTATGTAGGTGCTTATTAGAGAATAAGTTTACTGAACGTGACTCGCTATAGAATACCTAATGGAGTTTTACTCGCCTGTCAATAGGAATTCCTAATGTGATAGTAGTACCAGTGATCCTTGGACTTGAGATCATCATAGTATCTTGTATGTAATGAATTATACTTTGACTTATTCCTTAAAGCCATTTAGGGTATATAAAAGGGTATGCTTGGGTATAATGAGTTACATATGGAGATAATGAATGATCAATAAAGAATCTACCACCTCTAGTAAAAGAGGAGATATGTCCTATGTGATTCGTTAAATGACAACCTAGGAATCCTTGGCCAAGGTGGAATAAAAATAGAAAGGAGTTTCTAATTTGCAATATTTGGAGTTGTGTATTTTCTAATCGAAATACATATAATTAAATAAAATAAGACTTAACAGTAAATCCATGCCTTATATTTAATTGGGACATTGTATGGTGGAAGGATTGAATTGTACGGTAACTATTTGCTCACAGGTTCTTTTATGATTAATGTTGAAATCTATATTATCTGGAAAGTCGTTGATCGCTAGGGAGGCTTATCCCTATTGTAGAATAAATATTATTTATTTAAATAGATTATTAGTTTACTTTATTTATTTAAATAAGATTAGAATTGTTTTAATTGCTTTATTCACAACTGATTTAATATGGAGAACCTAAAGGGTCACACCATAAAAGGAAGAATAATTATTTAAGAAGGTAATGGCATAATCGTAATAATGCATTAAGTGTAATTAATTTAATCTATAGTGATAGAATAAATTAAATAGCTTAATGTTTATTATTTAATATTTTAGAAATATTAAATATAAATTAATAAGAGATGTCTTATTAATATTATTATAATTATTATTATTTTAATTTCTAAAGGAGTTTAGTAATTAATTTAATATTAGTACTCTCATTTATTCCTAATAAGATTAAGAGACAAATTAATTAAATGAATTTAATTAATTATTCCCAATGTGGTGGGAAGCCTAAATTAATTAAAGGAGTTTAATTAATTAAATAAAATCCCATGTCTAATAGGATTAGAAGGGTTGACCAATATCTATATAAGAGGAGTCTTATAATAGATATCAGTTGATGCAATTCCAGTTGTTGGAGAGTACTCCTTTTTTATAAATGATAGAAAACTAAGCCAATCTCCCTCCTTCTTGATAATTCATCTTCCTTGGTGGATCACCTCTAGAGGCCAAACACTTGGGTGGCTAACGTTGATCAAAAGAAGGAATCTAACCCGATAATTCAAGGAGATCGCGAAGAACAAGGAGTTGAACTTGTACCTGTGGAAGCTTCGTTGTACCTGTGGAAGCTTCGTTCTACAAGGGTATGATTTTATAACTTCTTATTTATCGTTTTAAATTAATAATTTGCATAAAGGATGATCCGGGTAATGATTTTGTAAAAAATTTTAAAATCTGATATACCATGCTTCCGCTAATTTTTATAATTTGATTGCGTCACGATTTCATACAAACCCAACAGTGGCATCAAAGCCAAACCTTTATGCAATTATTAATTATTTTGATTTCATATACATATGGGTATGTATTTAGAATAATTTATTGGGCATAATTAGTTGTATAAAATTATTTTTTATGGGAGAAAGAAAAAAAAATTAACGAAAACAAATTTTTGTTTTATCTTGGTTCGCTGTGTCCGCGAATTGATCACAAAATGGTGACTGCCGATTTTTTTTTAAAAGGGAACCTACCGACTTTTGAAAAGCTGACTCACGTTGCCTTAGAAAAGGATATTAATTGTTTTAAATGAAAAGTTATTCAATTCAAAACAAAAAGGTTTCTGCAAGCTTTTTGAAACGTGCAGGAAGTTTTAAAAGAAAAGTAACCCATGATTACCTTAATATATTATATATATATATATATATAAAAATATATATATATATATTAAGGTTATATTATATATATACATATATTATTAATAATTTTATAATTAAAATAAAGAGTTTTTTTTAATCTTGAAATTGGATTTCATGCAATTTAAAATTCTCCATTAAATGATACTCATATATATATATGGAATGTTTTAATTCATGAGATGGATATTTATTTATTGATATATATGGTGATATGTATGATAATAAATAGGGATTGATTATGAACTATTTGACCAATGTGATTGAATTTTATTTTAGTTGAATGCTTGAATGAATGGATTTTATTAAATGGGGTCTGCGTACCTCGTCTTCTCTAGTTTTTTCTTGATGTAAAATTCTACCTCCCTCCTATGTACTTCCCTTTGACTGCTGATCAAGGTTTCTATTTAAATTAAATAGTTTAATGTAATAGAAATAGTTAGAATTATCTTTAAAAAAATTGGAGACCAAGAAGCAAGGAACGCGTGAAGACCCATTTGTATAGAGCCCGGATTTAAATATAATAGTTATATTTAAATTTAAATTCTTGCACTTCTAGGTTTGACCTTTTGGTTCACTTGGTGGCTCTAGTGAACCAAACTAGAATAAAAGTCCATAATCAATCCGGGTAGAATATTGTATTCTATATTGCATGCTAAATATTATATATATTATATTTTATGCAAACATGCTTCGCCGTATTTTATATATATATGTGCATGCGCGCTAAACAAGATGAGACAAAAAATAACAAACCCCTCAAAGAAATAATATTAAGTCCGAAGCGTTCAAATGATATTTGAAATATCGAACGTCGCCTTCTAGCATGATAAATTAATAGAGTATTAAATATTTAATATGAGCTTGTTGTGCTATCTACAAGGCGAGTATTGCGTATTTAAGATGTTAATTAATCACATTTGATGCTTATCAAGAAAATTGAATGATCTAGTCTTGTTGTGCTATCCACAAGGACGAACATTTTTCTTTTTTGAATTTATGAAAGTGCTAGGCTGTACTTAACTTAAATTATTTTAGTTCGGATGTGCACACACTTGACCATTATGATTTAAGAGGCAAAATAAAAGGAATTACATGGTGATGTAATTGACAAGAGTTGTCTACCTATTTATTTGTATATCGCTTGTTGTGCTATCCACAAGGTTATATACATTTGAAATGGGATCCTTATTCTCACTAGCAAATCTTTAATTAGATGTTTCCGAACTATATAAGTGAGGGTAATATAGTTTGATGAAAATAGTGGGAGATACCAATTTAAAATAAAGACCTAAATTTATTTTGGTATGCAAAAATTAATAAAAATGAATGTTTGCTAAAATGTTGTCTTTTCACATGCAGAATTTTAAAAATGTCAAAATCACTAATTTCACTGCGAAGCATACTTGATGCTAATAAGCTTACCGGGCCGAATTATACGGACTGGCTAAGGAATCTGAGAATAGTTCTCACTGCTGAAAAGATTTTTTATGTCCTAAATTCACCTGTCTCTGGAACTGTTCCAGAATCAGCATCTGAGGAAGAAATTGCCACCAATGTAAAGTGGTAAAATGACGCATCTGTGGCTCAATGCATCATGCTCGCATCCATGAATAACAAGCTTCAGCATCAGCATGAAAACATGGATGCTCCTACTATGTTGCTTCACCTCAAGGAGTTGTATGGTGAACAAAGTAGGAATGCTAGATATGAGATATCTAAGGAGCTCTTCCGATCTCGGATGACCAAGGGCAAGGTGAACATAAAGGAACAAAAGAAACCTGATCCAGCTAGAAAAGGAATGTGCTTCCATTGCAATGAGTCGGGTCATTGGAAGAGGAACTGCAAGAAGTTTTTGGCAAAGAAGAAGCTTGGAGAAACTTCGACTTTCAATCAAGGTTTGTTCATGATTGAAATTAATTTTTTAGAAAGTCAAAATTCTACTTGGGTATTGGATACCGGTTGTGGTTCTCACATATGTAATAATGTGAAGGGACTGGTCAGAAGTAGACAGCAGAAAAAGGCTAAGGTTGTCCTACGAGTGAGAAATGGAGCAAAGGTTGTTGCATTAACTGTAAGCACTTATTGTTTAGCACTGCCTACGAGCAAGTCCATTTATTTAAATAATTGTTATTTTGTTCCGAATATCATTAGAAACATTATTTCAAATTCTGTATTAGATATGGATGGATTTGAAATTATAATAAAGATCAACAGTTGTTCAATTTATAAAAAACAATGTTTTATATGGTATTGGAAATCTGTGAAATGGACTTTATATACTTGACTTGCATAAAAATATACTTCAAATAGAACAAAATAAGAAAAAGAAAAGAGATAATATTAATTATACCTATATGTGGCACGGTAGACTCGGTCATATCAATGAAACGAGATTATCCAAGTTGCATAAGGATGGGCTCTTAGAGCTATCTTATTATGAATTATATCTAACTTGTGAATCTTGTCTCATGGGTAAAATGACTAAATCTCCTTTTAGTGGAAAAAGGAGAAAAAGTTACAGAGTTGTTAGCGTTGGTTCACACAGACGTTTGTGGACCTATAACAATGAATGCACGGGTGGGTATTCTTATTTTATTACTTTCACTGATGATCACTCAAAATTTGGATATGTGTATTTAATGAAATACAAATCAGAATCATTTGAAAAGTTCAAAGAGTTCATAAGTGAAGTAGAGAAACAAATGGGCAAGAGTATTAAGATTCTTCGATCAGATCGAGGTGGTGAATACTTAAGCGGTGAGTTTCTTGATTATCTCAAAGAAAATGGTATAATCTCATAATGGACTCCACCAGGTACACCACAGTTAAATGGAGTATCTGAAAGGAGAAATCGAACACTGTTGGACATGGTTCGATCCATGATGAGTTTTATCGACCTTCCAATTTCCTTCTGGGGTTATACCCTAGAAACGGCTGCATACCTACTTAACAAGGTACGTACCAAATTTGGTCCAAAAACTCCATATGAGATGTGGAAGAGGAGGAAACCAAATATTAAGCATGTTAAGACTTGGGGTTGTCCAGCTTATGTCAAAAAGTTTGAACATGATAAGCTACAGACTAAATCCGACAAGTGTAGATTTGTGGGATACCCTAAAGAAACTGTAGGGTATTATTTCTATCATCCAACTGATCAAAAGGTGTTTGTTGTGAAAAATGCTGCCTCTTGGAAAAGGAGTTTATCTATGAAGGGGTCAGTGGGAGCAAGATATATCTTGAAGAATTTCAAGAACCACAAATTACTACGGGTCAAAGTCAGGTACCTGACCAAGTGGAAGAACCTACTGTATCACACCCTATTCGTAAATCTGGAAGAGTACCGAAGATACTTGAGAGGTATGGATTCATCATAGAGGATGACGATGAGGTACGCATCATGAATGATGATGATCCATTGAATTACGAATAGGCTATGAGTAATAAAGACTCAGAGAAATGGTTGATGACCATAAAATCTAAAATGGATTTTGAAGCTATGCTCAAGTCCATTTGGATTTTACTTGCAATTGCAGCTTATTATTACTAAATCTGGCAAAATAGACGTGGAGACCCCCTTCCTCAAATATACATTATTAGAGGAGAATGTATGTATGATACAACTAGATGGATTTGTTTCAATAGTTGAAGCAAATAATATATATGAGCTACAACAATCCATTTATGGATTGAAGCAAGCTTCGTAGATGGAACATTTGTTTTGATGAGACAATCAAATAGTTTGATTTTATCAAAAACAAGGATGAACCATGTGTGAACAAGAAGGTTAGTGGGAGCGCTGTTTCATTCCATGTATTATATGTTGATGATATATTACTGATAGAGAATGAAATTCCTATGCTAAAATCGATCAAAATAAAGTTGTCTAAACATTCCTCCATGAATGATTTGGGTAGAACATCCCGCATTGGGGATATAAATCTGTATTAATAGATTTAAAAGGATGTTCAACATAACCCAAGGAAACATATATTCATTATATGCTAAAGGCAGTTAGCATGGAAAACTCCAAAAGGTGCCTCATGATGATGAGCCAAGGAGTGTATTTCTCTAAAATTATCCTCAGTAAAAGAGAGATCGCATGAGTTACTATCATGTATGCGATGAAATATACGAGACTTGATGTTGATCAGTCATATTCTGGAGAAGATCACTGTGAGAGAGTGATATACATCTTAAAGTACTTAACTGACACTAAGGATGTCATTATATCACATGATGAGTCTGAATTACACTAGAGGGCTAAACAGACTCAAGTTTTAGACTGACCAAGACGATAGCAAATACACTTTAGGATAAGTTATTACCTTAAAAGATGGTGCAGTGAATTAGAAAGATTCCAAACAACAAAAGGTTGTTGCTTTAGTGACAAAGACAAAGTCTATAATTGTAAGTGAAGCTGCAAGTTGATGTTTCGGATGAAAAGTTCATTACAGAACTAGGAATAGTTCCTAAGTCTCATCTTGAATCTAAACATGTGTTGCGGCACCTTGATTAAAGAAATCATTAAAAGAAGAGCATATAGACTCTCAAGACAATATTGTAGATCTATTTACTAAAGCTTTAACACAACAGCAGTTTGATCGTCACTTAGAGAAGATGGGTATGAGATACCATGGCGATTGGCTTTAGTGCAAGTGGGAGATTGAAAGTAGTATGCATACAAGCCAATCATGTATGATTATAAAGCATATACTTTGGAGACAATCTTATTTATTTATTAATAAAAATATTCATTTATTAAAGGCATTTAATTATCTACATGGTGCTGTTTTTATAATATGTAAATAACCCATAGTTTTAAGTAATGCTTTTAGAATCATGATGTTCATCATGCTAATGAGATTTAAATTCTTAGAAAGCGTAAAACTAAAATAGTTCCCAATCGTGGGGTTACTAAAAAAGGGAATTAGTAAATCTGGATAGAATGGTACATATGTTGCTTGCTCATTGGATGAGGATGATTGATCTCATGATCATTTGTGTGGAGATACTAAAGCAAGTATGTAGGTGTTTATTGGAGAATAAGTTCACTGAACGTGACTCGCTATGGAATACCTAATGGAGTTTTACTCGCCTGTCAATAGGAATTCCTAATGTGATAGTAGTACAAGTGATCCTTGAACTTGAGATCATCATAGTATCTTGTATGTAATGAATTATACTTTGACTTATTCCTTAAAGCCCTTTAGGGTATATAAAAGTGTATGCTTGGGTATAATGAGTTACATATGGAGATAATGAATGATCGATAAAGAATCTACCACCTCTAGTAAAAGAGGAGATATGTCCTATGTGATTCGTTAAATGACAACCCAAGAATCCTTGGCCAAGGTGGAATGAAATTAGAAAGGAGTTTCTAATTTGCAATATTTGGAGTTGTGCATTTTCTAATCTAAATACGTATAATTAAATAAAATAAGACTTGACAGTAAATCCATGTCTTATATTTAATTGGGACATTATATGGTGGAAGGATTGAATTGTACGGTAACTATTTATTCACAGGTTCTTTTATGATTAATGTTGAAATCTATATTATCTAGAAAGTCGTTGATTGCTAGGGAGTCTTATACCTATTGTAGAATAAATATTATTTATTTAAATAGATTATTAGTTTTATTTATTGATTTAAATAAAATTAAAATTATTCTAATTGATTTATTCACAACTGGTTTAATATGGAGAACCTAAAGGGTCACACCTAAAGGGTCACACCATAAAAGGAAGAATAATTATTTAAGAAGGTAATGGCATAATCGTAATAATGCATTAAGTGTAATTAATTTAATCTATAGTGATAGAATATATTAAATAGCTTAATGTTTATTATTTAATATTTTAGAAATATTAAATATAAATTAATAAGAGATGTCTTATTAATATTATTATAATTATTATTATTTTAATTTCTAAAGGAGTTTAGTAATTAATTTAATATTAGTACTCTCATTTATTCCTAATAAGATTAGGAGGCAAATTAATTAAATTAATTTAATTAATTATTCCCAATGTGGTGGGAAGCCTAAATTAATTAAAGGAGTTTAATTAATTAAATGAAATCTCATGTTTAATAGGATTAGAAGGGTTGACCAATATCTATATAAGAGGAGTCTTATAATAGATATCAGTTGATGCAATTCCAATTGTTGGAGAGTACTCTTTTTCTATAGAGGATAGAAAACTAAGCCAACCTCCCTCCTTTTTGATAATTCATCTTCCTTGGTGGATCACCTCTAGAGGCCAAACACTTGGGTGGCTAACGTTAATCAAAGGAAGGAATCTAACCCGATAATTCAAGGAGATCGCGAAGAACAAGGAGTTGAACTTGTACATGTGGAAGCTTCGTTCTACAAGGGTATGATTTCATAACTTCTTATTTATCATTTTAAATTAATAATTTGCATAAAGGATGCTCCGGGTAATGGTTGTGTAGAAATTTTTAAACTCTGATATACCATGCTTCCGCTAATTTTAGCAATTTGATTGCTTCACGATTTCGTACAAACCCAACAATTCCAATATGCTTATAATCTCAACACTTAATAACCATCTTTCCAATCAAATAACACCCAATTCAAATGAAATCAAGAATCAAGAACTTAGAAATTCACAGAATTTGAACAAGAATGGAAACTATAGAAATTATACCTCTGTTATATGGCTTTGCTGCTACACAGATTCTATAATGCTATTATGATACTCTCCCTTAAATCAAATGAAATACTCAGCAAATGAATGAAGGAGAAGAGAGGACTATATTTATTGGCAATTGAAATACTAGACAACTCAATTACCTTCCATATTAAATCAAAGGGTTGCAAGAATGTTCAATGGATAAGAGAGAGTTGGTGAATACTTGGTGATTTCATCATGAATCCCACACCTCTTGAAATCATTAGCTAGCTTTGTGAAGAAATTGAGGAGAAGTAGAGTAGTGTAGTAGCCATGTGGGTTCACGTGTGAAGAATGAAGAGAATAGGCTCTTATTATGGGACAACCAAAGTCAGCAACTTGTATTTGTATATATTATGTATGCTCAACATTTAGCTTATAAATATACATCTATACACATTATAAATATACTTGGGTTAAATAATACACATACATTTCATTTCATGTATACTTAGGTTATACATTTAACTAGTGTCACAATGTCATTTCAAATGAGTAACTAATGATATTATGTATCAAGTAGTGTACATACATATAATCCATGTACATTTTCTATTAACACCAAATATAATACAATTGTGTATTGCTCATTATTTATTACCATAACTGTTATTATTATAATCATAATAACTTAATGAAATCATTATTGATCACAATTGATTATTGATGTTACTCCATGATAATAGGGTATACATGAATGTTTAACCACACACTTCATGTCACATAAACAATATTATTATGCAACTCACATGAATGCAATAAAGCTTACTATATAGTCTATATATATAATATATAAACATATTAATGTGTCACCTTGTACTACCATATATTAAAGGTTTACTTAACACATGTTTGTATAAAATAATTAATCAAGTAAATATAATCTCATTATATTTATTAAATCCGTTACTCATTAATATATTATTTATTCTTAATAACAATAAATTTATACGTTATTGATTAATTACTCGTAAATGAAATTAATCAATGCGTTTAAATCCTTTCACTATATTCAATTAAATTGAATATTTAATTGATAACAATTCTTTCAATTCTCTGATATAAAAGTCTTAGGGCTAGCTCACTAATCTAAATAAACTATTAGTGACTCCCTTTAATTATTCCTAGTAATTATTTGCATATTCTCTATCTCACATAATCACATAACCACATAAGGTTTAAATAAACTCACAAAACTAACTCGTTAAAATTAAATCACATATTTAATTAATAAGGAGTTTAAAATTCACGGTCTTTACAGCTATAACTGCCTATCAAACTAAACTTGCCTTATCTTAAAGGAAACAAACAAATCATATTCCGCTGTGGTTAATTTATTAACAAATCTGATAAGTATTTTGAAAAGAAAAAAGTTTTAAAATATCTATTCAACCCCCCTTCTAGATAACTATTGTGCCTCTGGGAACTAACAGAATTTACATACTTGACTTGCATGAAAATATATTTCAAATAGAACAAACTAAAAAAAGGAAAAGAGATGATGTTAATTATACCTATATGTGGCACTATAGACTCGATCATATCATTGAATAAGATTATCCAAGTTGCATAAGGATGGGCTCTTAGAGCTATCTGATTATGAATCATATCCAACTTGTGAATCTTGTCTCATGGGTAAAATGACTTAATCTCCTTTTAGTGGAAAAGGAGAAAGAGTTACAGAATTGTTAGCATTGGTTCACACAGATGTTTGTGGACCTATAACAACGAATGTACGGGGAGGGTATTCTTATTTTATTACTTTCACTGATGATCACTGAAGATTTGGATATGTGTATTTAATGAAATACAAATCTGAATCATTTGAAAAGTTTAAAGAGTTCAGAAGTGAAGTAGAGAAACAAATGGGCAAGAGTATTAAGATTCTTCAATCAGATCGAGGTGGAGAATACTTAAGCAGTGAGTTTCTCTATTATCTCAAAGATAATGGTATAATCTCACAATGGACTTCACTAGGTACACTATAGTTAAATGGAGTATCTGAAAGGAGAAATCGAACATTGTTGGACATGGTTCGTTCCATAATGAGTTTTACCGATCTTCCAATTTTATTCTGGGGTTATGCCCTAGAAACGACTGCATACCTACTTAATAAGGTGCTTGCTAAATTCGCTCCAAAGATTCATATGAGATGTGAAAAGGGAGGAAACCAAATCTTAAGCATATTAAGACTTGGGGTTGTTCAGCTTATGTCAAAAAATTTGAAAATAATAAGCTACAGACTTAATCCGACAAGTGTAGATTTGTGGGATACCCTAAAGAAACTTTAGGGTATTATTTCTATCATCCAACTGATCAAAAGGTGTTTGTTGCGAAACATGTTGCCTTCTTGAAAAAGAAGTTTATCCATGAAGGGGTCAGTGGGAGTAAGATATATCTTGAAGAAGTTCAAGAACCACAAATTTCTACTGATCAAAGTCAGGCACCTGACCAAGTGGATGAACCTACTGTAACACACCCTATTCGTAAATTTGGAAGAGTACAGAAGATAACTGATAGGTATGGATTCATTATAGAGGATGACGATGAGGTACGCATCATGGATGATGACGATCCATTGAATTACGAGCAGGCTATGAGTAATAAAGACTCAAGGAAATGGCTTAACGCCATAAAATCTGAGATGGACTCCATGGATGAGAACCAAGTATGGACTTTGGTTTCACCACCTGAAGGCATTAAGCTTATTGGGTGTAAATAGGTCTTTAAAAGAAAGACTGGAGCGGACGGGAAGGTCTACCTATAAAGCCCAACTAGTTGCAAAAGGTTTCAAACAAAGACAAGGAGTTGACTATGATGAAACCTTCTTGCTAGTAGCTATGCTCAAGTCCATTCGATTTTGCTTGCGATTGCAGCTTATTACCACTATGAGATTTTGGCAGATGGACGTGAAAACGGTCTTCCTCAATGGGAAACTTGAGGAGAATGTGTATATGACACAGCCAGAGAGATTTGTTTCAAAGGTTGGAACAAATCAAGTTTGTAAGCTGCAACGATCCATTTATGGATTGAAGCAAGATTCTCGTAGATGGAACATTCGTTTTGATAAGACAATCAAAGCGTTTGATTTTATCAAAAACGAGGATGAATCATGTGTGTACAAGAAGGTTAGTGGGAGTGCTGTTTCATTCCTTGTATTTTATGTTGATGATATATTACTGATAGGGAATGACATTCCCTATGCTACAATCGATTAAAATCTGGTTATTTAAACACTTCTCCATGAAGGACTTGGGAGAAGCATCCTATATTTTGAGGATAAATATATATAGAGATAGATCTAAAAGGATGCTTGGTTTATCCCAAGGAACTTACATTGACTCGATGCTAAAGAGGTTTAGCATGGAAGATTCCAAAAGAGGTCTTATGTCGATGAGCCATGGAATACATCTCTCCAAGAAACAGGCCCCAAATACACCTGAGGAGAGAGACCGTATGAGTAAGATTATTTATACTTCAGTAATAGGATCTATCATGTATGGTATGATATGTACTAGACCAGATGTAGCTCATGCACTTAGTGTTACAAGTAGATATCAATCGAATCTAGAAAAAGAGCACTGGAAGGCAGTGAAAAATATCCTAAAGTACTTACGAAGGACTAAGGATGTATTTCTTGTCTACGGTGTGTCAGAATTAAAACTCGAGGGCTACACAGACTCAAGTTTTCAAACGGACCAAGATGATAGTAAATCTGTTTCGAGGTATGTATTTACCTTGAACGGAGGCGCAGTGAGTTGGAAGAGTTCTAAACAGCAAACAGTTGCTGATTTAGTGATAGAGGCAGAGTACATAGCTGCAAGTGAAGCTGCAAAGGAAGTTATTTGGATGAAGAAGTTCACAACCAAACTTGGTGTGGTTCCTAGCATTGGAGGAGCAGTCCCCTTATAATGTGACAACACCGAAACTGTTGCACAGGCTAAGGAACCCAGGTCTTATCAGAAATCTAAACACGTGTTGCGGCGATTTCACTTGATTAGGGAGATCATTGAAAGAGGAAACGTCGCCTTGGAGCATGTAGACTCTCAAGACAACATTGCAGATCCATTTACTAAAACTTTAACACAACAATAGTTTGATCGTCACTTAGAGAAGATGGGTATGAGATACCATGTCGATTGGCTTTAGTGCAAGTGGGAGATTGAAAGTAGTATGTATACAAGCTAATCATGTATGATGATAAAGCATATACTTTGTAAATGATCTTATTTATTTATTAATAAAAGTATTAATTTATTAAAGGCATTTAATTATCTACATGATACTATTTTTATAATATGTAAATAACCCATAGTTTTAAGCAATGCTTTTAGAATCATGATGTTGATCATGCTAATGAGATCTAAATTCTTAGAAACCTTAAAACTAAAATAGTTCCCAATCGTTGGATTACTAAAAAGGGAATTAGTAAGGATTAGTAAATCCGGATAGATTGGTACGTATGTTGCTTGCTCATTAGATGAGAATGATTGATCTCATGATCATTTGTGTGGAGACACTAAAGCAAGTATGTAGGTGCTTATTGGAGAATAAGTTCACTGAACGTGACTCGCTATGGAATACCTAATGAAGTTTTACTTACCTGTCAATAGGAATTCCTAATATGATAGTAGTACAAGTGATCCTTGGACTTGAGATCATCATAATATCTTGTATATAATGAATTATACTCAGGGTATATCAAAGGGTATGCTTGGGTGTAATAAGTTACTTATGGAGATAATGAATGGTCAATAAAGAATCTACCACTTCTAGTAAAAGAAGAGATATGTCCTATATGATTCGTTAAATAACAACCCAGTAGTCCTTGGCTAAGGCAGAATAAAATTAGAAAAGAGTTTTTAATTTGCATTATTTGGAGCTGTGTATTTTCTAATCGAAATATATATAATTAAATAAAATAAAACCTGACAGTAATTTCATGTTTTATATTTAATTGGGACATTGTATGGTAGAAGGTTTGAATTGTACGGTAACTATTTACTCACATGTTCTTTTATGATTAATGTTGAAATCTATATTATCTGAAAAGTCGTTGATCGCTAGAGAGATTTATCCCTATTGTAAAATAAATATTATTTATTTAAATAGATTATTAGGTTAATTTATTTATTTAAATAAGATTAGAATTATTCTAATTGATTTATTCACAACCGATTTAATATGGAGAACCTAAAGGGTCACACCATAAAAAAGGAAGAATAATTATTTAAGAAGGTAATGGAATAATCGTAATAATGCACTAAGTATAATTAATTTAATCTATGCTGATAGAATAAATTAAATAGCTTAATGTTTATTATTTAATATTTTAGAAATATTAAATATAAATTAATAAGAGGAGTCTTATTAATATTATTACAATTATTATTATTTTAATTTCTAAAAGAGTTTAGAAATTAATTTAATATTAGTACTCTCATTTATTCCTAATAAGATTAGGAGGCAAATTAATTAAATAAATTTAATTATTTATTCCCAATGTGCTGTGTAGCTTAAATTATTTAAAGAAATTTTAAATAATTAAATGAAACCCCATGTCTAATAGGATTAGAAGGGCTGACCAATATCTATATAAGAGGAATCTTATAATAGATATCAGTTGATGTAATTCTAATTTTTGAGAGTACTCCTTTTCTATCGAAGATAGAAAATTAGGGTTTAGCCAACCACCCTCCTTCTTGATAATTCCTCTTCCTTGGTGGATCACCTTTAGAGGCCAAACACTTGGGTGGCTAACGTTGATCAAAGAAAGGAATCTAACCCGAAAATTCAAAGAGATCACGAAGAACAAGGAGTTGAACTCGTACCTGTGGAAGCTTCGTTCTACAAGGGTATGATTCCATAACTTCTTATTTATCGTTTTAAATTAATAATTTGCATAAAAGATTATCCGGGCAATGGTTTTGTAAAAAAAAATTAAACTCTGATATACCATGCTTTCGCTAATTTTGCAATTTGATTGCGCCCACGATTTCATACAAACCCAACAGTGGTAGCAAAGCTAAACCTGTATGCAATTATTAATTGTTTTGATTCTATATATGTATGGATATATATTTAGAATAATTTATTAGACATAATTAATTGTCTAAAATTATTTTAATCCCTTTTTATTTCGCTTCGGACTGATCCACGAATTGGTGATTCACATTAATGTTAAAGTACCATGCGTATCTTTAATCACTTTATATATATATATATATATATATATATATATATATATATATATATATATAAAGTAATGTAATATGAAAGTTCCTGAAGATTTCAAAAAGATGGATTCTAGATTGCTTTTAGAAAGTGAATGCTAGATTATATTCTAAATAATTTTATAATTAAAATAAAGAGTTTATTTTAATCTTGAAATTGAATTTTATGCAATTTAAAATTGTCCATTAATTTATACTCATATATATATGAAATATTTTAATTCATGAGATGGATATTTATTTATTGATATATATGGTGATATGTATGATAATAAATGGAGATTGATTATGAACTATTTGACCAATGTGATTGTATTTTATTTTAGTTGAATACTTGAATGAATGGGTTTTATTAAATGGGATCTGCGTAACTCGTCTTCTCTGGGTTTTTTTGATATAAAATTTTATCTCCCTCCTATGTACTTCCCCTTGACTGCTAATCAAGATTTCTATTTAAATTAAATAGTTTAATGTAATAGAAATAGTTAGAATTATCTTGAAGAAATTGGAGACCAAGGAGTAAGGAGCGCGTGAAGACCCGTTTGTAATAGTGCCCGGGTTTAAATATAATAGTTAAGTTTAAATTTAAATTCTTGCATCCTTAGGTTTGACCTTTTGGTTCACTTGGTGGCTCGAGTGAACCAAACTAGAATAAAAGTCCATAATCAATCCAGGAAGAATATAGTATTCTGTATGTGCATGCTATTATTATATATATTATATTTTATACAAACATGCTTCGCATGTTTTAATAAAATGACTCGTATTATATATATATATATATATGTGTGTGTGTGTGTGTGTGTGTGTGTGTGTGTGCATGCGCGCTAAATAAGATGAGACAAATAATAACAAACCCCTCAAAGAAATTATATTAAGTCTAAAGAGTTCAGAGATATTTGGAATATCGAACGTCGCCTTCTAGCATGATAAATTAATAGAGTATTAAATATTTAATACGAGTTTGTTGTGCTATCCACAGGGCAAATATTGCGTATTTAATATATTAATTTAATCATATTTAATGCTTATCAAGAAAATTGAACAATATTATTTTGTTGTGCTATCCACAAAGATAATATTTTTCTTTTTTGAATTTATAGAAGTGCTAGGTTGGACTTAACTTAAATTATTTTAGTTCGGATGTGCACACACTTGACCATTATAATTTAAGAGACAAAATAAAAAGGAGTTATATGTTAATGTAATTGACAAAGAGTTGTCTACCTATTTATTTATATATTGTTTGTTGTGCTATTCACAAGGCTATATATATTTGAAATTGGATCCTTATTCTCACTAACAAATCTTTAATTAGATGTTGCCAAACTATATAAGTGAGGGTAATATAGTTTGAAAAAAATAGTGGGAGATACCAATTTAAAATAAGATCTAATTTATTTTGGTATATAAAATTAATTAAATGAATGTTTGCTAAAATATTGTCTTTTCACATACAAAAATTTAAAAATATCGAAATCACTAATTTCACTGCGTAGCATACTTGATGCTAACAAACTAACCGGGCCGAATTATACGGTCTGGTTAAGGAATTTGAGAATAGTTCTCACTGCTGAAAAAATTTCTTATGTCTTAAATTCACCTGTCCTTGGAACTGTTCCAGATTCAGCCTCTGAGGAAGAGATTGCCACCATAACAAAGTGGCAAGATGATGCATCTGTGGCTCAATGCATCATGCTCGCATCCATGAATAACGAGCTTCAGCGTCAGCATGAAAACATGGATGCTCTTACTATGTTGCTTCACCTCAAGGAGTTGTATGGTGAACAAAGTAGGACTGCTAAATATGAGATATCTAAGGAGCTCTTCCGATCTCGGATGACCGAAGGCACTGCCATTGAGACTCTTGTCCTAAGGGTGATCAATCTGATTGAACGCCTTAGACAACTTGGGTTTGTCATGGATGGGGAGTTGAGTCAAGATTTGGTTTTGCAGTCACTCCCTGAGACCTTCTCGCAGTTCATTGTTAATTTCCACATGAATAAGTTAGATGTCAGCTTGCCTGAATTACTTAACATGTTGAAAACTGCAGAAGGTCACTTCCCATCCAAGAAGAACCATGTCTTAATGGTGGATGATTCCTCTAAGAAAAGGAAGAGGCCCAAGGTATTTTCTAAAAAGAAGAAATCTAAGAAGGCTAAGGGCAAGGTGAACATGAAGGAACAAAAGAAACCTGATCCAACTAGCAAAGGAATGTGCTTCCATTGCAACGAGTCGGGACATTAAAAGAGGAACTACAAGAAGTTTCTGGTAGAGAAGAAGCTTGGAGAAGCTTCGACTTCCAATCAAGGTTTGTTCATGATTGAAATTAATTTTTCAGAAAGTCAAAATTCTACTTGGGTATTGGATATCGGCTGTGGTTCTCACATGTAATATTGTGCAGGGCTTGGTCAGAAGTAGAAAGCTGAATAAGGAAGAGGTTGTCCTACAAGTGGGAAATGGAGCAAAGGTTGTTGCATTAGCTGTAGACACTTATTATTTAGCACTGCCTACAGGCATGTCCATTTATTTAAATAACTGTTATTTTATTCTGAATATCATTAGAAATATTATTTCTATTTTCGTATTAGATATGGATGGAGTTGACATTATAATAAAGAACAACAGTTATTCTATTTATAAAGACAATGTTTTATATGGTGTTGGTAATCTACGAAATGGATTTTATATTCTTGACTTGCATGAAAATATACTTCAAATAGAACAAACTAAGAAAAGGAAAAGAGATGATGTTAATTATACCTATATGTGGCACTATAGACTCGGTCATATCAATGAAACAAGATTATCCAAGTTGCATAAGGATGGGCTCTTAGAGCTATCCGATTACGAATCATATCTATTTTGTGAATCTTTTCTCATGGGTAAAATGACTAAATCTCCTTTTAGTGGAAAAGGAGAAAGAGTTACAGAGTTGTTAGTGTTGGTTCACACAGACGTTTGTGGATCTATGACAACGAATGCACAGGGAGGGTATTCTTATTTTATTACTTTCACTAATGATCACTCAAGATTTGGATATGTGTATTTAATGAAATAAAAATTTGAATTATTTGAAAAGTTCAAAGAGTTTAGAAGTGAAGTAGAGAAACAGACGAGTAAGAGTATTAAGATTCTTCGATCAGATCGAGGTGGTGAATACTTAAGCGGTGAGTTTCTCAATTGTCTCAAACAAAATGGTATAATCTCACAATGGACTCCACCAGGTACACCACAGTTAAATGGAGTATCTGAAAGGAGATATCTAACATTGTTGGACATGGTTCGTTCCATGATGAGTTTTACCGATCTTCCAGTATTATTCTAGGGTGATGCCCTAGAAGCGGCTGCATATCTACTAAATAAGGTCCCCTCGAAATCCGTCCCCAAGACTCCATATGAGATGTGGACAAGGAGAAAACCTAGTCTTAAGCATATTAAGATTTGGGGATGTCCAACTTATGTGAAAAGGTTTCAAAATGATAAGCTTGGGACAAGATCTGATAAGTCCACGTTCATGGGATATCCTAAAGAAAGTTTGGGATACTATTTCTACAATCCTACTGAGCAAAATGTGTTTGTTGTGAAACACGCTGCCTTTTTGGAAAAGGAGTTTATCCTTGAAGGAGCTAGTGGGAGGAAAATAGATCTTGAAGAAATTCAAGAACCACAAACCACTATAAATCAAGTAGATGAACCTGTCAAAGTAGAGACACCTTATGTACAACACCCTATTCGTAAATCTGGAAGAGTACCAAAGATACCTGAAAGGTATTGATTCGTCATAGAGGATGACGATGAGGTACACGTCATGAATGATGATGATCCATTGAATTACGAAAAGGCTATAAGTAATAAAGACTCAGGGAAATGGTAGATGACCATAAAATCTAAAATGGATCTTTGAAGCAATGCTCAAGTCCATTTGGATTTTACTTGCGAATACAGCTTATTATTACTAGATTTGGCAAAATAGACGTGGAGATGCCTTTCCTCAAACATACTTATTAGAGGTGATTGTATGTATGATACAGTCAGATGGATTTGTTTCAATGGTTGAAGCAAAGCATGTATATGAGCTGCAACAATCCATTTATGGATTGAAGCAAGCTTCTCGTAGATGGAACATTCATTTTGATGAGACAATCAAAGAGTCTGATTTTATCAAAAACGAGAATGAACCATGTGTGTACAAGAAGGTTAGTGGGAACGCTGTTTCATTCCTTGTAATTATATATTGATGATATATTACTGATAGGGAATAACATTCCTATGCTACAATCGATCAAAATAAAGTTGTCTAAACATTCCTCTATGAATGATTTTTGTAGAACATCCTACATTGGGGATATAAATCTGTATAGATAGATTTAAAATGATGTTCGGCTTAACCCAAGGAACGTATATTCATTAGATGCTAAAGGCGTTTAACATAGCAAACTTCAAAAGGTGTCTCATGATGATGAGCCATGGAGTGTATCTCTCTAAAATTGTCCTCAATAAAAGAGAGATCGCATGAGTTACTATCATATATGCAATGAAATATATGAGACTTGATGTTGATCAGTCATATTCTAGAGAAGATCATTGTAAGACAGTGATAAACATCTTAAAGTACTTAACTGACACTAAAGATGTCATCATATCACATGATGGGTCTGAATTAAACTAGAGGACTAAACAGACTCACGTTTTCAGACAGACCAAGACGACAATAGATCCACTTTAGGGTGAGCCATTTCCCTTGAAAGGTGGTGCAGTAAATTGAAAAGGTTCCAAACAGCAAAAAATTTCTAGTCTAGTGACAAAGATAAAGTATATAACTGTAAGTTAATCTGCAAGTTGATGTTTCAAATGAAAAGTTCATTACAGAACTTAAAGTAGTTCCTATGTCTCATCTTGAATCTAAACATGTGTTGCGGCACTTTAATTAAAGAAATCATTGAAAGAGGAGACGTCAACTTAGAGCGTGTAGACTCTCAAGACAACATTGTAGATCCATTTACTAAAGCTTTAACACAACAGCAGTTTGATTGACACTTAGAAAAGATGTTATGAGATACCATAGCGATTGGCTTTAGTGCAAGTGGGAGATTGAAAGTAGTATGCATACAAGCCAATCATGTATGATGATAAAGCATATACTTTGGAGACAATCTTATTTATTTATTAATAAAAATATTCATTTATTAAAGGCATTTAATTATCTGCATGGTGCTGTTTTTATAATATGTAAATAACTCATAGTTTTAAGCAATGCTTTTAGAATCATGATGTTGATCATGCTAATGAGATTTAAATTCTTAGAAAGCGTAAAACTAAAATAGTTCCCAATCGTGGGATTACTAAAAAAGGGGATTAGTAAATCCGGATAGATTGGTACGTATATTATTTGCTCATTAGATGAGGATGATTGATCTCATGATCATTTGTGTGGAGACACTAAAGCAAGTATGTAGGTGCTTATTGGAGAATAAGTTCACTAAACGTGACTCGCTATGGAATACCTAATGGAGTTTTACTTGCATGTCAATAGGAATTCCTAATGTGATAGTAGTACAAGTGATCCTTGGACTTGAGATCATCATAGTATCTTGTGTGTAATGAATTATATTTTGACTTATTCCTTAAGACCCTCAGGGTATATCAAAGGGTATGCTTGGGTGTAATAAGTTACATATGGAGATAATGAATGGTCAATAAAGAATCTACCACTTCTAGTAAAAAAAGATATATGTCCTATGTGACTCGTTAAATGACAACTCAGTAGTCCTTGGCCAAGGCAGAATAAACTTATAAAGGAGTTTATAATTTGCATTATTTGGAGTTGTGCATTTTCTAATCGAAATACATATAATTAAATAAAATATGACTTGACAGTAATTCCATGTCTTATATTTAATTGGGACATTGTATGGTGGAAGGATTGAATTGTACGGTAACTATTTACTCATATGTTCTTTTATGATTAATGTTGAAATCTATATTATCTGGAAAGTCGTTGATCGCTAGGGAGGCTTATCCCTATTGTAAAATAAATATTATTTATTTAAATAGATTATTAGTTTTATTTATTTATTTAAATAAGATTAGAATTGTTCTAATTGATTTATTCACAACCGGTTTAATATGGAGAACCTAAAGGGTCACACCATAAAGATGAAGAATAAGTATTTAAGAAGGTAATGGCATAATCGTAATAATGCATTAAGTATAATTAATTTAATCTATGGTGATAGAATAAATTAAATAGCTTAATGTTTATTATTTAATATTTTAGAAATATTAAATATAAATTAATAAGAGGAGTCTTATTAATTTTATTACAATTATTATTATTTTAATTTCTAAAAGAGTTTAGGAATTAATTTAATATTAGTACTCTCATTTATTCCTAATAAGATTAGGAGGCAAATTAATTAAATGAGTTTAATTAATTATTCCCAATGTGCTAGAAAGCCTAAATTAATTAAAGAAGTTTTAATTAATTAAATGAAACCCCATGTCTAATAGGATTAGAAAGGTTGACCAATATCTATATAAGAAGAGTCTTATAATAGATATCAGTTGATGTAATTCTAATTGTTGGAGTGTACTCCTTTTCTATAGAGGATAGAAAACTAGGGTTTAGCCAACCACCCTCCTTCTTGATAATTCCTCTTCCTTGGTGGATCACCTTTAGAGACCAAACACTTGGGTGGCTAACGTTGATCAAAGAAAGGAATCTAACCCAAAAATTCAAAGAGATCACGAAGAACAAGAAGTTGAACTCGTACCTGTGGAAGCTTCGTTCTGCAAGGGTATGATTCCATAAATTCATATTTATCGTTTTAAATTAATAATTTGCATAAAGGATGATCCGGACAATGGTTTTGTAGAAATTTTTTAAACTCTGATATACCATGCTTCCGCTAATTTTGCAATTTGATTGCGCCCACGATTTCGTACAAACCCAACAACCGCACTGTATTTACAGTCCATTTGAGGATTTCGTCATTTTGTGACTTTGTCAGACTATATAGTACCATAATGGCTGATAATCCTTAGATTATATCCAGCACTAGGTAATTCTGCATTGATAACTCCATCATTTTTATCATCCCTGCACCAAGTTTCATGATGCATCGATGATATATAAAAGATATTTTGATATTTCAAATCATTTTTATCTAGCCAAAATAATTAGCGTAAACTCTTCCTTAAACAGCTCAAAACTATTAAAAAATCATTTTTGGTGTTATCATGCTGCAACAGGTAACGATGTTTTAGTGGTTCGAAACCCACTTCTACACACTTGTTACCATGTGTTGAAAATAATAAAAATTCATTTGTATTTTTTTAAGGCACATCAGTGCGAATTAAGCTTGATTTCAAAAATTTTAAAGTCTAGCATAACTAGAAGATTTGGAATACCTATACTTCCATCATCAACTCCAATTTTCTATAATATTCTATTACTTAATAATTCTATCTATTTCTATCGTCCTTAAAACTTACTACACTAAAAATTCTCAATTCTCCATCCATAACTTTTTTATACTCCAGTATAGTTCATCAAACATACCACACGTTATGAGTTCAAAAACTTATCCTAGCAATACGTAGTTCAAGAACCAATCATAAAGTGTTCATACGCTTAGGGGTTCAAAAACATACCATACAATTATGAGTCACAAATTTATCATAAGCATGAGTTTTAAAAACTCGCACCTAATCTTATATTCTCTGTCTATCTGTTATACACATGAGAAAAGAATCATATTCTCAACATACATATAGCGAATAGCGCGACACCAATATTTCAATGATTATCAATATGATAAACTAAGTAGTCGTTAGACCAAGCACAAAATCCCTTCACATACAAAGGTTTGTACAACTCAGCTATCACATGAGTCCTCAATCGAAATCCCACATAATCCTTGCTCCCTCTTTACTCAATACGAATTTTATTTAATCCGTATTTCAACATTAATTACTCTTTCATGAGTTTACATAGTACAATTTCATAGTACCCTTTTCGTACAACAATTCTGCTATAAAGTTTTCAATCATTTAATTGATCCCTTATCCTTCTATGACCTCATCCGATCACGTTGTGATATCTTCTTATAATCATGTTATATTACGATTCTTTCCCATCTTAGGATCGTTTTATTTTACGATCTTCTTATCTCTTTTTTTAATCATATCATATTATGATTTTATTTACACTTTTCATCTTATAGACCTTGTCTATTTATTATCACTTTTCATTTTACTACCAGAGTTAGGTAACTCCGGGTTCTTATCTTTATAACTCTTCAAGATTCTTCTCTGAATCTTATTTATCTTATTCTTATCTTAATGATGAATTTTCTAAATTCATCTCTTATCATTTAAACTCGATCTGAGTTTATTCCTTATCATCATCTCTACAGTTATAGCCTAAGGTTTATAACTTACAGGTTTGATATCAACCTGTTACGCCCCTAAATCCGGGTCCCTAGAACCTCGGACCTGGTACGTTACGATACTTCATCTTCATACATATTCTATAACTAATGCGGAATATATAAACATAAATTATTTATTTCACATGATTCTACAACATTTTCCAAGGTTTACAACATCATTTGCATCAGATAACTTAATAGTTATAACTGCATAACAATCTATTCTTGAAACTTTGCCTTTGTCTCTGTCTTTCTTCTAGCCTTCGTTTTAATCTGAAATTTGTTATCATAATATAGCAAGGGTGAGCAACTACATTGCTCAGCTAGTTTAAATTCAATGGAAATATATCATGATTGAAAGAAAGAATAAACTTTCAAGTTTTCAACAATATAATAATTGTGAAAGAGCATGAATCAAAATGTCAATAATTGAATGACTGAATCAATAATTTTTAATGTCAACAAGGACCATGAACAACTTTAACTGAACCTTATGGTAATGAAGGTGATCAGCCTTTCATACCTGATGAACATATGCAACATGCACTAAATGCGAATCAATAATCAGTATAGATGTGACTAATCAACAATAATTATTCACTAACATGCTTTGAAAATATAACTCAAGTTTAAGTTAAGAAAAACGTGCATGTACCGTCGATTACTGCTACGAAATCTAATTTAATCTCTTTATTGAAAAGACCTATCAGTTATAAGATTAATTTTTCAATTAGCATAATATACTTTATCTCACAATACTATTACTTTATAAGTAAATTATCTAACATTTAACCACATACTCAAATATTAAATAACACCTTAACACCATACGTATCCATAATTCTAAACTTAGCACACATCGAGTCTTTAACAGTGTTCAATATAGTATGCTGAGTGGTTTCCCACAAACAACTAACAAACTAGTTTCCCGTCTCGTCTACACTGTATTTTACATCGAGTTAGATCGGTAGCAAGTTCGTATATACCTCCGCTTCCTAAAGGAATCGTTTAGCCTAGATACTATACATCAATCATTAAAGAGTACGACTGTACCACTACTTTATTATATAACTCGTGAATTAACACTTAATCTTTAATTTTATAAGTTCTTTTTTATAATCCAGTAAGCCGAATACCTAATCCAGTAACCTAGATTCAAACTGAATTTTAATTTAGTAAATTATTTTTCAATCCAGCAAACTGGATTCAAACTGACCTTCAATCCAACAAGCATGAATTCAAACTAACATCCAATCCAGTAAGCCTGGATTCAACTGACATCCAATCCAGCAAGCTTGGATTCAACTGACATCCAATCCAGCAACCTGAATTCACTAATCCTTCAATCCAGCAACCGGGATTCACTAATCCTTCAATCCAACAACCTGAATTCAAACTATTTTCTCTTTTTAACACACTAAATTTCTAATTCATCATACTATATATTCAATATATCATATTGAGTGTCTAACTCAATAACTTAGCTTCTCCTTATTTATTTTAAGCTCTCATCTAATATTTTTAATTTATTTAATAATATTCAAATCACTTACTAATATTATTAATTATTTAATAATATTTTAAATCAATGATTTAATAACACTTTAATATAAATGTTATCAATCATATAATAATATCTTAATCTAATATTATTAATATCTTAATAATATTTTAATCATTTATTAAACTTATAAATAATTTATTTTAATTATTTAATCTTAACTAATTTATTTATTCATAACTAAATCATTTTCATGAAAAATATCAAATCATCTTATTATTTTTTTATCTCTTGGCCACACATATATACATATATTCCATACACAAAAATAATTTTTCTGGAATTTTTCAATTTCCTTTAGTATTTTTCAAAAGTCCGTTTTTAGTTCGTAACTTAAGAAAATTAGCTATATCATGCTCAACTCCAACAATTCCTAAATCTTGGCAAAATCTTACACGTATTAACATGAACTTCCAGTTTAAATTTCGTGGCCATCGGAGTTATAGAACTCCAGTTATAGCGGTTTTCATCGAAAAAACCCAAATATTGAAATGACCATAATTCGGTCGATTTAAGTCGGAATAAGCTCATCTTTGGACAGAAGATACTTTATATCATATATTTTCATATCCCAAAAGTTTTAAATTTATTTCATTCATTAAGTTGCTGAAACAAACCCTGTAAATTTTTGGGCAGATTATTTTTTAGTTTTTCCAACTTTTGCGTACTTTGCCAAAAACAGTCCATACGAAACTATACAACTCTTTTTTCAGTGATTCCACTTCAGTTTGAAATCTAGCTCATAGATATAACTCTAGGACTTGACCACACTCAAAAATTTAAAATATAATGAGAGATATGATCGTTTGAATTTTATGTTTTGTTTTCTTAAAAATCTGATTTTCTAACCCTTATGATTTTGAAGAAAACATCCACGATCTCTTGATTAATAAAACATTAACCATCACAAACTATCATAATACATAATAATACTTCTTAAGATCAAAGATCTAACATGATCCTTCATTAATTTTATCAAACTTTCACAACCACTAAGCCAAACACAATCTATGCTAAGAAAAATAAAGACTAGTTTTCAGTTGTGGGATCTTTCACTAAAACCTTCATAAAACGAAATCTACAACTCCGATTTAGTTTCAGTCGGTCTTGTTGGATTTTTATCTTCCCGAAATACAATTTCCATTTATCAAACTCCAGATTTGGATCTGTTTTGATCACAAAAATTAGCCCGAAAGTGGCTGGTTAGTGACATGATCCAACAGTTGGAGTGTTTTTATAATAAATCCATATCTTGCTCATTTTTCAACATTTTTACATGATTCCAAAGAGGTTTTTCCCTTAACTCATAGATCTATCATACCAAGAGTTAAAATCACAAGAACCCTTTATAGATTTTAAAATGACAAGCATAGAGCACCCTTTTTAAAACAAATTTTTCGAAAAACTCTTTTAGCTTTCTTTTTCTAAATTTCCAACATAAATTCATAGCAATCATCAAGTTAAACACATTATATACAAGATCTAACCTTCTCATAAGGTTCTAGCCATATAAAACACAATACTTCAAGGATTTAACATAAAACTTCATATAGAATACAAAGTTAGGGATTTTTAATACTTACTTTGTTTTGTGAGCTACTCTTCTTTCTCTTTCAAAGTAGTTTCTAAACTTTGGTTGCATAGAAGATCAACTTCTCTCTCTCTTCTTCTTCTCTAGCCAAAATCCCTCTCTCTCTCTCTCTCTCTCTTTCTTTTGTTCTTGTTAGCAAATGATGGAAATAAAATGGAAGATAGGAACAAAATAGCTTTTTACTAGTAAAAATTATATGAATATAAAACATGTATCTCTATTTTATTTTCCAATATCTTGCCCCTTCTCTCTTTCTCATTATTAAGTGGTTACTTGCAAGTTAGAGATTGCTTGTAAGCTTGGAGAAATAAGGTGGCTAGCTAATAAAATGACACCTAGTGTGTTAGGTAAACAACTTTGTATACTAAACAAGTTATCATCATTACATAACATGCTTCCTTTTCCTTCCTTTCTTGGGCCTCGCATCACCCCTTATTCTAACCCATTCGTTTTTATTTTAATGTCATATAATGCTTTATTAAATGTCAAACATGACCCTTTTTAATTGGGCGAAAAGTTTAGGCTTCAATTAATTATTTTGGGCTTGCTAATAAAATAATTGGGTCATGTAAATTAACATAGTCCACTACTTTTAATTCTATCCTACCTTAATCATTTAATTAGGGTTTTCATTCCCTATATTTGTAAATCAAATTCTTACTCATGTGCGTTTAATTTCATAATCCAATTAGACTTGTTTTAATTAGGTTATAAAACTAATTAGTTGAGATGTATAAAATAAATCTCTTAGGGTTAGTTTATATTTTCAATACTAATATTCTCACATGCCATAACTCTTAGGTTATTCAATTCTCATACCTAATATATATTAGGTTACATTAGTTTCTTTTATTTATTTATTATATAATAAACAAATATAAACAATCAAATAATATACATATTCATACAAAATAATTTAATACTTTGAGACATGTCCCACAAATCTCATACTGTATTTATCCTTATCATTCCTTCAAGTATATATAAATCCATTTTTAGAGTTTTAAAATTTTTTAACCCATATTTTCTCTATTCTCTTTTAATTAGTAAACCATATAGGTTCTTCTTAAAATTTTTAAATAAATTCACAAATTCCCATCTAGATTTTATTCTTTAACCTTTATTTTAATTATTTAAAATCTTATAAATTTTTGGGTTATCACAGCCCTAGTCAGGATCGTGCCAAGAAGAAGATAGTAAGTGTGACACCCCCAAATCCGGTATCTTAATTTCCACAGGATTTGGTGTTCACTGTTCCAATATCATACAACTATCTACCCATAAATAATGAAATTCATTTATTAGATAAATAAATCATCATCTTACATCATCTGAAATAAAATACATCATAAATCCCAGGTTATACTTAATCTTAAATCTCTGTTGCGGAAACGTAAATAAATAAGTCTTAAATTATCACACATAAATCTTAAACTTTAACATTATTCATGACAACACAAGTCTTCATCACTTGTTAGCTTTTCCTTTGCCCTTGCTACTAGAAGGTACATCACTTCGTTCATTATTAGCTGCAATATTATTATGCAAGAGTGAGCACGAATGCCCGCAAGTATAAAAATATGACAGAATAATAACATGCGAGTGAAAGAATTCTGAATAACAGAAAGCTCAACATTGGAATCAAGAATATTAATCAATAGTCAAATTACTTCTCAACTTTTGAATCAAGAATATTAATCAAGAGTCAAATTACTTCTGAGGGTCATTAAGACCTTGAACCGAGTCTTAGGTTGTCAAGTATATTAACCTTTCCAACCTTTAACAGTCATAAGACTATAGACTTTACTTCTCGTACTTAGGGAGATCAGCCCTTCGTACTGATACTGTGCACACTATCTTAACGCTTTAAGCATCTTCATTAATTCCCTATATTAGGGTTATTCATCTCAGTTTGACATCAGAATCCGCACCAAATAAAGTTGGTTTGGATAACTCAATAAATGATATTCAAATTGAATATTAACTTCTCAAGGTATACAATCGAATAAGTATTGTACACTTAAATGATACTTTTAAAAGAATCATGGCATCTCATGTGAAATTCTAAACTTGGATATTCAAGAGTAAGAATTTGCTCAACAATAGTAATTAAGCATAGCAATTGCTTAATTTAAAGAGTTTAGTTTAGGAGACTTGCCCAACAATAATAGTAAGTTAGGGATAGAAAACTTGCCTCGTACGCAAGCTACAATTTTTACTCACTTCTTTAATTACTCTTACCTATCAATACATTCACAATATCAATTAATCACAAGTTCGATATGATTATTGATTTACAATAATATTCTTCAAACTTATTATTAGGTTTTCAAATAATGGTTTACGTTGATTAATTAATTGTTAATTAATCACGTAACTTAAGTTATTAACTTGTATTAATAACTCATTACATACATAAAATGTCATCATGTTAATTAGATTTAAAATAATGTCTTAATGTTTATAACACATTATTTAACCTTTACAAATAATAATTTAAGTCATGTAATTAATTTATTAATTAATCACATAACATAAATTATTAAACTCATATCAATATTTTATTATATTTATACAACATGTGTTCATGTTCATTAGACTCAAAACACATTTCACAAATTTCCAACACTTAGCAATTTTTTTCAAAATTTTTGGACAGGCGCAGTCGCGCGCCATTTTGCCTTGCAGTCGGCGCGGCCGCGCGGTTGCGGAATTTTAGAATCTGAAGTTCGCGAACGAACACAGATTTTCTCCCATTTTCTCCCAATTCACATCATTACACTGATTTATAATGTTACCCATGAAGTATAAACTTCACAGGAACATTATATATCACTTATAACATGTTCTTAACATTCCAAGTCATGTAATTACACAAATCAACATATTAATTTTCACTGTTCTTCAAAACTTTCAAGAGTTTAATGAAAAACATAAAAAAAATCTCCTTACGGATTCGTTACTACACCGAATCCATTCATTTCAATTTCATTTTCTTTGTTTTAACATATACAATCATATTCATGTATCAATTTAAATATAAACATATGATTCAATCATTAATTTAACCCATATGGGTTATTCACCCATATTTAATACTCTGTAATTTCATAAACCCAATTATTAACAAAATTACTTGGTGTAATCACTGTGAATCATGAATGTATAGCCTAAATTATATCATAGACATATGTTAATATATATATATACCCATGAAATCATCAATTGTCAATTTTCTCCATTGACAGAGGACTTTTACAAAACACGTATATGAAAACTCTGTAAATCTTTGAAAACCCAATTAAAGGCCAAATTATATAAAATTGATCCTTTAAAACATGATTATATGTTAGAAAAACACGTTATGATCCCATACCCATATAGATAAAGCCATATCGTAACCCAATTGGGAAACCCAATTTCACAGAAAACTCTAAACTCGTATATGAAAACTTTAGAAAATATAATTTTAAAAACTTTGAAAGAAGATTACCCTTTGTTAGTATGAAGATAATCAAAGACAACACTTAAGATTTTCTCAAATCTCTTTCTCCCTTTCACTCTCAATTTCTTCTTCCCGATCTCTCTATTTTCTTCTCTGAACTTTTCTAATTTTTTTTTTCTGACTTTGAAAATAACTTATGTCTGACAATCATATACGTATATATATTATACCGTTGTATAATAAATGGATTAACCTCTCTTAAGGCCTTGTTTGCCTTCCTCTTCTTTTCTTTTCCCATTTATTTTAATAAACTAATTTACTATATAGTTAATTGTCACCTTACTTATTGATTAATTAATTTTATTTAAATTAATTAAATAAAATAATATAATTCACATTAAATCACATTGTCACATAATTAATATTTTTATTTATTAATTATGTCAATTCATTAATTAATTATTAAATTAACTAAAGTAACATATGCTTATTTAATTAATCAAATAAACTCATTTAAATATATTCTTTGAACTATTAAATTACTACATATTAATTTAATTAATGTCACACATATAATTAAATTAATTTATCATAAATTCATAAATTAATTATTTAATTCAATAATTAAATCATTAAAAATATTTATTTATTTCAATAAATATTCAAATATCTTTATAAAATTCTCGTTCGTCATAGTAAGTGATATGTATAATTTTGTTTTTCTCCTTTGTATTCAAATTATATATGTAAAATTTTCATACTTCTGTACAAATTTTGAAAAATCAATAAAAATCATTCTTTCGATGTAGAGATACAGTTTATTACTTTATATTAAGGCATGTTTACTATTTGTGTTATCTGCATTGTAGAATTGATGTATGTTCTGAAACTGCTGGTTTTGTCATCATCAAATAGGGGGAGAATGCATGTTTTAAATTTGATGATGTGATTATAATGTATAATTGTTAAGTATTTTCTATAAAGTCCTTAAATGAGATGTGACATCCCGAATTTTTAAAAATTTATAAATGAGAATTTAATAAATAAAATTTTTATTATGAGATGTTTCGAGTTTGAGTATGTATATATGTGTCATATATTGTGAAATATGTGATTTGGTGTGAAGAGAATTGTATATATTAATTTTAATATTTATTGAAATAAATAAATATTTTAATTGAATTATTTATTGAGATTATGCGATTATTATGGAGTAATGTAATTAAGTGTAATATATTAATTAAATAAATATTTAATATTTAATTTAATTGACGTAATGATTTTATGTTATAGTTCTAATTTAATTGGAGTAATTAAATTAGATGAGTTATGTGATGAGTGTTACGTGAAATTATAATTAGCGAGTAATTATAATTATGTGACAATTTTATGTGATTAATTGATGTTAACTTTTAATTAATTAAATTAGAATGTTAAGATTTAATTAATTAAAAGTGTAACATCAAGAATATGTGTTAAAGGATTTATTAAAAAGAATTAAAAGAGTTTTTAAACACGTTTTTCCAAACAAAGCCCTTACTTTTGTTTTAAACCTGGTTTACCCAAACAAGGCCTTAACTACTAAAAATCTATTTTTAAAATAACTTGTTTTGCCAAACAAGCCTTAGGGATTTTTAAATTCTAAATGTGTAACCTATATTATTAATTGTAATAATTGTAATTATTATAATTATGGTCATTATGTTATAAGTTATATATGTATAATTATGTAATATATGTATATGTAAGTTATACCTATATTACAATATACGTTAGATGGCTAAGTGTTAGTCAGTTAGAAAAGAGAAAAGAACAAAACAAAGAAAAGAAGGAAAAGAGAAGAATAAGGAAGAAGAAGAAGAAAGAGGAAGAAGAGGGAAGGAAGCTTGAGATAGCATCATCCCCTTCGTTCCAATAAGCAAAGTAAAAGGTAATAATCTAGCCCTATAAACTCTAGTTTATTATTTCTTGAGTTCTTCATAAAAGAATGGATTTTTATGATTAATTTGTTAAAGAATCTATAATATAGGTTCGTGAGTATGAATAATTTGGTCTATGTGGTTATAAGTGAATTTTCGGTAATCAAATCCATGAAAACAAGTTTTACATGGAGAATTGTGTTCTTATGAGTTTTATTATATTGGTTAATTTTAGAATAGTAAATTGATGATTTAGTTATATGTATTAATATGCAAAATTGAAAGATGTTCATGATACTAGTTTCAATAATGAAAATAATACATGTATTGTGAATTTAATTGGTTGAGAATTGGACTTATGGTAAATTATTTTGATAAAAGTATGAATTTTATGAAACTAGTAAAATTGATTTTTAAAACCTTTAATTTTGATTTCGTAAATGAATTCTGTGAGTTGATTATGAAGATTATGTTTAAATTATGATAATATATCAAGAAACGAACAAAACATGCTTTGAATCATGTGATTTGGGTTAAAATCGAACTCACGGTGTCAATTTTCGTCAAGAATGCTTAATAATGGTGTTTTCTTCAAAATCATGAAAATTAGGTGCGTTGATTATGTGTTGTGGTGTTATTGTATGTTAAAATCATGTTAGAAGTGTAAGATTTTGTTTGTATAAAGTTTCATGTACATTGTGTTAGTTAAAATCGGACTTTGGTGCGAAAAAATAAGCTAAATTGGCTTATTTCTCTGCAAGTTCGCGAGCCGGAGAGCCCAACAGTAGGGTGCCCCGCCCCAGCGGGGCTTTTAGCCTTGGGGGACCCGCCCCAGTGGGGTAACATGCTGTCCGGAGTGGTCCAAGTGTTGTAATGCAAAACTACTTTGACCTCCTGTAGTAAAACGACCATAACTTTTTCATACGAACTCCGATTGAGGAGATTAAAGATGATCCGGAACGAGCACGAGTAGACCTACAACTTTTGTTCTTTAATGTGTTTGATTTGAGGTCATTAGCAGGGGTCAAAATGGTTATCTTTGTGACTAATGCGTATTCGGAGGCAATCAGAGGGCGTCGAACATACACATACGCAAGTATAGTGCTGTCGACGATAATAGATGTTGTTCTAAGTTATAAAACATGAATGTTAGTAAATATAATGATGTTTAACATTAATAAATGATGTATTAGATAAGTTATATAAGCACACTAAGCATACACAAGAGAGACGAATCGGGTGTGTGACGAATGAACGTCGAAACACCGTGACAAGTGTTAATAAACGTAAAAAGTGTTTCAATTCAACTAAAATGAACATTATAAGATATGGAAAGGGGTTAATATAAAACCAATCAGGAGTCTTAGCAAGACTTAAACACTTGAATGAACTTCGAGTATGACTAATAAGAAATATAGTGAGATATAAGTCGAAAGTTAACACAATCTAATTGAACATTATGTATTAATTAACAGGAAGGATTATGAGATGTAGAGTAAAATTACATTACAACTACTATGCGTTGCTATGTTACTAATAGTTGATGTGAATAATTATATAATTGTGTAGGGGACGTGAAGTGCAGATAACTGTAAGCTGTTAATCTGTTATTGGTAAACAACGATCAAGGAAAGTCTTTCAGTTCCTATTTTCTACGTGAACTTGATGATAAACTGTTTTAAATTGTTTTGCAAAGAGCATGATATGTTATATATGTTGCAAGCATGAAATGTTAAAGTCAATTTATGACTACATTGATTGATTAAAGAATGTTGATTGAGTAAGGAACTCAATTTTTATATTTGTTATGTGAATTAAAGCATGTATGCCATGTTACTTTGATGATTATGAGATGTATGTTGAGCATGTTATTATGTGCTATGTGATGCATGAAAACTGTTAGATCTTGCTGAGCTGTTGAGCTCACTCTTGCAAATAACCACTTTTGCAGGTCAAGGATGCAAGGTAATGATACGTGCTAATTGAATGTTAAGATCAATAGCGATGCAAGAAATTATTTGTTCTAGATGATTAATGTGTTTGTTTTGGATGTATTATACTTGCTAAAGTTGTAAAGTTGAGTTATCCGATGTATAGTGGATATTGCTTGTGATGTAATACTTTGTATAATAACTTAGAGGAAGCGATTCATGTAATAGAATTGAATCAAATATTTGTAATGTAAAGGTTGCGATTCAGGGCAATAAAGAAAGATTGTATAAAAGTTTTAAATATTCTGCATTTTTAGTAATTTTAATATCGAATAATGATGTAAAGATAGATTAAAGTTGTATTGTTAATGTTCGGAAAGGAGAATATTATTGTAAAAATTTTGGGGTCGTTACATGAGATATATGTGTACAAGAACTAATATTAGAATGATCAAATTTGTTAGGTTGATTATTTGAGTTGATTCATTATGTAATAGATAGGATCAAATTGATCGTAGAGTTACTCTTCCTTGTTCTTAATGTAAATGTTATAAGCAGGGTAATCTATGTGATCGTAGAGCATCAGTTGGATGTTCGCAGAGCTGAAAAGTTATCTAAGAGTTGAAGTAAGGATCACAAAGTCTTCGAATCATATAGTAGAGCAGCGTTCAGAATCGTAATGCCAAAGCAGAGATCGCAGTGTAAAAGAGAAGTTCATAGAGTCTACTCAAGCATCGTAAAGAGCTTTTCGTAGAGTAAATCGTAAACAACTTCTCAAGTTCGTAGAATGACTTCATAGAGTGCAGAAACATTGAGTATCTGTAGACACTCGAAATTTTTCTTTCTTTGTACTAACCTTACAAAAGGGAAAAAGTGCAATTTTACTTCGGAGACAACCCCGAGGTAGGGAAAAAGAATCAGGTCATCCCGGAGACAGCCCTGTGAATGATTCAAAGGACCAATGATGTCCGAATATATCGCGAACCGAACGAGGATCGCCAAGCTAAGACAGTGTCTGCCAGAAACCAATTCAGCAAACCTCGAAATGCATGCCATCGACGATAAACTAGCGAATTGCCGTAGGGAACCGGAAGATACCTCTCAGCTACCCGTGTTATCTTCCCGAAACCCGACTCAGTCAGACTCGATTTTATTCTGCCGCATTCCGCACAGACTTTCTGAAAGTTTGGTTTGCGAAGGTCAACTTCCTCCAGACCGAGACTAAAGGAATGCATTTTGAGACAGCGGGCCCCACCTAGCCCAGCCACATCCATACATGCGGCTAGCCGCATGTATGTATGTGGCTGGCTCGGGCAGATTAAAACACCAACTTTGAGCTCATGTAGAAAAAAAAAGATAGTTTTAGAGAGAGAAAAACATTTCTAGAAAGATAAGCCCTCGGCTTGAACTTGTATACACCAACATGAAGCTATTTCATCTTGCTTAGCATCTACTTGGAGCCCCGGAAGTGTTCTACGTTGACCCCGGTAGTTAAAAAGCTTGTTCACGGGTCCCCCAAGGTGAAAAACGCTCTTTCTAGCTACGTTCTTTGTAAATGTTGTGCAATATACTAGATTGATGATATATATTGTTTAAATATAGTTAATCTTGTTGTTTTCTAAGTATATTGTATAATAGTTGATAGATATTGCCTTTCTATCAGTTATATTGTGCTTATTGCGTTGTAAATCAAGTACGGAGGCTAGATCTACCTAGATCTAAGCAGAATCTAGCCTTTAAGTGGTTATTAAGCATGAATCTTTAACCCGTGTGCTAGATCGGTTTAGATCCATGGTAGATCTAAGTATTTATTGTTTTAAATGGTCCTGGTTACCCCGTATATCCTTAGATTTGTATCTAGAGGCAAAAGGGTCCAAAATGGCTTGAAACAGTGATTTCAACCGTTGAAATCATCTAATATCAAAGCCTAGGACATTGTATATATGTATTCTTGCATAAATAATGTGAGCCTAGGAATTCCAGTGTTGAGATCCCCGATTGGATCCCGACTTGATTCCCACGATGGACCGGTTTTTATGATGTAATGTTTAAATAGCGCAAATATCATTGTATATGTAATATTTGGATCTTGAAGATGACCTCGAGGGGTTTGTGACACCCCCAAATCCAGGTACTTCAATTTCCACGGGACTTGGTGTTCACTGTACAAATATCATCTATCTATCTACCCATAGAGCTGCAGCGCCAAGATTGGGGCTGCAGCGCCAGTGGAGCTGCAGCGCCATTTTTAGTTCAAATGGTGGAGCTGCAGCGCCACTTGGCAATTTTGCCCAAAAATGAGATTTTAATTGTTCAAGTCCAGGAAATGTAATTGTAACCTAATGTAATAAACATGAAGACATGATTAAACATATAATAAGAGGTTAATAACTTATATTACGTGAGTAATTAATAAGTTAATTACATGACTTGATTCGTTAATTGTATAGTCCAATAACGTGCTCAAGACCGATGTGTGTGATTCGATACGTATATCGAGTTATTGATTAATGTGTATTGTGAACGTATTGATATGTAGGATTTAATAAAGAACGTGAATTATAATTGTAGCTTGTGCAAGAGGCAAGTTTCCTATCCTTAAACTTGTTCTATATTTTGCAAGTTTCCTAAACTCAAACTTTACTTTTACATCGAGCAAGTTCTTATCCTTGTTTATTCAAGTTAAGATTTTCATATGAGATATTGTTATTCCTTTAAAGATTATACAATACTTATTCGATTGTATACTCTTGAGAATTATTGTTCAAGTTGAATATCGATGTTATTATTAAATCTTATAGGACTAGTGAACCCTTATCGATTCGACTAGTCCATAGTTGATGAACGCTTCAAATTCTAGAATACTTATTAAGCTTATCCAAACCAAACTTCCTTTGGTGCGGACTCTGATGTCAAAACTGAGATGAACAACCCTGTAAAGGGGATTATTTACGCTTTAGCGTTGAGATATTGTGCACAGTATGGTACTAAGGGCTGATCCCCCTAAGTACGAGAAGTAGAGTCCATAGTCTTATGGCTGTTAAAGGTTTAAAGCATAAACACTTTACAACCTAGGACATAGTTCAAGGTCTTATGACCCTCAGATGTTCTTTTGATTCCTATTATTTATCCTCGAGTCAGAAGTTGAGTTTCTTTATTCAGATGTCTTTGATTTACTCGCATGTTATTATATTGTTGTCATATTATTATACTTGTGGGCAATCGTGCTCACTCTTGCGTAATAATAACATTGCAGTTAAGAACGAAAGGTCCGACGAGCCTTCTACTAGCAAAGGCAAAGGCAAAGTCAACAAGTGATGAAGACTTGTTGTTTATTTTAATTGTTATGTTTCAGACTTATGTTAAAGTTGTGTAAGACTTATTTAATTATTTATATTTCCGCATTTGAGATTTAAGGTTAAGTACGACCTGGGATTGATGTATTTATTTTCAGATGTTGTAACCCCATAAGGGGAGGATTATTTCTATTTATTTCATGGTTTGCATTTACTATGGGTAGATAGATAGATGATATTTGTACAGTGAACACCAAGTCCCGTGGAAATTGAAGTACCTGGATTTGGGATTTCTATTTATTTCATGGTTTGCATTTACTATGGGTAGATAGATAGATGATATTTGTACAGTGAACACCAAGTCCCGTGGAAATTGAAGTACCTGGATTTGGGGGTGTCACAGGGTTAGTCCCAAGAAGTAGGATTCAAGATCCCGTGATAGTGAAAACTTTAATTGTGGGTGCTCGGTTTCATCCAGATGGCTTACATGCCTGATGATGATCCGACCCTTTTTGGCACTTTTTACATGCATATCATCAAAATGATTTCTAATAAAATCACAAAGAGCTTTATATGACAATAAAGCGGGTTGGGGATAGACATTAGATCATAAATGGAAGTATCAAAGGACCTCGATTCCTATTTGGCGAAGGATTTGAAAACTTTGTTTTCAAAACATCATTGATATATATTGTATTCTAAAAATAAACTTTTGTATAAATTAAATCCTTTGTGCATAGGGTTAAAAAGGTACAACACTACTTTCGTAATAATTACATATACTAAAAATCAATAATGGAAGTATCAAAGGTCCTTGATTACTATTCGGGCGAAGGATTTGAAAACCTTGAGTTTTCCTAAAATATCATACGAAATGTATATTTTGTCTGAAAATAAAATTTTGCTAAATCAAACCCTTCGTACAT
Source organism: Panax stipuleanatus (assembly GCA_020205555.1). Lineage (NCBI taxonomy): Eukaryota > Viridiplantae > Streptophyta > Magnoliopsida > Apiales > Araliaceae > Panax > Panax stipuleanatus. The sequence continues at coordinate 16,863,651 of CM035119.1, read as the reverse complement.
AGGTGCAAAAGAGGAACGACACTACTTCCAAATAACTCACCATGAGGCTTAGAATAAAACTTTTAAAATAAAACACACACTCACACTCACACACACACACACACACATATTTTATGCACAGAAAATCAATAAGATGCGGTACCGTGTTTTCACGGGAGTCGGGGGGTGCCTAACACCTTCCCCCTGCTTAACCTAGCCCCTGAATTCCACGAATCTCGGGTTTCAGACCAATCTTACGGATTCACATATTAGACCATATTGCGAAAACCTTCAAAACTCGAATGAGTTGGTATATCCATTTAAACCATACCAACTGGCGGCTATGTCTCATTCGGTCTAATCATAAAATAATAAATTCAATCTTTTTCAAAGTCGTCGACACTTACGTCGGTATCACTTTCCTAAAACATCGCCCTTTAATAAAATCCAAAGATATACCAAACACAAAAAGGTAAAACAAACAACACAAACTTAGGAAAGACGGACATTTCGCGTAGAAAAGGAAAAAGAAACAATAACGCGTAAAAGAATTTTTCCGGCGTCGACAGGTGGTGACTCTGCTGGGGACTAAAAAGGGCTTACGTTGCGTTCAATCTTTTTGATTTTCATTCTGCATGTGCATCTTGTGTGAATGATCTTTGTGTGTGGTAAATGTCTCAATCTTTATGCTTTTTTTGTATTAGTGCCTCGCACAATATATTAGTGCTTTGCACAATGTCATCATAATTACATACGGTGAGGACGTAAATGTATGTGAATGTATGTTGTGTGGTACCTCCATTAAGAGGCAATCCCATCGGTTGTTTATTACTGGACTCCTCTGGGTGTTTTCATTATGAGGCTCAGGAAAGGCACCACTCAGATCCGCTCCAATTGAAAAATAGATGTTTTCATCAAGTAAATTACGAAGATCTGGGAACCAATTTCAAACAACTCGTGAGAGTAACCCTAAGATAGGTCAGCCTCTGATAAACCAAACGCATGGTGTGTCTCTTCATGCCTTATTTAATCTTTCGCGTATGTAAATGGCAATCATCTTGAAACTGTCATCTATACACCTTTCTTATCCTGTCATTAATTCGACTAACCCATTGTGTTGTAGAAAAAGATTAAAAAATCATTAAACTGATGCATAGCATGTCATGCATCCTTGTCCACTAATATCCAGTCTAAACTAGATATCAATTTTGGGCAGATTGGTCCTAGAACTCGATTTCGAGCTAAAAAAGCCCGTTCACCACCAGTCAAGATGGCTGAAGGAAGCTCATCTGAACCCATCCCTATATCTCGAGAGGAATTTGAGGAATTTAAGAAACAAATTGCCGAGATGACGACCTTGTTGAGAGAACAGTGAAAAGTATCTCAGGAACCTAAGCATAAAAGTTAGACTAAACCCTCTGTGTAAGGAGATATGAAGATACCAGAAAAGGACGGTGATACCCAGATGTCCACACCTATCTCTCCCCTCGATGTTGAGGTATCTAAGGAGGCCCCGATCCAGAAGATGACACAGGAAATTATAGACCTCTGAGAAGACAAAGAAACTGGATATATCAGGAGGAAGGTTAGACAGATGGAGGATGTCATCCGGTATATGAAAGGAACAGGATCCCACGAGAGCGTGAATTATTCGAATTTGTGTATTTTCCCAAAAACGAGATACCTGAATAAGTTTCAAATCCCAGAGTTTGAGAAATACAATGGATTGGGCGATCCCTATGCTCACTTAAAAGTCTACATAGGTGAACTGAGAACCTACGCAGAGAATGAGAACCTCAGAATGCAATTATTCCAGAAAAGCCTTACCGGTAAAGCCTGAACTTGGTACACTCGAATAGATAATTCCAAAGTTAGAGGTTGGGAAGATTTGGCCAATGCGTTCCTCAACCAGTATAGTTTCCAATCCCAAATGGCACCTGATCGCTACCAAGTTACCAAAGTCAAAAAACTTAGTAATGAGTCTTTCAGAGAGTATACACAGCGGTGGAGGTGAATGGCGGCCCAAGTTAACCCACCAATGGATGAAAGTGAGATGGTGAAAACTTTTATTGACATATAAGAAGCCCCTTTTTATGAGAGAGTCCTCGTCGGGTTAGGAAAATCCATCTCTGAAATGATCAAACATGGAGAAATGGCGGAAATGGGTTTGAAGTCTGGCAAAATTAAGGATCTCACTGCCTTAAAAGTCGTAGCAAAGCACATACAATCGGGAAACTATGCGAGCGCCCCCAAAAGAGCATCGAAAAGGAAGGAAGAAAATGTCTCTTTGATATTACAAGGACAAGCTACCAATAAGAGCCCTAATCCGCCTATCCAAAAGCAGAACTCTCATCCTATGAATTTCCAAAATCCTACATCATTAAAGGTTGGGGAGAATAAGAGAAGAAGGATATTCACTCCTTTAGGGGACTCTTTGGAGAATATATTGGCGTTGTTGATCGCCTAGAAAAAGATTGTTGAGCTAGCTCCACCTTCTGATCCAAATGGAAGGCAGTTTGATCCCAGCAAGAAATGGGCTTACCATTCCAACTCACCGGGGCATGATAATCAGGATTGTTGGACTTTAAAACACAATATTCAGAACTTGATTGACAATGGGGAAATTATAGTCAAAGCGCCAGAGCAGCCGAATGTCAATAACAACCTTTTGCCTCAGCATAATGCGGAAGGAATCAACATGATCGATGTAGGAGGCAGGGAAAACCGTAAGTACCTGAGGAAGCTGGGGGAAGCACCCTCTGCGAAGGACCCTGCAATATGGGGATGCCCCAAAAAGAAGTATGGGGTGGAGCAAGACTTGGCCTCAATTAAGGCGCGAGTTGATCAGTTGGCAGATTTGGTCGTATACCAACACCAATTGACCCGACAGCTAATAGGCCAAGTACTACCGAGGCCAACCGACACTATATCCATCCAAGATGTCCCAACCTCAAGAAGGGATCGAATTCGCTGTCAAGAGTAGAATAAATGGACAGAAAAGATGGCCGGGGAAGCTAGACTTTAGATCCGATGAGAATTTACAGCCAAACAAAAATTTGCCCTCTTGGGGCAGTCCAGGGAGGAAATTACGTGCACCTTAATTGAGGAAGGAAAGATCACAGAATTTCTACCACCCCCGGATCCGCGATCAAAGTGTTTTGATCCTTCTAGATTCTGCCTCTATCATTCGAATGCTCCTGGACATGCCACGGAGGAATGTTGGGCCCTGAGACACTTAATTCAGAATCTGATTGAATCAGGAGAGCTAGAACTAATGAATAAAGTTAAGATCTTCTCTGAGGAAGAGATAATCTACCCTCGAGGGGCAAGGAATTTGGAGGGAATGGTAGCTGTTATCCTTTGCAAGAAGGAGTGTCTGGCGGACCAATAACCATAAAAGGATTATCTGAGCAGAGGAACAAGACAACTCTCGAGATACCGGCACCGAAACCCCTGATGTTGGCTCCTTGGCCGCAACTCCAAATTCTTAGTCTAAAGAAGGTACTATGGAATTATGGAGAAGGCATAAAATTGGCACCCGATTATACGGCTATTGTACCTAAGGAGAATCCACTTTACCTCCCAGGGCGTTTATTGAAACCGACAACTAAGATATTGGGGAAGGTATCCACGGGAAAGATTGCAGAATTCCTCCTTAAGATGGGGCGCAGCGAAGCAAGGACGGTGAAGCATTTGGAAGCGGAACCACATCAAATCTCCATTTTAGAATTGGTATTAGCTTTTGACGACCATCGTCAAATTCTAATCCAGGTATTGGAGGAGGCACATGATAAGTGGGATTTATATCCGCAAATCGAGCACTCATAGCTTTAAGAAATCACTTGTTTACTTGTTTATATTCTGCTTTAATATATTGTTTGTGTTTATTTGGCTTAAAAGTGTGTTGCATGAGTTATTGGTCAATTCCAGTCTTTTAAGGGCAAATCGGTCTTTTTCCTAGAGTCGGCGCCGCAGCGCCAGTTCTCCTTTGTAATCTGGCGCCGCAGCGCCAGCCCTTTCCCAACAAGACCACTTGCTAGCGCCCCAGTGCCTCAGTGTCTATACTAAGATGGCGCCTCAGCGCCACTTATTGACCAAATGCCCTTGACCAGCGCCAACACAAGGCATAATGGTGGTGCCGCAGCGCCACCTCCGGTCTTTTGGCAGACAACTCATTTAATAACCTAGCTGCTGAAGGAAACTTATCTAATTTCAGTTGCAGCAGCCTCCCTTCTTTAATATAGCAATCTTACACTAGAAAATAGGAAACTTAGCCTAAGAAGAGAGAAAAGTGGAGCTTGAATTCTTCCAATATCATTGCATCCTCTACTGCTCGGACTCTACAAGGAGAAGGGAAGAGTTGGAGCCAGAAAACTTTAATAGAGGAGTTTTCTTTATCCAAATCTTTTATTCATTTGTGTAATTTTGAGCATGTTGAACACTATGATGATGTTATTTAGTTCTACAATTATGAACTAATTACATATCTAGGATTGCAATGTAACCTAATGTTTAGTTTAATCAAATTTCTCTCCTATTTATTATAATGTTTCATGTTTGAATGGGTTGTTACATTTCATACTTATTGATTGATTTCTTGATTTAGGAATTGAAATGACTATTATTTGACATTGGAAAATGGATACTAATGCCTAGCCCTAAATGCAACAACACTTGTAATGTCCATGCCTATGGGAATGTGAGCATTTCTTGCATAATAGAATAGAAATATTTCTATTTGCCTTGTGTAATCAATGAGAACTAAGCTTAATGACCCTTAGACTAATTATTTTCACCATAGGAATATTGTGATTTATTTAGCTAAGGGATTGCATTTGACCATCGAAAGAGGCTTATGTATACCAATAGTTCTCGGTTGACCATTCTTATGTTTCGTTATATAATTTGGAGAGTTAGGAGATTAGACGACGCATTAGGGGAGTTGTAATCCTAGCTTGCATTATTTGAACATACTCTCTCTCTCACTTTACTGTTTTAATTCACAATAGTTTAAACACACCATCACGATTATTCGTTTAGATAAGATTGTATTGATATGGTTTAGTACTTGAATAGCACTAGTACTTTGTCCTCGTGGGTTCGACACTCTACTTCCTATTATATTACTTGTTAGACCGCGTATACTTGCGCGTGTTTATTGATCGTGAAAACGACCAACAAGTTTTTGGCGCCGTTGCCGGGGATTTAGTATTATTTGTCTTTCGATACTAATACTGATTTATAACGATCTTAATTTAAACTGATTTATCTGTTTAAATCTTTCTCTCAGGTACTCTTGACTGTGTATGCCACCTCGTTAGAATTGAAATATAATACCTCCGATCCCGAGGGTGCCAAAATCGTCAAAAGACTAAGAAGGGAAAGAGCTCGAAAAATACCTACCCCGATTATAATGGCTGAGAAAATTCAAAAATCCCTAAGGGATTATGCCATGCCTCATATCGCAGACATCCAAGCAAGCATACTACGGCCCGCAATTCAGGCACATAACTTCGAGATCAAGCCGGGCACTATTCAAATGATACAAAACAACGTTCAGTTCAGTGGGATGCCGAATGATGATCCCAACGATCATTTGATTAATTTCTTGGAAATTTGTGATACCTTCAAATGTAACGGAGTCTCCGATGATGCTATCAGACTCAGACTGTTCCCGTTTACTCTTCAGGAGAAATCCAAGAGCTGGTTGCATTCGCTCCCTCCGGGCTCTATTACCTCATGGGTTGACCTGGCTTAAAAATTATTGGCGAAGTTCTTTCCGCCGACGAAAACAGCAAAGCTCAGAGGTGACATCACCTCTTTCACCCAATATGATTCTAAATCTCTCTATGATTCGTGGGAGCGATTTCAAGATTTGTTGAGGAAGTATCCACACCATAGGTTGCCCGAATAGCTTCCAGTTCAGACTTTTTATAATGGATTATTTAGCTCTACTCGTTCGAGTATTGATGCCGCATCTAGAGGGGTTTTTATGGCGAAGCATCATACTAATGCTTATGAACTTCTAGAGACATTGGCAGCAAACAATTACCAGTGGCCTAATGATAGGCAAGCACCAAGGAAGGTGGCGGGTGTGTATGAGGCTGACACCGTTACTGCATTGTCTACCCAGGTTGCTGCGTTGACTAAACGTTTGGACAGTATGGGGGTGCAAACAGTGCAAAGTGTAGCTTCTCTGTGTGACTTGTGTGAGGGAAGCCATCCGACTGATTAGTGCGCCATTAGCCCCGAATCAGTCCAATTTTTATCAAATTATGGGCGGCAGCAGAATTCGAATCTCCCAACACACTATCACCCTGGATTGAGAAATCACCTAAATTTCTTGTGGAGCAACAACAATAACCAAGCTCAAACATCTACAACCAGACCAACATATACCAATCCTCCCGGTTTTTAAACCCAGCAGCCACACCAAAATTAACATCAACAACAACAACAAGGCTCTTACTGACCCCCACCTCCTCAGGTCAGAAATCCGAGTTTGGAAGATCTTCACTCGAAATATATTGCCCAGAATGAGACAAGGAGCAATAATCAAGAGGCATCCATTCGGAATCAAGAGGCATCCATTCAAAATCTGGAGGTCCAAATGGGACAAATGGCAACTGCATTGAATAGTCGTCCTCTAGGCACCTTGCCTAGTGACACTGATGTCAACCCCAAACGGGAGGGTAAGGAGCAATGCAAAGCAGTCACTCTTCGGAGTGGCAAGACAATGGTTGAGGCCGGAGGTGAGACCTCAACAGTGCAACAAGAAATTATTGATAAGGAAAACAGTGTCGAGCCAACATGTGATAAATCTGGGGGAGAGAAGAAGGTGCATGAGGAAAGCACAACACCAATCCCTATTGTTGTTAACAAATCGAGTCCCGTGATTTAACAAGTACCCTTCCCCTAGCGCCTACAGAAATAGAAGCTGAACAAGCAATTCTTGAAGTTCTTTGAGATTTTTAAGAAACTCCACATTAATATCCCATTTGTTGAGGCCTTGGAGCAAATGCCCAGCTATGTCAAATTCATGAAGGATGTCTTGTCCAAGAAAAGGAAAATGGGAGACTACGAGACGGTGGCACATACTGAGGAATGTAGTGCAATTCTACAGAATAAGCTTCCTCCTAAGTTGAAAGACTCAGGCAGCTTCACAATACCTTGCACAATTGGAGATCAGTTCATTAGGAAGGCCCTATGTGATTTAGGGGCTAGCATAAACTTGATGCCCCTATCTATCTACAGAAAGTTGGGGTTGAGTGAGGCCAAACCCACCAGTGTAACCTTGCAGTTGGCCGACAGATCTCTCACGTACCCGAAGGGAATTGTGGAAGATGTTCTTGTCAAGGTGGACAAGTCCATTCTTCCAGCGAATTTCATAATTCTGGACTGCGAGGAAGATAGGGAGGTCCCTATAATCTTGGGCAGACCATTTTTAGCCACAGGCAAAACTCTGATAGATGTACAAAAGGGGGAACTAACAATGCGAGTACAAGACCAGGAAGTAACTTTCAATGTCTTCAGGTCAATAAAGTACCCCTCTGCCTCTGAAGAATGTTTCCAAGTCAGTGTGGTTGACGAAGCTGTGTAGGAGGTGTTTTCTAAAAACTGTTGTTCAGACTCGCTCGAGGCTAGTTTGACGGGTGCTTGTAATGAGGAAGAGCCTACTCATCTCGGGTATACCCAGTGGATAGATGCAATCCCAAGGTCTAGTCACTTCAAGTGCCATTTTGAAACATTAGATGAGCAAGAAGCATCTACTTCCAGTTCAAAGCCATCCATTATTAAACCACATGTGCTTGATCTGAAGCCGTTGTCTAGCCATTTGAGGTATGCCTATCTTGGCGAGTTCTCTACCTTGCCTGTTATCGTTTCTGCATCATTAGATGAGGCACAGGAAGAAAAGCTTATTCAAGTTCTCAAGACATACAAAATAGCCTTGGGGTGGTCTATTACTGATATAAAGGGCATCAGTCCCTCGTTTTGCATTCACAAAATCCTCCTAAAGGAGGGATCTAAGCCTTCAATTGAGCACCAAAGGCGGTTGAACCCCATTATGAAGAAGGTGGCGAGGAAGGAAATAATTAAGTTGTTGGATGCGGGCATTATCTACCCTATCTCTAACAGTCCTTGGGTGAGTCCAATTCAATGCGTGCCCAAAAAGGGCGGCATGACAGTAGTTCCAAATGAGAATAATGAGCTTATTCCTACACGGACAGTGACTGGGTGGAGAGTTTGTATGGAATACCGCAAGTTGAACAAATCCACACGCAAGGATCACTTCCCTCTTCCCTTCATTGATCAAATGCTAGACAGACTTGTTGGGCATGAATTCTATTGTCTATTGGATGGATATTTGGGCTACAATCAAATAGTTATAGCACACGAAGATTAGGAGAAAACAACATTCAGATGCCCTTATGGGATGTTTGCCTTTCGAAAAATATCTTTTCGGCTGTGCAATGCTCCTGCTACATTCTAGCAGTGTATGATGTCCATTTTCTCTGACATGGTGGAACAGACCTTAGAGGTGTTCATGGATGACTTCTCGGTCTTCGGGAGTTCTTTTGAGTTATGTCTGCAAAATCTGACTGCAGTTTTGAAGAGGTGCGTGAAGACTAATCTGGTGCTGAATTGGGAGAAATGCCACTTCATGGTCAAAGAGGGAATTATTTTTGGGCATCGAGTATCTGCTAGTGGGATTGAGGTTGACAAGGCCAAAATAGATGTGATTGAAAAACTTTCCCCTCCATCAAATTTAAAGGGAGTCCGAAACTTCTTGGGACATGCCGGGTTCTATAGGCGGTTCATCAAAGATTTCTCCAAAATCACCAAGCCACTTTGTAGCCTTTTGGAGAAGGATGTTCCTTTCACGTTTGATAAGGCATGCCATGCTTCATTTGATGTTCTCATGCAGAGACTTGTATCTGCGCCCATTGTAGTTGCCCCAAACTGGGAAATGCCATTTGAGCTCATGTGCGACGCTAGTGACTATGCAATTGGGGCAGTGTTGGGACAACGAAGAGAAAAGGTGTTCCATACCATTTACTACGCCAGTAAAACCTTGACAGACGCTCAGCTTAACTATACCACAATTGAGAAAGAGCTACTGGAGGTAGTTTATGCCTTTGATAAGTTCCGAGCATATCTCATCGGAACCAAAGTCATTGTGTACACTGATCACTCGGCGATCAAATATTTGATGTAACAAACGAGAATTTTGTATATTAATTTTAAATATTTATTGAATTAAGTAAATATTTTAATTTATTTATTTGTTAAGTTAAATAAATAATTTATGTGATTATGTTATGAAGTCATTTAATTAAGTGTAAAATGTTAATTAAATCGATGTGTAAGTACTTTGTGGTGTAGTTCTAATTTAATTGAGGTAATTAAATTAGATGAATATTATGTGGTATTTGTTACATGAGATTATGATTAGCGAGTAATTATAATTGTATGACAATTTATGTTATATGAAAATTTTATTTAGTTAATTGATGTTAGCTTTAATTTAATTAAATTGAGATAGTAAGATTTAATTAAATAAAGTGTGACATTGGAAACTATGTGTTAAATGATTTATTAAAATAAATTAAAAGGGTTTTTAAAGAGTTTTACCAAACAAGGGCATTAAATCTATTTTAATCATGTTTTACCAAACAGGGCCTTAACTACTAAAAATCTATTTTTAAATTTAAAGGGTTTTTGCCAAACAAAGCCTTATAGCTTTTGATTTTCAAAAATAATATAACTGATATGTATTTAGTAGAGGATTAAATATTATGTCAATTACATGTTTTATTATTATGTTTTATAGTATATGTATATGTCAGTTTATATTATACTTAAGTTAGTAAACAGAGTTAGTCAGAGAAGAGAAAGAACATAGTGGTTTAGAGAGAAAAGAGAGAAGAAGAAAGAAAGAGGAAGAAAAAACTTGTGAATTCAACAGAGAATTGCCATCATCTTCTTCTCCTAAAACAACAAAGGGTATAATCTAACTCTATTCTAACTTATTAAGTTATGTTCTTCATTGTTAAGCATGTTTTAGTTCTTTGTAAAATAGTTTCTTTGTGAAATCGATGTAAACATGAATTCTTTATGCAAACTGTGTTATAACATGCTTATATATGTTTTGTTGCAAGTTTAAGTGATTAATTTCATGTAAATATGATGAACATGAAGAAATCATGTTCATAGCAATTTACAGTGAACTTATTTTGAAAAATAGTTCTTTAATTATCAAAATTTATGTTTGATTGCTATATGTTATGTAAATTAATCATAGATTATGATAATATGTTAAGAAACGAAGTTAATACGATTTGAATTACGTGATTTGATTTAAAAACAAACTCACAGTATCACTTTTCTTCAAGAACGCTTAACATTGGCGTTTTCTCCAAAATCATGAAATTAAGTGTTTTGATTGTGTTGTGGTGTTTATGTATATTAAAAACATGTTAGAAGTTTAAGATTATGTTTTTATAAAATTTTATATGCATTGTGTTAGTTAAAATCAGAATTTGGTGCGAGGAAATAAGTCAAATTGGCTTTTTCCCTGCACAGTTCGCGAACCAGGATTTCCACCAGCAGGGGAACCCCCCCCCCCAGCGGGTGTACAGGCTGTCCGAAAAATGTGTTTGTGTTCTGTGTAGTTTTTATGCATTACATGATAAGTTGACTTAATGTGATGACATGTTAAGTGTATAAAACAATAAGATAACATATTGTTAACATGTACAAGACAATTTGAAGTCTCATATTAACATGTTATGTGTGAACTTAAATATTGTTATCATTAGGTATGATTATGGTGGTTTAAAAGGTTATACACGTGTGTTATGCATGTTGTGAGTTTAGACTCACGTTAAGTGGTTAGTTAGCGAGTTAAGTTTACAAACCACGTTGTTAAGTTGAACTTAAGTGAGAAGTTCAACGGTTAAACGTAGTGGTTATGAAACTAATCGATATTGTAAACGTAATATAATATATAGGATAATTGTGGAACGTGATTATAACTGTAGCTTGCGCACGAGGAAAGTTGTTCTATCCTTTCTTGTTATGTTTATGAAAAAAATTGTATTCTCTATAAATTCTATATTGAACAAGTATCTTATTGAAGTTCATTATTGAATTGATGTGACATTGACTTAATTGTTCAAGCAAGGTCCATATTGTCTATCAAATGCTTTAAGTTTATTTCTAAAGCATGATTGCTAAATATGATGTCTATTATTATGACTCATAGTGATTTCCTAATTCTTTTATTATCGAATTCTAAATTATTGTAAGTTGATTCAACTACCCCTTAGTTGATGATAGTTGAACTCCAAATTTCCCTTTAAGCTTATCCAAACCAAACTTTCTTTGGTGCGAACTTGTTATCAAATACTGAGATGAACAACCCTATTTAATAGCGGAATACCATGCGAAAGCGTTAAGATGTTTATGCACAATACATGGTACGAAGGGCTGATCCTCCTAAGTACGAGTTAAGAGTCCATATAGTCTAATGACTATTAAAAGTTTTAAATAGAAATATTTATAACCTATGACATAGTTCAAGGTCTTATGACCCTCAGATGAATTCAAAGTCTATACTCAATTCTTGATTATCGATGATAGAAATATTATTCAATTCAGTTGAAGTTATTCAGTTTATGTCATCACTATTGATTGTTATTTCCAGTGAGCTCTTATTTGCTCATTCTTGCATTATATAACCCTTGCAGCTAAAGTTGAGAAAGTTGACGAACCGTCAACTAGCAAAGGCAAGAGCAAGATGAACAAGTGAAGACTTGTTTATATTATGATATGATGTGTAATAAGATTTTTTTATTATGTTGTGATGTTTTATTTTCCGCATTGACGATGTTAAGGTTAGATAACCCTGTGAACATTTTGAGTAAGTTATAATCCTTTTTATAAAGAAGATTTTATTTATTTATTAAGGTTGTAATTTATTTTGCATTCCTTATTTATGGGCAATAGTTATGTTTTTTGTAGATAGTAAGCATCAAATCCCGTGGAAATGAAGTACCCGGATTTGGGGGTGTCACATTTGATCTCTAAGAAGGATGCTCAGCCGAGGTTGATCAGATGGGTCCTTCTCTTCCAGGAATTCGATCTGGAGATCCGTGATAGAAAGGGAACTGAGAATCAGGTTGCGGATCACCTTTCAAGACTAGAGAACCCAAGTCACTTGGGGGTTAATGAGATGGCTATCAATGATTTCTTTCCAGATGAGCAGCTGTATGCAGTGCACACTGTGGCACCATAGTATGCAGACTTTGCCAATTATGTCTCGTGCAATGTGCTCCCTCCCAACATAAACTACCAACAGAGGAAGAATTTCCTTAATGATGCAAAGCACTATCTATGGGATGAACCCTTCTTGTTTAAACAATGCGCTGATCAAATTTTAAGAAGGTGTCTGCCCGAAGAAGAGATCGAAGGTGTGCTTCACCACTGCCACTCATCTAACTACGGGGGGCATTTTGGTGGACAAAGAACAGCTGCAAAAGTGCTTCAGTCTGGTTTTTACTGGCCATCCTTGTTTAAGGACGCTCACTTATATGTATCGTGTTGTGATAATTGCCAAAGAGTAGGAACCATTTCAAAAAGGCATGAAATGCCTCTGCAGAACATTCTTGAAGTTGAGCTATTTGACGTCTGGGGCATAGATTTCATGGGCCCATTTCCTTCTTCTTACAACAATCTCTACATACTAGTCGTTGTGGACTATGTGTCTAAATGGGTAGAAGCCGTTGCCTTACCTACAAACGATGCCAAGGTCGTGCTTAACTTCTTGAGGAAAAATATTTTCACCCGATTTGTCACGCCGCGGGCAATTATAAGCGATGAGGGGTCGCGCTTCTGTAATAAATACTTCGAAGCCCTTCTTGCTAAGTATGGGGTGTCCCATAAAATTGCCACCGCCTATCATCCACAGACCAGTGGGCAAGTCGAAGTATCAAATAGGGAGGTTAAGCGGATTCTTGAGAAGATTGTGAATCCTAACCGGAAAGACTAGTCGAAGAAGTTGGATGACGCCTTGTGGGCGTATCGCACGGCCTACAAAACACCCATCGAAAAGTCTCCTTATAGGCTGGTTTATGGCAAGGCATGTCATCTCCCTGTAGAGTTGGAACACAATGCGTACTGGGTGATTCAAAAGCTCAATTTCGACTTGGACGCAGCGAGTGAAAAGAGATTGCTACAACTAAATGAGTCGGACGAGTTCCGACTTCAAGCGTAAGAAAACGCAAAGTTGTATAAAGAGAAAACAAAGAGATGGTATGGCAAGAAGAACGTGGATAGAGAGTTTGAACAGGGGCATAATGTGCTGCTTTTCAACTCCAGGCTGAAACTGTTCCCCGTAAAATTGAAATCCCGATGGTCAGGCCCTTTCAAAATTTCGAAGGTATATCCACATGGTGCAATTGAGGTGGGAGACCCAAATTCTGACAGAACATTTAAGGTAAATGGGAAACGCTTTAAGCATTACTGGGGTGGCGACGTCGACCGCCAAATGACGTCGATTACCCTTGGTGACCCGGTCTGAGCCGGGGAGAAATAGTCAAGCTGATGACTCTAAAACAAGCGCTAGATGGGGAGGCACCCCCATCTCAGTATCATTCTTAAACCCTTTTTGTTTTTGTTAATATGATATTATACCTGTTTTCATTTATTATAGTAGTTAGTACGTTTTCAATAGTTTTGTATGTGATTTAGTATGCGGTTGTATAGTCTTGTGTTTTCCATAGCTTTCCATGTGTTTTTGGGTGTTAATTACCAAACTACTGCATTTTGGGTCAATTGCTGTACTGATAGGCCTAAAAAAATTTACCTGATACAGGGCCGGCGCCGCAGTGCCTCACCTTGTACTAGAACCAGTGCCGCAGCGCCAGTGTCCTCTCAAGTCCTTGTATGGGCAGCGCCATAGTGCCAATCATAAAGCAAAAGCCAGCGCCGCGGCGCCAATGTCATCTCAAGTCCCTGTGAAGGCAGCGTCGGGGCGCCAATCAAAAGCCAAAGCCAATGTCGTAGCTCCATTAGACCCTTCAAGTCCCTGTATGCCCAGTCCTACAGCGCCCATCCCAAGCCAAACAGCAGCACCGCAGCGCTAGGAACCCCTCTCAGGTCCCTGCATACACAGCGCCGCAGCACCAACCAAAGGCCAAAGCCAGCGCCACAGCGCCAGTAGACCATTCAGGTCCCTGTATAGCCAGTGCCGCGGCACCCTCTAAAGAACAAAAGCCAGTGTCGCAGCGCCCGATCTGTTCAAATTCTCTGTGGAGGTGGCGCCGTAGCACTAATTAACTAAGAAAACCCGGCGCCGCAGCGCCAGTAGAGGTTTTTTGTTTTTAAAAACAGCCGTTACTCGACAGTTTCAGACATAACTCCCCCACCCCTTGCTCTATATCTCCCTCACTCGACAGACCAAGCCTCCATCTCCCCTCATCTACAAAACCAAGTAATTTCAGATTCTACAAAGTGTGAGTTTCAATCCTTTCAAGTGAGTTTCATCTACCTTCCTTTCAAGTGTTATTCCATCTCATTGCAAGTTCTTCTGGTAAAGGTATGTGTATTTTTCATGTTTTACACAACAACTGAGATGTCGATTGAATTAAACTTTTCTTTCTTCATTTTATTTTGGGTTTACATGCCTTTATCTAATTGCTTGGGTTGATTTCCACTGATGGAAATTGGTTAATTTCAATCACAAACATAACTCATCAAATTAGGTTTTCGGTAGTGCACACCAAGTGTTTGATAAATTGCCTAAAAGAGTTTTTGTTTGTTTTTGGCCTAATTTGACGTGGTTTTTCTTGAGTTTTGTTTTTGTTTTCAGTTGTGACATATAGAGACATGGCATCCAAGCGTCAAAGGACCGAAGGTAGCACTTCCTCCTCCGCCTAAGAGTGGGACAAGACCAAATTTGCCACCGAGGAAGCATGGACGAAGTACAACTCGTCTATTGCAGGGAAGAGCATGGTGCCTGAGAGAGGATTTCGGCTGGAGCCTAATGTAGACGGAGAGCTGTAACGACCCCAAAATTCATACAATAATCCTCATCCTCGATCGTTAACAATACATCTTTAATCTATCTTTACATCATTATTCGATATTAAAATCACTAAAAATGCGGAATATTTAAAACTTTTATACATTCTTTCTTTATTGACCTGAATCGCAACCTTAACATTACAAATATTTGATTCAATTCTATTACATGAATCGCTACAACGAAAGGACTATACAAAGTCTTACATCACTAAGTAATATCCATTATACGCCAAATTGCTCAACTTATAACTTAACAATTGAGTTACAATCAAAACATCAACTACAATTTGAAATTTAACATAACTAATATTCTTGAACATTGATCTCTATAAATCACTTAACACGTATCTTTACCTTGCATCCTTGACCTGCAAAAATGGTTATTTGCAAGAGTGAGCTCGACAGCTCAGCAAGAACTAATAGTTTTCATGCATCACGTAGCACATAATTAACATGCTCAACATACATCTCTTAAACATTAAAGTAACATGACATGCATGCTTTAATCACATAACAAATATAAAGATTGAGTTCCTTACTCAATCAACATTCTTAAATCAATCAATGTAGTCATAAATTGACTTTCACATTTCATGCTCGCAACATATATAACATAACATGCTCTTTGCAATACAATTTAAAACAGTTCATCATCAAGTTCACATAGAAAATAGGAACTGAAAGACTTTCCTGGCTCGTAGATTACCAATTACCGAAAAACTGCTTAATATAATCTGCTTCATGATCCTACATAACGTATTACCATACGCATCAATTATTAGTCTCATAGCGACGTTTAGTAAACGCTTAAGTAACTTCTACTTTATACTTTCTAATCCTTTTCCATTTACTCGTTTGACACTCACTGTCAAAACATATGTATAATTAACAATATAAGTTAATTATTACATAGCTAATCTTCATCGTTAGTTAACCAATTTAGGTTAACTCATTCCTCACTAACTAATAAGTTAATAATTAATCACCACTTAATTAATCACATCACATAATCATATTACATTTTACATAATTAATCAATTGATAATTACATACTCATATTAAATTATAATCCAATAAATTATAATTTAAACATCCACTTTGATTATAATAAATCAATTACATCTTATGTTAATCAAATCATAATTACACTCATTATACTTCAAGTTAAACATTTACTTTGATTATAATTAATCAAATTATATTCATTATAATTTAACAAATTATAATTTATATTGAACCCTTACTATGATTATGGTTACGACATACATTTCATAAGCTTATAACACTTTCAATCGTGTTGTGTACCTTATGAAAGTAACACATCAACACAGATAACACATTCATATTAAGACTCCAATCCATCTTAAACACATCAAAAATATGTTATCTTATTACCTATTTCACTTTCCAAATCATAGAAATAAGTTAGCTAAACAAACAGGGCATGAAAACTCGAAAACCAAAAACCAACATTCCCAGACAGCAGGGTACTCCGCTGGTCTCCCAAGGGTAATACACCCGCTGGGGCGGGTCCTCCCTCTAATGGAGGGGTTGGTTCGCGAACTGGTGGAGAAATAAGCCAATTTGGCTTATTCCTTCACACCGAATTCGATTTTCCCCAACATGATAAACATGAAACTTGATAAAAACTATATTTTAAACTCATTAACATGATCATAACATATAAAATTCATATAACACATAATCAAAACCAAGATTTCATGATTTCAAAGAAAACTACAATATAAAGCGTTCTTGACGAAAATTGCTACTACGAATTCGTTTTTCAATCAATTCAAGTAATTCCAATTGTAATCACTCTTATTCTTGAAATACTAACATAATCCATAATCAATTTAAACAATAACCCATAATCAAACATCAATTTGATAGTTTCGGAAGCCATTTTTCAAAAATTAATTTAAAGAAAATCACTATAAATATAATCCCTCTTGTTTATCCAAATTTACATGTATTGAATTTCTTCAACAACCATATAACTCATATATACTTATGCTATATCACATATTACTCATAACTTCATACTTTCATCAATGACTTAAGAATGATTTTCAACATAACTTCATAATCAAACACTATGAACATGATTTCACCATGTTCATCATGTCCTTGTGAATTGAAACTCTTAAACCACTATAAAAAATCTCATGTAAGCATATATATATATATATATACATATATATACACACACATCCCATTCACATATCAAAATTATGAAGTTTCACCGAAAGATTTTTACATAGAATTCTAAAATTATGAAAACATATAAGAACATAACTTCAAAACTTGTTTTTACAATAATTGTACTTTGAAAATCCTTTCATGGCATACAATTACATATGAACACCATATATACATATAAATTCTTAATTATGAAAACCTAATTTTACAAAGAAGAAACACAACACATATTAATTGAGTATAAGGGTTAAGATTATAACCTTACTAGTTTTGAATTAAGAGAGAGATGGAGATGATGAAAGCTTTTCTCTTGTTTTCTCAAGGTTTCCCTTCTACTTCTTCTTCCTCTTCTTCTTCTCTGATAATCTCTGATCTCTCTTCTCTTCTTTGTTCTTAGTTTAGACTTAGGTTTAGAAAACTAACGTAACTTAGTGTCTATACAATATACATATAACACATATAATTATAGAATATGTAACTCCCAATATAATTGCATATACTAATTACTAATTTAATATATAAGTTACAAAAATTGGAATTTTAAAAGCCCTAAGGCTTGTTTGACAAAATCACATTATTTTAAAAACAGGTTTTTAGTAGTTAAAGCCTTGTTTGGGTAAAACAGGTTTAAAATAAAAGTAAGGGCCTTGTTTGGGAAAACAGTTTTAAAAACTCTTTTAATTCTTTTTTATAAATCCTTTAACACATATTCTTGATGTTACACCTTTTAATTAATTAAATCTTAACATTCTAATTTAATTAATTAAAAGTTAACATCAATTAATCATATAAAATTATCACATAATTATAATTACTCGCTAATTATAATTTCACGTAACACTCATCACATAATTCATCCAATTTAATTATCCCAATTAAATTAGAATTATAACATAAAATCATTACGTCAATTAAATTAAATATTAAATAATTATTTAATTAATATACTACACTTAATTACATTACTCCATATTAATCACATAATCTCAATAAATAATTCAATTAAAATATTTATTTACTTCAATAAATATTAAAATTAACATTTAAATTCTCTTCACACCAATTCACATATTTCACAATATATATCACATATACACATACTCGTACTCAAACATCTTAAAATAAGAATTTTATTTATTAAATTCTCATTTATAAATTCTTAAAAAATTCAGGATGTCACAAGAGCTATGGCTGAATGATTGTTGCCAAGACATGGGTCCGTTTCACTGCGCCGCCTGAGAATGCCATCATTGCATTGGTACGAGAATTTTATGCCAATGCCAAAGCGGAGGGGCCCGCTGAAGTCATAGTCCGGGGCCAAAGAGTGGCGTTTGACAGTGCCACAATCAAGGCGTTCTTCCAACTGCCGGACATTGACTAGGACTACCTCGACCAAGGAATGTCTGAGTACAACTTGAATGACATCATTACACGGCTGTGCAAACCAGGGACAACTTAGAGGACAAACCAGACTACGGGGGAGAAGACCAATTTCCCTCAGAGCACACTCAACCTCTATGGCAAGGCCTGGTACAGTTTTCTCTGTGCCAACATCATGCCCACCCGCCACATCAGTGATGTTACCAAGGAACGGGCAGTGCTGCTATTTGCAATCGTGATAGGCCTGGACTTGGACATTGGAGTCGCCATACAAGAGTCCATTCTGCGTGCCATCAAGGGTAGCACAACTAGAGGCCTCCCTCACCCATCTCTGATCACGCAGCTATGCAAGCGAGCTAATTGATCATGCTCCCATACAGCGGTACGGAATTTGGGAAGGAGCCGTGTCTCACCCCCGTGGTGAAGGGTACTTGCCATCTGAGCAGCCTCCTCCTATTAAGACAGTGCCACCCACTCAGCCGCCGGACCTTGGTGCACCATCTTCAGGCGCTGTAGCACAGATCATGGCCTCGCTCAACCTTCTGCACTGAGAGACTAGGCGGATCACAAGGAGGATCGACACGGTTGCCCAGCGGTAGGACTTCTTCACTCAGTATCATGCTGAGTTTGCCACTACAGTGGCAAACATCTATACCCAGTTCGGCGGAGATGATCCTGAGTCCATGCCCTACCAGTTCCCTCAGATGTCGCTGTTACCTCCTTATCCTCCACCATCTCCAGACGGTGAAGGCGAGGACCACGACCATGGCAAAGGACAGGGTGGAGGCGAGTGATTGAGTCCCCACGGCAGGCCCGAGCATTCAAAATTCTACGCGTCCCGCCAATGAGGGCATTGCCGGATTCAAGTCTGAGGGGAGATCTCTCATTATTCTGTCTTATATGAGATGTCATACATATGAACTGCTGTTTTGGTTTATTTTGGTCTGGTGTTGCCTCTGACTATCTATTATTTATGTTTGTTTGTAATTAATTGTGAGGTTTATTTTGGGCTTTGGTAGCCCCAGACTTTGTTTAAGGGCTTTGGTAGCCCCAGACTTATCTATTATTTATGCATGCGTACTTATCTATTATTGCTTATCTATTATTTATTTTTGGTTTATTTATGCATGGAATTTCATATTGGTTTTGGATGCATGAATAGTTTTTATCTGTTGGATGGATTCTTTTATTATCAACATGTTTGGTATATAGCCATCTTTTGGGGCTTACACAGATTGGTATACTTGTTGCCATGTTATGGCTTTTTGGATTAACCCCTTCCTTTAACTGTTCATATGATTGGTGGGGTATTTATAGTTAATTTTTTTTATTGTGGCCAATGATATGCATGTTATGGCTTTGTCAAATTAGTTAAGCATTCATGAATGAGATTCTTAGATTAATTTTGAGTTAAGACTATCGTTGATTCTGTCTATCTTATCGTGCACGTACCAACTGACATAGCTAGTTATGATCTAACAGACTTAATTGGTAATTTTTGAGGAAATTTCTTGCGTCAACTCTTGCGAACTTACGTGAGTCGATGTAGTAAGATTTAGATTATTATGCAAGTTCGGATACATTTGTGGTCTTATAGCATTAAAAAAAATATATATATATATATATATAAAGAAAAATATAATAAAAGAATAAGTTGTTAGCCTTAGTTGGCCAAGTTTGATTACGTGGCTTTTGTTACTCGAGTTAATAGATCCTTAGGGGTGTTCTACACCTAGTGCCCTAAATCCATCTGGCTTGGGAGTTATTGATCAAAACCTCGTTACATGGGTAACTCTGAATAGCCTAATGTGATTAGACATTGCACAGTCTTGCTTATGGTTGCAGTTCTTAATATTAACGGTTAAAAATTCTAGATTGACTTAAATTTGGCTACATGGCTAGTGTTACTTGAGTTATTAGATTCTCAGGGGTGTTCTACACCTAGTGCCCTAAAGTTATCTGGCTCGGGAGTCAATGATCGAAAGCTCGCTACATAGGTAACTCAGCCTAAGGTAGCCGAATTTTGCACAAGTCAAGTCTTGTCGTTCTCATGCTAATATCGGGTGGTCTGTTCTTACATTTGTGTCTTATTCCGAAGTCTTGATATATCTTGAGCGTATAGAGTTCGCATTTCCCTTATTGCAATTGTCTAAGTTATGAATGATAATTAGTCAGTCTAGTTAGTAATCACACACACACAGATTAGGATAATAAGCAGTCTAAGCGAGAAGTTTGATCGAAGCCTTACTTTTGGAGTTGCTTCTGTTTTGAAATCGTTATTCTAATTCTTGAGGCCACAAGGCGGGTATATAGTGGATCAGCGCATGATGCACAAGTTTATTTACTATTGATATTTTTGTTCAGATATTTTTGCTTAGGGACAAGCAAAATCTTAAGTTTGGGGGTATTTGATAAGTGGGATTTATACCCGCGAATCGAGCACTCATAGCTTTAAGAAATCACTTGTTTACCTGTTTATGTTCTACTTTTACATATTATTTGTGTTTATTTGGCTTAAAAGTGTGTTGCAGGAGTTATTAGGTCAATTCCAGTCTTTTAAAGGCAAATCGGCCTTTTTCCTAGAGCCGGCGCTGCAGCACCGATTCCCCTTTGTAATATGGCGCTGCAGCGCCTGCCCTTTTCCCAGCAAGACCACTTGTCAGTGCCCCAGCGCCTCAGTGTCTATACTAAGATGGCGCCACATCGCCATTTATTGACTAGATACCCTTGACCAGCGCCTCAGATCCAACATAAGGCATAATTGTGGTGCCTCAACGCCACCTCCGATCTTTTGGCAGACAACTCATTTAATGACCTAGTTGTTGAAGGAAACTTTTAGTTACAGCAGCCTCCCTTCTTCAATGTAGCAACCTTACACTAGAAAATAGGAAACTTAGCCTAGGAAGAGAGAAAAGTGGAGCTTTAATTCTTCCAAGATCATTGCATCCTCTACTGCTCGGACTCTACAAGGAGAAGGGAAGAGTTGGAGCCAGAAAACTTTAATAGAGGAGTTTTCTTTATCCAAATCTTTTATTCATTTGTGTAATTTTGAGCATGTTGAACACTATGATGATGTTATTTAGTTCTACAATTATGAACTAATTACATATCTAGGATTGCAATGTAACCTAATGTTTAGTTTAATCAAATTTCTCTCCTATTTATTATAATGTTTCATGTTTGAATGGGTTGTTGCATTTCATGCTTATTAATTAATTGCTTGATTTAGGAATTGAAATGGCTATTATTTGACATTTGAAAATGGATATTAATGCCTAGCCCTAAATGCAACAACACTTGTAATGTCCATGCCTATGGGAATGTGAGCATTTCTTGCATAATAGAATAGGAATATTTCTATTTGCCTTGTGTAATCAATGAGAACTAAACTTAATGACCCTTAGACTAATTATTTTCACCATAGGAATATTGTGATTTATTTAGCTAGGGGATTGCATTTGACCATCAAAAGAGGCTTATGTATACCAGTAGTTCTTGGTTGACCATTCTTATGTTTCGTTAGATAATTTAGAGAGTTAGGAGATTAGACGACGCATTAGGGGAGTTGTAATCCTAGCTTGCATTATTTGAACCTACTCTTTCTCTCTCACTTTACTGTTTTAATTCACAATAGTTTAAACACACCATCACTATTATTCGTTTAGATAAGATTGTATTGATATGGTTTAGTACTTAAATAGTACTAGTACTTTGTCCTCGTGGGTTCGACACTCTACTTCCTATTATATTACTTGTTAGACCGCGTATACTTGCGCGTGTTTAGGGATCGTGAAAACGACCAACAGCACACCTGCCCAAAACCATTGATACTGAGAAATTCCAGTACCTGATCAGCCATGTATTGGACAGTAATGTGATATCATTCACCGATGACGATATACCGGCCGAGGGAACTGAGTATCGTAGACCATTGCATATCGCTGTCATATTATCTGGATACGTGGTAGGAGGCGTGCTAATCGATGGCGGATCATCCTTGAACATCTGTCCACAGGATACTCTGGATAGGATGAAGATCAACCCGAATCGGATTCGGGAGAGCCATGTAGTGGTACGAGCATTCAACGGATCAAGAAGGGATACAGTTGGGGAAATTGAACTTCCTGTAGAGATTGGCCCGTTCACCTTTAATATACCTTTCCAAATCCTGAAAATCATTACTGGATATAATCTTTTGCTGGGACGACCATGGATCCACATGGCTGGGGCTGTTCCTTCAACTCTTCATCAGCAATTAAAGTACATCGTCAACAGCAATCTGGTCACTGTCAGTGCAGAACCTGACTATCCTATCCATAATCTGGGAGATATGCCCCTGATCAGCGTGAATGAGGGTATTGAACTCGCCAGTTTTCAAGTCTTTGAAGTAACCAATCAACGATACCAATCTGTAGGTGCGCCAGCATTAACTCCCCGGATATCTCCAGAAGTGATGGCAATTGGCCAAGAGATGCTCTCTAGAGGACATCGACTAGGCCGTGGATTGGGGAGAAATGGCCAAGGAATCAAGAACCCGATCCACATACCTAAGCAGTTGGGAAGGGTTAGATTAGGATACTATAGTGGATCCAAACATCGTAATCCTCACAAGCACATGCCAGTTAACCATCTGATTCATCTCAAGCCAGACCTCAATGAAGCCGAATTTAAAGAGTCATTGAAGAAGGTCCCCGTTATTATCTCAAACCTTCTGATCCCTAAAGTCAATCAGAACGGATATAAGGAGATTGGTGATGAAGACACTATTAAGGATGCTGCCCGGATAGCCAAAGATAAGAAGTTTCTGGATGAGATTCAGTTACAATTTGTGAGCAGCTTTTTCCTTCCTAAAGATGACCTGAAGAAATCTAATGGGGCAGACCTATCGAATGATCAACCCATCCTCCTGGTCCTTAACTAGGGAAGTGTGAACATCCTGAAGGAGGATCCAGGGACCGATTCCAAATCAGTTATGGTCATCCTGGAAGGCGCCGACAACTCCAATAACACGTCTATGTCAGCTATCCCCCAGGATCTAACTACCAGTAATTTGACAGTCACCCCTCAGATCGTCCGAAAAGGGTAAAACCAGAAAGTGATTCGTTGACAGGGAGCTTTACCTTTATATATATGTCTGTTTTATTTTATCTGCAACTTGTTATTGCCTGTTGTCATATCAACTGCTGAATCCTTTTGTAATTGACAACCGTTTGTATATATTTAGCAATCAAGTTTTTTGTCTTAGGTTTCCAAATTTGAGTATTTCTAGATACGTCCATGACTTGCCAAATTTGAGTAATGATTACGATTTCGATATAGAATTGGACTTCGATTTGATGGGAATCGAGCAAGAGGAAGTGGATGATGACGAGGTGCCCAAGGAAATCAAAGTATGGGTCGAAGATAAACCTAAACCCAACCTTAATCAAATCACCACCATAAATATCGGAACCCCTGACAATCTCCAAGAGATACAGATCGGAACCAACCTTCCCTCTAACCAAGAAAAAGAACTAATCAAACTCCTACCCCAATTTAAGGATGTTTTTGCCTGGTCTCATGAAGACATGATAGGTCTATCCACATATATAGTTGTCCATCGACTACCAATTAAGGAAGGGTTCAAACCGATCAAGCAAAAATTAAGACGGTTGAAACCATAATGGAGCCTGAAGGTCAAAGAAGAAATCATCAAACAGTTCAAAACAGGAATCATTATGGTATCAACATACCCTGAATGGTTGTCCAATGTAGTCCCAGTGCCAAAATCTGGGGGGAAGGTGTGAGTATGTGTAGATTATCGAGATCTCAACAAGGTCAGCCTTAAAGATGACTTTTCAGTGTCGTTCATCCGCATGTTAATTGACAATACGGCACAGTTCGAAATGTATTCTTTCGCCGATTGCTTTGCCGAATATCATCAAATTATAGTTGCTGAAGAAGACAGGGAAAAGACCGCCTTTTACTTCCTGGGGAACATTCTGTCATCGAAGACTAGCTTTTGGCCTTACCAATGTTGGTGCTACTTATCAGAGGGCCATAATGACCTTATTTCACGATATGATGCATAAAGAGATTGAAGTGTATGTGGATGATATCATCGTGAAGTCCAGAGAGGCCGATGACCATTGCACCCATCTTCGAAAGTTGTTTGAACGACTCCGTAAATTCAATTTGAAGTTAAATCCAACGAAGTGTGCTTTTGGTGTGAAGTTAGGTAAACTTCTGGGATTTCTTGTGAGCAACCGGGGCATTGAGTTAGATCCTGCCAAGATCAAAGCCATCACGGAGATGCCCGAGCCAAAGATCGAGAAGGAAATTCGAGGCTTCCTGGGAAGAATAAACTTCATCAGCCGGTTCATATCGCAGTTGACAGCAACCTATGAACCCATTTTCAAATTGTTAAGAAAGAACTCCTCGGGAAAATGGAATGAAGACTACCGGAAAGCTTTTCGTACCATTCAAAAGAGGTTGATTGAAGCACCTATCTTGGTACCCCCAAGGGATGGAATTCTGTTATTCATGTATATCTCAGTCAATTCCAACGTTATGGGTTGCTTACTGAGGCAAAAGGATGATATGGGGAAAGAAAGGGCGATTTTATTATCTCAGTAAACGTTTTAGCTGCGGAGAGCAAAAATACACCCTGATAGAAAGGACTTGTTATGTGTTAGCTTGGGCAGCCACGAGGTTACAGCATTACCTACATGGCCATACAACTTATCTCATCTCTAGGATGGATCCTTTGAAATACATCTTCAGGAAACTAATGTTGAACTATCGATTATCCAAGTGGCAGTTAATCCTCCAACAGTTCGACATCATCTATGTGACCCAAAAGTCCATCAAAGGGCAAGGAATTGCAGATCACCTATCGGCCGCACCAGCAGGAGGTTATGAACCTCTAGAAACCTATTTCCCAAAGAAGGAAGTGATGATTATTCAACTGACCAGTAAGAAGGATTGAGGTCAATTCTGGAAAATGTATTTTGACAACGCATCTAACACTGAAGGCGCAGGAGCCGGGATAGTTCGGGTATCCATCACAGGAGATCAATACCCTGTTACAACCAAGTTACATTTTAACAATTCCAACAATACCGCAGAATACGAAGGATGCATTGTGGGGTTAAAACTGGCTTAGCCCATGGGAGTTAAACGATTAGCTGTGTTCGGAGATTCAGAACTGGTCATCAGACAGTCCACCGGGGCCTACACCCCCAAGGAATTGCATCTACTGCCTTACCATCATCATATTCTCCAATTGGCAGCAGAGTTTGAAGATATTGCCTTCATGTATATTCCCCGAAACCGAAATGATTTCGCCGATGCATTGGCTACATTAGCTTCATTGGTGAACCTGTCAGCAATGAGGGGAATGCCTGTCATCACTTTCACTGTACAGAACACACCGTCATATGAAAACAGTGTAGGGGAGATATCGGATGAGATAGCACCTACTGGACCACCTTGGTACCACCATATTAAAGAATATTTGCGAGATCAATCAACCCCTGAAGGAATGAGTCAAGCCGCGAAGAAGCGAATACAGAAAATGGCCATGAATTTCTACCTAAGTGGAGATGCTCTCTATAAGAGAGACCCAGGTGTAGGCCTTCTGAGATGTCTAGACAGAGATCAAGCCCAGCGACTTATGAATGAAGTACATGGTGGGGTGTGCGGAGCACATATGAGTGGACCCCTGCTTGCTAAGAAAATTCTAAGGACGGGACATTACTGGATATCCCTCAAAGCGGATTGCGACGATCATGTCAAGCGTTGTTATCAATGCCAGATCCATGCCAAAATTATTCATGCACCTTCTAATCAATTGCATTGTATGACATCACCATGGCCTTTTTCCATGTGGGGAATGAACGTGATAGGACCTATTGAGCCTAAAGCCAGTAACGGTCACAGATTCATCTTCACTATGATCGACTACTTTACCAAGTGGGTTGAAGCTGCTTCCTTCCCCAAGGTCACCAAGGAGGTCATCGTTGGTTTCATTATAAACAACGTCATCTGTCGGTATGGACAACTCGAGGTTATCATATCGGACAACGCAAAGAATCTGAATAACGAGATGATGAGGGAATTATGCAGTAAGTTCAATATCAAACACCTCAATTCGGTTATTTATCATCCAAAAATGAACGGCGCAGTGGAAGTCGCTAATAAGAATATCAAGAAGATAATGATGAAGATGTCGACAAATCACCGGGGATGGCCTGATCTGTTGCCGTTAACCCTACTTGCATACCGAACGTTGACTCGAACCTCGACTGGGGCAACACCTTACTCGTTAGTCTATGGTATGGAGGTCGTACTTCCTATCAAAGTGGAGATGGAATCACTAAGAGTGATGCTCGATTCCCAGATAGAGGAGACCCAATAGATACAAGATCGATACGATCAGTTATCCCTGATAGATGAAAGGAGGGCTGCTGATATCTTTCACGACCAATTATATCAGCAGCGAATGTCCCGATCTTATAAAAAGAAGGTGCGACCTCAAGAATTTAAAGAGCATGATTTGGTACTAAAGAAGATCATTCTAGGCCAAGATGCAGCTAAAGGAAAATTTGCCCCAAATTGGGAAGGACCCTTGTTGTCAAAGCAATCCTATTGAGCGGAGCCTTGAAATTGGAGGAGATGGACGGTGAGGAATTCCCACAATTGATCAATTCCGATTCGGTGAAACGATATTATGTCTAAGACCCCTTTCATTTCAAACTGGAATACTTTGTCTTGATAAAAAGAAAAAGAAAAAAAGCAAAAATATATCAAGTCTGGTTTTTAGGTCTGAGCCTGAACTACGAAAGACCTGATCTCCCATCTGCGGGAGTACGTAGGCAACCATTTATGGTTCGGTCAAATCAAACAAAGAAAATCAAAACTCCATCAAATCAAACAAAAAAAATCAAACCCCCATCAAACCAAGCTCAAATCCAAATAAACCCTTTTCAACTGTTCAGGCCAAGCCTGAACTACGAAAGACCTGATCTCTCATTTGCGGGATTACGTAGGCAACCATTTATGGTGCGGTCTAACCTTCGAAAATAATCCAAACACTTTTACCTTATATCCCCAAATTCAAAATCCTAACCTATACAGAAACCGAAATATAACACAATCCCGCCCAATCGACGGATCATGTGAAGAAGACCTAGCGACATCTCAGCATCACCCTGCCGAATCTGGAGCAAGTATGACAAGACCAGTTCTATGTCGACATAATAAGTCATGAAGTGAGAATGGTAACAGTGTACAAGGCTATACATGCTCAAACAAGGGAAGTGAACTGAACTTGTTTCTTTTTATATATACAAATGTTTATAATACAAAAGTTGATTCTATCCTGTGACAAAAGATAATAACAAAGTCTGTACAGGAAAATAAAATAGGGCTATAAATCAGCTGTAAGACGAGCCAACATAGCTAAATATCCAGCAGTCTCTGCGGTCTGAGGAGCATCCCTGAGCTCATGCTCCAGTACCTAGACACGTCTCAGCATCTCTCCTGCCATATGATAAACGCCCTCCTGACCCTGCACTATGCCATATACGTGACTAATGAGTCCATCGGCGAAAGTCTGGGTCGCATCTCTATCAATGAGGGTCTGATCTCTAGAAACAAAGGTTGCGTCTCTCTCAACAATAGCAGCATCCCAACCGGCTATGGTGGTCAACATCAAGGACCAAGCCTGATCCCTCTCAAAAGTCACCAAGTGAAGCTGTCTTTCCATCGCCTCCATGGAAACAAAGGACAAACTCGGGACATTACTGACTAAAAAAGTTGTCAACTCTGCAAATAAAGCATCCCAGTCGGAGATATAGGATCCACCATGGGCTCCTCAACATCAGTAGACCCACCATCATCCTCGGATAATGATCCTGTCTTAACCTGGTCCGCTGTGTCTGGTGCCAAATCTGACTCTAGCCAAGCTGAGTACTCTGCAGATCGACCCGAATGGCAGTCTCTAAACTCCGCTGTCTGTCGATGCGACCAAAATTCGTAAACCCGAGCTAAATCAGCCTCGGTAACTGAGCAGACGGGGAAGCGATAATCCTCAGTCCCCTCAAATGCATGGACCTCCTGATACTGATCAAACTGGCCCATCACTGCCAAAGGATGATAGTCCGTCACACGCCTCAAACCGGCCAACGAAAGGAAATCCAGGTTAGCTACATGGGTGGTGAAACTCAGAAAGGAGCAGTAACCAGAATACATAACTATCGCAAAAGGATCCTCCATGGCACCCAGAAATGAAGTTCAGGATGCCCCATCGATGCAGGAAGTCGGGCGGTATGAGTAGACCTGCAAAAAGCCATGTCCAAAGCAGAACCCATGACGATGAAGCCGATCAATCGGTCTAAGGTGCGTCATAAACCAGAGGAGCACGGGGCTACCTCTGAACCCCTGATCCACAACAGTCTGGCAGATAGATGTTGTTATCAATGTCTCTGCCAAGATAAGAGGAAGTATGGTGAAGTCATCTCTAAGAGCCATGACAGCCATCGACATCGCCACATCTAGATGGTCAGCATAGAATGGCATGTATAGATATGCTATGAGGCACATGACCAGGGCGTCCACTCGGGCAGTATGCCATTCATCCTCTGAAATGGCAAAATCGCCATGATAAACGGCAAAATCGCCATGATAAACGGCGAAGCTATCAGCAGATGCAAAGTGGCCTATCATAAAGTCCATAGAAATAATGTGGCTGCCACACACCTCTGCCAGTATGACTGCCCTCTTCAGTCCTGTAACTGTCATAAACTGACGGCGCATGTGGCCTAATGCCATCCGAGCACACGGCCCCTCTATCGATAATCCGGAGATGCGACCGTACTCCTCCAGAGTGGGAGTCAACTCATCAGAGCCAAACTGAAAAATATGGCGCTCTGGAATCCAGTAACTAAGCATCCCATCAACAAACCCCTCTGGGACCTGAAAGGATAACAGAGATAAGGAATGGCCCAACATGCGACCTACTGCAACGCGGTCAGAATCTGGCAAATGGTTATGCCAAACCCTCAAACTGGTAGATATCCGACTGGGCGGAAGGTGATCCAAGCGAACAACAGCAGAGGAGGCCATTTGTAAAATTATGTCAAAAAGACCATACAGGGGTCAATCTCTATCCAATCATTTAATATATATGAAACATGCATCATAATAAGTGATAATATAGCATGTGGAATGAATAAATAGAAAATATCATACATAGATATCTGTCAAATACATCAGTTTTATATACATAACTGTCATACCGATGATACATGTGAAAACTAAGAAATAAAAAGTACAGGATATTGGGGCACCAATGCCCAATGACTAATAAGGTGGCTATAACTCAATGTCGAACTCCTCCAGAAAGCTGCTAGAATCATCGAACTGATCAACCCGGGGCAAGTCACCTGGGGCGGGCACATCCTGCTGATCTGGGCTATAAGGTACTGCACATCCAGGTGATAAGTAAATGGATCGCCTTCATCCTGAGAACCACTAGCGCTTGAGGGTCCAGCCCCATGAGAACCACCAGTGCCTGATGGTCCAGCCTCGTGATCCTAAGCAGCAAAAGTACTAGCTAAGGAAGGGTCCACACCCATATAACGATAGTACGTCGACAGCTGCTCCAACTGATGTCTCAAATCAGTTATCTGAGTCTGATGAGAGGGTTCCTGGAAGCATAATATTCAGTCCTTCGTCATAATAAACCCCGAAAACCCTAAAAACCCTTTAAAACAACAAAAATTTGATAAAGATCAGAAATCCCGACATTAAACGCCGGAAGACCAGAAAGTCAGTTAAAATCAATACTACATCTCAAAATCCACAGCAACTAACCAGTGAAGGCATTGGCATAACCCCGATGATGTAATCCACCGGCAACGAACCAGTGAAGGCATCGGTATAACCCCGATGATGTAATCCACCGACAACGAACCAGTGAAGGCATCGACATAACCCCAATGATGTAATCCACCAACAACGAACCAGTGAACGCGTCGGCTCGACCCCTGATGATGTAATTCGTTGGCTACAGCTTAGTGAAGGCATCGGAATGACCCCGATGATGTAATATGTTGGCAACGATCCAGTGAAGGGATCGGCACAACCCCGATGATGTAATCCGTTGGCTACAACCAAATGAAGGCATCGACACAACCCTGATGGTAAAATCTGATAGTAGTGTGCATACAAGCCAATCATGTATGATGATAAAGCACATACTTTGTAAATAATCTTATTTATTTATTAATAAAATATTCATTTATTAAAGGCATTTAATTATCTACATGGTGCTGCTTTTTATAATATGTAAATAACCCATAGTTTTAAGCAATGCTTTTAGAATCATGATGTTGATCATGCTAATGAGATCTAAATTCTTAGAAAGCTTAAAAACTAAAATAGTTCCTAATCATGGGATTGCTAAAAAGGGGATTAGTAAATTCGGATAGATTAGTAGATATGTTGCTTGCTCATTGGATGAGGATGATTGATCTCATGATCATTTGTGTGGAGACACTAAAGCAAGTATGTAGGTGCTTATTGGAGAATAAGTTCACTGAACGTGACTCGCTATGGAATATCTAATGGAGTTTTACTCGCTTATCAATAGGAATTTCTAATGTGATAGTAGTACAAGTGATCCTTGGACTTGAGATCATCATAGTATCTTGTATGTAATGAATTATACTTTGACTTATTCCTTAAAGCCCTTTAGGGTATATAAAAGGGTATGCTTGGGTATAATGAGTTACATATGGAGATAATGAATGATCAATAAAGAATCTACCACCTCTAGTAAAAGAGGAGATATGTCCTATGTGATTCGTTAAATGACAACCCAGGAATACTTGGCCAAGGTGGAATGAAATTAAAAAGGAGTTTCTAATTTGTATTAAATGGAGTTGTGCATTTTCTAATCAAAATACATATAACTAAATAAAATAAGACTTGACAGTAATTCCATGTCTTATATTTAATTGGGACATTGTATGGTGGAAGAATTGAATTGTACGAAAACTATTTACTCACAGGTTCTTTTATAATTAATGTTAAAATCTATATTATCTGGAAAGTCGTTGATCGCTAGGGAGGCTTATCCCTATTGTAGAATAAATTTTATTTATTTAAATAGATTATTAGTTTAATTTATTTATTTAAATAAGATTAGAATTGTTGTAATTGATTTATTCACAACCGGTTTAATATGGAGAACCTAAAAGGTCACACCATAAAAGGAAGAATAATTATTTAAGAAGGTAATAGCATAATCGTAATAATGCATTAATTATAATTAATTTAATTTATGGTGATAGAATAAATTAAATAGCTTAATGTTTATTATTTAATATTTTAGAAATATTAAATATAAATTATTAAGATGAGTCTTATTAATATTATTATAATTATTATTATTTTAATTTCTAAAGGAGTTTAGTAATTAATTTAATATTAGTACTCTCATTTATTCTTAATAAGATTAGGAGACAAATGAATTTAATTAATTATTCCCAAAGTGGTGGAAAGCCTAAATTAATTAAAGGAGTTTAATTAACTAAATGAAATCCCATGTCTAATAGGATTAGAAGGGTTGACCAAAATCTATTTAAGAGGAGTCTTATAATAGATATCGATTGATACAATTCTAATTGTTGGAGAATACTCCTGTTCTATAGAGGATAGAAAACTAAGCCAACCACCTTCCTTCTTGATAATTCCTCTTCCTTGGTAGATCACCTCTAGAAGCCAAACACTTGGGTGGCTAACGTTGATCAAAGGAAGGAATCTAACCCAAAAATTCAAGGAGATCACGAAGAACAAGGAGTTGAACTCGTACCTGTGGAAGCTTCGTTCTACAAGGGTATGATTCCATAACTTCTTATTTATCGTTTTAAATTAATAATTTGCATAAAGGATGATCCGGGTAATGATTTTGTAGAAATTTTTTAAACTCTGATATACCATGCTTCCGCTAATTTTTGTAATTTGATTGCGTCACGATTTCGTACAAACCCAACAGTGGCATCAGAGCCAAACCTTTATGCAATTATTAATTATTTTGATTCCATATTATATGGGTATGTATTTAGAATAATTTATTGGGTATAATTAATTGTATAAAATTATTATTATTTTTTTTTATTTTTTTGAAAGAAAAAAATAATAATAAAAATCAAAATGCTTCAAAATCGCGAATTATTTTTTGTTTTTTTTTTGACGGAAACATATAGCGAATCAGGATTCGTGTTAAAGGTCACCCAGGATTCATGATTCATGTTACTTCGTATATTTTATATATATATATATATATATATATATATATAATAGTTAACATGTTAAGTTGTTAACAGGTTACTTACCTATTACGTTTATATATATATACGTTATATT
Organism: Panax stipuleanatus; assembly: GCA_020205555.1. Taxonomy (NCBI): domain Eukaryota; kingdom Viridiplantae; phylum Streptophyta; class Magnoliopsida; order Apiales; family Araliaceae; genus Panax; species Panax stipuleanatus. The sequence goes on along the minus strand of CM035119.1, from coordinate 16,830,591 downwards.
ATTATTATTATATATATATATATAACGTTATATATATATATATATAATATTTTAATAATTTTATAATTAAAATAAAGAGTTTATTTTAATTTTGAAATTGGATTTCACGCAATTTAAAATTGCCCATTAAATGATACTCATATATATATGGAATGTTTTAATTCATGAGATGAATATTTATTTATTGATACATATGGTGACATGTATGAAAATAAATGGGGTTGATTATGGACTATTGACCAATGTGATTGAATTTTATTTTAGTTGAATGCTTGATTGAATGGGTTTTATTAAATGGGGTATGCGTACCTTGTCTTCTCTGATTTTTTTCTCGATGTAAATTCTATCTCCCTCCTATGTACTTTCCCTTGACTGCTGATCAAGGTTTCTATTTAATTATAGTTTATGTAATAGAAATAGTTAGAATTATCTTGAAGAAATTGGAGACCAAGGAGCAAGGAACGAGTGAAGACCCATTTGTATGGAGCTCGGGTTTAAATGTAATAGTTATATTTAAATTTAAATTCTTGCACTCCTAGGTTTGACCTTTTGGTTCACTTGGTGGCTCTAGTGAACCAAACTAGAATAAAAGTCCATAATCAATCCGGGTAGAATATAGTATTCTATATTGCATGCTAAATATTATATATATTATATTTTATGCAAACATGCTTCGCATGTTTAATAAAATAACGCGTATTTTATATATATATATGTGCATGCGCGCTAAACAAGATGAGCCAAATAATAACAAACCCCTCAAAGAAATAATATTAAGTCCAAAGCGTTCAAATGATATTTGGAATATCGAACGTCGCCTTCTAGCATGATAAACTAATAGAGTATTAAATATTTAATATGAGCTTGTTGTGCTATCCACAAGGCGAGTATTGCGTATTTAAGATGTTAATTAATCATATTTGATGCTTATCAAGAAAATTGAATGATCTAGTCTTGTTGTGCTATCCACAAGGACGAACATTTTTCTTTTTTGAATTTATGAAAGTGCTTGGCTGGACTTAACTTAAATTATTTTAGTTCGGATGTGCACACACTTGACCATTATGATTTAAGAGGCAAAATAAAAGAAATTACATGGTGATGTAATTGACAAGAGTTGTCTACCTATTTATTTGTATATCGCTTGTTGTGCTATCCACAAGGTTATATACATTTAAAATGGGATCCTTATTCTCACTAGCAAATCTTTAATTAGATGTTGCCGAACTATATAAGTGAGGGTAATATAGTTTGATGAAAATAGTGGGAGATACCAATTTAAAATAAAGACCTAAATTTATTTTGGTATGCAAAGTTAATAAAATGAATGTTTGCTGAATTGTTGTTTTCTTTCACATGCAGAATTTTAAAAAATGTCTAAATCACTAATCTCAATACGAAGCATACTTGATGCAAATAAGCTTACCGGGCCGAATTATGAGGACTGGCTAAGAAATCTGAGAATTGTTCTCACTGCTGAAAAGATTTCTTATGTCCTCAATTCAACTATCCCTGAATTTGTTTCGGAAACAGCCTCTGAGGAAGAGATTGCCACTTTCAATAAGTGGCAAGATGATGCATCTGTGGCTCAATGCATCATGCTCGCATCCATGAATAACAAGCTTCAGCGTCAGCACGAAAAAATGGATGCTCCTGCTATGCTGCTTCACCTCAAGGAGTTGTATGGTGAACAAAGTAGGACTGCTAGATATGAGATATCTAAGGACCTCTTCCGATCTCGGATGACCGAGGGTACTGCCGTCGAGACTCATGTCCTGAAAGTGATCAATTTGATTGAACGCCTTGGACAGCTTGGGTTCGTCATGGATGGGGAGTTGAGTCAAGACTTGGTCTTGCAGTCACTCCCTGAGACCTTCTCGCAGTTTGTGATTAATTTTCACATGAATAAGCTAGATGTCAGCTTGCCTGAGCTGCTTAACATACTGAAAACTGTAGAATGTCACTTCCCATCCAAGAAGAACCATATCTTGATGGTGGATTCTTCCAATAAAAGGAAGAGGCCCAAGGTGTCTTCTGAAAAGAAGAAATCCAAGAAGGCTAAGGGAAAGGGGAAAGAAAAGGAACAAAAGAAACCTGAACTAGCTAAAGGAATGTGCTTTCATTGCAACGAGCCGGGACATTGGAAGAGGAACTGCAAGAAGTTTCTAGGAAAGAAGAAGCTTCGAGAAGCTTCGACTTCCAATCAAGGTTTGTTTATGATTGAAATTAATTTTTCTGAAAGTCATAATTCTACTTGGGTATTGGATACCGGCTGTGGGTCTCACATATGTAACACTGTGCAGGGACTGGTCAGAAGTAAAAAGCTGAACAATGAAGAGGTGATCCTACGAGTGAGGAATGGAGCGAAGGTTGCTGCATTAGCTGTAGGAACTTATTGTTTAGCAATGCCTTCGGGCAAGTCCATTTATCTTAATAACTGTTATTATGTTCTGAATATTATTAAAAATATTATTTCAATTTCTGTATTGGATATGGAAGGTTTTGACGTTATTATAAAGAACAATGGTTGTTCTATTTATAAAGACGATGTTTTATATGGTATTGAAAATTTGCGAAATGGGCTTTATATACTTGACTTGCAAGAAAATATATTTCAAATTGAACAAACTAAGAAAAGAAAAAGAGATGATATTAATTATACCTACATGTGGCACTGTAGACTCGGTCATATCAATGAAACAATATTATCCAAGTTACATAAGGATGGGCTCCTAGAGCTATCTGATTATGAATCATATCCAACTTGTGAATCTTGTCTCATGGGTAAAATGACTAAATCTCCTTTTAGTGGAAAAGGAGAAAGAGTTACAGAGTTGTTGGCATTGATTCACACAGACGTTTGTGGACCTATGACAATAAGTGCACGGGGTGAATATTCTTATTTTATTACTTTCATTGATGATCACTTAAGATTTGGATATGTGTATTTAATGAAATACAAATCAGAATCATTTGAAAAGTTCAAAGAGTTCAGAAGTGAAGTAGAGAAAAAAACGGGCAAGAGTATTAAGATACTTCGATCAGATCGAGTTGGAGAATACTTAAGCGGTGAGTTTCTCAATTGTCTCAAAGAAAATGGTATAATCTCACAATGGACTCCTCCAAGTACACCACAGTTAAATGGAGTATCTGAAAGGAGAAATCGAACACTGTTGGACATGGTTTGATCCATGATGAGTTTTACTGATCTTCCAATTTCATTCTGTGGTCATGCCCTAGAAATGGCTCATATCTACTAAATAAGGTCCCCTCGAAATCCGTCCCCAATACTCCATATGAGACGTGGATAGGGAGGAAATCTGGTCTTAAGCATGTTAAGATCTGGGGATGTCCAGCTTATGTGAAAAAGTTCCAAAATGATAAGATAGGGACAAGATCTGATAAGTGCACGTTTGTGGGATATCCTAAAGAAAGTTTGGGATACTATTTCTACAATCCTACTGAGCAAAAGGTGTTTGTTGCGAAACACACTGCTTTCTTGGAAAAGGAGTTTATCCTTGAAGGGGCTAGTGGGAGAAAAATAGATCTTGAAGAAATTCAAGAACCACAAACCACTACAGATAAAGTGGATGAACCTGTCCCAAGTAGAGACACCTACTGTACAATGTTGGTCGGAAAGCCGATCACTAAACACGCGCAAGTATACGCGGTCTAACAAGTAATACAGTGATAAGGAAAGTGTCGTACCCACGAGGAACTATCACTAATATTTACCAAATACCAACTTTGTATCGCTTTAGTCTTATTCAGACAGTAAACTAATAGGAGTGTGGTTAAACTAGTTATAACTAATTATTAAAGCAAGTAAACGGATAACGAATGGTAATCGAAGGAATTACAAGCTAAGGTTACAACTTCACCCCACACAGGCATTCTGTCGAACACCTGGCGTGCTATGCTTCATCAAACTTCCTACCCTTCTCTCTTTGGTCTTAAGGGTCACGACAGTTTGTCGACCGAGAACACACAGGTGCTCATACACCTCTGTCGAAGTATGCACAAACATATCCTCTCCAGATCCACCCGATAGGGAATAGAACAGAAAAGAACATCCAAACTAAGTGATAATCCTACACATGTCTATGCGAATTAACCTAATAAGGATTTAAGCATAAGTTCTCAATTAGGTCACACGTGGCACACAGATATATGTCTATTCTACGCACACTTATGCAGTCGAAACTCATAATCACATGCCAATATATTTAGGTGTAAATCTATAATCCTTCTTTCGATATCATATAGATTACCAAAATCATCACTAATGTCTTAGTGAGAATCGTTAAGCATGAATATAATAAACCAAACCATATGGTGCCAACCAAAGAGAGAAGACAATCAATTTAACTAACAAAGGGTTCCATTATAACCTTAGAGCCAATACTTAGTTCATAGCTATTGAAAAAAATATAAGTAGCAATAAAGACAACATTTATGGATTACAAAAATAGAGGAAATGAATGGATAAGAATAAACTCTGTCAAGGCTCTTCAGTCTCCAAGCATTTCGCTCCTTTCAAGCTCTCCAATCCGTGTAGCTCACTGCTCTTGTTGCTCCAAGGAAAACCCAAACTTTACCCTAATCTACCTAATCTATATTTACAAACATTACCCAATAACTAGAGAGAGAAAGTACAAAAGAGATCTAATCTATCCTAAGCTAAGCTAACCGATTCTATCCCAGTCTTCTTTCTCTTCATCTCCTCGCCTCGCTCTCTCCTCTTTGGCAGAGGCTCTCTCTCTGTCTATATATCTGTTTTTCTCCTTTTTCTAGGTCAAAAGCAAGCCTTTTCTGCCTGGGCACCGGAGGTCGCGCTGCGGCGCGGGCAATCAGCTTATAAGTGGCGCTGCGGCGCCATATTAAAATCAAAAGACCGGAGGTCGCGCTGCAGCGCGAGCCCATAAAGGAACTGTGGCGCTGCAGCGCCAGGATGACATCAGCAAGGACCAGGGGCGGCGCCGCGGCGCGAGAATGAGACTAGGCATTGGCGCTACGGCGCCAGTATATGAAAATTCTCCGTTTTGTCCCCTGAAAGCTAGAAAATTCCTGTAAAGCCTGCAATACATCGATTAAGCATAAAAATACTATAAACATAATAAACTAAATAAAAACTACGAAGATCAGGCAACTATTTAAGCCATAAAGTATCCGATTTGCGGGTATAAATCCCACTCATCATACAACACCCTATTCGTAAATCTGAAAAAGTACTGAAGATACCTAAAAGGTATGGATTCGTCATAGAGGATGACGATGAGGTACACATCATTGATGATGATGATCTATTGAATTACGAACAGGCTATGAGTAATAAAGACTCAGAGAAATGGTAGATGACCATAAAATCTAAAATGGATTTTGAAGCTATGCTCAAGTCCATTTGGATTTTTCTTGCGATTGCAGCTTATTTTTACTTAATCTGGCAAAATGGACGTAGAGACGCCCTTCCTCAAATATACATTATTAGAGGAGAATGTATGTATGATACAGCCAGATGATTTTTTGTTTCAATGGTTGAAGCAAATCATGTATATGAGCTACAACAATCAATTCATAGATTGAAGCAAGATTCTCGTAGATGGAACATTCGTTTTGATGAGACAATCAAAGAGTTTGATTTTATCAAAAACAAGGATAAACCATGTGTGTACAAGAAGGTTAGTGGGAGCGCTGTTTCATTCCATGTATTATATGTTGATGATATATTACTGATAGGGAATGAAATTCCTATGCTAAAATTGATCAAAATAAAGTTGTCTAAACATTCCTCCATGAATAATTTGGGTAGAACATCCCGCATTGGGGATATAAATCTATATTAATAGATTTAAAAGGATGTTCGGCTTAACCCATGGAAACGTATATTCATTAGATGCTAAAGGCGTTTAGCATGGCAAACTCCAAAAGGTGCTTCATGATGATAAGCCATGGAGTGTATCTCTCTAAAATTGTCCTCAGTAAAAGAGAGATCACATGAGTTACTATCATGTATGCAATGAAATAAACGAGACTTGATATTGATCAGTCATATTCTGGAGAAGATCACTGTGAGACAGTGATAAACATCTCAAAGTACTTAACTGAGACTAAGGATGTCATCATGACACATGATGGGTCTGAATTAAACTAGAGGACTAAACAGACTCAAGTTTTTAGACTGACCAAGACGACAGCTAAATCCACTATAGGGTAAGTCGTTACCTTGAAAGGTGGTGCAGTGAATTGGAAAGGTTCCAAACAGCAAAAGGTTTTGGTTTAGTGACAAAGACAAAGTATATAACTGTAAGTGAAGCTGCAAGTTGATATTTCGGATGAAAAGTTCATTACAGAACTAGGAATAGTTCCTAAGTCTCATCTTGAATCTAAACATGTGTTACGGCACTTTGAATAAATAAATCATTGAAAGAGGAGCATATAGGCTCTCAAGATAACATTGCAGATCCATTTACTAAAGTTTTAACACAACAGCAATTTGATCGTCACTTAGAGAAGATGGGTATGAGATACCATGGCGATTGGCTTTAGTGCAAGTGGGAGATTGATAGTAGTGTGCATACAAGCCAATCATATATGATGATAAAGCACATACTTTGTAAACAATCTTATTTATTTATTAATAAAATATTCATTTATTAAAGGCATTTAATTATCTACATAGTGCTGTTTTTTATAATATATAAATAACCCATAGTTTTAAGCAATGCTTTTAGAATCATGATGTTGATCATGCTAATGAGATCTAAATTCTTAAAAAGCTTAAAAACTAAAATAGTTCCTAATAATGGGATTGCTAAAAAGGGGATTAGTAAATCCGAATAGATTAGTACATATGTTGCTTGCTCATTGGATGAGGATGATTGATCTCATGATCATTTGTGTGGAGACACTAAAGCAAGTATGTAGGTGCTTATTGGAAAATAAGTTCACTGAACGTGACTCGCTATGGAATATCTAATGGAGTTTTACTCGCTTATCAATAGGAATTCCTAATGTGATAGTAGTACAAGTGATCCATGGACTTCAGATCATCATAGTATCTTGTATGTAATGAATTATACTTTGACTTATTCCTTAAAACCCTTTAGGGTATATAAAAGGGTATGCTTAGGTATAATGAGTTACATATGGAGATAATGAATGATCAATAAAGAATCTACCACCTCTAGTAAAAGAGGAGATATGTCCTATGTGATTCGTTAAATGACAACCCAGGAATCCTTGGCCAAGATGGAATGAAATTAGAAAGGAGTTTCTAATTTGCATTAAATGGAGTTGTGCATTTTTTAATCGAAATACATATAATTAAATAAAATAAGACTTAACAGTAATTTCATGTCTTATATTTAATTGGGACATTGTATGGTGGAAGGATTGAATTGTACGGTAACTATTTACTCACAGGTTCTTTTATTATTAATGTTGAATTCTATATTATCTAGAAAGTCGTTGATCGCTAGGGAGGCTTATCCCTATTGTAGAATAAATATTATTTATTTAAATAGATTATTGGTTTAATTTATTTATTTAAATAAGATTAGAATTGTTCTAATTGATTTATTCACAACCGATTTAATATGGAGAACCTAAAGGGTCACACCATAAAAGGAAGAATAATTATTTAAGAAGGTAATGGCATAATCATAATAATGAATTAAGTATAATTAATTTAATCTATGGTGATAGAATAAATTAAATAGCTTAATATTTATTATTTAATATTTTAAAAATATTAAATATAAATTAATAAGAGGAGTCTTATTAATATTATTTTAATTATTATTATTTTAATTTCTTAAGGAGTTTAGTAATTAATTTAATATTAGTATTCTCATTTATTCCTAATAAGATTAGGAGACAAATTAATTAAATGAATTTAATTAATTATTTCCAAAGTGGTGGGAAGCCTAAATTAATTAAAGGAGTTTAATTAACTAAATAAAATCCCATGTCTAATAGGATTAGAAGGGTTGACCAATATCTATATAAGAGGAGTATTATTATAGATATCGATTGATACAATTCCAATTATTGGAGAGTACTCCTTTTCTATAGAGGATAGAAAACTAAGCCAACCACCTTCCTTCTTGATAATTCCTCTTCCTTGGTGGATCACCTCTAGAGGCCAAACACTTGGGTGGCTAACGTTGATCAAAGGAAGGAATCTAACCCGAAAATTCAAGGAGATCACGAAGAACAAGGAGTTGAACTCGTACCTGTGGAAGCTTCGTTATACAAAGGTATGATTCCATAACTTCTTATTTATCGTTTTAAATTAATAATTTGCATAAAGGATGATCCGGGTAATAATTTTGTAGAAAATTTTTAAACTCTAATATATCATGCTTCCGCTAATTTTTGCAACTTGATTGCGTCATGATTTCGTACAAACCCAACAAAATCCGTTGACTACAACCCAACGCAGGTCGGCTCAGCCCCGATATAGTAATCCGTTGGCTACAACCCAGTGAGGGCGTCGGCTTAACCTCGACGACGTAATCCTTAGGACTTTTTTATAATCTCGTATATCATTACATTTTTTTATACGTGACATTGCATCATCAGATATACCTTGTCGTGCATTCTCCGTGTCTAGTAATCTTTGTCGTGTTCATTCCATTACATTGCATAAACATGACAAAAAGGGGCATCTGTAGACACTCAAAATTTTACTTTCTTTGTACTAACCTTGCAGAAGGGCAAAAGCGTAATTTTACTTAGGAGACAACCCCGAGGTAAGGCAAAAGAATCAGGTCATCCCAGAGACAACCCCGTGAATGATTCAAAGGACCAATGACGTCCGAACATGTCGCGAACCAAACGAGGATCGCCAAGCTAAGACAGTATCAGTCGAAAACCAACTCAGCAAACCTCGAAATGCGTGCCATCGACGACAAACTAGCGAACTGCCGTCGGGAATCGGAAGATACCTCTCAGCTACTCGCGTTATCTTCCTAGACCCCGACTCAGTCAGACTCGATTTTATTCCGCCGCATTCCGCACAGACTTTCTGAAAGTTCGGTCTGCGAAGGTCAACTTTCTCTGAATCGGGACCAAAGGAACGTACTTCGAGATGGCGGGCCCCGCCTGGCCCAATCGCATCCATACATATGGCTAGCCGCGTGTATGTATGTGGCTGGCTCGGGCAGATTAAAACACCAACTTTGAGCTCATTTAGAAAAAAAAAGAGAGAAAGTTTTAGAGAGAGAAAAACATTATAGAGAGAATCCCTCGGGTTGAACTTTTATACACCAACTTGAAGCTATTTCATCTTGTTTAGCATCTACTTGGAGCCCCGGGAGTGTTCTATGTTGACCCCGGGAGTTAAAACTCTTGTTCACGCGTCCTCCAAGGTGAAAAAACGCTCTTTCTAGCTACGTTCTTTGTAAATGTTGTGCAATGTACTAGATTGATGATATATATTGTTTAAATCTAGTTAATCTTGTTATTTTCTAAGTATATTGTGTAATAGTTGATAGATATTGCCTTTCTATCGGTTATATTGTGCCTATTACGTTGTAAATCAAGTACGGAGGCTAGATCTACCTAGATCTAAGCTGAATCTAGACTTTGAGTGGTTATTAAGCATGAACCTTTAACCCGTGTGCTAGATCGATTTAGATCCATGGTAGATTTAAGTATTTATTGTTTTAAATGGTTCCGGTTACCCCGTTTATCCCTAGATTTGTATCTAGAGGCGAAAGGCGTCCGAAATGGCTTGAAACGGTGATTTCAACTGATGAAATCATCTAATATCAAAGCCTAGGACATTGTATATATTTATTCCTGCATAAATAATGTGAGCCTAGGAATTCCGGTGTTGAGATCCCCAATTAGATCCCGACTTGATTCCCACGATGGACCGGTTTTTATGATGTAATGTTTAAATAGCACAAATATCATTGTATATGTAATATTTGGATCTTGAAGATGACCTCGAGGGGTTAGTCCCGAGACGTCGGATTCAAGATCCTGTGATAGTGAAAACTTTAATTGTGGGTGCTCGGTTTCATCGAGATGGCTTACATGCCCGATGATGATCCGACTATTTTTTGGCGCTTTTTACATGCATATCATCAAAATGATTTCTAATAAAACCCCAAAGAGCTTTAAATGATAATAAAGCGGGTTGAGGATAGACATTAGATCATAAATGGAAGTATCAAAGGATCTCGATTCCTATTTGGCAAAGGATTTGAAAACTTTATTTTCAAAACATCATTGATATATATTGTGTTCTAAAAATGAACTTTTATATAAATCAAATCCTTTGTGCATAGGGTTAAAGAGGTACAACACTACTTTCGTAATAATTACATATACTAAAAATCAATAATGGAAGTATCAAAGGTCCTTGATTACTATTCGGGCGAAGAATTTGAAAACCTTGTGTTTTCCCAAAATATTATACGAAATGTATATTTTGTCTAAAAATGAACTTTTGCTAAATCAAACCCTTCGTACATAGGTGCGAAAGAGGAACGACACTACTTTCAAATAACTCACCATGAGACTTAGAATAAAACTTTCAAAATAAAACACACACACACACACACACACTCACACTCACACACACACACACACATTTTATGCATAGAAAATCAATAAGATGTGGTACCGTGTTTTCACGGGAGTCGGGGGGTGCCTAACACCTTTCCATCGCTTAGCCTAGCCCCCGAATTCCACGAATCTCGGGTTTCAGACCAATCTTACGGAGTCACATATTGGACCATATTGCAAAAACTTTCAAAACTCGGATGAGTTGGTACATCCATTTAAACCATACCAACTGGCGGCTCTGTCTCATTCGGTTCAATCATAAAATAATGAATTCAATCTTTTTCAAAGTCGTCGACACTTATGTCGGTATCGCTTTCCTAAAACATCACCCTTTAATAAAATCCAAAGACATAGCGAACACAAAAGGGTAAAACAAACAACACAAACTTAGGAAAGACGGACATTTCGCGTTCGAAAAGGAAAAAGAAACAATAACGCGTAAAAGAATTTTTCCTGGCGTCGACAGTATCCTAAGTCAAGACTCTACATTTCTCACCAAACTCTACGATCAGTCAAGTTCATAGAGAATGTCAGAATTGTCATATGTCTGACAAATTGTGGAGCATTGCAGAGCAAAGATTTCAAGATATGTTTCTCTCCATCTTCAAATTCAAATATGAAGATCAGATAATGATGTGTCTAAACTACTATATTGGGGATCTGTCAAATATCAAAGTGATAGGTGAACTGCAGATTGATGGGACTGCCTAGAGTCGAAAGCAATCAACTTACTTAACATATCTGACATCATCAGAGAACGTCTTGTAGAAGAGCATTCAATGCACCAACGAGAACTCTCCAACGAGATAATTTCTGAAGGTCTATAAAAGCATACGAGGATTCAAATCCAAGTACAAATCGTAGAACACAAAGCTGAACCTCTACCAAAAGCATTCAAGCTTTACTCTACGACTCAATACATGTTCAAAGCTGCTAAGTACCTGAAAAAGTCAAGCCTCATTGCAAAACTTAACAACACCTCAACCAATCAATAAACAATTGTGATTCACTTGCTCTTAATGACCATTATACCGAGACTAAGTGACTCGAAGGAAGCTAAGTGATTCAAAGGACTAAGTGTCCTGGTTTGAGTGATCATTGTCGAGACTAAGTGACTCGAAGGAATTTAAGTGATTCAGTTGTAATAGATCTTAGTGATCTAGTCTGTGTGACCCATCCTTAGTGGATTTCTTACTTGTCTAAGTAGAAGAGTAGACTAAGAGTTGTTTGTACTTCAAACCACTTAAACATCTTGTGTCATTTACTTTACGTATTTACGTTATGTCATTAACTGTTATTGTGACACCCCCAAATCCGGGTACTTTATTTCCACAAAAGTTGGTGTTCACTATCTAAATAAAACATAACTAACTACCCATGAATAAAGGAATGCAAAATAAATTACAACCTTAATTAAAATCTTTCTTATAAAAGGATTACATAATCATCAAAAGTTCTCAGGTGTCTAACCTTAAAACAACATCAAGTGCGGAAATAAAACATTACATAATAAAATTAAGTTTTGTTACATAAACCACATAATAAATTGAACAAGTCTTCATCACTTGTTCATCTTGCCCTTGCCCTTACTAGTTGACGGCTCGTCAACTTTCTCAACTTTGGCTGTAATGGTTATATAGGCAAAAGTGAGCAAAACAAAAGCTCACTTGAAATAACAATCAATAAGGATAACATAGTAAGGATAGCATAGTACTGTCACTGAATAAGTTCATTAAAATTGAATAACATTCTCTATCGTCGATAATCAAGAACTGAAAATAAGATTTAGAATTCATCTGAGGGTTACAAGACCTTGAACTATGTCCGAGGTTATAAGTATTTCTACTTAAACCTTTAACATTCGTTAGACTATACGGACCTTTCATCTCGTACTTAGGGGGATCAGCCCTTCGTACCATGTATTGTGCACAAACATCTAAACGCTTTCGCGTAATAATCCCCTATAATAGGGTTGTTCATCTCAACTTTAACTAACAAGTCCGCACGAAAGAAAGTTTGGTTTGGATTAGTTCAATGGATAATTTAGAGTTCAACAATCATCAACTAAGGAGTAATTGAGTCAAAACTTAACAATAACTAAAGAGTTTGATAACAAAAGGGTTATGGAATAATTATGAGTCATAAACGAATAAACATTATACTTAAAAGTCATGCTTTATAAGTAAACTTAAAAGCATTCTAAAGATACGATAGACCTTGCCTGAACGATAATAATAAGCCAAGGTTACACTCTTTTTAAATAAGGAAACTAAATTAGAAACTTGTTCAATATGGAAATAAGGTTAAAGAACTTGCTTAAACGTAAATAAGAAAGGATAGAAAAATTTGCCTCGTGCATAAGCTAGCAAATTAATAATTCGTTCTTTAATTATCCTACGCACATGTTATTAACAATAGCAACACGAATTAGTTATCACATAGCTAAGTCACATAAATAGTTAACCAATCTAAGTTAACTTACAACTTTTAGTCGTTAAGTTTAATCACATCATTGGTTAGTACATAACATGATCAAACCACACTTCCTTTTATTATCCACGTCAAACACTTGTTAATAATTAATCAAGTTACAATTTAAAATCGTCAATCTCATAATACAAATGCGATTACATACTGTTTAATCAATATATAATTTCATTAACATGCTTTTATAATCATTAGATTAACATTTTCAAAAATTTGTACACTTAAATAACAATCTCTGGCCAAACTGCTTAAGTGGCGCGACAGCATCACATAATGAACTACAACAGGAGCTGCGACTCAGCCTCGGTGCTGCAGCGCGAGTGAAATAGCATGGGACCGGCGCTGTGGTGCCATGAAACGTCATCAGGCTGTGCAATCCGGTCTCGGCGCTGCGGCTAGACAGTTAACGCACATAACCAGCGCTGCGGCGCTATGACACGTCACCAGACAGTGCTGGGAGCAGCAGTGCCCTGTTTCTTCTCAAAACAGGCGATGCAGCACCACGCACCAGAAACACGCAGATAGAGCTTCGCAAAGAGCTAAAGTTAGGCCATACGAGGCCTAAAACGCCGCTCAAATAACAAATTTTACACATATAAACTATCTAGACTTCATAGAAACATTACTAAGCATGTATAGCATGATTAAAACCAACTAAAAAACACAAAAAACCAAATTAAATCCTTAATTTTCGTTATTTTTGTTAAAAACACCATTTTCAATACTTTTAACGAATTCATTCACTGTGAATTCGTTTCTTAACTAAAATACTTCATTTAAATCATGTTGTTTTCGTTTCTTAACATATTATCACAATCTACAATCAATTTATATATTATAACATAAATTAGACAATAATTTTTATATCAAATAAACCATTTTTCAAAACACTTCGGTGTAACTTACTATGAACATGATTTCTTTATATTCATCATGTTTTCATGAATTAAACAACTTTATATTACATACAATTCCCATAGAAACATATTATATAAACAAATTAACATACAATAACCATATTTTCAACAATTGATTATCAACATCAATTTACAGAAAACTAAGAACAAAACCAAAAACTAAAACTTTAAAACTAGAATTATACTTTTGAATTATTTGCTAGTTAGAAAAAGATGATAGACACCTTCTTTGTTTTCTCAATTTCACAGAGAAATTCTTTCTCTCTTCTCTTCTTCCTTCTCTCTTTTCTCTCTGTAAACTCTCTCCTTTAAAGTTACGTAGTTCATAAAACTGATATACATATAATATAAATGTATATAATATATAATACTGATTAATATCCATTATAACTGATGTCAGTTATATTTTTTAAAAAAATCAAAAGCCACTAAGGCTTGTTTGGCAAAAACTAAATTAAAATAGGAATTCAAAAAGCCTTAAGCTTTGTTTGGTAAAAACTAAATTAAACTTCTTTTAATTTATTTTAATAACTCATTTACTATATAGTTTAATTGTCACACTTTATTCAATTAAATTTTAATATTCAAATTCAATTAAATTAAAGTTAGTATCAACTTATTAAATTAAATTGCCACATAGATCAAATTGCTAAGCAATTATAATTTATTTATTAATCAGAATTTCATGTAACAAATTAGTAAATTTCTAATTTAATTATTAAATTAAATTAGACACCACTATAGTTATTCATCAATTCATTAAATCATTACTACAAAATTAAAACTTAATAATTCATCTAATTTAATTATCTCAATTAAATTAAAAATTCAACTACAAAATTACTAAACATCAACTTAATTAATATATTACATTTAATTAAATCACTCCACCGCATAATCACATTAATTATTTATTCAACTCAATAAATAAATCAACTAAAATATTTATTTAATTCAATAAATATTTAAAATTAAATACAAAAATCTCGTTCATTACAGTTATATCATAGAGTAACAACTTCAATATCGTAAAGTGACTGATTTTCATATACTAAAGTTAGAACTATGATTTGATTGAATCTTTAAGGGGGTTTTCTAAACTGATATTCCACTGTGCTAGATTAATTGAACAAATTAATTATCTGATAATTGATCTTTAAAATAAACAAAAAGTTATAAAGGATCTATTCAACCCCCCTTTTAGATCTCTTTTGTGCCTTTGGGAAACAACATGATCTACAATTTTGATTATGACCGACTTCCTACTTTTATGGAAACAGTCCGGATTGATTTCGATTTTCCACTTTTAAGGAGATTGACTTCCATTCTAGTATGGTAACTACTGTGATAAGGAGACCTATTCCAACTCAGGGATGAAGCGATAAGGAGGTGTGATCAACTATAAATACACGACTATATCCTAATTTACAACTGTTCTTATTCTCACACCGGAACTATCTTCAAGCGACCCCGACCGTCAGACTCCTTAGTGTGTTTTTTCCGTTTTTTGTGCAGGATTTGACTCGTTGTTTGGTGATTGGACGAGCGAATGGATCTTGGCGTTAACAACCACTATTATTAGCATAATTTTGAAATCATTATTGTTGGATTTGGATCTTTTCTATTACACATTCCCTCAAATTCCATCAAATACACCATATTTTTATAATTATGAATAGTATAATTGAAATCGATAACGATCAACTAATTTATTATATTAAATAGCATAATTGTTTCAAAAATAAAAATAATTTGACAATTTTTCGCCGTTTGATGAACTAGTGGATTTTTCATCAAAATTTCAATGGATATTTTTTTTAGACTTTTTAACAGTAAAAATATTTTTTATGATTTTATTTTTTTATAAGATTGATATTAATATCATCAACTATCAATTAACATATTTTGATTATTACTAACAAAATTATTAAAATTAAATAATTGGTATATTAAATTAAATTAAAAGAAATGTATAATGGAGGAGAGTCAAATTCATTATTGTTGATCTTGTCAAATTGATATGCATCATTTTATTTAGTTAATTCAGGTATTTAATTCCTCCCCCGACATCCCTCCCCCGAAAAGAAAGAAAGAAAGAAAGTAATAAAAAAAATGCATGAATAAATAAGGCGTTCCTTACTAAACGACGTCGTTATTTGAAAGAAAAAAACCTACCAGACACTCTTAAAACCCTAAACCCTTTACAATTACACCTCTTTCTCTCTCCTCTCCCTACAGCCACCGTAAACCTCCATCTCTCTCCCTTTACCTGTCAATTCTCGCTCCTTCCGGCCACCACTGAACGGCAGAAAAATGGGAATATTTGAGCCATTCCGAGCAATTGGATACATAACAAGCACCGTTCCTTTTTCAGTTCAGAGATTGGGTACAGAAACCTTCGTCACCGTCAGTGTCGGCAAAGCATGGCAGATTTACAACGTAATTTGAACCAAACCCAGCTCAATCATTTATGAATTACTTTACATTTGAAACTGATGCTAATAACATTTTTGCTCTTCAATTTTTCTGTTTACGCAGTGTGCTAAATTCAATCTGGTGCTTGTTGGTAAGATTTTTTTTTCTTCATTTTTTTTTTGCAAATTTTGGTTAGTTTTGACAACTTATACTAGATATGATGTTATATGTATGCTATGGATTACATGTGCAATTGTGAAAGTAGGTAATTTATAAAGGCCTGTAGCACTTTGCAGTTTCATGAGCTTCTTATAAAGATTCGGGTACATTATGAGTAGAAAGGTTTGGATTGGTCATTATGTAGCTTGTTCTTAAGCAATTACTGGGTTAATGTTGACTAGGAATTGGGCTTTAAGAAAACTTGGACTTCGTTGTTTGAATGGAATAATGCTATGTCCACCAAATTTGTGGACCGAATAGGTAACCAATTTAACCTTTACTTATGCAACTCTTTTCTATATATTGAACAAAAAATTAACGATGCAACCTTTTCCTATACTAAGTGTATAGAAAAAAGTTGCATCCTTAGTACACTCGGGTACCTGTTCAGTACACAAAATTGGTGGATATAGAATTATTCCTTTGAATGCAAGGGGGAAATATATATTATATAAAAAGGATCTATGTTTAGACTAGAGTAAAATTGGGACTAGAGTATTATTGGCACTCTTCATAATGGTGGCCCCGTAGTTTTGAGATATGGCTTATAACTTAGTTATAGTTCTCTAGTTCTGAACTGAAGAAGAGTAATACAACAACAGTTGATTAACAAAATACCCTGTAAGTTTTTTTTTGAAGAATACTTAATTATGCACTATAAGTGAATGATAAATAGTCCGCAAGGTTTTATTGATAGATCGATTTATTGGAATTGTTATTTATCTATTTATTTCTTTTTGCATTTCATTTGTTTCCCAATATTATAGTATTCTAACATGGAAACTATAAATGAAGGCCCTCAACTGCCAAAGAAGATACGGGCTCTTGCTTCTTATCGTAATTACACATTTGCTGCATATGGGAATGATATTGCAGTTTATAAGCGCGCTCATCAGGTTCATCCCTACATGCTTGTTTTTAGACTTCAAGAAAATGTACCTGTTGCGATACTTGTTACATTTTGTTAACATATGTCATATGTAAACCTATTGATATAGCAAACTTGAAAGCAGTTTGAATATTTGTGAGGGAGACTATATATATAACTCAAACTGTAATGTGGTTTTGGCAAACACACATAGTAGTGATTGTATATCATTTAGAAATCAAACCACCTGCAAACCTGCCTTTATTTACTATAAGCACCTCTTATAACTCAAGTTAAGCAGTTGTGATTGTATATTCATTTTAGCTTTGAGTCGGGGTCTCTGCTTTTCTTATAGCTAAATATTGACAATGGTAGCATTTGCTAAGTATCGTTTAAATTGAGAAGGATATATTTTTGCTTGAACCATGGTTCGAAATAGCGCGCGCCTCATAGCGAGGAGGAAGAAGTCTGGTGCGAGGTGGCCGCTTAAGCTGGAACAACAGAGTCTTACGCTTTTTTCGGCTGAGGCTTATGCCTCGTGGCGTTGCGCCTCGTGGCGTCGTGAGGCGTGGGCCATGCATCTTCTTCTTCCACTGCGACTGCTTCACCATGTATCTTCTTCTTCTTCTTCTCTTCCTTCCGTCTCTCTTTCTTCCTTCTCTCTGTTTTTTCTTCTTCTTCCTTCCTTCCGTCTCTCTTTCTTTCTTTTCTCTGTTTTTTCGTCTTCCTTGCGTCTGTTTTTGGAAAAGAATCTGATAGATATCAGATCTAGATCTATCAATGGTGGAGTTAATATCTTATGAATAATTATAGTTAGGTACCCCATAGTTTTTATAAATTTTTAGTTTAATCTCAAAAGTTTTCTTAAATTTCAAAATAGCCCCTAAAATTTTACATAGCAGCCACTATAGTTTCATTTTTCTTTCATTTCAGCCCCTGAAGTTTCAGAAGTTTCAGTTCAGTCCCGGTTTATTTATATTTCCTGCACTTAAGTCCCTAGAGCAAAAAAAAAACATTTCTTGTGTTGATAACTCGACGGAGTCGAGTGTTGATAACTAAATCTTTTTCTCTAAATTATTCATCACCACAAAATTTGTATATATTCAATATTTATCAATAACATATGTTTTCAAATCGAGGCTTACGCCTCGCCTCGTCCGGAGAAAAACGTTTCGTATCGCTTTTAGTTTTTTCGAACATTGACTTGAACAGGTGGCAACATGGAGCAGGCATACTGTCAAGATCAACCAGTTGCTTCTGTTTGGAGAACACATTCTAAGTGTTGATGTAGAAGGCAATATCTTCACCTGGGCTTTTAAAGGAATTGATCAGAATCTTGCTCCAATTGGACACATCTTGCTAGAAGACAAATTTACTCCTAGCTGTATAATGCATCCAGATACTTACCTAAATAAGGTATCTTCCTATCTTTTGTTTTAGGAATTATTCAGTTGTTCTTTGACAACAATCTGTTAAGATTTTTTCTCATTGAGCAGCATGTGTACAGGTACTTCTAGGGAGTCAAGAGGGTGCGCTTCAACTTTGGAATATTAGCACAAATAAAATGCTTTTTGAGTTCAAAGGCTGGAAATCATCTATATGCTGTTGTGTTTCTTCTCCAGCACTGGATGTTGTTGCAGTTGGTTGTTCTGATGGAAAGATTCATGTTCACAACATTCGTTATGACAAAGAAATAGTTAGTTTTATTCATTCTACTCGAGGTGCCGTGACTGCCTTATCATTTAGCACTGGTAAGAAGTTATCATTGATTGAATATGAACAATGGTTAGAGATACATATTGTGCTTATTTTTGGAGTTATCTACTCCTTTTCTAATATATTTTTTCTTGAGTAATGCTACCTCCATCCCAATCACTTGCCACATAATAAGAATAGAAGATTAATTAACAAGGCTTCAATTTTTCTTCCCATTACATGTGTTAAATAATTTTGGTAATTGCATTAGGGTCCACAAGATTCTTACTCTCTTTCTAATATTTTTGAACTCAAGGGTAGTATAGCCGAATGGAACAACTACTTATCCAAAAATTAAAAAGTCGAATGGAACAAATAATGTATTGATATGTCGAATATTCACTTATTTTCGGACATCACAGAATGGAAAGATGATCTCTTAAACTGGGAGCGAGTAACTATTTTTCCTTTCTTTAGGACATTATCAAGGGTAAGTTTTAGTCAGTGAGAAATGCAAGAATTTGCTTTGAAGTTTTGAGCCTGTTAGGACAGAAGGTCAATGGTGGTCAGTCCGTCTGCCAGGTTCCACAAGTTGTATTTAGGTAAAATGATGGTTTAGGAAAACACATCATATCTTCAAACTTCCGGTAAGTTTGAAACTTCAGTTCTATTTTTATTTTAGGAAATATTGAACTGTTTATAGCCGCAATCTAATCCACCAAGTAGGTGATTTCCAGTGATGACTTTGAAGGGTTAGCGATTATATGGGAGAAGACATTGCCTCTTCCATTATACCTTAATCTTTTCTACTTTTCTAACCAATGTTCTAAAAGGCGCTAGGCGGGAGGCGGGCGGCCGGGGGGGTCAGCGCCTAGGAGGCCTAGGCACGATTTTTTATTTTAAGCCAATTTTAATATTTTATCTTACATTTATCCAAACAAACAATAATATAAAGCAAAATAATCTATAATAAAGATAATAAAGGCTTTTGCTTAAAGTTCACACATATCCATATTGCCAATGTCAAAGTTCAAACACAAACATATAATTGTTCGAAGTTCAAACACAAACAAATTAATATTAATTTCTTAAAAATCATTTTGACATATTTTTAAAGTTAAATAAATGTTATTTTTTAAAAAGTAGTGTGAAGTTTATTGAATGAGACATTTGATGTTATTAATTATGAAATTATTTTTATTTGTGTAATCTTCAAAATTGAGGACTTAAAGAAAATGACAAATACCATATGCTAAGTATGGCTAACATATCTTTAACGTATTAGTTTTATTCATAAACAAGATTGCTATTAAATAATAAAATTTAAATTGTCCGCCTAATTTCCCGCCTAACCCGTCTAATTTCCTGCCCGCCTAGGCCCCGCCTAATTTCTTTGAGAAATTTTTTTGCCTAGGCGAGGCGCCAGGGGGGCCTAGTGCCTAGGCGGCCGCCTAGGCCGCTTTTTAAAACACTGTTTCTAACTTATAAACTTTCCTCGACTCCTAGTTTTTTATGCTTATAATTAATTTTTGTTGAGATACGTGCACTAATTCTAGTTCTTATCTTGTTTTAGATGGACAACCGCTTTTAGCGTCTGGAGGGTCATCTGGTGTCATAAGCATATGGAACCTTGAGAAGAGGAGGCTTCAATCCGTCATTAAAGAGGCCCATGATTCCTCCATTATTTCGTTGCACTTCTTTGCGAATGAGCCTGTGCTTATGAGTGCATCTATAGATAACTCTATAAAAGTAGGATGAAATTTATGTTCCTTTTTTAGTTTTAAGTTAAACTTTTTAATGCGTTTATTTTAATCGAAAGTCAATTAGATAGAAATATCATAAGTTTAAAATAATTTTCTTAGGCCATGTTTGTTTGCAAAAAACATGCTTGAGATTGGACTATTTGTCTTAATTTAACACTATTTTGGACTATTTTATCTCATGGGCTCTTTTAAATAGTCCGATGACTATTTTTTGTCATTCCTAAGGATATTTATGAGTGATTATATGAATGTAGGATTAATATTCCTCCCATTTTAAGCTATCAAATGGCTTTATGAGACTAATAGCCCCACATCAAGGGACTAATAGTCACTCGTCAAAGGATTAAATAGTCCGAAATAGTATTTAATTAAGACAAATAGTCCAATCCCAAACATTCTTTTTGCAAACAAACATGGCCTTGGTGATTGGAAATTTTAGATGTTATCTTTAATTCATTAAAGAATAAAAGACGTGAAATATCAATATTGTCAATTGGAAAATTGCTTCCATGCTTGCTAGTTGCTACTCTTCAAGTCTTAAGAGACTCATGACTCATCCACCTGAAGCACCCAATGTGACGAGACATGGTGTTCCTGTCGAACTAATTCATAATCATATCAGGCTATAGGTTAATAATCGATGTTACCTTTAAATTTCTGCCATGATGTTGACATGTTTCAGGCATGATTAAATTGCTCCCAGAGTGGTGCGGCGTAGTGTGGATGTCTATGGAGGTTGTGAGAATCTACTTTACCAACCTAAATTCTTTAATACAGAGTTGCCTGATTAATGTGAAAATGCAAGACTTTTTCCTTTCAATTGATTTTCCCCCATTATCCTTGTTTTTAAGTGCTTTGTTGACATCTACTTTGATTGCTATTTTCTTTGAAAGTTTGCTTCTTGCTGCTGTTTTCAACTAGTTGATGCAGTGGATGATATGCTAAGCTCCCAAAACTCACTATGTATCCAAATTCTATTACATTTCAACATAAAGTGCTTTGTTGACATCTGAATCATTCCTTTTTCTTTCTTGTTTGACTTTTCTTTTCTTTTGATGGCTGAAGATGTGGATTTTCAACACAACTGATGGGGATCCTCATCTTTTACGATTTCGATGCGGGCACAGTGCTCCTCCTCTTTGTATAAAGTATGGTGATTATTTATGAATTGTTTTATTTTTGAATTGTATTTGTGCTTGTACACTAACTTTTTCTTAATTAAGATCATAATTGAGTAATATTTCTCCTCCAGTCTGCAATCAAATGTTATATAAGAATGGACACCCATTGCCCCTTGTAATATGTTATCTTCTATGATAAGAACACTCATGATTCTTATAAAGAAAATTACTTTTTGATTTATAATGTTCGACTCATTGACTTGGTGAATATTAGCATTAATTTCTAGTTCATCTTAGTTAGCAGCCAGAGGAGAGAATCTCTTAACTGTTTTTTTTAAATAAAAGAATTTCATTTTTTTGCAGCCAGGTTTTACTTCCCATTAAGAAATTACTAGTACTTAGCTGTATCCTAGATGCTAGGTGTCATTGTTGCATATCCGAAATATTTTCTTTTTAGCTTTGAAATATTCTCATAATCTGCAGGTTCTACGCTAATGGGAGACACATTCTATCTGCTGGTCAGGATCGAGCATTTCGCCTCTTCTCCGTTATCCAGGTTTATTGCCTCTCAAAATTGTATTATTAGACCTTTATTTCTCTGTGTTAGTTTTTGTTCAGTTCTATAGCCAACCCATTATTGACCTGATTCTTTTGAAAATTCTTGTTTTATTTATCATTTTTTGTGATCAGGATCAGCAAAGTAGAGAGCTATCTCAACGTCATGTATCAAAAAGAGCTAAAAAGCTCAAGCTGAAGGTAGGAGGAGTTATGGATAATAGTTTCTATCTTTTGTGTATGATTTTGTCGATCATTTTTATTATACGACTCCTACATTTACATTTACAACTTTGAAAGGCCTTTTTTTCTCATTCCTTTGTTTTAACTAAGATAAGTAATCTGATGCCTGGAAAAGTCGAAAGTTGAAAATTTTGTACTCTAGGATTTTAACCCTACTTGTTTTGTAATGTCTGATGCAGGCACGAGACCTCAAGGATTTGCGATTTTATGTCATATCAAATGTCTTTCTGATAGAAATGTTACGTATTAAAAAAAAAGATGCAAAAATGGAAAAATTGGACTTTCTTAAGACTGTTAAAACTCATATAGATATTAACAAATCCATACCTGAAGTTGGAACTTTCATTGATAACATTTTTACAGAATTATTAATCATTTTTTTCTTTTTATCCGTCAATAACTTTACACACGTCACTGATTCGTCTTCACAGCCTTCGTGTACACATTAATTAAGGTTGTGTTAATGTTACACATGGTTTACTTATCCTGTCAGCGTGCATATTGTTCATGATGAATGATGGAAGGAAGAGGAGAGGATAACTGAAGGTAGCCAAATCGGATTGTCAATTCTATTTTATTTTTCTCTCCCCTGGCCAGAACAGACTGAAAGTCTAAAATATTAAGCGAATGATGTCTTTGTACATGTGACCTCCAAGTCAGCTGTTTAATATTTTATTTGTAGTGGTACTTGTAAAATAATTCTCTGCAAGCCTGAATTACTTCTGTGTGGAGGATTCAATTTTTTTTTGGGAGTAGAGACAGTTGTGTTAACATCTAAATACTTGAAGTTCGTTGTTGCATCGAAACATATAAATGTTGACTAATCTGACTAACATTGAACTTAGTAAAATGATATGGTTGAATAATTGAAAAATGAGATTATTCAGGAATACGCATTGAATGCTAAGATTACGAATTGAATTTTTGCTAGTAGATCTATAATCAAAAAAGGTTTTGTGATTATTCCAGAAAAAATGAAACAAAAGATACGGTAGTGCTAGTACATTTATTGTATGAGGTCTACCCAATGCTAGATGCAGAGGCACATAATAGAGCAACATGAGATGTCCCGTAATAAAAATCTCGTCTGGGAAAGAATTTTTCATTGTTTGTGACTTTAAGATCATATTAAGGTTTAATATAATCTTAAAGTCACATGAACATGCTTATACGTCTTTTGAAGTACATGAAAATGGTTCCCAATTAGTGTATATAATTTATTTATCTGTTATTGTTGAAAATTTGGTTTCTATATATGAATTTCTTTATTGTGTTTCTATTTTAATTTTCAGGAAGAAGAGATAAAACTGAAGCCTGTTGTTGCATTCGATGCTGGTATAGTCATTCTCTACAAGCTATTCTTGTTATATATTTCTTGTCTTGAAATGTTGATGGATGATAACATTATTTTATTTTAATGTTTTCTTGATATATGCTGGTCTCAATTCTTTATCCATTCTGGGCTTTCTAGTAAGGAGTGTGGCTCTATTCTCCCTCCCTTGGGGTTATTATTTGCTTTTCCTTTTCTCTTACCTTTTTTTTTGGTTCGATGGTTTTCTTTGGGGGTTGTTTTCGAGATAGGCTTATATTATTTCATACGTTTGGCAAATATTTGGCTTATTTACAACAATTTGGCATTCGTTTTTTAGTCCTTACTTTTCTAGTTCCCATGTGTTGCCTTGCCACTCTTTCAGCAAGGTTAGTTCTAGTGACTTATGTTATTGACGTGCTTTCAAGTTTCTAATGTGAAAAACGTAAAATAGAAAAAGAAAGTGGGAATGAGAACATAATAGGCAATGCATTGGTTCAAATTTCACCCTCCAATGTCACAGGTCTAAGGTGTTTTTCACTTACAAATCGCAAGGCTACATGTCTTGGAAACAATTGCTTTTGCAAACTTCATTTTTTCTTTTTTGTATTTCATGCAAGCTATTTTTTCCATTCATGAAATAATCTAATGTAGTTCTTGTTATTTTTTAAAATCAAATAATAGCTGAAATTAGGGAATGCGATTGGTGCAACGTAGTTACATGTCATTCAGATACTGCACAGGCATATGTATGGAGGCTTCAAAATTTCGTGCTGGGTGAGCACATACTGACACCATGTCCTGACAATCCGACACCAGTAAAGGTAATATCTCAGTCTATCCGGTCATATAAGATGGTACAATTCCGTTGCTTTAGTAGAACGATTTCAAGTGTTGTACTGTGCCTGTGTATTTCACTTCAAGGCAAATCAAGAAGGAAATACTGCTGTTATTGGGATATGATCATCACAAATATTGTCATCAATGAGGAAAGCAACTTGCTATGCTTTCTATCCTTTTCTTGGGCTTCGTGGCCCCAAGTCAGTACCCTGGGTTTGGAACCTTGAGGCACATTATTTTCCCAGTTCATAGTTTTTCTGGAGTTACATTTTAATTGTCAATTGGTAACATACTTTTTATGTCATGGTAGGCCTGCGCCATTAGTGCATGTGGCAATTTTGCTGTTCTGGGGACAGCAGCTGGCTGGATTGAGCGATTCAATCTTCAATCAGGCATAAGCCGAGGCAGTTATGTGGACATGTCAGAAGGAGGAAGATCTGCCCATCATGGAGAAGTTGTTGGCATAGCCTGTGATTCAACAAATACCCTGATGATAAGTGCTGGATATCACGGAGACATAAAGGTAAATAAAATTAATGGCATGATATTTATTGAAGTTCAGCCAGCAATTGTCTGATATTCATATTAACTCTGTTCCAATCATGTAGAATTTGTCCTTGTTGGTGTCAGAAACAGCAGTTGTCAACGTCTTTAATTTGACCTTTGTACTATTTTGGTTTTTACATCATAACACAAAGTGAAATTGGTTTATGGTTATGCTTCAATAAATGAAGGGCATTTGGCAACATTTTAACCCAATGATTTGAAATTCTCAATCCCTTGCATGTTGTTCAGACACTGGTAGAGTACATGTATTTTTTCTTAATTTGTTTTTTTTATTGTTTAGACAGAAAGTAGATTTTAAAAATAGAAGAGAGAAAATTTAAGCAGAGGGTGGACAAGAAGTCCATCCACCCTAAAGCAAGTGGAAATTAGAAAAAAGAAGCAATAATTGAGAAATAAAAGCTCTCCAATCTGTAGTAATGCAAGACAATAAACACACCCATGGCAAAATCCTTACCAGATGCAAGAATGATCCTAAGTCGCTGCAAACTGAACAATAAATAGCTGTCTCTAAAAAGTGGACCATTGAGCTCATTCTAGATTCCTGAAGAATTAAATTAGGCTGCTCACTTCCATAGCATAATCATCCAACCTCCCCCTAAAGCTTCGGAACGGAATAAGCAACATATCCACAACCCGAAGCTGGACAAACCCTTTCCTCCCCCAATACTGTCTTCAAATTTTCTGAAGTAGAAAGGCTTAAACCATATAAACCTTAAAGGTGACCTTGTTTTATCCTTGATATGTTGAACTCTCTTTATGGTATCTATTGGACTCTTAATAACTTTTATATATATATATATATATATACACACATATATATATACACACACACATATATATATACACACACATATATATAAGGCAGGCTTTAGCCAAGCTTGGCTAAGACTACTTAACAAAGCGACGTAGTTTTGTATAAATTATAATTAAAGATTTTTTTATATAAAACCCAAAAATGAAAAACTTAACGCTAGGGGTTAAACTACGTCGTTTTACTAAGGTTTTACTAAGTAGCCTTAGATTACTTTTTCCCATATATATATGTATGTATATATAATTCCCCCCTCCCCCACCAATTGAACCTTCTTCCAAATTTTGTCAGAATATACTGGAAATATGTATGATGCATATGCCATCTTAATAGACGCATATTTCAAACCTTGTGCAGTGAAGTGATGTTCTTAATAAACAACCAAAATGAACTAAACTTGTTTTTCTCCCTTACCAACCATATCAGAAGGAAAGGTGATTGAAATACTTAAATAGGGTTTAACTGCTCTTTTTCTTCTGTTTCAAAGTCACATTCGAGCCATATTTAATCTCATTTCTGTTATTTGATGTGGTGGACTCACATAAAAATGATTTTTTTTTTGTATTTTTTTAAAAAAAAGCTTTGAGAAGGGTGTTTCGTTTATATGTGATTTCAAGCTTCATACTGCTCAATTGCTGCCCTTTACTTGTGCCTCTATACCTGTGCCTTTTTCTTTGATGGGTGAGTGTTCTATTATGCATAAATCACTTAATGGGGCGAAACCCATATGCACACAATGTACATAAACAACATACAAGACTAATAAAAGCCCCTCCCCTCCATGTAACTTATCTCCGACCAATGTTCTAAAATGCGCTAGGCAGGAGGCGGGCGGCCAGGGGGCTTAGGCGGTTTTTTTTTATTTTAAGCTAATTTTAATATTTTATCTTACATTTATCCTAACAATAATATAAAGCAAAATAATCTATAATAAAGATAATAAAGGCCTTTGCTTAAAGATCAAACACATCCATATTGTCAATGTCAAGGTTCAAACACAGACATGCAATTGTTCAAAATTCAAACATATCTTTAACGTATTAGTTTTATTCATAAACTAGATTGCTATTAAATAATAAAATTTAAAATTTCAAGAATTCAATTCAATATTAAAACTTAAGAAATTAAACATAAATTTAACAATTATATTGAATTAAACTAAATATTACAAATGTATCATCATTTATATAATTTGAAGTTGGTAC
This sequence comes from Panax stipuleanatus, assembly GCA_020205555.1. NCBI lineage: Eukaryota > Viridiplantae > Streptophyta > Magnoliopsida > Apiales > Araliaceae > Panax > Panax stipuleanatus. The sequence continues at coordinate 16,802,998 of CM035119.1, read as the reverse complement.
AAGTTCAAAAAATTACAACTATAGTAAAATTATTCATTTTGACTTGATCTTGGTCACTTCTTATTGTGATTTGATATGCTACAACTTGCATTATGAATATGGTAAATCATTAGAAAAATAAATATATCAAGATCTGGTTTGGATAGTTATTAAAATAAAAAAACCTCTCCACCTAGGCTCTGCCTAATTTTCTGAAGGGATTTTTTTGTCTCCATGGGTCTAGGTGAGGCGCCAGGGAGGGCCTAGAGCCTAGGCGAGGCTCCGGGGGGGGGAGGGGGGGGGGCTAGCGCCTAGGCGGGGATTTTAGAACATTGTCCCCGACTGTCTTGAAGCACAAGAGAACACATAATGGTTTCAAGTTTTGTTACATGGACTCCAGATCCTTGTTGGGCATGAGACAGTCTAGACTTTCTTCTTTTTTTTCTGAAAATTTTTCAATATTTTAAGCTATTTTGGAGTGTCCAGCTGTCACCCCACCCGTGTCAAGTGTCAACTTCTGTGGACAGGGTACTTCTTCCTCATCTGAAGACTGTAACACAGGTTTTAAGAGTACTTCTAGTGTTGGTACAGTTATACTTGTCATATATACTCTGATTCGTTATGGTTCTTAGTTGAAGCTATCTACTCATTCCATTGTTGAGCTGCTGAATATATCTGTTATGTTTCTTTGTGCAGGTTTGGGATTTCAAGGGGCGTGAGCTAAAATCGAGATGGGAAATAGGTTGCCCTCTTGTCAAGATTGTCTACCATCGTTCTAATGGTACAGTGTATCTGCTTGGTTTGTATAGTTTCTCTCTGTCTTCTCTCCCCCCTCTCCCTTGTGTGTGCATCTGATCATGTTATTATACTTAAAAATATTTCAGGTCTTTTGGCTACTGTTGCAGATGATTTAGTTATCCGTTTGTTTGATGTTGTGGCATTGAGAATGGTTCGTAAATTTGAAGGTCATGCAGACCGTATAACGGACATGTGTTTCAGTGAGGATGGGAAATGGCTTTTGTCATCCAGCATGGATGGAACTCTCAGAATTTGGGATGTCATATTGGCAAGACAAATAGATGCTATACAAGTTGATGTTTCTATTACTGCATTGTCTCTGTCACCCAATATGGATATTTTAGCTACCACTCATGTTGATCAGAATGGTGTTTACCTGTGGTAAGTCTTTAATTCAAGGACATTCTAGATGCACCTGATGATGTATCTTGGTTATATTTAAATTAATTGAACATGTTATTCAAGTGTTTTCTTTGAAAAGAATAATTATCGTAAGCCATATCATGGATAAATAGGTGCATGAATTAGGTGTATCATCGCAGTTAAAGTCTTAATTTGATTATCTTGCGTGGAGGTTACCTTGTGATTTTCTTCAAATATATATTTGAACGAGTAGCTATCTTTAATTGGAAACAGTTATTTTCTTAAATATAAAATTAACAGTAAGTGATTTTATCAGGATTAATCAGGCAATGTTTTCTGGAGATTCTAGCATTCATTCCTATGGAAGTGGAAAGGAAATTGTGAACATTAAGCTGCCATCTGTGTCTGCAACTGAAGGTTCTGAAGATATGGATTCTGATAACCCTTCTAGGAACAGCTTGAAGTCTCAGGATATTTCTTCGACTGCACTTTTAGTTCAACAAATTCTGGACTTAGTCACCCTTTCTCTATTACCTAAGAGCCAGTGGCAAAGCTTGGTCAATTTGGACATTATAAAGGTTATCTATAGTTCTTGACTTCTTGTTCTTTCGCACCACTCTTAATTGCAGTACTTCTCAAGTTGAGATAAATTATGTGCATAATTTACTCATTTTTAATGTTCAAAGTTGTAAAGCTGTTTTATTCATCCATAATTTCCAGGAGCGGAACAAACCAATTGATCCTCCAAAGAAACCAGAAAAGGCACCCTTCTTCTTGCCTACAATTCCATCTCTCTCTAGAGAAATAGTATTTAAAACCATCGAGTTTGGAGATGAAGACAAGGGCTCACAAACTGATAAACTGAACAAAAGTGGGAGAAATCATGCTTTTCCAGCATCCCAGTTCTTGCAACTTCTTCATTCCTCAGCAGAGAAGAAAACCTGTAAGTTTATTAGTTTTTGCCTTTAGTATTTCATATATTAGCGATTTTGCAAGTTTAAGTTTATAATTTGATCATTTAAAAATATAATGTAATCTGCAGAGTTATAGTGCTGCGGAGTTGGTGTTTTTTTGTCCCTTTGCCCTTTGTATACATAGTGTGTACACACGGGTTCGACCCTTTTTGGCACTTTATTTACTTGTCAAAAGAAAAATGTATTATCGTCTTAGAACTGCTTAATTTATACATTTTGCAGTTTCAGCTTTCACTGATTATATCAAAGGTTTATCTTCTTCAACATTGGATATGGAACTTAGAATGCTCCAGATTATAGATGATGATGATGATCAAGAACCAGACAAGAGGCCAGAGTTGTATTCCATTGAACTTCTATTGGATTATTTCATACATGAGATTTCATGCAGAAACAATTTTGAGTTTATACAAGCGGTTGTTCGATTGTTTTTGAAGGTACAGCTTCTTTACTTCTGAGGAACATAGTTTTTTTTAGTTGAGTTTCACATTAATAAATAAGATCATGCGTTTGTGTGAAAAAAGAAAATTGAAAAAGATTCATGAATTACAGTTAAATTTGCATACGGTTTAAGAAATCTGAAGAACACGCCATGATCAGAAAAAAGATTTAGGACTGCAAATTTTATTGATGGTTCAGTAGTTTTGCAGCTTTCTGAAAATTTGTTCTGGGCATTTATTTATAGATATATATTTTTTTGTGTTCTTCTCCTTATATAACACTTTCGTTTTCATTTGCCAGATTAATGGTGAAACAATTCGAAGGCAGCGAAGTCTAAAGGACAAGGCACAAAAGCTTTTAGAAATTCAATCTGCAGTATGGCAAAGAGTAGACAAGTTATTTCAAAATGCTACATGTATGGTTACATTTCTCAGTAATTCTCAGTTCTGAAAAAAAATTGAATTGTCGCAGTTCGTTTTGCTCGGTTTTGAATCCTCGAGCAATTTGTTGTATTAACGGCTTATATTAATGTATTACAAACTTTGGTTTTTTTGGAATATATCTTTTTTTTAATTATTATTTATTTAAAATTTTGAGCAACTCAGCTTTTTTGAAGAGACATATTACAAACAGGCTACAGCCTCTGTTCGGGAAGGGAAGGATTAAAAATTTAAAACTATGCAATAAGAGTTTATTAAAATAGAGGTTCTTTATAAAATATTTTTTTCAAAACAAAGATTAAAAGTAATAGTTATTTGATAACTCGTTTTTTTTTTGTATGTTTGAATATAATATTTTACTAATTAATCCATATATGAGTTTATACATAAGTTAGGATAACAATTTAATAAATAATTAATTCAAATAAAATCATCAATAATATAACTAATAAAATATTTCAAGTCTAAAAATATATAATAATAATTATGACAATTTTACATAATTACTATAAAATATAGTGGTGGTGGTCGTGCTGAATAATGGTAGTGGGAGATGGGCGATGGTGATAGTGGATGGTGGGCGATGGTGAGCGATGATGGTGGATGGTGGGTGGTGGTGGTAGTGGTGGTTGGTGGTGAATGATGGGGTGAGTGGTGGTGGTTGGGATGAAAGGTGGTGGTGGGTGGTTGTGGGTAGTGATGGTGGTAGTGGTGGGTGGTGGTGGTGATGGGTGGCCGTAGTGAAAGGTGGTGAAAGGTGATGGGTGGTTGTAGGTGGTGGTAATGGTGGTGAGTGGTGTAGTGAGAGAAGTGAATTGAATAGTTAAAAATATGAAATTATGATAGTGAGGTTAAAATAATAATGAATAGTCTCTTTTTCTAAAAAGAGTTGACTTAATGTTTTTTTTTTTAATAGGCAAAAAGAGGTTATAAAAGTTTTTATCAAATAACATTCTCTGCGAAAAGAGGTAAGGTCAAAAAAGATAATAATAGGCTATCAAACATTATCTTATTTTTAAAGTACGTTATTACTATATTACACTTACATATATAAATGTAAGAAATAATATAATTTAATAATGACTATTTATTAGAATTATTTTGCTTAGTTTTTTTTTGCTTTGTTGCACATATATATTGACTTATTTATACTATATTTATTTTTGTTAAAAAAGCTTATTTGTACTTTAAAGAATAACAAAAATTCATTTTAACAAAAGATTAGAAGAATACATGGATCTAATTTTTTTTAATAATAATAATTTCATCAGTTGCACCCCACAAAACAAACAAGCATAGAGTTTGTTTTTCAAAAGATATAAATGAAATTAAATAAAATATTTAACCTTGGACCAAAATTATATCCAACAACTTAAATTTATCAATGTTAAAAGGAACTATCGACAATCAATAAAGTATATCCATAGGCAATTATCTAAAATGAAAACTCCACTAATCAAGTTTAAAAGGCAATCAAGTTTAAAAGGAAATATGGCTCAATTTGAGATTGAGTTTCCGCCGAGTATTATAGCTCGGTTGATCCAATAATGACAAATCTTTTTTTAAGAACATCGGAAACCCTTTTAATTGCATTACATAATGATGCATGACGAAGGTTAAATAATTCACAATCATCTTTAGGACCTCGAAATGAATATTCTTTTAAGTGGTAATGAACACCTCTATAAGGAGTCATTAGTCCAAGAGTATGTGGAAATCCCGCATCAACAATATAGTATTTTCCTATAAAGAATGAGTATAATTATTAAACAATGTGTGAATGATTAAAATGTTCTTAATTGTTACATCATTGTTAAAATGATTGCCATGTGGGATTTTCAATTTGTCCTCTTCTTGTAAGCGCATTCTTGATTATCCTAGAGTCGGTTGCAGTTCTTTCCCAACCAGGTAATACATATGTGAACTTCAAATCAAAGGTACACTCAACTATTACATTTTGTGTTGGATGCATCTTTTTACCCCGATACCTCACTGCATCCTCTTGAGACACTCACCCTAATATGTGTTCCATCAATTGCCCTTAAATAGCCATATATTAGTATTTTAACATCTTAAAAATGCTTAGAAATACAATTAATTTTATTTTAACTTGAAATATGGATAAAATCTTGGATTGTTGAGTACTTCAGGGCAAAGTTCTGATCCAGTTGGTTGTTTAAGGATTTTTTTTTTAAAGATATTAGTGCTCTTAAGACCATGTGGAAATGACGACTAGTTGTTTCCTTAGGCTGGTGAAAAAAGAAGCTAATCGTACGATTTTTCACATTGCATGACACTATGCGAAGAAACTTAGTAACATGTTCTTCAACTGACACTCGTTGAGTACTACATAATCCACCCTCATTGGGTAATATATTGTGCAACTTCAACAAGACATGGGGTTTCGTAAGAATAATATCTCTAACATCATTATTTGTCATTATTTCATGAAGTAACTCTTTTCTTGCTCTTTTTCTTGATGCAGATGTTACTTTATTAGGTTTTTCTCAATGTTTTTGACTATTTACCTTTCGTTTATATTCACGCAATAACCAAAACATTAAGACTATATATAATTGTTGTTGGCCCAATGTATGACTAACCAAGAGGGGAGGTGAATTGGTAGTCTCACTCTAAACTGTTTGACTTTATCTAGGTGTGTGTAAATGACTTACAGTAAGGATGTGAATTTGTTTACTGATGAACTTGACGGACTCATAGTAAATTCAGTACCTAAACAAGACACAAACTAAACTAAACAAGCAACCACATAATAACACATGAGAATTTTTATGTGGTTCAACACATCTTGTGCCTAATCCACGGGACATTAGTCTAATGCCTTGTTGTATAACTTACACCTTTTACGATTTCTTAGGCTCACCGGGCAACCTTAGCATCTCTCATGTTACCAATGCACTCTAGTGCATAACCCATTTCTTTTCGCAGGTTCACAGATAAATCTATTCCATATTTTTTTTTCTATTTTTAGGGTTCACAGAAAATCACACCTATCTAAAAGAAAGATAATGTTATTTAAAAAAAGAACAACAAACCTTACAAGTATTTTAAGGATGCACAACCAACCATATAACCTATGATTTCAAGATAGATTTGATATCACAATGTAAGCTCGATATCTAGATCATCAATCTTACAACCAATATATCATTGTTAGTATAAAAGGTAATAAACTAGTGTATGAATGTTTTTAGATTTATCTGACTCTCTGTTTGAATCTGACTCTCTGTTTGAATGTGATTCTCTTCTGGGCTTGAAACTCTTTTATTCTTTTACACTCCTATCTTTAATGAGCATGAGCCCTTTTGTAGTTGCTCAATCCATTAGATAACCGTTAGAGAGATGCAGACTTGATTGGAGGGATTTTGAATTTTTAACCAACGGTTATGATCTTCCAATCTCGATCTTTTGGATATGCTTATATTTGAAATGTATTTTGAATTTCAAATTATTTGGACTGAGTTGGTGAGACTGCAGAGTTTTCTTTCACGCATAAGAAAAAACTCAGCTTTGTCAAATATCACAGAAAACTAAAACTTTCCTTTTTCACCAAACTTTTCTTTTTGGTGAAACTTTTCAGTGCCTGACTCTGATATAAACAAATTTGTCTTCTAATGTATGTCTTGTTCAATTGTATGAATCTTTGCTTTCCTTGGCCAAAGCGAAGCTTCTAGTGTACTCTTCATCATCTGAACTTGTAGTTTATCTAACATCATTGATAATATCATTAAAACAACCGTTGGACATATTAAATGATACTGCCTCTGGTTTTGAGCATACGCATGACTTTCGATCATTCATTGACTCTTTTAAGAACATGACTTAATTAAATTATGTTTTTGCAATATGACTTAGCTGATTATTTCCTGCACACTTGGATAAACTTGTAATCACACTTAATATGTTTTTTCAATTATAAAAATTTAGGTGAGTACAACAGTCTCCCCCTTTTTGATGATGATAAAACCTTGCATAGTTTAAACGAGTAATTAATAGTTCAAGTATTTCATGATAACTATAAAGTTATTTACATAATAATAGCCATTCAATAATTCACATAATAGATATCCATAAACATCAACATCCAAATTAGCATCGTAAATTAGTTGCCCTTCAAAAACATACCTAGGGCCACAAACATAAATATTTTCTTAAACACATAAAATTAAAATTAATCTTGAATAGTGCAAACTTAAATTAAAATGTATGCAAAGATTGAGTGAACGAGTGAGTGTATGAGTCAGAGTCCCTCTAGGCGCCCTTCTTCTTTGTGTAGAAATCCTTAACACTGATGGTGAACGCTTCCTCTTCCATCAGACTCTGCGCCTTCTTCAGTTGTCTCAGATTTGTCTAACTCATCCTCCTTCTCAACTGACTCTATCTTGACGATCACATGAACTAACTTGGTCTCCTCAGTAGTTTGTTTAATCTTAAGAATCATATTCTGGACTATTTCTGCTATCTGTTCGGTATTAACCACATTCATATCCCCTTTGTTAATCAAGTCAATCTACCTTTAAACTACTCCCTCAAGCTACTTATTTCTTGCCATCTGAATCCTTAGTTGTTTCTACATCAGTTCAATCATCTCATTCCTTCCTCTACCCACTTTTGTCATAGCATGCTCCCCCTTAATCTTAGCCTCATTCTTTTTTTTTTTCTGTACTATTCTCATAATTCTCCCTCTTTTTGTCATCAGTGAAATGGTTGTGTTGGGACGAACCAACGACCATTTGATTCTTCAACCAAATTACATCAAATTCAAGCTGAGTTATTCTTGATAATGCCTGATCAAATAGTTCTCTCGGTATAAAGGGTTGAGCAAAAGTAGTAGCCATGTCCCTTGTGGTAGTTACAACCACAAATTTTATGTTTGGGATTTCAGGGTTGGTTAGGAGTTATGCTTTAGATTTATGTGAGTTAAAATTTGGTGGAAAAGTTGGTAAAGTTTTTAGATTTAGGACTATGGTAGGAAATGTTGTAATAAGTATAGGATTTTCTTCTGAAATTTTCTCGGGAGGTGTTTAGTCAAGTGTTGGTGCCATGGTGCTAAGATTAAAATTTTGTTCTGGTGGTGGAAAAGGACTGGAAAGTGTAGATTGGTTCATTTCTGATTGTTTTTGTTTGGATGATTGGGTAGGTGTTGTTGATAAAGATGTGGAGTGTGCTGGACTTAATGGATTTATAGGTGATTTTTGTGAGAGAACAATTGTGATTGGAACATATACCATTTCAGTATCAACAAAGGTAATTTCAATATTTAAAGGTTCAATAGTGTCAAATGCTGTGGATGAAATTGTACCTGGTGTGCCAAAGAGTGTCTTAATTACTACATCCATTGCAGTTTTCTGCTTAAGTTCAATCAGTGCCTCAACAACCAATGTTGTACAAGGGGTGAAAAGCTCTTTAGTCACATGACTTTCTGGTAGTCTAACTTCTAATTTCTATTTCACTATTCTTTACATTCAACTTCAAAACATTTGCCTTTGATTGTAGGGTGGTATCCTCAACAATGACAATCACTTCATCTTCCCTCTTTCTTTTGCCTTGTGTCTAATATGCCCTTATTGCTGAACTCATCATCTTTTCTTGCACAACTGTTCTTTGACTTTGTCTCAAAGGTTGCACAACCTTCTTCACTAGAGTGTCCTCTGGAATTTCCTTAGATGACTCAAATGTAGACATCTTCCCTTTTCCTTTTTCTGCCACTTGCTCAACAATCTCTTTTCTTTTATCCTAACCATCATCATCATCATCAGATTCTTATCCTTTTTTAGAATAACCACTTTCTTCATCAGATTCTTCATCACCTTTTTTATTTTCTTCTTCATTTTAGTCAGATTCTCTTTTTTCTGAATCCTCTTCATCACTTTCAGTTTCTTCCTTGTCTGTTTCTTTCTTTTGTTCTTTCTCTTATTTTTCTCAGATTCATTTTTTTCCTTCTTTTCTTTAAAGCTAGACCCTTCATCACTTTCCTCTTCACCACTGTCTGATTCTGTTTCACCATCATCAAATCCGGTTTCTTCTTCTTTATCTTCTTCACTGTCAGATTATGAATTTCCATCATCACTTGCTTCTTTCTGTGTTTCACTTTCTTTTATTGACTTAGTTTCTGCGTTAGACTTTCCAAAGTCAATAACGGACTTAACAACCTTCTCAACTACAGTGAACACAAACTCTTCTTCCTTCTTGCTTTTCTCATAGTCACCAAATTTCTTGCCAAACTTGTCAGAGTCATCAGACTTTTCATTCTTCTTCTTTGAATTTTCTTCCTTGTGAACACTCTTTTCAGTGTTCAATTCTCCTTTACGGCCTTCCTTTTAGCATCCTTCTTTGCAGTACCCTTCTTCTGTTTCTTCACAGGGTTTTCCTTCACAATCTCCCTTTCAACTGCTTTAACCCTCTTCTTACCAACCATATGAGACTTTTTCTAACCAATTTTCTTCCTAGAGTCTGCAATCATTTTTGATTCACTCCTTCCAAAATACCTTTTATCAAATATACTAGCCTTACTAACATTTGACCACATCAAATCCTTGTCATCCATTTTCAATTTTAATTTCTTAAAAATGGACATCAGTACTCTATAATAAGACATAATTTCTCAATCCTTAATTACTTGAGACAAAAACTCAAACATCAACTAAACAAAGTCAATTTTAGTACCTTTTTCCAAACAGTAGACAACGCCTATTCCCTTGACTTGTAATTTATAGTGTGACTTTGATCTAGCGAAGAACATCCTTGAACAGAAGTTGAGCATATGTCTGTACTTGGGTGATAGTTGAGTTCGAATGGATGGGTTTCCTTTGACGTGTGGTGCTTTCATCTTGGTCTTGGCCTCGACATAGTACTCCTTCATATCTGTTAAACCCTTGTTCCATACCTAGAATGCATTCGTGAAGGTCTCTAGTGTAATCTTCATAGTTGTTCCAGAAACCTTTGACTTGATGATGTTTTTCTTTAAATCAACCAAATCTTTGTTGGGTTTGTACGAAATCGTGGGCGCAATCAAATTACAAAAATTAGCAGAAGTATGATATATCAGAATTTAAAAATTTTTACAAAACCATTACCCGGATCATCCTTTATGCATATTATTAATTTAAAATGATAAATAAGAAGTTATAGAATTCATACCCTTGTAGAACTAATCTTCCACAGGTACAAGTTCAACTTGTTCGTCACGATTTTCTTGAATATCCGGGGTAGATTCATTTCTTTGATCAACGTTAGCCACCCAAGTGTTTGGCCTCTAGAGGTGATCCACTAAGGAAGAGGAATTATCAAGTAGGAGGGTGGTTGACTAAACCGTAGTTTACTATCCACTATAGAAAAGGAGTACTCTCCAACAATTAGAATTGCATCATCAGATATCTAACATAAGACTCCTCTTAAATAGATATTGGTCAACCCTTCTAATCCTATTAGACATACGATTTTATTTAATTAATTAAATTCCTTTAATTAATTAGGCTTCCCAACATATTGGGATTAATTAATTAAAACTTCTTTAATTAATTTGCCTCCTAATCTTATTAGGAATAATTGAGAGTACTTATATTAAATTAATTCCTAAACTCTTTTAAAAATTAAAATAATAATAATTATAATAACGTACAATTCAATCCTTCCACCATACAATGTCCTAATTAAATATAAGACATGGAATTACTGTCAAGTCTTATTTTATTTAATTATATGTATTTCGATTAGAAAATGCACAACTCCAAATAATGCAAATTAGAAACTCTTTTCTAATTTCATTCTGCCTTGGCCAAGGACTACTGGGTTGTCATTTAATGAATCACATAGGACATATCTCTTCTTTTACTAGAAGTGGTAGATTCTTTATTGATAATTCATTATCTCCATATGTAACTCATTATACCCAAGCATACCCTTTGATATACCCTAAGGGTTTTTAAGGAATAAGTCAAAGTATAATTCATTACATACAAGATACTATGATGATCTCAAGTCCAAGGATCACTTGTACTACTATCACATTAGGAATTCCTATTGACAGGCAAGTAAAGCTCCATTAGGTATTCCACAGCGAGTCACGTTTAATGACCTTATTCTCCAGTAAGCACCTACATACTTGCTTTAGTGTCTCCACACAAATGATCATGAGATCAATCATCCTCATCCAATGAGCATAAAAATATATGTACCAATCTATTCGGATTTACTAATCCTCTATTTAGTAATTCATCGATTGAGAACTATTTTAGTTTTAAGCTTTCTAAGAATTTAGATCTCATTAGCATGATCAACATCATGATTCTAAAAGCATTGCTTAAAACTATGGGTTATTTACATATTATAAAAACAACATCATGTAGATAATTAAATGTCTTTAATAAATGAATTCTTTTATTAATAAATAGATAAGATTTTTTACAAAGTATGTGCTTTATCATCATACATGATTGACTTGTATGCACACTACTATCAATCTCCCACTTGCACTAAAGCCAATCATACCCATCTTCTCTAAGTGACGATCAAACTGATGTTATTTTAAAGCTTTAGTAAATGGATCTGCAATGTTGTCTTGAGAGTTCACTATCTTAGGTGACGTCTCCTCTTTCAATGATTTCTTTAATCAAAGTGCCGCAACACATGTTTGAATTCAAGATGAGACTTAGGAGCTATTCCTAGTTCTGTAATAAACTTTTCATCCGAAACATCAACTTGCAGCTTCACTTAAAGTTATATACTTTGTCTCTGTCACTAAACCAGCAATATTTTGCTGTTTGGAACATTTCCAATTCACTGCACCACCTTTCAAGGTAACGACTTACCAAAAAGTGGATTTGCTGTCTTCTTGGTCAGTCTGAAAACTTGAGTCTGTTTAGCCCTCTAGTTTAATCCAGACTCATCATGTAATATGATGACATCCCTAGTGTTAGTTAAGTACTTTAAGATGTTTATCACTGTCTTACAGTGATCTTCTCCAGAATATGACTGATCAATCATCAAGTCTCGCATATTTTATTGCATACATGATAGTAACTCATGCGATCTCTCTTTTATTGAAGACAATTTTAGAGAGATCTACTCCATGGCTCATCATCATGAGACACCTTTTGGAGTTTGCCATGCTAAATGCCTTTAACATCTAATGAATATACGTTCCTTGGGTTAAGTCGAACATCCTTTCAAATCTATCTATACAGATTTATATCCCCAATATAGGATGTTCTACCCAAATCATTCATGGAGGAATGTTTAGACAACTTTAGTTTGATCGATTGTAGCATAGGAATGTCATTCCCTATCAGTAATATATAATCAACATATAGTACAAGGAATGAAACAGCGCTCCCACTAACCTTCTTGTACACACATGGTTCATCCTCATTTTTGATAAAATCAAACTCTTTGATTGTCTAATTAAAACGGATGTTCCATCTACGAGAAGCTTGCTTTAATTCATAAATGGATTGTTGTAGCTCAAATACATGATTTGCTTCAACCATTAAAACAAATCCATCTGGCTGTATCATACATACATTCTCCTTTAATAATGTATATTTGAGGAAGGGTGTATCCACGTCCATTTTGCCAGATTTAGTAATAATAAGCTGCAATCGCAAGTAAAATCCAAATGGATTTGACCATTGCTTCAAAGATCTATTTTAGATTTTATGGTCATCTACCACTTCCCTGAGTCTTTATTACTCATAGCCTATTCATAATTCAATGGATCATCATCATCCATGATGTTTACCTCATCGTCATTCTCTATGACGAATTCATACCTTTCAGGTATCTTTGGTACTCTTCCAGATTTACGAATAGGGTGTTATACAGTAGGTATCTCTTCTTGGACAGGTTCATCCAATTGATCTGTAGTGATTTGTGGTTCTTGAATTTCTTCAAGATCTATTTTCCTCCCACTAGCCCCTTCAAGGGTAAACTCCTTTTCCAAGAAGGCAACGTGTTTCGCAATAAACACCTTTTGCTCAGTAGGATTGTAGAAATAGTATCCAAAACTTTCTTTAGGATATCCCACAAATGTGCACTTATCAGATCTTATCTAAGCTTATCATTTTAAAACTTTTTCACATAAGCTGGACATCCCCAAATCTTAACATGCTTAAGACTAGGTTTACTCCCTGTCCAAATCTCATATGGAGTCTTGGGGACGGATTTTGAGGAGACCTTATTTAGTAGATATGCAGCCGCTTCTAGGGCATAACCCCAGAATGAAATTGGAAGATCAGTAAAAACTCATCATGGAACGAACCATGTCCAACAATGTTTGATTTCTTATTTCAGATACTCTATTTAATTGTGGTGTACCTGGTGGAGTCCATTGTGAGACTATACCATTATTTTTGAGACAATTGAGAAACTCACCTCTTAAGTATTCTCCACCTCAATCTGATCGAAGAATCTTAATACTCTTGCCCGTTTGTTTCTCTACTTCACTTCTGAACTCTTTGAACTTTTCTAATGATTTAGATTTGTATTTCATTAAATACATATAACCAAATCTTGAGTGATCATCAGTGAAAGTAATAAAATAAGAATACCCTTCCCGTGCATTCGTTGTCATAGGTCCACAAACGTCTGTGTGAACCAACGCTAACAACTCTGTAACTTTTTCTCCTTTTCCACTAAAAGGAGATTTAGTCATTTTACCCATGAGACAAGATTCATAAGTTGGATATGATTCATAATCAGATAGCTCTAAGTGCCCATCCTTATGTAACTTAGATAATCTTGTTTCATTGATATGACCGAGTCTACAATGTCACATATAGGTATAATTAACATCATCTCTTTTCCTTTTCTTAGTTTGTTCAATTTGAAATATATTTTCATGCAATTCAAGTATATAAAGTCCATTTTGCAAATTACCAACACCATATAAAATATTGTTATTATAAATAGAACAACTGTTGTTCTTTATTATAATGTTAAATCCATCCATATCTAATACGGAAACAGAAATAATGTTTCTATTGATATTCAAAATAAAATAATTATTATTTAAATAAATGGACTTACCCGTAGGCAGTGCTAAATAATAAGTGCTTACAGCTAATGCAGCAACCTTTGCTCTATTTCCCACTCGTAGGACAACCTCATATTTGTTCAACTTTCTAATTCTGACCAGTCCCTGCACATTATTACATATGTGAGAACCAATCCAATACCCAAGTAGAATTTTGACTTTTTGAAAAATTAATTTCAATCATGAACAAACCTTGATTGAAAGTCGAAGCTTCTCCAAGCTTCTTCTCTGCCAGAAACTTCTTATAGTTCCTCTTCCAATGACCCTGCTCGTTGCAATGGAAGCACATTCCTTAGCTAGCTAGATCAGATTTCTTTTGTTCTTTTGTGTTCATCTTGCCTTTAACCTTCTTAGATTTCTTCTTTTCAGAAGATACCTTGAGCCTCTTTCTTTTCTTGAAAGAATCCACCATTAAGACATGGTTCTTCGTGGATGGAAAGTGACCTTCTGCAGTTTTCAACATGTTAAGTATTTCAGGCAAGCTGACATCTAACTTATTCATGTGGAAATTAACAACGAACTGCGAGAAGGTCTCAGGGAGTAACTGCAAGACCAAGTCTTGACTCAACTCCCCATCCATGACAAACCCAATCTGTCCAAGGCATTCAATCAGATTGATCACCCTTAGGACATGAGTCTCAACAACGGTGCCCTCGGTCATCCAAGATCGAAAGAGCTCCTTAGATATCTCATGTCTAGCAGTCTTACTGTGTTCACCATACAACTCTTTGAGGTGAAGCAACATAGTAGGAGCATCCATGTTTTCATGCTGACGCTGAAGCACGTTATTCATGGATGCGAGCATGATGCATTGAGCCCAAGATGCATCATTTTGCCACTTTTCAATGGTGGCAATCTCTTCCTCAGAGGTTATTTCTGGAACAGTTCCAGGGACATGTGAATTTAGGATATAAGAAATCTTTTCAGCAGTGAGAACTATTCTCAGATTCTTCAACTAGTCCGTGTAATTCGGCCCGGTTAGTTTGTTAGCATCAAGTATGCTACGCAGTGAAATTAGTGATTTCGACATTTTTAAATTTTTGTATGTGAAAAGATAATATTTTAGCAAACATTCATTTAATTAATTTTATATACTAAAATAAATTAGGTTTTATTTTAAATTGGTATCACCCACTATTTTCTTCAAACTATATTACCCCCACTTATAAAGTTCGGCAACATCTAATTAAATATTTCCTAGTGAGAATAAGGATCCCATTTCAAATGTATATAGCCTTGTGTGTGCACAACAAACGATATATAAATAAATAGGTAGATAACTCTTGTCAATTACATCGACATGTAACTCCTTGTATCCTGCCGCTTAGATCATAATGGTCAAGTGTGTGCACATCCGAACTATAATGATTTAAGTTAAGTTCAGCCTAGCACTCCATATATTCAAAAAAAAATAATATTATCCTTGTGTGTGCACAACAAAATAATATTATTCAATTAACTTTATAAGCATCAAATGTGATTAAATTAATATCTTAAATACACAATACTCGCCTTGTGTGTGCACAATAAACTCGTATTAAATATTTAATACTCTATTAATTTATCATGCTACAAAGCGACGTTCGATATTCCAAAAATCTTTGAACACTTTAAACTTAATGTAATTTCTTTGAGGGGTTTGTTATTATTTGTCTCATCTTGTTTAGCGCGCATGCACATACATATATAAAATACGCGTCATTTTATTAAAACATGCGAAGCATGTTTGCATAAAATATAATATATATAATACCTAGCATGCACATATAGAATACTATATTTTACCCGAATTGATTATGGACTTTTATTCTAGTTTGGTTCACTAGAGCCACCAAGTGAACTAAAAGGTCAAACCTAGGAGTGCAAGAATTTAAATTTAAACGTAGCTATTACATTTAAACCCGGGTTCCATACAAACGGGTCTTTACGCGCTCCTTACTCCTTGGTCTCCAATTTCTTCAAAATAATTCTAACTATCTATATTACATAAACTATTTAAATTAAATAGAAACCTTGATCAGCAGTCAAGGGGAAGTACATAGAAGGGAGATAGAAATTTACATCAAGAAAAAACCAGAGAAGACGAGGTACGCAGACCCCATTTAATAAAACCCATTCATTTAAGCATTCAACTAAAATAAAATCCAATCACATTGGTTAATAGTCCCATAATCAATCTCATTTATTATCATACATATCACCATACGCATTAATAAATAAATATTTATCTCATGAATTAAAACATTCTATATATATATGAGTATCATTTAATGTGCAATTTTAAATTGCATGAAATCCAATTTCAAGATTAAAATAAATACTTTATTTTAATTATAAAATTATTATTGTTATATATATATATATATATATATATATATATAATATTACCGAATATATATATAGTGATTCCAAGTTAATATTACTGAATATATATATAAAAATAATATTACCGAATATATATATATATATATATATATATATATATATATATATATAATATTATCGAGTATCATATATATATATTATAGTGACCGAGGAATAAAAGTGATTCAAGTTACTTTGAAATCCCCTTTTGAAATCATATTATGCAGAATCCTTTTAAAATCCTGAATCAAATCCACGGAAAAATCGCATACCTTCTTTTTTTGTAATACGGATGCAGCAGCAGCAAGCAAATTGATTTCCGTCCTTTTTTTTTCCTTTCTTGCATAAAAAAATAATTTTATACAATCAAATTATACCCAATAAATTATTCTAAATACATACCAATATATATATGAAATCAAAATAATTAATAATTGCATAAAGGTTTGGCTCTGATGCCACTGTTGGGTTTGTATGAAATCGTGGGCGTAATCAAATTGCAAAAATTAGCGGAAGCATGATATATCAGAGTTTAAATTTTTTTACAAAACTATTACCTGGATCATCTTTTATGCATATTATTAATTTAAAACGATAAATAAGAAATTATGGGATTCATACCCTTGTAGAACGAAGCTTCCACAGGTACAAGTTCAACTCCTTGTTCGTCACGATCTCCTTGAATATCCGGGGTAGATTCCTTCCTTTGATCAACGTTAGCCACCCAAGTGTTTGGCCTCTAGAGGTGATCCACCAAGGAAGAGAAATTATCAAGGAGGGTGGTTGACTAAACCCTAGTGTAGACACTCAGAATTTTCTTCAGTTCTGTTGTAGACAATCGAGATTTTATGTTCTTGTTACTAACCTTGTAGGAGGGCAAAACAGTCAACTCAACCTCAATACTGGGATGCCAGGTCAGCCCCGGTCTCATCCCGGGAGGTACAGGTCAGCCCCGGTCTCAACCTGAGAAGTACAGGTCAGCCCCGGTCTCAACCCGAGAGATACAGGTTATCCCCGGTCTCAACCCAGGAAGTACAGGTCAGCCCCGGTCTCAACCCGAGAGGTTAAATCAATTTTGGAGACAACTCCGAGAAATCAGCCGAAGGCCATGCCATCACTGAAGGCAACCCCGGGAGGGGAAAAATGGTCATTTTGTTAACTTGAAGCTGATTCGGTCAAACTCAAGTCGAATTAATGATGCCACCAAGGTCATAAAGAACCATAACATTGATCTCAAGTGGAAAAAACACAAGACAGCTCAACGGACAAACTGCGAGAAAACGAAGACCTGGTTATGAACCCGTCTTCTTGAACTCGAAAAAGGTTTAATCCTATGTCACTGAGATGCGCTCGACGAGGGATTTTCAGAAAGGTATAGCACACCTCAAACAGACGCTTTGATCAAAAGTTAGAAAGTTTCGAATCTGACCTCGCGTTGCTCGGAGTGCACGTACTTCGAGGTGATGGGACCCACCACCCAGAGCCTGCCATGTGGCACCGTAAGTAAACCCGTGGCTGCCGCGGGTAGGTTTGTTTCCATCGGATCTATATATATGAGTGCACCCCCAGCTTATTTTATAATTCAGAAACGCTCTGAACCTCTGCCCGTTTTGTTTCTCAACCCCACTCTTGTACTCTAAACCCAAATTTTATCACTCTAACACGTAGATATACTCATATACTACCACATATCAAAAACTGAGCGGTAGAATCGGACGTTTAAAGCCTAAGATTTGGTAAAAAGCCCGTGTAGCAGTCTATTGCGAGTATTTTTACGATCTGAAAGTTCATACTGCTTCATTGCGCATTTATACACTTGCATGTTAAGTTTCGTTTTTTGATTATGCCCGGAACTCAGTTCTGTGGCCGTTTTTTTCTTACGTTTTCGTATATTTTAGTACATAAACACGTTTTCTGGCATTTATATAGCTCGGATAGTCGATTCGTCGCTTTTAACAGCTTTCATATTACGTATAGAGTAACTTCGTTGGACCGGGTTATCTTTCTAGTCCCGGTTTGACTTTTTTGTATATATTTAACTATATATACTAACTTTTCAATTCTGTCAAGCCCGGATGTCAAATCCGTGGTAGTTTATTGCTTATATATATATAACTATATATAAATAAATTTTTGTGACTTTATTTGGCCTGGATTTATACTTCGTGGCGCTTTTATTGCTTTAATATATATATATATTAACTATATATATTAATATTTATATTCCAGTTTGGCCTGGATCATTCCGTGGCCTTTTTACTGCTTTTTATATATATATATATACTTACATTTCTGTCTGGGCAAAGGATAAAATGTCCGTCGCCCTTTATAATTTTATATATATATATATATATATATATATATATTTACATTCTGACCCGCCTGGATTATTCCGTGGCTTTTTACAGCTTTTATAAATATATATATATTTATATTCCAGTTCGAGCATCGGAGTGAAAATCTACCGCCCTTTACTGCTTTTATACACACATATATATATATTTTCATTATGTCAAGCCTGGATTATTTTGTGGCTTTTTACAGCTTTCATGAATATATATATAAATATCTATTTACATTCCAGTCTGGGCATCGGAGTGAAAACTCATCGCTCTTTATAGCTTTCGTATATATATAACTATATATATATATATATATATATATATATCTTTTATTCATTATGATTAAATTACTGCTTTAAATATTCATTTGATATGAATCGGTGCTGACATCTCTTTGGGCGAACTAGATTTCTTTAAATCTCGCCAATTCTATCTTTCAAACTGTTCAAAATAGGTTCAGATGGAATCGGGAAGCTATAATGGTTGAGATTTATTTAAGTCTAGCAGTTTTTCTAGTTTATTCATTTAGGAAGCAACCTTGCGGCCCTTAGATCGCTATCTAGTGGGAACGAGACGCTTCGGCTTTGAGCTGTGCAGGTTTTATTGACTTTCCTCTGTGAGCCTAGGAATCGTGGGATTCATGATCAAACTGATCAGAATCTAATTTCCACGATGGACAAACTCCACTTTACAAATGTACCCTACCAGTTTTTGTGTAAAATATATATCCGAAAGACCTTAAAACAGTTATCTGGGATTAAGGTCTTAAACATAATGAGAATATGGTTTGTCGTGTCAGAGTCACTTCGATGGTTGTCATGCCTATGAAAAAACCGACACTTATATATATTCTGTGGTCGAGCATGCTTCGCAGCCCGACAATCACCATTCAAATTGAGCCACAAGGATGGAAAGAAAAAAAATGGAAGTATTAATTCCTATGTTAGCGTAAAGGTTTGAAAACCTGTTTTCAAAACATCATCTTAATAATCTTGTCTAAAAAAGAGACTTTTGCAAATTAAATCAAATCTTTCGTATATAGGTTCAACGAAACATGCCCAAACTTTCAAATCAAACATAGGCCCAATTTCTTCCAGCATTTACACACACATTTCAGATTTAAAAGGAAAATATTGAAAAGATGTGGTACCGTGTTTTCACGGGAGTTGTGGGGTGCCTAACACCTTCCCCATACTTAACCATGCCCCCGAACTTAGAACTTTAGTTTTAAGATCAAGTTTTGACAGTGTCCAGCAATTGGACCTCCTTTCAAACAAAACTCGTTGAGTTGGTACAACCATATCAAATCTACCAACTAGCAACTCTGTAAACCGTTCAAATCGTCGACATGATATATGTTGGCCTTTTCCTAAAAAACCCCTTCAAAACCTTTTTCATAGAAAAAAGATAAATTAAGGGTAGACAAAACTTAGGAAGAGAGAAAGATTCGGGTCCAACTCGAACCGGATTTTTCCCCAACGTCGATAGGTGGTGACTCTGCTGGGGACGGTAGAGGGCTTAGGCCGCGTTCCAATCTTTTCAAAATTTCCCATTCATATTTGCGTATGTGTGAATGCTGCGTCTTTACATTAAATGAATACGTGGATATTGCGTCTTTACATTGAATGAATGTGAATGAATGCATTCCTGCTTTATATTAGTGCTTCGTACAAATATTAGTGCTTCGCACAAATATTAGTGCTTCGCACCAATGTCATCATATGCATACGGTGAGACGCAATGTATGTGAATGTATGCTGTGTGATTCCTTCACCAGGAGGCAAACCCGTCGGTGACAGAGTAATGTCTTCGAGGACGGCTAAGTCTTCGGGGCTCATGAAAAAGCACCACTCAGATCCGCTCCAGTTGAAAGATCGGATTAATTTCCCCTCTAGTAGATTGCGATGATCTGGGGACCCTCATGCCGAAAAGTCGCGAGAGTAGCCTAAGATAGGTCAGCCTCTGATTAACCAAATTCGATGGGAAGCTTCTTCATGCCTTCCTCTTTCAATTCAATGTAAAGTTTTCAATTGCAATGTAAATGTCATAATGTACATTCCATGTTTTGTAAATCCTGTCATATTATCATGTCATCAAAACAACTAACCTCTGTTTTGCAGGATAAGATTAAAAAACCTTAAAAACACATCATGGCATGCATCCTATCCATACCTACCTCAGGAAATTGACATGCCTACGTTTGTTGTAGGTGAAAAAATTAGTCCTGTCACTAGATCTAAGTCTAAGAAAGCACTAAGTCCATCTCCGGACATGGCTTTCAGTGCTCAGCCAGAATCCACCCATGTCTCTAGGGAAGAATTTGAAGGGCTGAAGAACCAGATCGCCGAATTAGCTACTTTCTTGAGAGAGCAGAGTAAAGCTCTTAAAGAGAAACAAGCACAGGGTCACACAGAACCAGGAACACCCAGTGGCAGTTAAGAGACTGGAAAGACAGACACTCAGATTCCTGATCCTCAGAACCAGGGTCCTACCAACAAAACCACTGAAATCACCGTCCTCAACAAAGAGCAGGAAGCTGGTGACATTCTGAAGAAAGTCTAACAGATGGAAGAAACCATCCGGTCTATCAAAGGGACTGGGGCATTTGGCAGTGTAAATTATTCAGACTTATGCATTTTACTTGGGGCTCGTTATCCCGAAAAATTTTTAGTCCCCGATTTTGAGAAATACGATGGATTGGGAGGCCCTTACACTCACTTAAAGGTGTTTATTAGAGAGCTCGGATCCTATGCAGAGGACGAGAAACTCCGAATGCAGATATTCTAGAAAAGTCTGACTGGAGAGGCTAAAGCCTGGTATGCCCGTTTGGACAACTCTAAAATTCACAGCTGGGAAGAGCTGGCACATGCCTTCCTCAATCAATACAGTTTCCAATCTCAACTGGCTCCAGACAGATATCAAATAACCAAAATCAAGAAACAAAACATTGAGTCATTCAGAGAATATGCTCAATGCTAGAGACGAATGACGACACAAGTCACTCCACCTATGACTGAGTCTGAGATAGTCATGACCTTCATCGACATTCAAGAAGCCCCGTATTATGAAAGGGTCCTAGCAGGCATAGGAAATCCATTCTCGAAAATGATCAAACAAGGCGAAATGGCAGAAATGGGACTCAAATCTGGGAAGATAAAGGATCTGACCGCCTTAGAAGCTGTTGCCGAGCATATTCAGTTTGGGAGTTATGGGAATAATCCCCGGAGGACGCACAAGAAGAAAGATGAATAAGTATCCTTAGTATTGCAAGGATAGAATCATAGGGGTGATTTAAGCAGCATGCCCATTCAAAGGAGAAACTATTCACTTTTTCAAGCTCCAGGCCAACCTTCTAACCTTCAATTTTAGAAAAATTTGGAGGCTAGGCGTCGAAGAACATTCACCCCGCTAGGGGATTCACTCGAAAATGTGCTAAAACTGTTAACGACACAGAAAAAGATTGTGCAACTCCTTCTACCAACCAATACCGGTGGACGGAATTTTGACCCGAGTAAGAAGTGCGCATACCATTTTGGATCCCCGGGACATGATACACAAGACTGTTGGTCTCTCAAGCACAAAATCCAAGACTTGATTGACAATATAGAGATTGTGGTGACCAAACCAGAGCAACCGCACGTGCAAGATAATCTCCTCCCTTAGCACAAAGAGGAGGGTGTCAACATGATTAGCACGCAAAATAGAGAAGGATCTAAATACCTCTGATACGTCAAAGAAACAACTCAATCCAGAAACAATAGCCCAGACAGTTGGGAGTTATCAGAAAGGCGGTTCCTGATAGAACAGGAGATCAAATCTATCAAGGAACAAATTGGACAACTAGCAGATCTGGTCGCATATCAGCATCAGGTAACCAGACAGCTGATAAACCAATCCAGCCAGGCTGAAGCAAGTCCTCCTATGCCGGAAATTAGTCCCATTGCTATGAGGGAACATTACCGGTTTTATGAACATGAACCTTGGGCCGACAAGGTGGCCAAGGAGGAAAAGTTCCAAGCAGATAGGGAATTTGCCTTTCAGAGGAATTTCACTAACCTGAACCAACCGATGAAGGAAATCCTCCAGATGTTGATCAATGAGGGGATGGTTAAAGATCTGTTACCCCCAATAAATCCTATATCCACAAAATTCAAGCCTGACCGAATCTGTCAGTATCACTCCAATGCACCCGATCATGACACCGAAGATTGCTAGGGACTTCGTCATTTAATTCAGAATCTGATTGAAAACGGTGAACTGATAAGAGGGAATCAGGATTATAGCCTACCAGATGAAGAAACTCTCTTCATTCCCACTGTGTGGAGTCATATAGTGGCTGATATTTCCTATGATAAGGAGCCAACCCTCACACCCCTAATGCTACCATGGAAAGGGGTCCAAGAAACACAAAATCCTGTGAAGTTGGCGGCGCCCGAACCTTTGATATTACCATTCAGACCCCAGCATCCAGTGATCAGTCTGAATAGAGTCCCATGGAACTACGAGAATGATGAAGGTTCCACCTCAAACAACATTGCCATCGTACCATAGGAGAATCTATTGTACCTACCTCAGCGGGTGATCAAATCAGTCATCAAGGCCAAAGAAAAGGTGTATGAAGAGAAAATCTAAGAGTTCCTCAGAAAAATGGGACACAATGAAATTAAAGTGGTGCAAAGCCTAAAAGATGCACCCAAACAGATGTCCATCCTAGATCTGGTCTTATCATCAGTGGATCATCGCAATATTCTGGTGAAAGTACTGGAAGAAGCCCATCTGCTAAAGACAGTGGATGCCGAGAAATTCCGTCATGTGATAGAACACATCTTTAACAGCAATGTGATACCTTTCACTAATGATGATATACCCGCAGAAGGGACGGGCCATCGTAAGTTACTGCACATAGTAGTGATGTCATCAGGGTATGTGATCGGAGGTGTGCTAATAGATGGAGGGTCGTCCCTAAACATCTGTCCCTACGACACCTTAGAAAGAATGAAGATCAACCCGAACCGGATCAGAACCAGTTATGTGGTCATCCGGGCTTTCGATGGATCTTGTCGAGAGGCTATGGGAGAAATTGAGCTTCCTCTGGAGATTGGTCCACACACTTTCTATGTATCTTTCCAGGTGCTCAACATCACCACCAGATACAACTTATTGCTGGGCAGGCCATAGATCCACATAGTAGGAGCCGTTCCATCTACCCTTCAGTAGCAACTCAAATACATTATCAATGGCAACCTAATCACGGTGAATGCCAAACCAGAATACCCTGTCTGCATACAAGGAGACATGCCAGTGATTAGTATGGATGCAGGGATTGAACTTGCTAGTTTTCAAGCCTTAGAGGTAAGTGATACTTAGTACCTACTAGTTGGGGCACCAGCCTTGAAGCCTAAAGTCTTCCCCAAAGTAATAACAGTGGGCCAGGAGATGGTATCTTTGGGTTTTTGCCCTGGAGAAGGGTTAGGAAAGAATCAAGAAGGTATTAAAAGCCCGGTGCAAGTCCCGAGTCAGTCGAGGAAAGCTAGATTGGGTTAGACATCTGGGTCAAACCATCGGAACCCATATAAGCATCCTAAGGCTCATGCTTCCACCATACTAATGCCAAACCTCACTGATGCAGGGTTTGTGAAGCCAATGAGGAAAATTCTTGCTGTTGTGTCAGCCATGTTGTTTCCTCCAATCATACCGGTAAGTGAGAGAAAAGCCCCAAAGCCAGAGGGGGACAGCAAAAAGGGGAAAAAAAGTTCCTGTATGAAGGACGAGACCCATTTGCTAACATGCGGGTTATCATACACTACGAAGGTATGAATGATGATATCCCCGACAGTGATAAAGAGGATCAAATCCAAATTCCTCGCATCAAGAAAGAGAAGGGAAGTAGTTCAAAGAAGAACCCCGACCCTATTTTGAAGGACGTCTCAGTCATTATCCGAGACAAGGCAGACGAGCACAATTCCTTGATCCTTCCTGTTCATGAGGATCTGACCCTGAACAACTGGAGCAGCATCCCTTGCCTCATTCAAAAAGGGTAAAAGGGCAGAGAATCTGTCTGCCCTGTAACATGGTTTTATTTATTGCTTGTTTTAGTGCACAGCTATAGCAGTAACTTTTTTTATGCTTTGCCAAATGCTTTGTATGTTTAAATAGTTGCATATATTACAGTAAAAGCATTTTGTTTTCAGGACTCCAAGATTGGATTTGTTTGTCCCTGCTGATGAGATGCCAACCTATCACAGTGACTACAACTTTAATGTAGAACTGAACTTCGACTTGATGGAAGTTGATCAAGAGGATCAAGATGACTATGAGGTGCTCGAGGAGATCAAAAAATGGGTCAAAAATAAACCCAAACCAAACCTCGACCAAACCACCACTGTCAATATCGGAACCTCAGAAAACCTCAAAGAAATCCAGATAGGCATAGACCTTACACAAGATCAAAAATCTGACCTGATTGAACTCCTAACACAGTTCCAGGATGTGTTTGCATGGTCATATGAAGACATAATTGACCTGTCTACTGATATTATCATCCATCAAATGCCTATCAAAGATGGATTCAAGCCAGTCAAGCAGAAGCTCAGGTGATTGAAACCTGAATGGAGTCTGAAAGTCAAAGAAAAAGTTGTTAAACAATTCAAAGCCGACATCATCATGGTATCAACATACCTGGAGTGGCTGTTAAACATAGTTCCCGTGCCTAAGCCTGGAGGGAAAGTACGAGTATGTGTAGATTATATGGATTTGAACAAAGCCTGCCTTAAGGATAATTTCCCAGTACCTTTCATCCACATCTTGATAGACAACACGACGTAGTATGACATGTATTCTTTTATGGATTGCTTTGCTGGTTACCATCAAATTATGGTTGCTGAAGACCGGGAGAAAATAGCTTTCATCACTCCCTGGGGAACCTTCTGCTACAGACGATTGTCCTTCGGCCTCATCAATGCCGGTGCCACATATCAGCGAGCTATGATGGCCCTATTTCATGACATGATGCACAAGGAGATAGAGGTCTATGTGGATGACATCATTGTCAAATCCTAGAAGGAGGATAATCACATTGACCATCTCAGGAAACTGTTTAATAGGTTACGTAAGTACAACCTCAAGCTGAATCCAGCCAAATGTGCTTTTGGCGTCAAGTTGGGCAAGTTGTTCGGATTTCTGGTAAGCAATAGAGGCATTGAGATGGATCCTGCCAAGATAAAAGCCATCATCGAGATGCCCGTACCTCGAATAGAGAAGAAGATACGTGGGTTCCTGGGGAGAATTAATTTTATAAGCTGATTCATTTCCCAGCTCACGGTAACTTGTGAACCTATTTTCAAGCTATTAAGGAAGAATTCCTCCACAAAATGGAATGAGGATTGTCAGAAAGCCTTCCTTGCCATCAAGAAGCAGCTGATCGAAGCTCTTGTCTTGGTACTCCCGAGGGATGGAGTTCCCCTGTTCATGTACCTGTCGGTCAATGCCAATGCAATGGGCTGCATGTTAGGACAAAAAGATGATAGTGGCAAAGAGAGAGCTATCTACTACATCAACAAAAGATTCAGCAGAGGTGAACAAAAGTACACCCTGATCGAGAAGACATGCTGTGGGTTAGCATGGGCCGCCATGAGGTTGCAACATTATCTGCATGGACACACAACCTACCTCATATCCCGTATAGATCCACTGAAATACATATTCAATAAGCCAATGTTGAATTATCGATTGTCCAAATGGCAGTTGATCCTCCAGCAGTTCGACATTGTCTACGTGACTCAGAAGTCAATTAAAGGTCACGACATTGTAGATTAACTAACTGAAACACCATCAGGAGGGTTTGAACCTCTAGAAACTTATTTCCCTGATGATGGGATTATGACAATTTAGAAAGATTTTTAAGAAAATGCAGTCCAACCATGGAGAATGTATTTCGATGGAGCGGTGAACATGGACGGTGCCGGAGCTGGGGCAGTCCTCATCTCTGGTACAGAAGAACAATATCCTGTGGCTACCAAGTTAAAGTTTGATAACACCAACAACACAGCTGAGTATGAAGGCTGCATAATGGGGT
Organism: Panax stipuleanatus; assembly: GCA_020205555.1. NCBI lineage: Eukaryota > Viridiplantae > Streptophyta > Magnoliopsida > Apiales > Araliaceae > Panax > Panax stipuleanatus. The sequence goes on along the minus strand of CM035119.1, from coordinate 16,776,170 downwards.
TGAGACTAGCCCAATCCATGGGTGTCAAACATCTATTGGTCTTTAGAGATTTTGAATTGGTCATCAGACAAACCACTGGGGCATATCATACTGAAGAACTGCATTTGCATTTGCTTCCCTATCATCGGCAGGTCGTCAAAATATCTATGGAGTTTGAAGACATAACCTTCATCTATATTCCTCAGGGTAGGAATGACTTCGTTGATGCATTGGCGACCTTGGCTTCCTTGATCCGCATATCCGATAGGAGGAGGATCCCCGATATCCAAATTATAAGCCAAAGGGCCCCGACATATATGAATTACATTGGAGAAGTATCAGATGAAATTCCTCCTATCAAATAGCCTTGGTATCAAGACATCAAGGAATATCTCTGAGATGGATCTACACCAGCTGGGGCAAGCCAATTCAAACGAAAGCGGATTCATAAGATGGCTATGAAGTTCTATCTAAGCGGAGATGCACTTTACAAAAGGGATGCTGGAATAGGCCTTTTAAGATGCCTCGATAAAGAGCAAGCCCAGAGATTAATGGATGAAGTCCACGGTGGAGTCTGCAGTCCACACATGAGAGGTCATTTGCTGGCCAAGAAAATACTGAGAACGGGATATTATTGGATCTCTCTTAAAGCTGACTGCGATGATCACGTCAGGAGATGCTTTCAATGCCAAGTCCCTGGAAATGCTATCCACGCTCCTCTAAATGAGCTGCACAATATGAGTTTGCTATGGCCTTTCTCCATGTGGGGAATGGATGTGATCGGTCCAGTAGAACCCAAAGCCAGTAACGGTCATCGTATCATCTTCACTATGATCGATTACTTCACAAAGTGGGTTGAAGCTTCCTTTTTTCCCAAAGTCACCTAAGAGGTCATCATTGGTTTCATCAGGAACAATGTTGTATGTCGATATGGACAACCGGAGGTGATCGTATCAGACAATACCAAGAGCCTAAACAATCAGATGATGAGAGACTTATGCAGCAAGTTTTATATCAAGCATCTCAATTTCGTCATCTACCGACCCAAGATGAATGGTGCTATTGAAGCGGCCAACAAGAACATTAAAAAGATCATGCAGAAAATGTCCGCCAATCACAAATGATGGCCTGTCCTGTTGCCTCTAACTCTGTTAGCATACAGGACGTAAATGCGTATATCTACTGGGGCTACCCCTCTATTCATTGGTCTATGGCATGGAAGCAGTCCTTCCTATAGAAGTAGAGATGGAGTCCTTAAGAACATTAATAGACACTCAGATGGACGAAGACCAGTGGTTGCAAGAGCGGTACCACCAGATGTCCTTGATAGATGAAAAGAGGGCTACAACCATTTTCTACGGGCAGTTATATCAGCAAAAGATTGCTCGATCATACAACAAAAAAGTCCGAATACGATAATTTAAGGAGAATGACTTGGTATTGAAGAAAGTCCTGGCCAATCAAGATGAAGCCAAAGGAAAGTTCACCCCAAATTGGGAAGGCCCTTTCATTATCAAGGAAGTGTTGACAGGAGGAGCTATCAGATTACAAGAAATGGACGGAAGCGAATTTCCCCAACTTATCAATTCAGACACCGTGAAAAGGTACTATGTCTGAGACACATGCATGCTAGCATCCTGGTCCTGCGACTCAATCAAATCAGTTCGATTTTCAAAAAAGACTGAACTACGAATGACCTGATCCCCCTCAACCCAGGAGTACGTAGGCAGCCATTTCTGGTGCGGTCAAACCAAACAAAAAACTCAAAAACTCATCAAACCAAACTCAAAAGAGACTTCTCAAACATCTCATACAAAAACAAACTACGAATGACCTGATCTCCCTTAGCCCGGGAGTACTTAAACAGCCATTCATAGTGCGGTTTGACCTTCAAGAAAATACAAAAACCAAAAAAAAAAACCAATCCCAAGACACCAAAACATAAACCCTATCAAGCCTCCCTGGTCAACAGGCCCTTCTAAGGGATTGTCCGACATCTCACTATCAATCCGTCAAGGAGATGCTCATAATACATCAACAATAGCAAGTCATAAAAGAAGTGGTAATCACTCAGCAATGACAATACATATTGAAATAGGGAAGTGAATCAAAATATATTTCTCTGATATATAATACTATTTGATATATACACTGCGTCCTGTACATGACAAAAATGGCTGATCTAATATGTGTAGGAAAAATAAAGCTAGTCTATGGACCCATGGACAAGCAGGATAGCAATGCCAACATGGCATCTCTCTATAAAGATGGAGGAGCCGCTGCAAGCGCAATACCCTCAACCTCCATATGGGCCAAAACATCCACAGCCATCTGCATAGTGGCATTGTGATCATCAATATAAGCACTCATATCGGCAACCAAGCCATGGGTGTATGATCGAAGAGTAGTACTGTCAGCAATATGGAGATCTCGGGAAGCTATGGCCTCATCCCTCTCTACAAAAGCAGCATCCCGAGCAATCAAAGTCTCCTCAATCTCAACAAAAGTAGCATCTCGTGAAGATCAAGCCTCATCTCTCTCGACCAATGCTGTATCCCGAGTGGCTCGAGCCTCATCTCTATCAACAAAAGCTATATCTCTGTCGGATAGGGCAGTCAACATCACCGCCCTAGCTTGATCTCTCTCGAAAGTCATCTTAGCTAATGAATCTGCTATAGCTGGATATGTCCTGGCAGGAATGATCGGCGGGTTAACGCTGCTGTCAGACCCATAAATAACTCATCCTCCGTAGAAGAATCAGGATCCTCCATAGGCTCCTCCTCATCTGAATCCACAACCGGAGCTGGCTGGACCACTGCGGCAGCTGCTATATCAGCCTCCAACCACGCTGAATACTTTGGAGAGTAATCCGGATGGCTAGTAGAGAAATCAACCCTCTCCCTATGAGTCCAACACTCATAAATCCTAATTAGGTCGGATGACGACATAGAAGAAGCTAACATCCGCTGATCAATGGCCCCCTCAAACTGGTGCAGGCTCTGGAACTGATCAAACTGACCCATAACTAGCAACAGATGATATGTGGTCACCCCTCTAAATCCCGCTAGGGGCAAGTAGTCCATACCGGATGCATAGGTAATGAAGCCATAAGGGGAGACTAGCCCTGTCATGGCAGAATTGAAAAAGGATGCTTAATATCTGACAGAAAGGCTGACTATATCTTTGCATTCGAACACTCCGCTGACTGAAAGGAGTAGGACATAACTATCTCGTTGTGAAGTAGTACCCCTGATGTCTGAAGAAGACAATCGGGCACAAATGGGGGCATTAGCCATACATACAACAAGACAGAGCTGCCTCTAAAAACCCCTCTGGATGGGTACTACAATAGGTAGCTGACCTCAATGTCTCGGCCATTATCATCGGCAGGATGGTGCTACCCTGTCTAAGGGCATGAACCATGACCATCAACCCAACATCTAAGTGTTCCAAGTATAGTGGCATGTATAAGTAAGCCGTGACGCACATCAGCAAGACGTCTATCCGGGCTGTATGCCACTCCTCTGCCAAGATAATAAAGTTGTCAGCTTGTCGATCGTAGCTATCCATTCTACCCAAACAATCGATTAAAAAGTCAATAGAGATCACACATCAGGAAATTATCTCATCCGTGACTACGCTCTGACGTAGACCCGACATCCGCAGGAACGGTCTCCTCATATCACTAATAGCGATGCGAGCGTAAGGCAAGTCCAAAGCCAAACCTGTAAGCCGTTCGTACTCCTCCAAAGTCGGAGTCAGCTCATGCCACCCGAAGTGGAAAACCTATCGCTTAGGAATCCAACAAGATAGAATGCCGTCTATGAATCCATATGGAACCTGGAAGTCCACAAGGGCCAATGAATGCCCTAACATCCGATCTACTGTCCCTCTGGCTAGGAAGGGTAGGCTATCATACCACGACCTCAAGGATGATGCTACCACTGATGGTGGTAAATGCTCGATACGGCTAACTGTCGAGGACGACATCTGTATCACCGTATCACAAGACCATCTAGGGGTCAAATCTGAACTCATTTGTCTAAATGCATATCCATGACATAATACATGCATAATGATAATGATAAACATGATCAATAGATAGGAAATATCATACATATCTATAATAAACTGCCTACGGCAAGCATCATCTCTGTCTGCTAATAAAATACAAAATAAAAAGTACAGGGATATGGGGCATAACTACCCAACTGCTAATAATGGCTTATCAAAATGGGGCACAACCGCCCAATAGCCAAAACAGTGGTCTATCAAAAAATATTGCTAGAAAAGCTATCCAAAAAAATCAAGAATATCTACACTCAGGCTGTTAACCTGCTCCATCTCCTCCATAGACACAAAGTCTCGGCCATTAGTAATGTCAGGGCGGTACAAGGGAGGATCAGCCCCTGTAAAATTGTTGAAAAATGAACCTGTGGAAGGGCCCTATCCGGAGCCAGAAGGATCAAAAGAAGATGCCTCTGATGGATATCGGCCAAGATGCCTGATAAACAAATAAGCTCTCTCTAACTGTTGGGTCAGTCCTGTAATCTGGTCCAAGTGAGTAGGCTCTCGAAGGCACGCTATCTAGTCTATCATCATCACAGACCCTGGCACCATATCTGCCATGAACTGGGTAGCACGAGTCTGAGCCCCAATAGTGCGAGGACTCCACCAACTGCTAAATGCCTCCTGGCTGTATGGACCCTCTGATAGGGTAAAGCCATCTACACCCTCCATAGGGATGTTTGTAAACAGCTGAACTAGTGGCCAATGATGCCAAGCAGGAGGAACAAAGGGAATACGAATCTGCCCCATGATGCTCTTGATAGCACGCTCTCCTAAATAGAGCTCCCAACCTCCCTATGTCAAAAATAGGACTCTGCGGGTGGATAATGCAAACTCCCGGCCAGTGGGGAAACCACTCTCAAACCCGATTGTCAAAAAGTCTGAGGTATACAGTGCCAATGAGATCAATCCGACTGTGAAAAGCTCAAGATGCAGGCGGGAATGCGTGAATCCCTCAGCTTATAGAACTTTTGTCAAAGTGGCGTGGTGCCAACGCCGTCCCCGAGGATAGGTCTCCAGGCCCAAAGTGGTGGTGGGACGGCGGTAAGGAAGCCTCTCATACGCCCAGAACTGGCCATATAAATATCAAAAGTTCTCAATGACCAAGACTGACAAATGTAAATGCAGAAATCAAAAAGGTACAAGAAAGATGTACTCACCAGTAGGAATGGGTAGAACCCTAACTAAGCCTCTGTCACACCCTTCGAGCGCATGCACATACCTCAGAGAAAATAGGCAAAGGTATAGGTACCCCAATCAAAGTCATTGAGGCGCTCCACATATCGAGTGGCACTGACCAGGGCAAAGGACACCGTCGCAGAGTTGTCTGCCAGGAAATAACCTCTGATGATCACTAGGAACAGTCGCCGCAGGATGCGATCTCTAACCCTCTGAACATCAGGCAGAGGCTCAAGCAAAGCCCCACTCTGGGCATCTAGGCTCAAGGAACCAGATCGGACCGTTCGACCCTTGATGGCCGTCGCAGGAACTCCCAAAAGGGACCGAACGGCAGTGGGTGTAATATCAGCCCCAACAGGCACTGGCTCACCCTCAAACTCTATCCCGGTGATGAACCTCCAATCCATAGGTGTCATCATCACCTCACAATCTAGCAAGTGGAGAGACTGAGTCTGGTGGAACCAGCGCTCAGACAAAGCCCTCATATAACCCCAGGGGCAACGGCGGGGAAGAATAGAAAAGAATGCCTGAAACCCCCAGGTGTCAACAATGTCTCTGTAATCCTGGTGTAGAGTGTGGTAAAGAGAATGCACATTAAACCAGTTTTCTCTGGGTTGCGTAAAGCCAGGAACCTGCATCAAAAGCCAACCCATATCAAATCTGTGCCCCAAAAATGGCAAAAAGAAAGAACAAAAATCCCAAAAGAAGAAAGCTTTAGTCACCTCGTTGGCGTAAAGGAATCTCGATGGATGGTGACTCAATTCTCCCAGCAGATTCTGGAGTGGCACAATAATGCTTGGAAGCTCTACACATGGAGCCTGAGCTGGGGCAGGACCAACAAATGGAGCCTCCTCATCATCTATGTCAATAGGCGGTTCAGCCTGGATCAGACGGATCACTGACTCAGCCAATCTACGAGGAGGCCGGGCTGGCCGTGGCTGAGGGACATTGGAGACTCCTCCGTTTAACTCCAAAAACGACCCTGCTATCACTCCCAGGTCTATCTCGGTCCATAACCTGGACAAAGTCTCCAAATCACCTCATAAAGGGTGAGGTAAGCCTAAAACCTGTGGCTTATTAATTTAAATAAGTATTTTAGGCATTTTTAAATCCTAAAATATGCATGGGTCAGTAAAAATCCCCAGTAGAGTCAAAATTGCATATTTATTAAATGCTCAGGCTTTTGAAAAAATTTCGCCAGAGTCTCCTTTGTAAAATGGACTATCCACAAGCACACAGGCATGTCTAGGTGGCCATTCAGTAGCACACCTTTCCAAAAATAGAAACAGTTCATATTTATAAAGAAAAATCAAAAATAAACTTCACATGGTAGCCAAATTACCATGGATATTTTTTAGTTGAAAATCCAGGCTCACTAGGCCTCAAAAAGGATGAGTAGACTGATCAAAAAGGGCAAAAATTAACTGTCTCAGAATTCAAATTTTCTTACATCAAAACGTGCATAGCAGTAAAATATGAATACTTATGAAGTCAAATTTTTTTTATCAAGTCATATAAGCATACATTTTTGATACATTATGTTCAAAGGCACCCTACGTGGTTTACACAATTCTACTTGTTAAAACAGGAAAAGAAGGGATGAAAACGTCACCAGAGACGTGCAAAGTGCGTGGCCGCTGACGAAATTTGAAAAAAACTGCCCGAACTCCGTAAATCTAAAAAAGAAAATTTGATTCCATTTGAAACTCAAAAACTGAAAATGAGATTATGAGAGCCCCGCTGCCCAATATAAATTCGCAAGAGGGAGGAGCCCCACCTGCGGCAGCCGTACCTCTACCTGCAACTCCCTAAGGTGGGCCCCACACCCTCCGGCTCGGTCCATTTCAAGTTGAAACGGAGTTTACATGAGCTGAAAAGTCAAATATGAGAAAAAATTGCTACGCGATTGAGCGGTTTGTCCCAAATCCTGGGTTTAAGCAGCGGATTCCTGACAGAGGGTGAAACTTCATGAAAGACATTGGTAGTCATCCAGAAGAAATATTCAGGGACCAATGATGAAAACTGCTAAAAAACTGCACAAAACTGCCACTTTCAAAGCATCGGGTACAGACCGGTGACAGTTCAACCGTTGGCTCAACCCCAGTGAAGCATCGAGTACAGACCGGTGACAGTTTAGCCGTTGGCTCAATCCTAGCGAAGCATCGGGTACAGACCGGTGATAGTTCAGTCGTTGGCCTAACCCCAGCGAAGTGTTGAGTACAGACCGGTGACAGTTCATTAGTTGGCTCAACCCCAGCAAAGCGTCGGGTACAGACCGGTGACAGTTTAACTATTGGCCCAACCCCAGCGAAGCATCGAGTACAGACCAGTGACAGTTCAGCCGTTGGCTCAACCTCAGCAAAGCATCGGGTACAGACCGGTGACAGTTCAGCCGTTGGCTCAACCCCAACGAAACATCGGGTACAGACCGGTGACAATTCAGCCGTTGGCCCAACCCCAGGGAAGCATTGGGTACAGACCGATGACAGTTCAGCAGTTGGCTCAACCCCAACAAATCGTCGAGTATAGACCGGTGGCAGTTCAGCCGTTTGCTCAACCCCAGTGAAGCATCGGGTATAGACCGGTGACAGTTCAGCCGTTGGCTCAACCCCAGCAAAGCGTCGGGTACAGACCGGTGACAGTTCAGCCGTTGGCTCAACTCCAGTGAAGCATCGGGAATGATTCGGTGGCAGAAACAGTATATCAATCTATCCCCACAAAGGACAGATGATGAAATCTATTATACAAATCCTTAGAGGGAGCACCGAGAAGGATTGGTGATTCAACCTCTTGTTGTAAACTACCGGTGTAGATTATCGTTAGGATAGGCATCAGAAGCACCCACTGAGGTAAATCGACAACAAAGATATATCCCCAGTAGAGGATCCTTCAAAAATGTACAACGGCATCAGCCGAAGGAAAATATGCCCTACGGAGAGTATTGACAGACGGGGGAAACCGTTGGTCTCAAACTAAGGTAGCATCAATAATGTCATCCCCATCAGAGTTGACAGGTCCATCACGAATGACGTCATCCCCAGTAGAAAGTGACAAGAATAATCTGTGATAGCCTAACTCTGATAACCTACCAGTGGTACCCTACTAACACCAAGGGCTATCCAGGATAACGTTATCCCCAGCAGGTATTGATGTGAGCAGTCAGTGATAGCCCCATTCCCCTCGAAGGTATCTAACATTCATTACCTATCATGCCGTACATTGCATTACATCTGCATTCATCATATTCCCAGTGTCTAGAATTCTTTATCCTGTTCATTTTATTACATTGCATAAACATGACAAAGAGGGGCATCTGTAGACACTTGGAATTTTCTTCAGTTCTGTTGTAGACAATCGAGATTTTGTGTTCCTGTTACTAACCTTGTAAGAGGGTAAAACAGTTAACTCAACCCCGGCCTCAATACTGGGATTCCAGGTCAACCCCAGTCTCATCCCGGGAGGTACAGGTCAGCCTCGGTTTCATCCCGGGAATTACAGGTCATCCCTGGTCTCAACCCGGGAAGTACAGGTCATCCCCGATCTCAACCCGAGAAGTACAGGTCATCCCCGGTCTCAACCCGGGAGGTCAAATCAACTTTGGAGACAACCCTTGGAAATCAGCCAAAGGCCATGCCATCACTGAAGGCAACCCCGGGAGGGGAAAAATGGCCATTTTGTTAAATTAAAGCTGATTCAGTCAAACTCAAACTGAATTGATGCCACCAAGGTCAGAAAGAACCATAACATTGATCTCAAGTGGAAACAGCGCAAGACAGCTCAACGGACAAACTGCGGGGAAACGAAGACCTGGTTATAAACCCATCTTCTTGAACTCGAAAAAGGTTTAATCCCATGTCATTGCGACGCGCTCGACTAGGGCTTTTCAAAAAGGTATAGCACACCTCAAACGGACCCTCCGATCAAAAGTTAGAAAGTATTGAATTTGACCTCGCGTTGCTTGGAGTGCACGTACTTTGAGGTGATAGGACCCACCACCCGGGGCCTTCCACATGGCACCGTAGGTAGACCCGCGGCTGCCGCGAGTAGGCCCGCTTCCATCGGGTCTATATATATAAATGCACCCCTAGCCCATTTCATAATTCAAAAACGCTCTGAACCTCTGCCCGTTTCGTTTCTCAACCCCACTCTTGTACTCCAAACCCAAATTTTATCACTCTAACACGTAGATAAACTCATATACTACCACATATCAAAAATTGAGCGGTAGAATCGGATGTTTAAAGCCTATAATTTGGCAAAAAGCCCGTGTTGCAGTCCATTGTGATTATTTTTACGATCAGAAAGTTCATAATACTTTATTGCACATTTATACAGTTGCACGTTAAGTTTTGTTTTTTGATTATGCCCGAAACTCAGTTCCGTGATCGTTTTTACTTACGTTTTCGTACATAAACACTTTTTCTGGCATTTTCATAGCTCGAATCATCGATCCGTCGCTTTTAACAGCTTTCACATATATATATATATATATATATATATATATATCCCGTAATATAGAGCAACTTCGCCGGACTGAGTTATCTTTCCAGCCACGGTTTAACTTTTTTGTATATATTTAACTATATATATACTAATTTTTCAATGCTGTCAAGCCCGGATGTCAAATCCGTGGTAGTTTATTGCTTTTATATATATAACTATATATATATATAAATTTTTCTAACTTTATTTGGCCTGGATTTATACTTCGTGGCCTTTTTATTGCTTTAATATATATATATATATATATATATTAACATTTATATTCCAGTTTGGCCTGGATCATTCCGTGGCCTTTTTACTGCTTTTATAAATATATATATACTTACATTTTTGTTCGGGCAAAGGATAAAATGTTCATTGCCCTTTACAGTTTTTCTATATATATATATATATATATATTTACATTCTGACCCGCCTGGATTATTCCGTGGCTTTTTATAGCTTTTATAAATATATATATATATATATATATATATATTTACATTTCAGTTCGGACATCGGAGTGAAAACCCATCGCCCTTTACCGCTTTTATACATATATATATATATATATATATATATATATATATTTCCATTCTGTCAAGCCTAGATTACTTCGTGGCTTTTTGTAGCTTTCATGAATATATATATATATATATATATATATATTTACATTCCAATCCGGGCATCGGACTAAAAACCCATCTCCCTTTACAGCTTTTGTATATATATAACTATATAACTATATAACTATATATATATATATATATATATATATATATATCTTTTATTCATTGGGATTAAATTGCTGCTTTAAATATTCATTTGATATGAATCGGCGCTGACATCTCTTTGGGCGAACTAGATTTCTTTAAATCTTGCCAATTATATCTTTCAAACGGTTCAAAATATGTTCAGACGAAATCGGGAAGCTAGAATGGCTGAGATTTACTTAAAACTAGCAGTTTTTCTAGTTTATTCATTTAGGAAGCAACCTCGCGCCCCATAGTGTTGGGTTTGTACGAAATCGTGACGCAATCAAATTACAAAATAAGCGGAAGCATGGTATATCAGAGTTTTAAAATTTTTTACAAAACCATTACCCTGATCATCCTTTATGCAAATTATTAATTTAAAACGATAAATAAGAAGTTATAGAATTATGCCCTTGTAGAACGAAGCTTCCACAGGTATGAGTTTAACTCCTTGTTCTTCGTGATCTCCTTGAATTTTTGGGTTAGATTCCTTCCTTTAATCAACGTTAGCCACCCAAGTGTTTGGCCTCTAGAGGTGATCCACCAAGGAATAAGAATTATCAAGAAGGAGGGTGGTTGGCTAAATCCTAGTTTTATATCCATTATAGAAAAGGAGTACTCTCCAACTATTGAAATTGCATCAACTAATATCTAACATAAGATTCCTCTTATATGGATATTGGTCAACCCTTCTAATCCTATTAGACATAAATTTTCATTTAATTATATAAACTCATTTAATTAATTAGGCTTCCTAACATATTGGGATTTAATTAATTAAACTCCTTTAATTAATTTGTCTCCTAATTTTATTAGAAATAAATGAGAGTACTAATATTAAATTAATTCCTAAACTCCTTTAAAAATTAAAATAATAATAATTGTAATAATATTAATAAGATTCCTCTTATTAATTTATATTTAATATTTCCAAAATATTAAATAATAAACATTAAGCTATTTAATTTATTCTATCACCATAGATTAAATTAATTACACTTAATGCATTATTATGATTATGTCATTACCTTCTTAAATAATTATTCTTTCTTTTATGGTGTGACCCTTTAGGTTCTCCATATTAAACCGGTTGTGAATAAATCAATTAGAACAATTCTAATCTTATTTAAATAAATAAATTTAAACTAATAATCTATTTAAATAAATAATATTTATTCTACAATAGGGATAAGCCTCCCTAGCGATCAATGACTTTCTGGATAATATAGATTTTAACATTAATTATAAAAGAACCCGTGAGTAAATAGTTACCGTACAATTCAATCCTTCCACCATACAATGTCCCAATTAAATATAAGACATGAAATTTCTGTTAAGTCTTATTTTATTTAATTATATGTATTTCGATTAGAAAATGCACAACTCCAAATAATGCAAATTAGAAACTCATTTCTAATTTTATTCTGCATTGGCCAAGGAGTACTGGGTTGTTATTTAACGAATCACATAGGACATATCTCTTCTTTTACTAGAAGTGGTAGATTCTTTATTGACCATTCATTATCTCCATATGTAACTTATTATACCTAAGCATACCGTTTGATATACCCTAAGGGTTTTAAGGAATAAGTCAAAGTATAATTCATTACACGCAAGATACTATGATGATCTCAAGTCCAAGGATCACTTGTACTACTATTACATTAGGAATTCCTATTGAGAGGCAAGTAAAACTCCATTAGGTATTCGATAACGAGTCACGTTCAGTGAACTTATTCTCCAATAAGCACCTACATATTTGTTTTAGTGTCTCCACACAAATGATCGTGAGATCAATCATCCTCATCCAATGATCAAGCAACATATGTACCAATCTATCCGAATTTACTAATCCCGTTTTTAGTAATCCCACGATTGAAAACTATTTTAGTTTTAAGCTTTCTAAAAATTTAGATCTCATTAGCATGATAAACATCATGATTCTAAAAGCATTGCTTAAAACTATGGGTTATTTACATATTATAAAAACAACATCATGTAGATAATTAAATGCCTTTAATAAGTTAATACTTTTATTAATAAATAAATAAGATCGTCTCCAAAGTAGATACTTTATCATCATACATGATTGGCTTGTATGCATACTACTTTCAATCTTCCACTTGCACTAAATTCAATCGCCATAGTATCTCATACCATCTTCTCTAAGTGACGATCAAACTGCTGTTATGTTAAAGCTTTAGTAAGTAGATCTGCAATATTGTCTTGAGAGTCTACACACTCTAAAGTGATGTCTCCTCTTTCAATGATTTCTTTAATCAAAGTGTCGCAACACATGTTTAGATTCAAGATGAGACATAGGAACTATTACTAGTTCTGTAATAAATTTTTCATCCGAAACATCAACTTGCAGCTTCACTTACAGTTATATACGTTGTCTTTGTCACTAGAACAACAACGTTTTGCTGTTTGGAAACTTTCCAATTTACTGCACCACCTTTCAAGGTAACATCTTACCCTAAAGTGGATTTGCTGTTGTCTTAGTCAATCTGAAAACTTGAGTCTGCTTAGTCCTCTAGTTTAATTCAGACCCATCATGTGTCATGATGACATCCTTAGTGTCAGTTAAGTACTTTAAGATGTTTATCACTGTCCTACAGTGATCATCTCCAGAATATGAATAATCAACATCAAGTCTTGTATATTTCATTGCATACATGATAGTAACTCATGCGATCTCTCTTTTATTGAGGACAATTTCAGAGAGATACACTCCATGGCTCATCATCATAAGACACTTTTGGAGTTTGCCATGCTAAATGCCTTTAGCATTTAATGAATATACGTTCTTTGGGTTAAGCCGAACATCCTTTTAAATCTATCTATATAGATTTATATCCCTAATGTAGGATGTTCTACCCAAATCATTCATGGAGGAATGTTTAGACAACTTTATTTTGATCGATTGTAGCATAAAAATGTCATTCCCTATCAGTAATATATCATCAACATATAATACAATTAATGAAACAGCGCTCCCACTAACCTTCTTATACACACAAGGTTCATTCTCATTTTTGATAAAATCTAACTCTTTGATTGTTTCATCAAAACGTATGTTCCAATTACGAGAAGCTTGCTTTAATCCATAAAAAGATTATTGTAGCTTATATACATGATTTTCTTTAACTATTGAAACAAATTCATCTGGCTTCATCAAACATATATTCTCCTCTAATTATATATATTTGAGGAAGGGCGTCTCCACGTCCATTTTGCAGATTTAGTAATAATAAGCTGCAATCGCAAGTAAAATCCAAATGGACTTGAGCATTGCTCCAAAAATTTATTTTAGATTTTATGGTCATCTACCATTTCTCTGAGTCTTTATTACTCATAGCATGTTCGTAATTCAATGGATCATCATCATTCATGACGTGTACCTCATCTTTATCCTCTATGACGAATCCATACCTTTCTGGTATCTTCAGTACTTTTCCAGATTTACAAATAGGGTATTGTACAGAAGGTGTCTCTACTTGGACAGATTCATCCACTTGATCTGTAGTGGTTTATGGTTCTTGAATTCCTTCAAGATCTATTTTCCTCCCACTAGCCCCTTTAAGGATAAACTCCTTTTCCAAGAAGGCAGCGTGTTTCGCAACAAACACATTTTGCTTAGTAAGATTGTAGAAATAGTATCCCAAACTTTCTTTAGGATATCTCACAAACGTGCACTTATCAGATTTTGTTTCAAGCTTATCATTTTGAAACCTTTTCATATAAGCTGGACATCCCCAAATCTTAATATGCTTAAAACCAAGTTTCCTCCTTGTCCACATCTCATATGGAGTATTGGGGACGGATTTCGAGGGGACCTTATTTAGTAGATATGCAGCCGCTTCTAGGGCATAACCCAAGAATGATATCAGAAGATCGGTAAAACTCATCATGAAACGAACTATGTCCAACAATGTTCGATTTCTTCTTTCAGATACTCCATTTAACTGTGGTGTATCTGGTGCAGTCCGTTGTGAGATTATATCATTTTCTTTGAGACAATCGAGAAACTCACCGCTTAAGTATTCACCACCTCGATCTGATCGAAGAATCTTAATACTTTTGCCAGTTTGTTTCTCTACTTCACTTCTGAACTCTGTTAACTTTTCAAATGATTCAGATTTGTATTTCATTAAATACACATATCCATATCTTGAGTGATCATCAGTGAAAGTAATAAAATAAGAATACCCTCCTAGTGCATTCATTATCATAGGTCCACAAACGTCTGTGTAAACCAACGCTAATAACTCTGTTACTCTTTCTCCTTTTCCACTAAAAGGAGATTTAGTCATTTTACCTATGAGACAAGATTCACAAGTTGGATATGATTCATAATCGGATAGCTCTAAGAGCCCATCCTTATGCAACTTGAACAATCTTGTTTCATTGATATGACCGAGTCTACAGTACCACATATAGGTATAAATAACATCATCTCTTTTCCCTTTTTTAGTTTGTTCTATTTGATATATATTTTCATGCAAGTCAAGTATATAAAGTCCATTTCGCAGATTACCAACACCATATAAAATATTGCCTTTATAAATAGAACAACTGTTGTTCTTTATTATAATGTCAAATCCATCCATTACAAATGTGAGAACCACAGCTGATATCCAATACCCAAGTAGAATTTTGACTTTCTCAAAAAATTAATTTCAATCATGAACAAACCTTGATTGGAAGTCGAAACTTCTCCAAGCTTCTTCTCTGTCAGAAACTTCTTGCAGTTCATCTTCAAGTGACCCGGCTCGTTGCAATGGAAGCATATTTCTTTGCTAGCTAGATCAGGTTTCTTTTGTTCCTTAGTGTTCACCTTACCCTTAGCCTTCTTAGATTTCTTCTTTTTAGAAGATACCTTGGGCCTCTTCCTTTTCTTGGAAGAATCCACCATTAAGACATGGTTCTTCTTAGATGGGAAATGACATTCTGCAGTTTTTTATATGTTAAGTAATTCAGGCAAGCTAACATCTAACTTATTCATGTGAAAATTAACGACGAACTGCGAGAAGGTCTTAGGGAGTGACTACAAGAACAATTCTTAACTCAACTCTCCATCCATGATGAACCTAAGCTGTCCAAGGCGTTCAATTAGATTGATCACCCTTAGGATATGAGTCTCAACGGCAGTGCCCTCGGACATTCGATATCGAAAGAGCTCCTTAGATATGTCATATCTAGCAGTCCTACTTTGTTCACTATACAACTCCTTGAGGTGAAGCAACATAGTAGGAGCATTCATGTTTTCATGCTGACGCTGAAGCTCGTTATTCATAGATGCGAGCACGATGCATTGAGCCACAGATGCATCATCTTGTCACTTTACAATGGTGGCAATCTCTTCCTCAGAGGCTGATTCTAGAACAGTTCTAGGGACATGTGAATTTAGGACATAAGAAATATTTTCAGCAGTGAAAACTATTATTAGATTTCTTAACCAATCCGTGTAATTCGATTCGGTTAGTTTGTTAGCATCAAGTATGCTACGCAGTGAAATTATTGATTTCGACATTTTTAAATTTCTGTATGTGAAAAGATAAAATTTTAGTAAACATTCATTTAATTAAGTTATATATACCAAAATAAATTAGGTCTTATTTTAAATTGGTATCTCCCACTATTTTATTCAAACTATATTGCCCTTACTTATATAGTTCGGCAACATCTAATTAAAGATTTGCTAGTGAGAATAAGGATCCCATTTCAAATGTATATAGCCTAGTGGATAGCACAATAAACGATATATAAATAAATAGATAGACAACTCTTTGTCAATTACATCAACATGTAACTCCTTTTTATTTTGTCTCTTAAATCATAATGGTCAAGTGTGTGCACATCCGAACTAAAATAATTTAAGTTAAGTCCAACCCAACACTTCCATAAATTCAAAAAAGAAAAATATTGTTCTTGTGGATAGCACAACAAAATAATATTGTTCAATTTTCTTGATAAGCATCAAATGTGATTAAATTAATATCTTAAATACGCAATACTTTCCTTGTGGATAGCACAACAAACTCGTATTAAATATTTAATACTCTATTAATTTATCATACTAGAAGGCGACGTTCAATATTCCAAATATCTCTGAACGCTTTAGACTTAATATAATTTTCTTGAGGGGTTTGTTATTATTTGTCTCATCTTATTTAGCGCGCATGCACATAAATATATAAAATACGCGTCATTTTATTAAAACATACGAAGCATGTTTGCATAAAATATAATATATATAATACTTACCATGCACATACAGAATACTATATTCTACCCGGATTGATTATGAATTTTTATTCTAGTTTGGTTCACTAGAGCCACCAAGTGAACCAAAAGGTCAAACTTAGGAGTGCAAGAATTTAAATTTAAATGTAACTATTACATTTAAACCTGGGCTCCATTACAAACGGGTCTTCACGCGCTCCTTAGTCTCCAATTTATTCAAGATAATTCTAACTATTTCTATTACATTAACTATTTAATTTAAATAGAAACTTTGATCAGCAGTCAAGGAGAAGTACATAGGAGGGAGATAGAATTTTCTATCGAGAAAAATCAGAGAAAACGAGGTACGCAGACCCCATTTAATAAAACTCATTCATTCAAGCATTCAAATAAAATTCAATCACATTGGTCAATAATCCTATAATCAATCCCATTTATTATCATACATATCACCATATGCATCAATAAATAAATATTCATTTCATGAATTAAAACATTCCATATATATACGAGTATCATTTAATAGACAATTTTAAGTTGCATGAAATTTAATTTCAAGATTAAAATAAACTCTTTATTTTAATTATAAAATTATTAAAAATATTATATATATATATATATATATATATATATATATAATTTAACCGTATATATATAGTAACTATATATATATATGATAAAGGATTAGTTACTTTATTACTATATATATATATATAACCCGTGACCCAGGATTACTCTCCAAGTCACTTATCATTCTTGAGTCACTTTTTTGGAATCCCTTCATATTCACCAATAACGTGATTCACTATAAAAAAAAATCACCAAGCCTTTCCCTGTTAAGTCACTTAACAGCACGGATGCTAGCGAACCAGAAAAAAAAAATTGTTTCTGCGTTTTTTTTGCTTTCTTTTATAAAAAAATAATTTTATGCAACTAAAATTATGCCCAATAAATTATTCTAAATACATACTCATTCATATATGGAATATAAACAATTAATAATTGCATAAATACTTTGCACTGATGCCACTGTTGGGTTTGTACGAAATCGTGACGCAATCAAATTGCAAAATAAGCGAAAATATGGTATATCAGAGTTTTAAAAATTTCTACAAAACCATTACACGGATCATCCTTTATGCAAATTATTAATTTAAAACGATAAATAAGAAGTTATAGAATCATATCCTTGTAGAATGAAACTTCCACAAGTACGAGTTCAACTCCTTGTTCTTCGTGATCTCCTTGAATTTCCGGGTTAGATTCATTTCTTTAATCAACGTTAGCTACCCAAGTGTTTGGCCTCTAGAGGTGATGTGACACTCCCAAATTCGGATACTTCATTTCCACGATATTTGGTGTTCACTGTATAACTAAAATACAACTACTGCCCATAAATAAGGAATGTAAAATAAATTAGAACAATGAATAAATAATAATAAAATCTTCCTTGAAAGGATTACAACCTTATTCAAAATATCTCAGGGTTTGCTAACCTTAACATCAATAATAAATGCGAAAATAAAATATAACACAATAAAATTCTATAACACGTCATATTCATACATAACAAGTCTTCATTTCTTCATCTCACTTTTTTTTTTACTTGTTGACGGTGCGTCAACATTCTCGACTTTAGCTGCAATGGTTATTTAACTGCAAGAGTGAGCAAACAAAAGCTCACTTGAAATAATAACAATAATAGTGATGACATATATTGCATAACTTCAAAAGATTTGAATAACTTTTCCTTCATCAATAATAAAGAATTGCATAATAATTCTTTAATCAAACTTAGAATTCGAATATAGAAATCATCTGAGGCTCATAAGACCTTGAACGTTGTCCTAGGTTATAAACATTTCTATTTAAAATCTTTAACAATCTTTTAGACTATATGGACTCTTAACTCGTACTCAGGGGGATCAGCTATTCATACTATGTATTGTGCTCAAATATCTTAACGCTTTCGCATGGTAATCCCCTAATAAATAGGGTTATTCATCTCAGTATTTGATACAAGTCCGCAACAAAGAAAGTTTGATTTGGAGAAGTTTCAAGAAAATTTGGAGTTCAACTACCATCAACTAAGGAGTAGTTGAATCGACTTACAATAATCAAGACTAATTCAACAATAAAGAATTATGAAATAACTTATGTTTTAGAATTAAACTAAAAGCATTCGAAAGATAAGATAAACCTTGCTTGAACAATTAAGTCAAGATCACATTAATTCAATCATGAATTTTAAATAATTAATTTTCCATTGCAGAAATAAAAGGACAGACTCAAATACAATTAAGATTTGAATTTAGAACACTTGTATATAAATAACAAGTTAAGGATAAGAACACTTGCTCAATTAAAGTTTGAGTTTAGAAAACTTTCATATAAATAATAAATTTAGGGATAGAAAACTTGCTCAATGTAAAAGAAAGATTTAGAAAAACTTGCCTCAAGCTCAAGCTACAATTTATACTCACATTCCACAATTTAACATATGCATATGTAATTAACAATAATAATATAAATTAGTTATCATATAACTAATTCACATAATTAGTTAACACATCTAAGTTAACTCATTTCTCTTTAATTATTAGGTTTAATAATTAATTATAACATCTCATGATCAAATCACATATTCAAATAATTAATCAAACTTAAATTATGCACTCATATTAATTAAATTATAATTAAACAAATTATAATTTAAATTAAACATTTACTTTAATTATAACTAATTAAATTATAATTACATATTATATTTTAATATTATAATTCGTTACTGTCCATTTAGAATTTTAATTTTATTAACATGTTTTATAATTTATTATATCATTAATCTCATAAAATTTCACATTTAAAAATAATTTTCTGCACAATTTGCAGGACCAGCGCGGCCGCGCTCCAATAAGCCTTTGAAGCTGCGCGGGTGCGCTCCATCAGTGCCTTGGAGCGGCGCGGCCGCGCCACTGCGCAGACAGTTCTGACAGTTCACCGACTTTGCAGAGAAAAAGCCAATTTAACTTATTTCTCCACACTAAATTCCGTATTTAACCAACATATTGCATATAACACTTTATAGAAAACATAATTCTAAGTTTCTAACATGTTTTAACATATATAATCATCATAACACATAATCAAAACTCTTAATTTCGTAAATTTTGGAGAAAAACCTATTTTTTAGTGTTCTTGATAAAATTGAATACAGTAAGTTTATTTCTAAATCAAAATACACAATTCAAAGCATATTGAATTTGTTTTTAAACATGTTGTCATTATCTATAATCAATTTACACAATAATTAACAATCAAAAATGAATTTTAATTTTAAAGAAACCAATTATCAAAACTAATTCATTGTAACTTTTGATGAACATGAATTCTTCATGTTCATCATGCTTACATGATTTAAACAACTAAATTATGCATACAATTCAATTATAAGAATATATGAACACAATTTATGTATAACTCATGTTTATATATACTTTCATGAAAACTCATATTTACAGAGAATAAAACTCAAAGAACGTAAAACACAATTTTAAAACTATAAGTTTAAAAATTATACCCTTTGCTAATTGAAGTGAAGAAGAAGATGATGATGGTGTCTGTTTTGGCTTAACAATGATTCCTCCTCCTCCTCCTTCTTCTTCTTCTCTCTTTTCTCTCTAACTATTCTCTATATTTTTCTCTTTTTCTAACATTGACTAATCTTAGCTTTGTTTTAACTAATGTACACTAACTGATACGATATAATATACATATTATACATATAATTTTATAATATATGTAACTGCCATTTACTTAATATGTATAATAATTACAATTAATTCCTTAATAATTACATCAGTTTTATATTTTTGAAAATCAAAAGCCATAAGGCTTTGTTTGGCAAAAACCCATTATTTTTAAAAACTAGCTTTTTAATAGTTAAGGCCATGTTTGTTAAAAACTCTTTAAAAACAGTTTTAAGGGCATTGTTTGGTAAAACTAATTTAAAAATCTTTTTAATTCTTTTAACACATGCTTTCAATGTTACACTTTAATTAATTAAATCTTAATATTCTAATTTAATTAAATTAAAGCTAACATCAATTAACCAAATAATTTTGTCATATAACAATTACAATTACTCGCTAATCATAATCTCATGTAATAATTTTCACATAAAATTCATCTAATTAATTATCTCAATTAAATTAGAACTATACCTTAAAATTGCTTACACAATAATTAATATTAAATATTCATTTAACATATTGCACTTAATTAAATTACTCCACAACAATCACATAAATTATTTATTTAACTCAATAAATAAATTAGTTAAAATATTTATTTAACTCAATAAATATTAAAATTCATATACAAAATTCTCATTCGTTACAATCTTCCCTCCTTAAAAGGATTCTGTCCCCAGAATCACAACTAAAAAAAAATCTCAATCGTTACATTCTTCCCCCCTTAAAAAGATTCTGTCCCCAGAATCGGTATACAAGAAATTAAACAAACAATTAAGCGAATAATTGGGGATAAATTTTCTTCATTGCATTTTCAAGTTCCCACGTAGCTTCTTCAACACTGTGGTTCCTCCAGATTACCTTAACAGAAGGTATCACTTTATTTTTAAGTATTTGTTCTTTTCTATCAACTATTTGATCAGGAACCTCTTCATATGTTAAGTCTTTATCAAATTGTAAAGGCTCGTACTCTATTACATGCTTGTAGTCATGTTTGTATGGTCGCAATACAGAAATATGAAAAACGTTGTGTATATTGTCTAGCTCCAGAGGTAGCACAACCTCGTAAGCCACTTCACCCACCTTTCGTAGTATCTCAAAAGGTCCAATAAATCGGGGACTCAGCTTAACCTTCTTACCAAATCGAATCATCCCTTTCCAAGGAGATACCTTCAGAAAAACGAAGCTTCTTGCTACAAATTCTCGATTCTGTTGATGTTGATCGGCATACTTCTTCTGTCTGTCTTGAGCAGCAACCAATCTCATTTTGATCAGCTTCATGATTATAGCAATTTATTGCACCAATTCCGGTCCCAACAGTTAACACTCACCGACCTCATCCCAGCACAATGGGGTTCTGTATTTTCTGCCGTACAATGCTTCGTAAGGCGGCATGCTAATACTTGCATGGTAACTATTGTTGTAGGCGAACTCCACCAATGGTAGATGATCATCCCAACTTCCTTTGAAGTCCATAACGCAAGCTCTCAGCATGTCCTCTAGTGTCTGAATTGTTCTCTCGCTCTAGCCATCGGTCTGAGGATGGTACGCCGTACTCATTCGTAATTGCGTTCCCAAGCACTCTTGTAAACGCTTCTAGAAATTCAATGTGAAACGCGGATCTCTGTCAGACACAATCGACACCGAAACACCGTGTCGAGAAATAATTTCCTTAATGTAGAGTTTCGCTAACTGATCTACGTTGAACTTAATCTTGATCGGTAGAACATGGGCTGACTTTGTCAGTCGATCCACTATCACCCATATCGCATCAAAACCCTTCTGAGTCGCTGGAAGACCAACCACGAAATCCATCGTGATATACTCCCACTTCTATTCCGGAATCTCCAGCAGTTGTAGCAATCCACTTGGTCTCTGGTGTTCTGCTTTGACTTTCTGGCACGTTAAGCATTTCGCAACGCATTCCGCAACGTCCCTCTTCATGTTCGGCCACCAAAAATGGTGTTTGAAATCCTGGTACATCTTCGTACTCCCGGGGTGAATCGAATATCTCGAACTGTGAGACTCGCTCAAAATCTTCTCTTTGACTTCTGGTACTGGCGGTACCCAGATTCTTCTTTCAAATTGTAACAGTCCTTCATTATCGATCTTGAACTTGATCTCTTCGCCATCGGCTATTCTCTTCCGGATCTTCTTGCACTCCTCATCGTAAAATTGTGCCTCTTTCACCTTGTCTACCAGAGTAGAACCAGTAGTTACTTGAAACAGTTTCTCATCTGATTCCTTCGGATACTTAACTTCGAGTTCCAACTTAGCCATCTCTTCTATCAACTGGCCTTGATCAGTTAATATATTTAACTTCTCCAGACCCTTTCTGCTTAAAGCGTTGGCGACGACGTTAGCTTTACCCAGATGGTAGAGAATCTCGCAGTCGTAGTCCTTGATAAGTTCCAACCATCTCCTTTGGAGCATGTTTAAATACTTCTGTGTAAAGATGTACTTCAGACTCTTGTGATCTGTGTATTTCTCACACTTTTCTCCATAAAGGTAGTGTTTCCAAATCTTCAAAGCAAACACTACTGCCGCCAATTCCAAATTATGGGTCGGATACCCTTTCTCGTAGTCCTTCAGTTGGCGTGACGCATACACAATAACCTTGCCGCTCTGCATCAGCACACAACCTAATCCCTTATGTGAAGCATCGCTGTATACCACAAAATTTCCTGTACTATCCGGCAATAACAACACAGGTGCAGTACTCAACCTCTTCTTTAGTTCTTGAAAACTCTCCTCACACTTTTTTGTCCAAACAAACTTAACTGTTTTACGAGTCAAATTCATCAACGGAGTTGCGATCTTGGAAAAGTCTTGGATAAATCTTCTGTAATAACCTGCCAATCCCAAGAAACTCCTCACTTCAGATGGCGTCTTCGGCTGATCCCAATTCATCAAAGCTTCAACCTTCGATGGATCTAACGAAATTCCATCCTTGTCAATCACGTGGCCAAGAAATTGCACACGTTCTAACCAGAATTCGCATTTCAAGAATTTCGCATATAGCTTCTCCTGTCTCAGCGATTCTAATGTTAGCCGTAAATGTTCAGTGTGTTCCTCCTCAGTTTTAGAATAATCCAAAATGTCATC
Organism: Panax stipuleanatus; assembly: GCA_020205555.1. Taxonomy (NCBI): domain Eukaryota; kingdom Viridiplantae; phylum Streptophyta; class Magnoliopsida; order Apiales; family Araliaceae; genus Panax; species Panax stipuleanatus. The sequence continues at coordinate 16,752,601 of CM035119.1, read as the reverse complement.
TATGAACACTACTACAAACTTATTTAGGAATGGCTTAAATACCCTATTCATTAAGTCCATAAATACAGCTGGTGCATTCGTTAGACCAAATAACATCACTAAGAACTCGTAATGTTCATACCGAGTTCTAAAAGTCGTCTTCGGTATATCTTCTCTTCTTTCCTTCAACTGATGATATCCACTTCTCAAATTAATTTTTGAGAAGTATCTAGCACCCTTTAGTTGATCGAACAAGTCATCGATCCTAGGTAAAGGATACCTATTCTTGATCGTGACTTTGTTCAACTCCCTATAATCAATGCAAAGCTGCATTGATCCATCCTTCTTCTTCATGAACAATACTGGCGCTCCCCACGGTGAAAAGATCGATTGAATATACTTCTTGTCGAGCAATTCCTGCAGTTGAACCATTAACTCCTTCATCTCGACTGGAGCCATTCTGTACGGAGCTTTCGACAGTTCCCTGTGCTAAGTCGATCACGAACTCTATCTCTTTATCCGGCGAAAGTTATGACAAATCATTCAGAAATACGTCCACAAACTTCCTAACCACTGATATCTCTTCTATCTTCGGGCTCTCCTTACGAGTATCCACTATGTAGGCTAAGTATCCTACATAACCTTGTTTTAATAACTTTTTGGCTTGCATAATTGTCAGACAATTCGCTTGTCTAGGTGATTTGCTACCATAAAATACTACCTTCGACGGTGTCGTAAGGTTTATAGATTTTTTCTGACAATCGATTACCGCCCCATGGTTGAACAACCAATCCATATGCAGTATTACATCAAACTCCCCAAGTCTTATCGGAATCAAATCTACCCTCAACTCATGACCCTTAATGTCCAATCTAAAGTTCTTGTAAACAAACCTAACATGAATAACCTTCCTATTCCCAATCTCTATGTTCAAGGGGAAAACTAATTCCTCTTTAGGTAAGTCTAGGGTCTTAGCAAAATCATCAGATATGAATGAACAAGTAGCACCCGAATCAAATAATACGTAAGCATTAATACTATTGACCGAAATAATACCTGACACCACATCCTTTGACTGCACAGCATCCTGCACCGTCATGTTGAATGTCCTATCAGTGGGTCGGCTCGTCGGCGGTGGTCCAGCGATAGCCAAGATGCTGTCGTTGCCAGTTCCTCCACTTCCCGTTGACCCTCCTGTTGGCTTCTTTGGGCAACTACGGGCCATGTGATCCTTAGATCCACATGTGTAGCAAGCTCACTTCTTCGGGTTCGTGCAATTCAGTGCAATATGGCCTTCCTGACCACAGTTGAAGCACACTCGCCTCCCCCTTAGACACACTCCAATGTGATTCTTCCCGCATGTCACATATGCTTCAGTCCTTCTCTTCTGCTGGTTTCCCTGTTGACTCCCAGCAGAAGTGTTATCGTTCCACTTCCTTTTCTGGTTGATAGCCCCGCTACTACCAGCCTTGTTCTCCGTCTCATTTTTCTTCTTCTTCTGATCTTGATTGTACTTGGTCACCGCATCGCTTCCACCTTCAGCGAGGATGACCTTTTCCAGCACAGCTACAAACGTTCTCAGCTGGAACATGTAGACCTTGTTGTAGAGCCAGGGCTTCAATACCTGCTCAAACCTTCTCGCCTTCCTCTCGTCAGTACTGACCTAGTACGTTACAAACCTTGCCAGCTCATTAAACTTTGCTGCGTACTCCGGCACCGTCATTGTTCCCTGCTTTAGCTTTAGGAACTGAACCTCCATTTGGTTCTGAGAGCTAATGGGGAAGTACATTTCAAAGAACATCTCTTTGAAATGTTCCCATGCTATAACACCTTCTCCTTCCCTAGTCTTATTGGCCTGCCACCAGAAGCTAGCTTCCGACTTCAGCATGAACGTTGCGAAAGCCGTCTTCTGGTCCTCGCTAACTTTAGCCACATCGAAGACCTTCTCCATCTCTATTATCTATGTCTGGGCCACTATCGGATTCACCGATCCTTGAAATTCCGGCGGTCCTACTGCCTTAAATTCCTTAAACGTTGTGCCATGCACTTGCGGCTGATTCGCAAGTACTCCCGTCAGTAGGTTCACCAATTGTTGAATCGAATTGGGATTTGTCCCATCATTGTTGTTGTCGTTGTTATTATTAGTCGAACCCTCGGGGTGTAAACGTGTAGGTCTTCTTCTAGGAGGCATCTTTCTGTTAAGAAATACTTTTATTAGATCCTTTACTCATTTCTTAAATATTCAAGTTCAATTTAAATATCTAAAATAACTCAATTCACACTTGAACACATAGCACGTCAATAAACTTCTTTATTTTATTCATTCATAGTTTTTTAAAAACATAGAATAGATAGAATCTCTGCTATTTACATCATCTTTCCTGAACTAAAATAAGTTGCGGGGTTACATTATCATCTTATCCCATTATTATGTCAAATTCTGGGATTTACATTTATTTATATAAAAAGAAACACATAGTTAATGACTCTGCTGTATAGGCATATTAAGACATCGCACAGCCTCTTTATGCTCTTCTTCCATCACCCGGAACACCGTTCTGCGATCCACCATGTACCACGGTAAATCTTTGAACTGAGCTAAGAAATAGAAGACACGATCCTGGGACCTATCTATAGCCGTATGGAAAGCGTATTCCATCTCCCTCAGCTTGGCCTTCTTTACTTGAACCTCATCTTCAGCTCGATTTGCACATTGAGTAGCCCTCAAGTTTGTTTCCTCCGCTCTGGCACGCTTTACTGACTCCTCCTGGATGTCGTTCTTCAGCTTCGCTAGCTCAGCCAGTGCATCGTCTCTTTCACTCTCTACGTGGACTAGATCCCACTTTGCGTTTCCAAGCTCACTGTCCAGCTCTTCAATGGTCTCATCTCGCTGCTGTATGGTAGTTCGACCCTCGTTCACCAGTTCCTCAAGCTCTCCAACTCTCCCATGAAGTTCCACGTTGCGGTCGTAGATCTTCTCGTACATCTCAGTGCTAGTCAAGTGAGGTGGAAATTCCTCTTCAGGATCCTCTTCCTCTTCTTCTGACTCATCCTCGTCATCTCGGTCAGATACTGGCTCATGCTCCTGACCAGCTACTGTGATCAATGGAGATGGCTCTCTCTGAACCAACTGCTCCTAGACAACCTGGATGTCTCGAGGCTCCTCGTCCCTAGGCATCTGGGGTAACTCCTCCCTAGCCTGATTGGACTCTCCAACGTTCGTCATCCTGACAATAAAATTTTAAAGTTTAATTATTACGTGTCATCGATCGATACTCTTTGAATACTGGAACGTAAACACATAGCACATAAGGTAGTTTATTATCTTTAGCTATCACCAGTATCTTTTCGATCTCCTATAAGGCTACTACCTAAGGTTTCCCCCACCTAAGGTTCATAACCCAAGCACTGCTTTGATACCAATCTGTGACACCCCCAAATTTGGATACTTCATTTTCACGAGATTTGGAGTTCACTGTATAACTAAAATATAGCTACTGCCCATAAATAAGAAATGTAAAATAAATTTCAACCTTGAATAAATAATAATAAAATCTTCCTTGAAAGGATTACAACCTTATTCAAAATATCCCAGGGTTTGCTAACCTTAACATCAATAATAAATGCGAAAATAAAACATAACACAATAAAATTCTATAACACGTCATATTCAAACATAACAAGTCTTCACTTGTTCATCTTGCTTTTTTCTTTACTTGTTGACTGTGCGTCAACATTCTCGACTTTAGCTGCAATGGTTACTTAATTGCAAGAATGAGCAAACAAAAGCTTACTTGGAATAATAACAATAATAGTGATGACATTTATTGCATAACTTCAAAAGATTTGAATAACTTTTCTTTCATCAATAATAAAGAATTGCATAATAATTCTTTAATCAAACTTAGAATTCAAATATAAAAATCATCTGAGGGTCATAAGACCTTGAACTTTGTCCTAGGTTATAAACATTTCTATTTAAAATCTTTAACAGTCTTTTAGACTATATGGAATCTTAACTCGTACTCAGGGGGATCAGCCCTTCGTACTATGTATTATGCACAAACATCTTAATGCTTTCGCATGGTAATCCCCTAATAAATAGGGTTGTTCATCTCAGTATTTGATACAAGTCCGCACCAAAGAAAGTTTGGTTTGGATAAGCTTCAAGGAATTTTGGAGTTCAACTACCATCAACTAAGGAGTAGTTGAATCGACTTACAATAATCAAGACTAATTCAACAATAAAGAATTATGAAATAACTTATGCTTTAGAATTAAACTTAAAGCATTCGAAAGATAAGATAAACCTTGCTTGAACAATTAAGTCAAGGTCACATTAATTCAATCATAAAATTTAAATAATTACTTGTCCATTGCAGAAATAAAAGGATAGGCTCAAATATAATTAAGATTTGAATTTAGAACACTTGTATATAAATAACAAGTTAAGGATAAGAACACTTGCTCAATTAAAGTTTGAGTTTAGAAAACTTTCATATAAATAACAAGTTTAGGGATAGAAAACTTGCTCAATGTAAAAGAAAGGTTTAGGAAAACTTGCCTCAAGTGCAAGCTACAATTTATACTCACGTTCCACAATTTAACCTACACATATGTAATTAATAATAATAATATAAATTAGTTATCTTATAACTAATTCACATAATTAGTTAACCCATCTAGTTTAACTCATTCCTCTTTAATTATTAGGTTTAATAATTAATTATAATTTCTCATAATCACATCACATATTCACGTAATTAATCAAACTTAAATTATGGACTCATATTAATTAAATTATAGTTAAACAAATTATAATTTAAATTAAATATTTACTTTAATTATAATTAATCAAATTATAATTACATATTATATTTTAATAATATAATTCGTTACTGTCCATTTAGAATTTTAATTTTATTAACATGCTTTATAATTTATTACAACATTAATCTCATAAAATTTCACATTTAAAAATAACTTTCTACACAATCTGCAGGACCAGCGCGGCCGCGCTCCAATAAGTCTTGGTAGCGACGCGGGCGCGTTGCCTGGCACGAGCGTGCTCCATCAGTGCCTTGGAGCGGTGCGGCCGCGCCACTGCGCAGACAGTTCTGACAGTTCACGAACTTTGTAGAGAAAAAGCCAATTTGGCTTATTTCTCCACACCAAATCCCGTATTTAACCAACATATTGCATATAAAACTTTATAGAAAATATAATTCTAAGTTTCTAACATGTTTTAACATATATAATCATCATAACACATAATCAAAACTCTTAATTTTGTAAATTTTGGAGAAAAACCATTTTTCAGTATTCTTGATAAAATTGAACATTGTAAGTTTATTTTTAAATCAAAATACACAATTCAAAGCATATTAAATTCGTTTCTAAACATGTTGTCATTATCTATAATCAATTTACACAATAATTAACAATCAAAAATAAATTTTAATTTTAAAGAAGCCAATTATCAAAACTAATTCACTGTAACTTTTGATGAACATGAATTTTTCATGTTCATCATGCTTAAATGGTTTAAACAACTAAATTATGCATACAATTCAATTATAAGCATATATGAACACAATTTATATATATAATTCATGTTTATATATACTTTCATGAAAACTCATATTTACAGAGAATAAAACTCGAAGAACGTAAAACACAATTTTAAAACTATAAGTTTAGAAATTATACCCTTTGCTAATTGAAGTGAAGAAGAAGATGATGATGGTGTTTGTTTTGGCTTAGCAAAGATTCCTACTCCTCCTCATTCTTCTTCTCTCCTTTCTCTCTAACTATTCTTTGTATTTTTCTCTTCTTCTAACACTGACTAACCTTAGCTTTGTTTTAACTAACGTACACTAACTGATATGATATAATATACATATTATACATATAATTATATAATATATGTAACTGCTATCTACTTAATACATATAATAATTACAATTAATTCCTTAATAATTACATCAGTTTTATATTTTTGAAAATCGAAAGCCATAAGACTTTGTTTGACTCAAATCCATTATTTTTAAAAACTAGTTTTTTAATAGTTAAGGCCATGTTTGTTAAAAACTCTTTAAAAATAGTTTTAAGGGCCTTGTTTGGTAAAACTAATTTAAAAATTTTATTCTTTTAACACATACTTTCAATGTTACACTTTAATTAATTAAATCTTAACATTCTAAGTTAATTAAATTAAAGCTAACATCAATTAACCAAATAATTTTGTGACATAACAATTACAATTACTCGCTAATCATAATCTCATGTAACAATTTCCACATAAAATTTATTTAATTAATTATCTCAATTAAATTAGAACTATACCATAAAATTGCTTACACAATAATTAATATTAAATATTCATTTAACATATTGCACTTAATTAAATTACTCCACAACAATCACATAAATTATTTATTTAACTCAATAAATAAATTAGTTAAAATATTTATTTAATTCAATAAATATTAAAATTCATATACAAAATTCTCATTCGTTACAGGTGATCCACCAAGGAATAAGAATTATCAAGGAGGGTGGTTGGTTAAACCCTAGTTTTCTATCCATTATAGAAAAGGAGTACTCTCCAACTATTGGAATTGCATCAACTAATATCTAACAAAAGATTCCTCTTATATAGATATTGGTCAACCCTTCTAATCCTATTAGACATAGGTTTTCATTTAATTAATTAAACTTATTTAATTAATTAGGCTTCCCAACATATTGGGATTTAATTAATTAAACTCCTTTAATTAATTAGCCTCCTAATCTTATTAGGAATAAATGAGAGTAATAATATTAAATTAATTTCTAAACTCCTTTAAAAATTAAAATAATAATAATTGTAATAATATTAATAAGACTCCTCTTATTAATTTATATTTAATATTTTTAAAATATTAAATAATAAACATTAAGCTATTTAATTTATTCTATCACCATAGATTAAATTAATTACACTTAATATATTATTACGATTATGCCATTATCTTCTTAAATAATTATTTTTCTTTTATGGTGTGACCCTTTAGGTTCTCCATATTAAATCGGTTATGAATAAATCAATTAGAATAATTCTAATCTTATTTAAATAAATAAATTTAAACTAATAATTTATTTAAATAAATAATATTTATTCTATAATAGGGATAAGCCTCCCTAGCGATCAACGACTTTTTAGATAATATAAATTTCAACATTAATCATAAAAGAACCTGTGAGTAAATAGTTACCGTACAATTCAATCATTCCACCATACAATGTCCCAATTAAATATAAGACATGAAATTTCTGCCAAGTCTTATTTTATTTAATTATATGCATTTCGATTAAAAAATACACAACTCCAAATAATGCAAATTAGAAATTCATTTCTAATTTTATTCTGCCTTGACCAAGGACTACTGGGTTGTCATTTAGTGAATCACATAAGACATATCTCTTCTTTGACTATATATGATAGATTTTTTATTGACCATTCATTATTTCCAAATGTAACTTATTATACCCAAGCATACCCTTTGATATACCCTAAGGGTCTTAAGGAATAAGTCAAAGTATAATTCATTACACACAAGATACTATGATGATCTCAAGTCCAAGTATCACTTGTATTACTATCACATTAGGAACTCCTATTGACAGGCAAGTAAAACTCCATTAGGTATTCCATAGCGAGTCACATTCAGTGAACTTATTCTCCAATAAGAACCTACATACTTACTTTAGTGTCTCCACACAAATGATCATGAGATCAATCATCCTCATCCAATGATCAAGCAACATATGTACCAATCTATCTGAATTTACTAATCGCCTTTTTAGTTATCCCACGATTGGGAATTATTTTAGTTTTTAGCTTTTTAAGAATTTAGATCTCATTAGCATGATCAACATCATGATTCTAAAATCATTGCGTAAAACTATAGGTTATTTATATATTATAAAAACAGCATTATGTAGATAATTAAATGCCTTTAATAAGTTAATACTTTTATTAATAAATAAATAAGATCGTCTCTAAAGTAGATGCTTTATCATCATACATGATTGGCTTGTATGCATACTACTTTCACTTAGATCGTTATCTATTGGGAACGAGACGCTTCGGCTATGCGCAGACCAGGATTTAGTGATGAATCCTTGGTTCTGGAGACATCGGGATGTAACATACATTTCTGTACATATTTGAGCTATACAGGTTTTATTGACTTTCCTCTGTGAGCCTAGGAATTGTGGGATTCATAATCAAACTGATCAGAATTTGATTCTCACGATGGACAAACTCCACTTTAAAAATGTACCCTGCCAGTTTTTCTGTAAAATGTATATCCGAAAGACCTTAAAATGGTTATCCTGGTTTAAGGTCTTAAACGTAATGAGAATATGGTTTTTCGTGTCAAAGTCACTCTGATGGTTTCCATGCCCATGAAAAGACCGACACTTATATATATTCTGTGGTCGAGGATGCTTCGCAGCCCGACAATCACCATTCAAATTGAGCCAAAAGGTTGGAAAGAAAAAAAATAGAAGTATCAACATGCTTTAATTCCTATGTTAGTGTAAAGGTTTGAAAACCTGTTTTCAAAACATCATCTTAATAATCTTGTGTAAAAAAGAGACTTTTGCAAATGAAATCAAACATTTCATATATAGGTTCAACGAAACATGCCCATACTTTCATATGAAACATAGGCCCAATTTCTTCTAGCATTCACACACACATTTCAGATTTAAAAGGGAAATATTGAAAAATGCGGTACCGTGTTTTCATGGGAGTTGTGGGGTGCCTAACACCTTCCCCACACTTAACCAAGCTCCGAACTTAGAACTTAGATTTCAAGATCAAGTTTCGACAGTGTCCATGTGACACCTCCAAATCCGGGTACTTCAATTTCCACGGGATTTGGTGTTCACTGTACAAATTTCATATATTTATCAACCCATAATAAATGCAAACCATGAAATAAATAGAAAACTCCATAATCTCCTCTTATGGGGTTACAACATCTGAATAATAAATACAATCCCTGGTCATACTAACCTTAAACATCTGTGCAGAAATATAGACAAATATTAAGTCTTAAACATTATAACATAAGTATTTAAACAAATATTCTCAATTAAAATAACAAGTCTTGATCACTTGTTAACTTTGCCCAAGCGTTTGCTAGTGGAAGGCTCGTCAGACCGTTCGTTCTTAACTTTAATATTATTATGCAAGAGTAAGCACGATTGCCTACAAGTATAACAATATAAAAATATAATAACATGCGAGTGAATCAAAGACTTCTGAATAAAGTAAACTCGGCTTCTGAATCAAGAATGAATAACAAGAATCAAAAGAACTTCTGAGGGTCATAAGACCTTGAACTATGTCCTAGGTTGTCAAGTATTTTTACTTTAAACCTTTAACAGTCATAAGACTATATGGACTCTACTTCTCGTATATAGGGGGATCAGCCCTTAGTACCATACTGTGCACAATATCTTAACGCTAAAGCGTAAATAATCCCCTATAACAAGGTTGTTCATCTTAGTTTGACATCAGAGTCCGCACCAAAGGAAGTTTGGTTTGGATAAGCTCAATAATAATTCTAGAATTTAGAACGTTCATCAACTATAGACTAGTCGAATCAATAAGGGTTCTCTAGTCTTACAAGGTTCAATAATAATTGATATTCAAATCAAATAATAAATCTCAAGAGTATACAATCGAATAATTATTATATAATTGAAGTAATACTTAAAAGAACTTATGATATCTCATATGAAACTTAACTTGAATGAACAAGAATAAGAACTTGCATCATGATAATAGTTCGATAATAGAAAGCTTGTTCAATAACTGATTGTGTTTAGAATACTTGCGTAATCGAAATCGAGTTAGAGTAAGAAAACTTGCTCAACAATATTAAGTTAGGGATAGAACACTTGCTCAATTTAAAAGTAAAGTTTAGAAACTTTTCTTTTGCACAAGCTACAATTTATAATTCACGTCCCTTAATTACTCCTACATATCAATACATTCACAATACCAAGTAATTATAAGGTCGATATACTTATCGAATCACAACATCGATCTTTGAACACGTTATTAGACTTTAAAAATAACGATTTAAGTCATGTAATTAACTTACTAATTAATCACATAATATACGTTATTAAACTGTTTTAACATCTCATTATAAGTTTAACATGTCTTCGTGTTCATTACATTAGGTTTTAAAACACATCTCTGAACATTGAACACTTAGAAAATTTTTGGAAATCTGCAGGTCAGGCGCAGTCGCGCTCCAAGTATGTCTCGGAACGGCGCAGGCGCACTCCATTTGTGCCTTAGAGCGGCGCTGCCGCGCTGCGACACAAACACATTTACTGCAATTTGTGAAGAACACACAGAACAGCCCAATAAATCCCAAATTAAACTAATACAACAATTTGTAATGTTACGAATGAAGTATAAACTTCACATGAACATCATAAATCGATTCTAGTATGCTTCTAATACTTTAAATCACATAATTACTCGAATTAAAACATTTAATTTCACTGTTTTCAATATTTTGTAAAGTTTTGAAGAAAAACATGAAATTCAACGTTATAGATTCGTTACAACACCGAATCCGTCCGTTTGAATTTCATTTTGTTCGTTTAAACATGCATAATCATATTCAAATATCAATTTAAAGTTAAATAAACGATTTAACGCATTTAATTTGTATGTAAGGGCTATATATACAACTTTCATACTCTGTAATTTTCAATTTCTAATTTTAAACATACTTACATGATTTTAATCACTTTAAATCATGCATACAATATATAAAACATGTTATAATCATATTCAAGTATCAATTTTAAGTTTAACAAATGATTTAACACATTTAATTTATACGTAATGGCCATATATACAACTTTTATACTCTGTAACTTTTAATTTCTAATCTAAACATATTACATGATTTTAATCACTTTAAATCATGCATACAATATATAAAACATGTTATAATCATATAATAACACATATATAATCATATCTACAATAATCATCAATACAATTTAATTATAGAGAACTAAGAATATATGTTAATGCAGGAAAAATAGTACTTGAAATAAAAATTGGGATGAAGGGATTACCCTTGCATTCTCTGTGAAGATGATATAAACTTAAATTCTCCAACTTTTCTCTTTTAATTTCTCTCTTCTCTTTGTGAAGTGATATGAAAAATATACGAACTCTGATAATATGTAAGGCTTAATATAATATACGTATAATATGTGTATATATGATATATAACTGGTGAGTTTGTGGTCAGTTAATCCGTAATGGGTTAACTGCTAAAACTTCCCTTAAGGCCATGTTTGCTTGTCCTCCCTTATTCTTCCTTTTCATTTAATTTAATTAACTTACTTAGTATATAGTTAATTGTCACACTTCTAATTAATCAAATAATTTTATTTAAATTAATTAATTAAAATATAATAAATTCACATTAAATCACATTGTCACATAATTTAAATTCTCCTTTATTAATTATGTCAAATCATTAAATCTCTAATTAATTATTAAATTAATTAGAATAATATTATGCTTATTTAAATAATTTATTTCATCAAATAAGCTCAATTAAATACATACTTTGAATTATAAAACTACTACACATTAATTTAATTAATGTAACACATAATTAAATTAATCTACTATAATTCCATCAATTAATTATTTAACTCAATAATAAATCATCAAAAATATTTATTTAATTCAATAAATATTTAAATTAAATTACAAAAATTCTCGTTCGTCACATCTTTTCCCCCTTAAAAGGATTCAGTCCCCAGAATCACGGTTCAATTAAATTTGTCTCGTTACATTCTCCCTCCTTACAAAGATTCTGTCACCAGAATCGCTTACACATAAATTAAGCAAATAAATGTGGGTAAGTCTTCAACATATGCTCTTCGAGTTCCCACGTAGCTTTTTTAACGCTGTGGTTCCTCCAAATTACCTTAACAGAAGGTATTACTTTATTTCTGAGAACTTGTTCTTTCCTGTCAATAATCTGAACAGGAACTTCTTCATAGGATAAGTCTTTCTCAAATTGTAGGAGTTCATATTCAATAACATGTTTGTAATCGGGTTTGTATGGTCGTAACACTAACACATGAAAGACGTTGTGGACATGCTCTAGCGCTAGAGGTAAGGCCACCTCATATGTGACTTCTCCAATCCTCCGCAGCACCTCAAAGGGTCCAATGAACCTTGGGCTCAATTTCCCCTTCTTACTGAATCTGATCTTTCATTTCCAGGGAAAAACTTTAAAGAAAACAAAGCTACCCAATTGAAATTCTACAATCTTGTGGTGTGGATCGACGTATTTCTTCTGCCTATCTTGAGCTGCTACCAATCTTGTCCGAATTACCTTAACTATCTCTATTGTCTGCTGTACCAGATTTGGTCCTAGTAATTATCTCTCGCCAACTTTATCCTAGTATAGTGGAGTTCTGCACTTTCTGTCGTACAACGCTTCGGAAGGCGGCATGCCAATACTAGCATGGTAATTGTTGTTATAACCGAATTCCATAAGCGGTAAGTGATCATCCCAATTTCCTTTGAAATCCATGATGCATGCTCTCAGCATATCTTTTAAAGTCTGGATCTTTCTTTCTCTCTGCCTGTCTGTTTGAGGGTGATATGCTGTACTCATTCTCAACTGTGTTCCCATGTATTCCTGCAATCGCTTCCAGAAATTCAGTGTGAAGCACGGATCTCGGTCGAAAATAATCGACACTGGAACTCCATGCCTTGAAACAATCTCTCTCACATACAGTTTTGCCAACTGGTCTAAGTTGAATTTGATCTTGATCGGAAGGAAGTGTGCTGATTTGGTCAATCGGTCAACGATAACCCATACTGCGTCGTAGCCTTTCTAAGTTGTCGGAAGGCCAGCCACGAAATACATCGTAATATGTTCCCATTTCCATTCTAGAATCTCTAGAGGTCGTAGCAAATCACTCGGCCTCTGATGTTCTACTTTAACTTTCTGACATGTCAGACACTTGGCAACACACTCTGTAACATCTCGTTTCATATTTGGCCACAAGAAATGTTATCGGAGATCCTGGTACATCTTGGTACTACCGGGGTGAATCGAATATCGTGAGCTATGAGCCTCGCTCAAAATTTCCTCCTTAATCTCTGGCACTGGCGGTACCTAAACTCTGCTCTCGAGTCTTAACAGTCCCTTACTGTCCATCTTGAATTATAGTTCATTTCCTTCGGATATCTTCTTCTTCACCTTCTCATACTCTTCGTCTTGAAGTTGAGCTTCTTTAACTTTATCCAATAAAGTTGTACCAGCCTGTATCTGGAACAACTTCTCGTCAGTCTCCATAGGATATCTCACTTCTAATTCCAGCTTCTCCATTGCTGAAATTAGCTCCTCCTGAGCGGTCAACATCATCAATTTCTCCCGACCCTTTCTGCTTAAGGCGTCGGCAACCACATTTGTTTTACCCGGATGGTATAAAATCTCGCAGTCATATTCCTTAATTAACTCAAACCATCTTCTCTGGCGAATATTCAAATCCTTCTGTGTAAAAATATATTTCAGACTCTTGTGGTCTATATATATTTCACACTTCTCCCCATAGAGATAGTGTCTTCAGATCTTCAAAGCAAATACCACTGCAGCCAATTCCAAGTCATGGGTCGGATACCCTTTCTCGTAATCCTTCAACTGTCGTGACGCATACGTAATAGCCTTGACGTTTTGTATAAGCACACAACCAAGTTCTTTATGCGACGCATCACCATAAACCACAAAATTTCCTGTGTCATCCGGAAGCGATAACACAGGTGATGTACTCAACCTCTTTTTAAGCTCTTGGAAGCTTTCCTCACACTTCTTCGTCCAAATGAATGTCACATCTTTTTTAGTCAAATTCAACAGCGGAGTTGCGATCTTTGAAAAATCCTGAATGAATCTTCTATAATAGCCCGCCAATCCAAGAAAACTTCTCACTTCGGAAGGCGTCTTCGACTAATCTCAGTTCATCACAGCTTCGACTTTGGAGGGATCTACCAAAATTTCGTCCTTATCAATCACATGTTCGAGAAATTGTACCCGTTCAATCCAAAATTTGCAATTCAAAAACTTGGCCTACAACTTCTCCCTTCTTAATGCCTTTAAAGTTACCTTTAGATGCTCTATGTGTTCCTCTTTAGTCTTTGAGTAAACCAAAATGTCGTCGATAAACTCCACCATAAATTTATCCAAAAACGGTTTGAACACTCCGTTCATTAGGCCCATAAATGCTGCAGGCGCATTTGTTAAACCAAATGACATCACCAGAAATTTGTAGTGACCATATCTAGTCTTGAACGCTGTCTTCGGAACATCCTTTGGCCTCACCTTCAACTGATGATAACCACTTCTCAGGTCTATCTTCGAGAAATACCTCGCTCCCTTTAACTGATCAAACAGGTAGTCAATCCTAGGCAACAGATACTTGTTCTTAATTGTGACATTGTTCAATTCTCTGTAGTCGATGCAGAGTCGCATTGTTTCATCCTTCTTCTTTACAAATAACACCGGCGCTCCCCACGGCGATACGCTCGATTGAATATACTTCTTGTCCAGTAGCTCTTGTAGCTGTACCATCAATTCTTTCATTTCTATCAGAGCTATATGGTACAGTGCCTTCGATATTGGAGCCATTCCTGGTGCCAAATCGATCACAAACTCAACTTCACTGTCTAGCAGAAGTCCTGGCAGATCATCCAAAAATACGTCTACGAATTCCTTCACGACTGGTATCTCTTCTAGCTTCGGACTCTCTTTACGACTATCGACTATGTAGGCTAAATATCCTACACAACCTTGTCTTAACAACTTCTTAGCCTGCATCATCGTCAGACAACTCTCTTGTCTAGGCGACTTGCTGCCATAAAATACAACCTTTGACGGAGTCATAAGGTTAATACATTTCCTTTGACAATCAATTATCGCTCCATAATTGAATAGCCAATCCATTCCCAGAATAACAACGAATTCCCCAAGTCTAATCAGAATAAGATCTATGTTCATAATATTACCCTTAATATCCACCCTATAGATCTTGTGCACATACTTAACAAGAATCACTTCCCTATTCGCAATCTCTATGTTCATAGGGTATTCTAACTCGTCCTTAGGCAATCCTAAGTTCTTAGCAAAATCATCGGATATGAATAAGCAAGTAGTACCCGAATCAAATAATACATATGCATTGACTTTATTGATCGGAATGATACCTAACACCACATCGCGAGACTGCACAGCATCCTGCACTGTCATGTTGGATATCCTGGCAGTTGGTTGCGGTTGGTCCCGTGATAGTTAGAGCATTGCCACCGCTGTTTCCCCTATTTCCTCTTGTTTCCTGCCCCTCTAGATCCCTTCTTGGGATAGTCCCTCGCCAGATGGTCCTTCGACCCACATGTGAAGCAGGCGACCTTCTTAGGGTTAGGGCAGTTAGGTGCTATGTGGCCTTCCTGACCATAATTGTAGCAAACCCAGTTTTTTTTCATACAGACCCCCAGGTAATTTTTCCCGCAGGTCGGGCATGCTTCAACCCTCTTCTTTTGGTTACCCTGCTAATTTTCGGTCGATGTGTTGTCATTCCACCTCCTCTTCTGATTATTACTCACTCCCGTGTTGCTACCACTAGCCTTGTTATTTCCTTCACCTTCATTCTTCTTCTTTTTCTAATCTTGGTTGTATTTGATCATCGCATCGCTTCCACCTTCAGTGAACATGGCCTTCTCCAATACTCTAGTAAAAGTGTTCAACTGGAACATTGATACTTTGCTATACAACCAGGGCTTCAGTCCCTGTTCAAACCTTATTGCCTTGCTCTCGTCGGTGTGCACTTGGTACGTGGCAAACCTAGCCAACTCATTGAATTTCACCGCATAGTCTGGTACGGACATGTTACCTTTCTTAAGCTCCAGAAATTGTACCTCCATCTGATTTTGTGAGCTGGTCAGAAAGTACATCTCAAAGAACATCTCCTTAAACCTCTCCCAGGTTATGATGCCCTCTCCTCCCCGGACCTTGTTTGCCTGCTGCCAATAGCTGGCCTCTGATTTCAGTATGAACGTTGCGTAGGCGGTCTTCTAGTCCTCACTGACTCTGGCGACGTCAACAACTTTCTCCATCTCCATAACCCAAGTCTAAGCTTCTATCAAGTTTATGGAGCCTTTAAACTCTGGCAGTCCCACCGCCTTGAAATCCTTGAACGAGGTGTTCGGTGGAGCTTGTGACTGATTGTTCATTGCTCCTATCAGGAGATTCACCAACTGTTGAACTAGGTTCGCGTTGGCATTAGCTTCGTTATTGTTTGTTGACCCTTGGGCTGGTCGACGGTTTGGTCTTCTTCTCGGCGGCATATTTTTGTTAAGATATATGCTTATTAGATCTTTATTCAATTCTTTAAATATCTAAGACTTAGCTTAAACATTTTTTTAACATAATCACTTAACACATATTATCTCAAATAACTTTGACATTTTATTTAATCAAAAGTTTTAAACATAAGAAGATAACATCACTGCTATTTACATCAACTATCCCGAGATAAAGAATCTACAGGATTTAAATCATCAAAATATTCCTTAGTTTATAATCACATCGGAATTTACATAATAAACATCAAATAAGTTTTCACATAATCATGCTAATCCTATCACTGCCTACTAAGGCGTCGAATAGCTTTATTGCGCTCTTCCTCCATAATGCGAAACATCGTCCTACGATCTAGCATGTACCAAGGTAGACCTTCGAACTGAACTGGATAGCTCATAACCCGATCTTGGGCCTTATCAATGGCATTCTGAAACGTGTAGTCCATCTCTTAAATCTTAGCCTTCTTTGCACGATCATTATCCTCTGCAAGATCTGCACGTCGTGAATCCCTCACCCAAGCATCCTCTACTATGGCAAGCCTTGCTGATTTCTCTTTCAATTCATTCTTCAGCTTCTCTATCTCAGCTGACTTCTCTTCACCTTGGCCCTTCTCGTGGATCAACTCCCACTCTACGTCTCCAAGACGTGTGTAAAGAGTCTTAACCTCACCATCCTTCTGCTCGATGGTAGTCTGTTAAGTAACCGTCTGCTCCTTCAACTCCTGAATCATATCTCGTAACTCTATGTTACGATCATACAGCTCATCGTACATCTCAGCACTGATAGAGTTTGGTGGAAACTCTTCAGGGTCTTCCTCCTCCTCCTCGGCTGCCTCAGCCTGAATCTCAATCTCCTACAAGTCCTTTTCTGAGTCAAACACTGGCTCGTGCTCTCGACCAACAACTGTGATCAAAGGATATGGCTCTCATCGAACTAACTGCTCCCATACTGTGTGACTATCTCTGGGTTCCTCCTTAATAACCACTCGGGGTACAACCTCCCTAGGCTGACTGGATCCTCCAATATCCGACATCCTGACAAACAGAATTTTAAGTCTTAGCTATTACGTGATGCTAATCGATATCGTGCTAGTACATAAATATAAACACATAACACATAAAGTAAATTTATTATCTTTCTTAGAGCTCGATAAGAGTTTCTCATTACTATGTTCTCGAAGGCTACTATCTTAAGGTTTTTCCCCACCTAAGGTTCATAACCTACGGCTTTGATACCAACCTATGACACCCCCAAATTCGGGTACTTCAATTTTCACGGGACTTGGTGTTCACTGTACAAATATCATATATCTATCTACCCATAATAAACGCAAACCATGAAATAAATAGAAAACTCCATCATCTCCCCTTATGGGGTTACAACATCTGAATAATAAATACAATCCCAGGTCATACTAACGTTAAACATCTGTGCGGAAACATAAAATAATATTAAGTCTTAAACATTATAACATAAGTCTTTAAACAAATATTCTCAATTAAAATAACAATTCTTCATCACTTGTTAACTTTGCCCTTGCTTTTGCTAGTGGAAGGCTCGTCAGATCGTTCGTTCTTAACTGTAATGTTATTATGCAAGAGTGAGCACGATTGCCCACAAGTATAATAATATAACAATATAATAATATGCAAGTGAATTAAAGACTTCTGAATAAAGTAAACTCGGCTTCTAAATCAAGAATGAATAACAAGAATCAAAAGAACTGCTGAGGGTCATAAGACCTTGAACTATGTCCTAGGTTGTCAAGTATTTTTACTTTAAACCTTTAACAGTCATAAGACTATATGGACTCTACTTCTCGTACATAGGGGAATCAGCCCTTAGTACCATACTGTGCATAATATCTCAATGCTAAAGCTTAAATAATCCCCTATAATAGTGTTGTTAATCTCAGTTTGACATTAGAGTCCGCACCAAAAGAAGTTTGGTTTGGATAAGCTCAATAATAATTCTAGAATTTATAACGTTCATCAACTATGGACTAGTCGAATCAATAAGGGTTCGCTAGTCTTACAAGGTTCAATAATAATTGATATTCAAATCAAATAATAAATCTCAAGAGTATACAATCGAATAAGTATTGTACAATTGAAGTAATACTTAAAAGAACTTATGATATCTCATATGAAACTTAACTTTAATAAACAAGAATAAGAACTTGCATCATGATAATAGTTCAATAATAGAAAGCTTGTTCAATAACTGATTGTGTTTAGAATACTTGCGTAATCGAAATCGAGTTAGAGTAAGGAAACTTGCTCAACAATATTAAGTTAGGGATAGAACACTTGCTCAATGTAAAAGTAAAGTTTAGAAACTTTCCTTTTGCACAATTTATAATTTATAATTCACGTCCCTTAATTACTCCTACATATCAATACATTCACAATACCAATTAATTATAAGTTCGATATACTTATCAAATCACAACATCGATCTTTGAACACGTTATTAGACTTTACAAATAATGATTTAAGTCATGTAATTAACTTACTAATTAATCACATAATATACGTTATTAAACTGTTTTAACATCTCATTATAAGCTTAACATGTCTTCGTGTTCATTACATTAAGTTTTAAAACACATCTTTGAACTTTGAACACTTAGAAAAATTTTGCAAATCTGCAGGTCAGGCGCGGGCGCACTCCAAGTATGCCTTGGAACGGCGCGGGCGCGCTCCATTTGTGCCTAGGAGCGGCGCTGCCTCGCTGCAACGTAGACACAGTTACTGCAGTTCGGGAAGAATACACAGAACAACCCAATAAATCCCAAATTAAATTAATACAATGATTTGTTATGTTACCCTTGAAGTATAAACTTCACAGGAACATCATAAATCGTTTCTAGCATGCTTCTAATACTTTAAATCACATAATTACTCGAATTAAAATATTTAATTTCACTGTTTTCAATATTTTATAAAGTTTTGAAGAAAAACATGAAATTCAACGTTACAGATTCGTTACAACACCGAATCCGTCCGTTTGAATTTCGTTTTGTTTGTTTAAACATGCATAATCATATTCAAATATCAATTTTAAGTTAAACAAATAATTTAACACATTTAATTTGTATATAAGGGCTATATATACAACTTTCATACTCTGTAACTTTTAATTTCTAATTTTAAACATAATTACATGATTTTAATCACTTTAAATCATGCATACAATATATAAAACATGTTATAATCATATCCAAGAATCAATTTTAAGTTAAACAAACGATTTAACTCATTTAATTTATACGTAAGGGTCATCTATACAACTTTCATACTTTGTAACTTTTAATTTCTAATTTAAACATAATTACATGATTTTAATCACTTTAAAACATGCATACAATATATAAAACATGTTTTAATCATATAATAACACATATATAATCATATCTACTATAATCATCAATACAATTTAATTATAGAGAACTAAGAATATATGTTAATGCAGGAAATATAGTACGTGAAATAAAAATTGGGATGAAGGGATTACCCTTGCAATCTCTGTGAAGATGATATAAACTTAAATTCTCCAACTTTTCTCTCTTAATTTCTCTCTTCTCTCTGTGAAGTGATATGAAAAATATACGAACTCTGATAATATGTAAGGCTTAACATAATATACGTACAATATGTGTATATATGATATATAACTGGTGAGTTTGTGGTCAGTTAATCCGTAATGGGTTAACTGCTAAAACTTCCCTTAGGGTCATATTTGCTTGTCCTCCCTTATTCTTCCTTTTCATTCAATTTAATTAACTTACTTAGTATATTGTTAATTGTCACACTTCAAATTAATCAAATAATTTTATTTAAATCAATTAATTAAAATATAATAAATCCACATTAAATCACATTGTCACATAATTAAAATTCTCCTTTATTAATTATGTCAAATCATTAAATCTCTAATTAATTATTAAATTAATTAGAATAACATTATGCTTATTTAAATAATTTATTTAATCAAATAAGCTCAATTAAATACATACTTTGAATTATAAAACTACTACACATTAATTTAATCAATGTAACACATATAATTAAATTAATCTACCATAATTTTATCAATTAATTATTTAACTCAATAATTAAATCATCAAAAATATTTATTTAATTCAATAAATATATAAATTAAATTACAAAATTCTCGTTCATCACAGTCCAGCAATTGGGCCTCATTTCAAACAAAACTCGGTTGAGTTGGTGCAATTATTTCAAATCTACCAACTGGCGACTCTGTAAACGTTCAAATCGCCAACATGATACATGTTGGACTTTTCTTAAAAACACATTCAAAACCTTTTTCATAGAAAAAAGATAAAATAAGGGTAGACAAAACTTAGGAAGAGAGAAAGATTCGGGTCCAACTCGAACCGAATTTTTCCCAACGTCGACACCTAGTTTTTTATCCACTATAGAAAAGGAGTACTCTCCAACAATTAGAATTGCATCATCAAATATCTAACATAAAACTCCTCTTAAATAGATATTGGTCAACCCTTCTAATCCTATTAGACATAGAGTTTTATTTAATTAAATAAATTTCTTTAATTAATTAGACTTCCTAACATATTGGGATTAATTAATTAAAACTCCTTTAATTAATTTGCCTCCTAATCTTATTAGGAATAATTGAGAGTACTTATATTAAATTAATTCCTAAACTTCTTTTAAAATTAAAATTAAAATAATAATTATAATAATATTAATAAGACTCCTCTTATTAATTTATATTTAATATTTCTAAAATATTAAATAATAAATATTAAGCTATTTAATTTATTCTATCACCATAGATTAAATTAATTATACTTAATGCATTATTATGATTATGCCATTATCTTCTTAAATAATTATTCTTCCTTTTATGGTGTGACCCTTTAGGTTCTCCATATTAAATCGGTTGTGAATAAATCAATTAGAATAATTCTAATCTTATTTAAATAAATAAATTAAACAAATAATCTATTTAAATAAATAATATTTGTTCTACAATAGGGATAAGCCTCCCTAGCGATCAACGACTTTCTAGATAATATAGATTTCAACATTAATCATAAAAGAACCTGTGAGTAAATAGTTACCGTACAATTCAATCCTTCCACCATACAATGTCCCAATTAAATAAATGACATGGAATTGCTGTCAAGTCTTATTTTATTTAATTATATGTATTTCGATTAGAAAATGCACAACTCCAAATAATGCAAATTAGAAACTCCTTTCTAATTTCATTCTGCCTTGGCCAAGGACTACTAGGTTGTCATTTAACGAGTCACATAGGACATATCTCTTCTTTTACTAAAAGTGGTAGATTCTTTATTGATCATTCATTATCTCTATATGTAACTCATTATACCCAAGCATACCCTTTGATATACCCTAAGGGTTTTTAAGGAATGAGTCAAAGTATAATCCATTATATACAAGATACTATGATGATCTCAAGTCCAAGGATCACTTATACTACTATCGCATTAGGAATTCGTATTGACAAGCAAGTAAAACTCCATTAGGTATTCCATAGCGAGTCACGTTCAGTGAACTTATTCTCCAATAAGCACCTATATATTTGCTTTAGTGTCTCCACACAAATGATGATGAGATCAATCATCCTCATCCAATGAGCAAGCAACATATGTACCAATCTATCCGGATTTACTAATCCTCTATTTAGTAATCCATCAATTGAAAACTATTTTACTTTTAAGCTTTCTAAGAATTTTGATCTCAATAGTATGATCAACATTGTAAGACCCCAACTTTTATGAATAAAGATTTAATTTTCTTTATATATTATTTCGAAATAGTAAGGTGTTGATTTGTTAAATATGAAAAGTTATGGGTGAAATGTGCAAATATTTCAAAATAAACAAGTGGTTATAAAATATTTATTGTTGTCGGGGAATATTCGTTTGGTCGTGGAATATTCTTGTTGTCGGGGAATATTCGTACGATGGCGCAGCTATTTGTGGACCCCACAACGAAATAACTGTCGGATGAAGAAAATAACAAGAATGAGTTTTCTAAAAATAAAGGCGTGGTTGTTACCGTTAAAACTGTTGAAATACCTGGTGGTTAAAATACAGTAATACGCGGTATTGCACAGTAGCACACGGTATTGCACAGTAATTCTAATTATTGATTCTTACGTAAGAAGTCATTACTCAATAATTGTTACAGTAATTACTGTTCAATATTTTATATTATTGATTCAATAATTGCTAAATTGATAATTGCATGCTATTTTATTGATTCAATAATTGTCATTGCACAGTATTTCAAATTATCAAATCAATAATGCATATTATTTGAATAATATTATTAGATAGCATTATTGGCAATGTCTAAGGAAGTTCTATCTAGGAGGGGTTATTTAATTACGCGCCAGTAAGAAAAAATCCTTATCGGAATGCCCCCTCTTTTCTGGGAACGACCTGGTTGTCAATATTGTAGTTCTGTAATATTATTTGTGAATGATTATTTATTGATTTATATAATAAGAAAATAATTATTTTTGTTGATATAAAAGAAGGAATTAGGGCTGAGGTATTTTTATCACTATTGGATGTTAATATTGTGAATTATAATATTAATGATGAAAAAAAATGTTATTAAAAAAGTGTTTTGTGAAGCCAAGTGAATTGAGATAAATAGAGGGATTTTTATTGAAGTATTTGTTGTAAATTTGGATTATTATATGTACCCCCACTTACTCATTTTTTAAAATAATCGGTATAAAATTATTCGGTATATATATATATATATATATATATATTATATGTGAAAGTGACATGTGGGGTGGGGCCCATATGTGGGCTGATATGAAAATGGGGTGGGGGGGACGAAACGTATGGGGGAGGGAGTATTGTTATATATATATATATATATATATATATATATTATAATTACCTACCTTATACGGCAGGTAATATATATTATATTTTATTTAAAGTTTTATTTTATTAGAATATTTTATTGCACAGTAATGAATAATAAAATCAAAATTTTCGTCGGTGCGCGCCCGTGAATTCGTCCAAAATTTTTCACTGTGTAGTCCGTGATTTTTATTCAAATAGTACCCTTCCATTCTCCTATAAATAGGATGCTTAGTTTAGAATTGAAAATCACACCAGAATCAGAAGCTTTCTCTCTCTATAATATCGAGCGTATTTTTGTGAGTATTTAGATACTTTGAGTGTTGCTATTCAGTGCAAGTTTCCTTCAGCATTATACCTGAAATTCTGGTCAGAAGTACTGTTCTTTTGAGGTAAAGGGTATTATTTTTTTTCGTAAGGGATGTTATTTTCTTTCGTAAATTATGTTATTCTTTTCAATATCATTATACCAAAATATTGGCATGGATTTTATTATGAAATTCTTACTTTTTCCGTCAGGGTTACTATTCACGTATACGGCACTATTCATGAAAAAATTAAATTTTCTTCTATTTGTCCAAGTTGGCCAATATGGATCCTATCTTTGATTGGATCCAAGTTTGGATCTTCACTCTTGAATTTTGCTCCACAAAGTATTATTATGGAATATTCTTGAACTTGGATAAACTAAATTACGAATCCGTAATCTTTGTCCTTTATCTCACTGAATTCGTTCTTTAAAATATTTTTCATCATCCTCAGTCCTAAATGGTGATATAACTGAATATCTTTGGCCTGTAGAGCAAAGATGAATGATTACCTGATGAATATCTTTGGCCCGTAGTGCAAATATGAATATTTGATTCGAGATATATATTGATTGATGTTACAGGGATAAAATATTGATGATGGACTTTTAAATCATAGAAGATAGTAGACTTTATTCTCTACTTAACTCTTCTAATGAATTGTTATTTTCGCTGCGAATATTGATCTAAAACTTGTTGTCCATAATATTTTATCTGAATTGTTGAAGACTAACGATAATTTATTTTCCACTATCTTAGTCATAATATTCTTTACTGGGCTAGTTGAGCTCACCCTTTTCATCTATTATCCTTTTCAGGAAATGAGAATGTCGCGGGAACTAGTCGGGAAACAGAGTGACGGTCCGAGTTAGAGCAGTAGTAGTCCTCACTATTTCTAATAAATAGTGTGATAATAATTGTAATGAGGACTTAGTTTGAATGTTAATATTTTCTACATATTTGTATTGACACTCACAGTTGTGTGGTCATATTTTGCACAACCATGTGATATAAAGTTTGTATTTGGATTCTTTACCATGTATTTGGCGACTCAGAATGAGTTGGGTTGACTGGACCTATTCTGGGGCCGTCACAGTTGGTATCAAAGCTTAGGGATATGATCTCT
The DNA here is from genome assembly GCA_020205555.1 of Panax stipuleanatus. NCBI lineage: Eukaryota > Viridiplantae > Streptophyta > Magnoliopsida > Apiales > Araliaceae > Panax > Panax stipuleanatus. The sequence goes on along the minus strand of CM035119.1, from coordinate 16,727,809 downwards.
GGCGGAGATCGGGGAATAGAACTAAGAGGGGAGAGACGAGTAAATCTTTCACTAGTATGTCCTACCTAAGCTTATGTGGTATTTAATTGGTTAGTCGGAGCATAGGGTTAATATGTGATATGTTAATTTATTTAATTAACCCTTGTTTTATGGCAGTATTTGAGAATGGCAGCTGAGAATGTTAACAATGAAGTGAATGAGACCGTGGAGACACCTTTAATCACCAACCAGGAGAACGTGCAACAGGAAGGCAATGTTCATCCTGAAAACAATGCTGATCAGACGATAAACGATGAGATGTTTAGAAGTTTTTTGCAGTTCATGCAAAACCAGACGAGGGAAACTCGTGTGCAAAATACAGGTGGAGATAATAACAATACGCGAATTGTCACCGCCAAGCAATTCAAAGAATTAGGACCACCAGAGTTTTTGGAAAAGCCGGATTCGATCAAGGCGGAGACGTGGGTTAAGCAAATTACCAAGATATTTGATGTCTTGGGATCCACGGAGGAACAGAAGATTCCATTTGTCACCTTTATGTTCCGTGGAGAGGCAGATTACTGGTGGGAATCTGTGAAGCAGACCCAGCCTGCCGCACTCAAGATGTCTTGGGAAGCATTTTAGAAATTGTTCAATGACAAGTACTTTCCTGAAAGTATTTGTCATATAAAAAAGGTAGAGTTTATCAGACTAGAACAAAACAACATGACTGTGTCCCAGTACGAGGCTAAGTTCGCGGAGTTGTCCAGGTTTGCACCTCATTTGGTGGAGAATGAGGAACGTATGACGCGGATGTTTCGGAGAGGTTTAAAACCCGAAATTCGTCAATACCTCATTTTTCATAAATTTTCTCTATATTGGGAGGTAGTGAACAGGGCCCAGTTGTTAGAACGAGATAGTGACTATATTCAACCAAGGGACAACAACCAAGGTCGTACCGGTGGCAGCAGTCATCGGAGCAATGACAACCAGCGGGGAGGAAAGTATGACAAAAGCGGTAACCACTCCGGTGGTAATCGTGGCCATGATAGTAGAAAAAGTGAATCGAGAGGAGATTTCAAGAAGAGAAGGTATAACAATGAGAACGTTAAGACGTCAACATCAGCACCAACATCAACTATTTCTAGGGGAGGAGAACGACCACTGGTCGTATGCTATAAATGCGGGAAAGAGGGACACATCAGCCCAAACTGACCACAACAATTCAAAGCATGCTATAACTGTGGAAAAGAAGGACATATAGCTTGAGATTGTCCTATAGCGAAACCTAGTCCAGCGGGGGTGGTGATTCCAAAGGCGGTTTTGGATAAGTCAAAGTCGGTAATTCCTGGAAGAGCATTTGTCGTGACAGCCCAAAACGCGAGGAACCCACACGAGGTAATTACGGGTAAGTTAATCATAAACTCCTGCGAAGTTTACACCTTGTTAGATACCGGTGCTACCCATTCTTTTATTTCACCTACTTGTGCTCAACGATTAAATTTGACACCTGAGAAATTAGACTTTGACTTATCTGTTAAAACTCCGTTGGGAGAAACCTTTGTTACATCCACAGTTTACAAATCTTGCTTGATTCAGATTGGTACCCTTACCTTACCTGTTGATCTTATATCTTTGAAAATACTTACGTTTGACGTGATCTTAGGAATTGACTGGTTAACCACTTACCATGCCAAAATTGATTTTTTTCGTAAGGTTGTTAGTTTTCATATTCCTAATCAACCTGTTGTGCGAATCCAAACCACCAAACCACTAAAATCAGTCAATATCATTTCAAGTCACAAAGTTATTCGTTTATTGAAAAATAGATGTCAAGCTTTCTTAGCTCATGTCACTGATCTAAACCAGAATACGTTAGGTTTGAATGATATTTTCGTTGTTAATGAGTTTCCTGATGTATTTCTCGAAGAACTTCCCGGTCTACCCCCAGAACGTGAAGTTGAATTCTTTATTGACCTTGAACCCAGTACAAAACCCATTTCTAAAACCTCATATCGAATGGCTTCTATTGAACTTCAGGAGTTAAAGGCCCAACTACAGGAGTTGCTAGACATCGGTTTTATACGTCCTAGTACGTCTCCTTAGGGTGCTCCTGTTTTATTCGTAAAGAAAAAAGACGGGAGTATACGACTTTGTATTGACTATCGGGAGTTAAACCATGTCACCATCAAGAATAAGTATCCGCTACCTCGTATGGATGACCTGTTCGACCAGTTGCAAGGAGCACAATTCTTTTCAAAGATCGATCTTCGTTCTGGATATCATCAGTAAAAGATTAGAACTGATGACATTCCAAGGACTGTCTTTAGAACTCGATACGCGCATTACGAATTTCTAGTTATATCTTTCGGATTGACCAATGTCCATACTACGTTCAAGGACATGATGAACCGAATATTTGAGAAATATTTGGATCATTTTGTGATTGTCATTACTGATGACATCCTAATATTTCTTTACTTAGAACGAACTCAACATGCGACAACGACGTTGGTTGGAGCTGTTGAAAGATTTCGATCATACCATCCAATACCATCTTGGAAAAGCGAACGTGGTAGCTGACGCGTTGAGTAGAAGATCATATGCGGGAACGAGTGCAATAATGTCAAGTATACGTGTAGAACCAACTTTAATTGATAAAGTTAAAGCTGCTCAAGCTACAGATCCGGAGCTGATGAAGATGAGAAAGAAGGTGCAAGAAGGTGCGGTTCCGGAAGGAAGAATCGATGAACAAGGAATACTTTGAGTCAACTCCAGACTTTGTGTTCCTAACGATTCTGACTTGAAGCATAGAATTATGATGGAGGCACACAACACACCGTTTGCAATCCATCCTGGGAGTAACAAAATGTATCGTGATCTTCAACATACATTTTGGTGGAACAATATGAAAAGAGAGATCGCGGAGTTTATCTCGAGGAGTTTAACTTGTCAACGTGTAAAGGCGGAGCATCAAGTGTCGAAGGGTCCATTGCAACCACTTGAGATTCTAAAATGGAAGTGGGAACACATTACCATGGATTTCGTTACGGGTCTTCCCAAGGTTTCTCAAGGCATAGATGCGATTTGGGTTATTGTCGATAGATTAACCAAGTTTGCTCATTTCTTGCCGATATGGGAGACTTATTCCCTTAAACGTCTTGCTCGTATGTACGTGACTGAGATTGTGAGATTGAATGGCATGCCAGTATCCATAGTTTCGGATCGTGATCCCAGATTTACTTCACGATTTTGGGTTAGTTTGCAGAAAGCAATGGGCACGGATTTACGATTCAGTTCAGCATATCATCCTCAAACGGACGGGCAATCGGAAAGGACTATTCAAACTCTTGAAGATCTATTGAGACTTTGTGTTCTAGACTTCAAAGGGAGTTGGGATAAGTACTTACCATTGGTGGAATTCTCCTACAATAACAGTTATCAGGAAAGTATAGGCGTGGCTCCATTCGAGGCATTGTATGGGAGAAAATGTCGCTCTCCAGTATGCTGGGATGAGGTGGGTGAAGCAACATTGTTGGGACCAGAGTTAGTACGTATGACTACGAAAAAGATCCAAATGATCCGACAACGTATACAAACAGCACAGGATCGACAAAAGAGTTATGCGAATCTTTATCGAAAGGACGTGGAATTTAATGTTGAGGATCATGTATTTCTACGTGTTGCTCCGTGGAAGGGAGTTACGAGGTTTGGGAAAAGAGGAAAACTCAATCCTCGATTTATTGGTCCATTTGAGATTCTTGACCGAGTAGAAAATGTGGCCTATAGACTCGCCTTACCTCAAAGCATGTCTCGTGTTCATAATATTTTTCACATATCCGTACTTTGCAAATATGTGATAGACCCAAACCGCATTATTGAGTTAGAACCAGACGAGATAGCCGAAGATTTAACGTACGAGGAGGTACCTGTCAAGATCTTGGATAGGAAAGAACATGTTCTACGATCAAAGGTTATACCTCAAGTCAAAGTTTTATGGAGAAACCATGAAATTGAGAAAATGACTTGGGAGTTGGAATCGGAAATAAAAGCGAGGTATCCTCACCTTTTCGACATACCAGGTACGTACGTCAATTTCGAGGACGAAATTTCATAAGGAGGGGAGGTTGTAAGACCCCAACTTTTATGAATAAAGATTTAATTTTCTTTATATATTATTTTGAAATAGTAAGGTGTTGATTTGTTAAATGTGAAAAGTTATGGGTGAAATGTGCAAATATTTCAAAATAAGCAAGTGGTTATAAAATATTTATTGTTGTCGGGGAATATTCGTTTGGTCGTGGAATATTCTTGTTGTCGGGGGAATATTCGTACGACGGCGCAGCTATTTATGGACCCCACAACGGAATAACTGTCGGATGAAGAAAATAACATGAATGAGTTTTCTAAAAATAACGGCGTGGTTGTTACCATTAAAACTGTTGAAATACCCGGTGGTTAAAATACAGCAATACGCGGTATTGCACAGTAGCACGCGGTATTGCACAGTAGCACACGGTATTGCACAGTAATTTTAATTATTGATTCTTATGTAAGAAGTCATTACTCAATAATTGTTACAGTAATTACTGTTCAATATTTTATATTATTGATTCAATAATTGCTACATTGATAATTGCATGATATTTTATTGATTCAATAATTGTCATTGCACAGTATTTCAAATTATCAAATCAATAATGCATATTATTTGAATAATATTATTAGATAGCATTATTGGCAATGTCTAAGGAAGTTCTATCTAGGAGGGGTTATTTAATTGCGCGCTAGTAAGGAAAAATCCTTATCGGAAGGCCCCCTCTTTTCTGGGAACGACCTGGTTGTCAATATTGTAGTTATATAATATTATTTGTGAATGATTAATTATTGATTTATATGATAAGAAAATAATTATTTTTATGGATATAAAAGAAGGAATTAGGGCTGAGATATTTTTATCAGTATTGGATGTTAATATTATGAATTATAATATTAATGATGAAAAAAAATATTATTAAAAATGTGTTTTGTGAAGCCAAGTGAATTGAGATAAATAGAGGAATTTTTATTGAAGTATTTGTTATAAATTTGGCTTATTATATGTACCCCCACTTACTCATTTTTTAAAATAATCGGTATAAAATTATTCGGTATATATATATATATATATATATATATATATATATATATATATATATTATATATGAAAGTGACATGTGGGGTGTGGCCCACATGTGGGATGATATGAAAATTGGGTGGGGGGGGGGGGGGGGGGAGGAAACGTATGGGGGAGGGAGTATTATTATATATATATATATATATATATATATTATAATTACCTACCTTATACGGTAGGTAATATATATATTATATTTTATTTAAAGTTTTGTTTTATTAGAATATTTTATTGCATAGTAATGAATAGTAAAATCAAAATTTTCGTCGGTGCGCGCCTGTGAATTCGTCCGAAATTTTTCACTGTGCAGTTCGTGATTTTTAATCAAATAGTACCCTTCCATTCTCCTATAAATAGGATGCTTAGTTTAGAATTAAAAATCACACCAGAATAAGAAGTTTTCTCTCTCTATAATATCGAGCGTATTTTTGTGAGTATTTAGATACTTTGAGTGTTGCTATTCAGTGCAAGTTTCCTTCAGCATTATACCTGAAATTCCGGTCAGAAGTACTATTCTTTTGAGGTAAAGGATATTATTTTTTTTTCGTAAGAGATGTTATTTTCTTTCGTAAATGATGTTATCTTTTCAATATCATTATACCAAAATATTGGCATGGATTTTATTATAAAATTCTTACTTTTTTTGTCGGGGTTACTATTCACGTATACGACACTATTCACGTATACGGCATTATTCACGAAAAAAATTAAATTTTCTTCTATTTGTCCAAGTTGGCCAATATGGGTCCTATCTTTGATTGGATCCAAGTTTTGATCTTCATTCTTGAATTTTGCTCCACAAAGTATTATTATGGAATATTCTTGAACTTGGATAAACTAAATTATGAATCCCTAATCTTTGTCCTTTATCTCACTGAATTCGTTCTTTAAAATATTTTTCATCATCCTCAGTCCTAAATGGTGATATAACTGAATATCTTTGGCCTGTAGAGCAAAGATGAATGATTACCTGATGAATGTCTTTGGCCTGTAGTGCAAAGATGGACAGGTGTTAAGATGAACATGACCAACTGGTGATACAAATGAATATCTTTGGCCCATAATGCAAAGATGAATATTTGATTTGAGATGTATATTGATTGATGTTACAGGGATAAAATATTGATGATGGACTTTTAAATCATAGAAGATAGTAAACTTCATTCTGTACTTAACTCTTCTAATGAATTGTTATTTTCGCTGCGAATATTGATCTAAAACTTGTTGTCCATAATATTTTATCTGAATTGTTGAAGACTAACGATAATTTATTTTCCACTATCTTAGTCATAATATTCTTTACTGGGCTAGTTGAGCTCACCATTTTCATCTATTATCCTCTTCAGGAAATGAGAATGTCGCGGGAACTAGTCGGGGAACAGAGTGACGGTCCGAGTTAGAGCAGTAGTAGTCCTCACTATTTCTAATAAATAGTGTGATAATAATTGTAATGAGAACTTAGTTTAAATGTTAATATTTTCTACATATTTGTATTTACACTCACAGTTGTGTGGTCGTATTTTGCACGACCGTGTGATATAAAGTTTGTATTTGGATTCTGTACCATGTATTTGGCGACTCAGAATGGGTTGGGTTGACTGGACCTATTCTGGGGCCATCACAAACATCATGATTCTAAAAGCATTGGTTAAAACTATGGGTTATTTACGTATTATAAAAACAACATCATGTAGAGAATTAAATGCCTTTAATAAATGAATTCTTTTATTAATAAATAAATAAGATTGTTTACAAAGTATGTGCTTTATCATCATACATAATTGACTTATATGCACACTACTATCAATCTCCCACTTGCACTAAAGTCAATCGCCATGGTATCTTATACCCATCTTCTCTAAGTGACGATCAAACTGCTGTTATGTTAAAGCTTTAGTAAATGGATCTGCAATGTTGTCTTAAGATTTCACTATCTTAGGTGACGTCTCCTCTTTCAATGATTTCTTTAATCAAAGTGCCGCAACACATGTTTGGATTCAAGATGAGACTTAGGAGCTATTCTTAGTTCTGTAATGAACTTTTCATCTGAAACATCAACTTGCAGCTTCACTTACAGTTATATACTTTGTCTTTGTTACTAAACCAGCAACCTTTTGCTGTTTAGAACCTTTCTAATTCACTGCACCACCTTTCAAGGTAATGACTTACCCAAAAGTGGATTTGCTGTCGTCTTGGTCAGTTTAAAAACTTGAGTTTGTTTAGTCCTCTAGTTTAATTCAGACCCATCATGTGTCATGATGACATCCTTAGTGTAGTTAAGTACTGTAAGATGTTTATCACTGTATTACAGTGATCTTCTCCAGAATATAACTGATCAACATCAAGTCTCGTATATTTCATTGCATACATGATAGTAACTCATGTGATCTCTCTTTGATTGAGGACAATTTTAGAGAGATACACTCCATGGCTCATCATCATGAGACACCTTTTGGAGTTTGCCATCCTAAACGCCTTTAACATCTAATGAATATACATTCTTGGGTTAAGCCGAATGTCCTTTTAAATCTATCTATACAGAATTATATTCCCAATATAGGATGTTCTACCCAAATCATTCATGAAGGAATGTTTAGACAACTTTATTTTGATCGATTGTAGCATAGGAATGTCATTCCCTATCAGTAATATATCATCAATATATAATACAAGGAATGAAACAGTGCTCCCACTAACCTTCTTGTACACACATGGTTCATCCTCGTTTTTGATAAAATCAAACTCTTTTATTGTCTCATCAAAACGGATGTTCCATCTACGAGAAGCTTGCTTCAATCTATAAATGGATTGTTGTTGCTCATATACATGATTTGCTTCAACCATTGAAACAAATCCATCTGGCTGTATCATACATACATTCTCCTCTAATAATGTATATTTGAGGAAGGGCGTATCCACGTCCATTTTGCTAGATTTAGTAATAATAAGCTGCAATCGCAAGTAAAATCCAAATGGACTTGAGCATTGCTTCAAAGATTCATTTTAGATTTTATGGTCATCTACCACTTCCCTGAGTCTTTATTACTCATAGCCTGTTCGAAATTCAATGGATCATCATCATCTATGATGTTTACCTCATCGTTATCCTCTATGACAAATTCATATCTTTCAGGTATCTTCGGTACTCTTCCAGATTTACAAATAAGGTTTTGTACAGTAGGTGTCTCTACTTGGACAGGTTCATCCAATTGATCTGTAGTGGTTTGTGGTTCTTGAAATGCTTCAAGATCTATTTTCCTCCCACTAGCCCCTTTAAGGGTAAACTTCATTTCCAAGAAGGCAACGTGTTTTGCAACAAACACCTTTTTCTCAGTAGGATTGTAGAAATAGTATCCCAAACTTTCTTTAGGATATCCCACAAACGTGCACTTATCAAATCTTGTCCTAAGTTTATCATTTTAAAACCTTTTCACATAAGTTGGACATCCCCAAATCTTAACATGCTTAAGACTAGGTTTTCTCCCTTTCCACATCTCATATGGAGTCTTGGGGACAGATTTCGAGAGGAACTTATTTATTAGATATACAGCCGCTTTTAGGGCATAACCCCAGAATGAAATTAGAAGATCAGTATAAACTCATCATGGAACGAACCATGTCTAACAATGTTCGATTTCTCCTTTTAGATACTCCATTTAACCGTGGTGTACCTGGTGGAGTCCATTGTGAGATTATACCATTATTTTTGAGACAATTGAGAAACTCACCGCTTATGTATTCTCCACCTCGATCTGATCGAAGAATCTTAATACTCTTGCCAGTTTGTTTCTCTACTTCACTTCTAAACTCTTTGAACTTTTTAAATAATTCAGATTTGTATTTCATTAAATAAACATCCAAATCTTGAGTGATCATCAGTGAAAGTAATAAAATAGGGAATACCCTCCCGTGCATTCATTGTCATAGGTCCACAAACGTCTGTGTGAACTAACGCTAACAACTCTGTAACTCTTTCTCCTTTTTCACTAAAAGGAGATTTAGTCATTTTACCCATGAGACAAGATTCACAAGTTGGATATAATTCATAATCAGATAGCTCTAAGTGCTCATCCTTATGCAACTTGGATAATCTTGTTTCATTGATATGACCGAGTCTACAGTGTCACATATAGGTATAATTAATATCATCTCTTTTCTTTTTCTTAGTTTGTTCAATTTGAAATATATTTTCATGCAAGTTAAGTATATAAAGTCCATTTCTCAAATTACCAACACCATATAAAACATTATTATTATAAATAGAACAAATGTTGTTCTTTATTATAATGTCAAATCCATCCATATCTAATACGGAAACAGAAATAATGTTTCTAATGATATTCGAAACAAAATAACAATTATTTAAATAAATGGACTTGTCCGTAGGCAGTGCTAAATAATAAATGCCTACAGCTAATGCAGCAACCTTTGCTCTATTTCCTACTCGTAGGACAACCTCATCTTTGTTTAGCCTTCTAATTCTGACCAATCCCTGCACATTATTACACATGTGAGAATCACAGCCGGTATCCAATACCCAAGTAGAATTTTGACATTCTAAAAAATTAATTTCAATCATGAACAAACCTTGATTGGAAGTCGAAGCTTCTCCAAGCTTCTTCTCTGCTAAAAACTTCTTGCAGTTCCTCTTCCAACGACCCGACTCGTTGCAATGGAAGCACATTCTTTTGCTAGCTAGATTAGGTTTCTTTTGTTCCTTTATGTTCACCTTGCCTTTAGCTTTCTTAGATTTCTTCTTTTCAGAAGATACCTTGGGCCTCTTCCTTTTCTTGGAAGAATCCACCATTAAGACATAGTTCTTCTTGGATAGGAAGTGACCTTCTGAAGTTTTCAACATGTTAAGTATTTCAGGCAAGCTGACGTCTAACTTATTCATGTGGAAATTAACAACGAACTGCGAGAAGGTCTCAAGGAGTGACTGCAAGACCAAGTCTTGACTCAACTCCCCATCTATGATGAACCCAAGCTGTCCAAGGCGTTCAATAAATTGATTACCCTTAGGACATGAGTCTCAACTGCGATGCCCTCTGTCATCCGAGATCGAAAGAGCTCCTTAGATATCTCATGTCTAGCAGTCTTACTGTGTTCACCATACAACTCTTTGAGGTGAAGCAACATAGTAGGAGCATCCATGTTTTCATGCTGACGCTGAAGCACGTTATTCATGGATGCGAGCATGATGCATTGAGCCCAAGATACATCATTTTGCCACTTTTCAATGGTGGCAATCTCTTCCTCAGAGGCTATTTCTGGAACAGTTCCAGGGACAGGTGAATTTAGGATATTAGAAATCTTTTCAGCAGTGAGAACTATTCTTAGATTCCTTAACCAACCCGTGTAATTCGGCCCGGTTAGTTTGTTAGCATCAAGTATGCTACGCAGTGAAATTAGTGATTTTGACATTTTTAAATTTTTGTATGTGAAAAGACAACATTTTAGCAAATATTTATTTAATTAATTTTATATACCAAAATAAATTAGGTCTTATTTTAAATTGTTATCACCCACTATTTTCTTCAAACTATATTTCCCCCACTTATATAGTTCGACAACATCTAATTAAAAATTTGCTAGTGAGAATAAGGATCCCATTAGTTCTAACGCTTATACATGTATTTATGCATAAAAACACCTATTTTAGAATAGGTGGGTGTATTTCTCATAATTTAAGGGATTGGAAGTTACCTTATTTGTGACTTTGTCACCGATTAAGCACACTAATGAGTACTTAAAATGATTAACTAGGTCAGTATACAATGCATGTATGGAAGCTAATCTAACTTAATATGATGATCATGCAAATGGGTCAATGAGTCCTAGGTCTCCTTTGATCATGGGAAAACATATTTCATCAAGTGGTTTTATTAAAATATGAACAAGATGATAGTTAGTAGACACAAAATCCAAAGTGATGTTGCCTTTTTCAACATAATCTCAGATAAAATGATTCTTTAAATCTATATGCTTCATGCGAGAATGTTGGACTAGATTTTTAGATATTCAAATGGTAATAGTATTGTTACACTTAATGGGAATGTGTTTATATGATAGATCATAATCTTTTAACTATTGTTCATCCAAAGAAATTGAGCGCAACAACTTACAACAATAACATATTCTGCCTCAGTTGTAGACAATTGATGAGTGGATTTTATACCTACGAATTGGACACCTTTTAGACTTGATTCTTTGTTAACTTTAAGTATTTTTAGTTTCATTTTACTTGTTTTTGTGTTTGTGTTGTAGGAAAAGACTTCAGAGGGTCAAAACATAAAAAATGGAGCTTAATGGCATTTTTGTAATTTCTGGCACTGTTCATGCGCTGGGGCTAAGTTTCCTAGTGTAAAATCTGCGCCGGGGCTAAGTTGTCGGGAAGAAAGAAGAATTTTCAGAAGTTGACTCTGAGAAGGATTTCTTTGGCTGATTGATTTAAGGACTTTAAGGAGGGCTAAAAGACACATTAAAAGGGATATAAAAGGCGGAGTAGTCACAAGGATTAGAGAGAATTTTTCCATTCCATTAGATTAGATTAGATTAGATAAAACCCTAGTTTAGATTAGAGTTGAAGATTGAAGCAATTGAAGATCATTGGAGATTCAGAGTGGAGCAAGAGAAATTCAGATTTGCATATCTCAATTCCTAACTTCTCTTTACTTCTATCTTTTTATCTTTCAATGTATAAACAATTTTGGACTATGGATTTTAACTTAATCATGAGCTAAACTCTATTTTGAGATTATAATGGATCTTGTTGCGTACTTTACTTTGATATATTTTCGTGTTAGTCTTAGTCATTATTATTAGATTGTCTATTATGGTTTGTGAATAATTGCTTAATTGCCTAGCTATCAATTACTGTGATAATTTATATAAAATCGAGAGACGGATTATGGGTTTAGATCTGATCATAATAGCATGTGATTATGTTTTCTGTATGGCATTAGAATTCATGATTTGTGTTTAGGATAGAGATATACCTTTACCCCTATATAATCTGATAAGAACTTATGCTTAAACTCTCTTTAATTGTAATTCACATAGAGATATAATGGATTAGTTAATTAGGGTGTTCTACTTAGTTTTATCATCTGTGGATTTAAGTTGATATGAGTATGGTACATCGAGAGATGGTCATATTTTACCTTAGTGTTCTTGATTAACAATCCGAGACAATTAATTTGATTTAACGGGAAATGTATTTATTTAAATGAAACAATAAGTGAAATTGTAGTCTCAAGTCTTCATATTCTAGTTTCATTCTAGGGGTAGTTAGAATTAGTTTAATTATATATTGTTAATTTAAAATACTACATCATTCGTTCAAATAAGATTAAGTTGGTTACAGGTTAGTACTTGGTGATTTTTATTAAATAATTCCTCGTGGAAACGATACTCTACTTTCACTCTATTACTTGTTGACCACGTATACTTGCGTGTTGCGCGTAACTAGATTTTAACCAACAAGTGTTTGGCGCCGTTGCTGGGGAATTAGTTTAATAATTTTTGCAAATATTAATTTCAACTAAATTAGTCTTAATTTAAAAGTTTTTTTCTCTTCTTATATTTCTCTCTTTTCAGATACCATGGTTGGATCTAACTATCAATGGCCATACACGAGAATGACTCAACCAATGGAAACAGGAATTGATGGGCTCAATGTAATTTCTGATTTGTCAGCATAAATTGAGACACTTTTGAGGAGATTTGACGCTCTAGCAGCACAATGTACTCAAAGTGTGGCAGTGAATTGTGAGTATTATGATGACAATCATCCGAGTTTTCAATGCTCCTTCAGTTTTGGGCTAGTACAGTATGGTGGTGACTACCTCAACCATTATGCATGTCCCAACTATCATCAAGATTGGGGGTATCACCCGGATTCTTCATAGAGCTATAATCATCAAGATCAAGTCTACGCTCCATGTCCAACTTATAACCAGAATTCTCATGTCCACCTCCACCGCAACAGGAAGAAAATTCAAATGTGAAGGAATTTCTGTCTAAGATCATAGCAAACCAAGAGGAGAGTATGATTAGTCAGGAGTTATCAAGCCAAAATCTTAATAATCAGATGGAACAACTCATCAATGCCTCAACCAATGGTCCTTAATACATATATTCCGAGACTGAAATAGAAAATTCAAGATTGGGGGAATTGTGGTCCAAGTTCATAGCGTCGAATGTGGAGTGGAGGATTAATCAAGAGATGCCAATTCGAAATCTTGAGAACCAGATAGAGCAAATGTTCAAAGCCTTAAACAATTTTCCTCAAAATACTTGGCCACAACACACTTGGCTTTATGACATAGATTCCGAGACTGATGAAGTGCCCGAACCAAATCTGCAACTGGATGTGCCAAATGATCTAGATATTGAGAGAGCAGAGACAAGTAGGGATAAGGAAAACAAGGTCGACGAAGAGTTATTTGTGAGTTCCAACGATGTAGAGCCAATTTTGTTAGTTCCCCAAGTGCCCTCTCCACCAAAATTCAAGAATCCAATCAGATTTGCAATCCTATGCCCACTTGGTAGTCATGTCATCTGTCGACGTCGGGAAAAAAATTCGCGGGTCGGGTCACAACCCGGATCTTCCTCTCTTCCTAAGTTATCTCTACCCTTACTCTTTTTATTACGAAAAAAGGTTTTGAAGGGTTTTTTAGGAAAAGAACAACATGTATCATGTCGATGATTTGAACGTTTTACAGAGTCGCCAGTTGGTAGATTTGAAATGGTTATACCAACTACATCGAATTTTGTTTGAAAGAGGCCCAATTGCTGGATACTGTCGAAACTTGATCTTTGAAACCGAAGTTTTGAGCTCGGGGGCTTGGTTAAGTGTGGGGAAGGTGCTAGGCACCCCACAACTCCCGTGTAAACACGATACCGCATCTTTTCAATATTTCCCTTGAAAAATTGAAATGTGTGTGTGAATGCTGTTTGAAAATTGGGCTTATGTTTGATTGAAAGTATGTCTTATGCATCGTTGAACCTATATATGAAGGGTTTGATTTGATTTGTAAAAAGTCTTTGATTTGATTCGCAAAAGTGTTTGATTTGATTTGCAAAAGCTTCTTTTTAAGAAAAGATTATTGAATGATGTTTTGAAAGAAGGTTTTCAAACCCTTACGCTAACATAGGAATTGAAGCATATCGATACTTCAGTTTTATCTTTTCAGCCTTAAGGCTCAATTTGAATGGTGATTTTTGGGCTGCGAAGCATCCTCGACCACAACATATATACAAGTGTCGGTCTCCTCATGGGCATGATAGCCATCGGAGAGACTTTAACATGACAAACAATATTTTCACTATGTTGAGACCTTAAATTCGGATAATCATTTTAAGGACTTTTGGTATGTACATTTTTACAGAAAAACTGGCAGGGTACATCTGTAAAGTGGAGTTTGTCCATCACGGGAATCAGTTTCTGATCAGTTTGATCATGAATCCCACGATTTCTAGGCTCACATAGGGAGGCCAATAAACTTGCACAGCTCAAATTTGTACAGAAAAGATATCTAAATATTGCCAGAACCATGGATTCATTCAGTAAATCTTGGCTCGCACATGGCCGAAGCGTCTCGTTCCCACTAGATAGCGATCTAAGGGCCACGAGATTTCTTTTATAACTGAAACTAAAAAAATGTTAGATTTAAATAAATCTCAGCCATTCTAGCTCCTCGGTTCTGTCTGGATCTATTTTGAACCGTTTGAGTGCTAGAGTTGGAGAGATTTAAATAAATTTAGTTCTCCCGCAGAAGTGTCAATGCCGATTCATATCAAATGAATATTTAAAGCAACAATTTATTAAAAATGAGCAAAGCAATATATATATATATATATATATATATATATATAATTATATATACGAAAGCCGTAAAGGGTGATGGATTTTCACGCTGGTGCCCGGACTAGAATTGAAATATATATATATATATATATATATTTATATTTATAAAAGCTGTATAAAAGCCACGAAATGATCCAGGCTAGACAGAATTGAAATATATATAGAAAAATAGTAAAAAGGGCGATGAGTTTTCACGCCTGTGCCCGGACGGGAATGTAAATGTATAGAAAAGTAGTCAACCAAGACTGGGAAGATAACCTAGTGTGGTGAATGGCGCAAAAATAGTAAAAAGGCCACAGGATGATCCAGGCCAAACTGAAATGTAAATATACAAAAAAGTAGTCAACCAAGACTGGGAAGATAACCTAGTGTGGTGAAGGCTGCTTATATATGCATAAATATATATAAAAGTAGTAAAAAGGCCACAGAATAATCCATGCTGAACTGAAATATATATATATATATATATATATATATATATATATATATATATATAGACAAAAAAATAGTCTTCCAAGACTGGAAAGATAACCCAGTGTGGTGAAGACTGCTTATATTTGCATATTTATATATAAAAGCAATAAACTACCGCAGATTTGACATCCGGGCTTGACAGAATTAAAAAGTTAGTATATATACAGTTAAATATATACAAAAAAAGCTAAACCCGGACTGGGAAGATAAACCAGTCTGGCGAAGTTGCCAATAACGAAGATGCAAGTATATAAAAGCTGCTGGAAGCGATGAATCGTCAATCCGAGTTGTAAAAATGCCAGAAAATGCGTTTATCTACAAAAATATACCAAAAGTTGACAAAAACAGCCACAGAACTGAGTTCCAGGCATATTTAAAAAACAAAACTTGATATGCAAGTGTATAAAAGTGCGAAGAAGTAATAATAACTTTTTGATCATAAAAATACTCACAATGGACTGCTACACGGGCTTTTTGCCAAATCGTAGGCTTTAAAAGTCCAAATCTACTAGTTATTTTCTGATATGTGGTAGTATGTGGGTATATCTACGTGTTAGAGTGAAAAAGTTAGGGTTTGAAAGACAAGAAAATAGATAGAAAAAACCAAACGGGCAGAGGTTCAGAGCGTTTCTGAATTCTTGAAATAAGAGGGGGTGCACCTCTATATATACACCAGAGAGCCTCCACTCTACCTGCTACTACCGCAGGTAGAGGTGCGGCTCCAAATGGCAGGGCCCACGTGGCGGGTCCCGTTATCTCAAAGTACGTGCACTTCGAGCAACGCGAGGTCTGATTTGAAACTTTCTAACTTTTGATCGGAGCGTCCGTTAGAGGCTCACAATACCTTTCCGAAAAGCCCTCGCCGAGAGTGTCACAATGACATGGGATAAAAAAAATTTTGGTTCCAAAAATATAGGTTCATAACTAGGTGTTTGATTCCCCGCAGTTTATCCGTTGAGCTGTCTTGCGCTGTTTGCACTCGAGATCATCGTTATGGTTCGTTCTGACCTTGGTGGCATCAATTCGGCTTGAGTTTGATCAAATCAGCTTAGAGTTGGTAAAATGATTATTTTTCCCCTCCCAGGGTTGCCTTTAGTGCCGGCATGGCCTTCAGTTGACTTCCTAGGTTGTTTCCAAGATTTGGATCGCATTCGAGTCTGTTTGTCCTCAGTGTTGTCTCTAAGGCTGACTTGGTTCCTCCAGGTTTTCTTCTGGAGATGTTGTGATGCTTCAGGGTTGTTTCTGAAGTTGACCTGCCTTCCAAGGTTGAGACCGGGAATGATCTGTACCTCCCAGGTTGAGACCGGAGCTGACCTGTACTTCCCGGGTTGAGATCGGGCTGACTTGTGTATCCCAGGTTGAGACCGGGACTGACATGTACCTCCCGGGTTGAGACCGGGGCTGACCTATACTTCCTGGGTTGAGATCGGGGCTGAACTGTACTTCCCGGGTTGAGACCGGGACTGATCTATACTTTTTGGGTTGAGACTGGGGCTGACCTGTACCTTTCGGGTTGAGACCGGGGCTGATCTGTACTTCCCGGGTATAGACCGGTGCTGACCTATACTTCTCGGGTTGAGAACGGGGCTGATCTGTACTTCCCGGGTTGAGATCGGGGCTGACTTGTACTTTCTGGGTTGAGACCTGGGTTGATCTTTACTTCCTGGGTTGAGACCTGGGCTGACCTGTACCTCCCGTGTTGAGACCGGGGTTGATCTGTACTTTTTGGGTTGAGACCGGGGCTGATTTGTACTTCCTGGGTTGAGACCGGGGTTGACTTGTACCTCTCGGGTTTAGATCGGGGCTGATCTTTACTTCCTAGGTTGAGACCGGGGCTGATCTATACTTCACGGGTTGAGACCGGGGCTAGCCTGTACTTCCCGAGTTAAGACCGGGGCTGATCTGTACTTTTTGGGTTGAGAACGTGGCTGACTTGTACTTCCTGGGTAGAGATCGGGGCTGACCTGATAGCCCGATATTGAGACCGGGGTTGAGTTGACGACCCGGTATTGAGATCGGGGTTGAGTTAAAAGGCAATTTTTCCCTCCTACAGTGTTAGTAACAGGGAAAGAAAATTTTAAGTGTCTATAGATGCCCTTCTTTATCATGTTCATGCAATGTAGTGGAATGGACATGATAAAATTAGTAGACACGGGAAATTCACATGCAAAGGGGAGGCAATTCATGGTATGATATGCGATGAATGTTAGATACCTTCAAGGGGGTAGGGTTATCACTGATTGATTACGGTAGGTTCTGCTGGGGATGTCTATAATATGCTACAGTGAACTGTTTTTGTCACTTTCTGCTGGGGATGATGTTATTCGTGATAGCCTATGTGCATTCTTGGTTTGATACCAAGGATTTTCCCTCATCCGTCGATATTCTTCTTTGGAGCATACTTCCTTTCGGCTGATACCATTGTATATTTCTGAAGGCTTATCGCTGGGGATATATCTTTGTTGCAGATTTACCTTAGTGGGTGTTTCTGATGCTTATCCTACCGATAATTTACACCGGTAGTGGGCGACAGGGATTTGAATCACTAATCCTTGTTGGTGCTTCATCTGAGGATGTGTATAACAGATTCCATCATCAGGGATGGATTATTATATTGCTTCCGTTACCAGATCCCTTTCAATGCTTCATTGGGGTTGAGCCAACTGCTGAACTGTCTCGGTCTCTACCCGACACTTCGCTGGGGTTGAGCCAACGGCTGAACTGTTATCGGTCAGTACCCGACGCTTTGTTGGGGTTGAACCAACGACTGAACTATCATCGGTCAGTACCCGACACTTCGTTGGGGTTGAGCCAACAACTAAACTATCATCGGTCAGTACCCAACGCCTCGTTGGGGTTTAGCCAACGGCTGAACTGTCATCGGTCAGTACCCGACGCTTTGCTGGGGTTAAGACAACGGCTAAACTGTCATCAGTCAGTACCCTACACTTCGCTGGGGTTGAGCTAACGGCTGAATTATTATCGGTCAGTACCCGACGCTTCGCTGGGGTTGAGCCAACGGCTGAACTGTCATCGGTCAGTACCCGACGCTTCGAAAGTGGCAGTTTTTCGTAGTTTTGCGTAGCTTTTCGGCAGTTGTTCAGTATTCTTCATCATTGGTCCCCGAACATTACTTCGGGATGAATACCAAGGGTTTTTAGGAAGCTTCCCTTTCTGTCAAGATTACGCTGTTTAAACGCAGGATTTCAGGACAAATCGCTCAATCGCGTAGCGGATTTTCTTCAGATTTAACTTGGCAGCTCATATAAATTCTGTTTCAACTCAAACCGAACCGAGCCCGGGGGAGTGGGACCCACCCTGGGGAGTTGCAGGTAGAGGTGCAACAGTCGTAGGTGGGCCCGCTTGTACTTGTGGCTTTATATTTACTGCGGGAGTTCATTTAAAATCTATTTCATTTCGAGTTTCAAACAGAATCCGATCTTCTTTTTCAGATCTACCGAGTCCGGGCAGCCTTTTTTAGATTTCGTCGGTTCCCACGCGTTTAATGCATCGCAAGTAACCTTTTACGTCCTTTTTTACAAGTTTTGACCTTTAAAAGCATGTAAACCACGTAGGGTGCTTTCAGGCGCAATGTATGAAAAATGTACGCCTATATGACCTGCTAAAATTTTTCTTACTTCATATGTATGCATATCTTACTATAATGCACATTTTGATGTAAGAAAATTCAGATTCTGAGACAGTCATAGTCTACTCTTTTTGATCAGTTTACTCATCCTTTTTGAGGCCTAGCGAGCCTGAATTTTCAACTAAAAATGTCCATGGTAATTTGGCTACCATGTGAAGTCTACTTTTGATTTTATTTCATAAATATGAACTATTCCTATTTTTGGGAAGGTATGCTACTGAATGGCCACCTAGACATGCCTGTGTGTACGCGGCAGTCCATTTTACAAAGGAGACTCTGGCGAAATTTTTTCAAAAGCCCGAGCATTTAATAAACATGCAGTTTTGACTTTACTGGGGACTTTTGACTGACCCAGACATGTTTTTATGATTTATTATTTGAAAAATATACAGTTTTGACTTTACTGGGTATTTTTGACTGACCCATGCATGGTATGATACTTAGAAATGCATAGAGTACTGAAAAATAATAAGCCACATGTTTAAGGCTTACCACACCCTTTCTAAGGTGATTTGGAGACTTTGTCCAGGTGATGGACAGAGATAGACCCGGAAGTACTAGCAGGGTAGTTTCAGGCGTTAGACGTAAGTGAGCTTCTGATGTTCCTCAGCCACGTCCAGGTCGGTCGCCTCGGAGACTAGTAGAGTCGGTGATTCGTCTAGCCCAGGACGAGCAGCCGATTGATATTGATGATGAGCAGGCTCATTTCGCTGCTCCTGCCCCAGCCCAGGTTCCACGTCCGGAGGTTCCTGGGATTGTTGTGCCGAGTTAGGAGTTGTTGGGAGACTTGAGTTATCATCCATCGAGATTTCTTCACGCCAACGAGGTGACTTGAAGTTTACTTTTTTCTGGATTCTCTTACTTCTTTTTGCCATTCTTGGGGCACAGGTTTTTGACATGGATTTGTTTTTTGATGCAGGTTCCCGGCTTTCGTAGCCTCGAGGGAACTGGTTTAACGTGCACTTCCTGTACCATACTTTTCACCAGGACTACAGGGATATCGTTGATGGCTGAGGGTTTTAGGCCTTCTTCTCTATTCTTCCCCGCCGTTGCCCCTGGGGGTATATGACGGCTTTGTTTGAGAGATGGTTCCACCAGACTCAGTCCCTTTATTTGTTAGATTGTGAGGTGATGATGACCCCTATGCACTGGAGGTTCATCACCGACATCAAGTTTGAGGGGCAGCCAGTGCCTATCGTGGCTGACATCACACCTACTGTCGTTCGGTCCCTCCTGAGAGTTCCTGCGATAGTGATCAAGGGTCGGACGGTCCGATCTGGTCCCTTGAGTGTAGATGCCCAGAGTGGGGCTTTACTAGAGCCTCTGCCTGATGATCAGAGGGTTAGGGATCGCATCTTGAGGTGATTATTTCTGGTGATCATCAGGGGTTATTTTGTGGCGGACAACTCATTGACTGTGTCCTTCGCCCTGGTCAGTGCTACTCGATATGTAGAGCGCCTCAGTAACTTTGATTGGGGTTCTTACACCTTTGCCTTTTTTCTCCAGGGCATGCGCATGCTCTCGGAGGGTTTGACGAAGGCTTGGTTAGGGTTCTACCCATTTCTGCTGGTGAGTGCATCTTTTTTGTACCTTTTTAATTTCTATATTTACATTTGTCAGTCTTGGTCACTGAGGACTTTTGATATTTACATGGCCTGTTCTGGGCGTATGAGAGGCTTCCTTGCCTACGGCCCGCCACTGCTTTAGGCCTGGATACTTATCCCCGGGGACGACGTTGGCATCACTCCACTCTGACGGAGGTCCCTGTTGCTGAGGGTTTTACTCACTCCCGCCTGCAGTTGGAGCTTTTGATGACCGGAGCGATCTCGTGGATCCCATATACCTCCGTGTTTTTGATTGTTGGATTTGAGGGAGGCTTCCCCACTCGTCGAGAGTTTGCATTGTCGACTCATAGAGTCTCGTTGTTGACAGAGGGAGGCTGGGAGCTCTATTTAGGAGAGCGTGCTATCAGAAGTATTACAGGGCAGATCCGTATTCCCATTGTTCCTCCTACTTGGCATCATTGGCCATTAATCCAGCCACTGACAGATATCCCCATGGAGGGCGTAGATGACTTTACCTTATCAGAGGGCCCTTATAGCTAGGAGGTATTTAGCAGCTGGTGGAGTCCTCGCATGATTGGAGCTCAGACTCGGGCTACCCAATTCATGGCAGATATGGTGCCTGGGTCTGTTATGATGCAAGATTGGATAGCTTGCCTTAGTGAGCCGACTCATTTGGACCAGATCACAGGATTAACCCAGCAGTTGGAGAGAGCTCACTTGTTTATCAGGCATCTTAGCAGAGATCCATTGGAGGCATCTTCTTTTAACCCTTCCAGCTCGGGAGCGGGCCCCTCTTCAAGTCCATTTTCTAGTAGTTTTGCAGGGGCAGATCCTCCCTTGTACCGCCCAGATATGCTTGATGATCGTAACTTTGTGTCCACGGAGGAGATGGAGCAGATTAACCACCTTAGCGTAGATATTTTGGATCTTTTTGGAAAACTATTGTAGCTATATCTTTTGGTTGGCCACTGTTTTGGCTATTTGGGAGGCTGTGGTCCATTTTGATTGACCATTGTTAGTAGTTGGGTGGTGGTGCCCCATATTCTTGTATTTTTTATTCTGTATTATATTATCAGACAGGGATGATGCTTGTAGTAGATAGTTTATTATAGATATGCATGATATTTCTTATCTATCACATCATATTTATCATTGTCATTATGCATGTATTATGTCATGTGTATGCATTTTAGACAGATGAGTTCAGATTTGACCCCTGGATGGTCTTGTGATATGGTGATATAGATGTCGTCCTCTACCATTAGCCGTATCAAGAATTTACCACCGTCTGAGGTGGCACGTCATTGAGATCATGGTACGACAGTCTGCCCTTCCCAGCCAGAGAGATAGTTGATCACATGTTGGGGCATTCATTGGCCCTCGTAGATTTTCAGGTGCCATACAGATTCATAGATGGCATCTTATCCTGTTGGATACTCGACAGACAGGTCTTTTACTTTGGGCATCATGAGCTGACTACCACCCTTGAGAAGTACCAGTGGTTTACTGGCTTAGCTTTAGAGGTGCCTTGAGCTCGCACGACGATCAGTGATATGAGGAGACAGTTTATACGGATGTTAGGTCTTTGCCAGAGCATAGTTATGGATGAGATCATCTCTGGACGTGTGATCTTCATCAACTTTTTAATCGATCGCTTCTACGAGCTCGACAGTTACGATCGACATGCCAGGGATTGTATTGTATCGGCAGAGGCGTGGCATTTGGCTAGGATAGACGTTTTGCTGATGTGCATCGCAGCCTATGTCTATATATCTCTACGCTTGGAGCATTTGGATGTGGGATTGATAGTTGTGGTTCGGGCCCTTAGGTCGGGTAGCACCATAATTCCGATGATATTGGCCGAGACGCTGAGGTCAGCCACCCACTGCATTACCCACCCGGAGTGGTTTTTCAGAGGCAGTTCGATCTTGTTGTATGTATGGCTTATGTCCCATATTCGACCGATTGGATTTTTTAGGCATCAGGGGTATTATTTTTCCCTTGATATAGCTATGTCCTACTCTTTCCAGCCCGTGGAGTGCACCGACGCAGAGACATGGTTAACATTTTTGTCTGATATTATGCATCCATTCTCAATTCTGCCATGTACAGGGCTAGTCTCCCCATATAGCTTCATTACCCATGCACCTGGGATGGACTACTTGCCCTAGCGGGATTAAAGGGAGTGACTACTAATCATCCTCTGGCTGTTATGGGCCAGTTCGATTAGTTTCAGAGTCTGCATCAGTTTGAGGGGGCTGCTGATCAGAGGATGTCAGCTTCGTTTATATCATCTGCTGATTTGATTAGAGTGTATGAGTGTTGGACTTATAGAGAGAGGGCTAATTTCTCCAATAGCCATCCGGATCGTTCTCCAGAGTACTCAGCATGGTTGGAGGCAGATATCGCATTAGCTGCATTCATCCAGTCAGCTCTGATTGTGGATTCAGATGAGGAGGAGCTTATGGAGGATCCTGAGTCTCCGACCGAGGTTGAGTTGTTCATGGGTCTGACAGTAGCACTAGTTAGTGATCCGCCGATCATTCCTGCAGGGACAGATCCGGCTTTGGTGGACTCACTAGCTAGGATGACTTTTGAGAGGGATCAGGCTAGAGCGCTGATGCTGACCTCCTTGTCTGGCAGAGATATAGCTTTGGCTGAGAGAGATGTGGCTCGAGCCTCTTAGGATGCAGGATTAATTAAATGAGAGGAGATCCAATCTTCCAGAGACTCAGCTTTTGGGGGGATCGAGGAGACTTTGATTGCTAGGGATGCAGCTTTTGGGGAAAGGGACGAGGCTATAGCTGCCCGGGATTTCCATATTGCTGACAGTATTGCTCTTCCGTGTTATACTCATGGTCTGGTTACCGAGATGAGTGCCTATATTGATGACCACAGTGCCACACTGCAGATGACTGTGGATATTTTGAGCCGTATGAAGGCTGAGGGTATTGCACTTGCAGCTGCTCCTCCATTTTCATAGAGAGATGCCATGTTGGCATTGCTGGCCTACTTATCCCTAGGGCCATAGACTAGCTTTATTTTTCCTGTACATACTAGATCAGTCATTTTTGTCACGTATAGGACACTATGTATATATCAAACAATGGTATATATCAGAGAAATATATTTTTTATTCATTTCCCTGTTTGGATATGTATTGTCATTGCTGAGTGATTACCACTTCTTTCATGACTCGCTGTTGTGGATGTATCTTGAGCTTCTCCTTGATGGACTGACAGTTGAGATGTCAGAGAGTATCTCAGATGGGCCTGTTTGTGACGCCCCCAAAATAGGTTCAATACTCAACCCATTCTGAGTCGCCAAATACATGGTACAGAATCCAAATACAATCTTTTATAACATACGGTCGTGTAAAATACAACCACATAAACTATGAGCTTCTATACAAATCGTATATAATACGAAATATAAACACTCAAATTCATTCCTTATTCATTACAATTATTGTCCCACTATTTTATAGAATAGTGAGGACTTTTATAGATCTAACTCTGATCATCACACTGTTCCCCGACTAGTCCCCGTAGCATTCTCATTCCCTAAATAAGACAATAGATGAAAAGGGTGAGCTCAACTAGCCCAGTAAATAATATTATGACTAAGATAATGAAAAAAAAATTATCGTTAGCCTTCAACAAATCAGATAAAATATAATGGACAACAAGTTTTAGATCAATATTCGCAGCGGAAATAACAATTCATTAGAAGAGTTAAGTAGAGAATGAAGTCTACTATCTTCTATGGTTTAAAAGTCCATCATCAATATTTTATCCATGTAACATCAATCAATATACATCTTGAATCAAATATTCATCTTTGCACTACGGGCCAAAGATATTCATTTGTATCACCAGTTGGTCATGTTCATCTCAACACCTGTCCATCTTTGCACTACTGGTCAAAGATATTCATCAGGTAATCATTCATCTTTGCACTATAGGCCAAAGATATTCATCAAGTAATCATTCATCTTTGCATTATAGGCCAAAGATATTCAGTTATATCACCATTTAGGACTGAGGATGATGAAAAACAATACGAATAACGAATCTAGTGAGATAAAGGACAAATATTAGAGAATTTATCCAAAGTTCAAGAATGCAGATCAAAACCTGGATCCAATCAAAGATAATTTGAATAAAAAAAAATAATATATTTTTACCGTGAATAGTGACTCTGTGAATAGTAACTCGTGAATAGTAACTCGACATGAAAAGATAAAAATTTCACGAGAAAGTTTAGAAAATTATTCCGGTGAAATGATACTAGATGAAGCTCAAAACTCAAGAAATTTCTGATAATTTCAGGTATTATAGAAGCAATACTTACCGTAATAAGTTTAAATTTAAAAATATGAAATGAAATATTATAACTTTTATAATATGGAATATGAAAGAAAATAATATTCATTATGAATATTGAAAGGAAATAACATCATTTACAGGAAGAATAACATCCTTTACCTCAGTATAATACTCGATCTGATTGGAATATCGGATATAATGATGAGAAATACTTGCACCGTTATCAACACTCAAAGTATCTAAATACTCACAAGAAATACACTCGATATTATAGAGAGAAAATTTTCTGATTCTGGTGTGATTTTCATTTCAAACTAAGCACCCTATTTATAGAAAAATGCCAGAACGCCAGTTCTGACAAAATCTGCTACCGGTGGATTCCTTCCCACACACCAGCTTATAATTTGAAAACTTTAGCATTTTATTTCACAAAAGACAATAGTGGGGCCCACCCATGTTTTTAATCAACA
The DNA here is from genome assembly GCA_020205555.1 of Panax stipuleanatus. NCBI lineage: Eukaryota > Viridiplantae > Streptophyta > Magnoliopsida > Apiales > Araliaceae > Panax > Panax stipuleanatus. The sequence goes on along the minus strand of CM035119.1, from coordinate 16,702,297 downwards.
TTTATTTCCCAAACTTTAATAATTCATAATAAATAGCTCTTTTATCAAAAACAATATGAACCTTATGTCCATATATATGAAATTTAATTCTCTACAACTTTGTAGAAGAAAGTTTTTCCAAATTTCAAACGAAAAAAATGACCCAAATTTACATACGGATGATTCTTCCACACTTTCATTTCGACAAAATACATATACTGATAAAAACAACCATCAGCACTAATTCCTTCATTTATATCCACATTGAATAAATATTTCCTTATCATATAAATCAATAATTAATTATTCACAAATAATATTACATAACTACAATATTGACAACCAGGTCGATCCCAGGAAAGAGGTGGCTTTTCGATAAGGATTTCTCCTTACTGGCGCGCAATTAGATTTACTAGCCCCTTTCCTAGATAGAACTTCCTAGACATTGCCAATAATGCTGTCTAATAATATTATTCAAATAATATGAATTATTGATTTGATAATGTGAAATAATGTGAAGTGGTTACTGTGACAATTATTGAATCAATAATATAACATATCAACGGTAGCCATTATTGAATCAATAATATAAAATATTGAGGAGTAATTACTATAACAATTATTGAGTAAGTGACTTCTTACGTAAGAATCAATAATTAAAAATACTGTGCAATACCGTGTGCTACTGTGCAACAACGCGTATTACTGTATTTTAACCACCGGGTATTTTAACAGTTATAACGGTAACAACTACGCCGTTATTTTTAGATAACTCATTCTTGTCATTTTCTTCATCCGACAGTTATTCCGTTGTGGGGCCCACAAATGGCTGCGCCGTCGTACGAATATTCCCCGACAATAAGAATATTCCACGACCAAACGAATATTCCCCGACAACAATGAATATTTTATTACCACTTGCTAACTTTATAAAATTTGCACATTCCACTCATAACTTACCACATTTATCAAATCATCCCTTACTATTTCAAAATAATATATAGAGGAAATTAAATTTTATTCATTAAAAATTGGGGTCTTACAACCTCTTCTCCTTATGAAATTTTGTTCTCGAAATTGACGTACGTACATGGTATGTCGAAAAGGTGAGGATACCTCACTTTCATTTCAGATTCTAGCTCTCAGGTTATTTCCTCGATTTCATGGTTTCTCCATAAAATTTTGACTTGAGGTATAACCTTTGAGCGTAAGAAATGTTCCTTCTTATCCAAGATCTTGACAAGTATCTCCTCGTACGTTAAATCTTTGGCTATCTCGTCTGGTTCTAAATCAATAATGTGGTTTGGGTCTTTCACATATTTACGAAGCACGAATATGTGAAAAATATTATGAACACGAGACATACTTGGAGGTAAAGAAAGTCTATAGACCACATTTCCTACTCGATCAAGTATTTCAAATGGACCAATAAATCGTGGGTTGAGCTTTCCTCTCTTCCCGAATCTCGTAACTCCTTTCCATGGAGCAACACGTAACAACACATGGTCTCTGACATTGAACTCCACGTCCCTTCGATGAAGATCAGCATAACTCTTTTGTCGATCTTGTGCAGTTTGTATACGTTGTTGGATTATTTGAATCTTTTTTGTAGTCATACATACTAACTCTGGTCCCAACAATGTTGCTTCACCCACCTCATCCCAGCATACTGGAGAATGATATTTTCGTCCATACAATGCTTCGAATGGAGCCACGCCTATACTTGCCTGATAACTGTTGTTGTAGAAGAATTCCACCAATGGTAGGTACTTATCCAACTCGCTTTGAAGTCTAGAACACAGAGTCTCAATAGATCTTTAAGAGTTTGGATAGTCTTTTCCGATTGCCCGTCCATTTGAGGATGATATGCAGAACTGAATCGTAAATTCGTGCCCATAGCCTTCTGCAAACTGACCCAAAATCGTGAAGTAAATTTGGGATCACGATCCAAAACTATGGATACTGGCATGCCATGCGATCTCACAATCTCATTTACGTACATATGAGTGATAAGTGGTTTTATGACCACTTATTCAGATAATAACCAGCTCATTCTGTTGCTTAAACTCAAGTAATCCTGTGCGTTTAATATGTTTTTCCTTTGTTTGCAACGTTTATGTTTAGGAACTCTCTGAGAGCAAATTGAGCGTTAAAGGCATGATAGCATGATAGATGAAGATGTTGCGAGGCTAAAAGTGCAGAAGTGCAATGAAGCGGAGCGGAAGCCAAGTGCAGCAACAAAGAAATGCACCAGCAGAATTTCATGGCACGCACGGCCGTGCCGTGTTAAGGCAGCTAGCCAGCGCGCCAGCGCCAACCCCCAGACCAGAGTCCCAGTTTATGTGTGCTCGCGCGGCCGCTCCAAGACCAAAGTCGAATGCCGCGCGGCCTCGCCGACTCCCAGCTTGACCAAGTTTGACTTTCGACTTAGCAGATCGGGAGAAGGCTTATATTAGGGCTTTTGCCCTCATTTGCTCGGCATCTCCACTAGGGATTTCATGCCCTAGTTTTCCATTTTCCTTCTTTTTTTATTTCTTGTTTAATCTAGATTAGGAGTAGATTAGAGAGTAGATTAGGTTTAATTAGTTTAGTTAGATTCTAGGGTTTCTTTTGGACTTGAAGATTGAAGCAAGGGATAAACAACAAAGATCCACACTTGGAGAAAGACTCAAGATTTGCAATTTCTATCTCTTAATTCTTCTTGTATTCATGTATATTTGGATGATGTTTATAAACCTTGTGGATAATATATTTAAGTATTTATGACTTAGTTTATATTTTAGGATTTCAATGGAACCCAACACATAGTTGTATTGATTGCTCTCTCTCTCTCTCTCTTTGCTATTATTGCGAATTGGTTATCATAACTTGTGCGTTTAGATTGATTTATTGTGAACCTATATGAAATTGACAAATGGATTTTAGGTTTAGACCTAGTTATGATATCATGCGAAAGTTAGAGATTCTTGCGGGTAATCTATGAGATTATGTGACGTGTGTCTCATTTATTGTCCTAAAGAGTTGATAATTTGTTAGTGTTTAGGATAGAAATATACCTAAATGCTGTATGTAACCATTTGAGAGTCTAATCTTAATGACTTCCTATGTGAAAGTTGGTAATTGATGGAGTAGTTAACGAGATTTCCCGTGACATGTGTCTTGTTAATTGTTCTGGATATTAGTTGCTTGATAGTGTGTAGGATAGACATATACCTACACGCCGCATTAGGAAGATTCATAGTTGTCTATCGAAAGAGGTTATTATGTAATCGTGATTTCTCGGTTGTCAATTCTAGGTGCTTATTATTTTAAGTGAGAGGGTTAAGAGATTCGAACGAAGTGTTGGGGGAATTTGTAATCCCATGTCTTCATTATCTGAAATTACCCTAGAATTAGTTATTGCATGTTTTAATTCTTTCCTAGTTCAACTTAGTTTTAATTCATTCTCTTTACCATCCGTTTAAATAAGACTGAGATGATTACGGACTAGTGTTTTGGTGACTTTTATCCATTAATTCTCTGTGGGATGATATCTTTACTTACTCTTTATTACTCGTTGGCCGCTTATACTTGCGCGAATATATTGACCGATAAATCGTCCAACAACGAGCAAGACGTTCAAGTCAATAAGTCTCTCGTATAGGCAATAAATGAGTAGACTTGGTTAATCTATCGACAATAACCCAAATCGCATCTATGCCTTGAGAAACCTTGGGAAGACCCGTAACAAAATCCATGGTAATGTGTTCCCACTTCCATTTTGGAATCTCAAGTGGTTACAATGGACCCTTTGGCACTTGATGCTCCGCCTTGACACGCTGACAAGTTAAACACCTCGAGATGAACTCTGCGATCTCTCTTTTCATATTGCTCCACCAAAATGTATGTCGAAGATCACGATACATTTTGGTACTCCCAGGATGGATTGAAAATGGTGTGTTGTGTGCCTCCATCATGATTCTATACTTCAAGTCAGAATCGTTGGGAACACAAAGTCTGGAGTTGACTCGAAGTATTCCTTCTTCATCGATTCTTGCTTCTGGAATAGCACCTTCTTGCACTTTCTTCTTCATCTTTATCAGCTCTGGGTCTGTAGCTTGAGCAGCTTTAACTTTATCAATCAAAGCTGGTTCTACGCGTATACTTGACATCATCACGTGGGTCCCTGGAGTCTTTAACTCTATCTTCATCCTTTGTAAGTCATACAAAATAGGCCTTTGTGTTGACATCATCGCACTCGTTCCCGCATATGATCTTCTACTCAACGCATCAGCTACCACGTTCGCTTTTCCAGGATGGTATGGTCATAATCTTTCAACAACTCAAGCCAACGTCGTTGCCGCATGTTGAGTTCCTTCTGGGTGAAGAAATATTTGTGGCTCTTATGATCCGTATAGATCTCCACTTTCTTTCCATACAGATAGTGTCTCTAGATCTTCAATGCGAAAACGACAGCTGCCAACTCTAGATCATGAGTAGGATAATTCCTCTCATATTCTTTGAGTTGTCGCGAGGCATAGTCTATGACTTTCCCATATTGCATGAGAACACATCCTAACCCTTTGCCCAAAGCATCGCTGTAGATAACAAATCCATCCGAACTAGATGGTATTGTCAGAACAGGTGTCGAAATGAGTCTCCTCTTGAGCTCTTGAAAGCTCTTCTCGCATTCCTCGTTCCATACGAATTTTGTATCTTTCCAAGTCAGCTGAGTTAATGGAGTAGTGATTTAAAAAAATTCTTCCACGAATCTCCGATAATAACCAGCTAAGCCCAGAAAGCTACGTACTTCGGTCACCGACTTAGGTTGCTCTCAACTTTGTATTGCTTTAATCTTCGCCGGGTCAATAGATACTGTATGTTTTGATACCACGTGCCCAAGGAATGCTACTTCCTCAAGCCAGAACTTGCATTTCTTCAACTTGGCATAAAGCTTATTATCACGAAGCCTTTGGAATACCAGCTTCAGGTGGTACTCATGATCTTCACGACTTTTGGAATAGATGAGGATGTCATCAATAAATACAACCACGAATTGATCCAAATACTCCTTGAATACACGGTTCATCATATCCATGAAAGCAGCTAGAGCATTAGTCAATCCAAAAGACATGACTAAGAATTCATAATGCCCGCACCGAGTTCTGAAGCAGTCTTTGGAATATCCTCAGTTTTAATCTTTAACTGATGATATCCGGAACGAAGATCGATCTTTGAAAAGAAATGTGCACCTTGCAACTGGTCGAACAGGTCATCAATAAGAGGTAATGGATACCTATTCGTGATGGTGACATGGTTCAACTCCCGATAGTCAATACAAAGTCGCATACTCCCATTTTTCTTCTTTACGAATAAACACAGGAGCACCCCAAGGAGATGTACTAGGACGTATAAAATTGATGTCTAACAGCTCTTGTAGTTGGACCTTTAACTCCTGAAGTTTAGTAGGAGCCATTCGATATGGGATTTTAGAAATGGGTTTTGTACCGGGTTCAAGGTTAATAAAGAATTCAACTTCACGTTCTGGGGGTAAACCGGGAAGTTCTTTCGGGAAATACATCAGGAAACTCATTAACAACAGAAATATCATTCAAATCTGACGTATTCTGGTTTAAATCGGTGACATGGGCTAAAAAAGCTTAACATCCATTTTTCAATAAACGAATAGCTTTATGACTTGAAATGACATTGATTGATTTTAGTGGTTTGGTTGTTTGAATTCGTACAACAGGTTGGTTAGGAATATGAAAACTAACAACCTTGCGAAAACAATCAATTTTGGCATGATAAGTGGTTAACCAGTCAATTCCTAAAATCACATCAAATGCAAGTATTTTCAAAGATATAAGATCAACAGGTAGGGTGAGGGTACCAATTTGAATCAAGCAAGATTTGTAAACTGTGGATGTAACGAAGGTTTCTCCTAACGGAGTTTCAACAAATAAGTCAAAGTCTAATGTCTCAGAAGTTAAGTTCAAACGTTGAGCACAAGCAGGTGAAATAAAAGAATGGGTAGCACCGGTATCTAATAAGGTATAGACTTCGCAAGAGTTTATGATTAGCTTACCCGTAATAACCTCATTCGGGTTCCTCGCTTGGTGGGCAGTTACGACAAAAGCTCTTCTAGAAACCACTGACTTTGACTTGTCAGGGATAGCCTTTGGAGTCACCATCCCTGATGGACTTGGTTTCGCTACATGACACACTCGAGCTATGTGCCCTTCCTTTCCATAGTTATAACACACCTTGGATTGTTGTGTGCAGTTGGGACTAATGTATCCCTCTTGCCCGCATTTATAGAATACGATCGACGGTCGTTCTCCTCCCCTAGAAACAGTTGATGTTGGTGCTGCTGTCGATATTTTCACGTTCTCATTGTTGTACCTTCTCTTCTTGAAATCTCCCCCTGACTCATTTCTTCTATTATCATGGACACGATTACCGTCAGAGTGGTTACCGCTTCTATCATGATACTTTCCTCCCTGCTGGTTGTCATTGTTCCGATGACTGCTGCCACTGGTACGACCTTGGTTGTTGTCCCTTGGTTGAACATAATCATTATCTCGTTCTAATAGTTGGGCCCTGTTCACCACATCTGAATATAAAGAAAGTTTGTGAGAAATGAGGTACTGACAAATTTCTGGTTTCAAACCTCTCAGAAACATCCGCGTCATACATTCCTCATTATCAACCAAATGAGATGTGAACCGGGATAACTTAGCGAATTTAGCCTCGTACTGGGACACAGTCATGTTATTCTGTTCCAGTTTGATAAACTCTACCTCCTTCATATGATGAACTGTTTCTGGAACTCTTCCCAAGATATCTTGAGTGCGGCAGGCTGGGAAAGCTTCACAGATTCCCACCAGTAATCTGCCTCTCCACAAAACATAAACGTGGCGAATGGAACCTTTTGCTCCTCTGTGCATCCCAAGATATCAAATATCTTGGTAGTTTGCTTAACCCACGTTTCTGCCTTGATAAGATCTGGCTTTCTCAAAAACTCTGGTGGTCCCAACTCTTTGAACTGCTTGGCAGTGATAAGCCGCAAGTTGTTATTATTTCCACGTGTATTATGAACACGAGTCTCCCTCGTCTGGTTTTGCATGAACTGCAAAAAGCTTCTAAACATCCCGTCATTCATTGTCTGATCGGTGGTGTTGTTTACATGAGGAATATAGCCTTCCTGTTGCACGTTCTCCTGGTTGGTGATTAAAGGTGTCTCAACGGTCTCATTCACTCCATTGTTTAGATTTTCAGCTGCCATTCTCAAATACTTTCACAAAACAAGGGTTAATCAAACAAATTAACATATCACATATTAACCCTATGTTCCAACCGACCAATTAAATAACAATTAAGCTTAGGTAGGACACACTAGCGAAGGTTTTACTAGTCTCTCCCCTCCTAGTTCTATTCCCAGATCTCCGCCAGAGATCATATCCCTAAGCTCTGATACCAACTGTGACGCCCCCAAAATAGGTTCAATACTCAACCCATTCTGAGTCGCCAAATACATGGTACAGAATCCAAATACAATCTTTTATAACATACGGTCGTGTAAAATACGACCACACAAACTATGAGCTTCGATACAAATCGTATATAATATGAAATATAAACACTCAAATTCATTCCTTACTTATTATAATTATTGTCCCACTATTTTATAGAATAGTGAGGACTTCTACAGATCTTACTCTGATCATCACACTGTTCCCTAAGTAGTCCCCGCAACATTCTCATTCCTTGAAGAGGACAATAGATGAAAAGGGTGAGCTCAACTAGCCCAGTAAATAATATTATGACTAAGATAATGAAAAACAAATTATCGTTAGCCTTCAATAAATCATATAAAATATAATGGACAACAAGTTTTAGATCAATATTCGCAGCGGAAATAACAATTCATTAGAAGAGTTAAGTAGAGAATGAAGTCTACTATCTTCTATGGTTTAAAAGTCCATCATCAATATTTTATCCCTGTAACATCAATCAATATACATCTTGAATCAAATATTCATCTTTGCACTACGGGCCAAAGATATTCATCAGGTAATTATTCATCTTTGCACTACAGGCCAAAGATATTCATCAAGTAATCATTCATCTTTGCACTACAGGCCAAAGATATTCAGTTATATCACCATTTAGGACTGAGGATGATGAAAAATAATACGAACAACGAATCCAGTTAGATAAAGGACAAATATTAGAGAATTTATCCAAAGTTCAACAATGAAAATCAAAACCTTGATCCAATCAAAGATAATTTGAACAAAAAAATAATGTTTTTTACCATGAATAGTAACTTCGTGAATAGTAACTTATGAATAGTAACTCTACATGAAAAGATAAAAATTTCACGAGAAAGTTCCGAAAATTATTCCAGTGAAATGATACTAGATGAAGCGCAAAACTCAAGAAATTTATGATCATTTCAGGAATTATAGAAGCAATACTTACCGTAGTAAGTTTAAATTTAGAAATATGAAATGAAATATTATCACTTTCATAATATGAAATATGAAAGAAAATAATATTCATTATGAATATTGAAAAGAAATAACACCATTTATGAGAAAAATAACATTCTTTACCTCAGTATAATACTCGATCTGACTGGAATATCGGATATAATGATGAAGAAAATTTGCACTGTTATCAACACTAAAAGTATCTAAATACTCACAAGAAATACCCTCGATATTATAGAGAATTTTTTTTTTGATTCTGGTGTGATTTTCATTTCTAACTAAGCACCCAATTTATAGGAAAAATGCCAGAGCGCCAGTTCTGACAAAACCTGCTACCGGTGGCTTCCTTCCCGCACACCAGCTTCGAATTTGAAAACTTCAGCATTTTATTCCTCAAAAGACAAGAGTGGGGCCCACCCATATTTTTAATCAATATTTATTTTTGAAACTTCAATAATTCATAATAAATAGCGCTTTTATCAGAAAAATACGAACCTTATGTCCATTCCATATGAAATTTAATTCTCTAAAACTTTGTAGAAGAAAGTTTTTCCAAATTTCAAACGAAAAAAATGACCCAAATTTATATACGGATGATTTTTCCACACTTTCATTTCGACAAAATACATATACTGATAAAAACAACCATCAGCACTAATTCCTTCATTTATATCCACATTGAATAAATATTTCTTTATCATATAAATCAACAATTAATTATTCATAAATAATATTACATAACTACAATATTGACAACCAGATCGTTCCCAGGAAAGAGGGGGCTTTCCGCTAAGGATTTCTCCTTACTGGCGCGCAATTAGATTAACTAACCCCATTTCTAGACAGAACTTCCTAGACATTGCCAATAATGCTGTCTAATAATATTATTCAAATAATATGAATTAATAATTTGATAATGTGAAATAATGTGAAGTGGTTACTGTGATAATTATTGAATCAATAATATAACATATCAACGGTAGCCATTATTGAATCAATAATATAAAATATTGAGCAGTAATTACTGTAACAATAATTGAGTAAGTGACTTCTTACGTAAGAATCAATAATTAAAAATACGGTGCAATACCGTGTGCTACTGTGCAACAACGCGTATTACTGTATTTTAACCACCGGGTATTTCAATAGTTCTAACGGTAACAACTACGCCGTTATTGAAATAATTCGGACATCAATCGAAATAATTTAGCCAACATAATTGACCTTCTTCATAATTTACAAGAAAACCAAAAATTCTTTTATGACGTCATGATACCATACTAGATTAGTAGTACGTTGAGGATTCCGCCATTTTATGACTTTGTCATAATACATCATACCATAGTGGGCTGACGATCTTTCGATCACAACCAACACTAAGTTCGATTGTATTGATGACTCCATCGTTTACCATTCTACATCATATCAAATGATGCACATGGTCAAAATACATTTTGAAAGATTTTCAAATTATTTTTGTCTTAGCCGAAACAAATAGCGTAGACATACGAATAACAGTGTTATTTTTAAAACTTATTAGTTCAGTTACCTGACCCAATGTTTTCTCAAGAAAACCGAAGTGCAAACACTAGCACGAAGTCAATAAATATTGAAAATCTAGCGTAGCTAGAGGATTTAGGAAATCCAATTTCTCCATCGCTTCAATCTCTTACCACCATCAATGCTCACTATTCTGAAACTCTTATATAATATATCTATTCTCAGTACAGTTCACCAACTTACCACACCATGGAAGCTCAGGAACTTACCACAATCATATGGGTTGAGGAACTTATCCTAGTCAGACCAAAATCGTCCATTCGCTGAGGGGTCCCATCATACGATTATGAGTCACGAACTTGTCATAGGCATGAGTCTTAAGAACTCGCACCTAAACTTAATATTATCTAATTATATCTTAGAAATATCTATCTATCAAAATAAATATGAGAAAGAATCACCTCTCTACCATATGTATAATGATACCGCGACACTAACATTCCAACGATTATCAATGTGACGCACTCAGTGCAAGCACAAAACTTCTGCCTATACAAAAGTTTGTACAACTAAGCCATCACATGAGTCCTCAATGGAAATCCAACACTTAACTCTAACTTACTCTATCACTTACTCGTTACGAACTTTCTATGTTTCATCACATACAACTCCTCATGAGTTCTTCTCATACTTTTTATAGTACATTTTCTCATAGCATCAAGCTATACACATTTAGTCATTACAGACTATCTATCATTTCACAGTTCAATCTGATCACATCGTGATCATCACTATACCTTAGGGTTCTTTCCCTATTATCAACCAAACTCCATATGAGTTTATTCTCACAATCTTTGTCATGTTCATATTATAGACATTGTCTTAACATTTTCATTACCGGAGTTAGGAAACTCCTGATTCTCATTCTCTAGATATTTCGAGATTCTTCTTTGAATCTTTATTTAGATATATTTTAATCTTATCTTTCACTCTCTCAGGTTATAGTCTAAGGTACACTTACCTAAGGTTTATAACCTACAGCTTTGATACCAACCTGTGACGCCCCCAAATCCACGTTCCTTCGAAACCTCGGATCCGGTGCAGTCACGATACTACTATCGTCAAACTATTACATCTTTTAATCATTAGTAAAAGAATACAACTTTGTTTATTACAATTTAGAATATAAATTCTATTCATATCCAAGATCTTGTCTTTACATCATATTCGATGTTACTAAAATGCAGAATAATTTAAACTTTTTCAATTCTCTTGAATAAAATCTTTTATTGATTTCATAACTTGAATCAATTACAAATCCCCGAATCAACTTTATAATATGATTCATTCTATTTGAGTTATCGTATAACATTTACAACTCGACTTGATATCCTATATGTATCAACTAATACATCTTTACAGTACGACAAATTTTAAACAACGTATACAATTATCAAGTACAACTCTTAGAACCTAAACATGGTTCGAGAGCATATATCTAAATAAATAGAAATCTCCGAACTCTATCACGTAGCACGTTACTCTTATCGTGAGTCCTTAACCTGTAAAAGTGGTTATTTGCAAGAGTGAGCTCGACAGCTCAGCAATTCTAACAGTTTTCATGCATCACATAGCATATAACATCATACTCAGTTCAAGCATTTATAAATAATTTATATTTACTACGCATGTTACTTTCCACATAACAAGTATATCAACAAAGATCAACTTTCAATCTCATTTATATCTCATATACAGTTCATATATAAGTTCACATTATCACAGCATAATATAATTCAACTAACAGTTATTGAATTCATATATCAAATAGGAACTGAAAGACTTGCCTGATTCGTAGATTAACAACTACGACTTAACTGCTTAAGAATCTCTGCACTTTGTGTAATCCTACACAGTTATATTAACCATAGAGATCACACTCATCAGTTATATGTATCCACACATTCTCAATGTAATAATAAAGGTTACATTGTTGTCTAACTTGGTTCTTAGAACCTTCGTCTCACATTCTTATCGTATTCTTAGAATAACTATTTACGTATAGGTTTAGCTTAACCATACATACTTACTATCATCCTTTAAATACACAAGCTCACATATATTCTATCTATTTACATATAGTTAGTATAGTTCGTCTTCAAAACTTACTTCAAAACATGCTCGTACAGTGCATAATACGGTTAACTAGCGGGGTGCATATATCAATCATGACTAGAGGCCTACAAGTTCTATCTTGCTTGCACATAAAGTTAGAATGCAAGTGACTCAATGTTGTCCATCTTACTTTTAAACTTTCTAAGTTTTATTTCCACAATCCTTATCATGCTTAACTAATCATGAAAGGCTACTCTTTTCATGCGAGGTGTCATAATAATGTTAATGCACATGCTTACAAATATCTTCATCATATACGCATGACTAGCATCTTTTCTTGCTTTAAAATATGTCTAATTCATGCTTAACTAACTTTTATAGTGTCTAACAAGGTGTGTGCACATATATGCCATCTAAGTGATGTTAAAACACTAGCATTAGGCTCAAAAATATAAGAATCTAGATATACCATGTTCAAGCAACTTAGTTTACAAAATTGTCATAGTTCTCCTTTGAAATCGTTTTAAACCAAGTCAAAGTAGTTTAGCACATGCAATACAACCTTGAATCATTCTTTATGTTTATATACACTCATGACTTCAACAATACGCCTGTGTTAAATATCAGAATTTAATATCACAAGTTTCATCAACTTCATTATTAATGTTTCCTACTTCCTTTAGAAAACATATATTATGTAACTAAAGCAAGTCATGATATGCAAAAAGGGACTCTCAACTATATGTTAAACTCATGTTCAAGCATATTTAAGTCAAACTCTCACGCCTAGATTTTAACATAAGGCACCAACTATAACTGTCACACGGCCTCAAAGTTCATGTTCGAAACCATAAGTTTATTTTACAAAATATGGGGTTTCCTTTCCTAATATATGCTAGCATGCTCACCAATGTGTACGTTGTATTAAAGAACTCATACACCCTAAGTAAATCAGTATTCAAGCCTGCCCAAAGTGATATCATATGCTAGCATGGACAGAAATCACAACAAAACACAAAGCTGCTGGTGCAGTCCCTGCGCAGCTGCGCAGCTATCATGCATAAACCCGGCGCAGCTGCGCCAGGGTCTAACCAAAAATAGAACCTAGGACCCTGCGCAGCTGCGCAGGTACCAGGTATAAACCCGGCGCAGCTGCGCCGGTGTCCGGCCAAGCTAGTGAATGCTCTGCTTCGGCAGAAACCAGCCCAACTCAGAATGTTCACAGCAAATTCGATTCTAAGAAACTATATAACAATTCTATCATGCTTATAACTTCATATAACACTTAACAACTTATTCTTACTCAACAATTAATCCATCCATGCTCAATTTCAAGAATTGGAACTTGACAGTAAACTTAAAATGAAGAACAAGAAAAGTATATTATACCTTTGCAATTAGCTTGCTAATTCACACTTCCTCTATTGATGTGTATATAATTACTCACTCTATACATGCTCTCAATTTCATACTTAATCAATTCTCAGCAATGGAAAAATGGAGAAGGAGAGTCCATATTTATAGAGAAATTAATGTCCAGATATTGCTCTTGTTCTTCAAATTAAACCAACGTAAATTAGGATTGTATGTTGGTTATGAAAGGGTAGGTAATGGGTGGTTGAATCCCATCATAACACCCACTCCCCATGCATGATGAGCTATGAAGCTAGGGAGTTTGCTAAGTTTGAGGAAGAAATAGGGAGTTAGCTTCAAAGTGTATTCACGTGGGAGGGAAATGTGACTAATAATAAGGGACAAGGCACAATACTCAGCATTTGCAATATAGTTCCACACTTGGGTCATACACCTCTACATATAATATATACACTTAGGTAATATAAATTATGTATACATTTCATCCCATATAACTTAAGTTATAAATTAATGTGTCACAATGTAGTCCCAATAATACTATCGTATAGTAAATTTTAACTTGCACATATATAAATTCATGTACATTTCATCCTACCGGATATAATTCTATCGAGTATTACTCATTATAACGGTTATTAATACAGTTATAATATCCTATAGAAACCATTATCAATTTAAGAATTGCTATATGTTAATAGGGTATTCCTTAAGGTCTACCCACACATATCATGTTACATAAGCAATAATATTACGTAACTCTCTTAATGCAACCAATCATACTATATAATATATACATATAATATAGCTATATTAAAGCGTCACACTGCATTATATACACATCTCATGTAACTCTATCACCTTACTATATAGCTTATATAGTCACGTCGCACTTTACACTTCGTACAACATATAGTTAACTACCATACATTATATATTTTAATATCGCATGCTTGCACATTAATAAATTACTTATTTTATTAATTAATCTATTTCTCATTAATCAATGGAATTATAATTTCCATAACAATTAATTAACATTTATATAGTTAATTATCACAATAAATAAATATAAATCTTATTATATTTATAACAAATATACTTATTATCATGCTATCACTCGCAATAATAATAATTCAACATATTATTATAATAACAATTAATATAGATTAATTGTTTAATTAATAATTCTTCCATCTTCGAATTAATCAATTCATTACCGAATCTATTATCGTGCCACACAAGGCATTTCTCACAAGCTTAATCTCAAGCTTATTATTATTCCCATCACTTACTACTTATAACATGTTCAATATAATTAGAACTATTAAGTCACAAGGTTCACATATATAAATATATAGTGAATGGAAATACTCCAATATTCTATATAACTTTTACGGTAATATAATAACTCAAGCTATTAAAATGCTAAACTACTTCAATTAATTATACTTATAATAAGTATAACCTTTACGCTTATAATAATTAATATATACTCTATTCAAATAATAATATTCATGATCAAATAATAACTTAAGTTATTTAATATATTAAAATAACTTAGTTTTCTTTCATTAATTAAACTCCTTTTGAAAATACATTAGAAATTATGTATTTAGCCCTAACATAAAATATTATGTTTCCTCCAAATAAAGATATTCATTATTAGAAAATACTTTACCTATTAACTCAAGATATTATAATATATTATAATATCGAATAATTACATGTACAACACATGTACATATGTTATATATAGAAAATAGATAGTAAGTTTATTTTCTATTATAATAAATTATTTCCATCAATTTATTTACATATAGCAAATACGTTTTAATATATTTACCATATTAATTAATCATACCTATTACCTCATACAAAAATATATAAGGTAATATTATTATTCAAAAATAACATTTCCTCCTTTATTAAAATAATTTAATATTAGAATTTATTTTAATATCCTTTATTAGAAATATATAATAATTATTTCTCTTTCTTTTCTATAAATTGTTCCCAAAATAATTTCTTCAAATATTCATTTAAAGACATAATGATTTCTATCATCTTTTAATAACGTATATATATTTAACGTTATTCGCACATTATACTTTCTCACATATTACCACTCTAAGTAATATATATAAAAAGTATCAACTATAATTACATATTCAACACGCTTATTAATTCACTCATTTACTTAAGTAAATTAAACATTGTACTATATCATCATAGTTAATTAAGGTTCAATACTTACATTATATTTTTTCCTAATATAACTCCCAACTTAAATTAACTAATATTTATTCTTATTAGTTAATTCCTTAAATAACTCATGCTTCACTATCCAAACCTATTCACGGATAGCTTAAGTGCTATTAATAACCTATATTATAAACATACTAGTTATTAATACACATACACAAGAATATGGTGATTATACATTAAGGATATTTAATGTCACCAACTTACTATGATAAAATAATTATATAAATTATTTAATACTGATTGATAAATCTTATCCATCTTCTTTTATCTCAACTGAATCGTCTCTACGCTAAGTAACAAATATATATTAATAATATATTTATAAATCACAAAAACACATATTACATAGTCCATATTACCCTATGTAATATAATACCACCTACCTCATATCACATAAAAATACTCTTATTCGAACCCATCTCACAGTTTAAGAATTTTATTTATTAAATCCTTACTTAATAATATCTGAAAATTCGGGTTCTTACATCCTCTCCCCCTTACTAGGATTCCGTCCTCGGAATCACTGAAACATCCTCTACTCGGTGCTATTCCGATTATTATATATTCTCTTGAATAATTTTATTCATTCTCTTTTCAGAAGTTTTATTATTATAACCTTCTCAATCGCATTCTACCATTTCTCCTTTCTAAGGATCATTCTACTTACTACATTCATCCTTTAGAAGAATAAGAATCTTCCACGATTTTTTAATAGTCGGGAAGTAGTATGAATAACTCAGATTCCAATTTATGCTGAGGGGTCACAAGACCGTGAACTTTTCTCCAGGTTTACTAATGCTTCAACACAATTCTTCACACCGCAAACCAGAGTGTTTATCAATCACAAAGACTGAAAACACTCTCCACGCGTACTCTAGGTGGCCAACCTATTGTACCACTACGTTGGGCCGCAACGTAGTGTTTTATAACGACTATATGCGTTACGCTCGGAACCATTGTCCTCGAAAACATGTCCCCTTTATAGGGTTGTTCACCTCAGCTTTTCAACGTCAAAATCCACACCAGAGCAATCTGGTTTGGCATAAATACACAAGAATACTTGAATTCTATAATCCCTTTCCAACAGTTGCCTAGCCGAATCAAATAGCTTAGACTCTCATCAACAATTCGGACATCAATCGAAATAATTTAGCCAACTTAATTGACCTTCTTCATAATTTACAAGAAAACCAAAAATTCTTTTATGACGTCATGATACCATACTAGATTAGTAGTACGTTGAGGATTCCGCCATTTTATGACTTTGTCATATTACATCATACCATAGTGGGCTGACGATCTTTCGATCACAACCAACACTAAGTTCGATTGTATTGATGACTCCATCGTTTACCATTCTACATCATATCAAATGATGCACATGGTCAAAATACATTTTAAAAGATTTTCAAATCATTTTTGTCTTAGCCGAAACAAATAGCGTAGACATACGAATAACAGTGTTATTTTTAAAACTTATTAGTTCAGTTACCTGACCCAATGTTTTCTCAAGAAAACCGAAGTGCAAACACTAGCACGAAGTCAATAAATATTAAAAATCTAGCGTAGCTAGAAGATTTAGGAAAATCCAATTTCTCCATCGCTTCAATCTCTTACCACCATCAATGCTCACTATTCCGAAACTCTTATATAATATATCTATTCTCAGTACAGTTCACCAACTTACCACACCATGGAAGCTCAGGAACTTACCACAATCATATGGGTTGAGGAACTTATCCTAGTCAGACCAAAATCGTCCATTCGCTGAGGGGTCCCATCATACGATTATGAGTCACGAACTTGTCATAGGCATGAGTCTTAAGAACTCGCACCTAAACTTAAGATTATCTAATTATATCTTAGAAATCTCTATCTATCAAAATAAATATGAGAAAGAATCACCTTTCTACCATATGTATAATGATACCGCGACACTAATATACAGAGCATTTGGCAAAGAATGACAAAAGTTACTACTATAGTTGTGCAATCAAAAGTAAGCAGTAAATGAAAGCATGTTTAAAGGGCAGACGGACTCTCTGCCCCTTTACCCTTTTCGATTGAGGCAAGGGACACTGCTCCAGTTATCCAAGGTTAGATCCTCATGAACAGGGAGGATCAAAGAATTGTGCTCGTCTGCCTCGTCTTGGATAATGACTGAGACATCCTTTACAATAAGGTCAGGGTTTTTCTTTGAACTGCCCCCTTTCCCCTTCTTGATGCAGGGAATTTGAATCTGATCCTCGTCGTCACTATTTAGGATCTCATCATTCATACCCTCGTAGTTTATGATAACCCGTATATTAGCAATTGAGTCTCATCCTTCGTATAGGATCTTTTATTTTCCCTTTTTGCTATCCCCCTCAGGCTTTGGGGATTTCCTTTCCTCGATCGGTATGATTGAAGGAAACAGTATGGCTGATATCACAGCGAGGATTTTCCTTATTGGTTTCACTCATCCGACACCTGTAAGGTTTGACAGCAAAATTATGGAAGTATAAGCCTTAGGATGCTTGTGTGGGTTCCTATGATTTGAATATAATGAATAACCCAATCCAGTTCTCCCAGTCTGACTTAGGATTTGTATTGGGCTCTTGATACCTTGCTGATTCTTCCCAAACCCTTTTCCAGGTTGGAAACCTAAAGATACCATTTCCTGGCCCACTGTTATTACTTCAGGGGAGATTTTAGGTTTTAAGGCTGGTGCCCCAACCAGTAGATATTGAGTGTTACTCACCTCCAAAGCTTGAAAAGTAGCATGTTCAATCCTTGCATCCAGGCTGATCACTGACATATCTCCCTGTATGCAGACAGGGTATTCCGGTTTGGCATTCACCGTGATTAGGTTGCCATTAATAATGTATTTAAGTTGTTGATGAAGGGTGGATGGCGCTGCCCCTGCCGTGTGGATCCATGGCCTGCCCAACAACAAGTTGTATCCAGTGGCGATGTTGAGCACCAGAAAGAACACATAGAAAGTGTGTGAGCCAATCTCTAATGGAAGCTCTATTTCTCCCATAGCTTGTCGGTGAGATCCATCGAAAGCCCGAATTACTACCTGACTAGTTTTGATCCAGTTTGGGTTGATCTTCATTCTTTCCAAGGTGTTATAGGTACAGATATTGAGGGATGATCCTCCATCTTTGAGCACACCTCAGATCACATACCCGGAAGACATCACAGCTATATGCAGGGACTTATGATGGACCGTTCTTTCTGCAGGAATATCATCGTCAGTAAAAGATAGCACATTGCTATTGAAAATGTGCTCTACCACATGTCAAAATTTCTCGGCATCCACGGTATGTGGCAGATGAGCTTCTTCCAGTACTTTCACCATAATGTTGCGATATTCCATCGATGATAAGACCAAATCTAGGATGGACATCTGTTTGGGTGTATCTTTCAAGCTTTGCACTATTTTGATTTCATTGTGTCCCATTTTGTTAAGGAACTCTTCAATTTTCTCATTAGCCACTTTTTCTTTGGCTTTGATGACTGGTTTGATCACCCGCTGAGGCAGGTACAATGGATTATCCTTTGGTACTATGGTAATGTTATTTGAGGTAGAACCTTCGTCATTCCCGTAGTTCCATGGGACCCTCTTCAGACTAACAATTAGATACTGAGGTCTAAAGGTTAAGATTGGAGGCTCTGGTGCGGCGGCCTTCACAGGATTTTATATTTCTTGAACCCCTTTCCCTGGCAGTACTAAGGGTGTGAGGGATAGCTCCTTATCACAGGAAACCACAACCACTGTATCCTGATTCCATGAAGTGGGGATAAAGAGAGTGTCTTCATCTAGGTGGCCATAATCCCGATTCCCTTTTATCAATTCACCGCTTTCAATCATTTTTTGGATCAGGTTACGAAGTGCCCAATAATCCTCAGTGCCATGGCTGGGTGCATTGGAGTGGTACCAACAGATTTGGTCAGACTTGAATTTTCTAGATTGCGGGATTAATGGAGGTAATAAATCTGCAACCATTCCCTCGTTGATTAACATCTGGAGGATTTCCTCCATTGGCTGGTTCAGGTTAGTGAAATTCCTTTGAAAGGAGAATTTTCTATCAGCCTAAAAATTCTCTTCTTTGGCCATCATGTCGGCCCAGGGTTCATGCTCATGAGGCTGGTAGTGATCCCTCATGGGAATGGGACTGATCTCTAGTATGGGAGGACTTTCTTCAGAATGGTTGGTCTGGTTCATCATCTGTCTGGTGATTTGATGTTGGTATATAACCAGCTCTGCTAACTATTCGATCTGCTTCTTGATAGGCTTAATCTCTTGTTCTATCAGGAAACGCCTTTCTAAGACCTCCCAACTATCTGGGATGTTGCTGCTAGGTGGAGTTGACTCTCCCATATAACGGAGGTATTTGAATCCTTCTCCATTTCTGGTGCTGATCATGTTGACATTTTCCTCTTTGTACTGAGGTAAGGGATTATCCTGTACATGCGGTTGCTTGGGCTTTGTTTCCACAATCTCCCCGTTGTCAAGCAAGTCTTGAATTTGTGCTTGAGAGACCAACAGTCTTGTGTATCATGGTCCGGAGATCCAAAATGGTAAGCACACTTCTTGCTTGGGTCGAAATTTCATCCACCAGTATTGGTTGGTGGAAGGAGTTGGACAATCTTCTTCTGGGCTGTCAACAATTTTAACACATTAACAAGTGAATCCCCTAACGGGGTGAACGTTCTTCGACGCCTGACCTCCATATTTTTCTGAAATGGAGGTTGAAGGCTGTGTTGAAGCTTGGAAAGGGGTATAGTT
Source organism: Panax stipuleanatus (assembly GCA_020205555.1). Classification (NCBI taxonomy): domain Eukaryota; kingdom Viridiplantae; phylum Streptophyta; class Magnoliopsida; order Apiales; family Araliaceae; genus Panax; species Panax stipuleanatus. The sequence continues at coordinate 16,681,813 of CM035119.1, read as the reverse complement.
CCTCCTTTGAATGGGCATACTATTTGAGTTGCCTTTTTGATTTTGTCCTTGTAATACTAAGGACACCTCTTCATCTTTCTTTTTGTGTACCCTCCGGGGATTACTCCCATAAGTTTTGGACTGGATATACTCAGCAACGGCTTCCAAGGTAGTCAGGTCCTTTATCTTCCCAGACTTCAACCCCATTTCGGCCATTTCACTGTGCTTGATCATCTTAGAGAATGGTTTTCCTATGCTTGCTAGGACCTTCTCATAATATGGAACTTCTTGGATGTCGATGAAGGTTATGACTATCTCAGTCTCATTCGTAGGTGGAATGACTTGTGCTGCAGCTTGTCTCCATCGTTGAGCATATTCTCTGAATGATTCAATGTTTTGTTTCTTGATTTTGGTTACGTGGTATCTGGATGGAACCATCTGAGACTGGAAGCTGTATTGACTGAGGAAAGCATGGGCCAACTCTTCCCAACTGTGAGTTTTGGAGTTGTCTAGACGGGCATACCAGACTCTGGCCTCTCCAGTCAAACTCTTCTAAAATAACTGCATTCGAAGCTTCTCGTCCTCTGCATAGGATTTGAGTTCTCCAATGAATACCTTCAGGTGGGTGTAGGGATCTCCTAATCCATCGTATTTCTCAAAATCAGGAGTTCTAAATTTTTCAGGATAACGAGCCCCAGGGAAGATACAGAGGTCAGAATAATTGACACTGCCAAAGGCCCCAGTCCCTTTGATAGACCGGATGGTTTCTTCCATCTGCTGTACTTTCTTTAGAATGTCACCAGCTTCCTGTTCTTTGTTGAGGATGGTGATTTTAGGGGTTTTGTTGGTTGGGTCCTGGTTTTGTGGTCCAGGAATCTGAGTCTCTACCTTTCCGGTCTCTTGACTACCACCACTACCACCAGGTGTTTTTGGTTCTGTGTGAGCTTGGGCTTGCTTCCCTTTAAGAGACTTACTTTGTTCTCTCAGGAAATTGGCCAATTCAGCTATCTGATTCTTTAGTCCCTCAAACTGTTCCCTAGATACAAGGGTGGATTCTGGTTGAGCACCGAAAGTCATGTACGTGGATGGACTTAGTGCTTTCTTAGACTTAGATCTAATGACAGGACCAATTTTTTAACTACAACAAAACGCAGGTGTGTTAATTTCCTGATGTAGGTAGGGATAGGATGCATGCCATGATGTGTTTTTATAGTTTTTTTAATCTTATCCTGCAAAATAGAGGTCAGCTGTTTTGATGACAGGATAATATGACAAGGAATGCAAATTTTTATTATGACATTTACATTATGCTCCTTTATATTTGGAATTGAAAACTTGACATTGAATTGAAAGAGGAAGGTATGAAGAAGCTTCCCATCAGATTTGGTTAATCAGAGGCTGACCTATCTTAGGCTACTTTCACGGCTTTTTGGCATAAAGGTCCACAAATCATTGCAATCTAATAGAGGGGAAATTAATCCGATCTTTCAATTGGAGCGAATCTGGGTGGTGTTTTTTCATGAGCCCCCAGAGACTTAGCCGTTCCCAGAGTCATTACTTATCACCGACGGGTTTTGCCTCCTAAAGGAGGAATCACACAACATACATTCACATACATCGTACCTTACCGTGTGCATATGATGACATTGGTGCGAAGCACTAATATAGGTACGAAGCACTAATATAGGTGCGAAGCACAAAAAAATAGAAAAACATTCATTCACATTCATTCGCAGCATTAATGCATTCATTCGATGTAAAGACGCAGTATTCACACATACGTAGAACAAAAGGGAAATGTTTGAAAAGTTTTGAACGCGACCTAAGCCCTCTACTGTCCCCAGCAGAGTCGCCACCTGTCGATGATGGGAAAAAATCCACAGGTCGAGTCACAACCCGGATCTTCCTCTCTTCCTAAGTTATCTCTACGATTACTCTTTTTATTTTGAAAAAAGGTTTTGAAGGTAGGAAAAGGCCAACATATATCATGTCGATGATTTGAAGGTTTTACAGAGTCGCCAGTTGGTAGATTTGAAATTGTTGTACCAACTCAACCAAATTTTGTTTGAAAAAGGCCCAATTGCTGGACACTGTTGGAACTTGATCTTTGAAACTGAAGTTTTGAGCTCGGGGGCTTGGTTAAGTGTGGAAAAGGTGTTAGGCACCCCACAACTCTCGTGTAAACACGACACCACATCTGTTTAATATTTTCCTTAAAAAACTGAAATGTGTGTGTGAATGCTGTTTGAAAATTGGGCCTATGTTTCATTGAAAGTATGTCTTATGCATTATTGAACCTATATACGAAGGGTTTGATTTAATTTGCAAAAAGTCTTTGATTTGATTTGCAAAAGTGTTTGATTTGATTTGCAAAAGCTTTTTTTTAAGAAAAGATTGTTGAATGATGTTTTGAAAGAAGGTTTTCAAACCCTTACGCTAACATAGGAATTGAAGCATATCGATACTTCAGTTTTGTCTTTTCAGCATTAAAGCTCAATTTGAATGGTGATTGTCGGGCTGCGAAGCATCCTCGACCATAACATATATACAATTATCAGTATCCTTATGGGCATGATAGCCATCGGAGGGACTCTGACACGACAAACCATATTTTCACTATGTTGAGACCTTAAATCTGGATAACCTTTTTAAGATCTTTTGGTATGTACATTTTTACAGAAAAACTGGTAGGGTACATCTGTAAAGTGGAGTTTGTCCATCGTGGGAATTAGATTCTGATCAGTTTGATCATGAATCCCACGATTCCTAGGCTCACATAGGGAGGCCAATAAACCTGCACAGCTCAAATTTGTACAGAAAAGATATCCAAATATCGCCAGAACCATAGATTCATTTAGTAAATCTTGGCTTGCACATGGCCGAAGCGTCTCGTTCCCACTAGATAGTGATCTAAGGGCCACGAGGTTGCTTTTATAACTGAAACTAAAAAAATGCTAGATTTAAATAAATCTCAGTCATTCTTGCTCCCCGGTTCTGTATGGATCTATTTTGAGCCGTTTGAATGCTAGAGTTGGAGAGATTTAAATAAATGTAGTTCGCCCGCAGAAATGTCAGTGCCGATTCATATCAAATGAATATTTAAAGCAATAATTTACTACAAATGAGCAAAGCAATATCTATATAAATATATATACGAAAGCTGTAAAGGGCGATGGGTTTTCACGCCGGTGCTCGGACTGGAATTGAAATATATATTTATTTATAAAAGCTATATATAAGCCACGAAATGATCCAGGCTGGACAGAATTGAAATATATATAGAAAAACAATAAAAAGGGCGATGGGTTTTCACGCCTGTTCTCGGATGAGAATGTAAATGTACATAAAAAAGTAGTCAACCAAGACTAGGAATATAACCCATTGTGGTGAATGGTGCAAAAATAGTAAAAAGGCCACAGAATGATCCAGGCCAAACTAAAATATAAATATACAGAAAAGTAGTCAACCAAGACTGGGAAGATAACCCAGTGTGGTGAAGGCTGCTTATATATGCATAAATATATATAAAAGCAGTAAAAAGGCCATAGAATAATCCAGGCCGAACTGATATATATATATATATATATATATATATATATATATAGAAAGAAAAGTAGTCAACCAAGACTGGGAAGATAACCCAGTGTGGTGAAGGCAGCCTATATATGCATATTTATATATAAAAGCAGTAAACTATCGCAGATTTGACATCCGGGCTTGACAGAATTGAAAAGTTAGTATTTATACAGTTAAATATATACAAAAAAGCCAAACTCAATCTGAGAAGATAACCCAGTCCGGTAAAGTTACCAATAACGAAGATGCAAGTATATAAAAGCTGCTAGAAGCGACGGATCGTCAATCCGAGTTGTATAAATGCCAGAAAATACGTTTATGTACAAAAAATGTACCCAAAGATGACAAAAACGGCCACAGAACTGAGTTCCGGGCATATATAGAAAACAAAACTTGATATGCAAGTGTATAAAAGTGAGAAGAAGTAATAATAACTTTCTGATCGTAAAAATACTCACAATGGACTGCTACACTGGCTTTTTGCCAAATCGTAGGCTTTAAACGTCCAAATCTACCTGTTATTTTCTGATATGTGCTATTGCTGCCGCAGGTAGAGGTGCGACTCCACGTGGCAGGTCCCGTCGTTTTGAAGTACGTGCACTCCGAGCAACGCGAGGTCTGATTCGAAACTTTCTAACTTTTGATCGGAGCGTTCGTCTGAGGCGTGCGATACCTTTCCAAAAAGCCCTCGCTGAGAGTGTCATAATGACATGGGATAAAACATTTTTTGGGTCCAAAAAGACGGGTTCATAACCAGGTCTTTGATTCCCCGCAGTTTGTCCGCTGAGCTGTCTTACGCTGTTTGCACTCGAGATCATCGTTATGGTTCGTTCTGACCTTGGTGTGGCTTCAATTTGGCTTGAGTTTGACCGAATCGGCTTAGAGTTGGTAAAATGATCGTTTTGCCCCTCCCGGGGTTGCCTTTAGTGTCGGCATTGCCTTCGGTTGACTTCTTGGGGTTGTTTCCAAGATTTGAATCCCATTCGAGTCTATTTGTCCTCACTGTTGTCTCTGAGGCTTACTTGGTTCCTCCAGGTTTTCCTTTGGAGATGTTGTGATGCTTCAGGGTTGTTTTTGAAGTTGGCATGCCTTCCCTGATTGAGATCGGGGATGATCTGTACTCCCGGGTTGAGACTGGGGCTGACCTATACTTCCCGGGTTAAGACCGGGATGACCTGTACCTCCCGAGTTAAGACCGAGGCTGACCTGTACCTCCCGGGTTGAGACCAGAGCTGATTTATACTTCTCGGGTTGAGACCGGGGCTGACCTGTACTTCTCGGATTGAGACCGGGGCTGACATGTACTTCCCGGGTTAAGACCAGGGCTGATCTGTACTTTTTGGGTTGAGATAGGGGTTGACCTGTACCTCTCCGATTGAGACCGAGGCTGATCTGTACTTCCTGGGTTAAGACCGAGGCTGACCTGTACTTCTCGGGTTGAGACTAGGGCTGATCTGTACCTCTAGGGTTGAGATCGGGGCTGATCTGTACTTCTCAGGTTGAGATCGGAGCTGATCTGTACTTCCCGGGTTGAGACCGGGGCTGACCTTTACCTCCCGGGTTGATATCGGGGCTGACCTGTACCTCCTGGGTTGAGACCGGGGCTGATCTGTACTTCTCGGGTTAAGACCGGGGCTGATCTGTACTTCCCGGGTTGAGATCGGGGCTGACCTATACTTCCTGGGTTGAGACCGGGGCTGATTTGTACTTTTTGGGTTGAGACCGGGGCTGACATGTACTTTTTGGGTTGAGACCGGGGCTGACCTGATAGCCCGGTATTGAGATCGGGGTTGAGTTGACGACCCGATATTGAGACTGAAGTTGTGTCAAAAGATAATTTTGCCCTCCTACAGTGTTAGTAACAGGGAAAGAAAATTTCGAGTGTCTACATCATCGATAAAACTCTTTGTGACATAAGAGCGAGTGCAACTTTGGAGCCATGGTGGGACGAGAAAGAGAAGATAGATGAAGAACTCATTGTGGTTGACAAGCTTACATGCCCAAGTATGATCACAGACACAATGGAGATAGCACCTAGTTATTTGCCGTTCTTCAAGGAGATCATACCTAATCAGAGCATGCTAGGTGACTTCGATGCACTATCCATTACTGTGACAACCCGAAAATTTACAAGATCTTAAATGATTAAAATAAAGGTTAAAGGATAAAATCTAGATGTGAATTTGAGGAATAATTTAAAATTTTTAAAGAAGAACCTAAATGGTTTATTATTTGATTGAGAATAGATGAATTATGGGTTATAAATTTCTAAACCCTAAAGATGAATCTATATGTGTTTGATGGAATATTAAGAATAAGGTACTACGATACCTATAAAGTTCGGTGACCTAATATATAAATTAGGTATGTGAATTATGTAAATGTGAGTGTTTATAACTCATTAAGCTAATTATGGCTATTTAGTTAATAAACTATTAGAATGTGTGAGGACTTATGTGAATTGGGTGTACGATTAAATAAATATTCATTATATATTGTGTATATATTTATTTTGTATATAAAGATAATTAAGAATATGTAAATATCAAAAATGTTGAGCATTATTTCTAGTGAGAATAGATTTAATAGACTAAGATGATTTTGTGGCTCCAAGAATTAAATAAATAGCCCAATTGTTGATTAAGCATTGGATTTGTAGATAATTTGATTTAATAGCAATTAAGTTATTAAGCTAGCCCAATAAATCACGTATGGGAGATGTACCAGGATGGCCCCATTTAATTTTTGGTGGAATTCCAAATTTATTTTAGTTAATAAGTACATTAGGAATTTAAAGGAAGGCCCAAAGAAATTAATGGAAGCCCAAGTTTTAGCCCAAATTAAGAGGGACATTAGTGGATATTTGAGTAAGCTAGAAGGCAAAATGATTAAACCAAATGGGGAAGGAATAAGGCCCAACATTTTTGGCCCAACAAGGAAGAAAAAAAAATGAGGTTCATGTATGTAATCATTGGAGTTACCAACTCCTTACCAATTCTCACATGTGTCATCTCTTGGATAAAGCCAACACTTATCACCAAGCTTACAAGCAACCTCCTAATAATTTGGGAGAGATAACAAGATATGGGGAGATAATATAGATATATATGTTTTATATCTATATACTTTTACTAACACAAATTTAATTCCTCTCTCTTTCATCTTTTATATTATTTCATTTTTTACTTTTGCTAACTCAAGTAAGAGAGACTAGAGAGAGGGAGGAGATTTTGGTGGAGAAGAGGGAGAGATAGGAAGAGACTTTGATCTCTCTTCCACTCAAAATAATCATCCACCTTGATAGATCAAGGAAGAATATCCACCAAGCAAAAGTATAAACACTTTTTATTTAAATTATTTTTAGTTGTTTGAATCAAAACATGGATCTATGTTCAAAACTCTAAAATCATGGATATATATGTATATAAGTGTTATATGTTTAGATTTAGCACTTTCAAGTGTTAAAAGTTAGATCAAAAGCAAGAAAAATAAAACTATGTTTTAAAAGTTAGAAAACCCTTTTTTTTCTTAGTATTGATTATGTTTGGTGGGTTTTGATGTAATAAATCATGGATCATGGTAGATCCATGAGTTTATGATGTAGGGGTATGTATTATGATGGTTTATGATGGCCAAAGTTAGATTAATCAAGAGATCATGAAAGTTTTCTTATAAAACACAAAGTTAGAAAATTAGATTTTTGAGAAAACGGAACATGAAATTCAAACGACCATAACTCTTAGTGTATTTTGAATTTTTGAGTATGGTCAATTTTTAGAGTTCGATCTAGAAGTCTTCTAACAGATCCAAGTGGAATCACTAAAAAATTCCATGTAGATATCCATCGGGACAGTTTTCAGCAAAGTAGAAAAACTCTGAAAATAAAGAAAAGTAGGCTGTCTGGAAATTGAAAGGACTGTTTCGGCCACTTAAATTGTGTAATAAAATCCGGCCTTTTGGGACATGAAAATATATGGGATAAAGTAGCCCGTGTCCAAAAATGAGCTTATTCCGACTTAAATTGAGCAAGTTATGATCATTTCAATATTTGTGTTTTTTTGACAAAAATCGCAATAACCGGAGTTGTATAACTCCAATGGCCACAGAATTTAAACTAGAGGCTCACGATAACATGTGTAAGATCCCGCCAAGAGTTGGGAATTTTTGGAGTTAAGCATGAGGTAGTTATTTTCTTAAGGAATTAACTAGAAATGGATTTTTGAAAAATACTTAAAGAAGTTGAAAAATTCCTAAAAATTTATTTTTGTGTATGAAATACATGTATTTATATGTGTACAAAAGATAAAAAAATAATTAGGTGATTTAGTTAAAAGGGGGAATCCAGCTTGCTGGATTGGCCATCAGGTTGCTATATTGCAATCTGGTTTGCTGGATTGGCCATCAATTTGCTGGATGAGATGTTTAGACAATCCAGGATGCTGGATTGGTGTGTTTGGATAATCCAGGTTACTGGATTGGATGTCAGTTTGAATCCAGGTTGCTGGATTATAGTTCAGTTTGAATCCAGGTTGCTGGATTAGGAATTTGACTTACTTAGTTATAAAGGACTTGTAAAATGAAAAGACTAAGTGTTAATTCACAAGTTATATGATACAGTAGTGTTAAGTCTAAGGTAGTACAGTCGTACTCTTTAATGGTTGATGTATAGTAGCTGGGCTAAATGACTCCTTCATATGGGGAAGGGAACTACGAATTAGTAACCAATCTAACTTGCTGTGAAAACAGTGTAGACAAGACGAAAGCTAATTTGTTAGTTGTTTGTGGAAAACCACTCAGTATACTATATTGAATATTATTAAAGACTCGATGTGTGCTAGGTTTAGACTTGTGCTAGGTTTAAATGTTAGATAGTTTACTTATAAAGTATGTCATGCTAATTGAAAGATCAATCTTATAACTGATAGGTCTTTTCAATAAAGTGATTAAATTAGATTGCGTAGCAGTAATCGACAATGCAGGCAAGTTTTCTCTAACTCAACTTTGAGTTATATTTCAAAACTTGTTCGTGAATAATTATTGTTAATTATTCACATCTATATTGATTATTGATTCGCACTTAGTGCATGTTGCATATGTTCATCAGGTATGAAAGGCTGATCACCTTCATTACCATAAGGTTCAGTTGAATTTATTTATGTTCATTGTTGGCTATTCAGCATTATTGATTCATGTTCTTTCACAATTCTTATATTGTTGAAAGTTTGTCAGCTTATTATTCTTTTCAATCATGATATATCTTCATTTGAACTTAAACTTGCTGGGAAAACTTGTTGCTCACCCTTGCTATATCATAATAAACATTTCAGATTAAAGAAGAAACATCGGACACAGTCAAAGGCAAATATAAGTTCCAGGATGAAATTATTATACTGTTAAAATGGTTATAGTATAGGATACAAATGACATTGTATGTCATGTAGGATATTGAATGCAGGTATTCAGTTAAGGTTACAGACCTTGGGAATTATGTTGTAAAAGTTATTGTATAAAAAATTTATGTTTATATCTTCCGCAATAGTTATAGAAATGATGTATCGTAACGTACCAGGTCCGAGGTTTTGGGGACCCGGATTTGGGGGCACTACAATTACTAATGGGAACCTCGCAAAGGATAATTTGCTACTGATGGAAGGAAGGTTCCTCAATTATCGAAGAGGAATTGGATAGCGTTGACCAGACAAAGTCAGGCTAAAAGACTAAAAATCAAGAGCTAACAGGGAGGCAACCTGGAAATTTTTATACCTATTTGCTTTACTAATAGGAAATAAGTTATAATATTTGGCGGGTTTAACTAATAGCCACTATGACTACCTAGTCGAGGGTCTCGCCCCCCGGTGAGCGAGCGGCTACCCAGGTCGCTGGTGAGCTGGCGGGGGTTGCAAGGGGGCAGCGCCCCCTAGAAGCCAAGCACTTATGAGCTGAATTGTAGAGTGTCCATTTGTCAAATCCTCAAATTTTCAATTTATAGAATTTATTTGCTTTATAAGTTTTCATACTCATGATCCAAAGTGTTTACTCTAATCCATGTTGTCTCTCATCATTGCAAGCATTGGAGGTTCAATGGGTTGGCAACAGAACAGGAAAGGGAAGCTAAGTACTGGGATTGCACAAAAATTGAGGGAAAAATTTTCAGAACAGAGCAATACTCGCTTTGGCAGAAATTTCTTGCCTAGAAACTACACTCCGGAGTGCTCTGCCAAAACTCGCCCCAGCGGCCTCAGATCGCGCCCCAGCCCAGACTCCTCTGTCAATTCGTGCTCCGGCACAGTTTACTGAATAAAAATGTGCGCCTCGGTGGAGTCGACAATTTTCAGTTTTTAAAAATAACTCCCAGACTATATCGGACTCCAATTTTACCCATTATAAACACATCCCTTCGAGCCCTAAAACCAAATTTAAGATACTCTCACACCCATATTCAAAAGAAAACACAGAATCAAACCCTAATCAGTGTTCCAACAGAATACAACATCTCCACCAAGGGAATTCATCTCCAAACTAGGGTTCTATCAGACCACATTGGGGGAGTTCACACAGATCAGCCTCTAGGGCAGTTTTAACCAACTCTGGGAAACAATTGTGCATTCCGAAAGGATCATTCACTGAAGAAGCACCCAATTCATGCTACTCCAATCACAGGCAAGGTAATCCATATAACTTCGTCACTCACTCCTAGATAGTGACAGTACTGTACTTGGATTTGCAATGTGGGTATACATTGGCTGTAACTTGGATATAATAAATTGTGGACCAATTGAGAGGAATGTTTGGATGTATTTTGGTTGAACTGTGGTAATTGACTGTATAATTTGCGAAGTGATTGTCAATCGAGTTTGGGGGAGGGTTTGACATGACAGTGTAGTCACCACACAAGGTGTTTTTTAGAGGGTTGCAAAGACTAAGCAGCATATTTACACATAAATAAGCCCTTACTTATATCCTTCTATGCGGAGTCTTGAAAATGGGTATGTTGGGCAAGAATTTCTCCATCCACTCCACGAATTTCACAGATTTGTCATGCCGCTCCAATTTCGTTGAGCATTAGCCATTGCCGGTTTATCCACCACCAGACATCGTTGCGGAGGAGGTTGAGCCTGACGCTTGACTATTCAGGGAAGTTCTCAGTTTTAATTCTTTCTATTTAAATAATGAGGTACATTGTTCACTTTGAGTTTGGGGGTGGATCATATTGCATTACATAATTGTTTAGTTCACATACATTGCATTAGTTGTAAGTTTTGCATATTGTAGGCATATTTCACTTAAAAAAGAGAGTAAAAATTTAAAAATCACAAAAATATTTTCTTTTACATTGAGTGTTTGCATATAGAATGTTGCATGAATCTAGGCAATAAATTGGGATGAATTTGGTTCGGCCTATGATAAGATTGGTTTTTCATGTTAACTTGAACAGTGTTGATTGAAAATGAGTTCTAGTTTTAATCATGAGGAAAATCTAAGCCTGCCTGAAACTTATGTAACTGGTTAGCACTTAAAGTTTAAATGTTTTAATCAACTTAGTTCAAGGGTTTCACAATTGGTTTCTAGGGGAAAATCTTGGTTAAAATTTGAGGACATTGGTAAACTGACAGTAAAGGTTAAAATAAAGTAAAAGCTTGAGTTTGGGTGGAATCTATGGGGTATATGAATAAAAAAATGATGATAAAGGAAAAAAAATAGAAAATCCAAAAAAAGAAAAAATATTTACATATATATATGAATAAATACATTGATTAGTTTGGTTTTGTTACCTTTGTTACTTGAATAAGTAAGCCCTAGGGGATGTCTCTACACCTAGCATCCTAAAACTATCTGGTTTGGGAGTCGTTGGTCGAAAGTTCGCTAAATGGGTAACATTGAAAATCATAAGAGAATCAGACATTGCACAGTCAAGTGTAAACACAAGATGGAGTGTAAAACGCACTCGTGAATGAAGAAAAATAGGAATAAGCCTCAGTAGAGACCCTTGAATATGGTAATTTCTTAGTTTTAACCAAAATTGTTATGTTTACAGAGATACTTAAATTGGAACTGAAATTTTCCTTCTAAGAAGTTTGTTATGAGATTATCTTGAACTGTGGTTGGTTATAATGGTTAACGAGCACTCACGCACAACATGGGTGATGACATGTTTGGATTGACTGATTGGTTAAGTTTTGGACTATGACTTGATTGGATATATTATTTGAGTATCATATGGTATCTTTGATGCCTGTTGCTAGACATTATACTGATTTATTACTGGGTTCGTAGGTATATTAGGAAGTAGATCATGCATATGCATTCATGTAGATAGGTTGGTTTATTTTTTTTATTTCTTTTATGTTTTTGCTTGAGGACAAGCAAAGTCTTGAGTTTCGGGGTATTTGATGAGTGAGTTTTATACCTACGATTTGGACACCTTTTAGACTTGATTCTTTATTAACTTTAAGTATTTTTATTTTTATTTTACTTGTTTTTGTGTTTGTGTTGTAGGAAACGATTTCGTAGGGTCAAAATATGAAAAATAGAGCTTAATGGTATTTTTGTAATTTCTGGTACTGTTCATGCGCTAGGGCTAAGTTTCCTAATGTAAAATCTGCGCCGGGGCTAAGTTGTCGGGAAGAAAGAAGAATTTTCATGAGTTGACTCCGAGAAGAATTTATTTGGCTGATTGATTTAAGGACTTTAACGAGGGCTAAAAGACACATTAGAAGGGATATAAAAGGAGGAGTATTCATAAGGATTAGAGAGAATTTTTCCATTCCATTCCATTAGATTAGATTGGATTATATAAAACCCTAGTTTAGATTAGAGTTGAAGATTGAAGCAATTGAAGATCATTGGAGATTCAGAGTGGATCAAGAGAAATTCAAATTTGCATATATCAATTTCTAACTTCTCTTTACTTCTATCTTTTTATCTTTCAATGTATAAACAATTTTGGATTATGGATTTTGACTTAATCATAAGCTAAACTCTATTTTGAGATTATAATAGATCTTGTTGTGTAGTTTACTTTGATATGTTTTCGTGTTAGTCTTTGTCATTATTATTGGATTGTCTATTATGGTTTGTGAATAATTGCTTATGTGCCTAGCTATCAATAACCGTGATAATCCATATAAAATCGAGAGACGGATTATGGGTTTAGATCTGATCATAATAGCATGTGATTGTATTTTTTGCATGGCGTTGGAATTCATGAATTGTGTTTAGGATAGAGATATACCTTTACACCCTATGCAATCTGATAAGAACTAGTGCTTAAACTCTCTTTAATTGTAATTCACATAGAGATATAATGGATTAGTTAATTAGGGTGTTCTACTTAGTTCTATCATATGTGAATTTAAGTTGATATGGGTATGGTACATCGAGAGATGGTCATATTTTACCTTAGTGTTCTTGATTAACAATCTGAGATAATTAATTTGATTTAACAGGAAGTGTTTTGATTTAAATGAAACAATAGGTGAAATTATAGTCTCAAGTCTTCATATTCTAGTTTCATTCTAGGGGTAGTTAGAATTAGTTTAATTATATATTGTTAATTCAAAATACTACATCATTCGTTCAAATAAGATTAAGCTGGTTACAGGTTAGTACTTGGTAATTTTTATTAAATAATTCCTCATGGAAACGATACTCTACTTTCACTCTATTACTTGTTGACCACGTATACTTGCGTATTGCGCGTAACTAGATTTTACCCAACAACAATGCCACAGAAGTCTGTTTCTTACTATACCAGGATATGAGCATGGTGCCTAAGAATTGACATGTACCACTAGTACTCATCATGTCGGCTCTACAACTTCCAAAGTCAGCATCAAAGTAACCTAGCAAGTTGAATGATGAATTTCTAGAATACTAGAGTCTTAACTGTGATGTTCCTATCAAGTACCTAAAGATCCTTTTAAGTGCAACTACACGTGACTCTTTAGGATATGATTGGAATATAGAACATAGACACACAACAAACATGATATATTGTCTGCTCATATTCAAGTAGAGTAAACTTCCTATCAAATTGCGATAAGATTTGATATCAGTTGCTTTACCTGCTTCATCTTTGGTAAGTGTTATGCTTGTTGACATAGGAGTTCTAATAGACTTCATCTTGTCATACACAAACTTCTTCAACATTTATTTCACATACTTTGATTGACATATATATATGTCTTTATTTATTTGTTTGACTTGAAGGCCTAAGAAGTAATTTAGTTCGCTCATCATTGACATTTCATACTAATCCTGCATTAATTTAACAAACTTCTTGCACATTTCATCATTAGTAGCACTAAACACAATATCATTTACATAAATTTATACAACTAAAATGTCATGCTTCTTGTGCTTTATGAAAAGTGTGGTGTCAATTGTGCCTCTAATAAAACTTTTACTTTATAAGAACTGAGTCAAGGTATTGTACTAGGCTCCAGGTCCCTGTTTCAACCCTACAATGCCTTAGATAATTTGTAAACATGATTAGGATTTTAGGACATTCAAAACCAGGTAGTTGTTCTACATAAACTTCTTAAATTAAAATCCCATTTAGAAAAACACTTTTGACATCCATTTGATACGATTCAAGTTCATTAAGCAAACAAAAGCAAGTAACACTCTATTTGCTTCTAATCTAGCTACAGGTGCAAATGATTCTTCAAAATCAATACCTTCCTCTTGAAAATATCCTTTGGAAACAAATCTAGCTTTATTTTTAACCACATTACCTTCCTCATCAAGTTTGTTTATGTATACCCACTTAGTACCTATTACTGTTTGATCTTTTGGTATGGGTATACATTTTCATCCATGTAAAGCTTGGTTGTAGAGGCCATTGGAGTCTTAATGGGAGTGGTTGATTCCATGCCATACTTTTTTAGTAGATCTTTCATAAACTTGGCTTGGTTGATGAAGATTCCATCATCATGCTGCTTTACTTGAAGTCCAAGGAAGAAATTCAACTATTCTATCATGTTAATCTCAAATTTACTCTACATTAGCTTGACAGATCTCTCATACAAATTTTCATCAATAGAACTAAAAATAATATCATCTACATTAATTTATACTAATAAAACTTTATCTTTGTATTTCCTAAGGAACAATGTAGTGCCTACTCTACCTCTAGTGAATTCTTTTTCAATAGGAAAAGTAATGAATGTTTCATACCATGCCCTAGGTGCTTCTTTAAATCATATAGAGCTTTATCTAATCTGTGGACATAATTTGAAAAGTTAGATTGGCAAAACTTGAAGGTTGTTTGACATAATCCTCTTCTTGAAGTTCTCCATTTAGAAATGCACTATTAACATCCATCTATAAGACTTTTAAACTTTATATGGATCGCATAGGCTCAAAATATTTTTATGGCTTCCAATCTGGCAACAGGAGCAAAAGTATAATCATAGTCGATCCTTTCTTCCTGCGAATAACCTTTGGCCACCAGCCTTGACTTATTTTTTGTGATCACACTGGCTTCATCTATCTTGTTTCTGAATACCCATTTGGTGCCGACGACTAGATGATCTTTTGGTCTTTGGACTAGCCTCCAAACTTTGCTTCTTTCAAACTGATTCAGCTCTTTTTATATAGCCTCAATCCAGCTTGAATCTTTTATAGCTTCTTCAATCTTCTCGGGCTCCATCTAAGAGAGAAAGCCTATGAAGAAGCACTAGTTCTTAGTAGCCGACCTTGTTTTGATCCTAGCATTTGGATCACCAATTGTCAGGTCTTAAGTGTAATCTCTTGCCCATTTTCTTTCAGATGGATCATCTGTCCTTGTGCTTTGTTGTCTAAGTTCTTCTAGATTAGCTTCTAGATGAACAACTTTAGTAATTCGTAGAGTCTCCATCTCTGGGACTAAAGATTCTACGATTTCTTTGTCTAGCACTACAATCGTTGGGTCTGGCTCTACGGCTTCAACTTCTGCGATTGTAGGGTTCTCCTGCTCTGCGATCAATGGGTCCATCTCTACAATCTCATCGAGTTGTACAAATTTACTTGGTCTTTATAAGTCAGTTTCATCCAAGGTGACATGGATAGAGACCTTAACTGTCAACGAATTCTTATTGAACACTCTATAGGCTTTGCTTTCCATAGAGTATCCAAGAAAAATCCCTTTGTCTGACTTGGGCTGGAACTTCGTTAAGTACTTCTTGCCATTATTTAGGATGTAGCACACACAACTAAACACATGGAAGTAACTAATGTTTGACTTTCTTCCTTTTCACAACTCGTAGGGCATCTTCTTGATTATAGAGTGAATTATGGATCTATTCTGAGTATAACAAGTAGTATTGACAGCTTCTGACCAAAATTACTCAGGGAGATAGACTGCTACTAGAAGAGTTCTTTCTGCTTCTATTTGAGTTTTATTCTTCTTCTCAGCTACTCCATTTTGTTAAGGAGAGCTTAGAGCTGAGAAATTATGACGAATGTCATTCTCTGCACAGAATTGATCTACGTCAAAATAATCAAACTCCCTTCTATGATCACTTCTTATTGCCTTGATTTTCTCGCCCTTCTCATTCATAACCAGCTTGAAGAATCTGATCAGTTGGGTGTTGGTCTCGTCGTTAGAGCTTAGAAAGAATACCCATATGAACTTGGTATAGTCATCAACTATTACCAGTGAGTATCTTTTACCTCCAAGACTAGCAGTAGGTATAAACCTAAATAGGACCATGTGCAATAGCTGCAGGGGCCTTTTATTTGAATTTATTGTCTTGCTTTTTAATGAGCTTCTCGTTTACTTTCCAAGCTAACATGTTTTGCATGGTCTTTCTGATAGTAGTGTGCATACAAGCCAATCATGTATGATGACAAAGAACATACTTTGTAAACAATCTTATTTATTTATTAATAAAATATTCATTTAAGGCATATAATTATCTACATGGTGCTGTTTTTATAATATGTAAATAACCTATAGTTTTAAGCAATGCTTTTAGAATCATGATGATGATCATGCTAATGAGATCTAAATTCTTAGAAAGCTCTAAAACTAAAATAGTTCCCAATCGTGGGATTACTAAAAAAGGGGATTAGTAAATCCGGATAGATTGGTACATATGTTGCTTGCTCATTGGATGAGGATGACTGATCTCATGGTCATTTGTGTGGAGACACTAAAGCAAGTATGTAGGTGCTTATTGGAGAATAAGTTCACTGAACGTGACTCGCTATGGAATACCTAATGGAATTTTACTCGCCTGTCAATAGGAATTCCTAATGTGATAGTAGTACATGTGATCCTTGGACTTGAGATCATCATAGTATCTTGTATGTAACAAATTATACTTTGACTAATTCCTTAAGGCCTTTTAAGGCATATATAGGGTATGCTTGGGTATAATGAGTTACATATGGAGATAATGAATGATCAATAAAGAATCTACCACCTCTAGTAAAAGAGGAGATATGTCCTATGTGATTCGTTAAATGACAACCCAGGAATCCTTGGCCAAGGTAGAATGAAATTAGAAAGAGGTTTCTAATTTGCATTATTTGGAGTTGTGCATTTTCTAATCGAAATACATATGATTAAATAAATTAAGACTTGACAGTAAATCCATGTCTTATATTTAATTGGGACATTGTATGGTGGAAGGATTGAATTGTACGGTAACTATTAACTCACAGGTTCTTTTATGATTAATGTTGAAATCTATATTATCTGGAAAGTCGTTGATCGCTAGGGAGGCTTATCCCTATTGTAGAATAAATGTTATTTATTTAAATAGATTATTAGTTTAATTTGTTTATTTAAATAAGATTAGAATTGTTCTAATTGATTTATTCACAACCGGTTTAATATGGAGAACCTAAAGGGTCACACCATAAAAGGAAGAAGAATTATTTAAGAAGAAAATGGCATGATAGTAATAATGCATTAAGTATAATTAATTTAATCTATGATGATAGAATAAATTAAATAGCTTAATGTTTATTATTTAATATTTTAGAAATATTAAATATAAATTAATAAGAGGAGTCTTATTAATATTATTATTATTATTATTATTTTAATTCTAAAGGAGTTTAGGAATTAATATAATATCAGTACTCTCTCTCAATCCTAATAAAGATTAGGATACAAATTAATTAAAAGTATTTAATTAATTAATTAAATAAAACCCTATTCTAATTGGATTAGGAGGGTTAACCTAATATCTATATAAGAGAGTCTTATATCAGAAATAAGGTACGTGAATTTTTCAAGAGTTGGGAGTACACATATTCTATAGAGATAGAAACAAGGGTTAAGCCAATAACCCATCTTACTGAGTTCTTCATCTTCCTTGGTGGATCACCGTTAGAGGCCAAATATTTGGGTGGCTGACATTGATCAAGGGAAGGAGCCACTACAGAGGAATCAAAGGAATCAAAGGAGTAGAACTTGTACCTGAGGAAGCTTGGATCTTCAAAGGTATAATTCTGTTTTTCTCCTTCCTCATTCACTGATAATTGATGCATAAGATTGATCATGGTAATGGGTTTGTATAAATTTTTGAAAACCTAGTTTTTACGCTTCCGCCCTATTTATGTGATTTGATTGCATGATTGCGTTACGTACAAACCCAACAGTGGTATCAGAGCCAGGTTGTGCTAATTATCAGTCTATGTGATTCTATACATGTATAATATGCGATTGGATCGAGTTCTGGGCAACAAAATTTTTTCTGATTCTGCGAAGCTGCGCCGATTCTTGGCCTTCTTGCTGCGCCAGTGTCCTGTGCTGGTTTTCATGCTGCGCAGCTGCGCCGGTTCCTGGCCTTCTTGCTGCGCAGCTGCGTCGGTGTCTTGGCCTAGTTTTTCATGCTGCGCAGCTGCGCTGGTTCTTTTTACATTCCTGGCGCAGCTGCGCCACTAACAGAATCTGAATTTTTTTTTATTTAATTAAATGAATGATTTATTTAATTAATAAAGGTTTAAAATAAAGATGTTTATTTTATATGAAATGAGATTTCAGAATTGCTAAAATTAAAGAGTTTAATTTGGAATTGTTTTTGAATGAAATAAAGGAGTTTATTTTTCCAAAAACAAAGTTTAGCAAACTTTTGGCCATTAACTGATATTAATACATATATGGAATGAATTTACTTTCATGAGATGAATAAGTTTTATCGATACGTATGATGATATGTATGGTAATAAAAAGGATTGATTATGGACTATGACCAATGTGATTGAATTTTATTTTGGATGAATGCTTAAATGTATGGGTTTTATAAAATGGGGTCTGCGTACCTCGTCTTCTCTGATTTTATCCTCGGTGTAAAATTCTATCTCCCTTCTATGTACTTTCCCTTGACTGCTGATTAAGGTTTCTATTTAAAAATAATTTATGTAATAGAGATAGTTAGAATTATCTTGAAGAAACTGGAGAGCAAGGAGCGCGTGAAGACCCGTTTGTATGGAGCCCGGGTTTAAATGTAACAGTTACGTTTAAATTTAAATTTTTGCACTCCTAGGTTTGACCTTTTGGTTCACTTGGTGGCTCTAGTGAACCAAACTAGAATAAAAGTCCATAATCAATCCGGGTAGAATATAGTATTCTATATTGCATGCTAAATATTATATATATTATATTTTATACAAACATGCTTCGCATGTTTAATAAAATGACGCATATTTTATATATATATGTGCATGCGCGCTTAAAAATATGAGAGAAATAATAACAAACCCCTCAAAGAAATATTATTAAGTTTGAAGCGTTCAAATGATATTTGGAATATCGAACGTCGCCTTCTAGCATGATTAGTTAATAGAGTATTAAATATTTAATATGAGTTTGTTGTGCTATCCACAATGCGAGTATTGAATATTTAAGATGTTAATTAATCACATTTGATGCTTATCAAGAAAATTGAACGATCTAGTCTTGTTGTGCTATCCACAAGGACGAAAATTTTTCTTTTTTGAATTTATGAAAGTGCTAGGCTGGACTTAACTTAAATCATTTTAGTTCGGATGTGCACACACATGACCATTATGATTTAAGAGGCAAAATAAAAGGAGTTACATGGTGATGTAATTGACAAGAGTTGTCTACCTATTTATTTGTATATCGCTTGTTGTTCTATCCACAAGGTTATATACATTTGAAATGGGATCCTTAATCTCACTAGCAAATCTTTAATTAGATGTTGCCGAACTATATGAGTGAGGGTAATATAGTTTGATGAAAATAGTGGGAGGTACCAATTTATAATAAAGACCTAAATTTATTTTGGTATGCAAAGTTAATAAAATGAATGTTTGCTAAAATGTTGTCTTTTCACATACAGAATTTTAAAAATGTCAAAATCACTAATCTCACTACGAAGCATACTTGATGCAAATAAGCTTACCGGCCCGAATTATGAGGACTGGCTAAGAAATCTGAGAATTGTTCTCACTGCTGAAAAGATTTCTTATGTCCTAAATTCCACTATCCCTGAATCTGTTTCAGAAACAGCCTCTGAGGAAGAGATTGCCACTTTCAATAAGTGGCAAGATGATGCATCTATGGCTCAATGCATCATGCTCGCATCTATGAATAACGAGCTTTAGCGTCAGCACGAAAAAATGGATGCTCCTGCTATGCTGCTTCACCTCAAGGAGTTGTATGGTGAACAGAGTAGGACTGCTAGATATGAGATATCTAAGGAGCTCTTCCGATCTCGGATGACCGAGGGCACTGCCGTCGAGACTCATGTTCTGAAGGTAATCAATTTGATTGAACGCCTTGGACAGCTTGGGTTCGTCATGGATGGGGAGTTGAGTCAAGACTTGGTCTTGCAGTCACTCCCTGAGACCTTCTCACAGTTTGTGGTTAATTTTCACATGAATAAGCTAGATGTCAGCTTACCTGAGCTGCTTAACATGCTAAAAACTGCAGAAGGTCACTTCTCATCCAAGAAGAACCATGTCTTGATGGTGGATTCTTCCAATAAAAGGAAGAGGCCCAAGGTGTCTTTAGAAAAGAAGAAATCTAAGAAGGCTAAGGGAAAAGGGAAAGAAAAGGAGCAAAAGAAACCTGAACCAGCTAAAGGAATGTGCTTTCATTGCAATGAGCCGGGACATTGGAAGAGGAACTGCAAGAAGTTTCTAGCAGAGAAGAAGCTTGGAGAAGCTTCGACTTCCAATCAAGGTTTGTTTATGATTGAAATTAATTTTTCTGAAAGTCATAATTCTAATTGGGTATTGGAGAACGGTTGTGGTTCTCACATATGTAATACTGTGCAGGGACTGGTCAGAAGTAGAAAGCTGAACAAAGATGAGGTGATCCTACGAGTGGGAAATGGAGCAAAAGTTGCTGTATTAGCTGTAGGAACTTATTGTTTAGCAATGCGTTCGGGCAAATCCATTTATCTTAATAATTGTTATTATGTTCTGAATATTATTAAAAACATTATTCAATTTTTGTATTGGATATGGAAGGTTTTGACGTTATTATAAAGAACAATGGTTGTTCTATTTATAAAGACGATGTTTTATATGGTATTGGAAATTTGCGAAATGGACTTTATACACTTGACTTACAAGAAAATATATTTCAAATTGAACAAATTAAGAAAAGGAAAGGAGATGATATTAATTATACCTATATGTGGCACTGTAGACTCGGTCATATCAATGAAACAAGATTATCCAAGTTGCATAAAGATAGGCTCCTCGAGCTATCTGATTATGAATCATATCCAACTTGTGAATCTTGTCTCATGGGTAAAATGATTAAATCTCCTTTTAGTGGAAAAGGAGAGAGAGTTACAGAGTTGTTGGCATTGATTCACACAGACGTTTGTGGACCTATGACAACAAGTGCACGGGGTGGGTATTCTTATTTTATTACTTTCACTGATAATCACTCAAGATTTGGATATGTGTATTTAATGAAATACAAATCAGAATCATTTGAAAAGTTCAAAGAGTTCAGAAGTGAAGTAGAGAAACAAACGGGCAAGAGTATTAAGATACTTCGATCAGATCGAGGTGGAGAATACTTAAGCAGTGAGTTTCTCAATTGTCTAAGAGAAAATGGTATAATCTCACAATGGACTCCTCCAGGTACACCACAGTTAAATGGAGTATCTGAAAGGAGAAATCGAACACTGTTGGACATGGTTCGATCCATGATGAGTTTTACCGACCTTCCAATTTCCTTATAGGGATATGCCCTAGAAACGGCTGCATACCTACTTAACAAGGTACCTACCAAATCCGCCCCAAAGACTCCATATGAGATGTGGAAAGGGAGGAAACCAAATCTTAAACATGTTAAGACTTGGGGTTGTCCAGCTTATGTCAAAAAGTTTGAAAATGATAAGCTACAGACTAAATCCGATAAGTGTAGATTTGTGGGATACCCTAAAGAAACCGTAGGGTATTATTTCTATCATCCAACTGATCAAAAGGTGTTTGTTGCGAAACATGCTACATTCTTGGAGAAAGAGTTTATCCATGAAGGGGTCAGTGGGAGCAAGATATATCTTGAAGAAGTTCAAGAACCACAAGTTACCACGGACCAAAGTCAGGTACCTAACCAAGTAGAAGAACCTACTGTACCACACCCTGTTCGTAAATCTGGAAGAGTACCGAAGATACCTGAGAGGTATGGATTCGTTATAGAGAATGACGATGAGGTACACATCATGAATGATGATGATCCATTGAATTACGAACAGGCTATGAGTAATAAAGACTCAGGGAAATGGCTTGAAGCCATGAAATCTGAAATGGACTCCATGTATAAAAACAAAGTATGGTCTTTGGTTTCACCACCTGAAGGTATTAAACCTATTGGGTGTAAATGTTTTAAGAAAAAGACTGGACCTATAAGGCCCGACTGGTTGCAAAAGGTTTCAAACAAAGACAAGGAGTTGACTATGATGAAACCTTCTCACCAGTAGCCATGCTCAAGTCCATTCGGATTTTTCTTGGGATTGCAGCTTACAACGACTATGAGATCTGGCAGATGGACGTGAAAATGGCCTTCCTCAATGGGAAACTTGAAGAGGATGTGTATATGACACAGCCAGAGGGATTTATTTCAAAAGTTAGAACAAATCAAGTCTGTAAGCTACAACGATCCATTTATGGGTTGAAGCAAGCTTCTCGTAGATGGAACATTCGTTTTGGTGAGACAATCAAAGAGTTTGATTTTATCAAAAACGAGGATGAACCATGTGTATACAAGAAGGTTAGTGGGAGCGCAGTATCATTCCTTGTATTATATGTTGATGATATATTACTGATAGGGAATGACATTCCTATGTTACAATCCATTAAAATCTGGTTATCTAAAAACTTCTCCATGAAGGACTTGGGTGAAGCATCCTATATTTTGGGGATAAAGATCTATAGAGATAGATCTAAAAGGATGCTCGGCTTATCCCAAGGAACGTACATTGATACGATGCTAAAGAGGTTTAGCATGGAAGATTCCAAAAGAGGTCTCATGCTGATGAGCCATGGAATAAATCTCTCCAAGAAACAGGCCCCAAAGACACCTGAGGAGAGAGACCGTATGAGTAAGTTCCCTTATGCTTCTGCAATAGGATCTATCATGTACGGTATGATATGTACTAGACCGGATGTTGCTCACGCACTTAGTGTAACAAGTAGATACCAGTCGAATCCAGGAGAAGAGCACTGGAAGGCAGTGAAAAATATCCTAAAGTACTTGAGAAGGACTAAAGATATTTTTCTTGTCTACGGTGGGTCTGAATTAAAACTCGAGGGATTCACGGACTCAAGTTTTCAAACAGACCAAGATGACAGTAAATCTGTTTCAGGGTATGTGTTTACCATGAACGGAGGTGCAGTGAGTTGGAAGAGTTCCAAGCAGCAAACGGTTGCTGATTCAGTGACAGTGGCAGAGTATATAGCTGCAAGTGAAGCTGCAAAGGAAGCTGTTTGGATGAAGAAGTTCATAACTGAACTTGGTGTGGTTCCTAGCATTGGAGAAGCAGTTCCCGTATACTGTGACAACACCGGAGCGGTTGCACAGGCTAAGGAACCCAGGTCTCATCAGAAATCTAAACACGTGTTGCGGCGATTTCACTTGATCCGGGAGATCATTGAAAGAGGAGACGTCACCTTGGAGCGTGTAGACTCTCAAGACAAAATTGCAGATCCATTTACTAAAGCTTTAACACAACAGTAGTTTGATCGTCACTTAGAGAAGATGGGTATGAGATACCATGGCGATTGGCTTTAGTGCAAGTGGGAGATTGATAGTAGTGTGCATACAAGCCAATCATGTATGATGACAAAGCACATACTTTGTAAACAATCTTATTTATTTATTAATAAAATATTCATTTAAGGCATATAATTATCTACATGGTGCTATTTTTATAATATGTAAATAACCCATAGTTTTAAGCAATGCTTTTAGAAGCATGATGATGATCATGCTAATGAGATCTAAATTCTTAGAAAGCTCTAAAACTAAAATAGTTCCCAATCGTGGGATTACTAAAAAAGGGGATTAGTAAATCCGGATAGATTGGTACATATGTTGCTTGCTCATTGGATGAGGATGACTGATCTCATGGTCATTTGTGTGGAGACACTAAAGCAAGTATATAGGTGCTTATTGGAGAATAAGTTCACTGAACGTGACTCGCTATGGAATACCTAATGGAGTTTTACTCGCCTGTCAATAGGAATTCCTAATGTGATAGTAGTACATGTGATCCTTGGACTTGAGATCATCATAGTATCTTGTATGTAACAAATTATACTTTGACTAATTCCTTAAGGCCTTTTAAGGCATATAGGGTATGCTTGGGTATAATGAGTTACATATGGAGATAATGAATGATCAATAAAGAATTTACCACCTCTAGTAAAAGAGGAGATATGTCCTATGTGATTCGTTAAATGACAACCCAGGAATCCTTGGCCAAGGTAGAATGAAATTAGAAAGAGGTTTCTAATTTGCATTATTTGGAGTTGTGCATTTTCTAATCGAAATACATATGATTAAATAAATTAAGACTTGACAGTAAATCCATGTCTTATATTTAATTGGGACATTGTATGGTGGAAGGATTGAATTGTACGGTAACTATTAACTCACAGGTTCTTTTATGATTAATGTTGAAATCTATATTATCTGGAAAGTCGTTGATCGCTAGGGAGGCTTATCCCTATTGTAGAATAAATGTTATTTATTTAAATAGATTATTAGTTTAATTTGTTTATTTAAATAAGATTAGAATTGTTCTAATTGATTTATTCACAACCGGTTTAATATGGAGAACCTAAAGGGTCACACCATAAAAGGAAGAAGAATTATTTAAGAAGAAAATGGCATGATAGTAATAATGCATTAAGTATAATTAATTTAATCTATGATGATAGAATAAATTAAATAGCTTAATGTTTATTATTTAATATTTTAGAAATATTAAATATAAATTAATAAGAGGAGTCTTATTAATATTATTATTATTATTATTATTATTATTTTAATTCTAAAGGAGTTTAGGAATTAATATAATATCAGTACTCTCTCTCAATCCTAATAAAGATTAGGATACAAATTAATTAAAAGTATTTAATTAATTAATTAAATAAAACCCTATTCTAATTGGATTAGGAGGGTTAACCTAATATCTATATAAGAGAGTCTTATATCAGAAATAAGGTACGTGAATTTTTCAAGAGTTGGGAGTACACATATTCTATAGAGATAGAAACAAGGGTTAAGCCAACAACCCATCTTACTGAGTTCTTCATCTTCCTTGGTGGATCACCGTTAGAGGCCAAACATTTGGGTGGCTGACATTGATCAAGGGAAGGAGCCACTACAGAGGAATCAAAGGAGTAGAACTTGTACCTGAGGAAGCTTGGATCTTCAAAGGTATAATTCTGTTTTTCTCCTTCCTCATTCACTGATAATTGATGCATAAGAATGATCATGGTAATGGGTTTGTATAAATTTTTGAAAACCTAATTTTTATGCTTCCGCCCTATTTATGTGATTTGATTGCATGATTGCATTATGTACAAACCCAAAACTTTCCTTGACAAATTACAGGCTTCTCACTAGATCTTTATAGGGAAGCTTTGACATGCTTTTAAAGTTCAGATGGGATAATCATCGATGTCACAACCAGCTAATATCTTCTAGGGTTTTGGGAAAGAAGCATGTTTTTACTGACAAACTAAGCTCTCCAAGATTAACCATATATACATTGCCTTCCCTCAATCTAGTCAGCTTCAAAGAGTTGGTTTCCAGGTCTCAAACTTGACACTGGTTGTTGAGGAAGATTACTTGATGCCATTTATCACAATGTTGACTAATACTCAATAGATTGTGCTTCAACCCTTTAACATAGGCAACTTTATTGAACGATGCTGCTCTATTCCCAATCGAACAATAGTCACTGGTCTTCCCAAAGTTGTTATCTCTAAAGACAACTGTTGTACCATCTTTTGCTTTGAAATTTGACATAAGAGCTTTGTTGCCAGTCATATGACTAGAGCATCCACTATCAAAAAACCAGATGGATTCAGTGGTGCCTGATACATGTATTCAGAATTATTCTTTATTTTAGTACCCATATTTGCTTGGGTCCTAACCTGTTAAAACCCTTGGGGATCCATATCTGCCTGACCTTGGGTCTATAATATGCTAAATGATATTAATTATAATAGTATAATGCAGCTGCATGCCTATATTCAGGACATGTATAACATTTACTATGTTGCGTGTGTGAGTGTGTGTGTGAAAATCTTCTCACTTAGGACACATGAGGGGGATAAACATTACCAGACATTCTTTTTTGTGAAATTCTATATACTTCCATATTGTTCTACAATTTAGTGATTTTGATGAGTGGAAGCCCGTTCTACGTTTTAGGCCAGGTTTGTTCGTAGAGTTAGTTTTACCTGACTTTACGTTCCTTCGAGGCATGATCGTAGACTTTAGCCTACTCTGCTGTTTCACAAAATCAAGTCCAGTATGTGATCTGTTGTTCTTGGGAACAACAATCTGATCTATAGAGATTTGGCAACTAAAAATAATGTGCTCAATAATTTCTATGGATTTCACAACTGTAACGCCTCTATTAGATGAAGAAGTATTGTTAATGTTAATCTCCATTGAATTTTTACTTTTAGATCTGAAGAGTGATCTCCAAATCTTAACCCTGATCGATAAGAGATAGCTCTCTTACTTGTGATTAAGGAGTCCATCGATGAGGTAAATCAATTCCACATCGAGATTGTCTTTTCTACCTCCTCTATCCTAGATGTTAGAGCAAACTCTCTCTATACATTGAAAGTAGTATGCCCTTAAGCCAATCAAATTGGATGTGATAAGCATTTACTTTGTAATCTTATTCATTTATTAATAAAATAATTTATTTAATATAAAGGACATTCTTTATCCATGATAATTAGTTGAATTAATAAATGTGATAAACTCATAGTTTTGCAGCAATGCTTTTAGAATCATGATGTTGATCATGCTAATGAGATCTAAATTCTAGATAGCTCAAAACTAAAATGTTCCTAATCGTATGGATCACTAATGTGGGGTTACTGATTCCGGTTAGATTAGTACATACTATGCTTGCTCTGTTAAAGAGGATGATTGATCTCATAATCATTTGTGTGGAGATACTAAAGAAAATATTTAAGTACTTATTGGAGAATAAGTTCACTGAACGTGACTTGTATAAAGGAACCCTAATGGAGTTTTACTTGTCTGTCAATATATGTTCCTAAAATGATAGTAGTACAAGTGATCCTTGGACTTGAGATCATCATAATATCTTGTATATACTAAGTTATGTTTTGTCATATTCCTTAATACTATAGGGTATGTTGTAGGGAATGTACAGATATAATAAATTATATATAAAGATATGTGAATGATCAACAAAGGATATACCACTTTTGGTAAAGGGATATAATGTCATATGTGATTCGATAAAGTGACAACTCGAAAATCCCTGACCAGGGTTGAATGAAAATTATAAAGGAGTTTCTAATTTACATTAACTTGAGTTGTGCATTTTAGAATCAAAATATATATAATCAAATAAATAAAACTTGATAGTAATTCAATGTTGTATATTTGATTGGGACATTGTATAGTAGAAGGATTGAATTGTACAGTAACTAATTATGAAATATGTTCTTTGTATTATTTGTGATAGTTCTTTATGATTAAACGTTGAATTCATATTATTGGTAGCTGTTGTCTAGCACTACAAAATTTACCTTACTCTTTATCAAACTAACTCAAAAATTAGTATAGTAATAAGCAAGGATCGATCCCATAGAGAGTGAATTATATTTTAATTATCTAATAATTTCCAATGAATTGGAGGTTTATAGTTTGAACAGATTAATTAACGAAAGTGAATTTAAGAAAATATCAATGATTAAAAAGCTTCAATCCTTCAGTTCAGTATCCCCTTTTCTCAATTATGAATTAATCAAGTTATTATACTATTTACCCTTTCAATGAGATTAATAACCCTAGATAACCACGATCGCAAATTACCCGAAATTCTCCTTATGTATAGATCTAATGCGACTATCGCCAACAAAAGATTATAACTAACATACAACCTAGAACTATCAGCCTAGATTTAATATGATAGAAGCATTAAGAATGAGAATTAGATTATTCCAAGCAATAATTACACATTCAAGAATTATTTAACTTGTCTTATGAAAATCTTAACAATATTTCAAAGCTTGACCATAATAAAATATCATTTATTGTTACTTAGATTAGACACACTTCATTTGTTTAAATATGTCTTAATCTAACAGATATTATCAATTTACTAATTTAATCCTGCAGAAACCAAATTAGTCAATTGAATAACATACATGAAAATTTATATGGATAATCAGAATAAATCTCAATATGAAAGAATAAATATTATAAACTTAATCAAATCATAAATTGATACTTAGGTTCAACATCCCTTCAGAATTGAAATAAATAACTTAGCCTGACATGCTTGAATCTTCAAACAAGGGTTTGTAGCCTCCAAGCAATCTAAGAGAACACAGGATAAAAAAAATTAAAAAATCGTCTAAACCTAATAAAACAACTGATATATATAGTCTAGACAAAACCTAGTCTAATAAGGAAGACTCCAATCCTATTCCTAATCAACTTTGCTTTTAAAATAACTTAAATCTTGTCAGCCCATCAGTATGGGGCGCCCCATGCCTGGATTACTCTATGAGCAGCGCGCCTTGCGCCATGTATACAGCAACTCTTCTGGCTATGCAGCGCGGCCCGCGCCTTGTATAGTGTTGAGCCAGCGCGCCCCACGCCAGGCTGTCAGCAACATTATTTTTCAATTTTTTGCTCTTTAATCCTCCCTTTTGTTCCTTTATGCTCAGCTTCACTCCAATCCTGCAAATGCACACAAAACACATGAAAAGTAACATGCACACTTAAGTAAATGCAATATATCAAGCTAAGAAATACCTATTAAGTAGGTTAAAAACCTACTTATCAAATACCCCCAAACTTGCACAATTGCTTGTCCTCAAGCAAACAAACACAATGAATGCAACTAACAGAATGAATGCAACCTAACAAAATCGAGTAGACATCTCAGTAACCAACACAGGTTTATAATCCTTAAGAATTAACACTTAAGCTTACAGTCCATCTTGATTCATGAATAATGATAGACTCTCTCATCATCACATAACTTACATGACTCTAACTCCCTCTCATGCGTGTGTGTCCAATTTTATATCAGCAGTTCAAAGCGATTCACATGATTATTCCTAACAAACATCCTACTTTTACACAGATAACTTATATAAACATAGCATCCACATAAGCATTACAGAAATCAGGCTTAATAAGTAATTATAGGATAAACATCAAAGCTCATGCTTTGTGGGTGCGTTTTAACGCTCCATCCCACCAATTTATTTTATATTTTTGACTTGTGCAATGTTCAACCCCCTTAGGCTTTTCAATGTCACCCATATAACGGACTTTCTGCCAATAACTCCCAAATCCGAAGGCCTTAGGGCGCTAGGTTTACTTGTCCGAGTAACAAAGGTCACGAGGTCAAACTAAATCAGTAATTATTTCATAAGTATTTTTTTTCAAATTTTTTTCCTTACTTTATTTTCTTTGTTTTTCTTTTCTGAGCCTTAATTCCCCCAAACTTATGTTTCAGCCAATTCTCTATCTCTAATCTGTGATCAAGGAAGTGCTCATGTTCTTAATACACATAAATCCCTAATCACTACTGACAATCAATCGGTGTGCTTGAAAGTTGAGAGAAAATCAAAATTATGCAATGATGTTACTATGTTCGAAACTAATCATATCATGAAGCTTAATTTTATGCAAGATTTAGTGAGAATCAAAATTATCAACCATGTATTTCTTTACCTTGACTTACTGCTCAATCTCTATGTTCTATGCATGCTTCTACTGACAAAATTTCTAAATAAATGTAATCTTTTTGATTTTTTTATAAGATGGAAATAAATTAAGCGAATTAAAATCTACTCTATATGCACCCTAATCTATATGCTTAAAACACAAAAATTTGAATTTTCACTCCCCCCACACTTAAATCAAGGAATGTCCTCATTACTTGGCATAAAAAGTAATAAAGACGAGGACTTCTCTGAGCGACGAGTCAATGCTCGTCAGAATCATCTTCCTTGGGTGGGTATCTTGGCAGGACTGGAGGTACAGGCATCTGAACTGGGCCAGAGTTTGGCGAGAAGCGCAAGAAAGCATCGGCCAAAGCGATAAAGGCCCCAACGTTATAGATGTGCATAGCAGCTTGGCGTTGGGCAAGTCGCATACTCCTTTATTGACAGCGTCGCTGGAAAGCGGTTGGCAACTCGGCTTCGTCCTCTTCATCCGATGGCTCGTCAGCTTGTGGCGGTGAGGGTGGTGTGGATGGTGTAATCATGATGAACCCTTCGCCCTGCGGATGTGATCGTTCTCCCGACCAAGGTTTGTATTGTTCAATGGTGCGATGGTCAATGACGGCAATAGGTTGTTGGATCAACTTCGAAGTGTGCCATTGAACACCTGTTTTCCAGCACAGATTGGTGATCAGAAAACCATATAGCAAGTCGCGGGTGGTACTCCCCCTCAGTGCTCGGTCAATGGACTGTTGGATGCAGAGGCCGATGTCGACATTCAATATCTCGATGGCATTATTTTGACCGGCCTCATGAGTGACTATGCCGTAGAGAAGCCTTGCTCGTTCTTTAGTGATGTCATTTTGGTGACGCGTTGGCATGAGGCGAGCACATATAAAGGCGTACCAGGCCTTCTCATATCAACTCAACGCAGTATGTGGGAAGGAGACTTTTTCTCTGATTTCTGCATTTGTCACCCACTAAGTCCCAGGCTTGCAAAGGCGTGCGATGATTACATTCAAATTGGGCAAGTGGTCCTTATAGGTTTGTCTGAGGTGTCTCCAACCAAAAATAGTCATTAATTGTCACCGCATCGAAAGACACCGATGTGCCCCGAACCATGACCACACGACCAACATGCTCAATGTTGTTGGGGTAAAATTCCTTCACAATTTTGATTACTGTCGGCTTTGGTTGCTCAACCAACTGGAACCAAGTGCGTTCCACTATCATCAATGATAGGTCGCCGTCAAGATTTGCATCCGGTTTGAGCCCACGTTCTAGTACCAAAGTCTTCTTGTCAATGACCTTGGCGTAGCGTGTTGACTTGCCCTCGCTCATAAACCGAGTGGCATCATATCATGGAGGAGCACTTGAAGTTGAAGTCCTTGGCCTTTTGGATGTTATTATGAATCTGTTATGTCGAATTTCTCACAACAGATTGAAAATAGCCTGTGAAATCCTGTTGAACCAATTTATCGAACACTTAGTGGGCGACAATGTCTCTCCCCCAAACTTAGTACAATCTATAATAGTAAATATCCCAGATACAAATAATTGGAAATAACCTTAACCCATGGGTTCCCAATACAAGTATTAAGCAAATTAATGAACTTTGTACTCCAATATCAATGGATACTTGTGTTTACCATTTATTTTATTTGCTTCAATTGGATGGGTGTTGATTCAACTACCTATCTCTTTGTGCTTCCAATGCATATGGCTTCTAATTACTATTGCTTCTTATTTATGACGAAGATTGGTGTATGCGAGTGAACAAATTATGGAGTGAGGGAGTGGGTTGGACGAATTTGCTGTTCGGTGGAATTTGGGAGTGGCAAATTTTGATGATGGTGGAATTGAATTGACGAATTTGTAGTGGTTTAGGTTTAAAAAGAGATTTGAAGTAGATCAGGTTTGGGATTTGGAGAGTTTAAGAACTTGAAATAGGTTTTTTGAGGTTGTTTAGGGATAGGAATAGAGAGAAAAGAAGTTAATTTGGGTTAGGAGAGGAAAAAGAAAGCTTCAAAACCGTGTTTAAAATTGGGTTTTCTGACCGGCGCTCCCCGCGTCAGGTCTTTCCTTTTCTTCGCGCGGCCCGCACAGGAACGTGGCTTAAGTTACTGGAGGGTCAGCGCGCCCCGCGCCTTGGGAAGCGCTCCCCGCGCTGTCTAAAATTTTTGAGCATGGGATACTGCATAAAAAGCGCGCCCCGCGCCGGTTTATTTTGTATATGGCGCGGCCAACGCCACTTGGCCTTTTATGATAATTGATTTTTTTTGTTTGTGATTTCTCCTAGCCTTGAGTCCTGTCCATCAGTTAGCATGAAGTGCATTAGGATATAGATATTTAAGGAAAGAAAACTAGTAACTAATACATATTAATAATTCAATACTAATAACTATTAAAAATTCAAGAAATTGGGTTGCCTCCCAACTAGCTACCCGTTTTAACGTCGTTGGCTCGACTGTAGACCAGTCAATTATGCGGAAGTCGGATCCATCAGCATCACGACCTCGACCTCCTCAACTATACTGCTATCTAAAAGTGGCTTTAGCCTATGCCCGTTTACCTTGAACACATTTCCTGTCTTCGGATTTTGGATATCCACTGCACCATGAGGAAAAACAAGTGTGATAACAAATGGTCCCTCCTAACGAGAGCGCAATTTTCCTGGAAATAACTTTAATCATGAATTGAAAAGAAGGACTTTTTGTCCCACAGTGAAATTTTTCTCAAGATCTACTTATCATGAAAAGCTTTTGTCTTCATTTTGTACAACTTAGAACTCTCATATGCTTCGTTCCGTAACTCCTCGAGTTCCTATAACTATAGCTTCCTAGTGACATCAGCTTGATCCATGTTCATATTCCATTGTTTGATCGGGCATAAAGCTTTATGTTCGAGCTCTATAGGTAGGTGGCCTGGTTTCTCGAACACTAGCCTATAAGGCGACATACCTATCAGAGTTTTGTATGCCGTCATATATGCCCATAGTTCATCGTCTAATCTAAGACTCCAATCTTTTCTGTTTGGGTTGACTACCTTCTCCAAAATGGACTTGATCTCTCGATTGGATACCTCAGCCTGGCCATTGCTTTGCGGATGATAGGATGTAGAGACCCTTTGAAGAATGTTGTATTTCTTCAACAGAGCTGCTAACACCCTATTATAAAAATGAGTTCCGCGATCACTGATTATGGTCCGTGGTGCTCCAAACCTGACAAATATATTAGTCCTGACAAAATCTGCAATAACTTTAGAATCGTCAGTCCTAGTGGCTTTAGCTTCCACCCATTTGGAAACATAATCAACTGCCAATAAGATGTAAATATTGACAAAAGAAACAGGAAAAGGTCCCATGAAATCAATACCCCAAACATCAAAGATTTCTACAATTAGTATAGGGTTTTGTGGCATTTGATTTTTATGAGATAATTACCAGCACTTTGATAATTTTCACAAGATTTACAGAATAAATACGAGTCTTTGAAAATAGAGGGCCAAAAGAAACCACTCTCTAACACCTTATGTGTTGTTCTCTTAGGTCCAAAATGACCTCCGCAAGCATAGGAATGACAAAAAGTTAGAATAGAGTTAAATTCATTATTAGGTAAACAACGTCTAACTATCTGATCAGCACAAAATTTCCATAAATATGGGTCATCCCACACATAATATTTTGCATCACTCCTAAGCTTTTCATTCTGGGATTTAGAAAAATCACTCGGAGCTTATGCACTTACTAGAAAATTCATAATATCGGCATACCATGGAGTTGTGTTGCCAATGGACAGTAGATGCTCGTCCTAAAACATGTCATACAATGGTAGTGCTTCCTCCTCCTTTAGAATTCTGCTCAAGTGATCCGCTGCCAAGTTATCCGCACCCTTTTTATCCTTAATCTCCAAGTCGAATTCTTGCAGCAACAAGATCCACCTTATGATTCGAGGCTTGGATTCCTTCTTGGTCAGCAGGTACCTGAGAGCAGCATGGTCAGAATAAACTATCACTTTAGTACCAAGTAAATATGATCTGAATTTTTCTAAAGCAAAAACAACAGATAAGAGTTCTTTTTTCGTTGTTGAGTAGTGCCGACGTTGGAAAATTTAAGAATCCAACGGGTCGGTTCGTAACCCGGGTTTCCTCAAATCGATCTTCCTAAGTTCTCTCTACCCTTATTCTTTTTATTTAGGAAAAAGGTTTTGAAGGGTTTTTTAGGAAAGAGGCCAACATGTATTCATGTCGACGATTTGAATGTTTAACAGAGTCGCCAGTTGGTAGATTTGAAAATGGTTGTACCAACTCAACCAAATTTAATTTGAAAAGAGGCCCAATTACTGGATATTGTCGAAACTTGATCTTTGAAATCGGAGTTTTGAGTTCGGGGGCTTGGTTAAGTGTGGGGAAGGTGTTAGGCACCCCACGAATCCCGTGTAAATATGGTACCGCATCTTTTCAATATTTCCCTTAAAACTATGAATGCGTGAGTGAATGCTGTTTGAAAATTGGGCCTATTGATTTGATTAATTTGAAAGTAATGCTTCTCTTCGTTGAACCTATATACGAAGGGTTTGATTTGACTTTGAAAATCAGTCTTTGATTTGATTTGCAAAATCATTTTGATTAGATTTGCAAAATCATTTTGATTAGATTTGCAAAATCTTTGAAATTTAATTGACAGTGATATTTTGAAAGCTGTTTATCAAACCCCTACACTGACATAGGAATTGAAGCCTTTTTGATACTTCCAAATTTTATCTTTTATAGCCTTAAGGCTGCATGCAAATGGTGATTTGCCGGGCTGCGAAGCATCCTCGACCACAGAAATATACTAGTGTCGGTCTCCTTATAGGTATGAAAACCATCGGAGGGACGCTGACACGATAATTGAAATTTTTTCATTATATTGAGACCTTAATTTCGAATAACCGTTTTAAGGTCTGTGTATGTACATTTTACAGAAAAACTGGCAGGGTACATTTGTAAACTGGAGTTTGTCCATCATGGGAATCAGATCCCGATCGATTTGATCGTGAATTCCACAATTCCTAGGCTCATATATGAGTAGCCAATAAACCTGCACAGTTCAAATTTGTACAGAAATGGACATATATGCATCATCACGTCTCAATAGAACTAAGGATTCATCAATAAATCCTGGCTGCGAATGTCCAAAGCGTCTCATTCCCACTAGATAGCGATCTAAGGGACGCAAGTTTGCTTTCAAAGATGAAACTATAAAAATAACTAGATTTAAAGAAATCTCAGCCAGCATAGCTTTCAGGTTCTATCGGGACCTGTTTGAACTGTTGAAAGCTAGAATTGGCGAGATTTAGATAAATCTAGTCCACCCGCAGATATGTCAGTGCAGATTCGTATACAAATGAATGTTAAATGCAGCAGTTGAACATATTGAGTAAAGAAATATATATATAATTATATATATACAAAAGCTGTAAAAGGGCGATGGGTTTTCACTCACAAGCCCGGACTGGAATTGAAATATATATATATTTATAAAAAACTATAAATAGCCATGAAATAATCCAGGCTGTGACAGAAAATATATAAATATATAGAAAAATAGTAAAAAGGGCGATGGGTTTTCACGCCGGTACCCGTACTGGAATTGAAATTGACAGAAAAGTAGTTAACCAGTGACTGGGGAGAGTAGCCAGTATGATGAAGAGTGCAAAAGCAGTAAAATGGTCACGAAGTAATTCAGGCCGGACTGAAAATATATAAATATATATATATTGACAGAAATATAGTCAACCAGGACTGATATGAGTACTAGTGATGGTGAAATTCGCTTATATATGCGTAAATATATATAAAAGCGGTAAAGTACCACGGATTTGATAGAATTGAAATGTTAGTATATTTGCAGTTAAATATAAACAAAAAAGGGCCAAACTCAGACTAGGAAAACAACCCAATCTGGCGGAGTTGCCAAAAATGTGTGTGCTAGTGCATTGAAGCTGATGGAGTTGACGGATCGTCAATCCGAGTTGTAGAAATGCAAAAAACTGCGTTTATGTACAGAAATGTACCAAATTTTGATGAAAACGGCCACGGAACTAAGTTCCGGGCATATTTAGAAGATGAAACTTCGCGTGTGAGTGGAAAACAGTGCAAAGTATTAGTAATGACTTTATGATCGTAAAAATACTTACAATGGACTGCAATACGGGCTTTTTGCCAAATCGTAGGCTTTAAACGTCCAAATCTACCGGTGGTTTTTTTGATATGTGGTAGTATATGGGTTTGTTTACGTGTTGGAGTAAAAATATTTGGGTTTGGAAGAGATATAAAAGTCAAAAAATCAGACGGGCAGAGCTTCGCTGTATCTCTTGAATTCTTAAAATGAAAGGGGGGGGGGGTGTGTTGGGTTTGTACGAAATCATGACGGAATCAAATTGCAAAAATTAGCTGAAGCATGGTATATCAGAGTTTAAAATTTCTACAAAACCATTACCCGGATCATCCTTTATGCAAATTATTAATTTAAAACGATAAATAAGAAGTTATGGAATCATACCCTTGTAGAACGAAGCTTCCACAAGTACGAGTTCAACTCCTTGTTCTTCGTGATCTCCTTGAATTTTCGGGTTAGATTCCTTCCTTTGATCAACATTAGCCACCCAAGTGTTTGGCCTCTAGAGGTGATCCACCAAGGAAGATGAATTATCAAGAAGGAGGATGGTAGTGGTGCACAAAAGGCCCGAGGCCTGCGGCCTGGCCTTTGTCCGGCCTGGACCCGGCCTGGTCAAGGCCTGGCCCGATCAGGCCTGGACTGGAAGGCTTGAAAAGACCGCTTTTTTTAGACAAAAATCTGGCCTGTCCTGGCCTGTAAAAAAGTCTGGCCTGGCCTGGTCTTGGGCCTGGCCTGGCCTGGCTGGGCCTGACCTGGCCTGACTGGGTCTGGCCTGGCCTGGCTTGAGGCCTTACATGATTTTTTATCCAATTATGTGTAATTTTTGAACTTTAAATTTATAATTATTCATCAATAAACAATAAATTTTAACTTATTCATTATTGTAATTTATAAATTATAATACATTAGTTTTAATTAATACATCAATAAAGTTTAAAATTTTAATTATTCATTCTTGATTTCTTGCAAGTACAATAAATTAATATATTAGCTAGTTTATTTAATATTAATAAGTTAGTTGACTAAATTTTAGTATTAATATATGAGTTAGTTTGTTAATATTAATAAGTTAGTTGATTAAATTTTAATATTTATATACTACTTAGTTTATTTAATATTCATAAGTTAGTTAATATTGCTTAGCATGTTAATTGCATTTAACATGCTAATATGTTAATATGCATATTTATTTATTTAATATATATTGCATATTAAATATTTAATATGCATATTAAATATTAAATATTAAATATTAATATTAATATGTTAATGTTAATTTTGCATATTTTAATATTTAATATGCATATTAAATATTAAATATTTAATGTTTAATATGTTATTTATTTATTTAATATGCATGTTTATTGCATATTAATATGTTTATTGCATATTTATTTAATATTGCATATTTATTTATTTAATATGTTAATATGCATATTAATATGTTTATTTAGTTAATATGCATATTTATTTAATATGTTAATTGCATTTAAGTTAGTTCATAGTTGCTAATACATTAGTTTTAATTAATACATCAATAAAATTTAAAATTTTAATTATTCATTCTTGATTTCTTGTATATACATTTAATTAATATACATCTTCAATGAATATAACTAATTAGTATATTTAATATTAATAATAAGTTAGTTACTTAGTTGATTAAATATTAATAATAAGTTAATTTATTGTAAATACTACTAATATTTAACAGTAAAATTTTATTAATATTTCTTGTTACTTTAATGTTAAATATTAACATTAATTAATACATCAATAAACTAAAGTTTAATATTAAATATTAATAATTAGTTAGTTTCTTATAAATACTCAAGTTCTTCATTAATTTGGATATGCTAAATTTGTAGGGGGGTTTATGATTTTGGTTATTTTTCAGGTATTCTGTTGTACCAATTTTAAAAAAAAATTAATAAAGCAATTAGAAAACTATTTGGAATAATACTTGAGATATAACTATGTAAGTGTTTAATGACTATAAATGAAAAGATATATGTGTATTTAAACTTTACAAAATATATGCTCAACCGATCCTAGTACTATAAGAAAATAAAATAGAAACTAACTTTATAATCTACAAACGTATAATTATTCATCAAATTATTGATTCAATAAACTATTACTTATTCATTATTGTAATTTGTAAATTGTAATACATTACTTTTAATTAATACATCAATCAAGTTTAAATTTTTAATAATTCATTCTTGATTTCTTGCAAGTACATTTAATTAATATATTAGCTAGTTTATTTAATATTAATAAGTTAGTTGATTAAATTTTAATATTAATATATGAGTTAGTTTATTAATTTTAATATTAACATTACTTTAATATAAATTCTAATCTAACAAAGGTCCAAGCGCCCCCCCCCCCCCCTCCCCAGGCCATCTCACAGCTCACCACCCCAAGCCACAAGTCCTTAAGCCCATATGCAAATGTCAGGCGGCCAGCAACTGCCCCAAACCCCCGACGCCCAACGCCCAGCAACATGCACAAGCAAATTAAAAAAAAATTATACTGGACTGGACCAGACCAGCCTGGGCCTGGCCCAAGGCCTGGCCTAGCATACAGGCCTCATCAGGCCATAATTTGCTGGTATAGGCCTGGCCTGGCCTGGCTTGAAGGCCCAAAAGTCAAGGCCTGGCCTGGCCTGGTCAAAGGCCAAAGCCTGGCAGGCCCAGGCCGGACCAGACCAGGGCGGCCTGTTGTGCACCACTAGAGGGTGGTTGACTTAGTTTTCTATCCTCTATAGAAAAGGAGTACTCTCCAACAATTGGAATTGCATCAACTGATATCTATTATAAGACTCCTCTTATATAGATATTGGTCAACCCTTATAATCCTATTAAACATGGAATTTTATTTAATTAATTAAACTCCTTTAATTAATTTAGGCTTCCCACCACATTGGGAATAATTAATTAAATTTATTTAATTAATTTGTCTCCTAAACTTATTAAGAGTAAATGAGAGTACTAATATTAAATTAATTATTAAACCCCTTTAAAAATTAAAATAATAATAATTATAATAATATTAATAAGACATCTCTTAATAATTTATATTTAATATTTCTAAAATATTAAATAATAAACATTAAGCTATTTAATTTATTCTATCACCATAGATTAAATTAATTACACTTAATGCATTATTACGTTTATGCCATTACCTTCTTAAATAATTATTCTTCCTTTTATGGTGTGACCCTTTAGGTTCTCCATATTAAACCGGTTGTGAATAAATCAATTAGAACAATTATAATCTTATTTAAATAAATAAATTAAACTAATAATCTATTTAAATAAATAATATTTATTCTACAATAGGGATAAGCCTCCCTAGCGATCAACGACTTTTTCAGATAATATAGATTTCAACATTAATCATAAAAGAACCTGTGCCTAAATAGTTATTGTACAATTCAATCCTTCCACCATACAATATCCCAATTAAATATAAGACATGGATTTATTGTCAAGTCTTATTTTATTCAATTATATGTATTTCGATTAGAAAATGCACAACTCCAAATAATGCAAATTAGAAACTCCTTTCTAATTTCATTCCACCTTGGCCAAGGATTCCTGGGTTGTCATTTAACGAATCACATAGGACATATCTCATCTTTTACTAGAGGTGGTAGATTCTTTATTGATCATTCATTATCTCCATATATAACTCATTATACCCAAGCAAACCCTTTTATATACCCTAAAGGATTTTAAGGAATAAGTCAAAGTATAATTCATTACATACAAGATACTATGATGATCTCAAGTCCAAGGATCACTTGTACTACTATCACATTAGGAATTCGTATTGACAGGTGAGTAAAACTCCATTAGGTATTCCATAGCGAGTCACGTTCAGTGAACTTATTCTCCAATAAGCACCTACATACATGCTTTAGTGTCTCCACACAAATGATCATGAGATCAATCATCCTCATCTAATGAGCAAGCAACATATGTTCCAATCTATCCGGATTTACTAATCCCCCTTTTAGTAATCCCACGATTGGGAACTATTTTAGTTTTAAAGTTTTCTAAGAATTTAGATCTCATTAGCATGATCATCATCATGATTCTAAAAGCATTGCTTAAAACTATGAGTTATTTACATATTATAAAAAGAAGCACTATGTAGATAATTAAATGTCTTTAATAAATAAATATTTTTATTAATAAATAAATAAGATTGTCTCCAAAGTATATGCTTTATCATAACACATGATTGGCTTGTATGCATACTACTTTCAATCTCCCACTTGCACTAAAGCCAATCGCCATGCTATCTCATACCAACTTCTGTAAGTGACGATCAAACTGCTGTTGTGTTATAGCTTTAGTAAATGGATATGCAATGTTATCTTGAGAGTCTATATGCTCCTCTTTCAATGATTTCTTTAATCAAAGTGTCGCAACACATGTTTAGATTCAAGATAAGACTTAAGAACTATTCCTAGTTCTGTAATGAACTTTTCATCCGAAACATCAACTTGCAGCTTCACTTACAGTTATATACTTTGTCTTTGTCACTAAGGCAACAACTTTTTGTTGTGTGGAACCTTTTCAATTCACTACACCATCTTTCAAGGTAACGACTTACCCTAAAGTGGATTTGATATCGTCTTGGTCAGTCTGAAAACTTGAGTCTGTTTAGCACTCTAGTTTAATTCAGACTCATTATGTGATATGATGGCATCCTTAGTATCAGTTAAGTACTTTAAGATGTTTATCACTGTCTCACAGCGATCTTCTCCGGAATATGACTGATCAACATCAAGTCTCGTATATTTCATTGCATACATGATAGTAGCTCATGCGATCTCTCTTTTATTGAGGATAATTTTAGAGAGATTCATTCCATGGCTCATCATCATGAGACACCTTTTGGAGTTTGCTATGCTAAACGCCTTTAGCATCTAAATAATATACGTTTTCTTGGGTTTAGCCGAACATCCTTTTAAATATATCAATAAAGATTTATATCCCCAATGTGGGATGTTCTACCCAAATCATTCATGGAGGAATGTTTAGACAACTTTGTTTTGATAGATTTTAGCATAGGAATTTCATTCCCTATCAATAATATATCATTAACATATAATACAAGTGTAGACACTCGAAATTTTGCTTTTGTCGTACTAACCTTGTAGGAGGGTAAAAGCATCATTTTACTTTGGAGACAACCCCGAAGTAGGGCAAAAGATCCCGGTCATCTCGGAGACAACCCCGGGAATGATGAAGAGGACCAATGAAGTCCGAATATACCGCAACCCAATCGAAGATCGATGAGCTGAGAAAGTGATTATCAGAAACCACCTCAACAAACCTCGAACGACGTGCCATCAAGAGATAATCCAGACTGATATCTGGACTTGGAAGGTATCTCGGCTACGAGTATCAACTTCCCGAACCCTAACTCAGTCGGAGTTGGTCATATCTCGCTGCGTTCGTCAAATACAGTCCGAAAGATCAAACGGCAGACGTTAACGTTAGCTAGCCGCATACATGTGTGCGGCTGCCCCGGACAGGTTATAACCCCCCACTTAGTTCATTTTTAAAAAAAGAAGAGATAGATATAGATAGAGAAGGACATTTTTAGAGAGGGAAAGGCTCAGGTTGGACATCAACATAGCAACTTAAAGCTTATTTCTTCCATCTAGCATCTCATTGAAGCCATCTTAGTTTTCTTACTTCATCCCGGGAGTTAAAATGCTTGTTCACGCGTCCCTCAAGGTGAAAAAACGCACTTCTAGCTTCGTTTTCTTTGTAAACTATGTTCAAATGATAGATTAATGAAGGATCTTGTTTGAATCTAGCTATATTTGTTGTATTATAAGCATATTATGTAATAGTTGGTAGTTTTAACATTTCTATCGGTTATTTATTGCTTTAATACGTTGTATATAGCTTCGGAAGCTAGATATACCTCAAGCTAAGCTTAAGCTAGTTCTCGAGAGGTTGTTAGCATGATGCTTCAACCCTGGAGCTAGAACGGCTTAGATCCGTGGTATATCTATGGATGCATTTATTTGTAAATGGTCCCGGCTAACCCGTATATCCCTAAATATATCTTTAGAGGTGAAAAGGGGGCCGAATCGGAGTGAATGGTGATTTCAATCGATGAAATCACTTAGTAATGAAGCCATGGACGTTATGTATATATGAAATGGTATAAATATTGTGAGCCTAGGAATCCCGGTGTCGAGATCCCCGAACAGATCCGACTTGATTCCCACAATGGGCCTGTTTTTACGTTGTAAATGTTTTAAATACCGTAAATATCGATGTACATGTAATATTTGGATCTTGAAAACGAACTCGAGGGGTTAGTCTCGAGAGCTCGAATTTAAGACCCCGTGATAGTGAAAACCTTCATTACGGGTGCTCGGTTCATCGAGATGGCTTTTATGCCTAATGATGATCCGAACCTTCTTAACGCTTTAGCATACATATCATCAAAATGAT
Organism: Panax stipuleanatus; assembly: GCA_020205555.1. Classification (NCBI taxonomy): domain Eukaryota; kingdom Viridiplantae; phylum Streptophyta; class Magnoliopsida; order Apiales; family Araliaceae; genus Panax; species Panax stipuleanatus. Next base: position 16,639,210 of record CM035119.1, on the reverse strand, counting down.
TTCTCAAAGAAAACCACAAAGAACTTTTGATGAAAAATAAAGCGATTCGGGGTAGATCACGTAATTAACGTAAAGAATAAAAGGAAGTATCGAAGTCCTCGATTCCTAGTCGGGCAAAGGATTTGAAAACTTTCCTTTCTAAAACCTCATTTCAATTCATATATCTTGCTAAAAATGAACTTTTGATTAAATCAAATCCTTCGTACCTAAGCGCAAATGAGGTACAACACTACTTTCAAGTCACCAAAAAGACTTAGAAACCTACTAATAAAGCTTTCAAAATCAAAAACACACACACACACACACACACACACTTTTTGCATAAGAAAATCAATAAGATGCGGTACCGTGCTTGCACAGGAGTCGGGGGGTGCCTAACACCTTCCCCCCGCTTAACCTAGCCCCCGAATTTTATGAATCTCGGGTTTCGAGAACAAATCAAAGAGTCACGCATTGGACCATCTTGCGAAAAACTATTAAAATCCGGATGAGTTTGTACATCCATTTCCAAAATACCAACTGGCGACTCTGTCTCAATCGGTCCAATCAATACAATCAATCTTTCAAAATTGTCGACACATATGTCAGTACCGGTTTCGTATGAAATTCACCCTTTAAAACGGAACCCCAAAGACAAAGCGAAAGCGAAAGGGAAAAGAATAAATTAAGGAAATCGGGGCACTCCTCTCTCGTCCGAAGGAGGACAAGAGATGAGGGCAAACAACTCCAAAAGAGAAAAAAAAGACCTCCTCCTTCAACAAAAGGGAGACCGAGGACTTAATTTTTCGTCTGGCATCGACAACAAGGAATGAAATAGCACTCCCACTAGCCTTCTTGTACACACATGGTTCATCCTCATTTTTGATAAAATCAAACTCTTTGATTGGCTCATCAAAACGAATGTTCCGTCTACGAGAATCTTGCTTCAATCCATGAATGGATTGTTGTAGCTCATATATATTATTTGCTTCAACCATTGAAACAAAAAACTATCTGGTTGTATCATACATACATTCTCCTCTAATAATGTATATTTAAGGAAGGACGTCTCCACGTCCATTTTACCATATTAAGCAATAATAAGCTGCAATCGCAAGTAAAATCCAAATGGACTTGAGCATAGCTTCAAAATCCATTTTAAATTTTATGGTCATCTACCATTTCTCTGAGTCTTTATTACTCATAGTCTGTTTGTAATTCAATGGATCATCATCATCCATGATGTGTACCTCATCGTCATCCTCTATGACGAATCCATACCTTTCAGGTATCTTTGGTACCTTTCTAGATTTACGAATAGGGTGTTGTACAGTAGGTGTCTCTACTTGGACAGGTTCATCCACCTGATTTGTAATGGTTTGTGGTTCTTGAATTTCTTCAAGATCTATTTTTCTCCCACTAGCCCCTTTAAGGATAAACTCATTTTCCAAGAAGGCAACGTGTTTCGTAACAAACACCTTTTGTTCAGTAGGATTGTAAAAATAGTATCCCAAACATTCTTTAGGATATCCACAAACGTGCACTTATCAGATCTTGTCCCAAGCTTATCATTTTGAAACCTTTTCACATAAGCTGGACATTCCCAAATCTTAACATGCTTAAGACTAGGTTTCCTCCCTGTCCACATCTCATATGGAGTCTTGGGGACGAATTTGGTGGAGACCTTATTTAGTAGATATATAGCCGTTTCTAGGGCATGACCCTAGAATAAAATTGGAAGATCGATAAAACTCATCATGGAACGAACCATGTCCAATAATGTTCGATTTTCCTTTTAGATACTCCATTTAACTGTGGTGTACCTGGTGGAGTCCATTGTGATATTATACCATTTTCTTTGAGACAATCGAGAAACTCACCGCTTAAGTATTCACCACCTCGATCTGATCAAAGAATCTTAATACTCTTGCCCGTTTGTTTCTCTACTTCACTTCTGAACTCTTTGAACTTTTCAAATGATTTTGATTTGTATTTCATTAAATACACATATCCAAATCTTGAGTTATCATCTGTGAAAGAAATAAAATAAGAATACCCACCCTGTGCATTCGTTGTCATAGGTCCACAAACGTCTATGTGAACCAACGCTAACAACTCTGTAACTTTTTCTCCTTTTCCACTAAAAGGAGATTTAGTCATTTTACACATGAGACAAGATTCACAAGTTGGATATGATTCATAATCGGATAGCTCTAAGAGCCCATCCTTATGCAACTTGGATAATTTTGTTTCATTAATATGACCGAGTCTACAGTGCCACATATAGGTATAATTAATATCATCTCTTTTCCTTTTCTTAGTTTGTTCTATTTGAAGTATATTTTCATGCAAGTCAAGTAATAAATCCATTTTGCAAATTACCAACACCATATAAAACATTGCTTTTATAAATAGAACAACTGTTGTTCTTTGTTATAATGTCAAATCCATCCATATCTAATATGGAAATAGAAATAATATTTCTAATGATATTAGGAACAAAATAACAATTATTGAAATAAATGAACTTGCCCGTAGGCTGTGCTAAACAATAAGTGCCTACAGCTAATGCAGCAACCTTTGCTCTATTTCCCACTCGTAGGACAACCTCATCATTGTTCAGCTTTCTACTTCTGACCAGTCCCTTCACATTATTACATATGTGAGAACCACAACCGATATCCAATACCCAAGTAGAATTTTGACTTTCTGAAAAATTAATTTCAATGATGAACAAACCTTGATTGGAAGTCGAAGCTTCTCCAAGCTTCTTCTCTGCCAGAAACCTCTTGCAGTTCCTCTTCCAATGACCCGGCTCGTTTCAATGGAAGCACATTCCTTTGCTAGCTGGATCAGGTTTCTTTTGTTCCTTTATGTTCACCTTACCCTTAGTCATCTGAGATTGAAAGAGCTCCTTAGATATCTCATATCTAGCAGTCCTACTTTGTTCACCATACAACTCCTTGAGGTGAAGCAACATAGTAGGAGCATCCTTGTTTTCATGCTGACGCTGAAGCTCGTTATTCATGGATGCGATCATGATGTATTGAGCCACAGATGCGTCATTTTGCCACTTTACAATGGTGGCAATTTCTTCCTCAGATGCTGATTCTGGAACAGTTCCAGAGATAGGTGAATTTAGGACATAAGAAATCTTTTCAGCTTTGAGAACTATTCTCAGATTCCTTAACCAGTCCGTATAATTTGGTCCGGTTAGTTTATTAGCATCAAGTATGCTACGCAGTGAAATTAGTGATTTTGACATTTTTTAAATTTTTGTATGTGAAAAGACAACATTTTAGCAAACATTCATTTAATTAATTTTGCATACCAAAATAAATTTAGGACTTTATTTTAAATTGGTATCTCCCACTATTTTCATCAAATTATATTACCCTCACTTATATAGTTCGGCAACATCTAATTAAATATTTGTTAGTGAGATTAAGGATCCCATTTCAAATGTATATAGCCTTGTGGATAGCACAACAAACGATATATAAATAAATAGGTAGACAACTCTTGTCAATTACATCAACATATAACTCCTTTTATTTTGCCTCTTAAATCATAATGGTCAAGTGTGTGCACATCTGAACTAAAATAATTTAAGTTAAGTCTAGCCTAGCACTTCTATAAATTCAAAAAAGAAAAATGTTCGTCCTTGTGGATAGCACAACAAGACTATATTGTTCAATTTTCTTGATAAGCATCAAATGTGATTAATTAATATCTTAAATACGCAATACTCGTCTTGTGGATAGCACAACAAGCTCATATTAAATATTTGATACTCTATTAATTTATCATGCTTGAAGGCGACATTCGATATTTCAAATATCATTGAACGCTTCGGACTTAATATTATTTCTTTGAGGGGTTTGTTATTATTTATCTCATTTTGTTTAGCGCGCATGCACACACACACACACACACACAGATATATATATATATATATATATAATACGCGTAATTTTATTAAACATGGGAAGCATGTTTGCATAAAATATAATATATATAATACTTAGCATGCACATATAGAATACTATATTCTACCTAAATTGATTATGGATTTTTATTCTAGTTTGGTTCACTAGAGCAACCAAGTGAACCAAACTGTCAAACCTAAGAGTGCAAGAATTTGAATTTAAACGTAACTATTACATTTAAACCCGGGCTCCATACAAACGGGTCTTCACGCGCTCCTTGCTCCTTGGTCTCCAATTTCTTCAAGATAATTCTAACTATTTCTATTACATTAAACTATTTAATTTAAATAGAAACCTTAATCATCAGTCAATGAAAAGTACATAGGAGGGAGATAAAATTTACATCGAGAAAAAAATCAGAGAAGACAAAGTACGCAGACCCCATTTAATAAAACCCATTCATTCAAGCATTCAACTAAAATAAAATCCAATCACATTGGTCAATAGTCCATAATCAACCCCATTTATTTTCATACATGTCACCATATGTATCAATAAATAAATATTCATCTCATGAATTAAAACATTCCATATATATATGAGTATCATTTAATGGGCAATTTTAATTTGTATGCAATCCAATTTCAAGATTAAAATAAACTCTTTATTTTAATTATAAAATTATTAAGAATATTATATATATGTACATATATATATATATATATATATATATATAATAACCTTAATATATATATATATATATGTATATATATATATATATATATATATATATAATATTAAGGTAATCATGGGTTACCTTTCTTTTAAAACTTCCTACACGTTTCAAAAAGCTTGCAGAAACCTTTTTATTTTGAATTGAATAACTTTTCATTTAAAATAATTAATATCATTTTCTAAGGCAACGTGAGTCAGCTTTTAAAAATAAATTCAGCAGGTTCCCTTTTAAAAAAAATCGACAGTCACCATTTTGTGATCAATTCGCGGACACAGCGAACCAAGAAGAAAAAAAAATTGTTTCCGTTAAATTTTTTTTCTTTCTCCCATAAAAAAATAATTTTATACAACTAATTATGCCCAATAAATTATTCTAAATACATACCCATATGTATATCAAATCAAAATAATTAATAATTGCATAAAGGTTTGGCTCTGATACTACTGTTGGGTTTGTACGAAATCGTGACGCAATCAAATTATAAAAATTAGTGGAAGCATGTATATCAGAGTTTAAAATTTGTACAAAAGCATTACCCGGATTATCCTTTATGCAAATTATTAATTTAAAACGATAAATAAAAAGTTATGGAATCATACCCTTGAAGAATGAAGCTTCCATAGGTACGAGTTCAACTCCTTGTTCTTCGTGATCTCTTTGAATTTTCGGGTTAGATTCCTTTCTTTGATCAACATTAGCCACCCAAGTGTTTGGCAAGATGAATTATCAAGGAGGGTGGTTGGCTTAGTTTTCTATCCTCTATAGAAAAGGAGTACTCTCCAACAATTGGAATTGCATCAACTGATATCTATTATAAGACTCCTCTTATATAGATATTGGTCAACCCTTCTAATCCTATTAAACATGGAATTTTATTTAATTAATTAAACTCCTTTAATTAATTTAGGCTTCCCACCACATTGGGAATAATTAATTAAATTTATTTAATTAATTTATCTCCTAAACTTATTAAGAATAAATGAGAGTACTAATATTAAATTAATTACTAAACCCCTTTAAAAATTAAAATAATAATAATTATAATAATATTAATAAGACATCTCTTAATAATTTATATTTAATATTTCTAAAATATTAAATAATAAACATTAAGATATTTAATTTATTCTATCACCATAGATTAAATTAATTACACTTAATGCATTATTACGTTTATGCCATTACCTTTTTAAATAATTATTCTTCTTTTTATGGTGTGACCCTTTAGGTTCTCCATATTAAACCGGTTGTGAATAAATCAATTAGAACAATTCTAATCTTATTTAAATAAATAAATTAAACTAATAATCTATTTAAATAAATAATATTTATTCTACAATAGGGATAAGCCTCCCTAGCGATCAACGACTTTTTCAGATAATATAGATTTCAACATTAATCATAAAAGAACCTGTGACTAAATAGTTATTGTACAATTCAATCCTTCCACCATACAATGTCCCAATTAAATATAAGACATGAATTTACTGTCAAGTCTTATTTTATTCAATTATATGTATTTTGATTAGAAAATGCACAACTCCAAATAATGCAAATTAGAAACTCCTTTCTAATTTCATTCCACCTTGGCCAAGGATTCCTGGGTTGTCATTTAATGAATCACATAGGACATATCTCCTCTTTTACTATAGGTGGTAGATTCTTTATTGATCATTCATTATCTCCATATGTAACTCATTATACCCAAGCATACCCTTTTATATACCCTAAAGGGTTTTAAGGAATAAGTCAAAGTATAATTCATTACATACAAGATACTATAATGATCTCAAGTCCAAGTATCAGTTGTACTAATATCACATTAGGAATTCCTATTGATAGGCGAGTAAAACTCCATTAGGTATTCCATAGCGAGTCACGTTCAATGAACTTATTCTCCAATAAGCACATACATACTTGCTTTAGTGTCTCCTGAAGGTGCTTCTGCTAATTGATCTGCAATGCCTTGACCCTTGATTGACTTCTAAGTCACGTAGACAATGTCGAATTAGGGTTGGATCAACTGCCATTTGGACAGTCGGCAATTCAGCATTGGTTTGTTGAATACATATTTGAGCGGATCCATGCGGGATATGAGGTAGGTCGTGTGCCCATGCAAATAGTGTTGCAACCTCATGGCGGCCCATGCTAATGCACTGTATGTCTTTTCGATCAGGGTGTATTTATGTTCCCCACTACTGAATCTTTTACTAATGTAGTAGATGGCTCTTTCCTTGCTACTATCATCCTTCTGTCCTGACATGCAGCCCATTGCATTGGCATTGACGGACAGGTACATGAACAAAGGGACTCCCTCCCTTGGGGGTATCAGAACAGGAGCTTCAGTCAGCTGTTTCTTGATGTCAAGGAAGGCTTGTTGACAATCCTCATTCGACGTGGTGGAGGAATTCTTCCTTAACAGCTTGAAGATGGGCTCACAGGTTGCTGTGAGCTGGGAAATGAATCTGCTTATGAAGTTGATCCTTCCCAGGAATCCACGTATCTCCTTCTCTATACGAGGTACGGGCATTTCAGTAATGGCTTTGATTTTGGCATGGTTGAGTTCAATGCCCCGATTGCTCACTAGGAATCCTAACAGTTTTCCTGCTTTGACGCCAAAAGCACATTTGGCGGGATTTAGCTTGAGGTTGTACTTGCGTAACTTGTTGAACAGCTTCCTGAGATGGTCTATGTGATCATCCTCCCTCCAAAATTTGATGATGATGTCGTCAATATAGACTTCTATTTCTTTGTACATCATATCATGAAAAAGGGCCATCATGGCTCGCTAATACGTTGCTCTGGTACTGATGAGGCTGAAGGATAGCCGTCGGTAGCAGAAAGTTCCCCAGGGAGTGATAAAGGCTATTTTCTCCCGGTCTTCCTCAGCAATCATGATTTGATGGTAACCAGCAAAGTAATCCACGAAGGAATACATGCCATACTACGCAGTATTGTCGATTAGAATGTGGATGAAAGGTACTGGGAAGTTGTCCTTGAGGCAGGCTTTGTTCAAATTTTGGTAATCCATGCATACTCGTACCTTCCCTCCTGGTTTAGGTACGAGGACTATGTTTGATAGCCATTCGAGGTAGGTTGATACCATAATGATCCCGACTTTGAATTGCTTAACGACTTCTTCTTTGACTTTGAGACTCCACTTAGGTTTCAATCGCCTGAGTTTTTGTTTGACTGGTTTGAACCCTTCTTTGATTGGCATTCGATGGATGACAATGTCTATAGATAGATTGATCATGTCTTCATGTGACCATGCAAACACTTCCTGGTACTGTTTTAGGAGTTCGATCAGGTCGGCTTTTTGATTTGGTGGGAGGTCTGAACCTATTTGTATTTCTTTGATGTTTTTGGAGGTTCTTATATTGATGGTGAGGGTTTGGTCGAGGTTTGGTTTGGGTTTGTCTTCGACCCATTCCTTGATCTATATCAATATCCATCAAGTCGAAGTTCAATTCTACATCCAAGTCAGAGTCATCTTAACAGGTTGGCATCTTATTAGCAGAGACACACACATCCAATGCTTGGGTCGTAAAAACAAAAATGCTTTTATTAATATATGCAACTGCTTAAATACATATGGCATTTGCAAAGCATGACAAAAGTTACTGCTCCAGCTGTGCAATCAAAAGTAAGCAGTAATTGAAAGTATGATTAAGGGCAGATGTACTCTCTACCCCTTTACCCTTTTTGACTTAGGTAAGGGACACTGTTCTAGTTGTCCAGTGTTAGATTCTCATGAATTAGGAGAATCAAGGAATTGTGCTCGTCCACCTCGTCCTGGATGATGACTGAGACATCCTTGAGAATAGGGCCAAGGCTTTTCTATGGATTATTCCTCTTCTTGATGTGAGGAATTTGGACATGGTCATCGTCACTGTCAGGGAGTTCGTCATTTATACCCTCGTAGTTGAGAATGACTCTCATGTTATCGAATGGGTCTTGTCCTTCGTACAAGATCTTTTTTTTCCCTTTTTGCTATTTGCCTCAGGCTTGAGGGCTTTTTTTTCATTTACAGGTATGATTGGAGGAAATATTATGGCTGATACCGCAGTCGGGCCTTTCGTCATAGGTTTCACCAATCCGGCATTTGTGAGGTTTGGAGCAGAATCGTGGAGGCATGAGCCTTGGGATGTTTGTGTGGATTCCGGTGGCTTGACCTGGATGAATATCCCAATCCTGCTCTTCCCATCTGACTTTGGATTTGGACTGGCATCTTGATACCTTTCTTATCTTTTCCCAACCCTTCTCCAGGTTGGAAACCCGAAGATACCATTTCTTGGCCTACGGTCATTACTTCAGTGGAGACTTTAGGCTTGAGGGCTGGTGCCCCGATTGGTAGATATTGAGTATCACTCACCTCGAGAGATTGAAAACTTGCAGGTTCAATCCCCGCGTCCAGGCTGATCACTGGCATGTCCCCATGTATGTAGGTAGGGTATTCTGGTTCGGTATTGACTGTGATGAGGCTGCCGTTAATGATGTATTTGAGTTGCTGATGGAGGGTGGATGGCACTGCCCCTGCCATGTGGATCCATGGTCTGCCCAGCAGCAAACTGTATCCAGTGGTGATGTTGAGCACCTGAAAGGATACGTAGAAAGTGTGTTGACCAATTTCTAGAGGAAGCTCTATTTCCCCCATAGCATGGCGGTGAGATCCATCGAAAGCCCGGATAACCACATGACTGGCTTTGATCCGATTTGGATTGATCTTCATTCTTTCCAACGTGTCGTATGGACAAATATTGAGGGAAGATCCTCCATCAATAAGCACTCCTCCGATCACGTATCCGGAGGACATTATGGCTATATGCAGGGACTTGTGGTGGCCCCTTCCCTTTACAGGAATATCATCATCTGTGAAGGAAATCACATTGCTTTTGAAGATGTGTTCTATCACGTGACGAAATTTCTCTGTATCTACCGTGTGTGGCAGATGGGCTTCTTCTAGTACCTTCACTAGAATGTTACGATGGTCTTCTGATGATAAGACCAGGTCAAGGATAGACACTTACTTTGGTGCGCCTTTCAAGCTTTGCACTATCTTGATTTCACTGTGTCCCATTTTGTTGAGGAACTCTCTGATCTTTTCTTCAGCCACCTTTTCTTTTGCTTTGGTAACTAGTTTAATCACCCGCTGAGGTAGGTACAATGGATTATCCTTTGACATGATGGAAATGTTGTTTGAAGTAAAGCTTTCAATGCCCCCGTAGTTCCATGGGACCTTCTTTAGACCGATGATTGGATACTGAGGTCTGAAGGGAAAGATTAGAGGCTGAGGTGCAGCCACTTTCACAAGATTTTGGACTTCTTGGACCCCTTTCCCTGTCAGTTCCAGGGGTGTGAGGATTGATTCCTTATCGCAGGATACGACAGCTACTGTGTCCTGGTACCATGCATTAGAGATCCAGATGCTATTTTTCTTTGAAATATCAAGGATTTGATCTCCTCTAATTAGGTCACCTTTCTCAATCTGGTCTTGAATTAGATTACAAAGTGCCCAGCATTCTTCTGTATCATGGCCGGGCGAGTTGGAATGGTACTGACATATTTGGTCAGGTTTGAATTTTCTAGATTGAGGGTTTAATGGAGGTAATAGATCTGCAACCATCCCCTCGCTGATCATCATTTAGGGGATTTCTTCCATTGACTGATTCAGATTGGTGAAGCTTATTTAAAATAAGAATTTTCTACCTTCTCGGGTATACTCATTTTTGACCATTGGTTGTTCGTGCAATTGGCAATGATCCTTATTGAGGATGGAATTGACTTCCGCCGGAAGAGAATGTCTGTCAATGGATTGATAAATTTGCTTTAGCATCTTCCTAGTGAGTTGATGCTGGTAGACGACCAATTCAGCCAACTGCTCGATTTGTTCCTTGAGAGACTTGATATCTTGCTCCATCAGGAATCGCTTCTCAAAAGTTTCCCAACTCTCTAGGCTGCTGAGATTGGATTGACTTAGTTCCCCAACGTAGCAGAGGTACTTAGATCCTTCTCCATTTGAGGTACTGATACTGTTGACATTTTCCTCTTTGTGCTATGGGAGAGGATTTTCTTGGACATGGGGTTGGTCAGGCTTTGTTACCATAATTTCCCCGCTGTCAATCAAGTCTTGGATTTTATGCTTGAGAGACCAACAGTCTTGGGTGTCGTGGCCTAGAGATCCAGAATGATAAGCACATTTCTTGTTAGGGTCGAAGTTCCTTCCGTTAGTGTTGGTTGGTGGAAGAAGTTGAGCAATCTTCTTCTGAGCTATCAGAAGTTTGAACACATTCTCGAGGGAATCCCCTAGTGGGGTTCTTCGACGCCTGACTTCCATATTTTTCTAGAATTGAGGGTTTGCAGGCTGTGCTGAAGCATGGAAAGCGGTATAGTTCCTCCTTTGAACGGGCATGTGGTTTGATTCGCCCCTTGAATTTTGTCCTTGTAAGACCAAGGAGACTTCTTCGTCTTTCTTTTTATGTATCCTCTGGGGATTACTCCCATAATTTTTGGATTGGATATGTTCGGCGATAGCTTCGAGGGCGGTTTGATCTTTTATCTTCCCGAATTTGAGCCCCATTTCCGCCATCTCGCCATGCTTGATCATTTCAGAGAATGGTTTTCCTATTCCCGCTAGGACCCTCTCATAATAAGGCTCTTCTTGGATATTAATGAAGGTCATGACTATTTCAGATTCAGTCATGGCTGGGGTAACTTGTGTTGCGACCCGTCTCCATTGTTGGGCATATTCTCTGAATGATTCAGTGTTCTTTTTCTTGATTTTGGTTATTTGATATCTGTCGGGAGCTAGTTGTGATTGAAAACTGTACTGGCTGAGGAAGGCATGGGCTAGTTCTTCCCAACTATGAATTTTGGAGTTGTCCAAGCGGGCATACCAAGCTCTGGCTTCTCCGGTTAGACTCTTCTGGAATAGTTACATTCGAAGCTTCTCATCCTCAGTATAGGATCCGAGTTATCTGATGAAGACTTTCAGGTGTATGTAAGGATCCCCCATTCTATCATGTTTCTAAAACTCAGGGACTTAAAATTTTTTGGGATAATGAGCCCCGGGGAATATGCAAAGGTCATCGTAATTGACACTGCCGAATGCTCCAATTCCTTTGACAGATCGAAGGGTTTCTTCCATCTGTTGCATTTTCTTGAGAATGTCACCAGCTTCCTACTTTTTGAAGAGGGGAGTGATCTCAGAAGTCTTGTTGGTGGTATCCTGGTTTTATGGTCCACGAATCTGAGTTTCGGCCTTTTCTGCATCTTGACCGCCAGCACCGCTACCAAATGCTCTTGGTTCGGAATGAGCTTGAGATTGTTTTTCTTTAAAGGCCTTACTCTGTTCTCCCAGAAAATCGGCTAGCTCGGCTATCTGATTTTTTAGTCCTTCAAATTCTTCCCTGAAGAGAGGGATGGATTCTGGTGGAGAACTTGAAGCCATGTCCACGGATGGACTGAGTGCTTTCTTGAATTTAGATCTGGTGACAGGACCAATTTTTACTCCTACAACAAAATGTAGGCGTGTCAATTTCCTGAGGTAGGCAAGGATTGGATGCATGATGTGTTTTTTTAGTGTTTATCCTGCAAAACCGAGGTTAGTTGTTTTGATGGCAGGATGACATGTATTTGACAGGGAAAGTAAATCTTTCATTATTGATATTCACATTGTGCTACTCAGCAATTGGAGACTTGACATAGAATTGAAAGAGGAAGGTATGCAGAAGATTCCCTCCGGATTTGGTTAATCAGAGGCTGACCTATCTTAGGTTGCTCTCGCGGCTTTTGTTTTGGCATGAAGGCTCCCAGATCATCGCAATCTACTAGAAGGGAAGTTAATCTGATTGTTCAACTGGAGCGAATCGGAGTGGTGTATTTTCATGAGGCACCCCCACAGACTTAATCGTCCCCAGAGATATTACTTAACACCGACCGGGTTATCCTCTTTCTGAGAGGGAAACACAACATACATTCTCATACATCATGCCTTACTGTTTATGCATGCATGACAGTTCGTGCGAAGAACTAATATTGGTGCAAAACACTAAAGCGGGAAAGCATTCATTCACATTCATTCAATGTAAAGACGCAGCATTCACTCATCCATTGACCGTGGAGACGCAGGATTTCACGCATTCCATAGTTTTGAAAGGGAAATGTTTGAAAAGATTAGAAAGCGGCCTAAGCCTTCTACTATCCCCAGCAAAGTCGTCACCTGTCGACGTTGGAAAATTTAAGAATCACGCGGGTCGGTTCGTAACCCGGGTTTCCTCAAATCGATCTTCCTAAGTTCTCTCTACCCTTATTCTTTTTATTTAGGAAAAAAGTTTTGAAGGGTTTTTTAGGAAAGAGGCCAACATGTATTTATGTCGACGATTTGAATGTTTAACAAAGTCACCAGTTGGCAAAGTCACCAGTTGGTAGATTTGAAAATGGTTGTACCAACTCAATCGAATTTAATTTGAAAAGAGGCCCAATTGCTGGACACTGTCGAAACTTAATCTTTGAAATCGGAGTTTTGAGTTCGGGGGCTTGGTTAAATGTGGGGAAAGTGTTAGGCACCCCACGACTCCCGTGTAAACACGGTACCACATCTTTTCAATATTTCCCTTAAAATTGTGAATGCGTGAGTGAATGCTGTTTAAAAATTGGGCCTATTGATTTGATTGATTTGAAAGTAATGCTTCGCTTCGTTGAACCTATATACGAAGGGTTTTATTTGACTTTGAAAATTAGTCTTTGATTTGATTTGCAAAAGCATTTTGATTAGATTTGCAAAATCTTTGAAATTGAATTGACAGTGATGTTTTAAAAGCTGTTTATCAAACCCCTACGCTGACATAGGAATTGAAGCCTTTTGATACTTCTTAATTTTATCTTTTATAGCCTTTAGGCAGCATGCAAATGGTGATTTGTCGGGCTGCAAAGCATCCTCGACCATAGAAATATACTAGTGTCGGTCTCCTCATAGGTATGAAAACCATTGGAGGGACGCTGACACGACAATTGATATTTTTTCATTATATTGAGACCTTAAATCCGGATAACCATTTTAAGGTCTGTGTATGTACATTTTCCAAAAAAACTGGCAGGGTACATTTGTAAACTAGAGTTTGTCCATCGTGGGAATCAGATCCCAATCGATTTGATCGTGAATTCCACGATTCCTCGGCTTACATATGAGTAGCCAATAAACATGCACAGTTCAAATTTGCATAGAAATGGACATATATGCATCATCACATCGTAATAGAACCAAGAATTCATCAATAAATCATGGCTGCGAATGGCCAAAGTGTCTCGTTCCCACTAGATAGCGATCTAAGGGATGCGAGTTTACTTTCAAAGATGAAACTATAAAAATAACTAGATTTAAAGAAATCTCAGCCATCATAGGTTCCAGGTTCTATCGAGACCTGTATGAACCGTTGAAAGCTAGAATTGGCGAGATTTGGATAAATTTAGTCCGCCCGCAGATATGTCAGTGCTGATTCATATACAAATGAATGTTAAATGCAACAGTTGAATAAATTGAGTAAAGCAATATATATATAATTATATATATACAAAAGCTGTAAAAGGGCGATGGGTTTTCACTCGCAAGCCCGAGCTGGAATTGAAATATATATATATATATATATATATATATATCAAAAATTGTAAATAGCCACGAAATAATCCAGGCTGTGACAGAAAATATATAAATATCTAGAAAAACAATAAAAAGGGCGATAGGTTTTCACGCCGGTATCCGTACTGGAATTGAAATTGACATAAAAGTAGTTAACCAGTGACTGAGGAGAGCACCCATGATGGCGAAGTGTGCAAAAGCAATAAAATGGCCACAAAGTAATCCCGATCGGACTGGAAATATATATATATATATATATATTGATAGAAATGTAGTCAACCAGGACTGATATGAGTACCAGTGATGGTGAAATTTGCTTATATATGAGTAAATATATATAAAAGCGGTAAACTATCACGGATTTGACATCCGGGCTTGACAGAATTGAAATGTTAGCACATTTACAATTAAATATATACAAAAAAGGGCCAAACCCGAACTGGAAAAACAACCTAGTCCGGCGGAGTTGCCAAAAATGTGTGTGCTAGTTCATTGAAGCTGCTGGAGCTGACGGATCGTCAATTCGAGTTGTAGAAATGCAAAAAACTGCGTTTATGTACAGAAATGTACCAAATTTTGACAAAAACTGCCACAAAACTAAGCTCTGGGCATATATTAGAAGGTGACAGTTCGTGTGTGAGTGGAAAAAAGTGCAAAGTAGTAGTAATGACTTTCTGATCGTAAAAATACTTACAATGGATTGCAATACAGGATTTTTGCCAAATTGTAGGCTTTAAACGTCCAAATCTACCGGTGGGTTTTTAATATGTGGTAGTATATGGGTTTGTCTATGTGTTGGAGTAAAAATATTTGGGTTTGGAAGAGATGTAAAAGTCAAAAAATCAGTCAGGCAGAGCTTCGCTGTGTTTCATGAATTCTTAAAATGAAGGGGGGTGCACGTCTATTTATAGGCCAGGGAGACCTAGCTCTACCTGCGGCTACCGCAGGTAGAGGTGCGGTTCCCCAGGTGGGGCCCGCGGTGTCGGGTTCTGTCGTCTCAAAGTACGTGCACTCTGGACAACGCGCAGTCAAACTCGAAACTTTCTAACTTTTGATCGGAGTGTCCGTTTGAGGCGTGCGATACCTTTTCAAAAATCCCTCGCTGAGAGTGTCGCAATGACATGGGATAAAATGTTTTCCGGGTCCTAGAGGATGGGTTCATAACCAGGTGTTCGATTCCCCGTAGTTTGTCCGTTGAGCTGTCTTGCGCTGTTGGCACTCGGGATCGTTGTTGTTGTTCAATCTGACTTCGATGTCATCAATTCGGCTTGAGTTTGACCGAATCAACTAAGAGTTGATAAAATAACCATTTTGCCCCTCTGGGGTGGTCCTTGGTGGATCTGGCTTCCCAGGGTTATCTTTGGGGCTGAACTGCACTTCCTGGATTGATACCAGGGCTGATCTTTACTTCCCGGGCTGAGACCGGGGGATGATTTGACACGTTCTAGGTCGATGTAAAGGTTGACCTGTACCTCCCGGGTTGATGCTGGGGCTGACTTGATGGGCCGATGTTGAGATCGGGATTGATCGGTATCTCCCAGATTGCTGCCATGGCTAATTTGTTCCTCTCGGGTTGCTTCCAAGGCTGATTTAAAGGCACGATATTGAGATCGGGGTTTGACCTGATGGTCCGATCAGAGATCAGGGTTGATCTGACAATCCGATTGGAGATCGAAGCTGGATAGTCAGTCCAATTGGAGATCTGAGCTGGATAAATGGTTTGATTGGAGATCAGAGCTGGATAGACGGTCTGATTGAAAATCGGAGCTGGATGGACTGTTCGATTGGAGATCAGAGCTGGATAGACGGTTCGATTGGAGATCGAAGCTGGATGGACGGTCCGATTGGAGATCGAAGCTGGATAGACGGTCCGATTGACTATCAGAGCTGGATAGATGGTCCGATTAACTATTGAAACTGGATAGATGGTCCGATTGGATATCAGAGCTGGATTGACTGTCCGATTGGAGATCGGAGCTGGATAGACGGTCCGATTGGATATCGAAGCTGGATAGACGGTTCGATTGGAGATCGGAGCTGGATTAACTGTCCGATTGGAGATCGGAGTTGGATTGATCTTCCAATTGGAGATCAGAGCTAGATAGACGGTCCGATTGGAGATCAGAGCTGGATAGATGGTCCGATTGGAGATCGAAGCTGGATTGATCGTTCGATTGGAGATCAGAGCTGGATAGACTATCTGATTAGATATCGGTGCTGGATAAGCTATCCGATTAGACATCAGAGCTGGATAGACTGTCCGATTGAAGATCGAAGCTGGATAGACGGTCTGATTAGAGATCCAAGCTGGATTGACTGTTTGATTAGAGATCAGAGCTGGATTAACCGCCCAATTAGATATCAGAGCTGGATAGACGGTCCGATTGGAGATCGAAGCTGGATTGACTGTCTGATTGGAGATCGAATATGAATAGACTGTCCGATTGGAGATCGGAGCTGGATTGACTGTCCGATTGGAGATCGGAGCTGGATTGAAGGTCTGATTGGAGATCGGAGCTAGATTGACAGTCCAATTAGAGATCAGAGCTGGATAGATGGTCTGATTGGAGATCAGAACTGGATTGAAAGTTTGATTGACTATCGGAGCTGGATTGACGGTCCGATTGGAGATCGAAGCTGGGTTGACCGTCTGATTGGAGATCAGAGCTGGATTGATGGTCCGATTGACTATTGGAGCTGGATTGACGGTCTGATTAGAGATCAGAGATGGATTGACAATCCGATTGGAGATCGGAGCTGGATTGACGGTCCGATTAACTATTAGAGCTGGATTGAGTACCGACATTGGTGATCAGATTTGGCTGAATTACTGATATTGCGGATCAAATTTGGCTGGAGTACCAATATTGGGTATCGAATTTAGGTTACCGATATTGGGGATCGGATTTAGGTTTAAGGACCAGCATTAACGACTGATTTTGAGTTAAAAGACCGACATTGGCGGTCGGATTTGAATTGAAGGACCGGCATTGGTGGCCGGATTTGAATTGATTGACAGTTTTACCCTCCTACAGTGTTAGTATTAGGGAAAGGAAAATTTCAAGTGTCTACAAGTAGTTTATCTGAGCCGCATTCAACGTTCTAGTGGCATAGTAGATGGCGTGGACAACTTTGTCAATTTTTTGGCCCAAGACGGCGCCAACAGCATAGTTGCTTGCATCACACATTATCTCAAACGGGAGCTTCCAATTTTGTTGTTGAATGATAGGGGCTGACGTCAATAACTTCTTCAAGGTATCAAAAGCCTCCTTGCATTCTTCACTAAACTAAAATCCCTCATCTTTTTGAAGCAACTTGCATAAAGGCAATGCTATCTTGGCAAAGTCTTTGATAAACTTGCGATAAAAGCCTGCATGCCCAAGAATAGAACGTATCTCATACACGTTGACGGGGTAAGGCAATGCAAATATAATATCAATCTTAGCTTTATCAACTTCTAAACCATTAACTGACACTACATGACCAAGTACAATTCCTTGTTCTACCATAAAGTGATATTTTTCCCAATTTAGAACAAGGTTTGTTTCTAAACATCTATCCAAAACACGTGACATATTATCTAAACAGGCATCTAATGAATCACCATGAACTGTGAAATCATCCATAAAGACTTCGATGCATTCTTCTAAAAGATCAGAAAAGATACTCACCATGAATCGTTGAAAAGTACCTGGGGCATTACAAAGTCCAAAGGACATTTGCCGGTATGCAAATGTTCCAAAGGAACATGTGAATGTGGTCTTTTCTTGGTCTTCTGGTGCAATCACAATCTGGTTATAACCTAAAAAACCATATAAAAAGCAATAATAAGAATGCTCAGCTAAACGTTCTAACATTTGATCAATAAAAAGAAGGGGAAAGTGGTCCTTTCTAGTTACGGTGTTCAACCTCCTATAGTCGATACACACTCTCCAACCTGTTTGCATTCGTGTGGGCACTAACTCATTATTGTCATTCTTGACAACTGTGATACCAGATTTCTTAGGAACTACCAGCATCGGACTTACCCATTGACTGTCGGAGATGGGGTAGATGATTCCTGCATCAAGCAATTTAATTACCTCTTTCTTTACTACCTCCATCATCGGTGGGTTCAACCGTCTTTGTGCATTTCTCGCTGGTTTAGCTCCTTCCTCTAGCAAAATTTGATGCATGCACATCGCGGGACTAATTCCCTTGATGTCTGCTATAGTCCAACCAAATACTGTGATGTGATCCCTAAGGACTCTCAATAATTTTTCTTCCTGCACTTTAGTTAGATTACTAGAAATTATCACAAGTAAAGTTTTATTAGACCCTAAATATGCATATTTCAAGTGCACCGATAATTGTTTTAATTCAAGTGTTGGAGCTTGCTCCACAAATGGTAATAGTTTTTGATGAGTTACAAGTAATTGAATTAATTGGACTACATGCTTATCTGTGAGTTTAGGCAATGACTGTAGTGCAGCCACAGTTTCCTTCAATTCCTGACTGTGCTCAAGCTCATATGTCCCATCCATATCCAAACTGCTGGAAATAGCAACCTCTAAGCTGTCTCTTTAAATTTGCTCAAAAGTTTGCTGCACTAAAGAGTCACACACATCAATTGCAAAAACTTGACAAATATCACTAGGGTACCTCATGGCATTATAGATGTTGAATTAGATCTTCTCGCCATCAAATTCCATTGTCAAGGTCCCGTTGTGAACATCAATTATAGTCCTTGCTGTCTTTAGGAAGGGTCGAATCGCTGTTTGCGACCCAGGATTCTCGTATAAAATTTTGTATAACTTTTCTATACTTTATGGGTTCGGGGATGTATCATCTTATATATCCACTACATACAAATTTGCAGGAATGATTAGTTCGTTCACCTGCACCAAGACATCTTCAACTGCCCCTTGGGGGTAGGTGTTAGTGCGATCAGCCAATTGAATAATAACACCAGTATTTTTCAAAGGTCCAAGATTCAAAGACTTATAAACATATAATGGCATCACATTTATTAAAGCACCTAAATCTAGCATGGCCTTCTCAAATCTAGTGTTTCTTATTTTACATGGGATGGTGAACATGCCTGGATCTTTACATTTAGGTGGCATTTTTCTTTGAAGAACTGCTGATACATTCTCCCCAACTGTGACTTTCTCATCATTTTCCAATTTATGTTTAATAGTGCACAATTCTTTCAAAAATTTAGCATACCGTGGCACTTGTTTAATTGCGTCAAGTAATGGAATGTTCACTTCTACCTTCCTAAAAGTTTCTAGAATTTCTTTATCCTGTTCATTTTTCTTTGAATTTCTAGAATTTTTATGAGGGAAGGGAAGTGGAATATCATTAATCTGACAAGGAGGGTTAGGATGTACCTTTAATTTTCTGGTTCCTCCTTGGTTTACTCTTTCTCTGACTCAACTGTAGATATAGGTGTCTCTATCTATTTTTTGCTCTGCAGGGTTATGACACTGGCATTCCACTTTAGGTTCACAACAGTCTGCGATGGAAGCTTCCCTGAACCTTGAGAGTCCAACCGACCTACAGTAGTGGCTAATTGGCTCATTTGACTCTCCAAGCTGTGGATAGAAGACTTCGTCTCTTGTTGGAATTGTTGTGTTTGTTGCATGAACGCCTTGAACATGTCCTCCAAGGATGTTCCGGGATTGGCCGGTGCTGCTGGTCTAGGTTGGTACTTTGGCTGATTGGGCTGAAAATGTGGTTTAACTGGGTAAAACCCTTGCGCCTGCGGCCTAGCACCCCCATAGCTGAAGTTAGGATGATCCCTCCATCCTAGATTGTATGTGTTAGAGAAAGGGTTATATTTCCTCTGCGGTTGTGCTTGGTAATTCCCCACTGCATTTGCTTGCTGTGTACTATCTTCCTCTTGTAATGTCGGGCACGCATCTATAGGGTGCCCCGCCATTAAACAGATTTGGCACGCTTGTGCAACTGGTGCGTTACATGTAGCTAATTATTTCACCAAAGTAGTTAAGTCAGAAATCTATTGTTCTATATTGGTCGTGCTTCCCTCACTTACCCTTTGTGCTGGATGATCATTCCGTGTTCCATATTACTGTGCATTAGCGGCCATGTTTATAATCAGATTCTTTACAGCCTCTGGTGTTTTATCCACTAACGCTCCTCCACTAGCAGCGTCGATCATACTCATATCCATCGGTATGAGTCCTTCATAAAAGTAGATGAGGAGGTGTTAATCGTCAATCTGGTGGGGTGGACAGCTGGAGCAAAGCTTTTTGAATCTCTCCCAGTACTCATACAGTGTTTCACCACTGAATTGTCAGACTCTGCAAATTTCCTTTCATATGTTGGCTACTCTCGAAGCAGGAAAGAACTTCTCCAAAAAAAGCCTCTTCATGTCTTTCCATGATTGTATTGATCCTAAGGGGAGATAATACAACCAATATTTGGCTAAGTCTGCCAAAGCTCGCAGCTTAATTTGCTCCTCCGTAATATTATGTGGCTTCATGGTCGAGCACACCACATGAAACTCCTTTAAATGCTTGTACGGATCGTCACCTGTAAGACCACGAAAAGTAGGCAAAAGGTGAATTAGTCCAGATTTTAGTTCAAACGCAGCATTCAAAGCAGGATATTCAATACAAAGGGGTTGTTGAGTAAGATTAGGAGTTGACAACTCCTTCAAAGTCCTGTTATTTGGCACTGCCATCTCGTCTTCTGATTCGCTTGAAGAAAATTCATCCGAAAGTAGTGTGAGTGCGATGTTGAGGCCCGGTGATGGAGCTTCTTCGGAATTTGCAAGTGACCCTTGGTTTTTTCGAGCTTTCGTTCTAAGCCTTCGCGGGCTTCTCTCTATTTCTGGATCAAATTTCAAATCAAGATAGTGAGAGGATCGAGGTATAAAAAATAAAAATAATGAAAATAATTGAATAAATAAAAACAAATAACACTCCCCGACAACGATGCCAAAATTTTGGTAGCTGTCGTCTAGCATTACAAAATTTACCTTACTCTTTATCAAACTAACTCAAAAATTAGTATAGTAATAAGCAAGGATCGATCCCATAGAGAGTGAATTATATTTTAATTATCCAATGATTTTCAATGAATTGGAGGTTTATAGTTTGAACAGATTAATTAACGAAAGTGAATTAAGAAAATATCAATGATTAAAAAGCTTCAATTCTTCAGTTCAGTATCCTCTTTTCTCAATTATGAATTAATCAAGTTATTATACTATTTACCCTTTCAATGAGATTAATAACTCTAGATAACAGCGATCGCAAATTACCCGAAATTCACCTTATGTGTAGATCTAATACGACGATCGCCAACAAAAGATTCTAACTAACATACAGCCTAGAACTATCAGCCTGGATTTAATATGATAGAAACAATAAGAATGAGAATTAGATTATTCCACAATCAGGAATTATTTAACTTGTCTTCTGAAAATCTTAACAATATTTCAAAGCTTGATCACAATAAAATATCATTAATTATTATTTAGATTAGACACACTTCGTTTGCTTAAAATATGTCTTAGTCTAATAGATATTATCAATTTACTAATTTAATCCTGCAGAAACCAAATTTGTTAATTGAATAACATACATAAAAATTTATATGGATAATCAGAATAAATCTCAAAATGAAAGAATAAATATTATAAACAAAGTTTGGAGTTTGAAGATTTTATCAAGAAGTTGATCATCTTCTAAGGTATATCTTTTATCATTTATCAGTTAATAATATTGCATAAGGTGATTCCTGAAACTGCATAAAATTTTAAATTTCGTTTATTGCATGTTTCAGTTGCTTTACAATATAATTGTATACTTTGATATTGTTTCTGCAAACCAATAATGGTATCAGAGCCATCCTTATGCGAATTATTAATTGTTTTGATTCATTATATATGTTGATATGTGTTTAAAACAATTTAATTGGGCAAAATTCTTAGTATAAATTCATGTTTTTGGAACAAAATATCAAAAATCTGAGTTGGGGTACAAAAATCGCGATATGGAAAAATAAAAAACTAGAACAAATAGAAACCTCAGAGCCGCGACACTCTCCTTGTGAGCCTGACACTAGGCTAGAGCCGCGGCGCTCACTTCCTTGAGCGGCGACGCTTAAAGGTCTATTGGTTTGTTTTATGTGCCATTTTTTTTATAAAAAAAATCTAAATAAAAATAATGAAGTTTATTTTAATTTGAAATTGGATTAAAATAAAAGAGTTTATTTTGATTCATAATTGGATTCCATGATAATCAATTGGAGTTAGAATCGGATTCCATGATAACCAAATGGACTTGGAATTTTGGTACGGAATATGATTCCATATTATTTAAAATAAAAGAGTTTATTTTGATTTGGAATATGATTCCATATTATCTAAAAAATAAAGGGGTTTATTTTATTCAAAATTAAAATAAAGGAGTTTTTTTTGATTAAAAATTGGATTTGAATGAAAAAGTTTATTATAATTGGAATATGATTTCGTGTTGCCAAAAATAAAGGTGTTTACTTTGATATGGAATAAGTGTAGACACTCGAAATTTATTCTCTTGTTACTAACCTTGCAAGAGGGCAAAAATGTCTTCTTTCACTCTGGAGATAATCTGGAGAATTACAATATCCACTCCGAAGACAACCTAGAAGGACTACAACATCAAACCATGGAGACAGCCTCGTGGGACATCAAATCAAACCTCGGAGATAACCCCAAGGGAAAACAACATCACATTTTCAACCCCAAAGACAACTCTAAGGAAAACAACCACTTTAAGCCCGGAAACAACCTCAACAGGGCAAAAGGGTAATTTTTCCAACTCAACATCAAGACTAATCATCCAGCTATAGACAAGGTGAAAAGAGCCACCACAGCAATCCCGAGTGCAAACTGCGCAAGACAGCCTAACGGACTACCTGCGGAGACCTGAAGATGCTATTCGTGTTATGGAACTATCTTCCCGAATTCAGAAATGGTCAATCCCGAGGTCATTGCATAGCCCTTTGAAAGAGCTTTCTGGAATGGTATGGAAGATCTCCTGACTATTCCCGGATTGGAAGGAACAAGGTTCACATCGCACATCAAGATGAATGGCTAGCTGGCATCTACCCAGGGATGGTTTTTCCCTTGTTTCTCTGCCTTCATGAACTTAGAATTGGGTTAATGATATATCATTGAGAATCTATCAGAAAGAGCATTCCGGATTGATATGGCACATCTTCTAACTCCTCCCGGATTGAGAGTTATGGCCGTTCAAGTGAGCAGCATGAAAACCTGACTTATTCAGTTAAAAACCGAGCAAATGGGTCCCACTTTTGGGCTGTCGCAAGTAGAACTGTGGATCCACCTTTTTTCTCTATAAAAAGAGGATCAAAATCTCATTTGGAGAAGGAGAAGAAGCTAGAGAGAGGGAAAGCTTTCCAGAGAGAGTGCGGTTCTAGAGAGAGAAAAAGTATAGTTCTTGCTTCCAAACTTTGTAAATCTTCTTTGTAAACACTTCTATACATATATACTACAACGTAATAAGTTTTGACCGCTGGAAATCGAGTCTAAGGGCGCCAAAAGCTGTTTAATAGCAATTCCCCTGCTAGATTGTAAGATCTCTTCAGATCAGTGCTTTTTTCTTACTTTACTATATATATAAGTTATATATATATATATGTAGATCTTAGTTAATATTGCATAGATCAAGCTTTTTAATTGTTCATTTCATGTAAATAGTTAATATTTGTATTTTATTGCTTAGATCTATACTAGATCTATCTATATCTAGCTTTTAACCGGTTCAAAAGTTGTAAAACTTAAACCTGGAAGGTTTGCAATATTCATTCATGGGAAAATATTGCATATCACTCATAGTGGGTTATACTTGAACTTGGAAGCTATAATGGCTAAGATCTGTATAGATCTAACTTTCTTTCTAGTTTTATGAATATTTAGCAACCACGTGACCCTAGATTTGTGTCTAGAGGGAATGGGAATCTTTGTTGAGAGCGAAGATGGATTTAGTCAATAAATCCCTCGTTCAGCATAGTTAGTAAGTTTATTGGTATTTTGTTGCAATATATTTGTTGTACAAGCTGAAAGTATGTTGTGTGAGCCTAGGAATCTCAGGATCTACGATTCAATCAATAGATCTAGATCCGGTTCCCATGATGGACTTTTTTAAGATGTATAGCTAGCTTGCAAACCTTTGTATATGTAAATAAAGGGCCTTAAAATGGTATCCAGTTGTAAGGACCAAAAATAGTGAAAATTGTGGTTTGTGGTGCTCAGGCATACTTCGATGGCTTTCATGCCCATAAGAAGCGCGACATTTGTATATAATATTTATATAATGTCAAAGAGCGGACATGGATTTAGTCAATAACTCCCTCGTTCAGCAAAGTTAGTAAGTTTATTGGTATTTTGTTGTAATATATTTGTTGTGCAAGCTTTAAAGTATGTTGTGTGAGCCTAGGAATCTCAGGATCTACGATTCAATCTGTAATTTTCCAAACTTTGAATAGGAATATTAATATAAACAGTAAATACTAATATGTTTTATATCTTGTGAAATGTGTATTTATCATTATTATATATATATATATATATATATATATATATATATATATATATATATACACACATTAACATATAAGATATAACTATAGAAGGTTTTATAAGTAAACCGTAATTTAAGATTTTATCTAAATAAGGAACCCTAACCCTAATTGTTATAATACAATACAGCGATAATGTTATATAGGATTATGAATATATACATATATTAATTTAATATGATGTATTAAAGATTTAAATTGCAAAAGATTTCTAAAAAACCCTAATTAGAACTTAGGAAACCCTAACCCTAATATAAAACCCTATTTTTAATTATAAACCCTAATTCTAAACTAACAAAATATAATTATTCATTCTTGTTTTTAAGTTTCTAGAGAAAATATGAAATGACTAAATTTCCCTTGAATTTAAGTAGAAAATTACCAAAATACCCTTAGTACATGTAAAATGACTAAAATGCCCTTATTTGTTTTCTTTTAAAATGAGATAGGAACAAATCTTTTGCCTAACAAGCAAAAGATTTGCCCCAGCTAATTTTACCATAGTTGTTTGACAACACAACCTATAACAATTAATAACTAGACTTATGTCAAGAGAAGAGAGGAATTAGGTTTTTAACCCCCACTTGAGCTTTTGATATATAGATAAGTAAAGTATACATAAGACCACGAAAATTATACATCATATAAACCACTAAACAACTCAAAAACAACACTCAACAAGTCAGTAGCAGAATCAGAAAGGGAAAAATCAAAAAGTGCTCAAAAAGAGTAAAAACCTAACCCTAGCTTAAATTTGATTGTTGTTATTATTGTTTCAGGATGTTAATTAGTAAGTTATTTAGTGTTCTGGGTTGCTAAAACATGGATCTATAACACTTAAAAGCATCAAATTGGAGTTTTAAGAAAAACTGTCAAAGTATAAAAAAATGGTCTGACAGTGAATGTCAGGGATTGTAGATAGCCAGTTTATTGTTTAGATGTTTTAAAGGTTGGTGGTTATAGCTTGCAATGTTGTTAATAACCTAGAAGTGGTAAAATGATAATCGGAATAACTGATTCGAAGATATAATGTGTCAAAACCCGTTGACCGACGTTGACTGGCCGTTTTCTGGGTAACCCAGAAAGATTGAAGAACACCTCTGACAGGTGGTTTGACCGCCTTGATCTCTCACCTATTAATTTGTTTTGGTGTTAGTTGTTAGTTAGATTATACCCTGACATGAGTACTATATAACTAGAGCACTTTCAAGCCTTAAACAGTCATGGATCGGAAGTTATTAAGGGTCAAAAGTCGTTGACAATCCAGATTTGATTTCTGGGTAACCTAGAAATTGTAAAAAGCAATCTGACAAGTTCTTTAGGGGCTTAAATCTTGCAGATTGATGATTTCTAAACCTTTTAATTGCTACCTTATGGTAATCTGCTAGTTAGTGTATAGCACCCGACCACTAGAACACCTATAACATGAACAGCCTGCAAGATATAAGGCCAGAGAAACCGTTGACCGGCATTGACTATGCATTTCTGGGCAGCCCAGAAACGAAGAACAGCGTTGGTGGGGTGGTTTGACCGACCATGGCAACCTGTAGAAATGTTGTTAGGTAGTGAAATGAACATAGGTGTGTAGTATTACACTAGTACTATAACTTCATCACAATTGACTGCTTAGAAACCAAATGGATTGCCAGCAAGATCCGGTCAAACGAGGCTCCAACGTGTTGACCGGCTTGTTTTTAAGTTGGCCAAGAACAGCTAAGGCGACAGATCTGTCGCTATAGACCTTTACCGACATGTTAAAATTTAAAAATAATAATATTAATTAAAATAAATTGAAATAAATATTAAATAATTAATAACAAATTCTAAAAAATCATGTTAATTATAATAAATAATTTTTAATATTTTGACATAAAATTTAATTAATACTTAATTTATTTAAATATTAATAATAATAAAAGTAATTAATAATAAATTACTTAAAAATAATATTAATAATTTAAAAATCATTTTAAATAATAATAAATTATTTAAAATGATATTAATGATTTAAAAATTATTATTAATAAAAATAAATTATTTTAAAATAGTATTGATGATTTAAAAATTATTTTAAATGGTTATAAAATATTTAAAAATGATATTAATAATTTAAAAATCATTTTAAATGATATTACATCATTTAAAAATTATTTTGAGCATTTGGAAATTATTATAAATAATAACTACAATATCTAAACAAGATATTAAAACTTTTAAATAAAGTTTATCGAAAAACTAATTCGATAACTATTCAATGAAGCTATAAAATACCAAACGGACACCAAAATCAACCCAGACACTAATAGTTTAATTAGAACTTAATTGTTATCATTTCTAATGACTGTTATAACATATATAGGTTGCGAGTATACTTTCAAATAGCTTAAGTAGCCGATCTTGATAAAGACAAGTTTTTTAACTTTATTTAGTTTTTATATTAAATGTAAGTCTTGTATATTGATATACGAACTTATTATACACATTATTCGTGAAATCTGTGCTTTGAAGAAGGTTATGACTTATTGTTCAAGCATAACCAAACTATATGAACTGTTATTTGTGTAAAATATATTTGATTTGATATCAAAACATCAAATGTGGAAAAATCAATATTGTTTGCAGATGATTCCTCCTTATCATACTTGAAGGAATAGGGATTTCAGTTCGGGACCTAGTGTGGTTCAAGAGGTCAAGTACCTAGAGGAAAGGTTACAAAAGTTAGAGAAAATGGTGGAGAAACTGAAGAAAAGGATAGCAACAAAGAAGAAAGAACTGTAGATTAAGGGAATTTCATAATATAGCTAGTGATAGGGATAAATCACTAGTCGGCTATGCTATGTAGTTTCTTTTCTGTCGTGTGTAAAACTAGTGAACTAGAATGAATCACTAGATATGTATATAAAGACTTGCAATGTGAAATAAAAATTTCTGTTTATCAAACTTAGTTATTTAATTATTGAACTGGTATTCATACGTAGTTATTTGTTATATTTAAATAAATGGCACACAGAATAAGAATCCGTGTAGAACTTGAGCAAGAACAAGCAGAGGCAGACCCCACCCAAACTCTGGTAAATATTATGTTAGGAGCTTTGCAAGGAAGGCAAGCCAATGCATTACCAGTTGCACCCAATAACCCAACCACAACTCAATTTAAAGATTTTAAACTAGTGGGATCACCAGAATTCACGGGAATGAATGAGCCAATAAAAGCTCAGACTTGGATTACCGAGATGGAGAAGATGTTTAAATTAACCAAGGTGAATGACGACCAAAAGTTAGATTTTGCCACTTTCTTTTTGAAGGAGGAAGCTAACCACAGGTGGGAAACAAACAAGGGGAGAACTGGAGAAGGTGCCACTAATTGGGACAAGTTCAAGGAGTTTTTCTTTGCCAATTACTTTTTGACTTTAATGCAGGATCGTATGGAAGTTTAATTCTTGGAATTGAAACAAGGGGAGATGACGGTTTCACAATACGCAGCTAAATTCAATTAGTTTGCTAGGTTCGCATCACATTAGGTAGATACCGAGGTAAGAAAGACAAGGAGGTTTGAAGGAGGGCTGAAACCCCAAATTAGGAGCAAAATATCAGCCTTTCAGGTGAAGACTTTAACGGAGATATTGGAAAAGGCCATTATAATAGAGAAGGAAGGAGAGGCTTTATTACAATTCCATAGGAGAAGAGGGTTATTATACGAAAAAGGAACACAAGTGGGAGTAACAACAACAATAACAGTAACAATAATAAGAGAAGGTGGGAGGTAGCTTTTTTAAACAACCCTGGAAAAGGAGGATATAACCCTAGCAACAATGGCAACAAAGGAGGGAACAACAACAACAATCAAAGAATTAAGCGTTGTCAGATATGTGGAAAGAATCACAAAGGGGAATGCTATTTCAAAGGGTCGAAGTGTTATACCTTCGGAGAAGATGTGCATTATTCCAACTAGTGTCCACAAAAGAAGGAGAAGAGCAAGGGTGTCAATTATTTCAACTATGGGGCCGAGGGTTATATGTTTAAGTTTTGTCCAAAGCCCAAGAAGGTGAATGTGGGAAGAGATCAGAATTTTAACAATAACCCCGGAGCGGCGGCTGCAGGAGTTTCTCAGAATCGTCCGAATGCAAGAACGTTCAATATGACAGTGAGGGATGCTGTGGCATCACAAGATGTGGTGACATGTATCATACCAATTGATGCCGTAAATGCTTATGTGTTTTCGATCCTGGTGCTTCTTATTCGTTTGCATCTGTTGATTTTGTTAAGAGGTTAAAAAATGCCATGTGAAGATCTAGATGTACATTTCAACGTAGAAATTGCTAACAAAGAAATAATCCCTGTTCATACAGTACATAAGAATTGTAGTGTAGAAATTTATGTACATAAGTTACCGGTAAACCTTATTCCTATACAACTAGGGGAGTTTGATGTAATCTTGGGGATGAATTGGTTGGGTAGGCATAAGGAAGTAATTAATTGTAAGCAGAAACAAGAAAGTTTAAGGACATCTTTGAAAACAAAGGTAGTGTTCAAAGGCAGTTGTTCACCAATTCAAGTCCGGTGTTTAACAGCTATGCAGGCTAATAGATTGCTTCGAAAGGGTGGTACAGGGTATTTAACCTATGTTGTGGATACAAGGAAATAAGGGGGAAAGTTAGATCAAATACCTATAGTAAATGAGTTTTCGGACGTGTTTCCAAGTGATCTACTTGGTCTTCCACCTGACAGAGATATTAAGTTTGTGATTGACCTTGCACCTAGTACAGTACCGATTTCAAAGGCACCTTACAGGATGGCACCGGTAGAGTTGAAGGAGTTGTATGTTCAATTGCAAGAACTCCTAGACAAGAAGTATATACAACCTAGTGTTTCACCATGGGGAGCACCTGTGTTGTTTGTAAAGAAGAAGGATGGGACATTAAGATTGTGTATAGATTATCGAGAGTTAAATAAGTTGATCATAAAGAATAAGTACCCCTTACCAAGGATTGATGATTTGTTTAATCAATTTAAAGGAGCTGAGCATTTTTGAAAATTGACTTACGATCGGGTTATCATCAACTGAAGGTAAGAAAAGAAGATGTGCCAAAGACCGCGTTTAGGACACGATACGGACATTCTGAATTTCTTGTGATGCCATTTGGGTTAACAAACGCACCAGCAGCTTTTATGGATTTAATGAATCGGGTGTTTAAGTCATGCTTGGACAAATTTATGGTGGTGTTTATTGATGATCTCTTAATATACTCTATAACACGAGAGAAATATGCGGAGCACTTAAGAGTGGTATTAGAGATATTAAGAAAGGAACAACTTTACGCCAAATTTTCCAAGTGTGAGTTCTGGTTAGAAGAAGTCTAGTTCCTAGGTCATGTAATTGATAAGAATGGGGTGGCAGTGGATCCGGCGAAGATAGAAACAATTATGAATTGGGATCAACCAACAACCCCAACAGAAGTTCGCAGTTTTCTTGGTTTAGCAGGGTACTATCGTCGTTTTATAAAAGATTTTTCCAAAATAGCGACCCCACTAACCAATTTAACTCGAAAGACTGTGAAGTACATTTGGACAGACAAGTGTGAGGAAAGTTTTCAAGAATTGAAGAAATTATTGAGTAGGGCACCAGTACTATCATTACCAGATGATACTGGGGGTCTTATGGTTTATAGTGATGCTTCACATAGGAGTTTAGGATGTGTGTTAATGCAACATGGGAAGGTGATTGCCTATACTTCGTGAAAACTTAAGGATTATGAGAAAAGATATCCTACTCATGATCTGGAGTTAGTCGTGATAGTTTTTGCTTTGAAGATATAGCGACATTATTTGTATGGGGGAAAATGTTAAATATACACAGATCACAAAATTCTGAAGTATATTTTTACACAGAAGGAGTTGAATATGAGGCAGGGGAGGTGGTTGGAGTTAATAAAGGATTTTGATTGTGAGATCCTATAACATCATGGTAAAGCCAACGTAGTTGTCGATGCATTGAGCCGGAAGAATTAGGAGTGGTTGAATATCATCACAAACAACGAGGTACTTATAAAAGAATTTGAAAAACTCGAGATTGAAGTAAGAGCTCCAACTAACTCTAACCAGAAGCTATTTGTGATAGAGACAACCATAACCTTAATGGATAAAATCAAAGAGATGCAGGAGGAAGATGAAGCATGTCAAAAATGTAAGGCCGAGATAACGCAGGAGAAGAATATGAAGTTCTGACTTGACAAAGAGGGAGTACTGAGGTATGAGGATAGAGTGTGGGTTCCAGTGGTACAGGTATTGAAAGATAAAATCTTAGCAGAAGCCCATAGTTCTAAATTTGCAGTGCATGCGGGGAGTACTAAGATGTATAAGGACTTTAGTCAACATTTTTGGTCGGCGAATATGAAAATAGAGATAGCAAAATGGGTAAGCAAGTGTCTCATATGCCAGAGAGTTAAAGCCGAGCATCAACGACTGAGTGGATAAGTACAACCGCTGCCGATTCCTGAATGGAAGTGGGAGCACATCACCATGGACTTTGTTGTAGGACCTCCTGTCAATGAGAAAGGCCACAATGCTATTTGGGTAACAGTTGATCGTCTCACCAAGTCAGCCCATTTTCTACCTATTAAGGTTACTTATAATCTCGATCAGTTGGCAAAGATATATATAAAAGAGATTATTTCTAGATATGGAGTTCCTGTATCCATAGTGTCAAATAGAGATCCACAGTTTACTTCGAACTTTTGGAGGAGTCTTCAGACGCACTTGGGAACCTCGTTGAAGTTAATTACAGCATATCACCTGCAAATCGATGGACAAAGTGAAAGAACCATTCAGACATTAGAGGATATATTGAGAACCTGAATTATGGATTTTAAAGGGAGTTGGGAGGATCAGTTGGCTTTGGTATAGTTCGCTTACAACAATAGTTATCATGCCAGTATTGGAATGCCACCGTATGAAGCCTTGTATGGAAGGAAGTGTAGAACACCTTTATGCAGGGATGAAGTTGGGGAAAGGCAA
Organism: Panax stipuleanatus; assembly: GCA_020205555.1. Classification (NCBI taxonomy): domain Eukaryota; kingdom Viridiplantae; phylum Streptophyta; class Magnoliopsida; order Apiales; family Araliaceae; genus Panax; species Panax stipuleanatus. The sequence goes on along the minus strand of CM035119.1, from coordinate 16,607,319 downwards.
ATGCTTGGACCTGAGTTAGTTCAACAAGCCACTAAGAAGATCCGAATTATACGACAACGGTTGCAAGTGTTTAAAGACCGACAGAAGAAATATGCAGATCAACACAGAGAGCTAAGAGAATTTAGTGTTGGGAGTCATGTGTTTCTGAAAGTGTCTCCTTGGAAAGGCAAGGTTCGTTTTAGTAAAAAGGGAAAGCTGAGCCCGAGATTCATTGATCCATTTCAAGTATTAAGGAAAATAGGTGAAGTAGCCTACGAGGTAGCCCTACCCCAGAGTTAGGACACATCCATAATGTGTTTCATGTGTCTGTGCTACGTCTGTATAAACCTGATTATAAGCACGTGATAAACTATGAACCTGTTCAGATAGCAAAAGATTTATCGTATGTAGAAGTTCCGGTACAGATAGTTGATCGAAAGGAACATGTGTTGAGAAGTAAGGTTATATCATCGGTTAAGGTAATCTGGAAGAATAATGATATTGAAGAAGTTACATGGGAGCTGGAGGATAAGATGTGAGAAGATTTTCCGCAGTTGTTTTCATAGATGTAATTTCAATTTCGGGACGAAATTCTTATAAGAGGGGGTGATTGTAATATTCCAAACTTTGAATAGAAATATTAATATAAACAGTAAATACTAATATGTTTTGTATCTTGTGAAATGTGTATTTATCATTATTATTGATATATATATATATATATATATATATATATATATACACACACATTAACATATAAGATATAACTATGGAAGGTTTTGTAAGTAAACCCTAATTTAAGATTTTATCAAAATAAAGAACCCTAACCCTAATTGCTATAATAAAAGAGAATTATAATATAATACAGTGATAATATTATATAGGATTATGAATATATACATATAATAATTTAATATGATGTATTAAAGATTTAAAATGCAAAAGATTTCTAGAAAACCCTAATTTGAAATTAGGAAACCCTAACCCTAATTATAAAACCCTAATTTCAATTCTAAACCCTAATTCTAAACTAACAAAACCCAATTGTTCATTCTTGTTTTTAAGTTTCTAGAGAAAATATGAAATGACTAAATTTCCCTTGAATTTAAGTAAGAAATTACCAAAATACCCTTAGTACATGTAAAATGACCAAAATGCCCTTATTTATTTTCTTTTAAAATGAGATAGGAACAAATATTTTTCCTAACAAGCAAAAGATTTTCCCCAGCTGATTTTACCATAGTTGTTTGACAACACAACCTATAACAATTAATAACTAGGCTTACATGTCAAGAGAAGAGAGGAATTAGATTTTTAACCCCCACTTGAGCTTTTGATACACAAATAAGTAAAGTAAACATAAGCCCACGAAAATTCTACTTCATATACACCACTAAACAACTCAGAAACAACACTCAACAAGTCAGTAGCAGAATCAGAAAGGGAAGAATCAAAAAGTGCTCAAAAAGAGTAAAAACCTAACCCTAGCTTAAATTTGAAATTTTGAAATTTTGATTGTTGTTGTTATTGTTTAAGGATGAAAATTAATAAGTTATTTAGTGTTCTGGGTTGCTAAAACATGGATCTATAACACTTCAAAGCATCAAAATGGAGTTTTAAGGAAACTGCCAAAGTATAAAAACATGGTCTGACAGTGAATGTCAAAGCTTGTAGATTGCTACCTTTTTATTGTTTAGATGTTTGAAAGGTTGGTAGTTATAGATTGAAGTGTTGTTAATAACCTAGAAGTGGTAAAATGATAATCGGAATAACAGATTCGAAGATATAAGGTGTCAAAACCCGTTGACCGACGTTGACTAGCCGTTTTTTGGGTAACCCAGAAAGATTGAAGAACACCTCTGACAGGTGGTTTGATTGCTTTGATCTCTCACCTGTTAATTTTTTTTGGTGTTAGTTGTTAGTTAGATTATACCCTGACATGAGTACTATATAACTAGAGCACTTTCAAGCCTTAAAAAGTCATGAATCGGAAGTTATTAAGGGTCAAAAGTCGCTGACAGTCCAGATTTGATTTCTGGGTAACCTAGAAATTGTAAACAGCGATATGACAAGTTCTTTAGGGGCTTAGATCTTGCAGATTGATGATTTCTAAACCTTCTAAGTGCTACCTTAAGGTACCCTGCTAGTTAGTGTATAGCACCCGACCACTAGAACACCTATAACATGAACAGCCTGCAAAGATATAAGGCCAGAGAAACCGTTGACCGACATTGACTATGCATTTCTTGGGCAGCCTAGAAATGAAAAACAGCGTTGGTGGGGTGGTTTGACAGGCCATGGGAACCTGTAGAAATGTTGTTAGGTAGTGAAATGAACATAAGTGTGCAATATTACACTAGTACTATAACTTCATCACAATTGACTACTTAGAAACCAAATGGATTGCCAGCAAGATCCGGTCAAACGAGGCTCCAACGTGTTGATTGACCTGTTCTTGAGTTGGCCAAGAACAGCTAAGGCGACAGATCCGTCGCTATAAACCTTTGGCGACGGGTTAAAATTGAAAAATAATAATATTAATTAAAATATTTAAAATAAATACTAAATAATTAATAAAAAATTCTGAAAAATCATTTTAATTATAATAAATAATTTTTAATATTTTGACATAAAGTTTTATAAAAATTTAATTTATTTAAATATTAATAATAATAAAATTAATTGATAATAAATTACTTAAAAATAATATTAATGATTTAAAAATCATTTTAAATAATAATAAATTATTTAAAAATGATATTAATGATTTAAAAATCATTATTAATAAAAATAAATTATTTAAAAATAATATTGATGATTTAAAAATCATTTTAAATGGTTATAAAGTATTTCAAAATGATATTAATAATTTAAAATTTGTTTTAAATGATATTTAATCATTTAAAAATTATTTTGAGCATTTGGAAATTGTTATAAATAATAACTAAAAGATCTAAACAAAATATTAAAACTTTTAAATAAAGTTTATCGAAAAACTAATTCGATAACTATTCAATGAAGCTATAAAATACCGAACAGACAACAAAATCAACCAGACACTAATAGTTTAATTAGAACTTAATTGTTATCATTTCTAATGACTGTTATAACATATATAGGTTGCGAGTATACTTTCAAATAGCTTAAGTAGCCGATCTTGATAAAGGCAAGTTTTTTCTAACTTCATTTGATTTCTATATTAAATGTAAGTCTTGTATATTGATATACGAACTTGTTATACACATTATTCGTGATATCTGTGCTTTGAAGAATGTTATGACTTATTGTTCAAGCATAACCAAACTATATGAACTATTATTTGTGTAAAATGTATTTGATTTGATATCAAAACATCAAATATGGAAAAACCAATATTGTTTGGTACAGATATATATACTGATACTATTCGGACTGACAGTTATAGCACTGATCGGGGGTTATAATTACAGGCAGTTATAGCACTGACCTTGTTGGATTGGTAGGATGATATGCATACTCCTAGGATATGATTAGGCTGATCACTTATGAAATATTCGAATAGAGCACATATACGTTTTTGTGACTGTTAGGAGTGTGGTGTGGTTGACCGAATCAACCCGGGTTGCTAAGTCTTTATGACTGACAGAAACTCGTACTAGATGGACTCAGTATATATATCGATAAATACTCTAAACTATATGTTCCTTCAATTCAGATATTGTGAGTATAAACTGTAAATCTTTAAAACTTGTTGAGCCTATTAAAGCTCATCCTTATAATTATTTTTTTCCTTTGTAGCTGCATCTCACACACCAGGAAGTTCAGGCTATCATACTTGTGGGTAAATAGTAAATCTACAATAATGAATGTTTATTGTCTTAGGACTAAAAATGTAATTTTATATTTCCCTGATGTAATGGTTGAACCTTATGTAACCAGATATTATTATGATATTAGTTTATCAGTTGAGTAGATTTACATTCTTAATAGAAAACCATATCAAGTACAGTATCTATATGAACTATACAACTGAATGAGGGTATTGAATGATCTTGGGAGTTCTGTAAGCACTGAGGTAGCTCCTCGATTCCAAGAACAGTCTTATCATTTGTAAGGTGAAAGTCAGATAGATAGGAATTATTGATATGCAAGAAATATCTGTAAGATCATAAATCTATACATCCAAGTGAGGGTATCCAGATATGGTAATTGTTCTGCTGAGAACTCTTAACTGATTAGGATACTGTGAATTTTGGATTTATAAAAGTTATTGTCATATAGAATATTTACGTGAGCACCAAATCTGCTACAGGAAATATAGAGAATTTGGGGGCGTCACAATTTGGTATCAAAGCCTTAGGTTAGAAACTTTAGGAGGAAACCTTTAGGCTATAACCTCGGAAGTATTTAGACAATAAAGGAGATAAACTCAAATAGAGTCATTACGAGAGGGTGAAAGTTGTTAGGAAAGTTAATAGATAAGAATATTAATAATGTATTAAGTTATGATTTTTAGATACTAATCGATTTTATATATCTAATTGTAGGATGTCGGACGAACGTCAGATAATCGTGGTTGAACAACTCATAGACGATGTACCATTGCAGATGATACCTCCTCGTCATACTTGGAGGAATAAGGATTTCAATTCGGGACCTAGTGTGGCTCAAGAGGTCAAGTACCTAGAGGAAAGGTTACAAAAGTTAGAGAAGATGGTGGAGAAACTGAAGAAAAGGATAGCAACAAAGAAGAAAGAACTGTAGACTAAGGGAATTTTATAATATAGCTAGTGATAGGGGATAAATCACTAGTCGGCTATGCTATGTAGTTTCTTTTCTGTCGTGTGTAAAACTAGTGAACTAGAATGAATCACTAGATATGTATATATAGACTTGCAATGTGAAATACAAATTTTTGTTTATCAAACTGAGTTATTTAATTATTGAACTGGTATTCATACTTAGTTATTTGTTATATTTAGATAAACGGCACACAGAAGAAGAACTCGTGGAGAACTTGAGCAAGAACAAGCAGAGGCAGACCCCACCCAAACCCTGGTAAATATTCTGTTAGGAGCTTTGCAAGGAAGGCACGCCAACGCATTACCAGCTGCACCCAATAACCCAACCACAACTTAATTTAAAGATTTTAAACTAGTGGGACCACCAGAATTCAGGCGAACGAATGTGCCAATAAAATCTTAGACTTGGATTATCTAGATGGAGAAGATGTTTAAATTAACCAAGGTGAATGACGACCAAAAGTTAGATTTTACCACTTTCTTTTTGAAGGAGGAAGCTAACCACTGGTGGGAAGCAAACAAGGAGAGAGCTGGTGAAGGTGCCACTAATTGGGATAAGTTCAAGGAGTTTTTCTTTGGCAATTACTTTTTGACTTCAATGCAGGATCGTATGGAAGTTCAATTCTTGGAATTGAAACAAGGGGAGATAACGGTGTCATAATACGTAGCTAAATTCAATGAGTTGGCTAGGTTCGCATCACATCAGGTAGATACCGAGGCAAGAGAGATAAGGAGATTTTAACGAGGGCTGAAATCCCAAATTAGGAGCAAAATATCAGCATTTCAGGTGAAGACTTTTGCGGAGATATTAGAAAAGGCTATTATAACAGAGAAGGAAGGAGAGGCTCTATTACAGTTCCATAAGGGGAAGAGGGTTATTACAGGAAAGGGGAACACAAGTGGGAGTAACAACAACAATAACAGCAACAACAATAAGAGATGGTGGGAGGTAGCTTTTCCAAATAACCCTGGAAAAGGAGGATATAACCCTAGCAACAATGCCAACAAAGGAGGGAACAACAACAACAATCAAAGAATTAAGCGTTGTCAGATATGTGGAAAGAATCACAAAGGGGAATGTTATTTCAAAGGGTCGAAGTGTTATACCTTCGAAGAAGATGGGTATTATTCCAACTGGTGTCCACAAAAGAAGGAGAAGAGTAAGGGTGTCAAATGTTTCAACTGTGGGGCCGAGGGTTATATGTCTAAGTTTTGTCCAAAGCCCAAGAAGGTGAATGTGGGAGGAGGTCAGAATTTTAACAATAACCCCAGAGCGGCGGCTGGAGGAGTTGCTCAGAATTATCCGAATGCAAGAACGTTCAACATGATAGTGAGGGATGTTGTGGCAGCACAAGATGTGGTGACATGTATCATACCAATTGATGCTGTAAATGCTTATGTGTTATTCGATCCTGGTGGTTCTTATTCGTTTGCATCTGTTGATTTTGTTAAGAGGTTAAAAATGCCATGTAAAGATCTAGATGTACATTTCAACGTAGAAATTGCTAACAAAGAAATAATTCCTGTTCATACAGTACGTAAGAATTATAGTGTAGAAATTTATGGACCTAAGTTACCGGTAAACCTTATTCATATACAATTAGGGGAGTTTGATGTAATCTTGGGGATGGATTGGTTGGGTAGGCATAAGGAAGTAATTAATTGTAAGCGAAAACAAGTTTAAGGACATCTTTGAAAACAAAGGTAGTGTTCAAAGGAAGTTGTTCACCAAAGCAAGTCCGGTGTTTAACAGTTATGCGGGCTAAGAGATTGCTTCGAAAGGGTGGTACATGGTATTTAGCCTATGTTGTGGATACAAGGAAAGAAGGGGGAAAGTTAGATCAAATACCTATAGTAAATGAGTTTTCGGACGTGTTTCCAAGTGATCTACTTGGTCTTCCACCTGACAGAGAGATTAAGTTTATGATTGACTTTGCACCTAGTTCAACACCAATTTCAAAGGCACCTTACAAGATGGCACCGGTAGAGTTGAAGGAGTTGCATGTTCAGATGCAAGAACTCCTAGACAAGAAGTACATACAACCTAGTGTTTCACCATGGGGAGCACCTGTGTTGTTTGTAAAGAAGAAGGATGAGACGTTAAGATTGTGTATAGATTATCGAAAGTTAAATAAGTTTACCATAAAGAATAAGTCCCCTTTACCAAGGATTAATGATGTGTTTGATCAATTAAAAGGAGTTGAGCATTTTTCGAAAATTGATTTACGATTGGGTTATCATCAACTGAAGGTAAGAAAAGAAGTTGCGCCAAAGACCACGTTTAGGACACGATACAGACATTATGAATTTCTTGTGATGTCATTTGGGTTAACAAACACACCAGCAGCTTTTATGGATTTAATGAATCGGGTGTTTAAGTCATGCTTGGATAAATTTGTGGTGGTGTTTATTGATGATATCTTAATATACTCTAAGACACGGGTGGAATATGCAGAGCACTTGAGAGTGGTATTAGAGATATTAAGAAAGGAACAACTTTATGCCAAATTTTCCAAGTGTGAGTTCTGGTTAGAAGAAGTCCAGTTCCTAGGTCACGTAATTGATAAGAATGGGGTGGCAGTGGATCCGGCGAAGATAGAAACAATTATGAATTGGGATCAACTAACAACACCAACAGAAGTTTATAGTTTTCTTGGTTCAGCATGGTACTATCGTCATTTTATAAAAGATTTTTCCAAAATAGCGACCCCGCTAACCAATTTAACTCGAAAGACTGTGAAGTACATTTGAGCAGACAAGTATGAAGAGACTTTTCAAGAATTAAAGAAATTATTGAGTAGGGCACCAGTACTATCATTACCAGATGATACTGAGGGTCTTGTGGTTTATAATAATGCTTCACACAGGGGTTTAGGATGTGTGTTAACGTAACATGGGAAGGTGATTGCCTATGCTTCGTGACAACTTAAGAATTATATAAAAAGATATCCTACTCATGATCTGGAGTTAGCCACAATAGTTTTTACTTTGAAAATATGGCGACATTATTTGTATGGGGGAAAATGTGAAATATACACAGATCACAAAAGTCTGAAGTATATTTTTACACAGAAGGAGTTGAATATGAGACAGAGGAGGTGGTTGGATTTAATAAAGGATTTTAATTGTGAGATCCTATATCATCCTGGTAAAGCCAATGTAGTTGCCGATGCATTGAGCAGGAAGAATTAGGAGAGGTTGAATATCATCACAAACAATGAGGTATTGATAACAGAATTTGAAAAACTCAAGATTGAAGTAAGAGCTCCAACTAACTCTAACTAGAAACTATTTGTGATAGAGACAACCTTAACCTTAATGGATAAAATCAAAGAGATGCAAGAGGAAGATGAAGCATAACAGAAATGTAAGACCGAGATAACTCAGGAGAAGAATATTAAGTTTCGACTTGACAAAGAGGGAGTACTGAGGTATGAGGATAGAGTGTGGGTTCCAGCGGTACAGGTATTGAAAGATGAAATCTTAGCAGAAGCCCATAGTTCTAAATTTTTAGTGCATCCGGGGAGTACTAAGATGTATAAGGACTTGAGTCAACATTTTTGGTGGGCGAATATGAAAAGAGAAATAGCAAAATGGGTAAGCAAGTGTCTCACATACCAGAGAGTTAAAACCGAGCATCAACGACCGAGTGGATTAGTACAACCTCTGCCGATTCCTGAATGGAAGTGGGAGCACATCACCATGGACTTTGTGGTAGGACTTCCTGTCACTGAGAAAGGCACAATGCTATTTTGGTAATAGTTGATCGTCTCAGCAAGTCAGCCCATTTTCTACCTATTAAGGTTACTTATAATCTCGATCAGTTGGCAAAGATATATATAAAAGAGATTATTTCTAGACATGGAGTTCCTGTATCCATAGTGTCAGATAGAGATCCACGGTTTACTTTGAACTTTTGGAGGAGTCTTCAGACGCACTTGGGAACCCAGTTGAAGTTAAGTACAGTATATCACCAGCAAACCGATGGACAAAGTGAGAGAACCATTCAGACGTTGGAGGCTATGTTGAGAACCTGCATTATGGATTTTAAAGGGAGTTGGGAGGATCAGTTGCCTTTGGTAGAGTTCGCGTACAACAATAGTTATCATGCCAGTATTGGAATGCCACCGTATGATGCCTTGTCTGGAAGGAAGTGTAGAACACCTTTATGCTGGGATGGAGTTGGGGAAAGGCAAATACTTGGACCTAAGTTAGTTCAACAAACCATTGAGAAGATCCGAATTATACGGCAACGGTTGCAAGCGTCTCAAGACAAACAGAAGAAATATGCAGATCAACACAGAGAGCTAAGAGAATTTAGTGTTGGGAGTCATGTGTTTCTGAAAGTGTCTCCTTGGAAAGGCAAGATTCATTTTGGTAAAAAAGGAAAGCTGAGCCCGAGATTCATTGGCCCATTTCAAGTATTAAGGAGAATAGGTGAAGTAGCCTACGGGTAGCCCTACCCCCAGAGTTAGGACACATTGATAAGTGGTTTTTATGACAACTTATTCGGATAGTAACCGACTTGTTCTGTTGCCGAAACTCAAGTATTCCTGTGCTTTTCATATATTTTTCCTTTCTTTTGTGATTTTCATGTTTAGGAACTCTCTGAGTGCAAATTGAGCTTAAAAGAACTAAGATAGCCTAATTCGAGCAACGTACAAAAAGTGGCTTAAAGCATGAGGATGGCATGGGTGAAGAGGCAAATGAACGTGATGCTTCGAGGCTAAAAATGTACAAGAAGGCATGCATGGTCCAAAGCTAAGTGCAGTAGAGAAAAACAAAGCATCAGCAAAACCTGGCAAGCCGCGCGCCTGCCCCGGGTCCTAGGGTATCAGCCGCACTCCCGCGCCGTTTAGCAGACCAGAATTCTAGCATTCAACAGCCGCGCGGCCGCGCCAGGAAGAATGCATAATGGCTAGCGGCCGCGCAAGTTAGCATCTTGACCAAGTTTGACTTTTGATTTTAGCAGACGATAAAAAGCTAACATAAGGGCTTTTAGCCCCATTTTTGCCGAGTATCTCCACTAGGGAGCTCATATTGGCCTTAAGCCCTAGCTTACCTTATTTTTTCCTTTCCTTTCCATTTCTTGTATAGATTAGGTGTAGATTAAGGTTAAGCTTAGGTTTAATTAGTTATTTAGATTCTAGGGTTAAGTTAGTTTTAAAGATTGAAGCAAGTGGATATCATCAAAGATTCATACTTGGAGAAGGATTACAGATTTGCATTCTCTATCTCTTACTCTCCTTGTTATCATTTGTATTTGGATGATGTATATTAAACTTGTGAATGGTATATTTGAGTTATCTATGACTTAAATTATATTTTGAGGTTTCAATAGAACCTAATGAGTAGTTGATGGTGATTTCCCTTCTATGTTGGTTTTTATTGACTGCTATGTGCTTATCTATTATAATTTATGCTTTTATTACTTAATTGACTCACGACCAATTAATGTGATAACCTATGTGGACTTGAAAGATGAAATATAGGTTTTAGATCTAATCGTAGTAGTGGGCGATTGTACGTTCACATGACGTTGGGTGTATGATTTGTGCTTAGGATAGACATATACCGAAGCGCCACTCGTAATCAATAGAGGACTTGAACTTAAACCCTACTTATTTGTAAATCACATAGACATATAGTGGTTTAGGTAATGTGGGTGTTCATGTGTGGTCTATCTTATGTGGATTGTATGTGATATGGATTCGGTGCATCGAAAGATGGCCGTCTCTCACTTTCGTGTTTTCGGCTAATAAACTATTGCGATTAAATTGACCTAACTGGAAGTTTATTGAGTTAGATGAACCATTAGGGGAAATTGGAATCTCTTATCTTCATTATCTGATTTTACTCTAGGATTCTGTAGTCTAAGTTTAATTCCTTGTCTAGTTAACTTAGTTTAAATTTAATCTCTTTACTGCTCGTTTAAATAAGACTGAAATGATTACGTGCTAATGCTTTGGCGATCTTTTATCTGTTAATTCCTCTTGGGAATGATATCTTTACTCACTCTTTATTACTTGTTGACCGCGTATACTTGCGCGTTAATTGTCATCATATAAATCGGACAACAAGTTTTTGGCGCCGTTGTTGGGGAATTAATTGGATAACTGTTTGCCAACATTAGTTTCAATCAAATTAGTCTTAATTTAAACATTTTATTTTTGTTTTAATTCTCTTCATATATTCTCTTTTTAGGTACAATGGACTCAAATTTCTATCCATGGAACTACACAAGGCAAGAGCAACCAAGAGAAATAGGGAATGATGGTGTCGACCCAATTGCCATACTTTCAGCATAGTTGGAGGTTCTCTCGAGGAAGTTGGATACTGTTTCAGCCTAGCAGAGTCGAGAGATGGCAGTGACTTATAACTACGGTGCTGGGAGCTACACGAGCCATCAGGAGCCTATCAGTTATGGACAAGAGTAGTATGGGGGTGAGTACTTCCACAACGAATATCCCAATTATTAGCAGGATTGGGGGTATCACCCAGAGCCTTCAGGAAGCTATTATCAAGACCACTACTGCGAGCCAAGTCCAATGTACGCACTAGAATGCACATTCCAGACTCCAGCTTATGAGCCTCAATACATGGATTTTGAGGATAACACGAAAAATGCAAGTCTGGAGGAAGGAGGTGACATAGCATCATTAAGAGATATCTTAATTGATTAATCATTGTCAATCGAGAATCTTCAGTATTGGGAAAATCAGATTAGTATAGCGTTGATGAAAGAGGAGTTGATTGAGCAAGGGATACAGACTCAGAATCTTTAGAATCAACTCTTTCAAGTAGTGGATACCGTGAGCAAAGGGCCTCAGAATTCCAGGGAGATTCAGTACATGGATTTTGAGGATGAAGCAGAAAAGGAGATCTTGATTGAGCGAGATGAGTCGATTGAGGGTCTTCAGATTTGGGTGGAGCAGATTAGCACAGCTTTAAGCAATGAGGAGGTGATTGAGCGAGAAGCCAAAGCTCAAGATCTTCAAAGTCTAATGCCTCAGATGTTTGAAGTCGTAAGTTATGACCCTTAGAAAGATTGGTACTATGATATGGATGTAGAGACTGATGAAGAGCCTAAAATGCACTTGCAATTGGATGAGCTTAAGGCAATGGATATCGAGGAGACGCTTGGGGACGTTGAAATCTATGAATGTGAGCCAGCAATGATAATACCCCAAGAGCCTCCTCAGCATAAGTGGGAAAAACCAGTGAAGTTTGCACACCCTTGCCCCCTTGGAAGCCACATCATAGAGCCGGATCTCGATGATATGAGAGATTCCGCATTCTTAAAACCATGGTGGCATGAAGAAGAAAGAATAAAAGAAGAGACCGTTGTGTTGGTAGAACCTCAATGGCCCATTCATTTCGTGAACACAACTGAACCAGTGCCTAGCTCCCCAACCTTCAACACGGGGAATTCTTATACACATTCGATGCTAGGTAGTTTAAATCCGAAGCCTCTCCTGTTGGGAAGCCTCCAATCTCTCACGACAAGTCTAATGAATGGAGGGTTTCTCCAATATCGTCGGGGGATCGGATAGTTGTGTCAGACAGAGTCCAGCTAGAGGACTATAAATCAAGCGCTCGATGGGAGGCACCCCATCATTTTTCTCTCCCCCTATCTGTTTAATTCTCCATTACCTATTTTCTATCATATTTCCCTCCCCCTTGTTTAATTCTTATTAGTTTAATATTTAGTTTAATTTTTTTTTTGAATGCTCGTAGATTTAGGAACTCAATGCCTTCATTTTTGTACTTAGGCATGTGGGCATATATTTTTGGGTCTATAAAGTATTGAACAGATTTTTGATCACGAGCATGTTGCACATATGCACGTATAGGAGATTTTGGGAAGTCAAATGGATATATCCATCCATGTTTCATACTCCTAGTTGTAAATATTGCTTAGTTAGTTTTCATAGTTATGAGGGCTTAATAAATGTATATGTCTTTCTCATGTCAATGTTGCTGGATTGAATGAAAAGCTGGAGCCCAGCCTCTTTGCATAACAAAATTCTGTAGAGCCAGAAATCTGGCAGCCCGCGCTGCCACGCCAGAATATGCTTCCTGGAGCGCGTCGCCGCGCCTCTCACAAGCTAGGCATGACTTAAGGAAATGGCAGATTTTGGGGGCACCACTTCATGTCAATTATCAACAGCAGCTAAGCCTCAGTCTTTCTAATCCCAAACCCTCAAGTTCCTTCAAGCAATCCCCCATCTCTTCCATCTCATTCAATCTTCCTTCATAAATCCCCTCCACCACAAGCCTTAGTTTCGAAAACCTCCTACCTCCTCAATCCAAAGTACCAATCCACCCATCAACCTCATCCTCTCAAGCTGATCAATTGAGATAGTGAGTGTGGGTTCGAGAGCAGCGCAAGATTGATATTGAGTTAGGTTAGTTTGTTGAGTATGGTGCGAGCGGGGTTTATTTTACCAGAGTAGAGAGAGATGGGGGAGACTTCTGAGAGGATGCCACCAGCGCAGTCCGAGTCCTCCCACCCAGTTCAGGAGCTCACACCGCCTCAGGAGGACGATGAGGACGAGGGCGACAACGAAGCCGAATAAGGGAGTTCTTTTTTACCTTTACCTTCAATGAGGACATTGAACACTTTAAGTTTGGGGGTATTAGGGTTGTTTTTGCATATAGTGTAGTTCATATCATTTTGCATACTATTTAGTTCATATAGTGCATGTAGGTTATTTTTGTGAAAATTTGTGAAAATTTTAAAAAATTTGTTTTTGTTTGAGTCATTTATGTTAGAGCATTTTGCATGAATCCAGTTGAGGTTGGTTTGCTATGTATTTGGCCTATGAGGAAACTTAAATTACTTGATTTTTGAACTGATTTGAGACTTGAGCTTGATTATGTTATATATGTAAATCCTTATCTGTCGGATATTGATGTCGCCGGTTAGCACGATAGAGTAACCATCATGATATGTTTAGTTTAAATTTTCACATACTTGTCCTCTGGTGGGAAATATGTATTTTAAGAAAAGAGTTCAGTGATCATGTGACAATAACTAGACTGTTAAAAGCTTAAGTTTGGGGGAATCGGGGGGTATGCATGCTAGTGGGGAGATGGAGCGTAAGACGCACTCCCCTATGAACAACAAAAGAAAAAGAAAAAAAAGAAAAAAATAGAATAAACACTTCGGCTACGTCGAGTTCTGTGACCTTTGATATTCGAGCAAGTACGCCCTCGGGGTGTCTCTACACCCAGCGCCCTAAGGCCATCTGGTCTGGGAGTCGTTGGTCGAAAGCTCGTTACATGGATATCATTGAAAAGACTAAGAGAACTAGGCATTTCACAGTCAAAGGTGTACACGGGAAAGTGAAAATACGCCCTCATGAGTAATAAGAGCTTAATGAAAACCCCCTATTGACTCTTAACTTTAGTAATACATGGTCATAGTTAGAACTTATGTGATTTACTATTTTTCTTAAGTTAAAACTGGTTTTTCCCCTAAGAAGCATAGTATGTGAGTTATTTGTCCCAAAGCATGTTTAATGGTTGCTAGGCACACAATGCATAATACATCAGTGCTGACAGTTTTGGATTTACAAGAATATACGTTATGATCTTGTCTTAGGTAGCTTTCCTGTTTGATTATCTTGTGATTTTCTTAGGCATTGCTTTATAAGTTCAATACTGACTGAGGCATAGATTCGCATTCATAGTAGTGTAGGTTGCATACATTGTAAATATTGCATTGCATCTCGTGTTTAGTTTTGTTTTGGTTGCTTGAGGGCAAGCAACGTTTAAGTTTGGGGGTATTTGGTAAGTGGTTTTTATGACCACTTATTCGGATAGTAACCGACTTGTTCTGTTGCCGAAACTCAAGTATTCCCGTGCTTTTCATATGTTTTTCCTTTCTTTTGTGATTTTCAGGGTTAGGAACTCTCCGAGTGCAAATTGAGCTTAAAAGGACTAAGATAGCCTAATTGGAGCAACGCACAGAAAGTGGCTTAAAGCATGAGGATGGCATGGGTGAAGAGGTAAATGAACGTGATGCTTCGAGGCTAAAAATGTACAAGAAGGCATGCATGGTCCAAAGCTAAGTGCAGCAGAGCAAAACAAAGCATCAGCAAAACCTGGCAAGCCGCGCGGCCACGCAGGGTCCAAGCGTATTAGCCGCACGCCCGCGCCGTTTAGCAGACCAGAATTCTAGCATTCAACAGCCGCGCCAGGAAGAAGACATAATGGCGCGCGGCCACGCCAGTTAGCAGCTTGACCAAGTTTGACTTTCGATTTTAGCAGACAGTAGAAGGCTTACATAACGGCTTTTAGCCCCATTTTTGCCGAGTATCTCCACTAAGGAGCTCATATTGGCCTTAAGCCCTATCTTAGCTTATTTTTTCCTTTCCTTTCCATTTCTTGTTTAGATTAGGAGTAGATTAAGGTTAAGCTTAGGTTTAATTAGTTAGTTCGATTCTAGGGTTTAGTTAGTTTTGAAGATTGAAGCAAGTAGATATCATCAAAGATCCATACTTGGAGAAGGATTACAAATTTGCATTCTCTATCTCTTACTCTCCTTGTTATCATTTGTATTCGGATGATGTATATTAAACTTGTGAATGGTATATTTGAGTTATCTATGACTTCAATTATATTTTGAGGTTTCAATAGAACATAATGAGTAGTTGATGTTGATTTCCCTTCCATGTTGGTTTTTATTGATTGTTATGTGCTTATCTATTATAATTCATGCTTTCATTGCTTAATTGACTCGCGACCAATTACTGTGATAACCTATGTGGACTTGAAAGATGAAATATAGGTTTAGATCTAATCGTAGTAGCGGGAGATTGTACGTTCACATGACGTTGGGCGTATGATTTGTGCTTAGGATAGACATATACCGAAGCGCCACTCGTAATCAATAGAGGACTTGAACTTAAACCCTACTTATTTGTAAATCACATAGACATATAGTGGTTTAGGTAATGTGGGTGTTCATATGCGGTCTATCTTATGTGAATTATATGTGATATGGATTCGGTACATTGAAAGATGGCCGTCTCTCACTTTCGTGTTCTCGGCTAATAAACTATTGTGATTAAATTGACCTAACTGGAAGTTTATTGACTTAGACAAACCATTAGGGGAAGTTGGAATCTCTTATCTTCATTATCTGATTTTACTTTAGGATTCTATAGTTTATGTTTAATTCCTTGTCTAGTTAACTTAGTTTAAATTTAATCTCTTTACCGCTCATTTAAATAGGACTGAAATGATTACGTGCTAGTGCTTTGGCGACCTTTTATCTATTAATTCCTCATGAGAATGATATCTTTACTCACTTTTTATTACTTGCTGACCGCATATACTTGCGCGTTAATTGGCATCATATAAATCGGATAGTTGATCGAAAGGAACAGGTGTTTAGAAGTAAGGTTATATCATCGGTTAAGGTAATCTGGAAGAATCATGATATTGAAGAAGCTACATGGGAGCTGGAGGATAAGATGCGAGAAGATTTTTTGCAGTTTTTTTCATAGGGTGTAATTTCAATTTCGGGACGAAATTCTTATAAGAGGGGGTGATTGTAATATTCCAAACTTTGAACAGAAATATTAATATAAACAGTAAATACTAATATATTTTAGATCTTGTGAAATGTGTATTTATTATTATTATTGATATATATATATATATATATATAAAAATATACATTAACATATAAGATATAACTATGGAAGGTTTTATAAGTAAACCCTAATTTAAGATTTTATCTCAATAAGGAACCCTAACCCTAATTATTATAATAAATGGGATTTATAACATAATACAGTGATAATGTTATATAGAATTATGAATATATACATATATTAATTTAATATGATGTATTAAAGATTTAAATTACAAAAGATTTCTAGAAAACCCTAATTTGAAATTAGGAAACCCTAACCCTAATTATAAAACCCTAATTTCAATTATAAATCCTAATTCTAAACTAACAAAACCTAATTAATCATTCTTGTTTTCAAGTTTCTAGAGAAAATATGAAATGACTAAATTTCCCTTGAATTTAAGTAGAAAATTACCACAATACCCTTAGTATATATAAAATGACCAAAACGCCCTTATTTATTTTCTTTTAAAATGAGATAGGAACAAATCTTTTACCTAACAAGCAAAAATTTGGCCCAGCTGATTTTACCATAGTTGTTTGACAACACAACCTATAACAATTAATAACTAGGCTTGTCAAGAGAATAGAGGAATTAGGTTTTTAACCCCCACTTGAGCTTTTGATACACAAATAAGTAAAGTAAACATAAGGCCACGAAAATTATACTTCATATACACCACTAAACAACTCAGAAACAACACTCAACAAGTCAATAGCAGAATCAGAAAGCGAAGAATCAAAAAGTGCTCAAAAAGGGTAAAAACCTATCCCTAGGTTAAATTTGAAAATCTAAAAATTTGACTGTTGTTATTATATAAGGATGTTAATTAATAAGTTATTTAGTGTTATGGGTTGCTAAAACATGGATCTATAACACTTAAAAGCATCAAAATGGAGTTTTAAGCAAAACTGCCAAAGTATAAAAAAATGGTCTGACAGTAAATGTCAGAGCTTGTAGATTGCTACCTGTTTATTGTTTAGATGTTTGAAAGGTTGGTAGTTATAGATTGAAGTGTTGTTAATAACCTAGAAGTGGTAAAATGATAATCGGAATAACAAATTCGAAGATATAAGGTGTCAAAACCCGTTGACCGACGTTGACTAGCCGTTTTTTGGGTAACCCAGAAAAATTGAAGAACACCTTCTACAGGTGGTTTGACCGCTTTGTTCTCTGACCTGTAAATTTGTTTTGGTGTTAGTTGTTAGTTAGTTTATACCTTACATGAGTACTATATAACTAGAGCACTTTCAAGCCTTAAACAATCATGAATCGGAAGCTATTAAGGGTCAAAAGTCGTTGACAGTCCAGATTTGATTTCTAGGTAACCCATAAATTGTAAACAGCGATCTGACAAGTTCTTTAGGGGCTTAGATCTTGCAGATTGATGATTTCTAAACCTTCTAAGTGCTACCTTAAGGTACCCTGCTAGTTAGTGTATAGCACCCGACCACTAGAACACCTATAACATGAACAGCCTGCAAGATATAAGGCCAGAGAAACCGTTGACCGGCATTGACTATGCATTTCTTGCTCAGCTTAGAAATGAAGAACATCGTTGGTGGGGTGGTTTGACCGGCCATGGGAACCTGTGGAAATGTTGTTAGGTAGTGAAATGAACATAAGTGTGTAGTATTACACTAGTACTACAACTTCATCACAATTGACTGCCCAGAAACCAAACTGATTGCCAGCAAGATCCGGTCAAACGAGGCTCCAAAGTGTTGACTGACCTGTTCTTGAGTTGGCCAAGAACAGCTAAGGCGACAGATCCGTCGCTATAAACCATTAGCGACGGGTTAAAATTGAAAAATAATAATATTAATTAAAATAAATAGAAATAATTTCTAAATAATTAATAAAAAATTCTGAAAAATCATTTTAATTATAATAAATAATTTTTAATATTTTGACATAAAATTTTATTAATATTTAATTTATTTAAATATTAATAATAATAAAAGTAATTAATAATAAATTACTTAAAAATAATAGTAATGATTTAAAAATCATTTTAAATAATAATAAATTATTTAAAATGATATTAATGATTAAAAAATCATTATTAATAAAAATAAATTATTTAAAAATAATATATATGATTTAAAATCATTTTAAATGGTTATAAAATATTTAAAACTGATATTAATAATTTAAAAATCATTTTAAATGATATTAAATCATTTATAAATTATTTTGAGCATTTAGAAATTATTATAAATAATAACTAAAATATCTAAACAAAATATTAAAACTTTTAAATAAAGTTTATCAAAAAACTAATTCGATAACTATTCAATGAAGCTATAAAATATCGAACGGACACCAAAATCAACCCAGACACTAATAGTTTAATTAGAACTTAATTGTTATCATTTCTAATGACTGTTATAACATATATAGGTTGCGAGTATACTTTCAAATAGCTTAAGTAGCCGATTTTGATAAAGACAAGTTTTTTTAATTTCATTTAATTTCTATATTAAATGTAAGTTTTATATATTGATATACAAACTTGTTATACACATTATTCGTGATATCTGTGCTTTGAAGAAGGTTATGACTTATTGTTCAAGCATAACCAACCTATATGAACTATTATTTGTGTAAAATGTATTTGCTTTGTTATCAAAAGATCAAATGTGGAGAAACAAATATTGTTTGGTACAGATATATATACTGATACTATTCGGATCGGCAATTATAGCACTGATCGAGGGTTATAATTACAGGCAGTTATAGCACTGACCTTGTTGGATTGGTAGGATGATATGCATACTCCTAGGATATGATTAGGCTGATCACTTATGAAATATCCGAACAGAGCACCTATACGTCTTTGTGACTGTTAGGAGTGTGGTGTGGTTGACCGAATCAACCCGGGTTGCTAAGTCTTTATGACTGACAGAAACTCGTAATAGACGGACTTAGTATATATATGGATAAATACTCTAAACTATAGGTTTTCCTTTAATTTAGATATTGTGTGAGTATAAACTGTAAATCTTTAAAACTTGCTGAGCCTGTTAAAGCTCATTCTTGCAATTATTCTTTTCCTTTGCAGCTACATCTCACACACCAGGAAGTTCAGGCTATCATACTTGTGGGTAAATAGTAAATCTATAAGAATGAATGTTTATTGTATTAGGACTAAAAATGTAATTTGGTATTTCCCTGATGTAATGGTTGAACCTTAGATAACCATATATTATTATTGTGACACCCCCGAATCTGGGTCCTCTGAACCCGGTCCGGTCGCCACGAAATAATACTAACATCCACCTTTAAGTAACATACGATAACTAAAATGCGGAATATAATAAACGTACGTCGTTCATTTAAAAGATGTTACTAGTCTCAAGATTCGATAACCTTAAATAAAATCTTACAAACATACCCTAGAATAAACATTAGGGTTCATATTACATTAACAGTAATTAAACAAATCATAAAGACAAAGTCTGCTCCTTGCAAACCATCCTATATCTTTCCTTTACCCTTGTCCTTCCTTGAGGCCTCGGGCTTAACTGCAATATAAGTCATAATATAGCAAGAATGAGCAACAAGTTTGCTCAGCAAGTTTAAATACAATAATAAAGGATATATCATGATGAATGGAAAAATATCTGACAATGATTTCAACAAAATGAATATCTTAAAGATTCAACAATATGAATATCTGAACGATTCAATAATATGAATATTTGAACAATTCAATAATATGAACATTAGATAGATTCAATGATATGAACATCTGAACAATTCAATAATATGAATATCTGAACGATTCAATAATATGAATATCTGAATGATTTAATAATATGAACATCTGAACAATTCAATAATATGAATATTAAAAGCAAAGATAATAATTGCCTTTAGAATGACTGATAGTCGAGTAGACTCTGCACTATAACTTTCCAATGGGTTCAATAGCTAATTGACCCTTTTTGGATTACTGGCTACTGGCTACAAAAACCTAGTACCTCGAGGAGATCAGCCTCGGGCACAACGTGAATATGCATAACACTTAAATCTGCTTACTCGTATCATATATATTACATACCTAGGCACACTCCTACATATGAGGGGTGTTCTGTTCCATCTAAGAATCCTTACCATCAATTGGTTTGGATAGCTTCAAAGAAAATTTCATACACTAGTCTGACCGAGCATAGGTTCAGACTCTTACTGACACGGTTCAAGAAATTTAGAACCTTGAATATTGTACAAGTCCAAGACTGTACGAGCTTAAACGCACTAAGTGCAAATATCAATAATATCGATGTGGAATAATTGATCAGTAATTAAACCACTAAATAACATGCTTGGAAATAAAGTACAAGCAATTAAGTAAACAACTTTCTATTCAATATAACCTACTCAATACAATATGAGAAGGATAGAGAACTTGCACAAAGTGAAGTTTAGAATTTGCACAATATGAATTTGTGTAAGTTCGGGGAACTTGCACAATACTCAACGTGTGAAGTTCTGGGAACTCGCACAATACTCAAAGTGTGAAATTCGGGGAACTTGCACAATACTATATTTCCATGCATAAAATAAATGCATCGGCTTAGACACTTACAACACCAAAGAGTGAAATTCGGAGAATTTTACCATAATAGATCTCTTGCATAAAGTAAATGCATAGGTTAGGACATGTACTGACAACGCTCTTTGAGTAAAGTAAACACAAAGATAAGATACTTGCACAATATACGAGTTTGTATAAGTTTAGAGAACTTTCATAATAAAGACATGAAGTTCGAAAATTTGCAAAATAACCAAAATGTGAAGTTCGGGGAACTTTTACAATAACCAACGTGTGAAGTTCGGAGAACTTTTACAATACGCAAAATGTGAAGTTCGGGGAACTTTCACAATACAATAATAACCTGCTCAAAACAATATGAGAGGGATAGGAACTTACACAAATAAGGTGAAGTTTAGAATCTCGCTTACTCGAGTAATTGAATAAAGTAGTGCAAGGATTTAAAATATTTGCACAATAAAAGTAGGGTTCGGATACTAGCTTACAATATCTGTTGAATAAAGTAATACAAGGGTCTAGGGTACTTGCATTCAATATCACAATTAAATGAAGTTAGGAAACTTGCCTGTCTGCTCAGCTACAAATAATTTTAGCTTTAATTTAAACGGCGTTGGAACGACCTAATATTAACAAGTTGATCTCTCCAATTAGTATATATAAACTAATATAGGTTCAGACATATAAGAATCTAATCATTACATAATTCTATCACATAATTAATGTAAGTCAATCTAATCTTGTCTTAGATTTAATAACTTTTAGATCATCTAGTTTCTATGCATCAATATAGGCTTGAAACACATAGCACATCCAGTTACTAATATAAATCAACACACATGCTTATAAGTTTTATCTAACTCAAGTTCAAAATCTAACATATTCATTCTATGTCCACCTCAAGACCACATACTTTTATGTCGGACATTCACATACTTTAAACAATATAAGTTTATGCTTCAAGATTGGTTACTAAAGTCATGTTATCAAATAACAAAGTTTAAACAATGTTTAAGTAGTCATGCTTATGCGTATACTACACGTGTATACTTTAATCATATAGTCCATACTTGAGATTCATTTTCCATGAATACGTGCATATGTGAAATCCATGCTTTAACCAAAGGATGCTCATGTCAATATGTCTATAGGCATAATGACATGCTTACATGATCATAATATAATTCACATGGTAATCAATGCTATTTCACATTCTAAGTTTCTATTACAAGGTACACTAAGTCAAAAAAGACAATATGGTACATGTAAATTATCTCGTAACCATTACTCACAGGTATTAGAATGCATACAATAAGTTATATGTATGCTCTCATATCACAAGACAAAATTATTGGTCAAGTTTACTTTAAAAATTCTTAAGTTTTCCTTTATAAACCCTTGAGTCTTTCAAACACGTATGCTAGTGCGTTTAATACTCAAATCATGCATTCTCGGTTCATATAAATCATACTATCATGCTTACCAAAAATCAAAATATACAAAATGCGTTCATGCTAACGTTCTCCTTCGAAACTCATATGTTTCGTTAGAAATGTTCACTATTAAGGTCCACATGTTCAAGTTATATTATGATACCTATATACACAAGGTAATACATCTTTCATGCATCACTACATTATATTATCATGCCTGAAAAATCAGAATGTACATATGCTAAGTTTCTGACAAAGTCCACTTTAACTAGTTTAGGTTCATTTCAAAACCATAAGCTTTCTTTCCATAACATGTACTACATGGTCAAAATTTTTTATGTAGACATCAAGGAACAAATTTATATATATATATATATATATATATATATATATATATATATGAGTTAAACTAACTTGCATGCATGTCCAAATTAATACCAACTATTATCACAGCAGCTTAACAGAAGCAGAAAACAAAAACTGGAATGCAGGGCCTGCGCAGCTGCGGTGCTACCAGGCATAAACCCGACGCAACTGCGCCGGCTCCTGATCCAGCCAAGACTGAACTGCTTCGGCAGTTCCTTCAGCCCATCTCAGAAAACAATTTTGAAAATCTCTTTAAATATTCATATAACAGTTTCAACAAGTTTATATCATCATATAACACTTTAATACTCATATCTCATAATTCAATTACCAACAATTCATGAACAATTCAATAATCAAGAATTTAGCAAATTTACAGAAATTGAAAAACAAGAATGCATTTGATTATACCTCTGTTATAGAATGGACTAGCTGCAATATTTCTCTTCCTTAGCTCAATTGAAAATGTCAGAATACAAGCTCGACTTATCAATTTTATACTTTCATAAAATCTCAGCAAAACAAAAAAGAAGGCGAGAGCTCAATATATAGCCAATTTCTTACCCGAAAATTGGCATTGTTCCTCAAATCAAACTAATGGGAGATGCAATTAGCTAATGGTTATCAAATAGTGGGTGAGGAGTTGGTATATCTCATCATTATTTCCACTCCCCCATTGATGATTGCTATAGCTATACTGAGTTTGAGGAGGAGAGTAGTGTAGCCACGTGAAGGAGAAATGAAGGTGGGACTCTCATTTAGGGACAATGTAATAACTCAGCAATAGCAACTTGGATGCAATACACTACACTATCATTATATGCACCATGCTTACTAAGGTTATATCATGTATACACATTTTATTTCATGTAAATACTTAGGCTATAATTAAATTAAAGTCACAATTTCAATGAGCAATTAATAATATGATGCGTCAAGTAGGGTATATACATATAATCCATGTACAATATCTATTAACCCCAAATATAAAGTAATTGTGTTTCATTTTTGTTTATAATAATAACTGTTATTATAATAATAACTTATGGGAAAACATTATCAATTAATAATGCTATTGATATTAATGTAAGGTATTCATAATAGTTTTCCTACCCTCATCATGTCACATACTCTAAGTACACATTACACTTATCAATCTCACATAATACAATTAAGATTACTATATAGTCAAAATATAATAGCCTTATCAAAGGTCACCTTGTACTATATATAATATATAGTTAACTATCATTTAGTAAGGGTTTAATATAACCTATACTTGCATATAACAATTAATCAATTAACCATGTAAATATAATATTATTATATTTATTTATCTCATGCTTATTAATTATTATTTATTCATAATAATAATTAATCAACACATAATCAACTAATTACTCCCAATTCATTAATTATTATTTATTCATAATAATTATTAATCAAAAATAATAATAATTTAATACGTTATCAATTAATTACTCAAATATAAATAATTAATCCCGATTAAATCTCTACACTATATTCAAGAAATTTGAATATATAATTTACTAACACTTTTATCAATATTCTAATATAAAAGTCTCATGGTTAATCTACTAATTTAAATAACCATTAGTGATTCCCTTTAATAAAAATCCTAGCATTTATTCACATAGGTTAAATTCACATAAGCACATAACCACATAAGGTTTAAATAAGTTTGAAAAATTAACTCCTAAAAATTTTAAATCACATATAAAATTAATAAGAAGCTTAAAATTCCTAGTCGTTACATCTCTTCCCCATTATAAAAATTCCGTCCTCGGAATTGTAAAAATAAGGTTACTCCAATAAAAATAGATAATTCGCTCTTATCATTTAGATAATCTCTACTATCTGTTGTACCACTCCTGGTCCCAACAGTCGGCGTTCACCTATCTCGTCTCAACACAACGGTGCTCGACATTATCTCCCATAAATGCTTCTAGCAAAATTCTCTTCTCTAGTACTAACGGTACCCAAATTCATCCTTCAAATCTTAGCAGTTCAGTGCTATCAATCTTAAATTTCAACTCATCACCTTCACCGAATTGCTTCTTGATATTATCATAATCTTCGCCCTTCTCTTGTGCCTCCTTAACCTTATCTAATAAAGTCGGGCTTACTGATGCTGTAAATAATCTCTCTTTGGTCTCCATCGGATACTTAACCTCTAAGTCTAGTATTTCAAAAATCTTTCACTATTTCTTCTGAATGGTCAACCTCGATAAATTCCCTCTGCCTTTCCTATCCAAGGCATCTGCCACTACATTTGCTTTGCCTGGATGGTACAAAATCTCACTATCAAAATCTTTAACCAATTCTAGCCATTGGCGTTACCTTATGTTTAATTCCTTCTGCGTGAAGATATACTTCAGACTCTGTATATATCTCCAATTTCTCACCCTACAAATAATGCTTCCAAAACTCCAGGACAAAAACTATTGCTGCTAAATCTCGTTTGGGAAGACATCCACGAATTCCCTTCAAAACGGTATAACAGTTCCTATGAATGTATTCTACTGGGATAACTTCCATGTTTGTTACTCCTACGCCCATAGGGTGTTCTAATTTCTCACGGGTAAGTCTAACTGTTAACAAAATTCTTCAAAAACAAAAGAGCAGGTAGCACCCAAATCGAATAACACATATGCATCTATATAATAGATCGGGATGATACCTGACACTACGACCTTCTTGTTGCGGTTTTCGCTAGCTGCAACACCCTTCCTCTTCGGGCAATCCTTGATTTGATGGTCTGTGGCTCTATACATGAAACATCCTCCTTTTGACTTATTCGGACACTGAGGAGCCATGTGCTCCGATTGTCCACAACGATAACAAGTGCTCTTTCCCTTCAAGCATTCTCTCGAGTGGTTCCTTCCACAGTTATTGCACTTTAAACTTTTCTTAGCCTTTCCCCCGGACTTGCTACCTCCTGATGATTGGCTCTCCGCCCTTTTACGCTTATTGGGGTTGCTGCCTCTGCCGCTTCCCCCTTTCGGTCCTTCTTGGCCGGTCTTCTTATCTTGTTTAAATTGCGCTATGGCTTCATTACCTCCTTCGGCAATGATAGCCCTTTCCAAAAGATCAGAAAAAGTCTTAAGCTTCAATACATCTATTACCTTTTGCACCCATGGTTTCAATCCTAATTCAAATCTCTCTGCTTTCCTGGCCTCCATGTCCACCTAGTGTGACGCAAATCGAGCCAACTCGTTAAATCTTGCCGCTTACTCTGCGACAAACATACCTCCATGTCTCAGCTCCAGAAACTTAACTTCCATATCCTGTTGCGTATTCTCTGAAAAGAAATTCTTAAATCTGTCCCACATAATAACTTCTTCTCCTGCTAGTCCTTTATTGGGTTCCCACCAATTATTAGCTTCGCCCTTCATCATGAATGTGGCAAAACTCGCCTTCTGTGCCTCAGCCACCCGTGCGACCTCAAACACCTTCTCAATTTTTTCTATCCATGTCCGGGCTTTAATTGGGTCCAAGGTTCCCTGGGACTCCGGTGATCCTACCAATTTAAAGTCCTTAAAGCTTGCCAAGTAATGTCTTGGCTGCTCAGCTGCTGGCGGGGTTATGTTCTGCATTGCTTCTGTTAATAGGTTAACAAAGCTCTGCATTGGGTTGACATTTCCCTCTCCACCATTGCTAATAGATACTTCCTCCCTCTATTTCCGCAAAAATCCCCTAGGCGGCATGATTCTGAGGACAGGAAGAAAACATTAGGCTTTATGTGATACGCTATTCAAGTTAGCATTAAGAAGTTTAGGACGTCTATCAATCATAGCTGATTTAAATAAACAACTTCAATATCACAAAGCGACTCGAAGGGTCTCCTCAATCCGTCACCTATACACTCTACTTGAGTTTTCTACTAAGGTTATAACTTAGGTTTCGCATTCCTAATATTTATAACCTAAAGCTCTGATACCAACCTGTGACACCCCCGAATCAAGGTCCTTTGACCCCGGTCCGGTCGCCACGAAACAATACTAACATCCACCTTTAAGTAACATACGATAACTAAAATGCGGAATATAATAAATGTACGTCGTTCATTCAAAAGGTGTTACTAGTCCCAAGATTCGATAACCTTAAATAAAATCTTACAAACATACCCTAAAATAAACATTAGGGTTTATATTACATTAACAGTAATTAAATAAATCATAAAGACAAAGTCTGCAACTTGCAAACCATCCTATATCTTTCCTTTACCCTTGTCCTTCCCTAAGGCCTCGGGCTTAACTACAATATAAGTCATGATATAGCAAGAATGAGCAACAAGTTTGCACAGCAAGTTTAAATACAACAATAAAGGATATATCATGGTGGATGGAAAAATATCTGACAATGATTTCAACAAAATGAATATCTTAAAGATTCAACAATATGAGTATCTGAACGATTCAATAATATGAATATTTGAACGATTCAATAATATGAACATTAGATAGATTCAATGATATGAACATCTGAACAATTCAATAATATGAATATCTGAACGATTCAATAATATGAATATCTGAATGATTCAATAATATAAACATCTGAACAATTCAATAATATGAATATTAAAAGCAAAGATAATAATTGTCTTTAGAATGACTGATAGTCGAGTAGACTCTGAACTATAACTTTTCAATGGGTTCAATAGCTAATTGACCCTTTTTGGATTACTGGTTACTGGCTACAGAAACCTAGTACCGTGAGGAGATCAGCCTCGGGCACAATGTGATTATGCATAACACTTAAATCTACTTACTCGTATCATATATATTTGATACTTGGGCACAGTCCTACATATAAGTGGTGTTTTGTTCCGTCTAAGAATCCTTACCATCAATTGGTTTGGATAGCTTCAAAGAAAATTTCATACACTAGTCTGACCGGGCAAAGGTTCAGACTCTTACTGACACGGTTCAAGAAATTTAGAATCTTGAATAATGTAAAAGTCCAAGACTGTACGAGCTCAAACGCACTAAGTGCGGATATCAATAATATCGATGTGGAATAATTGATAAGTAATTAAACCACTAAATAACATGCTTGGAAATAAAGTTCAAGCAATTAAGTAAACAACTTTCGATTCAACAATAACCTACTTAATATAATATGAGAAGGATAGAGAACTTGCACAAAGTGAAGTTTAGAATTTGCACAAAATGAATTTGCGTAAGTTCGGAGAACTTGCACAATACTCAATGTGTGAAGTTCGGGGAACTCGCACAATACTCAACGTGTGAAATTCGGGGAACTTACACAATACTAGATTTCCTTGCATAAAATAAATGCATCGGCTTGGACACTTACAACATCAAAGAGTGAAATTCAGGGAATTTCACCATAATAGATCCCTTGCATAAAGTAAATGCATAGGTTAGGACATTTGCTGACAATGCTCTTTGAGTAAAGTAAACACAAAGATAAGATACTTGTACAATATACGAGTTTGTATAAGTTTAGAGAACTTTCATAATAAAGAAATGAAGTTCGGAAATTTGCAAAATAACCAAAGTGTGAAGTTCGGGGAACTTTCACAATAACCAAAGTGTGAAGTTCGGGGAACTTTCACAATACTCAAAATATGAAGTTCGGGGAACTTTCATAATACAATAATAACCTGCTCAAAGCAATATGAGAAGGATAGGAACGAGCACAAATAACGTGAAGTTTAGAATCTCGCTTACTCGAGTAATTGAATAAAGTAATGCAAGGATTTAAAATATTTGCACAATAAAAGTAGGGTTTGGATACTAGCTTACAATATTCGTTGAATAAAGTAATACAAGGGTCTAGGGTACTTGCATTCAATATCACAATTAAATGAAGTTAGAAAACTTGCCTGTTTGCTCAGCTACAAATAATTCTAGCTTTAATTTAAACGGCGTTGGAACGACCTAATATTAACAAGTCGATCTCTCTAATTAGTATATATAAACTAATATAAGTTCACACATACAAGAATCTAATCATTATATAATTCTATCACATAATTCACATAAGTCAATCTAATCCTGTCTTATATTTAATAACTTTTAGATCATCTAGTTTTTATGCATCAATATAGGCTTGAAACACATAGCACATCCAGTTACTGATATAAATCAACACACATGTTTATAAGTTTTATCTAACTCAAGTTCAAAAGCTAACATGTTCATTCTATGTCCACCTCAAGACCACATACTTTTATGTCGGACATTCACATACTTTAAACAATATAAGTTTATACTTCAAGATTGGTTACTAAAGTCATGTTATCAAATAACAAAGTTTAAACAATGTTTAAGTAGTCATGCTTATGCGTATACTACACGTGTATACTTTAATCATATAGTCCATACTTGAGATTCATTTTCTATGAATACGTGCATATGTGAAATCCATGCTTTAACCAAAGGATGGTCATGTCAATATGTCTATAGGCATAATGACATGCTTGCATGATCATAATATAATTCATATGGTAATCAATGCTATTTCACATTCTAAGTTTCTATTACAAGGTACACCAAGTCAAAAAAGACAATATGGTACATGTGAAGTATCTCGTAACCATTACTCACAGGTATTAAAATGCATACAATAAGTTATATGTATGCTCTCATATCACAAGATAAAATTATTGGTCAAGTTTACTTTGAAAATTCTTAAGTTTTCCTTTGTAAACCCTTGAGTCTTTCAAACACGTATGCTAGTGCGTTTAATACTCAAATCATGCATTCTCGGTTCATATAAATCATACTATCATGCTTGCCAAAAATTAGAATATACAAAATGCGTTCATGCTAACGTTCACCTTTGAAACTCATATGTTTCGTTAGAAATGTTCGCTATTAAGGTCCACATGTTCAAGTTATATTATGATACCTATATACACAAAGTAATACATCTTTCATGCATCACTACATTATATTATCATGCCTGAAAAATTAGAATGTACATATGCTAAGTTTATGACAAAGTCCACTTTAACTAGTTTAGGTTCATTTCAAAACCATAAGCTTTCTTTCCATAACATGTACTACATGGTCAAAATTTTTTATGTAGACATCAAGGAACAAATATATATATATATGAGTTAAACTAACTTGCATGCATGTCCAAATTAATACCAACTGTTATCACAGCAGCTTAACAGAAGCAGAAAACAAAAACTGGATTTCAGGGACTGCGCAGCTGCGCTGCTACCAGGCATAAAACCGGCGCAGCTGCGCCTGCTCCTGATCCAGCCAAGACTGAACGGCTTTGGCAGTTCCTTCAGCCCATCTCAGAAAACAATTTTGAAAATCTCTTCAAATATTCATATAACAGTTTCAACAAGTTTATATCATCATATAACACTTTAATACTCATATCTCATAATTCAATTACCAACAATTCATGAACAATTAAATAATCAAGAATTTAGCAAATTTACATAAATTGAAAAACAAGAATGCAATTGATTATACCTCTGTTATAGAATGGACTTGCTGCAATATTTCTCTCCCTTAACTCAATTGAAAATGTCAGAATACAAGCTCCACTTATCAATTCTATACTTTCATAAAATCTCAGCAAAACAAAGAAGAAGGAGAGAGCTCTATATATAGCCAATTTCTTACCCGGTTCTTGACATTGTTCCTCAAATCTAACTAATGGGAGATGCAATTAGCTAATGGTTATCAAATAGTGGGTGAGGAGTTGGTATATCTCATCATTATTCCCACTCTCCCATTGATGATTGCTATAGCTATACTGAGTCGGAGGAGGAGAGTAGTGTAGCCACGTGAAGGAGAAATGAATGTGGGACTCTCATTTAGGGACAATGTAATAACTCAGCAATAGCAACTTGGATGCAATACACTACACTATCATTATATGCACCATGCTTACTAAGGTTATATCATGTATACACATTTTATTTCATGTAAATACTTAGGCTATAATTAAAATAAAGTCACAATTTCAATGAACAATTAATAATATGATGCATCAAGTAGGGTATATACATATAATCCATGTACATTATCTATTAACACCAAATATAAAGTAATTGTGTTTCATTTTTGTTTATAATAATAACTTATGGGAAAATATTATCAATTAATAATGCTATTGATATTAATGTAAGGTATTCATAATAATTTTCCTACCCTCATCATGTCACATACTCTAAGTACACATTACACTTATAAATCTCACATAATACAATTAAGATTACAATATAGTCAAAATATAATAGCCTTATCAAAGGTCACCTTGTACTATATATAATATATAGTTAACTATCATATAGTAAGGGTTTAATATAACCTATACTTGCATATAACAATTAATCAATTAATCAAGTAAATATAATATTATTATATTTATTTATCTCCTACTCATTAATTATTATTTATTCATAATAATAATTAATCAACACATAATCAACTAATTACTCCCAATTCATTAATTATTATTTATTCATAATAATTATTAATCAACAACAATAATAATTTCATACGTTATCAATTAATTACTCAAATATAAATAATTAATCCCGATTAAATATCTACACTATATTCAAGAAATTTGAATATATAATTTACTAACACTTTTATCAATATTCTAATATAAAAGTCTCGGTGTTAATCTACTAATATAAATAACCATTAGTGATTCACTTTAATAAAAATCCTAGCATTTATTCGTATAGGTTAAATTCACATGAGCACATAACCACATAAGGTTTAAATAAGTTTGAAAAATTAACTCCGAAAAATTTTAAATCACATATAAAATTAATAAGAAGCTTAAAATTCCTGGTCGTTACATCCCTTCTCCCTTATAAAAATTCCGTCCTCGGAATTGTAAAAATAAGGTTACTCAAATAAAAATAGATAATTCGCTCTTATCACTTAGATAATCTCTACTATCTGTTGTACCACTCCTGGTCCCAACAGTCGGCGTTCACCTATCTCGCCTCAACACAACGGTACTCGACACTATCTCCCATAAATGCTTCTAGCAAAAATCTCTTCTCTAGTACTAACGGTACCCAAATTCATCCTTCAAATCTTAGCAGTTCAGTGCTATCAATCTTAAATTTCAACTCATCACCTTCAACTAATCGCTTCTTGATATTATCATAATCTTCGTTCTTCTCTTGTGCCTCCTTAATCTTATCTAATAAAGTCGGGCTTACTGACGCTGTAAATAATCTCTCTTTGGTCTCCATCGGATACTTAACCTCTAAGTCTAGTATTTCAAAAATCTTTCACTAATTCTTCTGAATGGTCAACCTCGATAAATTCCCTCTATCAAAATGTAGGCATCTACCACTACATTTACTTTTCCTGGATGGTACAAAATCTCACTATCAAAATCTTTAACCAATTCTAGCCATCGGCGTTGCCTTATGTTTAATTCCTTCTGCGTGAAGATATACTTCAGACTCTGTATATATCTCCAATTTCTCACCCTACAAATAATGCTTCCAAAACTCCAAGACAAAAAATATTGCTACTAAATCTCGTTTGGGAAGACATCCACGAATTCCCTTCAAAACGGTATAACAGTTCCTATGATTATATTTTAGGGGGATAACTTCCTTGTTTGTTACTCCTACGCCCATAGGGTGTTCTAATTTCTCACTGGTAAGTCTAACTGTTAACAAAATTCTTCAAAAACAAAAGAGCAGGTAGCACCCAAATCGAATAACACATATGCATCTATATAATAGATCGGGATGATACCTGACACTACGTCCTTGTTGTTGCGGTTGTCGCTAGCTGCAACGCCCTTCCTCTTCGGGCAGTCCTTGATTTGATGGTCTGTGGCTCTACACACGAAACATCCTCCTTTTGACTTATTCGGACACTGAGGAGCCATGTGCCCCGATTGTCCACAACGATAACAAGTGCTCTTTCCTTTCAAGCATTCCCCCAAGTGGTTCCTTCCACAGTTACTGCACTTTAAACTTTTCTTAGCCTTTCCCCCGGATTTGCTACCTCCGGATGATTGGCTCTCCACCCTTTTACGCTTATTGGGGTTGCTGCCTCTGCCGCTTCCCCCTTTCGGACCTTCTTGGCCGGTCTTCTTATCTTGTTTAAAATACGCTATGGCTTCATTACCTCCTTCGGCAATGATAGCCCTTTCCAAAAGATCAGAAAAAGTCTTAAGCTTCAATACATCTATTACCTTCTGCACCCATAGTTTCAATCCTAATTCAAATCTCTCTGCTTTCCTGGCCTCCGTGTCCACCTGGTATGACGCGAATCGAGCCAACTCGTTAAATCTTGCCGCGTACTCTACGACTAACATACCTCCTTTCTCAGCTCTAGAAACTTAACTTCCATAACCTGTTGCGTATTCTCCGAAAAGAAATTCTTAAATCTGTCCCACATAATAACTTCTTCTCCTACTAGTCCTTTATTGGGTTCCCACCAATTATTAGCTTCGCCCTTCATCATGAATGTGGCAAAACTCGCCTTCTGTGCCTAGCCACCCGTGTGACCTCAAACACCTTCTCAACTTTTTCTATCCATGTCTGGGCTTTAATTGGGTCCAAGGTTCCCCGGGACTCCGGTGATCCTACCAATTTAAAGTCCTTAAAGCTTGCCAAGTAATGTCCTGGCTGCTCAGCTGCTGGCGGGGTTATGTTCTGCATTGCTTCTGCTAATAGGTTAACGAAGCTCTGCATTGGGTCGACATTTCCCTCTCCACCATTGCTAACAGATCCTTCCTCCCTTTGTTTCCGCAAAAATCCCCTAGGCGGCATGATCCTGAGGACAGGAAGAAAATATTAGGCTATATGTGATACGCTATTCAAGTTATCATTAAGAAGTTTAGGACATCTATCAATCATAGCTGATTTAAATAAACAACTTCAGTATCACAAAGCGACTCGAAGGGTCTCCTCAATCCGTCACCTATAAACTCTACTTGAGTTTTCTACTACGGTTATAACTTAGGTTTCGCATTCCTAACGTTTATAACCTAAAGCTCTGATACCAACCAGTGACACCCCCGAATCCGGGTCCTCTCACCCCGGTCCGGTCGCCACGAAACAATACTAACATCCACCTTTAAGTAACATACGATAACTAAAATGCGGAATATAATAAACGTACGTCGTTCATTCAAAAGGTGTTATTAGTCCCAAGATTCGATAACCTTATATAAAATCTTACAAACATACCCTAGAATAAACATTAGGGTTTATATTACATTAACAGTATTTAAACAAATCATAAAGACAAAGTCTGCTCCTTGCAAACCATCCTATATCTTTCCTTTGCCCTTGTCCTTCCCTAAGGCCTCGGGCTTAACTGCAATATAAGTCATAATATAGCAAGAATGAGCAACAAGTTTGCTCAGCAAGTTTAAATACAACAATAAAGGATATATCATGATGAATGGAAAAATATCTGACAATGATTTCAACAAAATGAATATCTTAAAGATTCAACAATATGAATATCTGAACGATTCAATAATATGAATATTTGAACGATTCAATAATATGAACATTAGATAGATTCAATGATATGAACATCTGAACAATTTAATAATATGAATATCTGAACGATTCAATAATATGAATATCTGAATGATTCAATAATATGAACATCTGAACAATTCAATAATATGAATATTAAAAGCAACGATAATAATTGCCTTTAGAATGACTGATAGTCGAGTAGACTCTGAACTATAACTTTCCAATGGGTTCAATAGCTAATTGACCCTTTTTGAATTACTGGCTACTTGCTACAGAAACCTAGTACCTCGAGGAGATCAGCCTCGGGCACAATGTGAATATGCATAACACTTAAATCTGATTACTAGTATCATATATATTAGATACATACGCACACTCCTACATATGAGGGGTGTTCTGTTCCGTCTAAGAATCCTTACCATCAATTGGTTTGGATAGCTTCAAAGAAAATTTCATACACTAGTCTGACCGAGCAAAGGTTCAGACTCTTACTGACACGGTTCAAGAAATTTAGAACCTTGAATAATGTACAAGTCCAAGACTGTACGAGCTCAAAGGCACTAAGTGCATATATCAATAATATCGATGTGGAATAATTGATAAGTAATTAAACCACTAAATAACATGCTTGGAAATAAAGTTCAAGCAATTAAGTAAACAACTTTTGATTAAATAATAACCTACTCAATACAACATGAGAAAGATAGAGAACTTGCACAAAGTGAAGTGTAGAATTTGCACAATATGAATTTGTGTAAGTTCGGGGAACTTGCACAATACTCAACGTGTGAAGTTCGGGGAACTTGCACAATACTCAATGTGTGAAGTTCGGGGAACTTGCACAAAACTAGATTTCCCTGCATAAAATAAATGCATCGGCTTAGACACTTACAAAATCAAAGAGTGAAATTCAGGGAATTTCACCATAATAGATCCCTTGCATAAAGTAAATGCATAGGTTAGGACATTTGCTGACAATGCTCTTTGAGTAAAGTAAACACAAAGATAAGATACTTGCACAATATACGAGTTTGTATAAGTTTAGAGAACTTTCATAATAAAGAAATGAAGTTCAGAAATTTGCAAAATAACCAAAGTGTGAAGTTCGGGGAACTTTCATAATAACCAAAGTGTGAAGTTCGTGAAACTTTCACAATACTCAAAATGTGAAGTTCGGGGAACTTTCATAATACAATAATAACCTGCTCAAAACAATATGAGAAGGATAGGAACTTGGACAAATAAGGTGAAGTTTAGAATCTTGCTTACTCGAGTAATTGAATAAAGTAGTGCTAGGATTTAAAATATTTGCACAATAAAAGTAGGGTTCGGATACTAGCTTACAATATCCGTTGAATAAAGTAATACAAGGGTCTAGGGTACTTGCATTCAATATCACAATTAAATGAAGTTAGGAAACTTGCCTGTTTGCTCAGCTACAAATAGTTCTAGCTTTAATTTAAACGGCGTTGGAACGACCTAATATTAACAAGTCGATCTCTCTAATTAGTATATATAAACTAATATAAGTTCACACATACAAGAATCTAATCATTATATAATTCTATCACATAATTCACGTAAGTCAATCTAATCCTGTCTTAGATTTAATAACTTTTAGATCATCTAGTTTCTATGCATCAATATAGGCTTGAAACACATAGCACATCCAGTTACTGATATAAATCAACACACATGCTTATAAGTTTTATCTAACTCAAGTTCAAAAGCTAACATGTTCATTCTATGTCCACCTCAAGACCACATACTTTTATGTCGGACATTCACATACTTTAAACAATATAAGTTTATGCTTCAAGATTGGTTACTAAAGTCATGTTATCAAATAACAAAGTTTAAACAATGTTTAAGTAGTCATGCTTATGCGTATACTACACGTGTATACTTTAATCATATAGTCCATACTTGAGATTCATTTTCTATGAATACGTGCATATGTGAAATCCATGCTTTAACCAAAGGATGCTCATGTCAATATGTCTATAGGCGTAATGACATGCTTGCATGATCATAATATAATTCACATGATAATTAATGCTATTTCACATTCTAAGTTTCTATTACAAGGTACACCAAGTCAAAAAAGACAATATGGTACATGTAAAGTATCTCATAACCATTACTCACAGGTATTAGAATGCATACAATAAGTTATATGTATGCTCTCATATCACAAGACAAAATTATTGGTCAAGTATACTTTAAAAATTCTTAAGTTTTCCTTTGTAAACCCTTGAGTCTTTCAAACACGTATGCTAGTGCGTTTAATACTCAAATCATGCATTCTCGGTTCATATAAATCATACTATCATGCTTGCCAAAAATCAGAATATACAAAATGCGTTCATGCTAACGTTCACTTTGAAACTCATATGTTTCGTTAGAAATGTTAACTATTAAGGTCCACATGTTGAAGTTATATTATGATACCTATATACACAAGGTAATACATCTTTCATGCATCACTATATTATATTATCATGCCTAAAAAATCAGAATGTACATATGCTAAGTTTTTGACAAAGTGCACTTTAACTAGTCTAGGTTCATTTCAAAACCATAAGCTTTCTTTCCATAACATGTACTACATGGTCAAATTTTTATATGTAGACATCAAGGAACAAATTTATATATATATATATATATATATATATGAGTTAAACTAACTTGCATGCATGTCCAAATTAATACCAACTGTTATCACAGCAGCTTAACATAAGCAGAAAACAAAAACTGGATTGCAGGGCCTGGTCAGCTGCGCTGCTACCAGGCATAAACTCGGCGCAGCTGCGCCGGCTCCTGATCCAGCCAAGACTGAACTGCTTCGGCAGTTCCTTCAGCCCATCTCAGAAAACAATTTTGAAAATCTCTTCAAATATTCATATAACAGTTTCAACAAGTTTATATCATCATATAACACTTTAATACTCATATCTCATAATTTAATTACCAACAATTCATGAACAATTCAATAATCAAGAATTTAGCAAATTTACAGAAATTAAAAAATAAGAATGCAATTGATTATACCTCTGTTATGGAATGGGCTAGCTGCAATATTTCTCTCCCTTAACTCAATTGAAAATGTCAGAATACAAGCTCCACTTATCAATTCTATACTTTCATAAAATCTCAGCAAAACAAAGAAGAAGGGGAGAGCTCTATATATAGCCAATTTTTTACCCGGAAATTGACATTGTTCCTCAAATCAAACTAATGGGAGATGCAATTAGCTAATTGTTATCAAATAGTGGGTGAGGAGTTGGTATATCTCATCATTATTCCCACTCCCCCGTTGATGATTGCTATAGCTATACTGAGTTTGAGGAGGAGAGTTGTTTAGCCACGTGAAGGAGAAATGAAGGTGGGACTCTCATTTAGGGACAATGTAATAACTTAGCAATAGCAACTTGGATGCAATACACTACACTATCATTATATGCACCATGCTTACTAAGGTTATATCATGTATACACATTTTATTTCATGTAAATACTTAGGCTATAATTAAATTAAAGTCACAATTTCAATGAGCAATTAATAATATGATGCATCAAGTAGGGTATATACATATAATCCATGTACATTATCTATTAACACCAAATATAAAGTAATTGTGTTTCATTTTTGTTTATAATAATAATTGTTATTATAATAATAACTTATGGGAAAACATTATCAATTAATAATGCTATTGATATTAATGTAAGGTATTCATAATAATTTTCCTACCCTCATCATGTCACATACTCTAAGTACACATTACACTTATCAATTTCACATAATACAATTAAGATTACTATATAGTCAAAATATAATATCCTTATCAAAGGTCACCTTGTACTATATATAATATATAGTTAACTATCATATAGTAAGGGTTTAATATAACCTATACTTGCATATAACAATTAATCAATTAACCAAGTAAATATAATATTATTATATTTATTTATCTCCTACTCATTAATTATTATTTATTCATAATAATAATTAATCAACACATAATCAACTAATTACTCCCAATTCATTAATTATTATTTATTCATAATAATTATTAATCAACAACAATAATAATTTCATACGTTATCAATTAATTACTCAAATATAAATAATTAATCCCGATTAAATATCTACACTATATTCAAGAAATTTGAATATATAATTTACTAACACTTTTATCAATATTCTAATATAAAAGTCTCGGTGTTAATCTACTAATTTAAATAACCATTAGTGATTCCCTTTAATAAAAATCCTAGCATTTATTCGCATAGGTTAAATTCACATGAGCACATAACCACATAAGGTTTAAATAAGTTTAAAAAATTAACTCCTAAAAATTTTAAATCACATATAAAATTAATAAGAAACTTAAAATTCCTGGTCGTTACAATTATGATATTAGTTTATCAGTTGAGTAGATTTATATTCTTAATAGAAAAGCATATCAAGTACAGTATCTATATGAACTATACATCTGAATGAGGGTATTGAATGATCTTGGGAGTTCTGTAAGCACTGAGGTAGCTCCTCGGTTCCAAGAAAAATTTTATCATTTGTAATGTGAAAGTCAGATAGATAGGAACGATTGATATGCAAGAAATATTTGTAAGATCATAAATCTGTACATCCAAGTGAGGGTATCCAGATATGGTAATTGTTCTGACCAGAACTCTTAACTTATTAGGATACTGTGAATTTTGGATTTATAGAAGTTATTGTCTTATAGAATATTTACGTGAGCACCAAATCTGCTACAGGAAATGTAGAGAATTTTGGAGTGTCACACAATCAATGGATCTAGATCCGGGCCTTAAAATGGTATCCAAATGTAAGGCCCAAAAATAGTGAACACTTTTGTTTGTGGTGCTCGGACATACTTCGATGGCTTTCATGCCCATAAGAAGCGCGACATTTGTATATATATTTATATACTGTCAAAGATGCTTCACATGTTAATAAAATCAAATTAAGCCGAATATAGAATAAAATAGAAGTATCAAAGGGCTTCAATTCCTATACGAGCGAAAAGGTTTGAAAACCTCTTTTCAAAACATTACTTTCATATGCTTATTTAAAATGAATTTTTCAATAAATCAAACCCTTCGTATATATATAGGTCCAACGAAGCACAACACTACTTTCAAAATAAAGTATTTTGAGCACATTTATCTACATCACACACACAAACACACAAGCAATGCATAGGGAATGAAAAGACGCAGTAACCGTGTTTCACGAAAGTCGGGGGGTGCCTAACACCTTCCCCTCGCTTAAGAAAGCCCTCGAACTCTATGAATCTCGGGTTCCAGACCAAATTAAACGGAGTCACATATTGGGCCATATTGTAAAACCTTTCAAACTCCGGTTGAGTTGGTACAACCATTTAAACTCATACCAGCTTGCGGCTCTATCTAATTCGACCCAATCATTAAAATCAATCTTTTCAAATCTTCGACATTAGATGTCGGTCTTTTCCTAAAATCTCACACTTTAAGCAAGATAACTTAAATCACTTAGAAAAATATAAAGGGTAGAGAAACAACTTAGGAACCGGAATTTTACTGGCGTCGACAGGTGGCGACTCTTCTGGGGACGTTAGAGGGCTTAAGCCGCATTTCAATCTTTTCAATTCCCTTTTATCTGCATGTGTGTGAATGTTGTCTTTACATTGAATGGATGTGAATGAATGCTTTATATTAGTTCTTCACACAATGTCATCATATTGCATATGGTGAGACGCGATGAATGTATATGAATGTATGTTGTGTGATTCCTCCACCAGGAGGCAAACCCGTTGGTGGATGATTACTGAACTCAAGAGGAGACTAATCCAGCTAGGCTAAGGAAAGGCACCACTCAGATCTAATCCAATTAAAAAATTGGATTAAATTCCCATCTAGTAGATTACGATGATCTGGGAACCTTCATTTAGAAAAGCCCGTGAGAGTAACCTAAGATAGGTCAGCCTCTTATAAACCAAACGCGAAGGGAAGTTTCTTCATGCCTTTCCCTTTCAATTCTATGTCAAATATTAAATGTCAATTCCGGTTAAGTATTAAAATTCTATGTCAAATATCAAATCCTGGAATGCTATCTTGTCATCAAAACAACTGACCTTTGTTTTGTAGAAAAATATTAAACCCTAAAACTAACACATTGCATAACATGCATATTGTTAATGCTTATCAAGACTAAACTACCTACCCTTCTTGTAGGCAAGATTAGTCCTATTAACAGATCAAAATCTAAGAAGGCACAAGGCCTATCCATCGATATGGCTGAAAGTGTCCAACACGAATCAGGTTTCGTGTCTCGAAAGGAGTTTGAGGGATTAAAAAATCAAATAGTAGAGTTGGCTATCTTCCTAAAAGAACGAAGTAGAAGCACTCAGGGATAAATAACGCCCACTCAACCAGAGTCATCCTCACAGGATGGCAATTAAAGTTTTGACAAAAAGGGGGAGATACAGATACCTTAACCTCAATCCAGTGAAGGAACCAACAAAACCCCTGAAATCACAAATCTTAGGGAAGACCGTGAAACTGGTGATATCAGTAAGAAAGTCCAATAAATAGAAGAAATCATTCGGTCAATAAAAGGAACTGGAACCTATGGGAGTGTCAATTATTCAAATCTTTTCATATTCCTAGGAGCTCTTTATCCAAATAATTTCCAAGTATCGAACTTTGAGAAATACAATGGGTTAGGAGATTCTTATGCCCATCTAAAAGTGTACATAGGAGAACTCAGATCCTATGCAGAAGACGAGAAGCTCAGAATGCAGTTATTCTAGAAGAGTTTAATTGGAGAGGCTAGAGCCTGGTATGCCCGACTTGGTAATGCCAAAATCCACAGCTAGGAAGAGTTAGCCCACACCTTCCTAAATCAGTACAGTTTTCAGTCACAAATGGCACTGGATCGATACCAAGTGACTAAAGTGAAAAAGTAGAGTATTGAGTCCTTTCGTGAATATGCCAAAAGATACAGGCGTATGTCAGCATAGGTTAGCACACCAATGATAGAAATTAAAATGGTAATGACTTTTATAAACATTCAAGAGGAACCTTACTATGAGAGGATCCTAGTTGAAAAAGGAAAACCATTCTCAGAGATGATCAAACATGACAAAATGGCAAAAATGGGCCTGAAAGCGGGTAAGATTAAAGATCTCACGGCCTTGGAAGTAGTCGCCGAACATATACAGTCTAAAAACTATGTGAACGATCCCAAGAGGGTACCCAAGAAAGGAAATGAAGATGTATCCCTCATTTTGCAGGGGAAAGCTAGGAGACCCAACCATAGTCCCCCCCCCCCCCATTTAGAAGAGGGAGGGCAATATGTTATTATAACAACATGCCGTATTCAACCAATGCCAAGATAGAAAGAGAAAATTTGAAAGAACAAAAAACTGGGTTTTCACTCCATTAGGTGATTCCCTTGAGAATGTATTAGCATTATTAATGGGCTACAAGAAGATTACCGAATTGGCTCCACCTCTGGATCGAAAAAGTAAAAGATACAATCAAAACCTGAGATGTGTTTACCATTTAAGGTCTCCGGGACACGATACACAAGATTGATGGTCCTTAAAGCATAAAATCCAAAATCTGATCGAAAGTGGCGATGTTGTGGTCCAACAACTTGACCATCCAAATGTCAACACCAACCTTCTGATGAAGTATGATACGGAGGGAGTAAACATGATCGGGTCAGGAAGCACCGAAATGTGTCTAAATCGAAAGTAAATACGAAGGATAGAGGAATACCCCCAAAGGAACAGAACAAATGTCCTAGAGTTAGAAAATTCGGATGAGGGTATGACAGTAATGTAAAAATTGGAAACGATCCAGAATTAAGTAACTCTGCTAGCTAAGCTGATAGAGCGCCAACATCAGGATACAAGGAAGCTTTTCACTCAATTATAAAGAAACCAAGAGAAGGAAGAGGTTAGCCATAATGTAAGCCTATCTCCCTCCAAGATCAACCAGCTAAATTATGACACCCCCAAATCCGGGTACTTCATTTCCACACGATTTGGTGTTCACTTTCTAAATAAAACATACATCTACCCAATAATAAGGAATGCAAAATAAATTAAAACCTTATAATTAAATAAAAAAATCTTCCTTATAAAAAGGATTACAACTTTGTCCAAAATATCCCAGGGTTTAATCTAACCTTAACTTAAATAATAATGCAGAAATAAAAACATAACATAAAGTCTTATTACAATCTAAATCAAAAGATAACAAGTCTTCACTTGTTCATCTTGCCTTTCCCTTTACTCGTTGACGGTACGTCAACATTCTCGGCTTTAAATGCAAGGGATTATTAAATATGCAAGAGTGAGAAAACAAAAGCTCACTTGGAATACAACAATAATATGACATAACTGAATAACTTCAAAAGATTTGAATAACTTTACTTTCATCAACAATAAAAAATTGAATAATAATTCTTTCATCAATATTTAGAATTTTTAATATTGAAATCATCTGAGGGTCATAAGACCTTGAACTTTATCCTAGGTTATAAACATTATATTTAAAACCTTTAACAGTCATTTAGACTATGGACTCTCAACTCGTACTTAGGGGGATCAACCCTTCATACTATGTATTATGCACAAACATTTAACGCTTTCGCATAGTAACCTCCCCTAATAAATAGGGTTGTTCATCTTAGTATTTGATATGAGTCTGCACCAAAGAAAGTTTGGTTTGGATAGCTAAAAGGAAATTTGGAGTTCCAACTACCATTAACTAAGGAGCAGTTGAATTAACTCACAATAATCAAGAATAATTCAATAATAACGAATTACGAAATAACTTATGCTTTAGAATTTAAACTTAAAGCATAAGAAAGATAAGATAGACCTTACTTGAACAATTAAGTCAAGGTCACTTTAATTAAATCATGAACTTTAAATAAGTACTTGTCCATTGCAGAAATAAAAGGACAATCTCAATAAATATTTGAATTTAAAACACTTGTATAATAATAACAAGTTTGAGTTCAGAAAACTTGCACAATATAAGAATTAAAGAACTTGTATATAATTAACGAGTTTAGGGATAGAAGACTTGCCTCAAGCGCAAGCTACTATTACAAACCACGTTCTTTAACACTTCCTACACATATATATATTTAACCATAATAATCTAAATTAGTTAACACGTAACTAATTCAAATAATTAGTTAACCCATCTAGGTTAACTCATTCTTCTTTAAT
Source organism: Panax stipuleanatus (assembly GCA_020205555.1). Lineage (NCBI taxonomy): Eukaryota > Viridiplantae > Streptophyta > Magnoliopsida > Apiales > Araliaceae > Panax > Panax stipuleanatus. The sequence goes on along the minus strand of CM035119.1, from coordinate 16,563,795 downwards.
TATTAAGTTAAAAATTAATTATCACATAATTAATCATATCACATAATCATAATACATGCTCACATAATTAAATCAAATAATAATTATGTACTCATATTAAATTATAATTAAAAAAATTATAATTTAAACATTCACTTTAATTATAATTAATCAAATTACAATTACATTTTATTTTCATTAAATTATAATTAATCAAATTATAATTTATAATTAATCAAACTGCATTATGCATTTATTAAATTATAATTACACAAATTATAATTTATAAATAATTATTTACTTGATTAAAATTAATCAAACTATATTCATCATAATTTAACAAATTATAATTTAAGTTAAACCTTTACTTGTAATTATAATTAATCAAATTATAATTACATATTGTAGACACTCGAAATTTCGCTTTTGTCATACTAACCTTGTAGGAGGGTAAAAGCGTCATTTTACTTCGAAGACAACCCCGAAGTAGGGCAAAAGATATCAGTCATCTCGGAGACAACCCCGGGAATGATGAAGAGGATTAATGAAGTCCGAACATACCGCGACCCAATCGAAGATCAACGAGCTAAAAAAGTGATCATCGAAAATCGCCTCAATAAATCTCGAACGACGTGCCATCAAAAGATAAGCCTACGAACTGATATCTGGACTGGGAAGATATCTCGGCTACGAGTATCAATTTCCCGAATCCTAATTCAGTCAGACTCGATCTTATCTCGCTGCGTTCGTCAAAGACGGTCCGAAAGATCAAGCGGCGAACGTCAACTTCTGCCAAACCGAAATCCAAGGACCAATAGCTGAGCCAGGGGGGCCACTTGGGTGGCCTCAACCATGTATGCGGCTGGCCGCATACATGTGTGCGGCTACCCAGGACAGATTATAATCCCCCACTTAGTTCATTTTAAAAAAATGGGAGAGACATTTAGAGAGAGAAATACATTTCTAAAGAGAGAAGAGCTCGGGTGAAACATAAACCAAGCAACTTGAAGCTCAAATCTTCCATCTAGCATCTGCTTTAAGCCATATTTAGTGTTCTTAGTTCATCCCGGGAGTCAAAACGCTTGTTCAGCATCCCCTAAGGTGAAATAACGCACTTTTAGCTTCGTTTCCTTTGTAAACTTGGTTCAAATGATAGATTGATGAAGTATCTTGTTTGAATATAGTTAAACTTGTTGTATTTTAAGCATATTGTGTAATAGTTGATAGATTTTATGTTTCTATCGGTTATATTGTGCTTAATACGTTGTATATTGACTTCGGAGGCTAGATATACCTAGATCTAAGCCTAATCTAGTCCCCGAGAGGTTATTAAGCATGAAGCTTTAACATGGGGGCTATAATGACTTAGATTCATGGTATATCTATGGATTTATTTCTTTGGAAGGTCCCGGTTAACTAGTATAGCCCTAAATCTATATTTAGAGGCGAAAGAGGGGCCGAATCGGCATGAACGATGATTTCAAACGATGAAATCGCTTAGTATCGAGGCCGTGGACCTTATGTATATGTTATTTTGTTCAAATCATGTGAGCCTAGGAATCCCGATGTTGAGATCCTCGAATGGATCCGACTTGATTCCCACGATGGACCGGTTTTTATGTTGTAAATGCTTTAAATAACGTAAATATCGATGTACTTATAATATTTGGATCTTGAAAATGAACACGAGGGGTTAGTCTAGAAAGCTCGGGTTCAAGATCCCGTGATAGTGAAAACTTTAATTACGGGAGCTCGGTTCATCGAGATGGCTTTCATGCCCGATGATGATCCGAACCTTCTTAACGCTTTAGCAAAATGATTTCTCAAAGAAAAACCACAAAGAGCTTTTGATAAAATAAAGCGATTCGGGGTAGATCACGTAATTAACATAAAGAATAAAAGGAAGTATCGAAGTCCTCGTTTCCTAATCAGGCAAAGGATTTGAAAACCTTACTTTCTAAAAACTAATTTCAATTTGCATATCTTGTTAAAAATGAACTTTTGATTAAATTAAATCCTTCGTACCTAGGAGCAAAAGAGGTACAACACTACTTTCAAGTCACCAAAAAGACTTAGAAACTAACTAATAAAGCTTTCAAAATCACAAACACACACAAACACACACACCTACACACTTTTTGCATTAAAAATTAATAAAATGCAGTACCGTGCTTGCACGGGAGTCGGGGGGTGCCTAACACCTTCCCCCCGCTTAACCTAGCCCCCGGATTCGACGAATCTCGGATTTCTAGACCAATCAAAGAGTCACGCATTCGACTATCTTGCGAAAAACTATTAAAACCTGGATGAGTTGGTACATCCATTTCCAAAATACCAACTGGCGACTCTGTCTCAATTGGTCCAATCAATAAAATCAAAATTTTCAAAATTGTCGACACATATGTCGGTACCGATTTCCTACAAAATTCACCCTTTAAAACGAAACCCCAAAGACAAAGAGAAATGGAAAGGGAAAAGAATAAAATTAGGAAACCGGGGCACTCCTTTCTCGTCCCACGGATAAGAGACGATGGCAAACAACCAAAGAGAAATAAACCCCCCCCCCTTTCAACGAAAGGGAGGGCACGAAGGGGGATTAAATTTTTTTTTTCTGCCCGGCGTCGTCAGGTGGGGACTCTGCTGGGGATCAAAGAGGGCTTAAGCTGCGATCAAACTTTTTGATTTTCATTCTACATATACATTTGTGTGAATGATCTTTGTGTGTGTCAATCTTTTACCATCTTGTATTAGTGCCTCACACAATATATTAGTGCTTCGCACAACGTCATCATATTACATACGGTGAGGACGTGAATGTATGTGAATGTATGTTGTGTGGTACCTCCATTAGGGGGCAATCCCGTCGGTTGTTTATTACTGGACTCCTATAGATGTTTCCATTGTGAGGCTCAGGAAAGGCACCACTCAGATTCGATCTAATCGAAACATGGATGTTTTCATCAAGTAGATTGCGAAGATCTGGGAACAAATTTCAAACAGCCCGTGAGAGTAATCCTAAGATAGGTCAGCCTCTGATAAACCAAACGCACGGGGTGTGCTTCTTCATGCCCTATTTAATCTTCCGTGTATGTAAATGACCGTTATCTTGAACTGTTATACACACATCTTTCACATTATGTCATCAATTTGACTAACCCGTTATATTGCAGGAAAAGATTAAAAAACCATTAAACTGATGCATAGCATGTTATGCATCCCTATCCACCAATATCCAGTCTAAACTCGATATCAGTTGTTGTGCAGATTGGTCCTAAAACCCGATCACGAGCCAAAAAGGCCCTTTCACTAGTCCAAATGACTGAAGGAAGTTCATCAGAACCCATCCCAGTATCTCGAGATGAATTCGAGGAGTTTAAGAAGCAAATGGCCAAGATGACAACCCTGTTAAAAGAACATTGCAAAGTATCTCAGGAATCTAAGCACAAGAGTCCGACTGAATCCTCTGTGCAAGGAGACATGAAAGTACCCGAGAAGGAAGGTGTTACCCATACGTCCACACCTATATCTCCCCTCGATGTTGAAGTACCCAAGGAGGCCCTGATCCAGAATATGACACGGGACATCACAAACCTCCGTGAAGAACAAAGACACTAGAGACATTAGGAAGAAAGTTAGATAGATGGAAGACACTATCCGGTCTATAAAAGGGACAGGATCCCACGGGAGCGTGAATTACTCGGATCTGTGTATTTTCCCAAGGGTGAGATACCCGGATAAGTTTTAAATCCCTGAGTTCGAGAAATACAACGGACTGGGAGACCCATACACTCACTTGAAAGTCTACATAGGTGAACTTGGAAGTTACGCCGAGGATGAAAACCTCAGGATGCAGCTGTTCCAGAAGAGCCTTATCGGTGAAGCCCGAACGTGGTACGCACGGATAGACAATTCCAAAGTCAGAGGTTGGGATAATTTGGCCCATGCTTTCCTCAACCAATACAGTTTTCAATCCCAGATGGCACCTGATTGTTATCAAGTTACCAAAGTTAAGAAACTGAGTAATGAATCGTTCAGAGAATACGCGCAGCGGTGGGGGCAAATGGCGGCCCAAGTCAACCCACCAATGGATGAGGGTGAGATGGTGACCACCTTCATTGATATACAAGAAGCCTTTTTCTACCAGAGAGTCCTCTCCGGGTTAGGAAAATCCTTTTCTGAAATGATCAAACACGGGGAAATGGCAGAAATGGGTTTAAAGTCTGGAAAAATCAAAGACCTCACTACTTTGGAAGTCGTAGCCGAGCACATACAGTTGAGAAATTATGCAAGCACTCCCAAAAGAGGATCAAAGAGGAAGGAAGAAGATGTCTCGTTAGTATTGCAAGGACAATCTGCTAATAAGAGCCCTAACTCACCTATCCAGAGGCAGAACCCTCATCCTGCGAATATTTGAAATCTTACAGCAATGAAAGTTGGGGAAAACAAGCGAAGAATGATATTTACTCCTTTGGGAGACTCCTTGGAAAATATATTAGCCCTGCTGATTGCGCAGAAAAAGATCGTTGAGCTTGCTCCACCTTCCGATCCAAATGGAAGGTAATTCGATTCCAGCAAGAAATGCGCCTACCATTCCAACTCACTGGGGCATGATACGCAGGAGTGTTGGACTCTGAAGCACAAAATTCAAAACTTGATTGACAGCGGGGAGATTATATTCAAAATCTTTGAGCAGCCGAATGTCAACAACAACCCTCTGCCACAGCATGCGGAGGAAGGAGTCAACATGATCAGTGCCGAAAGCAGGGAAAACCGTAAATATCTGAGGAAGATGGGAGAGTTACCCTTGGCACATGACCCTGCAATATGGGGATACTCTGAAGAAAAGTACGGGGTAGAGAAAGAATTAGCTTCAATCAGAGCGCAGGTGGATCAACTAGCTGAATTGGTGGTATACCAACACCAGTTGACTCGACAGCTCATCGACCATGTCTTATCAAAGCCAAATGACCCCATATCTGTCCAAGATGTTTCCACCACTAGAAGGGATCGGATCCATTGCCCAGAGCAGAACAAATGGACTAAAAAAATGGCTCGAGAAGCTAGATTGCAAAGCCGTTGAGATTTTGCAGCCAAACTAAAATTCAGCCCGTTGAGGCAATCAAGGGAGGAGATTCTCTGTGCCTTGATCGAGGAGGGGAAGATTACATAATTTCTTCCACCCTCAGATACGAGATCGAAGTGTTTCGATCCTTCCAGATCCTGCCTTTACCATTCAAATGCCCCTGGACATGCCACAGAAGAATGTTGGGCCCTGCGACATCTAATCTAGAACTTGATTGAATTAGGAGAATTGGATTCAATGAACAAAGCTGGGATCTTTTCTGAGGAAGAGATAAACTACCCTCGGGGACCGAGGAATTTAGAAGGTATGATAGCCGTTATCCTTTTCATGGAAGGAATATCCGGCGGACCCATAACCATCCAAGGAGTATTTGAGCAGAGAAACAAAGCCACTCTCGAGATACCAGTGCCTAAACCCTTGATGTTGGCCCCTTGGCCACAACTCCTAATTCTCAGCCTGAAGAAGGTACCGTGGAATTACGGAGAAGGTATAAAATTGGCACCTGACAGTACCGCCATTATACCTAGGGAGAACACATGTTACCTCCCAGGTCGTTTGGCGAAACCGACAACCAAGGTATTGGGGAAGGTATCTACTGGAAAGATCACAGAGTTCCTCCACAAGATGGGACACAGTAAAGCCAGGATGGTGAGGCAATTGGATGCTGAACCCCATAAAATCTCCATATTGGATTTGGTTTTAGATTCTGATGACCATCGTCAAATCCCGATCCAAGTATTGAAGGAAGCACACTTACCCAAAAATATTGATACTGAGAAATTCCAGCACTTGATCAGCCATGTACTGGACAGTAATGTGATATCCTTCACTGACGACGATATACCCGCCGAAGGAACTGGGCATCACAAACCATTGAATATCGCTGTCATTTCATCAGGATATATGGTAGGTGGCGTGCTAATCGACGGAGGGTCGTCTTTAAACATCTGTCCACAAGATACTCTGGAGAGAAGATGAAGATCAACCCGAACCGAATTCAGGAAAGCCATATCATGGTACGGGCTTTCGATGGATCAAGAAGGGATACCGTGGGGGAGATTGATCTTCCTATAGAGATTGGCCCTTTCACTTTCAACATACCTTTTCAGATCCTGAAGATCACTACCGGGTATAATCTGTTGTTAGGAAGACCATGGATCTATATGGCTGGCGCCATTCCTTCAACTCTTCATCAACAACTGAAATATATCGTTAACGGCAATCTGGTGACTGTCAGTGTAGAACCTGATTATCCTGTTCATGACCTGGTAGATATGCCCCTGATCGATGTGAATGAAGGTGTCGAGCCTGCCAGTTTTCAAGCCTTCGAAATCAGTAATCCGAGATATAACTCTGTGGGGGGCCCGGTCTTAATTCCCCGGATATCTCGAGAGGTTTTGGCAGTTGGCCAAGAGATGCTGTCCCGAGGACATCGACTAGGCCTAGGATTGGGGAAGAATGGCCAAGGAATCAAGAACCCAATACGTATACCCACGCAGTTGGGAAAGGATGGACTCGAATATTCTGGTGAATCCAAGCATCAGAATCCTCACAAGCATAAATCAGTTAATCATCTGATTCACCTCAAGCCAAACCTTAGTGAAGCTGGATTTAAAGAGCCACTTAAGAAGATCCCCCTCATTATTTCAAACCTTCTGATTCCTAAAGACAATCAAAGAGGACATCAGACAGACGGGGATGAAAAGCCTATCTAGGAGTTGGCCCGGAAGGCCAAAGACAAGAAGTTTTTGGAAGAAATTCAGTTGCAATTCCTGAGTAATTTTTGCCACTCTGAAGAGGACCTGAAGAAGTCCGACTGGGCAGATCTGTCAAGTGATTAACCTATTCTCCCAGTCCTTAACTGGGGAAATGTAAACATCCCGAGCGAGGATCCAAGGACCAGTTCCAAACCAGTTATGGCCATCTTGGAAGACTGCGACTCCAGTAGTGCGTCTATCTCAGCGATTCCCCAGGAGCTCATGACTAGCAATTGGACGATCACCCCACAGATCGTCCATAAAGGGTAAAAACCAGGAAGCGACCGCTGACAGGGAGCTTTACCTTTATCTATATTTATGTCTGTTTTATGTCATCTGTAGCTTGTTATTGCTTGTTGTCATATTAACTGATGAATCATTTTGTAATTGACAACTACTTGTATATATTTAGCAATCAAGTTTTTGTATCAAGTTTCCCAATTTGCATGTTTCTGGCCACGTCCATGGTTTGCCAAATTTGAGTAATGATTACTATTTTGACATAGAATTGGACTTTGACTTGATGGGAATCGAGCAGGAGGATGGGGATGATGACGAGGTGCCCGAGGAAATCAAAGCATGGGTTAAAGATAAAACTAAGCCCAACCTCGATTAAACCACCACCATAAATATCGGAACCCCCGACGATCCCAAAGAAATACAGATCGAAACCAACCTTCCCTCTAACCAAGAAAAAGAAATAATCCAACTCTTAACCAAATTCAAGGATGTTTTTGCCTGGTCTCATGAAGACATGATAGGTCTATCCACTGACATCGTCGTCCATCGACTACCAATTAAAGAAGGGTTCAAACCAATCAAGCAGAAACTGAGACGGTTGAAACCATAATGGAGCCTAAAGGTCAAAGAGGAAATTATCAAACAGTTCAAAGCGGGAATCATTATGGTGTCAACGTACCCTGAATGGTTGTCCAACGTAGTCCTAGTGCCAAAATCTAGAGGAAAGGTGCCAGTTTGTGTAGATTATCGAGATATTAACAAAGCCAGCCTTAAGGATGACTTCCCAGTGCCGTTCATCCACGTATTAATCGACAACACTGCATATTTCGAGATGTATTCTTTCACTGATTGCTTTGCTAGATATCACCAGATCATGGTTGCTGAAGAAGACAGTGAAAAAACCGCCTTCATTACCCCGTGGGGAACATTTTGTTATCGAAGACTAGCTTTTGGCCTTACCAATGCTGGCGCTACTTATCAAAGAGCTATGATGACCTTATTCCACGATATGATGCACAAAGAAGTAGAGGTATATGTGGATGATATCATCGTAAAGTCCCGAAAGGCTGATGATCATTGCACCCATCTCCGAAAGTTATTTGAACGACTCCGCAAATTTAATCTAAAGTTGAACCCAGCAAAATGTTCTTTTGGTGTGAAATCATATAAACTACTGGGATTTCTCGTGAGCAATCGAGGCATTGAATTGGATCCTGCCAAAATCAAAGCTATCAAGGAAATGCCTGAACCAAAGACAGAGAAGGAAATCAGAGGTTTCCTGAGAAGAATAAACTTCATCAGCCAGTTCATATCGCAGTTGACAGCAACTTGTGAACCCATTTTCAAGCTATTAAGGAAGAATTCTTCGGGAAAATGGAATGAAGACTACCGGAAGGCCTTCCACATCATCCAGAAGAGGTTGATTGAAGCACCTATTTTGGTACCCCCAAAGGATGGGATTCTGTTGTCCATGTATATGTCAGTCAACTCCAATGCTATGGGTTGTCTACTAGGGCAGAAGGATGACATGGGGAAAGAAAAACTATCTATTATCTCAGTAAGCGCTTTAGCAGCGGAGAACAGAAATATACTCTGATAGAAAGAACCTGTTGTGCATTAGCTTGGGCAGCCACGAGGTTATAACATTATCTACTCGGCCATACCACTGATCTCATATCGAGGATGGATCCTTTGAAATACATCTTCAGCAAGCCAATTTTGAACTGTCGTCTATCTAAGTGGCAGGTAATCCTTCAACAGTTCGACATCATATATGTCACCCAAAAGTCCATCAAAGGGCAAGGGATTGCGGATCACCTGTCGGCTGCACCAACAGGGGGTTTTGAACCTCTAGAAACGTATTTCACCGAGGAGGAAGTGTTGACTGTTCAACTGATCGATAAGGAGGATCAAGGTCAATTCTGGAAAATGTATTTTGACGACGCATCAAACACTGAGGGTGCCGGAGTCGGGACAGTCCTGGTATCTATCACGGGAGATCAATACCCCGTGGCAACCAAGTTGCATTTTAACAACTACAACAATACCGCAGAATATGAAGGGTGCATTGTGGGGTTGAAGCTGGCTCAGTCCATGGGAGTGAAACATTTAGCGGTGTTTGGAGATTCGGAGCTAGTCATCAGACAGTCTACCGGGACATGCACCACTAAAGAGCTACATCAACTGTCTTATACTGGCAGGGGAGTTTGAAGACATTGCCTTCATGCATATTCCCCGGAACCGAAATGATTTCGCTGATGCGTTAGCCACATTAGCCTCACTGGTGAGCCTGTCAGCAAGAAAGAGAATGCCTGTCCTCACTTTCACTGTGCAAAATATACCATTATATGGAAACAATACAGGGGAGATATCAAATGAGATACCACCTACGGGACCACCTTGGTACCACTATATCAAAGAATATCTGCGAGATCAATCAACCCCGGAAGGGATGAGTCAAGCCACGAAGAAGCGAATACAGGAAATGGCCATGAATTTCTACCTAAGTGGAGATGCTCTCTATAAGAGAGATCCAGGTGTAGGACTTCTGAGATGTTTAGACAGGGAGCAAGCCCAGCGACTTATGAGTGAAGTACATGGTGGACTATACGGTGCACATATGAGTGGACCTCTACTTGCCAAAAAGATTCTGAGGACAGGACATTACTGGTTATCCCTCAAAGCGGATTGCGATGATCATGTTAAGTGTTGCTATCAATTCCAGATCCACGCTAACATTATTTACGCGCCTCCGAATCAACTACATTGCATAACATCACCATGGCCTTTTTCCATGTGGGGAATGGACGTGATAGGACCAATTGAGCCTAAAGCCAGTAACGGTCATCGATTTATCTTCACTATGATTGACTACTTTACCAAATGGGTGGAAGCAGCTTCTTTCCCCAGGGTCTCCAAGGAGGTCATCGTTGGTTTCATTAGAAACAACGTCATCTGTCGGTATGGACAACCCGAGGTTATCATATCAGACAACCGAAGAACCTAAATAACGAGATGCTGAGGGAACTGTGCAGTAAGTTCAATATCAAACACCTCAATTCAGTTATTTATCGTCCAAAAATGAACGGCGCTGTGGAAGCGGCTAATAAGAACATCAAGAAGATCATGATCAAGATGTTAGCAAATCACCGGGGATGGCCTGAGCTATTGTCGTTAACCCTACTTGCATACCGGACGTCGACTCGAACCTCGACTAGGGCAACACCCTACTCACTTGTATATGGTATGGAGGTTGTACTTCCTGTCGAAGTGGAGATGAAGTCACTAAGAGTGATCCTAGATGCCTAGATAGAGGAGAGCCAATGGATACAAGATCAATACGATCAGTTATCCCTTATAGATGAAAGAAGAGCTGCTGCTATATTCCACGGTCAACTCTATCAACAGCGAATGTCTCGATCTTATAACAAGAAGGTGCGACCTCGGGAATTCAAGGAGCATGATTTGGTACTGAAGAAGATCATTTCGGCCCAGGATGCAGCTAAGGGAAAATTTGCCCCAAACTGGGAAGGACCCTTTCTTGTCAAAGCAGTCCTATCGGGCGGAGCTTTGAAATTGGAAGAGATGGACGGTGAGGAATTCCCACAACTGATCAATTCCGACTCGGTGAAACGGTATTATGTCTGAGACCCTTTTTACTTTCAAACTGGACTACTATGTCTTGATAAAAAAAATAAAAAAAAAGAAAAATATATCAAGTCTAGTTTTTCAGGTCTGAGCCTGAACTACGAAAGACCTGATCTCCTATCAGTGGGAGTACGCAGGCAGCCATTTATGGTGCGGTCTAACCCTTGAAAACATCAAAATCCTATCAAATCTTACCCTTGAAAAACATCAAAAATCCCATCAAATCAAACTGAAAAACATCAAAATCCTATCAAATCAAACTCAAACCCAGATAAACCCTTTTCAAGATTTTCAGGTCTGAGCCTGAACTACGAACAACCTGATCTCCTATCTGTGGGAGTACGTAGGCAGCCATTTATGGTGCGGTTTTACCTTAAGAAAAATCCAAACACTTTCCTAACCTATACAAAAATCCAAAACCTATCCATCAAGCCCAAACCAATCGACAGCTCATGCGGAGGGGACCTAGCGACACCTCAGCATCACACCCGCCGAATCTGATGCCACATGACTAGACTAGGGCTATGTCGACATAATAAGTCATGAAGCGAAAATGGTAACCGTGGACATGGTTAGACATGTGCAAACCAGGGAAGTGAATTGAACTTGCTTCATTTTAATATATACAACTGTTTAGAATACAAAAGTTGATTCTAACCTATGACAAGTGATAATAACAAAGTCTCTACAGGGAAATAAAATAGAGCTATAAATCAATGGTGAGACGAGCCAACATCGCCAAATATCTAGCAGTCTCTCTAGTCGGGGGAGCAGCTCTGAACTCATGCTCCAATATATCAACCCGCCTCAGCATTTCTGAGGCCATGCGAAAAACCTCCTCTCGACTCTGTACTACACCCTGTACATGATCGATGAGTCCATCTGAGAAAGTCTTGGCTGCATTTCTATCAATGTTGGCTTGATCTCTGGAAGCACGGGCTGCATCTCTCTCAGTGATGGCAGTATCCCGACTAGCTACAATGTTCAACAACAGAACCCGAGCCTGATCTCTCTCAAAGGTCACCAGCTGAAGCTGTCTATCCATCTCCTTCATGGAAACTGAGGCCAAACGTGGGACAGTGCTCACTAGAGAAGCTGTTAACTCTGCAAATAAAGTATCCTCAGTCGAAGATATAGGATCCTCCATCGGTTTTGCCGCATCCGTGGACCAACCATCATCATCAGATAAAGATCCTATACCAACCTGATCTGCAGTCTCTGGTGCCAAATTGGAGTCAAGCCAAGCTGAATACTCTGTAGAGCGGCCTGGATGGCCATCTCTAAACTCTGCTATCTGTCGATGAGACCAGAACCCATAAACCCGAGCCAAATCAGCCTCGGTAACTGAGCAGATGGTGAAGCATTAATCCTCAATCCCCTCAAATGCATGGACCTCCTGGTGCTGATCAAACTGACCCATCACCGCCAGAGGATGATAGGTCGTCACACGCCTTAAACCCACCAAGGGGAGGAAATCCAGGTTAGCGACATGGGTGATGAAACTCATAAAGGAGCAGTACCCACAATACATGACTATAGCAAAAGGCTCCTCTATGGCACCCAGAAATGAAGTCCAGGACACCTCATCGACGCAAGAAGTCGGGCGATATGAATAAACCTGAGACAAGCCATTTCCAAAACAAAAACTGTGACGTCGAAGTCGCCCTATCGGTCGGAGGTGCGTCATCAACCAGATGTATATAAGCACTGGACTACCTCTAAACTCCTGATCAACCAGTGTCATGGCAGATAGAGGCTGAAATTAATGTCTCTACCAGGAGAAGGGGCAATATAGTGAAGTCCTCTTGAAGAGCCCTAACAGCCATCGACATCGCCACATCCAGATGATCGGTATAAAATAGCATGTACATATAGGCTACGAGGCACATAACCAAGGCATCCAGCAGGCAACGTACCAGCGCTCCTCCAAAATGGCAAAGTCTCCGTGATAAAAAACGAAGCTATCTGCAAAAGCAAAATGCCTAAACATAAAGTCCATGGAGATGATGTGGCTACCACCCACCTCAGCCATCACAACTGCTCTCCTCAATCCAGTCACCGTTATAAACTGGCGGCGCATATGGCCCAAAGCTACTCGAGCACATGACCCCTCTATCGACAGTCCTGAAATGTGACTATACTCTTCCAATGTAGGAGTCAACTCGGCTGAGCCGAACCAGAAGATGTAACGCTCAAAAATCCAGTACCTGAGTATCCCAGCAATAAATCCCTCTAAAATCTTGAAGGACAGTAAAGACATGGAGTGGCCCAGCATGCGGCTAACATCGATACGATCGGTGGATAGCAGCTGGTCATACCAAGCCCTCAAGCTGGTAGCTACATGGGTACGAGGAAGGTGGTCTAAACGTACCACAGCAGAGGACGACATATGTATAACTTGTGTCAATAAGACCATACAGGGGTCAATCTCTATCCAATCATTCAAATATATCTAAAGCATGCATCATACCAATGATAAAATAGCATGTCTGATGAATAAATAAAAAGCATCATATATAGATATCTGCCAAGTACATTAGTTTCATAAACATCACTGTCATACTTATGATACATGTGAAAACTAAAAATAAAAGTACAGGATATTGGGGCATAAATGCCCAATGAGTAACAAATGACCTATGGGCTCGCCACCTCGTCAAAATCACCCAAGAAGGTGGTGGTATCATCAAACTGATCAACCTGAGGTCGTCTATTGGGAGTGGGCACATCCTGCTGATTCGGGAGATAAGGCGTCTCTTGCATATCCGGGGATCGATGAAGGGAGCATCCTTATCCTGGAAGCCACCAAAACCTAAGTGTCTAGCACTATGAGAGCCACCACCGCCTGATAGTCCAGCCTCATGACCAAGCTATTGTAACTACAATAGGCCGACAGCTCCTCCAACTGAAGTCTCAAGGAAGCAATCTGATCCTGATGAGATGGCTCCTGAAAACACGATATCCAGTCCCTCATCATAAGGGATCCTGGAACCATGTCACCCAAGAACTGGGTAGCCCGGGTCTGAGCTCCTATCGTGCGCCGGACCCACCAAGCGATAAAGTCCGTTGAAGAGATCGGACCCTCAGACAAGAGGAAACCATCAAACCCCAAGGTGGGAATCGATGCATCCGACGAAGTCAAAGGCCAAAAGCGCTAGGATGGAGGAAGATACGGCAGACGAATCTCCCCAATAATGCATCGAATAGAGAAGTCTCCAAGGTAGAGCTCCCAACCTCCATCAAAATAGAATGGAATCCGGCAAGTCGATAAATAGAACTCTGGCCCTGTCGGCACGCCATCCTCAAATCCCTCAGCCAAGTGCTCTCTAGAATATGGGGTCCACACTATGTCTCAAGCTATCAACGTCTCCAACTAAAGACGGGCATAAACGAAGTCCTCCGCGATAAGAACCTCACACAGAGTAGACTGATGCCATTTACGTCCCTGGGGATAAGTGTCCAAGCCTAAGACAGAGGTAGGGCAAAGACAGGGAAGCCTCTCATAAGCCCAAAACTGTCAATTCAAGCAAACCCTCCATTAATTGTGGGAAAGGATAAATCAATCAAAAGGAAAATAAATGAATTTAGGTCAAAAAGACTTACCAGAAGAAATGGGTAAAATTCGACCCAGGCATCGGCACCTCCCTCAGATCGCAGTCGCATCCCGTGCAGGAAAAGAGCGAATGTGAACGATCCCCAATCGTAGTCCCCAATACGGTCTACATCTCGAACAGCCCCTACTATGCTAAAGGGCACAGTGGAGGAGTTGTTTGCTATGAAACGACCCCTCATGATGGTCAGGAACAGACGTCGCAAGATGCGATCCCTCTCCGCCAAATCAACAGGCAACTCCTGCTGCAAGGTGCCTCGAGCTGAATCGACGCCCAGACATCCTGATCGAACACTACGAGCCTTGAAGGCTTTGCTCCTGAGGAGAAAATCCTAGGAGGGTATGCACAGTAGCCCCAGTGATGGTCGGCTCCAAGGGCACCTTATCCCCGGTAAACTCCAAGCCAGTGATATACCTCCAATCAAGGGGAGTCATCATCACTTCGCAGTCCAGTAGATGCAGCGACTGAAACTGGTGAAACCATCTCTCACCCAAAGCCTGTAAATAGCCCCTAGGGCAACGACAGGGAACAATGGTAAAGAAGGCCCTGAAACCCCAAGAATCTATGATCACCCTGTACTTGGGGTGTAATGATTGATACAGAGCATAGACACTGAACCAGTTACCCATAAGCTGGGTAAACTCGGGCACCTGCACGACGTCAAGGTTAAGAAAACCCGTCTCTTTCAAAAAGGAGAAAAGAAAAAAAATCAATCCCATACCTCATTTGCCTGCAAGTGAATGGCTCAAATCCGTGCCCAGCAAATTTGGAACCTCTACCTCAATTCCCAGAAGAAATCTAGGTGCAGTTGGGAACGGAGGCGGAACCTCAGGCTCGGGAATGTCCTCTTTCGAGAATGGCTGATCATCCCCATCCGGTAAACGAGCGAGCTCGGTCAATCGCTGCACCCGTAGGCTAATACGTGGAACCGGAACCTCAGATGGGGTCCTATGCTGGCGAACTTCTGATAAAATCGGTCGTCCTGTGGAATGACTAAGTCCCTCAGAGTCCATATTTGAACAATGAGTTCGTAGGAATCAAAGCCAAGTCAAGTATATTCTTACCATTTGCAAATTTCAAATTAAATCCATAAAATCCATCATCACATCATGCATGTCCTACATGTGTCATTAAATGTGTATGTTATTTGCATCTTAGTACATTTATAATGTATCTGGGATCCAGACATTTGGCTCATGAAAATTTTTGCCAGTCTTCTTTATAAAATGGACTATCCACATGCCCGAAGCATGTATTAAATCACCATATGAGGGTACATCATCATAACCAAGCATGTAAACATCAATTTCAACTGTTATTCTAACTTATATATACAATGTATGTTTAGATTAGCTGATAAATGACAATATCTCGCATTCATACGGTCCATCAGATGATTTGCACGCATGCATTACATCATAAACATATTTATCTATCTATACATTAATACATGTTAGATATATTGCCTTTAAGAAAGGAAACACGTGTTTTCACCAACGAAAACACAAAAAAACGGAGTCTAGACATTACCCATAGTCTGAAGAAGGAATGTACGGTGGCGGATCGCTCCAAATCAAGCCGGAATCGAGTATAAGTGAAGAAGAACTAGGTTTTTTAGAGAGAAATGACAAGAAACCCAAATAGAATGGGTAAAAATGAGGCCTCTCGAGGGTATAAGCTCAATCACGGGTAGTCTTAACCATGGTTACTCTAGCCACAACCATGTATGCGGCTCTACCATAAGTGGGTCCCGCTGCAGTCTTTTAGGTAACACGACGTCCAGAATGTGTTCTTTTGGGTTCAGAATGGTCACATTAGGAAAAATGATGCCTTTCTGAAAAAGTTTGAAACCCCGAAATCCCTAAAAAATCCTCCGAAACAGTAGAAGTTCGGCGAAGATCAGACAACGCGACGTGGAACGCCGAAAAACTAGGAAGTCAGTCGGCTCGACCCCCGACAATGTAATCCACCAACAACGAATCAATAAAGGCATCGACTCAACCCTCAACGATGAAATCCACCGATAATGAATCAGTGAAGGCGTCGGCTCGACCCCCGGCGATGTAATCCACCGACAACAAATTAGTGAAGGCGTCGGCTCGACCTCCGACGATGTAATCCACCGACAATGAATCAGTGAAGGCATCGGCTCGACCCCCAGCGATGTAATCCACCGACAACGAATCAGTGAAGGCGTCGGCTCGACCCCCGACGATGTAATCCACCGATAACGAATCAGTGAAGGCGTCGGCTCGACCCCCGACGATGTAATCCACTGATAACGAATCAGTGAAGGCGTCAGCTCGACCCCGACGATGAAATCCACCAATAATGAATTAGTGAAGGCGTCAGCTCAACCCTGATGATGTAATCTGCTGGCTACAAACTAGTGAAGGAATCAACTCAATCTTGATTATTGTAATCCGTTGGCTACAACCCTACGCAGATCAACAAATCCCCGATGATGTAATCTGTTGGCTACAACCCAACGCAGGTCGGCAAATCCTCGATGAGGTAATCCGTTGGCTACAACCCTACACAGATCGGCAAATCCACGATGAATGTAATCCGTTGGCAACAACCTTATGCAGATCGGCCAATCCCCGATGATGTAATCCGTTGGCAACAACTGTACGCAGATCGGCAAATCCTCGATCATATAATTAGTTGGCTATAACCCTACGCAGGTCAGCAAATCCCCTATGATGTAATCCATTGGTTACAACCCCACGCAGATCGGCAAATCCCCGATGATGTAATTCGTTGGCCACAACCCAGTGAAGGAATCAGCTCAACCCTGATAATGAAATCCGTCAGTCACAAACTAGTGAAGGCATCAGCATGATCCCGATGGTGCAATCCGTTGACTACAATTCAACGTAGGTTGACTCAACCCCGACAAAGTAATCCTTAACTTCCCCAGCCGAGGAAGTAATCCTCTTATACATCTCACACATCATTTCATCGATTATACATGACATTGCATCATCAGATATACCTTGTCATGCATTCTCCGTGTCTATTAAATCTTTGTCGTGTTCATTCCATTACATTGCATAAACATGACAAAGAGGGGCATCTGTAGACACTCGAAAATTTACTTTTGTTGTACTAACCCTGTAGGAGGGTAAAAGCGTTATTTTACTTCATAGACAACCCCGAAGTAGGGAAAAAGATTCCGGTCATCTCAAAGACAACCCCGGGAATGATGAAGAGGACCAATGAAGTTCGAACATACCGTGACCCGATCGAAGATCGACGAGCTGAGACAGTGATCATCGGAAACCACCTCAGCAAATCTCGAACGACGTCCCATCAAAAGATAAGCCTACGAACTGATATCTAGACCGGGAAGATATCTCGGCTACGAGTATCGATTTCCCGAATCCTAATTCAGTCAGACTCGATCTTATCTCGCTGCGTTCGTCAAAGACGGTCCGAAAGATCAGGCGGCGAACGTCAACTTCTGCCGAACAGAGACCGAAGGACCAATAGCCGATCCGGGGGGGACACTTGGGTAGCCTCAACCATGTATGCGGCTGGTCGCATACATGTGTGCAGCTACCCGGGATAGATTATAATCCCCCACTAAGTTCATTTTTTTAAAAAAGGGAGAGACATTTAGAGAGAGAAATACATTTTTAGAGAGAGAAGAGCTCGGGTGAAACATAAACCAAGCAACCTGAAGCTCAAATCTTCCATCTAGCATCTACTTGAAGCCATCTTAGTGTTCTTAGTTCATCCCGGGAGTCAAAACTCTTGTTCACGCGTCCCCCAAGGTAAAATAAAGCACTTTTAACTTAGTTTCCTTTGTAAACTTGGTTCAAATGAGAGATTGATGAAGTATCTTGTTTGAATATAGTTAAACTTGTTGTATTTTAAGCATATTCTGTAATCGTTGATAGATTTTACATTTTTATCGGTTATATTGTGCTTAATACGTTGTATATTAACTTCAGAGTCTATATATACCTAGATCTAAGCCTAATCTAGTCTCCGCGAGGTTATTAAGAATGAAGCTTTAACCCAGGGGCTATAACGGCTTAGATTCATGGTGTATCTATGGATTTATTTCTTTGGAAGGTCCCGGTTAACCCGTATAGCCCTAAATCTATATTTAGAGGTGAAAGGGGGGCCGAATCGGCACGAACGCTGATTTCAAACGATGAAATCGCTTAGTATCGAGGCCGTGAACATTATGTATATGTTATTTTGTTCAAATTATGTGAGCCTAGGAATCCCAATGTCGAGATCCGACTTTATTCCCATGATGGACCGGTTTTTATGTTGTAAATGCTTTAAATAATGTAAATATCGATGTACATGTAATATTTGGATCTTGAAAACAAACTCGAGGGGTTAGTCTAGAGAGCTAGGGTTCAAGATCCCGTGATAGTGAAAACTTTAATTACTGGAGCTCAGTTCATCGAGATGGCTTTCATGCCCGATGATGATCCGAACCTTCTTAACGCTTTAACAAGCATATCATAAAAATGATTTCTCAAAGAAAAACCACAAAGAGCTTTTGATAAAATAAAGCGATTTGGGGTAGATCACGTAATTAACGTAAAGAATAAAAGGAAGTATCGAAGTCCTCGATTCCTAGTCGGGCAAAGGATTTGAAAACCTTACTTTCTAAAACCTCATTTCAATTTGCATATCTTGTTAAAAATGAACTTTTGATTAAATGAAATCCTTCGTACTTAGGCGCAAAAGAGGTACAACACTACTTTTAAGTTACCAAAAAGACTTAGAAACTAACTAATAAAGCTTGCAAAATCAAAAACACACACACACACCCAAACCTACACACTTTTTGCATAGAAAATCAATAAGATGTGGTACCGTACTTGCACGGGAGTCGGGGGGTGCCTAACACCTTCCCCCCGCTTAACCTAGCCCTCGGATTCCATAAATCTTGGATTTCAAGACCAATCAAAGAGTCACGCATTGGACCATCTTGCGAAAAACTATTAAAACCCGGATGAGTTGGTACATCCATTTCCAAAATACCAACTGGCGACTCTGTCTCAATTGGTCCAATCAATAAAATCAAATTTTTCAAAATCGTCGACACATTTGTCGGTACCAGTTTCCTACGAAATTCACCCTTTAAAATGAAACTCCAAAGACAAAGCGAAAGCGAAAGGGAAAAGAATAAAATTAGGAAATCAGGGCACTCCTCGCACGTCCCACGGATAAGAAACGATGGCAAACAACCAAAGAGAAATAAACCCCCCCTTTCAACGAAAGGGAGGGCACGAAGGGCGATATTTTTTTTCCCGCCCGGCGTCGACACATATTATATTTTATTAATATAATATATTAATATTCATTTAGCATTTTAATGTATGTTTAACATGTTATCACATAATCACATTAAGTTAATTTTCATGATCTAAACAAAAGTACACAATATTTAAAATTTTCTTTTCTACCACCCCCCCCCTCCCGCCAGGGCGAGGTTTTTAACTTTGATAGGCCCGTCGGGGCGGGCCCTCTGCAGCGTCTGCATACATGTTAGCGAACTGTGCAGAGAAAAAGCCAATTTGGCTTATTTCTCCACTTCGAGTTCAGAATTTAGCCAACCAATTACACAAAAAACTTTATAGAAACATAATATTAAAGTTTCTAACATATTTTAACACATTGAATCATTAAAACACATAAATAAAAAACTCAATTTCATGGTTTTTGAAGAAAAGCCATTGTTAAGTGTTCTTGATGAAATTGAACATTGAACTTTTGTTTTTAAACCAATTCACACAATTTCAAGCATAGTAACTAAATTTTTAAACATGTTATCATCATCTACAATTAAAAAAAACTATACATATTTTCAAAATACTTTACTGTGATTCTTAATGAACATGAATCTCTCATGTTCATCCTATATCTATGAATTAACAACTTAAGTAAGCATGAGATTCATAAACAAGCATGCTATAAACATAATATATATATATATATATATATATAAGTCATGTTTATACAATTTTCATAAGAACTCACTTAACAGAGAACTAAATTTTATGAAGAACATAAACAAAACATAATTAAAAAAAATTGGGAATTGAGATTATACCCTTATGCTTAGTGAGGTAGAAGATGAAGTTGATTGCTTTGATTCCTCAAACTCTCCCTTTCTTTCTCTTCTTCTTCTCTCTTTCTCTCTATATTTTCTCTATTCTTTCTTTGTTTTCTCTAACTGACTAACTCTTTGATTTTCTAAACTAACGTATATACCTATAATATACTTACATATATTATACATATAATACATGATTATAAGATATATAACTGCCAGCACATAATGGCCTATATTAAATATAATAATCACCATTAATATATATAAATTACAAATTTTGAATTTAAAAAGTCATAAGGCTTGTTTGGAAAAACAGCTTTATTTTAAAAAAAAACAGATTATTAGTAGTTAAGGCCTTGTTTGGTAAAACGAGTTTAAAACAAGTGTAAGGGCCCTGTTTGGTAAAACTAAATTAAAACCCTTTTTATTCTTTTAATAAATCCTTTAACACATATTTTTAATGTCATACTTTAATTAATTAAATATTTAACATTCTAATTTAATTAATAAAAGTTAACATCAATTAATCACATACAAATTGTCTCATAACAATTATAATTACTCGCTAATTATAATTTCATGTAACAATTATCACATAGACTTCATCTAATTTAATTATCTCAATTAAATCAGAACTATACCATAAAATCATTATACATCAATTAAATTAAATATTAAATATTTATTTAATTAATATATTACACTTAAATAAATTACTCCATAATAATCACATAATTTATTTATTTAGCTCAATAAATAAATCAAATCAAATATTTATTCAATTCAATAAATATTTAAAATTAATATATAAAATCTCATTCGTTACATAAATGAAGAAGATCAAAGCAGGCTGAAAGGACAGGAAAATTGGAATGATAAAATTACTAGAAGATCTCGCTAGAGGAAAAAGCACCCGGAGGAATGCGAATTCCCAAAGAGGAAATTCAAACAACATTCCAAACATTGGCAAACCCCCAAAATCTTATGGCACCAAGAGTCAAGGAGAGTAGGCAGAGAAAGGTATTCACGCCTTTGGGGGACTCGTTGGAAAATATGTTAGCACTATTGGTTGCACAGAAAAAGATCACTAAGCTTGCTCCACCTGCTAATCCCAAAGGAAGGTATTATAATCTCAACAAGAGGTGTGCTTATCATTCTGGAGCACCGGGACATGAAACCTAGGAATGTTGGCATCTGCAACACAAAATCCAGGATCTCATTGAAAATGGAGAACTGAAGATAGAAATCCCCATGGCCAAAAAAGGCGAAAGGGAAATGAAGAGCTTAAGATTTCTATTTGAGACATACAGTTCACAGGAAGTAACGGTTATAAACACCAATTCTGGCAGAACATGAGGTGAACCGATCATAATGAGGGGAGTGGCAGAGGAAATAAGACAGTCCCCTAAAGAAATTCCCCCGCAACTTTAAAACATTCTTTTGCCAAAAGTTAGCAACCACATTCCTGATTTTACCCTACTGGATGATGAGGAATAAATATTAATCCTTCTAAAAAGCCAAAAGGAAAAGTTTTTTGTGAGAAATACAACAACAGTTTGAGAGAGATTTCATAGTTAAATCCTCTTAAGCCTTTGAGAAAGGTGAAGGAACAGATGAAAAAAAAGGTGGTGAAGTTGTCGAGCAAGATAACCTATCGAGGAATCAAGAGTTCATCCCTTTTTGCGATGGGTCCAGTTTGAGCATCCTTGAGGGATGTGCTGAATCAGGAGGTGATCAAGTTATGGCAGTAATTGAAGATATTCATGACCAAGAGGTAACCTTTTTCTCGAGCCTCGAAGGCAACATAACCACTGACAACTGGACTATCAGGCCTCAGCTATCTAGGAAGACGTAGATCCAAAGGATAAAGTTTTGAGTTCTAGGAGATGTTGGGATGGTATCCCTTTCCTAGCGTTATGTATTTTACTTTCCATGTTAAAAAAATAAATAAAATCAAACCAATCAGGTCTTTACAGCCAAGCTTGAACTACAAAAGACCTGATCTCCCCCATCCACTGGAGTACGTAGGCAACCATCTATGGTGTGGTCTAACCCTTAAAAGAAACATCTAAACACAAAATCCAACCCAAAATATAAACCCAAATACCAGTCTCAAGACACCAAATCAAACCTGAAAAGCCTACACACAAGGAAAACCCTCAAGGTTAGCGACCAATATTGAGAAGACCCAACGACACCTTAATGTCATTCCATCAAATCTGGAACAAAAGAAAAGACAACGATACATTAAGACAACCAGTCACAGGGATGAAATAGCCATCATCATGAGATGCGACCCTTTCAACAACTCATGACTCCTGAAGTGCGAGAAGACTTGATCTCCTTTGACCTACAGAAGCATATGGGCTATCGTCGCGGCAAAGTCTATCTCACAACCGATGACATGTTCCCTGAGGAAAAGGCCACAGATTAAACTATACAGATCAAATCAAATCCGGTTGAAGCCACCACACCACCAACCAAGCTGAGCTCTTAGGTACAATTCATTGGAGTCCGAAGGCCTCTCGACATTAATCATCAAAGTTGAAAAAACAACACAGCGGTATATCAAGCATGATCATTAGAAAAGACCTTCAAAGTGCTGACAACCTCAATTTGAAACCTTCATCAAATTAGAAGAAGAAAATCATCAAAGCCAATTGCACCTACAAGTCAAAACGAGGATTGGGGCAAACCAAATGTCAAAGATTCACTACCGGTTCACCATGTGGGTCATGAGGTAAAAGACTCTTACAATATTGACATTTTATCAGTCCATCTGTCAAATATACAAAAAAGTAACTACCCTAGCCGACAAGCAAGACTGTGGTAATTTCAAAATCAACGACAACCCGATATTGGGACCCTTACAACAAACAAGATTGGGGCAATTTCAGAAGCAGCGATAACTCAAACACTGGGGCGTTCATTGACCATCCTAAAAAGGAAAATACACTACTCAGCACCATCAGCATGGTCAGTCATCATCAAAGAGACCCTCATATCATTTCACTGACAATCCGATATGATCAATTGGTTTTTTCCAATCATAATTTTCTTAGAATACAGTGATCCACATATGAGGTACGACTCTTTCATCTCTTTATGTTCTTTCAATCTCCATTTATATGCATTAACAATAATATACATGTTTAGATAAATCTTACATTAAAATCTTAGAAAAAGGTTTTAAAAAAAAAGTAGAGATTTTGTTTAACTTATTATGAATTGGATTAATTCCGATAAGCATCCGTAAAGCAATAATCACGGGAACGATCAAAAAATTAGAACTTTTCAAAATTCTAGTTCAAAGTGTTGTTTGGAGTATAATTGACCTCATATGCTTGTTTGCACTTTAAAGTTATCTCGACTTTTAGTTATGGGGTATGAGCTATGGCAATAGCCATAACAATTAGTGAGAAGATAAAAGATAAGTAGTCAACCTAATGCCTTGAATCGTTGCCTGGGTTACTCGAGTTATTAAGCCTGAAGAGTGTCTTTACACCTGGTGCCTTAAAGCCATTTAGTTTGGGAGCCACCGGCCCAACGCTCGCTACATGGGGAACTTAGGGCCTAAGAAAATGAGCATTGCAAGAAGAAGAAGGAAAAACCTGATTAGATCTGAATAAGAGCCTAGGTTACTCGAGTAATTAAGCCCATGGGGTGTCTTTACACCTGGTGCCCTAAAGCTGTCTGGTTTGGGAGTCACTAGCCCAACATCCGCCACATGGGTAACTTAGAGCCTAAGAAAATGAATCTTGCACAAGCTCAGGCAAAAATAAATAGAGTAGACCACCTGACTCGTCTCGAAGTGTGGCATTTATTACTCGAGCCAGTAAACTCGAAAGGGTATCTTAACACCTAGTGCCCTAAAGCCGTCTGGTTTAGGAGTCATTAGTACAAAACTCATTAAATGGGTAACCCTGAATAGCCTAAGGAAACAAGACGAGTTAAGCGAGGAAAGCAGAGAAAGAAATTGTAAGATAGAAATGAGATCATCTAAAAGTCATAGAAAAGAAACCCCTACTAAGGGTTGCGTCACTTATAGTACGCGTGTCATATGAAGTTAATTCTACGAAGAGCGGTTTCTAAAGTGAACATGAAATATCTTACCCATGCACAATGACCATGGATGCTTAAAAGTTTCTACGATTTCATAACTTGTTAAATAAAAATTTGGTCAAAATAAAAATTTTAACCTGGAAGTTAGCGATTCACAATTTCCTTAAAAAAAATTCATTTTCATACTCAATTTTAAGATTTTTAGTGATAAGATAAAAGCTCAGCAAATACAAGCATTCAATTTCATGAACTTTAAACTTCAAATACCTCATTGACAAGATTATACTAATTATGATGACCCGAGCCGTCAAGCTTTTTTGTGCATGTTGTTCGTTTGATGTGAAGGATATTGCTCACTCTCGACTTGGTCAACAATAAGAGTTTTTTATATGAATCCCCGGTAACAACGTATGCAAGGGCTAGGGCATTTTTTGATTCCAAGAAATGGAAGGGATCTAAGGCGGGATTAAGCCTCGCATCAAAAAAAGGGAGAATTCCTAAACTAAATCACGTCGACATAAGCTTGCCCCGACAAAAGAAAGGAAAAATTCTCAAGAGAGTGCTTAACTCAAAAACACACGCCCGACGACAAAAGGTATAGTAGATGAAATCTACATCATCAAACATGTCAACCTACGCTAAGTCCTCATAAGTCGAGGCCTCTATAACGAAGTTCAAATATAGGCAGTGAAAGAATGGGCCGCACCCTTCAGGGATGTCAGCGGAACCCAGGTCATCAATCCATCCAGGTCACGAATAAAAAACACAATGAAATGGGGCACAAGCCCCCAATAGCTAAAAGAAACTCCAAATCACGTCAAAAAGGGTGAGGTATGACTCTACATCTAGTCAATTACCAGCAGGGTAGGCACTGTTGTCAACTACTAGAAGGGTAGGCACCATTGTAATCTACTAGCATATACATTGGGAAGGTCCGGTGATTTCAGAACATCATCCACAGCAGAGATGTAGAAAACATCTCAATTTATCTTCACCAATTAAGCATCGAAAACACCGACAAAAATCAAAATCGTTGGAGTCAACACTAGCATAGGCATCAGCAGCACTAATGAAAGACAACCATTGGAATCAGCCCCAACATAGGCATCAGCAATAACCGGTAATGGTAAAGCGATTTGCGATGCGATGTGCGATTTGCAAAGTGCAATCTAGTAGTCTTTATCATGTTTATGCAATGAAATTGAATGAACATGATAAAGACTACTAGACACTTATAAAGACTACTAGACACTTGAAATATGACAAAGAGGGGCATCTGTAGACACTCAAAATTGTGTTCTCCTGTTAATAACCTTGCAGGAGGGCAAAAGCGTCTTCTTCTAATCCAGGGACAGCTCCGGAGAATTACAATATCCACTCCAGAGACAACTAGGAGGACTAAAACATCAAAACACAGAGGCAACTCCGTTGGACATCAAATCAAACCAAGAGACAACCCCAAGGGAAAACAACATCACAGTTTCAGCCCCAAAGACAACTCTGAGGGAAGACAACAACTTTAAGCCTGAAAATAACCTCGGAAGGGCAAAAGGGTAATTTTTTCAACTCAACATCAATAATGATCATCCAGCTATGAACAAGGTTAAAAGAGCCACCACAGCAATCCCGAGTGCAAACTGCGTAAGACAGCTCAAAGGACTACCTGCGAAGACCTGAAGATGTTATTTTGGTTATGGACCCATGTTCTCGGATTCAAAAATGGTCAAGCCCAATGTCATTGCATATTCCTTTGAAAGAGCTTTTCGGAATGGTATGGCACATCTCCTGACTATTCTCGGATTGAAAGGAGCAAGCTTCCCAGCGCACAGCAAGGCGAATGGCTAGCTAGCATCTACATAGGTATGGGTTTTCCCCTATTTGTCTGCCTTCTTGAACTCAGAATTAGGTGAATGATATACCATTGCGAAGCTGTCAGAAAGGGATTTTCGGATTGATATAGAACGTCTTCTAACTCCTCTCGGATTGAGAATTATGGTCGTTCAAGTGCGCACAATGAAAACCTAACTTTGTGAGACAAAAATCGAGCAAGTGGGGCCCACTATCGGTCTGCCACAGGTGAACCCATGGCTGCCATAGGTAAACCTATGGCTCCACATTTTTCCCTTATAAAAATGGATCAGCAACTCATTTGGAGAAGGAGAAGAAGCTAGAGAGAGGGAAAGCTTTCTAGAGAGAGAAAGGCAGTTCTAGAGAGGGAAAGAGCCTAGTTCTTGCTTCTAAACTTTATAAATATTCTTTGTAAACACTTTTATACATATATACTACAACATATTAAGTTTTAACTGGTGGAAATCGAGTCTAAGGGCGCCAAAAGCGGTTCGATAGCCATTATTGTGGTAGATTGTATGATCTCTTTTGATCTGTGCTTTTTTCTTGCCTTACTATATATATAAGTTCTATATATATGTAGAACTTAGTTAATATTGCATAGATCAAGATTTTTAACCATTCATTTCATGTAAATATTAAATATTTGTGTTTTATTGACTAGATCTATATTAGATCTAGCCAGATTTAGCTTTTAACCGGTTTAAAAGTTGTAAAACTTGAACCTGGAAGCTAGAATGGCTAAGATCAGTATAGATCTAGTTTTATTTCAAGTTTTATGAATATTTAGCAACCATGTGACCCTAGATTTGTATCTAGAGGGAACGGGAATCTTTGTTGAGAGCGGAGATGGATTTAGTCAATAAATCCCTCGTTCAGCGATGTTAGTAAGTTTATTGGTATTTTGTTGCAATATATTTCTTGTGCATGCTTTAAATTATGTTGTGTGAGCCTAGGAATCTCAGGATTTACGATTAAATCAATGGATCTAGATTCGGTTTCCATGATGGACTTTTTTAAGTTGTATAGCTAGCTTTCAAACCTTTATGCATGTAAATAAAGGGCCTTAAAACGGTATCCGGATTTAAGGCCCAAAAATAGTGAAAACTGTGGTTTGTGATGCTCAGGCATACTTCGATGGCTTTCATGCCCATAAGAAGCCTGACACTTGTATATAATATTTATATACTGTCAAAGATGCTTCGCATCTTAATAAAATCAAATCAAATCGAATATGGAATAAAATGGAAATATCAAAGGGATTCAATTCCTATGCAAACGAAAGGGTTTGAAAATCTCTTTTCAAAACATCAATTTCATATACTTGTTTAAAATGAATTTTTCAATAAATCAAACCCTTCGTATATATATAGGTACAACGAAGCACAACACTACTTTCAAAATAAAGCATTTCGAGCACATTTATCTGCATCACACACACACACACAATCAATGCATAGGAAATGAAAAGACGCAGTAACCGTGTTTCACGAAAGTCGGGGGGGTGCCTAACACCTTCCACTCGCTTAAGTAAGCCCCCAAACTCTATGAATCTCGGGTTCCAAACCAAATTAAACGGAGTCACATATTGGGCCATATTGCAAAACCTTTCAAACTCTGGTTGAGTTGATACAACCATTTAAACTCATACCAACTAGCAGCTCTGTCTAATTCGGTCCAATCATTAAAATCAATCTTTTTAAATTGTCAACATTGTATGTTGGTCTTTTTCTAAAATCTCACCCTTTAAGCAAGATAACTTAAATCACATAGCGAAACATAAAGGGTAGAGAAACAACTTAGGAACTAGAATTTTCCTGGCGTCGACAATAAGATTCCATGTTAGCTAAAATAAATGAGTTTATTTTGATAAGGAATAGGATTCCACATATTTTATTTTTCCAAACAATTTTAAAAGTTTAAATAAATGAGTTTATTTTGAAATTAAAATTGAATTTTATGCTAACTAGTTTTGCCCATTAAATGATATCAATATATATATATATATATATATATATATATATATATATATATATATTGAATGTTTATTTTTATGAGAGAAAAATTTTATTGATGCATATGGTGATATATATGATAATAAATGGGATGATTATGGACCATTGACCAATTCTGATCAATGTTTATGTTTTATGAAAAACATATTGTAATAGGATTTTATATAATGAAGAGCCGAAAAGTTGAAGACCCGTTTGTAATGAAGCCTGGGTTGAATGTAATAGTTATATTCAAATTTTATTCTTGCACCCTAGGTTTGATCTTTTGGTTCATGGTGACTCTAATGAATCAAATTAGAATTAAGTTCATAATCATCCCAGGTAGAATATAATATTCTATAAATGCATGCTAATTATATCGTAAATATATTATTATACATGTTGATGTATGTTTAATATGCTGCATATTTCTATATATATATATATATATATATATATATTTGCATGCGCTTTAAACAAAATGAGACAATTAATAATAAAATCCTCAAAAGATAATATATTAAGTTGAGTGCGTTCAAATACATTAGAGAATATCGAACGTAACCTTCTAGCATGGTAAAGCGATAGAGTATTGAGTATTTAATATGAATTTGTTGTGCACACACAAGGCTTGTATTAAATATTTAAGATGCTTCTTTATTACAACGGATGTTTATAAGTAATTGAACAATATTATTTTGTTGTGCACACACAAGGGCTGTATTTTTCTATTCACTTATATGGAAATGATGGGTCTGACTTAACTTAGATTATTTTAGTTTGGATGTGCACACACTTGACTATTATAATCTACGAGGCAAAATTAAAAGGAGTTACATAGAGATGTAATTGACAAGCGTTGTTTACCTTTTGAATAAATATGTAGTTTGTTGTACACACACAATGTTAAGTATTTGTTGCAATTGGATCCTTTCTCACTGAGCAGATTTTACAAATTCACAAATAACAAAATTTGCCGAACTGTATATAAAGAGGGTTATATAGTTTGAAGAAATAGTGGGAGACACCATTTAAATAAAGACCAAAATTAATATGGTTATTAATAATGAATGCATGCTAAATGTTGTCAAATTAATTTTCATTTGCAGAATTTTACAAATGTCTAATTCACTATCACTGCGAAGCATACTTGATGCTAAGAAATTAACTGGACCGAATTACACGGTGACAACCCGGAAAATCGGATTGTCCTGAAAGTTATGTTTAAAGAGTAATTATTAATTAATAAAATAGATTTTTATAATTATATTCGGTGCTATGTGTTTATTAGTCAATCTATGACCTAGGATGATTACAAAACGGGAGGATTCTGGCTATGTGCTAGAATAAATGCGTAAGAATTTTGAAGATGGAAATAAAAAAAATTCGAGGAAATAAAATTTCTGAGAAAAAAATGAAATATACACTATTCATCCAACAAAACATAAGGGTTTAGGGTTTGAATAACCTAAGTCTTTTTGAGAGATCAGTATGTCGGAATGACATTCTGTTTGAAGATTTATTAATAATATGCGTGAAAAGTCATATTAGCCAATAAAAGTTTTTCTCAAAAAACGTGCAGAAATCGGACGAAATAAAAATGACAAAAAATATTATTATAACTTTTCTATCGTTTAGTTATGTTTTGGGAAGAGGGCGCGAAAAATACTATTAATCAAAATTTGTTTTTCAATTTTTTAAAGTTTCGAAGAACGTGTTAACGTCAGAATGACAAAGAAACACGGAATATTAAAAAATATTTGGAACCCGAGAAACGTAATTTTTTCAGTGTGTAATAATTAAAGAGATTTAATTAATATGCATTCGAGTATGATGTGAATTATTATACAAGAATAGTACGAGGAGAATTTGTGACGACCCCAAATACGGGTCTCCTAACCTCGGATTAAGTGGTCACGATCCATCATCAACAAACACATTCTATCACTATAGCGGAAATAATAAACATACATTGTTCATTACAATAAAGTTCTAATCAATAATCCCAAGGTCTAATATCCTTAACTTTAAACATACCTTTAAAATTACAAATGGTTTACAGAAATAATTTCATCAGATAACTTAATAATTTAAGAGTTCATAATAAACTACTCTTGTACTTTTCTTTTCCCTTTATCCTTCTTGGAAGTCTCTGGCTTAGTTGAAATAAATGTCATGATATAGCAATAATGTGCAACTAATTTGCTCAGCAAGTTTAAATATAAAGGAGATATATCATGATTAGAAAGGAATTTTAAATTTCAATGTTCAACAATAAAATTCGATTGTGAAAGAACATGAATTAATTTTCAATAATTGAATAATAGATGCTGAGTGGTCAAGAATGACCATGAACATATGCTAAGGTTGTCAGTATTTAAACTGGTCCTTTTAGTAGGTTTTGGTAATCGAGGGGATCAGCCTCTCATACCCGATGAATATGCATAATCACTTAATAAACGTGCAATAATTATTTTCCAATTTAATTCTTTAATAAAATTATTATTTTTCTCAGTCAAGAGTCCTTACCAAATCAATTGGTTTGGAACTGCTTTTAAAACGTATTTGATTTAACAAATTTAAACAGGATTAATCTAGCTGATACAACTAGCATAGATTGTGATAACCCGAAAAATTGGATTATCCAGAAAATTAAGTTTAAAGAATTATTAATTATTAGAATAGATTTTTATTAATTATATTCTATGTTATGTGTTTATTAATCGTTCTATGGCGTAGGATGATTAGAAAGCGGGAGTATTCTGGCTACGAGATAGAATAAACGAGTAAGAATTTTCAAGACGAAAATAAAATTTTTCCAAGATTAAAAATATTCTGAGAAAAAGACAAAATTGACACTATTCACTCGATGAAACCTAGGGTTTAGGGTTTGAATAACCTAGGCCTTTCTGAGAGTTCGGTATGTCGTAATGACATTCTGCCTGAAGATTTGCTGATAAAATGCCGTGAAAAGTTATATTAGCCAATAAAAGTTTTTCTCAAAAAACGTACAAAAATTGAACAAAATAAAAACGGCAAAAAGTACTGTTATGTACTTTTCATTCGCTTAACTACGTTTGTGGAAAAACGTGTTGAAAAACACTAATCATCAAAAAGTGTTTTCAATTTTTCGAAGTTTCGAAGAACACGTAAAAGTTAATCTGTAGAGGAAAGACGGAATATCCAAAAATATTTGGATTCTGAGAAACGCAGTTTTTCAAACTGTCGGACAAATTCTGAAAGACGGAACAACAAAGCTTCCATGAGAAACTTTGTGAAAATTAAGGAGGTGGAATAGTAAGGTGGTTTGCCAAATGACCAAAATGACCCTAGCCTTGAAAATCTATATAAACAAGCTTAATCTCTTCATTTTCTTTTGTGGCTGAAAATCCACATTTGACCTTCCCGCGATTCAATCAATGGATTCATTGAGCAACTATTGGGTAAACTTATAATGATATTATTCAGGAATACGCATTGAATGCTAAGTTTTCAAAAATCGAGGGAGGAAACTTTAGACAAATGAAGAGATGATGTAATGACCGAGAATTTTAAACTCCATTATTAATTTAATATGTGATTTAAATTTTAATGAGTTAGTTTTGTGAGCTTATTTAAACCTTATGTGGTTATGTGATCATGTGAGTTGAGCCTATGCGAAAAAATGCTAGGATTATATTAAAGGGAGTCACTAATGGTCTAATTAAATTAGTGGACTAGCCTTAAGTTTTATATCAAATAAATTGATAGGATGATTATTAATTAAATATTCAATTTGCTTGAATATAGTGAAAGGATTAATTATGATTATAAAGGATAAATGATTAACGAGTAATTAATTAATAATATGTCGATTAACTATTATTGTGAATAAATAATATATTAACGAGTAAAGGATTAATAAATATAACAAGATTATATTTACCCGAGTAATTATTTTATACAAGCATGCGATAATTAAACTTATATTGTGTGGTGGTTATCTTTATATTATATAAGTACAATGCGACATATTAATGTGGCTATATATCATATATAGTAAGATTGATAAATTGAATGTGTACATAAGGGCATGTGACAATGTGTGGATAGACATTAATATATAACCCTATTACCATATAGTAATATCAACAAACAATTGTTATTTGATAAATGATTTCAATAAGTTATTAATTGAAATTATAACCATTGTGATAATGAATAATGATAATGCCCAATTAAATTATAGTTAGTATTAAGGAAAATATACATGGATTATATGTTGATATATCTATGTGTACCCCTACTTGTTACATTGTATTTAGAAGTGACATTGTGACTTAAGAATATACTATGTGTATATATATTATATAACCTAAGTATATTTAGTATATAGCTAAGTGTTGGGCATACATTATATACAATTGCAAGTTGCTGAGAATTGCTTGTCCCATTTTGAGTGCCCATCTTCAATTCTTTCTCACGTGTTAAGCCAAAAGCCTATACTACTCTACTCCTTCACTCAATTTCAGCAATATGGAGCTAATGATTATGGGGGGAGTGGGTCTCATAACGGTATTCAACAACTTCTTGTTAACCACCATGTTCTTGCTATTTCCATTATTTTGAATTGATGAACAAATGCATGAACCGTATAATGAATTGCCTATAAATAGAGCCTTCTCTTCTTCTATATTACACTTGCTGAGATTTTCATACAAGTGTAGAATTGATAGTAAGTTATTGGGAGAGATATCAGTGAGGGAGATTTGTTATAGCATAAATCATCAGTTGCAGAGGTAATCAATTATATTCATGCTCTCCATTTCTTCTTCTCTGTAAAATTCCCATTCATGCTCTACATTGTCAAATTCTTAATTTGTTGAAATAGATGTTAATTGAACTATGGAATATGTTGGTTAAGTGTTATACAAGATGTTAATCATGTTGGTAATATCATGTGGCTGGAATAGAATTGAATTAGTATGAAATTTTTGAGTTGGGTTTGCAGTTTCTGCCGAAGAAGCTTGTTACTGTCTCTGGCCGCACACCTGCTCAGCTGCGCCAGTTTTGTACTGGTTAGAGGCGCAGCTGCGCCAAGACCAGTTTCTAGATTCTTATTTTCTGCTACAGCCTGCTATGTGATAACTTGTTGATATTGTTTAAGACAAGCATGAAAACTGATATAACTCCTATAAACATGTTCCTTGATGCAACATGCATGTTTATGACCATGATAGCATACACTATTGATAAAAAGCTTTCTAGTTTAGAAGTGAACTTAGAATGGTTAAAGTGAACTTCGTTGCGAACATATCATGTGAGCGTTCTGATTTTTATGAACATGATAATACGGTCTATATTCATATGAGAACTAAGTTTAAAGTGTTAAGCACACACTAACATACATGATTGAAGACTACGTTGATTTCAAAGGGATAAAATTAGAGTTTTTAACATATATATATGATGTTCACATTCTGACCATTTGAGTATGTATATGTGGCTTATATATGCATTCTAATACATGTGAGTCATGGCTACGAGACACTTTACATGTACTAAGTTGCCTTTGTTGACTTAGTGTAATTTTTAATGAAAACTTAGAATGTGAAAGATAATAACATCAAACACTGTGTGAATTTTTGTTATGATCATGCAAACATGTATATTAGGATTCATTAAGCCTCTAGACATGTTGACATGAGCATCATGTGAAGAAACATGAATATCACCTATGTACGCATATTCATAGAGAATGAATTTCTAAAGTATAAACTATGTGATTAAAATATACATGTGTAGTATACGCACGAGCATGCAAGATAAGTATTGTATAGTCTCGATATGTGGTATTATGACTTTAATAGTTGACCCTTGAGACATGAACTTCATTTGCTTAAAGTGTAAGAATGACCGGCATTGAACCTTATAACCTTGAGTTATGGACAGAATCTTGCAATAAGTGTATCATAAATTGTATTGCATGCTTAAATTGAAGTGCTATGTGTTCAAGCCTATGTTGATGCCTAGAGACTAGATATTCTAAAGTTATTAATCTAAGACTGGATTAAATGTTTATAAACACAGTCATAGTAAATTGACTTACGTGAATTATGGGATAGGCCTATATGAGGATTAGATTCTTGTAAGTGTAGACTCATATTAGTTTACACATACTAATTGAAAGACCGACTTGTGAATGTTAGGTCGTTTCAAGGCAGTTTAATTAAAGCTAGACTATTTGTAGCTGAGCAAACAGGCAAGTATCCTATCCTATGCATTTACTTTATGCAAGGAATCTATGATTTGAACACAAGTTCTCTAACTTACACAAACTCGTATAATGTGCAAGTTTCCTAACTTCATTTGATTGTTATATTGAAAGCAAGCTTCTGAACTTCACTCTTTATTTTGTGCAAGTTCCCTATTCTTCTCATATTCTATCGAGCAGGTTATTATTGTGTTACAAGTTATTATTTAAGAATGAACTTTATTTCCAAGCATGCTTTAGGTGGTTTAATTACTTTACAATTATTCCACATCTATCTTATTGATATTCGCACTTGGTGCATTTGAGTTCGTACAGTCTTGGACTTGTATATTATTTAAAGTTCTATAACTCTTGAACTGCGTTAGATAGAGTCTGAACCCTTGTTCGGTCAGATAATGGTATAAATTTTATAAAAGCTATCCAGACCAATTGATGGTAGGGATTCTTAGACTGAAGAGAACACCCCTGATATTATAGGGGAGTACCCTAGGTATCTAATATATGATACAAACAACAAAGTTGAATGTTATGCATATACATGGTGTACACAAGGCTGATCCCCTCAAGTACTTTTTCTGTAGCAAGTAACCAAAGGGTCAATCAGCTATTGATTCCATTGGAGTTTTATAGTTCAAAGTCGACTTGACTATCAGTTATTCTAAAAGCAATTATTATTCTTGCTTTCGATATTCATATTGTTGAATTCATTGTTATATATATTCCTTTCATCATGATATATCCTTTATTGTTGTATTTATACTTGTTGAGCAAACTTGTTACTCATTCTTGCTATATCATGACTTCTATTGCAGTTAAGCCCGAGACTTCAGGGAAGGACAAGGGTAAAGGAAAGATGTAGTAATAGTTTGCAAGGAACAGACTTTACTTTATGATTAGTTTAATTACTGTTATGTAATATGAACCCTAATGACTATTCTAGGATATGTTTGTATGGTTGTATTAAGGTTATCGAATCTTGGGACTAGTAACACCTTTTGAATGAACGACATACGTTTATTATTTTCCGCATTTAGTTGTTGTATGTTATTTAGAGGTGGATATTTGTATTGTATCGTGACGACCGAATCAAGGTTAAAGAACCTGAATTTGGGGGTGTCACAGAGGATGTGAGGGACTCAGATTATCAAGTCTCGGAAGGAGAAAAGTTAGAAAATCATAAGGCTAATCAAGAGGAAGAAGAATAAAGAAGAAAGGTAATACTAAAACTTATCTTAATCTAGTTTTTCTTTGAGTTTCGGTATGAAATTGTATAACTTAACAAAATTTGGAAATGTAAGATTGTTATAAATGATATTCCTATGGTCGAATCAATGGAATATGTAAGTAATAAGAAAATTTGAAGTTATATTTCATCCTTTTCTTTTTCTAAGAAATTTCATATGAACTATAAATTTCTTGACGTTTATGGACAATTCGGATGAGTTATATGAACTCTTCGATGATATAAGGATGAATTAACGAACTTAGAACGTTAATATGCATGAAAAGTGAAATCGTAATCAAAATATCAATTAAAAATGAAGAACGAACGAAGAACGCGAAGAACGTGGTAAGAACGTTGTTGATGGACAAATTTAAAACCATCTAATTAGAGTTTGTTGTTGACGGACAAGTTTAAAACAATCGTATATATGTTTGTTTGGTTAGGAATGATGGAAACGTTCATAAAAAACGGAATGAAATTAGCCTATAACGAAGTTTTGACAAAATTTTATAAAAAATAAAACGAATATAGAAAGTAAGCTGAGGAACCCGAATAGTTAGGGTTTCATAAGAATGTAGAAAACAGAGAAAATATGAGTCGTGGACTCAAGAATGAACAAATTCCGGGTTCGGATGAACGAATTACGAACGAATAAAAATTTAACGAAAAGTTAAAAAACTTAATGAGGAAGGACTTTCGAGCCAAGATTAAGGCTTTTTGGAAACTCAAGAAAGTAATTTTCCCTAAGGGAATTTGTAGAGGGTGTTGCAGTCTTTCCAAAGCCTTAAGAATGGATTAATTCCTAGTTAGAACGAAGACAATATGAGATTTCAAAGTAGGCGTCTCAAACTTGTAACAGACTTAGAAGAATTTTTCTGAGTTTTACCAAAGGCGCTGTAGCACGTCTAAAGACTAAGGAAATGGCGCTACAGCGCCTGCTCCAGATCCCAAGTACTACCAACCTGCACTACAGCGCCGACTTTAACAAGGAGAGTGGCACCGCAGCGCCCTTAAGAAAAAAAAATTCCGACTGTGGAATTTTATTGTCCAACTTTTTTGGATGGTAATGAAAGGGCAAGCATGAATGCAATGGTCATGAAAAGAAATATCTTAAATGATGAGTAAAAACTTACATATAACATTTCGATGTTATAATGTCGTAATAAAAGTTAAGTGTAAAGCGTTTAAACGCTTTAAACGCAACATAGTTGCGATGAACAATCAGTCTTAGCGACAACGAACCGTATGACTTAAACATTAAGAGATGACGATGAACGTGATGTTCATATAATGAATCACTATTGGAAGTAATTAAAACCTTAAGTAATGGTTGAATGAAAGAATAAAAGACGAACAACGTGAACGCAGAATACGTAAACGATTCTTGTGAATCATTTTTGCGTCGGCGAACGATCTAAGTATATATTGGTTGTATGACTTAGACGTTGACGAATGTAGTAAGTAAGATGTGTAATTATCAAGAAAATCTTAGTGAACGGTAATAAGATTAATGAAGGTCTGAGTGTGAATCGGATAGAGAATATTAGAATGAAACATATGCGTTAGAACATTTAAACCGACGTAAAGGTATTGAGTGTACGCGTAAGTTAAATGTGTTTATCATACACCCCATGTATGGTTTGAAGGTGAGATGATGAAGAATAACGAATAACATATAAACGTTGAACAAGCCGAGTTAGTGATGATAACTTAAATAACGTTTTGAGTCTAAGTTGGTATGTGATTATGATTTGTCTATACCAATAGACTACACAATTTGTGTGTAAGATAAGAATATACTTATATATCATGTGTGACCTAATTGAGAGCCTAAGCTTCAATTCCTTGTCTATGGTTAATTCACATAGGAATGTGTCAGATTATCTAGCTAGGATGTTCTTTTCTATTCTATTCCCTTTTGGGTAGATCTAGAGAGGATATGTTTATACAAACCTCGGAAGAGGCGTATGAGCACTTGTGAGTTCTCGGTCGATAATCCGTCATGACCACTAAGACCAAAGAGAGAGTTAGGATGTTTAATAAAACATAGCACGCTAAGTGTTTAACGAAATGATTGTGTGGGGGAAAGTTATGACCTTAGCTTGTAGCGCCTTAGATACCAGTCGTTATCCATTTACTTACTTTGATAATTAGAATTAACTAGATTAATTACACATCTTCTATTTAACTGTTTAAATAAGATTTAAGCGATATAAAGTCGGTACTTGGTAAATATTAGCAATAGTTCCTCATGGGTTCGACACTCTTCTTATCATTATATTACTTGTGGACGGCGTATACTTGCGCGTGTTTTATTGATTGCGAAATCGATTAACAATAAGACGTAATGAATGTTAAATATCTTAAAGCGAGTATTATTAAAGACATAATTTCGATTAAGCTATAGAAGAGAAAGAAGTTGGTTTAAACAATGTGCGTAGATTGTTTGGTAGCTAATTACATTGTGTTATGTGAATATATCATGTAGAAAATGTAAAGACCGAGAATGGTTGAACTTTAATGTGAAGAAGCTTGAAGGCAAGTTCTTCTAACGCTTGTCTAACCTTCGTGTTATTCAAGTTTCTATGATTCATGTTATATTATGCATGAATTGTTTTACGAAAGAGTCGATGCCAGTTTTAACCCAGCTAGACAAACCTTAAGAGTTTGATTGATTTATTTACAAGTCATTCAATATAGTATTGATGACTCTATCCTAAGCCAATTGTTTGATACGGATTCAAAGGTAAGCCAGAGTATGAATAAATAAAGGTATTTTACGTCGTTTATTTGACGGGCACGCGAGGTTGCCAAAACTTAAATGTAAATACATTTAACGGATGAGTGTTGATCAACATAGAGTACTATAGGCTGATCACCTAGAAGTGCTCGTAAGTTATGTCGGATATATGGTCTTAGTGCCGTTATATCCTTTTCATGAATGAAAAGGGAATGAAAATGTTCATGGTCTTTTGACCTACTAAGAAATTCTCAAGTGTATATATATACTTGGGAATTGTTTTAAAGAGAATGAAAGTGTTATTTCAATTGTTCATAGTACTTCATAACTATTTGTTCAGTTATTGAAGATTTAATTATATGATTCTTAATTTTGTGGTTGCTCATATATTGTTAGACTTGCTGAGCTTGTTATGCTCACTTCTTGCTTGAATTATATGATTGCAGCTAAGAATGAACAGACAGAGAGATCTGGTAAGGAAAAGGGCAAAGCCAAGATGGATAAGTAGATATCCTATAATAGAATAATATATGTAATGAACTTATACTATGATGATGAACAATGTAATGGTTAATAGAACCTGGGAAGGATTTATAATTATGATTATAATAAGAATTTCGTAAATACGTTCCTTTTGATGTAGTTTCATTGGAATGAATGTCTAGTTTATAGTAATGTGTAGCACTATATCTGTGGGTTGAAAGTACCCGGATTTGGGGGCGTCACAGGTTGGTATCAAAGCTTTAGGTTATAAATCTTAAGGGGGAGAACCTTAGCCTATAACCTTGGTAATAGTAGAAGAAGTTAGAAGTGAATGAATTCGAATAGAATTCTTAAGTAGTGGGGAAACTCATTACCAAAAGATGTAAAATACAAAAATTAACCTTAAATAAATTAAATGTGATTTGTGCCTATACTATTGTGTATTATGTACTAATCAACATGTTATGTGTTATTGTAGATATCAATCGATAGCCTTATGTATTGGGATATACTTGTGGTGAGGGAGGAGTCGGTGAACAGAATTGAGCTAGTACTGATGCCGGTACCTATGGTGCATATAGAGGAGTCTGAGCTGGAGGAGGAAGATTCGTCCGAGGACTTGGGGTCGGCATCATACTTTGATGTGATGGCCGATGAGGATGAGATCATAGAGGTGGCATCGTTTCATACGGTGGTACCAACACTAGAGCCCACAGTACCAGAGGCAGTGAGGGCACTGTACCTGGCGGTGCTGGACCGGAATGTGCAGCTGTGGGGAGAGTTGCAAAATTTGAAGGAGGAGGTCGATGACCTCCAGGAGGCTAAGACATCTACAAAAGAAGATTTTGAGTTAGAGCACGATGAGAAGGTGCTCCTTAAAAATAAGACCCAGGACTATAAGAACGAGTCCGTAGAGCTTCATAAAGAGCTAGGAGAGAAGGACCGAAAGATAGCACGGATGTCTTACATCCATGCTAGTGCTCATGAGGATTTCAAGCTTAAGATAGCTTGTTATTCAATTGAGTCGGGACAGACTCGTCACACGATTAGTAGGAATCTTGTGGCAATTATGGCGAATCACAAGCACGCTAATGCTGTTACGCAGTGCGAGTAGTAGTAGAGAAGGTGTAGATATATAAATATTATGTGTATCTTGTAATGACGTAAAACCCTCTTTTGTATAACCAAAAGGTAGTCTTTTGTAAATCCCAATTTTTGTAAGTCAATCGCGGGATAGTAATGTAATAGCTTTAGCTAGAGGACCTATGTGTAAATTATTTGGAAGAAGCATATTAATATAATGAAGTTTTTATCAAATGTTCTTGATGTTAGTTATGTGTTGTTATTTAATGAATAATAACCAATAAAAAGAGATAAGTGAATAAATAATAATGAAACTTTATTTATTGAAGTAGAAAATGCCACCAAGAAGAAGACAACGTAATCAGGAAGCTGAATCCCATAATGAGAATCAAGAGGGTCAGAACAACCCTATATAGGAGTTCATTAATTTATTAACGACTGCCTTTAACCAAACTGGGGGTAGAGCACAAGTGGTTCCTAGGGTTGGTCGGGCAACCACCTTTAAAGAATTCAACAGTGTGGGTTCGCCGGAGTTCAAGGGAACTACGGACCTTATTGAGGCCCAAATAAGGGTGAAGGAAATAGAGAAGGTGTTTGTAATTACAAATGTTGGGGAGGCCCAAAAGACTTCTTTTGAGATATATGATGAAAAGAGAGGCCAACTTCTGGTGGGAGGCTCACCAGAGTGGGGCTGGAGCCGGTGCTATTACGTGGGAACAGTTTAAGAAGCTTTTCTTTGAGTACTAATTCCCTACTAGCATGCAGGATATGATGGAGATTAAGTTCTTAAAACTTAAGCAGGGGGACATGACGGTTCCCCAGTATGCAACCAAGTTTAATGAACTGGAGAGGTTTTCTCCACACCAGGTGGACACTGAGATGAGGAAGGCTCGTAGGTTTGAGCAAGGACTGAAGCCTTGGCTCTATAGCAGGATTTTTGTGGTCCAGAGCGCGACGTTCAGAACAATCTTGGAGAAGGAAATTATTGCCGAAGGTGGCTTTTAGCTAATACCACAAAGAGAAGAAGAACAAGACCAAGGGGGATGGAGTCCGTAAGGCAGAGGGAGCTAGTGGGAGCGGAAGTACGCCCAAGAGGAAGGGTTTTAACTTTGGGAATACCGGAGCAAAATAAGGGGATCCTAAGCATAAGATCGAAGCGTGCAAGACTTGCGAGAAGGCTTACTTAGGAGTCTGTTTAAAAGGGAAGATAGTTTGCTATAACTGTTGGCAGGAGGGACATATTTTTCCCAACTGTCCTAACCCTAAGAAGAGTCAATGGTGTTTTGTGTGTGGGTCGATGGACCACATGGCAAGGAACTACCCAAAGCAGAGGGGAATAACGGTACTAGTAGTGGTAAGTTAGCCATTATTGAGCCAACTCCATCGGGTAGACCTACTGCACGTACCTTTAATATGACAGTTCAAGATGCAGTTGCATCAGCGGATGTAGTGGCATGTATTGTCCCGGTCAATGAAATAAATACTTATGTGTTGTTTGATTCAAGTGCTACTTGTTCTTTCATAGCATGTGAATTTGCTAAGCGTTTAAGATTACTACCTGAACGATTAGAAATACCTTTAAACATTATGGTAGCGAACAAAGAGATAATTCCCGTTGAAAACATTCATAGGAATTGTTGCGTAGATATTAGAGGTAACAAGTTATCGGTACATCTAATACAGATAAGGTTGGGAGAATTTAATATAATTCTTGGGATGGATTGGTTGTTTAACCATGGATCAGTAATAGATTGTCAAAAGAAAAGTGTGAACCTTTAGATTTCTAAGAAACCCAAGGTAGTGTTCTATGGTAGTAAATCACTTGGATGCTCTTGCTGTCTGACCATGACACAAGCTAGGAAGTTGCTGAAGAAGGGGTGTGTAAGATATCTGTGCCATGTTGTTGATACCCAGAGAATGGGAGCATCATTGGAACATATAGAGATAGTGAAGAATTCGCGGACGTGTTTTTAGACGAGTTGTCAGGTCTTTCGCCAGATAGGGAGATCGAGTTTGTTATCGATGTTGCGCCAGGAGCGGCACCCATTTCTAGGGCACCATATAGGATGGCGCCGGTAGAAATGAAGGAGCTAATGATTCAGTTACAAGAATTATTAGACAGGAAGTACATTCAACCGAGTGTCTCTCTGTGGGGAGAAACGGTATTATTTGTAAAGAAGAAGGACGGATCGTTACGACTTTGTATCGACTATCGGGAGTTGAACAAGTTAACGATCAAGAATAAATACCCATTGCCCAAGATCGATGATCTATTTGATCAGTTGAAAGGCACGAAGTATTTTTCTAAGATAGATTTGCATACGGGGTATCATCAGCTGAAAGTAAGGAAGGAGGATGTACCTAAGACGGCGTTCAGGACTCGTTATGGTTATTACGAGTTTCTAGTTATGTCATTTGGGTTGACGAATGCACCAACATCATTTATGGATATGATGTACAGAGTGTTCAAGCAATACTTGGATAAGTTCATCGTAGTGTTCATTGATGATATTCTAGTCTATTCTAAGACGCCAGAAGATCACGCTAAACATTTAAGAGTAGTGTTGGAGACGCTACGGGAGGAAAAGTTATACGCAAAATTCACTAAGTGTGAATTTTGTCTTGAAAGAGTGCAGTTTTTGGGGCATGTCATTGATAAGGAAGGGATTTCTATGGATTCAGCGAAGGTGGAAGCAGTTATTAATTGGGAGCAACCGAAAACACCAACTGAGGTGTGGAATTTCTTAAGGTTAGCGGGATACTATCGAAGGTTCATTCAGGACTTTTCTAAGATAGCTACTCCATTGACGAAATTGACAAAGAAGACAGTGAAGTATGTATGGACGAAGAAGTGTGAAAACAGTTTTCAAGAACTGAAGAAGAGGTTAAGTGAAGCACCTGTATTATCTGTACCAGATGATACGGGGAATTTTGTAGTATATAGCAATGCTTCACACAGAGGACTTGGTTGCATTCTCATGCAGCATGGCAAGGTCATTGCGTATACATCACGGTAGTTAAAGGATTATGAGAAAGGTTATCCTACTCATGACCTAGAACTGGCAGCAGTAGTTTTTGCCTTAAAGATATGGATGCACTACCTATACGGGGAGAAGTGTGAGATATACATGGGCCATAAAAGTCTAAAATATATCTTCACACAGAAGGAGTTGAATATGAGGCAGAGAAGGTGGTTAGAATTGATAAAAGATTACGATTGCGATATCTTATATCATCTAGGGAAGGCGAATGTTGTGGCCGACGCCTTAAGTGGGAAGGGTCGAGAGAAGCTATCGATGTTAACAACTCAGAATGAGTTAGTAACATAGATGGCAAGGATGGAGTTAAAAGTTAGATTATTGAGCGACTCGGGGGAGAAGTTATTTAAGATAGAAACTCGACCAACAATCGTGGAACGAGTGAAGGAGGTACAACTCAAAGACGAG
This sequence comes from Panax stipuleanatus, assembly GCA_020205555.1. NCBI lineage: Eukaryota > Viridiplantae > Streptophyta > Magnoliopsida > Apiales > Araliaceae > Panax > Panax stipuleanatus. The sequence goes on along the minus strand of CM035119.1, from coordinate 16,520,255 downwards.
GAGTGCGAACAAATAAAGAAGAGGATTGAAGATGTGGAGAAGACTAAGTATAGCCTCGATAAAGAGGATTTAATACTTTTTGAAGGAAGAATTTGGGTTCCGTGTAATGCAGAGTTAAAAGATGAAGTAATGGAAGAGGCCCATAGTTCGAGGTACTCGATACATCCGGGTAGCACCGAGATGTATCAAGACCTTCGACAAAAATTTTGGTGGCTGAACATGAAGAGGGAGATAGCAGAGTCTGTTAGTAGGTGCTTAACTTGTTAGAAAGTTAAGGCCGAACACCAAAAATCGAGTGGATTGTTACAATCGCTTGAAATTATGGAGTGGAAGTGGGAGCATATAACGATGGACTTTGTGGTGGGACTTCCAATGATGCAGAAGGGGTTTGATGCTATTTGGGTAATAGCTGATCGTTTGACGAAGTTGGCTCACTTTTTGTCGATAAGAGTCAGGTATAACCTAGAGTAGTTAGATAAGCTTTATGTCAAAGAAATCGTTTCACAACATGGAGTGCCAGTTTTGATTGTGTCAGATCGTGATCCATGATTCACATCGAATTTCTGGAGGAGTTTGTAAGAGTAGATGGGAACGCAGTTGAGGTTAAGTACGACATATCATCGTCAGACCGACAGTCAAAGTGAACGAACAATTCAGACGCTAGAAGATATGTTAAGATATTGCGTTATGGATTTCAAAGGGAATTGGGACGAACATCTACCTTTGGTAGAGTTCGATTATAACAAAAATTTTCACGCAAGTATAGGCATGCTGCCTTACGAAGCGTTATACAGGAGTAAGTGCAGGACGCCACTATGCTGGGACGAAGTAGCTGAACGTCGAATGTTGGGACCTGAGATGGTACAACAAACGGCTGATGTGGTAAAGTTAATACGGACACGACTAGTAACGGCTCAAGACAGACAAAAGAAGTATGCGGATCTTCACCGTGAGAAGAGAGAATTTGAAGTCGGTTAGTATGTTTTTCTGAAGGTGTCGCCTTGGAAAAGAAAGATACGCTTTGGGAAGAAAGGGAAGTTGAGTCCAAGGTACATAGGACCTTTTGAGATATTAAGGAGAGTAGGAGAGGTAGCTTATGAAGTAGCTTTACCTCCAGAGTTGGAGCACATTCATAATGTGTTTCACGTGTCTGTGTTACGTCCTTATAAACCAGACTATAAACACGTAATAGAATATGAACCTATTCAGGTTGAGAAAAACTTAACGTATGAAGAACTTCATATTCAGATTATTGATAAGAAGGAACAAGTCTTAAGAAATAAGGTAATACCTTCGGTGAAGGTAGTATGGAGGAACGACAATGCTGAAGAAGCAACGTGGGAACTCGAGAGTAAAATGAAGGAAATTTTTTCCTATATATTTTTTTAACTTGTATCAAGATTCTGGGGGCAGAATCCTTATAAGGGGGAAGAATGTAACGCCCGAGAAAATCGGATTATTATGTGAATATAATTTTTTGATTATTTGAATTAAATGAAGTTATGTGTTTATTTAAGTGAGTAAGCTGTTTAAAGGTCGTTCTATGACCTAGAATATGCGAATGTGGTTAGGATTCTGGCTGTGTGCTAGAATTAAATGATTTGAATTTCCAAGACGAAAATAAAAGTTTTTGAGAAATTTCTAAAAAATCACTATTCATCCATTTTTGCTCGAGAATTATTTTTGAATTTTCGAGAAACGCGTAATGATAGGATTCTAAGACGAGATGGAATATCCAATAATATTTCAGTTATGGCAAACAAATTTTTCACCTGAGGACTTAAAACCCTAAGGGTTAGGAAAAGTGAAATCTAAGAATAAAATGGTAAATTCTAATAACAATGGTTATTATACGTGAGAAATACAAGTATAGTACTAGTTATTATACGAGTATAATACGAAGATAATATGGCATTTAATACGAATGTCATACGTAGTATATACGAAGAGAATACGAGAATTATACGATAAGAATACGATAAGTCTTAATGGACTTTAACTCTTGGACTTATATAATTATCAAGCTTAATTGGCCAATGAGTAAGGCCTAATGATGAATTATATCAAGGCTCAATGATAAGATAAATCAAGCCCAAAGTTAGGCCCTATATGAATTAATTATAAGCCCAAACCAAGAACCGAACCCGTAGGTTGAACCGATGAGTCAATGGATGGGTAAAACCCATGGGGCAACCCATAAAGGGCCCCATGGCGGGGCACATGGGGGGGACAGGGACGGCCACATGGCCAAGCTTGCAAGAGAAGCTTGGCTTGTGGAGGTTTGAATAGTAAGGAGGTGGGATTAATGACTATTTTGCCCTCACTTTGAATTTCTTATAAAAGGCTGGCTTAAGTTCATTAGTTTGCTTACAAACTTTGAACACGTATATATTGAGAGAGAGAGAGAAAAGCATTAAAAACTGATCAAAGAGGAAACGAAGCATACTAAGCAAGCTCTAAGCAAGAACGTTAAGAACGCAAAGGTATAAACACGTAACCCTAGCTTTCGGTTAAGTTTTTCTATTAAATTTTGATAGAGAATGGAATTGGTGGAGCATGTCTCTTACGGAGGAATAAGAATGGCTATTAGTGAACAAAAACATAAATAAGCCATGTATAAGTGAGAATCGTAATTGGTTACTTAAGCATTAATCGAAGAAAACGTATAAAACATAGAACTTGTTGTTGATGGACAAATTGAAAACCATCGCGTATAAGTTAGGTGAAAATTTTTGGTTAGGAACCTAGATGATTAACCAATGGATTGATTCCATTTTGTTTGGCGTAAAAAAATCTAGAGTAACGAAGTTATGGCAAAATTTACGAGAATAGACGTTAATCGTCGCCATCGTAGAATTCCCGGAACGATAGTCAAAAGTCGTCGTTTAACTCAGAAACCTACGTTTTTGGTGGCGTATCAAAGAACTATGTATTTAAGAGTTGTGGACTCAAGAACAGACGAATTTGGACTGAAAACGAAGAAATGAGATATGAACGTTCACGAACATTTAATGAACGGATAATAGGAACTTAAACGGTGAAATTATCGTTAACGGATTCTGAAACTTATTATATCTTGATAGAATCGAAGTGTATGAAATATGTGAGTTAATGGCTTTTGAACAAGCCAATTCTGAGTTATAACGATCGCATTACGAGCTCGGGAATTTCGTGTAAGTGAAAAACTTAAAAAAAAATAAACAAAGGCTTAGGGCCAGTGCAGCAGCGCCGCTCATGCCTTGTAAAGGCGCGCCGCAGCGCCTGATCGGGGATTTTTGCACTGCTAACTGGCGCCTCAACGCGGTTGTTTGAACTAAGTGTGGCGCCACAGCGCCCTTAACATAAATTTTTCCGACGCGGACATTTGTTAACCCAAGTTTTTGCGTTGTAATTATGGGGCAAGTATATACTTAATATACTTGAAGAGAGAATTCCTAAACAACATGTTTAACGATGATTTTAAGAATTAAACATTGATTAAAAGTATTTAAACTTAAAACTCAAAATCCGAAAACGTAAACCGTGAGTCGTATTCGAGTTTAACGCTCGTCTTAAGGGTATATAGTATGTAATAGATGTGCGTGGTACGAGAATAATAAGAAACGAAGATAAAACTTATGTAATTCCTATATGGGGTTCTATGTTAATGTACTTATATATTTACGTTTAAGTTTGTAGTACCATGTAACACCATATCTGTGGGTTGAAAGTACCCAGATTTTGGGGCGTCACAGAACTTGCCTCGTTTGCAGTCTACTGCTACGCGATTTAATTTATCTGCTTAAGCAATTTAACTTAACTCCCTTTGAAAAGACCTATCATTGATATTTTAATTAGCATATAATATATTTACTTATAATATTATTACTCTATATTAAATTGTCTAAAACTTTTTCACATAGTTAAATATTAGACATTACACTAATTCCTTAGTAATATGATCATCCCTTGATAATATTACTATCACATAACATTATCTTAAACACTCATTTAATATTATTAATCTTAATAATATTTTATTCACTTCTTAGTATTATTAATCAATTAATAATACTTTATTCACTTACTAATATTCTTATTCACTTAATAATATTTCAAACATTTAATATTAATTTACTCTTTTACTAATATTATTAATCACTTAATAATATTTTATTCATTATCTAATATTATTAATCATTTAATAATATTTTAGTCATTATCTAGTATTATTATATTTTATTCTAATATTATTAGTTATATTAATAATATTTAAATCTAATATTATTAGTTATTTAATAATATTTTAATCTAATATTATTAATTATATTAATAATATTTAAATATAATATTATTAATTATTTAATAATATTTTAATCTAATATTATTAATTACATTAATAATATTTTAATCATTTATGAATGCCTTAATCTAATATTATTAATCATTTAATAATATTTTAGGCTAATATTATTAATTATATTAATAATATTTTAATCTAACATTATTAATCATCTAATAATATTTTAATTATTTATGAAACTCGTAAATAATTTACTTTAATTATTTATCCTTTACTAATTAATTTATTTAATAAACATAAAATGACATAAATATAATATCTGATCAAAAATGACCAAAATACCCTCTAAAAATCTGGACACATCATTTTAATGAACATTTGTCAAAAAATCACATTTTTACCATTTTTAACATCACATAACTTATTATTCTCATTTATTCATAACTCCAACAATCATATGAAAAATACAAAAACAACTGCGAAAATTTTTCTTTTCTGGGAAATGTCCGTATATGGTCTTCTCATGAACATATATTTGTTCTTGAATTTTTCAATTTCGTCTACTAATTTTAAATGGTCCAAAACAGTCAGATCTTGCAACAATTATCATAAATTACTCCTTTGTCCAAAAATGACAAAATTTTCAGGGTTAACTCCTGTTATTAACATCTACTTCCAGTAAAAAGTTTACAATTTTTCGAGTTACACACAAAGAGTTATTTTGGTTCTATTTTAAAATAGTATTTTCTTGTAAAAATCATAATTTTCATTCTACACATCCAAAAATCGTCATCTATATACTGAACCTTGTTAACTCATCATATTAACATAATAAAAGTTTCCAGAATTTTTAGAGCAAGAAAAACGGACGAAATTTCCCTTAGACCAAACTGATCCAAAACAGTTTACTTTCCCTTTTTCTTTAAGCTGGACTGTTTTCATCAAAATATTTGTCATGGCTTGTAAAATCAACATTTTTGAGTGCTACCACTTGGGTTTAAAAGTTAATTCATATATCTAGCACCCCTCCTTAACGTATCACAAAAACAAGGTGTAGATTTCAAATGGTAGACATTCAAAGTATAGAAAAGTTAGGGTTTTCTAAACTAGCTAGAAAACCTAATTTTATTTTCTTTCTTTGTTTAATCTTTTTAACACCCAAATTGGTTAGATCTATACATAAAACACTCATTAACATGTAGATCAGGAGTTTTTGAGTTTAGAAACATAAGCTTGTTATTTCATCTAACCATCAAAATAAATTAACAAAGCTTGAAGTTTAGGGTGGCAGCCTTTCTTGTCTTTCCAAAATATGTGATGAACTTGGGATGCATAAGGATCAAAATCTACTTCCCTTCTCCTTGTCCTTCTCATAGGCTGCCCGACCACCCCTTCTTCTCTCTCTCTTTATATTTATTTCTTTTTCTTTCTTTCTCTCTTTTAGCTTTTGTGGAGAAATGAAAAGTAAAGTTGTAATACATAATGAAGTGGAAGTATATATAAACTAGTAAATATATATAGATATAATATATGTATATGTGTATATAATTTCCCATCTTATCTTCATTATCTCTTCAGTTACTTGAAAATCTAGTTAAAATTATTAAGGCTACATAAGATGGTGACACATAAGTGTAGTTGGTAAACAACTAAAGAATTTTTTGTTTACAACATGTGCTCTATCTTCTCCTCATGTGGCCGGGTGAACCTCCACCAATTATTTTCCAATTTTGCTTTATTTTAACTGCCAATTCTGCTTAATCAAATGACCCAAAAGTCTCTCCCAAGTTGGGCCAAATTTGGGCTATTCAATATCTCATTTGGGCTCTCAAATTAATTTGTTTGGGCTATGTAAAATGGCATGGTTCAACTCACTAATTTTATATTGCCCTAATTATTTAATTAAGATTTCTATTCCACTCATTTTGGAATTTAAATGATTACTTACATAGATTTAATTATATAACCCAATTAGACTTGCTTTAATTAAGTTATAAAAAATAATTAGTTGAGATAAATAAAATAAATCTCGTAGGATTAGTTTACTAATATATGAATTAAATATTAGCATACTTCAATTATTATAACTCTTAGGTTATTTAATTCTCATATCTAATGTGTATATTAGGTTTTGTAACTTTCTTTTTAATTTTCTTTATATAATCAATAAATATATATACATATTTAAAATATATATATTTATTTAATTCCATACATACTTTACATGATTCAGAAAATATTTACCATCCTTGATAAATAATTATTATATCTATTTGTCCACATATTCATTTAATATATGTCTCAAAATTTTCAATATCATTAATATTTAATTAATATATTTATTTACAATGTGACTTAGAATTCTTGGTTATTACATTCTACCCAACTTATAAGAATTTTGTCTCCGGAATTTCACATAAAGTTACTAAAAAAGATTCAGATAATTCTTCCAAATCTTTTTCTCGAGTTCCCACATAGCTTCTTCAGCGTTGTGGTTCCTCCAAAGAACTTGGAATAAAATGTATAACCTTATTCCTTAGCTTCTACTCTTTCCTATCCAAAATTTATATAGAAATTTCCTCGTACGATAAATCCCTCTCGAATTAAATCGGCTCGTACGCTATAACATGCTTATAATCCAACTTGTATGGCCGCAACATTGACACATAAAACACATTATGAATATGTTCCAGTTCAGGAGGTAGAGCTACCTTGTACGCCATTTCACCTATTTTCTTAACGGTCCATTAAATCTCGGACTCAACTTCCCCTTCTTGCCAAATCTTATCTTCGTTTTCTTGGGGGATACTTTCAAAAATGCATAGCTTCCCAATTCAAAGTCTCTTTTCTTGCGATGCAAATATGCATACTTCTTTTGACGATCCTGAGCTGCTACTAGTCGAGCTCTTATTACCTTGATAATCTTCACGGTCTGCTGTACCAATTCTGGCCCAACAGTCTTCGTTCACCTACCTCATCCCAATATAAGGGCGTTTTGTATTTCCTTCCATACAATGCTTCGTACAGTGGCATACCAATGCTTGCGTGATAACTATTACTATACGCAAACTCAACTAATGAAAGATGATCCTCCCACCTTCCCTTGAAATCCATCACACAGGCTCTGAGCATGTTTTCTAATGTTTGAATTGTTCTATCGCTTTGCCCATCTATCTGTGGATGATACGTGGTACACAACCTTAGCTGTGTCCCCATTCTTTCTTGAAGACTTCTCTAAAAGTTTGACGTGAAGCCCGGAACTTTATCATATACAATTGATATCGGCACTCCATGTCTTGAAACTATTTTCTTGATATACAATTTGGCTAGTTGATCCAAATTGTACCTAATCTTGATTGATAAAAAGTGCGCTGACATTGTAAGTCGATCTACAATTACCCATATCGTGTCATAACCTTTTTATGTTGCTGGAAGTCCCATAACAAAATCCATTGTGACGTGCTCCCATTTCCATTCCGAAATTTCTAACAGCTGCAATAATCCACTCGGTCGTTGATGTTTTGGCTTGACTCTATGACAATTTAAACATCTGCTGACACATTTTTCAACCTCTCTCTCCATGTTTGGCCACCAAAAATGTTGACGCAAATCTTGATACATCTTTGTGCTTCCTGGTTGTATTGAGTATCTTGTACTGTGTGCTTCTTGCAAAATCTCTTTCCTTAACTCTAACACTGAAGATACCCAAACTTGTTCTTCAAATCTTAGCAATCTGGTGCCATCAATTTTATACTTCAACTCTTCACCCTCAGCTAACTGCTTTTTGATGTTACCACATTCTTCATCATTCTCTTGAGCCTCCTTCACCTTGTCCAGTAAAGTCGGGCTTACTTCCATTTCTATTACTTCATCCGAATTCCTCGGATTTTTCACCTCCAACTCCATTTTAGACATTTCTTTGATCAATTCCTCTTGCTCCGTTAATACAAATGACATCTCTCTACTCTTCCTACTTAAAGCATCTGCCACTATATTTACCTTCCCTGGATGATATAGAATATCACAATCATAGTCCTTGATCAATTCTAACCATCTCCTCTTTCTCATGTTCAACTTCTTTTGTGTAAAGATATACTTCAGACTCTCGTGATATGTGTATATCTCACACTTTTCCCCATAGAGATAATGTCTCCAAATCTTAAGGGCAAACACTACCGCACCTAATTCCAAGTCATGGGTAGGGTATCCCTTTTCATAGTCCTTCAATTGACGTGACTCATATGCAATAACCTTATCGTTTTGCATCAACACACAACCTAGTCCCTTGTGAGACACATCACTGTACACTATAAAACCTCCTGTACTATCTAGTAAGGATAACACGGGTGCTTCACTCAATCTCTTCTTTAACTCTTGAAAACTCTGTTCACATTTCTCCATCCATACGTACTTAACAGTCTTCCTCGTCAGATTAGTCAATGGCATTGCTATCTTTGAGAAATCCTGAATAAACCTCTAGTAATATCCTGCCAATCCCAAGAAACTTCTAACTTTTGTCAGTGTCTTCAATTGTCCCCAATTTTTCACCGCTTCTACCTTTGCTGGATTAACAGAAATTCCCTCTTTGTCGATAACATGTCCCAAAAACTGAGCTCTCTTCAACCAGAACTCACACTTCAAAAAATTTAAGTATAACTTCTCCTATCTTAATGTCTCCAACACAATCCTTAAATATCCGACATGCTCCTCTTCAGTCTTCTAATACACCAAAATGTCATCAATGAAAACAACCACGAACTTATCCAAATATTGTTTGAATATTCATCAAGTCCATAAATACAGCTGGTGCATTCGTTAGTCCAAACGACATCATTAGAAGCTCATAATGGTCATATCGAGTTCTAAAGGCTTCCTTTGGTACATCCTCCATCCTCACCTTCAACTGATGATAACCAGTTCTTAAATCAATCTTTGAAAAGTACTTTGCTTCTTTAAGTTGATCAAACATATTGTCTATTCTCGGTAACGAATACTTGTTCTTGATTGTCACCTTATTCAGTTCTCTATAATCCATACACAACTTCATCGATCCATCCTTTTTCTTTACAAACAGCACCGGTGCTCCCCACGGAGACACACTAGGTTGGATGTACTTCTTGTCCAATAATTTATGTAGCTGGATCATTAACTCTTTCATTTCTACCGGAGCCATCTTAGACGGTGCTTTCGATATTGACGCTGTCCCCGGTACTAGATCAATTACAAAATCTATCTCACGGTCTGGTGGAAGTCCCGATAATTCCTCTAGAAAGACATCTCCAAACTCATTTACTACAGGTATATGCCCCATGTCAGAATTCACCATCCGTGTATCCAATATATGAGCCAAATATCGTCAGACAACTCATTTGTCTTGGTGACTTGCTACCATAAAATACAACCTTAGACTTATTTGGCGTCTTAAGGCGTATGCTCTTCTTTTGATAGTCAATAACTGCCTCGTGGTTAAACAACCAATCCATTCCTAGAATAACATCAAATTCTCCTAAGCATTTCAGAATCAAGTTCACGCTTAACTTATGTCCCCTTATTTACATACTACAGTTTCTATAGATATACTCAACAAGGATCACTTCTTTATTAGCAACCTCTATATTCATTGGGTTCTTAAACTTTTCATGAGGTATATTTAATTTTCTAGCAAATTCATCAGACACAAAAGAACAGGTAGCTCCCGAATCAAATAATACATATGCATTTTTATTATTGATCAAAATTATACCTGACACTACCTCATTCGATGCCACTGTGTCTTGTACTGTCATGTTGAATATTCAGGTTGTCTACTTGCTTGGCTATACTGGTCCTCCAATGGTTAGCTTAGTGTTACTACTCTTGTTTCCACTTCCTCCCTCTGTACCCTTCTTCAATGGACAATCCTTGAACCGATGTGCCGTTCCTCCACATTAAAAATAACCTCCTTTCTTCGGCTTAGGACAATTTGGTGAAATATGTCCTTCCTGACCATAATTGTAACAGACGTTCTTCCCCTTCATACACTCTCCAGAGTGATTCTTTCCACTCTTTTCACATGCTTGCTTCTTCTATTGAACACTCCCTTGCAGATTCTCTGAATTACTGCCACTACTGTTCCATTTGCGTTTCTTCTTGTTGCTGCCACCACTACTAACATTCTGATTTCCACCTTCAATCTTCTTCTTATTCTTTTCCCGATTGTACTTAGATACTTCCTCACTACCACCTTCTGCAATGATAGCCTTCTCTAACAAAGTCGAGAATAAATTAATTTGCAATACTGCTATCTTATTGAATATCCACGGTTTCAATCCATTCTCAAACCTACGTGCCTTTTTTGCCTCTGTATCCACATTATGTGGGTATATTCGGAAACTTATATATTCTCCTGCTTCAACTCTAAAAATTTAATCTCCATTCTTGCCTGCATACTTTGCGAAAAGTAGTTCTCGAAAAATAGTTCTTTAAACCTTGTCCATGCTACAACTTCTGTTCCGGCTCTATTTTGGTTTGATTCCCACTAGAAATTCACTTCACCTTTCATCAAGTAGGTAGCAAAAGCCGCCTTTTGCTCCTCCGCAACCCTCACAATAACAAATGCTTTTTCTATTTTCTTTACCCAAGTTTGAGCTTCTATTAGGTCTGTGGTTCGTTTATACTCTGGCGGTCCTACTGCCTTAAAGTCTTTAAAGTTTGCCAACCTATTATCTTGTTTATTTCCCGCAGCTGGAGCTCTATTCTGCATAGCTTCTGCCAATATGTTAACAAAATCTTACATCAGGTTTACTTGACCTCCTTCATTATTAACGGATCTTTCCTCCTTTTAGTTTCGAGTTTGTTGTATTGGCGGCATTATCTGATTAAATAAAATCTTACATTATTTCTTCATATGTTACATCTTTATGCCACATCTTATTAGTGGCATCATTAAAAATTTAACACATAATTTAAACCCAGACAATCATATAATCATAATGTTGTATTTAATTTATTTATTTTTGCATAATTCAGGATACTTGATTTTAAAAATTAGCTTATTGGATTAACGAATTCAGTTTACTGAATTAACGAATTCAGTTTACTGAATTAACAAATTCAGCTTACTGAATTAACCAATTCAACTTACTGAGTTAACAGATTATCATATAGACAGCTTACTACCTTAATTCTCAAAACTTATTTACTTCATATAATCATATCATTGCATTTATATTCATATACCAAATTATAGTGTCATACACTTACATCTTCTGGCATATTACTATAAATGCTAATTATCCCATTTTAAACAACAAAAGATGGGATCAACCAAAAGCTATAATCCCCTATACACATAAAGTGGGTATACATTATATTTACATACTATCTCATACAGTCTGAGGTTTACATAATACATCATATAACCCTTGTAATAAAAAGGGTACATACTACATCTATATACATAACAACTAACTAACATATCACTACATGTCTTGCTGAGCCACCTCAGCATGAACATGCTCCTACTCCTGGAGTGCATCTCCATCCACTCGACGTTGAATAGAACGACTCGACACTCATACCTCAAAAGGAAGCCTCCTGTCTCCAACCCTAGGACTCAATCCTAACCTCTCTTGCCTCCAATTCATCCTTCAACTTATCCACTCTTCTAGCTGCATCGACCCACGCATCCTCCACCCTTATCTTATCGGCTATCTCCAAATCAAACTCGAACGTCAAAGCATGATTCTCTATTCTTACTACTCCTAATTGTAACTCTGCCTGCTCTAGTCATCCCCTCAGCGCTGCTAACTCGATCTGTGCCTGATAAGCGGAATCTCTATACTGTTGCTCTATAAATTGAATAGTGAGGTTCCACCTCCAAGTGTGATACTCTCTCCTCTAACTCATGGATTCTGGCTAACAAATACCCAATCAAAACATCTTCTGGGGTGTCTTCCATCACCTCGTGCTCTATTATCTCCTGATCAACTGAATGGCTACCTTGCTTGTCCTCAGACATCCTATAATCACAACACCAAAACAACAAGGAACAACATCAATTTCATAATAAAATATATTCATTGATGACATGAAATGATATTTTATTATATACAATCTATACTGGATGAATTTCCATAATCCATCTCCTAGCATTCTCTATACGAGTTTCTTATAAGGTTATATCAAGGATTCACATCCTAATGTTTATAACCTACAAATTTGATACCAACCTGTGACAACCCCAAATTCGAATCTCCTAACCTCGGATTCAGTGCTCACGATCCATCATCAACATACACATTCTATCACTATAGCAGAAATAATAAACATACATTGTTCATTACAATAAAGTTCTAATCAATAATCCCAAGGTCTAATAACTTAGACACTCAAAATTTTGCATTCCTGTTACTAACCATGTAGGAGGGCAAAAACATCTTTTATCTTCCAGAGACAACCCTCGAAGTCTACAACATCAAATCAGACCCCCGGAGACAGTCTCGGGAAACATCAAATCAGACCCCCCGAGATAGCCCTGGGAAACATCTAAGCAAACCCCTGGAGATAGCCCCGGGAAACATCAAATTAGACCCCCGGAGACAGTCCCGGGAAACATTAAATCAATTTCCTCAAAGACAACCCCTAGAATCATCAAATCAACCTCAGAGATAACCCTGAGGATAGACAGAAGTCAACAACCATTAAACCCCGAAAATAACCCTGAGGAAAGACAGTTGCAGCTGCGTCAAGCCCGCAAACTAATTCGAAAGGGCAAAGGGGTATTTTTTCCAAATCAGCATCAATTCTGATCAAACTCTTATGAATAAGGTCATACAGAATCATCATAGCAATCAGAAGTGCCAACTGCGCCAGACAGCACAACGGAGTGACTGCGAAGACTCAAAGATTTGGTCATGGACCCATCTTCCCTGATTCAGAAAAGGTCAAGTCCATGTCATTACGTAACTCTTAAAAAGTGCTTTTCAAAAAGGTATGACACGCCTCCATCAGATTCTCGAATTGCAAGTTATGAAGGTTTTAAGCCGACCACACGCTGTTCGAGGTGCACGTACTTCGAGGCAGCGGGGGCCACCAGGTCTAGCTGTAGCTCTACCTGCGGCTATCGCAGGTAGAGTCTCGGCAGGCCGGGCCTATATATATGCCCCCCCTTAGCTTCTAAAATAAGAATAGAGAAGGAAAGGGCCGAGGAGAGAGAGAGAGGGAAAGAGGCTAGAGGAGAGAAAAGGAGCTATTATTTTACTCCGATTTTTGTAAAACTTCTTTGTAAAAACTCATATACATATATACTACAACATCTAAAATTTTAACCAGTGGGAAACGAGTTTTGAAGAGCCAAAAGCCGTTCTATAGCCATTCTGGTGTAATAATGTAAGATTTCGTTAGATCTGCTTTCTACGCCCACTCTAATACATATATAAGTGCTATATATATATATTTAGTGGTGTATATTGGTCAGATCTGATTTTTTAACCGTTTATTTCATGTAAATAGTCAATATTTATGCTTTATTAACTAGATTTGTACTAGTTTTAGCCAAATCTAGCTTTTAACCGATTCAAAAGTTATAAAACTTTAACCCGAAAGCTAGAATGGCTAAGATCTATACAGATCTAGTTTTCTTTTTAGTTTTTATAAGTATTTAGCAACCACGTGACCCTAGATCTGTATCTTGAGGAATTTGGAAGCTATGGGCTACTCTCGTATGGGGATTTAACTAATAAATCCTTTGTTTAGCGATGTCTAGTATATATATATGTTTTATTTCAGTATATTTGCTATGTAGGTTGTTTATGTGATATCCTGTGAGCCTAGGAGCTACAGGATCTATGATTCAATCAATGGATCTAGATCCGGTTCCCATGATGGACCTTTTTGAGTTATACAGTTAGCTTGTAAATCTTTGTACTTGTAAATCCAGGGCCTTAAAACGGTTATACGTGTTTAAGGCCCCGAAATAGTGAAAATTGTGGATGTGGTGCTTGAGCTCACTTTGATGGCTTTCATGCCCCATACGGAGACCGACACTTATATATATATATATATATATATATATATATATATATATATTATTGACGAAGATGTTTCGCATCTCGAGAATAAAAATCAAAAGAAGACGAATATGGAATAAAATAGAAGTATCAAAGGGCTTCAATTCTTATGTGAGCGAAAGGGTTTGAAAACCTCTTTCAAAATATCACTTTCATAAGACTGCTTAAAATGAACTTTTCAATAAATCAAACCCTTCGTATATAGGTTCCACGAAGCACATCACTACTTTTAAAACAAAGCATTTCAAGCACATTTAATTGTATCACACACACACACACACACATACACTTCACATGTTTAGGGAATGAAAAGACACAGTAACCGTGTTTCACGGAAGTCGGGCGGTGCCTAACACCTTCCCCTCTCTTAAGCAAGCCCCCGAACTCTATAAATCTTGGTTTCCAAGACCAATTAAACGGAGTCAAATATTGGGCCGTATTACAAAATATCTCAAAATTTGGTGGAGTTGGTACAACCATTTAAACTCATACCAACTGGCAGCTCTGTCTAATTCAACCCAATTACATTAAAATCAAATCTTTTCAAATCGTTGACATTGTATGTTGGTCTTTTCCTAAAATCTCACCCTTTAAAGAAAGATAACTTAAATCACATAGAAATATAAAGGGTAGAAAATCAAACATAGGAATCAAATTTTCTCAGCATCGACAGGTGGCGACTCCGCTGGGGACAGTAGAGGGCATAAGCCGCATTTTAATCTTTTCAATTCCCTTTTGCATGTCTGTGAATGTTGTCTTTACATTGAATGGATGTGAATGAATGTCTCTTTACAGCGCTTTATATTAGTGATGTGCACAATGTCATTATATTGCATGCAGTGAGACGCGATAAATGTATGTTGTGTGATTCCTACACCAGGAGGCGAACCCTTCGGTGACTGATTACTAGACTCAAGAGGAGAATAATCCCGCGACGGTCAGGAAAGGCGCCACTCAGATCCGCTCTAGTTGAAATATCGGATTTACTTCCCATCTAGTAGATTGCGATTATCTGGGAACCTTCATGCCAAAAAGCCCGTGAGAGTAAACCTAAGATAGGCCAGTCTCTGATAAACCAAACACGAAGGGAAGGCCTTTCATACCTTTCATTTTAAATTCCATGTCAGATATTAAATGTTGTAAATGTTAAATGTCAATTCCTATCAAATAGTAAATGTTAATTCTTTTATAATTCATTGTCAAATATCAAATCTTGTCATCAAAACAACTGACATCTATTTTGCAAGAAAACATTAAAAAATCTCTAAAAACTGACACATTGCAAAACATACATCCTGTTAATATTTATCAAGACTAAACTACCTACTTTTATTGTAGGCAAGATTGGTCACATTACTAGATCCAAATCTAAGAAGGCACAAAGCCTATCCATTAATATGGAGGAAAGTACCCAACAGGGGTCAGGTTTCGTGTCTCGTGAAGAATTCGAGGGACTTAAAAATCAGATATCAGAATTAGCTGTGTTCCTGAAAGAACAGAGTAAAAGTACTCAGGATCAACAAATACCCACTCAACTAGAGTCCTCAGCATAAGGTGGCAGCCATAGTACTGATAAAAAAAGGAAGCACATATATCTAAACCTCAAAATAATAAGAAAACCAACAAAACCCCTGAAATCACCAATCTCAGGGAAAATTGAGAAACTGGTGATATCAGAAAGAAAGTCCAACAAATGAAAGAAACCATCCGGTAAATCAAAGGGACTAGAGCATATGGGAGTGTGAACTAATCAGACCTCTACATCTTTTCAAGGGCCCGTTATCCAATCAAGTTTCAGATTTTGGAGTTTGAAAAATACGATGAATTGGGAGATCCTTTTACCCACCTAAAGGTATACATTGGAGAACTCGGATCCTATGCCGAAGATGAAAAGCTGAGAATAAAGTTGTTTCAGAAAAGCCTGACCGGAGAACCCAAAGCCTAGTATGCTCGACTGGACAACTCCAAAATTCATAGTTGGGAGGAGCTAGCCCATGCCTTCCTAAATTAGTATAGCTTCCAATTGTAAATGGCTTCGGATAGATATCAAATTACCAAAGTTAAGAAGCAGAACAGTGAATCTTTTCGTAAATATGCCCACAGGTGGAGACGGATTGTAGCACAAGTCAGTACGGCAATGACAGAAACTGAGATGGTAATGTCATTCATCAATATACAAGAAGCTTCATTCTATGAAAGAGTCTTAGCAGGCATAGGAAAATCATTCTCAAAGATGATTAAGCATGGAGAAATGGCTAAGATGGGATTGAAGTCTGGAAAGATTAAATATCTTACTGCTTTGGAAGTCGTGGTTAAGCACATTCAGGCCAAAAATTATGGGAATAATCCTTATAGAGTTCATAAGAAGAAGGAAGAAGATGTATCCTTGATACTCCAATGTCAAGCTCATAAAGGCAATCAAAATCTGCCCATTCAGAGGAAAAATTATTCCCCTTTCAAAACATCTGTACAATCTCCAAATCCTCCGTTCCAAAGAGCCAGAGAGGTTAAACGTAAAAGAACATTTACACCCTTAGGGGACTCACTTGAGAATATACTAAAGCTTCTAACAGCGCAGTAGAAAATTGCTCAACTCCTTCCCCTAACCAATCGAAGCGGGAAGAATTTTGACCCAATCCAAAAATATGCTTACCATTCTTGGGCTCCTAACCATGATACCCAAGAATGTTAGTCTCTAAAGCACAAAATCCAGGATATGATAGACAGTGGTGAGATTGTGGTACCAACACCGGAGCAGCCATATGTTCAAGATAACCCTTTGCCACAACACAATGAGGAGGGAGTCAACATGATCAGTATGGGAAACGGAGAAGGTTCCAAGTACCTCAAATATGTAGGGGACTCTTCCCAAAAAAATAAGGATAGCTCTGACAAGTGGAGGTATTCAGAAGGTCGATTTCTGATATAATAAGAAATGAAGTCTATCAAGGAACAGATCGGTCAATTGGCATAATTGATAATATACCAACACCAAGTGACGCGACAGTTGATAACTCAGGTCAGCCAGCGGAGAACAAATCTTCCTACGCCTAAAATTCTTCCAATTGCAAAGAAGGATCATTATCAGTTCCATGTACATGAAACCTAGGCAGATAAAGTCGCCAGGGAAGAAAGATTCTGAGCTCATAGAGAGCTTGCCTTTAAGAGAAAGTTCACTTCTTTGAATCAGCCTATGGAAGAAATTCTTCAGATGTTGATTAACATAGGAAAAGTCACAGACCTGTTACCCCTAGTGGGCCCTCGATCAAGAAAGTTCAATTCCTCTAAGGTATGTTAATATCATTCCAACACTCCTGGTCACGATACAGAAGAATGTTGGGGACTTCGTCACTTAATTAAAAACCTGATTAAAAGCGGTGAACTACTAAAAGTAAGTTAAGATATTGGCTTTCCTAATGAAGAAGCGATATTTCCTCCCATGACATGGAATTTGAAAGAAATTATGGCAGTCATTTCCTGTGAGAAGGACACAGTTGCAATACCCCTGGTAATTAAAGGAAATGGGGACAAAGGAGGAAAGAATCCTGTGAAAGTGAATGCACCAAAATCACTGATGTTGCAATTCAGACCACAATATCCCTTAATCAGCCTGACAAGAGTCCCATGGAATTATGGGGAGAATGAGGGATCAACATCAAATCACACTGATGCTATATCAAAGGAAAACCCATTGTATCTACCTCAACGAGTGATAAAGCCAGTCACTAAAGCTACGGGGAGAGTGCCCGAGGAGAAAATTAAAGAATTCCTCAGCAAAATGGGACATAATGAAGCCAAATTGGTGCAAAGATTAAAAGAAGCACCCCGACAGATATCTATTCTGTATTTAGTACTATCCTTGGAAGATCATCGTAAAATCTTAATGCAAGTACTGGAAGAAATGCAATTTCCAAAAGTAGTGGATACAGAAAAGTTTCATCACTTGATAGATCACATTTTCAATAGTAATGTGATATCTTTCACTGATGATAACATACCTGCAGAAGGGACTGGTCATTGCAAGTCATTACATATACCAGTAATATTCTCTGGATATGTGGTAGGAGGCGTGTTGATAGATGGAGGATCTTCCCTGAACATCTGTCCCTATAACACTCGAAAAGAATGAAGATTAATCCAAATTGAATCCGGAGCAGTCATGTAGTCATAAGAGCCTTTGATGGGTCTCGACGAGATGCTATAGGAGAAATAAAACTTCCACTGAAAATGGGCCCACATACTTTCTACATATCGTTCCAAGTGCTGAACATCACCACTGGATATAATTTACTGTTGGGAAGACCGTGGATCCATATGGCTGAAGCGGTTCCGTCCACCCTTTATCAACATGTCAAGTACATTATTAATGGCAATCTGGTAACTGTTAATGCCAAAACAGAGTATCCAGTATATGTACAAGGTGATATGCCTATAATCAGCCTCAATGAGGGAATTGAGCCTGCCAATTTTCAAGCTTTCGAAGTGAGCAACACTCACTACTAACCTATTGGGGCCCCAACCTTAAAGCCAAGTATTTCTTTCAAAGTTATGTCCGTCGGTCAAGAAATGATATCCTTGGGTTTTTTTTCCTGACAAAGAGCTAGGGAAAAATCAACAAGGGATCAAAAATCTAGTTCAAATACCTAGCCAGACAAGGAATGTTGGATTAGGCTATTCCTATAGATCAAATCATAAGAACCCGCATAAGCATCAACTGGTTCATCTCTACACCATGAGTATATCAAATCTCACGGAGGCAAGATTCGTGAAACCGATGAGGAAAATCCCTACTTCTGTGTCCGATATGTTGATTCCTAAGGTTAAGTGTAACGAATGAGATTTTGTATATTTAATTGTAAATATTTATTGAATTAAATAAATATTTTAATTAATTTATTTATTGAGTTAAATAAATAATTTATGTAATTATTGTAAAGTAATTTAATTAAGTGCAATGTGTTAATTAAATAAATATTTAATATTAAATTAAGGTGTAAGTAATTGTGTAGTGTAGTTTTAATTTAATTGAGATAATTAAATTAGATGAATATTATGTGCTAAGTGTTTATGAAGATTTACTAATATGTTACATGAACTAGGATTAATAAGTGAATTATAATTGTGTAGCAATTTAGTATTATGTGGCAATTTTAATTAATTAATAAATGTTAGCTTGTATTTAATTAAATTAGAAGGTTGGGATTTAATTAAATAGAATGTAACAATTAAACTATGTGTTAAAATGATTTATCAAAATAAAGAAAAGGGTTTTAAAGAGTTTTTGCCAAACAGGGCCCTTACACCTATTTTAAAGAGTTTTTACCAAACATGACCTTAACTACTAAAAAGCTATTTTAAAGTTAATGGGTTTTGCCAAACAAGCCTTATGGCTTTTGAGTTTTAAAAAAATTATAACTGATATATATACTTAATATAGTCATTATGTTTTTATCAGTTAATATATATGATATTATATGTATTATATGTAATTTTATCTATAGTGTCAGTTTTTATTATAAGTAAGTTAGAGTTAGTCAAAGTTAGAGAAGAAAATAGAGAAAGAAAAGAGAGAAAAGAAAGAAGGAAGAAAAGAAAGAAGAAGCTCTGAGAAATCAAGAACAAGAATAACCATCATCATAATCTTTGAAAGCTAGAAAGGTATAATTAAACTTTTAAATTATTATTCTTCATTGTTCTTCCTTGTGTTCATAGTTTAAGTTCTCTGTAATTTGATTTCTATGGTGTTTTGTATAATATGGTTCATATATGTTTAATATGTGTTATAACATGCTTATATATGATTCATATGGTTGTCTAAGTAATTAATTTTTTGTAAATATGATGAATATGAAGAAATCATGTTCGCAGCAATTTACAATGAACTAGTGTGAAAAAATTCTTTAAATTATCAAAATTTGTGTTTGATGATGCTCTATTATGTAAATTGATCATAGATTATGATAATACATCAAGAAACAAAATTAACATGCTTTGAATTGTTTGATTTGGTTTAAAAATAAAGTCACAATGTTAATTTTCTTCAGGAACACTTAAAATGGTGTTTTCTTCAAAATCATGAAATTAAGTGTTTTGATTATGTGTTGTAGTGTTTATGTATGTTAAAAATATGTTAGAAGTTTAAGATTTTGTTTTCATAAAGTTTTATATGCGTTGTGTTGGTTAAAATCGAACTTTGGTGCGAAGAAAGAAGCCAAATTGGCTTTTTTTTTGCACAGTTCGCAAACCAAATTTTTCACCAACATGGGGACCCGCCCCAATGGGTCTGTAAAGGGTAAAACACCTGCCCCAGCTGGTGTGAAGGCTGCCCGAAAATTTTATTTGGGTTCCGAGTGATTTTTATGCAGTACATGATTAGCTAACTTAATGTGATGACATGTTAAGTTTATAAAACAATAAGATAACATATTGTTGACATGTTTAAGATAATTTGAAGTCTCATATTAACATGTTATGTGTGAACTTAGATATTATTATAATAGGGTATGATTATGATAGTTTAAGTGTTATATACGTGTGATATGCATGTTGTGAGTTAGATTCACGTATGTGATTAGTTAGTGAGTAAGTTTACAAACCACATGATTAAGTTGAACTTAAGTAAGAAGTTCAACAGTTAAACGTAGTGGTTATAAAACTAATTGGTATTGTAAACGTAATGTAATGTGTAGGACGATTGAGAAAGTGATTAGTAAATTGTAAAGTGTAGCTTGCGCTTGAGACAAGTTTCCTAAACCTTTCTTTTACATTTATGCAAGTCTTCTAATTATACTCTTTCGTTGAGAAAGTTTTCTAATACTTATCTTATTGAACAAGTTCATTATTGAATTGTTGTGACCTTGTCTTAATTGTTCAAGCAAGGTCCATATTGTCTTTCAAATGCTTTAAGATTATTTCTAAAGCATAATTATTAAATATGATGTCTATTATTATGACTCATAGTTATTTCTTAATTCTTTTATTTTCGAATTCTAAATTATTGTAAGTTGATTCAACTACTCCTTAGTTGATGATAGTTGAACTCTAAATTACCCTTGAAGCTTATCCAAACCAAACTTTCTTTGGTGCGGACTTGTTATTAAATACTGAGATGAACAACCCTATTTTGTAATATTCCAAACTTTAAATAGGAATATTAATATAAACAGTAAATATAACTATGATTAATATCTTGTGTGATGTGTACTTAACATTATTATTGGAATATATATATATATATATATATATATATATATATATATATATATAATTATAAAACAACACATAAGATATAACTGTGTAAATAGGATATAAGATTTTATAAGTAAAACCCTGATTGATAATAAGAAATTATAACCCTAATGGTTATAATAAATGGAAATTATAACATGATACATTAATAATGTTATATATTATTGTATACATATATTTAATATTAAATATTAAAAATTTGACTGGAAAAGATTGTAAGGAAACCCAAATTAAGGATTAGAAAACCCTAACCCTAATTATAAAACCTAATTTAATGTATAAATCCTAATTCTAGACTAACAAAACCTAATTGATCATTATTATTTTAAATTTTCTAAGAAAAGTATGAAATAACTAAATTATCCTTGTATTTACATGGGAAATTACCAAAATGCCCTAAGTATATGCAAAAAAACTAAAATACCCTTATTTTGTTCTCTTATCAAAACAAGATAGAAACAAATCTTTTGGCTTGCAAGCAAAAGATTTGTCACATGACATCCAACATCCTTAGCATGACAACACACCCTAAATCCATAAATGAAGTAGGCTTACTTGTTAAACTAAGAGAGGAATGGAGTTTTAACCCCTACTTGAACATTTCACCTAAGGTTAGGGTAAAAGCATTTAAGACGACGAAATTTATACTTAACTTACATATCCCATTGACTCATAAACAACTCCTAGCAAACCAAAAACAGAATCAAGAAGGAAAGAAGCAAAAAGTGATCAAAAAGGGTAAAAACTTAACCCTAACTCAATTTTTGAATTCTGAAGTTTTAATTGTTGTTGTTATTGTTTAGATATGTTTATTAGTAAGTTAATTAGTGATCTGGGTTGCTAAAACACGAATTCATAACATTTAAAAGTATTAAAATTGAGTTTTAAGCAAAACTGGCGAAGTGTCAAAACAGGGTCTGACAATGAATGTCAACCCTTATATCTCGTTGATTATTTGATGGTTTGATATTTTAAGAGTTGATAATCATAGCTTGCAAGATTGTTAATAGATTAGTAGTGGTAGATTAGATCTCAAGAACACTAAATTGGAAGCTATAATGGGTCAAAACCCGTTGACCAGCATTAACCGCTCGTTTTCTGGGTAACCCAGAAAACGTAAACCTTAGCCTAACAGCTCGTTTGACCGCTTGGATCTCTTTTCTGACAGGTTGTTTAAGTGTTAGATGCTAGTAAACTTATACCTTGACATGAGCTCTACACAACCCTAACACTCTAAGACCCTAAGTAGTCACTGGTTGGAAACTATGAACGGTCAAACAATGTTGACCGTCCAGATTTCCATTTCTGGGTAACCCAGAAATGTTGAGCAGTGGGCTGACAAGATTTTTGGAGGCTTGGATCTTGATTTCTGCTAAGATCTAGACTTTGTAACTGCTCAAGACTTGTACTTTTGTAGATAGTCTATAGATCCCGACGACTATCTCAACCAAAAACTAACCGGCCGGTAAGATATAAGACCCTAAAGGCCGTTGACCGGCGTTGACCGAACCTTTCTGGGCAGCCCAGAAAGGAAAAACAGCCTTGGGGTAGTTGGTTTGACCGATTGTGTGAACTTGTAGAGATAATTTTAAGTAGGGAAGTGATCATAGACGTGTACTACTACATCAGTACTACAACTTCATTGAATTGGATTGCCCATAAACCACTTCAGTTGATAGCTACAGTAAGTCAAACAAGGGTCTAGCACGTTGACCAACGTGTTCTTGGCTAGGCCAAGAACACCTATAGCAACACTTCTGTCGCTAAAGGTCTTTAGCGACAGACAATATTTGAAAATTAATTTTATTAATTAAAATAATAAAAATAAATATTAAATAAATATAAAAAAATTCTAAAAAATCATTTTTATTTATAATAAATAATTTTCAATATTTTGACATAAAATTTTATTAATATTTAATATATTTAAATGTTAATAATAATAAGAGTAATTATTAATAAATTACTTAAAAATAATATTAATGATTTAAAAATCATTTTAAATAATAATAAATTATTTAAAAATGATAATAATGATTTAAAAATCATTATTAAATAAAATAAAATATTTAAACATAATATTGATGATTTAAAAATTATTTTAAATGGTTAATTAAATATTTAAAAATAATATTAATAACTTAAAAATTATTTTAAATGATATTAAATCATTTAAAAATTATTTTGAGCATTTAGATATTATGATAAATAATATCTGAAGCTTATGAATAATATATTAAAACTTTTCAATAAAATTATTGAAAAACTAATTCGATAACTATTAAATAAAGCTGTAAAGTACCGAACGGACTCCAAGATCAACCCAAACACTAGTATTTTAATTAGAAATTAATTACTATTATTTCTAATGACTGTTATAATATATATAGGTGGTGAATATACTTTTAAATAACCTAAGTAGCCGATCGTGATAAAAGACAAGTTTTTCCAATTTCAATTAATTCTATATTAAATGAAAGTCGTATATATTGATATACGAACTGTTATAAACATTATTTGTGATATCTGTGATTTAAAAAGGGTTATTGCTTATTGTTCAAGCATAACAAATTATATGAGCTGTTGTTTGCGTAAAATGTGTTTGATTTGATATTAAAGCATAAACTGTGAAAAAACCAATATTGCTTGGTACGTATATACTTTGACTGTGTTGGATGGATAAGATGATATGCATATTCCTAGGATATGATTAGGCTGAATTCCTATGAGATATCCAAACAGAACTCCTATATGTCTTCATGACTCATAGGAATGACAGAACTCCTATAAGTCTTTTATGACTTCTAGGTATGATAGAACTCCTATAAGTCTCTGTGACTCTTAGGAATGTGAGAAAAATACTTTGAATTAAATATTTCCTTAAATTCCGATACGGTGTAAGTATAAACTATAATTGTTTAAAACTTGTTGAGCATTTCAAAGCTCATTCTTGCAAATATTTTTTTCCTTTGCAGTTGCACCAAACGCCCCAGCAGACTCAGGAATGCATACATGTGAGTAGAAGTAATTAGGGAAACAGGTGTTTATTGTATGAATACTAAGAATGTAATTTGATATTTTATGATGTAATATTTGAACCGTAGGTAAGCAGATACTATTATGTTATTAAATTATTAGTTGAATGGTTTTACATTGTTAATGGTGGTTAGAATCAAGTACAGTATCTATATGAACTATACATCTGAATGAGGGTATTGAATGATCTTAAAAGTTCTGTAAGCACTGAGGTAGCACCTCAGTTCCAAGAACAATCTTATCATCTGTACTGTGAATGTCAGATAGATAGAAATTATTGATATGCAAGAAATATCTGTAAAATTATAAATCTATACATCCAAGTGAGGGTATCCAGATATGATAATTGTTCTGACGAGAACTCTTAACTGATTGGGATAATGTGAATTTTGGATTATAGAAGTTATTGTCTTATAGAATGTTTATGTGAGCACCGAATCTGCTACAGGAAATGTAGAGATTTTGGGGTGTCACATATTTAATATAGGATTACCATGCGAAAGCGTTAAGATGTTTATGCACAATACATGGTACGAAGGGTTGATCCCCCTAAGTACGAGTTAAGAGTCCATATAGTCTAACGACTGTTAAAGGTTTTAAATAAAAATATTTATAACCTAGGACATAGTTCAAGGTCTTATGACCCTCAGATGAATCCTAAATCTTATTCTTGATTATCAATGAAGGATTTATTATTAATTCAGTTGAAGCTATTCAAATATTATGTCATCATTATTATTGTTGTTATTTCAAGTGAGCTTTGTTTTCTCACTCTTGCAATTAAATAACCATTGCAGCTAAGGTCGAAAGAGTTGATGAACCATCAACTAGTAAGGGCAAGGCCAAGGTGAACAAGTGAAGGCTTGTTGTATTCGTTGATTATGATTTGTAATAAGACATAAGACTTTATTATGTGATGTTTATTTTTTGCAATTTGTTTATGTTAAGGTTGTAATTTATTTTGCATTCCTTATTATGGGCAGTAGTTGTATTTTATTTAGATAGTGAGCACCAAATCCCGTAGAATTGAAGTACCCGAATTTGTGGGTGTCACATTAAGCCAGGCAGTGAGAAAGAAATCCGGACTCCTGTTAAGGACATGAAGGATAAGAATGAGGGTTTTCTATAAGAAGTGCAAGACCAATTTGCAAAGATTTACTTTTTGGCACATACTGATGGTATGAACGATGATATCCCAGATGATGATTATGCAGAAGATCAGCCCATGATCCCTTACATAAATAGGGATAATGAGAATAATCAAAGAAAGACACTAACCCTGATGTGAATTCATTTATGGTCATCATCAAAGAGGATGTGGATAATAGCAACCCATTCATCACAGCTGTCAACAAGGACATGGCCCTGGACAACTGGAGTAGCACTCTTTGCATCAGTCGAAAAGGGTAAAAGGGCACAGAATCCATCTGCCCCGAAGTGTAGATATCATTTACTACTTGCTTTTGTTGCGTAGTACTAGCAGCTACTTTTGTCATGATTTTACTAATGCTTTGTATGATTAAATAGTTTCATATATTAAGTGAAAGCATTTTATTTTTAGAACTCCAAATTTGGATTTGTTTAGCCTTGCTGATGAATTGTCAAGTCTCAGCAGTGACTTCGACTTTGATGTAGATCTGGACTTTGACTTGATGGGGATTGATTAAGAGGAGATAGATGATTATGAGGTGCCTGAGGAGATCAAAGAATGGGTCAAAGATAAGCCTAAACCAAACCTCGATCAAACCACCACTGTCAATATCGGGACCTCAAAAAATTCTAAAGAAATCCAAATAGGCAATGACCTTACCCAAACCAAATAAAAGACCCGATTGACCTCCTAACCCAGTTCAAGGATGTGTTTTCATGGTCACATGAAGACATGATCAGCTTGTTTATTGATATCATCATTCATCGACTACCCATGAAAGAAGGATTCAAACCAGTCAAATAGAAACTCAGGAGACTGAAGCCAGAGTAGAGCCTGAAGGTCAAAGAAGAAATTGTCAAGAAATTCAAAGTAAACATTATCATAGTATCAATATACCCTGAATGGTTGTCCAATATAGTTCATGTGCCTAAGCCGGGAGGGAAGGTACGAGTATGTGTGGATTACTGAGATTTAAATAAAGCCTGTCTTAAAGACGACTTCCTAGTACCTTTCATCCACATACTGATAGATAATACTACGCAATATGGCATGTACTCGTTTGTTGACTGCTTCGCCGGATATCATCAAATCATAGTTGCCAAAGAAGATAGGAAGAAAACAACCTTCATTACTCCATAGGGAACCTTTTGCTATAGGCGATTGTCTTTAGACCTTATCAATGTCGGTGCCACATATTAGCGAGCCATGATGGCCCTTTTTCATGACAAATTGCACAAAGAGTTAGATGTTTACGTGGATGATATCATCGTTAAATCTAGAGGGCAAGATGACCATGCCAACCATCTCAGAAAGCTATTCAAACGGCTCCGCAAGTACTACTTGAAGCTGAACCTAACCAAGTGTGCTTTTGGTGTCAAATTGTTAGGTTTGCACGTAGCGCGATTATGAAATCAAATTACGTAATTAAAGCGGAAGCGCAACAAAAGTGAATTTTAAAATTTTATGCAAACCTTCACCATGATCATTCTATATGCTTAGTTATCAATATATACAAGAAGGAGAAGAAGATGAGATTCATACCCTTGTAGATCTAGCTTCCACAGGTACTAGTTCTACTCCAACTTGAATCCACGAGATTGATTCCTTTTCTTTGATCAATGCAAGCTACCCAAGCGTTTGGCCTCTAGAGGTGATCCACCGAGGAAGAAGAAGAACTAAGAAGGTGGGTGTTTGGCTAATTCTATCTCTATAGAATCTCTGTATTATCCCAATACTGAGAATGAGTGTTTAACCTTGTTCTATAATAAGACTTTCTTATTTATAGATGTAGGCAAACCTCCTAAACTATTTAGGATTAGGATTTAATATTAATTAAATAAATTCTTTTAATTAATTAGGCATCCCAATCATATTGGGAATAATTAAACTCTTTTAATTAATTAGCCTCCTAAACCTATTAGGAATATATATGAGAGAGAGTATCTTATTAAGTAATTCCCAAACTCCTTTAGGAATTAAATAATAATAATAGTAATAATAATAATAAGACTCCTCTTATAAATTTATATTGAATATTTCTAAAATATTAAATAATAAATATTAAGCTATTTAATTTATTTTATCACCATAGATTAAGTTAAATATACTTAACTTATTATTACGATTATGCCATTAGCTTCTTTAATAATTATTCTTTATTTTATGGTGTGACCCTTTAGGTTCTCCATATTAAATCGGTTGTGAATAAATTAATTAGAACAATTCTAATCTTATTTAAATAAATAAATTAAACTAATAATTCATTTAAATAAATAACATTTATTCTACAATAAGGGTAAGCCCCATTAGCGCTCAACAACTTTTCAGATAATATAGATTTCAACATTAATCATAAAAGAACGTTTGAATAAATAGTTACCGTACAATTCATTCTTTCTACCATACAATGTCCCAATTAAATATCAGACATGGATTTATTATCAAGTCTTATTTTATTTAATTATATGTATTCCCCTAAATGCACAAACTCCGATAATGAAAATTAGAAACTACTTTTTAATTTCATTCTGCCTTGGCCAAGGACTACTGAGTTGTCATTTATCGAATCACATAGGACATTCACTTCTTTTACTAGAAGTGGTAAATCCTTTATTGTTCATTCATTATCTTAATGTATAATTAATTATACCAAAGCATACCCTTTGATATACCCTCTAGGTGTTAAGGAACATGTCAACGTATAACTCATCATACAAAAGATACTATGATGATCTCAAATCTAAGGATTACTTGTACTATTATCACTAAAGGAATTCCTATTGATAGGCGAGTAAAACTTCATTAGGTATTCCTTAGCGAGCTACGTTCAGTATACTTATTTTCTAATAAGTGCCTACATACTTGCTTTAGTGTCTCCATGCAAATGATTATGAGATCGATCATCTTCATCACAAGAACAAGCAACGTATATACCAATCTATCCGGATTCACTAATCCCTCATTTAGTAATCCATCGATTGGGAACTATTTTTATTTTAAGCTATTTAAGAGTTAGATGTTTACGTGGATGATATCATCGTTAAATCTAGAGGGCAAGATGACCATGCCAACCATCTCAGAAAGCTATTCAAACGGCTCCGCGAGTACTACTTGAAGCTGAACCTAACCAAGTGTGCTTTTGGTGTCAAATTGTTAGGTTTGCACGTAGCGCGATTATGAAATCAAATTACGTAATTAAAGCGGAAGCGCAACAAAAGTGAATTTTAAAATTTTATGCAAACCTTCACCATGATCATTCTATATGCTTAGTTATCAATATATACAAGAAGGAGAAGAAGATGAGATTCATACCCTTGTAGATCTAGCTTCCACAGGTACTAGTTCTACTCCAACTTGAATCCACGAGATTGATTCCTTTTCTTTGATCAATGCAAGCTACCCAAGCGTTTGGCCTCTAGAGGTGATCCACCGAGGAAGAAGAAGAACTAAGAAGGTGGGTGTTTGGCTAATTCTATCTCTATAGAATCTCTGTATTATCCCAATACTGAGAATGAGTGTTTAACCTTGTTCTATAATAAGACTTTCTTATTTATAGATGTAGGCAAACCTCCTAAACTATTTAGGATTAGGATTTAATATTAATTAAATAAATTCGATTAATTAATTAGGCATCCCAATCATATTGGGAATAATTAAACTCTTTTAATTAATTAGCCTCCTAAACCTATTAGGAATATATATGAGAGAGAGTATCTTATTAATTAATTCCCAAACTCCTTTAGGAATTAAATAATAATAATAGTAATAATAATAATAAGACTCCTCTTATAAATTTATATTGAATATTTCTAAAATATTAAATAATAAATATTAAGCTATTTAATTTATTTTATCACCATAGATTAAGTTAAATATACTTAACTTATTACGATTATGCCATTAGCTTCTTTAATAATTATTCTTTATTTTATAGTGTGACCCTTTAGGTTCTCCATATTAAATCGGTTGTGAATAAATTAATTAGAACAATTCTAATCTTATTTAAATAAATAAATTAAACTAATAATTCATTTAAATAAATAACATTTATTCTACAATAAGGGTAAGCCCCATTAGCGCTCAACAACTTTTCAGATAATATAGATTTCAACATTAATCATAAAAGAACGTTTGAATAAATAGTTACCGTACAATTCATTCTTTCTACCATACAATGTCCCAATTAAATATCAGACATGGATTTATTATCAAGTCTTATTTTATTTAATTATATGTACTCCCCTAAATGCACAAACTCCGATAATGAAAATTAGAAACTACTTTCTAATTTCATTCTGCCTTGGCCAAGGACTACTGAGTTGTCATTTATCGAATCACATAGGACATTCACTTCTTTTACTAGAAGTGGTAAATCCTTTATTGTTCATTCATTATCTTAATGTATAATTAATTATACCAAAGCATACCCTTTGATATACCCTCTAGGTGTTAAGGAACATGTCAACGTATAACTCATCATACAAAAGATACTATGATGATCTCAAATCTAAGGATTACTTGTATTATTATCACTAAAGGAATTCTTATTGATAGGCGAGTAAAACTTCATTAGGTATTCCTTAGCGAGCTACGTTCAGTATACTTATTTTCTAATAAGTGCCTACATACTTGCTTTAGTGTCTCCATGCAAATGATTATGAGATCGATCATCTTCATCCCAAGAACAAGCAACGTATATACCAATCTATCCGGATTCACTAATCCCTTATTTAGTAATCCATCGATTGGGAACTATTTTTATTTTAAGCTATTTAAGAGTTTAGATCTCATTAGCATGATCATCATCATGATTCTAAAAGCATTGCTTAAAACTATAAGTTTATCACATTTAAATATAACATCATTATGTATATAATATAAACGCTTTTAAATAAATAATTTTTTTATTAATAAATGAATAAGATTGTTACAAAGTATATGCTTTATCATCATACGTGATTGGCTTGTGTGCATAATACTTTCAATCTCCCACTTGCACTAAACCCTATCGTCATGGTATCTAATACCCATCAAACTGCTATTTTGTTAAAGCTTTAGTAAATGGATCTGCAATGTTGTTTTGAGTGTCCACACGCTCTAGGGTGACATCTCCTTTTTCAATGATCTCTCTAATCAAATGAAACTGCCGCAACACATGTTTAGATTTCTGATGAGACCTAGGTTCCTTGGCCTGTGCAACAGCTCCAGTGTTATCACAAAATAAAGGTATTGCTCCTCTAATGCTAGGAACCACACCAAGTTTAGTTATGAACTTCTTTATCCAAACAACTATATACTCTACTTCTGTCACTGAATCAGCAACTGTTTGCTGCTTGGAACTTTCCAACTCACTGCGCCACCGTTTAAGGTAAATACATATCCCAAAATGGATTTACTGTCATCTTGGTCTGTTTGAAAACTTGAGTCTGTATAGCCCTCTAGTTTCAATTCAGACCCACTGTAGATAAGAAATACATCCTTAGTTCTTCTTAAGTACTTTAGGATATTTTTCACTGCCTTCTAGGGCTCTTCTCCTAGATTCGACTGATATCTGCTCGTTACACTAAGTGCATGAGTGACATCCGATCTAGTACATATTATACTGTACATGATAAATCCTATTGCTGAAGCATAAGGTATCTTACTCATACGGTCTTTCTCCTCAGGTGTCTTTGGGGCTTGTTTCTTAGAGAGATGTATTCCATGGCACATCGACATGATACCTCTCTTAAAATCTTCCATGCTAAACCTCTTTAGCATTGTGTCACTGTACGTTCCTTGGGATAAGCCAAGCATCCTTTTAGATCTATCTCTATATATCTTTATTCCCAAAATATAAGATATTTCTCCCAAGTCTTTCATGGAGAAGTGTTTAGATAACCAGATTTTAATCGACTGTAGCATCGGAATATCATTCCCTATCAGTAATATATCATCAACATATAGTACAAGGAATGATATAGCGCTCCCACTAACCTTCTTGTACACATATGGGTCATCCTCATTTTTGATAAAATTAAACTCTTTAATCGTCTCATCAAAACGGATGTTCCACCTTCGAGAAGCTTGCTTCAATCCATAAATGGATCGTTGCAGCTTCCATACTTGGTTTGTTCGAACCCTTGAAACAAAACCTTCTGGTTGTATCATATACATATCCTCCTCAATTTTCCCATTAAAGTAGGTCGTTTTCACCTCCATTTGCCAGATCTCGTAGTCGTTATAAGCTGCAATCGCAAGCAAAATCTGAATGGACTTTAGCATTACTACTGGTGAGAAAGTTTCATCATAGTCAATTCTATGCCTTTATTTGAAATCTTTTGCAACTAGTCTGACCTTATAGGTCTCTACCTTGCCATCCGCTCCAGTCTTTCTCTTAAAGACCCATTTGCACCAAATAGGCTTAATGCCCTCAGGTGCTGAAACCAAAGTCCATACTTGGTTTTCATACATAGAGTCCATCTCAGATTTCATGGCCCGTTTGTAATTCAATGGATCATCATCATTCATGATGTGTACCTCATCGTCATCTTCTATGACGAATCCATACATTTCATGTATCTTTGGTACTCTTCCAAATTTACGAATAAGGCATTGTACAATAGGTTCTTCTACTTGGTCAAGTACCTGACTTTAATCTGTTGTAATTTGTGGGTCTTGAACTTCTTCAAGATATATCTTACTCCCACAGACCCCTACAAGGATAATCTCTTTTTCCAAGAAGGCAACATGTTTCACAACAAACACCTTCTGATCAGTAGGATAATAGAAGTAATACCCTGAAGTTTCTTTAGGGTATTCCACAAATCTACATTTTCAGATCTAGTCTACAGCTTATCATTTTCAAACTTTTTGACATAAGCTGGACAACCCCAAGTCTTAACATGCTTAAGATTTGGTTTCCTCCTTGTCCATAACTCATATGGAGTCTTTGGGAAGGATTTGGTAGGTACTTTGTTAAGTAGGTATGCAGCCGCTTCTAGAGCATAGCCCCAGAATGATACTGGAAGATTGGTAAAACTCAACATATAATGAACCATGTCCAACAATGTTCGATTTCTCCTTTCAGATACACCATTCAACTGTGGTGTTCCTGGTGGAGTCCATTGTGAGATTATAACATTTTCTTTGAGACAATTAAGAAACTCACCGCTTAAGTATTCACCACCTTGATCCGATTAATACTCTTGTCGATTTGTTTCTTTACTTCACTTCTAAATTCTTTGAATTATTCAAATGATTTGAATTTTTATTTCATTAAATACACATATCCATATCTTGAATGATCATCAGTGAAACTAATGAAATAGGAATACCTTCTTGCATTCGTTGTCATAGGTCCACATACATCTGTGTGTACCAACGCTAACAACTTTGTAACTCTTTCTCCTTTTCCACTAAAAGGGGATTTAGTCATTTTACCCATTAGGCGAGATTCACAAGTTGGATATGATTCATAATCAGACAACTCTAAGAGCCCATCCTTATGCAACTTGGATAATCTTGTTTTATTGATATGACCGAGTCTACAGTGCCACATAAAGGTATAATTAACATCGTATCTTTTCCTTTTATTAGTTTGTTCAATTTAAAGTATATTTTCATTCAAGTCAATCACGTAAAGTCCATTCAATAAATTACCAACACAATATAAAACATTCTTATTATAAATAGAACAACTATTGTTCTTTATTATAATGTTAAAACCTTCCACATCCAATATAGAAATCGAAATAATGTTTCTAATAAGTGTTGGAACATAATAACAATTATTTAAATAAGTGGACTTGCCCGAACGCAATTCTAAACAATAAGTCCCTATAGCTAATGTAGCAACCTTTGCTCCGTTTCCCACTTGTAGGACGACTTCATCCTTGTTCAGCTTTCTACTTCTGACCAGTCCCTACATAGTATTACATATGTGAGAACTACAGTCAGTATCTAATACCCAAGTAGAATTTTGACTTTGAGAAAAATTAATTTCAATCATGAACAAACCTGAAGCTTCTCCAAGCTTCTTCTACTTTTGTTCCGCAAGGTACTTTTCACAATTCCTCTTCCAGTGACCCGACTTATTGCAATGGAAGCATATTCTTTTGTTGTCTGGATTAGGTTTCTTATTGTCCTTTTTATTTGCCTTACCCTTACCCTTCTTGCTTTTCTTCTTTTTCAGAAGATACCTTGGGCCTCTTCCTTTTCTTGGAAGAATCATCTACCATTAAGACATGGTCCCGCTTGGATGGGAAGTGACCTTCAGCAATTTTCAACATGTTAAGTAACTCAGGAAAGCTGATGTCCAACTTATTCATGTGGAAATTCATAACAAATTGTGAGAAGGTGTCCGGGAGTGACTGCAATATCAAATCTTGACTTAACACCCAATCCATGGTGAACCCCAATTGTTCCAGTTGTTCAATCAACTT
Source organism: Panax stipuleanatus (assembly GCA_020205555.1). Classification (NCBI taxonomy): domain Eukaryota; kingdom Viridiplantae; phylum Streptophyta; class Magnoliopsida; order Apiales; family Araliaceae; genus Panax; species Panax stipuleanatus. Next base: position 16,486,067 of record CM035119.1, on the reverse strand, counting down.
AATCAACTTTAGACAATGAGTCTCAACTATAGTGCCTTCGGACATGCGAGATCGGAAGAGTTCTTTAGATATCTGATACCTAGCAGTCCTACTTTGCTCACCATATAATTCTTTTAGGTGCAACAAAATAGAATAGGCATCCATTTTCTCATGCTGACGCTGTAGCTCTTTACTCATAGATGCGAGCATGATGCACTATGCAATTGATGCATCATCTTGTCACTTTTTAAAAGTAGCAATCTCTTCCTCAGAGGCTATTTATACAACCTTTGCAGGGACAGTTGAATCTTGGATATAAGAAAGTTTTTCAGCAATGAGAACAATTCTCAAATTTCTTAACCAATCTGTGTAATTCGGTCCGGTCAACTTGTTAGCATCAAATATGCTATGTAGTTATAGTGAGTGTGGCATTTTTCAAATCCTGCATGTGAAATAAAGTAACATTTTAGCATACATTCATTTAATTAATTACCAAAATAAATTAGGTCTTATTTTAAATTGGTATCTCCCACTATTTTCATCAAACTATATTACCCTCATAATATATAGTTTGATAAATCTATTTAAAGTTTTGTTAGTGAGAATTAGAATCCCATTTCAAATATATATAGCCTTGTGGTGACACAACAAATGATATATAAATAAATAGGTAGACAACTATTATCAATTACATCATCATGTAATTTCTTTTATGCCTCTTAGATTATTTTGATCAAGTGGTGAAACATCTGAACTAAAATTATCTAAGTTAAGTCCAACCTAGCACTTTCATATATTCAAATAGAAAAATATCATCCTTGTGGTGACACAATAAAATAATATTGTTCAATTTCGTTATAAGCATCAAATGTGATAAATAAACATCTTAAATATTTAATACTTGCCTTGTGGTGACACAACAAACTCATATTAAATATTTAAGACTCTATTAAATTTATCATACTAGAAGGCGACGTTCGATATTCCAAATACCTTTTGAATGCTTAAGACTTAATATAAATTCCTTGAGAGGTTTGTTATTAATTGTATCATCTTGTTTAGCGCGCGCGCGCACACACACACACTCTCTCTCTCTCTCACACACACACACATATATATAATACATGTCATATTAATTGACATGCAAAGCATGTTGCATAATATATATATATATATATATATATATATATATATATAGTATAAGCATGCATATAGAATATAATATTCTACCCGGATTGATTATGAACTTTTATTCTAGTTTGGTTCACTAGAGCCACCATGTGAACCAAAAGGTCAAACCTAGGGGTGCAAAAACTAAATTTAAATATAACTATTACATTTAAATCCCGGGCTCCATTACAAATGGGTCTTCATGTGCTCCTTGCTCCTTGGTCTCCAATTGTTCAAGTAATTCTAACTAATCCTATTACATAAACTATTTACATTAAATAGAAACCTTGATCAGCAGTCAAGGGGAATTACATAGGAGGGAGATAGAAATCACATCAAGACAAATTAAAGAAGACGAGGTACGCAGACCGCATTTAATAAAACCCATACATTCATGCATTCAACTAAAATAAAATCCAATCGCAATAGTTAACAGTCCATAATCAACCCCATTTATTATCATACACATCAACATATGCATCAATAAATAACATTCATCTCATGAATCAAAGAATCCATCCCATATATGCATCGATATCATTTAATGGGCAAACATTTGCTAATATTTAGTTTTGAAACAAAATAAACTCTTTTATTTTAATCAATAACCAAATCCAAATTAAAATCCTTTAATTTTTATAGTAATCTAAAATCTTATTTCGAATAAAATAAACTCATTTATTTTAAACTTTTATCAATAAAACAAACTATTTATTTTAATTGAAAAAAATTCAAATTATGTCCAGGGCTGGGCGCAGCTGCGCCCGGATTGAACAGGGGCGTGGTACAGCTCCGCTGCCTTCCAGATACAACAAAACCTGCAGATCGGCGCTGCCGCGCCCATAATGAACTGGCGCCACACCTGGTCGCAGAACCTAAAACGTTTTTTCTTTGCCCGAAAATTCGATCCAATCGCATATGAAACATACATCGAATCACAAAGATTGATAATTAGCATATAGGTAGGCTCTGATACCACTGTTAGGTTTGCACGTAGCGCGAAACAAAATCAAATTGCGTAATTAAAGCGGAAGCGCAACAAAAGTGAATTTTAAAATTTTATGCAAACCTTCACCATGATCATTCTATATGCTTAGTGTGATAACCCGAAAATATAAAATCTTGAATGATTAGAATAAAGGTTAAAGAATAAAACCTAGATGAGAATTTGAGGATTTATTTATAATTTTTAAATAAAATCTATATGGTTTCCTATTTGAATGAGAATAGAGAAAATATGGGTTACAAAATTTTAAAACCCTAGAAATGGTGTGAAGTAATGTTAAGACTAAGGTATTACGATACCTAGAAAGTTGATGTAAACTGAATAGTGTAAGAAATGTTATAATGATGTATGTGGAAATTTTATTAATTAAAATTCACATGAAAAGATGCTATGAGATTAAACGAAGATGAGTATATATATATATATACTTATAAAGGTGCTATATATTCTAGCAGGAGGAATGATGAGTTAAGTTAAGGATATGAGAATCAAGTTAAAACTATGTTAGTAATTAACATAGCTTGAATGTTGGCCTTGATTGGCAAATAAGAATATGAATGAGTATAAAATCATTAGCTAATATAATTAGCAATGATAAGGGAGTAAGCTAAAACTCAAAATTTGAGTTAGAGATAGAATTTTGAAGCACGGACTTCTCGGTTGCGTCCGGAACATTAAGTTTAGTCAGAAAGGACAGTAAACACAAAATGTGTAAGGGCTGACTTTTTGGTCAAAGCCAACAGTTGACTTTTATGGAGAAAAGTCAAAATTGGAGTTAGAGGTGGAATATGTTATGAATTATGTGAACTATATATGTGATTAAATAAATATACCTTATATGATGTGAATATATTTATTTTGTATATAAAGAGAGAATTAAGAATAAAGTTATGTAACCTAATATATATATATATATATTAGGTATGATATTTAAATAACCTAAGGGTTATAATAGAAGAGGATGTAATACCTGAGAATTTTCATACATTATTAAATGAATATATTAAGGGGAATGAGTATTAATTTGAATATAAATATTTATTTGTTCTGAGATGAGCTAACTCAATTATATTAAATTGAATAATTATAATAATTGAGAAAAGTATGGAGTTTGCGATAAGCTCGTGGAATGCCTTGTGTGGCACAGTGATGAGAAATAATAATTAGATTAATCAACGAAGGAATTATTAAACAAACAATTAATCTATGTTAATTGTTATTATGAAAGATGGAATGTTAATGGTGATTAATAATATGTTGATTATTATTATTATTATAAATAATAGAATAATAATAAGCAACTTGTTTATAAATATAATAAGAATTATATTTATTAATGTGATAATTAATCCTATGAATATTAATTAAGTGTTATTAATGATTACATTGATATATGAGAGATGAATTAATTAATATTTTATTAATTGATTAATCGCCATTATGAATGATAAAACAAATTAATTTCTATGTTCGAGCATGCGAATTAAATGTATAATGTGTAGTAGTTACCTATCTATTATATGAAGTGTAGTGCAATGTGACTATACAATTATACATAAACTATATAGTAAAGTTATTTGAGTTGTGAAAGCTACATGAATAATGCCTATGTGACAATTGTATGTGAAGTATACATTAAAATAATACATCATGAATATATGATAAACAATTATTGATTAATAGAATTTAATTGAATAATACATGAGATAATGTAATGTGAGAATATCCGGTTAAATTATATCAGTAAGAAAAAATGTACATGGATTATATATGTACAAATTACATTGAAGTATTATTTATGTAAAGTGCATTGTGACATTTCATTATAGCCTAAGTATACATTATATAACCTAAGTGAGTATATATATATATATATATATATATATATATATATATATATATATATATATAAGCCTTAGTGTTATTACATTTCATGTTGTATGAATGCTGAGATTTGCTTTGCTTGTCCCATATTAATAGTCTCAATCCTTGCACACGTGAATACATCATGAAGCTATATCTCTATTCCTTAAACTCGGCAATGTAGACTAGCAATCATGCAATAGGGAGTGGTTTTGATGATGGGTTCTAACAACTAAATACCTACCATTTCTTAACCTCCATACAATTCAAATTTTCGTTGGTTTGATTTGGGAGAGAAAAGCTTGGTCTGGACATTAGCTTCTCTATATATATAAGCTCTTCTACTTCACAAATTCATTTGCTGAGAGTTTGCATAAGTGTTGAGTGAGAGCATATATATCAGTGTGAAGTGTTCTAAGAGTTGATAATTCAGTTAACAACAATTACATTACAGAGGTATAATTCCATGATTATTGTTCTTCACTTTCGTTCTCTGTCAAAATTTCTATTCTTGAAATTCTTAATTCTTGATCATGATGAATTGGGTTGTAATTGGGATATAGAACACTTGTTTAGTGGTTATATGAACTTATATACATGTTTAGTATGCAATGTAGCTTCTCTAGAATCGATTTGGTTATGAAATTTGGGAATTGGCCTAGATTTTTGCCGTTACTGGCCACTGTTTGGCACGAACTAGTAGTGGCGCAGCTGCGCCGGTTTTATACCAAGGCGCAGCGCAGCTGCGCCAGTCTCTGGTGTCAGTTGCTTGGCTGCTGCTGCAAATCTGTTCATATAAGTTAGACAGGCATGATGACTAGTCCAGCATATAAGTTAGTAATAGCTTGTTCATATAAGCTAGACAGGCATGATGACTAGTCCAGCATATGTATTGATGTACCTAGACCTGAAGAGAACATGTTTTATTATATTAGCATGCAAGATTTATGAAACGACTTGTATTTTTGAAATAAACCTAAAGTTTCATAAACGAACCTTAAACGAACTCGATATGTATGCATGCCATGTTGAACATTCTGATTTTTGCGGGCATATTAGTATAACTTAGAAACACATGAAATGCATGTTAACTCGCGTATATAAGTTTCATAATGACATGTGAACATGCGAACCTTGCTAAGTGAACTTAGGATTTTAAAAGGAACTTAGAGACTATGAAAAGGGGACTTGGATGTGCTATAATTATATTCGAACTTTGAACATATTAATATGACCTAGAAGTTAATGAAGAACGTGATACCATGTATATACATATTTCATGATATAACATGCACATGTTGGACTAATTAGTGAACATTACTAAACAAAATACGAACTTTGAACATGAACGTTAACATGCTACTTTGAGATTTGAATTCTGAATTTTATGGACATATGTGATAGTACTCTTAACCTCATTAATGTCTTACACGTACATATGCCATGCTAGATGCCATGAAAACTAGTTGAGCACAAGTGAAGCATGATTTAAGCTAAGTAACAATACTAGTCATGTGTATATGAAGTAGAAACTTGCAACCATGCCTAAAGTGAGTTATGAGATCACCTCATATGCTTAAAATAACAAACATGATAGCTAATGTGATTTCATAACCTTGAATGGGCTTAAGTTATGAAAAGTGTTGACCTAGGACCTATAGCATGAAAGATTGAACTTGAAAGGTTAGACAATCATGTGAGTGCCCTTTAATAGGTATACGTGCTATGTGATATCATATGTTGATACTTGAACCCGACTTTGACGTTTAATTTACAACAATGCTATAACTTGCTAAAAAAGAGTATGTTTGCTATGTGTCGTGATCTTATGATATAATGATGATATGTAAACTTAATTAACCCGAAAAGAGGAACGTTAAGGATAAAGACAATAAAAGTTATACTAATATGATACTATATATGGTATAACTAGGTAACTAGGTTAAAACTTAGTTTATGTGTTGATTGTATATCCAAGATAAAATATGATGTTGAAATATATGGCTAATGGATATCATACGATAGGTTTTGAAAGTGTTGAATTACTTATCGTGGATAGACTACGCATAAGGCAAGTACTTGAACCCTACTCTTTATTGAGCATTACTGGAGCTTGTACTATTATTGGTTATACAAGTAAATAATTGAAAGCATGATTCTTATCCTATGACATAATGCTTCATAAATAAAATAGAGTTGTATATTCTTGAACTTTGATTTGAGTATTGAACTTATAATTGTTCGCTTATTCATTTAAAGAGCCGTCTATGTGAGAACTTGAATTTTCAGATATTATTAAATAAGGATTTAATAAATAAAATTCTTAAACCATGAGATGGGTTCGAATAAAAATATATATATATATATATATATATATATGTGTGATATGAGGTATGTGGTATTATATTACATAGGATAATATGGGCTATGTAATATGTGTTTTTGTGATTTATTAATATATTATTAATATATATTTGTTATTTAGCGTAGAGACGATTCAATGGAGATAAAGGAAGTGGATAAATTTCTATCTATATTAAATAATTTATAGAGTTATTTTATCATAATAAGTTGGTGACATTAAATAACCTTAATGTATAATCACCATATTCTTGTGTATGTGTAGTAATAACTAGTATGTCTATAATATAGGTTATTAATAGCACTTAAGTTATCCGTGAATAGGTCGGGATAGTGAAGCATGAGTAATAAGAATAAATATTAGTTAATTTAAGTTGAGAGTTATATTATGAAATAATATAATGTGAATATCAAACCTTAATTAACTAAGGTGATATAGTATAGGGTTTAATTTACTTAAGTAAATGAGTGAATTAATATGTGTGTTGAATATGTAATTATAGTTGATACTTTTTATATATATTACTTAGAGTGATAATATGTGAGAAAGTCTAATGTGCGAATAACGTTATATTTATATATATATACGTTATTAAAAGAGGATGGAAATCATTATATCTTTAAATAAATATTTAATATTTTGAAGAAATTATTTTGGGGAACAATTTATAGAAAAGAAAGAGAAATAATTATTATATATATCTAATAAAGGATATTAAAATAAATTCTAATATTGAATTATTTTAATAAAGGAGGAAATGTTATTTTTGAATAATAATATTACCTTATATATTTTTGTATGAGGTAGTAGGTATGATTAATTAATATGGTAAATATATTAAAATATATTTGCTATATGTAAATAAATTGATGGAAACAAATTATTATAATAGAAAATAAAATTGTTATCTATTTTCTATAAATAATATATGTACATGTGTCGTACATACTTTTAATAGATATTATATTAAGAATAATATCTTGAGACAATAAGTAAATTATTTTTTCTAATAATGAATATCCTTATTTGGAGAAAACATAATATTTTATGTTATGGCTAAATACATAATTTCTAATGTATTTTCAAAAGGAGTTTAATTTATAAAGGAAACTTAGTTATTTTGATAACTTGAGTTGCTATAGTACCGTAAGTGTTATAAATAATATTTGAATATCCTATTTGTAATATATTTATATGTGGACCTTGGACTTAATAGTTCTAATTGAATTGAACATGTTATAAGTAGTAATGTGGTGAGAGATGAGTAAACAATGAGAATAATAATAAGCTTAAGATTACGCTTGTGGGAGATGCCTTGTGTGGCACGATAGTAGATTCGTTGATGAATTTATTAATTCAAGGATGGAGGAATTTTTAATTAAATAATTAATCTATATTAATTGTTATTATAATAGTATATTGCTTTATTATTATGGCTAGTGGTAAATAGATTGATTATGAATATAATCGAAAATTGTATTGATAAGGAATGAGGTATATTATCCTATTATATTATTTTTTGGATAATATAATATTATCAAGTAATTATGTGATAATATGTTGATTAATGAGTAAATGATTTATAAATATAATAAGATTTATATTTATTTAATGTGATAATTAATTATATAAATGTTAATTAATTGTTATGGAGATTAATAATTACATTGATTGACGAGGGATGAATTAATTAATACTTTATTAATTTATTTGCCATTGAGTATAATGATATATAAACGAGTAGGTTATTAATATGATTATAATTACTCAACTAGTTGATATGTGCAAAAGATGTGATTATTATGAATATAACATATTGTAATTACACATATGTTATATAAAGTATAGTGCAACATTAATGTGACTGTATTATATATATAAACTATATAGTAAAATTGATTTCATTATGTGAATTACATAATATTATTGCTTATTTGTGTGGGTAGACCTTATGGAATACCCTATTAGCATATAGTAATTGTTAATTGATAATGATTTCTATATGATATTATAACTGCAATAATAACCGTTATGATAATTAATAACCGTTATAATAATGAGTAATATCCGATAGAATTATATTTGGTAGGATGAAATGTACATGAATTTATATATGTGCAAGTTAAAATTTACTACATGATAGTATTATTGGGACTACATTGTGACACATTAATTTATAACTTAAGTTATATGGGATGAAATGTATACATAATTTATATTACCTAAGTGTATATATTATATGTAGAGGTGTATGACCCAAGTGTGGAACTACATTGCAAATGCTGAGTATTGTGCCTTGTCCTTTATTATTAGTCACGTGAATACATCGTGAAGCTAACTCCCTATTTCTTCCTCAAACTCAGCAAACTCCCTAGCTTCATAGCTCATCATGCATGGGGAGTGGGTGTTATGATGGGATTCAACCACCCATTACCTACCCTTTCATAACCAACATACAATCCTAATTTACGTTGGTTTAATTTGAAGAACAAGAGCAATATCTGGACATTAGTTGCTCTATAAATATGGACTCTCCTTCTCCATTTTTCCATTGCTGAGAATTGATCAAGTATGAAATTGAGAGCATATATAGAGTGAGTAATTATATACACATCAGTAGAGGAAGTGTGAATTAGCAAGCTAATTGCAAAGGTATAATATACTTTTCTTGTTCTTCATTTAAGTTTACTGTCAAGTTTCAATTCTTGAAATTGAGCATGGATGGATTAATTGTTGAGTAAAAATAAGTTTGTTAAGTGTTATATGAAGTTATAATCATGATAGAATTGTTATATAGTTGCTTAGAATCGAATTTGTTGTGAAAATTCTGAGTTTGGGCTGGTTTCTGCCAAAGCAGAGCATTCACTGGCTTGGCCGGACACCGGCGCAGCTTCGCCGGGTTTATACCTGGTACCTGCGCAGCTGCGCAGGGTCCTAGGTTCTGTTTTTGGTCAGACCCCGGCGCAGCTGCGCCGGGTTTATGCATGATAGCTGCGCAGCTGCGCAGCTGCGCAGGGACTGCACCAGTAGCTTTGTGTTCTGTTGTGATTTTTGTCCATGCTAGCATATGACATCACTTTGGACAGGCTTGAATACTGATTTACTTAGGGTGTATGAGTTCTTTAATACAACGTACACATTGGTGAGCATGCTAGCACATATTAGGAAAGGAAACCTCATGTTTTGTAAAATAAACTTATGGTTTCAAACATGAACTTTGAGGCCGTGTGACAGTTATAGTTGGTGCCTTCTGTTAAAATCTAGGCGTGGGAGTTTGACTTAAATATGCTTGAACATGAGTTTAACATATAGTTGAGAGTCCCTTTTTGCATATCATGACTTGCTTTAGTTACGTAATATATGTTTTCTAAAGAAAGTAGGAAACATTAATAATGAAGTTGATGAAACTTGTGATATTAAATTCTTATATTTGACACAGGCGTATTGTTGAAGTCATGAGTGTATATAAACATAAAGAATGATTTAAAGTTGTATTGCATGTGCTAAACTACTTTGACTTGGTTTAAAACGATTTCAAAGGAGAACTATGACAACTTTGTAAACTAAGTTGCTTGAACATGGTATATCTAGATTCTTATATTTTTGAGCCTACATGCTAGTGTTTTAACATCACTTAGATGGCATATATGTGCACACACCTTGTTAGACACTATGAAAGTTAGTTAAGCATGGATTAGACATGTTTTAAAGCAAGAAAAGATGCTAGTCATGCATATATGATGAAGACATTTGTAAGCATGTGCATTAACATTATTATGACACCTCGCATGTATACATGATGAAAAGAGTAGGCTTGCATGATTAGTTAAGCATGATAAGGATTGTGGAAATAAAACTTAGAAAGTTTAAAAGTAAGGTGAACAACATTGAGTCACTTGCATTCTAACTTTATATGCAAGCAAGATAGAACCTGTAGGCCTCTAGTCATGATTGATATGTGCACCCCGCTAGTTAACCGTATTATGCACTATACGAGCATGTTTTAAAGTAAGTTTTGAAGACGAACTATACTAACTATATGTAAATAGATAGAATGTATGTGAGCTTGTGTATTTAAAGGATGATAGTAAGTATGTATGGTTAAGCTATACCTATACGTACATAGTTATTCTAAGAATACGATAAGAATGTGAGACGAAGGTTCTAAGAGCCAAGATAGAAAACAATGTAATACTTATTATTATATTGAGAAAGTATAAATGTATGACTAATGGAAATAAATCCATGATTATATAACTGTGTAGGATTACACGAAGTGCAGAATTCGTTAAGCAGTTAAGTCATAGTTGTTAAACTGCGAATCAGGCAAGTCTTTCAGTTCCTATTTGATATATGAATTCAATAACTATTAGTTGAATTATATTATGCTGTGATAATGTGAACTTATATATGAACTGTATATGAGATATAAATGAGATTGCAAGTTAATATTTGATAATATACTTGTTATGTGAAAAGTAACATGCAAACTGTTTATAAATGCATGAACTGAGTATGATGTTATATGCTATGTGATGCATGAAAACTGTTAGAATTGCTGAGCTGTCGAGCTCACTCTTGCAAATAACCACTTTTGCAGGTTAAGGACTTATAATAAAGACTTCGTGCTTCTTGATTGATAATGATAGATAGTATCGCAATGAAGAATACTGTTTCGATTATTACTCGAACCATGTTTAGGTTGTAGTAGTTGTACTTGATATTTGTTTACGAGGTTTAATGCTTGTCGTACTGTAAAGATGTATTAGATAATACATAGAGGATATTAAGTTAAAATGTATGCGATTATACAGAAATTTGAATAGAGTGAATCATGATATAGTTTGATTCAGAAAAATGTAATGGATTTAAGTTATGGAATCAATAAAAGATTTTGTTCAAGGAAGACTGAAAAAGTTTAAATTATTTCGCATTTTAGTAACATCGAATATGATGTAAAGATGAGATCTTGGATATAAATAGAATTTATATTCTAAATTGTAATAAACAAAGTTGTATTCTTTTACTAATGATTAAAAGATGTAATAGTTCGACGTTAGTAGTATCGTGACTGCACTGGATCCGAGAAAAGTGAAGAACCAGGATTTGGGGGCATCACAGGTTGGTAAAGTGAGGAACCCGGATTTGGGGGCGTCACAGGTTGGTATCAGAGCTGTAGGTTATAAACCTTAGGTAAGTGTACCTTAGACTATAACCTGAGAGTGGAAAAGATAAAAGATTAAAATATATCTAAGCGAAGATTCAAAGAAGAATCTTGAAATATCTAGAGAATGAGAATCAGGAGTTTCCTAACTCTGGTAATAAAAATGTTAAGACGATGTCTATAATATGTATATGACAAAGATAATAAGAATGAACCTTGATGGAGTTTGGTTGATAATAGGGAAAGAACCCTGAGGTAAATCGATGATCACGACGTGATCAAATTGAACTGTGAAATGATAGATAGTCTATAACGACTAAGTGTATATAGCTTGATGCTATGAGGGAATGTACTATATAAAGTACGAGCTGAACTCATGAGGAGTTGTATGTGGTGAAACATAGAAAGTTCGTAATGAGCAAGTGATAGAGTAAGATAGAGTTAAGTATTGGACTTCCATTAAGGACTCATGTGATGGCTTAGTTGTACAAACTTTTGTATGGGCAGAGGTTTTGTGCTTGCACTGAGTGCATCACATTGATAATCGTTGGAATGTTAGTGTCGCTGTATCATTATACATATGGCGAAAAGGTGATTCTTTTCTCATATTTATTTTGATAGATAGAGATTTCTAAGATATAATTAGATAATATTAAGATTAGGTGCGAGTTCTTAAGACTCATGCCTATGACAAGTTCGTGACTCATAATCGTATGGTGGAACCCCTCAGCTAATGGACGACTTTGGTCTGACTAGGATAAGTTCCTAAACCCATATGATTGTGGTAAGTTCCTGAACTTCCATGGTGTGGTAAGTTGGTGAACTGTACTGAGAATAGATATATTATATATCAAGAATTAAGAGTTTTGGAATGGTGAATATTGATGGTAATAAAAGATTGAAGTGATGGAGAAATTTGGATTTTTCTAAATCTTCTAGCTATGCTAGATATTCAAAATTTATTGACTTCGTGCTAGTGTTTGCACTTCTGTTTTCTTGAGAAAACATTTGGGTCAGGTAACTGAACTAATGAGTTTTAAAAACAACACCGTTATTCGTATGTCTAAGCTATTTGTTTCGGCTAAGACAAAAACGATTTGAAAATCTTTCAAAATGTATTTTGACTATGTGCATCATTTGATATGGTGTAGGATGGTAAACGATGGAGTCATTAATGCAATCGAACCTAGTGTCGGAAGTGATCGTAAGATCGTCAACCCATTATGGTATGATGTATTATGGCAAAGTCACAAAATGACGGAATCCTAAACGTACTGCTAAGTTGGTGTGGCATCATGACGTCATAAAACGATTTTTGGTTTTCTTTCGAATTATGAAAAGTTGACTAAATTATTTCGATTGATGTCCAAATTGTTGATGAGAGTCTAAGCTATTTGATTCGGCTAGGCGACTGTTGAAAAGAGATTATAGAATTCAAGCATTCTTGTGTATTTATGCCAAACCAGATTGCTCTGGTGCGGATTTTGATGTTGAAAAGTTGAGGTGAACAACCCTATAAGGGAACATGTTTTCGGGGACAATGGTTCCGAATGTAACGCATATAGTCGTTACAAAAAACTGCGTTGTGGCTCAATGTTGGTCGGAAAATCGATCACTAAACACGCGCAAGTATACGCGGTCTAACAAGTAATACAGTGATAAGAAAAGTGTCGTAACCACGAGGAACTATCACTAATATTTACCAAATACCAACTTTGTATCGCTTAAGTCTTATTCGAACAGTAAACTAATATGAGTGTGGTTAAACTAGTTATAACTAATTATTAAAGCTAGTAAACGGATAACGAATGGTAATCGAAGGAATTACAAGCAAAGGTTATAATTTCACCCCACACAGGCATTCCGTCGAACGCCTGGCGTGCTACGCTTCATTAAACTTCCCACCCTTCTCTCTTTGGTCTTAATGGTCACGACAGTTTGTCGACCGAGAACACACAGGTGCTCATACACCTCTGTCGAGGTATGCACAAACATATCCTCTCCAGATCCACCCGATAGGGAATAGAATAGAAAAGAACGTCCAAGCTAGGTGATAATCCTACACATGTCTACGCAAATTAGCCTAACAAGGATTTAAGCATAAGTTCTCAATTAGGTCACACGTGGCACACAGATATATGTCTATTCTACGCACAACTTATGCAGTCGAAACTCATAATCACATGCCAATATATTTAGGTGTAAATCTATAATCCTTCTTTCGATATCATATAGATTACCAAAATCATCACTAATGTCTTAGCGAGAATCATTAAGCATGAATATATTAAACCAAACCATATGGTGCCAACCAAAGAGATAAGACAGTCAATTTAACTAACAAAGGGTTCCATTATAACCTTAGAGCCAATACTTAGTTCATAGCTATTGAACAAAATATAAGTAGCAATAGAGTCAACATTTATGGATTACAAAATCAGAGGAAATAAATGGGTAAGAATAAACTCTGTCAAGGCTCTTCAGTTTCCAAACATTCTGCTCCTTTCAAGCTCTCCAATCCGTGTAGCTCACTGCTCTTGTTGCTCCAAGGAAATCCCAGACTTTTCCCTAATCTACCTAATCTATATTTATAAATATTAACTAAGAAATAAAGAGAGAGATTACAAAAGAGGATCTAATCTAATCTAAGCTAATCGAGTCTATCCCAGTCTCTCCACCTCCTCCTCCTCTTTTATACCGAGGCTCCCTTGATATATATATATATATATATATATATATATATATCTGTTTTCTTCTTTACCTAGGTCAAAAGCAAGCCTTCTCTGCCTGGGCACCGGAGGTGGTGCTGCGGCGCGGGCAATAGACTTATAAGTGGCGTTGCGGCGCCACGTTAAAATCAAAAGACCGGAGGTCGCGCTGTAACGCGAGTCCATAAAGGAACTGTGGCGCTGCAGCGCCAGGATGACATTAGCAAGGACCAGGGGCGGCGCCGCAGCGCTTGATTAAGACTAGGCATTGGCGCTGCGGCACCAGTGTCTGTAAATTATCCGTTTTGTCCCCTGAAAGCTAGAAAAGTCCTGTAAAGCCTGCAATACATCGGTTAAGCATAATAATACTATAAACATATAAAACTATATAAAAACTATGAAGATCAAGCAACTATTTAAGCCATAAAGTATCCGATTTGCGGGTATAAATCCCACTCATCACTCAACGTAGTGGTACAATAGGTTGGCCACCTAGAGTACGCGTGGAGGGTGTTTTCAGTCTTTATCATTGATAAACACTCTGGTTTGCGGTGTGAAGAATTGTGTTGAAGCATTAGTAAACCTGGAGAAAAGTTCACGGTCTTGTGACCCCTCAGCATAAATTGGAATCTGAGTTATTCATACTACTTCCCGATTATTGAAAATCGTGGAAGATTCTTATTGTTCTGAAGGATGAATGTAGTAAGTAGAATGATCCTTAGAAAGGAGAAAATGGTAGAATGCGATTGAGAAGGTTATAATAATAAAACTTCCGAAAAGAGAATGAATAAAAATTATTCAAGAGAATATGTGATATTTGGAATGGCACCGAGTAGAGGAGGTTTCGGTGATTCAAAGGACGGAATCCTTATAAGGGGGAGAGGATGTGAGAACCCGAATTTTCAGATATTATTAAATAAGGATTTAATAAATAAAATTCTTAAACCATGAAATGGATTCGAATAAAAATATATATATGTGATATGTGGTATGTGATATTATATTACATAGGGTAATATGGGCTATGTAATATGTGTTTTTGTAATTTATAAATATATTATTAATATATATTTGTTATTTAGCGTAGAGACGATTCAGTGGAGATAAAGGAAGTGGATAAATTCCTATCGATATTAAATAATTTATAGAGTTATTTTATCATAATAAGTTGGTGACATTAAATAACCTTAATGTATAATCACCATATTCTTGTGTATGTGTATTAATAACTAGTATGTCTATAATATAGGTTATTAATAGCACTTAAGCTATCCGTGAATAGGTCGGGATAGTGAAGCATGAGTTAGTTAAGGAATTAACTAATAAGAATAAATATTAGTTAATTTAAGTTGAGAGTTATATTATGGAATAATATAATGTGAATATCGAACCTTAATTTGTGACGAACAAGATTTTTGTAATTTAATGTGAATATTTATTGAATTAAATAAATATCAATGATTTAATTATTGAGTTAAATAATTAATTGATGAAATTATGGTAGATTAAATTAATTATATGTGTCACGTTAGTTAAATTAATGTGGTGAATTTTATATTCAAAGTACGTATTTAATTGAGCTTATTTGATTAATATATTAATTAATAAGCATAATGTTATTCTAATTAATTTAATAATTAATTAGAGATTTAATGATTTGACATAATTAATAAATAAGAATTTTAATTATGTGACTATGTGAATTATTTTGGAATTATGCAATTTTATTTAATTGATTTAAATAGGATTATTGATTAATTAAAAGTGTGACATTATTAAACTATATTATAGTAAGTTAATTAAATTAATGGGAAAGGAGGAATAAAAAGGGCAAGCAAACAAAGCCTTAGTGGGGGTTGGAGCCAGTTAACCCATTATGGGATTAACTGACGACCTATAACCCACGACTTCTAAATTACACGTATATCATATTAGTAGTATATCATATATCATATATTACATTCATCAGTTAAGAAAGTTAGAGAACACAGAGAGAAAAAGAGAAAAAATTGAGAGAGAGTGAGATTGAAGAAGGTTTGGAGAATCAAAGAAGAGTTTCCTATCATCTAAACAAGAATCAAAGGATAATAATCCAAGTTATAATCTCTATTTCTCATGTTATTGAGTTTTCATAGAAAAATTAGTTTCAGTTCTCTGTAAATGAATTTTGTGACTAATACATGAGAAAGTGATTGATATATGTTAGGTAGTATGTATAAATCATTATATGATGTTTATAAACTATTTTGGTTGAATTAATCCATTAGATTGTGTTTAAAAAGAAAGTTTTGAGTTACAGTGAAAATATTCGAAAATGGCTTGTATGTATGAAATTTGATGCCTTAGTTGCATGTAAAACTGTAAATTGACAATTTAATATGTTTGTACATGTAAAAGCAAAAAGAACGAAACTTAAACGGACTGATTTGGTGTTATAACGAATCTGTATTGTGTGATTTCATGAAAATTGACGAAACTTTGAAAAATAGCAAAAACATGGAATTTATGGGTTTAAATTTAGTTGTTTAAGTTGTTTAAGTTGTCAAAATCATGCTATAAGTGTTGGGTTATACTTCTGTAAAGTCTAGAATTGATGAGTATGATTAATTTATTGTTTGAGCAAAGTTTTGGGTGCTCTGTTCTATGTTATTAGCGAACTACAGATTCTGAAACTGGCGTGTGGAGCTGCAGCGCCAACTTTAAGCCTAAGAGTGGGGCTGCAGCGCCAGTGGAGCTGCAGCGCCAGATTTAAGCCTAAGAGTGGGGCTGTAGCGCCAGTGGAGCTGCAGCGCCAACTGTAAGCCTAAGAGTGGGGCTGCAGCGCCAGACTTAAGCTTAAAGTCCGAGCTGCAGCGCCAGTGGAGCTGCAGCGCCATTTTTAGTTCAAATGGTGGAGCTGCAGCGCCACTTGGTAATTTTTCCCAAAAATGAGATTTTAATTATTCAAGTTCAGAAAATATAATTGGAACCTAATGTAATAAACATGAAGACATGATTAAACATATAATAAGAGGTTAATAACTTATATTACGTGAGTAATTAATAAGTTAATTACATGACTTGAATCGTTAATTGTATAGTCCAATAACGTGCTCAAGACCGATGTGTGTGATTCGATACGTATATCGAGTTATTGATTAATGTGTATTGTGAACGTATTGATATGTAGGATTTAATAAAGAACGTGAATTATAAATTGTAGCTTGTGCAAGAGGCAAGTTTTCTATCCTTAAACTTGTTTAATATTTTGCAAGTTTCCTAAACTCAAATCTTACTTTTACATTGAGCAAGTTCTTATCCTTGTTTATTCAAGTTGAGATTTTCATATGAGATATTACTATTTTTTCTAAGCATGATTCAGCTATACAATACTTATTCGATTGTATACTCTTGAGATTTACCATTCAAGTTGAATATCGATGATATTGTTGAACTTATAGGACTAGTGAACCCTTATTTATTCGACTAGTCCATAGTTGATGTACGTTCTGAATTCTAGAATACTTATTGAGCTTATCCAAACCAAACTTTTTTTGGTGCGGACTCTGCTGTCAAAACTGAGATGAACAACCCTTTAATAGGGGATTATTTATGCTTTAGCGTTGAGATATTGTGCACAGTATGGTACTAAGTGTTGGGTTTGTACGTAACGCAATCATGCAATCAAATCACATAAATAGGGCGGAAGCATAAAAAACTAGGTTTTCAAAAATTTATACATACCCATTACCATGATCATTTTTGTGCATCAATTATCAGTGAATGAAGAAGGAGAAAAACAGAATTATACCTTTGAAGATCCAAGCTTCCTCAGGTACAAGTTCTACTCCTTTGATTCCTTTGATTCCTCTGTAGTGGCTCCTTCCCTTGATCAATGTCAGTCACCCAAATGTTTGGCCTCTAACGGTGATCCACCAAGGAAGATGAAGAACTCAGTAAGATGGGTTATTGGCTTAACCCTTGTTTCTATCTCTATAGAATATTAGTACTCCCAACTCTTGAAAAATTCACGTACCTTATTTCTGATATAAGACTCTCTTATATAGATATTAGGTTAACCCTCCTAATCCAATTAGAATAGGGTTTTATTTAATTAATTAATTAAATACTTTTAATTAATTTATATCCTAATCTTTATTAGGATTGAGAGAGAGTACTGATATTATATTAATTCCTAAACTCCTTTAGAATTAAAATAATAATATTATTATTATTATTAATAAGACTCCTCTTATTAATTTATATTTAATATTTCTAAAATATTAAATAATAAACATTAAGCTATTTAATTTATTCTATCATCATAGATTAAATTAATTATACTTAATGCATTATTACTATCATGCCATTTTCTTCTTAAATAATTCTTCTTCCTTTTATGGTGTGACCCTTTAGGTTCTCCATATTAAACCGGTTGTGAATAAATCAATTAGAACAATTCTAATCTTATTTAAATAAACAAATTAAACTAATAATCTATTTAAATAAATAACATTTATTCTACAATAGGGATAAGCCTCCCTAGCGATCAACGACTTTCCAAATAATATAGATTTCAACATTAATCATAAAAGAACCTGTGAGTGAATAGTTACCGTACAATTCAATCCTTCTACCATACAATGTCCCAATTAAATATAAGACATGGATTTACTGTCAAGTCTTAATTTATTTAATCATATGTATTTCGATTAGAAAATGCACAACTCCAAATAATGCAAATTAGAAACCTCTTTCTAATTTCATTCTACCTTGGCCAAGGATTCCTGGGTTGTCATTTAACGAATCACATAGGACATATCTCCTCTTTTACTAGAGGTGGTAGATTCTTTATTGATCATTCATTATCTCCATATGTAACTCATTACACCCAAGCATACCCTATATATGCCTTAAAAGGCCTTAAGGAATTATTCAAAGTATAATTTGTTACATACAAGATACTATGATGATCTCAAGTCCAAGGATCACATGTACTACTATCACATTAGGAATTCCTATTGACAGGCGAGTAAAACTCCATTAGGTATTCCATAGCGAGTCACGTTCAGTGAACTTATTCTCCAATAAGCACCTACATACTTGCTTTAGTGTCTCCACACAAATGACCATGAGATCAGTCATCCTCATCCAATGAGCAAGCAACATATGTACCAATCTATCCGGATTTACTAATCCCCATTTTAGTAATCCCACAATTGGGAACTATTTAAGTTTTTAAGCTTTCTAAGAATTTAGATCTCATTATCATGATCTCATCATGATTCTAAAAGCATTGCTTAAAACTATGGGTTATTTACATATTATAAAAACAGCACCATGTAGATAATTATATGCCTTAAATGAATATTTTATTAATAAATAAATAAGATTGTTTACAAAGTATGTGCTTTATCATCATACATGATTGGCTTGTATGCACACTACTATCAATCTCCCACTTGCACTAAAGCCAATCGCCATGGTATCTCATACCCATCTTCTCTAAGTGACGATCAAACTGTTGTTGTGTTAAAGCTTTAGTAAATGGATCTGCAATGTTGTTTTGAGAGTCTACACGCTCCAAGGTGACGTCTCCTCTTTCAATGATCTCCCTGATCAAGTGAAATCGCCGCAACACGTGTTTAGATTTCTGATGAGACCTGGGTTCCTTAGCCTGTGCAACCGCTCCGGTGTTGTCACAGTATACGGGAACTGCTTCTCCAATGCTAGGAACCACACCAAGTTCAGTTATGAACTTCTTCATCCAAACAGCTTCACTTGCAACTATATACTCTGCCTCTGTCACTGAATCAGTAACCGTTTGCTGCTTGGAACTCTTCCAACTCACTGCACCTCCGTTCAAGGTAAACACATACCCTGAAACAGATTTACTGTCATCTTGGTTTGTTTGAAAACTTGAGTCCGTGAATCCCTCGAGTTTTAATTCAGACCCACCGTAGACAAGAAAAATATCTTTAGTCCTTCTCAAGTACTTTAGGATATTTTTCACTGCCTTCCAGTGCTCTTCTCCTGGATTCGACTGGTATCTGCTTGTTACAATAAGTGCGTGAGCAACATCCGGTCTAGTACATATCATACCGTACATGATAGATCCTATTGCAGAAGCATAAGGGATCTTACTCATACGGTCTCTCTTCTCAGGTGTCTTTGGGGCCTGTTTCTTGGAGAGATTTATTCCATGACTTATCGGCATGAGACCTCTTTTGGAATCTTCCATGCTAAACCTCTTTAGCATCGTATCAATGTACGTTCCTTGGGATAAGCCGAGCATCCTTTTAGATCTATCTCTATAGATCTTTATCCCCAAAATATAGGATGCTTCACCCAAGTCCTTCATGGAGAAATTTTTAGATAACCAGATTTTAATGGATTGTAACATAGGAATGTCATTCCCTATCAGTAATATATCATCAACATATAATACAAGGAATGATACTGCGCTCCCACTAACCTTCTTGTATACACATGGTTCATCCTCGTTTTTGATAAAAATCAAACTCTTTGATTGTCTCATCAAAACGAATGTTCCATCTACGAGAAGCTTGCTTCAACCCATAAATGGATCGTTGTAGCTTACAGACTTGATTTGTTCCAACTTTTAAAATAAATCTCTCTGGCTGTGTCATATACACATCCTCCTCAAGTTTCCCATTGAGGAAGGCCGTTTTCACGTCCATCTGCCAGATCTCATAGTCGTTGTAAGTTGCAATCGCAAGCAAAATCCGAATGGACTTGAGCATGGCTACTGGTGAGAAGGTTTCATCATAGTCAACTCCTTGTCTTTGTTTGAAACCTTTTGCAACCAGTCGGGCCTTATAGGTCTCTACCTTTCCGTCTGCTCCAGTCTTTTTCTTAAAAACCCATTTACACCCAATAGGTTTAATACCTTCAGGTCGTGAAACCAAAGACCATACTTTGTTTTCATACATGGATTCCATTTCAGATTTTATGGCTTCAAGCCATTTTCCTGAGTCTTTATTACTCATAGCCTGTTCGTAATTCAATGGATCATCATCATTTATGATGCGTACCTCATCGTCATCCTCTATAACTAATCCATACCTCTTAGGTATCTTCGGTACTCTTCCAGATTTACGAACAGGGTGTGGTACAGTAGGTTCTTCTACTTGGTTAGGTACCTGACTTTGGTCCGTGGTAACTTGTGGTTCTTGAACTTCTTCAAGATATATCTTGCTCCCACTGACCCCTTCATGGATAAACTCTTTCTCCAAGAAGTTAGCATGTTTCGCAACAAACACCTTTTGATCAGTTGGATGATAGAAATAATACCCTACGATTTCTTTAGGGTATCCCACAAATCTACACTTATCGGATTTAGTCTGTAGCTTATCATTTTCAAACTTTTTGACATAAGCTGGACAACCCCAAGTCTTAACATGCTTAAGATTTGGTTTCCTCCCTTTTCACATCTCATATGGAGTCTTTGGGGCGGATTTGGTAGGTACCTTGTTAAGTAGGTATGCAGCCGTTTCTAGGGCATATCCCCAGAAGGAAATTGGAAGGTCGGTAAAACTCATCATGGATCGAACCATGTCCAACAGTGTTCGATTTCTCCTTTCAGATACTCCATTTAACTGTGGTGTACCTGGAGGAGTCCATTGTGAGATTATACCATTTTCTCTGCGACAATTGAGAAACTCACTGCTTAAGTATTCTCCACCTCGATCTGATCGAAGTATCTTAATACTCTTACCCGTTTTTTTCTCTACTTCACTTATGAACTCTTTGAACTTTTCAAATAATTCTGATTTATATTTCATTAAATACACATATCCAAATCTTGAGTGATCATCAGTGAAAGTAATAAAATAAGAATACCCACCCCGTGCACTTGTTGTCATAGGTCCACAAACGTCTGTGTGAATCAATGCCAATAACTCTGTAACTCTCTCTCCTTTTCCACTAAAAGGAGATTTAGTCATTTTACCCATGAGACAATATTCACAAGTTGGATATGATTCATAATCAGATAGCTCGAGGAGCCCATCTTTATGCAACTTGGATAATCTTGTTTCATTGATATGACCGAGTCTACAGTGCCACATATATGTATAATTAATATCATCTCTTTTCCTTTTCTTAATTTGTTCAATTTAAAATATATTTTCTTGTAAGTCAAGTGTATAAAGTCCATTTCGCAAATTTCCAATACCATATAAAACATCGTCTTTATAAATAGAACAACCATTGTTCTTTATAATAACGTCAAAACCTTCCATATCCAATACAAAAATTGAAATAATGTTTTTAATAATATTCGGAACATAATAACAATTATTAAGATAAATGGATTTGCCCGAAGGAATTGCTAAACAATAAGTTCCTATAGCTAATGCAGCAACTTTTGCTCCATTTCCCACTCGTAGGATCACCTCATCTTTGTTCAGCTTTCTACTTCTGACCAGTCCCTGCACAGTATTACATATGTGAGAACCACAGCCGGTATCCAATACCCAAGTAGAATTATGACTTTCAGAAAAATTAATTTCAATCATAAACAAACCTTGGTTGGAAGTCGAAGCTTCTCCAAGCTTCTTCTCTGCTAGAAACTTCTTGCAGTTCCTCTTCCAATGTCCCGGCTCATTGCAATGAAAGCACATTCCTTTAGCTGGTTCAGGTTTCTTTTGCTC
This sequence comes from Panax stipuleanatus, assembly GCA_020205555.1. Lineage (NCBI taxonomy): Eukaryota > Viridiplantae > Streptophyta > Magnoliopsida > Apiales > Araliaceae > Panax > Panax stipuleanatus. The sequence goes on along the minus strand of CM035119.1, from coordinate 16,463,161 downwards.
CTTTTCTTTCCCTTTTCCCTTAGCCTTCTTAGATTTCTTCTTTTCAGAAGACACCTTGGGCCTCTTCCTTTTATTGAAAGAATCCACCATCAAGACATGGTTCTTCTTGGATGAGAAGTGACCTTCTGCAGTTTTCAGCATGTTAAGCAGCTCAGGTAAGCTGACATCTAGCTTATTCATGTGAAAATTAACCACAAACTGCGATAAGGTCTCAGGGAGTGACTGCAAGACCAAGTCTTGACTCAACTCCCCATCCATGACGAACCCAAGCTGTCCAAGGCGTTCAATCAAATTGATTACCTTCAGAACATGAGTCTCGACGGCAGTGCCCTCGGTCATCCGAGATCGGAAGAGCTCCTTAGATATCTTATATCTAGTAGTCCTACTCTGTTCACCATACAACTCCTTGAGGTGAAGCAGCATAGCAGGAGCATCTATTTTTTCGTGCTGACGCTGAAGCTCGTTATTCATGGATGCGAGCATGATGCATTGAGCCACAGATGCATCATCTTGCCACTTATTGAAAGTGGAAATCTCTTCCTCAGAGGCTGTTTCTGAAACAGATTCAGGGATAGTGGAATTTAGGACATAAGAAATCTTTTCAGCAGTGAGACCAATTCTCAGATTTCTTAGCCAGTCCTCATAATTCGGGCCTGTAAGCTTATTTGCATCAAGTATACTTCGTAGTGAGATTAGTGATTTTGACATTTTTAAAATTTTGCATGTGAAAAGACAACATTTTAGCAAACATTCATTTTATTAACTTTGCATACAAAAATAAATTTAGGTCTTTATTTTAAATTGGTATCTCCCACTATTTTCATCAAACTATATTACCCTCACTCATATAGTTCGGCAACATCTAATTAAAGATTTGCTAGTGAGATTAAGGATCCCATTTCAAATGTATATAACCTTGTGGATAGCACAACAAGCAATATACAAATAAATAGGTAGACAACTCTTGTCAATTACATCACCATGTAACTCCTTTTATTTTTCCTCTTAAATCATAATGGTCATGTGTGTGCACATCCGAACTAAAATGATTTAAGTTAAGTCCAGCCTAGCACTTTCATAAATTCAAAAAAGAAAAATTTTCGTCCTTGTGGATAGCACAACAAGACTAGATCGTTCAATTTTCTTGATAAGCATCAAATGTGATTAATTAACATCTTAAATATTCAATACTCGCCTTGTGGATAGCACAACAAACTCATATTAAATATTTAATACTCTATTAACTAATCATGCTAGAAGGCGACGTTCGATATTCCAAATATCATTTGAACGCTTCAGACTTAATATTATTTCTTTGAGGGGTTTGTTATTATTTGTCTCATCTTCTTAAGCGCGCATGCACATATATATATATATATATATATATATATATATATATAAAATACGCGTCATTTTATTAAACATGCGAAGCATGTTTGTATAAAATATAATATATATAATATTTAGCATGCAATATAGAATACTATATTCTACCCGGATTGATTATGGACTTTTATTCTAGTTTGGTTCACTAGAGCCACCAAGTGAATCAAAAGGTCAAACCTAGGAGTGCAAGAATTTAAATTTAAATATAACTATTACATTTAAACACTGGCTCCATACAAATGAGTCTTCACGCGTTCCTTACTCCTTGGTCTCCAATTTCTTCAAAATAATTCTAACTATCTCTATTACATTAACTATTTAAAATTAAATAGAAACCTTGATCAGCAGTCAAGGGGAAGTACATAGAAAAGAGAAAGAATTTACATCGAGAATAAAACTAGAGAAGACGAGGTACGCAGACCCCATTTTATAAAACCCATTCATTCAAGCATTCAACCAAAATAAAATCCAATCACATTGGTCATAGTCCATAATCAATCCCTTTTATTACCATACATATCATCATACGTATCAATAAAACTTATTCATCTCATAAAAGTAAATTCATTCCATATATGTATTAATATCAGTTAATGGGCAAAAGTTTGCTAAACTTTGTTTTTGGAAAAATAAACTCCTTTATTTCATTCAAAAACAATTCCAAATTAAACTCTTTAATTTTAGCAATTCTGAAATCTCATTTCATATAAAATAAACATCTTTATTTTAAACCTTTATTAATTAAATAAACCATTCATTTAATTAAATAAAACAAAAAACAAATCAGTTCCTGTCCAGTGGCGCAGCTGCGCCAAGAATGTAAAGGGAACCGGCGCAGCTGAACAGCATGAAAACCAGGAACAGCACCCGGCGCAGCTGCGCAGCAATGTTGCCTTGTACCGGCGCAGCTGCGCAGCTTCGCAGAATCTGAAAAAAAATTTGTTGCCCAGAACTCGATCCAATCGCATATCATACATGTATGGAATCACATAGACTGATAATTAGCACAAGATTGGCTCTGATACCACTGTTGGGTTTATACGTAATGCAATCAAATCACATAAATAGGGCGGAAGCGTAAAAAACTAGGTTTTCAAAAATTTATACAAACCCATTACCATGATCATTTTTGTGCATCAATTATCAGTGAATGAAGAAGGAGAAAAACAGAATTATACCTTTGAAGATCCAAGCTTCCTCAGGTACAAGTTCTACTCCTTTGATTCCTTTGATTCCTCTGTAGTGGCTCCTTCCCTTGATCAATGTCAGCCACCCAAATGTTTGGCCTCTAACGGTGATCCACCAAGGAAGATGAAGAACTCAGTAAGATGGGTTATTGGCTTAACCCTTGTTTCTATCTCTATAGAATATGTGTACTCCCAACTCTTGAAAAATTCAAGTACCTTATTTCTGATATAAGACTCTCTTATATAGATATTAGGTTAACCCTCCTAATCCAATTAGAATAGGGTTTTATTTAATTAATTAATTAAATACTTTTAATTAATTTATATCCTAATCTTTATTAGGATTGAGAGAGAGTAATGATATTATATTAATTCCTAAACTCCTTTAGAATTAAAATAATAATAATAATAATAATATTAATAAGACTCCTCTTATTAATTTATATTTAATATTTCTAAAATATTAAATAATAAACATTAAGCTATTTAATTTATTCTATCATCATAGATTAAATTAATTATACTTAATGCATTATTACTATCATGCTATTTTCTTCTTAAATAATTCTTCTTCCTTTTATGGTGTGACGCTTTAGGTTCTCCATATTAAACCGGTTGTGAATAAATCAATTAGAACAATTCTAATCTTATTTAAATAAACAAATTAAACTAATAATCTATTTAAATAAATAACATTTATTCTACAATAGGGATAAGCCTCCCTAGCGATCAACGACTTTCCAGATAATATAGATTTCAACATTAATCATAAAAGAACCTGTGAGTTAATAGTTACCGTACAATTCAATCCTTCCACCATACAATGTCCCAATTAAATATAAGACATGGATTTACTGTCAAGTTTTAATGTATTTAATCATATGTATTTCGATTAGAAAATGCACAACTCCAAATAATGCAAATTAAAAACCTCTTTCTAATTTCATTCTACCTTGGCCAAGGATTCCTGAGTTGTCATTTAACGAATCACATAGGACATATCTCCTCTTTTACTAGAGGTGGTAGATTCTTTATTGATCATTCATTATCTCCATATGTAACTCATTACACCCAAGCATACCCTATATATGCCTTAAAAGGCCTTAAGAAATTATTCAAAGTATAATTTGTTACATACAAGATACTATGATGATCTCATGTCCAAGGATCACATGTACTACTATCACATTAGGAATTCCTATTGACAGGCGAGTAAAACTCCATTAGGTATTCCATAGCGAGTCACGTTCAATGAACTTATTCTCCAATAAGCACCTACATACTTGCTTTAGTGTCTCCACACAAATGACCATGAGATCAGTCATCCTCATCCAATGAGCAAGCAACATATGTACCAATCTATCTGGATTTACTAATCCCCATTTTAGTAATCCCACAATTGGGAACTTTTTAAGTTTTTAAGCTTTCTAAGAATTTAGATCTCATTATCATGATCTCATCATGATTCTAAAAGCATTGCTTAAAACTATGGGTTATTTACATATTATAAAAATAGCACCACGTAGATAATTATATGCCTTAAATGAATATTTTATTAATAAATAAATAAGATTGTTTACAAAGTATGTGCTTTATCATCATACATGATTGGCTTGTATGCACACTACTATCACTAAGGGCTGATCCCCCTAAGTACGAGAAGTAGAGTCCATAGTCTTATGACTGTTAAAGGTTTAAAGTATAAACACTTTACAACCTAGGACATAGTTCAAGGTCTTATGACCCTCAGATGTTCTTTTGATTCCTATTATTTATCCTCGAGTCAGAAGTTGAGTTTCTTTATTCAGATGTCTTTGATTTACTCGCATGTTATTATATTATTGTCATATTATTATACTTGTGGGCAATCGTGCTCACTCTTGCGTAATAATAACATTGCAGTTAAGAACGAAAGGTCCGACGAGCCTTCTACTAGCAAAGGCAAAGGCAAAGTCAACAAGTGATGAAGACTTGTTGTTTATTTTAATTGTTATGTTTCAGACTTATATTAGAGTTGTGTAAGACTTATTTATTTGTTTATGTTCCGCACAGATGTTTAAGGTTAGTATGACCTGGGATTTATTTTATTTATTACTCAGATGTTGTAACCCCATAAGGGGAGGATTTAATTCTATTTATTGCATGGTTTGCATTTACTATGGGTAGATAGATAGATGATATTCGTACAGTGAACACCAAGTCCCGTGGAATTGAAGTACCCGAATTTGGGGGTGTCACAGGTTGGTATCAGAGCCGTAGGTTATGAACCTTAGGTTGGGGGAAAACCTTAGGATAGTAGCCTTTTTAGAGATCGAAAACATAGTAATGATAACTCTTATCGAGTTCTAAGAAAGATAATAACTTACCTTATGTGTTATGTGCTTATACTTATATATTCGAGTATCGATTAGCATCACGTAATTACTAAAACTTAAAATTTTATTTACCAGGATGACAGATGCTGGAGAACCTAGTCAGTCCAGGGACCTTATACCCCTAGAGGCTAGAGAGGAGGAGCCCCGAGCTATTCACGTAGTCTGGGAGCAGTTAGTCCAACGAGAGCCATCACCCTTGATCACAGTCATTGGTCAGGAGTATGTGCCGGTGTCTGATTCAGAGGAGGACTCTGAGGAAGACCCTGAGGAGATTGAGGTTCAGGCTGAGGCAGCCGAAGAGGAGGAGGAAGACCCTGAAGAGTTCCCACAGAGCTCTATCAGTGCTGAGATATATGATGAGCTGTATGACAGTAACATAGAGTTACGTGATACTATTCAGGAGCTGAGGGAGAGGTCGGTTACTCAACAGTCTACCATCGAGCTGAGGGATGGAGAGGTTGAGGCTCTTCACACACGTTTGGGAAATGTAGAGTGGAATTTGGTTCACGAGAAAGGCCAAACTGAGCAGAAGTCAAAGGAAATAGAGGAATTGAAGAATGAACTGAAAGAGAAATCAGCAAGGCTGGCCATAGCAGAGGAGGCTTGGGTAAGGGAATCACGACGAGCAGATCTCGCAGAAGATAATTGTCGGGCGAAGAAGGCCAAGCTTGAAGAGACGTACTCTACACTTCAGTATGCAATTGACGAGGCCCAGGATCGGGTTATGAGGTACCCAATTCAGTTCGAAGGACTACCGTCGTACATGCTAGATCGCAGGACGATGTCCCGAATTATGGAAGAAGAGCGTGGGCAAGCTGTTGGTCGCCTTAATGGGCAGTGATAGGAACATTTGATTTTGTAAAACCTATCTGGTAGTTAATAATGTAAATTCCAATGTGTTTATAAATAGAGGAATATTTTATGTTTTAAATCCTGTAGATTCCTTATCTCGGGATAGTTGATGTAAATAGCAGTGATGCTATCGTATTATGTTAAAACTTTTGATTTAGTAATATATCAGAGTTTATTTGAGATAATGTGTTGACTGATTGTGTCTAAATGTTTAAGTTAAGCCTTAAATATTTAAAAGACTGAATAAAGTTCTAATAAGTGTATATCTTAACAGAAATATGCCGCCAAGGAGAAGACCAAACCGTCGACCGGCCCAGGAAGGGTCAACTAACAACAACAACGATGCCAATGCTAACCCCGTTCAGCAGTTGGCGAACTTACTTGTTGGAGCGCTTAACAACCAACCTCAAGCTCCACCGAACACAACGTTCAAAGACTTCAAGGCGGTGGGACCGCCAGAGTTTAAAGGCACCATGAACCCGATAGAAGCTCAAACCTGGGTCATTGAGATGGAAAAAGTTTTTGACGTCGCCAGAGTCAGAGAAGACCAGAAAACCGCCTATGCAACGTTCATGCTAAAATCCGAGGCCAGCTATTGGTGGCAAGCGAATAAGGTCCGGGGAGGTGAAGGTGTGATTACCTGGGAGAGGTTTAAAGAGATGTTCTTCGAGATGTACTTTTCGACCAGCTCGCAGAATCAAATGGAGATTCAGTTTCTAGAACTGAAATAGGGGAATATGTCCGTACTAGAATATGCGGCGAAATTCAATGAGTTGGCTAGGTTTGCCACGTATCAAGTGCACACCGATCAGAGGAAGGCAAGGAGGTTTGAGCAGGGCCTGAAGCCCTGGTTATATAGCAAGGTGTCAATGTTCCAATTGAACACTTTTGATGGGGTGTTGGAGAAGGCCATTCTTGCTGAAGGCGGGAGTGACGCTGTTACAAAGTACAATCAAGACCAAAAGAAGAAAAAAATTGAGGGTGAAGGAGTTAACAAGGCTAGTGGTAGCAACATGGGAGGGAGTAATAATCAGAAGAGGAGGTGGAATGATAACTCATCAACTAGGAATCAGCAAGGAGGTCAAAAGAAGAGGATCGAAGCTTGTTCGACCTGCGGAAAAGCTCACCTGGGGGTCTGTATGAAGGGAAAACGAGTATGCTACAATTGTGGTCAGGAAGGCCACATAGCACCTAACTGTCCGAACCCAAAGAAGGGCGCTTGTTTCACTTGCGGCTCAAAGGACCATCTGGCAAGGGACTGTCCCAAGAAGGGATCTGGAGGGGCAGGATCAGGAGGGAACATGGGAAACAGCGGTGGAAGTGCTCTAACTATCATGGGACCAACCGCAACCAATCGACCAACCGCCAGGACCTTCAACATGACGGTGCAGGATGCTGTACAGTCTCGCGATGTGGTGTCAGGTACATTCCGATCAATAAAGTTAATGCTTATGTACTATTTAATTCGGGTGCTACTTGTTCATTTATATCCGATGACTTTGCTAAGAACTTAGAACTTCCTATGGACGAGTTAGAATACCCCATGAACATAGAGATTGCGAATAGAGAAGTGATCCCTGTTAAGTATGTACACAAGAACTGTAGAGTAGATATTAAGGGTAACATTATGAACGTAGATATTATCCCGATTAGACTTGGGGAATTCGATGTTATTCTGGGAATGGATTGGCTAGTCAATTATGGGGCTGTAATTGATTGCCAGAGAAAGTGTATTAACCTTATGACCCCGTCAAAGGTTGTGTTTTATAGCAGCAAATTACCTAGACAAGCGAGTTGTCTGACGATGATGCAGGCCAGGAAGTTGTTAAGACAAGGCTGTGTAGGATATTTAGCCAACATAGTCGATAGTCGCAAAGAAAACCCGAAAGTGGAAGATATACCAGTCATGAGGGACTTCATTGACGTATTTCAGGATGATCTACCAGGACTTCCGCCAGACAGAGAGGTTGAGTTTGTGATCGATTTGGCCCCAGGGACGGCCCCAATATCGAAGGCACCATACCGGATGGCTCCGGTAGAGATGAAAGAGTTGATGGTACAACTACAAGAGTTACTGGACAAGAAGTACATCCAACCGAGCGTATCGCCGTGGGGAGCGCCGGTGTTGTTTGTGAAGAAGAAGGACGGGACGATGCGGCTTTGCATCGACTACAGAGAACTGAATAAGGTCACAATTAAGAATAGATATCCATTACCAAGGATCGACGATCTGTTTGACCAATTGAAGGGTGCAAGGTACTTTTCAAAGATAGACTTGAGGAGTGGCTATCATCAGCTGAAGGTGAGGCCAGAGGATGTCCCAAAGACAGCATTTAGGACTCGATATGGTCACTACGAATTTCTGGTGATGTCATTTGGTCTAACGAATGCTCCTGCAGCATTCATGTGCTTAATGAATGGAGTGTTCAAGCCGTTTTTGGACAAATTCGTGGTGGTCTTTATCGACGATATTTTGGTATACTCAAAGACCAAGGAAGAACATGTAGAACATCTGAAGTTAACATTAGAGGTGTTGAGAAGAGAGAAGTTGTACGCTAAATTTTTGAAATGTGAATTCTGGATTGAAAGAGTGCAATTTCTTGGACATGTGATCGACAAGGACGGAATTTCGGTAGATCCCTCTAAAGTCGAAGCTGTGCTGAACTGGGATCAGCCGAAAACACCATCAGAAATGAGGAGTTTTCTTGGATTGGCGGGTTATTATAGAAGATTCATTCAGGACTTTTCCAAGATCGCAACTCCGCTGACGAATTTGACTAGAAAATCGGTGAAATTCTTTTGGATGAAGAAGTGCGAGGAAAGTTTCCAAGAGCTTAAGAGGAGGTTGAGTTCAGCACCTGTGTTATCCCTTCCGAATGACACAGGAAATTTTGTGGTTTATAGTGATGCATCGCATAAAGGACTTGGCTGTGTGCTTATGCAAAATGGCAGGGTCATTGCGTATGTGTCACGACAATTGAAAGACTATCAGAAAGGGTATCCGACCCATGACTTGGAGTTAGCTGCAGTGGTATTTGCTTTGAAAATTTGGAGACACTATCTCTATGGGGAGAAGTGTGAAATATATACAGACCACAAGAGTCTGAAATATATTTTTACACAGAAGGACTTGAATATGAGCCAGAGAAGGTGGCTGGAGTTAATTAAGGACTATGACTGTGAAATCTTATACTATCCGGGTAAGCCTAATGTGGTTGCCGATGCCTTAAGCAGAAAGGGTCTGGAGAAATTAATGATGTTGACTGCTCAAGAGGAGTTAATTTCAGCAATGGAAAAGCTGGAATTGGAAGTGAAGTATCCGATGGAGATCGACGAGAAATTGTTTCAGATGGTACAACCCTATTGGATAAAGTTAAGGAAGCTCAACTTCAAGACGAAGAATGTGAGAAGGTTAAGAAAAAGATATCTGAAGGAACCGAACCGAGATTCAAGATAGACAGTGAGGGACTACTGAGATTTGAGAATAGAGTGTGGGTACCGTCAGTGCTAGAGATTAAGGAAGACATTTTGAGCGAGGCTCATAGCTCACGGTATTCGATTCACCCCGGTAGTACCAAGATGTACCAGGATCTTCGACAGCACTTCTGGTGGCCAAATTTGAAACGAGATGTTGCTGAGTGTGTTGCAAAGTGTCTGACCTGTCAGAAAGTAAAAGCAGAACATCAGAGGCCGAGTGGTTTGCTACAACCCCTGGAAATCCCAGAATGGAAATGGGAACACATTACGATGGATTTCGTGGTTGGCCTTCCGACGACTCAGAAAGGCTACGACGCAGTATGTGTTATCGTTGACCGACTGACGAAATCAGCACACTTCCTTCTGATCAAAATCAGGTTCAACTTAGACCAGTTGGCAAGGCTATATGTGAAAGAAATTGTTTCGAGGCACGGAGTTCTGGTGTCAATAGTTTTCGACAGAGATCCGCGCTTCACATCAAACTTCTGGAAACGACTACAGGAATGCATGGGGACACAGTTAAGAATGAGTACGGCTTATCACCCTCAGACAGACGGGCAGAGTGAAAGAACGATCCAGACATTGGAAGATATGTTGAGAGCATGCATCATGGATTTTAAAAGAAATTGGGATGATCACCTACCGCTTGTGGAATTCGGTTATAATAACAGTTACCACTCTAGTATTGGCATGCCTCCTTACGAAGCGTTGTACGGAAGAAAATGCAGAACTCCGCTATACTGGGATGAAGTTGGCGAGAGACAATTGCTAGGTCTAGAGTTGGTACAACAGACAGCAGAGATAGTCAAAGTGATCCAGACAAGACTGGTAGCCGCTCAAGATAGGCAGAAGAAATACGCTGATCCACACCGTAAGAATATTGAGTTTGAATCGGGTAGCTTTGTATTTTTGAAAGTCTCTCCCTGGAAGGGGAAGATTAGATTCGGAAAGAAGGGAAAATTGAGCCCGAGGTTCATTGGACCCTTTGAGGTACTGCGAAGGATTGGAGAAGTTGAGTATGAGGTAGCCTTACCTCCGGCGCTAGAAAATATCCACAACATCTTCCATGTTTCAGTTTTACGCCCCTACAAACCCGATTACAAGCATGTGATTGAATATGAACCCCTACATTTTGAAAAAGACTTATCCTATGAAGAAATTCCTGTTCAAATTATTGACAGGAAAGAGCAAGTCCTCAGAAATAAAGTTATACCTTCTGTTAAGGTAATTTGGAGGAACCACAATGCTGAAGAAGCTACGTGGGAACTCGAAGAGCATATGATGAAGAATTACCCACATTTATTTACTTAATTTATGTGTATGCGATTCTGGGACAGAATCTTTGTAAGGGGGGGAGAATGTAACGGGACAAATTTTTAATTGAACCGTGATTCTGAGGACATAATCCTTTTAAGGGGGAAAGATGTGACGAACAAGATTTTTGTAATTTAATGTGAATATTTATTGAATTAAATAAATATCAATGATTTAATTATTGAGTTAAATAATTAATTGATGAAATTATGGTAGATTAAATTAATTATATGTGTCACGTTAGTTAAATTAATGTGGTGAATTTTATATTCAAAGTACGTATTTAATTGAGCTTATTTGATTAATATATTAATTAATAAGCATAATGTTATTCTAATTAATTTAATAATTAATTAGAGATTTAATGATTTGACATAATTAATAAATAAGAATTTTAATTATGTGACTATGTGAATTATTTTGGAATTATGCAATTTTATTTAATTGATTTAAATAGGATTATTGATTAATTAAAAGTGTGACATTATTAAACTATATTATAGTAAGTTAATTAAATTAATGGGAAAGGAGGAATAAAAGGGCAAGGAAACAAAGCCTTAGTGGGGGTTGGAGCCAGTTAACCCATTATGGGATTAACTGACGACCCATAACCCACGACTTCTAAATTACACGTATATCATATTAGTAGTATATCATATATCATATATTACATTCATCAGTTAAGAAAGTTAGAGAACACAGAGAGAAAAAGAGAAAAAATTGAGAGAGAGTGAGATTGAAGAAGGTTTGGAGAATCAAAGAAGAGTTTCCTATCATCTAAACAAGAATCAAAGGGTAAGAATCCAAGTTATAATCTCTATTTCTCATGTTATTGAGTTTTCATAGAAAAATTAGTTTCAGTTCTCTGTAAATGAATTTTGTGACTAATACATGAGAAAGTGATTGATATATGTTAGGTAGTATGTATAAATCATTATATGATGTTTATAAACTATTTTGGTTGAATTAATCCATTAGATTGTGTTTAAAAAGAAAGTTTTGAGTTTACAGTGAAAATATTCGAAAATGGCTTGTATGTATGAAATTTGATGCCTTAGTTGCATGTAAAACTGTAAATTGACAATTTAATATGTTTGTACATGTAAAAGCAAAAAGAACGAAACTTAAACGGACTGATTTGGTGTTATAACGAATCTGTATTGTGTGATTTCATGAAAATTGACGAAACTTTGAAAAATAGCAAAAACATAGAATTTATGGGTTTAAATTTAGTTGTTTAAGTTGTTTAAGTTGTCAAAATCATGCTATAAGTGTTGGGTTATACTTCTGTAAAGTCTAGAATTGATGAGTATGATTAATTTATTGTTTGAGCAAAGTTTTGGGTGCTCTGTTCTATGTTATTCGCGAACTACAGATTCTAAAACTGGCGTGTGGAGCTGCAGCGCCAACTTTAAGCCTAAGAGTGGGGCTGCAGCGCCAGTGGAGCTGCAGCGCCAGATTTAAGCCTAAGAGTGGGGCTGCAGCGCCAGTGGAGCTGCAGCGCCAGACTTAAGCTTAAAGTCCGAGCTGCAGCGCCAGTGGAGCTGCAGCGCCATTTTTAGTTCAAATGGTGGAGCTGCAGCTCCACTTGGTAATTTTTCCCAAAAATGAGATTTTAATTATTCAAGTTCAGAAAATGTAATTGGAACCTAATGTAATAAACATGAAGACATGATTAAACATATAATAAGAGGTTAATATCTTATATTACGTGAGTAAATAATAAGTTAATTACATGACTTGAATCGTTAATTGTATAGTCCAATAACGTGCTCAAGACCGATGTGTGTGATTCGATACGTATATCGAGTTATTGATTAATGTGTATTGTGAACGTATTGATATGTAGGATTTAATAAAGAACGTGAATTATAAATTGTAGCTTGTGCAAGAGGCAAGTTTCGTATCCTTAAACTTGTTTAATATTTTACAAGTTTCCTAAACTCAAATCTTACTTTTACATTGAGCAAGTTCTTATCCTTGTTTATTCAAGTTGAGATTTTCATATGAGATATTACTATTTTTTTAAGCATGATTCAGCTATACAATACTTATTCGATTGTATACTCTTGAGATTTACCATTCAAGTTGAATATCGATGATATTGGTGAACTTATAGGACTAGTGAACCCTTATTTATTCGACTAGTCCATAGTTGATGTACGTTCTGAATTCTAGAATACTTATTGAGCTTATCCAAACCAAACTTCCTTTGGTGCGGACTCTGATGTCAAAACTGAGATGAACAACCCCTTTAATAGGGGATTATTTATGCTTTGGCGTTGAGATATTGTGCACAGTATGGTACTAAGGGCTGATCCCCCTAAGTACGAGAAGTAAAGTCCATACTCTTATGACTGTTAAAGGTTTAAAGTATAAACACTTTACAACCTAGGACATAGTTCAAGGTCTTATGACCCTCAGATGTTCTTTTGATTCCTATTATTTATCCTCGAGTCAGAAGTTGAGTTTCTTTATTCAGATGTCTTTGATTTACTCGCATGTTATTATATTGTTGTCATATTATTATACTTGTGGGCAATCGTGCTCACTCTTGCGTAATAATAACATTGCAGTTAAGAACGAAAGGTCCGACGAGCCTTCTACTAGCAAAGGCAAAGACAAAGTCAACAAGTGATGAAGACTTGTTGTTTATTTTAATTGTTATGTTTCAGACTTATATTAGAGTTGTGTAAGACTTATTTATTTGTTTATGTTCCGCACAGATGTTTAAGGTTAGTATGACCTGGGATTTTTTTTATTTATTACTCAGATGTTGTAACCCCATAAGGGGAGGATTTAATTCTATTTATTGCATGGTTTGCATTTACTATGGGTAGATAGATAGATGATATTCGTACAGTGAACACCAAGTCCCGTGGAATTGAAGTACCCGAATTTGGGGGTGTCACATAATTAACTAAGGTGATATAGTATAGGGTTTAATTTATTTAAGTAAATGAGTGAATTAATATGTGTGTTGAATATGTAATTATAGTTGATACTTTTTATATATATTACTTAGAGTGGTAATAAGTGAGAAAGTCTAATGTGCGAATAACGTTAAATATATATATATATATATATATATATATATATATATATATATATATACACGTTATTAAAAGAGGATGAAAATCATTATATCTTTAAATAAATATTTAATATTTGAAGAAATTATTTTGGGGAACAATTTATAGAAAAGAAAGAGAAATAATTATTATATATTTCTAATAAAGGATATTAAAATAAATTCTAATATTGAATTATTTTAATACAGGAGGAAATGTTAATTTTGAATAATAATATTACCATATATGTTTTTGTATGAGGTAATATGTATGATTAATTAATATGGTAAATATATTAAAACATATTTGCTATATGTAAATAAATTGATGGAAATAAATTATTTTAATAGAAAATAAACTTGTTATTTATTTTCTATAAATAATATATGTACATGTGCCGTACATACTTTTAATAGATATTATATTAAGAATAATATCTTGAGACAATAAGTAAATTATTTTCTAATAATGAATATCCTTATTTGGAGAAAACATAATATTTTATGTTATGGCTAAATACATAATTTCTAATGTATTTTCAAAAGGAGTTTAATTTATAAAGGAAACTTAGTTATTTTGATAACTTGAGTTGCTATAGTACCGTAAGTGTTATAAATAATATTTGAATATCCTATTTGTAATATATTTATATGTGGACCTTGGACTTAATAGTTCTAATTGAATTGAACATGTTATAAGTAGTAATGTGGTGAGAGATGAGTAAGCAATAAGAATAATAATAAGCTTAAGATTACGCTTGTGGGAGATGCCTTGTGTGGCACGATAATAGATTCGTTGATGAATTTATTAATTCAAGGATGGAGGAATTTTTAATTAAATAATTAATCTATATTAATTGTTATTATAATAGTATATTGCTTTATTATTATGGCTAGTGGTAAATAGATTGATTATGAATATAATCAAAAATTGTATTGATAAGGAATGAGGTATATTATCCTATTATATTATTTTTATGGATAATATAATATTATCAAGTAATTATGTGATAATATGTTGATTAATGAGTAAATGATTTATAACTATAAAAAGATTTATATTTATTTAATGTGATAATTAATCATATAAATGTTAATTAATTGTTATGGAGATTAATAATCACATTGATTGACGTGGGATGAATTAATTAATATTTTATTAATTTATTTGCCATTGAGTATAATGATATATAAACGAGTAGATTATTAATATGATTATAATTACTCAACTAGTTGATATGTGCAAAAGATTTGATTATTATGAATATAACATATTGTAATTACACATATGTTATATAAAGTATAGTGTAACATTAATGTGACTATATTATATATATTAACTATATAGTAAAATTGATTTCATTATGTGAATTACATAATATTATTGCTTATGTGTGTGGGTAGACCTTATGGAATACCCTATTAGCATATAGTAATTGTTAATTGATAATGATTTCTATAGGATATTATAACTGTAATAATAACCGTTATGATAATTAATTACCATTATAATAATGAGTAATACCCGATAGAATTATATCCGGTAGGATGAAATGTACATGAATTTATATATGTGCAAGTTAAAATTTACTACATGATAGTATTATTGGGACTACATTGTGACACATTAATTTATAACTTAAGTTGTATGGGATGAAATGTATACATAATTTATATTACCTAAGTGTATATATTATATGTAGAGGTTTATGACCCAAGTGTGGAACTACATTGCAAATGCTGAGTATTGTGCCTTGTCCCTTATTATTAGTCACATTTCCCTCCCATGTGAATACACCGTGAAGCTAACTCCCTATTTCTTCCTCAAACTCAGAAAACTCCCTAGCTTCATAGCTCATCATGCATGGGGAATAGGTGTCATGATGGGATTTAATCACCCATTACCTACCCTTTCATAACTAACATGCAATCCTAATTTACGTTGGTTTAATTTGAAGAACAAGAGCAATATCTGGACATTAGTTGCTCTATAAATATGGACTCTCCTTCTCCATTTTTCCATTGCTGAGAATTTATTAAGTATGAAATTGAGAGCATATATAGAGTGAGTAAAGTGTGAATTAGCAAGCTAATTGCAAAGGTATAATATACTTTTCTTGTTCTTCATTTAAGTTTACTGTCAAGTTCCAATTCTTGAAATTGAGCATGGATGGATTAATTGTTGAGTAAGAATAAATTTGTTAAGTGTTATATGAAGTTATAATCATGATAGAATTGTTATATAGTTGCTTAGAATCGAATTTCCTGTGAAAATTCTGAGTTTGGGCTGGTTTCTGCCGAAGCAGAGCATTCACTGGCTTGGCCGGACACCGGCGCAGCTACGCCGGGTTTATACCTAGTACCTGCGCAGCTGCGCAGGGTCCTATGTTCTATTTTTGGTCAGACCCTGGCACAGCTGCGCCGGGTTTATGCATGATAGCTGCGCAGGGACTGCACCAGCAGCTTTGTGTTCTGTTGTGATTTTTGTCCATGCTAGCATATGATATCACTTTGGACAGGCTTGAATACTGATTTACTTAGGGTGTATGAGTTCTTTAATACAACGTACACATTGGTGAGCATGCTAGCACATATTAGGAAAGGAAACCTCATGTTTTGTAAAATAAACTTATGGTTTCAAACATGAACTTTGAGGCCGTGTGACAGTTATAGTTGGTGCCTTCTGTTAAAATCTAGGCGTGAGAGTTTGACTTAAATATGCTTGAACATGAGTTTAACATATAGTTGAGAGTCCCTTTTTGCATATCATGACTTGCTTTAGTTACGTAATATATGTTTTTTAAAGAAAGTAGGAAACATTAATAATGAAGTTGATGAAACTTGTGATATTAAATTCTGATATTTGACACAGGCGTATTGTTGAAGTCATGAGTGTGTATAAACATAAAGAATGATTCAAGGTTGTATTGCATGTGCTAAACTACTTTGACTTGGTTTAAAACGATTTCAAAGGAGAACTATGACAATTTTGTAAACTAAGTTGCTTGAACATGGTATATCTAGATTCTTATATTTTTGAGCCTACATGCTAGTGTTTTAACATCACTTATATGGCATATATGTGCACACACCTTGTTAGACACTATGAAAGTTAGTTAAACATGGATTAGACATGTTTTAAAGCAAGAAAAGATGCTAGTCATGCATATATGATGAAGATATTTGTAAGCATGTGCATTAACATTATTATGACACCTCGCATGTATACATGATGAAAAGAGTAGGCTTGCATGATTAGTTAAGCATGATAAGGATTGTGGAAATAAAACTTAGAAAGTTTAAAAGTAAGGTGAACAACATTGAGTCACTTGCATTCTAACTTTATGTGCAAGCAAGATAGAACCTGTAGGCCTCTAGTCATGATTGATAACCCCGCTAGTTAACCGTATCATGCACTATACGAGCATGTTTTAAAGTAAGTTTTGAAGACGAACTATACTAACTATATGTAAATAGATAGAATGTATGTGAGCTTGTGTATTTAAAGGATGATAGTAAGTATGTATGGTTAAGATAAACCTATACGTACATAGTTATTCTAAGAATACGATAAGAATGTGAGACGAATGTTCTAAGAGCCAAGATAGAAAACAATGTAATATTTATTATTATATTGAGAAAGTATGAATGTATGACTAATGAAAATAAATTCATGATTATATAACTGTGTAGGATTACACGAAGTGCAGAATTCGTTAAGCAGTTAAGTCATAGTTGTTACACTACGAATCAGGCAAGTCTTTCAGTTCCTATTTGATATATGAATTCAATAACTGTTAGTTGAATTATATTATGCTGTGATAATGTGAACTTATCTATGAACTGTATATGAGATATAAATGAGATTGAAAGTTAATCTTTGATGATATACTTGTTATGTGAAAAGTAACATGCAAACTGTTTATAAATGCATAAACTGAGTATGATGTTATATGCTATGTGATGCATGAAAACTGTTAGAATTGCTGAGCTGTCGAGCTCACTCTTGCAAATAACCACTTTTGCAGGTTAAGGACTTACAATAAAGACTTCGTGCTTCTTGATTAATAAAGATAGATAGTATCGCAATGAAGAATACTGTTTAGATTATTACTCGAACCATGTTTAGGTTCTAGTAGTTGTACTTGATATTTGTTTACGAGGTTTAATGCTTGTCGTACTGTAAAGATGTATTAGATAATACATAGAGGATATTAATTTAAAATGTATGCGATTATACATAAATTTGAATAGAGTGAATCATGATATAGTTTGATTCAGGAAAATGTAATGGATTTAAGTTATGGAATCAATAAAAGATTTTGTTCAAGGAAGACTGAAAAAGTTTAAATTATTCCGCATTTTAGTAACATCGAATATGATGTAAAGACGAGATATTGGATATAAATAGAATTTATATTCTAAATTATAATAAAAAAAGTTGTATTCTTTTACTAATGATTAAAAGATGTAATAGTTTGACGTTAGTAGTATCGTGACTGCACCGGATCCGAGGAAAGTGAGGTACCCGGATTTGGGGGTGTCACAGTCTATGCCAATTGATTCGGCTAGACTTATAACATGATTAGAAAGCTGTCCAAACCAATTGAATGGTGTGGAATTCTTGTGTTAACTAAGTTGAACAACCTTTTTTGAAGGGGTAATATATTTGTCGGGAGACCAACGTGCGCACTTAAGTATGATTAAATGTTATGCATAATATAGGGTACTTTAGGCTGATCACCTGTTGTACTTGTTTTATTGGATTTTTAGTATATTACTGTAAATTCTAGTAAGAGTTCATAGTCCTTAGTGACTGCTCAGTATTCAATTATCTTGAAATTTTAAATTAATTTAGTATTGAATCATATTGATATTATTCTGTCCTTAGCGGCTGTTATTGAGAACTGTTGATATTCTTACTATCCTTGAATTATCATACCTTACTATACCCTTTTTGATATTCAAGAACTATATTACTCACCCTTGTTGTTATATTACTTGATGACCAAACTTGTTGCTCATTCTTGCTTTCCCTAAAACATTTCAGTTAAGGCAGAGCCGTGCGGACCCTCAAGTACCAACAAGGGCAAGGGAAAGGCTACCGACTAGCTAGTCCCTTTTTATGTTTTAAATATTATAATGTTATAGTAAGATGATGTAGTAAGACTGGATTTGACTATGTTTAAGCTTAAGTTAGATTATGTAATAAGTCGTTATTTGATATTATTATGTAATCTATTAAGTACTGTAGGTTGCGAGACTTGGGAGAATAATTATAATAAATCACTGTAAATTATTCTAGATTAGATTTTTCCGCTATGATGGTGTGATTTTAGTTATTATTGTATTACCATGAGAACGTGACGAACCGAATTCAAGTGACCAAGTGGCGGTCTGAATTTGGGGGCGTCACAGGTTGGTATCAATGCTGTAGTTATAAACCTTAGGAGCGAGTGTCCTTAGATTATAACTTAGGAGAACTTAGAAGTTAGAAAGGGATAGAACTCACATAGAGTTTTCCCTAGAGAGAGACTTAGCGTGTTATGAAATGTAACTTCATTCTATACAATGAACTTATATTTTATTTAACATTCTAATGGAGTTGCTGTTTGTTTGTCTTGTGTTTGTGATTGTAGGATGGCAGACACAGGGGTACCTAGTAGAGTGGCAGAGGAGGAGCCCAGGGATATACATGTAGTATACGAGGCACCTTTAGAGGCTGTGCCGGTGCAGACTGTTGCACCATCCGAGTCTGACGACGAAGATGAGATTGAGATAGAGTCCGATCCAGAGGAGGAGTCAATGGAGGACGAACCGATGGGGGATGAGCCAGTGGAGGACTCTGATGAGGCTACCGTAGAGGAGCAGAAGTTAGGCGATTATGAGGAGCGGATTCTAGAGTTGGACTGCAGAGTCCAGGAGTTAGAGGCTAAGGCCCAAGAGAGAGAGTCGGAGTTCCAGAAACTGAGGGACGAAGACCATCAGAGGAAGTTGGCCATGCAGGAATTAGAGGTGGAGATTGCTTACCGCAAAGAGGCAGGGATCCAGATGGGAACCTTATTCCACAGGTCGGTAATCAAAAATGTGGATCTGGCAGAAAAGCTGGAAGAGGTAGAACAGAGAGAGTTAAGTGAGAAGACAGAGAAGGAAGCACTCCGTACTCAGCTAGAGTTGGAGGTTATGGATAGGATCCACTTCGAGGAGAAGTGGGAAGCGGCTAACGAGAGAGCTGACGACCTAGAGGTCAGATGCAAGAAGAGGAAGATGAACAAGATGGGGTATGCGTTCCGTTCAGCTTTTGAGAGGGTGATTGATGGTGTGTACCACTACCCAGCGGAGCAGGGACAGACCCTACATACTTTGAGCCGAGAGTTGATGGCGTATATAGCACAGATCGAGTACAAGAGCGCTGTGGAGCATGGAATGATGGGATAAGACCCTTAGTCAGTCTAGCTGTAGCTTAGTAGTATTTACTTTATGTGTTGTATATACTATGTTATAATCCCAACTTTTTGTGTAAAGTGTGGGATAGTGATGTAAACCCCGAGTAAGCTTTTGTTAGAGGGGTAGTATGTTAGTATTCCCCGTCTTTTGTGATATTAGGGGATATGTGATAATATTTATAGAAATATGCTAGGATAATCATGTAATGAAACGATTTGGCATATTAATATAAATGAGGCTTATTTCAGAAATGTGTTATAAAATTTTATGCCTTTGGTATTAAAAGAAATACTTAAGTAATATAACTGAGTAATAATAAAATGAAAATTTGTGATGCACATAATGCTGCCCAGACGTAGATTGACTGCACCTGAGGAGTCAGTGAACAATGAGAGGGAACAAGTAGACCTGATCCAAAAGCTAGTAGATCTGTTAGGAGAGGCCCTTAGGGGAAGGAACAACAAACCCGTTCGCCCCAATCCTCAAGGAGTACCAGTCACAAACTTTAAGGACTTTAGGAGTGTAGGACCCCCAGAGTTCGAGGGTACTACCGACCCAATCATTGCACAGACATGGGTTAAGGATATCGAGAAGGCTTTCACCATCGCTCGCATGGCCGAAGACTAGAAGACGGTATTTGCTACGTACATGATGAGAGGCAAAGCGAACTACTGGTGGGAAGCTAATCAGCAAAGAGCTGGAGAAGGGATAATAGTGTGGGATAGATTCAAAACTCTATTTTTCGAGAACTACTTCCCAAAAAGTATGAAAAATAGGATAGAGGTGAAGTTCTTAGAACTGAAGCAAGGTGATATGACGGTGGCGAAGTACAAGGCTAAGTTCAATGAACTAGCGCGATTTGTAGAACACCAAGTTGGAGATGAGGAAAGAAAGGCGAGACGATTCGAACAAGGGTTGAAGTCGTGGCTGTTCAATAAGGTATCAATTCTTCAAATTGATTTCTTTGCGACATTACTGGAGAAGGCAATCATTGCGGAAGGTGGCAGTGATGCCTTAAGTCTGTACAACAAAAAGAATAAAGGAAAGAATACCGGAGGAGAGAACCGTACTGGAGGAAGCAGTAGTGGAGGAAGCAACTTTGGTAAAAATAAGTGAGAGAACAACAACAACAATCAGTGGGGAAGTTTTCATGGAGGATCTAAGAAGAGGGCAGAGGGATGCCCGAAATGTGGGAAGAATCACTAAGGTGAGTGCTGGAAGGGACGCGGCACTTGCTAAAACTGCGGCCAAGAGGGGCACATTTCACCCAACTGCCAAAAATTGAAAAAGATACAAGGATGTTTTGCATGTGGCTCGACTGAGCAACGGATTAAGGACTGCCCAAAGAAGGGAAGTGGCGGAGGTAGCAGTCAACAAGGGGGAAACAAACTGATGATCGGTGGACCTGCACAATCCAATCGCCCAACCGCTAGGACCTTTAACATGACTGTCCAGGACGCAGTGGCTGCGAAGGACGTGGTGTCAGGTATAATCCCAATCAATGATATAAATGCTTATGTATTATTTGATTCGGGTGCCACCTGTTCTTTTGTATCTGAAGAATTTGCTACTAAACTTAGTTCACCTCGAGAATGTTTAGAAGATCCCTTGAACATAAAAGTTACGAATAAGGAAGTAATCCCTGTAGAATACGTTTATCGAAATTATCACGCAAACATTAGAGAACATGAACTGAGCGTAGACTTGATTCCTATTAGATTGGAAGAATTTGACGTAATACTGGGAATGGATTGGTTGCATAACCATGCTACGATAATTGACTGTCAGAACAAAAGTGTGAACCTTTAGACTCAGAGTAAGTCTAAGGTAGTGTTTTATGGTAGCTCATTGCTTAAGCAATCGTGTTGTCTTACGATGATGCAGGCCAAGAAATTGTTAAGGAAAGGATGTGTAGGCTATTTAGCTTACATCGTAGATACTTGGAAAAATGGATTAGAAATTAAAGATATATCCGTAGTGAATGAATTTTGAGATGTATTTTCGGACGATCTGCCTAGTCTTCCTCCAGACAGAGAAATTGAATTTGTAATAGACTTAGCACCGGGAACGGCACCAATTTCGAAAGCACCATATCGTATGGCGCCAGTAGAAATAAAGGAATTGATGATACAACTGCAAGAGTTATTAGATAAGGGTTACATACGGCCGAGTGTGTCTCCTTGGGGAGTACCAGTGTTATTCGTTAAGAAAAAGGACGGATCGATGAGGCTTTGTATCGATTATCAAGAATTGAACAGAGTAACGATCAAGAACAGATATCCTCTACCTAGGATAGACGACTTATTTGATCAACTGAAGGGAGCAACGTATTTCTCGAAGATAGACCTACGGACAGGTTATCACCAACTAAAGGTACGAGATGAGGACATACCAAAGACTGCATTTCGAACCCGTTATGGACATTACGAGTTTTTGGTAATGTCATTTGGATTGACTAATGCTCCGGCAACATTCATGGACTTGATGAACCGAGTTTTCAAGCCATACTTGGATAAATTTTTGGT
The DNA here is from genome assembly GCA_020205555.1 of Panax stipuleanatus. NCBI lineage: Eukaryota > Viridiplantae > Streptophyta > Magnoliopsida > Apiales > Araliaceae > Panax > Panax stipuleanatus. Next base: position 16,440,528 of record CM035119.1, on the reverse strand, counting down.
AGTTTTCATCGACGACGTCTTGATCTACTCGAAGACAGAAGAAGAGCACGCTGAACATCTGAAGATTGTTTTAGAGGCACTACGTAAAGAGAAGATGTATGCGAAATTTTCTAAGTGTGAATTTTAGATGGTGAAGGTTCAATTCTTAGGTCACGTGTTGGATAAGAATGGAATCTCAGTGGACCCTGCAAAGGTCGAGGCAGTAAGTAATTGGGAACAACCAAGAACACCAACAGAGGTGAGAGGTTTCTTAGGGTTAGCTGGGAACTATCGAAGATTCATCCAATATTTTTCTAAGATAGCAACCCCGTTGACCAATCTGATGAGGAAGACGGTGAAGTTTGTGTGGACAGACAAATACGAAGAGAGTTTTCAAGAACTGAAAAAGAGATTGAGCGAGGCACCTGTGTTGTCATTACCAGATGATGCGAGAAATTTTATGGTGTATAGTGACGCATCGTATAAGGGACTTGGTTATGTGCTTATGCAACATGGCAAAGTCATTACGTATGCATCACGACAATTAAAGGATTACGAAAAACGATACCCTACTCACGACTTAGAGTTAGCGGCAATAGTTTTTGTGTTGAAGATTTGGAGGCATTATTTGTACGGAGAAAAATGTGAGATATACACAGACCACAAGAGTTTGAAATATATCTTCACATAGAAATAGTTGAATATGCGTCAGATGAGGTGGTTAGAATTGATCAAAGATTATGACTTTGATATTCTTTATCATCCGGGTAAGGCAAACGTAGTTGCCGACGCTCTGAGCAGAAAAGGAAGGGAGAAAATGTTTCACTTGACGACTCAAGAGGAGTTGATAAGAGAGATGACGAAATTGGAAATAGAGGTAAAAGGACCGGAGAGGTCTGAAGAGAAGTTGTTCGTAATGGAAGCTTGTCCGATATTGTTGGATAGAGTAAAGGAATCACAAGAGAAGGACGAAGAGTGCGAGAAAATCAGAAAAAGGATCGCGGAAAATGAAAAAGAGAGATTCCGAATGGATAAAGACGGTATTTTGAGATTCGAAGGAAGAGTGTGGGTACCAGCGGTAACCGAGTTGAGAGAAGAGATTTTTCACGAGGCACACAATATGACGTATTCATTTCATCCGAGAGGCACTAAGATGTACCGAGATTTGAGGCAACACTTTTGGTGGCCCAATCTAAAACGGGAAGTCGCAGAGTGCGTTAGTAGATGTTTGACTTGTCAACGCGTTAAAGTAGAGCACCAGCGGCCTAGTGGTTTACTATAACCGTTGGAAATACCAGAGTGGAAATGGGAGCATATTACGATGGACTTCATGGTAGGACTTCCAGTCACACAGAAGGGATATGATGCCATTTAGGTTATCGTGGATAGACTAACGAAGACCGCACATTATCTACCGATCAAGATCCGATACAGTTTGAACCAGTTAGTGAGCCTATACGTAAAGGAGATGTTTCACGACATGGAGTGCCGGTGTCAATTGTCTCTAATTGAGATCCGCGCTTCACGTCAAATTTTTGGAAAAGTTTGCAAGAGAGAATGGGAACGCAATTGAGGTTGAGTACCGCTTATCATCCTCAGACAGACGGACAGAGTGAGCGAACTATACAAACGCTGGAGGACATGCTTAGGACTTACGTGATGGACTTCAAGGGAAATTGGGATGACCACCTACCCTTAGTCAAATTTGCGTATAATAATAGTCACCATGCGAGTATTGGCATGCCACAGTACGAAGCTCTTTTACGGAAGAAAGTGCAGAACGCCATTATATTGGGACGAAGTCGGAGAGCGACGAATACTCGAACTAGAGTTAGTTCAACAAACCACAGACGTGGTGACAGTGATAGGAGCCAGACTAGTAGCAACTCAAGACTGCCAAAAAAAGTACGCAGATTTGCATCGGCAGGACCGAGACTTTAAATTCGGCAGTTTCGTATTCTTGAAGGTATCTCCATGGTAGAGAAAGATCCGTTTCGGCAAGAAAGGAAATTTGAGTCCAAGATTCATAGGACCGTTCAAGATACTGAAGCAAGTGGGCGAAGTGGCATACAAAGTTGCATTACCACCCAAGTTGGAGCACATCCACAACATGTTCCACATTTCCGTGTTGCGACCATACAAGGCCGACTACAAGCACGTGATTTCTTACGAGCCCATTTAAGTGGAGAAGAACTTAGCTTATGAAGAAATTCCTGTCTAAATACTACATAGGAAAGAACAAACCTTGAGAAATAAAATTATTTCATCTGTAAAAGTACTTTGGCGTAACCACGATGTCGAGGAGGCTACGTGAGAGTTAGAAGATAGAATGATGAGGGATTATCCCCATCTATTTGTGTAACCTTGTAGCAATTCTGAGGACGGAATTTTTATAAGGGGGGAGGATGTAATACCTGAGAATTTCCATACATTATTAAATGAATATATTAAGGGGAATGAGTATTAATTTGAATATAAATATTTATGTGTTCTGAGATAAGTAAACTCAATTATATTAAATTGAATAATTATAATAATTGAGAAAAATATGGAGTTTGCGATAAGCTCGTGGAATGCCCTGTGTGGCACAGTGATGAGAAATAATAATTAGATTAATCAACGAAGGAATTATTAAACAAACAATTAATCTATGTTAATTGTTATTATGAAAGATGGAATGTTAATGGTGATTAATAATATGTTGATTATTATTAAAAATAATAGAATAATAATAAGCAACTTGTTTATAAATATAATAAGAATTATATTTATAAATGTGATAATTAATCTGGGAGCTGTCGTTGACACTCCAAAATTAACCTCACTTTCACTTCACGAATTCGAACAATTAGCACAGTAGTAAGCAAGGAACGATCCAACAGAGAGTAAGTTTGTTTTAGATTTATTATACTATTTTAACATAAAATAAAGATAGGGGATTTTTGAAATTGTTTTAAACTAAGAAAAACATAATTAAATAAAGAGATTAACCAAATATGTAAAAACTTCAGTCCTGCAGTTCAGTTTCACCAAGCACAGCAATCAATTAATCAAGTTATTATTCTTTACCCTTCAATGAAACTATTAACCCTAGATAACAATAAGCTCTGCTATCCGAAATTCTCCTTAGATATTCATCGTATGAAACAAGCTCTTCACCAGATTCAACTAGAATACAACCTAGAATAAGCTCTCTAGATTTAATATGATAGAAGCATTAAGAAATAGAGAATTAGGCTAATCCAAGCAACAAACACATAAGCTCGATTTGTTTAACTTATTTTCTGCTAATCTTAGCAATACACAAAAGCTTGTCCACAATTAGTATCACTAATTTACTACTTGTAATGAAGACAGATATCAATTACACGTAATACCAATCTTAATCTAGCATATGATAATGATTAAATTAACTCGATTGGCTATATCAAATTAATTAGATCAATTAGCATGCAATCAATGAAAACAGATTATCAGAAGAAATTTCATGCAAGAAGGAATAAATAATAATACTCAATTAATCAATCACTTGTAAAAAGGTTCCACCTCCCTTTAGAACTGAATAAAGAAACTAGCCTGACATGCTCCAAGTCTGCACTTCAATGAGGTATGATAGTTGGTAGAAGATTGAATGAATAAAACTCTGACTATCCTCCTCTATTTATAGTGCTAGATGAAGACCTAAATCCTATAAGAACTAGGAATCCAAATCCTAAAAGGAATTACAATTACAACTAGTTTCCATAATAAAATAAATATTAATCTCAAGGAAATCCTAAATCTACTAGAAATAAAAATCCCACAACTGCCGTGTGACTGAGTCTTCAATTCCTTGCTGCCATAATTAAATATCATGCGGCCCACATGTGAATGTTCACTAGCCCACGTGAGCTTCTTGATAAATTGGGCATGTTAATGCATGGATTCCTTGCCTTTTGCTAGTTGGTGACCACGTGAGTTGGCATGATGATTGCATGTAATATATATGCTGATTTCGTGAGCCTCCCACCTTTTGCGAGCTGCTTGCCATCGTGGCCCATTCATTACTATAGCCACTTGCTGAAACCGTGAGACACTTGGAATAGGAATGCATGCCAGCTTTAATTCGTGAGCCACTAGGACTTTGTAAGCTCCTTCTCTAATTTGGAATCACCAAATCCGTGACCCACTAGAAGAAACCCACTGCCAATTAAACCATCTAAAATGTGAGCATCTAGGAGTGAAATCCTTCTCCAATTCGGAATGGACTTGTATGCACGTGGCTGCTCCCACCTATTCAAGCTGCTAGACTTCTTAAGCTCCTCCCATTCATGATATGTCAAAACCGTGGCCCACTAGGAGAAGGAGTGAGCTACTTAATTCCTTTTCCAATTGAACTAACCAAGTGAGCTACTTGACTTAATTCTCCTCTTTCCAAGCTGTGCTAGGAACGTGACCACTCACGTTCCTTTTGCAAGTTGGACAAAGCCGTGAGTAGCTTGGATTTCTAGCCCATATGATAACCAATTGCTTTGCTTATTTCAAGCTGCTGGACCGTGGTGATGCTTGCTAATTATACCAGAAACGTGAGCTGCTAATGAATAATATAGGCTCTCCTTTGCAATACAATCCTTAGCCCACATGAAATATAATATATGTTGTTGGAATCCGACCCATTCATGCTGCTGACCAAATGAACTTCAAGGAACCTTGTTGCCAAATTGGGTCAGCCCAAATAATCCAAATTAAACTCCAATTCGTCTCGTTTCAATATATTAGCTCCAAATAATCCTGAAATCAATAAACACAACCCATTTATATCAAAAAATATGTAATAAACTAAATATAATAGAATTGAAAGAAATGAATAATATGCACTTATCAAATTTCCCCACACTTAGCCTTTACATGTCCTCGTGTAAACCAAAAGTTTGATTTCCAAAAATTCTACTCAACCATAACGTCTAAAGGATTTCAAGACCAAATCATGATTATCAATACTAAACTCACAAAAGCATGATCAATGTTCATCAATTAACTCAAGATAACCACCTTGCCACTTCACCAATGAATTTCATTAAATCAAATAGTATCCACATAAACATTCTTCTATAATCCATACACTTACTCAACATAGTTACCATGGAACAAAAATCGTGCACACCACTCAAAAACTCAAAACATATTTTTCTTGCTTTATTTTTTTTATTTTCTTTCACTAGGACCCTTTTATTTTTCCTATTTGTTTCCGGTGAATGCATTTTATGCTCTATTTCACATTCCTCAATTATTCTTTTGTAAGTGAGTGCATTTTATGCTCCATCTCACTTATTCGCACGTGTTTATGAGAGAGTGCGTTTTACGCTCCATCTCATCCCACCACATAATCTCTCTTTTGCGTCTTTTTTCAATAATTTCATTGATTTTCAACTTTTTTGATTTTTTTTTTCTCACATGGTTCTGTAAAAAACATAAGCAGTTCAATAGTTCTAAAACATAAGATTAGTGCACATAGACAACTCCACAGATAACTTAGCCAACTAAGCATATATCACATGTTTAAGTACTCATGAGACACAAATTCAATTCAAATCAATTACTATGGATCATGACTTAGTTTTTCTCAATCATTAACCAATTAAGCATCAAACAGATTTTGAAATTTAGCATTGATTTTCAATTTTTTTGACTTTAATCTTCGACACATAGGCAAATAGAATTATGGAACTTAAAATTTTCAAGGCATCAAGATGGTCCTATTTCCTCTCAAAATTGGCAGATCAAATATCCCAAAACTAAAATAAAAACCTAAATCTCTCCCCCCACACTCAAACATTACATTGTCCCCAATGTAAGAAAATCATGCAAAGAAGAAAGAACTACATGCAAATAAAAAAACTAAATAGTAAAGGGATAGAAAAATCAAATCTGATTTCTTGGGTTGCCTCCCAAGCAGCTGCCCTTGTTTAATGTCATTGGCTTGACATCATGTCTCCCTTCTCATTCTTCATAGACTGGATCATCTAGCTCCACTATCTCAATATTTTTCACCTAATGTCCCTCATAGAACGGTTTCAATCTATATCCATTCACTTTAAAAATCTTTCCTGTACTTGGACTATGAATCTCAACTACACCATGAGAAAACACATTAGTGATAACAAAAGGACAGACCCATCTAGATCGCAATTTACCTAGAAATAACTTAAGCCGAGAATGATATAACAAAACTTTCTGTCCCACAACAAAGGTTTTCCGCACAATTTGCTTATCATGAAAGGCCTTGGTCTTTTCCTTGTAAATCTTCGAACTTTCATAGGCTTCATTCCTCAATTCTTCCAACTCTTGTAACTGCAAATTCCTGTGTACTCCAGCTGCTTCCAAACTCATGTTACATTGCTTGATTGCCCAAAAAGCCCTATGCTCTAACTCAACTGGTAAGTGGCAGGGTTTCCCAAACACAATCCGATATGGTGACATCCCAATAGGAGTTTTGAATGCTGTTCAATAAGCCCACAGTGCATCATCTAGTCTCAGACTCCAATCCTTCCTGCTTGGGTTGACTACCTTCTCTAAAATGGATTTGATTTCCCGGTTGGACACCTCAGCTTGGCCATTACTTTGCGGATGGTAGGATGTAGAAACCTTGTGCAAAACATTGTACTTCTTGAACAAAGCCGCTAATACCCTATTACAAAAGTGAGTTCCGCGATTGCTAAGATGGCCCGTGGTGCTCCAAACCTGACAAATATGTTAGTCCTGACAAAATTTGCAATAACTTTAGAATCGTCAATCCTAGTGGCTTTAGCTTCCACCCATTTTGAGACATAATCAGCAGCCAGAAGAATATATACATTCCCAAAGGATGAAGGAAAAGGTCCCATAAAATCTATACCCCAAACGTGAAAAATCTCAACAACTAAAATAGGAGTTTGGGGCATTTGATTTCTTTGAAAGATATTCCCCGTCCTTTGGCAATTATCACATGTTTTACAAAACAGATAGGAATCTTTAAAAAGTGACGGCCAATAAAAACCACTTTCCAAAACTTTGTTAGCAGTTCTTTTTGGACCAAAATATCCTCCACAAGCTTGAGAATCGCAAAAAACTAGAATAGATTGAAATTCATTATTTGGCACACATCTTCTAATTATCTGGTCAGCACAAAATTTCCATAAGTATGGATCATCCCAAACATAGTGTCTAGCATCACTCTTTAGCTTTTCCTTCTGGGATTTGGAAAATTCTTTAGGAAAATATGCACTTACCAAATAGTTCACCATATTTGCATACCAGGGAGTTTCAGCATGGATGGAAAGTAGCTGCTCATCTGGGAAAGAATCACGCAAGGGTAGTTCATCCTCTTCTCTCAACAATCTACTCAGGTGATCTGCTACCAAGTTGTCCGCACCATTCTTATCTTTGATCTCCAAGTCAAACTCTTGCAGAAGGAGAATCCATCTAATAATCCTAGGTTTAGAGTCTTTCTTAGTTAGCAAATACCTGAGGCATGGTCAGAATAAACAATAACTTTAGTACCAAGTAGATATGATCGAAATTTATCTAAAGCAAAAACTACAGATAAAAGTTCTTTTTCAGTTGTGGAATAGTTTATCTGAGCCCCATTCAAAGTTCTAGAAGCATAGTAGATGGCATGAACAACTTTGTCAACCCTTTGTCCCAAAATAGCCCCTACTGCATAGTTACTTGCGTCGCACATGATCTCAAATGGAAACTTCCAATTCGGTGGTTGGGTCACAGGGGCAGAGGTCAATAATTTCTTTAAAATATCAAAAGCCTCGCACTCATCATTAAACTGAAAGTCCACATCCTTTTGTAGCAACTTACACAAGGGCAATGCAATCTTTGAGAAATTCTTGATAAATCTTCGATAGAATCCTGCATGACCAAGAAAAGAACGAATCTCCCGCACACTGACGGGGTAAGGCAAGGCAGAAATAATATCTATCTTAGCTTTATCAACTTCAAGACCCTTAGATGACACAACATGACCAAGTACTGTGACACCCCCAAATCCGGGTACTTCGTTTCCACATGATTTGGTGTTCACTTTCTAATTAAAACATACATCTACCCAAATAAAATTTCAAACTAATTACAACCTTCATAAAACCTTAATAAAATCTTCCTCTAGAAAGAATGGCAACTTGTTCAACAAAAATCCCAAGGTTATCTAAACCTTAACATCATTCAAATAACGTAAATGCGGAAATATAAACATAACCAACTAAGTCTTATTACAAAAGCAACTTGACGTCACAAGCCTTCACTTATTCATCTTTCCTTTTCCTTTACTTGTTGATGGTATGTCAACATTCTTGGTCTCAACTGCAAATGGTGATAAAGCAGGCAAGAGTGAGCAAACAAAAGCTCACTTGGATATACAACAGTGATATGACATAAGTGAATCGTTTCAAAAGAGTTTGAATAACTTTACTTTCATCAATATAAAGAATTAAAATATAATTCTTTCATCAATATATAGGATTCGAATATGAAATCATCTGAGGGTCATAAGACCTTGAACCATTGTCCTAGGTTATAAATATTTTTATTTAAACCTTTAACAGTCAATAAGACTATGGACCCTTAACTCGTACTCAGGGGGATCAACCCTTTGTACCATGAATTGTGCACAACCATTTAACGCTTTCGCATAAATTTCCCCTAATTAATAGGGTTGTTCCTTCTCAGAAATTGAATACAAGTCCGCACCAAAGAAAGTTCGGTTTGGATAGATAAGGGAACTTTAGAGTTCAACTGTCATCAACTAGGAGTAGTTGAATCGACTTACAGTCCTTTACAGTTCAATAATATAAGAATCATGAACCAATTTCAAAATATAACAATAAACTCATAATAGATAGGCATGCTTTTAGAAACAACTTAAAGCATTCGATAGACTAAGTAGATCTTGCTTGAACAACTAAGTCAAGATCATATTACTAAAATAACGCTTTAATACTTACGCTTTATGAGTATGGTATAACTTGTACCACACATAACAATTTAAAGAATGTAAATGAACTTTCGTGATTTCTTGAGCAAGGGCTAGGAAACTTGCACAATGAAAATATACAATGAATAGGCTTGTATAGCATTCAAGAGTAGATTAAAGAACTTGCACAATATAAATAACAAGTTTAGAAACTTGTTTAACATAAGAGAATAAGGGTAAGAGAACTTGCCTTAAGCGCAAGCTACACTTTAACAACTATACCCACTTCACAAACACCCTACACATTTATATTACATTCAAACCATCTATTAGTATCCAATTACAATATTTAAACCATTGAACTTCATATCCAAGTCCAACTCATAGTATAATTTACCACATTGGTTACTAATTAGTCAAGTACGTGAGTCTATACTCACGGCATGCATTAATAAGCCTATACTTTAATGAATCGTGTTGTGTGCCTCGTGAAAGCAACACACAAACACACACATGTAACATATTCATAATATACTTCAATCTAACTTAAACACATCAAAAACGTGTTATCTTATTATACATTTCACTTTCCAAGTCTTAGAAACAAGTTAGCTTAACAAACGAGGCATAAAAACTCAAAAACAAAATTCCAGATTTTCTTGGCAGCAGCCCCACCCGCTGGGGCGGGTCCTCCCAGTGCAAAACACCCGCTGGGGCGGGTGTTCCCCCTACCACAGCGCCCGGCTCGCGAACTGGTGGAGAATTAAGCCAATTTAGCTTATTTCTTCACACCGAATTCGATTTTTCCCAACATGATAAACATAAAACTTGATACTAACAATATTTTAAACTTATTATCATGCTCATAACATATATAATCCATAAAACACATAATCCAAAACAAGATTTCATGATTTTCAAAGAAAAATACAATTTTAAGCGTTCTTGACGAAAATTGCTACTACGAATTCGTTTTTCATCCAATTCAAGTGATTCCAATTGTGTTAACTCATATTCTTAACACATTAACATAATACATGATCAATTTTAACAATAAGTCAAAATCAAACATCAATTTGATAGTTTCAAAAGCCGTTTTTAAAAATAGTTTCACCAAAAATCACTATGAACATGCTTCTTATTGTTTATCAAAAATTCATGGATTGAATTGCTAGAATCATCATTTAACTCATATATAATCATGTTATATCACATATTACACATAATTCATGCTCACCTCAAGGATTTAAGGAAATTTTCAACATAACTTCATAATCTAACACTATGAACATGAATTTCATAGTGTTCATCATATACTTGTGAATTGAAATTCTTAAACAACTATGAAACTCTCATGTAAACATATATATATATACATACATATCCCATTCACATATCAAAATAAATAGCTTTCACAAAGAGACTTTCACATAGAGTTCTAAAACCATGAAAACATAAAAGAATATGCTTTGAAAACTTGTTTTACAACAATTGTATTTTGAAAACCCTTTCATGGCATACAATTTCATATGAAAACATATAACATCATATAACACATATAATTTCATGATTGTAAAGACCTAATTTGGCAAAGAAGAAAACACAACACATAAGAATTAGTTATAGGGTTAAGATTATAACCTTGCTAGTTTTAGGTTAAGAGAGAGATGAACTTGAGCTTGCTTTGCCTTCTTCTTCTTCTTCTTCTTCTTCTCTGAGAATTCTCTGACAATTCTCTCTAACCCTCTTCTTCTTTTCTTTCTTTGTTTTGTAAAACTAACGTAACTTTGTTTTTAACTGACATATATAATATTATACATATAATCATATACATATATGTAACTTATAAATAATAAGTATAATATTTATAATCATAATAAGTATTATTAATTACATAGCTTATAGAATTTGAAAAGAGTAAGGCCACGTTTGGCAACCTCTTAGAAATATAGGTTTTTAGTGCTAAGGCCTTGTTTGGGTAAAATAAGATTAAACAAGTACAAGGGCCTTGTTTGGCAAACCACTTTAAAATTCTTTTCTAGTCTTTTAATAACTCTTTAAATCCATAGATTAAATATTACACTTATTTAATTAAATTACAACACTCTAATTCAATTAAATAAACTAATATTCACAAAATACCAAATTGTCACACAATTGAATTTCTTTTATTAAACATAATTCGTGTACAAATTATTATCACTTAGCACATAACATTAATCCTAATTAAATTATTCCCAATTAAATTAAAATGATGCTACACCATTGCTAACATATCAATTTAATTAATCATATAGCACTTAATTAAATTGTCCACAACAATCGCACAATTTCTTTATTTATCTTCACAAATAAATTCCATAAAATATTTATTTACTTCAATAAATATTTACAATTAACATATAAAATTCTCAATCGTTACAAGTACTATTCCTTGTTCTACCATAAAATGACATTTTTCCCAGTTTAGAACAAGATTAGTTTCCATGCATCTATCCAAAACACGACTCAAATTATCTAAGCATGCATCCAAAGAATCACCATGTATTGTGAAGTCATCCATAAAGACCTCAATGCAGTTTTCTAGAAGATCTAAAAAAATGCTCACCATGCATCTCTGAAAAGTACCAGGGGCATTACAGAGTCTGAATGATACACGTCGGTATGCAAATGTGTCGAAGGGACATGTGAATGTGGTCTTTTCTTGGTCCTCAGGTGCAATCAAAATCTAGTTATATCTTGAAAAACCATCTAGAAAATAATAATAAGTGTGCCCAGCTAATATTTCCAACATTTGATTAATAAAAGGAAGAGGAAAATGATCTTTTCTTGTTACAACATTTAATTTCCTGTAGTCAATACACACTCTCCATCCTATTTGCATCCGTGTGGGCACCAACTCATTCTCATCATTCTTGACAACGGTGATTCCGAATTTCTTTGGGACTACCTGCACTGGACTCACCCATTAACTATCAAAAATGGGATAGATTATGCCGACATCAAGCAGTTTGAGCACCTCTTTTTTCACCACCTCCATCATGGGTGGATTCAATCTTTTTTGTGCATCCCTCGTGGGCTTAGCTTCATTCTCTAACAATATCTGATGCATGCACATCGCAGGACTAATACCTTTGATATCCGCTATCCATTAGGACTCTCAGCAATTTATCTTCATGCATTTTAGTTAGATTGCTAGCAATAATAATAGGCAAAGTATCATTAGTCCCCAAATATGCATATTTTAAATGTGCAGGTAATTGTTTCAATTTTAGGGTTGGAGCTTGCACAACAGATGGTAGTAACTTTTGATGAGAAACAGGTAATTGAATAGAATGTACTGCTGACTTATCTGAGAATTTCGGCAGTGAGTGTAGTGCAGCCACAATTTCATTCAATTCCTGAGTTCACTCAATTTCATCTTCCTTGTCCATATCCATACTGTTGGTGATGATAACCTCCAAACTATCCCTGTGTATTCTTTCCAAAGCTCTATGCACTAAGAAGTCTCTCACATCAATAGCAAAAACCTGTCCTATATCACTAGGGTACCTCATGACATCATAGCTGTTAAATTGAATCTTTTCTCCATTAAATTCCATTGTCAAGGTCCCATTATGCACATCAATCATGGTTCTTGCTGTGTTTAGGAATGGTCTTCCTAACAAGATATGGGAAGGGTTTGGTGATGTATCATCTTTCATGTCCACAATGTAAAAATCTACAGGAACATGTCTGAGTCATGAATGCTTTGAACATATCTTCAAGGGATGTTCCTGAAGTGGTTGGAGCTGCTTGTCGCGGTTGGTACTGAGGTTGTGTCAGTGGGAAACCTTGCTGTCTAGGTGGGAACACTCCTTATGTTGGTGGCCTATTCCCTCCATAACTGAGGTTAGAATGATCTCTCCAACCTAAATTGTAAGTGTTTGAGTAGGGATCATACTTCTTTGGTTGTGTTTGGTAGTTCCCTACTGCATTGGCTTGCTGTGCATTCTCATCCTCTTGCAATATTGGGCACGAATCAGTAGTATGCCCTGCCATTAAGCATAATCCACAAGCCTTCGCAACAGGTACATTTCCTGTTGTTAATTGTTGCACCACAGCAGTTAAGTTAGAAATCTGTTGTACCAATTCACTCGTGCTTACCTCACTTATCCTTTGCGGGCATTATCATTCCTTGTTCCGTATTGTTGTGAGTTCGCAGCCATGTTTGCAATCAGATTTCTTGCAGCCTCTGGTGTCTTGTCTACTAATGCTCCTCCACTAGCCACATCGATCATACTTCTTTCCATTGGTATCAATCCCTCGTAGAAGTACTGAATCAAGTGTTGCTCATCGATTTGGTAGGGAGGGCAGCTGGAGCACAATTTCTTGAATCTCTCCCAATACTCGTACAGTGTCTCTCCACTAAATTATCGGATCCCGCAAATCTCCTTCCTTATGTTGGCCACTCTTGAAGCAGGAAAATACTTCTCTAAGAATAGCCCTTTCATGTCGCTCCATGAATTTATTGATCCGGATGGGAGATAGTACAACCAATCCTTTGCTAAATCTGCTAGGGAGAATGGGAAGGCTCTTAACTTGATTTGTTCCTCTGAAATTCCGTGTGGTTTCATGGTAGAGCACACCACATGGAATTCCTTCAAATGCTTGTATGGATCTTCACCTGTAAGACCACGAAAAGTAGGCAAAAGATGAATTAGTCCGGATTTAAGTTCGAATGCAGCATTTAAAGCAGGATATTCAATGCACAAAGGTTGATGAGTAAGATTAGGAGTAGCCAATTGTTTCAATGTCAGGTTGTTGTTTGGCTCCGCCATCTTTTCTTCTCTGTCTGATTCAGTGAATGATTTGTCATAAATTAATTCCAAATCTAAGTTTAGGCCCGGTGATGATACAGAAGCCTCGTCTAAATCTGCAGTAGACTGTTGAACTTTTTGCTTTCTTAGCCTCCTTGCAGTTTTCTCAATCTCTGGATCAAAATCTAACATAGTAGCCTGAGAAGATCGAGTCATAAAACAAAAACAAAAGAAATAATAGAATAAAAACAAAACGCACAATTACTCCCCGGCAACGGCGCCAAAATTTGGGAGCTGTTGTTGACACTCCAAAATTAACCTCACTTTCACTTCACGAATTCAAACAATTAGCACAGTAGTAAGCAAGGATCGATCCCACAGAGAGTAAGTTTGTTTTAGATTTATTCTACTATTTTAACAGAAAATAAAGATGAGGGATTTTTGAAATTGTTTTAAACTAAGAAAAACAGAATTAAATAAAGAGATTAACCAAATATGTAAAAACTTCAGTTCTGCAGTTCAGTTTCACCAAGCACAGCAATCAATTAATCAAGTTATTATTCTTTACCCTTCAATGAAACTATTAACCCTAGATAACAATAAGCTCTGCTATCCGAAATTCTCCTTAGATATTCATCGTATGAAACAAGCTCTTCACCAGATTCAACTAGAATACAACCTAGAATAAGCTCTCTAGATTTAATATGATAGAAGCATTAAGAAATGGAGAATTAGGCTAATCCAAGAAACAAACACATAAGCTCGATTTGTTTAACTTATTTTCTGATAATCTTAGTAATACACAAAAGCTTGTCCACAATTAGTATCACTAATTTACTACTTGTAATGAAGACAGATATCAATTACACGTAATACCAATCTTAATCTAGCATCTGATAATGATTAAATTAACTCGATTGGCCATATCAAATTAATTAGATCAATTACCATGCAATCAATGAAAACAAATTATCAAAGAAATTTCTTACAAGAAGGAATAAATAATAATACTCAATTAATCAATTATTTGTAATAAGGTTTCACCTACCTTTAGAACTGAATAAAGAAACTAGCCTGACATGCTCCAAGTCTGCACTTCAATGAGGTATGATAGTTGGTAGAAGATTGAATGAATAAAACTCTGACTATCCTCCTCTATTTATAGTGCTAGATAAAGACCTAAATCCTATAAGAACTAGGAATCCAAATCCTAAAAGGAATTACAATTACAACTAGTTTCCATAATAAAATAAATATTAATCTCAAGGAAATCCTAAATCTACTAGAAATAAAAATCCCACAACTGCCGTGTGACTGAGTCTTCAATTCCTTGCTGCCATAATTAAATATCATGCGGCCCACATGTGAATGTTCACTAGCCCACGTGAGCTTCTTGATAAATTGGGCATGTTAATGCATGGATTCCTTGCCTTTTGCTAGTTGGTGACCATGTGAGTTGGCATGATGATTGCATGTAATATATATGCTGATTTCGTGAGCCTCCCACCTTTTGCTAGCTGCTTGCCATCGTGGCCCATTCATTACTATAGCCACTTGCTGAAACCGTGAGACACTTGGAATAGGAATGCATGTCAGCTTTAATTCGTGAGCCACTAGGACTTTGTAAGCTCCTTCTCTTATATGGAATCACCAAATCCGTGACCCACTAGAAGAAACCCACTGCCAATTAAACCATCTAAACCGTGAGCATCTAGGAGTGAAATCCTTCTCCAATTCGAAATGGACTTGTATGCACGTGGCTGCTCCCACCTATTCAAGCTGCTAGACTTCTTAAGCTCCTCCCATTCATGATATGTCAAAATTGTGGCCCACTAGGAGAAGGAGTGAGCTACTTAATTCCTTTTCTAATTGAACTAACCAAGTGAGCTGCTTGACTTAATTGTCCTCTTTCCAAGCTGTGCTAGGCACGTGACCACTCACATTCCTTTTTCAAGTTGGACAAAGCCGTGAGCAGCTTGGATTTCTAGCCCACATGATAACCAATTGCTTTGCTTATTTCAAGCTGCTGGACCGTGGTGATGCTTGCTAAATATACCAGGAACGTGAGCTGCTTATGAATAATATAGGCTCTCCTTTGCAATACAATCCTTTGCCCACATGAAATATAATATATGTTGTTGGAATCCGACCCATTCATGCTGCTGACCAAATGAACTGCAAGGAACCTTGTTGCCGAATTGGGTCAGCCCAAATGATCCAAATTAAACTCCAATTCGTCTCGTCTCAATATATTAGCTCCAAATAATCCTGAAATCAATAAACACAGTAATAAGCCCATTTACATCACAAAATATGTAATAAACTAAATATAATGGAATTGAAATAAATGAATAATATGCACTTACCATAATCCTATGAATATTAATTAAGTGTTATTAATGATTACATTGATATATGAGAGATGAATTAATTAATATTTTATTAATTGATTAATCACCATTATGAATGATAAAACAAATTAATTTCTATGTGCAAGCATGCGAATTAAATGTATAATGTGTAGTAGTTACCTATCTATTATATGAAGTGTAGTGCAATGTCACTATACAATTATACATAAACTATATAGTAAAGTTATTTGAGTTGTGAAAGCTACATGAATAATGCCTATGTGACAATTGTATGTGAAGTATACATTAAAATAATACATCATGAATATATGATAAACAATTGTTGATTAATAGAATTTAATTGAATAATACATGAGACAATGTAATGTGAGAATATCCGGTTAAATTATATCAGTAAGATAAAATGTACATGGATTATATATGTACAAATTACATTGAAGTATTATTTATGTGAATTGCATTGTGACATTTTATTATAGCCTAAGTATACATTATATAACCTAAGTGAGTGTATATATATATAAGCCTTAGTGTTATTACATTTCATGTTGTATGAATGCTGAGATTTGTTTTGCTTGTCCCATATTAATAGTCTCAATTCTTGCACACGTGAATACATCATGAAGCTAGATCTCTATTCCTTAAACTCAACAATGTAGACTAGCAATCATGCAATAGGGAGTGGTTTTGATGATGGGTTCTAACAACTAAATACCTACCATTTCTTAACCTCCAAACAATTCAAATTTTCGTTGGATTGATTTGGGAGAGAAAAGCTTGGTCTGGACATTAGCTTCTCTATATATATAAGCTCTTCTCCTTCACAAAATCATTTGCTGAGAGTTTGCATAAGTGTTGAGTGAGAACATATATATCAGTTTGAAGTGTTTTAAGAGTTGAGAATTCAGTTAACAACAATTGCATTACAGAGGTATAATTCCATGATTATTATTCTTTATTTTCGTTCTCTGTCAAAATTTCTATTCTTGAAATTCTTAATTCTTGATTATGTTGAATTGGGTTGTAATTGGGATATAGAACACTTGTTTAGTGGTTATATGAACTTATATACATGTTTAGTATGCAATGCAGATCAAGGTGCAGCGCAGCTGCACCAGTCTCTGGTGTTAGTTGCTTGGCTGCTACTGCAAATCTGTTAAGTAATAGCTTGTTCATATAAGTTAGACAGGCATGATGACTAGTCCAGCATATGTATTGATGTACCTAGACCTAAAGAGAACATATTTTATTATATTAGCATGCAAGATTTATGAAATGACTTATAGTTTTGAAATAAACCTAAAGTTTCATAAACGAACCTTAAACGAACTCGATATGTATGCATGCCATGTTGAACATTCTGATTTTTTGCGGGCATATTAGTATAACCTAGAAACACATGAAATGCATGTTAACTCGCGTATATAAGTTTCATAATGAAATGTTAACATGCGAACCTCGCTAAGTGAACTTAGGATTTTAAAAGGAACTTAGAGATTATGAAAAGGGGACTTGGATGTGCTATAATTATATTCGGACTTTGAATATGTTAATATGACCTACAAGTGCATGAAGAACGTGATACCATGTATATACATATTTCATGATATAACATGCACATGTTGGACTAATTAGTGAACATTACTAAACAAAATACGAACTTTGAACGTGAACGTTAACATGCTACTTTGAGATTTGAATTCTGAAATTTATGGACATATGTGATAGTACTCTTAACCTCATTAATGTCATACACGTACACATGCCATGCTAGATGCCATAAAAACTAGTTGAGCACAAGTGAAGCATGATTTAAGCTAAGTAACAATACTAGTCATGTGTATATGAAGTAAAAACTTGCAAGCATGCCTAAAGTGAGTTATGAGATCACCTCATATGTTTAAAATGACAAACATGATAGCTAATGTGATTTCATAACCTTGAATGGTCTTAAGTTATGAAAAGTGTTGACCTAGGACCTATAGCATGAAAGATTGAACTTGAAAGGTTAGACAATCATGTGAGTGCCCTTTAATAGGTATACGTGCTATGTGATATCATATGTTGATACATGAACCCGACTTTAACGTTTAACTTACAACAATGTTATAACTTGCTAAAAAAGAGTATGTTTACTATGTGTCGTGATCTTATGAGATAATGATGATATGTAAACTTAATTAACCCGAAAAGAGGAACGCTAAGGATAAAGGCAATAAAAGTTATACTAATATGATACTATATATGGTATAACTGGGTAACTAGGTTAAAACTTAGTTTATGTGTTGATTGTATATCCAAGATAAAATATGATGTTGAAATATATGGCTAATGGATATCATACAATAGGTTTTGAAAGTGTTGAATTACTTATCGTGGATAGACTACGCATAAGGCAAGTACTTGAACCCTACTCTTTATTGAGCATTACTGGAGCTTGTACTATTATTGGTTATACAAGTAAATAATTAAAAACATGATTCTTATCCTATGACATAATGCTTCATAAATAAAATAGAGTTGTTTATTCTTGAACTTTGATTCGAGTATTGAACTTATAATTATTCGCTTATTCATTTAAAGAGTCGTCTATGCCAATTAATTCGGCTAGACTTATAACATGATTAGAAAGCTGTCCAAACCAATTGAATGGTGCGAAATTCTTGTGTTAACTGAGTTGAACAAACTTCTTTGAAGGGATAATATATTTGTTGGGAGACCGACGTGCGCACTTAAGTATGATTAAATGTTATGCATAATATAGGGTACTTTAGGCTGATCACCTGTTGTACTTGTTTTATTAGATTTTCAGTATATTACTGTTAATTCTAGTAAGAGTTCATAGTCCTTAGTGACTGCTCAATATTCAATTATCTTGAAATCTTAAATTAATTTAGTATTGAATCATATTGATATTATTCTGTCCTTAGCGACTGTTATTGAGAACTGTTGATATTCTTGCTATCCTTGAATTATCATACCTTGCTATACCCTTTTTGAGATTCAAGAACTATATTACTCACCCTTGTTGTTATATTACTTGCTGAGCAAACTTGTTGCTCATTCTTGCTTTCCCTAAAACATTTCAGTTCAGGCAGAGCCGTGCGGACCCTCGAGTACTGACAAGGGCAAGGGAAAGGCTACCGACTAGCTAGTCCCTTTTATGTTTTAAATATTATAATGTTGTAGTAAGATGTTATAGTAAGACTAGATTTGACTATGTTTAAGCTTAAGTTAGATTACGTAATAAGTCGTTATTTGATATTATTTTGTAATCTATTAAGTACTGTAGGTTGCGAGACTTGGGAGAATAATTATAATAAATCATTGTAAATTATTCTAGATTAGATTTTTCCGCTGTGATGGTGTGACTTTAGTTATTATTGTATTACCATGAGAATGTGACAAACCGAATTCGAGTGACCAAGTGGCGGTCCGAATTTGGGGGCTCACAGAGGATGTTAGTATGTAAAATATATACTAACCCTAGAGATTTATTTTATATATCGCAAATAATTAATTTTATAGCCAAGTCTAATTGGGATATGAAATTAAAAAGGCATGAATAAGAAATTTATTTTTAAATATGAAAAAATGAAAACTCTAATTTAATGATTAGGGTAGGATATAATTAAGAGTGTTTGGACCGTGATAATATTCATAGCCCAAGGAAGTAATTAGAGTGCCCAACACATTATATAAGGTGGCCCAACTAAGCCCACCAAGTGTAGGGAATTATTGAACCCTAATGTCATATTTAGTTTACTTGTATATGGCAAGTCTAGTTGTGTTATGCAAATAAAGTATTATGATTGATTTATGGGAATGTGTAATAGTCCAAGTAGTATATAATACTAGTGGACTAGCCCAATTGGATTAATAATCAAGCCCACTTATTTTATTGGAGGTGGACTTAAATGTCATTAGGTAAATTAATTAACTTAACCCCACATGTAGAGAAATAAATAGTAGCCCAAGTATAGTATAAATGAACTTGACTACTAGTGGCCCAAAATAATCATATGAGCCCAAGCATTAATTAAAGAGGCCCAAATCTTGGTCCATTGAGGGAGGGACTTTTTAGTCATTAGAGTAAGTAAATAATAGAAGAAAAATAAATCTATAATGGGAGAAGAGGAGGGACATGGTTGGCCCTATGGGGGTATTATGGGGAGAGATAGCAATTTTGTTGAGCTTGTCCAAAATCTTGATTAAAATTTACTAAACCTACCAATTAAGTCATGTGTCACTCTCTTAGCATGTCCAACACTTATGGTTAAGTGTACAAGCAACCATTAGAATGATTAAGAGAGAGAAGTAGTGGAGGAGGAAATATTTACACATTTAATCATACTTACTCCACTTACTTTATTTTATTCCGTACACTTCCAAGCTCCTTAGCAAAAGAAAAAAAAAAAGAAAATATAGAGGGAGGGAGAGCCATTTTGGCCACTACAAGTAGGAAAGGAGAGCTTTGATTTTCATGCATGCTAAGTATGTAAGCTACTTTGGAAAAATAAGAAGAATAGCAAGAAGAACTAGGTAATGATTCTCAAAAATTTCAAGTTTAGATTACTTATTTTGTTAGATTTTTATGAAACAAGGAGCCTTATGTTTGATCTTTAAAAACTCTTCATCTATATGAATATAAGTGTTTTATATGAGGATCAAAATATTTTTTTAAAGTTGAAAGTTAGATCAAAATAGAGAAAAAATAGATTTATACAAAATGGGTAAAAAAAAAGCTTATGCATGCATGCTCTATGTATTCTATGTTAGATTCTTGGGGATGCATGTTGTATATAGTTAATATCATGTTAGAATGCTAGATCTTAAGTTTAATAAGTTAAACTTGTGGATTTGTACGAGTTCATATGAAAAAGTTTGGGAAAAGGAAGTTAGATGGATTTTTGGGAAATTTTTATTTAACTAGTGTGCTATAACATATGCATGTTGAAATCTTCAAGCAATATTTGAGATTTTATTTCTTAGTATGCTAGTTACATGAGTTAAGGGCAAAACCCCTTTGGAATCACTCAAATATGTTTAAAAATGAGCAAGTTATGAATTTAATCCCAAACTACCCAACTATTAGAATCATGCTACTGATTAGCCACTTCTGGGCTATTTTTGATAACCAAACCAGACTCAAATTAGGTGTTTAATATATGAAAATTATAGTTCGGGGAAATAAAAATCCAAAGATACCAATTGGACCTAAATTCGAGATGTAGATCTCGAGTTACAAGCGTTTCCGTGAAGGACCCCAAATCTGAAAAATGAACCAACTTTTGTAAACGTCCTTGCTGATCAGTCACTTTAACCCTGATTTCTGGGACCTAAACGATCAGAATTTGATGTTTGATTAATGGAAATGTAATTCAGGAAGATACAAATCCAACGCCTCCGACGGAGCCTAAATCCGAGTTGTAGATCTCGTTTTACAAGCGTTTCCGTAAAGGATCCCAAATATGAAATTTTGGGCGAAAATTATAGTAACAGTAGAAATTGAATGGAAAATAAATGATTATAATAAATAACTTTTAAAGCCACTAATGGGCTAGTAAACTAATTACATATAAAGTTAAATGTAATAAACTATTTCATTATTATTTAAATAATATTAAGTAATAATTAAGTAGAGTTAGTGTTAATAAAATAACTATTTATTATTTAATTAAGATTAAATAATAATTAGAGTTAAATAATTAATTAATTATTATTTAAATAATATTAAATAATAATTAAAGAATATTTAAGTAAGATTAAGTAATAATAAAGTAATTACTTACTTACATTGACATAGAAGTTATATAAATGATTATTTATTATTTAACTAACATTAAATAATAAATAAGAACAAGTAATAATTAATAATTAATTATTCTTATATTAATAAGAAAGAATAATTAAAGATTTACTAAGTGAATTAATTATTTATTATTTAATAATAAATAAGGACGAATGTTAATTAATTATTTTTTAAATAATAATAAGGAATAATTAAAGACTAATGAAGTAAATAAATTAATTATTTATTATTCAAGGATAAGAAATTAATTAATTATTATTGAAGACAAATAATACTTTAATTTTCTATTATTTAATTAACATTAAATAATGAGGAGTTATAATTAGTTATTATTTATTATTAAATAATAACTAAAGATAATTAATTAATTACTATTTAATTAATATTAAATAGTAATCAAAATGGAGAGGGAGTTAACAATTAAAGAAAATTTAAATAACTTTTTAATTAAACAATTATAATAAATTATTTTAAGATCTAATGAGTGTTTATTACCTAAGAAAAGCCTTATTAATTATTAAATCATTAACCTAAGATCAATTAAATATCTTATAGGATTAATGATGGTACACTATAAATATGTACTTTGTGATCGAATTATTTGTTAAATAATAGCACCAGTAAGTGTATAGATGAACAATTATACGCAGTACTAATTGATAGATCTACATTTTCAATGTTAGGTCATTCAAAGAGTTTTAATTAAAGCTAGCTAGCCGTAGCTCGTCGAACAGGCAAGTTCTCTAACTCAAACTCGAGTTTTTATTGTTCAAGCATGGTAGTGGATAATTATTGTTGATTATTCCACATCTAAGATTATTATTGAATATTCGCATTTATTACAAGTTTTCTAACTCAAACTCGAGTTATTATGTTTCAAGCATGCTAGTGGTTTAATTATTTATAATTATTCCACATCTCTGATTATTGATTCGCACTTAGTGCAAATTGCATATGTTCATCGGGTATGAAAGGCTGATCACCTTTATTACCATAAGGTTCAGTTAAATTTGTTAATGGTCGTTGTTCACTACCCAGTATTATTGAATCAGTCATTCAATTATTGAAATTTAATTCTCAATCTTTCACAATTGTTATAATTTGTTGAAAATTCAGAAAGCTATACTCTTTTCTTCAATCATGATATATCTTTATTGTATTTAAACTTGTTGAGCAAAGTAATTGCTCACTTTTGCTATATCATGATAACACATTTCAGATTAAGACGAATGTTCCAAGATTAAAGACAGAGACACAAGCAAATGACAAGATTCGATTGTTATGCAAAATAACTTTTTAGTTATCTTATGTAAACCTTTTGTAATGTTGAAAGTATGTATTCAGTTAAGGTTAATAAACCTGAAAAAATGTTATAAAATCATGTAAAATAAACAATATATGTTTATTAGTTCTGCATTAGATGATAGAATATGTATGATAATGAAGTACCGTAACGTACCAAGTCCAGGGTTCTTGGGACCCAGATTTGAGGGCGTCACACTTAGTTATCAATACGTACAAGAAGGAGAAAAAGATGAGATTCATACCCTAGTAGATCTAGCTTCCATAGGTACGAGTTCTACTCCAACTTGAATCCACGAGATTGATTCCTTTCTTTTGATCAATGCAAGCCACCCAAGTGTTTGGCCTCTAGAGGTGATCCACCAAAGAAGAAGAAGAACTAAGAAGGTGGGTGTTTGGCTAAACCCTAATTCTATCTCTATAGAATCTCTGTGCTCTCCCAATACTAAGAATGAGTGTCTAACCTTGTTCTATAATAAGACTTTCTTATTTATAGATATAGGTAACCCTCCTAAACTATTTAGGATTAATGTTTTATATTAATTAATTAAACCCTTTAAATTAATTAGGCTTCCCAATCATATTGGGAATAATTAAACTCTTTTAATTAATTAGCCTCCTAAAGTTATTAGGAATATATATGAGAGAGTGTATCTTATTAATTAATTCCCAAACTCCGTTAGGAATTAAATAATAATAATAATAATAATAATAATAGTAATAATAATAATAAGACCCCTCTTATAAATTTATATTGAATATTTCTAAAATATTAAATAATAAATATTAAGCTATTTAATTTATTCTATTACCATAGATTAAATTAAATATACTTAACTTATTATTACAATTATGCCATTAGCTTCTTTAATAATTATTCTTCCTTTTATGGTGTGACCCTTTAGGTTCTCTATATTAAACTGGTTGTGAATAAATCAATTAGAACAATTCTAATCTTATTTAAATAAATAAATTAAACTAATAATTTATTTAAATAAATAATATTTTTTCTACAATAAGGGTAAGTCCCCTTAGCACTCAACGACTTTCCAAATAATATAGATTTCAACATTAATCATAAAAAAACATTTGAGTAAATAATTACCGTACAATTCATTCCTTCTACCATACAATGTCCCAATTAAATATAAGACATGGATTTACTATCAAGTCTTATTTTATTTAATTATATGTATTTCGATCCTAAATGCATAAACTCCGATAATGCAAATTAGAAACTACTTTCTAATTTTATTCTACCTTGGCTAAGGACTACTGAGTTGACATTTATCGAATCACATATGACATTCACTTCTTTTACTAGAAGTAGTAGATCCTTTATTGTTTATTCATTATCTTCATGTATAATTAATTATACTCAAGCATACCTTTTGATATATCCTCAGGATCTTAAGGGACATGTCAATGTATAACTCATCATACATAAGATACTATGATGATCTCAAGTCTAAGGATTACTTACACTACTATCACTAAAGGAATTCCTATTGATAGGCGAGTAAAATTTCATTAGGTATTCCTTAGCGAGCCACGTTCAGTGTACTTATTCTCCAATATTAAGCACCTACATATTTGCTTTAGTGTCTCCACACAAATGATTATGAGATTGATCATCCTCTTCCAAAGAGCAAGCAACGTATGTACCAATCTATCCGGATTCACTAATCCCCTATTTAGTAATCCATCGATTGGGAACTATTTTAGTTTTACTATCTAAGAGCTTAGATCTCATTAACATGATCATCATCATGATTTTAAAAGCATTGCTTAAAACTATGAAGTTATCACATTTGAATATAACAGCATTATGTAGATAATATAAACACCTTTAAATAAATAATTCTTTTATTAATAAATGAATAAGTTTGTTACAAAGTATATTCTTTATCATCATACATGATTGGCTTGTGTGCATACTACTTTCACAAATTCGACAAATTATTGGGATTTGTGGAAAGCAACAGAGGCATTGAGCTAGATCCCGCCAAGATTAAAGCCATCACTGAGATGCCTATACCCTAAATAGAGAAAGAGATATGGGGATTTCTTGGGAGAATCAATTTCATAAGCAGATTCATCTCTCAACTCACTGCAACTTGTGAGCCCATCTTCAAACTTTTGAGGAAAAATTTCTCAGGAAAGTGGAATGAAGACTATCAAAAAGCCTTCCTTTCCACAAGGATCAGTTGATTGAAGCTCTTGTTTTGGTACCTCCAAGGGACAAAGTTCCCCTGTTCATGTATATATCAGTCAATTCAAGCGCCATGGGCTGCATGCTGGGGCAGAAAGATGATAGAGGCAAGGAAAGAGCTATCTATTATCTCAGCAAAAGATTCAGCAGCGGTGAGCAAAAATACACCATAATTAAAAAAACCTATTGTGATTTAGCATGGGCCGCCATGAGATTACAACATTACCTTCATGGGCGCACAACCTATCTCATATCTTGCATAGATCCTCTGAAGTACATATTCAGCAAGCCCATATTAAATTGCCAATTGTCCAAATGACAATTAATCCTCCAGCAATTTGACATCATCTACGTGACTCAAAAGTACATCAAAGGTCAAGGAATTGCGGATCAATTGGCCGAAGCACCATCAGAGAATTTCAAACCCTTGGAAACTTATTTCCTAGATGATGAGTTAATGATAATTCAACAAAATCGTCGAGAAGATACAGGCCAATTCTGGAAATTGTACTTCGACGAGGCTGTAAACATGGAAGGTGCAAAGCAGGGGCAATTCTTGTATCTATTACTGGAGAACAATATCCCATGGCCATCAATTTGTCAACACCAACAACACAACCGAGTATGAAAGCTGTATAATGGGATTGAAACCGACCCAATCCATATGTATCAAGCTGTTAGCGGCCTTTAGGGATTCTGAGTTGGTCATCAAATAGACCACCGGGGCATATAACACCAAAGAATTACATTTATTGCCCTACATTGATAGGTTATCAATATGGCTATAGAATTTAAAGAAATAGCCTTCGTCAACATCTCTCGAAATAGAAATGATTTTGCAGATGCATTGGCAATATTGGCTTCCTTGATCCATATATCCGATATAAGGGAATTCCTGATATCAAACTTGCAATTCAATAGGCACCAACCTATGGGAATTACATTGGAGAAGTATCAGATGAACTGCCTCCCATAAAATAACCTTGGTACCAAGATATCAAAGAATATCTTAGGGACGGATCTATGCCCACTAGGGCAAGTCAAGTTGAAAGAAAGCGAATGACGAGTGCATGATATTCATCTATTTAGATTTCTTTATGCGTAGTTTATTGCATATTTTGTTGTTAATAACGGATTAATAGGTTTGTTTATGGGTTTCAGGTAAAAATTGAGATGAAACGAGGAAAATGGGAAGATTGTTGGGATTTTAATGCTAAGTTGGATTCATGGTCTTGGCTTGGGACTTGAATTTTATTATAGAGATATTCCTTAGCTTTTCATAACATCTTGAATTATCCAAATCGGAGTTCATATGAAAGAGTTCTAACCTTTTTACCAAGCGAAAGTTGAAACCTCAGAGTTTGGAAGTTGCAATTTATATAGCAGTCACTTGGAGCCAATTTCAACCTTGATCCAATCAGAATCTGTCAATGCTCAAAAAATAAAAGTTGTAGATCTCGTCGACAGCTTCGATTTGATAGGTAGCGGACCCCGTAACTCCTCTCGGATCAAAAGTTATGATAGTTTTACTAAAGGACGTCGCAACAAAAAATAGACCTGCGCGGACCGCACCCAAAATAGCGCTAACTGCTCTAGAACACCAAATTTTCTGACACCCAAGCACTGACCACGCCCTAGCAGTGTTTAATGAAGCGCTGACTGCACTTGGCGTTGGGAAGACAGCTTATTAGGTGTTTTAGTGTTCAAATTGAGTTGTAATAGGATTTTGGGTTGTCTAAAGTGTTAGGGTTTCTCTTAGGACTATAAATACTTGATTATAACTTGGATTTGGGGGAGATCTTGGAACTAGAAGGAGGCTATTCATTGATTCAAATCCTAGTTTTGGAGAATCAAAGCATGTCAAGCTAAACTACTCAATTCAATTATGAAGGGATGTTGAACCTTATTCATAAATAACAGTTTGAGCAAGTTTATTTATTTTCTCTTTTGTATGTGAGATTTATTCTGATTATCGACATAAACTTTCTTGTATGCTATACTATCTGATTAATTTGATATGGCCAGTTAGATTAATCTGATAACTATCATCTGCTAGATTAAGATATATATTAAGCAAACGATGTATGTCTAATCATAAGTAACAATTAATGATACTTGATAATGGACAAGCTTTTGGGTATTGTTAAGGTTTTCAGAAGACAAGTTAAATAATTCCTGATTATGCAATTGTTTCTTGGAACAATCTAATTCTCATTCTTAATGCTTCTGTTGTATTAAATCTAGACTGATAGTTCTAGGTCATATGACAGTTAGGGTCTTTTGTTGGCAATCGTCGCATTAGATTTACACATAAGGAGAATTTTGGATAATTAGCGATCGCGGTTATCTAGGATTGTTAATCTCACTGAAGGATAAATATTGTAAAACTTGATTAATCCATGATTGTGAAAAGGTGATACTAAATTGAAGAATTGAAGATTTTTACTTATTGATATTTCTTCTAAATTTACTTTTGTTAATTTAATTATTAAAAAAACCCAAATTCATTGGAAAATAATTGGATAAATATAAAAAAAACACTCTCTGTGGGATCGATCCTTTCTTGTTACTATACTAATCCTTGAGTTAGTAGAATAGGAGTAAGGTTAATTTTGGAGTGCTAAACGATAGCTCCCAAATTTTGGAGCTGTTGCCGGGGAGTGTTATTTTTTTTATTTATTCTTTGTTTTTCATTTTTTATTTTTTTTATTTTTGTTTTATAACTCATTCCTCTCACTCTATTGACTTAAATTTTGATCAAGAGATAAAGAAAACTGCAGATACTGAAGAAGCTCTTGTTCCATCACTTGAAGAGGGAAGAATGGCGGTGCCAAACACCAACAAAACTTTAAAAGAACTGGCTACTCTTGACCTTGATCAGCCATCCTTGTGTATTGAATATCCTACTTTAGATGTTGCTTTTGAACTTAACTCTGGACTAATTCGACTTTTGCCTATTCTTCGTGGTCTTACAGGTGAAAATCCATATAAGCATCTAAAGGAGTTCTATGTGGTGTGTTCCACAATGAAATCACAAAGCGTGCCAGAGGAGCAGATCAAGCTTAGACTTTTTTCGTTCTCATTATCATATTTGGCTAAAGACTGGTTATACTATCTACCTTCAGGATCGATACGATCATGGACTGATATGCAAAGGCTATTCTTGGAGAAATACTTTCCTGCTTTGAGAGTCGCCAACTTACGAAAGGAGATATGTGGGATAAGGCAATTCAATGGAGAGAATCTCTATGAGTATTGGAAAAGGTTCAAGAAGTTGTGTTCCAGCTGTCCACCTCACGAAATTGATGACTATCACTTGATTCAGTATTTCTATGAAGGGCTGCTACCAATGGATAGAAGCAAGATTGATGCAGCAAGTGGAGGAGCACTGGTAGATACGAGTCCAGAAGCTGCAAGGAACTTAATTGCAAACATGGCAGCTAACTCGCAGCAATATGGAACTAGGATGGATCATACACCTCAAAGGGTAAATGGGGTAAGTACAAGTAATATTGAACAACAAATTTCTGAATTAACTGCTTTGGTTCGTCAAATGGCTACAGGGAATATGCAAGTTGTAAAAGAGTGTGGAATTTGCTCAAAGTCAGGACATACCAGTGATGTTTGTCCAATATTTCATAAGGATGAAACTGTGCAACACGTCAATGCCGTGGGAACATTCTTAGGACATCATCAGCATCAATATGATCCTTGGGTAGAAACTCACAATCCCGAATAGAGAGATCATCCCGACTTGAGCTAAGAAGTACCTGCTAATTCTGGAATGTCTATGGAGGATATGTTCAAAGCTTTAATGAATCAGACACAACAGTTCTAGCAAGAGACAAGGACTTCTATCCACATGTTAGAGAATCAGATGAGTCAGCTTGCTACCATAGTTAGCAGTTTGGAATCTCAAGGCTTAGGGAAGTTAACTCCTCAGTTTGATGAAAACTTAAGTGCAATAGAATGTGACGAAGAGAAGCAGGAGGATTCAGTGCTTACTTCAGGAACAGACAGTAATATATAGAATATGATAAAGAGAAGGAACAAGAGGAAGAGGAGAATGATTTGATAAGTTTTGCAGATCTCTACAAGAAAGACGTGGATTCATCTCCATCAATACAACCAATAGAAATAATGAGTAATACACACCATCGAACCTTTACCATGGAATTAGACAATGCAAAATTCTAGTTCAGCGTATATGAGACTAAAAGGTATCTTGGTAATGTTAAATCTGTTTTTGCTATTGATGTTGTGGATTATTCAGTGCAGGAACCTTTTGTTCGAATACAATTATACAAGGAGGATTTGGTGGCAGGAAAAGAGCAGGATCATGAAGTACAAAATGTTCCTAATTTAGAGATGAAACCGTTACCATTCCTAGTGACGTTCACAAGTCCAATTACATACAATGAGAGGGAAGATGTCAAGCCAATGACAATAAACAAGGGCAGCTGCTTGGGAGGCAACCCAAGAATTCAGATTTGATCTTTCTATCCCTTTACTTTTTAATTTGTTAGTTTTAGTAGTTTTCTACTTTGCATGATTTTCTTACATTGGGGACAATGTAAGGTTTGAGTGTGGGGGAGGGAATTTTAGATTTTAGTTTTCTTTGTTTTTTTAGGTATAATAGTCTAACAATTTGCTAGGATTTGGAAATCAGCTGAAATTTTTGTTTGGTTCCATGATTTTATTCACCTAAGTGTTAAAGGGTTAGAGTCATAAATTAAAAATTGATGCGTAATTTTAAGATCTGTTGGTATTTAGTTGATCAATGAATGTTGAAAACTAAGTCAGTAACCAATGTACTTGATTTGAATTGAATTTATTGATGCATGAGTACTTGAATATGTGAAGCATGCTTAGTTGACTAAGTTGTATGTGGAGTTGTCTATGTGCACTAATTTCTTGCTTTAGAACTATTTTCACTGCTATATAAATAAAAGATTCTTGTGAAAAGAGAAAAAAATATATGAAAAAAAATTGATGATGAAATTGATGTATGGAAAAATAGTGAAAAATCTGCTTCAATGTCCATTATATGAATTAACTGGGTATCCAAGCCTCGGAAAGCATCGGTATTCACGCTGAAAAGTGTGATAGGATAAAAGCAGCTTGACTAGTCGACTTTTGTGGCCTTTGTTACTTGAATGAGTAAGACCTAGGGGTGTCTTTACACCCAGCGCCCTAAAAACATCTGGTTTGGGAGTCGTTGGTGGAAAGTTTGTTACATGGGTAGCACTGAAAAGCCTAAGAAAAGGAGACATTGCACATTTCAAGACAAAGAAAAATACAAGAAAACATCAAAATATAGTCATCTTGAATATAAAGAAGGTTCTTCGAAAAGCAAGGCAAAGTGCAGAAATTTTTTTTTTGAGTTATGAGTTAGTGTGCGTGGTTTTTGCTCTATAATATCTAAGTTGGGTAAGTATGTGGACTGTGGGATAGATACTTATGTGGATGCAGTTCGATTTGATGAAATTCATTGGTGAGGTGATAAGGTTAGTAGTCATGAATTTATTAATGAGATGCTAATCGGGTTTCTGTTGATAAGTATTAATATTCATGAAATTTAACTTGAGCATTTTGATACTATGGTTGGATAGAATTATGTGAATGATTACATAACCTTGGGTTTGGTTTACACGAGGACGTGTAAAAGCTAAGTGTGGGGGAATTTAATGAGTGCATGATATTCATCTATTTTGATTCTTTTATGCATAGTCTATTGCATGTTTGGTTGTTAATAAGGGCTTAATAGGTTTGTTTATGGGTTTCAGGTCAAAATGGAGATGAAACGAGGAAAACGGGAAGATTGTTGGAATTTTAATGCTGAGTTGGATTCATGGTCTTGTCTTGGGACTTGGATTTTATTGTACAGGTATTCCTTAGCTTTTTATAACATCTTAAATTGTCCAAATCAGAGTTCATATGAAAGAGTTATAACCTTTTTACCAAGCAAAAGTTGAAACCCCAGAGTTTGGAAGTTGCAATTTTTGTAACAGTCACTTGGAGCCGATTTCAACCTTGATCCAATCAGAATCTGTCAATGCTCAAAGAATAAAAGTTATAGATCTCGTCGGCAGCTTCGATTTGACAGGTAGCGGACCCCGTAACTCCTTCCGGATCAAAAGTTATGATAATTTTACTAAAAGACATTGCAGCAGAAAATAGACCTGCGTGGACCGCGCCCAAAATAGCGCTGACCTCGCTAGAACACCAGATTTTCTGACACCCAAGCGCTGTCCGCGTCCTAGTAGTATTTAATAAAGTGCTGACCGTGCTTGGCGTTGGGAACACTGCTTATTTAGGTGTTTTAGTGTTCAAGTTGAGTTGTAATAGGATTTTGGGATGCCTAAAGTGTTAGGGTTTCTCTTAGGACTATAAATACTTGATTATAACTTGGATTTGGGGGAGATCTTGGAACTAGAAAAAGGCTATTCATTGATTTAAACCCTAGTTTTGGAGAATCAAAGCATGTCAAGCTAAACTACTCAATTCAATTATGAAGGGATGTTGAACCTTATTCATAATTAACGGTTTGAGAAAGTTTACTTTATTTCCTCTTTAGTATGTGAGATTTATTCTGATTATCTAAATAAACTTTCTTGTATGCTATACTATCTTATTAATTTGATATGGTCAGTTAGATTAATCTGATAACTATCATTTGCTAGATTAAGATATATATTAAGCAAACGATGTATGTCTAATCATAAGTAGCAATTAATGATACTTGATTGTGGACAAGCGTTTGGGTATTGTTATGGTTTTCAGAAAGACAAGTTAAATAATACCTGATTGTGTAATTGTTGCTTAGAACAATCTAATTCTCATTCTTAATGCTTCTATTGTATTAAATCTAGACTGATAGTTCTGGGTTATATTATAGTTAAGATCTTTTGTTGGCGATCGTCGCATTAGATTTACACATAAGAAGAATTTCGGATAATTAGCGATTGCAGTTATCTAGGGTTGTTAATCTCATTGAAGGATAAATATTATAAAACTTGATTAATCCATGATTGTGAAAAGGTGATACTGAACTGAAGAATTAAAATTTTTTACTTATTGATATTTCTTCTAAATTTACTTTTGTTAATTTAGTTATTCAAAACAAAACCCCCAATTCATTGAAAAATAATTGGATAAATATAAAACAAAACACTCTATGTGGGATCGATCCTTGCTTGTTACTATACTAATTTTTGAGTTAGTAGAATAGGAGTAAGGTTAATTTTGGAGTGCTAAACGACAGCTCCTAATTTTTGGCGCCGTTGCCGGGGAGTGTTATTTGTTTTTGTTTAGTCTTTGTTTTTCTTTTTTCGTTTATAATTTTTTTTATTTTTGTCTTATGACTCAATCCTCTCACTCTATTGACTTAAATTTTGAGCAAGAGATAGAGAAAACTGCAGATACAGAAGAAGCTCTTGTTCCATCACTTGAAGAGGGAAGAATGGCGGTGCCAAACACCAACAGAATTTTAGAAGAACTGGCTACTCCTGACCTTGATCAACCATCCTTGTGTATTGAATATCCTACTTTAGATGTTGCTTTTGAACTTAACTCTGGACTAATTCGTCTTTTGCGTATTTTTCGTGGTCTTACAGGTGAAAATCCTTATAAGCGTCTAAAGGAGTTCCATGTGGTGTGTTCCACAATAAAATCACAGAGAGTGCCAAAGGAGTATATCAAGCTTAGACTTTTTCCGTTCTCATTAGCAGATTTGGCTAAAGACTGGTTATACTATCTACCTTCAGGATCGATATGATCATGGACTGATATGCAAAGGCTATTCTTGGAGAAATACTTTCCTGCTTCGAGAGTCGCCAACTTACGAAAGGAGATATGTGGGATCAGGCAATTCAATAGAGATAATCTCTATGAGTATTGGGAAAGGTTCAAGAAGTTGTGTTCCAGCTGTCCACCTCACGGAATTGATGACTATCATTTGATTCAGTACTTCTATGAAGGGTTGCTTCCAATGGATAGAAGCATGATTGATGC
The DNA here is from genome assembly GCA_020205555.1 of Panax stipuleanatus. Lineage (NCBI taxonomy): Eukaryota > Viridiplantae > Streptophyta > Magnoliopsida > Apiales > Araliaceae > Panax > Panax stipuleanatus. The sequence continues at coordinate 16,407,101 of CM035119.1, read as the reverse complement.
AGCAAGTGGAGAAGCACTGGTAGATAAGAGTCCAGAAGCTGCAAGGAACTTAATTGCAAACATGGCAGCTAACTCGCAGCAGTATGGAACTAGGATGGATCATACACCTCAAAGGGTAAATGGGGTAAGTACAAGTAATATTGAACAATAAATTTCTGAATTAACTGCTTTGGTTCGTCAAATGGCTACAGGGAATATGCAAGTTGCAAAAGAGTGTGGAATTTGCTCAAAGTCAGGACATACCAGTGATGTTTGTCCAATATTGCATGAGGATGAAACTGTGTAACACGTCAATGCGTGGGAACATTCTTAGGACATCATCAACATCAATATGATCCTTGGGCAGAAACTCACAATCCCAGATGGAGAGACCATCCCAACTTGAGCTACGAAGTACTTGCTAATTCTGGAACGTCTATGGAGGATATGTTCAAAGATTTCATGAATCAGACACAACAGTTCCAACAAAAGACAAGGACTTCTATCCAAATGTTGGAGAATCAGATGAGTCAGCTTGCTACCAAAGTTAGCAGTATGGAATCTCAAGGCTTAGGGAAGTTAACTCCTCAGTTTGTTGAAAACTTAAGTGCAATGAGATGTGACGAAGAGGAACAGGAGGATTCAATGCTTACTTCAGGAACAGACAATAATATAGAATTTGATAAAGAGAAGGAACAAGAGGAAGAGGGGAATGATTTGATAAGTTTTGCAGATCTCTATAAGAAAGATGTGGGTTCATCTCCATAAATACATCCAACAGAAATAATGAGTGATACACACCATCGAACCTTTACAATGGAATTAGACAATGCAAAATTCCAGTTCAGCGCATATGAGGCTAAAAGGTATCTTGGTAATGTTAAATCTATTTTTGCTATTGATGTTGTGGATTATTTAGTGTAGGAATCTTTTGATTGAATACAATTATACAAGGAGGATTTGGTGCTTGAAAAAGAGCAGGATCATGAAGTACAAAATGTTCCTAATTTAGAGATGAAACCGTTACCATTCCACTTGAAGTTCACAAGTCCAATTACATACAATGAGAGGGAAGATGTCAAGCCAATGACAATAAACAAGGGCAGCTGCTTGGGAGGCAGCTGCTTGGGAGGCAACCTAAGAATTCAGATTTGATATTTCTATCCCTTTCCTTTTTAATTTGTTAGTTTTAGTAGTTTTCTACTTTGCATAATTTTCTTACATTGGGGACAATGTAAGGTTTGAGTGTGGGGGAGGAAATTTTAGATTTTAGTTTTCTTTTTTTTTTAGGTATAATAGTCTAACAATTTTCTAGAATTTGGAAATCTGCTAAAAATTTTGCTTGGTTCCATGATTTTATTCGCCTAAGTGTTGAAGGGTTAGAGTCATAAATTGAAAATTAATGCTTAATTTCAAGATCTGTTGGTATTTAGTTGATCAATGAATGTTGAAAACTAAGTCATTAACTAGTGTACTTGATTTGAATTGAATTTATTGATGCATAAGTACTTGAATATGTGAAGCATGCTTAGTTGACTAAGTTGTATGTGGAGTTGTCTATGTGCACTAATTTTTTGCTTTAGAACTGTTTTCACTGTTATGCCAATAAAAGATCCTTGTAAAAAGAGAAATAAATAAATGAAAAAAAATTGATGATGAAATTGATGTATGAAAAAATAGTGAAAAATTTGCTTCAATGTCCATTATATGGATTAACTGGGTATCAAAGCCTCGTGAAGTATCGATATTTACGCTGAAAAGTGTGATAGAATAAAAGTAGCTTGACTAGTCGACTTTTGCGGCCTTTGTTACTTGAATGAGTAAGCCCTAGGGGTGTCTTTACACCCAGCGCCCTAAGACCATCTAGTTTGGGAGTCGTTGGTGGAAAGTTCGTTACATGGGTAGCACTGAAAAGCCTAAGAAAAGGAGACATTGCACATGTCAAGAAAAAGAAGAATACAAGAAAAAATCAAAATATAGTCATCTTGAATATAAAGAAGGTTCTTCGAAAAGTAAGACAAAGTGCAGGAATATTTATTTTGAGTTATGAGTTAGTGTGCGTGGTTTTTGGTCTATAATAACTAAGTTGGGTAAGTATGTGGATTGTGGAATAGATACTTATGTGGATGCAGTTCGATTTGATGAAATTCATTGGTGAGGTGATAAGGTTAGTAGTCATGAATTAATTAATGAGATGCTAATCGGGTTTCTGTTGATAAGTATTGATATTCATGAATTTTAACTTGAGCTTTTTGATACTATGGTTGGATAGAATTATGTGAATGATAGCATAACCTTGGGTTTGGTTTACACGAGGACGTGTAAAAGTTATGTGTGGGGGAATTTGATGCGTGCATGATATTCATCTATTTTGATTCCTTTATGCGTAGTCTATTGCATGTTTGGTTGTTAATAAGGGCTTAATAGGTTTGTTTATGGGTTTCAGGTCTAAATGGAGATGAAATGAGGAAAATGGGAAGATTGTTGGAATTTTAATGCTGAGTTGGATTCATGGTATTGGCTTGGGACTTAGATTTTATTGTACAACTCTTCCTTAGCTTTTTATAACATCTTAAATTGTCCAAATCGGAGTTCATATGAAAGAGTTATGACCTGTTTACCAAGCGGAAGTTGAAACCTCAGAGTTTGGAAGTTGCAATTTTTGTAACAATCTCTTGGAGCCGATTTCAACCTTGATCCAATCAGAATCTGTCAATGCTCAAAGAATAAAAGTTGTAGATCTCGTCGACAGCTTCGATTTGATAGGTAGCGGACCCCGTAAATCCTCTCGAATTAAAAGTTATGATAGTTTTACTAAAGGACGTCGCAGCAGAAAATAGACCTGTGCGGACTGCACCCAAAATAGCGCTAACTGCTCTAGAACACCAAATTTTCTGACACCCAAGCGCTGACCACGCCCTAGCAGTGTTTAATGAAGTGCTGACCGCACTTGGCGTTGGGAAGACAGCTTATTAGGTGTTTTAGTGTTCAAATTGAGTTGTAATAGGATTTTGGGATGTCTAAAGTGTTTAGGTTTCTCTTAGGACTATAAATACTTGATTATAACTTGGATTTGGGGGAGATCTTGGAACTAGAAGGAGGCTATTCATTGATTCAAACCCTAGTTTTGGAGAATCAAAGCATGTCAAGCTAAACTACTCAATTCAATTATGAAAGGATGTTGAACCTTATTCATAAATAACAGTTTGAGCAAGTTTATTTATTTCCTCTTTTGTATGTGAGATTTATTCTAATTATCTACATAAACTTTCTTGTAGGCTATACTATCTGATTAATTTGATATGGCCAGTTAGATTAATCTGATAACTATCATCTGCTAGATTAAGATATATATTAAGCAAACGATGTATGTCTAATCATAAGTAGCAATTAATGATACTTGATTATGAACAAGCTTTTGGGTATTGTTAAGATTTTCAGAAGGCAAGTTAAATAATTCCTGATTGTGCAATTATTTCTTGGAACAATCTAATTCTCATTCTTAATGCTTCTATTGTATTAAATCTAGACTGATAGTTCTAGGTTATATGATAGTTAGGATCTTTTGTTAGCGATCGTCGCATTAGATTTACACATAAGAAGAATTTTGGATAATTAGCGATTGCGGTTATCTAGGGTTGTTAATCTCATTGAAGGATAAATATTGTAAAAATTGATTAATCCATGGTAGCCAAATCACCATGTGTGTTTTTATGGAAAAATTCTTGTCCATTTGTCCTCAAATAGGATGAATAAAATAGTCAGAAAGCGTGAAAAATGACTGTCACGAAAATAAAAAAAATTCACACATGAATGTTTAGCATGGTAAAATATAAGTATTTACTAATTATGTTCATTTTTATTAAGTCATCTATGCATACATATTTGATACATTGTGTATAAACCCATTATACATGAAATCTAGCTTTCTAACGGTCAAAACTTGAAAAGAAAGGATGTAAACGTTACCAGAGTTGTGCAAAACGTTTGTACGGTGATGAATTTCGCTAAAAGCAACCTGAATTGAGTAGATCTTAGAGAGAATTATTGAATTTTTCAGTTTAGTTCAAGTTGAAAATGACTTTTGAAGAGCCAGGGGGCTTAAATCCACCTGCGGTCTGCTGCTAGTCTACCTGCGGCAACCCATGGTGGGTTCCACCCCCTCCGGTTCGATCAAATTTAAGTTTTAGCAAGGTCCCCTAAAGCTAAAAAGTTAAATCAGCAAAAAAGGTTCTACGCGATTGAGCAGAAAGGGCTTGAAATCTTGAAATAGGATACCAAACTTCGGAAGTCTGAAAATTTCCTGTAAACCATTGGTGACAGCCCCAGCGTAGCATCGAGAAAGGTCCGGTGGTGTAAGCCGTTGAGAACTGCTTCAACGAAGGTTAGATTATCTAATATTGCAAACCGTTGGCAAAAACTCCAGCATAACATCGGGAAGGGTCCGGTGATGTAAGTAATTGAGAACTACTTCAACGAAGGTCAGAGTATTTGATATTGTAAACTGTTGGCGACAACTCCAGCGTAGCATCAAGAAGGATCCGGTGGTGTAAGCCGTTAAGAACTACTTCGGCGAAGATTAGGATATCTGATATTGGAAACTGTTGGCGACAACTCCAGCGTAGCATCGGGAAGGGTCCGGTGATGTAAGCCGTTAAACACTACTTCAGCGAGTATATCGAGACAGTCCGGTGATGAGAACCTTTGGAAACTACCGTTCGGGTAGGCGTCGAGACGTCTGGTACTGAACATTGTCAACTACTAACAAGGTAGGCACCGTCATAAACTATCTTTATCAGGAAGGACTGATGATGGAATCTGTTATAAAAGAAATCTCTAGCTGAGGCATCAGGGTAGTTCAGTGATAAGCATCCGTTGTAAACTACCGTTCGAGTAGGCATCGAGAAAGTTAGATGATGATCACCTGGTGTAAACTACCATTCGAGTAGGCATCGAAAAATTTCGATGATGATCAATCATTGTAAACTACCGTTGGAGTAGGCATTGAGGCAGTTCGATGATGGTCAACCTTTGTCAACTACCGTTCGAGTAGGCATCGAGAAAGTTTGATGATGATCAACCTTTGTAAACTACCGTTCGAGTAAGCATCGAGACAATCCAATAATGATCAACCTCTGTCACTACAAAAAAATGGTCATTTGGCAACAAACAGTTATCGTTGCTAAATGTGTGAAAATTCGTTGCCAAAGGTCATTTGCAACGATTTTTCTGTCGTTGGACCATTCGTTGCGCAATGAGCGTTGCTAATTATCTAGCAACAATTTTTTTTTTCGTTGCAAAAAGTGAGATGTTTCGCAACGAAAGTTTATTTTCATGTAAAATCATATATCATTTTGCAACGAAATGTTTTGTAGCAAATTTATTAAGAAATTGTTACTGAAAAGCAACTTTCGTTGCAAAATCCGCCTAATTGGCAACGAAAAGAATCTTTTTTTGTGCCAACGAAAATGAAATTCGTTGCGTTTGATACACATTTGCCAACGATATTTGTCGTTGTTGAACAATATAAAAATTGTTACCTTAACTGGTTTTCGTTGCTGATTGTATACTTTTTGATTGATTTTGATTGCTTTTGATTTTTTGATTTTATAATTTTGTATATGCATGGAAAATAAAGGGCATAACGCTAAGAAAGTGATAATGTTCCAACATCTCGTGGAACTCGTAACTTTCCTCTGGATCTACGTCTTCTTGGCTAGCTGAGGCCTGATAGTCCAATTATCAGTAGTTATGTTGCCTTCGAGGCTTTTGATAGAGGTTACCTCCTGGTCATGAATATCTTCAATCACGACCATAACTTAATCGCCTCTTAAATCAGCATATCCCTTAAGGAGGCTCAAACTGGACTCGTCGCAGAAAGGGATGAACTCTTAATTCCTCGATGGGTTGGCTTCCTCGAGAACTTCACCACCTTTTTCTTCATCTGTTCCTTCACCTTTCTCATAGGCTTAAGAGGAATTGAGTATGAAATCACTCTCGCACTGTTGTTGTATTTCTCGCAAGGAACTTTCATTTTTTGCTTTTTCCATACTAGGAAGGATCAGTATTTCCTCCTCATCATCCAGGAGGTTAAAATCAGGAATGTGGTTCCAGGCTTTAGGCAACAAGATATTTGATGGTGGTGAATGAATTTCTTTAGAGGACTCTCTTGTCTCCTCTGTCACTCCCAGCATTAAGATCAGTCCACCTTATGTTCTGCCATGATTGGTGCTTACAAGCGCCACCTCCTTTGAACTACCTATCTCGAGTGGACATCTTAAGCTCTTTATTTCTCTTTCACCTTTTCTGGTCATGGGGACTTCTATCTTAAGTTCTCCATTTTTAATAAGATCCTGGATTTTGTGGTTTAGAGACCAACATTCCTCAGTTGCATGTCCAGTTGAGTTATAATGGTAGAAACATATCTTGCTGGCATCATAACTTTTCATCTCGGGCTTGGCAGGAGGTAGCAACTCAGTAATCTTTTTCTGCGCCACCAACAATGCTAACACATTTTCTAACAAGTCCCCCAAAGGTTTGACTACCCTTCTCTGCTTACTCTCCTCGACTCTCAATGTCGTAGGATTTCTATGGTTTGCTAGTGTTTGGAATGTTGCTTGTTATTTCCTATTTGGGAATTTGCATTCCTCCCGAAGATTTTTTCTTTGGCAAGATCTTCTAGTAATTTTACCATTCCACCTTTCTCGTCTGCTCAGCATGCTTTGATCTTCTTTATTTAGCTGGCTAATCTTCGAGGGAGATTGATGAGTGAGTTTTATACCTACGAATCAGTAGTCGTTATAGCTTGATTCTGCATGTTTTCGAGTAATTTGCCTATTATTTCTACTGGGTGTATACGTTTATGTGCAAATAATGAAATGGGGGCGAAAGTAGTTTTAAAGGATAAAATTTGTATGTTTTATGTCTATTCGTTAATGCTTCATCTTTTTATTGTGCCTAAATATACCTAGTATTCTTATATTTTATTGTAGGTACAATTGAAGAGTTCCGTGATATTGGAAAGAAAATTAGAGCAGCTTATGAAATCAACAAGAGCAAGCCAGTGGGTTAATAGCTTAATGTAGGATATCAAGTGGTAATCGGTTAGCAGCTCACGGAATGAGCATGTCAAACTCATTTGGCTAAGTGGGGCTTTTGTGTAAGTAATATATGGAATGGGGGCCACGGATTACTTTAAATCCATGCAGCTTTGCATTAGTAATCCACTAGAAGCTAGGAGCATTTACGAAGTCAGCAACTTATGGAATCAACATATATGCTAAGAAGGTTAGTCAACAAGTGGGTCAGGCACATGTTTACGTGGGCTATGGATTTGTGGTAGGAATTCATAAATCATGTAAGCCATGCATGCAATTAGTTAATGAAGACGGCTGGTAAAGGAATGACAAAGGTAAGTGGGACACAAATTTAGTGGAGGAGGCAATCATCATATGTATGTGGGCTAGTATGAAGTAGGAGCATCCCACGTTTGCAGCTGCTTGCATTAGGTTGTGTGTAATCGAAGAAGCAAGCTCATGCGAAATTTTAAGTGGGCCAGGAATATGTATAACAGTTGTAATACCCGAGAATTTCTGAATATTATTAAATGAATTTATTTATGGAAAATGAATATTTAGTTGAATATAAATGATTTTGTGAGTTGACTCAATTATATTAAAATTGAATAATTATAATAATTGAGGAAAGGTGGAGTTTGCGATAAACTCGTTGAATGCATTGTGTGGCACAGTGATGAGAAATATTAATGATGATATTAATTAACGAAAGAATTATTAAGTGAACAATTAATCTATATTAATTGTTAATTATTATTATAGAATATTAATTAATTGTTATAAAATATTAATAATGATTAATATGTGATTATTATTATTGCAAGAAATATAATAATAATAATGAGCAACGTGTCTATAAATATAATAAGATTTATATTTATATACTATGCGTGATAAATGAGCAATTGTTGTGCGAGTGGATTAATTAATATTATTGTTAATTAATCGATAAGATGAATAATTTATTTATTTAACATTATGAATAATAAATCAAATAAGTAAGTTATCAATATAATAAGATTATATTGATTGTTATGTACAAGCATGCAATAATTAATAATATAAAGTATATGGAATACAACTATATTATATAGTGTGGTGCAACATTTATGTGACTATACTATATATATGGATCATGTATTGGGATTTATTAAACTATGTGAGATACATGATTAATACTTATGTGACAAATGTACGTAAGTATACATTAAAATAATATGAATATATTGTAATCAATTGTTGATTGTAGAATTTAATAATGTGATAACATCCGAGTAAATTATATCCGATATTAATAAATGTACATGGATGATATGTATGTTACATTGCCATATCACATCTACTACCTTGAAATATTAAGCATGTGACTTACATTATAATGTTAATTATAATCTAAGTATATAGTATGAAAATATATGTAATAGCCTAAGTGTATGATATATGTTATAACATTTCATTGTGCAATTGCTAGAATGCCGAGATTGAAATTGGCTTGTCCCATTATATGAGACCCATTCTCCTTCACGTGTGTAGCATACAAGCTACTCTACTCTATATTCTCAATTTCAGCAAACAATTCATAGCTCTCTATTCCTCAAACTCAGCAATCCTAGCTCATGATTAAGGCGGAGTGGGCACCATGATTTGATTCAACAACCATTACCTAATCTCTATTAACCATCAAGCAAATCTAAAATCTCGTTGGTTTAATTTGGTGTGTATAAGCAATGTCTGGACAATTGTTTTTCTATATATACGGCCCTCCTCCTCTCTAATTCATTTGCTGATAAATTGCTTAAGATAAGTTGAGAATAATACACATAGTAGTATAATAGCATTGTGAAGTAGCAGCAAGTTTCATTAGCTAACAGAGGTATAATCACATGTTATTGTTCTTCATTTTTTGCTTCTCTGTAAATTTCAAGATTTCTTAATCATGCCAAATTAGATTGTAACTGGATTGTAGCATACTTGTTTAGTCGCTATATTAGCTTAAAAACATATTGGTAATACAATGCTGTTAGTTATAATCAAAATTGTGACAAATTTTTGTGATTGGGCTAAGTTTCTGCCGTAACAAGCCTGTTTCTGGTGTGAAGTAGTAGTGGCGCAGCTGCGCCAGTTTATAATTGGAGCGCAACGCAGCTACGCCGGGCACTGGATATGGTTTTCTGCATTCTACTTAAAAATCTGTCAAGTGTTGGTTTGTTTATATAACTTAGGTGAGCATGCAAGCATGTGTAATATATATATATATATATATATATATAAGTACATTGATCTAATTTGAGCATGTTTTACTATATTAGCATGTATGGTTAGCAAAAGCATATAGTTGAAATAACTTTAGAACTTTAGAAGTGAACTCAATTTTTTGCGTGCCATGTTATATACTGACTTTGCAAGCATGATAGCATGACTTAGAAGTGCATGAAAGGCGTGTTGACTTAGGTATACAGGTTTCATAATATGACATGAACATATGAACCTAAATAGTGAATAACACTAATAAAAATATAAGTTTTGATTGTGAACCTTAACGTGTTATTACAAGTTTCATATTCTGGAGTTTACGGATACATGAGATAATACTCTTAGACTCATTCATGTGTCATGCATTATATATACCATGATTAGTTGCCGTAATTCAAAATTTGCGTAAGCAAAGCATGTTTTCAAACTAATGACAATGATAGTTGCATGTATATGATATGAATACTCATGAACATGCTTAATATAAGTATATGAACACCTTATGTGTTTACAAGGTGAGCATGCTAGATTTTGTAACATCATGACCTTGAATGGTTTTAAATTATCGAAAGTGTTAACTTAGAAACTATATCACATATGTTTGGAACGAGGGAAGGTTATACAAACATAAAAGTATTCTTTAAAATGTATACATGCTACGTGATATTATATGATGTTACTTGAACCCGATTTTGACGGTTAACTTATGAGAATGCCATAACTTGCTAAAATGAAATATATTTAGTATTGATTGTGGTCTTATGTGATATTAATAATATGAGAGCATGTTTGCTAATTGTTGCGATCTTATATAATATGAGAATGTGTTTAAACTCAAAAGGAGGAACGTTAAGGATAGAAATTATATTCTATATAACTGTGTAGCTAGGTTAAAACTTAGCTTATGTGTTGATCGTATATTCGAAGATAAAATGTGAAGTTAAATTATATGGCTAATGAATATCATATATCTACGTAACTATATTACGATAGGAATTCGAAAGTGTTGATTTGCTTTTCGTGGATAAACTATGCTAAAGGCAAGTTCTCTAACTTACACTCTTTTAAAGTGCAAGTTTCCTTACTTACACTCATTTATAGTGCAAGTATCCTATCTTTGTGTTTGCGTTATTCGAGGAATGTTGTAAGCAAGTCTCCTAACTTACACTCTTTTATGGTGCAAGTATTCTATCCTTGTATATTGCGAACTAGTTTCTTTACTTAATCGTTTGAAGTAAATTAGCATACTTGATATCTTATTTTATTAAAGCTATTATTCATGTTAAACTTGGTATTGTTCTTGAATATTGTGAAAGTGTCTATGCCATTTGATTCGGCTAGACTTATATTATTAAAAAATGACCCAAACCAATTGATTGGTGCGGGATCTTGTATTTGACTGAGAAGAACAAAATATAACTGTCGGAGAACCGACACGCGCACATTGGTATGATTGAGTGTTATGCATAACATAGGATACTTTAGGCTGATCACCTGTTGTACTTGTTTTTGTTGGATTTTCAGTTTATTACTGTCAATTCCTGTGGAAGTTCATAGTCCTTAGTGACTGCTCAGTATTCAGTTATCTTGAAATCTTGAATTGATTTATTATTAAATCACATTGATATTATTCTGTCCTTAGCGACTGTTATTGAAAACTGTTGATATTCTTGTTATCCTTGAACTATCAAACCTTGCTATACCCTTTCGAGAATTGAGAATTATATTACTCATCCATATTGTATATTACTTGCTGAGCAAATTGTCCTCATTCTTGCTTTCCCTAAAAACATTTCAGTTAAGGCAGAGCAGTGCGGACCCTCGAGTACCGACAAGGGCAAGGGAAAGGCTACTGAGTATCTTTGTTTATGTAGGACTTTATGATTGTAATAAAGAACTTATGATATTATGTACTGGTTAAGGTTATTATTGCTTAAGATATGTCTAAGCTATGTAATCACTGTATAAGTTACGAGACCTTGGGACGTGAATAAATTATATTATTTAAATGTAATCTATTCGGTATTAGTTGTGTATTATTCTGCTGTGCGATGCAATAATTAGTCGTATTATTATTGTGATGTATTACCATGAGCACGTGATGAACCGAATTCAAACGACCCCGTGATGGTCCTGGAATTTGGGGGCGTCACAGCAGTAAGTAGGGGACCACAATAAAGGAGGACCATGCACTTGCCATGTAACGCACGGATGCAGACATGCAACACACGTAAGCAGCCATGCAATGAGCAGCCCATGAAATCATTAGGCAAAATGATAAGTGGGCTAAGTTAATTAGATCAGATCCATGCAATTCAGTAGGATACATGGGCCCACGGTCACAAGCAGTTCACAAGGCAAGAGTCAGCATATATTTAGTAGCCGCACGAAAGTAAAGGAATACAAGCTAGCATGAAATTAAAGCAAATTAAGATGGCTGGTCAGAGACTTTTCCCGCTGGGGCGGTGATTTTCATAGGAACTCCCCGCCGCGGCGGGGAGGCGGGTGTGCAAAGGGGTGACCCTACTCCGAGTTGGTTACGGCTGAAGCAATGAGGGGAGACAGGGACTGTTATGTTATGTTATAAGTTGGACTCTTAAAAAGAGATTGAAAAATATACCTAGCCACTGCAAGAAGCACTATTTTTTTGATCTTAACTTGGAGCGGAGATTTAAGATCATCAAGTTAACGTGACGATCGCAGGGTTGAAGCGGAGATTGGTGATACGATTCTGAATTTTATTATCTCTTTCTCTTTATATCTTGTAATCGTAATGTTTGCTATGATGAGGATTATGGGTTTTTATTTATTTAATATGAACTAAATTCCTTTTTAAGCCTACAACGGAGCTATGATTGTAATGGATGACTAAGTATTTTTAAACTCAGTTTATGAATGTTATTCCCAGGTTATTCACTATATGTGTGATTAATTTATATAATTGCCTGATCAACGATTATTCTGTTATTTCTTATGAACTTATGAAGGAACATAGGAGATTTGAACTGGCCATAGTGACATATGTTCATGATTTCTGCGTAGATAAAAATTGTGATTCGTGTTTAGGATAGATGTATTCCTTTACGCCATATGTAATCTGAAAGAGAACTTGGTAATAAATTCTGATTAATTATAATTCACATAGAAATATAGTGAATTAGTTAATTAGGATGTCTTGTTTGAATCTATCATATATGGATACAAATGAGTACGGATATTATGCATCGTGAGGTGGTTTTATCTACATTAGTGCTTTCGATTAATAACCTAGGGGTAATTGAAATAAACTGGGGAAAAGGATACTTATCAGACATGCAATCATAAGTGAAGTTGTGGGCTTAACTCTCTCAAATCTGTTAAATTCTTGATTTTAGTGTGCGATTGTTCTAAACAATAATTTAGTTATAAAAACATCACATGACCGTTAGTTTGATAAAGTTGAAATACTATAAAATTGGTAATTTTTTGATTAAGCAGTAATTATTGTCTCTGTGGGTACGATCTTTGATTTATCACTGTATTACTTGTTGACCACGTACACTTGCGTGTTGCGCGTAGATAATACCCAACAGAGATATGCTTACATTCTGAATAACCTCCTATTTCTCTTAGTTTCTGATAGTTGAGTGAAAAGCTGCCTTGTATCCTGATATTCGCGCCATATCAGATTAGCCAGCAGAGTTACTTGATGTTGGATCATATCCAATTTTTGCATCATTGTCATACCCTCCTCTGCATTTTCCAGCTCTAGGATATTTGTTCTATTCCTTTAGGGGTATTCATCTATCCTTCGTATGTGTTTATAATTTGGATGCATTTCATCGCTTCCTAACCCGATTATGTTTACTCCCTCCGTATCATGTGACATTAGAAGGTTGGTGTTGACATTTAGATGGTCAGGTTGGTGAACTACAACATAGCCGTTTTCGATCAGGTTTTGGATTTTATGCTTCAAGGACCAACAATCTTGTGTATCGTGTCCTAGAGATCTAGAATGGTAAGCACATCTCTGGCTAGGATTGTATCTTTTTCTTTTTGGATCCAGAGGTGGAGCCAGTTCGATAATTTTCTTGTGATCTATTAACATCACCAACATGTTTTTAAGGGAATCGCCTAGTTGAGTGAACACCCGATTTTTCGTTCTTTTAAATTTTCTCTTTCTGTCCTGGCACTGGTTGAATGCAGTTTGTTATAATGATAGATTGCATTCCCTCTTCCAAATGGGGGGGGGGGGACTACGGTTGGATCTCCTAGACTGCCTCTGTACAATGAGGGATACATCTTCATCGCCTTTCCTAGGTATCCTCATGGGATCACTCGTATAGTTGCCAGACTGTATATGCTCGAAGACTACTTCTAAGGCTGTGAGATCTTTAATCTTGCCTGCTTTCAGGCCCATCTCTGTCATTTTGCCGTGTTTGATCATCTCTGAGAATGGTTTTCCTATACCGGCTAGAATCCTCTCAGAGTAAAGTGCCTCTTGGATGTCTATGAAAGTCATCACCATTTTAGTTTCTGTCATAGGTGGGTTGACCTGTGCTGCCAGACGTCTCCATCTTTGGGCATACTCACGAAAAGACTCGTTATTTTGTTTTTTGACCTTGGTCACTTGATACCGATCCGGAGCCATCTGAGATTGGAAGCTGTATTGAGTTAGGAAGGCATGAGCTAGCTCTTTCCAACTGTGGATTTTTGCATTATAAAGTCGGGCGTACCATGTCCTAGCCTCTCCAGTAAGACTTTTTTGAAAAAGCTGCATTCTGAGGCTTTCATCTTTAGCATAAGACCCTAGCTCGTCAATAAATACTTTCAAGTGCGTATACGGATCGCCTACCCCATTATGCTTTTCAAACTCTGGAACTTGGAATTTGTCAGGATATCTAGCCCCTGGGAATATGCAGAGATCTGAATATGTGACACTTCCAAGGTTTCCAGTCCCTTTAATTGCCCGGATGGTTTCTTCCATTTGTTGGACTTTCCTTCGGATATTTCCAATTTCCCGATCTTCCCTGAGATTTGTGATTTTATGGGTTTTGTTGGTTCTTTGACTAGATCGAGGTTCAGGGATCTGTATTACTCCCTTTTTGTCAGCACTTTGATTTCCGCCATATGAAGAGGACTCTGTTTGATTGAGCGTTATCTGGACCTGAGTGTTTTTTCTTTTTTCTCTTAGGAGGATAGCCAACTCTGCTATTTGATTCTTTAGTCCCTCAAACTCTTTTCGAGATACAAAATCTAATTCGTGTTGGCCACTTTCAGCCATGTTGGTGGATAAGCTTTGTGCCTTTTTAGATTGTGATCTAGTAATGAGACCACTCTTACCTACAAGACAAGTAGGTAGTTTAGTCTTGATAGGCACTAACTATATACATGTTATGCAATGTGTCATGTTTAAGGGTTTTTAAATCTTATCATGCAAAACAAAGGTCAGTTGTTTTGATAACAGGATAACATAACAGGCTTTACATGATATTAAATGTACATTATTACATTTACATTGGAATTCAAAAACTTGACATTGAATTGAAAGAGGAAGGCATGAAGAAGCTTCCCTTCGGATTTGTTTAATCAGAGACTGACCTATCTTAGGTTACTCTCGCGGCTTTTTGGCATGAAGGTTCCCAGATCATCGCAATCTACTAGAGGGGAAATTAATTTGATCTTTCAACTGGAGCAAATCTGAGTGGTGCTTTTTTATGAGCCTCGAAGACTTAGCCGTCCTCGAAGACATTACTCTGTCACCGACGGGTTTGCCTCCTGGTGGAGGAATCACACAACATACATTCACATACATCGCGTCTCACCGTATGCATATGATGATATTGGTGAGAAGCACTAATATTTGTGCGAAGCATTAATATAAAGAAGGAAAGCATTCATTCACATTCATTCAAATGTAAAGACGCAGCATTCACGCATTCATTCAATGTAAAGACGCAACATTCACACATACGCAGATATGAATGGGAAGTTTTGAAAAGATTTGAATGCGGTAAAGCCCTCTATAAAATCCCCAGCAGAGTCGCCACCTGTCGACGTTTGGAAAAAATCCAGCTAGAGTTGGGCCCGAATCTTTCCCTCTTCCTAAGTTTTGTCTACCCTTATTCTTTTTATTGTGAAAAAGGTTTTGAATTTTTTTTAAGAATAGGCCCACATGTATTATGTCGACTATTTGAATGTTTTACAATGTCGCCAGTTGGTAGTTTTGAAATGGTTGTACCATCTCAACCGAATTTATTTGAAAGAAGGCCCAATTTGCTGGACATTGTCGAAACTTGATCTTTGAAACCGAAGTTCTAAGTTCGGGGGCTTGGTTAAGTGTGAGGAAGGTGTTAGTGTAACAGATGAGAATTTTTATGAGAATTTTTTTTATGAGAATTTTTTGTTGTTGTGATTCTGGGGACAGAATCCTTTTAAGGATGGAAGATTGTAACGATTGAGATTTTATATATTAAATTTTAATATTTATTGAGTGAATAAATATTATATGTGATTTATTTATTGAGTTAAATAAATAAATTATGTGATTGTGTGGATTGATTTAATTGAGAGTAATATTTAATTAAATTGATATGTTAGCAATGGTGTAGCATAATTCTAATTTAATTGAGAATAATTGAATTAGATTTAATGTTATGTTCTAAGTGTTAATAATAATTTGTTACATGAATTATGTTTAATAAAGGAATTACAATGGTGTAACAATTTGGTATTATGTGTTTTTATTAATTAATGAATGTTAGCTTTTATTTAATTGAATTAAAATGTTCTGATTTAATTAAATAAGTGTAGTATTTAATCTATGGATTAAGGATTTATTAAAATAATGAAAAGGATTTTAAATTGGTTTTACTAAACGAGGCCCTTGTACTTGTTTAAAACTTATTTTACCAAACATAGCCTTATTTACTATTAATAAGTTTTTAAATATAATGTTGTTTTGGCCAAACAAGCCTTAGGGCTTTTCAACTTCAAAACTTGTAACTTATGTGATTAATTGTATTTTTGATAATTATTATAGAGTAATTATATTATATAAGTTATATATCATTTGTATATACAATATACGTTAAGTTAAAAGAGTTAGTACGTTAGTTTTTACAAACAAAGAGAGAAAGAAAAAGAGAGAAAGGGTTAGAGAGAGTTCTCAGAGAATAAGAAAAGGAAGAAGAAGAAGAAGCTTGAGTATGCAAGAGAAGAACATCATCATCTCCATCTCTATCTCTCAATTCAAACTAGTAAGGTTATAATCTTAACCCTTATAATCAATTCATATGTTTTGTGTTTATTCTTTGTCAAATTAGGTTTTTCATAATCATGAACTTTATGTGTATATATGGTATTCATATGTAATTGTATGCCATGAAAGGATTTTCAGAATTCAATTGTTGTAAAAACAAGTTTTTAAAAGTTATGTTCTTCTATATTTTCTTAGTTTAAAACTTATCTGTGAAAATCTCTTTGTGAAAATTCTTGATTTTGATATATGTATGGGATGTGCACACACACACACACACACACACACACACACACACACATATATATATATATATATATATATATATGTTTACATATGATTTTTATAGTGGTTTAAGTGTTTTAATTCACAAAGATATGATGAACATGGAGAAATCATGTTCATAGTGTTTTATTATGAAGTTATTTTGAAAATAGTTCTTAAATCATCAAAGAGATTGGTGTAAGCATAAATTTATGAGTAATATGTGATATAGCATGATTATATATGAGTTATATGATTGTTTTAACAATTCAATTCATGAAATTTTGATAAACAAGAAGAATTGTGTTCATAGTGATTTTTTATGAATTAATTTCTGAAAAATGGCTTTTGAAACTATCAAATTGGTGTTTGAATATGGGTTATTATTGAAATTGATCATGTATTATGTTAGTATGCTAAGAATAGAAGTTATTACAATTGGAATTACTTGAATTGGTTGAAAAACGAATTCGTAATAGCAATTTTTGTCAAGAACGCTTAATATTATAATTTTCTTCGAAAATCATGAAATCTATGTTTTGATTATGTGATGTATGGATTTTATATATTATAATCATGTTAAAGAGTTTAAAATATTATTTGTATTAAGTTTCATGTTAATCATGTTGGGGAATATTGAATTCGATGGGAAGAAATAAGCCAAATTGGCTTATTTCTCTCCCAGTTCGCGAGCCATTCCCTTTACCAGGGAGGTGACCAGCCCCAGCGGGGCTATTGCCCTTGGGGGACCCGCCCCAGCGGGTTAGCTTACTGTCCGGGAATGTTGGTTTTTGGTTTTTGAGTTTTCATGCCCCGTTTGTTTAGCTAACTTATTTCTATGACTTGAGAAGTGCAATAGGTAATAAGATAACATGCTTTTGATGTGTTTAAGATAGATTGAAGTATTTTATGATTGTGTTACATGTGTGTGAGTGTGTTAATTTCATAAGGTACACAACACGATTCATTGAGTTATAAGCTTATGAATATATATCGTGAATGTAGACTCACATATTTGACTAGTTAACAACCTATGTTGTAAACAACATTGTGAATTGGACTTGAGTAAAAAGTTCACTGGTTTAAACGTTGTAGTTGAATACTAATAGACGTTTTAAACGTAATGCAATGTGTAGGGTAATTATGGAAGTGGTTATAGTTATTAAAGTGTAGCTTGCGCTTGAGGTAAGTTTTCTAACTCTAAACTTGTTATTTAAATTATGCAAGTCTTCTAGTTAAGCGAGTTTCCATTTCGAACTTGTTGTCTACTTTATCTGAGCTTTGTTGTATTCTATTATTCCTAATGCTCAAATACTGATGTATTATTGAGGTATTGTGATCTTGACTTAGTTGTTCAAGCAAGATCTACTTATTCTTTCAGTTGCTTTGAGTTACTTTTAAAGCATGCCTATCTATTATGTAGATTTGTTCTATATCTTGCAATTGGTTCATGATTCTTATATTATTGAACTGTTAAAGTATTGTGAGTCGATTCAACTACTCCTAGTTGATGATAGTTGAAACTCTAAAGTTCCCTTATCTATCCAAACCAAACTTTCTTTGGTACGGACTTGTATTCAAATTACTGAGAATGAATAACCCTATTTACTAGGGGACATTTATGCGAAAGCGTTAAGATGGTTGTGCACAATTCATGGTACAAAGGGTTGATCCCCCTGAGTGCGAGTTAAATGTCCATAGTCTTATTGACTGTTAAAGTTTTAAATAGAAATATTTATAACCTAGGACATAGTTCAAGGTCTTATGAACCTCAGATGATTCTATATATATTCGAATTCTACGTATTGATGAAAGAATTATTATTCAATTCTTTATTTTGATGAAAGTAAAGTTATTCAAACTCTTTTGAAACTATTCACTTATGTCATTTCATTGTTGTATTTCTAAGTGAGCTTTTATTGCTCACTCTTGCATGTTTTACCACCCCTTGCAGTTGAAACCAAGAATGTTGACATACCGTCAACAAGTAAAGGAAAAGGAAAGATGAACAAGTGAAGGCTTGTTGTTTCGAGTTTTTATTGTAATAAGATTTAGTTGATTATGTTTTATTTTTCACATTTGTTTGATTAATGTTAAGGTGTAGATAACCTTGGGTTTTTATATTGGACAAGTTGTAATCTTTTTTCAAGGAAGATTTTATTTAAGTATTATGAAGGTTGTAATTTACTTTGTAATTCTTTATTATTGGGTAGAAGTACGTCTTATTTAGAAAGTGAACACCAAATCATGTGGAAACGAAGTACCCGAATTTGGGGGTGTCACAGGTTGGTATCAAAGTAGTAGGTTATGAACTTTAGGTGGGGGAAAAACCTTAGGTAGTAGCCTTATAGGAAGATCTAAAAGATAGTGGTGATAGGTAAAGATAATAAACTACCTTATGTGCTATGTGTTTACGTTTAGGTATTCGAAGAGTGACGACTCGATATCACGTAATAATAAACTTTAAAATTCTATTATCAGGATGACGAACGTTGGAGAACCCAGTCAGGCAAGAGAGGATATACCTCAGGTGCCTAGAGAGGAAGAGCCCCGAGACTTCCATGTTATCTGGGAGCAGCTGGTTAGGAGAGAGCCATCTCCAGTGATCACCGTAGCTGGTCAAGAGGGTGAGCTGACACCTATTATAGAGGAAGAGGACGAGGACGAGTTTGAAGAGCAGGAAGAGGAGGAAGAGGATCCCGAAGAGGAATTTTCACCTCACTCTGTTCGTGCTGAGATGTATGAAGCAGTTTACGACAATAACGTAGAACATCATCGTCGAGTCGGAGAGCTCGAAGAAACCATCCAGCAGTGGAACGAGACTATCGAAAAGATAGCTAGTGATCTAGGAGAAATATAATGGAAGCTAATCCACGTAAAGAATGATCGAGACGAGGCTCAAGCCGAGCTAGAAAAGATGAAGCAAGATATCCAAGGGGAGTCGACAAAGCGTGCCAGATCTGAGGAAACATGCTTGAGGGCTACTCAATGAGCCGATCGAGCTGAGAACGAGGCTGAAACCAAGAGAGCCAAGCTAAGGGAGACATAATACGCTTTCCATACAGCCATAGATAGGGCCCAGGACCGTATCTTCTATTACCCAGCTCAGTTCCAAGGTTTACCCTGGTATGTGGTGGACCGAAGGATAGCATTTTGGGTGATGGAGAAAGAACGTAGAGAGGCTGTGCGATGTCTTAATATGCCTAGACATTAGAGCTTTTAAATTATGTGTTTCTTTTTGTAATAAATAAATGTAAATCCCATAGTTCGAGATAATAATGGGATAAAGTGATGATGTAGTCCTGTAACTTGTTCCAGTTCAGGAAAGATGATGTAAATAGCATAAATGCTATTTATCCTATGTTTTAAAACTACGAGTAATGAATAAAAGAAATTTATGGATGTGCTATGTGTTCATATATGAACAGAGTTATTTAATTGTTTAAGTTTTAACTTGAATACTTAAGAATTGAATAAAGGAGCTAATAATAATATTTTCTTAACAAAAAATGCCTCCTAGAAGAAGACTAACACGTCAAAACCCCGAGGGTTCGATGAACAACAATGATGGAACAAACCTTAATTTGGTTCAGCAGTTAGTGAACCTGCTGATAGGAGCAATGGCCAATTAGCTGCAAGTGCAGGCCACGACGTTCAAAGAGTTTAGGGCAGTAGGACCGCCGAAATTCAAGGGATCGACAAACCCGATAGATGCACAGACGTGGGTTATGGAAATAGAGAAGGTCTTTGACATGGCTAAGGTCGGTGAAGACCAGAAAACGGCATTTGCGACTTTCATGTTGAAGTCAGATGCTAGCTTCTAGTGGCAGGCAAATAAGACTAGAGAAGGTGAAGGAGTCATACCTTGGGTACGTTTCAAAGAGATGTTCTTTGAAATGTACTTCCCTGTGAGTTCGCAGGACCAGATGGAGGTCCAATTCCTAGAGCTGAAGCAGGGGGGATGACAGTGTCTGAATATGCCTCTAAGTTGAACGAGTTGGCCAGGTTCGCTACATACCAGGTCAGTACGGACGCTAGGAAGGCGAGGAGGTTTGAGCGGGGACTAAAACACTGGCTCTACAACAAGGTCTCTATATTCCATCTGAACACGTTTGTAGCTGTGCTGGAGAAGGCCATACTAGCTGAAGGGGGTAGGGAAGCCGTGACTAAATTCAACCAAGACAAGAAGAAGAAGAATGAGACGGAAAACAAGGCTGGTGGTAGCGGGGCTATCCATCAGAAAAGGAAGTGGAACGACAGTACCTCTACTGGGAGTCAGTAGGGAGGCCAACAGAAGAGGAAGCTCAAAGCATGTGCTACATGCGGGAAAACTCACACTGGAGTGTGCATAAAAGGGAAACGAGTGTGCTACAACTATGGTCAGGAAGGGCACATCGCGCCAAATTGCCCAAACCCGAATAAGGGAGCTTGCTATACATGTGGATCCAAGGATCACATGGCTTATAACTGCCCTAAGAAGCCAGTGGCAGGGTCAACAAGGAATGGAGGAAATGGCAGCGGTAGCACTCTGACTATTGTCGAACCATCGCCACTGCAAGCCGTTCGACCCACTGCCCGTACGTTCAACATGACGATGCAGGATGTCGTGCAATCAAAGGATGTAGTGGTAAGTATTATTCAGATCAATAGTATAAATGCATATGTATTATTTAATTCGGGTGCTACTTGTTCATTCATATCTGATGATTTTGCTAAAACCCTATACTTACCTATAGAGGAGTTAGCTTACCCCTTGAACATAGAAATTGCGAATAGGGAATTCATTCCTGTTAGGTTTGTATACAAGAACTGTAGGTTGAACATTAAGAGTCAGGAGCTGAGGGCAGATTTGATTCCGATAAAACTTGGGGAATTCGATGTCATATTGGGAATGGACTGGTTATTCAACCATGTGGCGGTAATCGACTGTCAGAAGAAGTCTGTAAACCTTACGACTCCGTCGAAAGTAGTGTTCTGTGGTAGTAAGTCGCCTAGACAAGCGAGTTATCTGACGGTGATGCAGGCCAAGAAACCTTTGACGCAAGGCTGTATAGGATATCTAGCATACATAGTAGATACGCGTAAGGAGAGCCCGAAGGTAGAAGAGATATCAGTGGTCAAGGAGTTTATGGACGTTTTTCTGAGCGATTTGCCAGGACTTTCGCCAGATAGGGAGATAGAGTTCGTGATCGACTTAGTGCAGGGAACTGCTCTAATTTTGAAAGCCCCGTACCGAATGGCTCCAGTTGAGATGAAGAAACTGATGGTTCAATTGCAAGAATTGCTGGACAAAAAGTATATTCAACCGAGCATTTTGTCGTGGGGAGCACCAGTTTTATTCGTCAAGAAGAAGGATGGATCGATGCATCTTTGCATTGACTATAAAGAATTGAACAAAGTTACGATCAAGAATATGTATCCCTTACCTAGGATCGATGACTTGTTTGATCAATTGAAGGGTGCTAAATACTTCTCGAAAATCGATTTGAGAAGCGGGTATCATCAATTGAAGGTGAGAAAGGAAGATATATCAAAAACGGCTTCTAGGACTCGATATAGTCATTACGAGTTCTTGGTGATGTCATTTGGGTTAACAAATGCCCCAGCTGCATTTATGGACTTAATGAATAGGGTGTTTAAGCCATTCCTGGACAAGTTTGTAGTGGTGTTCATAGATGATATTCTGGTTTATTCCTAGACCAAGGAGGAACACGCTGAACACTTAAGGCTAACCGTAGAATCGTTGAGACGAGAAAAACTTTATGCAAAATTCTTGAAGTGCAAATCTGGTTGGGTCGTATGCAATTTCTTGGCCACGTGATCGACAAGGATGGTATTTCGGTGGATCCGTCAAAGGTGGAAGCGGTAATGAATTAGGATCAGCCAAAAACGCCGTCTGAAGTGAGGAGTTTCTTGGGATTGGCAGGTTATTACCGGAGATTTATCCAAGATTTTTCCAAGATCGCAACTCCGTTAACGAATTTGACTCGTAAAATAGTTAAGTTTGTTTGGACGGAAAAGTGTGAGGAAAGTTTCCAAGAATTGAAGAAGATGTTGAGTACTGCGCCTATGTTGTCTTTACCGGATAGTACGGGAAATTTCATGGTATATAGTGATGCCTCACATAAGGGTTTAGGCTGCGTGTTTATGCAGAGCGGGAAGGTCATTGCTTATGCATTATGTCAGCTGAAGGATTATGAGAAGGGGTATCCGACTCATGACTTAGAATTGGCGGCAGTAGTTTTTGCTCTAAAGATTTGGAGACACTACCTATATGGAGAGAAGTGTGAAATGTACACAGATCACAAGAGTCTGAAGTATATTTTTACCCAATAGGATTTGAACATGTGCCAAAGAACATGGTTAGAACTGATCAAGAACTACGACTGCGAGATACTTTACCATCCAGGTAAAGCTAATATCATCGTCGACGCTTTAAGCAGAAAAGGTCGGGAGAAGTTGAATGTGTTAACTGATCAGGATCAGTTAATAGAACAGATGGCTAGATTAAAGCTGGAAATGAAGTTTCTGAAGGAATCGGATGAGAAGTTGTTTCAAGTAACTACTGATTCTACTCTGGTAGACAAAGTGAAAGAAGCACAACTTCAAGATTAGGAATGCAAAAAGATTCGAAAAAGAATAGCGGATGGTGAAGAGTTCAAATTCAAGATTGACAGTAAGGAACTGCTACGATTTGAAGGTAGAATCTGGGTACCGCCAGTACCGGAAGTAAAGGAGGAGGTTTTGAGCGAAGCTCATAGTTCGAAATATTCAATTCACCCTGGGAGTACGAAGAAGTATTAGGATTTTAGGCATCATTTCTGGTGGCCGAATATGAAGAGGGATGTTACTGAATGCATTGCGAAATGTCTAACTTGCCAGAAAGTCAAGGCAGAACACCAGAGACCTAGCAGATTGCTACAACCGTTGGAAATTCCAGAGTGGAAGTGGGAGCATATCATGATGGATTTTGTGGTTGGTCTTCCAGCGACTCAGAAGGGTTTCGATGCAATATGGGTTATTGTAGATCGACTGACGAAGTCAGCCCACTTTCTGTAGATCAGAATTAAGTACAACTTAGAACAATTGGCGAAGCTGTACGTTAAGGAAATTATTTCTCGACACGGGGTTCCGGTGTCGATTGTGTCCAACAGAGATCCGCTGTTTACGTCGAATTTCTGGAAGCGATTGCAAGAGTGTCTGGGAATGCAGTTCCGAATGAGTACAGCATACCATCCTCAAGTCGATGGTCAGAGCTAGAGAACAATTCAGACGCTAGAGGATATGCTGAGAGCTTGTGTGATGGACTTCAAGGAAAGCTGGGATGATCATCTACCGTTGGTGGAGTTCGCCTATAATAATAGTTACCACGCGAGTATCGGCATGCTGCCTTACGAAGCATTATACGGCAGGAAATGCATAACTCCCTTGTGCTGGGATGAAGTCGGTGAACGTCAACTGTTGGGACTCGAATTGGTGCAACAAACTGCTAAAATTGTGAAGCTGATCAGAACAAGATTGGTTGCTGCTCAAGACAGATAGAAGAAATATGTTGATCAACATCGGCAGAACCGAGAATTCTTACCAGAGAGCTTCGTTTTCCTGAAAGTATCTCCCTGGAAGGGATTCGATTCTGAAAGAAGGAGAAGCTGAGTCCCCGATTTATTGGACCTTTCGAGGTACTACGAAAGGTGGGCGAGGTTGCTTACGAGGTAGCATTACCTTCAGAGCTTGAGAATATACACAACGTATTCCATATTTTCGTGTTACGACCTTACAAACATGACTATAATCATGTAATAGAATACGAGCCTTTATAATTTGATAAAGACTTAACTTATGAAGAGGTTCCTGTTCAAATGATTGATAGGAAGGAACAAGTACTTAGGAATGAAGTGATACCTTCTGTTAAGGTAATCTGGAGGAACCACAGTGCTGAAGAAGCCACGTGGGAACTCGAAGATGTTATGATGAAATCTTATCTGCAATTATTTACTTAATTGATTTTTGTAACCCCTTATATATCGATTCTGGGGATAGAATCCTTTTAAGGGGGGAAGAATGTAACAGATGAGAATTTTTATGAGAATTTTTTTTGTTGTGATTCTGGGGACAGAATCCTTTTAAGGAGGGAAGATTGTAACGATTGAAATTTTATATATTAAATTTTAATATTTATTGAGTGAATAAATATTATATGTGATTTATGTATTAAGTTAAATAAATAAATTATGTGATTGTGTGGATTGATTTAATTGAGAGTAATATTTAATTAAATTGATATGTTAGCAATGGTGTAGCATAATTCTAATTTAATTGAGAATAATTGAATTAGATTTAATTTTATGTGCTAAGTGTTAATAATAATTTGTTACATAAATTATGTTTAATAAAGGAATTACAATGGGGTAACAATTTGGTATTATGTGTTTTTATTAATTAATGAATGTTAGCTTTTATTTAATTGAATTAAAATGTTCTGATTTAATTAAATAAGTGTAGTAAATAATCTATGAATTAAGAATTTATTAAAATAATGAAAAGAATTTTAAATTGATTTTACCATACGAGGCCCTTGTACTTGTTTAAAACTTATTTTACCAAACATAGCCTTATTTACTATTAATTAGTTTTTAAATATAATGTTGTTTTGGCCAAACAAGCCTTAGGGCTTTTCAAATTCAAAACTTGTAACTTATGTGATTAATTGTATTTTGATAATTATTATAGAGTAATTATATTATATAAGTTATATATCATTTGTATATACAATATACGTTAAGTTAAAAGAGTTAGTACGTTAGTTTTTACAAACAAAGAGAGAAAGAAAAAGAGAGAAAGGGTTAGAGAGAGTTCTCAAAGAATAAGAAAAGGAAGAAGAAGAAGAAGAAGAAGAAGAAGAAGCTTGAGAAAGCAAGAGAAGAACATTATCATCTCCATCTCTATCTCTTAATTCAAACTAGTAAGGTTATAATCTTAACCCTTATAATCAATTCATATGTTTTGTGTTTATTCTTTGTCAAATTAGGTTTTTCATAATCATGAACTTTATGTGTATATATGGTATTAATATGTAATTGTATGCCATGAAAGGATTTTCAGAATTCAATTATTGTAAAAATAAGTTTTTAAAACTTATGTTCTTCTATATTTTCTTAGTTTAAAACTTCTTTGTGAAAATCTCTTTGTGAAAATTCTTGATTTTGATATATGTATGGGATGTGCACATATATATTTATATATATATATATATATATATATATGTTTACATATGATTTTTATAGTGGTTTAAGTGTTTTAATTCACAAAGATATGATGAACATGGAGAAATCATGTTTATAGTGTTTTATTATGAAGTTATTTTGAAAATAGTTCTTAAATCATCAAAGAGATTGGTGTAAGCATAAAGTTATGAGTAATATGTGATATAGCATGATTATATATGAGTCATATGGTTGTTTTAACAATTCAATTCATGAAAGTTTGATAAACAAGAAGAATTGTGTTCATAGTGATTTTCTATAAATTAATTTTTGAAAAATGGCTTTTGAAACTATCAAATTGGTGTTTGATTATGGGTTATTGTTGAAATTGATCATGTATTATGTTAGTATGTTAAGAATAGAAGTTATTACAATTGGAATTACTTGAATTGATTGAAAAACGAATTCGTAGTAGCAATTTTCGTTAAGAACACTTATATTGTAGTTTTCTCCAAAAATTATGAAATCTTGGTTTTGATTATGTGATGTATGGATTTTATATGTTATAATCATGTTAAAGAGTTAAAAATATTGTCTGTATCAAGTTTCATGTTAATCATGTTGGGAAATATTGAATTCGGTGTGAAGAAATAAGCTAAATTGGCTTATATCTCTCCCAGTTCGCGAACCAGCCCCTTCACCAGGGAGGCGACCCTCCCCAACAGGGCTATTACCCTTGGGGGACCCACCCCAGCGGGTTAGCTTGCTGTACGGGAATGTTATTTTTTGGTTTTTGAGTTTTCATGCCCGTTTGTTTAGCTAACTTATTTCTATGACTTGAGAAGTGTAATAGGTAATAAGATAACATGTTTTTGATGTGTTTAAGATAGATTGAAGTATTTTATGAATGTGTTACATGTGTGTGAGTATGTTACTTTCATAAGGTACACAACACGATTCATTGAGTTATAAGCTTATGAATGTATGTCGTGAATGTAGACTCACGTATTTGACTAGTTAACAACCTATGTTGTAAACAATATTGTCAGTTGGACTTGAGTAAGAAGTTCAATGGTTTAAATGTTGTAGTTGAATACTAATAGACGTTTTAAACGTAATGCAATGTGTAGGGTAATTGTGGAAGTGGTTATAGTTATTAAAGTGTAGCTTACGCTTGAGACAAGTTTTCTAACTCTAAACTTGCTATTTAAATTATGCAAGTCTTCTAGTTAAGTGAGTTTCCATTTCGAACTTGTTGTCTACTTTGTCCGAACTTTGTTGTATTCTATTATTCCTAATGCTCAAATACTAAAGTATTATTGAGGTATTGTGATCTTGACTTAGTTGTTCAAGCAAGATCTATTTAATCTTTCAGTTGCTTTGAGTTACTTCTAAAGCATGCCTATCTATTATGTAGATTTGTTCTATATCTTGCAATTGGTTCATGATTCTTATATTATTGAACTGTTAAAGTATTGTCAGTCGATTCAACTACTCCTAAAGGTTTAAATAGA
The DNA here is from genome assembly GCA_020205555.1 of Panax stipuleanatus. Classification (NCBI taxonomy): domain Eukaryota; kingdom Viridiplantae; phylum Streptophyta; class Magnoliopsida; order Apiales; family Araliaceae; genus Panax; species Panax stipuleanatus. The sequence continues at coordinate 16,379,575 of CM035119.1, read as the reverse complement.
AATATTTATAACCTAGGACATAGTTCAAGGTCTTATGACCCGCAGATGATTCTATATATATTCGAATTTTACGTATTGATGAAAGAATTATTATTCAATTCTTTATTTTGATGAAAGTAAAGTTATTCAAACTCTTTTGAAACTATTCACTTATGTCATATCACTGTTGTATTTCCAAGTGAGTTTTTGTTGCTCACTCTTGCATGTTTTACCACCCCTTACAGTTGAAATCAAGAATGTTGATATACCGTCAACAAGTAAAGGAAAAGGAAAGATGAACAAGTGAAGGCTTGTTGTTTCGAATTTTTATTGTAATAAGACTTAGTTGATTGTGTTTTATTTTCTGCATTTGTTTGATTGATGTTAAGGTTTAAATAACCCTGGGATTTTATATTGGACAAGTTGTAATCCTTTTTCAAGGAAGATTTTATTTAAGTATTATGAAGGTTGCAATTTACTTTGTAATTCTTTATTATTGGGTAGAAGTACATCTTATTTAGAAAGTGAACACCAAATCATGTGGAAACAAAGTACCCGAATTTGGGGGTGTCACAGTTAGGCACCCCACAACTCTCGTGTAATCACGGTACCGCATCTTTTCAATATTTTCCTTTTAAATCTGCAATGTGTGTGTGAATGCTGGAAGAAATTGGGCCTATGTTTGATTGATTGAAAGCATGGACATGCTTCATTGAACCTATATACGAAAGGTTTGATTTGATTTCCAAAAGTCTCTCTTTTAGTTAAGATTATTAAAATGATGTTTTAAAAGCAGGTTTTCAAACCCTTATGATAACATAAGAATTGAAACATATCAATACTTCAGTTTTATCTTTTCAGCCTTTAGGCTCAATTTGAATGGTGATTGTCAAGCTGCGAAGCATCCTTGACCACAACATATCTACACGTGTCGGTCTTCTCATGGGCATGACAGCTATCGAAGTGACTCTGACACGACAAACCATTATTCTCATTATGTTGAGACCTTAAACCCGGATAACCGTTAAGGTCTTTCGGATGTACATTTTATAGAAAAACTGGCAGGGTACATTTGTAAAGTAGAGTTTGTCCATCGTGGGAATCAGATTCTGATCATTTTGATCATGAATCCCACGATTCCTAGGCTCACAAAGGGAAGCCAATAAAACCTGCACAACTCAAATATGCAAATAAAATATATATTTACAATCAAATGTCGCAAGAACCAAGGATTCATTAGTAAATCCTGGCTCACACGTAGCCGAAGCGTCTCGTTCCCACTAGATAATGATCTAAGGGTCGCGAGGTTGCTTTCAGAACTGTAACTAGAAAAAATGCTAGATTTTAGTAAATCTCAGCCATTCTAGCTTCCCGGTTCCGTCTGGACCTATTTTGAACAATTTGAAAGCAAAAGTTGACGAGATTTAAAGAAATCTAGTTCACCCGCAGAAATGTCAGTGCCGATTTATATCAAATGAATATTTAAAGCAATAATTTAATCAAAATGAGTAATAGCATATATATATATATAGTTATATATATACGAAAGCTGTAAAGGGCGATGAGTTTTCACTCCGATATCCGAACTGGAATGTAAATATATATATATATTTATAAAAGCTGTAAAAAGCCATGGAGTAATCCAGGCTTGACAGGATGGAAATATATATATGTATATATATATATATATGTATATATATATATAAGCTGTAAAGGGCGGTGGATTTTCACTCTGATGCCCAGACTAAAATGAAAATATATATATTTATAAAAGTTGTAAAAAGTCACGGAATAATCCAGGCTGGACAAAATGTAAATATAAATATATAGAAAAGCTGTAAAGGGCGACGAACATTCTATCCTTTGCCCGGACAGAAATGTAAATATATATATACATATATATTTATATATATTTATAAAAAAAGTTAAAAGGCCACAGAATGATCCAGGCCAAACTGGAATGTAAATAATAATATATATATTAAAGAAATAAAAGGCCACGAAAAAATTATATATATAAAGTTAAATATATATAAGTAGTAAACTACCTCGGATTTGACATCCGAGCTTGACAGAATTAAAAAGTTAGTATATATATAGTTAAATATAGACAAAAAGTAGTCAAATCGGGACTGGGAAGATAACCTAGTCCGGTTAGGGGTACACATATATATGTATATATGTATATATAAGCTGTTAAAAGTGACAGATCGTCAATCCGAGTTGTAAAAATGCCAGAAAATGCGTTTATGTACTAATATGTACAAAAAGTAAGCAAAAACGGCCACAGAACTGAGTTCCGGGCATAATCAAAAAGTGAAACTTAACGTGCAAGTGTATAAAAGTGCAATGAAGTAATATGAACTTTCGGATCGTAAAAATACTCACAATGGACTGCTACACGGGCTTTTTGCCAAATTATACGCTTTAAACGTCCGTTTCTACAGGTTAATTTTTGATATGTGGTATTATATGAGTATATCTATGTGTTAGAGTAATAAAATTTGGGTTTGGAGTACAATAGTGGGGCTGAGAAACCAAATGGGCAGAGGTTCAGAGCGTTTTTCTACCTAAAATGAGCTGGGGGTACACTCATATATATAGACCCGGTGGAAGCAAGCCCACCTGCGGCTGCCTCCACTCTACTTGTGGCTCCACGTGGCAGGGCTCACGTGACAGGTCCCGTCGCATCAAAGTACGTGCACTCTGAGCAATGCGAGGTCAGATTCAAAACTTTCTAACTTTTGATCATAGCGTCCGTTGGAGGCGTGATGTACCTTTCCGGAAAGCCCTCACCGAGAGTGTCGCAATGACATGGGAGTAAACATTTTTTGAGTCCAAAATGACGGGTTCATAACCAGGTCTTCGTTTCCCCACAGTTTGTCTGTTGAACTGTCTTGCGCTGTTTTCACTCAGGATCACCGTTATGGTTCTTCCTGACCTTCGTGGCATCAATTTAGCTTGATTTTGATCTAATCGACTTTAAGTTGATAAATTGACCATTTTGCCCCTCCCGGGGTGGTCTGTTGTGGATTTGGCTTCCCATGGTTGTCTCTAGGGCTGAACTGGATCTCCATATTGTGATCGGGGCTTAACTGTACCTCCCAGGTTGTGACTGGTGCTGAGTGAAGATCCCGGTATTAAGACTGGGGTTAACCTGATGTCCCGATATTGAGACCGGGGTTGAGTTGACATCCCGGTATTGGTGACCGGGGCTGAGTTAACATCCCGGTATTGGTGACCGGGGTTGAGTTGACATCCCAGTATTGGTGACCGGGGCTGAGTTGATATCCCAATATTGGTGACCGGGGTTGAGTTGACATCCCGGTATTGGTGACTGGGGTTGAGTTGACATCCCGATATTGGTGACCGGGTCTGAGAAGACGGTTTTGCCCTCCTGCAGGGTTAGTAACAGGAAAAAAAAATTTCTAGTGTCTACAAACACCTTGTCTTTATTTGAAACCTTTCGCAACCAGTCGGGCCTTATAGGCCTCTACCTTGTCGTTCGCTCCAGTATTTCTTTTAAAGACCCATTTGCACCCAATAGGCTTAATGCCCTCAGGTGATGAAACCAAAGTCTATACTTTTTTCTCATAGATGGAGTCCATCTCTGATTTCATAGCTTCTTGCCATTTCTCTGAGTCTTTACTACTCATAGCATGTTCGTCATTCAAAGGATCATCATCATCTATAATGCGTACCTCATCGTCATCATCTATGACGAATGCATACCTATCAGGTATCTTCAGTACTCTCCCAGATTTACGAATAGGGTGTGTTGTAGTAGGTTCTTCCACTTGGTCAGGTACCTGACTTTGATCTGTAGTAATTTGTGGTTCTTGAATTTCTTTAAAATATGTCTTACTCCTACTGACCCCTTCAAGGATAAACTCTTTTTCCAAGAAGGCAGCATGTTTCACAACAAACACCTTTTGATCAGTTGGATGATAGAAATAATACCCTGATGTTTCTTTAGGGTATCCCACAAATCTATACTTGTCGGATCTAGTCTGCAGCTTATCATTCTCAAACTTTTTGACATAAAATGGACAACCCCAAGTCTTAACATGCTTAAGATTTGGTTTCCTCCCTGTCCATATATCATATGGAGTCTTTGAGACAGATTTGGTAGGTACCTTGTTAAATAGGCATGCAACCGATTCTTGGGCATAACCTCAGAAGGAAACTGAAAGATCGGTAAAGCTCATCATGGAACGAACCATGTCTAACAATGATCGATTTCTCCTTTTAGATACACCATTCAACTGTGGAATTCTTAGTGGAGTCCATTGTGAGATTATACCATTTTGTTTGAGACAATTGAGAGACTCACCACTTAAGTATTCACCACCTCGATCCGATTAAAGAATCTTAATATTCTTGCTAGTTTGTTTCTCTACTTCACTTCTGAATTCTTAGAACTTTTCAAACGATTCAGATTTTTATTTCATTAAATACACATATCCAAATCTTGAATGATCATTAGTGAATGTAATAAAATAAGATTACCCTCCTCGTGTATTCGTTGTCATAGGTCCACAAACTTTTGTGTGTACCAACGCTAAAAACTCTGTAACTATTTCTCCTTTTCCACTAAAAGGAGATTTAGTCATCTTACCCATGAGACAAGATTCACAAGTTGGATATGATTCATAATTAGATAGCTCTAAGAGCCTATCTTTATGTAACTTAGATAATCTTGTTTCATTAATATGACCGAGTCTACAGTGCCACATAAATGTATAATTAACATCATCTCTTTTCTTTTTCTTAGTTTGTTCAATTTGAAGTATATTTTCATGCAAGTTAAGTACGTAAAGTCCATTCAACAATTTTCCAACACTATATAAAACATTCTTATTTTAAATAGAACTACTATTGTTCTTTATAATAATATTAAAACCATCCATATCCAATACAGAAATAGAAATAATGTTTCTAATGATTGTTGGAACAAAATAAGAATTATTTAAACTAATGGACTTGCCCGTAGGCAGTTGTAAGATCCCAAATTTTATGAATAAAGATTTAATTTTCTTTATATTTTATTTTGAAATAGTAAGGTGTTGATTTGATAAATGTGATAAGTTATGGGTGGAATGTGAAAATTTTATAAAGTTAGCAAGTGGTAATAAAATATTCATTGTTGTCGGGGAATATTCGTTTGGTCGAGGAATATTCTTTTTGTCGGAGAATATTTGTACGACGGCGCAATCATTAGTGGACTCCAGAACGGAATGAATGTCGGATATAGAAAGCGACAGAAGTAATTTTTATAAAAATAACGGTAAAACTGTTACCGTTAAACTGTTGAAATACCCGGTGATAAAAAATACAGTAATACGCGTTGTTGCACAGTAGCACATGGTATTGCACAATAATTCTAATTATTGATTCTTACGTAAGAAGTCACTTACTCAATAATTGTTAAAGTAATTACTGTTCAATATTTTATTTTATTGATTCAATAATTGTTACATTGATAATTGTATAATATTTTATTGATTCAATAATTGTTATGTTGATATTTTATATTATTGATTCAATAATTGTTACAGTAATCATTGCACAGTATTTCACATTATCAAATCAATAATTCATATTATTTGAATAATATTATTAGATAGCATTATTGACAATGTCTAGAAAGTTCTGTCGAGGAAAGGGGTTAGGATATATAATTGCGCGCCAATGAGGAGAAATCCTTATCGGAAAGCCCCCTCTTTCTTGGGAACGACCTGGTTGTCAATATTGTAGTTCTATAATATTATTTGTGAATAATTAATTGTTGATATACATGATAAGGAAATATTTATTTCAATTTTGATATAAAAGGGAAGAATTTTTTGCATGCGACATTTGTTGAAAGTTAGCATTTTATCTTCTCCGATAAAATAATTCGTTCAAATATATTATTATAACATTACATTAAAAAATTATAATATGATAATATAATAATTTTATGTGGTTGATGGGAATATGGATGAAGGCTTGAAATTTTCAAAAGTTATATGCTGAAGCTTGTTTTTCAAAAGTAGCATGCTGCTGAGTCATCCATATGTAAATTTGAGTCATTTTTCGTTCGGAATTTAGAAAAATTTCTTCTACAAAATTGTAGAGAATTAAATTTCATATGGAATGGACATAAGGTTCGTATTTCTCTGATAAAAGGGCTATTTATTATGAATTATTGAAGTTTAGAAAATAAATATTTTAATATATATATATATATATATATATATATATTATATAAACATGTGAGAATTGATTCTGGTGGAGGATTTAAAAAGTGTGGTGTGCAGATGACATTTTCCAAAGGAGTGGGCTTGAAATTCATCCTTTGGTTAATTAAGTCAATAATGGTATTCTAGCATTTTTTTATAAATAGGGTGCTTAGTTAGAAATGAAAATCACACCAGAATCAGAAAATTTTCTCTCTATAATATCGAGCGTATTTCTTGTAAGTATTTAGATACTTTGAGTATTGATAGCAGTGCAAATTTTTGTCTAAATAATATCCGATATTTCAGTCAAAACTACTCTCCTGTTAAGGTAAAGGATGTTATTTTTCTTGTAAATGATGTTATTTCCTTTCAATATTCATATAGAATATTATTTTCTTTAATATTCTATATTATGAAAGTTATAATATTTCATTTCATATTCCTATATTTAAACTTACTACGGTAAGTATTGCTTTTATAATTCCTGAAATGATCAGAAATTCTTTGAGTTTTGCGCTTCATCTAATATCATTTCACCGGAATAATTTTCTGAACTTCCTCGTGAAATTTTTATCTTTTCATGTCGAGTTACTATTCACGAGTTACTATTCACGATAATTTTTTTTATCTTTGATTGGATCCAAGTTTTGAACTTCATTCTTAAATTTTGCTCCACAATTAATTATTAGGGAGTATTCTTGAACTTAAATAAACTAATTTACAAATTCCTAATCTTTGTCCTTTATCTCACTGGATTTGTTATTTATATTGTTTTTCGTTATCCTCAATCTTAAATGGTGATACAAACGAATATCTTTGGCCTGTAGTGCAAAGATGAATGATTATTTGATGAATATCTTTGGCCTGTAGTGCAAAGGTGATTACCTGATGAATATCTTTGGCCTGTAGTGCAAAGATGGACAGGTGTTGAGATGAACATGACCACTGGTGATACAAATGAATATCTTTAGCCCGTAGTGCAAAGATGAATATTTGATTCGAGATATATATTGATTGATATTACAGAGATAAAATATTGATGATAGATTTTTAAATTATAGAAGATAATAGACATCATTCTCTACTTAACTCTTCTAATGAATTGTTATTTCCGCTGCAGTTGTTGATCTAAAATTTGTTGACCATAATATTTTATCTGATTTGTTGAAGACTAACGATAATTTATTTTCCATTATCTTAGTCATAATATTCTTTACTGGGCTAGCTGAGCTCACCCTTTTCTTCCATTTTTCTCTTCAGGAAATGAGAATATCGTGGGGACTTGTCGGGGAACAGTGTGATGATCAGACTTAGATCTGTAGAAGTCCTTACTATTCTATAAAATAGTGGGATAATAATTGTAATGAATAAGGAATGAATTTGAGTGTTTATATTTCGTATCATATACGATTTGTAATGAAACTCACAATTTGTGTGGTCGTATTTTGCACGACCGTATGTTATAAAAGATTGTATTTAGATTCTATAACATGTATTTGGCGACTCAGAATGGGTTGAGTATTGTACCTATTTTGGGGGCGTCATAGTTGGTATCAGAGCTTAAGGATATGATCTCTGGTGGAGATCTGGGAATAGAACTAGGAGGGGAGAGACGAGTAAAATCCTTCGCTAGTGTGTGTCGTACCTAAGCTTATTTGGTATTTAATTGGTCGTTTGGAATATAGGGTTAATATGTGATATGTTAATTTATTTGATTAACCCTTATTTTGTGGCAGTATTTAAGAATGGCAGCTAAAAATCTAAATAATAGAGTGAATGAGACTGTTGAGACACCTTTAATCACCAGCCAGGAGAACGTGCAATAAGAAGGCAATATTCCTTCTAGAAACGACACCACCGATCAAACGATGAACGATGGGATGTTTATAAGCTTTTTACAGTTCATGCAAAACCAGACGAGTGAGACTCGTGTTCATAATACAGGTGGAAATAACAACTCGCGGCTTGTAACTGCCAAGCAGTTTAAAGAGTTGGGACCACCAGAGTTTCAGAAAAAGCCAGATCCAATCAAGGTAGAAAATTAGATTAAGTAAATTACCAAGATATTTGATGTCTTGGGATGCACGGAGGAACAGAAGGTTCCATTCGCCACATTTATGTTCCGTGGAGAGGCAGATTATTGGTGGGAATCTATGAAGCATACCCAGCCTGCCGCACTTAAGATGTCTTGGGAAGAGTTCCAAAAATTGTTCAATGACAAGTACTTTACAGAAAGATTTGTCATATGAAAGAGGTAGAATTTATCAGACTGGAACAGAACAACATAACGGTGTCCCAGTACAAGGCTAAGTTCGCGGAGTTATCCCGGTTTGCACCTCATTTGGTGGAGAATGAGGAACGTATGACGCGGATGTTTTTGAGAGGTTTGAAACCAAAAATTCGTCAATACCTCATTTCTCACAAATTTTTTTTATATTCGGATGTAGTGAACAGGGCCCAGTTATTAGAACGATATAATGATTATATTCAACCAAGGGACAACAACCAATGTCGTACTGGTGGCAACAGTCATCGGAACAATGATTACCAGCAGAGAGGAAAGTATAATGACAGAAGCGCTAACCACTCCGGTGGTAATCGTGGCCATGATAAGAGAAGAAGTGAGTCGGGGGGAGATTTCAAGAAGAGAAGGTACAACAATGAGAACGTGGAAACATCGACAGCAGCACCAACATCAACTGTTTCTAGGGGAGAAGAACGACCGCCGATCGTACGCTATAAGTGGGGGCAAGAGGGACACATCAGTCCCAACTGCACGTAGCAATCCAAGGTGTGCTATAACTATGGAAAGGAAGGACATATTGCTCGAGTGTGTCCTGTAGCGAAACCAAGTCCAGCGGGGGTGGTGATTCCTAAGGCTGTTCCAGATAAGTCAAAGTCGGTGGTTCCTGGAAGAGCTTTTGTCGTGAGTGCCCAACAAGCAAGGAACCCGAACGAGGTGATCACGGGTAAGCTGATAATAAACTCTTGCGAAGTTTACACCTTATTAGATACCGGTGCTACCCATTCTTTTATTTCACCTGCTTGTGCTCAACGTTTGAACTTGACTCCTGATAAATTAGACTTTGACTTAAATGTTGAAACTTCATTGGGAGAAACCTTCGTTACATCTACAGTTTACAAATCTTGCTTGATTCAAATTGGTACCCTCATCCTACCTGTTGATCTTATATCTTTGAAAATAATTGCATTTGACGTGATTTTAGGAATTGACTGGTTAACCACTTATCATGCTAAAATTGATTGTTTTCGTATGGTTGTTAGGTTTCATATTCCTAACCAACATGTTGTGCGAATTCAAACCACCAAACTACTAAAATCAGTCAATGTCATTTCAAGTCATAAAGCTTTATTGAAAAACGAATGTCAAGCTTTCTTAGCACATGTCACTGATCTAAACCAGAATACGTTAGGTTTAAATGATATTTCTGTTGTTAAAGAGTTTCCTGATGTATTTCCCGAAGAACTTCCCTGTCTACCCCCAGAACGTGAAGTTGAATTCTTTATTGACTTTGAACCCGGTACAAAACCCATTTCTAAAACCCTATATCGAATGGCTCCTATTGAACTTCAGGAGTTAAAGGTCCAACTACAGAAATTGTTAGACATCGGTTTTATGTCCTAGTACATCTCCTTGGGGTGCTCCCATTTTATTTGTAAAGAAGAAATACGAGAATATGCGACTTTGTATTGACTATCGGAAGTTGAACCTTGTCACCATCAAGCATAGGTATCCGTTACCTCACATTGATGACCTGTTCAACCAGTTGCAAGGAGCATAATTCTTCTCAAAGATCAATCTTCGTTCTGGATATCATTAGCTGAATATTAAAAAGGAGGATATTCCAAAGATTGCCTTCAAAACTAGGTACGGGCATTATGAATTTTTAGTCATGTCTTTTGGATTGACTAATGCTCCTGCTGCTTTTATGGACATGATGAACCGTGTATTTAAGGAATAAATGGATCAGTTCATGGTTGTCTTTATTGATGACATCCTCATCTATTCCAAAAGCCGTGAAGATCATGAACACTATTTGAAGCTGGTACTTCAAAGGCTTCGTGAAAACAAGCTATATGCTAAGCTAAAGAAATGTGAATTCTGGCTTGAGGAAGTAGCATTCCTTGGGCACGCGGTATCAAAATATGGAGTATCTGTTGACCCAACGAAGATTGATGCAATACAAAGTTAGGAGCAACCAAAGTCAGTGACCAAAGTACGTAGCTTTCTGGGCTTAGCTGGTTATTATCGAAGATTCGTGGAAGAATTTTCTCAAATATCTACTCCATTAACTCAGCTGACTAGGAAAGATACAAAATTCGTATGGAATGAGGAATTTAAGAAGAGCTTCCAAGAGCTCAAGAGGAGACTCATTTCGGCACCTGTTCTGACGATACCATCTGGTTCGGATGGATTTGTCATTTACAGCGATGCTTCGGGCAAAGGGTTAGGATGTGTTCTCATGCAACATGGGAAAGTCATAGCCTATGCCTCACGACAACTCAAGGAATATGAGAGGAATTATCCTACTCATGATCTAGAGTTGGCAGCTGTTGTTTTCGCATTGAAGATCTGGAGACACTACCTGTATGAAAAGAAAGTGGAGATCTATACGGATAATAAGAGCCTTAAATATTTCTCCACCCAGAAGGAACTCAACATGCGGCAAAGACGTTGGCTTGAGCTGTTGAAAGATTATGACCATACCATCCAATACCATCCTGGAAAAGCGAACGTGGTAGCAGACGCGTTAAGTAGAAGATCATATGCGGGAATAAGTACGATGTTGTCAACACAAGGACCCATTTTGTGTGACTTACAAAGGATGGAGATAGAGTTCAAGACTGCAGGGACCCATACGATGATGTCAAGTATACGCGTAGAACCAGCTTTGATTGATAAAGTTAAAGCTGTTCAAGCTACAGACCCAGAGCTGATGAAGATGAAGAAAAAGGTGCAAGAAAATGCTATTCCAGAAGCAAGAATCGATGAAGAAGGAATACTTCGAGTCAAATCCAGACTTTGTGTTCCTAACGATTCTGATTTGAAGTATAGAATCATAATGGATGCACACAACACACCATTTGCAATCCATCCTGGAAGTACCAAAATGTATAGTGATCTTCAACATATATTTTGGTGGAGCAATATGAAGAGAGAGATCGCAGAGTTTATCTAGAGGTGTTTAACGTGTCAACGTGTCAAGGCAGAGCATCAAGTGCCAAAAGGTCCATTGCAACCACTTAAGATTCCAAAATGAAAGTGGAAACACATTACCATAGATTTCGTTACGGGTCTTCCCAAGGTTCCTCAAGGCATAGATGCGATTTGGGTTATTGCCGATAGATTAACTAAGTCTGCTCATTTCTTGCCTATACGAGAGACTTATTCCCTTGATCATCTTACTCGTATGTACGTGAATAAGATTGTGAGGTTGCATGGCATGCCAGTATCCATAGTTTTGGATCATGACCCAAGATTCACTTCACGATTTTGGGTCAGTTTGTAGAAAGCTTTGGGCACGGATTTACAATTCAGTTCGGCATATCATCCTCAAACGGACGGGCAATCGGAAAGGACTATCCAAACTCTTGAAGATCTATTGAGACTCTGTGTTCTAGACTTCAAAGGGAGTTGGGATAAGTACTTACCATTGGTGGAATTCTCCTACAACAATAGTTATCAGGCAAGTATAGGCATGGCTCCATTCGAGGCGTTGTGTAGACGAAAATGTCGTTCTCCACTATGCTGGGACGAGGTGGGTGAAGCAACATTGTTGGGACCGGAGTTAGTATGTATGACTACGGAAAAGATTCAAATGATCCAGCAACGGATACAAACCGCACAAGATCAACAAAAGAGTTATGCGGATCTTCATCGAAGAGACGTGGAATTCAATGTCGGAGACTATGTATTGTTACGTGTTGCTCCATGGAAAAGAGTTACGAGATTCGGGATAAGATGAAAACTCAATCCACGATTTATTGGTCCATTTGAAATCCTTGACCGAATAGGAATTGTGGCCTATAAACTCGCTTTACCTCCAAGCATGTCTCGTGTTCGTAACGTTTTTCACATATCCATGCTACGTAAATATGTGAAAGACCCAAACCACATTATTGAGTTAGAACTAGACGATATAGCCGAAGATTTAACGTACGAGGAGATACCTGTCAAGATCTTGGATAAGAAGGAACATGTCTTACGCTCAATAATTATACCTCAAGTTAAAGTTTTGCGGAGAAACCATGATATTGAGGAAATGACCTAGGAGTTAGAATCGAAAATAAAAGCAAGGTATCCTCACCTCTTCGACATACCAGGTACGTACGTCAATTTCGAGGACGAAATTTCATAAGGAGGGGAGGTTGTAAGACCCTAAATTTTATGAATAAAGATTTAATTTTCTTTATATATTATTTTAAAATAGTAAGGTGTTGATTTGATAAATGTGATAAGTTATGGGTGGAAAGTGTAAATTTTACAAAGTTAGAAAGTAGTAATAAAATATTCATTGTTATCGGGGAATATTCGTTTGGTCGAGGAATATTTTTTTTGTCGGAGAATATTCGTACGACGGCGCAGTTATTAATGGACCCCACAACAGAATGAGTGTCGAATATAGAAAGCGACAGAAGTAATTTTTATAAAAATAACGGTAAAACTGTTACCGTTAAACTGTTGAAATACCCGGTGACAAAAAATACAGTAATACGCGTTGTTGCACAGTAGCACATAGTATTGCACAGTAATTCTAATTATTGATTCTTACGTAAGAAGTCACTTACTCACTAATTGTTACAATAATTACTATTCAATATTTTATTTTATTGATTCAATAATTGTTACATTGATAATTGCATAATATTTTATTGATTCAATAATTGCTACGTTGATATTTTATATTATTGATTCAATAATTGTTACAGTAACCATTGCACAGTATTTCACATTATCAAATAAATAATTCATATTATTTGAATAATATTATTAGACAGCATTATTGACGATGTCTAGAAAGTTCTGTCGAGGAAAGGGGTTAGGTTATATAATTGCGCGCCAATGAGGAGAAATCCTTATCGGAAAGCCCCCTCTTTCCTAGGAACGACCTGGTTGTCAATATTGTAGCTCTGTAATATTATTTGTGAATAATTAATTTTTGATATACATGATAAAAAAATATTTATTTCAATTTTGATATAAAAGGGAAGAATTTTTAGCATGCGATATTTGTTAAAAGTTGGCATTTTATCTTCTCCGATAAAATAATTCGTTCAAATATATTATTATATTATTACATTATAAAATTATAATGTGATAATATAATAATTTTATGTGGTTGGTAGGAATATGGATGAATGCTTGAATTTTTCAAAAGTTGTATGTTGAAGCTTGGTTTTCAAAAGTACCATGCTGCTGAGTCATCCGTATGTAAATTTGAGTCATTTTTCGTTCGGAATTTGGAAAAACTTTCTTCTACAAAGTTGTAAAGAATTAAATTTCATATAGAATGGACATAAGGTTCGTATTTTTCTGATAAAAGGGCTATTTATTATGAATTATTGAAGTTTCAGAAATAAATGTTTTAATATATATATATATATATATATATATATATATATTATAAACATGTGAGAATTGATTTTGGTGGAGGATTTGAAAAGTGTGGTGTGCAGATGACATTTTCGAAAGGAGTGAGCTTGAAATTCATCATTTGGTTAATTAAGTCAATAATGGTGTTCTAGCATTTTCCTATAAATAGGGTGTTTAGTTAGAAATGAAAATCACACCAGAATCAGAAAATTTTCTCTCTATAATATCGAGCGTATTTCTTTTGAGTATTTAGATACTTTGAGTGTTGATAGCAGTGCAAATTTTTATCCACATAATATCCGATATTCTAGTCAAAACTACTCTCCTGTTAAGGTAAAGGATGTTATTTTTCTCGTAAATGATGTTATTTCCTTTCAATATTCATATAGAATATTATTTTCTTTCATATTCTATATTATGAAAGTTATAATATTTCATTTCATATTCCTATATTTAAACTTACTACGGTAAGTATTGCTTCTATAATTTCTGAAATGGTCAGAAATTCTTTGAGTTTTGTGCTTCATTTAGTATCATTTCACCAGAATAATTTTTTGAACTTTCTTGTGAAATTTTTATCTTTTCATGTTGAGTTACTATTCATGAGTTACTATTCACGAGTTACTATTCACGGGGTACTATTCACAATTATTTTTTTTAATCTTTGATTGGATCCAAGTTTTGAACTTCATTCTTGAATTTTGCTCCACAATTGATTATTAAGGAGTATTCTTAAACTTGGATAAACTAATTTATAAATCCCTAATCTTTGTCCTTTATCTCACTGGATTCGTTATTTATATTATTTTTCATCATCCTCAGTCTTAAATGGTGATACAAACGAATATCTTTGGCTTGTAGTGCAAAGATGATTGATTATTTGATGAATATCTTTGGCCTGTAGTGCAAAGGTGATTACCTGATGAATAGCTTTGGACCGTAGTGCAAAGATGGACAGGTGTTGAGATGAACATGACCACTGGTGATACAAAAGAATATCTTTGGCCCGTAGTGCAAAGATGAATATTTGATTCGAGATATATATTGATTGATGTTACAGGGATAAAATATTGATGATGGATTTTTAAATCATAGAAGATAGTAGACATCATTCTCTACTTAACTTTTCTAATGAATTGTTATTTTCGCTGCAGTTGTTGATCTAAAACTTGTTGTCCATAATATTTTATCAGATTTGTTGAAGACTAACGATAATTTATTTTTCATTATCGTAGTCATAATATTCTTAATGGGCTAGCTGAGCTCACCCTTTTCTTCCATTGTTCTCTTCAGGAAATGAGAATATCGCTGGGACTAGTCGGGGAACAGTGTGATGATCAGAGTTAGATCTGTAGAAGTCCTCACTATTCTATAAAATAGTAGAAAAATAATTGTAATGAATAAGGAATGAATTTGAGTGTTTATATTTCGTATCATATACGATTTGTAATGAAACTCACAGTTTGTGTGGTCGTATTTTGCACGACCGTATGTTATAAAAGATTGTATTTGGATTCTGTACTATGTATTTGGCGACTCATAATGGGTTGAGTATTGATCCTATTTTGGGGCCGTCATAGCAGTGCTAAACAATCAGTCCCTACAGCCAATTGTTGGGTTTGTATGTTACGCATACATGTAATCAAATCACACATTAAGGGCGGAAGCGCGATAAATTAGGTTTTAAAAGTTTTATACAAACCCTCACCAAGAACATACTTTGTGCTCAATTAAAAGAAAGGATAAATCAGAATCAATCCCTTGTAGAATCTAGCTTCCACATGTACGAGTTTAGCTCCTTGCTCTTCGTGATCTCCTTGAATCTCCTGTATTGATTTCTTCTTTTGATCAATATTAGCCACCCAAGTTTTGGCCTCTAGAGGTGATCCACCAAGGAAGAGGAATTATTCAAGAAGGAGGGTGGTTGGCTAAATCCTAATTTTTCTATTCTCTGTAGAAAAAGGGAGTACTCTCCAACTCTTAGAATTACGTCACCAGATATCTAATATAAGACTCTTCTTATATAGATATTAGTCAACCCTTCAAATCTAATTAGAAATTGAGTTTCATTTAATTAATTAATTAAACTCTTTTAATTAATTAGGCTTCCCAACATATTGGGATTAATTAATTAAACTCCATTAATTAATTTTCCTCCTAATCTCATTATGAATATTTGAGAGTACCAATATTAAATTAATTCCTAAACTCCTTTAGAAATTAAAATAACAATAATTGTAATAATATTAATAAGACTCCTCTTATTAATTTATATTTAATATTTTTAAAATATTAAATAATAAATATTAAACTATTTAATTTATTCTATCACCATAGATTATATTAATTACACTTAACATAATATTACGATTATGCCATTACCTTCTTAAATAATTATTCTTCCTTTTATGGTGTATCCCTTTAGGTTCTCCATATTAAACCGGTTGTGAATAAATCAATTAGAACAATTCTAATCTTATTTAAATAAAAAAATTAAACTAATAATCTATTTAAATAAATAATATTTATTCTACAATAGGATAAGCCTCCCTAGCGATCAACGGCTTTCCAGATAATATAGATTTCAACATTAATCATAAAAGAACCTTTGAGTTAATAGTTACCGTACAATTCAATCCTTCCTCCATACAATGTCTCAATTAAACATAAGACATGTAATTACTGTCAAGTATGTTTTTATTTAATTATATGTATTTCGATTAGAAAATGCACAACTCTAAATAATGCAAATTAGAAACTCCTTTCTAATTTCATTCTGCCTTGGCCAAGGACTACTGGATTGTCATTTAACGAATCACATGGGACATATCTCTTCGTTTACTAGAAGTGGTAGATTCTTTATTGATCATTCATTATCTCCATATGTAACTCATTATACCCAAGCATACCCTTTGATATAACATAAGGGTCTTAAAAAATAAGTCAAAGTATAATTCATTACACATAAGATATTATGATGATCTCAAGTCCAATGATCACTTGTACTACTATCACATTAGGAATTCCTATTGACAGATAAATAAAACTCTATTACGTATTCCATCGCGAGTCACGTTCAGTGAAATTATTCTCCAATAAGCACCTACATATTTTCTTTACTGCCTCCACACAAATGATCATAAGATCAATCATTCTCATCTAATGAGCAAGCAACATATGTACCAATCTATCCGGATTTACTGATCCCTTTTTTAGTAATCCCACGATTGGGAACTTTTTTAGTTTTAATCTTTCTAAGAATTTAGATCTCATTAGCATGATCAACATCATGATTATAAAAGCATTGCTTAAAACTATGGGTTATTTACATATTATAAAAATAGCAACATGTAGATAATTAAATGTTTTTAATAAATGAATACTTTTATTAATAAATAAATAAGATCATTTATAAAGTATGTGCTTTATCATCATATATGATTGGCTTGTATGTATACTACTTTTAATCTCCCACTTGCATTAAAGACAATTGCCATGGTATCTCATACCCATCTTCTCTAAGTGACGATCAAACTGTTGTTATGTTAAAGCTTTAGTAAATGGATCTGCAATGTTGTCTTGAGAGTCTACACGCTCCAAGGTGACGTCTCCTCTTTCAATGATCTCCCTGATCAAGTGAAATCGCCACAAAAGTGTTTGGATTTATGATGAGACCTGGGTTCCTTAGCTTGTGCAACAGCTCCGGTGTTGTCACACTATAAGGGGACTGCTCCTCCAATGCTAGGAACCACACCAAGTTCTGTTATGAACTTCTTCATCCAAACAGCTTCCTTTGCAGCTATATATTTTGCCTCTGTCACTGAATCAGCAACCGTTTACTACTTGAAACTTTTCCAACTAACTGCACCTCCGTTCAAGGTAAACACATACCCCAAAACGGATTTACTTTCATCTTGGTCCATTTGAAAACTAAAGTCCGTGAAGCCCTTGAGTTTTAATTCAGACCCACCGTAGACAAGAAATTCATCCTTAGTCCTTCGTAAATACTTTAGGATATTTTTCACCGCCTTTCAGTACTCTTCTCCTAGATTTGACTGATATCTACTAGTTACACTAAGTGTATGAGCGACATTCGATCTAATACATATCATATCATACATGATAGATCCTATTGCTAAAGTATAAGGAATCTTACTCATACGGTCTCTCTCCTCAGGTGTCTATGGGGACTGTTTCTTGGAGAGATTTATTCCATAGCTCATCGGCATGAGACCTCTTTTAGAATCCTCCATACTAAACCTCTTTGGCATCGAGTCAATGTACGTTCCTTGGGATAAGCCAAGCATCCTTTTAGATCTATCTCTATAGATCTTTATCCCCAAAATATAGGATACTTCTCCCAAGTCCTTCATGGAGAAGTATTTAGATAACCAGATTTTAATCGATTGTAGCATAGGAATGTCATTCCCTATCAGTAATATATCATCAACATATAATACAAGGAATGAAACAGCGCTCCCACTAAACTTCTTGTACACATATAGTTCATCCTCATTTTTTATAAAATCAAACTCTTTAATTGTCTCATCAAAACAGATGTTCCACCTACGAGAAGCTTGCTTCAATCCATAAATGGATCGTTGCAGCTTACAAACTTGATTTGTTCCAACTTTTGAAACAAATCCCTCTGGTTGTTTCATATACACATCCTCCTCAGGTTTTCCACTGAGGAAGGTCATTTTCACGTCCATCTGCCAGAGCTCATAGTCGTAATAAGCTGCAATCGTAAGCAAAATCCGAATGGACTTGAGCATAGCTACCGGTGAGAAGGTTTCATCATAGTCAACTCTTTGTCTTTGTTTGAAATCTTTTGCAACAAGTCGGGCCTTATAGTTCTCTACCTTGCCGTTCGCTCCAGTCTTTCTTTTAAAGACCCATTTACACCCAATAGGCTTAATGCCTTCAGGTGGTGAAACCAAAGTCCATACTTGGTTCTCATCTATGGAGTTCATCTCGGATTTCATGGCTTCAAGCTATTTTCCTGAGTCTTTATTACTCATAGCTTGTTCGTAATTCAATGGATCATCATCATTCATGACGTGTACCTCATCGTCCTCCTCTATGACGAATCCATACCTTTCAAGTATCTTCACTACTCTTCCAGATTTACGAATAGGGTGCTGTATAGAAGGTGTCTCTACTTGGACGGGTTCATCCACTTGATTTGTTGTGGTTTGTGGTTCTTTAATTTCATCAAGATCTTATTTCCTCCCACTAGCCCCTTCAAGAATAAACTCATTTTCTAAGAAGGCAGCGTGTTTCACAACAAACAACTTTTGCTCAGTAGGATTGTAGAAATAGTATCCCAAACTTTCTTTAGGATATCCCACAAATGTGTACTTATCAGATCTTGTCCCAAGCTTATCATTTTGAAACCTTTTCATATAAGCTGGACATCCCCAAATCTTAACATGCTTAAGACCAGGTTTCCTCCATGTCCACATCTCATATGGAGTCTTGGGGACGGATTTTGAGGGGACCTTATTTAGTAGATATGCAGCCGCTTCTAAGGCATAACCCTAGAATAATATTGGAAGATCGATAAAACTCATCATGGAACGAACCATGTCCAACAATGTTCGATTTCTTCTTTCAGATACTCCATTTAACTGTGGTGTACCTGGTGGAGTCCATTGTGAGGTTATACCATTTTCTTTGAGACAATAAAGAAACTCACCGCTTAAGTATTAACCACCTCGATCTGATCAAAGAATCTTAATACTTTTGCCAGTTTGTTTCTCTACTTCACTTCTGAACTCTTTGAACTTTTCAAATGATTCAGATTTGTATTTCATTAAATACACATATCCATATCTTGAGTGATCATCAGTGAAAGTAATAAAATAAGAATACCATCCCCGTGCATTCGTTGTCATAGGTCCACAAACGTCTGTGTTAACCAATGCTAACAACTCTATAACTCTTTCTCCTTTTCCGCTAAAAGGAGATTTAGTCATTTTACCCATGAGACAAGATTCACAAGTTGGATATGATTCATAATCGGATAGCTCTAAGAGCTTATCCTTATGCAACTTGGATAATCTTGTTTCATTAATATAACCGAGTCTACAGTGCAATATATAGGTATAATTAACATCATCTCTTTTCCTTTTCTTAGTTTGTTCTATTTGAAGTATATTTTCATGCAAGTCAAGTATATAAAGTCCATTTCGCAGATTACCAACACCATATAAAACATTGCCTTTATAAAAAGAACAACTGCTGTTCTTTATTATAATGTCAAATCCATCCATATCTAATACAAAAATAGAAATAATGTTTCTAATGATATTCGGAACAAAATAACAATTATTTAAATAAATGGACTTGCCCGTAGGCAGTGCTAAACAATAAGTGCCTACAGCTAATGCAGCAACCTTTGCTCCATTTTCCACTCGTATGACGACCTCGTCCTTGTTCAGCTTTCTACTTCTGACCAGTCCCTGTACACTATTACAAATGTGACAACCACAGCCGGTATCCAATAACCAAGTAGAATTTTGACTTTGTGAAAAATTAATTTTAATCATGAACAAACCTTGATTGGAAGTCGAAGCTTCTCCAAGCTTCTTCTCTGCTAGAAACTTCTTGCATTTCCTCTTCCAGTGACTCGACTCGTTGCAATGGAAGCACATTCCTTTGCTAGTTTGATCAGGTTTCTTTTGTTCCTTCTTGTTCTCCTTGCCCTCAGCCTTCTTAGATTTCTTCTTTACAGAAGATACCTTGGGCCTCTTCCTTTTCTTGGAAGAATCCACCATTAAGACATGGTTCTTCTTCTATGGGAAGTGACCTTCTGCAGTTTTCAACATGTTAAGTAATTCAGGCAAGCTTCCATCTAACTTATTCATGTGGAAATTTACGACGAACTGTGAGAAAGTCTTAGAGATTGATTGCAAGACTAAGTCTTGACTCAACTCCCCATCCATGACAAACCCAAGCTGTCTAAGGCGTTCAATCAGATTGATCACCCTTAGGACATGAGTCTCAACGGCTGTGCCCTCGGACATCTAAGATCATAAGAGCTCCTTAGATATCTCATATCTAGCAGTCTTACTTTGTTCACCATACAACTTCTTGAGGTAAAGCAACATAGTAGGAGCATCCATATTTTCATGCTGATGCTAAAGCTCATTATTCATGGATGCGAGAATGATGCATTGAGCCACGGATGCAACATCTTGCCACTTTACAATGGTGAAAATCTCTTCCTCAGAGGCTGATTCTGGAACAGTTCCGGGGACAGGTGAATTTAGGACATAAGAAATCTTTTCAGTAGTGAGAACTATTCTCAGATTTCTTAACCAGTCCGTGTAATTCAGTCCGGTCAGTTTATTAGCATCAAGTATGCTACACAGTGAAATTAGTGATTTTGACATTTTTAAATTTCTGCATGTGAAAAAATAACATTTTAGCAAACATTCATTTAATTAATTTTATATACCAAAATAAATTATGTCTTATTTTAAATTGGTATCTCCCACTATTTTCTTCAAACTATATTATCCTCACTTATATAGTTCGGGAACATCTAATTAAAGATTTGCTAGTGAGATTAAAGATCCCATTTCAAATGTATATAGCCTTGTGTGTGCACAACAAACCATATATAAATAAATATGTAAGACCCCAACTTTTATGAATAAAATTGAATTTTCTCTATATATTATTTTGAAATAGTAAGAGGTTGATTTGATGAATGTGGTAACTTATGGGGTATTTGTGCAAATTGTACAAAGTAAATAAGTGGCCATAAAATATTCATTGTGTCGGGAAATATTCGTTTGGTCGGGAAATATTTTTTTTGTCGGGGAATATTCGTACGATGGCACAATCATTTGTGGGCCCCATAACGAAAAATTGTCGGATGAAGAAAACGACAAAGATAAGTTTTTCTAAAAATAACGGCGTGGTTGTTACCGTTAAAACTGTTGAAATACCCGGTGGTTAAAATACAGCAATACGCGGTGTTGCACAATAGCACACAGTATTGCACAATAATTCTAATTATTGATTCTTACGTAAGAAGTCACTAATTAATAATTGTTACAGTAATTACTGTTTAATATTTTATATTATTAATTCAATAATTGCTACATTGATAATTGCATAATATTTTATTGATTCAATAATTGTCATTGCACAGTATTTCAAATTATCAAATCAATAATTTATAGTATTTGAATAATATTATTAGATAACATTATTGGCAATGTCTAAGGAAGTTCTGTCGAGGAGGGGTTGTTTAATTACGCGCCAGTAAGGAGAAATCCTTATCGGAAGGCCCCCTCTTTCCTGGGAATGACCTGGTTGTCAATATTCTAGTTCTGTAATATTATTTGTGAATAATTAATTATTGATTTATATGATAAAAAAATATTTATTTTTGTGGATATAAAAGAAGGAACTATTGCTGAGGAATTTTTATCAGTATTTGTGGTAAATTTGGCTTATTATATGGACCCCCACTTACTCATTTTTCAAAATCGTCTAAAGAAAGTTATCTCAGTTTTGTTTTATATATATGTTATATAAATTATATATATATATATATATATATATATATTATAAGTTTTGTTTTTTTATGAAAAATAGAATATATTATATTTTATTATGCATAATGTCTGCATAGTAAAAAATTAGAAAAAATCAGACGATTTTTCTACGCGCCCGTGTTTGTCATTGTGCAGTCCGTGTATAAAATTTCTAAATAGTATCCTTCCATTCTCCTATAAATAGGATGCTTAGTTTAGAAATAAAAATCACAACAGAATCAGAGAATTCTTCTTCTATAATATTGAGCGTATTCCTTTTGAGTTTAAGTAAACTTTGAGTGTTGCAAATAGTGCAAGTTTTCTTCAAGAATATCCCAGTCATACCAGTCAGAAATACTCTCCTTTTATGGTAAGTGATGTTATTTTCTTTCGTAAATGATGTTATTCTTTTCAATATCATTATACCAAAATATTGACATGGATTTTATTATAAAATTCTTACCTTTTTCGTCGGGGTTACTATTCACGTATACGGCATTATTCACGAAAAAATTAAATTTTTTTTTATTTGTCCAAGTTAGCTATTATGGGTCCTATATTTGATTGGATCCAAGTTTTGATCTTTTTTCTTGAATTTTTCTCCACAAAGTATCATTATGGAATATTCTTAAACTTGGATAAACTAAATTACGAATCCCTAATCTTTGTTCTTTATCTCACTGGATTCGTTATTTATATTATTTTTCATCATTCTCAGTCCTAAATGGTGATATAACTGAATATCTTTAGCTTGTAAAGCAAAGATGAATGATTACTTGATGAATATCTTTGGCCCGTAGTGCAAAGATGGCAGGTGTTGAGATGAACATGACCAACTGGTGATACAAATGAATATCTTTGGCCCGTAGTGCAAAGATGAATATTTGATTCGAGATGTATATTGATTGATGTTACAGGAATAAAATATTGATGATGAACTTTTAAATCGTATAAGATAGTAAACTTCATTCTCTACTTAATTTTTCTAATGAATTGTTATTTTTGCTGCGAATATTGATCTAAAACTTATTGTCCATAATATTTTATCTGATTTATTAAAGGCTAACAATAATTTGTTTTTCATTATCTTAGTCATAATATTCTTTACTAGGCTAATTGAGCTCACCCTTTTCATCTATTGTCCTCTTCAGGGAATGCGAATGTTGCAGGTACTAGTCGTGGAATAGTGTGATGATCAGAGTTAGATCCGTAGAAGTCCTCACAATTCTATAAAATAGTGGGATAATAATTGTAATGAATAAGGAATGAATTTAAGTGTTTATATTTTGTATTATATACGATTTGTATTGAAGCTCATAGTTTGTGTGGTCGCAGTTTGCACAACCGTATGTTATAAAGATTGTATTTGAATTCTGTACCATGTATTTGGCGACTCAGAATGGGTTGGTATTGAACCTATTTTGGGGGTGTCACAGTTGGTATCAAACCTTAGGGATATGATCTCTGGCGAAGATCGGGGAATAGAACTAGGAGGGGAGAGACGAGTAAATCCTTCACTAGTGTATCCTACCTAAGCTTATCTGGTATTTATTTGGTCAGTTGGAGCATAGGGTTAATATGTGATATGTTAATTTGTTTAATTAACCCTTGTTTTGTGGCAGTATTTGAGAATGGCAGCTGAAAATTTAAGCAATGGAGTGACAAAGACCGTTGAGACACCTTTAATCACCAACCAGGAGAACGTGCAACAGGAAGGCAATACCACTGATCAGACGATGAACGATGGGATGTTTAGAAGCTCTTTGCAGTTTATGCAAAATCAGAAGAGGGAGACCCGTGCGCAAAATACAGGTAGAAATAATAACAACTCGCAGCTTGTCACTGCCAAGCAGTTCAAAGAGTTGGGACCACCAGAGTTTCAGGGAAAGCCAGATTCAATCAAGGCAGAGACGTGGGTTAATCAAATTACTAAGATATTTGATGTCTTGGGATGCACGGAGGAACAGAAGGTTCCATTCGCCACGTTTATGTTCCGCGGAGAGGCAGATTACTGGTGGGAATCTGTGAAGCGTACCTAGCTTGCCGCACTCAAGATGTCGTGGGTGGAGTTCCAGAAACTGTTCAATGACAAGTACTTTCCAGAAAGTATTCGTTAAATGAAGGAGGTAGAGTTTATTAAACTGGAACAGAACAACATGATTGTGTCCCAGTATGAGGCTAAGTTCGTGGAGTTATCCCGGTTCGCATCTCATTTGATGGATAATGAGGAACGTATGACGCGAATATTTCTAAGAGGTTTAAAACCCAAAATTCGTCAGTACCTCATTTCTCCCAAACTTTATTTGTATTCAGATGTGGTGAACAGGGCCCAATTATTAGAATGGGATAATGATTATGTTCAACTAAGGGACAAAAACCAAGGTCGTACCGGTGGCAGCAGTCATCAAAACAATGACAATCAGCGGGGAGGAAAGTATTATGACAGAAGCGGTTACCACTCCGGTGGTAATCGTGGCCATGATAATAGAAGAAGTGAGTCGGGGGGAGATTTCAAGAAGAGAAGGTACAACAATGACAACGTGAAGACGTCGGCACCAACATCAACAACTGTTTCTAGGGGAGGAGAACAACCACCGGTCGTATGCTATAAATGCGGGCAAGAGGGACACATCAGCCCTAACTGCACACAGCAATCCAAGGTGTGCTATATTTGTGGAAAGGAAGGTCACATTGCTCGAGTATGTCCTATAGCGAAACCAAGTCCAGCGGGGATGGTGACTGCAAAGGCCGTCCCGGACAAGTTAAAGTCGGTGGTTCCTGGAAGAGCGTTTGTCGTGACTGCCCAAACCGCAAGGAAGCCGAACTAGGTGATCACGGGTAAGCTAATCATAAACTCTTACGAAGTTTACACCTTGTTAGATACCGGTGCTACCCATTCTTTTATTTCACCTACTTGTGCTCAACTTTTGAAATTGACTCCTGAGAAATTAGACTTTGACTTATCTGTTGAAACTCCGTTGGGAAAAACCTTCATTACATCCACGGTTTACAAATCTTGCTTTATTCAACTTGGTACCCTCACCTTACCTGTTGATCTTATATCTTTGAAAATACTTGCATTTGATGTGATTTTAGGAATTGACTGGTTAACCACTTATCATGCCAAAATTGATTGTTTCCGTAGGGTTGTTAGTTTTTATATTCCTAACCAACCTGTTGTGCTAATTCAAACAACCAAACCCCTAAAATCAATCAATGTCATTTCAAGTCATAAAACTATTCGTTTATTAAAAAATGGATGTCAAGCTTTCTTAGCCCATGTCACTGATCTAAACCAGAATACGTCAGGTTTGAATGATATTTCTGTTGTTAATGAGTTTCCTGATGTATTTCCTGAAAAACTTCCCTGTTTACCCCGAAAACGTGAAGTTGAATTCTTTATTGACCTTGAACCCGGTACAAAATCCATTTCTAAAACCCCATGTTGAATGGCTCCTATTGAACTTTAGGAGTTAAAGGTCCAACTACATGAGTTGTTAGACATCAATTTTATTCGTCCTAGTATGTCTCCTTGGGGTGCTCCTGTTTTATTTGTAAAGAAGAAAGACGGGAGTATGCGACTTTGTATTGACTATCGGGAGTTGAACCATGTCACCATCAAGAATAGGTATCCGTTACCTCGTATTGATGACCTGTTCGACCAGTTGCAAGGTGCACAATTCTTTTCAAAGATCGATCTTCGTTTTGGATATCATCAGTTAAAGATTAAAACTGAGGATACTCCAAAAACTGCTTTCAGAACTCGATACGGGCATTATGAATTCTGAATCATGTCTTGTGGATTGACTAATGCTTCTGCTTCTTTCATGGATATGATGAACTATGTATTCAAGGAATATTTGGATCAGTTCGTGGTTATCTTTATTAATGACATCCTCATCTATTCCAAAAGTCGTTAAGATCATGAGCACCAATTGAAGCTGATACTTCAAAGGCTTCGTGAACATAAGCTATATGCCAAGCTGAAGAAATGCGAGTTTTGGCTTGAGGAGGTAGCATTCCTTGGGCATGTGGTATCAAAACGTGGAGTATCTGTTGACCCGGTGAAGATTGAAGCAATACAATGTTGGGAGCAATCGAAGTCGGTGACCGAAGTATGTATCTTTCTGGGTTTAGCTGGTTATAATCGGAGATTCGTGGAAGGCTTTTCTCGAATCGCTACTCCATTCACTCAGCTGACTCAAAAAGATACAAAATTCGTATGGAACGAGGAATGCGAGAAGAGTTTCCAAGAGCTCAAGAGGAGACTCATTTCAGCACCTGTTTTGATAATACCATCTGGTTCGAATGGATTTGTCATCTACAGCGATGCTTCGGGCAAAGGATTAAGATGTGTTCTCATGCAACATGGGAAAGTCATAGCCTATGCCTCACGGCAACTCAAAGAATATGAGAGGAATTATCCTACTCATGATCTAGAGTTGGCAGCAGTTGTTTTGGCGTTGAAGATCTGGAGACACTACCTGTATGGAGAGAAATTGGAGATTTATACGGATCATAAGAGCCTTAAATATTTCTTCACTCAAAAGGAACTCAACATGCGATAACGACGTTGGCTTGAGCTGTTGAAAGATTACGACCATACCATCCAATACCATCCTTGAAAAGAGAACGTGGTAGCTGACGCGTTGAGTAGAAGATCATATGCGGGAACAAATGTGATGGTGTTAAGTATACATGTAGAACCAGCTTTAATTGATAAAGTTAAAGTTGCTCAAGCTACAGACCCAGAGCTGATGAAGATGAAGAAGAAAGTGCAAAAAGGTTCTATTCCAGAAGCAAGAATCGATGAAGAAGGAATACTTCGAGTTAACTCTAGACTTTGTGTTCCTAACGATCCTGATTTAAAGTATAGAATCATGATGGAGGCACACAACACACCGTTTGTAATCCATCCTGGGAGTACCAAAATGTATCGTGATCTTTGACATACATTTTGGTGGAGCAATATGAAGAGAGAGATCGCGGAGTTTATCTCCAGGTGTTTAACGTGTCAACGTGTCAAGGCGGAGCATTAAGTGCCAAAGGGTCCATTGCAACCACTTGAGATTCCAAAATGGAAGTGGGAACACATTACCATGGATTTCGTTACGGGTCTTCCCAAGGTTTCTCAAGGCATAGATGCGATTTGGGTTATTATCAATAGATTAACCAAGTCTGCTCATTTCTTGCCTATACGAGAGGCTTATTCATTGGAACGTCTTGATCGTATGTATATAAATGAGATTGTGAGATTGCATGGCATGCCAGTATCCATAGTTTCGGATCGTGACCCAAGATTCACTTCACGATTTTGGGTCAGTTTGCAGAAAGTTATGGGCACGAATTTAGTATTCAGTTCGGGTTATCATCCTCAAACGGACGGACAATCAGAAAGGACTATTCAAACTCTTGAAGATCTATTGAGACTCTGTGTTCTAGACTTCAAAAGGAGTTGGGATAAGTACCTACCATTGGTGGAATTCTCATATAACAACAGTTATCAGGAAAGTATAGGCATTGCTCCATTCGAGGCGTTGTATGGGAGAAAGTGTCGTTCTTCAGTATGCTAGGATGAGGTGGGTGAAGCAACGTTGTTGGAACCGGAGTTAGTACGTATGACTACGAAAAAGATCCAAATGATCCGACAACGTATACAAACGGCGTAGGATCGACAAAAGAGTTATGCAGATCTTCATCGAAAGGACGTGGAATTTAATGTTGGGGACAATGTGTTATTACGTGTTGCTCCATGGAAGAGAGTTACAAGATTCGGGAAGAGAGGAAAGCTCAATCCATGATTTATTGGTCTATTTGAGATTCTTGATCGAGTAGGAAATGTGGCATATAGACTCGCTTTACCTCCAAGTATGTCTCGTGTTCATAACGTTTTTCACATATTCGTGCTACGTAAATATGTGAAAGACCCAAACCACATTATTGAGTTAGAACCAGATGAGATAGCTGAAGATTTAACGTACGAGGAGGTACCTGTCAAGATCTTGGATAAGAAGGAACATGTTCTACGCTCAAAGGTTATACCTCAAGTTAAAGTTTTGTGGAGGAACCATGCTATTGAGGAAATGACCTGGGAATTGGAATCGGAAATAAAAGTGAGGTATCCTCACCTTTTCGCAACACCAGGTACGCACGTCAATTTCGAGGACGAAATTTCATAAGGAGGGGAGGTTGTAAGACCCCAACTTTTATGAATAAAATTAAATTTCCTCTATATATTATTTAGAAATAGTAAGGGGTTGATTTTGATGAATGTGGTAACTTATGGGGTGATTTGTGCAAGTTTTACAAAGTAAGCAAGTGGCCATAAAATATTCATTGTGTCGAAAAATATTCGTTTGGTCGGGGAATATTCTTTTTGTCGGGGAATATTCGTACGATGGCACAATCATTTGTGGGCCCCATAACGGAAAATTGTCGGATGAAGAAAACGAATAGGATAAGTTTTTCTAAAAATAACGGCGTGGTTGTTACCGTTAAAACTGTTGAAATACCTGGTGGTTAAAATACAACAATACGCGGTGTTGCACAGTAGCACACGGTATTGCACAGTAGCACACGGTATTGCACAGTAATTCTAATTATTGTCTTATGTAAGAAGTCACTACTCAATAATTGTTACAGTAATTATTGTTCAATATTTTATATTATTGATTCAATAATTGCTACATTGATAATTGCATAATATTTTATTGATTCAATAACTGTCATTGCACAGTATTTCAAATTATCAAATCAATAATTTATAGTATTTGAATAATATTGTTAGATAGCATTATTGGCAATGTCTAAGGAAGTTCTATCGATGAGGGGTTATTTAATTGCGCGCCAGTAAGGAGAAATCCTTATCGGAAGGCCCCCTCTTTCCTGGGAACGACCTAGTTGTCAATATTGTAGTTCTGTAATATTATTTGTGAATAACTAATTATTAATTTATATTATAAGAAAATATTTATTTTTATAGATATAAAAGAAGGAATTAGTGCTGAGGTATTTTTATCAGTATTTGTGGTAAATTTGGCTTATTATATGGACCCCCACTTACACATTTTTCAAAATCGCTGGCAGAAAGTTATCTCAGTTTTGTTTTATATATATATAAGTTTTACATATATATTATATAAATTATATATATATATATAATTAAGATTGCCTGCAATATAAGGCAGACATGAATTTTATATATATATATATATGTATATATTATAAGTTTTATTTTTTATGAAAAATAGAATATATTATATTTTATTATGCATAGTATTTGCATAGTAAAAGATTAGAAAAAATCAGACGATTTTTCTGCGCGCCCGTGTTTGTCACTGTGCAGTCCGTGAATAAAATTTCTAAATAGTATCCTTCCATTCTCCCACAAATATGATGCTTAGTTTAGAAATAAAAATCACACCAGAATCAGAGAATTCTTCTTCTATAATATTGAGCGTATTTCTTTTGAGTTTAAGGAAACTTTGAGTGTTGCAAATAGTGCAAGTTTTCTTCAAGAATATCTCCGCCATACCAGTCAGAAATACTCTCCTTTTAAGATAAGGGATGTTATTTTCTTTTGTAAATGATGTTATTCTTTTCAATATCATTATACCAAAATATTGACATGAATTTTATTATGAATTTCTTACTTTTTCCGTCAGGATTACTATTCACGTATATGACACTATTCACGTATATGGCACTATTCACGAAAAAATTAAATTTTCTTCTACTTGTCCAAGTTGGCTATTATGGGTCCTATCTTTGATTGGATCCAAGTTTTGATCTTTTTTCTTGAATTTTTCTCCACAAAGTATCATTATGGAGTATTCTTAAATTTGGATAACGTGACACCCCCAAATCTGGTATCTTAATTTTCACAGGATTTGGTGTTCACTGTTCGAATATCATACAACTATCTACCCATAAATAATGAAATTCATTTATTAGATAAATAAATCATCATCTTACATCATCTGAAATAAAAATACATCATAAATCCCAGGTTAAACTTAACCTTAAATCTCTGTTGCGGAAACGTAAATAAATAAGTCTTAAGTCATCACACATAAATCTTGAACTTTAACATTCTTAACATCAACACAAGTCTTCAACACTTGTTAGCTTTTCCTTTGCCCTTGCTACTAGAAGGTACATCACTTCGTTCATTATTAGCTGCAATGTTACTATGCAAGAGTGAGCACGAATGCCCGCAAGTATAAAAATAGAACAATAATAACATGCGAGTGAAAGAAATCTGAATAACAGAAAGCTCAACATTTGAATCAAGAATATTAATCAAGAGTCAAATTACTTCTCAACGTTTGAATCAAGAATATTAATCGAGAGTCAAATTACTTTTGAGGGTCATTAAGACCTTGAACCGAGTCTTAGGTTGTCAAGTATATTAACCTTTCCAATCTTTAACAGTCATAAGACTATAGACTTTACTTCTCGTACTTAGGAAGATCAGCCCTTCGTACTGATACTGTGCACACTATCTTAACGCTGAAAACATCTTCATTAATCCCCTATATTAGGGTTGTTCATCTCAGTTTGACATCAGAATCTGCACCAATTAAAGTTGGTTTGGATAACTCAATAAATGATATTCAAATTAAATATTAACTTCTCAAGGTATACAATAGAATAAGTATTGTACACTTAAATGATACTTTTAAAAGAATCATAGCATCTCATGTGAAATTCTAAACTTGGATATTCAAGAGAAAGAATTTACTCAACAATAGTTATTAAGCATAGCAATTGCTCAATTTAAAGAGTTTAGTTTAGGAAACTTGCCCAACAATAATAGTAAGTTAGGGATAGAAAACTTGCCTCGTGCACAAGCTACAATTATTTCTTACTTCTTTAATTACTCTTACCTATCATACATTTACAATATCAATTAATCACAGGTTCGATATGATTATTGATTTACAATTAGTGTTCTTTGAACTCAGTATTAGGTTTTTCAAATAATGGTTCACGTTGATTAATTAACTTGTTAATTAATCAAATAACTTAAGTTATTAACTTGTATTAACAACTTATTATATACATAACATGTCTTCATGTTTATTAAACTTAAAATAATGTCTTCATATTTATATCACATTATTTAAAGTTTATAAATAATAATTTAAGTCACATAATTAATTCATTAATTAATCACGTAACATAATTTAATAAACTCATATCAACATACTATCATATTTACAACATGTTTTCATGTTCATTAGATTAAAAACATTTTTCTCAAATTTCAACACTTAGCAATTTTTTTCGAAAATTTCAGACTGGCGCGGCCGCGAGCCATTTTGCCTTGCAGCAGGTGCGGCAGCGCGGCTGTGTAATTTCAGAATCTGAAGTTCGCGAACAAACACATATTTTCTCCCATTTTCTCCCAATTCACATCATTACACTGATTAATAACGTTACCAATGAAGTACAAACTTCATAGAAACATTATACAACACTTATATCATGCTCTTAACAATCATAATCACATAGTTACAATCTAACACTTTTAATTTCACTGTTCTTCAACATTTTTGCAAACTTTAAAGAAAAATATAAAATTTCTCATTGCGGATTCGTTACTACACCGAATCCACTCATTCTAATTTAATTTTCTTTATTTTAACATATACAATCATAATCATGTGTCAATTTTAATTAAAATATATGATTACAACATGTATTTCACCCATATGGGTTACTAACCCATATTCAAGACTCTGTCTTATTTAAAACCCATTTATTAACAAAATTACTTGGTGTAATCACTGTGAATCATGAATGTATAGCCTAAATTATATCATGGATATATGTTAATATATATATATATATATATATATATATATATATATATATATCCATGAAATCATCAATTGTCAATTTTCTCCATTGATAGAGGACTTTTACAAAACACGTATATGAAAAACTCTGTAAATCTTTGAAAACCCAATTAAAGGCCAAATTATATAAAATTGATCGTTTAAAACATGATTATATGTTATAGAACACGTTATGATCACATACCCTTATAGATAAAGTTATATCATAACCCAATTGGGAAACCCAATTTCACAGAAAACTCAAAACTCGTATATGAAAACTTTAGAAAATATAATTTTAAAAACTTTGAAAGAAGATTACCCTTTGTTAGTATGAAGATAATTCAAATACAACACTCAGGATTCCTCAAATCTCTCTCTCAATCTCCTATTCTTCTTCTCTCTGAAACTTTCTACGTTTTTCTTTCTCTGACTTCTCTAAATTTCTTCTGATAAAATGACTTAGGAAGATAACGTACACATATATATAAATATATAATATATCCGTTGCAATATAACTCCCACAAGGGTCTTGTTTGGCTTCTTCTTCTTTTATTTTCCCATTTATTTTAATAAACTAATTTACTAAATAGTTAATTGTCACATCACTCATTAATTAATTAATTTTATTTAAATCAAATAAATAAAATAAGATAATTCACATTAAATCACATTTTCACATAATTAATATTTTTATTTATTAATTATGTCAATTCATTAATTCATTAATTAATTATTAAATTAACTAAAGTAACATATGCTTATTTAACTAATTCAATTAATCAAATAAACTCAATTAAATATATTCTTTGAACTATTAAATTACTACATATTAATTTAATTAATGTCACACATATAATTAAATTAATCTACCACAAATTCATGAATTAATTATTTAATTCAATAATTAAATTATTAAAAATATTTATTTATTTCAATAAATATTCAAACATCTTTACAAAATTCTCGTTCGTCATAGATAAACTAAATTACAAATCTCTAATCTTTATTTTTTATCTCACTGAATTCGTTATTTATATTGTTTTTCATCATTCTCAGTCCTAAATGGTGATATAACTGAATATCTTTGGCCTGTAAAGCAAAGATGAATGATTACCTGATGAATATCTTTGGCCCGTAATGCAAAGATGGACAGGTGTTGAGATGAACATGACCAACTGGTAATACAAATGAATATCTTTGGTCCGTAGTGCAAAGATGAATATTTGATTCGAGATGTATATTGATTGATGTTGCAGGGATAAAATATTGATGATGAACTTTTAAATCATAGAAGATAGAAGATTTCACTCTCTACTTAATTCTTCTAATGAATTGTTATTTCCGCTGCGAATATTGATCTAAAACTTGTTATCCATAATATTTTATATGATTTATTAAAGGCTAACGATAATTTTTTTTTCATTATCTTAGTCATAATATTCTTTACTGGGCTAGTTAAGCTCACCCTTTTCATCTATTGTCCTCTTCAGGGAATGAGAATGTTGCGGGGACTAGTCGGGGAACAGTGTGATGATCAGAGTTAGATCCGTAGAAGTCCTCACTATTCTATAAAATAGTGGAATAATAATTGTAATAAATAAGGAATGAATTTGAGTGTTTATATTTCGTATTATATACGATTTGTATTGAAGCTCATAGTTTGTGTGGTCGTATTTTGCACGACCGTACGTTATAAAGATTGTATTTGATTTATGTACCATGTATTTGGCGACTCAGAATGGGTTGGTATTGAACCTATTCTGGGGCCGTCACAAAATAGGTAGACAACTCTTTGTCAATTACATCAACGTGTAACTCCTTTTTTTTATTTTGCCTCTTACATCATAATGGTCAAGTGTGTGCACATCCGAACTAAAATGATTTAAGTTAAGTCCAACCTAGCACTCCATATATTCAAAACAGAAAAATATTGTCCTTGTGTGTGCACAACAAAATAATATTATTCAATTTTTTTTATAAGCATCAAATGTGATTAATTAACATCTTAAATACTTAATACTTGTCTTGTATGTGCACAACAAACTCATATTAAATATTTAACACTCTTTTAATTTTATCATACTAGAAGGCGACGTTCGATATTCCAAATATCTTTGAACGCTTTAAACTTAAAATAATTTCTTTGAGGGGTTTGTTATTATTTGTCTCATCTTGTTTAGCGCGCATGCACACACACACACACACACACATATATATATATATATATATATATGTATATATATATATATATATATACATATATATATATATATATATATATATATTCAATACGCGTTATTTTATTAAAATATGTGAAACATATTCGCATAAAATATAATATATATTATACTTAGCATGCACATATAGAATATTATATTCTACCCGGATTGATTATGGACTTTTATTCTAGTTTGGTTCACTAAAGTCACCAAGTGAACCAAGAGGTCAAACCTAGGAGTGTAAATTTAAATTTAAACATAACTATTACATTTAAACCCGGGCTCCATACAAACGGGTCTTCTCGTGCTCCTTTCTCCTTGGTCTCCATTTTCTTTAAGAAAATTCTAACTATTTCTATTACATTAAACTATTTAATTTAATAGAAACTTTGATCAGCAGTCAAGGGGAAGTACATAAGAGGGAGATATAATTTTACATCAAGAATAAATTAGAGAAGACGAGGTACGCAGACTCCATTTAATAAAACCCATACATTCAAGCATTCAACTAAAATAAATCCAATCACATTGGTCAATAGTCCCATAATCAATCTCATTTATTATCATACGTATCACCATATACATCAATAAATAAACCGTCATCTCATGAATAGAAAAACCATTCCATATATGCATCGATGTCATTTAATGGACAAAAGTTTTGCTAAATTTTATTTTTGAAACAAAATAAACCCTTTTATTTTTAATCAAAAATAAATCCAAATTAAACTCCTTTAATTTTTAGCAATCTGAAATCATATTTCAGATAAAATAAACATCTTTATTTAAAACTTTTATCAATTAAATAAACCATTTACTTAATTAATGAAAAACAAAATTTTCAAATCTGCAGAGTGGCGCGCCTCCGCCCAGAATGAACAGGGACGTGGAGCGGCCCGTTGCTCGTCGTAGAATTTGCAGAATTCGATTTTTGTCCAGAAAATTCGATCCAATCTCACATCAATTCATACATGGAATCATAAAATTAATAATTAGCACAAAGTTAGGCTTTGATACTACTGTTGGGTTTGTATGTTAAGCATACATCTAATCAAATCACACATTAAGGGCGGAAGCGCGATAAATTAGGTTTTAAAATTTTATACAAACTCTCACCAAGATCATGTTTTGTGCTCAATTATCAATTAAAAGAAAAGTAAGGATAAATCAGAATCATACCCTTGTAGAATCTAGCTTCCACATGTGCCAGTTTAACTCCTTGCTCTTCGTGATCTTCTTGAATATCTTAGATTGATTCCTTTCTTTGATCAACGTTAGTCACCCAAATGTTTGACCTCTAGAGATGATCAACCAAGGAAGAGGAATTGTTCAAGAACGAGGGTGGTTGGCTAAACCCTAGTTTTTCTATTCTCTGTTAAAAAAAGGGAGTACTCTCCAACTCTTGGAATTACGTCTACAGATATCTAATATAAGACTCCTCTTATATAGATATTAGTCAACCCTTCTAATCTAATTAGAAATTGGGATTCATTTAATTAATTAATTAAACTCTTTTAATTACATAAGCTTCCCAACATATTAGGATTAATTAATTAAACTTCATTAATTAATTTGCCTCCTAATCTCATTAGGAATATTTGAGAGTACCAATATTAAATTATTTTATAAACTCCTTAAGAAATTAAAATAATAATAATTGTAATAATATTAATACAACTCCTCTTATTAATTTATATTTAATAGTTCCAAAATATTAAATAATAAATATTAAGCTATTTAATTTATTTTATCACCATAAATTAAATTAATTATACTTAACTCATTATTATGATTATGTCATTTTCTTCTTTAATAAATATTCTTCCTTTTATTAAACCGGTTGTGAATAAATCAATTAGAATAATTCTAATCTTATTTAAATACATAAATTAAACTAATAATTCATTTAAATAAATAACAAATATTCTACAATAAGGGTAAGCCCCCTTAGCGATCAATGACATTCCATATAACATAGATTTCAACATTAATCATAAAAGAACCTTTGAGTAAATAGTTACCGTACAATTCCTTTCTTCTACCATACAATGTCCCAATTAAATATAAGACATGGAATTACTATCAAGTTTTATTTTGTTTAATTATATGTATTTCGATCCTAAAATGCACAACTCCAAATAATGCAAATTAAAAACTCTTTTTTAATTTCATTTTACCTTGGCCAAGGACTACTGGATTGTCATTTATCGAATCACATAGGACATTCTCTTTTTTTACTAGAAGCAGTAGATTCTTTATTGATCATTCATTATCTCCATGTATAAATTATTATACCCAAGCATACCATTTGATATACCCTTAGGTCTTAAGGAACATGTCAAAGTATAACTCATCATACACAAGATACTATGATGATCTCATGTCTGAGGATTATTTGTACTACTATCACTTAAAGAATTCCTATTGATAGGCAAGTAAAATTTCATTAGGTATTCCTTAGTGAGCCACGTTCAGTGTACTTATTTTCCAATAAGCACCTACATACTTGCTGTAGTGTCTCCACACAAATGATTATTATATCGATCATCCTCATCCAATGAGCAAGCAACGTATGTACCAATCTATCTGGATTCACTAATCTCCTTTTTAGTAATCCAACGATTGTGAACTATTTTAGTTTTAAGCTATACAAGAATTTAGATCTCATTAGCATGATAATTATCATGATTCTAAAAGTATTGCTTAGAATTATAAGTTTATCATATATTATAAAAACAATATCTTGTAGATAAATAAATGCCTTTAATTAAATTATATTTTTATTAATAAATAAATAAAATTGTTACAAAGTATATGCTTTATCATCAAACATGATTTGCTTGTGTACATACTAATTTCATCTCCCACTAATGTTCTTATTCACACATGGTTTATCCACATTTTTGATAAAATCAAACACTTTTATTGTCTCATCAAAACGAATGTTCCATTTTTGAGAAGCTTGCTTTAATCCATAAATAGATCATTGTAGCTTACATACTAGGTTGTTCCATCATGTGAAACAAAACCCTCTGGTTGTATCATATATACATCCTCTTCTAGATTCCCATTGAGGAAGGTTGTTTTCACGTCCATTAGCCAGATCTAGTAGTCATAGTAAGCTGCAACTGCAAGAAAAAACTGAATGGAATTATGCTTTGCTACTAGTGAGAAGGTTTCATCATAGTCAACACCTTACCTTTGTTTGAAACATTTTGCCACCACTCTGGCCTCAGAGGTCTCCACCTTGCCATCTGCTCCAGTCTTTTTCTTAAAGACCCATTTACACCTTATAGGTTTTATGCCTTCCGGAGGGTTAACCAAAGTTCATACTTAGTTTTCGTACATGGAGTCCATTTTGAATTTCGTGGCCATTTGTCATTTCTTTGAGTGTCTACTACTCATAGCCTCATCTTATGTTACTAGATCATCATCCTCTACGATGCGTACCTCATTATCATTATCTATGATGAATCCATACCTATTAGGTATCTTTGGTACTCTTCCAGATTTAAGATTTGGTTGTGGTACAGAAGGTATCTCAACTTGGACGTGGGTTTTATACCTATAAATTAAATATATTTAGTTTGATGAATTATGAGTTTTCGGGTATTTTTTGTTCCTTATTGCGTGTTTAATTGATCTTGTGTAGAGAAAAAGGAAAAGTAGAACAAAGATATGAAAAATGAAGCTACTTGGCTAAAACGATGTTAAAGTAGAGCTAAGCAATTCGAGCTAGGCACGGCGAATCAAGGAAAAAGTAGGCTATGAGTAGATATTGACATGAAGAAGCCAGGAAAAGCAATCCGGGCATCTTTTAGAGTATAATATGCAAGTAAATACAAGAAGGGAAGATTTAATGGCTTTTAACACTAAGTTGGATTCTTTTTCTTGGCTTGGAACTTAGATTTTATTGTAGATCTACTTAGCTTTACAAAACATCTTAAATCGTCCAAATCGTAGTGCGGAAGAAAATGTTATGACATTTTTATCAACAAAAATTAAAGATCAGAGTTATCATACTTGCCATTTACATAACATCCACTTCAAGCCCAATTTAAAGCATGTTCCAACCCAGATCTTTTAATGCTCAAAAAATGAAAGTTGTAGATCTCGTCGAGTTTTTTGATTTGATAGGTAGCGGGTCTTGTAACTCTACTCGGATCAAAAGTTATGGTCGTTTTACCAAAGGACGTCTTAATAGAAAATTTTCCGGCACGGGGCGCGCCAAGAATGAACTAAGACCGGCGCGGGGCGCTCCAGACCATCAGATTTTCTGCA
Organism: Panax stipuleanatus; assembly: GCA_020205555.1. Taxonomy (NCBI): domain Eukaryota; kingdom Viridiplantae; phylum Streptophyta; class Magnoliopsida; order Apiales; family Araliaceae; genus Panax; species Panax stipuleanatus. The sequence goes on along the minus strand of CM035119.1, from coordinate 16,340,860 downwards.
CCTCTAGTGCGGGGCGCACCCATATTGGCCTAGGAGTAGCTCTAGGCGCGCTAGAAGGCGGGGAGAGAGCTTACTTGGGTGTCATAATGTCCAAGTTGAGTTGTAATAGGATTTTGGGATGCCTAATGTGTTAGTTTCTCTTAGGACTATAAATACTTGATTTTAACTTGGATTTGGGAGACTTACAATGAAGAGAATAATATAAGTTAGGATTAGAGTAGGAGTAGAAGTAGATTAGGGACTTTTGACTGCAATTTATTGAGAGTCAATTCTATTGGAACTTATAGATTTCATTGGAGAACACAACAAGATGGAGATTGAAGCTACAGAGATTGGAGTTACTAGACAGAGTTTTTCTTCTTCTCTTTTATTAATTATCTGTACTTAAGATGTTATTTAATTTTAATCTTCTAGTTTCTATTTTGATGATGAACTGATTTCCCAATTAGGGGTACAATGGAACCTTTTTCAATTCAATAATTTAATTACCATTATTTTCATTTATTGATTCTATTGAGTTGATTATTATATTTTATGCTTAACTTATTAATTGTATAGATAACAATTAATCTGATATCTTTGATGGAATTGAAAGAGGAACTCTTAGATTAGATCTGAATATAATAACGCATGAATTTGTTTATTCTTTTTAAGGATAACATAATAGTTTATGAGACAAAAGTACTTGTATGCCATGCATAACTGCGATAGGAGTTTGTGCTTAATAAATTTATTTTAAGTGTCTTACATGAAAATAGTAATATAACTGAAATATGTCTTTTTATTAATCATTGAAAGATGTAAATAAATGGATAGGCAATCCTAGTTATCAACTCATGGAATTAAAAAAAGTGGAAATATGGTAAGGCGATTTTTACAGCGGAATTGGGGAACTTATATCCATATGTATTTATCATCGGGTAAAATACACAGTTGGCCCCTGAACTTTAGGTCTATTTGAGTATTGAGCCCCCTTCTTTTGGTCAACGCAAATCGAGCCTCTTTTTATCCGAAAATTTGGGTATTGAGCCCCCAGGCGCCACATGTGCGTTGACTTCCTACGTGGCACTCTAGACGCTAACATGGAATATCTGACATGGTTTATTTTTCAAATTTAATTTCCACGTGTTGCTGACGTGGCCATTTTAGACTTCAATCCCAAAAATATGGCCACCCCATGAATCGAACCCAAAACCTCAAATTTAAAATTTTGGTCATCAAACCACTTGAGCTACATTAAATTTATAGTCATTTTCACAAAAGAATTAAGTTTTATAACAAATCAATTCATTTCTCCCAACAAAATATTAAAAGGATAACAAATTAAATAATCAACATTAATTTAAAAAGTAAACAATTAACATTAATTAAAAAATTAAACAATTAACATTAATAAATTTATAGATTAAAATTTAAAAATTAAAATTTAAAAAAATTAAAACTAACTTACAAATTTTAAAAAGAATATATTTAAAAATAAGCTTAAAATTAAAACTTAAAAATATCCCATATTCAAAATATCACTAGAAATTATATACCTCTGCTTGAATCAATTCCCAGTTGCCCAACTTTGTCTTCAAAAGTTCTGTCTCCCCTTAAGAATAGAGCTTAGCTGCAAAAACCATATAAGATAAATCATATCTAAATCCAAATTCGGTTGTTCTAAATCCATATCTAACGATTCCCCGTCGCGTTCCATTAATGATTTAAACTCATCTTCCAACCGGAACATCGCTTGCTGGAGCAAATCCTCGGCGCGGTCGAGGGAGGCGGCGACAGGCTTTTGGCTTCTATGGGCGTCCAGTCGGGAATAGCGACGACATCTGACGATCTAGGGTTTTGATGGTTTGATCGAGTGCGGCAAAAACTCTGGCGTAATCTGTCGTCGAAATTGGAGAAGATTTGGTGGATATCATCGGCCATTGTTGGCCTAATTTCAAAGCTTTTTCTTCCTGAGATATTCTGATCTTTATACAAGCCTACAAACGACAATCACCCATTTTGGTGCAGTTTCTATATTTGATGTTAACATCAATGGCGGCCACTATTAAACCCCTCTAATTAAATTTAAGATTATATGGCTCTTTCAACAGAAAGTCAAGATGGGTTGTTGCTCTTTCACTAATATTTTCTGAATTTGGGCTTCTGGGTTCATTTGAAGTGGGATTTTGAGCTCTGAATCTGATGAAGCTTTGGGATGCTTAGTGTGGAAGAGGGTTTGGTCAAATTGAAGGGATGGGAAATGGGTGGGGGGGGGGGGGGTTTGGACGTGAGAATCATGAAGTATTTGCTTATTTATTTGAGGTCACTTGTCTACTCTGGCTCGCGTTGAAGAAGCCTAGCACTAGCAGTATGCCAATAGCTGAAATCTCACGCACTAGCAGTATGTTCAGTTTTCCCAGACACCCCTTTTCCCTGTAATGAAAAATCAGAGGTGGAAGACATTTTTGATCCTCTATACTATGTGTGTTCTTGGTGTGTTAGTGTTTGTGTTTGAATTTGTATGTGTGTTCTTGGTGTGTTAGTGTGTGTGTTTGAATTTGTATGTGTGTTCTTGGTGTGTTAGTGTGTGTGTTTGAATTTGTATGTGTGTTGGTGTGTTAATGTGTGTTTTTGAATTTAAAAGTTGTAAAATATATTTAATGCAACATGAAAAAATAAAATATGTTTAATGTAGCATGTGTTAATGTGTTAGTTGCATTTTACCTTGTAGAAGTTATAAAAGAGAGAATTTTAATCTTAAGATCAATTAAGTTTAAAAAATTAAAAAATAAAATAAAATAATTATAATAAAATATTTTCTAGGTTTGTGTTTTTGTTAAAATTTTTAGTATATTAGAGTTTGTAAGATTTTATAATATGGGAAAAAGAATTATTTTGTTATAAAACTTAATCCTTGAACAAATTTAATAGTTAGGTTCTGTAGCTCAGTTGGTTTGATGACCTAGATTCCAAGTGGGAGGTTTTGAGTTCGAATCATGGGGCTGGTCATATTTTTGAGATTTAATTGTAAAACTGCCACGTCAGCAAACACATGTGAAAATTTAATTTATAAAATGCTGATTTCAGATATTCCACGTCAGCGCTTGGAGTGCCACGTAGGAAGTCAACGCCCATGTGGCGCCTGGGGGCTCAATACCCAACTTTTCGGATACAAAGGGGCTCAATTTGCGTTGACCAAAAAAAAGGGGCTCAATACCCAAATGACATTAAGTTCAGAGGCCAACTGTGCATTTTACCCATTTATCATCTAGTGATCAATAATTGTTCGGTAATTAGTTTTTATTTCTTTATTTAAAACAATTTTCACAAAACTATTGAATGCCTTTTTAAGTGGATTAACTTGGTAAAAACTTGATAATTAGAGTAATTGTTAGTAATCGTTCTCTGTGGGTTCGACAACCTTTCTTATCACTTTATCACTTGATTGACCGCGTGCACGTACACGTATTTGCCATTATATAAATCGGACAACAAGTTTTCGGCGCCGTTTTCGTGGAACGATTTTAATAATTATTTCGTTATTAGTTTTTATCAATTTTGTTTATTTAAACATTTTTTTTGTTTTTCTTCTTCCTTTTCTGTACGAGGTACATTATGGCTAACTATAATTATCAATGGCCTTATACGAGAATGACTCAGCCAAACATGGCAGTGATTTATGGATTTGATGAGTTGTCAGCACTGATGGAGTCATTTCTATTGAAACTTAGAGATTTCATTGAGAGAACATAACAAGACGGAGATTGAAGGTACGGAGATTAAAGTTACTCGACAGAGGTTTTCTTCTTCTCTTTTATTCATTATATGTACTTAAGATGTTATTTAATTTTAATCTTTTAGTTTCTATTATGATGATGAACTGATTTCCCAATTAGGGGTATAATGGAACCTTTTATAATTAAATAATTTAATTACCATTATTTTCACTTATTGATTCTGTTAAGTTGATTATTATATTTTGTGCTTACCTTATTAATTGTCTAGCTAGCAATTAATCTGATATCTTTGATGGAATTGAAAGAAGAAATCTTAGATTAGATCTGAATATAATAATGTATGAATTTGGCGATTCTTGTTAAGGATAACATAATAGTTTATAAGACGAAATTACTTGTATGACATGCGTAACTACGATATGAGTTTGTGTTTAATGAATTTATTTTAAGTGTCTTGAATGAAAATAGCAAACTAACTGAAATAAGTCTTTTTATTAATCATTAACAGATGTTAATAAATTGATAGACAACCCTAGTTATCAACTCATGGAATTAAAAAAAAAGTGGAAATATGGTAAGGCAATTTTTGCATCGCAATTGGAGAAATTGTATCCCTATGTCTTTATCCTCTGGTGATCAATAACTATTCGTTAATTAGTATTTATTTCTTTATTTAAAAAAAAAATTCACAAAACAATTGAGTGAATGTTTAAGTGGATTAACTTGGTAAAAACTTGATAATTAGAGTAATTGTTAGTAACTATTCTCTATGGATTCGACAACCTTTCTTATCACTTTATTACTTGATTGACCGTGTGCATTTACGCGTATTTGTCATTATATAAATCGGAAAACAAGTTTTTGGCGCCGTTGCCGGGGAACGGTTTTAAGAATTATTTCGTTATTAGTTTTTATCAATTTTGTTTATTAAAACATTTTTTTTGTGTTGTTTTAATTTTTTTTTCCTTTTCTTTACGAGGTACATCATAGCTAACTACAATTATCAATGGTCTTATACGAGAATGACTCAGCCAAACGTGACAGTGATTTATGAATTTGATGAGTTGTCAGAACTGATGGAGTCACTTCTATTGGAACTAAGAGATTACATTGGAGAACACAACAAGACGGAGATTGAAGCTACGAAGATAACACAAGAAATTTTTTCTTCTCTTTTATTCATTATCTATACTTAAGATGTTATTTAATTTTAATTTTCTAGTTTCTATTATGATGATAAACGATTTTCCAATTAAGGGTACAATGGAACCTTTTGCAATTAAATAATTTAATTACCATTGTTTTCACTTATTGATTCTTTTGAGTTGATTATTATATTTTGTGCTTAACTTATTAATTATCTAGCTAGCAATTAATCTGATATCTTTGATGGAATTGAAAGAGAAAATCTTAGATTAGATTTGAATATAATAACACATGAATTTGTTGATTCTTGTTAAGGATAACATAATAGTGTATGAGACGAAAGTACTTGTATGCCATACGTAACTACAATAGGAGTTTGTGCTTAAATAATTTATTTTAAGTGTCTTTCATAAAAATAGCAAAATAATTGAAATAAGTCTTTTTATTAATCATTGACAGATGTTAATAAATTGATAGGCAATCCTAGTTAGAAACTCATGGAATTAAAAAAGTGGAAATATGGTAAGGCGATTTTTGCAGTGCAATTGGGGAAATTGTATTCATATGATCAATAATTATTCGTTAATTAGTTTTTATTTCTTTATTTAAAACAATTTTCACAAAACAATTGAGTGCCTTGTTAAGTGGATTAACGTGGTAAAAACTTGATAATTAGAGTAATTGTTAGTAGCCGTTCTCTGTGGGTTTGACAACCTTTCTTATCACTTTATTATTTGATTGACCGTGTGCACTTACACGTATTTGTCATTATATAAATCGGACAACAAGTTTTTGACGCCGTTGCCGAGAATCGGTTCTATTAATTATTTCGTTATTAGTTTTTATCATTTTTTTTTATTTAAACATTTTTTTTGTTTTAATTTTTTTCTTCTTCCTTTTCTTTACGAGGTACATCATGACTAACTACAATTATCAATGGCCTTATACGAGAATGATTCAGCCAAACGCGGTAGGGATTTATAGATTTGATGAGTTGTCAGCACTAATTGAGTCACTTCTATTTGAACTGAGAGATTTCATTGGAGAACACAACAAGACGGAGATTGAAGGTATGGAGATTGGAGTTACTCAACAGAGTTTTTCTTCTTCTTTTTAATTCATTATCTGTACTTAAGATGTTATTTAATTTTAATCTTATAGTTTCTATTATGATGATGAACTGATTTCCCAATTAACGGTACAATGGAACCTTTTGCAATTTAATAATTTAATTACAATTATTTTCACTTATTAATTTTATTGAGTTGATTATTATATTTTGTGCTTAACTTATTAATTGTTTAGCTAACAATTAATTTGATATCTTTGATGGAATTGAAAGAGAAAATCTTAGATTAGATCTGAATATAATAACGCATGAATTTGTTGATTCTTGTTAAGGATAATATAATAGTGTATGAGACGAAATTACTTGTATGACATGCGTAACTGCTATAGGAGTTTGAGCTTAATGAATTTATTTTAAGTTATGTGCATGAAAATAGCAAAATAACTGAAATATGTCTTTTTATTAATCATTGACATATGTTAATAAATTGATCAGAAATCCTAGTTAGCAACTCATGGAATTAAAAAAAAGTGGAAATATGGTAAGGCGATTTTTGCAGCGCAATTGGAAAAATTGTATTCCTATGTCTTTATCATCTGGTGATCAATAATTATTCGTTAATTAGTTTTTATTTCTTTATTTAAAATAATTTTCATAAAACAATTGAGTGACTGTTTAAGTGGATTAACTTGGTAAAAACGTGATAATTAGAGTAATTGTTAGTAATCGTTCTTTATGGGTTCGAAAACCTTTCTTATCACTTTATTACTTGATTGACCGTGTTCACTTACGCGTATTTGTCATTATATAAATCGGAAAACAAGTTTTGGCGCCGTTACCTATGGAGTACCTAAGCCAATAGTCATGGTTGCTAAAAAGAATAAGACAAGTGGGGAGCAGGAAAAGGAGCCCAGAGAGGGTCTAGCCTTGAGTTCGAATGTTGTTAAGCTAATTTCAATAGTGCCCCATGAGCCTCTTCCACAAAAACTCAAGGATCTGGATAGCATTGCAAACATGTGTACAAATGGTAGTCATTCTGTAGGTAGAGCTCTATGTGACATGAGAGCCAGTATAACTTTGCAGCCATGGTGGAATGAGATAAGGGTCCAAGAGAAGATGGATGAAGATCCAGTTGTGTTCAAGTGACTTCAATTCAATATTCCGTTCACAGACACAATGGAGCAAACGCTTAGCTATTTGCAGTTCATAAAAGAGATTTTTTTGTAAAAGTAATAAGCTAGGTGAACTTGAAACGATGACCCCTATTGAAGCGAAGCCCTCAAATGTTACAGTGTTATCGATGGATGGAGGATTCCTCAATTTTTGAAGGGAAATTGGATAGAGGAAATTAAAGTAGTTGGGCTGACGACTCTAAAACAAGCGCTTATTGGGAGGCAACCCAAGTTTAAAATTTAAATTTTGTTTTTAGTAGTTAATAAATTTGCATTTATTAGGATTTAATAAACTTGCTTCTATTGTGTTCACAGGTTAGTTAAGTCCAATTTAAGTTTGGTGCCCGATTAATTCCAATGTGCCTAGCCTATTCTTCAAACTTAGCAGACAAGGACGAAAATTGCCATATTTTTAGTGAAGTCCTCTACTTTACTTTTTTCTATCTTAGTTATTGAGGACAATGTCTGTTTTATGTTTGGGGGTATTTATTATGTTTAGTTATTACTTGGGCAATGTTTTGATGGAAATTAATGTTGGCCAATGATAAGTGGGTGGTTAATGAGTTTTTAACTCTTGGAGAATTGATGAGCATGCTTAGTCTATATTTCGACTTATTAGTTTATTTTTACACTGCTTGGGAATCTTTTGAACTTCTATGCACATGTCCATCTGTTTAGCTAGTTGGGGTAAAAAAATAATTGTTTGGCAACTTGAGAAATCTTATTTGAGCATCATTCAAAGTGTAAATTAGGCACTCGTATAAGTTTGGGGGAAATCTTGGAGTGTTTTTGAAAAATTAGAATCTTCCCGAGTTGAATAATTGAATCATATGGTGGGTCGAGATGGAGCGTAAAACACACTCACCCATAAACACAGGCACGAGATGGAGCTTAAAACGCACTCACTAAAAAGAGAAGAAAAAAAGAAAAAATATATATTTTTGAAATACTTGGGAAGGGTTCATGTGTGCTTAAATGTATGAAATATCCTTTTAATCCTCTAAATTTTACGTTTTGTCTTTATTAGTGGAGATTGATGTGGTAAGAAGATTTTTAGTGTTGATTTGTAAACCTTTTATGATTATTTGTTTATATGATCTTATCTAAATCATGACTAGTTTGAACATTTTGATGAACGCACACACTTAAAGGATCATGAGTAGTTGTGGAACTGATGGTTAGGTTGAAATTTTAGGCTTTGCATGTTTTCAAAAAAATTTCTTGAGTTAACATTAGAAGGAATCCTTTGAGGGCATTGTTCAAATTCATATTGATTCATTGCTTGAATAGTTCATTGCTAGAGATTAAATCTTTTTAATTTGTGTTTTTAGTGTTTTGCTTGAGGACAAGCAACGATTCAAGTTTGGGGGTATTTGATGAGTGTATTTTATACCTATGAATTAAACATATTTAGTTTGATGAATTGTGAGTTTTCAGGTATTTTTCGTTCCTTATTACGTGTTTAATTGATCTTGTGTAAGAAAAGGAAAAGTAGAACAAAGAATTACATGTTTAATTGATGAATTGTGAGTTTTCTGGTATTTTTCGTTCCTTATTTTAGTTTGATGATGCTACTTGGCTAAAACGGTGTTAAAGTGGAGCTAAGCGATTCAAGCTAGGCACGTCGAATCAAGGAAAAAGTAGGCTATAAGTAGACATTGGCATAAAGAAGTAAGGAAAAGCAATCCAGACATCTTTTGGATTACAATATGCAAGCAAATACAAGAAGGGGGGATTGAATGGCTTTAAACACTAAGTTGGATTCGGTTTCTTAGCTTGGAAAGATTTTATTGTAGATCTACTTCTTAGCTTTCCAAAACATCTTGAATCGTCCAAATCGGAGTGCGGATGAAAAAGTTATTACATTTTTATCAACGAAGATCAAAGATCAAACTTATCATGCTTGCCATTTACATAGCATCCACTTGAAGCCCAATTTTGATCATGTTCTAACCCGAATCTGTCAATGCTTAAAAGAATAAAAGTTGTAGATCCCGTTGAGCTCTTCGATTTGATAGGTATTGGGCCCGTAACTCCTCCCGGATCAAAGGTTATGGTCGTTTACCAAAGAACGTAGCATCAAAAAATTTACTGGTGCAGGCGCGCCACAAGAACTAAGACCGGAATGAGGCGCTCCCAAATTGGCCTAGGAGCAACGCTGGGCGCGTCGAAAGACAGAAAGAGAGCTTATTTGGGTGTCATGATGTCCAAGTTGAGTTGTAATACGATTTTGGGATGCCTAATGTATTAGGGTGTCTCTTAAGACTATAAATTCTTGATTATAACTTGAATTTGAGAGACTTAAAACAAAGAGAATACTAGAAGTTAGGATTAGAGTAGGAGTAGGAGTAGATTAGGGACTTTTGACTATAATTCATTGAGAGTCACTTCTATTGGAACTTAGTGATCTCATTGGAGAACACAACAAGATGGAGATTGAAGCTACGGAGATTGGGGTTACTCGACAGAGTTTTTCTTCTTCTCTTTTATTCATTATATGTACTTAATATGTTATTTAATTTTAATCTTCTAGTTTCTATTATGATGATGAACTGATTTCCCAATTAGGGGTATAATGTAACCTTTTGTAATTCAATAATTTAATTACAATTATTTTCACTTATTGATTCTAGAGTTGATTATTATATTTGTGCTTAACTTATTAATTGTCTAGCTAGCAATTAATCTGATATCTTTGATGAATTTGAAAGAGGAAATCTTATATTAGATCTGAATATAATAATGCATGAATTAGTTGATTCTTGTTAAGGACAACATAATAGTGTATTTGACAAAAGTACTTGTATGCCATGCGTAACTGTGATAGGAGTTTGTGCTTAATTAATTTATTTTAAGTGTCTTGCATGAAAATAGCGAAATTACTGAAATAGGTCTTTTCATTAATCATTGACAGATGTTAATAAACTGATAGGCAATCCTAGTTAGCAACTCGTGGAATTAAAAAAAGTGAAAATATGGTAAAGCGATTTTTGCAGCGCAATTGGGAAAATTGTATTCCTATGTCTTTATCATCTGGTGATCAATAATTGTTTGTTAATTAGTTTATATTTTTTTATTTAAAATAATTTTAACAAAATAATTGAGTGACTGTTTAAGTGGATTAACTTGGTAAACACATGATAATTAGAGTAATTATTAGTAACCATTCTATGTGGGTTCGACAACCTTTCTTATCACTTTATTACTTGATTGACCTTGTGCACTTGTGCGTATTTGTCATTATATAAATAAGACAACATTTGTGGCTCTTGAACTTCTTCAAGATCTATTGTCCTCCCATTAGCTCCTTCAAGGACAAACTCCTTTTCCAAGAAGGTAGCGTGTTTAGTAACAAACACCTTTTGCTAAATAGAATTATAGAAATAATATCCTAAACTTTTTCTAGGATATCCCACAAATCTGCACTTATCAGATCTTGTCCCAAGATTTTATCATTTTGAAACCTTTTCACATAAGTTGGACAACCCCAAATCTTAACATAAGACTATGTTTCCTCCCTGTCCATAGCTAATATGTTGATTTGGGGACGGATTTTGAGGGGGGCTTATTTAGTAGATATGTAGTCGTTTCTAGGCTTAACCCTAGAAGGATATTGGAAGATAAATAAAACTCATCATGGACCACACCATGTCTAACAAGGTACAATTTCTCCTTTTAGATACATCATTCAATTATGGTATACTAGGAGGCGTCAATTGTGAAAGAATACCATTATCTTTGAGATAATCTAGAAACTCACTGCTCAACTATTCCCCTTCTCAATCCGATTAAAGAATCTTAATACTCTTGACAGTTTGTTTCTCTACTTCACTTCTGAATTCTTTAAACCTTTCAAATGATTCAGACTTGTATTTCATTAAATACACATATCCAAATCTTGAATGATCATCAGTGTCTTGTGGTCTTACCGATCTACGCCTCTGACCACCACGATGGATTCTCCTTTTTCGGCTGGCATACAATATTGATGCCCTTATTCCAGTGGAAATTGGGTCTCCCTCTCTTTGGGTTAGCCGGTTCAAGGAGTTGTACAATAATGAGGGTCTTTGGTTAAACCTAGATTTGTTAGATGAAGTACGAAATTCGACGATGATAAGATTGGCCATTTACCAGCGACGAACTGCTTGGCATTACAATCGGAAGGTTAAACAACATGAAAGTCCAATAATAATCTAGAATGGGGGTTGAATAGATTATAATTTTTTTAAAAAATTATCTTAGGCCTTTTTAAATTTTTAGAAAATCTGTTTATAGTTTTAGAAATTAATGAGCAAGATAAGAAAAATTCAATCACAATGAACAGAGATTTATCTGGTTCACAATGTACAGCTTTGGGTATATTACTACGCCCAGTCTCAAGTTCCTCTCTAAGACCTGAGATCTTATTACTCCCAGTAATAACAGCTCCTTCAATAGGCGAAAAAGCCTTTACAAAGTTTTAAAGATTAACTTACAACTGTTCAGAACTAACTATCTTAGACATTGAACTCCTAGCTCCTTCCTCAAGCTTAGTTGTACTTTCTTTTTGAGCTTAGAACTATTCTATGGCCTGATCTTGAAACAACAAACTTTTTCTCATCTCACAAATGCATTAGAGACCCAACTCCCAGCTGACCTCTCTAAGACTCTGGTCTTTGTCATAGAATTTTTGTCTTTCTCACAGATACATAAAATAAACAACTCTACTCTTTTCCCTTTTTACAAAATGTTGGTTTGATTTTGCTTCTAAGTAAGCATATATAATTTAGTACAGATTTATAAAAGTTTAAATAACTTTTATAGTTGATACTTCTCAAATAAGCAGTTATATAGATTAAGAAAAAATATTAAATAAAAGTTCAAGACTTTTATGTGAAATGCTTCTGCGTAAGCAGATATGTAGATTTAAGCACTTTTATAAAGATTTTTCTTTTCTTTAATAAATAATGTTTTTTTATGGTTTAATCAGATATAACTTTGAGTTTAGATAACCATATAAAATCACGTATAATAGAACAAGTAATTTATGAATAAGTAAGATTGTGAGCAAGATACTTGTAATGATAGTTATCAAGTATAACAGATTTATCAATTAAATAATACTTGAAGAAATTTGTTTCACCCACGTATATATATTATATTATATTTGATATACGTTGTGAAAATTTGGCCACTTAGAATTTTAAAGACCATTCAGAGAATTTCAAAGAAATAGCCTCCAAATTATATCGGTATCTAAGTATTGACCAAATTGCTTCTTTCATAATCTGGTAATTATATAAATATTATTCAATATTTATATAATGTATCTATATCAATAAAAAGCCACTTAGGATTTTAAAGACCGTCCGGAAGAGAAATTAATTCCGAATTATATCGGCATCTAAATACTGACTTTTTATATGATATTTAATAGATTAAATATAGATATATATAGATGTGTATAACAACTCTCTCTCTCTCTCTCTCTATATATATATATATATATATATATATATAGAAGCAAGTATGATAAATTTTGTTTCACTCACGTATATATATTATGTTATATTTAATCTATGTTGTGAAAATTTGGCCACTTGAGATTTTAAAGACCGTTCGAAGAATTTCAAAGAAATAACATCCGAATTATATCGGTGTCTAAGTACTGACCAAATTATTTGGTTCACAATCTGATAATTATATAAATATTTTTTAATATTTATATAATGTATCTATATCAATAAAAAGCCACTTAGGATTTCAAAGACCGTCCGAAAGAGAAATTACTTCCGAATTATATCGGTATCTAAGTACTGAATTTTTATATGATATTTAATAGATTATATATATATATATATATATATGTATAACAATTTATCTTTATATATCTATATATATAAGCAAATATGAGATAATATAAATACAACAATTCAATAACTTATCTCGACTACTTTGACCAATTTTATCTTCCTTCAGGAAATAGAACGTTGAATTAGAAGATGGAGATAAAGCTTCTACAGAGAGAAAATGTAGGCAAGGAGATATAGCTTTTCTTTGCTTTGTAAATTAGTAATTTGGAACTAAAGAAAAAGCTTCCTATTTATAGGATTTTGGAGTTTAGGGCAAAAAGGTAATTTTGGAATTTTGTTTTTGAAATCAAAGGCCCGGATTGAATGAATAAAAATTTGAAGGTTTGGAATGAATTTGTGGCACACGAATTAAAGAAAAACAAGCTGACTTCAAGTTTCAAATATAGCCCATGAAAAAGAAAATCCCCTTAAGTCAGGTTTTTGCCAAAAAAGATTTATTTTTCCCAGCACATGGCCACGTCAATTAAGGCTCTAAGCCTTAGCCTTTTACTGCACGTACACATATGTTTATATTAATAGCACACACACACACATATATGTCTACTTGCATGCACACACACACACACACGGTTTCTTACTTCATATATACACATGGTTTTGCACACACACACACACACGATTTTATATATATATATATATATATATATATATATATATATATATATATATCAGAAAAAAAATATATATACATAGCTGTGTAGTACACAGCCGCCTATGACAACGGGTTTTTTGGGCTATAGCAACGGTTCACCCGTCGCTATAGCTATTCTGGTTTAAGGCGGCGAACTGCAGTTATAGCCCAAAAAAATCGTCGCCATACGCGACTGTATAATACATACCTGTGTATATACATATCGCCCATATATATATATATATTAGAATATTTTTTTTTGCCCAAAAGAATTTTAGAAAATTATTTTGAAAAGAATAGGAATCTCCTCGCTTTAGGAAATGTTAATTTTTGAATTAATTTAACTAACACTTGATAATTAATTTATCAAGTTCAAGAAAAATAAATTCAAATTTAGGATGAAAAATATTTGTGATAGGAATAAAATAGGATATTAAAAATAGTTATATAAAATCCTATGGAGAGGATTCTACCTATTTTAATTTTAAACTTATTTACTAAATTTGTTATCATCAAAATAAAATTAATCAATGTAGAGACCTATTAATCTCTCCCCTTTTGATGATGACAATTAGTTAAAAATCTTTTCCTATAACTGCTCCCCCTTAGTTTATGCATACGCAAGATCAATTTTAAAATTTTGTAATTTTTTTGTAAAAAACTTTTCTTAGTTGTTTGCAGCAGTTTATAGCATGACATAGTGTCGACATCGGGAAAAAATTCGCGGGTCGGGTTACAACTTAGATCTTTCTCTCTTCCTAAGTTATCTCTACCCTTAATCTTTTTATTTATGAAAAAAGTTTTGAAGGGTTTTTTAGGAAAAGGCCGACATGTATCATGTCGACGATTGAACGTTTTACAAAGTCGCCAGTTGGTAGATTAGAAATGGTTGTACCAACTCAACCGAGTTTTATTTGAAAAGAGGCCCAATTGCTGGATTATGTCGAAACTTGATCTTTGAAAACAAAGTTTTGAGTTCGGGGGCTTGGTTAAGTATGTGAAAGGTGTTAGGCACCCCACAACTCCCGTGTAAACACGGTACAGAATCTTTTCAATATTTCCCTTTTAAATCTGCAATGTGTGTGTGAATGCTGGAAGAAAATTGGGCTTATGTTTGATTGAGCCTATATATGAAGGGTTTGATTTGATTTTGCAAAAAAGTCTTTGATTTGATTTGCAAAAGTGTTTGATTTGATTTGCAAAAGCTTCTTTTTTTCGATAAGGTTATTGAAATGATGTTTTGAAAGAAAGTTTTCAAACCCTTACGCTAACATAGGAACTGAAGCATATCGATACTTCAGTTTTGTCTTTTCAGCCTTAAGGCTAAATTTGAATGGTGATTGTCGGGCTGCGAAACAGCCTCGACCACAACATAAATACAAGTGTCGGTCTCCTCATGGGAATGACAGCCATTGGAGGGACTCTGACACGACAAACTATATTTTCACTATGTTGAGATCTTAAATCCGGATAACCGTTTTAAGGTCTTTTGTATGTACATGTTTTACAGAAAAACTGGCAGGGTACATTTGTAAAGTGGAGTTTGGCCATCGTGGGAATCAGATTCTGATCTGTTTGATCATGAATCCCACGATTCCTAGGCTCACATAGGGAGGCCGATAAACCTGCACAACTCAAATTTGTATAGAAATATATCCAAATGTCGACAGAACCAAGGATTCATCAGTAAATCCTGGCTCGCACATGGTCGAAGCATCTCGTTCCCACTAGATAGCGATCTAATGGCCGCAAGGTTGCTTTTATAACTGAAACTAGAAAAATACCATATTTAAATAAATCTCAGCCATTCTAGCTTCCCGGTTCCATCTGGACCTATTTTGAACCATTTGAAAGCTAGAGTTGGCGAGATTTAAATAAATCTAGTTCGCCCGCAGAAATGTTAGTGCCGATTCATATCAAATGAATATTTAAAGCAATAATTTAATAAAAATGAGTAAAGCAATATATATATATATATTTATATTATATATACGAAAGCTGTAAAGGGCGATGGGTTTTCACACTGGTGCCCGGACTGAAATATAAATATAAATATATATATATATATATATATATATATATATATATATATATATATATATATATATATATATTTATAAAAGTTGTATAAAAGGCACGGAATGATCCAGGCTGAACAGAATGTAAATATATATATAAAAGCAATAAAGAGCGGTGGGTTTTCACTCCGAGGCTCGGACTAGAATGTGAATACATATATATATATATATATATATATATATATATATATATATATATATATATAGACAAAAAAGTAGTCAACCAAGATTGGGAAGATAACCGAGTGTGGTGAATGTTGCTTATATACATATATATATAAAGGTCATAGAATGATCCAGGCCAAACTGGAATGTAAATATATATATATATATATAGACAGAAAAATAGTCAACCAAGACTGGAAAGATAATCTACTGTGGTGAATGTTGTTTATATATATGCATATATATATAAATGCAGTAAAAAGGCCACAGAATTATCCATGCCAAACTGGAATGTAAATATATATATAGACAGAAAAGTAGTCAACCAAGATTGGGAAGATAACCAAGTATGGTTAATGTTGCTTATATATGCACGTATATATATATATATATATATAAAAGCAGTAAAAAGGCCACATAATGATCCATCCGGGCTCAACTGGAATGTAAATATATATATATATATATAGACAGAAAAGTACTCAACCAAGACTGGGAAGATAACCCAGTGTGGTGAATGTTGCTTATATATGCATATATATATATATACACATAAAAGCAGTAAACTACCGCGGATTTGATATCCGGGCTTGACAGAATTGAAAAGTTAAAATATATATAGTTAAATATATACAAAAAAAAGCCAAACCCGGACTGCAAAGATAACCCAGTCCGGCGAAGTTGCTCAACATAAAGATACAAGTATATAAAAGATGTTGGAAGCGACGGATCGTCAATCCCAGTTGTAGAAATGCCAGAAAATGCGTTTAGGTACTAAAATGTACCAAAAGTGAACAAAAACGGCCAAGGAACTAAGTTCCAGGCATATTTAGAAAACGAAACTTGATATGCAAATGTATAAAAGTGCGAAGAAGTAATAATAAGTTTTTGATAATAAAAATACTTCTAATGGATTGCTACACGGGCTTTTTGCCAAATCGTATGCTTTAAACATCCAAATCTTCCAGTTATTTTCTGATATGTAGTAGTATGTGGGTATATCTACGTGTTAGAGTGAAAAAATTTGGGTTTGAAAGACAAAAAAATGGCTGAAAAACCAAACGGGCAGGGGTTCAGAGCGTTTCTGAATTCTTTAATGAGCTGGGGGGTCACCTCATATATATAGGCCCAGGAGCCTCCACTCTACTTGCTTTTGTCACAGGTAAAGGTGCGACACCACATGGCAGGGCCCATGTGGCTGGTCCTATTGCATCGAAATACGTGCACATCGAGCAACTCGAGGTCGGATTCGAAACTTTCTAACTTTTGATGGGAGCATCCGTTTGAGGCGTCCTGTACCTTTCCGAAAAGCCCTCGTAGAGAGTGTCACAATAATATGGGATAAAACATTTTCCAAGTCTAGAAGATGGGTTCGTAACCAGGTTTCGATTCCCCACAGTTTGTCCGTTGAGTTGTCTTGCGCTGTTTGCACTCAGGATCATTGTTATGGTTCGTTCTGACCTTGGTGGCATCAATTCGGCTTGAGTTTGATCGAATCAGCTATGAGTTGATAAAATGACCGTCTTTCCCCTCCCGGGGTTTCCATCAGTGTTGGCATGGTCTTCGACTGACTTCATAGGGTTGTTTCCAAGGTTTGGATCCTGGCCGATTCGGTTCCTCCTCAGTGTTGTCTTCGAGGCTGACTTGGTCATTCCAGGTTTTCCTCTGGAGATGTTGTGATGCTTCAGGATTGTTTTTGAAGTTGACCTAACTTCTTGGGTTGAGATCGGGGCTGACCTGTACATCTCGGGCTGAGACCGGGGCTGACTGGTACCTCTCGGACCGAGATCGAGGCTGACATGTACCTCCTGGGTTGAGTTCGGGGCTGACCTGTACCTCTCGAGTTAAGACCGGGGCTGACCTGTACCTCCTGGGTTAAGATCGGGGCTGACCTGTACCTCCCAGATTAAGACCGGGGTTGACCTGTACCTCCTTGGTTGAGACCGGAGCCGACCTGTACCTCCCGGGTTGAGACCGGGGCTGACCTGTACCTCCCGGGTTGAGACCGGAGCTGACTTGTACCTCCCGTGTTGAGACTGGGGCTGACCTGTACCTCCCAGTTTTAGACCGGGGCTGACCTGTACCTCCCGGGTTGTTACTGGGGAGGATTTAATGGCCCGGTATTGCGACCGGGGTTGATTTAATGGACCGGTATTGAGACCGGGGTTGAATTGACGACCCGGTATTTGAGATCGGATTTGATTTGATGGCCCGGTATCGAGATCGGGGTTGATTTGACGACCTGATATTGAGACCGGGGTTGAGTTGATGGCTCGGTATTGAGACCGGGGTTGAACTAATGGCCCGGTGTTAAGATCGGGGTTGATTTGAAAAGACAGTCTTGCCCTCATACAGTCTTAGTAACAGGGAAACAAAATTTTGAGTGTCTATAGATGCCCCTCTTAATCATGTTCATGCAATGTAGTGGAATGAACAGGATAAAGATTAGTAGACACGGGAAATTCATATGCAAAGGAGAGGCAATGTATGGCATGATATGAGATAAATGTTAGATACCTTCAACGGGGTAGGGTTATCACTGATTGATTACGTTAGTTTCTGCTAAGGATAACGTTACCCGTGATAACCCTTGGGGTAGCACTGTCAGATAATTACTGGTAGGATAACCACTGACAGGTTATCAGAGTTAGTCTATCACAATTGTTCTCGTTTCGTTCTGCTGGGGATGACGTTATCCGTGATGAACCTGTCAACTTTGATGAAGACGATATTATTGATGTTACCTTGGTTTGAGACCAATGGTTTTCCATGTATGTCAAGACTCTTTATAAGGCATATTTTCCTTCCCGACTGATGTTGTCGTATCTTGCTACTGGTTTTTCCACCCGGGGATATATCTCGGTTATCGAGTACCTCAGCGTGCTTTTCCAATGCCTATCTTGATGATAATTTACACTAGTAGTTTGCAGTAGGGGTGTTGACTCACCAATCCTTCTCGATGCTCCTTCTGAGGATGTGTGATGAGTAGGTTGAAAATCTATGAATTGATCTCATTTAGCTTATTATATTGTAAGTTTTTAAGTATTGTTCGTATTATTTTTGGTGTTTTGTGTTTATAATGCTGGTATGAGGGTTAGAATGGTCTTGAAGCTGAAAAGAATGAAATTCGGACAAGATTGATAGAGGAGCGCTGATCGCGCTCTGGCTAGAGCAATTGAAGCGTTGGTCGCGCGTGAGCAAGAGAGAGATGCTGCATAGGGAGCGTTGAGCAGTGCTGCGAAGTAAAGGGAAGCAGTGCTGACCGCGTCGGGACGTTACAAATCCTCTGCATAGCGGGCGCGGACCGCGCCATATTGTGAAGAGTTTAAGCGCTGACCGTGCCAGACGAGCGAGCTGACAGGATTTAGGTTATTTTAAAGCATTAGTTGAGTAGGAATAGGATTGGGACTTACTCTAATTATATTAGGGTTTGTCTAGGCTATAAATAGGAGTTGTTTTATTAGGTTTTGGATATCTTTTATTCTATATTCTTTTGGATTGCTTGGAGGCTACAAACTCTTATTTTGAAGATTCAAGCATGTCAGGCTAAGTTTTTTATTTCAATTCTGAAGGGATGTTGAACCTAATTAACAATTTATGGTTTGATTAAGTTTATAATATTTATTCTTTCATATTGAGATTTATTTTGATTATTCGTATAAACTTTCATGTATGTTATATAGATGGCTAATTTGGTTTCTGCAGGATTAAATTAGTAAATTGATATCATCTGTAAGATTAAGACACATTTTAAGCAAACAAAGTGTGTCTAATCTAAGTAACAATTAATGATATTTTATTGTGGTCAAGCTTTGAAATATTGTTAAGATTTTCAGAAGACAAGTTAAATAGTTCCTGATTCTGTAATTATTTCTTGGAATAATCTAATTCTCATTCTTAATGCTTCTATCATATTAAATCTAGGCTGATAGTTATAGGTTGTATGTTAGTTAGAATCTTTTGTTGGCAATTGTCGCATTAGATCTACACTTAAGGAGAATTTTGGGTAATTTACGATTGCGGTTATCTAGGGTTATTAATCTCATTGAAAAGGTAAATAGTATAATAACTTGATTAAATCATAATTGTGAAAAGGGGATACTGAACTGAGAAATTGAACTCTTTTACTCATTGATATTTTCTTATTAATTCACGTTAGTTAATTTAAACTGTTTTCAAAACTAAAAACCCCAATTCATTGGAAATCATTGGATAATTAAAATACAATTCACTCTCTGTGGGATCAATCCTTACTTATTACTATACTAATTCTTGAGTTAGTTGAATAAAGAGTAAGGGAAATTTTATAGTACTAGACGACAGCTACCAAATTTTGGCGCCATTGCCGGGAAGTGTTATTTGTTTTTATTTATTCGATTGTTTCTCAATTTTTTTTATGCTTCGATCCTCTCACTCTCTTGATTTGAAATTTGATCCAGAAATAGAGAGAACCGCGCGAAGGCTTAGGATGGAAGCTCGAAAAAACCAAGGTTCACTTGCAGATTTTAAAGAAGCTCCATTACTAGGCCTTAACATCGCACTCACTCTACTTTCGGACCAATCTTTTTCAAGCGAATCAGAAGAGGAGATGGCAGTGCCTAATAACAGGACTTTGAAGGAGTTGTCAACTCCTAATCTTACTCAACAACCTCTTTGTATTGAATATCCTGCTTTGAATGTTGCATTTGAACTAAAATCTGGACTAATTCACCTTTTGCCTACTTTACGTGGTCTTACAGGTAACGATTCGTACAAGAATTTGAAGGAGTTTTATGTTGTGTGCTCGACCATGAAGCCACACAATATTACGAAGGAACAGATAAAGCTGCGAGCTTTCCCTTTCTCACTGGCGGACTTAGCAAAAGATTGGTTGTATTATCTTCCCTCGGGATCAATACAATCATGGAATGACATGAAGCGGCTATTTTTGGAGAAGTTCTTTCCTGCTTCGAGAGTAGCCAACATACGAAAGGAAATTTGAGGAGTCCGACAATTCATTGGTGAAACGCTGTATGAGTACTGGCAGAGATTCAAGAAGCTTTGCTCCAGCTATCCACCCCACCAGATTGACGATCAACACCTCATCATCTACTTTTATGAAGGACTCATACCGATGGATAGGAGTATGATCGACGCTGCTAGTGGAGGCGCTTTAGTGGATAAAACACCAGAGGCTGCAAAGAATCTGATTGCAAATATGGCCGCTAATGCACAGCAATATGGAACACATAATGATCATCCATCACAAAGGGTAAGTGAGGCAAGCACGACGAATGTAGAGCAACAGATTTCTGACTTAACTGCTTTAGTGAAACAATTAGCTACAGGTAATGCGCCAGTTGAACAAGCTTGACAAATTTTTTTAATGGCGGGGCACCCTACAGATGCATGCCCGACATTACAGGAGGAAGATAATACATAATAAGCTAATGCAGTGGGGAATTACCAAGCACAGCCGTAGAGTAAATATGATCCTTTCTCCAACACCTACAATCCAGGATGGAGGGATCATCTTAACTTGAGTTATGGGGGTGCTATGCTGTAGGCACAAGGGTTTTACCTAGTCAAACCATAGTTTCAGCCAAATTAGCCACAATACCAACCCAGACCAGCAGCACCGGCCAATCTTAGAACATCCTTGGAAGATATGTTCAAGGTGTTCATGCAATAGACACAATAGTTCCAACAAGAGACGAAGTCTTTCATCCACAGTTTGGAGAGTCAAATGAGCCAATTAGCCACTACTGTAGGTCGGTTGGACTCTCAAGGTTCAGGGAAGCTTCCATCACAAACTGTTGTGAATCCTAAGGAGAATGCCAGTGCTATAACCTTACGGAGTGGAAAACAGATGGATACACCAACAGCCACAGTTGAGTATGCGAAAGATCAAGAAAAGGATGAACCGAAAAAATATAAGGTACATCCTAACCCTCCTTGTTAGAAAGATATTCCACTTCCCTTTCCTCATAGAAATTCTAGAAAATCAAAGAAAGAGGAACAGGAAAAAGAAATTCTAGAAACTTTTAGGAAAGTCGAAGTGAATATTCCATTACTAGATGCGATTAAACAAGTGCCACGGTATGTGAAATTTTTGAAAGAATTGTGCACTAATAAACATAAATTAGAAAATGATGAGAAGTCACAGTTAGGGAGAATGTATCAGCAGTTTTATAAAGAAAAATGCCCCCTAAATGTAAAGATCCAGGCATGTTCACGATCCCATTTAAAATAGGAAACACTAAATTTGAAAAGGCCATGCTAGACTTAGGAGCTTCAATAAATGTTATGCCATTATCTGTTTATAAGTCTCTGAATCTTGGACCTTTAAAAAATACTGGTGTTATGATTTAATTGGCTGATCGTACTAACACCTACCCCCGAGGGGTAGTTGAAGATGTCTTGGTGCAGGTGAACGAACTAATCTTTCCTGCAGATTTTTACAGAGTGGATATGGAAGGTGATACATCACCGAACCCATCACACATCTTGCTAGGAAGACCCTTCCTAAAGACAGCAAGGACTATGATTAATGTTCACAATAGTACATTGACAATGGAGTTTGATGGCGAGAAGATCCAATTCAATATCTATGATGCCGTGAGGTACCCTAGTGATATTTATCAGGTTTTTGCAATTGATGTGTGTGACTCTTTAGTGCAAAAAACTTTTGAGCAAATTCAAAGAGACAGCTTGGAGGTTGCTATTTCCAGCAGTTTGGATATGGATGGGACATATGAACTTGAGCACAGTCAAGAATTAAAGGAAACTGTGGCTGTACTACATTTATTGCCTAAACACATAGATAAGCATGTAGTCCAATTAATTCAATTACCTGTAACTCATTAAAAGTTATTACCATTTGTGGAGCAAGCTCCAACCCTTGAGTTGAAATAATTACCAGCACACTTGAAATAGGCATATTTAGGGTCTAATGAAACTTTACCTGTGATAATTGCTAGTAATCTAACCAAAGTACAGGAAGAAAAATTGCTGAGAGTCCTTAGGGATTACATCACAGTGTTTGGTTGGACTATAGCAGACATCAAGGGTATTAGTCCCGCGATGTGCATGCATCAGATTTTGTTAGAGGATGGAGCTAAACCAACGAGAGATGCACAAAGAAGGTTGAACCCACCGATGATGGTGGTAGTGAAGAAAGAAGTGATTAAATTGTTTGATGCATGAATCATCTACCCCATCTCCGACAATAATTGGGTTAGTCCGGTGCTGGTAGTTCCTAAGAAATTCGGAATCACGGTTGTCAAGAATGACAATAATGAGTTAGTTCCCACACGAATGCAAACAGGTTGGAGAGTTTGTATCAATTATAGGAGGTTGAATACCGTAACTAGAAAAGATCAATTTTCCCTTCTTTTTATTCATCAAATGTTAGAACGTTTAGCTGGGCATTCTTATTATTGCTTTCTAGATGGTTTTTTAGATTATAAACAGATTGTGATCGCCCCTTAAGACCAAGAAAAGACCACATTTACTTGTCCCTTTGGAACCTTTGCCTACTGGCAAATGTCCTTTGGACTTCGCAATGCCCTAGGTACTTTTTAGAGATGCATGGTGAGTATCTTTTCAGATCTTTTAGAAGAATGCATTGAAGTCTTTATGGATGATTTCACAGTTCATGGTGATTCATTAGATGTCTGCTTAGATAACCTGACACGTGTACTGGATAGATGTTTAGAAATAAACCTTGTGCTAAATTGGGAAAAATGCTACTTTATGGTAGAACAAGGAATTGTGCTTGGTCATATAGTGTCAGTTAATGGTTTAGAAGTTGATAAAGAAAAAATTGATATTATATCTGCATTGCCTTACCCCGTCAGTGTATGTGAGATTCGTTCTTTTCTTGGACATGCAGGATTTTATCGCAGGTTTATCAAAGATTTCGCCCAGATAGCATTGCCTTTATGCAAGTTGCTACAAAAAGATGAGGAATTCCAGTTTAGTGATGAATGCAAGGTGGCCTTTGATACCTTGAAGAAGTTATTGACATCCGCCCCTATCATTAAACCACCATATTGGAAACTCCCGTTTGAGATCATGTGTGATGCAATCAACTATTTTGCCGGCGCCGTCTTGGGCCAAAAGATTGACAAAGCTGTTCACGCCATCTACTATGCCTCTAGAACGTTGAATACACCTCAGATAAACTATTCAACAACAGAAAAAGAACTCTTATCTATTGTATTTTCTTTAGAAAAATTTAGATCATATTTACTTGGTACTAAAGTAACAGTTTATTCTGACCATGCTGCTCTCAGGTACCTGCTTACTAAGAAGGAATCCAAGCCTCGAATCATAAGGTGGATCTTGCTGCTGCAAGAATTTGACTTAGAGATTAAGGATAAAAAGGGTGCAGATAACTTGGTAGTGGATCATTTGAGCAGAATTCTAGAGGAGGAATCACTACCATTGTATGACATATTTTAGGACGAGCATCTACTTGCCATTGGCAACACAACTCCCTGGTATGCTGACATTGTGAATTATTTGGTAAGTAAGTATTTACCAAGTGAATTTTCTAAATCCCAAAAAGAAAAGCTTAGGAGTGATGCAAAACATTATGTGTGGGATGATCCATACTTGTGGAAATTTTGTGCTGATCAGATAGTTAGATGTTGTGTACCTAATAATGAATTCAACTCTATTCTAACTTTTTGTCATTCCTATGCTTGTGGAGGTCATTTTGGACCTAAGCGAACAGCACGTAAGGTGTTAGAGAATGGTTTCTTTGGCCCTCTATTTTCAAAGACTCGTATTTATTCTGTAAATTTTTTAAAAATTGTCAAAGAACTGGTAATATATCTCAGAAAAATCAAATGCCACAAAACCCTATACTGATTATAGAAATCTTTGATGTTTGGGGTATTGATTTCATGAGACCTTTTCCTGTTTCTTTTGGAAATATTTACATTTTATTGGCAGTTGATTATGTTTCCAAATGGGTGGAAGCTAAAGCCATAAGGACTGATGATTCTAAAGTTGTTGTAGATTTTGTCAGGACTAACATATTTTTCAGGTTTGGAGCACCACGGGCCATCATCAGTGATTGCGAAACACATTTCTGTAATAGGGTGTTAGCAGCCTTGTTGAAGAAGTACAATGTTCTGCACAGGGTATCTACATCCTACCATCCGCAGAGCAATGGCCAGGCTGAGGTCTCAAACCGAGAGATCAAGTCCATTTTGGAAAAAGTAGTCAACCCATACAGAAAGGATTGGAGTCTGAGATTAGACGATGCACTATGGGCCTATAGGACGGCGTACAAAACTCCAATAGATATGTCGCCTTATAGGCTAGTGTTCGGGAAACCATGCCACCTACTTGTGGAGCTAGAACATAAAGCTTTCTGGGCGATCAAGCATTGCAATATGAACATGGATCAAGCTGGCGTCAATAGGAAGTTGCAGTTACAAGAACTCGAGGAGTTGCGTACAGAGGCGTATAAGAGTTCCAAATTGTACAAAACGAACACAAACGCTTTCCATGATAAGCAAATTTTGAGAAAAACTTTCACTCTGGGACAAAAAGTTTTACTTTTTAAATCACGATTAAAACTATTTCCAGGAAAGCTGCGTTTTCGTTGGGAGGGACCATTTATAATCACTAATGTCTTTCCTCATGGTGCAGTCGCTATCCAGAATTCGAAGACAGTAAATGTGTTCACAGTGAACGGTCATAGGCTAAAGCCATTTCTGGATAGCAGTCAAGTTAAGGAGGTCGAGTTCGTGACATTGATGGATCCAATTTTTGAATAATTGAGTGGTCTACAGTCGAGCTAACGACGTTAAATAAGGTCAGCTAATGGGAGGCAACCCAGATTTTTAATCTTTAATAGTTTTCATTATTTCAGTTTTATATATATATATGTAGTTCATTTTTTGAGGTCCAAAATATCCAATCCATGAGGTGCTAAAAGTTTAAATTTAATTATGATAGGCTAGCAAAGGAAAAGAAAGGAGAATGAATTTCAGGACGGCGCTGACCACGCCCCACAGGCGCTGACTGCGCAAGGTATGCAACAGTCTCTAGCCAAACCACCACAGGAACTCGCCGACCGCGCTTCGGAGGCGCCGATCACGCTTCACCAGCGCTGACCGCGCATACCATACAACAACTTCTCGAAAATTAACTCGATCACACGCTGAGTGCGCCTTGGCGGGGGCTAACCGCGCTATACGGCAGACTCCGATTTAAATTCGAATTTGGAGCGATTTTTTTCATAACAAAACCTCTTTTCCCTTTCCGTTTTCTTCTCCACTTCCTAAAATCCTTCTCCTATTCTAATTCTACCGTAAATCTCCACTTTCACTTCTATTTAATCTACACAAACACAACACCCATGCCATTCTATCTTCTCCACCTTCTCTCTCCAACACCAAAACCCTCTAAAACTTTAAAATCCACATACAATCTCCTCAAAACTCCTCTCTAATCCATAATCAACAAACTCTTGCTATCCATCTCATCTTCACAAAGGGTAAGTATAATCACCACGGCTTCAAACTTTCAAAAGGTAATAAATTGAATTGTTCTTACTTATTGAATTTACTATCTTATTCAACTTTTGTTAGTTTTTTTTGATAGAATTGTGATTAGTATACCTTGGGTTACTGAATACCCAAGGCTTTTGTTACTAATTTGTGGGTTAGATAGTGATAGCAATAAGGTTAGGTTTGAGGAAAAAGAAGGTTGCACGCCAAATGTTTGTCAAATTGTCCAAGTCAACTTTTGTGTGCAAACTCTCTAATCATGACATCCAAACGGCCAAGGACTTCAACTTCTGGTGCTCGCCCACCTTTTGACATCTCAAAGTTCGTGAGCAAAACGGCGGCAGCCCGTTACAATGCCGTGCTCACCAAAAAGTCTCTTGTTCCAGAACGGGGGTTGACACCCGATGCTAACTTGGAAGGTGACATGACGTTGATGATCGTCGAGAGGCAATGGTTTCAGCTAGTGGAACAACCACGACCCGCAGTGCTCAACATCGTAAAGTAGTTCTATGCCAACGCCATAGAGCATGAATGGCGGGTTATGCAAGTCCGGGGCAAGTCAATTTCATTCCACCACACGGCGATCAATGCACACTTTGGGTTGGAAACGCCAATGGGGGACTGCTATAAAGACAACCTCCCAAGCTTGGATGATATAATTATTTGTCTTCGCAAACCCGATACAAAGTGGGCCACCAAGTCTGGGACGGACACAAAAGTCTCATTTCCCCATTCAGGGTTGAGCAGATATGGAAAAACATAGTACGCTTTCATATGTGCTAGGCTCATTCCTTCAACGCATCAGTCGAATGTCACAGTGGAAAGAGCATGCCTCCTCTACTGGATCGTACAGTCTTGGTACGAAAGGCCGAATGTCATGGAATTCTCTCAAGTTGATGTCGGCATGTATATCCAACAGTCCATTGATAGGGCATTGCGTGGAAGCACAACAGGCGGCTTATTGCAAGTATTGTTGATCACTGAACTATGTCGAAAGGCAGGAGTCCAGTGGGATGCTTCAGAGCCTGGTCAACAGCCCACGGGAGCCATTGATCTCAAGACCATCCTCACTTACAGAGAATGGAAGGGCGCACTGTCACATCCTCGGGGCAAGGGATACATAATGGTACCACCTTCTACACCGCCCTCACCACCTCCAGCCACAGTCGAAGTCGGCCCATCAACAACAAGGAGTCGAAAGCCAATGCTCTGCCTTGCCCAACGCTAGGATCAAATGCATGCCTACAACATCGGCACGTTCACGGTATTGGCGGATGCATTCTCCCGTATCAATCCAAATGAGCAAGTCCATCTTCCAAATCCTACCACCCTACTTTCCTACCCTTCTTCGGATGATGAAGGATCTCAAGACGAGCATTGACTCATCTCGCAAGGAAGTCCTCGTGCTTAATTTTTTTTTCTTTACATGTAATGAGGACATTACCAGAATTAAGTTGGGGGGGGGGGTATTATATTATATACTTTTTATGTTTTTGCATACTAGGTTGCATGTAGATTAGGTTAATTCATGTAGTTCATATTCATAAATAAAAAAGAAAAAGAAAATATATTTGCACTCATGTAGGAATTTGTTAGGTTGCATAGAGATTGAGCAAATAGACCTTGTTAGTTATGATGAAAACCAATGAGGAATTTGATTTATGACTTGCATGGCTAAATTGATCATCATGTGTTGACTAATTTTGACCATAGAAACTTCCTAACATAAGTTTTGTGTTTTCTAAAAAATCAAGCACACCAACTGATTTTCAATAATAATGAGGAAATAAATGCAAGATAAAACATTGGCATGTATTCATTCAATAATGGATTAAGATTAAACAGTGGCTTACACATAAGTTTGGGGGAAACAGTGGCTCAAAAGAAAAGAAAAGAAAAGAAAAATCAAAAAAAGAAAAAAATAGTTCTGGAATAAAAATCTTAGATGGCTTAGTTCAATTTCGTGGCCTTTGTTACTCGGACAAATAAACCCTAGGGGATGTCTTAACACCTAGCGCCCTAAAGCCTTCGGGTTTAGGAGTTGTTGGCCAAAAGTCCGTTACATGGGTAGCATTGAAAAGTCAAAGGTAATTGAGCATTGCATAAGTCAGACTTCAAAAATAATTAGTGAGATGGAGCTTTAAAATGCACTCACTTGATATTAAGAGGTTGGTTCAAAATGTTAATTTCCCTCGTAGCTATGTGTATGTTATTGAAGGTTTTGAATGTTTTACATGCATATGAATTTATCTGCGTTGATCATTGTTATTGTTGGAGTCATGTTGAACACACACGTACAGAAACATGCAAATCTTATGTTTGTGAGGTAAGGATGTGAAAAGTTAGGTTAGTATGTGATGTAATATTGATGGCATAATAGTTGTTTATCTCTGAGGAATATGATTCATCCAATTATCATGGTTGTTGTTCTATCTCTGTAGATGCATTCATCGTAGTTTAGTAGTAGCAGCATTGTGTTTGCTTGAGGACAAACAATAGTTCAAGTTTGGGGGAATTTGATGAGTAAGTTGAAAACGTATGAATTGATATCATTTAGCTTGTTATATTATAAGTTTTTAGGTATTATTCGTATTACTTTTGGTGTTTTGTGTTTATATTGCAGGTATGAGGGTTAGAATGGTCTTGAAGCTGAAAAGAATGAAATTCAGACAAGATTGATAAAGGAGCGCTGACCGCGCTCTGGCTAGGGCAATTGAAGCACTGGCCACGCGTGAGCAAGGGAGAGATGCTGCATAGGGAGCGCTGAGCAACGCTGCGGAGTAAAGGGAAGCGGCGCTGACTGCGCCGGAACGTTACAAAGCCTCTACATAGCGGGCGCGGACCACGCCATATTGTTAAGAGTCCAAGCGCTGACCACGCCGGACGGGCGAGCTGACAGGATTTAGGTTATTTTAAAGCATAAGTTGAGTAGGAATAGGATTGGGACTTTCTCTAATTATATTAGGGTTTGTCTAGACTATAAATAGGAGTTATTTTATTAGGTTTAGGATATTTTTTATTTTATATTCTCTTGGATTGCTTGGAGGCTACAAACCTTTGTTTTGAAGATTCAAGCATGTCAGGATAAGTTCTTTATTTCAATTCTGAAGGGATGTTGAACCTGATTTATAATTTATGGTTTGATTAAGTTTATAATATTTATTTTTTATATTGAGATTTATTCTGATTATCTATATAAACTTTCATGTATTCTATTTAATTAACTAATTTGGTTTCTGCAGGATTAAATTAGTAAATTAAAATCACCTGTTAGATTAAGACACATTTTAAGCAAACAAAATTTGTCTAATCTAAGTAACAATTAATGATATTGTATTATGGTCAAGCCTTGAAATATTGTTAAGATTTTCAGAAGACAAGTTAAATAGTTCCTAATTGTGTAATTATTGCTTAGAATAATCTAATTCTCATTCTTAATGCTTCTAATACATTAAATCTAGGCTGATAGTTCTAGGTTGTATGTTAGTTAGAATCTTTTGTTGGCGATTGTCGCATTAAATCTACACTTAAAGAGAATTTCAGGTAATTTGCGATCGCGGTTATCTAGGGTTATTAATCTCATTGAAAGGGTAAATAGTATAATAACTTGATTAAATCATAATTGTGAAAAGGGGATACTGAACTGAGGAATTGAACTCTTTTACTCATTGATATTTTCTTATTAATTCACGTTAGTTAATTTAAACTGTTTTCAAAACTAAAAACCCCAATTCATTGGAAATCATTGGATAATTAAAATACAATTCACTCTCTGTGGGATCGATCTTTGCTTATTACTATACTAATTCTTGAGTTAGTTGAATAAAGAGTAATGTAAATTTTGTTGTGCTATATGACAGCTACCAATGTGTATGACGGATTCCATCATCGGGGATGGATTATTATATTGCTTCCATCACTGGATCACTTCCAATGCTTCGCGGGGTGGTGCCAACGGTTCAGATGTCGCTGGGGTTGAGCCAACAACTGAACTGTAATCGATCTGTACTAGACGCTTCGCTGGGGGTGTGCCAACGACTGAACTGTCATCAGTCTTTACTCGATGCATCGCTGGGGTTGTGCCAACGGCTGAACTATCATCCGTCTGTACCCGACGCTTCGCTGGGGTTGAGCCAACGGCTGAACTGTCATCAGTCTGTACCTGACGCTTCGCTGGGGTTGAGCCAACTACTGAACTGTCAGTAGTTTGTATTAGACACTTTGAAAGTGACAGTTTTTGACAGTTTTGTGCAATTTTTTGGCAGTTTTTTAGCATTCTTCATCATTGATCCCTAGACATTGCTTCGGGATGAATACCAAGGGTTTTCAGGGGGTTCCCCTTTCTGTCAGGATTCAGCTGCTTAAACGCAGGATTTTAGAACAAACCACTCAATCGCGTAGCAATTTTTCTTCAGATTTGACTTGGCAGCTCATATGAACTCCGTTTCAACTCGAACCAAACCAAGACATAGGGAGAGGGGCCCACCTTGGGTAGCCGCAAGTTGAGGTGCGACAGCCGTAGGTGGGCCTGCTTCTGCCTGTGGCTTTATATTGGCTTCGAGAATTCATTTGAAATCAGTTTCATTTCGAGTTTGAAACAGAATCTGATTTTCTTTTTTAGATCTACGAAGCTCGGGCAGGCTTTTTCAGTTCTTGTCAGTTCCCACGTGTTCAGCGCATCGCAGATAACATTTTACGTCTTTTTTTCGCAAGTTTTGACCGTTAAAAGCATGTAAACCACGTAGGGTCATTTCAGACGCAATGTATAAAAAATGTATGCCTATATGACCTGCTAAAAAAATTCTGACTTCATATGTATGCATATCTTACTGTAATGCACATTTTGATGTAAATAAATTTAGATTCTGAGACAGTCATATTTTGCTCTTTTTGATCAGTTTACTCATCCTTTTAAGGCTTAGCAAGCCTGGATTTTTAACTAAAAATGTCCATGGTAATTTGGCTACAATGTGAAGTTTAATTTTGATTTTATTTCATAAATATAAATTATTCCTATTTTTAGGAAGGTGTGCTACTAAATGGCCACCTAGACATGCCTGTGTGCATGCGGACAGTCCATTTTACAAAGGAGACTCTGGCGAAATTTTTTTAAAAGCCCAAGCATTTAATAAACATGCAATTTTAACTTTACTGGGAATTTTTAATTGACCCGTGCACGTTTCTAGAATTTAGCTTTTGAAAACATGCAGTTTTAACTATACGGGGGATTTTTGACTGACCCATGCATATTTTAGAACTTAGAAATGCATAAAATACTGATTTAAATTAAT
Organism: Panax stipuleanatus; assembly: GCA_020205555.1. Classification (NCBI taxonomy): domain Eukaryota; kingdom Viridiplantae; phylum Streptophyta; class Magnoliopsida; order Apiales; family Araliaceae; genus Panax; species Panax stipuleanatus. Next base: position 16,309,229 of record CM035119.1, on the reverse strand, counting down.
AAGCCACAGGTTTTAGGCTTACCACACCCTTTCTGAGGTGATTTAGAGACTTTGTCCAGGTGATGGACCGAGACAGACCCAGCAGTGCCAGCAGGGTAGTTTCAGGCGTTAGACGTAGGCGAGCTTCTGATGTTCCTCAGCCACGTCCGGCTCGACCGCCTCGCAGATTAGCATAGTCGGTGATTCGTCCAGCACAAGACAAGCAGCTGATTGATATTGATGATGAACAGGCTCCTTTTGCTGCTCCTGCCCCGGCTCAGGCCCCACGTGCGGAGCTTTTGGGAATTGTTGTGCCTACCCAAGAGTTGCTGGGAGACTTGAGTCTTCATCCATCGAGGTTTCTCCACTCCAACGAGGTGAGTTGAAGATTTCTTCTCTCTGGATTCTCTTCTTTCTTTTGCCATTCTCGGGGCACATATTTTTAACATGGGTTGGTTTTTGATGCAGATTCCCGGCTTTACGCAACCTAGAGGGAACTGGTTTAATATGCACTCCCTTTACCACACTTTACACCAGGAGTACAAAGATATTGTTGACAGCTGGGGGTTTCAGGCCTTCTTCTCTATTCTTCCCCGCCGTTGCCCTTGGGGTTATATGAGGGCTCTGTCTGAGCACTTGTTCCACCAAACTCAGTCTCTTCATTTATTGGACTGTGAGGTGATGATGACATATATGGATTAGAGGTTCATCACCAGCATAGAGTTCAAGGGTGAGCCCGTGCCTGTTGTGGTCAACATTATGCCCACTACTGTTCGGTTCCTGCTGGGAGTTCCTTCGACTACGATCAATGGTCGGACAGTTCGATCTAGTCCCTTGAGCATAGATGCCCAGAGTAGGGCTTTAGTTGAGCCTTTGCCTGATGATCAAAGGGTTATTCTGAGGTGATTATTTCTGCTGATCATCAATGGTTGTTTTTTGGCGGACAACTCATCGACTGTGTCCTTCGCTCTGGTCAGTGCTACCTGATATATAGAGTACCTCAGTGACTTTGATTGGGGTTCCTACACCTTTGCCTATTTTCTCCGGGGCATGAGCATATTTTCAGAGGGTTTGACGGAGGCTTGGTTAGGGTTCTACCCATTTTTGCTGGTGAGTACATCTGTTATGTACCTTTTTGATTTCTACATTTACATTTGTCAGTCTTGGTCACTGAGGACTTTTGATATTTACATGGCCAGTTCTGGGCATATGAGAGGCTTCCTTCCCTACGGCCCGCCACTGCTTCAGGTCTAGAGACCTATCCCCGGGGACGGCGTTGGCATCACTCCACTCTGACGGAGGTCCTTATTTTTGATGGTTTTACTCATTCCCGCCTGCAGTTGGAGCTTTTGACAGTCGGAGCGATCTCTTGGATCTAATATACCTCTGAGTTTTTAACTGTTGGATTTTAGGGAGGCTTTCCCACTAGTCGGGAGTTTGCATTGTCAACCCGCAGAGTCCCATTTTTGACAGAGAGAGGTAGGGAGCTCTATTTAGGAGAGTGCGCTACCAGGAGTATTACAGGGCAGATCTGTATTCATAATATTCCTGCTACTTGGCATCATTAGCCATTGGTTCAGCTACTGACAGATATCCCTATGGAGGGTGTAGACGATTTTGCCCTATCAGAGGGCCCTTACAGCCAGGAGGCATTCGACAGTTGGTGGAGCCCTCGCATGATTGGAGCTTAGACTCATGCTACCCAATTTCTGGCAGACAGGGTGCCTGGATCTGTGATGATGACAGACTGGATAGCTTGACTCAGGGAGCCGACTTATTTAGACCAGATCACAGGGCTGACCCAGCAGTTGGAGAGAGCTCATTTGTTCATCAGACATCTTGGTCGAGATCCATCAGAATCATCTTTTTTTAACCCTTCTAGGTCAGGAGCGGGCCCCTTATCAGTTCCATTTTCTTATAGTTTTGCAGGGGCTGATCCTCCCTTGTACCGCCCAAACATGCCTGATGACCGTGACTTTGTGTCCACAGAGTAGATGGAGCATGTTAACCACCTGAGCGTAGATGTTTTGGTTCTTTTTGGATAGCTATGATAGCTATATTATTGGTTGGCCACTATTTTGGCTGTTGGGCGGTTGTGCCCAATTTTGATAGACCACTGTTAGTAGTTGGCTGGTGGTGTCCCATATTCATGTACTTTTTATTTTGTTTTGTATTCATCAGACAATGATGATGCTTGCAGTAGATAGTTTATTGTAGATATGCATGATATTTTCTATCTATTGCATCATGTTTATTATTGTCATTATGCATGTATTATGTCATGTGTATGCGTTTAGACAGATGAGTTTAGTTTTGACCCCTGGATGGTCTTGTGATACGGTGATACAGATGTCGGCATCTACCGTTAGCCGTATCGAGCACTTGCTACAATCTGTTGTGACATTGTCCTTGAGATCGTGGAACGACAGTCTACCCTTCCTAGCCAGAGGGACAATGGATCAGATGTTGTGGCATTTGTTGGCCCTCGTAGACTTTCAGGTGCTATACGGGTTCATAGATGGCATTTTATCTTACTAGATACCCGATAGACAGGTCTTTCGCTTCGGGCATCATGAGCTGTCTCCGACCCTTGAGGAGTACTAGCGGTTTACTGGCTTAGCTTTAGAGGTGCCATGCGCTCGTACGATGATCATTGATATGAGGAGACCGTTTATACGAATTTCAGGTCTTTACCAGAGCATAGTTATTGATGAGATCATCTCTAGACGTGTGATCTCCATCTACTTTTTGATCGATCGATTTGGTGAGCTTGACAGTTACGATCGATATGCCGGGGATTTTATTTTATCGGCAGAGGTGTGGCGTTTGGCCATGATAGACGTTTTGCTGATGTGCATCGTAGCTTACAGCTATATGTTTCTACGCTTGGACTATTTAGATGTGGGATTAATAGTTGTGGTCCGGGCCCTTAGGCAGGGTAGCACCATCATACCGATGATATTGGCTGAGACGCTGAGAGCAGCCACCTACTGTAGTACCCACCTAGAGGGGTTTTTTAGAGGCAGTTCGGTCTTGCTGTATGTATGGCTCATGTCCCATCTACGATCGATCAGATTTTTTAAACACCAGGGGTATTGTTTCACCCATGAGATAGCCATGTCAGTCTCCTTCCAGCATGCGGAGTGTACCGACTCCGAGACATGGTCATTATTTTTATCTGATATTGCGCATCCGTTCTCGATTCTGTCCTGCATTGGACTAGTCTCTCCCTATAGCTTTATTACCAATGCATCTGGCATGGCCTATATGCCCCTAGTGGGATTGAGGGGAGTGATTACTTACCATCCTCTGGCTGTTATGGGCCAATTTGATCAGTTTTAGAGCCTGTATCAGTTTGAGGGGGATGTTGATCAGAGGATGTCAGCTTCGTCTATGTCATCTGTCGATTTGATCCGAGTGTATGAGTGTTGGACTCACAAGGAGAGGGCTGATTTCTCTAGTAGCCATCCGGACCGTTCTCCAGAGTACTCAGCGGGGTTGGAGGCAGATATCGCATCAGCTGCATTCATCCAGTCAACTTTGATAGTGGACTTAGACGAGGAAGAGCATATGGAGGATCTTGAGTCTCCTATTGAGGATGAGTTGTTCATGGGTCTAACAGCAGCTTTAGTTAGTGACCCACCGATCATTCTTGCCGGGACAGATCCCGCTTTGGCAAACTCACTAGCTAAGATGACCTTTGATAGAGACCAGGATAGAGCATTGATGTTGATCGCCTTGTTTGGCAGAGATATAGATTTTTCTGAGAGGGATGCGGCTCGAGCCGCTCAGGATATGACATTGATTGAGAGAGACGAGGCTCAATCTTCTCACGACAATGCTTTTGTCGATATTGAGGAGACTTTGATTGGCAGAGACATAGCTTTTGCGGAGAGGGATGAGATTCGATCTGCCAGAGATGCAGCCTTTGAGGAGGTTTTGATTGCTAGAGATGTTGCTTTTATGGAGAGGGATGAGGCTATAGCTTCCCGTAATTTTCACATTACTGACAGTACTGTTCTCTAGTCTTATACTCACGGTCTGGTTATCGAGATGAGTGCATACATTGATGATCATAGTGCCACACTACAGATGAATGTAGATGTTTTGACCCGTATGGAGGCTGAGGGAATTGCACTTGCAGCTGCTCCTCCATCTTTAGAAAGATCAGATGCCATGTTTACACTGTTGGCCCGCTTATCTATGGGTCCATAGACTAGCTTTGTTTTTCATGCACCTACTAGATCAGCCATTTTTGTTGTGTATAGGACACTATGTATATATGAAACAGTATTATATATCAGAGAAATATATTTTGATTCACTTCCTTGTTTGGATATGTATTGTCATTGCTGAGTGATTACCACTTCTTTTATGACTTGATGTTGTTGATGTATCTTGAGCTTCTCTTTTATGGACTAACAGTGAGATGTCAGAGAGTATCTCAGCAGGGCCTGTTGACAAAGGAGGCTTGATAGTTTTTAGCTTTCATATGGTTTCGGTGTCTTGGAACTAGTTTTTATTAGTTTTTGTTTTTTCTTGAAGGTCAAACCGCACCATGAATGGCTGCATACGTACTCCATGGTGTAGGGAGATCAGGTCCTTCGTAGTTCAATTTGTGTGAGAGGTTTGAGAAGTCTCTTTTGAGTTTGGTTTGATAAGTTTTTTTCAAATTTTTTATTTGGTTTGACCGCACCAGAAATGGCTGCCTACGTACTCCTGGGTGGAAGAAGATTAGGTCATTCGTAGTTCCGACTTTTAGTGAAAACCGAACCTGATTTGATTTGTAGGACCAGGATGCGGGTATGCATGTGTTTCAGACATAGTACCTTTTTATGGTGTCGAAGTTGATGAGTTAGGGAAATTCGGTCACATCCATCTCTTGTAGTCTGATAGCTCCTCTTATCAACACTTCCTTGACAATAAAAGGGCTTTCCTAATTTGGGGCGAACTTTCCTTTGGCTTTGTCTTGATTGGCCAAAACTTTCTTTAGCACCAAGTCATTTTCTTTGAATTATCGTATTCGGACTTTCTTGTTGTAGGATCGAGCAATCCTTTGCTGATATAATTGCCCGTGGAAAATGGCTGTAGCACTCTTTTCATCTATCAGGGATAGTTGGTGGTAGCAGTCTTGCAACCACTAATCTTCGTCCAATTGAGCGTTGATTACACTTGTAAGGACTCCATCTCTACTTTTATGGGAAGGATAGCTTCCATGACATAGACCAATGAATAGGGGGAAGCCCCAGTAGAGGTGCGCATTGATGTCCTGTATGCTAACAGGGTTAGAGGCAGCAGGTCAGGCCATTCTTTGTGATTGGCGAACATTTTTTGCATGATCTTCTTGATATTCTTGTTGGCCGCTTTGACAGCACCATTCATATTGGGCCGATAGATGACGAAGTTGAGATGCTTGGTGTGGAACGTGCGGCATAGTTCTCTCATCATCTGATTGTTCAGGTTCTTGGCGTTGTCTGATACGATCACCTCCAGTTATCTATATCGACAGACGACATTATTTTTGATGAAACCAATGATGACCTCTTTGGTGACTTTAGGAAAGGAGGCAGCTTCAACCCATTTGGTGAAGTAATCGATCATGGTGAAAACGAAACGATGACCATTGCTGGCTTTTGGTTTTACTGGACCAATCACATCCATTCCCTACATGGAGAAAGGCCATGGTGAACTCATGTTGTGTAGCTCATTTGGAGGAGCATGTATGGCATTTCCATGTACTTGGCACTAAAAGCATCTCCTGACGTGATCGTCACATTCAGCTTTGAGAGAGATCCAATAATGTCCTGTTGTTAATATCTTCTTGGCCAGCAGATGACCGCTCATGTGTGGACCACAGACTCCATCGTGGACTTCATCCATCAATCTTTAGGCTTGCTCTTTATCAAGGCATCTTGACAGGCCTATTCCAGTATCCCTTTTATATAGTGCATCTCCGCTCAAATAGTTCATAGCCATTTTATGAATCTGCTTCCATTCGAATTGGCTTGCCTCAGCGGGTGTAGATCCATCTCAGAGATATTCCTTGATATCTTAATACCAAGGCTGTTTGATAGGCGGTATTTCATCAGATATGTCTCCAATGTAATTTCCGTATATCGGGGCCTTTTGACTTGTGAATTTGATGCAGGGAAACCCACTCCTATCGGATATGTGGATCAAGGAAGCCAACGTCACCAATGCATCAGCGAAGTCTTTCATACCCCGAGGAATATGGATGAAGGCTATGTCGTGAAAATCCAAAGATATGTTAACGACCTGCCGGTGATAGGGCATCAAATACAGTTCTTTGGTGTGATATGCCCCAGTGGTCTGTTTGATGACCAACTCAGAGTCTCCGAAGACTAATAGATGTTCGATACCCATAGATTGGGCTAGCTTCAACCCCATTATGTAGCCTTCATATTCAGTTGTGTTGTTGGTGTTGCCAAATTATAGTTTGGTAGCCACAGGTTATTGTTCTCCTGTACTAGAGATAAGGACTGCCCTAGCTCCTGCACCCTCCATGTTTTCCGCTCCATCGAAATACATTTTCCATAGTTTGACTGTATTCTCTTGTTGGAGTTATTAAATTGTCATGATCCCATCATCCGGGAAATAAGTCTCCAGGGGTTCGAACCCTCCTATTGGTGCTTCGGCTAATTGATCTGCAATGCCTTGACCTTTGATGGACTTCTGAGTCACGTAGATAATGTCGAACTGTTATAGGATCAACTGCCATTTGGACAGTCGATAATTCAACATTGGTTTATTAAATATGTATTGCAGTGGATCCATACGAGATATGAGGTAGGTCGTGTGCCCATGGAGGTAATGTTGTAACCTCATTGCGGCCCATGCTAATGCATAACATGTTTTCTCGATCAGGGTGTACTTTTGCTCACCACTGCTGAATCTTTTGCTGATGTAGTAGATGGCTCTCCCCTTGCTACTATCATCTTTTTGTCCCAGCATACAGCCCATTGCATTGTCATTGACGGACAAGTACATGAACAGAGGAACTCCGTCCCTTGGGGGTACCAGGACTGGTGCTTCGATCTACTGCTTCTTGATGGCAAGGAAGGCTTTCTGACAATCCTCATTCCATTTGGTGGAATAATTCTTCCTTAGTAGCTTGAAGATCGGTTTACAGGTTGCGATGAGCTGGATAATGAACTTGCTTATGAAATTGATCCTTCCCATGAACCTGCGTATCTCCTTCTCAGTTTGAGGTACTGGAATCTTAGTGATGGCTTTGATCTTGGCAAGGTCTAGCTAGATGCCTCGATTATTCACTACGAATCCCAACAACTTGCCTGATTTGATGCCAAAAGCATATTTGGCTGGATTCAACTTGAGGTTGTACTTACGTAACCTATTGAACAGCTTCCTGAGATGGTTGATATGATCATCCTCCCTCCAGGATTTGATGATGATGTCATCCACATAGACCTCTATCTCCTTGTGCATCATGTCATGAAACAGGGCCATCATGGCTCGCTGATATGTGGCTCCAGAATTGATGAGGTAGAAGGATAGTCGTCTATAGCAGAAAGTTCCCCAGGGAGTGATGAAAGCTGTTTTCTCCCTGTCTTCTTCAGCAACCATGATTTGATGGTAACCAGCAAAGAAATCAACAAAAGAATACATGTTGTACTGTATCGTGTTGTCGATCAGGATGTGGATGAAAGGGACCAAGAAATTATCCTTGAGGCATGCTTTGTTCAAATCCCGGTATTCCACACATACTCGCACTTTCCCTCCGGGCTTTGGCATGGGGACTATGTTAGATAGCCACTCTAGGTATGTTGATACCATGATGATACTGGCTTTGAATTATTTAATGACCACTTCTTTGACTTTCAGACTCCATTCAGGTTTCAATCGCTTGAGCTTTTGTTTGACCGACTTGAATCCATCTTTGATGGGCATTCGATGGATGACAATATCAGTAGATAGGCCAATCATATCTTCATGTGACCATGCAAACACATCCTGGAACTGTGTTAGGAGTCCGATCAGGTTGGTTTTTTGATTTTTCGTAAGGTCTAAGCTTATCTGGATTTCTTTGATGTTTTCGGAGGTTCCTATGTTGATAGTGGTGGTTTGGTTGAGGTTCGGTTTGGGTTTATCTTTGACCCATTCTTTGATCTCCTTGGGCACCTCAAAGTCATCTTCCTCATCTTGATCAATATCCATCAAGTTGAAGTTCAATTCTACATCAAAGTTATAGTCACGGTGACAGGTTGGCATCTCATCAGCAGTGACAAACAAATCCAATTCTGGAGTCTTGAAAACAAAAAATGCTTTCACTTTAATATATAAAACTGCTTGAATATACAAAGCATTTGGCAAAATATGACAAAAATTACTGCTATAGCTGTGTAATCAAAAGTAAGCAGTAAATGAAAGCATGCTACAGGGAAGATGGACCCTCTGCCCCTTTACCCTTTTTAACTGAGGCACGGGACGCTGCTCCAGTTATCCAAGGTTAGATCCTTATGAACAGGGAGGATCAAGGAATTGTACTCGTCTGCCTTGTCTCAGATAATGACTGAGACATCTTTTACAATGAGGCCGGTTTTTTTTCTTTGAACTGCCCCCTTTTCCCTTCTTGATGTGAGGAATTTGAATCTGATCCTCGTCGTCACTGTCTGGGATCACATCATTCATACTCTCGTAGTTTATGATAACCTGCATGTTAGCAAATGGGTCTCATCCTTCGTACATGATCTTTTTTTTTCCTTTTTTGCTATCACCTTCAGGCTTTAGGGATTTCCTTTCCTTGACCGGTATGTTTGGAGGAAATAGCATGACTGATATCACGATAGGAATCTTCCTTATTGGCTTTACAAAGCAAGCATCAGTGAGATTCGGCAGCAGTATGGTGGAAACATGAGCCTTAGGGTGCTTAAGTGGATTTCGACAGTTTAACCCGGATGAATAACCCAATCCGCCTCTCCCAATTTGGCTCGAGATTTGGACTAGACTTGTGATACCTTGTTAGTTCTTTCCTAACCCTTCTCCAGGTTGGAAACCCAAATATACCATCTCTTGGCCTACTGTCATCACTTCAGGGGAGACTTTAGGCTTCAAGGCTGGTGCTCCGATAGGTAGATACTGAGTATCACTCACCTCCAGGGCTTGAAAACTTGCAGGTTCAATCCCTGCATCCAGGCTGATCACCGGCATGTCTCCCTGTATGCAGACAGGGTATTCTGGTTCGGCATTCACCGTGATTAGGTTGTCATTGATAATGTATTTGAGTTGTTGATGGAGGGTGGATGGCACTGCCCCTGCCATGTGGATCCATGGCCTGCTCAGCAACAAATTGTATCCAGTGGCGATGTTGAGCACCTGAAAGGACACATAGAAAGTGTGCAGACCAATCTCTAGAGGAAGCTCTATTTCTCCCATAGCTTGCCGGAAAGATCCATCGAAAGCCCGGATGAGCACATGACTGATTTTGATCCGGTTCGGGTTAATCTTCATTCTCTCAAAGGTGTCATATGGACAGATGTTGAGGGATGATCCTCCATTTATGAGCACACCTCCGATCACATACCCGGACGATATCACTGCTATGTGTAATGACTTGCGATGACCCATCCCTTCTGCAGGTATATCATCGTTAGTGAAAGATATCACATTGTTGTTGAAAATGTGTTCTACCACGTGAAAAAATTTCTCGGCATCCACGGTATGTGATAGATAGGCTTCTTCCAGTACCTTTACTAGAATGTCCCGATGCTCCACTGATGATAGGACCAGATCTAGGATGGACATCTGCTTGGGTGCGTCTTTCAAACTTTGCACCACCTTGATTTCATTGTGTCCCATTTTGTTGAGGAACTCTTCGATTTTCTCTTCAGCCACTTTTTCTTTGGCTTTGATGACTGGTTTGATCACCCGTTGAGGCAGGTACAATGGATTATCCTTTGGTACTATGGCAATGTTGTTTGAGGTGGAACCTTCGTCTTTCCCGTAGTCCTATGGGACCCTCTTCAGACTAATAACTAGATACTGAGGTCTGAAGGGCAAGATTAAAGGCTCGGGTGCGGCCACCTTTACTGAATTTTATGCTTCTTGGACCCCTTTCCTTGGCAGTACTAAGGGTGTGAAGGTTGGTTCATTATCACAAGAACCAACAGCCACGGTATCCTGATTCCATATAGTGGGAAGAAAGAGAGTGTCTTCATCTGGGAGGTCATAATCCCGATTCCCTCTTATCAATTCATCGCTTTCAATCATATTCTGAATCAGGTTACGAAGTGCCCAACAATCCTCAGTATCATGGCCGGGTGCATTTTAGTGGTACTGACAGATTTGGTCAGACTTAAATTTCCTGGATCGAGGGTTCAATGGAGGTAATAAATCTGTAACCATTCCCTCGTTGATTAACATCTGGAGGATTTCCTCTATTGGGTGGTTCAGGTTAGTGAAATTCCTTTGAAATAAGAATTTCCTACCAGCTTGGAAATTCTCCTCTTTGGCCATCTTGTCAGCCCAAGGTTCAGGATCATGAGACCGGTAGTGATCCCTCATGGGAATAGGACTGATCTCTAGTGTGGGAGGACTTACATCAGACTAGTTGGCCTGGTTTATCAGCTGCGTGGTAATTTGATGTTGATATACAACTAATTCTGCTAACTGTTCAATTTGTTCTTTGATATACTTAATCTCTTATTCTATCAAGAATTGGTTTTCTGAATACTCCCAACTGTTTTGGCTATTGTTGCTGGATGGAGTTGATTCCCCCACATAACGGAGGTATTTGGATTTTTCTCCATTTCCTGTGTTGATCATGTTGACATTTTCCTTTTTGTGCTGGGGGAGGGGATTATCCTGCACGTGCGGTTGATCGGGCTTTGTTACCACAATCTCTTCGTTGTCAATCAAGTCTTGAATTTTGTGCTTGAGAGACCAACAATTTTGTGTGTCATGGCCCGGAGATCCAGAATGGTAAGCACACTTCTTGCTTGGGTCAAAATTCCTTCCACCAATATTGGTTGGTGGAAGGAGTTGTACAATCTTTTTCTTTGAGATTAATAGTTTTAGCACATTCTTTAGTGAATCCCCTAACGGGGTGAATGTTCTCCGACGTTTAGCCTCCATAGTCCCCTGAAATGGAGGGTTTGAAGGTTATGCAGGAGCTTGAAAAGGGGTATAATTCCTCATTTGAATGGGCATATTGCTTGAATCACCCCTTAGATTCTGTTCTTGCAATACTGAGGACACTTCTTCATTTTTCTTCTTATGTGCTCTCCGGGGATTACTCCCGTAATTCCCGGACTGGATATGTTCGGCAACAGTTTCCAAGGCAGTCAGGTCCTTTATCTTCCCAAACTTCAGCCCCATTTCGGCCATCTCTCCATGCTTGATCATTTTAGAGAATGGTTTTCCTATGCTTGCTAGGACCCTCTCGTAATATGGAGCTTCTTGAATATCGATGAAGGTCATGACTATCTCAGTCTCATTCATAGGAGGAATGACTTATGCTGCAACCCGTCTTTATCGTTGAGTATATTCACTGAATGACTCAGAACTTTGTTTCTTGATTTTGGTTATCTAGTATTTGTCTAGAGCCAGCTGAGATTGGAAGTTGTATTGACTAAGGAAGGCATGGGCCAACTCTTCCCAATTGTAAATTTTGGAGCTATCTAGACGGGCGTACCAGGCTCTAGCCTCTCCGATCAGACTTTTCTGAAATAATTGCATTCAAAGCTTCTCGTCCTCTACATAAGATTCGAGTTCTCCAATGAATACTTTTAAGTGAGTGTAGGGGTCTCCCAATCCACCATATTTCTCAAAATCAGGAGTTCTAAATTTTTTGGGATAACGAGCCCCTGGGAAAATATTGAGGTCTGAATAATTGACACTACCAAATGCCCCAGTCCCTTTGATACATCGGATGGTTTCTTCCATCTGTTGTAATTTATTCAGAATATCACCAGCTTCCTGTTCTTTGTTGAGGGGGGTGATTTCAGGGGTTTTGTTGGTTATGTCCTGGTTTTGTGGTCCAGGAATCCGAGTCCCGGCTTTTTCGGTCTCTTGACTGCCACCACTACCACCAGGTGTTCCTAGTTCTATATGAGCTTGGGCTTGCTTCCCTTTTAGAGCCTTACTTTGTTCTCTCAGGAAACTGGCCAATTCGGCTATTTGATTCTTTAGTCCTTCAAACTCTTCCCTTGAGATAGGGGTGGATTCTGGCTAAGCACTTGAAGTCATGTCCATGGGTGGACTTAGTGCTTTCTTAGATTAGATCTAGTGACAGGACCAATTTTTCACCTACAACAAAATGTAGGCGTGTCAATCTTTTGAGGTAGATATGGATAGGATGCATGCCATGATGTGTTTTTGTGGTTTTTTAATCTTATCCTGCAAAACAGAGGTCAGTTGTTTTGATGACAGGATGACAAGATGTATTATAACAGGAAATGTAAATTTTCATTATGATATTTACATTGTGCTTCTTTACATTGGAATTGAAAACTTGACATTGAATTTGAAAGAGGAAGGCGTGAAGAAGCTTCCCATCGGATTTGGTTAATCAAAGGCTGACCTTTCTTAGGTTACTCTCGCGACTTTTTTCGGCATGAAGGTCCCCAGATCATCGCAATCTACTAGAGGGGAAATTAATCCGATCTTTTAACTGTAGCGAATTTGGGTGGTGCATTTTCATGAGCCCCAGAGACTTAGCCGTCCCCAGAGACATTACTTATCACCGACTGGTTTGCCTCCCGGAGGAGGAATCACACAATATACATTCACATACATCGCGTCTCACCGTTATGCATATGATGACATTGGTGCGAAGCACTAATATGGGTGCGAAGCACTAAAAAAATAGGAAAGCATTCATTCACATTCATTCAATGTAAAGACTCAGCATTCATGCATTCATTCAATGTAAAGGAGCAGCATTCACACATAAGTAGATTTTTAAAGGAAATGTTTGAAAAGATTTGAACGCAGCTTAAGCTCTCTACTTTCCCCAGCGGAGTCGCCACCTGTCAACGTCAGGAAAAAATCCGCGGGTCGGGTTACAACCTGGATCTTTCTCTCTTCTTAAGTTACCTCTACCCTTACTCATTTTATTTGTGAAAAAGGTTTTGAAGGATTTTTTAAGAAAAGGCCAACATGTATCATGTCGACGATCGAACATTTTACAGACTCTCCAGTTGATATATTTGAAATGGTTGTACCAACTCAACCGAGTTTTGTTTGAAAAGAGGCTCAATTGTTGGACACTATCGAAACTTGATCTTCGAAAATAAATTTTTGAGTTCGGGGGCTTGGTTAAGTGTGTGGAAGGTGTTAGGCACCCCACAACTCCTGTGTAAACATGCTACCGCATCTTTTCAATATTTTCCTTTTATATCTGCAATGTGTGTGTGAATGCGGGAAGAAAATTGGGCTTATGTTTGATTGAAATCATGTCAATGCTTCGTTGAACCTATATACGAAGGGTTTGATTTGATTTTTCAAAAAAGACTTTGATTTGATTTGCAAGAGTGTTTGATTTGATTTGCAAAAGCTTCTTTTTTCGATAAGGTTATTGAAATGATGTTGTGAAAGAAAGTTTTCAAACCCTTACGCTAACATAGGAATTGAAGCATATCGATACTTCAGTTTTATCTTTTCAGCCTTAAGGCTCAATTTGAATGGTGATTGTCGGGCTACGAAGCATCCTCGACCACAACATATATACAAGTGTCGGTCTCCTCATGGGCTTCACAGCCATCGGAGAGACTCTGACACTATAAACCATATTTTCACTATGTTGGACCTTAAATCTGGATAACTGTTTTAAGGCTTTTGTATGTACATGTTTTATAGAAAAACTGGCAGGGAACATTTGTAAAGTGGAGTTTGTCCATCGTGGGAATCAGATTCTAATATGTTTGATCATGAATCCCACAATTCCTAGGCTCGCATAGGGAGGTCGATAAACCTGCACAACTCAAATTTGTACAGAAATATATCCAAATGTCGCCAGAACCAAGGATTCATCAGTAAATCCTGGCTGGCACATGACCGAAGCATCTAGTTCCCACTAGATAGCGATCTAAGGGCCGCGAGGTTATTTTCATATTTGAAACTAGAAAAATACCTGATTTAAGTAAATCTCAGCCATTCTAGCTTCCCAGTTCCGTCTGGACCTATTTTGAACCGTTTGAAAACTAGAGTTGGCGAGATTTAAATAAATCTAGTTTGCCAGCAGAAATGTCAGTGCCGATTCATATCAAATGAATATTTAAATCAACAATTTAATAAAAATGAGTAAAGCAATATATATATATATATAATTATATATACGAAAGCTGTAAAGGGCAATGGGTTTTCACACCGGTGCCCAGACTGAAATGTAAATATATATATATATATATATTTATTTATAAAAGTTGTATAAACGCCACGGAATGATCCAGGCTGGACATAATGTAAATATATATAGAAAAGCAATAAACGGCGGTGGGTTTTCACTCCGACGCCCGGACTGGAATGTAAATATATATATATATAAGCAATAAAAAGGCCACAGAATGATCCAGGCCAAAATGAAATGTAAATATATATATATATATATATAGACAGAAAAGTAGTCAACCAAGATTGGGAAGATAACCCAATGTGGTGAATAATATATATATATATATAAGAAGTAAAAAGACCACAGAATGATCCAGGCCGAACTGGAATGTAAATATATATATATATATATATATATAAGGAATAAAAAGACCACAGAATGATCCAGGCTGAACTGGAATGTAAATATATATATATATATATATATATATATAAACTTGGAAGATAACCCAGTGTGGTGAATGTTGCTTATATATGCATATATATATATATATATATATATATAATCAATAAACTACCGCGAATTTGACATCCGGGCTTGACAGAATTGAAAAGTTAGTATATATACAGTTAAATATATACAGAAAAAATCCAAACCCGGACTGGGAAGATAACCCAGTCCGGCGAAGTTGCTCAACACGAAGATGCAAGTATATAAAAGCTGTTGGAAGCAACGGATCGTCAATTCGAGTTGTAAAAATGCCAGAAAATACGTTTAGGTACTAAAATTTACCAAAAGTTAACATAAACGACCACGAAACTGAGTTCCAGGCATATTTAGAAAACGAAACTTGATATGCAAGTGTATAAAAGTGCGAGAAGAAGTAATAATAACTTGCTGATCGTAAAAATACACACAATGGACTGGTAAACGAGCTTTTTATCAAATCGTAGGCTTTAAACGTCCAAATTTATCGGTTATTTTCTGATATGTGGTAGTTTGTGGGTATATCTACGTGTTAGGGTGAAAAAATTTGGGTTTGGAAGATAAACAAAATGGCCGGAAAACCAAAAAGGCATGGGTTCAGAGCGTTTCTGAATTCTTGAATGAGCTGGGGGGGTCACCTCATATATATATAGGTCCAGGAGCCTCCACACTTCCTGTTACTACCGTAGGTAAAGGTGCTGTTCCACATGGCAGGGCCCACGTGGCGGGTCCCGTTGCATCAAAGTACGTGCACTCCGAGCAACGCGAGGTCTAATTCAAAACTTTTTAACTTTTGATCGGAGCGTCCGTTTGAGGCGTGTTGTACCTTTTCGGAAAGCCCTTGCCGAGAGTGTCACAATGACATGGGATAAAACATTTTTCGGGTCTAGGAAGACGGGTTCATAACTAGGTCTTTGATTCCCTTTAGTTTATTCGTTGAGCTGTCTTGCGCTGTTTGCACTCGGGATCATTGTTATGGCTCGTTCTAACCTTGGTGGCATCAATTCGGCTTAATTTTGACTGAATCAGCTTAGAGTTGGTAAAATAACTGTTTTGCCCCTCCCGGGGTTGCCTTCAGTCTTTACAATGTCTTTGGCTGACTTCCTGGGGTTGTTTTCGAGGTTTGGATCCTAGCCAATTCTGTTCGTCCTCAGTGTTGTCTCCGCGGCTGAGTTGGTCATTCCAGGTTTTCCTCTAGAGATGTTTTGATGCTTCAAGATTGTTTTTGAAGTTGACCAGACTTCCCAAGTTGAGACCGGGGCTGACCTGTACTTCCCGCGTTAAGACCGGGGCAGACCTGTACCTCCCGGGCTGAGACCGGGGCTGATTTGTACCTCCTGGGTTGAGACTGAGGCTGACCTGTACCTCCCGGGTTGAGACTGGGGCTGACGTGTACCTCTTGGGTTGAGATCGGGGCTGACCTGTATCTCCCAGGTTGAGATCGGGGTTGACCTGTACCTCCCGGGTTGAGACCGGGGCTGACCTGTACCTCCCGGGTTGAGACCGGAGTAAACCTGTACCTCTCGGGTTGAGATCGGGGCTGACCTGTACCTTCTGGGTTGAGACCGGGGCTGACCTGTACCTCCCAGGTTGAGATCGGGGCTGACCTGTACCTCCCAGATTGAGATCGGGGCTGACCTATACCCCCGAGTTGAGACCGAGGCTGACCTGTACCCCTCGGGTTGAGGTCGGAGCTGACCTGTACCTCCCAGGTTGAGATCGGGGCTGACCTGTACCTCCCAGGTTGAGATTGGGGCTAATTTAATGGCCCGGTATTGAGATCGGGGTTGATTTATTGGCCCGATATTGAGATGGGGGTTGATTTAACGGCCCGGTATTGAGACCGGGGTTGAGTTGATGGCCCGATATTGAGACCGGGGTTGAACGGATGGCCTGGTATTGAGATCGGGGTTGAGTTGACGGCCCGATATTGATACTGGGGTTGATTTGAAAAGACAGTCTTGCCCTCCTACAGTGTTAGTAACAGGGAAACAAAATTTCGAGTGTCTACACATGGCAGTTTATAAAATATTATATTTTTCTTCCCCCCCTTTGTCATTTATAAAAAGTGGGGGAATAGAAAATTGTTCATAACCTGCAGAAACAGTTAGTAGTAAAATATACTTTTCGAAAACCTGCAGGAGAACATGTTAGAAATGATAAACATAGGAAATAAAAATAGTATGCAGAGTTAGTAGTAGTTAGTATTAGGTACAGTCATCTCGAATAGTTAGATAATAGTCGATATATATAGTTATACAGTCTTTCTGAATAGTTAGAAATCTGGCAACTGAACAGGGGAGAAATGTAGTCCAAGAGGAGGAAGAGTATCATCCGTAGCAGTTTGAGTAGACTGACCATCTTTGGCCTGACCGGATAAGCTAGAGCCTGGTATGCCCAACAGGATAATTCAAAAATTCACAGCTGGGAAGAATTAGCCCATGCCTTCCTCAATCAATTCAGCTTCGAGTCTCAGAGGGCTCCAGATAGATATCAAATCACCAAAGTCAAGAAGCAAAACATTGAGTCATTCCAAGAGTATGCCTAACGATGGAGATGGATGGCGACACAAGTCACTCCGTCGATGACAGAGACTAAGATAGTCTTAACCTTCATCGATATTCAAGAAGCTCCGTATTACGAGACGATCTTGACAGGTATAAGAAAACCCTTCTCAAAGATGATCAAACATGGATAGATGGCCAAAATGGGTCTAAAGTCTGGGACAATAAAAGATCTTACCGCCTTGGAAGCCATGGTCGAACATATTCAATCTAGAAGATATAGGAGTAATCCCCGGAGAGTACACAAGAAGAAGGAAGAGGAGGTGTCCTTGATACTTCAGGGACAGACTCAGAGAGGCAATTCGAGCAGTTTGTCCTTCCAAAGGAGAAACTATCCCCCTTTCCAAGCTCCTGCATAACCTTTTAACCCTCCATTTCAGAGATCGGGAGAGGTCAGACATCGAAGAACGTTCACCCCCTTGGGAGATTCACTAGAAAATGTGCTAGAACTGCTGATAGCACAAAAGAAGATTGTTCAGCTCATTCCGCAAGCCAGTTCCAGTGGAAGGAATTTCTACACAAGTAAAAAATGTGCATACCATTCTGGATCCCCGGGCCACGATACACAAGACTGTTGGTCACTGTACATGGCAGTGATGTCATCAGTGTATGTGATTGGTGGTGTGCTGATAGATGGAGGATCATCTCTGAACATCTGTCCCTACGACACGTTGGAAAGAATGAAGTTCAACCCAAATCGGATCCGAACCAGTCATGTGGTTATCCAGGCATTCATTGGATCTCGCCGAGAGGCTGTGGGAGAGATTGAACTTCCACTGGAGATTGGTTCCCATACTTTCTATATATCCTTTCAGGTACTCAACATTACCACTACATATAATTTGTTGTTGGGGAGACCATGATTCCATATGGCAAAAGCAGTTCCATCCACCCTCCATCAGCAACTCAAGTACATTATTAATGGTAGTCTGATCACTGTAAATGCCCAGCCAGAATATTCGGTCTCCACATAGAGCAATATACCGGTATTCAGTCTCGATGAGGGGGTTGAGCCTGTCAGTTTTAAAGCTTTGGAGGTGAGCAATACTTAATATTTACCTGTTGGGGCACCAGCCTTAAATCCAAAAAGTTTCCCCCGAAGTAATGATAGTCGATCAGGAAATGGTGTCCTTGGGATTCTGCCCTGAAGAAGGGTTAAGGAAAAATCAGTAAGGAATCAAGAGTCCAGTGCAAATCCCTATCCAGTCAGGGAAAGCTGGATTAGGCTATTCATCCGGAGCGAACCATCGGAACCCACACAAGCATCGAATGGTTCCTACTTCCAATATCTTGCTGCCAAACCTCACTGATGTCGGGTTTATAAAACCAATAAGGAAGATTCCTGCTACTGTGTTAGGCATGCTGTTTCCTCTAGTCATACCAATTAATGAAAGACAAGCCCCAAAGCTTGAGGGGGAGAGCAAAAATGCAAAAGAAAAGTTCCTATATAAAGGATGAGACCCATTTGCCAACATGTATTTTCTGATTCACTACGAGGGTATGAACATTGATATCCCGGATAGTGTTGAAGAAGATCATATTCAAATCCCTCGCATCAAGAAGGATAGGGGTGGCAGTTCAAAGAAGAACCTTGGCCCTGATATGAAGGATGTCTCAGTTGTCATCAAAGAGGAGGCGGACGAGCACAACTCCTATATCCTCCCTATTCATGAGGACTTGACATTGGATAATTAAAACAGCACCCCATGCCTCATTCAAAAAGGGTAAAAGGGCAGAAAGTCCATCTGCCCCGGAGATTGTTTCATTTAATGCTTATTTTGTTGCACAGCTATAGCAGTTACTTTTGTCATGCTTTTGCTAAATGATTTGTATGTTTAAATAGTCTCATATATTAAAGTGAAAGCATGTTATTTTCAGGACTCCAGAATTGGATTTGTTTATCCCTGCTGATGAGATGCCAAATTTTCACGATGACTACAACTTTGATGTAGAATTGGACTTTGACTTGATGGAGATTGATCAAGAGGAGATAGATGACTATGAGGTGCCCAAGGAAATCAAAGAATGGGTCAAAGATAAACCCAAACCAAACCTCGATCAAACCACCACTGTCAATATCGGAACCTCAGAAAACCTTAAAGAAATCTAGATAGGCCTAGACCTCACCAAAGACCAAAAAACTGACCTGATTGAACTCCTAACGCAGTTCCAGGATATGTTTGCATGGTCACATGAAGACATGATTGGCCTGTCCACTGACATTGTCATCCATCGACTGCCCATTAAAGATGGATTAAAGCTAGTCAAGAAAAAGCTCAAGCGATTGAAACCTGAATGGAGTCTAAAAGTCAAAGAAGAGGTTGTTAAACAATTCAAAGTCAGTATCATCATGATATCAACATACCCAGAGTGGTTGTCAAATATAGTTCCCATGCCTAAGCCTAGAGGGAAGGTACGAGTATGCGTGGATTATCAGGATTTGAATAAAGCTTATCTCAAAGACAACTTCCCAGTACCTTTTATCCACATCCTGATAGACAATACGGCGCATTATGGCATGTATTCTTTTGTGGATTGCTTCACTAGATACCATCAAATCATGGTCGCTAAAGAGGACAGGGAGAAAATAGCCTTTATCACTCCCTAGGGAACCTTCTATTATAGACGTTTGTCTTTCGGTCTTATCAATGTCGGCGCTACATATCAGCAAGCCATGATGGCCCTTTTTCATGACATGATGCATAAGGAGATAGAGGTCTACGTGGATGACATTATCGTCAAATCTCGAAAGGAGGATGACCACATCAGCCATTTTAAAAAGCTTTTCAACAGGTTGCGCAAGTACAACCTAAAGCTATATCCAGCCAAATGTGCTTTTGGTGTAAAATCAGGCAAGTTATTGGGTTTCTAGTGACCAACGGATGCATTGAACTGGACTCTGCCAAGATTAATATCCTAGACTTTTTAATTAGCGAAATGAGAATTATAAATAAGAAGTGAGTATTGAAAATTAAAGTTTTAATGTAAAAGTTAATTTTTAAAAGTCGGAATGATCAATTAAACGGATAAATGAGTAAGTAAAGAGGAGCGGGAATTAAAATTTTTGAAGGAGCAGCCCATGTGCTGATGAATTGAAGAGAGAGAAAGGAAAATGATTGGGGAGAAGGTGGGGGAGGAAGAAAAAGAAAGGAGGAGAAAAAAGAAGAAAAGGAGGAAAGAGAAAGGAGAAAGAAAGAAAAAATAATACAGCACCCATTTCTCACATTCCATTCTCTGGGATGAAACCAAAGAAAGGGAGAGAGAGAGAGAGAGAGAGAGAGAGAGAGAGAGAGAGAGAGATTCCTTGCTGAAGAATGAAGAGGAGTAGAAGAAGATTAAGATGAAGAGAAGAATAATAAATAAAGAAGAAATGAGGAATAAATCATAAAGGTAATTCTTAAATCTTGATTTATACTTTGATTTCTATATATGAAGTTATGATTTATAAATTTTATATTGAAAAGACATATTTATGTGTTTATGGGATGATTTAAACTTGTATAAACAAGAATTAAACAAGAGAAATCAAGAAATCAAAAGAAGAACAAAATTTAAAATTTTTAGAAAAATTAGTTTACTACTTGATTTTATAAAAGTCATAACTCTTTGTGTGAAATGAGTTAGGAGATGAGCCTTATATCAAAAGAAAGTCTTGGAAGTAAGCTAAACACAAAAATTAAAATCACCCAAAAAGTCCTTGTGGATTGTTCGTGGTGACTGTTTGAATGAAACTGGTACGTGTGATTTATAGTCAGCTAGAACCTGAAAAATCAGTTTTCTTAACCTTTATTGTGTGAGTTATACTTCTTAATCCAATCGTTGGATCGTTATAATTTTTGGATATGTTATACATATATAAGTTGAGTATATGTCCACAAAATTTGAACCGTTAAAGATTAACGTATGATTTGTTATGAATTTTAAGAGGGGACTGATTTAGAATTTTTGTAGTAGATTTTTCAGCAATATGCTTTAATGATAAAAAATTTATAACTTAATGATTTTAAATCTAATTTGGGTGATTCTTGAGGCTAAGCTGAAGTTTTTGAAGTCTAGTTGTTGTTAAAATTAATTATTTTGACAAATAAATTTTAATTAATGGTGGTAATACCATAACAGCGGACTGATATTTTAAAAATAATTTATCATATATGGGTTTTGTAAGTTTTGTTATTAACTTATAAATTTTGGTATGTTAATTATGAAACTTGGTGGAAAATCCTATATTATTATTTAAAATTACTGAATTTTTTTGGAGAACAATTAAAGAGAAAAAGTATTTCTGGAAAATTATGAAGCTTACTAGAAAATCTTATAATAATATAAGATTAATATTGATGGTGTTTCAAAGATATAAAATTATGTGGAGTTAGTATTTCTATTTTAAAGCTATTAAATGATAGTTTATATAAATAGAAATAATTATAAAAAATTGTTGGATAATCCCAAAAATATGAATTTTTAATGGAAAACTCAAAATAATATTTTAAATATTTTAGAAGTGTTAGTAAGCTCATGATGTGTCGGGATGTAAACGCACAAGTAACGAATGAGTTATGATAAAACAAAAATAATGATTTTATGCGATAAATAAAGGCACCGTGAATGAATTATGAATTATTAGTTGGTTTATATTTTATTTGAGGTGAATATGTTTTGGAGACCCCAAATTTTAGTATAATTTAAATTATTTATAGTAAGGTGTTGATTTAATAAATATTTATATATTTATATTGTTATATTTTATCATCACTTTAGATAGTGACTTAGTGGTGGGAAGCCGGACAGAAGCCCCTATTAACGTGGGTTCGAGTCTTGGTAAACTCCTCTATGCTCAAGTGGTCTCACGACCTGGATTTATTCGGGGGTAAGTTGAGCCCTGTATCTATTCAGTGGTAAGCTGAGTTGTGCCGATGAAGACACCACTGAGGCCTCTAAAATTTTTGGAGATCATGCATTTATGTCATCTCTATCATGTATGTAATTATTTATTACACATATTAATAAATAACAGTTATGATATTATAAGATCAGTTGAAAGTATTGTGAGTCTATAATAATGATTGTGAATAATTGTTGAAACATTAAAAATGTGTAAATAATTGATGAATAAAAGGTGTTGATTAAAGATAAGTATGATATGCATCTGTTTATTCAATTATTTTCTTTTTACAAAAGTAAGTTTGGCAAGACTTGCCGACACTCTAGTTTTCCTAAAGTAGTATGGACTACAACTCTATTATTGAACAAATTTTGTTAAAATGTGTCAAAATGATTTAATTTCCTCTGTGAAACCACAAATTCCACTACAAGTATTTTTATATAGCTCATTAGGTTATTTTGTCAAAACGTGTGTGCTAGTTGTCTCCTCAATTTTTAGTATAAATAGATTGCTTTGGTTGAGTAACAAAACACACCATGATTACACCAAAAAGTATAAAATTATTTTATTAAAATATTGTGAGTATAATATTATGAGTATTTCTTTTAAGTGTAAGGTTACTCTATATGTTGATAAAGAGTGTAAGCATTGTTCATGTTGATCAATTTCATAGAAAGCAACATCTAGTCGCGTGCTAAGGTAAGGGATATCACTTTTTCATAATATGATAAAGTTATATCATTTTTTTTTCATACTCTATATTATTGTAAGAGATTAATATTCATTTTTCATCTTATCATTAAATGGTGAAAATTCCTGAAATGATTAGAATATCCTTAATGGTTTGTGATTCGTCAAATATCTTGACCTGAATCTTTCTTTTAAAATTTAAGTTATTATGTTTGATTCGGTAACTTTACATTTACTTGAACTTTATATTCTATCAAGAATTCTAATCGATTTTCTGGATATCGTGTTGGTAATTTGGACTCTGGATAAATAAGTTTAAAATCACAAAGATCTATTTTTATCTTATTATTTTAATTATATATCATTATTATAATCATTGTGGTGAAATTTCTCTTTGATCCGTAGTGCAAAGATGAAATGTTGATTGGTGTGATCATGACCATTGGTTTTACAGTTGTATGTCTTTGGCCCGTAGTGCAAAGATGGATTGTTGATTGGCACGACCATTGGTTTTACATTTATATGTCTTTGGCCAGTAGTGCAAAGATGGATTGTTGATTGGCCTGACCATTGGTGTTACAGTTTAATATCTTTAACCCTGAGTGCAAAGATGAATTTATTAGCATGATTATGAATAGGAACTGTGAATTGGTATAACCTTAATCTTTGGTGTTTCAGGTAAAGACAGGAGATGAAAGTTCTCTTTGTCTTGGGTACAACAAAGAATTGTTGATTGGTGTTACAGGAATAAAATATTGATGATGAACTTTTAATTTGGAGAAGATAGTGGACATTATGTTCGACTTGACTCTTCTAATGGATTGTTGATTCTGCTGTAATTTTGGTTGAAAACTTTTATCATCTACCATATGTTCTAAATATCTAATTTATTACCGATGAATGTTATTGATAATTTAATTATCTTAGTCCTGATATTCTTTACTGGGCTATTTGTGCCTACCCATTTTGCTTCACAATTCCTTTCAGGAAATAAAAGTGTAGCTGGAACTAGCAGAGAGAACATAGGTATAAAGTGGTGTTTCAAATTAGTCGCAGTCCTCATCAAGTTATAGAATAGTGTGGCATAATAACTGTACTGAGAACTTAAAAATGTGTGTCGTATTTTATACGTCATTTAACAGTTGATTTTGGTGAATCAAATAGGGTGATGTGAACCCGAATTTAGAAGCGTCAAAAATACATCCCATTAGAATGAGGAGGACATAAATCTTCTCGGGTTCCTTTGAGGACCTGAAATATTTGTTGTATTATTTGATACGATATTATAATAATTTCGGTGCGAATACTGTCGTACTATATACGACATGGTAATAGTTGTAAATAGAAAGATTTGTATATGAATTCTGTTGTGTGTATTTCTGGCGCCTCAGAATGGGTTATGTAGACTTATTTTGGGGGCGTCAAATTTGGTATCAGAGCTTAGGGATATGATCTCTGGTAGTGATCTAGGATTAGAACTAGGAGGGGAGAGACGAGTAAAATTCTTCACCAGTGTGTGCCCTCCCTAAGCTGATTTTGTTATTCGGTTTGAATGATATTAACCTCTGTTTTGTAGCCGTATTTAATAATGGACATCTAAGAATCACGAGACGGGTAATGGATGAACCATGAGACAGAGCAAGTGAGCTAAGAGCTAGAATTTGAAATTCTTTTTCTCTTCAGAATTCCAGATACGTATGTAAATTTTGGGGACGAAATTTCATAAGGAGGGGAGATTGTAAGACCCCGACTTTTATTTCATAAAAGTCTAATTTTCTTTATGAATATTAATCTAAATTTTAATATCCCAGAATTTTTAATTAATGAAATGAGAATTATAAATAAGAAATGAGTAATGAGAATTAAAGTTTTAATGTAAAAGTTAATTTTTAAAAGTTGGAATGATCAATTAAACGGATAAATAAGCAAATAAAGAGGAGAGGGAATTAAAATTTTGAAGGAGCAGCTCATTTGCTGATGAATTGAAGAGAGAGAAAGGAAAATGATGGGGGGACAAGGTGGGGGAGGAAGAAAAAGAAACAACGAGGAAAAAGAAGAAAAGGAGGAAAGAGAAAGGAGAAAGAAAGAAAAAATAATACACCACCCTTTTCTCACATTCCATTCTCTATGATGAAACCAAAGAAAGGGAGAGAGAGAGAGAGAGAGAGAGAGAGAGAGAATCCTTGCTGAAAAATGAAGAGAAGGAGAAGAAGAATAAGACGAAGAGAAGAATAATAAATAAAGAAGAAATGGGGAATAAATCATGAAGGTATTTCTTAAATCTTGATTTATACTTTGATTTCTGTATATGAAGTTATGATTTATAAATTTTATATGGAAAAGACATATTTACGTATTTATGGAATGATTTAAACTTGTATAAACAAGAATTAAACAAGAGAAATCAAGAAATCAAAAGAACAAAATCTAAAATTTTTAGAAAAATTAGTTTACTACTTGATTTTGTAAAATCCATAACTCTTTGTGTAAAATTAGTTAGGAGATGAGCCTTATATCAAAAGAAAGTCCTGGAAGTAAGCTAAACACAGAAATTAAAATCACCAAAAAATTCTTTGTGGATTGGTCGTGGTGACTTTTTGAATGAAACTGGTCTGTAGGATTTATAGTCTGCTAGAATCTAAAAAATTAGTTTTCTTAAGCTCTATTGAGTGAGTTATACTTCTTAATCCGATAGTTGGATCGTTGTAATTGTTGGATATGTTATACATATATAAGTTTTGTATATGTCCACAAATTTTGAACCATTAAAGATTAACGTATGATTTGTTATGAATTTTAAGAGGGCATTGATTCAGAATTTTTGTAGCAGAATTTTCAGCAATATGCTTTAATGATTAAAAATGTATAACTTAATGATTTTAAATCTAATTTGGGTGACTCTTGAGGCTAAACTGGAGTATTTGAAGTTTTGTTGTTGTTAAAATTAACTATTTTAACAAATAAGTTTTAATTAATGGTGGTAATACCATAATAGTGGATTGACGTTTTAAAAATAAATTGTCATATATGAGATTCTTAAGTTTTGTTATTAACTTATAAGTTTTGGTATATTAATTATGAAACTTGGTGGAAAATCCTATATTATTATTTCAAAATTACTAAAAAAATTTAGAGAACTATTAAAAAGAAGAAGTATTTATCGGATTTTTAAGTTATTTAAAGTTAGTTTAGTAAAAAGTGGAAATTCATAGAAAATTCTATGAATGGTGAAAAATTATGAAGTTTAGTGAGAAATCTTATAATAATATAAGATTAATTTTGATGGTGTTTCAAAGGCATAAAATTATGTGGAGTTAGTAATTCTATTTTACAGCTATTAAATGATAGTTTATATAAATAGAAATAATTATAGAAAATTGTCGAATAATCTGAAAAATGTGAAAATTGTTTGAAAAATTCAGAAAAATATTTCAAATATTTTAGAAGTATTAGTAAGCTCATGAGGTGTCGGGATGTAAATGCATAAGTAACGAATGAGTTATGATAAAAATAAAAATAATAATTTTATGCGATAAATAAAGGCACCGTGAATGAATTATTAGTTGGTTTATATTTTATTCGAGGTGAATATGTTTTGGTGACCCCCGACTTATAGTAGAATTTAAATTATTTATAGTAAGGTATTGATTTAATTAATGTTTATATATTTATATTGTTGTATTTTATCATCACTTGAGATGGTGGCTTAGTGGTGGGAAGCCTGACAGAAGCCCCCATTAACGTGGGTTCGAGTCTTGGTAAACTCCTCTATGCTCAATGGGTCTCACGCCCTGGATTTATTCGGGGGTAAGTTGAGCCCTGTATTTATTCGAGGGTAAGCTGAGTTGTGCCGATGAAGACACCACTGAGGACTCTAAAATTTTTGGAGATCATGCATTTATTTTCTCCCTATCATGCATGTAATTATTTATTACATATGTTAATAAATAACAGTTATGACATTATAAGACCAGTTGAAAGTATTGTTAGTCTATAATAATGATTGTGAATAATTGTTGAAAGATTAAAAATGTTTAAATAATTGATGAATAAAAGGTGTTGATTAAAGATAAGTATGATATGTAGATATTTGTTTAATTATTTTCTTTTTACAAAAGTAAGTTTGGCAGGACTTGCCGACACTCTACTTTTCCTAAAGTAGTATGGACCACAACTCTATTATTGAACAAATTTTGTTAAAACGTGTACAAAATGATTTAATTTCCTCTGTGGGACCCCAAATTCTACTACTAATATTTTTATATAGCTCATTGGATTATTTTGTCAAAGCATGTGTGCTAGTTGTCTCCTCAATTTTTAGTATCAATAGATTGTTTTGGTTGAGTAACAAATCACACACCATTATTACACAAAAAGAATAAAATTCTTTTATTACAATATTGTGAGTATTTCTTTTAAGTGTAAGGTTACTCCAATTGTTGATAAAGAGTGCAAGCATTGTTCAGGTTGATCAATTTCATAGAAAGCAGCATCTTATCGCATGCTAAGGTAAGGGGTATCACTTTTTTCATAATATGGTAAAGGGATATTTTTTTTTTCATACTTCATATTATTGTAAGAGATTATTATTCGTTCTTTAGCTTATCATTGAATGGTGAAAATTCCTGAAATGATTAGAATATCCTTAATGGTTTATGATTCATCTAATATCTTGACCTGAATCTTTCTATTCAATTGTAAGTTATTATGTTTGATCCGGTAACTGTACATTTACTTGAACTTTATATTTTATCAAGAATTCTAATCGATTTTTAGATATTGTGTTGGTAATTTGGATTCTGGATAATTAAGTTGAAAATAACTAAGATCTATTTTTATCTTATTATTCTGATTATATATCATTGTTATAATCATTGTGATGAAATTTCTCTTTGGCCAGTAGTGCAAGGATGAAATGTTGATTGGTGTGATCATGACCATTGGTTTTACAGTTGTATATCTTTGGCCAGTAGTGCAAAGATGGATTGTTGATTGGCATGACCATTGGTGTTACAGTTTAATATCTTTGACCCTGAGTGCAAAGATGAATTTATTAGCATGATTATGAACAGGAACTGTGAATTGGTATAACTATGATATTTGGTGTTTCAGGTAAAGACAGATGATGAAAGTTCTCTTTGTCTTGGGTACAACAAAGAACTGTTGATTGGTGTTAAAGAAATAAAATATTGATGATGGACTTTTAATTTGGAGAAGATAGTGGACATTATGTTCTACTTGACTATTCTAATGGATTGTTAATTCCGCTGCAATTTTGGTTGAAAACTTTTATCATCTACTATATGTTCCAAATATCTCATTTATTACCGATGAATGTTATTGATAATTTAATTATCTTAGTCATGTTATTCTTTACTGGGCTATTTGTGCTCACCTCTTTTACTTCACTATTCCTTTCAGGAAATAAAAGTGTAGCTGAAACTAGTAGAGAGAACATGGGTATAAAGTGGTGTTTCGAATTAGTCGGGGTCCTCATCAAGTTATAGAATAGTGTGGCATAATAGCTGTACTAAGAACTTAGAAATGTGTGTTTCATATTTTATACGTCATTTAATAGTTGATTTTGGTGAATCAAATAGGGTGATGTGAGCCCGAATTTGGAAGCGTCAAAAATACACCCCATTAGAATGAGGATGACATAAATCTTCTCGGGTTCCTTTGAGGACTTGAAATATTTGTTTCTTTATTTGATACGACATTATAATAATTTGCGAATATTGTCGTACTATATACGACATGGTAATAGTTGTAAATAGAAATATTTGTATTTGGATTTTGTTGTGTGTATTTCTGGCGACTCTAAATGGGTTGTGTGGACCTATTTTGGGGGTGTCACACCCGTGCCCTGAACAGAAAGGGAAAGAATGGGATTTCTAGGAAGAATCAATTTCATAAGCAAATTTATCTCTCAACTCACGGCAATGTGTGAACCCATCTTCAAGCTGCTAAGGAAGAATTCCTACACAGAATAGAATGAAGATTGTCAAAAAGCCTTCCTTTCCATCAAGAAGTAGTTGATCGAAGCACCTGTCTTGGTACCCCCAAGGGACGAGGTTCCTCTATTTATGTACATGTCCGTTAATGCCAACACAATGTGTTGTATGCTGGGGCAGAAAGATGATTAAAGCAAGGAAAGAGCTATCTCTTACCTCAGTAAAAGATTCAGCAACGGCGAGCAGAAGTACACCTAGATTGAAAGGACCTGTTTTGCATTAGCATGGGCTACCATGAGATTACAACATTATCTTCATGGGCACACGACCTACCTCATATCCCGCATAGATCCACTTAAATGCGTATTCAGTAAACCAATGTTAAATTATCGATTGTCCAGTGGCAGTTGAGCCTCTATTAGTTTGACATTGTCTACGTGACTCAGAAGCCTGTCTAAGGTCAGGGAATTGCAGATCAATAGGCCGAAGCACCATCATCGGATTTCAAACCATTGGAAACTTATTTCCCGGATGACGGGGGTCATGGAAATTCAATAAATCTCTCAAGAGAATACGGTCCAATGTTGGAAAATGTACTTCGATGGAGCCGCGCGCGAACATAAAAGGTGCCGGAGCTGGGGCAGTCCTTGTCTCTTGTACAGGAGAACAGTATCCTGTGGCTATCAAATTGCAGTTTGTCAACACCAACAACACAGATGAGCATGAAGGCCGCATAATGGGGTTAAAACTGGCCCAGTCCATGGGTATCAAACGTTTATTAGTCTTTGGGGATTCTGAGTTGGCTATCTGACAAACCACCGGGTCGTATCACACCAAAGAATTGCATTTGCTACCGTACCATCGGCAGGTTAACAAGATATCCATGGAGTTTGAAGAGATAACCTTCATCCACATCCCTCAAGGTAGGAATGATTTTGCTGATGCATTGGCAATGTTGGCTTCTTTGATCCACATATCTGATAGAAGGGGAATTCCCGACATCAAATTCACAAGCCAAAAGGCCCCATCATATGGGAATTATATTGGAGAAGTATCAGATGAAATACCTTCTATCAAACAGCCTTGGTATCAAGATATTAAAGAATATTTCCAAGATGGATCTACACCCGCTGGGGCAAGCCAAGCCGGAAGAAAGCGGATTCATAAGATGGCTATGAAGTTCTATCTAAGCGGGGATGCACTCTATAAAATGGATGCTGGAATAGGCCTTTTGAGATGCCTCGATAAGGATCAAGCCCAAAGACTGATGGATGAAGTACATGGCAGAGTTTGCGGTCCACACATGAGCAACCATTTGCTAGCCAGGAAGATATTAAGAATCGGGCATTAATGGATCTCTCTCAAAGATGACTTTAATGATCGCGTCAGGAGATGCTACCAATGCCA
Organism: Panax stipuleanatus; assembly: GCA_020205555.1. Lineage (NCBI taxonomy): Eukaryota > Viridiplantae > Streptophyta > Magnoliopsida > Apiales > Araliaceae > Panax > Panax stipuleanatus. The sequence goes on along the minus strand of CM035119.1, from coordinate 16,278,956 downwards.
AGTCTATGGAAATGCCATACACTCTCCTCCAAACAAACTACATAATATTAGTTCGCCATGTCCTTTTTCCATGTGGGGAATGGATGTGATAGGGCCAATAGAACCCAAAGTAAGAAATGGTCATCGATTCATCATCACCATGATCGATTACTTCACCAAATGGGTTGAAGCTGCCTCTTTTCCCAAAGTCACCAAAGAGGTAATCATTGGTTTCATCAGAAACAATGCCGTCTGTGGATATGGACAACCGGAGGTGATCATATCAGATAAAGCCAAAAATCTAAACAACCAGATGATGAGAGAGTTATGCAGCAAGTTCTATATCAAGCATCTCAATTCCATCATCTATCGGCCCAAGGTGATTGGTGCTATTGAAGCGGCCAACAAAAATATCAAGAAGATCATGCAGAAAATGTTCGCCAATCACAAAGGATTGCCTGGTCTATTGCCTCTAACTTTGTTAGCATACAGAACGTCAATGCGCATGATAAGTAGGTTTTATACCTACTTATTAGCTATCAACTTGCTATAACTATAGCTTAATCTCAAGTATTTTAGTTCCTTTTCATGCATTTTTATCTTCATTTTGTAGATTGCATTTTGGAAACTTTATCGTTGGCATAGTGGTGGAAATGGCATGGAACCGGTGTAAAGGCGAGCATAAAGCATGTGGTGAAGTGATGGCATGGCATCGACATATGATAGTGGCCTGTGGAAATGGAAAGTGATGTATAAGGAATAGTTGCAGCAGCAAGTGAACCAAGAGCAGTGCACCAACAAAAGACTATCAAATAATTTGTAGGAAAACAACATAGCGCGGCCGTGTCCTTATAATGCTTGGACACGGCGCTCCCGTGCCAGGAGGAAGTCTCAGCCAGAAGCAGCGCGCCCGCTCCCCATTTTGCTTACGGGGTGGCGCGGCCGCGCCAAGAATATATTTACCAGAGTTGACTTTTTAACTTATTCTTGTTTTGCGTGTTTTTCCATATAAGGGTGTTTTTGCAAGTTGAGATACTATCTTTTGAACATTATTCTTACTGTTTTAGGGTTTTAGAGAGATAGAGAGATCTTGTAGCCTAGTCTTCCTTATCTTTGGCTTTTTTCTTGATTTCTCTTGGATTATCTTACATTTTGCATAGATTAGGGTTTGGATTGGATGTTTGAAGAACTTGGCTCCACATTGATGGTTAATCATTGAAGTAGAGATTTCATATTTGCATTCTCTATCTCTTAGCTTCTCTTTACTTCTTTAATTGCTTTTTAATGTATGAACAAGTTATGATAATGGTTTTGGCTTCAGTTATGAACTTATTTTTATTATGGGATTTTAATAGATCTTTTTTCCTAAGTTCAGATTTGTATGCTTCTATGTTGAGCTCTAGTTGATTGTGTATGGATTGCCTAATATGGTTTGTTTTGCTTGTTTAGATGCTTGATCACCATCTACCTTTATAACTTGTATGAAATTGGAAAATGAATTATAAGTTGAGATATGGTCATATTAGCATGTGTTCTTGATTTTTACATGTGATAGACTTTATGATTTGTAATTCGGATAGGCATATACCGTATTACCATGTGTAGTCAATTGAGAGAGCTTGTGATTTAACCCTTATTATTGATAAATCATATAGAAATATAGTATTTTATATAATTTGGGTGTTCATGTGTATTCTATCATTTGTGGATTATATGTGATATGGATTTGGTACATCAAGAGATGGCCTTGTCTCATTTTCTTGCTCTCAGCTAGCAATTCGAAGTAATCAAATAGTCTTAACAAGAGGTATTTAATCTAAATGTTTCATTAAGTGATGTTAGAATCCCATATCTTCCTTTTCTGAATCATTTATTTGATAATTAGTTAGTATTTGTTAATCTTTAGTGTTAGATAAATCACCTTTTGATCAATCGTTTAAGAAGCCCGAAACAACTACAAAACTGTTGCATGTTAGATTATAAATATTCATTTTTCTCCATGGGAACGATCATCTATTTAATCTATATTACTTGTTGACCATATATACTTGAACGTGTGTGTTTGATTTGATTAACACCGAAACAAGCCAACAAGTTTTTGGCGCCGTTTCAGGGGATAAGTGATTATTTTTATTACTTTCAACATCAGTTTAAGTTAAATTGGTCTGACTTAGACAAATCACATCTTATCTAATTTCTATTTTATTTTTCTTTTATTTTAGGTACTCTGGGTTAGTGTATGTGCACTTAATCTAAAAATTCTGCTTTGGTGCCTAGAGAGGATAACATCAATGGGAGAGCTTGGAGATTGAATACACGTACTGCTAATACACAAGAGGAAACTGAAACAACGGTAGAGATGGCGGCCGAAGAACAAAGAGCTTTAAGGGATTATTCTATGCCGAAAATCAATGAGCTATAGTCGAGTATAGTTAGGCCAGGAATAGCTGTAAACACCTTTGAAATCAAATCAGGGACAATCCAAATGGTACAGAACACGGTTCAGTTTGGGTGTTCGGCTACTAATGACCCTAACGAGCATCTTTTGAGCTTTATTGAGATTTGTGACACTTTTAAGTATAACAATGTTTCGGATGATGCGGTGAGGCTTCGACTCTTCCCTTTTACATTGAGGGACAAGGCAAGGAGTTGGATTCACTCTCTACCATCGGGTTCTGTGACTATGTGGGAGGACTTAGCACAGAAGTTCTTAGCAAAATTCTTTCCTATGGCTAAGACTACAAAGATGAGGAGTGCTCTATCTCAATTTGAGAAACAATAAGGATAATCTTTGTATAAGGCTTGGGAAAGATACAAGGAGATGCTACGGAAGTGTCCTCATCACGGGATGCCGCAATGGATGGTAATCAATACATTCTACAATGGTTTGGGATGGCAATCTCAGACGAGCATTAATGCCATCTGGGGAGGATCGTTATGGGCAAAGAGCTCTGAGGAAGCTTATGAGTTGATAAAAACCATGGCAGCGAATGACTTCCAAAATTCGTCATCTAGAATGCCTCAACCAAAGGTTACCGGGGGTATTGGAAGTGGATGCCATCACAGCATTATCGGCTCAACTAGCGGCGATGTTGAAGAAGATTGATTCTATAGCCGAGTCCAAGGTTCAGCAAGTTGCCTACGTCTGTGAGTTATGTGCGGGGTCACACCCGATGGATCAATGTGCTATCACGACAGAGTCGATTCAGTTTGTGAGCAACTACCAAAGGACAGCTAATCAATTTCAGAATACTTACCATCCAAACAATAGAAATCATCCCAACTTTTCTTGGAGTAACAACCGAGCCTCTCAACAACAACACCAAGCACAACATTCTCAACCACAACACCCACAACAACAATATGCTCATAGACCGTCTTACCCTCCTGAATTTTAGCACAGCAACATCAACATCCTCAAGCTCCCGCTCCTCAACAAGAAAAGAAATCTGAGATGGAAGAGTTAATGTTGATGTTAAAGAGCCAAGCGGTGGATATCAAAACTTTGGAGAACCAAATGGGCCAAATGGCCAATATGATGAGTAATAGACCATAAGGAGCTCTACCAAGCAATACGAAGGAAAACTCGAGAAGGGATGGGAAGGAGCAGTGTCAGGCCATCACTCTAAGGAGTGGAAAATAGACTGTAGATATTGGGCCTGGCGCGGCCGCGCCCAAGAAGAAGGAAACGTGGCGCGCCCGCGCCAATATGCAGAACAGTATGAGCATGTTTTGACTGAGGAGAATGATGGAAAGCAAGTATCAGAGGTAGAAAAGCAAGAAAAAGCTGAGAAACCATGTGCTCTACAACCAGTAGTATACCCACCTGTTCCATACCCTTAAAGACTCCAAAAACAAAAATTAGATAAATAATTTGCTAAGTTCTTGGAGGTGTTTAAGAAGCTACAAATTAACATACCATTCGCAGAGGCTTTGGAGCAAATGCCGAGCTATGCTAAGTTCATAAAAGGTATTCTGTAAAGGAAGAAGAAACTGGAAGATTATGAAAAAGTTGCCTTAATTGAAGAGTGCAGTGCAGTGCTGCAATGAAAGCTACCTCCTAAGCTCAAGGACCTTGGCAGTTTCACGATACCTTGCTCTATTAGAGGATTGTCCTTTAACAAATGCCTATGTGACTTGGGGGCGAGCATCAATCTTATGCCTCTCTCGATATATACACAGTTGGGATTGTAGGCTCTTAAGCCGACAAACATATTATTGCAGCTTGCCGATAGGTCCATCACATATCCGAGGGGTATTGTAGAAGATGTCCTTATAAAGGTGGATAAGTTTATATTTCCTGCCGACTTCATTATTCTTGACTATGAAGAAGACAAGGATATCCCGATCATTCTGGGTATGCCATTCTTAGCTACTGGATGAACTCTCATCGATGTACAAAAGGGAGAACTTACAATGAGAGTTCAGGACCAAGAGGTTACTTTCAATGTATTCAAAGCTATGAAGTTTCCCACCGATGAAAAAGAATGCTTTCGGATTGATGCAGTCGACAGGGTATTAAATGAAGAGGCCACGCAAGTGATGTGTAGTGACCCTTTAGAGAGTGCTTTACTAGGAGACTTTGGCATAGAGGATATCGAGGTTGTTGAGTATGTGCAAATTCTGAATACTGTGCCACGGATGGATAAATTCAAAAGTCCGACTGAACCACTTGAACACAGGGGAGTCTTTTGAGTGCTTAAAATCGTCTCTGGAGATGCCTCCTACATTGGATCTGAAACCTCTCCCTAATCATCTAAGGTACTCATTTTTGGGTAATTCTTCCACGTTGCCTGTTATAATTGCCTCTGCTCTAACATCTTGTCAGGAAAGTAAGCTAATGCAAGTATTAACGGAATTCAAATCTGCGATTGGGTGGACCATAGCTGATATCAAGGGGATAAGCACCTCATTCTGCATGCATAAAATACTTCTTGAGGATGACAACAAGCCGACAGTAGAGCAACAGAGGAGACTAAATCCCATCACGAAAGAGGTGGTCAAGAAAGAGATCCTAAAGTGGTTAGATGTCGGTGTCATATATCCTATATCAGACAGCTCATGGGTGAGCTCGGTGAAATGCATACCAAAGAAAGGAGGCATAACTGTAGTATCCAACAAAAACAATGAGTTGATCCCTACCAGAACAGTCACGGGATGGAGAGTTTGTATGGATTATCGTAAGTTAAACAATGTGACCATAAAAGACCATTTTCCATTCCCATTCATTGACCAGATGTTAAACAGGTTGGCTTGCCATGAATACTACTGCCTCCTAGATGGGTATTCGAGGAATAATCAAATAGCCATTGCTCCTGAGGATCAAGAAAAGACTACCTTCACGTGTCCCTATGGAGCTTTTGCTTTCAGGAGGATGACTTTTGGCTTATGTAATGCGCCGACTGTTGTTCGAATTATGTAACGACAATTAACGCGCAATTATACGCGATCAACACGTAATATAAGATAAGTAAAGATCGTTCCCACGGAGAATTAATAAATAAAAGGTCGCCAAACCACTAGCACATAATCGCCTCAGTCTTATTTAAACGAGAGATAAAGAGTTGGAATTAAAACTAAGTTAAGCTAGTGAAGGAATTTAATTTAAACTAATTAATCCCTAGAGTAAAATCAGACGATGAAGGCATGAGATCCCAATTTCCCCTAATGATTCATCTAAATCAATAAACTCCCAAATAGGTCAAGTTAACCGTCATGGTTGTTAGCCGAGAACACGAAAGTGAGAGAAGGCCATTTTTCGATGCACCTACTCCATACCACGTGCAATCCACAGATGGTAGAACGCACGTGGACACCCACATTATCTAAACCCCTATATGTCTATGGTGTTTACAAATAATTAGGGATTAAGGTCAAGTTCTCTATTGACTACGAGCGGTGCTTCGGAATATGTCTATCCTAAGCACAAATTATATGTCTAACGCCATATAAACACAAAATTGCCCGCTATTACAATTTGATCTAAACCTACATTTCATCTTTCAAATCCACATAGGTTATTACCGAAATTGTTAGCTAAACAATTAAGCAATGAAGGGATGAATTGCAATAGACAATCACATAACAATTAACAATAACCAACACGGAAGCAAATCAATATCGATTACTCAAAAGGTTCCATTGGAATCTCAAAATAAGGTTTAAGTCATAAATGACTCAAATATATCATCCACAAAAGGAATACACATCATCCGGATACAAATGAATAACAAGGAGAGTAAAGTAAGAAAGTGCAACTATGTGTTCCTTCTCAAAGCTTGGATCTTTGATGTCCTCCAATTGTTTCAACCATCAAGTCTAATCTAACCCTAGATAACTATCTACTAACAACTAATTTTTACACTAATCTACTCCTAAGCTATCCTAATGTAAACAAGAGTTGGAAAGGAAAACTAGGGCTGAAGGCCTTTTTTCAGACTGCCTTGAATGCTGCACACGAGCCCCCTTTAAAGCTTCACCCGATTAGTCAAGCAAAAAGTCAAACAATTTTCTGCTGGGGACATGCGCGGCCGCGCGCGCCCCAAGCCAATTCCAGGCGCGGCCGCGCGGCACCAAAAAGCTGGAATCTGCAGCTGCTTGCTGGTGCAGGTTTGCCTCGTGTGTTCTTGAGTTGCTTTCTCCTGCCCCTCTTACATTTGCCTCTTATTAGCCTTGCTTGTTACCTCTAGCCTCATGCCATTCCATTGCTTTAAGCTCATTTCAGCTCCTTGCCCCATTTAGGCGATCTTTTGCTCTTTTAACGGGCAAGTACTGCTAAGAGAGTTCCTTAACCTGAAAAACATAAAACAAGGGAAAAACACATGAAACTCACAAGATTGCTTAAGTTTAAGCAACCGAATGAGTTGGAAAGTATCTGAATAAGTGGTCCTAAAACCACTTATCACCGACCACATTTCAGAGATGTATGATGGCTATATTCTCCGACATGGTTGAGCAGAATGTAGAGGTCTTCATGGATAACTTTTCAGTGTTTGGGGACTTATTTTACATATGGTTGGAGAATTTGGTTATGGTGTTGAAGAGGTGTGTTGAGACCAACTTAGTCCTGAATTGGGAAAAGTGCCATTTCATGGTATAAGAAGGAATTATCCTCGGGCACAAGGTTTCAGGGAAAGGATTGGAGGTCGACAAAGCCAAATTGGAGTCTATTGAGAGCCTACCACCACTGACTTCAATGAAGGCGGTCCGTAGTTTTCTTGGACATGCGGGTTTCTATCGTCGATTTATAAAGGACTTCTCCAATATTACAAAGCCTTTGTGCAGTTTACTGGAGAAGGATGTCCCTTTTCAGTTCGATGAAGATTGTTTAGAAGCTTTTGAGCACTTAAAGAGGAAGTTGACGACATCACCTATTATCACAGCTCCTGACTGGACTTTACCCTTTGAGTTAATATGCGATGCTAGTGACTTCGCAGTGGGAGTTGTCTTGGGGCAGCGCAAGGACAACATATTTCATGTAATTTATTATGCGAGTAAGACCTTGATGGATGCACAACTCAATTACACGACCACTGAGAAGGAGTTATTAGCAGTGGTGTATGCTTTCGACATATTCTGTTCATTCTTGATTGGCACGAGAGTAGTAGTGTATACAGATCATGTTGCCATCTGGTATTTGATTGCCAAAAAGGATGCCAAGACCAGTTTGATTCGATGGTTCTACTTCTGCAGGAGTTTGACTTGGAGATAAAGGACATAAAGGGTGCCGAGAACCAAGTGGTAGACCACTTGTCCCGACTAGAGAATCCGAGAAAGGACATAGACGATGGAGTTATGATTAATGAGTCCTTCCCGGACGAACAGCTGTTTGTGGTTCAAGGAGAGATCCCATGGTTTGCCGACTTTGCGAACTACTTGGTGTGCAACATTCTCCCTTCTGAGTTGACAAGGCCCCAAAAGAAGAAATTTTTGCATGATGTAAAATGATACATATGGGACGAGCCATATCTGTTCAAGCAGTGTGCAGACAGAATGATCAGGCGGTGTATCCCACACAGTGAGATAGAGAGTATACTACAGTGTTGCCATGCAGCAGTATACGAGAGACATTATGCGGGAGAGCGGACAACGACCAAGGTTCTTCAAGCAGGATTCTATTGGTCGACTCTTTTCAAGGATGCCTACAATTTTGTGCAGAAATGTGATAGATGCCAGCGGGTAGGAAACATATCCAAGAGGAATGAAATGCCCTTGAACATGATCTTAGAGGTCGAGATATTTGGTGTTTGGGGTATAGACTTTATGGGCCATTCGTGTCATCATGTGAAAATCTGTACATTCTACTGGCGGTGGACTATGTTTCCAAGTGGGTAGAGGTAGCGGCTTTGCCAACGAATGATTATAAGGTGGTCTTGAGATTTCTACAAAAGAGCATATTCACAAGATTCGGGACACCAGAGAAATCATTAGTGACGAAGGCACTCACTTCTGTAACAGACAGTTTACAGCATTATTGGCTAAGTATGGGGTGAATCACTGTGTCGCCACGACCTACCATCCCCAAACTAATGGCCAAGCTGAGGTCTCCAATAGCGAAGTAAAGAGGATCCTAGAGAAAATTGTCAATCCTACGAGGAAATATTGGTCACTCAAGCTTGATGATGCAGTATGGGCCTATAGAACTGCTTACAAGACACCGCTGGGGATGTCACCTTATCAGCTGGTATATGGGAAAGCCTGTCATCTTCCTATGGAACTTGAGAACAAGGCATACTGGGCAATTGAAAAGGTGAATTTTGACCTCAAAGCCGCAGGGGAGAAAAAACATCTCCAATTGAATGAACTTGATAAATCCCGACTGTAGGCTTATGAGAAGTCGAAACTGTACAAGGAGAAGGTAAAGAAGTGGCACGACCGAAAATTTTTAGATAGGAAGTTTTAGCTAGGACAAGCCGTGTTGTTGTTCAACTCACGTCTTCAACTTTTCCCAAGCAAACTTAAGTCTAGATGGTCGGGGCCATTCATGGTGAAGACCGTGTAGCCTCATGGTGCAGTTGAGATTATCAGTCAATACCCGAATAAGCTGTTCAAGGTTAATGGGCAGAGATTAAAGCACTATTTTGGGGCGAAGTAGACCTACAAAAGGCCTCATTGATCCTTTCCATTCCATGAGTATATCTGAGAAAGTCGAGCTAATTGACTATAAACAAACGCTCGATGGGAGGCACCCCATCGACTCTCTTCTCCCTCCTATTTAATTCTTGTTACATGTCTATATTTCTTCCCCCCAAGTTTAATTCTAAATTTTTTTGAGTTGGAGTACATGTTGTATATAGTATAGAAAGGTTTCACATATAGCATTTTTGATGATAGATACATATAGCTTACATAGTCCAATTTTGAGTGTGGAATAAAATTATATCTTAGTTGTGAATGCCTTTATTACAGGAAATGAGTCTAGTCAGCTGCATAGTTCCACATGCTACAAAGTGCTCTAGGAATGGAACCAGGGCAACGCGGCCGCGCCATATTCAAAGCCAAACTTGACCCACCCGTGCCATCCAAATTTCTCACAGTAGATATCTTGGCCTTTCCACCCCCGCGTCCATTTAAGCCTTTATCCCTGTGCGCCCGCGCCAATATCCAGACAAAGTTTTAAAAAAAATCGGTAGAAGTTGACCTAGACCCTTTATATTATATTCATTTGATTGACTTCTCTTCCTAAAACATAACATACGTATCTTACACTCCTATTACAAAACACCTTCTCAAAACCTAACCAAGTCTAAACTATATTCACTCCTTCTTCATCATCATTCTCTCGTATTCTCTCCCACGATTTATAACCCAAACCTTAGCCCTCCATTATCTCCACTCTAAATCAGAACACTCTTCTCCACAAACCCTAAACTTAACCACTACCATATAGCCTTACCATCTTTGATTCAACAGAGTTAGGGTTTGTAGAAGGGATTTCAGAGGCAAGTTTGGGAGTTCTTCATCAGTTAGGGTTTGCATAGAGAGGGCTTCAGAGACTAAGGTTGGGGGTTGTTGATTGCATCAGTTATGGTTTGAAATTCAAATTATCTGCAGATTCCATGGCACCAAAAAGAACTCGCTCACATTATCTATTGTCCTTGTCCTCTAGCAGTAGCCAGAGTGAGGATATGTTGGATACATCCAGGTTCATCACCCTAGAGGCTCAGAATCATTATCACAAGTTGGTGCATAAGTCTTTTGTATAAGAATGGGGTCTCAAGCCAACTAAAGAGGACGGTCAGATGATAGCAATGATTAGGGAAAGGGCTTGGATTGGTGTTGTGGCAACACGCTTGGCTACGCCTAAGCTATTGTGCTGGAATTTTATGCAAATTCCAGGGAGACACAGAGTGACATCTCATTCGTCCGAGGCAAGCAAGTCAATTACCTTCCGCCGGCGATCCGCGTAGTGTTACATTTGCCCGATCTCCCTGTTGGCCAAGAAAACTGGGTTGTTGCTGAGCGGTTTGAGACTGATTTGGATTTGGTGATCAGAGAAATATGCGTGCCAGGCACCACATGGGCCATCAAGTCAGGCACCGATACAAAGACCAACTTCCCACACGCAACGTTGAATCGATATGCCAAGGCATAGAACAACTTCATATGCACAAATTTGATGCCTTCAACCCACCAGCATGACATAACAACTGAGAGAGCCATTATTCTGTGGGGGATCATCACCGACAAATACATCGACGTCGGCCATTTGATTCATCAGTCTATGCTTCGCTATATGGGAGGAAGCACGACAGGTGGGATCCCGCATGCTTCAGTTGTGACGCATCTTTGTGCGCAGGCAGGGGTTGATTGGGGCGATGAGCCGGTGCAGATGCCTAGCAAGGATATATACTATGCCACGATCAAGAAGTATTCAGAGTGGGCTGGTGGAAAGACACATCCTAGAGGCCGTGGTTACATATTGCCTACTCCTCCAGCTCGTATATTAGCTCCCCCATTACAGTCTACCGAGGCAGCAGGACCTCCTCCAGCCAGTATAGCTAGGCAGGATTTCCAAATGAGGCACCTGCAGGCGAGGATTGTCTGGTGCCTTAGGAGAGGCCTTTGCTCAGTATGGGACGATTGTGTAGTTTCCTGTATTCGGTTCCGCCATGCCATATCCGCCACCAGATTCACCACCCGAGTCACAGTCGGGTGGCCACGACGATGCTTAGGGGAGTTTTCTAGCCCTTTATCTCCATTGGGGGCAATGCTTATTTTAAGTTTGGGGGTATTGGGTTGTAGTTGGTTAATTAGTTGCATATAGTAGTAGTGCATGTTTAGTTTGCATCTTAGTATGTGTTACATGTTTTGGTTAGTTTTTTGTCAATTTTTTTTCTACTGGGGCTACCACCTACTCATTGGTCTATGGGATGGAAGCAATACTTCCCATAGAAGTAGAAATGGAGTCCTAGAGAGTGTTAATAGACGCTCAGATGGGAGAAGATCAGTGGTTACAAGAGTGGTACCACCAATTGTCCTTGATAGATAAAAGAAGGGCTACAACCATCTTCCACGGGCGGTTATATCAGCAAATGATTGCTCGGTCATACAACAAGAAAGTTTGACTTCGACAATTCAAAGAGAATGACTTGGTACTAAAGAATATTCTGGCCAATCAAGATGAAGCCAAAGGAAAGTTTGCTTTGAATTGGGATGCCCTTTCATTGTCAAAGAAGTGTTGACAGGAGGAGCCATCAGATTGCAAGAAATGGTTGGGAAAGAATTTCCCAAGCTCATCAATTCAGACACCGTGAAAAGGTACTGTGTCTGAAACACCTATAAGCCATCATCCTGGTCCTGCAAATCAATCAAATCATTTTAGGCTAGGTCTGAACTACGTATGACCTGATCTCCATCAACCTGGGAGTACGTAGACAACCATTTATGGTGCGGTCAAACCAAACAAAAAATTCAAAAGCTCATTAAACCCAAGTTCAAACCCAGTACAAACACTTTTCAAACCTTTCAGGCTAAGCCTGAACTAGGAATGACTTGATCTCCCTCAACCCGGGAGTACGTAGGCAGCCATTCATGGTGCGGTCTGACCTTTAAGAAAAAGCAAAAAACTAGTAAAAACCAGTCCTAAGAAACCGAAACCCTATAAAACCCAAATACTATCAAGCCTCCCTAGTTAACAGGACCTGCTGAGGTATTCTCCGACATCTCAATGTCAATCCATTAAGAAAATGCTCATGATACATGAATAAAGCAAGTCATAAAAGAAGTGGTAATCACTCAGCAATGACAATACATATCCAATAGGGAAGTGAATCAAAATATATTTCTCTGCTATATAATATTGTTTGATATATACACTCTATCCTATACATGACAAAAATGGCTAATCTAGTATGTGCAGGAAAATAAAAGTTAATCTATGAACCCATGGATAAACGAGATAGCAGTGCCAACATGGCATCCCTCTCAGAAGATGGAGAAGTAGCTGAAAGCTTATGTCCCACGGTCTCCATACGGGCTAGAATATCCATGGCCATCTGGATAGTACTACTGTGACCATTTATGAAAGCACTCATATCTGCAACAATGTTATGTGTATATGATCTGAGCGAAGTGCTGTTAGCAATATAAACATCCCGGGTAGCTATGGCCTCATCCCTCTCAATGAAAGCAGCATCCCTGGCGACTAAAGCTTCCTCAATCTCAACAAATGCTGCATCTCGGGTAGTGCGAGCCTCGTCTCTATTAGCAAAAATGACATCCTTGCCAGAAAGGGCTATCAACATCAGCGCTCTTGCCTGATCCCTCTCAAAGGTCATCCGAGCTTATAAATCAATAAGAGCTGGATCTGTCCCAATCGGAATGCTCGGGGGATCACTAACCAAGGATGCTGTCAAACCAGCAAATAAATCATCCTCGGTGGGAGAATCAAGATCCTCCATAGGCTCCTCCTCGTCAGAATCAATGCTCGGAGCTGAATGGATAACCGCATCTAGTGCAATATCTACCTCTAACAATACAGAATACTTTGGAGAATGGTCTGGATTGTTAGTAGAAAAATCATCTCTCTCCCTACGAGTCCAACACTCATATGTCCTGGTGAGGTCAACTGACGACAAAGATGAAGCTGATATTCGCTGATCCATAGCCCCCTCAAAGTGGTGAAGCCTCTAAAACTGATCAAATTGGCCCATGACTGCCAGCGAATGATATGTGGTCACCTCTCTCAAACCCGCCAAGGGCAGGTAATCCATACCGTTTACATGAGTGATGAAGCTGTAAGGGGAGCTAAACCCTGAGCAGGGCAAGATCAAAAATGGATGATCAATTGCCATCAAAAAGGCCAACCAGGATGCCGCGTTTGTACACTCTGTCGACCGAAAAGAGTAGGACATGGCTATCTCATGGGTAAAGTAGTACCCATGATGTATAAAAGTGTCGATAGGACTCAAATGTGTCATGAACCACACGTACAGCAGAACGGCGCTGCCCTTGAAAAACCCCTATAGAAGGGTACTGCAGAATGTAGCCGACCTTAAGGTCTTGGCTAATATCATAGGCAGGATAGTACAACCCTATCTTAAAGCACGAGCCACTACCATCAAGCCAATATCCCAGTGGTCTATATATAGTGGCATGTACAAATAAGCTGTGACGCACATCAACAGAACGTCCATACGGCAAATTGCCACTCATATGTAGGGATGATGAAGTCTCCTAAATATCGCTTGTAGTTGTCCAGTCGGCCAAAGAGATCAATCAAAAAGTCCATGGACACCACATGTCCTGCAGTAATCTCCTCAGTGACGACTCTGCATCTCAGACCAGTCATGGTCATGAATGGACGTCTTATATCACTAATGGTTATCCTGGCATAGGGCAGATCTAATGTCAGACCCGTGAGGCGCTCATACTCCTCCAATGTCGGAGTCAACTCATGAAGGTCAAACCTTAAAACCTGGCGCTCGGGTATCCAGCAGGACAACATGCTGTCTACAAAGCCCAGTGTATCCTGAAAAGCTAAAATGGCCAGAGAATGCCCCATCATCTCATCAACTGTCAACCTATCTACAGGAGGCAAACTGTCATGCTAAGAACTCAATGAAGATGCTATAAAATAATGTGGCAGATACTCGATACGGCTGACGGTAGATGAAGACATATGTGTAACCGTATCATAAGACAATCCAGGGGCAAATCTAAACTCACCTGTCTAAGTGCATATCCATGACATAATAAATGCATAATGATAATGATAAATGACAATAGGATACAATAGATAGAAAAACATCATGCATTTTTGAAATACGTTATCTACTGAAAGCATCATCTATGTCTGCTCATAAAATGTAAAACTAAAAAGTACAGGAGCACAACTGCCCAACAACTAATAAAGGCCTATCAAAAGATATAAAGAGAAATGGGGCTCAGCCGCCCAATATCTAACAGTGGCCTATCAAAAGATATAGCGAGAAAGCTATTAGAAGAAATCTATAACATCTGTATCTAGGCGATCAACCTGCTACAGCTCTTCCTGAGTCAAAATATCTTAGCCAGTGGGAATATCCGGTCGATACAGAGGAGGATCGACACCTACATAACTACCAGAATATGGATCTGCTAAGGGGCCAGCTCCGGAGCTGGAAGGATCAAATGAATCTGCCTCTGATGGATCCCTACTAAGATGCCGAATGAAAAAATGAGCCCTCTCCAACTGCTGGGTCAATCCTAAAATCTGATCCAGGTGAGTAGGCTCTTTGAGGCAAGCTATCCAGTCTGTCACCATTACAGACCCTGGTAATATATCTACCACAAACTGGGTAGCACGAGTTTGAGCTCCAATAGTGCCAGGGCTCCACCAACGATTAAATGCCTCCTGAGTATAAGGACCCTCTGACAGGGTAAAGCCATCTATGCCTATCAGGGGAATATCTGTGATCGGCTGAGCCAAGGGCCAATGATGCCAAGTAGGAGGAACAAAGGGAATGAGGATATCTCTTGTGACGTTCTGGATAGCGCGCTCTCCCATGTAGAGCTCCCAACCTCCCTCGGTCAAAAGAGGAATCTGACGAGTGGCCAATGCAAACTCCATGTCGGTCAAAAAACCATCCACGAACCCAACTGTCAAATAAGTCTGGGCTGTAAGGAACCCAAGTGATAGAGTCGGTAGTCAACAGCTCTAACTGCAAGCGAGAAAGGGTAAATCCCTCTGTTATAGGGACCTCTGTCAAAGTGGAGTGATATCAATGCCGTCCCCTCGGATAGGTCTGCAAGCCCAAAGTAGTGGCAGGACGTAGGCAAGTGATCCTCTCATATGCCCAGAACTGGCAATACAAAGATCAAATCTCCTCAGTGGTAAAACTGTTAAGCACAAGTGAGGAAAATTGAAAGGTGAAAGAGAAATAACTCACCAGCAGGAAGGGATAAAAACCTAGCCAAGCCTCTGTCACGGCCTCAGAGCGTAGGCGCATCCCTCGAAGGAAATAGGCAAAGGTATAGGTACCCCAGTCAAAATCCCTAAGGCGCTCCACGTATCGAGTAACGCTAACCAGAGCGAAAGAGACCGTCGAGGAGTTGTTTTCAATGAAATAATCCATGATGATCACTAAGAACAGTCGCCAAAGAATGCGATCTCTAACCCTCTAATCATCAGGTAGTGGCTCAGTCAAAGCCCCGCTCTAGGCATCTACACTCAAGTGGCTAGAACGGACAGTCCGACCCTTGATGATTGTCGTAGGAACTCCCCAAAGGGATCTAACAGCAGCTGGTGAAATGTCAGCCACCAACGACACTGGCTCCCCTGCAAACTCTATCCCGGTGATGAACCTCCAGTTCATCGGTGTCATCATCACCTCAAAGTCAAACAGATAAAGAGACTGGGTTTGGTGAAACCAACGCTATGATAATGCCCTCAGGTCACCCCAGGGACAACAACGGGGATTTATAGAAAAGAAGACCTCGAACCCTTAAGTTTTGACAATGGCCTGATACTCCGTATGCAGAGTATGATATAATGACTGGACACTAAACCAGTTCCCCCTAGACTGCGGAAAATTGGGAACCTGCATCAAATAACAAGTCCAGATTAAACCTGTGCCCTGAAATGGCAAAAGAAAGAAAAATCCAGAATGAAAACTTCAGTCACCTCATTGGCGTGAAGGTATATCAATGTATGGTGTCCCAAATCGCCCAGCAGCTCTGGAATCGGCACAGTGATGGCTGGGAGCTCCCTACGTGGAGTATGAGCTGGAATAAGATCCACAAATGGGACATCCTCGACGTCCACATCATCGGACATCTCTGCCCAGATCGGATGAATCACAGACTCAGCAAAACGGAGAGGCGGCCGAGATGGACGAAGCTAAGGAACGTTAGAATCTCTCCTCCGGCTCACACCTGAAGTGACCCTGCTTGCACTACCTGGTCTAGCTAGCTCCATAACATGGAAAAAGTTTCCAAATCACCTCAAAAAGGGTGAGGTAAGCTTGAAACTTATGGCTTGTTAAAATTAAATCATTGCTTCATGCCTATTTTAAGTCCTAAAGCATGGATTAGTTAACAAAAATCCCCAGTAGAGTCAAAATTGCATGTTTATTAAATGCTCAGGCTTTTGAATTTTTTTTGCTAGAGTCTCCTTTATAAAATAAATTATCCGTATGCACATAGGCATGACTAGGGGGCCATTCAGTAGCACACCTACCCAAAAACATGAACAGTTCATTGTTATGAAAAAATTAAAAATCAAACTCCCCATGGAAGCAAAATTACCATGTGTATTTTTAGTTGAAAATCTAGGCTCATTTGCCCTTAAAATAGGACGAGTAAACTGGCCAAAAATGACGTTAA
Source organism: Panax stipuleanatus (assembly GCA_020205555.1). Lineage (NCBI taxonomy): Eukaryota > Viridiplantae > Streptophyta > Magnoliopsida > Apiales > Araliaceae > Panax > Panax stipuleanatus. The sequence continues at coordinate 16,262,171 of CM035119.1, read as the reverse complement.
ATGACTATATCAGAAATTAAAATTTTTTACATCAAAACGTTCAGCATAGTACAACATGCATATTTACTAAGTCTGAAAATTTTTATCAAGTCATATAACATGCCTATTCGCTTTATTGTGTCTAAAAGTATACTGTATGAAATCTAACATTTTAACAGTCAAAACTGGAAATGAAAGGATGTAAACGTTACTAGAGATGTGTAGAACATTTGTACGGTGACGGAATTTGAAAAAAGTAGCCCGAACTTAATAGATCTGAAGAAGAAATTTTAGATTTTCTTTGTAGTTCAAAGTTGAAAATGAATTATGAAAAGCTCGGGTGCCTAAGTTATACTCTTAGGGAGTAGCAACTCCACCTGCGGCTCCCTAAGGTGGGTCTCACCCCCTCCGGTTTGGTCAGATTGAAGATAAAGCGTAGTTTACAAAAGCTAAAAAGTCAAATCAGGGAAAAAACTGCTACGCGAGTGAGCAGAACGGCCTAAAACCCTGGTTCTAAGCGGCCAGCTCTTGACGAAGGAAGTAACTTCCTGTAAGCCATTGGTAGAAGCCTCGATGAGGTATTCAAAATGCTGATGATGGAAACTGCTGAACTGCCTCTAACATAGCATTAGGAAGGTCCGACGTTGTGAATAGCGAGTTTTGAATGCGTAAAAGTGTTCAGATTGGTCCAAGGATATGACCTATCAGATAGATACCCCACATTGAGATCAATTAGGTCTGACATTGCAAACCACTGGCAATGACTCCAGCGAAGCATCAGGAATGAGCCGGTGATGAAAGTTATTGGAAACTACTTCAAACGAAGATCAGAGTATCTGATAATCTGAACCGTTGGCACCAACTCCAGCGTAGCATCGGGAATGAGCCGGTGATCAAAATATGGAGAAATTCTCCCCACAAATGAGAGATGATGGAATTTGTTATACAAATTCGCAGCAGGAGCACCTAGAAGGATCGGTGGGTCAACCGACCATTGTAAACTACGTTCAAGTATGCATCGAGGAGGTTCGGTGCTGGTCAACTCTAAAAACTACCGATCGAGTAGGAATCAAGTTAGTTCAAACGACTGTTGGAAACTACAGTTCTAGTAGGCACCGAGGAGGTTCGGTAATGGTCAACTCTGCAAACTACCGTTAGAGTGGGAATCAAGTTAGTTCAACTGACCATTGTAAACTAACGTTCGAGTAGGCACTGAGGAGGTCGGAAGAGGGTCAACTCTGTAAACTACCATTCGAGTATGTATCAAATCTAATCAAATTAATTTATCGTTGTAAACTACGATTCACGTAGGCATCGAGGAGGTTTGATGGTGGTCAAATCATTGTCAACTATTATTCGAGTAGCTCGTGAGACTTCTACCCCCGACATAAACGTCGGCGTCAACCGAACAGTAATCCAAACCTTTGGCGATAACTCTAATATAGCATCGGGAATGATCAGATGATGTAAACTGGTGTAAGTTATCATCAGGCTAGGCATCAGGAATCCCCAATGAGGTCTCTCGTTAAAAGAGGAATATCCCTAGCGGTGAAAAAGTCAGAAAGCTTATCTTGAAACAGAGGATGTTGGTAACAACCATAAACGTAGAGTTCAAAAAGGTCTAAAGGCATCAACCAAGGAAGAATCTTCCCCACAGAGATCTTAAAAATATAGCTATAGCATGTCATAGGATTAATCTTGATAGCACCGACGAGCGTGGTAAATAATTGGCTTCAACCCAATGTAACATTGGGAAAGATTTAGTGATGATCAAATTGTGCAAACTACCGTTCGAGTAGGTATCAAGAGAGTTCAGTGAAAACCATAACAAACAACTCCACCCCCAACAGGAAGTGCAGGAACAGACAGTGATAGCATGCCCGTGGCAACTAACACCACTAGGGCATATAGCATTCGTAACATGATATATCATACATTGCATTACGTTTGCATGTGACATATTTCTAGTGTCTAGCAGTCTTTATCCTGTTCATTCCATTTCATTGCATAAACATGATAAAGAGGGGCAAAACCATCTTTTACCTACCCCCGACAACACCGGGATGTCAAGTCAAGCCCCGGCAACAACCCCGGGAGGTACACAAGCCCCGTTGACAACAACGGGAGATCAAGTCAACCCCCGACAACATTGGATGTCAAGTCAAGCCCCGAAAACAAGCCCGGGAGGTACAGAAGCCCCGACGACAACACCGAAAGATCAAACTCAACCTCGACCACAACACCGGGATGTCAAGTCAAGCCCCGGCAACACCAGGATGTAATGTCAAGCCCTAACGACAACCCCGGGAGGTACAGAAACCTCGGCGACAACATCGGGACACCAATTCAACCTTCGAAGACGGCCCTGAAGCATCAAATCATCCCAGAGGCAACCCTGGGAGACTAAGTGAACCTCAGAGACAACCCTGATGAAGAACAGAGTCGGTTAGGATCAAATCATGGAGACAACCCCGAGAAAATAGTCCAAAACCTTGCCAATACAAAAGACAACCCCTGAAGGAAAAAATGGTCATTTTACTAACTTGAATCCAAATCAAGTCAAAATCAAGCCAAATTTATGCAATGAGGGTCAGAAAGAGCCATAACATCGATCCCGAGTGAAAACAGCACAAGACGGCTTAACGGACGGACCGCAAAAAAATAAAGATCTGGTCATAAACCCATCTTCTTGGATTCAGAAATGGTCAAATCCCATGTCATTATGTAGCTTTCGAAAAGGGATTTCCAGAAAGGTACAGCACGCCTCAAACGGACTCCCGGATAAAAAGTTACGAAGGTTCGAACCATACCTAACGTTGGTTTGAGTGCACAAACTTCGAGACGACGAGATCCACGGGAGTGGGCCCCACTTAGGGAGCCGCACCTCTACCCGTGGCTGCTGCGGGTAGACCTGCTACCATTTGGTCTATAAATAAGACCCCCCACCCTTGCAAAATAAGGAGAAAAAAATATAAAAATATAGAGAAACTCCGCCCATTTCGACTCTTAGCCCTACTTCTAGTACTCCAAACTTAGATTTTATTTTTACAATACGTTTGCAAATGTATATTCTACAACATATCAAAAATTAACCGGTGAAAACGTCCATTTGAAGCCCTCCGAGTGGCAAAGAGCTAGTGGAGCAGTCCATTGTAAGTTTTTTTACGATCAAAAACTATTTCTTACTTTATTACGTATATGTGAACACGCATATAAAGTTTCAGCTTCTAGTTTTCTCTGGATTTTAACTATGTGGCCTTTCTAGATTACTTATTAGTATATATAAGCATATATATACGTTTTTCTTTGTTTGCACAGCTTGGATTGCTAATCCGTGGCTTTTTACTGCTTATATATAACTATATATAACTATATATTTGTATTATTTCATTTGGCCTGGATCGCTGATTCGTGGCCTTTTTCATCTTCATTATATATATAACTGACTATATATATACTAACTTTCAATTCAGTCGGGCCTGGATTGCTAATTCGTGGCCCTTTTTATAGCTTTTATAAATATATATATATATATATATATATATAATTACATTTCAGTCGAGCTTGGATTGCAAATTCGTGGCTCTTTACAGCTTTTATAAATAAATATATATATATTTTTTAGTTGAGCCTGGTTTATAAATTTGTGGCTCTTTACTGCTTATATATATATATATACATTTTCTTCGTCGGGCCTGGATTGGAAATCCGTGGCCCTTTACCGCTTTTATATATATATATATATAAATATATATATATATATATACATATATATATTTACATTTTTTTCGTCGGGCCTGGATTGAAAATCCGTGGCCCTTTATAGTTTTATATATATATAAGTATATATATATATATTCTTTATTCAATGTTATTAAATATTTTCTTTCAATATTCATTTGATATGAAATTGCGCTGATGTAAATATTGTGGATTAGATTTATCTAAATTTTGCCATTTCTAACTTTCAAACGGTTCAAAATCGGTCAAACCGGAACCGGGAAGCTAGAATGGCTAGAATTTATTTAAATCTAGTATTTTTCTAGCTTTGTAAATATAAAGTGACTACGTGACCCTAGATCCAGATCTAGCAGAAACAAGAAGCTTTGGCTACGCGCATGCAAGGATTTAACTAAGGAATCTCTTATTTTGCGACGTCTAGAGTATAATTTGCCTTCTATGTAAATATTTGTGATGTGCAGGTTTTCTTGGCCATTTTCTGTGAGCTTAGGAATCGTGGGATTAATGATCTAACTTATCTAAATCTGATTCCCACGATGGACAACTCCACATTATAAACATATCCTGCCAGTTTTTCAATAAAATGTACATTTGAGGGACCTTAAAATGGTTATCCGGATTTAATGTCTCAAACATAGTGAAATATGGTTTGTAGTACTAGAGAGTCACTTCGATGACTGTCATGCCCATAAGAAGACTAACACTTGTATATACATTCTATGGTCGAGGGTGCTTCGCATCCCGACAATAAACATCCAAATCAAGCCAAAGGCTGAACATAATAAAAATGGAAGTATCAATATGCTTCAATACCTATGCGAGCGAAAGGGTTTGAAAACCACCTTTCAAAATATTATTTTTATATCATGTCTTTTTCACACAAATCAAACCCTTCGTATGTAGGTCCAACGAAGCATGGCACTACTTTCAAATCCAACAAACATAGGCTCAATTACTTCCAGCATACACACACACATTGCAAATAAAAAAGGAAAATACTGAAAAGATACAGTAACCGTGTTTCACGGAAGTCGGGGGGTTTCTAAAACCTTCCCCCCGCTTAACCAAGCCCCCGAACATTATGAATCTCAGTTTCAAGGCCAAGTTTTGACAGCGTCCAGTAATTGGGCCTACTTGCAAAAAATTAAACAAAACTTGGTTGAGTTGGTACAACTATTTCAAATATATCAACTGGCGACTCTGTAAACGTTTCAAATCGTCGACATGATACATGTTGGCCTTTTCCTAAAGAACTTCACCCTTCATAAAACAGATAAGACAAACAAGGGTAGAAAATAACAAATTTAGGAAGAGGAAGATCTGTCCAAAGAGAAGATTTTTCCTGACGTCGACAGAGGTGAAGGACATATGCAAAAAAAATGTATTGGCCAGTTAAAAAAGTAGTAGATAAGTGAAAGTTTGGGTATTAATGCATATAGAATTAGGCACTTATTGATCAGATACAAATAGATAGGTCAGAAAAAGTATAGACATGACTTGTAGTGAAGACATATACAAAGTGTGTTGCTAAAGAAACTGTCCAATCTATTAAACGTATAGTAAAAAGTCTTTTTATTTAAAAAGTCAAAGAAGGGAGATACCAACCAACTAAAAATTTGTTACTGTGACCTAAGTTTTTAGGAAAATAGGTTTTGCAAAATAGAGAGTGAGCATGTCGTATCACAATAGTAAAAGAAACTCATAAATACTGTAAGATTTTATCAGATACGTATTCATGTGATATATGTAGATACTCATAACAATATCCAATGTAGGCAGAAAAATAAATCAATTCGCATACTATTTCAGAAAGAAAATGAAGCCCAACACAGAGGTTTAAACCTAGAAGTTTTAACGCATATCTGTAAACATGTCATATATCCCAACACAGTAATGATAGATAAAGAGTAAGAGATAAGTCAATCTGGACTACTATAGAAATAACTCCGTATATAAGAAGTGATTTAACAAGGACTAACCTCAATATTGCAGTCAAATATACAGAAGAAGAGAGAGATAATCTAACCATAGACAGATTATACCACTTATGTATAGAAGAGATGAGATAGAAGAGATATAGCCTAAAGCTCGTTTCATAAGAAAATGCATAGCCATAGATTTCTCAAACTCAGCCGTCAAAGAAATACACATATATTAGAAATATATTTCCAGTGGTATATATATAGTTTGGTTATACCTTTAGACGTCAAGAAATGTGTAAACAAGAAGATGCATGCAAAAAAAAATTACACAAAAAATTGGGGTTTTCATAAATTAAGAAGAAAGTATTTAAGTAGATGAAGAAGATGACTCATCAAATTTAGGGAATTAAGGTTTAAAAAAATCCAGTGTTTTAGCAAACCAAGAATCGACAAATCCAAAAAAAAACTCGTAAAATAAATGACAAATCAAACATATGATACATATCTTAGTACTTAAAAACCCTAGAAATGACAAGATTTAATAGTTTTGAAAACAGATTTTGTGGATTTAAAATTCACTTTTGAAAGATCTGGTGAACTTGTAGATCTGAAAAGATAAACAAGATTCAGAACACACAAAAAACAAATTTTATTGGTAAAATTATGAAATCGATTGTGTAGAATCGATCTATTGGATCAGATTTATCAAAATTAAGTGAAGACTAGACAATTTTGGCAGAAAACGATTACAGTTTTAGAGAAAATTGGGGAGAGAGAAAATGAGGCAGAAGAGAGAAAAAGGGAGAGATAAAATGAATTAAAAACAAAATATTTGATATTTATATTTAGGTTAATTAAAACTGATCGAACGGCTGATAATTAATCTCAAAAGTAATTAACGATCAGGATTGAATCGAAGTTTAAAACTTTTGAGCTGATCGATTGAGATTGATCTAACGACTAGATTTACTTTGTGTTTTCTTTTGATGATCTGACGGTGTTCATGCTTGATCCGTGTGATTGGTGTAGGTGGCTCCTGATTGGTCCAAAAGAATGGTCGCAGGTTGGGCTTTGTTTGATCGTTAGATGTCTTCTTTAGATCAACAATCCAGATTTTTGTTTTGATAAATATATTTATATAAATACATATGTATTAAGTAGAGATTAATAATTAAAGTTTATATTAAACGTATATAAAAAAATTATTTTTATTTTGTAAGATAATATATATATTAATTATATAGATAACACAAAAATTATAGATTTATATTACTAATGGTAAGAAAACTAGTTAAAATGAGAAAAAATATATTTTAAGGATTAAACAATAAAAATTTAAAATAATAGCTATTTAACTATGGAGATATATTTTAAGTTAAAAATATAATATACAGTAATAATTTTAACTATTAAGTATATAAGTATATAGATATAAATATAGAAATATATTATTTATGATAATTATATAATTATATAAATATACTAAATATGAAGGGAAATTTAAATTGTAAAGAGATAAGTATGTAAAATGCTTTAATTAAATAGTGATTTAATTAAATATATTAACTAATTATAAGTGATAATAGTAATTTTATAAAGAAATGATGTAATAAAGAGAACATAAAAAAATAAAATTATATTTTAATGTAATAATAATTATGATGAAATATCTAACATTTCTAAATCCAAACGTAATTTACAAAATCTATCAGAACTTAAAGGTTTAGTAAATATATCTGCAATATTTAATTATGTGTCAATATGTTCTAACTTGATAATGCCACTATTTACATGGTCACGTAAAAAATGATGTCTGACATCTATATGTTTTGATCTAGGATATAATATAGTATTTTTACTCAGATTTATAGCACTTGTATTATCACATAAGATTGAGACACAATTAAACTTTTTATTGTAATCAGTCAAGGTTTGTTTCATCCATAATATCTGTGCACAACATTGTGCAGCAGCTATATATTATGCTTCGATGGTTGAGATAGATACCGAGCTTTGTTTCTTAGAGATCCAAGAAACTATACACCAACCTAGAAACTGACACATGCTATTTATACTTTTTCGATCAACATGATGACCAACATAGTCCGAGTTAGATGAACAAACAAGATCAAACGGTTGACCTTTATGATACCATAGACCTATATCTGTAGTTCCTTTGAGGTAACGAATTATTCTTTTTACTGCAACCAAATGTGATTCCTTAGGTTTTGATTGAAATCTAGCACATTTAAAGACACTGAACATAATGTCAGGTTTACTAGCTGTGATATATAGAAGACTACCAATCAATCCTCTATACTTCTTTGTGTCAACACTTTTTCCATTTTCATCAGCAGTTTATTTATCAGTGGTTGACATAGGAGTATTGAGAGGTTTTACATATTTTAATCCAAATTTCTTAATCATTTTTTTGCAATATTTAGATTGAGAGATATGAATACCTTTTTCTCATTGCTTGATTTGCAATCCTAGGAAGAAATTTAATTCTCACATCATGCTCATTTCAAATTCCTTACTCATGCTTTCAAAGAAATTATTGCACATAGAAATGTTAGTAGAACCAAAAATGATATCAACATAGATCTGTTAAATAAGGATATCATTATTTTTATATTTAGTTAATAGAGTAGTATCGACGGTACCCCTTTTAAAACCATTTTCTAGCAAGAATTTACTTAACCGTTCATACCATGTTCTAGGTTTAACGACCCCAAAATTTATACAATTCAACCTTCGATCTTAGTCGTTAACAATACATCTAACTTAGAATTTTACATCATTATTCGATGTTTAAATTAATAAAATACGGAATAATTAAAACTTTTGTCTTCTTACTTTCATTTCCCTAAATCATAACCTTTATCATTACATACCTTTGAATCAAATCTATTTTATGATTCGCTTCATCATAGTTAATGGATAAAATCATACGTATCAAAACATGATAACCCTTTTACATAGGATAGCTCAAACTTTACCACTCAACATTTACTATACATTATAAACCACTAAGTATATTCTCAGAACCTTAGACATAGTTCAGAAATATTAACTTCAACTGAAATATTTAATCTTCAACCATTACTTCCGATTTATGTCATTCAAGTAGCACATAACGTTACCTTGAATTTTTAACCTGTAAAAATAGTTATTTGCAAGAATGAGCTCGACAACTCAGCGAAATCTAATAGTTTTCATACATCACATAGCACATAAATAACATGCTTATATTATTCTTCATAAACATCTGACTAAGCATATCATAAATGTTGTACATCACATATCAAGTAAAGATTGAGTTACATAACTCAACCAGCATTCTTTACTCAACCAATATAGTCATAAATTGACTTTAACAATTTATACTTATAGCGTATGTAATATATCATGCTCTTCGCAATACAGAATTAAAACAGTTAATCACCAAATTCACATAGAAAATAGAAACTGAAAGACTTTCCTTGATTGTTGTTTACCAATAACAGATTAGTAGTGTCGACGTCGCGAAAAAATCAGCGGGTCGGGTCATAACCCGGATCTTTCTCTCTTCCTAAGTTATTTCTACCCTCACTCTTTTTATTGCAAAAAAGGTTTTGAAGGGTTCTTTAGGAAAAGGCCAACATGTATCATGTCGACGATTTGAACGTTTTACATAGTCGCCAGTTGGTAGATTTGAAATGGTTGTACCAACTCAACTGAGTTTTGTTTGAAAGAGGCCCAATTGCTGGACACTGTTGAAACTTGATCTTTGAAAATAAAGTTTTAGTTCGGGGGCTTGGTTAAGTGTGGGGAAAGTGTTAGGCACCCCACAACTCCCGTGTAAACATGGTACCACATCTTTTTAATATTTCCTTTAAAACTGAAATGCGTGTGTGAATGCTGTTTGAAAATTGGGCCTATGTTTTATTAATTAAAAGTAGTGCTTTGCTTCGGTGAACCTATATACGAAGGGTTTGATTTGATTTGCAAAAAGCCTTTGATTTGATTTGGAAAAGTGTTTAATTTGATTTGCAAAAGCTTTTCTTTTGATTGAATTAAAAGCGATGTTTTGAAAGCTGGTTATCAAACCCTTAATCTAACATAGGAATTGAAGCTTGTTGATACTTTCATTTTTATCTTTTCAGCTTTAAGGTACAGTATGAATGGTGATTATCGGGCTGCGAAGCATCCTCGACCACAATATATATACAAGTGTCGGTCTCCTCATGGGCATGATAGCCATCGGAGGGATTCTGACATGACTAAGCATATTTTCACTATGTTGAGACCTTAAATCCGAATAACTATTTTAAGGTCTTTTGTATGTACATTTTCTACATAAAAACTGGCAAGGTACATCTGTAAAGTGGAGTTTATCCATCGTTAGAATCAGATTCTAATCAGTTTGATCATGAATCCCATGATTCCTAGGCTCACATATGAGTAGCCAATAAACCTGCACAGTGCAAATGTGTACAGATAAAGAAATATATCCCAAATGTTGCCAGAACCGAGGATTCATTCAGTAAATCCTGGTTCGCACCTGGCCGAAGCGTCTCGTTCCCACTAGGTAGCGATCTAAGGGCCGCGATGTTGCTTTTATAACTGAAACTAGAAAAAAGACTAGATTTTAATAAATCTCAGCCATTTTAGCTTCTTGGTTCCGTCTATACCGATTTTGAACCGTTTGGAGCTAGAGTTGGCGAGATTTAAATAAATCTAATTCGCCCGCAGATATGTTAGTGCCGATTCATATAAAATAAATATTTAAAACAACAGTTTAATAAAAGCGAGTAAAATAATATATATATATATATACGAAAGCTATAAAGGGCGATGGGTTTTCACACCGCTTCCCGGACTGGAATTGAATATACATATATATATATATATTAATAAAAAAGTAGTCAACCAAGACTGGGAAGAGAACCTAGTGGCGGTGAAGGCTTTTTATATATGCATATTTATATATAAAAGTAGTAAAAAGGCCACAAAATAATTCAGGCCGAACTGAAATGTAAATGTATAAAAAAGTAGTCAACCAGGGACTGAGAAGATAACCTAGTAATGGTGAAGGGTGCAAAAACAGCATAAAGGCAGCAGAATGACCCAGGCCGGACTGAAATATATAAATATATATATATAGACAGAAACGTAGTCTACCAAGACTGAGAAGAGAACCCAGTGGTGGTGAAGGCTGTTTATATTTGCATATTTATATATAAAAGTAGTAAACTGCCTCGAATTTGACATCCGAGCTTGATAGAATTGAAAAGTTAGTATATATATATACAGTTAAATATATACCAAAAAGCCAAACCCGAACTGGGACGATAATCCAATCCAGAGAAGTTTCTTAAAACAAAGGTGCTAGTGCACTGAAGCTGTTAGAGTTGACTGATCGTCAATCCGAGTTGTAAAAATGTCAGAAAACGCAGTTATATACAAAAATATACCAAATTTGGACGAAAACAGCCACGAAACTAAGTTCTGGGCATATTTATAAAACAAAACTTGATATGCAAGTGTATAAAAGTGCAAAGAAGTTGTATTGACTTTCTGATCGTAAAAATATTCACAATGAACTGCTACACGGGCTTTTTGCCAAATCGTAGGCTCTAAACATCCAAATGTACCGATTATTTTTTGATATGTGGTAGTATGTGGGTATATCTACATGTTAGAGTGAAACAATTTGGGTTTAGAAGAGGTGAAAAAGTTAGGAAATCAAACGGGCAGAGGTTCGCTGCGTTTTGGGATTCTTAAAAAAGAGGGGGCTAAACCCCATTTATATAGGCCAGGGAGCCTCAGCTCTATCTGCTGCTGCTGTAGGAAGAGGTGCTCCTCCCCTGGAAGGGCCCACATGTCCGGTTGAGTCATCTCAAAGTACGTGCACTCCGAGCAACGCGAGGTCAAAACTTTTTAACTTTTGATCGGAGCGTCCGTTTGAGGCGTGCTATACCTTTTTGAAAAGCCCTCGCCGAGAGTGTCATAATGACAATGGATAGAACATTTTTTGGGTCCACGAAGATGGGTTCATAACCAGGTCTTCGATTCCTCGCAGTTTATTTGTTGAGCTGTCTTGCGCTGTTTGCACTCGGGATCATCGTTATGATTTGTTCTGACCTTGATGGCATCAATTCGGCTTGAATTTGATCGAATCGGCTTAGGGTTGGTAAAATAACCATTTTTCCCCACCCAGGGTTGCCCTTAGTGTCGGCATGGCCTTTGGTTGACTCCCGATAGTTGTTTCCAAGACTTGGATACCATTCGAGTCTATTTGTCCTAAATGTTATCTCTGAAGTAGATTTAGTTGTTCCAGGTTTTCTCCTGGAGGTGTTGTGGAGTTTTAGGTTTGTTTCTGAGGTTGACCCGACTTCTCAGGTTGAGACCGGGGCAGACTTGTACCTCCCGAGTTGAGACTGGGGTTGAGTTGACAACCCGAGATTAATGATCGAGGCTATGGTTATCCCGGTATTGGTGACCAAGGTTAAGTTGACATCCCAGTAATGAGACTGGGGAAGATCTGACGTCCCGATTGGAGATCAAAGTTGATTTGATGGCCAAATATTAATATCGGGGTTGATCTGACTGCCCGATTGGAGATCGGAGTTGATTTGATGGCCGAATATTGAGATCGGGGTTGATCTGACGGTCTGATTGGAGATCGGGGTTGATTTGATGGCCCGATATTGAGATCGGGGTTGATCTGATGGCCCGATTGGAGATTAGGGGTGCTTTGACGGCCCGATTGGAGACCGAGGTTGAGTTGATGGCCCGATATTGAAATCGGGGTTGATCTGAAGGCCAGATTGAAGATCGGGATTGATTTGATGGCCCGATATTGAGATCGGGGTTGATCTAACTACCCGATTAGAGATCGGGTTGAGTTGATGGCCAGATATTGAGATCGAGGTTGATTTGACGACCCGAGTGGAGATCGGAGTTGATTTAATGGCCCGATATTGAGATCGGGGTTGATCCGACTGCCCGATTGGAGATCAGGATTGATTTGATAGCCCGATATTGAGATCGGGGTTGATTTGATGGCCCGATATTGAGATCGGGATTGATCTGACGGCCCGATTAGAGATCGGGGTTGATTTGATGGCCCAATTTTGAGATAGGTTTGACGGCCCGATTGGAGATTGGGGTTGATTTGAAAATATAATTTTGCCCTCCTACAGTGTTATTAACAGGGAAATGAAATTTCGAGTGTCTATAAGCAGCTTTCAGTTATTTGCACTTCACGTGCCCTACACAATTATATAATCATGCACATCAACTATTTTAAAGTAGTATGCACACAAGCCAATCATGTTTGATGATAAAGCATATACTTTGTAATAATCTTATTCATTTATTAATAAAATAATTGTTTATTTATAGGCATTTATTTATCTACATGATGCTGTTATTATAATATGTGATAAACCAATAGTTTTAAGCAATGCTTTTAGAATCATGATGATAATCATGTTAATGAGATCTAAATTCTTAGATAGCTTAAAGACTAAAATTGTTCCCAATCGTTGGATTACTAAAAAATAGGATTAGTGAATCCGGATAGATTGGTACATACGTAGCTTGCTCATTTGATGCGGATGATTGATCTCTTGATCATTTGTGTGGAGACACTAAAGCAAGTATGTGGGTGCTTATTAGAGAATAAGTTCATTGAACGTGCCTCGCTAAGGAATACCTAATGGAGTTTTACTTGTTTGTCAATAGAAATTCCTGTAGTGATAGTAGTACAAGTGATCCTTAGACTTGAGATCATCATAGTATCTTATGTATGATGAGTTATACTTTGACATGTCTCTTAAGAACCTTAGGGTATGTTGGGAATTGCATATTCAAATTTGATGTTGAAAGTAAATATATATGCTTATATGTAAAGTCCTTCAAAGAATTAATGTACAAGGACTTAGATGAAAGATCAAATCTATTAGGTTGATCTATTCTTTAATGTTTATCATTCTGTAAGAAAGATCAAAGCTGTTAGGTTGATCTATTTTGAGATGCAATTGTTAGGCCTCAACAGATTCGTAGTCTGTCAAGCCAGCTAGAATTTTACATAAGCCAATGCAGAATCGTGGAGTATCAAAGAAGTTGCTTCAGAATCGTAGTCTGTCTTGGAAGCCACACTAAGAATCGTGGAGATAATCTGAGCGCCTGCCAAGCCAAGTTAAGAATTGCAGTCAGCTCTCGAAAATGTGGAGTCTGCAAAGCAAGCAAGTGAAGATAGTAGTCTATTAGAGTTTAAGAGAAGTTGTAGTGTTCCCTACGATAAAAGCTGAATCAAGCACGAGCGCGATAAGGCACAACGATCATGGTAGGAAGACAATGATCGTAGTGTCTCTCCAGTAAGCATCAGAATCATCTATCTAATGAAAGAGAAAGTGTTACAAATGAAGATAGGATTATAGACGTTGACATTTTGGGAGTCCCAATGATCCAACATTCATCCTTAGTTTGCATCGAAGAAGCGTATTGAAGAAACTAAGGAAAGTACTACATACCTGCTAAAAACACCTTGTCAGGTGTTAGGAGAGAAATCAGTCTGCTTTGTTAGTGGGCCAGACGGCAGAACATCAGATTTATAGGAAGTCAACATCAGTGCTCAGAAACATCTGAAGCATTCAATGCTGCAATGGATGCCTTCAACAGAAACATTTCAAAGGCTCCTTCATAAGCAAATCAGACATAGATTCAGGATCAAGCAAGCAAGAACTAAAAAGCAAAAGAACATTCAACGTCCAAACTCTACGATCTGAAGAAAAGCTTGCATAGATACTCAATTCTTTCGAACTTATGCTTAACAGCCACTGAGTAGCACAACCCAAGAACTCAACTCTCAATCAAGTGTATTCCAAGTCTGCTGGACTTGGAGTGTTGTAAGTGAACTAATAAGTTCCAAGACTATTGGTTTTGAAGGAATCTAAGTGATTCAAAGATTGTAAAGATATCCTTAGTGGATTTCCTACTCATGGAGTAGAAGAGTGGACTAGGAGTTTTGTGTTCTCTGAACCAATTAAAATCTCTGTGTATGATATCTGCTATAACTGATATATCTGTTATAAACTGCTATAACTGCTTATCACCTTCAAACTTGGTTTATCTAAAAGGAAAATAAACAAACATATATTCCGCTGTGGTTAACAAACCTAATAAGTATTTTGAAAAGGAAAAAGTTTTAAAATATCTATTTAACCCCCCTTCTAGATAACTATTGTGCCCCTGGGAACTAACAATTGGAATCAGATCAGGTTCTCTCAACTAGGCTACAAAGCTTGAGTAGATCTGATGACACATCTGATAAGAGAATCCAAGACCGATGGAGGCAGCAAGCCACCTATGTGCAACAAAGATAAATTTGCCAACTGGAAAGTTTGTATGCAAGCCTACATGGATTCAGTAGATGAAGATCTATTTAAAACCGTTCAAAATGGGCCCTACATTCCAACAAATCTTGCACTAACTCCAGAAGATCCAAACAGAATACAGTTCAAGATCAAATCAGAATGGACTGACAACGAGAAGAAGAATGTCCAACTAGACAAAAGCCAAGAACATTTTGTTTCAGTCTTTAGAAGATGTTCTGTTTGAAAATGTGGTCAACAGCAAGAATGCCAAAGAAGTCTAGGAAGCACTGCTGATCATGCACGAAGGAACAGAAGAGGTCAGAGAAAACAAGCAATCTTATTTGACTCAACAGTATGAGATGTTTACCCATGTTCTAGGAGAAAATGTAACATCCACCTATGAAATATTCAACATGTTGCTCAATTCTCTTTGAGCTTTGGAATGATCTATCCAAACAAAGATCTTATCATCAAGTTCATGAGGTCTTTACCAAGCAAGTGGGATGCCAAAACCACTACAATCAGAGATTCAAAGAACCTTCATGAGATGACAGTTCAACAACTTTATGGCAACCTTCTTACGTATGAACTAGAACTGACCCAACGTGTAGAAACTCTATCTGAAGGAAGCAAGAAGGATAAAGGAGTTTCTCTCAAGGCAACAGAAGCCACCTCCAAAGCTCTTACCAAAAATGAATCTGACTTTGAGGAAGATGATGATGAAGACATTGCAATATTGGTCAGAAGACTCAAAAGGTTCATGCGCAAAGGCAGAAGCAACAGACCAAAGAGATTCAACAACAACAATAGCCAGGAGCAGATCAATGACTTATGCTACAACTGCAAGAAGCCTAGTTGTTTCTTCCAAACTTCAACAAACCTTTTAGAGAAGAGTTGAAGAGGAAATCAAATCCAAAGAAGGAGTTCAAAGGCTACAAAAAGCTTCAGAATAAAGACAAAGGTCTTGTAGCTGGAGGATCGTGGAGTGACTCAAACAACAACACAAATCCTGAGTCAGGAGATGATGAAGAGCAACAAGTAGCCAATCTGTGTCTGAAGGCCAAAGATGCAAAAGATAAAACGAGCACCGACCATCATAAAGTAAGTATCGATGAGGTATTTGACTTTAACTCTCCTGATGTAGACATTAATGATTTAAGAACTATACTACATGGCATAACATCTGATCTGTATCAATACATGAAGTGGTTCAGAGTTCTGTCTAAAGATTATTCTCTTCTTCAAAAAGAGAAAGAGAAAGTTCAAGTAGAACTGGAGACAGCTCTACTAAGTACTACCTCTCTCTCTAAACTTGAGGCTGAGAATAAACTCTTAAGATAGACCAATGAAATCACCACACAAAGAGAGTTAAATCTAACCTTTAAAATTGAAGAGCTAGAAAAGACAATCTCAATGTGGAATAGGTCTTCTTCATCCATGGACTCCCTGATCTCCAGTCAGAGAAGTGCATCTGACAGAATAGGTTTAAGCTTTGGGGAATCTACCTCAGAACCATGTGTGGAAAAGATAAAGGAAACTAACATTAGTAGTGCTTCAAATTTTAATAGAGGCATTTCATTTGTGAAATCCACAAAGAAGGAAGAACCAATGCATCCTTGCTCTTCTGATCCAAGTCATGTCCCTAGACATAACGGATCTCATGCTGGCCTGGGATTCATAAAGGTGAAGAGTAACTCAGTCACCACTCTCCAACCTCGAAGGGTCGTGGAGTTAAGCAAAATCGACTCCACGAACCAAGGAGGAAGGAATCGTGGAGTTGAGATTTACTCATCACAAGCTCTAAATCACAAGGCTGCATGGAAAAAGAAGAACCAGCATAAGGAGAAGGCCACCAAGTATCCCCACAAGTCCAAATGGAGAAAGAATCCACACACACACAAAAGCATTCATAATGCTACATGCTTTTTATGTGATAGATATGGTCATAATTCTGCAGTATGCTATTATACTCCTCTGCATAATAGACCCAAAGTCAAGCAAATCTGGGTTCTCAAGGGTACTAACAAAGTAGGACTCATGAAAGTCTGGGTACCAAAATTAAAGCTTAGTCATACTACAGGAACCGAGCTCCACGATCACAACATGGTATCTGGACAGTGGATGCTCAAGACACATGACCGGGAACAAGACCCTCCTGTCTAACTTTATAGAGAAGAAATATCCAACAGTCATCTTTGTAGACAATAGCTCTGGCAAGACAAGAGGATATGGCTCAGTTGAGAATGGTGTAGTGTCCTTTAGCAAAGTGGCCTATGTGGAAGGACTAAAGCATAATCTTCTGAGTATTAGTCAACTTTGTGAAGGGTCATCAAGTCACTTTCCTCAACAATCAGTGTCAAGTCAGAGACCTGGAGACCTCCTCTATAAAGATGGCTGGAACAAGAGAAAAGAACGTCTACATTGTTAATCTTGCTCAACTAAGTTCTGATGATACAATCTGCTTTCTTGCTAAAGCCTCTGAAGAAATGAGCTAGCTATGACATAGAAGGTTGTCTCATCTCAACTTTAAAAGTATGTCAAAATAGGCCTCCAAAGATTTAGTAGCAGGCCTGCCCAAGTTCAGCTTCGTCAAAGAAAGGCTATGCAATGCCTGTCAGTTTGGAAAGAAAACAAGGTGTTCATTCAAAGGAAAAGAAGTCAACTCAATTGATAAGCCCCTACAGTTATTTCACATGGAACTTTTTCGGGCCAATTTTGACTGTAAGCCTTGGAGGGATAAGATACTCACTGGTCGTAGTGGATGACTACACTATATTTACATGGTTATTTTTTCTTAATTCTAAAGATGAAATAAGCTCCCAACTGATCAAGATGTTCAAACTGGTGATGAAGGAAAAAGGAGAAAAGATAAAGGCCATAAGAAGTGATCATGGAAGAGAGTTCGAATTTTCTGAGATGGATCAGTTCTGTGCAGACAACGGTATCAACCACAACTTCTCAGCTCCACTAACTCCACAGCAAAACGGAGTAGCTGAAAGAAAGAACAGAACACTGATCGAAGTAGGAAGAACTCTACTAGAAGCAGCTCATCTGCCTGAATACTTTTGGGCAGAAGCCATCAACACTGCGTGCTACACTCAGATCAGGTCTCTTGTCCACTCTACACTGAAGAAGACTCCCTACGAGCTGTGGAGAGGAAGAAAGCCCAATGTCAGTTATTTCCATGTATTCGGCCGTGCATGCTACATTCTGAATAATGGAAAATAATATTTGACTAAGTTCCAATCCAAGTCAGACGAAGGAATCTTTCTTGGATATGCCACAGACAACAAGGTCTATAAAGTGTTCAACAAGAAGACGCTAAGTGTTGAAGTCTCGATTCATAACATCTTTGATGAAATAGACTCAGACAAGTCTGTACCACAAGGCACTGCAATCGATGATTCAGACACTACGAATGAGGTGGTCGATCCCAACACCATGATTGCAGCCCCAGAAGGTGGAATCGTTGAGCCTGAAGAAGAAATCGTTAAGGGAGCAACACCAGACAACGAACCTCTGCAATAGGAGACAGAAGTTGATCTTAAAGAATTCAGACAAGAAGGCACCAGAACTGATGTTCCAACAGGGAACAAATGGGCAAGAGATCACACTCAAGACCTGATAATTGAAGATCCAACTGCAAGAATCAGAACAAGGTCTGCCACCCATAATGAATGTTTCTATCTGAGTTTTCTGTCCCAAATGGAACCCAAGAAGATAGAAGTGTTGGGTTTGTACGTAACGCAATCATGCAATCAAATCACATAAATAGGGCGGAAGCGTAAGAAACTAGGTTTTCAAAATTTATACAAACCCATTACCATGATCATTCTTATGCATCAATTATCAGTGAATGAAGAAGGAGAAAAATAGAATTATACCTTTGAAGATCCAAGCTTCCTCAGGTACAAGTTCTACTACTTTGATTCCTTTGATTCCTCTGTAGTGGCTCCTTCCCTTGATCAATGTCAACCACCCAAATGTTTGGCCTCTAACGGTGATCCACCAAGGAAGATGAAGAACTCAGTAAGATGGGTTATTGGCTTAACCCTTGTTTCTATCTCTATAGAATATGTGTACTCCCAACTCTTGAAGAATTCACGTACCTTATTTCTGATATAAGACTCTCTTATATAGATATCAGGTTAACCCTCCTAATCCAATTAGAATAGGGTTTTATTTAATTAATTAATTAAAT
The DNA here is from genome assembly GCA_020205555.1 of Panax stipuleanatus. Taxonomy (NCBI): domain Eukaryota; kingdom Viridiplantae; phylum Streptophyta; class Magnoliopsida; order Apiales; family Araliaceae; genus Panax; species Panax stipuleanatus. The sequence continues at coordinate 16,242,963 of CM035119.1, read as the reverse complement.
ACTTTTAATCAATTTATATCCTAATCTTTATTAGGATTGAGAGAGAGTACTGATATTATATTAATTCCTAAACTCCTTTAGAATTAAAATAATAATAATAATAATATTAATAAGACTCCTCTTATTAATTTATATTTAATATTTCTAAAATATTAAATAATAAACATTAAGCTATTTAATTTATTCTATCATCATAGATTAAATTAATTATACTTAATGCATTATTACTATCATGCCATTTTCTTCTTAAATAATTCTTCTTCCTTTTATGGTGTGACCCTTTAGGTTCTCCATATTAAACCGGTTGTGAATAAATCAATTAGAACAATTCTAATCTTATTTAAATAAATAAATTAAACTAATAATCTATTTAAATAAATAACATTTATTCTACAATAGGGATAAGCCTCCCTAGCGATCAACGACTTTCCAGATAATATAGATTTCAACATTAATCATAAAAGAACCTGTGAGTTAATAGTTACCGTACAATTCAATCCTTCCACCATACAATGTCCCAATTAAATATAAGACATGGATTTACTGTCAAGTCTTAATTTATTTAATCATATGTATTTCGATTAGAAAATGCACAACTCCAAATAATGCAAATTAGAAACCTCTTTCTAATTTCATTCTACCTTGGCCAAGGATTCCTGGGTTGTCATTTAACGAATCACATAGGACATATCTCCTCTTTTACTAGAGGTGGTAGATTCTTTATTGATCATTCATTATCTCCATATGTAACTCATTACACCCAAGCATACCCTATATATGCCTTAAAAGGCCTTAAGGAATTAGTCAAAGTATAATTTGTTACATACAAGATACTATGATGATCTCAAGTCCAAGGATCACATGTACTACTATCACATTAGGAATTCCTATTGACAGGCGAGTAAAACTCCATTAGGTATTCCATAGCGAGTCACGTTTAGTGAACTTATTCTCCAATAAGCACCTACATACTTTCTTTAGTGTCTCCACACAAATGACCATGAGATCAGTCATCCTCATCCAATGAGCAAGCAACATATGTACCAATCTATCCGAATTTACTAATCCCCATTTTAGTAATCCCACAATTGGGAACTATTTTAGTTTTTAAGCTTTCTAAGAATTTAGATCTCATTATCATGATTCTAAAAGCATTGCTTAAAACTATGGGTTATTTACATATTATAAAAATAGCACCATGTAGATAATTAAATGCCTTTAATAAATGAATATTTTATTAATAAATAAATCAGATTGTTTACAAAGTACGTGCTTTATCATCATACATGATTGGCTTGTATGCACACTACTATCTAGAAGATGCAATGGTAGACTCGAGTTGGATAGAAGCCATGCAAGAGGAGCTGAATCAGTTTGAAAGAAGCAAAGTTGGGATACTAGTTCCTAGACCAAGGAATCACCCAGTCATTAGCACCAAATGGGTCTTCAAAAATAAAATAGATGAAGATGGGGTGATCACAAGGAAATAGGCAAGACTTGTGGCCAAAGGTTATTCTCCAGAAGAAGGCATCGACTACGACGAGACCTTCGCACTAGTGGCCAGACTAGAAGCTATCAGGATATTCCTTACCTTTGCTGCCCACATGAAGTTCAAAATCTTTCAGATGGATGTCAAGAGTGCATTTTTAAATGGTGAACTTCAAGAAGAAGTATATGTGGAGAAACCACCAGGTTTCATCAATCCAATTATCTTTAATTATGTCTGTAGACTGGACAAAGCCTGATATGGACTTAAACAAGCACCTAGAGCATGGTATAAAACACTGACTAACTTTCATATTGAAAAAGGATTTACTAGAGGTAGAGTAGATACCACATTATTTCTTAGGAAGCACAAAGATAAAGTCTTACTAGTTCAAATATATGTAGATGATATTATCTTTGGTTCTACTGATGAAAATCTGTGGAAGAGATTTGCCAATCTTATGCAGAGCAAGTTCAAAATGAGCATGATGGGTGAGCTGAATTTCTTCCTTGGACTGCAAGTGAAGCAGACTGATGAAGGTATCTTCATTAACCAAGCCAAGTACATCAAAGACTTACTTGAGAAGTATGGCATGGAATTAGCCTCTCCCGTAAAAACACCAATTGCTCCAGCAACAAAGCTTGACAAAGATGAGAAAGATAAATGTATTGACAACTCAATACAGAGGTATGATAGGCTCTCTTCTGTACTTACATGCCAGTAGACAATATATCATGTTTGCTACATGTATATGTGCTAAATTTCAAGATAATCCTAAGGAATCACACTTAACTACTTTAAAAAGAATTTTCAGGTATCTCAAAGGCACGCCTCACTTGGGACTTTGGTATCCCAAGGAGTTCTCCTTTGAACTGACAGGATATTCAGATGGTAATTTTGCAGGTTGCTAAATTGATAAAAAAAAGTACCAGTGGCACTTGTCAACTACAAGGGAATAGACTTGTGTCTAGTTTAGCAAGAAGCAAAATTCAGTATCAACTTCAACAGCAGAAGCTTAATACATTGTTGCAAGCAGCTGCTGTGCTCAAATCCTATGGATGAAAAACCAGCTAGCAGATTATGGGTTTGATTTCAAGTCTATACCTTTTCACTGTGATAACACAAGTGCCATAGAAATAACACATAATCCTGTCATGCAATCTAGGACTAAGCATATAGAAATAAGATATCATTTTATTAGGGATCATGTTCAAAATGGAACTATATCTTTACAGTACAACCCTATTGAAAATTAACTTGCTGATGTCTTTACAAAGCCCTTAGATGAATCCAGATTTAATAAATTAATAAGTGAGTTAGGTATGTTAAATCTACAATAATAAATTATATGCTCTAGTTGGTGCTAACCAAGCAGATAAAAAGGTTATGTTAAAATCATAGAGATTAATAAAAGAAAACCATGATCGTGGAGTAGTCTCGGTATGGCAGAGAAGCCCACTATGATGACAACATTTCTACCAAGGCTAAACAACCCTTCTGATAAGCGCCTTAGGGACAAACCTGACCCTTAGCTTTAGACTAAGAGGTTGGCCCTTCCTAAGCAACCTTAATCCAGAAAGGATGCTGATTCAGATTGCATCACAAGAAATCGTAAAGACAACGATAGTGGAGCAGGTTCAGCATTAAACACAACAATCGTGGAGTGGTCCCTGACAATCGTAGTCATCCTGAAGGGCACATTAGCTCTGGGGGAGCTGAGTGCAGATAAGTACTTTTCACACGACTTAAAATCGTGGTGACCTGCAGAGCTCGACACGTGCCCCACTCTGCATATCATGAGAAGGGAAGTTACAAATACATTTTGAACTGTCTTTTGTCAATTCACCTTTGAATTTCAAAAGTTTATTTCTCTCTCTCTCTCTCTCTTTCTGTCTCAAGAGAAACTCTAAGCTTCAGAAAGCTAAGCTAAGTATGTTCGTCACAGGATAATCAACAGAATCAATGGCTGCTTCTAATGTTATATCTGGTTACCAGCTATGCTTCGATGAATTCAAGGCAGCTGACCCTCAATTTCACAAAATTATGTACCTTCTGAAGAAAGCTGGTCTCGAAGAAGCTCTGAGCACCAGCACAAGAATCTACCCAAAGCTGGTGAAATAATTCTATTGCAATGTGGTCTTCAAAAATGATGTTATTATCTCAAAGGTCAAGGGCGTGAAAATTTGGCTCGGAGCTGAAGATATAAACTTGGCCCTAGGGTTTAAACCAAAGGGACTTCCAACTCTGGGCCACATCAACTTTTATTAAGGTTTGAAGAGGATGCACTACAAGAAGTTTGAAGGCATCAAGGGCTACAAGAATAAAGAGTTTTCCTAGAAGTATGAATTTCTGGCTGATATTGTTGGGAAATGCATATGCTGCAAGAGCTCTGGCGACGACTCAGTGAATGAAAATCAGCTGAAGCTAATTATAGCTATCTGCTTCAAGTCCCAAATTAATTATGGAGCCCTACTTATGGGATGGATTGGGAAATGGATTCTCAGTTCGAAGAAGGCAAAGAGCTCTAGCAAGATGCTCTATGGGAGATTCATCAACATTATTCTCCAATCTGCTTTGGGAGACAAAGTTTGAGACAAAGAAGGTGCACCTATCAACCCCAACAGAAATATGACCCAGCAGCTGTTTCAAAACTGGAAGAGGAACCCTGCAAAAAATGTGAAGATGATTTCTGAGTTCAGTGGAAGGACTGGTGAAGTGAAGAAATCAAGTCTGTAGGGAAATATGTCAGTTGTGAAGGAAGCTGAGGAAGAAGAAGAAGTCAATCAAGAGGAACCCTTGGCTCTGGTCAGAAAGAGTAATGGTAAGAAGAAATTAAATGAAGATGTTCAGATGACAGAAGAGCCCCAAGGCTTAACCACTTATGCGCCCCAAGGGGGTTCTGGTTTTGGTACTGGGATTCGAGGTCTTGTCACTCAAAGAGAACTCACTCTTGAAGCGACCGAATCACCAGAAGAGGCTCTGAAGGAGAAGAAGAACAAGAAGAGGGAGAAAAGTGAGGATAAAGCTGAAGGAAGCTCTGAACCTCAGAAGAAGCGTAGCCATCGATCAAAGAAGTATTCACTCACTACGATTGTGGTGTCTTTACCAATTATGGAGTCCAAACTTACTATCATTCATGAGAAGGATGCTGCAACAGTCTCTCAACCTGAACAAACTGTCAGAGCTGAAGCTGAAGAAAGAACTGAGGCTGTGACTAAGCCTAAGAGAACAAAGACGAAACTTGTTAAGAAATATATTCTTGTCAACAAAGAAGCATTGAAGGAAGAAGAAAGGAGAATTGCTGCTGAGCAGGCTGAAGCAATACCTGAGCCTCAAGCATCTGATGCTGACAATGAGTCCTTGGATGAAACCAGGATCATTGCTGATGTGATAGCCAACCTCAACAGTGCAGTAACCCCTACTGTATCTAATTAAGCTATGGTTCATACTGAGGAAGAGGTGCCAAAAGGAATGGAAGTGAGTACATCTCATGTTGAGGGGGACCTTCTTGAGGCACCTGAACAAGGAAGTGCTCCAGCTGAGGGGGAGTTGTTAGAAGAACCTGAGCCAGAGAATTCTATATCTGAGGGGGGGGGGGGGGAGATACCAGAAGATGTTTATGAAGCCCTCTCAGCCCCTCAAGAAATCGTAGTCTCTAAAACTGTTAAAATGGGAAGTGCTGAAGCTGTGGAGGAAGAGAAGGCTGAAGAACAAAGAGAAGATGAGGAGATGATGGATGTGGTGGAAATAATAAATGAAGATGATGAAGACAGGGAAGAAGAAGAGAATGAAGAAGTTGATATTATATCAGTAGGCTGGGGAGGTAATAGGAGAGCCATATACAATCAGTTGTTCTCCTTTTTGCCCATGATGTCTTATTACAGAGCCTTGATTCTCAACTCCTTGGATCATATTTTTTGGACTTTCGAGGATTATCCAGCAATTTCAATGCTAACCTATGGATTCCCAAGAAACCTCAACTTTGTTCAAAAGGTGATCACTAATCATTCATCTTTAGAGACTGAATATGAGGTACACTTCACTCCTATCTCTTTCATTGTCAACCACTGCCCTCCATCAAACTTCAACCAGTTTTATGAACTGCCAAGATGGTTAAAAGTTGTTTTTCACCCACTAAACCAGTTTTGAGTTATAGAGTCCCAACACTTTGTAACTGATGAACCAAATAACCAACTTTCCATTATAGTAGAGCCTACTGCCAGTGACTCCAAGATTGTCGAACAACAATTCATAATTATCGACCAACTACAGGACACCACGACTAGTGAGCCACCAAGATAAATATTCGATCACAGATTCATGCTCGTCGAGTCACCCCAACCTGAGCCAAACTCCTCTCCCATACACCAAACCCAAACACCTCTCACATAGTCAGACATTCCCTCGTCCTCCAATAATGAATACGTCGACATGACTCTTGCTCTCACAAGAATGTCAAGGCCAAGTGAGTACACTACGGCCTCTCCTCCTAATGTATAGAAAATTTTTGATCGTCTGTCTCTACTTCCAACCAAAGTGGAGCTTGCTGAGTTGACAAGTCATATGGCTCTAGAGACAGAGGAGAACCTTGAAGCAAACTCACTGGCACTACATCAATGATTCAACCATATAATCGACTCTGTCAAAACCTTGTCGGGAAATTTGGCAACTGAGCTCTCAAAGAAATTGAAGGAGATTATATGACAGATGAGTGACAATCTCAGCCAAAGGGATGCTATTCACCTTTAAGCTTCCAACAAGCATAAGGAAGATGTGCTAATTCTCCAGAAAACTCAAGAATCCCAAATTGCTATTATTGCTGATCGAATCCAAGAGCTTCGTCTCTCTTTACATGAATTCCAAGAGTACTCTATGACTCAAACCAAATAGACTGTTGATGCCATGGCTATATTGCAACAACAAAGAAGACATACTGAAACCATGGTTAAAGAAAATCATGCTGACATTGCTCACAATCGTTCTCAAATACATGAGCTAGTGGAAGGAGTGAACCGCCTCTCAGAAGACATTCGAACCCTGGATGCTGACATAAAGGGGGAGAATAAAGAGGAATGAGAGAAAGGAAAAGGCAGAGGCAAATGCAAAAAAATTGCTGCACAATCATCAAGGAGTTATTTAAGATAGCCTCGCTATCAGACTCCACGATCTGAGTAGCAGCAGCAGTAGCAACAACCAATCATAATGGCCGAACCTTATATAAGAAGTCAAGGTCCATATCTCAGCTCACAAGGAGTGTCCAATACTGGCCTCAACATGCCTGTTGAAGATCTTACCTTTATGAACAGACATGATCATGGAGAAAGGCTAAGCCAAAGTGAGGTTGACGATATTGCATGTAGAGATGAAGCCAGCAGAAGAAGGAGAGCTGCAGAGCATGACAACCTTCCAAAGAACAAGTGGCAAAGAAAATGGAGAGAAGTTAAAATTTGTTTTTTATTCATATATTTGTGCTGAATTGTAATATTTTTTTTTCAAACATCAATAAATTCATGCTTATTCTCTAAAGATTTCAGCTGCTCACTGAAGTCATATTTACTTTCTAGCATCCTACATTTAGAAATTGATGATATGATGCAAATCTCTTTGGTTATGTTAACATCAAATAAGGGGAGATTGTTGGGAATTGCATACTTAAATTTGATGTTGAAAGTAAATATATATGCTTATGTGTAATGTCCTTCAGAGAATTAATGTACAATGACATCGATGATAGATCAAAATTATTAGGTTAATTTGTGCTGTAATGTTTATCATTCTGTAAATGAATGTATAGAAGAAAGATCAAAGCTGTTAGGTTGATCTATTATGAGATGTAATTGTTAGGCCTCAACAGATTCGTAGTCTGTCGAGCCAGCTAGAAATTTGCAGAATCCAAGGCAGAATCGTGGAGTATCGAAGAAGTTATTTCAGAATTATAGTCTGTCTTGGAAGCCACACTAAGAATCATGGAGATAATCCGAGCACCTGCCGAGCCAAGTTAAGAATCGCAGTCAGCTCTCAAAAATATGAAGTCTGTAAAGTAAGCAAGTGGAGATCGTAGTCTATCAGAGTTTAAGAGAAATCATAGTTTTCCCTACAACCAAAGTTGAATCAAGCACTAGCACGATAAGACACAACGATCATGGTACAAAGACAATGATCGTAGTGTCTCTCTAATAATCATCAAAATTGTCTATCTGATGAAGGAGAAAGTATTGTAAATGAAGAAAGAATTATAGACGTTGACATTTTGGGAGTCTCAATGATCCAACATTCATCCTTAGTTTACATCGAAAAAGCGTATTGAAGAAGCTAAGGAAAGGACTGCATGCCTGCTAAAAACACCTTTTCAGGTGTTAAGAGAGAAAGTAGTCTGCTGTGTCAGTGGGCCAGATGGCAGAATAGCAGATTTATAGTAAGTCAACATCAGTGCTCAGAAATATCTGAAGTATTTAATTCTGCAACACATGCCTTCAACGAAAACATTTCAAAGGCTCCTTCATAAGAAAATCAGACATAGATTCAGGATCAATCAAGAAAGAATTAAAAAGCAAAAGAACACTCAACGTCCAAACTCTACGATCTGAAGAAAAACTTGCATAGCTACTCAGTTCTTTCGAACCTATGCTTAACAGCCACTGAGTAGCACAACCCAAGAACTTAACTCTCAATCAAGTGTATTCCAAGTCTGCTGGACTTGAAGAGTTCTAAGTGAACTAAGAAGTTCCAAGACTGTTGGTCTTGAAGGAATCTAAGTGATTCAAAGATTGTAAAGATATTCTTAGTGGATTTCCTACTTGTGGAGTAGAAGAGTGGACTAGGAGCCTTGTGTGCTATGAACCACTTAAAATCATTGTGTCTGATATCTAATATAACTGTTATATCTGTTATAAACTGCTATAACTGTTTATCCCCTTCAAACTTGGTTTATCTAAAAGGAAAACAAACAAATCATATATTACGCTGTGGTTAACAAACCTAATAAGTATTTTGAAAAGGAAAAAGTTTTAAAATATCTATTCAACCCCCTTCTAGATAAGTATTGTGCCTCTGGGAACTAACAAGGTATATCAAATGGTATACTTTGGTGTAATAATTTATATATGGAGATAATAAATGTTCAATAAAAAATATACCGCTTCTAGTAAACCAATAGATATGTCTTATCGACGTCGGGAAAAAGTCCGCGGGTCAGGTCACTATCCGTATCTTTTATCTCTTCTTAAGTTATCTCTACCTTCACTCTTTTTATTGTGAAAAAGGTTTTGAAGGGTTTTTTAAGAAAAGGCCAACATGTATCATGTCGACTATTTGAACGTTTTATAGAGTCGCCAGTTGGTAGATTTGAAATGGTTGTACCAACTCAACCAAGTTTTTTTTGAAAGAGGCCCAATTGCTAGACACTGTCGAAACTTGATCTTTGAAAACAAAATTTTGAGCTCGGGGGCTTGGTTAAGTGTGGGGAAGGTGTCAGGCACCTCACGACTCCCGTGTAAACACGGCACCGAATCTTTTCAATATTTCCCTTTAAAACTGAAATGTGTGTGAATGCTATTTGAAAATTGGGCCTACGTTTGATGGAAAACATGTCTAGGCATCGTTGAACTTATAGACGAAGGGTTTGATTTGATTTGCAAAAAGTCTTTGATTTGATTTACAAAAGTATTTGATTTGATTTGCAAAAGCTTATCTTTTCAAAAAGATTATTGAATAATGTTTTGAAAAGCAGGATATCAAACCCTTACGCTAACATAGGAATTGAAGCATATCGATACTTCAGTTTTAAAATTTTTAGCCTTGAGGAATAGTTTGAATGGTGATTGTCGGGCTGCGAAGCATCCTCGACCACAACATATATACAAGTGTCGGTCTCCTCATGGGCATGATAGCCATCGGAGGGACTCTGACAAGATAAACTATGTTTTCACTATGTTGAGACCTTAAATTCGGATAACCATTTTAAGGTCTGTTGTATGCACATTTCTACAGAAAAACTGGCAGGGTACATTTGTACAGCGGAGTTTGTCCATCATGGGAATCAGATTCTGATTAGTTTGATAATAAATCCCACGATTCCTAGGCTCACATAGGGGTAATCAATAAACCTGCACATCTCAAATTTGTACAGAAACATATATATATCCCACGATTGCCAGAACCGAGGATTCATTTAGTAAATCTGGGTTCGCACGGCCGAAGCGTCTCGTTCTCAGTAGATAGCGATCTAAGGGACGCGAAGTTGCTTTTGCGACTGAAAAATTCCGATTCATATCAAATGAATATTTAAAGCATCAATTTAATAAAAAGCAAGTAAAGTAATATATATATATATATATATATATATATATATATATATATATATATATATATACACAGTTATATATACAAAAGCTATAAAGGGCGATGGGTTTACACAGGTGCCCGGAATGGAATTGAAATATATATATATATATATATATATATATATTAACAGAAAAATAATCAACCAAAACTGGCAAGAGAACCCAGTGGTGGTGAAGGTTGCTTATATATGCATATTTATATATAAAAGCAGTAAAAAGGCCACAGAATAATCCAAGCTGAACTGAAATGTAAATGTACAGAAAAATAGTCAACCAGTGACTGGGAAGATAACCCAGTAATAGTGAAGAGTGCAAATACAGTATAAAGGCCACAGAATGATCTGGGCGGGACTAAAATGTAAATGTACAGAAAAATAGTCAACCAGTGACTGGGAAGATCACCCAGTAATGGTGAAGGGTGCAAAAATAGCATAAAAGCCACAGAATGATCCAGGCCAGACTGAAATATATATATATATATATATATATATAAATGTAGTCAACCAAGACTGGGAAGAGAACCTAGTGGTGGTGAAAGTTGCTTATATATGCATAAATATATATAAAAGCCATAAACTACCTCGGATTTGACATCTGGGCTTGACAGAATTAAAAAGTTAGTATATATACAGTTAAAAAAACATAAAAAATGCCAAACCCAGACTGGGAAGATAACCCAGTCCGACGAAGTTGTTTATAACGAAGATGCAAGTATGCCGAAGCTGCTGGAAGTGACGGATCGTCAATCCGAGTTGTAGAAATGCCAGAAATTGAGTTTATGTACAAAAATGTACAAAACGTTGACGAAAACGGCCAGGGAACTGAGTTCCGGGCATAATTAGAAAACGAAACTTAAAGGGCAAGTGCATAAAAGTACGAAGAAGTAATATAAACATGCTGATCGTAAAAATACTCACGGGCATTTTGCCAAATCGTCGGCTCTAAACATCTAAATCTATATGTTATTTTATGATATGTTGTAGTATGTGGGTATATCTACGTGTTAGAGTCAAAAAATTTGGGTTTGGAAGAGGTGAAAAAGTCAGAAAATTAAACAAGTAGAGGTTCGCTGCGTTTCAGATTTTTTCAAATGAGGGGGGTTCACCTTATATATATAGGCCAGGGAGCCTCTACTCTACCTGCTCCTATCGTAGGTAGAGGTGTAGCTCCCCTGGTGGGGCCCACTTGTCTTGTTCCATTATCTCGAAGTACGTACACTCCGAACAACGCGAGGTCGAAGTCAAAACTTTTTAACTTTTGATAGGAGCGTCCGTTTGAGGCGTGCTATACCTTTCTAGAAAGACCTTATCGAGAGTGTCAGAAGGACATGGGATAAAATATTTTTCGGGTCCAAGAAGACGGGTTCATAACCAGGTCTTCGATTCCCAGCAGTTTATCCGTTGAGCTATCTTGCGCTGTTTGCACTGGGGATCATCGTTATGGTTCGTTCTGACCTTGATGGCATCAATTCGGCTTGAGTTTGACCGAATTACCTTGGGGTTGGTAAAATTACCATTTTGCCCCTCCCAGGGTTGCCCTTAGTGTCGGTATGGCCTTTGGTTGACTTCCTGGGGTTGTTTCCAAGACTTGGATCCCATTCGAGTCTGTTTGTCCTCAATGTTGTTCTTGAGGTTGACTTGGTCATTCCAAGTTTTCCCCTAGAGATGTTGTAAAGCTTTAGGACTATTTTTGAAGTTAACTTGACTTCCCGGGTTGAGACCGGGAACGACCTGCACTTCTCGAGTTAAGACCGGGGTTGATATGATGGCCCGATATTGAGATCGGGGTTGATCTGATAGCCCTATAATGAGATCGGGGTTGATTTGACAGCCCAATTTTAGATCAGATTTGATTTGATGACTTGATATTGAGATCGAGGTTGATTTGACGGCCCGATATTGAGATCGAGGTTGATTTAAGGGCCCGATGTTGAGATCGGGGTTGAACTGATGGCCCGATTTGAGATCGGGGTTCAATTGAGTGCTCGATTTGAGATCGGGGTTGATTTGATGGCCCGATATTGAGATCGGGGTTGATTTGATGGCCCAATATTGAGATCGGGGTTGATTTGATGGCCTAATATTGAGATCGGGGTTGATCTGACGGCCCGATATTGAGATCGGGATTGATCTGATGGCCCGATATTAAAATCAGGGTTGAGCTGATGACCCGATATTGAGATCGGGGTTAATCTGACGGCCCGATATTGAGATCGGGGTTGAACTGATGGCCCAATATTGAGATCGGGGTTTATCTGAAGGCCCAATATTGAGATCTGGGTTGATTTGACAGCCCAATCTGAGATCGTTGAACTGATGGCCCGATATTAAGATCAGGGTTGATCTGATGGCCCGATTTGAGATCGGGGTTGATTTGATGGTAGTTTTACCCTCCTACAGTGTTAGCAATAGGGAAAGGAAATTTTGTGTGTTTACAGATGCCCCTCTTTATCATGCTCATGCAATGTAATGGAATGAGCAGGAAAAAGATTGTTAGACACTTGAAATGCAAAGGCAAAGGGGATGCAATGCATGATATGGTATGCAAGGAGTATCAGATACCTTTGAGGAGGTGGGGTTATCACTGATGGATTACGTTAGTTTTTGCTGGGGATGATGTTAATAGGCTACCATAAACTATTCTTCGTCATTTTCTACTGGGGATGACGTCATTCATAATATCCTAGGTATGATATTGTTGCCGTTGAGTTAGGCGAATGCATTTTCGATGCCTATCTTGACTATAATTTACACTAGTAGATGGTAATAGAGGGACTGGACCACCAGTCCTTCCTGATGCTCCCTTTTGAGGATGTATATTACATATTCCATCATTAATGATGGGTTACTATATTGCTTCCATTACCGGATCCCTTCTGACGCTTCGTTGGGGCTGAGAAAATGACTAAATTGTCTCGGTCGGTACCCAAAACTTTGTTTGATTGAAGCTAACAGCTGAATCGAACTCAGTCTGTACCCGAAACTTCGCTAGTCGAACCAACGATTGAATTAAACTCGCTCTGTACCCGAAACTTCGTTGAATTGTGCCAACGGCTGAACTGGACTCGGTCTGTACTCGAAACTTCGTTGGGGTTGAACCAACGGCTGAAATGGACTCGGTCTATAACCGAAACTTTGCTTGGGTTGAACCAACAGCTGAACTATCATCGGTCAGTAACCGACAATTCGCTGGGTTGTGCCAATGGATGAAATGGACTCGGTCTATACCCGAAACTTCGTTGGGGTTGAACCAACGGCTGAACCGTCATCGGTTAATACCCGACGCTTCGCTGGGGTGGAACCAATGGCTAAATTGGACTCGGTCTGTACCAGAAACTTCGCTGGGGCTGAACCAACGGCTGAACTATCATCGAACAGTACACGATGCTTCGCTGGGTTGTGCCAACGGCTGAAATGTCATTGGTCAATACCCGACTCTACGCTAAGTTATGCCAACAGCTGAAATGTCATCGGTCAGTACCCGATGCTTTGCTGGGTTGTGCCAACGGTTGAAATGGACTCGGTCTGTACCCAAAACTGTGCTGGGGTCGAACTAACGATTGAATTGAACTCGGTCTATACCCGAAACTTTGTTGAATTTTGCCAACGGCTGAACTGGACTCGGTCTGTATCTGAAACTTCGCTGGAGTCAAACCAACGATTGAATTGAACTCGGTCTGTACCCGAAACTTCTTTGAATTATTCCAACGGCTGAACTGGACTCTGTCTGTACTCGAAACTTCGGTGGGGTTGAACCAACGGCTGAAATGGACTCGGTCTATACCCAAAACTTTTCTTGGGTTGAACCAATAGCTGAACTGTCATCGGTCAGTACACTCGATCTGCACCAGAAACTGCACTAGGGTTGAACCAACGGCTGAACTGTCATCGGTCAATACCCGGCGCTTCGCTGGGGTTGAACCAACGACTGAACTATCATCGGTCAGTACCCGATGCTTCGCTGGGTTGTGCCAACGGCTGAAATGTCATCGGTCAGTACCCGACGATTCGTTGGGTTATGCCAACAGTTGAAATGTCATCGGTCAGTACCTGATGTTTTGTTGGGTTGTGCCAACGGCTGAAATGGACTCGGTCTGTACCCGAAACTTTATTGGGGTTGAACCAACGGCTGAATTGTCATCGGTCTGTACCCGACGCTTTGCTGGGTTGTGCCAATGACTGAAATGAACTCGGTCTGTACCCGAACCTTCGCTGGGGTTGAACCAACGACTGAACTGTCATCGGTCAGTACCCAATGCTTTGTTGGGTTTTACCAACGGCTGAAATGGACTCGGTCTGTACCTGACGCTTTGAAAGTAGACATTTTTTGGAAGTTTTTGCGCAGTTTTTTGGTAATTTTACGCTGTTTTTTGGTAGTTTTCTAGCAGTTTGCATTGTTGATCACTGAATATTGACTTCGAGATGAATACCAAGGGTTTCCAGGGTGTCCCCCTTTTCTATAAGAATTACGCTGCTTAAACGCAGGGTTTCAAGACAAACCACTCAATCGCGTAGCGATTTTTCTTCAGATTTGACTTTTCAGCACATAGAAACTTCGTTTTAACCTGAATCGAACCGAGCCCGGGGGAGTGGGACCCACCCTAGGGAGCCGCAGGTGGAGGTGCGGCAGTCGCAGGTGGGCCCGCTTACACCTGGGCATTATATTGGTTAGCGGGGGTTCATTTCTTACAAATCTCATTTTGAGTTCCAAACAGATTTCGATCTTCTTTTTCAGATCTACGGATCTTAGAAAGCTGTTTTCTAATTTTGTCAGTTCCTACAAGTTCAGTGCAACGCAGGTAACGTTTTACGTCTTTTTTCGCCAGTTTTGACAGTTAAAATCATGTGAACCATGTAGGGAACTTTTAGATGCAATGTATGAAAAATTTATGCCTATATGATCTGTTAAAAATTTTCTGACTTCATATGTATGCATATCTTACTGTAATGCACGTTTGGATGTAAGAAAATTCAGAATCTGAGACAGTCAATTTTTGCTTTTTTTGGCCAGTTTACTCATCCTTTTTGAGGCCTACTGAGCCTATATTTTCAACTAAAAATGTCCATGGTAATTTGGCTACAATGTAAGTTTACTTTTGATTTTATTTCATAAATATGAATTATTCCTAGTTTCGGGAAGGTGTGTTACTGAATGGCCACCTAGTCATGTCTATGTGCTTCCGAACAGTGCATTTTACAAAGGAGACTCTGACGAAATTTTTTCAAAACTTGAGCATTTAATAAACATGCAATTTTGACTCTACTGGGGATTTTTGACTGACTCGTGCACGATTTTAGGATTTATCTTTCGAAAAATATGCTATTTTGACTTTACTAGATATTTTTGACTGACCCGTGCATGTTTTAACACTTAAAGATGCATAGATCACTGTTTTAAAATAATAAGCCACAGGTTTTAGGCTTACCACACCCTTTCAGAGATGATTTGGAGACTTTTGTCCAGGTGATGGACCGTGATAGACCCGACAATGCCAGTAGAGTCATTTCAGGCGTCAGACATAAAAGGGCTTCTGATGTTCCGCAGCCACGTCCAGCTAGACCACCTCACAGATTGGCAGAGCCGGTGATTCATTTAGCACAAGACGAACCACCGATTGACATTGATGATGAGCAGGCTCTTTTTGCTGCTCCAACTTTGGCTCAGGCTCCACGTGCAGAGGTTCCAGACATTGTTGTGCCTACCCAGGAGTTGTTGGGCGACTTAAGTCGCCATCCATCGAGGTTTCTCCACGCCAATGAGGTGACTTGAAGTTTTCTCTTTCTGGATTTCTTTCTTTCTTTTGCCAGTCTAGGGGCACATGTTTTTGACCTGGGTTAGTTTTTTAATGTAGGTTCCCGACTTTACGCAGCCTCAAGGGAAATGGTTCAACATGCATTCCCTGTATAATATTTTGCACGAGGATTACAGGGATATCATTGATGGTTGTGGGTTTCAGGCCTTCTTCTCTATTCTTCCCCGTCGTTGCCCCTAGGGGAATATGAGGGCTTTATCTGAGCGCTGGTTCCACCAGACTCAGTCCCTTCATCTTCTGGACTGTGAGGTGATGATGACCCCTATGGAATGGAGGTTCATCACCAGCATTGAGTTTGAGGGTTAGCCAGTGCCTGTCGTGGCTGACATCACACCTACTATCGTTAGGTCCCTGCTGGGAGTTCCTGCTACGGCGCTCAAGGGTCGGACGGTCCGATCTGGTCCCTTGAGTATAGATGCCCAGAATGGGGCTTTGCTGGAGCCTCTGCTTGTTGATCAAAGGGTTAGAGTCGCATTGTGAGGCGACTATTTTTGGTGATCACCAGGGGTTGTTTTGTGGCTGACAACTCATCTACGGTGTCATTTGCCCTAGTTAGCGCTACCCGATATGTAGAGTGCCTCAGTGACTTTGATTGGGGTTCCTACACCTTTGCCTATTTTCTCTGGGCCATGCGTATAATTTCAGAGGGTTCGACGGAGGCCTTGTTAGGATTCTACCCATTTCTGCTGGTAAGTACAACTTTCTTGTACCATTTTGATTTCAGCATTTATATTTATCAGTCTTGATCACTGAGGACTTTTGATATTTACCTGGCCAATTCTAGGCATTTGATAGGTTTCCTTTCCTACGGCCCGCCACTGCTTTAGGTCTAGAGACCTATCCTTGAGGAAGGCCTTGGCATCCCTCCACCCTGACAGAGGTTCTTGTTGCTGAAGGATTTACCCACGCTTGTGTATAGTTGGAGCTTTTGACGGCTGGATCAATATCCTGGGTGCCGTATACCTCCGAGTTTTTAACCGTCGGATTGGAGGGAGGCTTTCCCACTAGTCGAGAGTTTGCATTATTGACCCGCAGAGTCCCGATTTTGATAGAGGGAGGCTGGGAGCTCTATTTGGGAGAGCGTTCCATCAGGAGTATTACGGGTGAGATCCGCATTCCCATTGTTCCTCCTGTTTGGCATCATTGGCCATTGATCATGCCACTGATAGAGATTTCCATGGAGGGCATAGATGGCTTCACCCTATCAGAGGGTCCGTTCAGCTAGGAGAAAATTTGCAGATGGTGGAGTCCTTGCACTATTGGAGCTCAGACTCGGGCTACCCAGTTCATGGCAAACATAGTGCTAGGGTTTGTGATGATGACAGACTGGATAGCTTGCCTTTGGGAGCCTACTCATTTAGACCAGATTGCAAATCTGACCCGGGAGTTGGATTGGGCTCGCTTTTTTATCAGGCATTTTGGCCGAGATCCGTCACAGGCATCTTTTTTTGACCCGTCCAACTCAGGAGCGGGCCCCTCCTCAGGTCCATTTTCTAGCAATTTTATAGGGACATATCCTCCCTTATACGGCCCAGATACGTCTGATGACCGCAGCTGTGTGTCTACAGAGGAGATGGATCAGGTTAATCATTTAGACGCAGATTATCTGGATCTCTTCTGATAGCTATGACAGTTATATTTTTGGTCAGCCACTATTTTGGCTATTTGGCGGTTGTGCCATCATTTTGATAGACCATTGTTAGTAGTTGGGTGGTAGTGCCCCATTTTCCTATATTCTTAGTTTAACTTTATATTATCAGACAAGGATGATGTTTGTAGTAGATAGTCTATCGTATATGCTCGTGATATTTCTTATTTATCGCATCATGTTTATACTTGTCATCATGTATGTATTATGTCATATGTATGCATTTAGACAGATGTGTTTAGATTTGACCCCTGGATGGCCTTGTGGTACGGTGATACAGATGACATCGTTAGCTGTGAGTCGTATTGAGCATTTTCCATAGTTTGAGGTGGCTTTATCATTGAGGACGTGGTACGAGAGCCTGCCGTTCTCAGCCAGAGAGACAGTAAATCAGATGTTGGGGTATTCACTGGCCCTCGCATATTTTCAGGTTCCATATGGGTTTGTGAATGGTATATTATCCTATTGGATACCCGAGAGGCATGTTTTTTGCATTGGGTGACATGAGCTGACGCCGACTCTGGAGGAGTACGAGCGGCTTACATATTTGGCTTTGGACTTGCCGTGTGCCCAGACTGCTATTAGTGACATGAGGAGACCGTTCCTACGAATGTCCGGTCTGCTCCAGAGGGTAGTCATGGATGAGATCGTTTCTGGACGTGTAATCACGATTGACTTCTTGATCAATCGTTTTGGTGAGCTTGATAGCTACGACATGTTGGGGATTTTATTATTTTAGCAGAGGTGTAGCATTTGGCCAGGGTAGATATTCTGCTGATGTACATTGTGGCATATATCTACATACCTCTACGCTTGGATCACCTGGGTGTGGGATTGGTAGTTGTTGTTCAGGCCCTTAGACAGGGTAGTACCATTATCCCGATGATATTAGTTGAGACGTTGCGGTCAGCCACTCACTGTATTACCCACCTAGAGGGGTTCTTCAGAGGTAGTTTGGTCTTGCTGTATGTATGGCCGATGTCCTATATTCGACCGATTGGATCCTTCAGGCGTCTTGGGTATTATTTTTCCCATGATATAGCTATGTTCTACTCCTTTCAGTTGGCGTAGTGTACCGATCCAGAGACATGGTCAGCATTTCTGTCTGATATTGAGCATCCGTTCTTGATTTTGCCAAGCTCAGGGCTAACCTCCCCATATAGCTTCATTACTTATGCACTTGGCATGGATTACTTGCCCCTAGCGGGTTTGAAGGGAATGACTACTTATCATCCATTGGTTGTTATGAGCCATTTTGATGAATTCCAGAGCTTGTACCGATTCAAGGGATTTAGACACTCGAAATTTCCTTTCCCTATTACTAACATTGTAGGAGGGTAAAATTATATTTTCAAATCAACCCCGATCTCCAATCGGGCCATCAAATCAACCCCGATCTCCAATCGGGCCGTCAAATCAACCACGATCTCAATATCGGGCCATCAAATTAACCCCGATCTTAATATCGGGCCATCAAATCAACCCCGATCTCTAATCATACAGTTAAAGTAACCCTGATCTAAATATCGGGCCTTCAAATCTGCCCCGATCGCAATACTAGGATGTCAACTCAACCCCGATCACCGATACCGGGACAACCATAGCCTCGATCACCAATCTTAGGATGTCAACTCAGTCTCGGTCTCAACACAGGAGGTACAGGTCAACCCCGGTCGTAACTCGGGAAGTCAAGTCACCTTCGGGAACAAACCTGAAGCTCCACAACTATAAGAACCGTGAATTTCATGAATAAATATTTTTTTTTATCTATTGATACAATAAGAAAACGGATACTTATTGAAACATAAATGTTTATGATGAGTTATGAGAAAAGTAATTCGATTATATTAAATTGAATTTAGAAGAAAATATGGAGGAATTCAACGAACTTGTAGAATGTCTTGTGTGGCATGAGAAGGGAAATGGTGGTGATTTAATTAATTAAATGATGAAGGAAATAATAAGTGAAGGATTAACTAATATTACATTATTAATTAATCGTCGTAATTAGTAATAGCATATTAATAAGTAATTATTTATAATATGCTATTATAAGTAACAAAACATTTGCAAGTAAATAATTGATGTGTATAATAAGAGTTATATTTGATTATTGTTAAGTGCAATACATGTTATAGTTAAAATAATGTTGTTAAGAATAATAACCGGTTAAAGAATAAATAAAGATATTAATGAAAATGAGAATTTATTTGAATATAAATGATTTTGTGAGTTAACTCAATTATATTAAATTAAGTAATTATAATAATTGAGAAAAATGTGGAGTTTATAATAAACTCATGACAGCTTTGTGTGGCATAGTGATGAAGAATATTAATGATGATATTAATTGACGAAGGACTTAATAAATGAACAATTAATCTATATTAACTGTTAATTGTTATTGTAGAATATTAATTAATTGTTATGGAATATTAGTAGCGTTTAATAATACGTTAATTATTATTATTTAAAGCGATGAAATAATAATAAACCACCTGTTTATAAATATGCTGAGATTTATATTTGTTAATGTGATAATTAATCCTATGATTATGAATTAAGTGTTATTAATAATTACGAGGAATGGATTAATTAATATTATTAATTAATTGATAAGATAAGTAAATTATTTACTTCTATGTGCAAGCATGCGAATTAAATGTATAGCGTATAGTAGTTAACTATATAATATATAAAGTTTAAAGTGCAGTGTGACTATATTATATAGAAACCGTATAGTAAGATTTACTAAGTTACATGATAATGCCTATGTGACTATGTGAGTGTGTGGACGTTAAAATAATGTATCATGAATATAAATAATAATTAATGATTAATTATATATATAATGGAATAATAGAATTTAATAAAGGAGATAATGTGATGTGATTATATCCGAGTAAATTATATTCGGTATTAATAAATGTACATGGATTATATGTATGTTACATTGCCATATCACATCTACTACTTGAAATATTAAGTATGTGATATACATTATAATGTTAATTGTAATCTAAATATATAGTATGAATAAATATGTAATAGCCTAAGTGTATGATATATGTTATAACATTTCATTGTACAATTGCTAGAATGTTGAGATTGAAATTGGCTTGTCCCATTATATGAGACCCATTCTCTGTAATACCCGAGAATTTTCTAATATTATTAAATAAATATATTAATGGAAATGAGAATTTATTTGAATATAAATGATTTTGTGCTGTGAGAAGGATTGATTCAATTATATAAAATTGAATAATTATAATAATTGAGGAAAATGTGGAGTTTATAATAAACTCGGAAAGCCTTGTGTGGCACCGTGATGAGATATATTAATGATGATATTAATTGACGAATGAATTATTAAAGTAAACAATTAATCTATATAAATTGTTAATTGTTATTAAAGAATATTAATTAATTGTTAAAAAATATTCTATGGTGATTAATTAATGACATGTGATTATTATTATTGCAAAAAATATAATAATAATAAGCAATGTGTTTATAAAAATAATAAGATATTTAATCATATAAGTGTTAATCGATTATTATGGAAATTAATAATCAATGAGGAATGGATTAATTAATATTATCGTTAATTAATCAATGAGATAAATAATTTATTTATTTGACATTATGAATAATAAAACAAATAAGTAAGTTATTAATATAATAAGATTATATTAATTTATATGTGCAAATGTGTAATACTGAATATATAAAGTATATGGAATACAACTATATTATATAGTGTAGAGAGACACTTAAGTGTGACCATGCATGTATATATAAACTATAGTGCAATGTGATTATACTACACATAGAAACCATATATTATATGAAGCATAATGTGATTCTATTATGTACATAAACTATATAGTAAAGTTATTGAATTATGAGAGTTACATGAAATGCCTATGTAACAATGTGAATATATATTAAAGTGAGACATCATGAGTATGTGGTAGATAATTTGATAATACTTAACTATCTTATGTTATCTTCATTGATTATGAAATAATGTGAAACCAATGTACATGGGTTAAATGATAAGAGTACATATATAATCCCTAAACCTTCTACTTATAGTAATGTTATGTATTGGAATTACATGTGGAAACCAAAAGGAGAACTAAAAAGAACTGCATTGAACTAAATAAACATATTGCTGGAAGATTTAAACTCATTAGTTACATCATAGTACATAAACAGTAGCCTAAGGCTAAATCACGTAACTTCCAAGTTTATATCAGTGGCTAAGCATAGGTGATGATTGCAAAGCTAATGGCTATGGGGATGACTGGTGGTGGGTTGTTAAACCACTCCCAATTAACCAATGTTTTCTTCCATTATACCATAGACTCCAACCTCAGTACAATGCAAATGTCCAGTCCAAGTTTCCTTTATAAATAGAAGCTCCATTTTCAGTTTTTGTGTTGCTTGCAATTGTCTGATAAAATCTAAGTTTGAGAGTTCTAAGTTGCTGAGCAATTGTAGAAGCATATTCAGTGTGTGAGGAGTCCAATTAACATATAACAGAGGTATAACTTTATTTCCTTGTTATTCATTTTATGAACTCCAATTGTCTGTTTCTGCAAATTCTCTGAAATTTTCTAATTCTTGAATTAAGTTTGGATATGGTGATAAGTTGATTAGGACATACTTGTTAGTTGTTATATAGTCTTGGTAGTATGTTTAAATTACAATATGGATGCTTGGAACTAATTTCGTGAAGTAAATTGGCATTTGGCCTGGAAGTCTGCCAATGTAGGCTGCCTCTTGAATCGAACTGCACATGGCGCAGCTGCACCGGGTTTATGCCCAGGCGCAGCGCAGCTGCGCAGGAACCTGATTCCAGTTTCTGCTTTTTGCTTGCTTTCTGCTATATAATAGTTTCTTTCATTGATTTAAACGAACATGTTAACATTGGTAGTACGTATATATGGGTATATAAACCTAACGTAAGCATGTTTAAACCAGTATGGTATACCTTTTGACAAAATAACTTATGTTCTTCAAAGTGAACTTAGAGTTTTCAAAAAGGGACTTTGATATATAGGAGCCATGGTTATGTTCTAATTTATGAGACATATTGGTATGACCTAGACACACACGAAATGCTTATTGACTTAAGTATATATGTATCGTGATATAATATGAATATGTGAACCTAACTAGTGGACTTTCCTAATGAAAATCAAAGTTTTGAAAATAAACTTTGACATGTGTGTAACACATTGATGGTCTGATTTTCAAGGCATGTTGGTATGAGGTAGAGATGCATGAAAGACATATTAACTTATGTATATATGATTTATAGTATGACAAGAGCATGTTAGACCTCACTATTGAACATTTCTAACAAAAATACAAGTTTTGAAGGTTGATATTGACATGTAAAAACCATATATACATTCTAATTTTTCGGGTATGTTTATATAACCTTGAAACACATGTCGGACGCATTAACTTACGTATATAGATTTCGTAATGTAATATGAAGGTGTTACACCGTATTAGTAAACATTATTAATGAAAGTGAAAGGATTGAACAAACATAAAAGTATTCTTTAAAATGTATACATGCAAAGTGATATTATATGATGTTACTTGAATCCGATTTTGACGGTTAACTTATGGAAATGCCATAACTTGCTAAAATGAAATATATTTAGTATTGATTGTGGTCTTATGTGATACTAATAATATGAGAGTATGTTTACTATTTGTGGTAGTCTCACATGATAGTAATAATGTATGAAGATGACTAACTTGAGAAGACGAACATTAATGATAAAAGACATTAAAAGTCGAGACTTGTGAAATTATATGATACTGTATAACTGTGTAAGTAGGTCAAGACTTAGCTTATGTGTTAATCGTATATACGAGATGAGATATAATGTTAAACTATATGACTAATGGATATCATATATACGAAACTATATTACAATAGGATTCAAAAGTGTTGATTTTCTTTTCGTGGATAAACTACGCATAAGGCAAGTATTCTATCTTTGTGTTTGCGTTATTCGAGGAACGTTGTAAGCTAGTTTCCTAACTTACACTCTTTTACGGTGCAAGTATTCTATCCTTGTATATTGCGAACTAGTTTCTTTACTTAATCGTTTGAATTGAATTAACATACTTGAACTCTTATTTCATTAAAGCTATTATTCATGTTGAACTTGGTATTATTCTTGAATATTGTGAAAGTGTCAATGCCATTTAATTCGGCTAGACTTATATTATTGGAAAGCGACCCAAACCAATTGATTGGTGCGGGATCTTATATTTGACTAAGAAGAACAACCTTCTTTGAAGGGAATATATAATTGTCGGAGAACCGACGTGAGCACTTGAGTATGATTGATTGTTATGCATAACGTAGGTCACTTTAGGCTGATCACCTGTTGTACTTGTTTTTGATTTGGGTTATCAATTTATTACTGTTAATTCTAGTAGAAGTTCATAGTCCTTAGTGACTGCTCAGTATTCAGTTATCTTGGAATCTTGAATCGACTTATTATTGAATCACATTGATATTATTCTGTCCTTAGCGACTGTTATTGTGAACCATTGATATTCTTGTTATCCTTGAACTATCAAACCTTGTTATACCCTTTCGAGAATTGATAATTATATTACTCACCCATAGTGTATACTACTTGCTGGGCAAATTGCGCTCATTCTTGCTTTCCCTAAAACTTTTCAGTGAAGGCAGAGCAGGGCAAAAACCTTCGGGCATTGATAAGGGCAAGGGCAAGGCTACCAACTAGCTTGTTCCTTTATGTTTAAAATTGTTATGTTATATTAAGACTGTCTTCAGACTATGTTTAAGCTTAAGAAGGTTTATGTAATAAGTCTTTATTCGATATTATTATGTAATCTATTAAGTACTGTAGGTTGCGAGACTTGGGGGAATAATTATAATAAATCACTGTAAATTATTCTAAATTAGATCTTCCGCTGTGAATGTGTGATTTTAGTTATTATTATATTATCATGAGCACGTGATGAACCGAATTCGAGTGACCAAGTGGTGATATGAATTTGGGGGCGTCACAGGTTGGTATCAGAGCAGAAGTTATAAACCTTAGGAGCGAGAGTCCTTAGACTATAACTTAGGAGAACTTAGAAGTTAGGAAGGAGATAAAACTCATGTAGAGTTTTGCTTGAAAGACTTAGTCTGTTATGAAATGTAACTTCATTTTATACAATGAACTTATGTTTTATTTCACATTCTAATGGGGTTGCTGTTTCTTGTCTTGTGTTTATAATTGTAGATGGCAGATATGGGAGTACCCACTAGAGTGGCCGAGGATGAGCCCAGAGATATTCATGTAGTGTACGAGGCACCCTTAGAGGATGTGCTAGTGCAGGCAGTTGCACCATCTGAGTCTGACGACGAGGATGAGATTGAGGTAGAGTTCGACCCCGAGGAGGAGCTTATGGAGGACGAGCCAGTTGAGGACTAGCCTTCAGAGGAGGAGCCCATGAAGGACTCCTACGAGCCTAATCTTGAGGAGCAGATGTTAGGCTAGTATAAGGAGCGGATGTTAGGCTAGTATAAGGAACGGATCCTAGAGTTAGACTGTAGAGTCCAGGAGCTGGAGGCAGAGGCCCAAGAGAGAGAGTCCGAGTTCCAAAAACTGAGGGATGAGGACCACCAGAGGAAGCTGGCCATGCAGGAGTTAGAGGTGGAGATTGCTTACCGCAGAGAGGCAAGGATCCAGATGGGAACCTTATTCCACAGGTCAGTGGCGAGAAATATAGATCTGGCAGGGAAGCTAGAAGAGGTTGAATAGAGGGAACTAAGCAAGAAGACTGAGAAGGAAGCACTCCGCACTCAGTTGGAATTAGAAGTGATGGATAGGATACACTTCGAGGAGAAGTGGGAGGCTGCCCATGAGAGAGCTGACGACCTGGAGGATGAGGTCCGATGTAAAAAGAGGAAAATGAACAAGATAGGGTACGTGTTCCATTCGGCATTCGAGAGGGTGCTTGATGGTGTGTACCACTATCCGGCAGAACAGGGACGGACTCTACACACTATGAGTCGAGAGTTGGTAGCTTATATCGCACTGTTAGAGTACAAGAGCGCTGTGGAGCGTGGCATGATGAGATGAGATTTCCTTAAATGGTCTAGTGGTAGTTTAGTAGAATTTATCTTTATGTGTTGTACATACTATGTTGTAATCCCAATCTTTTGTGTAAGATGTGGGATAGTGATGTAATTCCCGTGTAAGCTTTTGTTAAAGGGGTAGTATGGTGGTAGGTTGGTATATTCCCCGTCTTTTGTGATATTAGGGGATACATGTGATAGCATTTATAGAAATATGCTAGGGAAATCATGTAATGAAATTGTTGGCATATGAATATAAATGAGTTTATTTCGAAAACGTGTTATAAATTTATTCTTTTAGTATTAAAAGAAATACTTAAGTAATATACTTGAATAATAATAAAATAAAACTTTGTGATGCAGATAATGCCGCCCAGACGTAGACTGACTGCACCTGAGGAGTCAGTAAATAATGAGAGGGAACAAGTAGACCCAATCCAGAAATTGGTAGACCTGTTAGGAGAGGCATTAAGGGGAAGGAACAATGAACCCGTTCGCCCCAACCCTCAGGCTGTGCTAGTAACAACCTTTAAAGACTTTAAGAGTGTAGGACCCCCAGAGTTCGAGGGAACTACCTACCCAATCGTCGCACAAACGTGGATCAAGGAGATTAAAAAAGCTTTCACTATAGCTCGCGTAGGCGAAGATCAGAAGATAGTGTTTGCCACGTACATGATGAGGGGAGAAGCGAACTACTGGTGGGAGGCTAATCAACAAAGAGCGGGAGAAGGGATAATAGATTGGGATAAGTTTAAGACGCTATTTTTTGAGAATTACTTCCCAAAAAGTATGAATAATAGGATGGAGGTGAAATTCCTAGAGTTAAAACAAGGGGAGATGGCGGTGGCGTAATACGCTGCTAGGTTCAGCGAACTAGCCCAATTTACGGAGCACCAGGTAGGAGATGAAGAGAGGAAGGCTAGACAATTCGAACAAGGACTGAAGCCTTGGCTATTTAATAAGGTGTAAGTTCTTCAGATCGATTCTTTTGCAACACTGCTGGAAAAGGCTATTATCGCCGAGGGAGGAAGTGAAGCTTTGAGCTTGTATAACAAAGATAAGAAAGGAAAGAACAATAGTAGTGAAAATCGTGGAGGAAGTAGTGGCGAAGGGAGTAACTCCGGGAAGAGAAAGTGGGACAACAACAACAATAGCAGCAGAAAAAATAATCAAGGTGGGAGTCACCAGGGAAATTTTAAGAAAAGGAGTGGAGCTTGTAATAAGTGTGGGAAAAGTCACCAAGGGGAGTGCTAGAAAGGAAAGGGCACGTGTTATAACTGCGGCCAAGAGGGGCACATATTGCCAAACTGTACGAAGCCAAAGAAGATCCAATGGTGTTTTGCTTGCGGCTCAACTTAGCACCGTATTAAGGATTGCCCGAAGAAAGGAAGTGGCAGAAGTGGTAGCCAACAAGGGGGAGGAAACAAGCTTATAATCAGCGGGCCGGTACAATCCAACCGCCCAACCGCTAGAACTTTTAATATGACCGTCTAGGACGCCATGGCTACGAAGGACGTGGTGTCAGGTATAATCTCAATCAATGATATAAATGCTTATGTATTATTTGATTCGGGTGCCACCTGTTCTTTTATATCTGAAGAATTTGCTAGTAAAATTAGTACACCCCGAGAACGATTAGAAAATCCTTTGAACATAGAAGTTGCGAATAAGGAAATAATCCCTGTAGAATACGTTTATCGAGATTATCGCACAAACATTAGAAAACATGAATTGAGCATAGACTTGATTCCTATTAGACTGGGAGAATTTGATGTGATACTGGGAATGGATTGGTTGTATAACCATGCAGCGATAATTGATTGTCAAAATAAATGTGTGAACCTTCAGACTCCGAGTAAGTCTAAGGTAGTGTCTTATGGTAGCTCATTGCTTAAGCAATCGTGTTGCGTTATGATGATGCAGGCTAAGAAATTGTTAAGGAAAGGATGTGTAGGTTATTTATCTTACATCGTTGATACTCAGAAAAAGGGAGTAGAAATTAAGGATATATCCATTGTTAATGAATTTCAAGATGTGTTTCCGGACAATCTGCCTGGTCTTCCGTCGGACAGAGAAATCGAATTCGTAATAGACTTAGCACCGGGAACGACACCGATTTTGAAATCTCCGTATCGTATGGCACCAGTAGAAATGAAGGAATTGATGATACAACTGCACGAGCTGTTGGATAAAGGTTACATTCTACCGAGTGTGTCTCCTTGGGGAGAACCAGTGTTATTCGTTAAGAAAAAGGACGGATCGACGAGGCTCTGTATCAATTATCGAGAATTGAATAGAGTAATGATCAAGAATCGATATCCTCTACCAAGGATAGACGACTTATTTGATCAACTGAAGGGAGCAAAGTGTTTCTTGAAAATTGACCTACGAACAGGATATCATCAACTGAAAGTGAGGGATGAGGACATACCAAAGACTGCGTTTCGAACCCGTTATGGACACTACGAGTTTTTGGTAATGTCATTTGGATTGACTAATGCTCCAGCAGCATTTATGGACTTGTTGAACCGAGTTTTCAAGCCATACTTGGATAAATTTATTGTGGATTTTATCGACGACATTTTGATCTACTCGAAGACAGAGGAAGAACACGCCGAACATCTGAAGATTGTTTTGGAGGCACTAAGGAAGGAGAAGATGTATGCAAAATTTTCAAAGTGCGAATTTTGGATAGAGAAGGTTCAATTCTTAGGTCATGTGGTGGATAAGAATGGAATCTCTGTTGACCCTGTGAAGGTAGAAGCAGTAAGTAAATGGGAACAACCGAGAACACCGACGGAGGTGAGAAGCTTTCTAGGGTTAGCTGGGTACTATCGAAGATTCATGCAAGATTTTTCTAAGATAGCAACCCCGTTGACCAATTTGACTAAAAAGACGGTGAAATTTGTATGGACCGACAAATGCAAAGAAAGTTTTCAAGAACTGAAAAGGAGATTGAGCGAAGCACCTGTGTTATCATTACTAGATGAAGCAGGAAATTTTGTGGTGTATAGTGATGCATCGTACAAGGGACTTGGCTGTGTGTTTATGCAACATGGCAAAGTCATTGCGTATGCATCACAACAATTAAAGGATTACGAAAAACGATACCCTACTCACGACTTAGAGTTAGCGGCAGTAGTTTTTGCGTTAAAAATATGGAGGCATTATTTATACAGAGAGAAATGTGAGATATACACAAACCACAAGAGTCTGAAATATATCTTCACACAGAAGGAGTTGAACATGCGGCAGAGAAGGTGGTTAGAATTAATCAAAGACTATGACTACGATATTCTTTATCACCCGGGAAAGGAAAATGTGATATTCTTGTTATCCTTGAACTATCAAACCTTGCTATACCCTTTAGAGAATTGAGAATTATATTACTCACCCATATTGTATACTACTTGCTAGGCAAATTGTGCTCATTCTTGCTTTCCCTAAAACTTTTCAGTGAAGGCAGAGCAGGGCGAACCTTCGGGCGTTGATAAGGGCAAGGGCAAGGCTACCAACTAGCTTGTTCCTTTATGTTTAAAATTGTTATGTTATATTAAGACTGTCTTCAGACTATGTTTAAGCTTAAGAAGGTTTATGTAATAAGTCTTTATTCGATATTATTATGTAATCTATTAAGTACTGTAGGTTGCGAGACTTGGGGGGATAATTATAATAAATCATTGTAAATTATTTTAGATTAGATATTTCTCTGTGAATGTGTAATTTAAGTTATTATTGTATTACCATGAGCACGTGATGAACCGAATTCTAGTGACCAAGTGGCGATATGAATTTGGGGGCGTCACATTCTCCTTCACGTGTGTAGCATACCAGCTACTCTACTCTATAGTCTCAATTTTAGCAAATAATTCATAGCTCTTTATTCCTCAAACTCAGCAATCCTAGCTCATGATTATGGGGGAGAGTGGGCACTATGATTTGATTCACCAACCATTCCATAACCTTCATGCAATTTGTCAATCCGTTGGTTTGATTCATGGGAAGATAACATTGTCTGTATATTAGTTTCTCTATAAATATAACCCATATCCTTTAATTTGATTTGCTAATAAATTTCTTGAGTTAAGAGTAATACACATATTAGTATAATAGCATTGTGAAGTAGCAGCAAGTTCAGATTGTAATCAGAGAGTTGGGAATCTAGTTGGAGCTAGTTTAATTCATAGCAGAGGTATTAAACACTTCATTCATAGTCTTCATTTTTTCTTCTATGAGATTTGCTAATTCTTGAATTAAGCATGGTTATCATGATAAGTTTATTGGGTTGTAATTGTTTGTTGTTATATAGACTTAGTAACATCTTAGAATGCAATGTGGCTTACTAGCAATAGAATTCATACAACAATTTCCATGTTCTTCATTTTGTCTCTGAGATTTCTTAGATTTTGAATGTTACATGGAATTCATGATTCTGCAATTTGATAATGTTAATTTGTTGCTATATTAGCTTGTAAACATATTGGTAATACAATGTTACTTGTTATAAATGAATTCGTGAAGAATTTCTGTGAATTGGGATAAAGTCTGCTGAAGCAAACTATGTCTTGAACTCAACCAGGCATGGCGCAGCTGCGCCGACATTACACTGTGGCGCAGCGCAACTGCGCCAGGCCCTGATCCCAGTTTCTGCAGATTTTGTTCCTGCTTGATGTCTGCTAAGTGATAGATATTGAAAGGAATTAGGACAAGCATGCTGGTATGATTAATACTTATATATGGACTTGTTAAACTAGTATGAGCATATTATATTCGAATCGCTTACGTGAATGATGTAGTTATAGATTTTCGAAATGAACTTAGAATTTCAAAAAGGGACATTGACTCGTTTTATCCGTTTTAGACATTCTGACTTTTGAGACATGTTTGTAGCACCTAAAAACACATGAAATGCATATTGACTTAAGTATATATGTATCGTAATATAATATGAACATGTTAACCTAACTAGTGCCCCTTCCTAACGAAAATGGATGTTTTGAAAATGAACTTTGACATGTGTGTAACACATTAAAGTACTGATTTTGCAAGCATGCTAGAATGGTTTAGAAATGCATGAATAAACTGTTAACTTGTGTTTATATGGTTCGCAAGGAAGCATGAACATGTTAGGCCCTATTAGTGAGATTTACTAATGAAAATACAAGCTTTGCACGCGAGCATTGACATGATAAGTGGAGATTTTAATTCTGATGTTTATGAACATATGAGATAGTACTTTTAGACTTACTCACGCATCATACGTGTATACATACCATGACTAGATGTCGTGATTCAAATTTAGCGCAAACGAAGCATGTTTTTAACTAATAACTGTGATAGTTATTTGTATGAATGCTTATAAGAATGCTTAGTACAAGGTATATATGAATACCATATGTTTTTAAAAAGCGAGCATGATAGGCTTTGTGAAATCCATGACCTTGAATGGCCGTAAGTGTCAACTTAGAATCTATATCACATATGTTTGGAACAAGGGAATGTTATATAAACATAGAAGTATCCTTTAAAAATATATATATGCTATATGATATCATATGTTGTTACGTGAATCCGATTTGACGGTTAGCTTATAATAATGCTATAAAGTGCTAGAAAGATTATGGTTGCCATTTGTTGTGATCTTATGTGATATTAATGATATGAGAATATGTTAAACTCAAAAGGAGGAACGTTGAGAATAAAAATTATAATTATATGACACTATATAAATGTGTAGCTAGGTTAAAACTTAGCTTATGTGTTGATCGTATATCCGAAGATAAGATATGATGTTAAATTATATGACTAATGAATATCATATCTATACATAATTACGATAGGAATTCGAAAGTGTCGATTTGCTTTCCGTGGATAAACTACGCTAAAGGCAAGTTTTCTGACTTACACTCATTTATAGTGCAAGTATCTGAACCATACTTTTATTGTGTTGCAAGTATCCTATCCTTGTGGTTACTTATTCGAGGAACGTCGTAAGCAAGTTCCCTAACTTATACTCTTTCATTGTGCAAGTTTCCTTGAAACCGTTCTTGTATATTAATTGCAAGTATCTGACTACTCTTTTATTGAGCAAGTATTTGATTCTTACTCTTTGTTGAACACATATTCGAGCTTGTACTAACTTTGGTCGTACGAGTAAATAGGTGCTAGAATAATTCTTGCCTTACAAACTTATGTTTCATAGTTTGATTTAAATCACGATTATATTCTACGAATTATTGTTGCGAGTATTGAACTCATAAAATGTTCTTATATACATTGTTGAAATTGTCTACGCCATTTAATTCGGCTAGACCAATATCATGAATTAGAAAGCAATCCACACCAATTGCCTTGGTGCGGACTCTTATAAATTGACTGAGTTGAACAAACCTTGTAAAAAGGGGAACTATATAGTCGGGGTGCCGACAGTGGTGTGACAGGTTATGCATAACTCCAGGTACGATAGGCTGATCCCCTAATTGTACTTGGTTGGGTTACCAAAAATATTTTTAGTGATTCTAGTAGAAGTTCGAGGTTCTTAGCAACCACTCAGTATCCAGTATTTATTAACTTGAAACTTTGAATTCATTGGATTCTTTATTAATCTTTGGTCCACAGCGACACTCAGTGATATCTATTCATTCACTTGAAATTGTTGAAACTTTTAAAACTTTTAATAACTTCTTGACCCGTAGTGGTCCTTATTCAACTTCACGGAGTAGATTTGGAAGCCATTGCTATTTATTTTATTCACAACATTCTTATTTGAAATCCTGAGTGATTATTTACCGTTTTACCCTTGAGATTTAGAACTGTATATATTCTTGTTCATATTTATTGGCATATTACTTTCTGAGCAAATTTGTTGTTCACTCTTGCTTCCCATAAACATTTCAGTTAGGGCAGGGCAAGGTGGAACCCCAGGACAGGACAAGTACGAAGGCAAGGCTATGGAGTTGCTGTGCTTTTCTATATTAGGATGTTTCCGTTATGTTGTATTAAGACTTATTTAAATATTAAGTATTAAGAAATGTTTGGTTTAAGTTATGAAGTGTATTAGTAATAGTTTCGAGACTTTGGACGAGAATATTTATGTTATATCAATGTAAATTATTCTGTTATTCCATTGTTTGAGATTTTAGTTGTTATTAGAATTAGTACGTGATGAACCGAATTCGAGATCAGTGACGGTCTGAATTTGGGGGCGTCACAGGTTGGTATCAAAGCTGTAGGTTATAAACCCTAGGAGCGAGTCCTTAGGCTATAACCTTAGAAGAGATTTAGAGAATAAAAGTAGATAGAACTCATGTAGAGTTTCTTTGAGAGCGAGTAGTGTTATGAAATATATTTTCATTCCATACAATGAAATTATATTTTATTCAAAGATAATAATGAAGTTTATTGGTTTGGTGATTTTGGATGTCAGAGATAGGTAAACCTAGTAGGGTCATAGAGATGGAACCACGTGAGGTACATGTGGTGTCCACAACAACCTTTATAACTGAACCGATTACATTAGTAGCCTTAACCTATTAGGAGTGGAGTCGGAATATAATCAGAAATCCATGGTGAAAGTTTTCTTTCGGGATGGAGGTATGTGTGAGTTACCTTAAGATGAAGAATAAGATATAATAGTGGAAGACGAAGTTCTAAATCTTCAGATTAGTAACTAGTAGATGCAGACTTAGTGAGAGGAGAGGTGGTTAGGTAGCTATTAGAGTAAGTATCGGGAGTGGTACAATATATGTTTATAGATATGAAACAGTGTTGTGAATCCCAATTTTAGGGATAATGTGGGAAGTATCTTTGTAACCCCAACTTTAGTAATACCCGAGAGGGGTATGTAATGAAACTAGCAGACCGCTATACGATGTGATATGTGTTTATGTGGCATATTTTTATTAAACGTGCATGTAGTAACAAGATTTTGTTAAATAATGACAACGGAGAATAGCAAAAAAATTTATACGTCTTAAGAAGTATTAGATGTTTAATAAATAGATGATAATACCGTTTATTTCTATACAGAAATGTCAATATCCCAAGGAGGAGAGACTCGTCAAGCAACGGAGAATGGAGATAGGGAATTAAATCAACAACCCTTACAACAATTAGTAGACCTTATAGTAAATGCTTTTGAAGAAGGAATCAATGATTATAAGAAGAGATAGACGAAAACTTCAGAGGTAGGAAAAGATATTAACTTGACTAAAGAAGGAGAGGTTAATAATTCAAAGAAAGCGAATGAAGGTAGGATGGAAGAGAGTAGTAGTGGTAGCAGTAAGAATTTCAAGAGGAAGTTGAACGAGAATAAGTATGTACGAGGAAAAGGACAATCACGAAAGAAGAAGGTAGAAGCCTGTAAGAAATGTAGGAAGAACCACATGGGAGCGTTCTTGAAAGGAAAACATGTATGCTATAAGTGCGGTGAGAAGGGTCATATTTCTCCTAACTGTCCTTGGGGGGAGAAAACCATAGATTATTTTGAGTATGGATCTGAAAAACGTCAAATACATAATTGGCAGAAAGAAACGAACGAGAAGGGAAATGATAACAAAAGAAGACGGGACAACAACAACATCAACAACATTCCGTGGGGAAGTCACCAAGAAGGACTCAAGAAAAAGAACAAGGTTTGCCCAAAATATAGAAAGGCATCGAGGAGAGTGCTGGAAGGGACGAGGCGTTTGCTACAGCTGCGGCCAAGAAGGGCATATTTCCCCGAATTGCCCAAACCCAAAGAAGATCGAAGGATGCTTCTCTTGTAGATTAACAGATCATCAGGTTAAGAACTGCCCAAAGAAAGGAAGAAAGGAAGAAGACAGCAACAAAGGAAGCCATAGAGAGGAGATGACGATAATTGAACCAGCTCAATCGAGTGAACCAATGCCACATACGACTAACGTTATGATACATGATGCAGTGGCGTTCCAAGTTGTGATGTCAGGTGCGGTTTTAATCAATAATATAAATGTGTATATATTATCTGATTCGAGTACTATTTTTCCTTTTTGCATCTGAAGAACTGTGAGACGACTGAGATATCCCAAGAACGATTAGAAGATCCTTTGAAAATAGAAGTTGCGAATAAGGAAGTAATTCCCGTAGTAATTCGTTTACTGTAATTATTGCACATAAATTAGGGGATGTAAACTAAGCATAGACTGGATTCCGATAAAATTTGGGGAGTTTGATGAGATACTAAAAATGGCCTGATTACATAACCATACTACGATAATTGACTGTTAGAAGAAAAATCTGAACCTTCAGAATCCAAACCGGTCCAAGGAAGTGTTTTATGGTAGCTCGTCGCTTAGGCAACAATGTTGCCTTACGATGATGTAGGCCAAGGGATTGTTAAGAAAAGTTTGTGTAGATTGTTTCACCATATTGTAGATACTAAGAAAGCGAGAGTAGAACTAAATAATGTATTAGTAGAACCAGAATTTCAAAATGTATTCCCAGACGATCTGCCCGGCCTTCCGCCAGACAGAGAAAACAAGTCGTAATAGATTTAGTACCAAACATTGCACTGATTTCAAAAGCACCTATCTTATGGCGCCAGTATAAATGAAGAATTATTAATACAATGGCAAGAAATGTTAGATAAAGGATATATTCAGCCGAGTGTGTTTTCCCTTGTGGAGCACCAGTGTTGTGTGTGAAGGAGAAGGTTAGTTTTACGGCACGTCAGATCCGGCAGAGGTGAAGACGGTAAGAAATTGGGAGCAGTCGAAGACTACCATTGCGAAATTCTTTATCACCTAGAAAAGGCAAACGTAGTAGCCGATATGCTAAGTAGGAAAAAGGGAATGGGGAAATTATTCAAATTGATAACTAGAGAGGAACTAATCAGGAAGATGAAAAGATTGGAAATAGAAGTGAAGGGACCCAGAGAGTCCAAAGGGAAGTTTATAACGGAGGTTTGTCAAACGTTGTTGGATAGAGTAAAGGGATAACAAGATAAAGATAAAAAGTGCGAGAAGATAAAAAGGAAAAATTCATAAGAAATAATAATGGTATATTGAAATTTGTAGATCGAGCGTGAGAGTGAACCGTAGCTAAAATTTGTGAGATAAGAGTTTTCATGAGACATATAGTTGGACATAGTTCGTTCACCCAGGAAACACGAAAACGTACCGGGATCTTCGAAGACACTATTGGTGGTCAATATGAGACGAGAAGTTGTAGAATATGTCGACCAATTGAAAAAGACGACACACTCCCTACCGATAGATATTAGATTCAATTTAAATCAGTTAGAGAAATTATACGTTAAGGAAATCATTTTGCAATACGAAATATTGGTGTTAATAATTTCCGATTGAAAATCACGCTCCACTTCAAAGTTTTGGAAAAGCTTGCGTAATGGATTTCAAAGGTAACTTGGAATATCACTTACCCTTAGTAGAATTCGCTTATAGTAATAATTATACGAATATGGGTAAGCCACTGTACGAAGCTCTCCACAGAAGAAAGTGCAAAACATCGCTATGTTGAGATGAGGTCAGAGAATGACGACTTCGATTAGGACCAGATTTAGTACGACGAATGGCAGACGATGTGAAGATAAAAAGAGCCAGATTAGTAGTAGCTCAGGATCAATATGGGAAATACGCAGATTAGCATCGTCATAATCAAGATTTTGAAGATGGTAGTTTTGTATTTCTTAAATGTTTCCTTATGAAGGGAAGATATGATTAATTAAGAAAGAAGAATTGAGTCTGAGGTTCGTGAAACCTTTTGAAATATTGCAGAGAGTAGGAAAAGTGGCGTACGAGGTAGTCTTATCTATTGAGCTGGAACGTGTCCACAGTATGTTTTATGTTTCTGTCTTACAATCGTATAAACCTAATTATAAGAGCGTAATACCCTATGAACCCATTCAAGTAGAGGAGAATCTGACTTATGAAGAATTCCTGTCCAAATAATAGATAGGAAATAGCAAATATTAAGGAATAAAATTATATCTTCTGTAATAGCGCTTTAGCGAAATCTCGATGCCAAGAAAGCCACGTGGGAACTAGAAGATAGGACTATGAGGGACTATCCCCATCTATTTGTGTAACCTTGTACAAATTTCGAGGACGAAATTTTTATAAGGGGGGGAAAATGTAAGAACCGTGAATTTGATGAATAATTTTCTTTATCTATTGATACAATAAGAAAATGGATACTTATTGAAACATAAATGTTTATGATGAGTTATGGGAAAAGTAATTCGATTATATTAAATTGAATTTAGAAGAAAATATAGAGGAATTCAACGAACTTGTAGAATGCCTTGTGTGGCATGAGAAGGGAAATGGTGGTGATTTAATTAATTAAATGATGAAGGAAATAATAAGTGAATGATTAATTAATATTACATTATTAATTAATCGTCGTAATTAGTAATAGCATATTAATAAGTAATTATTTATAATATGTTATTATGAGTAACAAAGCATTTGCAAGTAAATAATTGATGTGTATAATAAGAGTTATATTTGATTATTGTTGAGTGCAATACATGTTATAGTTAAAATAATGTTGTTAAGAATAATAATCGGTTAAAGATATTAATGAAAATGAGAATTTATTTGAATATAAATGATTTTGTGAGTTAACTCAAATATATTAAATTAAGTAATTATAATAATTGAGAAAAATGTGGAGCTTATAATAAATTAATGAAAGCCTTGTGTGGCATAGTGATGAAGAATATTAATGATGATATTAATTGACGAAAGACTTAATAAGTGAAAAATTAATCTATATTAACTGTTAATTGTTATTATAAAATATTAATTAATTATTATGAAATATTAGTAGCGATTAATAATACGTTAATTATTATTATTTCAAGCGATGAAATAATAATAAACCACCTATTTTTAAATATATTGAGATTTATATTTGTTAATGTGATAATTAATCCTATGATTATGAATTAAGTATTATTAATAATTACGAGGAATGGATTAATTAATATTATTAATTAATTGATAAGATAAGTAAATTATTTACTTCTATGTGCAAGCATGCGAATTAAATGTATAGCGTATAGTAGTTAACTATATAATATATAAAGTTTAAAGTGCAGTGTGACTATATTATATAGAAACCATATAGTAAGATTTACTAAGTTACATGATAATGCCTATATGACTATGTGAGTGTGTGGACATTAAAATAATGTATCCTGAATATAAATAATAATTGATGATTAATTACATATATAATAGAATTACAGAATTTAATAAAGAAGATAATGTGATGTGATTAAATCCGAGTAAATTATATCCGGTATTAATAAATGTACATGGATTATATGTATGTTACATTGCCATATCACATCTACTACTTGAAATATTAAGCATGTGACTTACATTATAATGTTAATTATAATCTAAATATATAGTATGAATATATATGTAATAGCATAAGTGTATGATATATGTTATAACATTTCATTGTTCAATTGCTAGAATGTTGAGATTGAAATTGGCTTGTCCCATTATATGAGACCCATTCTCCTTCACGTGTGTAGCATACAAGCTACTCTACTCTATATTCTCAATTTCAGCAAACAATTCATAGCTCTCTATTTCTCAAACTCAGCAATCCTAGCTCATGATTATGGGGGGGAGTGGACACCATGATTTGATTCACCAACCATTCCATAACCTTCATGCAATTTGTCAATCCGTTGGTTTTATTCATGGGAAGATAACATTGTCTGTATATTAGTTTCTCTATAAATATAACCCATATCTGTGGACGAACTAGATTTATTTAAATCTCGCGAACTCTAGCTTTCAAACGGTTCAAAATCGGTACAGAAGGAACCGAGAAGCTAGAATGGCTGAGATTTATTTAAATCTAGCATTTTTCTAGTTTCAATTGCAAAAGCAACATCGCGGCCCTTAGATCGATATCTAGTGGGAAAGAGACGCTTCGACTAGGTGCGAATCAGGATTTACTGAATGAATACTCGGTTCTTGCGATATTTGGGATATATTTCTTTTTATGTACAAATTTGAGCTGTGCAAGTTTATTGGCTACTCATATGTGAGCCTAGGAATCATGGGATTCATGATAAAACTGCTCAGAATCTGATTTCCAAGATGGAAAAACTCTATTTTACAGATGTACCCTGCCAGTTTTTCTGTAGAAATGTACATACAAAAGACCTTAAAACTGTTATCCAGATTTAAGGTCTCAATATAGTGAAAATATGGTTTGTCGTGTCAAAGTCCCTCCGATGGCTATCATGCCCATGAAGAGACCGACACTTGTATATATATTATGGTCGTGGATGCTTCGCAGCCCAACAAATCACCATTCAAATTGTACCTAAAGGCTATAAAGATAAAAATGAAAGTATCAACAGGCTTCAATTCCTATGTTAGCGTAAGGGTTTGATAACCAGCTTTCAAAATATCATTTTCAATTCAATCAAAAGAAAAGCTTTTGCAAATCAAATTAAACACTTTTGCAAATCAAATCAAAGACTTTTTGCGAATCAAATAACACCCTTTGTATATATGTGCAACGAAGCAAAGCACTACGTTTAATCAATCAAACATAGGACAAATTTTCAAATAGCATTCACACACGCATTTTAGTTTTAAGGAAAATATTAAAAAGATGCAGTATCTTGTTTACACGGGAGTTGTGGGGTGCCTAACACCTTCCCCACACTTAACCAAGCCCCCGAACTTAAAACTTTGTTTTCAAAGATCAAGTTTCGACAGTGACCAACAATTGGGCCTCTTTCAAACAAAACTCGGTTGAGTTGGTACAACCATTTTAAATCTACCAACTAGCGACTCTGTAAAACATTCAAATCGTCGACATGATACATGTTGGCCTTTTCCTAAAAAATGCTTCAAAACTTTTTTCGCAATAAAAAGAGTAAGGATAGAGATAACTTAGGAAGAGAGAAAGATCCGGGTTATGACCCGACCCGCAGATTTTTCCCGACGTCGACATGTGGCGACTCTGCTGGGGATAGTAGAGGGCTTGGGAAGCTTTCAAATCTTTTCAAATATTTCCCTTTCAAAACTATAATTGCGTGAAATTCTACATCTCCACATTGAATGAATGTGTGAATGCTGCGTCTTTACATTGAATGAATGTGAATGAATGCTTTCTTGCTTTTTTAGTGCCTCGCACCCATATTAGTGCTTCTCACCAACTGTCATCATATGCATGCGGTATGGACGATTTATGTGAATGTATGTTGTGATTCCTCTCATAAGGAGGCAAAACCCGTCGGTGATAAATAATGTCTCTGAGGATTAACTAATTTTCTGGGGCTCATGAAAATGAACCACCCAGATTCGCTCTAGTTGAAAGATCAGATTAATTTCTGCTCTAGTAGATTGCGATGATCTGGGGACTTTCATGCCAGAAAGCCGCACGAGAGTAACCTAAGATAGGTCAGCCTCTAATTAACCAAATTCGACGGGAAGCTTCTTCATGCCTTCCTCTTTCAATTTAATGTCTAGTTTTTAATTCCAGTGTAAATACATCTTGTCATCCTATTATCAAAACTACCGAACTCTGTTTTGTAGAATAAAATTAAAAACAATATCATGCATCCTATCCCTACCTATCTCAGGAAATTGACACGGCTACGTTTTGGTGTAGGTTAAAAATTGGTCCTGTCACTAGATCTAAGTCTAAGAAAGCACTAAGTTCATCCACGAACATGGCTTCGAGTGCTCAAACATAATCCACCCCTTTCTCTAGGGAGGAGTTCGAAGGACTGAGAAATCAGATAGCTGAACTAGCCGATTTTCTAAGAGAACAAAGCAAGGCCCTCAAAGGGAAGCAAGCCAAAATTCATACATAACCAGGAGCAATTGGTGGTAGTCAAGAGACCGAAAAGGCCGAGACTCAAATTCTTGGACCACAGAACCAGGACACAAACTACAAAACCCCTGAAATCACCACCCTCAACAAAGAACAAGAAGCTGGTGACCTTCTCAAAAAAGTACAACAAATGGATTAAACTCTCCGGTCTATCAAAGGGACTGGGGCATTCGACAATGTTAATTACTCCGACCTCTGTATTTTCCATGGGGCTTGTTATCCTGAAAAATTTAAAACTCCTGATTTTGAGAAATACGATGGATTGGGGGACCCTTATACACATCTAAAAGTATTCATCAGAGAACTCGGATCTTATGCAAAGGATAAGAAACTTCGAATGCAACTATTCCAGAAAAGTTTGACTGGAGAAGCTAGAGCCTGGTATGCCCGTCTGGAGAACTCTAAGATTCACAGCTGGGAAGAGCTAGCCCATGCCTTCCTCAGTCAATACAACTTCCAATCTCAGTTGGCTCTAGATAGATACCAAATAACCAAAATCAAGAAAAAGAACATTGAATCATTCAGAGAGTATGCCCAACGATGGAGACGGGCCGCAGAACAAGTCACCCTAGCCATGACTGAGTCTGAGATAGTCATGACCTTCATTGACATCCAAGAAGCTCCATATTATGAGAGGGTCCTAGAAGGAATAGGAAAATCATTCTCTAAAATGATCAAGCACGGTGAAATGGCAGAAATGGGGCTCAAGTCCTGAAAGATAAAAAATCTAACCACCCTCGAAGCTGTGACAACCCGAGAATTTATAAGATTTTAAATGATTAAATAAAGGTTAAATAATAAGACCTAGACTGGAAATAGAGTACGGATTTAAAAATTTTGTGAAGGACTTATATGGTTTTCTATATTGTTTATATATTTATTTAACATATAAAGAGAATTAAGAATAAAGTCTTGTAACCTAATATATATATTAGGTATAGAATTAAATAACTTAAGGGTTATAATATGTAAGGATGTTAGTATTTAAAATTTTTACTAACATAAGAGATTAAGTTTATTATCTCAATTTCTTAATTTTATTAACGCAAGTCTAATTGGGTTAAGTAATTAAATGTATATGAGTAAGGAATTGAATTACAATTGAGTGAATAGAAACCCTAATTAAATAATTAGGGTATGATAGAATTAAAATTTAGTGGAATATGTTAATTTTTCCATGGCCCAAAGAACTAATTGATAGCCCAAAATATTAGATCAAATGGCCTAAGCTTAACCAATTGAGGAGCGTCCTTTTGGACATTTCATAAAGCAAAATAGAGCAATAAAAATAAACCATAATGGGAAGAAAAGGCCAAGAAATTCGGCCCATGTAGAGGATGGAGAAGTGAGGTGCATGTATATAATGATTACATTTTACTAACCCTTACCAACTCTCAACTACTCTCACATGTGTCACTCTCTCATTTAAGCCAACACTTATCACCAAGCGTGAA
Organism: Panax stipuleanatus; assembly: GCA_020205555.1. Lineage (NCBI taxonomy): Eukaryota > Viridiplantae > Streptophyta > Magnoliopsida > Apiales > Araliaceae > Panax > Panax stipuleanatus. The sequence continues at coordinate 16,201,222 of CM035119.1, read as the reverse complement.
AGCAACCAACTAATTAATGAGAGAGAGAAATAGCCAGAATGATTGGGAGATTAGATGATATGCACAAAATATACTAACACACAAAATTATTTCATTTCTCTCTCCTTTGTTATTCGCTAAGCAAAAGAAAACCAAGGGGGAGAGAGGAGATAATTTCGGCCAGCCTTGAGGGAGAGAGAGGAAGAGCTTTGTGTGTTCTTAGCCCCATAAACAAACGCTAGGAAGAAGAAGAAAGAAATTGTAAGCAAATGTATAAGCTTTAACTAGTTTATTCAATTTATTTTGTGTATTTTCAATCAAAACTTGGATCTAAGATTTTAAAAATCCGAAACCTTGGATCTATATGTATATAAGTGTGTTATGTGTAGATCTATCACTTTTGATAATCAAAAGTTATATCAAAAGTAAGAAAAAGGAAGCTATGTTTTAAAAGTTAGAAAAATTCTAATTTTCCTAGCCTAAATTATGTTTTACTTGGATTTAGTGTATGTTTGGTGTAATATATGATGGATCACGGTAGATCTATGATATTAAGGTGTATTAGTATGTGTTATAATAGTTTATGATGGTTAATGTTTGCTAAATCAATAGATCGTGAAAGTTTTCTTACAAAACACAAAGATTATAAAATCAGATTTTTGAGAAAACGGAACATGATATTAAAACGACCATATCTCTCATTGTGTTTTGAATTTTTGTGTGTGGTCAATTTTTGGATTTAGATCTAGAAGTCTTCTAACAGATCCAAGTGTAATCACTGAAAAATTCCATGTAGATTTTTGTCTGGACAGTTTTTAGCAAAGGACGCAAAATCTGAAAAATCCAAAAAGCAATCTATCCTGATTTTTGAAGGGCAGTTTCATCCACTTAATTTATGAAATAAATTCCAATCTTTTGGAACATTAAAATATATATTATAAAGTAGCTTGTGTCGAAAAATGAGTTCATTCCACCTTAAATTGAGCAAGTTATGACTATTTTAATATTTGTATTTTTGCGACAAAAATTGCTATAACCGGAGTTGTATAACTCTGATGGTCACAAAATTTAAACTGGAGACTCATGATAACATGTGTAAGAACCCGCGAAGAGTTGGGAATTTTTGGAGTTAAGCGTGAGGTAGCAAATTTCTTAAGGAATTAACTAGAAATGGATTTTTGAAAAATACTTAAGGAAGTTGAAAAATTCCTGAAAATTTATTTTTGTGTATGAAATATATGTATTTATGTGTGAAAAAAGATTAAAAAATAATAAAATGATTAGTTTAAAAAAGGGGAATCCAGGTTGTTGGATTGGAATCCAGTTTGCTGGATTGCAATCTGGTTTGCTGGATTGGCCACCAGGATGCTGGATTGGTATGTTTTGATAATCCAGGATGCTGGATTGATCTATTTGTATAATCCAGGTTGCTGGATTGGTGGTCAGTTAAATCCAGGCTTGCTGGATTGGACGTCAGTTTGAATCCAGGCTTGCTGGATTGGAGGTTAGTTGAATCCAGTCTGCTGGATTGGAAAATAGTTTATTAAATTGAAATTCAGTCTTAATCCAGGTTGCTGGATTAGGTATTTGACTTACTAAATTATAAAAGACTTATAAAATGAAAGACTTAGTGTTAATTCACAAGTTGTATGATACAGTAGTGTTAAGTCTAAGGTAGTACAGTCGTACTCTTTAATAGTTGATGTATAGTAGCTTGGCTAAACGACTCCTTCATATGGGGAAGGGATCTACGAATTAGTAACCGATCTAACTCACTGTGAAAGAAAGTGTAGACTAGACGGAATCTAATTTGTTAGTTGTTTGTGGAAAACCACTCAGTATACTATATTGAATATTATTAAATACTCGATGTGTGCTAGGTTTAGACTTGTGTATATGTATAGTGTTAAGGTTATCTAATATTTGACTATGTGTTTAAATATTAGATAGTTTACTTATAAGGTATGTTATGCTAATTGAAAGATCAATCTTATAACTAATAGGTCTTTACAATAAAGCGATTAACTTAAATTGCGTAGCAGTAATAGACGGTACAGGCAAGTTCCTAAACCATACTTTTATTGAGCAAGTTTCCTAACTCGAACTCGAGTTGTTATTGTAAAGCATGTTCGTGATTAATCATTGTTGATTATATCACATCTATAATTTATTGATTCCCACGTTATGCATATTGTATATGTTCATCAGGTATGAAAGGCTGATCACCTTCATTACCATATTGTTCAGTTAAATTATTCATGTTCATTGTTGGCTATTCAGCATTATTAATTCATGTTCTTTCACAATTCTTATATTGTTGAAAGTTTGTCAGCTTATTATTCTTTTCAATCATGATATATCTTCATTTGAACTTAAACTTGTTGGGCAAACTTGTTATTCACCGTTGCTATATCATGATAAACATTTCAGATTAAGACGAAACTTCGGACACAGGCAAAAGCAAAGACAAGTTCTAGGATTGGATTATTGTACGGTTAAAATTGTAATAGTATTGGACGCAAATGGCATTGTTTGTTGTATAGCATATTGAATACAGGTAATCAGTTAAGGTTAATAGACCTTGGGAATTATGTGTAAAAGTTTATTGTATAAACAATTTATGTTTATACCTTCCGCAATAGTTATAGAAATGATGTATCGTAACGTACCAGGTCCGAGGTTATGGAGACCCAGATTTGGGGGCTCCACATAAGCTGTTGCTGAACATATCCAGTTCGAAAATTATGGGAGTAATCCCGAAGAGTACACAAAAAGAAAGTTGAAGAAATGTCCTTATTATTACAAGGATAGAATCAAAGAGGCGAGTCAAATATTATGCCCATTCAAAATAGGAACTTTACCCCTTTCCAAGCTTCAGCACAGCCTTCAAACCATCCATTTTAGAAAAATAGAGGTCAGGCGTCGAAAAACTTTCACCCCTCTAGGGGACTCACTCAAGAACGTATTCAAACGTTTGACAACTCAGAAGAATATTGTACAACTCCTTCCACCAACCAACACTAGTGGACGAAATTTTGACCCAAGCAAGAAATGTGCTTATCATTCTGGATCTCCAGGCCATTACACACAAGACTGTTGGTCTCTCAAGCACAAGATCCAAGATTTGATCGACAACGGAGAGATTGTGGTCACAAAGCCTAAGCAACCACATGTGCAGGACAACCCTCTCCCACAATATAAAGAGGAGAATGTCAATATAATCAGCTCCATAGGTGGAGAAGGATCCAAGTACCTCCGTTATGTGGGAGAATCAACTCTATCTAGTAGCAGCACCCCAGAAAGTTGGGAGGTCTCAGAAAGAAGGTTCCTGATAGAGCAGAAACTTAATTTTATCAAGGAACAAATCGAACAATTAGCAGAACTAGTTGTCTACTAGCATCAGATCACCAGGAAAATGATCAAACGGGTCAACCGGTTTAACATCGATTGTCCTCCCACACCGGAGATCATTTCCCCGAGGAATCAATATCAGCCTCATGAGAATGAACCCTGGGCCAACAGGGTGACCAAAGAAGAAAGCCTCTAAACTGGTAGAAAATTCCTATTTCAAAGGAACTTCACCAACCTGAACCAGTCGATGGAAGAAATCCTGCAGATGTTAATCAACGAGGGAATGGTTGCAGACTTATTACCTCCATTGAACCCTCAGGCCAGAAAATTCAAACATGATCAAATATACCAGTACCATTCCAATTCAGCCGGCCATGATACCGAGGATTGCTGGACACTTCGTAACCTGATTCAAGACCTGATTGAAAATGGTGACTTGATAAGAGGAAATCAAATTCTCAATCTCCCAGATAACGATACTCTCTGGATACCCACTTTATGGAACCAAAACACAGTGGCTGTCATATCATGCGATAAGGAGTCAACCCTTACACCCTTAGTCCTGCTAGGGAAAGGGCTCAAAGAGGCAAAAAATCCTGTGAAGGTGGCCGCACCCGAGCCTTTGATCTTACCCTTCAAACCTCAATACCCAGTTATCTGTCTGAAGCAAGTCCCATAGAACGAACAACATTGCCATTGTGCCAAAGGATAATCCAATGTACCTGCCTCATCGGGTGATCAAAACAGTCATTCAAGCCAAAACAAAGGTGGATGATGAGAAAATTAAAGAATTCCTCAACCAAATGGGACACAATGAAATCAAGTTGGTGCAAGACTTGAAAGTTGCACCCAAGAAAATGTCCATCCTAGACTTGGTCCTATCATCAGTGGATCATCGTAACATTCTTATGAAAGTACTAGAAGAAGCCTATCTGCCACATACCGTAGATGCCAAGAAATTCCGCCACGTGGTGGAACATATTTTCAATAGCAATGTGATATCTTTCACTGACGATGATATCCCTGCAGAAGGAACGGGCCATTATAAGTCCCTACATATAGCTGTGATGTCTTTCGAGTATGTAATCGGAGGGGTACTCATTGACGGAGGATGATCCCTCAACATATGTCCCTATGATACTCTGGAAAGAATGAAGATCAACCCAAACCAAAAAAAACCAGTCATGTGGTCATCCGAGCTTTCGATGGATCGCGACTCCAAGCTATGGGAGAAATAGAGCTACCCTTGGAGATTGGCCCACACACTTTCTACGTATCCTTTCAGGTGCTCAATGTCACCACTAGATATAACTTGTTACTGGGCAGGACCTGGATCCACATGGCAGGGGCAGTGCCATCCACCCTCCATCAACAGCTTAAATATATTATCAACGGTAACCTAATCACGGTTAATGCTAAACCAGAATACCCTGTTTGCATACAAGGAGACATGCCAGTGATCAGCCTGGATGCAAGGATTGAACCTGCAAGTTTTCAAGCCCTGGAGGTGAGCAATGCCCAGTATCTACCTATTGGGGCACCGGCTTTGAAACATAAGGTCTCCACCGAAGTAATGATAGTGGGCCAAGAAATGGTATCTTTAGGATTCCAACCTGGAGAAGGGTTAGGAAAGAATCAGCAAGGTATCAAGAGCCCGATACAAATCCTGAGTCAAACTGGGAGAGCAGGATTTGGATATTCATCCTGCTCAAACCACCGGAACCCGCATAAGCACCCCAAGGCTCATGCTTCCACCAAACTTTTGCCAAATCTTACTAATGTCGGGTGGGTAAAACCAATAAGGAAGATCCCTACTATGGTATCAGCCATGCTGTTTCCTCCAATTATACCTGCCAAGGAAAGAAAAGCCCTCAAGCGTGAGGCAAATAGCGAAAAGAGAAAAGAAAAGATCTTGTACGAAGGACGAGACCCATTCGCTAATATGCTGGTCATCATAAACTACGAGGGTATGAATGATGAGATCCTAGACAGCGAAGACGAGGAGCAGATTCAAATTCCTAGCATCAAGAAGAAAAATGGGGGCAGTTCAAAGAAAAACCCCGACCCTATTATAAATGATGTCTCAGTCGTCATCCCAGACGAGACAGATAATCACAAATCCTTGATCCTCCCGGTTCATGAGGATCTGACATTGGATAACTGGAGCAGTGTCCCTTGCCTCGGTCGAAAAGGGTAAAGGGGCAGAGAGAGTCAATCTGCCCTTTAATCATGCTTTCATTTACTGCTTACTTTTGATTGCACAGCTATAGCAGTAACTTTTGTCATGCTTTGATAAATGCTCTGTATATTTAAGCAATTGTATATATTAAAATGAAAGCATTTTGTTTTCAGGACCCAAGCATTGGATGTGTGTGTCTCTGCTGATGAGATGCCAACCTGTCACAGTGACTATGACTTTGATGTAGAACTGAACTTCGACTTGATGGATATTGATCAAGAGGAGGAAGATGACTATGAGGTGCCCAAGGAAATCAAAGAATGGGTTGACGATAAACCCAAACCAAACCTCAACCAAACCACTACTATCAACATAAGAACCTCCGAAAACATCAAAGAAATCCAGATAGGCATAAACCTTACACCAAACCAAAAAGCTGACCTGATCGAACACCTAACACAGTTCCAGGATGTATTTACATGGTCACTTGAAGACATGATTGGCCCATCTACTGACATCGTCATTCATCGAATGCCCATCAAAGACGAATTCAAGTTAGTCAAACAAAAGCTCAGGTGATTGAAACCTAAATGGAGTCTGAAAGTCAAAGAAGAAGTTGTTAAACAATTAAAAGCCGGGATTATCATGGTCTCAACTTACCCAGAGTGGATTTCAAACATCGTTCCCATGCTTAAGATTGGAGGGAAGGTAAGAGTTTGTGTGGATTACCGGGATTTGAAAAAAGCATGCCTTAAGGACAACTTCCTTCCCGGTACCTTTCATCCACATCCTGATCGACAATACTGCGCAGTGTGGCTTGTATTCCTTCGTAGATTGCTTTGATGGTTACCATCAAATCATTGTTGCTGAAGAGGTCCGGGAGAAAAAAGCTTTCATCACTCCTTGGGGAACCTACTGCTACAGGCGATTATCCTTCAGCCTCATCAATGCTGGAGCCACATATCAGCGAGCTATGATAGCCCTATTTTAGAACATGATGCACAAAGAGATAGAGGTTTATATGGATGACATCATCATCAAATCCCGAAGGGAGGATGATCTCATTAACCATCTCAGGAAGCTGTTCAACAAGTTGCGTAAGTACAACCTCAAGCTAAATCCCGCCAAATGTGCCTTTGGCATCACAGCAGGCAAGCTGCTAGGATTCCTGGTAAGTAATCCAGGCATTGAACTAGACCCTGCCAAGATTAAAGCCATCACTGAGATGCCAGTACCTCGGACAGAAAAAAAGATACGCGGGCTTCTGGAAAGGATCAACTTCATAAGCCGATTCATTTCCCAGCTCACAGCAATATGTGAACCCATATTCAAGCTACTAAGGAAGAATTCCTACACCAAATGGAATGAGGATTGTCAACAAGCCTTCCTTGCTATCAAGAAGCAGCTAATCGAAGAACCAATATTGGTACCTTCGAGGGATGGAGTTCCCTTGTTCATGTACCTTTTCGTCAATGTCAATGCAATGGGCTGCATGCTCGGATAGAAAGATGATATTAGCCAAGAAAGTGCCATCTACTACATCAGCAAAAGATTCAGCAGTGGTGAACAGAAATACACCCTGATCAAGAAAATATGTTGTGCATTAGCATGAGTCGCCGTGAGGTTACAACATTACCTCCATAGGCACACGACCTACGTCATACCCCACATGGATCCACTCAAGTATGTATTCAACAAGCCAATATTGAATTGTTGACTGTCCAAATGGCAGTTGATCCGACAATAGTTCGACATTGTCTACGTGACTCAGAAGTCTATTAAGGGTCAAGGCATTGCAGATCAATTAGCTGAAGAACCTGAAGGAGGGTTCGAGCCACTGGAGACTTATTTCCTGGATGATGGGATCATGACGATTCAACAACTCCATCAAGAGAATATATTCCAACCATGAAAAATATATTTTGACGGAGTAGTAAACATGGAAGGTGCCGAAGCTAGGGCAATCCTTATCTCTAGTATAGGAGAACAATATCATATGGCTACCAAAATTTTATTTGGCAACACCAACAACACGGCCGAGTATGAAGGCTGCATAATGGGGTTGAAGCTAGCCCAATCCATGTGTGTCAAACACCTACTGGTCTTTGGAGACTCTGAATTGGTCATCAGACAAACCACCGGGGCATATCACACCAAAGAACTGCATTTATTACCCTATCATCGGCAGATGCGCTCTACAAAAGAAATGCTAGAATATACTTGTTAAGATGTCTCGATAAAGATCAAGCCCAAAGACGGATGGATGAAGTCCACGGTGGAGTTTGTGGGCCACACATTTGCGGCCATCTACTGGCCAAGAAGATATTAAGAATCGGGCATTATTAGATCTCTATCAAAGCTGACTGTGACGATCACGTCAGGAGATGCTTTCAATGCCAAGTACATGGAAATGCCATACACGCTCCTCCAAATGAGCTACACAACATGAGTTCGCCAAAGCCTTTCTCCATGTGGGGAATGGACGTGATTGGTCCTGTAGAACCAAAATCCAGCAATGGTCATCGATCCATCTTCAACATGATCAATTACTTCACTAAATGGGTTAAAGCAGCCTCTTTTCCCAAAGTCATCAAAGAGGTCATCATTGGGTTCCTCAAAAATAATATCTTTTGTCGATATGGACAACCGGAGGTGATCATATCAGACAACGCCAAGAACCTGAATAATTAGATGATGAGAGAACTATGTAGTAAGTTCCACATCAAGCATCTCAACTCTATCATCTATCAGCCCAAGATCAATGGTGGTGTTGAATCGGCCAACAAAAACATCAAACAGATCATACAGATAATGTCTGCCAATCACAAAGAGTGGCCTGACTTGCTGCCGCTAACCCTGTTAGCATACAGGACGTCAATGCGCACCTCTACAGGTGCTACCCCCTATTCATTAGTCTATGGCATGGAAGCAGTCCTTCCCATAGAAGTAAAGATGGAGTCCTTGCGAGTATTGATCGACACTCAGATAGACGAAGATCAGTGGTTGCAAGACCGATACCACCAACTATCTCTAATTGATGAAAAGAGGGCTACAACCATTTTCCACGGACAGTTATTTTAACAAAGGATTTCTTGATCCTACAACAAGAAGGTCCGAACAAGACAATTCAAAGAAAATGACTTGGTGCTGAAGAAAATTTTAGCCAATCAAGACGAAGCTAAAGAAAAGTTCGCCCTGAATTGGGAAGGCTCTTTCATTTTCAAGGAAGTGTTGACAGGAGGAGCTATCAGGCTACAAGAAATGGACGGGAGTGAATTTCCCCAGCTCATCAACTCAGACACTATAAAAAGGTACTATGTCTGAAGCCTATGCATACCCGCATCCGGGCCCTAAAATTAAATCAGGTTTGATTTTTTCACTTGAAAATTTAAATTACGAATGACCTTATCTCCCTCAATCGGGAGTACATAGGCCGCCATTTACAGCGCAGTTTGACCATCAAAAAAACAAAAACCAATAAAAACCAGTCCCAAGACATGAAAACTTCATAAAACCTAAATTTGATCCAGCTACCCTGGTCAACAGGCCCATCTGAGATACTCCCTGACATCTCAACTGTCAGTCCATCAAGGAAAAGCTTAGGATACATCAACAACCGCAAGCCAAGAAAGAAGTGGTAATCACTCAGCAATGACAATACATCTCCAAACAGGGAAGTGAATCAAAAATATATTTCTCTGATATATAAAACTATTTGATATATACATAGCATCCTGTACATGTCAAAAGATGGCTGATCTAGTATGTGTAGGAAAAATAAAGCTAGTCCAAGGATAAGCGGCCCAGCAATGCCACCATGGCATCTCTCTCTGAAGATGGAGGAGCAGCTGCAAGTGCAATACCCTTAGGCTCCATACGGCTCAAAACCTCCATAGTCATCTATAGGGTGGCATTGTGGTCATCAATATATGCACTCATCTCGGTAACCAGGCTGTCAGTATAAGATCAAAGAGCAGTACTGTCAACAATGTGGAAATCACGAGAAGGTATAGCCTCATCCCTCTCCGCAAAAGCTGCATCCCTAGAAATCAAAGTATCCTCGATCTCAACAAAAGTTACATCTCTGGCTGAGCGGATCTCATCTCTCTCCATAAAAGTTGCATCTCTGGCAGATTGGATCTCCTCTCGCTCAATCAATCATGCATCCTGAGCGGCTCGTGCCGTATCTCTCTCAGCTAAAGCTATATCTCTGCCAGACAAGGCGGTTAACATCTGTGCTCTAGCCTGATCCTGCTCAAGGGCCATCCTGAATAGTGAGCCGCCAAAGCCGGATCTGTCACTACAGGAATAGTCGGTGGGTCGCTAACCAAAGCAACTGTCAAACCCATGAATAACTCATCCTCGGTAGGAGACTCAGGATCCTCTATAGGCTCCTCCTCATCTGAATCTATAATAGGAGCTAAAGGAACAAGTGCAGCTGCTGCCATATCAGCCTCCAACCATGCAGAATACTCTAGAGAAAGGTCCAGATGGCTAATGGAGAACTCAGTTCTATCTCTATGAGTCTAACACTCATATACTCTGATCAAATTGGCCGATGACAAAGATGATGCCGACATCCTCTGATCAGCAGAACACAAAAATCTGTGTAGGCTCTACAACTAATCAAACTGGCTTATAACAGCCAATGGATGATAAGTAGTCACTCCTTTTAATCCCGCTAGGGGCAGGTAATCCATACTAGGTGAATGGGTGATGAAACTATATGAGGAGGCTAACCCAGAGCATGGCAAAATCAAGAATGGATGCTCAATATCTGACAAAAAATGCCGACCATATCCCTGCATCGGTACACTTTGTCGGATGAAAGGAGTAGGACATAGCTATATCATAGGAAAAATAATACCCATGATGCCTGAAAGATCCAATCGATTGGATATGGGACATAAGCCATACATATAGCAAGACCGAAATACCTCTAAAGAACCCCTCCGGGTGGGTTGATGGTACTACACTGTCTAAGGGCCCAGACCACGACTACTAATCCTACATCCAAGTGATTCAAGCATAGAGGCATGTAGACGTATGCCACGATGCACATCAGCAGAATATCTACCATGGCCAGATGTCACGCCTCTGCTAAAATAATAAAATTCTCAACATGTCTATTGTGGCTGTCAAGCTCCCCAAAATGATTTATTAAGAAGTCAATCGAGATCACACGCCCAGATATGATCTCGTCCGTGACTACTCTCTGGCGAAGACCGGGCATCCCCAGGAATGGTCTCCGTATATCACTAACAGCAGTGCGGGCGCACGACAAGTCCAAAGCTAGATCGGTATGCCGATCGTACTCCTCCAGAGTCGGCGTCAGCTCATGTCGCCCAATGCGAACCACCTGCCTCTCGGGTATCTAGCAGGATAGTATGCCATCCAAAAACCAATATGGCGCCTGAAAATCTGCAAGGTCCAGCAAATGCCACAACATCTGGTCAACTGTTCCTCAGGCTGAGAAGGACAGGCTCTCGTACCATGACCTCAATGATGAAGCCACCTCAGACTGTGGCAAGTGTTTAATACGGCTCACGGCGGATGACGTCATCTGTGCCACCGTACCACAAGACCATCCAGGAACTCATCTGTCTAAATGCATACATATGCCATAATATATGCATGATGACAAACATAAATATGATGTGATAGATGGGAAATATCATGAATATCTATGATAAACTTTCTACTGCGGGCATCATCCCTGTCTGATAATACAAAACGAAGTGAAGAATACAAAAAAATGGAGCACCACCACCCAATTACTAACAGTGGTCTACCAAAATGATGGCACAGCCGCCAAATAGCCAAAACAGTGGTTGACCAAAAATATACCTGCCATAGCTATCAAAAAAGATCTAGATAATCTACATCCAGGTGATTAACCTACTCCATCTCCTCCGCGGATACAAAGCTGCAATCATCTGGCATATCTGGGTGGTACAAGGGAGGATCTTCCCATATAAAACTACTGCTAAATGGAACTAAAGAGGGGCCCGCTCCTGAGCTAGACGAGTCAAAAGAAGATGCCTTTGGCGTATCTCAGCCAAGATGCCTGATAAAGAAGTGAGCTCTATCCAACTCCCTGGTTAGATCTGCAATCTGGTCTAAATGGGTCAGCTCCCTGAGGCAAGCTATCCAGCCTGTCATCATCACGGACCCTGGAACTATGTCTGCCATGAACTGGGTAGCACGAGTCTGAGCTCCAATAGTGTGAGGGCTCCACCATCTGCTGAATGCCTCCTGGCTGAATGGTCCCTCTGATAGGGTGAAGCCATCTATGCCCTCCATGAGAATCTCTATCAAAGGCATGATCAACAGCCAATGATGCCAAGCAGGAGGAACAATGGGAATACGAATCTCACCCGTAACACTCCTGATGGAACGCTCTCCAAAATAGAGCTCCTAGCCTCCCTTTGTCAAAATTGGGACTCCGCGGGTCGACAAAGTAAACTCTCGACCAGTGGGAAAGCCTCCCTCAAATCCGATGATCAAAAAACTTAGAGGTATACGGCACCCAAGAGATCGATCCAGCCATCATAAGCTCCAACTGTGGTGAGCATGGGTAAATCCCTCAGCAACAGGGATCTTTGTCTGAGTGGAGTAATGGCAACGCCGTCCTCTAAGATAGGTCTCCAGACCTAAAGCAGTGGCGGGCCGTAGGCAAGAAAACCTCTCAAATGCCCAGAACTGGCAATATCAAAAGTCCTAAGTGATCAAGACTGCCAAACATAAATGCTGAAAACAAAAAGGTACAAGAAAGATGTAGTCTCTAGCAGAAATGGGTAAAACCCTAACCAAGCCTCCGTTGAACCCTTCAAAAGCATGCGCATGCCACGGAGAAAATAAGAAAAGGTGTAGGAACCCCAATCAAAGTCACTGAGGCGCTCTACATGTCGGGTACCGCTAATCAGGTCAAAGGACACTCTATGGGCTCGATTTGATTCGGGTTGAGTGGTTTGTCCTGAAATCCTGCTTTTAAGCAGTGTAATTCTGACAGAAAAAGGGACACTCTAGAAACCCTTAGTATTAATCCTGAAATCATATCCGGGGATTAACAATGCCAATTGCGAGAAAACTGCGGGCAAAACTTCTAAAAAACTGCCAAAAACTGCCACTTTCAGAGTATCGGGTACAGACCGAATCAATTTCTGCCGTTGGTTCATCACCAGTGAAGTATCGGGTATAGACCAAATCCAGTTTAGCTGTTGGTTCAACCCCAGCGGAGTACCAGGTACAGACCGAATCCAGTTCAGCCGTTGGTTCAACCCCATCAAAGTTTCGGGAACTAACGAAATCCAGTTTAACCGTTGGCTCAACCCCAACGAAGTATCGGGTTCAGACCGAATCCAATTCAGCCGTTGGTTCAGCCCTAGTGAAGTATCAGGTATAGACCAAGTCCAGTTTAGCCATTGGTTCAACCCGCAGTGAAGTTTCGAGTACAGACCAAATCCAGTTCAGCCGTTAGCTAAACCCTAGCAAAGTATCGGGTACAGACCGAATCCAATTTAGCCGTTGGCTCAACCCCAGCAAAATATCGGGTACAGACCAAGTTCAATTCATCCGTTGGTTCAACACCAGAAAAATATCGGGTACAGACCGAATCTAGTTCAGCCGTTGGCTCAACCCCAGCGAAGTATCGGGTACGGACCAAATTTAGTTCAGCTGTTGGTTCAGCCCCAACGAAGTATCTGGTACAGATAGAATCCAGTTCAGTCGTTGGTTCAACCCCAACAAAGTATCGGGTATAGACCGAATCTAGTTTAGTCATTGGCTCAACCCCAGAGAAATATCAAGTACAGACTGAGTTTAATTCAGCCATTGGTTCAACCACAGCGAAATATCGGGTACAGACCGAGTTCAATTCAGCCATTGGTTCAACCCCAGCGAAGTTTTGGGTACCAACCGAGTCTAGTTCAACTGTTAGTTCAGCCCCAGCAATGTCTTAGCCGTTGGAGCAACTTTCGCGAAGCATCAGAAGTGATCCGATGACGAAAACCATATAATAGTTCATCCCCGATGATGGAATCTATTAGATACATCCTCAAAAGGAGAACCAAGAAGAATTGGTGATTCAACCGCCTATTGCAAAATAACGGCGTAAACTCTCATCAGGATGGACATTGGAAGCATCCATTAAAGAGACTCGATAATCGAGAAGTGTCCCCAGCAAAGGAGCCTTTAGAAATGTGCAACGGCACCAGCTAAAGGGAAATTAGCCCTTCAAAAAGTACCGCCAAACAGGGAAACCATTAGTCTTAAACCAAGGTAGCATCAAGAGTATCATCCCCATCTAAATCAATGAAGCTATCGCAGAGAAAGTCATCCCCAACAGAGCAAGAGGAGAACAATCTGTGTTAGCTCATCTCTGACAAGCACATCAGTGGTACCCCTACCAGTAGTCGTCTGACATTGTCAGCCCTAGGCTATCATGAGTGACGTCATCCCTAGCTAAAAATGACGAAAAATAGTTCGTTGTACCCTATTAACATCATCCCTAGCAGAAACTTATGCAATCCATCAGTGATAACCCTACCTCCTCAAATGTATCTGGTACTCCTTGCATACCATATCCGGCATTACATCCCCTTGGTCTTTTCATTTCAAGTGTCTAGCAATCTTTATTTTGATCATTCCATTATATTGCATAAGCAAGATAAAGAGGGGCATCTATAGATACTCGAAATTTCATTTCCCTGTTACTAACACTATAGGAGGGCAAAATTATATTTTTAAATCAACCTCGATCTCTAATCGGGCCATCAAATCTACCCCGATCTCCAATCGGGCCGTCAGATCAACCCCGATCTCAATATCGGGCAATCAAATCAACCCCAATCTTAATATCGGGCTATCAAACCTTGATCTCCAATCAATCCATTAAATTAACCCCGGTATCCAATCTGGTAGTCAGATCAATCCCGATCTCAATATCAAGCCGTCAAATCAACTCTGATATCCAATCGGGCCGTCAAAGCAACCCTGATCTCAATATCGGGCCTTCAAATCAACCCCAGTCTCAATATCGGGATGTCAACTCAAGCCCGATCACCAATACCGGGACAACCATAGCCTCGATCACCAATCTCGGGATGTCAACTCAGCCCCGGTCTTAACCCGGGAGGTACAGGCCAACCCCAATCGCAACCCGAGAAGTCAAGTCACCTTTGGGAACAAACCTGAAGCTCCGGAACACCTCCAGAGGAAAACTTGGAATGACCAAGTCAGCTCCAGATACAACACTGAGGACAAATAGACTCAAATGGGATCTATGTCTTGGAAACAACTTCTAAAAGTCAACCAAAGGCCATGCCGACACTAAAGGCAACCCTGAAAGGGGAAAAATGGTCATTTTACCAACCCTAAGCTAATTCAGTTAAATTCAAGTCGAATTGATGCCACCAAGGTCAGAACGAACCATAACGAAGATCCCAAGTGCAAACAGAGCCAAACAGCTCAACGGACAAACTGTGGGAAATCGAATACCTGGTTATGAACCCGTCTTCTTGGACCCGGAAAATACTTTATCCCATGTCATTGTAACACTCTAGGCGAAGGATTTCCAGAAAGTTATAACACGCCTCAAACGGATTCTCCGATCAAAAGTTAGAAAGTTTTGACTTCGACCTGGCATTGCTTGGAGTGCACATACTTCGAGACGACTCAATCGAATATGTGGGCTCCACTAGGGGAGCCGCACCTCTACTTCTGGCAGCAGCAGGTAGAGCTGAGGCTCCCTCACTTTCAAGAATTCCAAAACGCAGCGAACCTCTGCCTGTTTAATTTCCTAACTTTTTCACCTCCTCTAAACCGAATTTTTTTCACTCTAACACGTAGATATACCCACATACTACCACATATCAAAAAATAACGGATAGATTTGGACGTTTATGGCCTACGATTTGGCAAAAAGCCCGTGTAGAAGTCCATTGTGAGTATTTTTACGATCAGAGAGTCAATACTACATCTTTACACTTTTATACACTTGAATATCAAGTTTCATTTTCTAAATATGCCTAGAACTTAGTTCTGTGGCCATTTTTGTCAAAATTTGGTATATTTTTGTACATAAATGCATTTTCTGGCATTTCTACAATTCGGATTGACGATCCGTCAGCTCTAACAGCTTCGGTGCACTAGCACCTTCGTTTTAAGCAACTTCGCCGGACTAGGTTATCTTCCCAGTCCGGGATTGGATTTTTTT
The DNA here is from genome assembly GCA_020205555.1 of Panax stipuleanatus. NCBI lineage: Eukaryota > Viridiplantae > Streptophyta > Magnoliopsida > Apiales > Araliaceae > Panax > Panax stipuleanatus. The sequence goes on along the minus strand of CM035119.1, from coordinate 16,185,497 downwards.
GGTATATATTTAGCTGTATATATACTAACTTGTCAATCCTGTCAAGCCCAAATGTCAAATCTGTGGTAGTTTACTACTTTTATATATATTTATGCATATATAAGCAGCCTTCACCACCACTGGGTTCTCTTCCCAGTCTTGGTTGACTACGTCTCTGTCTATATATATATATATATTTATATATTTTAGCCTGGCCTGGATTATTCTGTGGCCTTTATACTATTTTTGCAACCTTCACCATTACTAGGTTATCTTCCCAGTCACTGGTTGACTATTTTCTGTACATTTACATTTCAGTTCGGCTTGGATTATTCTGTGGCCTTTTTACTGCTTTTTTATATAAATATGCATATATAAACATCCTTCACCACCGCTGGGTTCTCATCCCAGTTTTGGTTGACTACTTTTCTGTCAATATATATATATATATATATATATATATATATATATATATATATATATATATATATATATTTCAATTCCAGTCTGGGGACCAGTGTGAAAACCCATCGCCCTTTATAGCTTTCGTATATGTAACTGTATATATATTGCTTTACTCGCTTTTATTAAACTGTTGCTTTAAATATTCATTTTATATGAATCGGCACTAACATATTTGTGGGCGAACTAGATTTATTTAAATCTCGACAACTCTAGCTTTCAAACGGTTCAAAATCGGTACAGACAGAACCGGGAAGCTAGAATGGCTGAGATTTAATTAAATCTAGCATTTTTCTAGTTTCAGTTACAAAAGCAACCTCGCGGCCCTTAGATCGCTATCTAGTGGGAACGAGATGCTTTAGGCAGATGCGAACCACAATTTACTGAATGAATCCTCGGTTCTGGCGACATTTGGGATATATTTCTTTTTCTGTACAAATCTGAGCTGTGCAGGTTTATTGGCTACTCATATGTGAGCCTAGGAATCGTGGGATTCATGATGAAACTGATCAGAATCTGATTCCCACGATGGAAAAACTCCACTTTACACATGCACCCTGCCATTTTTTCTGTAGAAATGTACGTACAAAAGACCTTAAAACTGTTATCTGGATTTAAGGTCTCAATATAGTGCAAATATATTTTGTCGTGTCAGAGTCCCTCCAATGGCTATCATGCCCATGAGGAGACCGACACTTGTATATATATTGTGGTCGAGGATGTTTCACAGCCTGACAAATCACCATTCAAATTATGCCTAAAGGCTATAAAGATAAAAATAAAAGTATCAACAGGCTTCAATTCCTATGTTAGCGTAATGGTTTAATAACCAGCTTTCAAAATATCATTTTCAATTCAATCAAAAGAAAAGCTTTTGCAAATCAAATTAAACACTTTTGCAAATCAAATCAAAGACTTTTTGCAAATTGATGAGTGGTTTTTAGAACCACTTATTCGGATAGTAACCAGCTAGTTTCGTAGCTTAAACTCAAGTAATCCTGTGCTTTTAATGTGTTTTTCCTTTTTTTGTGATTTTCAGGTTTAGGAACTCTCTTACTGCTAATTGAGCTTAATAGGACAAAAAAACGCTTACATATGGTAAAGCAAGGAAATGGGCTTAAAGCATGAAGGATGGTGGGCGAAGAGGCAAAGGAAATGTGATGCTACGAGGCTGCAAGAAGGAAAGAAAGCAAGCATGAAGGTGGCAGCCAAGTGCAGCAGCAAAAAGAAGCCATCAACAAAATTTGATGGCCCGCGCGGCCGCGCCCCATCCAAGGCAATACCACATGCGGCCGCGCCAGTCAAGAACTTTGCCAGCTTTGACTTTCTAATTGCACGAGGCTTGGCTTGAGATTGGGATATAAGGGGGCTCAATTTTGACAGCATGAGAGATAATTTTTGGCCTTAAGCCCTAGCTAGCTCCTCTCTTCCTTTTCCTTTACATTTTGTCTAGATTAGGAGTAGATTAGGGTTTAGTTTAGTAAGTTAGTTTTTAGGGTTAGATTAGGTTTGAAGATTGAAGCAAGGGGATTCCATTGGAGATTCAACAAGGAGCTTGAGCACCCATATTTGCTATTTTCTATCTTTTGAATTTCTTTGCTTCCTATTTGTAATCTTATGATGTATATTCAACTTGTGGATTATATGTTTGAGTTATTTAAGACTTAGAGCTTATTTTGAGGTTCCAATGGAACCTAATGAGTAGTTTAATTTGATTATCTTCCATGCTGGCTCTTATTTGATTGTTATTTGACTGTCTGCTGTGATTTGTGACTTCATTGCTTAATTGAGTCATGACCAATTACTGTGATAACCTATGTGAACTTGAAAGATGAAGTGTAGGTTTAGATCGAATCGCGATAGCGGGCGATTGTACGTTCACATGATGTTGGACGTATGATTTGTGCTTAGGATAGACATATACCAAAGCGCAGCTTAGTAGTCAATAGAGAACTTGACCTTAAACCCTATTTATTTGTAAACACTATAGATATATAGAGGTTTAGATAATGTGGGTGTCCACGTGCGTTCTATCATATGTGGATTGCACGTGGTATGGAGTAGGAGCATCGATAGATGGTCGTCTCTTACTGTCGTGTTCTCGGTTAGCACACTTAACTATTGATTTAATCTATTTGGAAGTGAATCAACTTAGATGAATCATTATGGGAAATTGGAATCTCATACCTTCATTATCTGATTTTAACTCTAGGTTTAATTAGTTTAAGTTTAATTCCTTGTTTAGTTAAATTTAGTTTTAATTCCAACCCTTTACCGCCTGATAAGTACACAATATTCATGATTTTTTATTCCTTTACATTTGGTTTTATTACATGTTTCATGTGTATATGAGCTTAATAAGTTGTTTATTATTTTCAGGTGAATTAAAGCTAAAAGGATGGAAACAAGTTGATTTGGAGTTGAATTGAAGAGGAGTTTGACCAGCAGTTGACTTTCTCAATATTTGGAGATTCCTACATGGAATTGGATTGATATTACTATTAGAATTAGGACTTCTTTGGACTGAGATTTTATTTCCTTATTAGATTCTATTTCTTTATGGAGACTAGTTATAATTGTAATTCCTTTTAGGATTTGGATTCCTAGTTCTTATATGATTTAGGCCCTTGTCTAGCACTATAAATAGAGGATGATAGTTAAGGTTTTATTAATTCAATCTTCTACCAACTATCATACCTCATTGAAGTGCAGACTTGGAGCATGTCAGGCTAGTTTCTTTATTCAGTTCTAAAGGGAGGTGGAACCTTGTCACAAGTAATTAATTAATTGAGTATTATTATTTATTCCTTCTTGTATGAAATTTCTTCTGATAATCTGTTTTCATTGATTGCATGCTAATTGATCTAATTAATTTGATATGGCCAATTGAGTTAATTTAATCATTATCATATGCTAGATTAAGATTGGTATTACGTGTAATTGATATCTGTCTTCATCACAAGTAGTAAATTAGTGATCCTAATTGTGGACAAGCTTTTGGGTATTGCTAAGATTATCAGAAAACAAGTTAAACAAATCGAGCTTATGTGTTTGTTGCTTGGATTAGCCTAATTCTCTATTTCTTAATGCTTCTATCATATTAAATCTAGAGAGCTTGTTCTAGGTTATATGCTAGTTGAATCTGGTGAAGAGCTTGTTTCATACAGTGAATATCTAAGGATAATTTCGGATAGCAGAGCTTATTGTTATTTAGGGTTAATAGTTTCATTGAATGGTAAAGAATAATAACTTGATTAATTGATTGCTGTGCTTGGTGAAACTGAACTACAGAACTGAAGTTTTTACATATTTGGTTAATCTCTTTATTTAAATTCTGTTTTTCTTAGTTTAAAACAATTTCAAAAATCCCCCATCTTTATTTTCTGTTAAAATAGTAGAATAAATCTAAAACAAACTTACTCTCTGTGGGATCGATCCTTACTTACTACTGTGCTAATTATTTAAATTCGTGAAGTGAAAGTGAGGTTAATTTAGGAGTGTAAACGACAGCTCCCAAATTTTGGCGCCGTTGCCGGGGAGTGTTATTTGTTTTTGTTTATTCTTTGTTTTCGTTTATTTTTATTATTTTCTTTTTATTTTATTTTTTTTCTTTTTGTTTTATGACTCAATCCTCTCACTCTAATTTTGATCAAGAGATAGAGAAAATTGCAGATACAAAAGAAGCTCTTGTTCCAATACTTAAAAAGGAAAAGATGGTGGTGCCGAACAACAACCGGACTTTAAAAGAACTGGCTACTCCAGACCTTGATCATCCATCCCTGTGTATTAAATATCCTACCGTAGAAGTTGCTTTTGAACTTAACTACGGACTAATTCGCTTTTTGCCTATTTTTCGTGGTCTAACAGATGAAAATCCATATACGCATCTAAAGGAGTTCCATATGGTGTGTTCCACGATGAAATCACAAGGAGTGTCAGAGGAGCAGATCAAACTTAGAATTTTTCCTTTCTCATTAGCAGATTTGGCTAAAGACTGGTAATACTATCTTCCTTCAGGATCGATACGATCATGGACTGATATGCAAAGGCTATTCTTGGAGAAGTATTTTCCTGCATCAAGAGTTGCCGATTCAAGGAAGAAGATATGTGGAATTAGTCAGTTCAATGGAGAAACTCTCTACGAGTATTGGGAAAGGTTCAAGAAGTTGTGTTCCAGCTGCCCTCCCCACCAAATTGATGAGCAACACTTGATCCAGTACTTCTACGAGGGACTGATACCAACGGAAAGAAGTATGATCGATGCGGCTAGTGGAGGAGCATTAGTAGACAAGACACCGGAGGCTGCAAGAAATTTGATTGCAAACATGGCCGCTAACTCACAACAATACGATCATGCTCCACAAAGAGTAAGTGAGGTAAGCACGAGTGAATTGGCACAACAGATTTTTAACTTAACTGCTGTGGTGCAAAAATTAACAATAGAAAACGTACAGGTTGCAAAAGTATGTGGAATTTACTCAAAATCAGGGCATACAACAAATGATTGTCCCATAGTGCAAGAGGATGTAATTGTTCATCAAGTTAATGCTGTGGGGGCATTCTTCGGACAAAATCCACATCAATGTGATCCTTGGGCAGAAACTCATAATTCCGGATGGAGAGATCATCCTGACTTAAGCTATGAAGGTACTAGGCCACCAATGCAACCTGTCCTTTCAAATATGCAGCAAGATCTTCAGCAGACTCAACCTCAGTACCACACAGAAAACCAAGAAGTACCTGTCAATTCTAGGACATCTATGGAGGATATGTTCAAGGCATTTATGAGCCGAACACTACAGTTCATGAGTCAGACACAGCAGTTCCAGCAGGAGACAAGAACTTCTGTTCAAGATCTGAGGGATCAAGTTGGTCAGCTTGCAACCAAAGTAGGGAGGTTGGAATCTCAAGGCTTCGAGGAGTTACCTCCTCCGTTTGTTGAGAACTTCAGTACAATGGGATTTGACGAAGAGGAGCAGGAGGATTCAGTGCTTACTCCGGGAACGGACTGTAATATGGAATTTGACGAAGAGAATGAACAAGAGGAAGAAGAGAATAATTTGATAAATTCTGCAGATCTCGACAAGAAAGACGTGGATTCATCTCCATCAGTACAACTAACAGAAACAAGGAGTGCTACACACCATCGTACCTTTACCATGGAATTGGACAATGCAAAGTTCCAGTTCAACGCAGATCAGGCTAAAAGATATCTTGATAATATTAAATCTGTTTTTGTTATTGATGTTGTGGATTATTTAGTGCAGGAATCTTTTGATCGAATACAATTATACGAGGAGGATTTGGTGGCTGGAAAGGAGCAAAATCATGAAGTACACAATGTTCCTCAATTAAGGAAGAAACTGTTACCGATCCACTTGAAGTTCACAACTCCAATTACATAGAACGAGAGGGAAGATGTCAGGCCAATGACAATAAACAAGGGCAGCTGCTTGGGAGGCAACCCAAGAATTCAGATTTGATCTTTCTATCCCTTTTCTTTTTAATTTGTTAGTTGTAGTTCTTTCTTCTTTGCATTATTTTATTACATTGGGGACAATGTAAGGTTTGAGTGTGGGGGGGAGAGATTTAGGTTTTTATTTTATATTTAGGGATATTTAATCTGCCAATTTTGAAATGAAATAGGACCATCTTGATGCCTTGAATTTATTTTTTTGAAAAATTTGATTTCCATAATTCTATTTTACCTATGTGTTCGAAGGTTAAAGTCAAAAATGAGAATCAATGCTAAAAATTCAAAATCTGTTTAATGCTTAATTGGTTAATGATTGAGAAAAACTAAGTCATGATCCATAGTAATTGATTAAAATTGAATTTGTGTCTCATGAGCACTTGAACATGTGATATATGCTTAGTTGGCTAAGTTATCTGTGGAGTTGTCTATGCGCACTAATCTCATGCTCTAGAACTATTGAACTGCTTAAGCGTTTTGCAGGACCATGTGAAAAAAATAATAAGAAAAATTAGAAACCAGTGAAATTGTTGAAAAAGAAACACAAGAGAAGTCATGTGGTGGGATGAGATGGAGCGTAAAACGCACTCTCCCATAAACACGTGCGGATAAGTGAGATGGAGCATAAAATGCACTCACTTACAAAAGAAAGATTGAGGAAGGTGAAACGGAGCATAAAATGCATTCACCGAAAATAAAAAAAAAAGATTCTGATAAAAAATAAAGCAGAAAAAGTATGTTTTGAGTTTTTGAGTGGTGTGCACGGTTTTTGCTCCATGGTAACTAAGTTGAGTAAGTATGTGGATCATAGACAAGGGCTTATGTGGTTACAATTTAACTTAATAAAACTCATTGGTGAAGTGGTGAGGTACTTATCTTGAGTTGATTGATGAAGCGTTGATCATGTTTTTGTGGGTTTAGTGTTGATAATCATGATTTGATCTTAAAATCTTTTGACGTTATGGTTGAGTAGAGTTTCTGAAAATTAAACTTTTAGTTTACACGAGGACGTGTAAAAGACTAAGTGTGGGGGAATTTGATAAGTACACAATATTCATGATTTTTTATTCCTTTACATTTGGTTTTATTACATGTTTCATGTGTATATGAGCTTAATAAGTTGTTTATTATTTTCAGGTGAATTAAAGCTAAAAGGATGGAAACAAGTTGATTTGGAGTTGAATTGAAGAGGAGTTTGACCAGCAGTTGACTTTCTCAATATTTGGAGATTCCTACATGGAATTGGATTGATATTACTATTAGAATTAGGACTTCTTTGGACTGAGATTTTATTTCCTTATTAGATTCTATTTCTTTATGGAGACTAGTTATAATTGTAATTCCTTTTAGGATTTGGATTCCTAGTTCTTATAGGATTTAGGCCCTTGTCTAGCACTATAAATAGATGATGATAGTTAAGGTTTTCTTAATTCAATCTTCTACCAACTATCATACCTCATTGAAGTGCAGGCTTGGAGCATGTCAGGCTAGTTTCTTTATTCAGTTCTAAAGGGAGGTGGAACCTTGTCACAAGTAATTAATTAATTGAGTATTATTATTTATTCCTTCTTGTATGAAATTTCTTCTGATAATCTGTTTTCATTGATTGCATGCTAATTGATCTAATTAATTTGATATGGCCAATTGAGTTAATTTAATCATTATCATATGCTAGATTAAGATTGGTATTACGTGTAATTGATATCTGTCTTTATCACAAGTAGTAAATTAGTGATACTAATTGTGGACAAGCTTTTGGGTATTGCTAAGATTATCAGAAAACAAGTTAAACAAATCGAGCTTATGTGTTTGTTGCTTGGATTAGCCTAATTCTCTATTTCTTAATGCTTCTATCATATTAAATCTAGAGAGCTTGTTCTAGGTTATATGCTAGTTGAATCTGGTGAAGAGCTTGTTTCATACAGTGAATATCTAAGGAGAATTTCGGATAGCAGAGCTTATTGTTATTTAGGGTTAATAGTTTCATTGAATGGTAAAGAATAATAACTTGATTAATTGATTGCTGTGCTTGGTGAAACTGAACTACAGAACTGAAGTTTTTACATATTTGGTTAATCTCTTTATTTAAATTCTGTTTTTCTTAGTTTAAAACAATTTCAAAAATCCCCCATCTTTATTTTCTGTTAAAATAGTAGAATAAATCTAAAACAAACTTACTCTCTGTGGGATCGATCCTTACTTATTACTGTGCTAATTATTTAAATTCGTGAAGTGAAAGTGAGGTTAATTTAGGAGTGTAAACGACAGCTCCCACCGCCCGTTTAAATAAAACCGAAATGATTATGTGCTAATGCTTTGGTGACCTTTTATTTGTCAATTCCTCGTGGGAACGATATTTGTACTTACACTTTATTACTTGTTGACCGCGTATACTTGCGCGTTAATTGTCATCATATAAATCGGACAACAAGTTTTTGCCACCGTTGCAGGGGAGTTAGTTGGATAACTGTTTGCCAACATTAGTTTAAATCAAATTAGTCTTACTTTAAACATTTTTATTTTTGTTTAATTCTCTTCATATATTCTCTTTTCAGGTATAACGGACTCAAATTTCTATCCATGGAACTACACAAGACAAGAGCAACCAAGAGAAATAAGGAATGATGGCATCGACCCAATTGCCGGATTACCAGCACAACTAGAGGTTCTTTCGAGGAAGTTGGATACTATTTCAGCCTAACAGAGTCGAGAACCAGTTATTTCATATGACTATGGTGCTGGAACCTACACGAGCCATCAAGAGCCTATCAGTTATGGGCAGGAGAAGTATGGGGGTGAGTACTTCCACAATGAGCCTTATCCCAATTATCAGCAGGATTGGGGGTATCACCCAGAGCCTTCAGAAAGCTACTATCAGGATCATTACTGCGAATCAAGTTTAATGTACGCACCAGAATGCACCTTCCAGACTCCAACTTATGAGCCTCAATACATGGATTTTGAGGATGACACAGAAAAAGCAAGCCTGGAGGAAGGAGGTGACATAGCATCATTAAGAAATACCTTAATTGATCAATTATAGTCAATCAAAAATCTTCAGTAATGGGAAAATCAGATTAGTATGGCGTTGATGAAAGAGGAATTGATTAAGCAAGGGATACAGACTCAGAATCTTCAAAATCAACGCTCTCAAGTAGTGGATGCCGTGAGCAAAGGGCCTCAGAATTCAGGGAGATTTAGTACATGGATTCTGAGGATGAAGCAAAAAAGGAGATCTTGATTGAGCGAGATGAGTCGATTGAGGATCTTCAAAATTGGGCAGAGCAAATTAGCACAGCTTTAAGGAATGAGGAGGTGATTGATCAAGGTATCAAAACTCAAGTTATTCAAAGTTTAATGCCTCAGATGTTTGAAGCCGTGAGTATTGATCCCCAGGATACGTGGTGCTATGACATGGATGCAGAAACTGATGGAGAATCTGAAGTGCACTTGCAACTGGACGAGCCAAAGGCAATGGATATAGAGGAGCCGATTGGGGACGTGGAAAAGGATAAACCAATCGTGATAATATCCTGAGAGCCTCCTCAGCCTAAGTTTGAGACCCTAGTGAAGTTTGCACACCCTTGCCCCCTTGGTAGTCACATTACAGAGCCGTATCTCGATGATATGAGAGAGTCCATAATCTTCAAACCATGGTGGTCAAAAAAAGAGAATAGAAGACTAATCTGTTGTGTTGTCTGAACCTCATTGCCCCATTCATTTTATAAACACAACAGAACCATTTCCTAGCTCCCCAACCTTCAAGACGGGGAATCCTTATACATATCATGTGCTAGGTAGTTTAATTCTGAGTCCTCTCATGATGGGAAGCCTCCAAAAGCACATTACAATTCTAATGGATGGAGTGGGGGGGGGGGCTCAAATATCATCGGGGAGTCGGATAGCAGTGGTCAAACACAGTCCAGCTAGAGGACTATAAATCAAGCGCTCAATGGGAGGCACCCCATCACTTCTCTTTCTCCCTTACTGTTTAATTCTAATTGTTTGTCTTTATTTCCTTCCCCCATGTTTAATTCTCAGTAGTATAGTTCTTAGTTGTAAATATTTCCACATTTTGATTTTATAGGGTTCAATGCCTATATTTTTGGTTTTAGGCATGAATGCATATAATTTTTGGGATTAAAAAGTTTGTTGAGCATATTTTTGATGCAGTTGCATTGCTTATATACATATAGAGAAATTTTTTGGGAATCGCATGCTTATATCATCTTGTGTTTATTCTCTTAGAAGTACATAGTAAGTAGTAAGTTTTGATTATGTAGAGGGCTTAATAAGTCTTGTATCCTTTTGTCAGGTGAAAGATACTTAAATGTAAGGTTCAAATGCCATAGCCATAAATGCTTGCTAGCTGCTGCAGAAAACAGAAAATGACAGAGGGCGCGGCAGCGCCCAATTTAGCCTGAGTGGACCCGCGGCCGCGCGTCAGGCAGACTAGGCATGATTTAAAGAAAAACTAGGCAGATTGTGGAGACACCACTTCATTTCTTTAGCACTCGAACTCTGCCTATTTCCCTCTCTACTTCCAAATCTCAATTCCTAACATCACTCTACCTCTACCTCTATATCCAAACCCTAGCCTCATCTTCAACCCTCACTACATACACAAATTCCCTCCACTCAAGCCTTAATTTCAAAAACTCCTACCTCCTCAGTCGAATTCTCCAACACACCCATCACTTCCATCATCTCAACCTGATCAAATGAGACAGTGAGTGGGGGTCGGAAGGCATAGCAATAATATTGAGTTGGGTTGATTCGTGAAGCACAGTATTGGATTTTTGTTCTTCAATTCTCATTTCTTATGGCATCCAAGAGGAGTTGGAGGGAGTCCACATCCAGGGATAGTGATTCTGGGCAAAGGGGAGGTGGCATCGACTATGATGACCACAAGTTCATTAATCTGAAGGCACAGAAGTTCTTTCACAGTGCATTGGTGGGCAAGAATTTTGTATTGGAGCGAGGGTTAGCACCTGGTGAAAATTTGGATGAGCGTATGGCATCGATGATCAGGGGGAGGGGCTAGAACCAATTCTATGATTAGCCTTTGGCTGCCCCAATCTCTGTGGTCCAGGAATTTTATGCCAATGCGAAACACACAACATCCAATAAGGTCTTCGTGCAGGGCTGTGAGGTGTCCTATGTAAAGGAGCACATCAATGAGTTATTTGATCTACCGAACATTGCACTGGACGCACCTGACTCACTTTATGCTAGGGAGTGGGGATCAGAGTTGGATTCTATATGTGATTATATGTGCAAGTCGGGCACTATTTGGAAGCTGAAGCATAGGAGTGATCTGAAGCTACATTTCCCTCAGTCCGCCTTGAGTAGGTATGGGAAGGCATGGTACAGCTTTGTCTGTGTGAATCTGATAATGACACAACATCAGAATGAGGTCACTAAGGACCGAGCTGTGTTGCTATATGGGATTGTCAAGGGCAAGAGAATCGACTTGGGATATGTGATCAGCAGTTCTATCCGCAGATTTCTGAGAGGCGATAATTCAACGAGTATCCCACACGCATCAGTGATCACCAGGCTATGCATTGCAAATAGATTTATATGGTCAGATGCAGAGCCGATGCAGATGCCCATGAGCACCCTTGACCACCCTACCATTGAGTCATTTAAGGTTTGGAAAGGGGGCAGATCTCATTCTTTGTGAGCAGGGTTTATTCTACCAGATCAGACAGAGGCTGAGGAGACTTCTGCGAGAGTGCAGCCAGTGTCGTCTGAGTCCTCTCACTTAGTCCAGGAGCATATTGATAGGATAGAGAGGAGACTGCAGCGTAGGATGGACGCCATGAGCACCAACTTCCAGGCATTTACTACTAATTTTTATGGGGCATTGTCCCACGCATTTGGCCAGCTGGGAGTTCAGGTGCAGTTCCCTACATATGGATTCGTCGTTGCTTATCCACCTCCAGACACACCTCTAGAACAGGCTGATGAGGAGGACGATGAGGACGACGGCGATGATGAAGCCGAGTAGGGGAGTTTCTTTTTACCTTTACCTTCAATAAGGATATTGAACATTTTAAGTTTTGGGGTATTGGTTTTGTTTTTGCATGTAGTTAGTTTATTTCATGTTGTCTTAGTTCATTTAGTGCATGTAGGTTGTACATAGTTAAAATTTGTCAAAATTTTAAAATTTTTACAATCTATTTTGCATTCTGTGTTAGGACATTTTGCATGAATCCAGTTTCAGTTAGTGAGTTTTGTATGTGGCCTATGAAGAAATTGAATTCACTTGATTTTCAAACTGGTTTGAGACATGAGCTTAATTAGGTCATATATGTAAATCCTTATCTGTCAGATACTGTGTAGCCAGTTAGCACGATAGAGTAACCATTATGGCATGCTTAGTTTAAATGTTCACATACTTGTCTTCTGGTGGGAAATCTGTGTTTTAATGAGAGAGTTTCAGTTCTCATATGGCAATAACTAGACTGTAAAAAGCCTATGTTTGGGCGAAATAGGGGTTTTGCATGATATGTGGGGAGATGGAGCGTAGGACGCACTCCCCCTTAAAAAGATAAAGAAAAAAAATGAAAAGAAAATGCAATAAAAAAGACATAAATCTAATAAACACATCGACTACATCGAGTTCTGTGGCCTTTGATATTCGAGCAAGTAAGCCCTCGGGGTGTCTCTACATCCAGCGCCCTAAGGCCGTCTGGTCTGGGAGTCGTTGGTCAAAAGCTCGCTACACGGATATCATTGAAAAGCCTAAGAGAGCTAGGCATTGCACAGTCGATTGTGTATACGGGAAAGTGCGAATACGCCCTCATGAGTAAATAAAAGCTAAATGAAAACCCCCTGTTGACTCTTAACTTTAGTAATACATGGTCTTAGTTAAAACTTATATGATTTGCTATTTTTCTTAAGTTGAACCTTGATTTTCCCCTAAGAAGCATAGTATGTGATTTATTTATCTGAATGCATGTCTAATGGTTGCTAGGCAGACAAAGCACAATACATCAGTGCTGACAGTTTTGGATTTGCAAGAATATGCCTTATGATCTTGTTCTTAGGTAGCTTATCTATTCGATTATTTTGTGGTTTTTCTGAGGCATTGCTTTAAAAGTTTAATACTAACTAAGACATGGATTCACATTTATAGTAGTGTAAGATTGTATACACTGTAAATATTGCATTGCATCTTGTGTTTAGTTTTGTTTTATTTGCTTGAAGGCAAGCAATGTTTAAGTTTGGGGGTATTTGATCAGTGGTTTTTAGGACCACTTATTCGGATAGTAACCAGTTTGTTTCGTAGCTTAAACTCAAGTAATCATGTGCTTTTAATTTGTTTTTCCTTTGTTTTGTGATTTTCAAGTTTAGGAACTCTCCGAGTGCTAATTGAGCTTAAAAGGGAAAAAGAACGATTACATGAGGTAAAGCACGGAAATGGGCTTAGTGCATGAAGGATGGTGGGCGAAGAGGCAAAGGAAATGTGATGCTACGAGGCTGCAAGAAGGAAAGAAAGCAAGCATGAAGGTGGCAGCCAAGTGCAGTAGCAAAAAAAAAGCCATCAACAAAATTTGGAGAGCCTCGCGGCCGCGCTCCATCCAAGGCAATACCACGCGCAGCCGCGCCAGTTAAGAACTTTTCCAGGTTTGACTTTCCAATTGCACGAGGCTTGGATTGAGATTGGGATATAAGGGGGCTCGGTTTTGACAGCACGGGAGATAATTTTTGGCCTTCAGCCCTAGCTAGCTGCTCTCTTCTTTTTCCTCTACATTTTGTCTAGATTAGGAGTAGATTAAAGATAGATTAGGGTTTAGTTTAGTTAGTTAGTTTTCTAGGGTTAGATTAGGTTTGAAGATTGAAGCAAGTGGATTCTATTGGAGATTCAACAAGGAGCTTGAGCACTCAGATTTGCTATTTTCTATCCTTTGAATCTCTTTGCTTACTATTTGTAATCTTATGATGTATATTCAACTTGTGGATGATATATTTGAGCCATTTATGACTTAGAGCTTATTTTGAGGTTCCAATGGAACCTAGTGAGTAGTTTAATTTGATTATCTTCAATGTTGGCTCTTATTTGATTGTTATGTGATTGTCTACTGCGATTTGTGCCTTCATTGCTTAATTGGGTCATGACCAATTACTATGATAACCTATGTGGACTTGAAAGACGAAGTGTAGGTTTAGATTGAATCGCAATAGCGGGCGATTGTACGTTCACATGACATTGGATGTATGATTTGTGCTTAGGATAGACATATACCAAAGTGCCGCTCGTAGTCAATAGAGAACTTGACCTTAAACCCTCTTTATTTGTAAACACCATATATATATAGGGGTTTAGATAATGTGGGTGTCCACGTGCGTTCTATCATCTGTGGATTGCATGTGGTATGGAGTAGGTGCGTCGAAAGATGGTCGTCTCTCACTTTCGTGTTCTAGGTTTAATTAGTTTAAGTTTAATTCCTTCTCTAGTTAAATTTAGTTTTAATTCCAACTCTTTACCGCCCGTTTAAATAAGATCGAAATGATTATGTGCTAATGCTTTGGCAACCTTTTATCTGTTAATTCCTCGTGGGAACGATATTTGTACTTACACTTTATTACTTGTTGACCGCGTATACTTGTGCGTTAATTGTCATTATATAAATTGGACAACACAAATCAAATTAAACCATTTGTATATAGGTTCAACGAAGTAAAGAACAACTTTCAATCAATCAAACATAGCCCAAATTTTCAAACAGCATTCACACACGCATTTCAGTTTTAAAAAAAATATTGAAAAGATGCGGTACCGTGTTTACATGGGAGTTTGTGGGGTTCCTAACACCTTCCCCACACTTAACCAAGCCCCCGAACTCAAAACTTTATTTTCAAAGATCAAGTTTCGACAGTGTCCATCAATTGGGCCTCTTTCAAACAAAACTCGGTCGAGTTGGTACAACTATTTTAAATCTACCAACTAGCGACGCTGTAAAACGTTCAAATCGTCGACATGATACATGTTGACCTTTTCTTAAAAAATCCGTCAAAACCTTTTTTCGCAATAAAAAGAGTAAGGGTAGAGATAACTTAGAAAGAGAGAAAGATTCGGGTTGTGACCCGAGCTGCGGATTTTTTCAAGACGTCGACAAGTGGTCTACTGATCATAGGATGTCGGCATCGTCTATGTCATCAGCCGATTTGATCAGAGTATATGAGTGTTGGACTCATAGAGAGAGAACTGAGTTCTCCTGTAGCCATCCGGACTGTTCTCCAGAGTATTCTGCATGGCTGGAGGCAGATATGGCAGCAATAGTAGGTGCCCATTTATCTCTGATTGTGGACTCTGATGAGGAGGAGCCTATGGAGGATCCTGATTCTTCTACTAAGGATGAACTGTTTGTGCGGCACTAGTCAGTGATCCACCAACTATTCCTATAGGGACAGATCCGGCTCTGGTGAACTCATTATTTAGAATGACCTTTGAGCGGGATCAGACTAGAGCACAGATGTTGACTACTTTGTCTGGCAGAGATATAGCTTTGGCTGAGAGAGATATTGTGACGCCCCCAAATTCTCTACATTTTCTGTAGCAGATTCGGTGCTCACGTAAATATTCTATAAGACAATAACTTCTATAAATCCAAAATTCACAGTATCCCAATCAGTTAAGAGTTCTCGTCAGAACAATTATCATATCTAGATACCCTCACTTGGATGTATATATCTATGATCCTATAGATATTTCTTGTATATCAATAATTCCTATCTATTTGACCATCACAGTACAAATGATAAGATTATTTTTAGAACTGAGGAGCGACCTCAGTACTTACAGAACTCCCAAGATCATTCAATACCCTCATTCAGATGTATAGTTCATATAGATACTGTACTTGATACTATTCACTATGAATAAGGTAAAACCATTCAACTAATAGCTTAACAACATAATAATATCTGAATACTTATTGTTCAACTATTACATCAAAGAGATACCAAATTACATTCTTAATATATTAAACATTCATTTTTATAAACTCTCTTCTAACCACAAGTATTATTTCCTGAACTTCCTAGGATATTTGACGCAGCTGCAAAGGAAAAGAATATTTGCAAGAATGAGCTTTAAAATGCTCAGCAAGTTTTAAACAATTACAGTTTATACTCACACAATATCTGAAATGAAGGAACATTAAGTCCAGAGTATTTTCCACATATATATATTGAGGTTTGATCTGCCAAACTCCACATATTACGAGTTTCTGTTAGTCATGTAGACTTAGTAACCCGGGTTGATTTGGCCAACCACACCAGCTAGGAGTATGCATATCATCCTACCACAACCACCTGGTCAATGTAAAATTGCCGGTCATTATTAAACACCCGGTCAGTGTAACACTGCCGGTCATAGATAGTGCCAGTATATATATATATTTATACCAAATAATATTGCTTTCACCACAGTCTATACTTTGATATCAAATCAAAAATAATTTACGCAAATAATAGTTCATATGTCTAGATTATGCTTGAACAATAAATCATAACTTTTTTCAAATCACAGATATTACGAACAATGGCTATAACAATTTCGTATATCAATTTACAGGACTTACATTTAATATTGAAATTAAACGAAGTTAGAAAAACTTGCCTTTATCACGATCGGCTACTTAGGTTATTTGAAAGTATATTCACAACCTATATATATTATCATAGTCATTAGAAAGGATAGTATATAATTTCTAATTAAATTATTAGTGTTTGGGTTGATCTTGGAGTCCGTTCGGTATTTTATAGCTTTATTGAATAACTATCAATTTAGTTTTTTAATAACTTTATTGAAAATTTTTAATATCTTAATTATACGCCTTAGATATCATTTATCATAATTTCCAAATGCTTAAACTAAATTTTAAATGATTTAATATCATTTAAAAGGATTTTTAAGTTATTAATATTATTTTTAAATATTTTATAACCATTTAAAATGATTTTGAAATCATCAATATTATTTTTAAATAATTTATTTTATTTAATAATAATTTTTAAATCATTATTATCATTTTTAAATAATTTATTATTATTTAAAATGATTTTTAAATCATTAATATTATTTTTAAGTAATTTATTATTAATTACTTTAATTATTATTAATATTTAATAAATTAAATATTAATAAAAATTTTATGTCAAAATATTATAAATTCTTTATTATAATTAAAAATAATTTTTTTGAATTTTTTATTAATTATTTAGTATTTATTATAATTATTTTAATTATTAAAATTAATTTCGAAATATTGCCTGTCGCTAAAGACCTTTAGCGACAGAAGTGTTGCTATAGGTGTTCTTTGCCCAGCCAAGAACACGTTGGTCAACGTGCTCGGCGCTTGTTTGACTCGATTTTTCTAGCAACCTGTTTGGTTTCTAGTCAATCTAAGGCAATGAAGTTGTAGATATTGTGTAACACTACAAATTCATGTTTATTTCACTACCCAAAAACATGTCTACAGGTTCCTACCATTGGTCAAACCACTTACCCTTGCCTGTTCTTGAAATTTTGGGTTGCCCAGAATTAATAGGCAATGCCGGTCAACGATATCAATGGACTTATATGTTGTAATTTGTTCACCAACTAGGGACTACAGTGCTCCGGTGTTGTAGACCAACTATCAGGCTACGCCAAGGTAGCACTTACATAGCCTAGATATCATCATGCTGCAAGATCTAGGCATTCAAAAAGACTATCAGAGATCGGTTTTTGGGTTTCTGGGTTACCCAGAAACAAAACTTTAACGGTCAATGCGTTTTGACCTTTTATAGCATTCGATCGGTTAATGTTTATAGCTCTATAGTGCTCTTGTACTATAGTACCCATGTCAAAACATAATCTGATTAACAATTTACATCTAAAACGACTAACAGGAAAGAGATTTATCCGGTCAAACTAGGCTGTCAGGCTTGTTCTTAAGCTTTCTTGGTTGCCCAGAAAGCTAGCGGTCATGGTCGGTCAACGACCTTTGACTGCTAATAACTTCCGATTCTGTGTTCTGATTGCTATTTCATCACTTCCAGTCCACTAACAACATTACATACTACAACTACCAACCTTAAACACACCTAGACAACAAACAGTTAGGGAGATAAAAGGGCTGGCATTCGTTGTCAGACCCTGTTTTGCATCTTTGACAGTTTTGCTTAAAACTCCATTTTGATGCTTTTAAATGTTATGGATTCGTGTTTTAGCAACCCAGATCACTTAATAACTTACTAATGAACATATCTAAACAATAACAACAACAATCATATATTTAAAAATCATAAATTAAGTTAGGGTTAAGTGTTTTACCCTTTTTGAGCAAATTTTTGTTCTTTCCTTCTTGATCTTGTTTCTGGCTTGTTAAGAAAGGTTTATGCGTTAGTTGGCTTTGTATGTCAAGTAAAAATTTCGTGGTCTTGGGTTCTCTTAACCTAACCTTATATGAAAACTTCATGTAGGGGATAAAAGATTTAGTTTCTCTTTTCTTGACACATAAGCCTAGATTACTTATGATTTAGGTTGTGTTGTCAATACCTAAGGAGATATAGAGATATATGAAATCTTTTGCTTGTTGCCCAATTGATTTGGTCTTATCTTTCTAATAAGAGAGTTTTAAGGGATATTTTGGTCATTTTGCATACACTAATGGTATTTTGGTAATTTTGCATGTACTAAGGGTATTATGAACATTTCCTACTTAAATACAAGGATAATTTAGTCCTTTTATATTACATCTAGAAAAATAAAAATAAACTTGCACAATTAGGGTTTCTAATTTAAAATCAAGGTTTATAATTGAATTTAGGGTTTCATAATTAGGGTTAGGGTTTCCTAATTCCTAATTAGGGTTTTCTTAAAATCTTTTTCTATAAAATCTTTAATACGTCATATTGAATTATCATATGTATATATTCACAATCATATATACTATCAATATATTATGTGATAATTTTAATTTATTATAACAATTAGGGTTAAGATTTCTTATTTAACTAAATACTTAAATTAGGGTTTTATTTATAAAACCTTACACATCTACTTACGCAGTTATATCTTATGTGTTGACATATAATTATATATACCAATAATAAAGTTAAATACACATCACACAACATATTATATTTACTGTTTATATTAATATTCTTATTTAAAATTTGGAATATTACAATCACCCCCTCTTATAAGAATTTCGTCCCGAAATTACTATTACAGTTTATGAAAACAAATGCGAAAAGTCTTCTCGCATCTTATCTTCTAGCTCCCATGTAGCTTCCTATATAACCTTATTTCTCAACACTTGTTCCTTCCGATCAATTATCTGCACCGGAACTTCTATATACGATAAATCATTCTTTATCTGAACAGGTTCATAGTTTATCACATGCTTATAATCAGGCTTATATAAACGTAGCACAGACACATGAAACACATTATGGATGTGACCTAACTCTTGGGGTAGGGCTACCTCGTAGGCTACTTCGCCTATTCTCATTAATACTTGAAATGGGCCAATGAATCTCGGGCTCAGCTTTCCCTTTTTACCAAAAAGAATCTTGCCTTTCCAAGGAGATACTTTCAGAAAGACATAACTCCCAACACTATACTCCCTTAGCTGTCTGTGTTGATCTGTATATTTCTTCTGCCGGTCTTGAGATGCTTGCAACCGTTGTCGTATAATTCGAATTTCCTCCGTGGTTTGTTGAACTAACTCAGGTCCAAGCATTTGTCTTTCCCCAACTTCATCCCAGCATAAAGGTGTTCTACACTTCCTTCCATACAGGGCTTCGTACGGTGGCATTTCAATACTGGCATGATAACTGTTATTGTACGCGAACTCTACCAAAAGTAACTGGTCCCCCCAACTCCCTTTAAAATCCATAATGCAGGTTCTAAACATATCTTCCAGCGTCTGAATGGTTCTCTCACATTGGCCATCGGTTTGCGGGTGATATGCTGTACTCAACTTCAGCTGAGTTCCCAAGTGTGCCAGAAGACTCCTCCAAAAGTTCAAAGTAAACTGTAGATCTCTGTCTGATACTATGGATACAAGAACTCTATGTCTAGAAATAATCTTTTTTATGTATAACTTGGCCAATTGATCAAGATTATAAGTAACCTTAATAGGTAGAAAGTGGGCTGACTTGGTGAGACGATCAACTATTACCCAAATAGCATTATGGCCTTTCTGAGTGACAAGAAGTCCTACCACAAAGTCCATGGTGATGTGCTCCCTCTTCCATTCAGGAATCGGTAGAGGTTGTAGCAATCCACTCGGTCTTTGATGCTCCGCTTTATCTCTCTGGTATGTGAGACACTTGCTTATCCATTCTGCTATCTCTCTCTTCATGTTCGACCACCAAAAATGCTGACTCAAGTCCTTATACATTTTAGTACTCCCCGGATGCACAACAAACTTGTAACTACGAGCTTCTACTAAGATTTCATCTTTCAATACCTGTACCGCTGGAACCCACACTCTATCCTTATACCTCAGTACTCCTTTTTTATCCAATCGAAATTTAATGTTCTTCTCATGAGTTATCTCGGCCTTACATTTTTGACATGCTTCATCTTTCTGATGCATCTCTTTGATTTTATCCATTAAGGTTAAAGCAGTCTTTATTACAAATAGCTTCTTATTAGAGTTAGTTGGAGCTCTTACTTCAATCTAGAGTTTTTCAAACTTTTTTTATCAGTACCTCGTTGTTTGTGATGGTATTCAACCTCTCTTAATTCTTCAGGCTCAATGCATCTGCAACTATGTTGGCTTTACCAGGATGATATAAAATCTCACAATCAAAGTCCTTGATTAATTCTAACCATCTTCTCTGTCTCATATTCAATTCCTTTTGTGTAAAAATATATTTTAGACTTTTGTGATCTGTGTATATATTACACATTTTCCCCCATACAAATAATATCTCCATATCTTTAAAGCAAAAACTATTGCGACTAACTCCAGATCGTGAGTAGGATATCTTTTCTCATAATCTTTAAGTTATCGTGAATCATAGGCGATTACCTTCCCATGTTGCATTAACACACATCCTAAACCATTGTGTGAAGCATCACTACAATCCACAAGACCCCCAGTTTCATCTGGTAATGATAATACTGGTGCCCTACTCAACAATTACTTCAATTCTTGAAAACTCTCTTCACACTTGTCCGTCCAATTATACTTCACAGTCTTTCGAGTTAAATTGGTTAGCGGGGTCGCTATTTTGGAAAAATCTTTTATAAAACGACGATAGTACCCTGCCAAACCAAGAAAATTGCGAACTTCTGTTGGTGTCGTTGGTTGATCCCAATTCATGATTGTTTCAATCTTTACTAGATCCACTGCCACCCCATTTTTATTAATTACGTGACCTAGGAATTGGACTTCTTCTAAACAGAACTCACACTCAGAAAATTTTGCGTAGAGTTTTTCCTTTCTCAATATCTCTAATACCACTCTCAAGTGCTCCGCATGTTCCTCCTGATAGTAGTGTGCATACAAGCCAATCATATATGATGATAAAGCACATACTTTGTAAACAATCTTATTTATTTATTAATAAAATATTCATTTAAGGCAATTAATTATCTACATGATGCTGTTGTTAATAATATGTAAATAATCTATAGTTTTAAGCAGTGATTTTAGAATCATGATAAGATCATGCTAATGAGATCTAAATTCTTAGAAAGCTTAAAAACTAAAATAGTTTCCAATTGTGGGATTACTAAAATGGGGATTAGTAAATCCAGATAGATTGGTACATATGTTTCTTGCTCATTGGATGAGGATGACTGATCTCATGGTCATTTGTGTGGAGACACTAAAGCAAGTATGTTGTTGCTTATTGGAGAATAAGTTCACTGAACGTGACTCGCTATGGAATACCTAATGGAGTTTTACTCGCCTGTCAATAGGAATTCCTAATGTGATAGTAGTACAGGTGATCCTTGGACTTAAGATCAGCATAGTATCTTATATGCAACAAAATATACTTTGACTTATTCCTTAAAGCCTTTTAAGGCATATATAGGGTATGCTTGGGCATAATGAGTTGCATATGGAGATAATGTATGATCAATAAATAATCTACCACCTCTAGTAAAAGAGGAGATATGTCATATGTGATTCGTTAAATGACAACCCAGGAATTCTTGGCCAAGGTAGAATGAAATTAGAAAGAGGTTTCTAATTTGCATTATTTGGAGTTGTACGTTTTCTAATCGAAATACATATGATTAAATAAATTAAGACTTCACAATAGATCCATGTCTTATATTTAATTGGGACATTGTATGGTGGAAGGATTGAATTGTACGGTAACTATTAACTCACAGGTTCTTTTATGATTAATGTTGAAATCTATATTATCTGAAAAGTCGTTGATCGCTAGAGAGGCTTATCCCTATTGTAGAATAAATGTTATTTATTTAAATAGATTATTAGTTTAAGTTATTTATTTAAATAAGATTAGAATTTTTCTAATTGATTATTCACAACCGATTTAATATGGAGAACCTAAAGGGTCACACCATAAAAGGAAGAAAAATTATTTAAGAAGAAAATGGCATGATAGTAATAATGCATTAAGTGTAATTAATTTAATCTATGGTGATAGAATAAATTAAATAGCTTAATGTTTATTATTTAATATTTTAGAAATATTAAATATAAATTAATAAGTTCAGTCTTATTAATATTAATATTAATATTTTTATTATTTTAATTCTAAAGGAGTTTAGGAATTAATAAAATATCAGTACTCTCTCTCAATCCTAATAATATTAGGATATAAATTAATTAAAAGTATTTAATTAATTAATTAAATAAAACCCTATTCTAATTGGATTAGGAGGGTTAACCTAATATCTATATAAAAGAGTCTTATATCAGAAATAAGGTACGTGAATTTTTCCAAAGGTTGGGAGTACACATATTCTATAGAGATAGAAACAAGGGTTAATCCAATAACCCATCTTCCTGAGTTCTTCATATTCCTTGGTGGATCACCGTTAGAGGCCAAACATTTGGGTGGCTGACATTGATCAAGGGAAGGAGCCACTATAGAGGAATCAAAGGTATCAAAGGAGTAGAACTTGTACCTGAGGAAGCTTGGATCTTCAAAGGTATAATTCCATCATCTCCTTCTATGTATTGACTGATAATTGATGCACAAGAAAGATCATGGTTAAGGGTTTGTAAGAAAATTTTAAAATCTGATTTTTCATCCGTTCCGCTGCGTTTATGTAATTTGATTGCATGCTTATGTTTCTAGCAAACCCAGCAGTGGTATCAGAGCCAATTTTGTGCTAATTATTAGTTTATATTATTACATATATGTATGATATGCGATTGGATCGAGTTCTTGGTCAACAAATTTTTTTTAGATTCAGCGAAGCTGCGCAGCTGCGCCGGTGCAAGGCCTTCTTGTTGCGCAGCTGTGCCCGTGTCTGTTCCTGGTTGTCATGCTGCGCAGCTGCGCCGGTTCCCTTTACATTCCTGGAGCAGCTGCGCCACTGGATAGGAACTGGAAAAATTTTCTTTTGTTTTGATTAATTAAATAAACGGTTTATTTAATTAAGAAAGGTTTAAAATAAAGATGTTTATTTTATATGAAATATGATTTCAGAATTGCTAAAATTAAAGAGTTTAATTTGGAATTGTTTTTAAAAGAAATATAGGAGTTTATTTTTCCAAAAATAAAGTTTAGCAAACTTTTGCCCATTAACTGATATTTATACATATATGGAATGAGTTTACTTTTATGAGATGAATAAGTTTTATTGATACGTATAATGATATGTATGTTAATAAAAGGGATTGAATATGGACTATGACCAATGTGATTGGATTTTATTTTGGATGAATGCTTGAATGTATGGATTTTATAAAATGGGGTCTGCGTACCTCGTCTTTTCTGGTTTTTTTCTTATTGTAAATTCTATCTCTCTCTTATGTACTTCCCCTTGACTGTTGATCAAGGTTTCTATTTAAATGAAATAGTTTATGTAGTAGGATTAGTTAGAATTTTTTAAAAACTGGAGATCAAGGAGCAAGGAGCAAGGAGCAAGGAGCGCTTGAAGACTCATTTGTATGGAGCTCGGGTTTAAATGTAATTGTTACGTTTAAATTTAAATTCTTGCACTCCTAGGTTTGACCTTTTTGGTTCACTTGGTGGCTCTAGTGAACCAAACTAGAATAAAAGTCCATAATCAATCCGGGTAGAATATAGAATTTTATATTGCATGCTAAATATTATATATATTATATTTGATGCAAACATACTTCGCATGTTTAACAAAATGACGCGTATTTTATATATATATGTGCATGCGCTCTAAACAAGATGAGACAAATAATAACAAACCCCTCAAAGAAACAAAATTAAGTCTGAAGCGTTCAAAGATATTTGGAATATCGAACGTCGCCTTCTAGCATGATAAATTAATAGAGTATTAAATATTTAATATGAGCTTGTTGTGCTATCCATAAGGCGAGTATTGAGTATTTAAGATGTTAATTAATCACATTTGATGCTTATCAAGAAAATTGAACGATCTAGTCTTGTTGTGCTATCCACAAGAACGACCAATTTTTTTTTTGAATTTATGGAAGTGCTAGGCTGCACTTAACTTAAATCATTTTAGTTTGGATGTGCACACACATGACCATTATGATTTAAGAGGCAGAATAAAAGGAATTACATGGTGATGTAATTAACAAGAGTTGTCTACCTATTTATTTGTATATCGCTTGTTGTGCTATCCACAAGGTTATATACATTTGAAATGGGAACTTTATTCTCACTAGAAAATCTTTAATTAGATGTTGCCGAACTATATAAGTGAGGGTAATATAGTTTGATAAAAATAGTGGGAGATACCAATTTAAAATAAAGACCTAAATTTATTTTTGTATGCAAAGTTAATAAAATGAATGTTTGCTAAAATATTATCTTTTTCACATGCAGAATTTTAAATAAGTCTAAATCACTAATCTCACTATGAAGCATACTTGATGCAAGTAAGCTTACCGGGCCGAATTATGAGGACTGGCTAAGAAATCTGAGAATTGTTCTCACTGTTGAAAAGATTTCTTATGTCCTAAATTCAACTGTCCCTGAATCTGTTTCAGAAACAACCTCTGAGGAAGAGATTGCCACTTTCAATAAGTGGTAAGATGATGCATCTGTAGCTCAATGCATCATGCTCGCATCCATGAATAACGAGCTTCAGTGTCAGCATGAAAAAATGGATGCTCCTGCTATGCTGCTTCACCTCAAGGAGTTGTATGGTGAATATAGTAGGACTGCTAGATATGAGATATCTAAGGAACTCTTTCGATCTCGGATGATCGAGGGTACTGCCGTCGAGACTCATGTCCTGAAAGTGATCAATTTGATTGAATGCCTTGGACAGGTTGGGTTCGTCATGGATGGGGAGTTGAGTCAAGACTTGGTTTTGCAGTCACTCCTGAGACCTTCTCGCAGTTTGTGGTTAATTTTCACATGAATAAGCTAGATGTCTGCTTGCCTGAGCTGCTTAACATGCTGAAAATTGCAGAAGGTCACTTCTTATCCAAGAAGAACCATGTCTTAATGGTGGATTCTTCCAATAAAAGAAAGAGGCCCACGGTGTCTTTTGAAAAGAAGAAATCTAAGAAGGCTAAGGGAAAGGGAAAAGAAAAGGAACAAAAAAAACCTGAACCAGCTAAATGAATGTACTTTCATTGCAACGAGCCAGGACATTGGAAGAGGAACTGCAAGAAGTTTCTAGCAGAGAATAAGCTTGGAGAAGGTTCGACTTCCAATCAAGGTTTGTTTATGATTGAAATTAATTTTTCTGAAAGTCATAATTCTACTTTGTTATTGGATAACGGCTGTGGGTTTCACATATGTAACACTGTGCAGGGACTGGTCAGAAGTAGAAAGCTGAACAATGAAGAGGTGATCCTACGAGTGGGGAATGGAGTAAAGGTTGCTGCATTAGCTGTAGGAACTTATTGTTTAGCAATGCCTTCGGGCAAGTCCATTTATCTTAATAACTGTTATTATGTTCCGAATATTATTAAAAACATTATTTTAATTTTTATATTGAATATGGAAGGTTTTGACGTTATTATAAAGAACAATGGTTGTTCTATTTATAAAGACGATGTTTTATATGGTATTGGAAATTTGCAAAATGGGCTTTATATACTTGACTTGCAAGAAAATATATTTCAAATTGAACAAACTAAGAAAAGGAAAAGAGATGATATTAATTATACCTACATGTGGCACTGTAGACTCGGTTATATTAATGAAAAAAGATTATCCAAGTTGCATAAGGATGGGCTCCTAGAGCTATTCGATTAAGAATCATATCTAACTTGTGATTCTTGTCTCATGGGTAAAATGACTAAATCTCCTTTTAGTGGAAAAAGAGAAAGAGTTACAGAGTTATTGGCATTGATTCACACAGACGTTTGTGGACCTATGACAACAAGTGCACGGGGTGGGTATTCTTATTTTATTACTTTCACTGATGATCACTCAAGATTTGGATATGTGTATTTAATGAAATACAAATCAGAATCATTTGAAAAGTTAAAAGAGTTCAGAAGTGAAGTAGAGAAACAAACGGGCAAGAGTATTAAGATACTTCGATCAGATCGAGGTGGAGAATACTTAAGCGGTGAGTTTCTCAATTGTCTCAAAGAAAATGGTATAATCTCACAATGGACTCCTCCAGGTACACCACATTTAATGGAGTATTTGAAACGAGAAATCGAACACTGCTGGACATGGTTCGATCCATGATGAGTTTTACCGACCTTCCAATTTCTTTTTGGGGTTATGCCCTAGAAACGGCTGCATACTTACTTAATAAGGTACCTACAAAATCCACCCCAAAAACTCCATATGAGATGTGGAAAGGGAGGAAACTAAATCTTAAGCATTTTAAGACTTGGTGTTGTCCAAGTTCTGTCAAAAAGTTTAAAAATGATAAGTTACAGACTAAATCTGATAAGTGTAGATTTATGAGATACCCTAAAGAAATCGTAGGGTATTATTTCTATCATCCAACTAATCAAAAGGTGTTTGTTGCGAAATATGCTGCCTTCTTGGAGAAAGATTTTATCCATGAAGGGGTCAGTGGAAGTAAGATATATCTTGAAGAAGTTCAAGAACCACAAATTACCACGGATCAAAGTCAGGTACCTAACCAAGTAGAAGAACCTACTGTACCACACCCTATTCGTAAATCTGGAAGAGTACCGAAGATACCTGAGAGGTATGGATTCGTTATAGAGGACGACGATGAGGTACACATCATAAATGATGATGATCCATTGAATTACGAATAGGCTATGAGTAATAAAGACTCAGGGAAATGGCTTGAAGCCATGAAATCCGAAATGGACTCCATGTATGAGAAAAAAATATGGACTTTGGTTTCACCACCTGAAGGCATTAAGCCTATTGGGTGTAAATGGGTTTTTAAGAGAAAGACTGGAGCAGACGGAAAGGTAGAGACCTATAAGGCCCGACTGGTTACAAAAGGTTTCAAACAAATATAAGGAGTTGACTATAATGAAACCTTCTCACCAGTAGCCATGCTCGAGTCCATTCGGATTTTGCTTGCGATTGCAGCTTATAACGACTATGAGATCTGGCAGATGGACGTGAAAACGGCCTTCCTCAATGGGAAACTTGAGGAGGATGCGTATATGACACTGCCAGAGGGATTTATTTCAAAAGTTGGAACAAATCAAGTCTGTAAGCTACAACGATTCATTTATGGGTTAAAGCAAGCTTCTCGTAGATGGAACATTCATTTTGATGAGACAATCAAAGAGTTTGATTTTATCAAAAACGAGGATGAACCATGTGTATACAAGAAGGTAAGTGGGAGCGCATTATCATTCCTTGTATTATATGTTGATGATATATTACTGATAGGGAATGACATTCCTATGTTACAATCAATTAAAATATGGTTATCTAAAAAGTTCTCCATGAAGGACTTGGGTGAAGCATCCTATATTTTGGGGATAAATATCTATAGAGATAGATCTAAAAGGATGCTCAGCTTATCCCAAGGAGCATACATTGATACAATGCTAAAGAGGTTTAGCATGGAAGATTCCAAAAGAGGTCTCATGTCGATGAGCCATAGAATACATCTCTCCAAGAAACAGGCCCCAAAAGACACCTTAGGAGAGAGACCGTATGAGTAAGATCACTTATGCTTCTGCAATAGGATCTATCATATACGGAATGATATGTACTAGACCGGATGTTGCTCATGCACTTAGTGTAACGAGCAAATACTAGTCGAATCCAGGAGAAGAGCACTGGAAGGTAGTGAAGAATATCCTAAAGTACTTGAGAAGGACTAAAGATAATTTTTTTGTCTACGGTGGGTCTGAATTAAAACTCGAGAGATTCACGAACTCAAGTTTTCAAACATACCAAGATGACAGTAAATCTATTTCAGGGTATGTATTTACCTTGAACGGAGGCGCAGTGAGTTAGAAGAGTTCCAAACAGCAAACAGTTGCTGATTCAGTGACAGAGGCAGAGTATATAGCTGCAAGTGAAGCTGCAAAGGAAGCTGTTTGGATGAAGAAGTTCATAACTGAACTTGGTGTGGTTCCTAGTATTGGAGAAACAATTCCCGTATACTTTGACAACATCGGAGTGATTTCACAGGCTAAGGAACCCAGGCCTCATCAGAAATTCAAACACGTGTTGCGGCTATTTCACTTGATTAGGGAGATCATTGAAAGAGGAGACGTCACCTTGGAGCGTGTGGACTCTCAAGACAACATTGCAGATCCATTTACTAAAGCTCTAACACAACAGCAGTTTGATCGTCACTTAGAGAAGATGGGTATAAGATACCATGGCGATTGGCTTTAGTTCAAGTGGGAGATTGATAGTAGTGTGCATACAAGCCAATCATGTATGATGATAAAGCACATACTTTGTAAATAATCTTATTTATTTTTTAATAAAATATTTATTTAAGGCATTTAATTATCTACATGGTACTATTTTTAATAATATGTAAATAACCCATAGTTTTAAGCAATGCTTTTAGAATCACGATGAGATCATGCTAATAAGATCTAAATTCATAGAAAGCTTAAAAACTAAAATAGTTCCCAATTGTGGGATTACTAAAATGGGGATTAGTAAATCCGGATAGATTGGTACATATATTGCTTGCTCATTGGATAAGGATGACTGATCTCATGGTTATTTGTGTGGAGACACTAAAGCAAGTATGTAGGTTCTTATTGGAGAATAAGTTTACTGAACGTGACTCGCTATGGAATACCTAATGGAGTTTTACTCGCCTGTCAATAGGAATTCCTAATGTGATAGTAGTACAAGTGATCTTTGGACTTGAGATCATCATAGTATCTTGTATATAACATATTATACATTAACTTATACCTTAATGCCTTTTAAGACATATATAGGGTATGCTTGGGTATAATGAGTTGCATATGGAGATAATGTATGATCAATAAAGAATCTACAACCTCTAGTAAAAGAGAAGATATGTCCTATGTGATTCGTTAAATGACAACCCAGGAATCCTTAGCCAATGTAGAATGAAATTAGAAAGAGATTTCTAATTTGCATTATTTGGAGTTGTGCAATTTCTAATCGAAATACATATGATTAAATAAATTAAGACTTGACAGTAAATCAATGTCTTATATTTCATTGGGACATTGTATGGTGGAAGGATTGAATTGTACGGTAACTATTAACTCACAGATTCTTTTATGATTAATGTTAAAATCTATATTATCTACAAAGTCGTTGATCACTAGGAAGGTTTATCCCTATTGTAGAATAAATGTTATTTATTTAAATAGATTATTAGTTTAATTTATTTATTTAAATAAGATTAAAATTTTTCTAATTAATTTAGTCACAACCGGTTTAATATGGAGAACCTAAAGGGTCACACCATAAAAGGAAGAAGAATTATTTAAGAAGGAAATGGCATAATAGTAATAATGCATTACGTGTAATTAATTTAATCTGTGGTGATAGAATAAATTAAATAGCTTAATATTTATTATTTAATATTTTAGAAATATTAAATATAAATTAATAAGAGGAGTCTAATTAATATTATTATTATTATTATTATTTTAATTCTAAAGGAGTTTAGGAATTAATATAATATCAGTACTCTCTCTCAATCCTAATAAGATTTGGATATAAATTAATTAAAAGTGTTTAATTAATTAAATAAATAAAAACCTATTCTAATTGGATTAGGTGGGTTAACTTAATATCTATATAAGAGAGTCTTATATTAGAAATAAGGTACGTGAATTTTTCCAAAGGTTGGGAGTACACGTATTCTATAGAGATAGAAACAAGGATTAAGCCAATAACCCATCTTCCTGAGTTCTTCATCTTCCTTGGTGGATCGCCGTTAGAGGCCAAACATTTGGGTGGCTGACATTGATCAAGGGAAGGAGCCACTATAGAAGAATCAAAGGAGTAGAACTTGTACCTGAGGAAGCTTGGATCTTCAAAGGAATAATTCCATCCTCTCCTTCTATGTATTGACTGATAATTAATGTACAAGAAAGATCATGATTAAGGGTTTGTTAGAAAATTTTAAAATCTAAATTTTCATCCCTTCCGCTGCGTTTATGTAATTTGATTGCATGCTTATGTTTCTAGCAAACCCAACACCTCCCGTGTCCTAGAGTATATTAAGATATCATCAATAAACACCGCCACAAACGTATCCAAGGATGATTTAAATACTCGATTCATTAAATCCACAAAAGCTGCTGGTGCATTTGTTAACCCAAAAGACATCACAAGAAACTTGTAATGTCCGTATCGGGTCCTAAAGGCGATCTTTGTTACATCTTCTTTTCTTACTTTCAGTTGATGATAACCCGATTGTAAGTCAATTTTCAAAAAATGTTCCGCTCCTTTTATCTGATCAAACAAATCATCAATCCTTGGTAAAGGGTACTTATTCTTGATGGTCAACTTATTTAACTCCCGATAATCTATACACAATCTTAACGTCTCATCCTTATTCTTTACAAACAACACAGGTGCTCCCCATGGTGAAACATTAGGCTTTATGTACTTCTTATCTAAGAGTTCATGTAACTAAACATACAACTCCTTCAATTCTACTAGTGCCATCCTATATGGTGCCTTTAAAACTGGTGACGTACCTGGTGCAAGGTCAATTATAAACTCAATCTCTCTGTCAGGTGGAAGACCAGGTAGATCACTTAGAAACACATCCGGAAACTTATTTACTATAGGTATTTGATCTAACTTCCCCCTTCTTTCCTTGTATCCACCACATAGGCTAAATACCCTGTACCACACTTTCGAAGCAATCTCTTAGCTTGTATAACCGTTAAACATCGAACTTGCTTTGGTGAACAACTTCCTTTGAATACTACCTTTGTTTTCAAAGATGTCCTTAAACTTACTTGTTTCCGTTTATAATCAATTACTACCTTATGCCTACCCAACCAATCTATCCCTAATATTACATCAAACTCCCCTAGTTGTATAGGTATAAGGTTTACCGGTAACGTATGCCCCTGAATTTCTACACTACAATTCTTATGTACTGTATGAATAGGAATTATTTCTTTGTTAGTAATTTCTACGTTGAAAGGTGCATCTAACTCTTCATATGGCATTTTTAATCTCTTAACAAAATCCATAGATGCAAACGAACAAGAAGCACCAGAATCGAATAACACATAAGCATTTAAGCATCAATTGGTACGATACCTGTCACCACATCTTGTGCTGCCACCGCATCCCTCACGGTCATGTTAAAAGTCCTTGCATTCGGACGATTCTGAGAAACTCTTGCAGCCGCTGCTCCTTGTTTATTGTTAAAATTCTGACCTCCACCCACATTCAGTTTCTTGGGTTTTGGACAGATTCTTGACACATGACCCTCTTCCCCACAGTTGAAACATTTAATATTCTTGCCCTTCTCCTTCTTTTTGGGACATAAGTTCGAATAATGCCCATCTTCTCCGCAGTTATAACAAGTCGTCCCTTTGAAATAACATTCCAATTTGTGATTCTTTCCACATGTGTGACAGAGCTCAATCTTTTGGTTGTTGTTGTTGCCTCCTTTGTTGACATTGCTGCTACGATTATACCCACCTTTTCCAGGGTTATTTGGAAAAGCTACCTCCCACCTTCTCTTGTTGTTGTTGCTGTTATTATTGTTACTCACACTCGTGTTGCTCTTCCCGGTATTAACCCTTTTCTCCTTATTGAGCTGTAATAAGGCCTCTCCTTCCTTCTCTGTTATAATGGCCTTTTCCAAGATCTCCGCAAAAGTTTTCACCTGAAATGCCGATACTCTGCTCCTAATTTGGGGTTTCAATCCTCCTTCAAATCTTCTTGTCTTTCTCGCCTCAGTATCTACTTGATGTGATGCAAACCTAGCCAACTCGTTGAATTTTGCTGCATATTGTGTTTCTGTTATTTCACCTTATTTCAATTCCAGGAATTGAACCTCCATACGATCTTGCATTGAAGTTGGAAAGTAATTGGCAAAGAAAAACTCCTTGAATTTTTCCCAATTAGTGGCTCCTTCTCCAGCTCTCCCCTTGTTTGCTTCCCACCAATGATTAGTTTCATCCTTCAAAAAAAAAGTGGCAAAATCTACCTTTTGGTCATCATTTACTTTTGTTACTTTAAACATCTTTTCCATCTCAGTAACCCAAGTCTGAGCTTTTATGGGTTCATCAGTAACTCTGAACTCCGGTGGTCCTACTAATTTAAAATCCTTAAACTGAGTTGTGGTTGGGTTATTTGGTGCCGCTGGTATCGCATTAACTTGCCTTCCTTATAAAGCTCCTACCAGAATATTTACCAAGGTTTGGGTTGGATTTTCCTCTGCCTGATCTTGCTCAAGTTCTGCACGAGTTCTTCTTCTGTGTGCCATTTATCTAAATATAACAAAGAGCTAATTATGAGTACAAGTTCAATAATTTAAACAACTCAGTTTGATATATAGAAATTTGTATTCACATTGCAAATCTATATATACATATCTAGTGTCTAATTCTAGATCACTAGTTTTACCTACGAAAGAAAGGAAACTACATAGCCTATCCGACTAGCGATTTATTCCTATCACTATCTATATTATAAAATTTTTCCTTAGTCTAAAGTTCTTCCTTCTTTCTTGCTATCCTCCTTTTTAGCTTTTTCACCATCTTCTCATACTTCTGCAACCTTTTCTCCATGTACTCGATTTCCTGAGCGACCCTAGATCCTGAAGGCCTTTCCCATTCTATCCAAGTATGGATAGGGAGTACCATTTGCAATGGTAGCGCATCTATGACTGGCTCTACCTTAATTATTTGACGTTCTTCAGACATCCTACAATCAGATTTACAAAATCGATTAGTATCTAAAAAAATCATAACTTAATACTTTATTAGTATTCTTATCTATTAACTTTCCTAACAACTTTCTTTCTCTTGCAATAACTCTATTTGAGCTTATCTCCTTTATCGACTAAATACTTCCGAGGTTATAGCCTAAGGGTTTCTTCCTAAGGTTTCTAACCTAAGGCTTTGATACCAAATTATGACGCCCCCAAATTCTCTATATTTTTTGTAGCAGATTCGGTGCTCACGTAAATATTCTATAAGACAATAACTTCTATAAATCCAAAATTTACAGTATCCCAATCAGTTAAGAGTTCTCGTCAGAACAATTATCATATCTGGATACCCTCACTTGGATGTATAGATTTATGATCTTACAGATATTTCTTGCATATCAATAATTCCTATCTATCTGACCTTCATAGTACAAATGATAAGATTGTTCTTGGAACTGAGGAGCGACCTCAGTGCTTATAAAACTCCCAAGATCATTCAATACTCTCATTCAGATGTATAGTTCATATAGATACTGTACTTGATACTATTCACTATGAATAAGGTAAAACCATTCAACTAATAGCTTAAAAACATAATAATATCTGAATACATATTGTTCAACTATTACATCAAAGAGATACCAAATTACATTCTTAATATAATAAACATTCGTTTTTATAAACTCACTTCTAACCACAAGTATTATTTCCTGAACTTCCTGGGATATTTGACGCAGCTGTAAATGAAAAGAATATTTGCAAGAATGAGCTTTAAAATGCTCAGTAAGTTTTAAACAATTACAGTTTATACTCACACAATATCTGAAATGAAGGAACATTAAGTCCAGAGTATTTTCCACATATATAGACTGAGGTTTGATATGCCAAACCCCACATATTACGAGTTTCTGTCAGTCATGTAGACTTAGTAACCCGGGTTGATTTGGACAACCACACCAGCTAGGATTATGCATATCATCCTACCACAACCACCCGGCCAATTTAAAATTATCGGTCATTATTAAACACCCGGTCAGTGTAACACTGTCGGTCATAGATAGTATCAGTATATATATTTGTACCAAATAATATTGATTTCACCACAGTCTATACTTTGATATCAAATCAAAAATAGTTTACACAAATAATAGTTCATATGTTTTGATTATGCTTGAACAATAAGTCGTAACCTTTTTTAAATCACAGATATTACGAACAATGGCTATAACAATTTTGTATATCAATTTACAGGACATACATTTAACATTAAAATTAAATGAAGTTAGAAAAACTTGCCTTTATCACGATCGGCTACTTAGGTTATTTGAAAGTATATTCACAACCTATATATATTATCACAGTCATTAGAAAGGATAGTAATTAATTTCTAATTAAATTATTAGTGTTTGGGTTGATCTTGGAGTTCGTTCGGTATTTTATAGCTTTATTGAATAACTATCAATTTAGTTTTTCAATAATTTTATTGAAAAATTTTAATATCTTTTTTATACGCCTTAGATATCGTTTATCATAATTTCCAAATGTTTAAAATAATTTTTAAATGATTTAATATCATTTAAAATGATTTTTAAGTTATTAATATTATTTTTAAATATTTAATAACCATTTAAAATGATTTTGAAATCATCAATATTATTATTTATTTTATTTAATAATAATTTTTAAAACATTATTATCATTTTTAAATAATTTATTATTATTTAAAATGGTTTTTAAATCATTAATATTATTTTTAAGTAATTTATTATTAATTACTTTAATTATTATTAATATTTAATAAATTAAATATTAATAAAAATTTTATGTCAAAATATTAGAAATTATTTATTATAATTAAAAATGATTTTTTAGAATTTTTTTATTAATTATTTAGTATTTATTTATATTTATTGTAATTAATTTAATTAATAAAATTAATTTCCAAATATTGCATGTCGCTAAAGACCTTTAGCGACAGAAGTGTTGCTATAGGTGTTCTTGGCCCAGCTAAGAACACGTTGGTCAACGTGCTCGACCCTTGTTTGACTTGATTTTTCTGACAACCTGTTTGGTTTCTGGTCAATCTAAGGCAATGAAGTTGTAGATATTGTGTAACACTACAAATCCATGTTCATTTCACTACCCAAAAACAAGTCTACAGGTTCCCATCGCCGGTCAAACCACTTACCCTTGCCTGGTCTTGAAATTCTAGGTTGCCCAGAATTAATGGGCAATGTCAGTCAACGGTATCAATGGACTTATATGTTGTAATTTGTTCACCTACTAGGAACTACAGTGCTCGGGTGTTGTAGACCAACTATCAGGCTACCCCAAGGTAGCACTTACATAGCCTAGATATCATCATGCAGCAAGATCTAAGCATTCAAAAAGGATGTCAGAGATCGATTTTTTGGGTTTCTGGGTTAACCAGAAACAAAACCTTAATGGTCAATGCGTTTTGACCTTTTATAGAATTCAATCGGTTAATGTTTAGAGCTCTAGAGTGCTTTGGTACTATAGTACCCATGTCAAAGCATAATCGGATTAACAATTTACATCTAAAACGACTAACAAGAGAGAGATTTATCCGGTTAAACTAGGCTGTCAGGCTTGTTCTTAAGCTTTCTGGGTTGCCCAAAAAGCTAGCGGTCATGGTCGGTCAACGACCTTTGACTGCTAATAACTTCTGATTTTGTGTTACGATTGCTATTTCATCACTTCCAGTCCACTAACAACATTACATACTACAACTACCAACCTTAAACACACCTAAACAACAAATAGTTAGCGAGATAAGAGGGCTGACATTCGTTGTCAGACCCTGTTTTGCATCTTTGACAGTTTTGTTTAAAACTCCATTTTGATGCTTTTAAATGTTATGGATTCGTGTTTTAGCAACCCAGATCACTTAATAACTTACTAATGAAAATATCTAAACAATAACAACAACAATCATATATTCAAAAATTAGAAATTAAGTTAGGGTTAAGTGTTTTACCCTTTTTGAGTAAATTTTTGCTCTTTCTTTCTTGATCCTGTTTCTGGCTTGCTGAGAAAGGTTTATGAGTTAGTTGGCTTTGTATGTCAAGTAAAAAATTCGTGCTCTTGACCTAACCTTATATGAAAACTTCATGTAGGGGTTAAAAGATTTATTTTCTCTTTTCTTGACACATAAGCCTAGATTACTTATGATTTAGGTTGTGTTGTCAATACCTAAGGAGATATAGAGATCTATGAAATCTTTTACTTGTTGCCCAATTGATTTGGTCTTATCTTTCTAATAAGAGAGTTTTAATAGATATTTTGGTCATTTTGCATACACTAAGGGTATTTTGGTAATTTCGCATGTACTAAGGGTATTATGATAATTTCCTACTTAAATACAAGGATAATTTAGTCCTTTTATATTACATCTAGAAAAATAAAAATAAACTTGCACAATTAGGGTTTATAACTTAAAATCAAGGTTTATAATTGAATTTAGGGTTTCATAATTAGGGTTAGGGTTTCTTAATCCCTAATTAGGGTTTCCTTAAAATCTTTTTCTATAAAATCTTTAATACGTCATATTAAATTATCATATGTATATATTCAGAATAATATATACTATCAATATATTATGTTATAATTTTAATTTATTATAACAATTAGGGTTATGATTTCTTATTTAACTAAATTCTTAAATTAGGGTTTTATTTATAAAACCTTATACATCTACTTACTCAATTATATCTTATGTGTTGACATATAATTATATATACCAATAATACAGTTAAATACACATCACACAACATATTATATTTACTGTTTATATTAATATTCCTATTTAAAGTTCGGAATATTATAGATACGGCTCGAGCCGCTCAGGATGCATGATTGATTGAGCGAGAGGAGCTCCGATCTGCCAGAGATGCAGCTTTTGTAGAGCGGGATGAGATCCGCTCAGCCAAAATTGCAGCTTTTGTTGAGATCGAGGAGACTTTGATTGCTAGGGACGCAGGTTTTGCGGATAGGGATGAGGTTATAGCTTCCCGTGATTTCCACATTGCTGACAGTACTGCTCTTCGATCTTATACTCATGGCCTGGTTACCAAGATGAGTGCATATATTGATGACCACAGTGCCACCTTGTAGATGACTGTGGAGGTTTTGGGCCGTATGGAGGCTGATGGTATTGCACTTGCAGCTGCTCCTCCTTCTTCAGAGAGAGATGTCATGGTGGCTTTGCTGGCCCGCTTATCCTTGGGTTTATAGACTAGCTTTATTTTTCCTGCACATACTAGATCAGCCATCTTTTGTCATGTACAGGACACTATGTATATATCAAACAGTTTTATATATCAGCAAAAATATATTTTTGATTCACTTCCCTGTTTGGAGATGTATTGTCATTGCTGAGTTATTACCACTTCCTTGAAGGAATCTTAGAGATTCGGGGTGCTGCCCTTTCCTTAGTGGAATTCCTGCTAGTGAAGCAGAAGAGTGAATTAAGAGCTTGAGTCTCTAAATCACTTAAAATCTCGTGTCTTTTACAGTCAGTCATTTACTTTCTGTCATTTACATTATGTACTTAACTGCTATAACTGCCATGTATGTAATAACTACTGACAACTAAACTGACTTCACAAACAATGTGTAACAATGTTTATGAATTTTTAAATGAAGGGGATCTTTAACTTATTCTGCTATGCTTGAAAAGATTCTTATAATTGTCATATGGTAATTCATTAGCAATACAAAATAAACTGAAAAAGTATTTTAAAAGAAAAAGGATCTATTCAACCTCCCCTTTCAAGATCTATTGGGTGCCTACTGGGAACCAACAATTGGTATCAGAGCAGGTTCTCATGCTATACCCTAAAGCTAATCGCTTCGAGTCTGATCCTAAGCACAAACATTGTTCTAAACTTAGTTTAGTAGTAAGTCACTTGTAAATGCAGATGAGCTCACACGTTGGAAATTATGTGTACAGGTAAATTTGAATATACATCTGAAGCTGCTCAGATTGGTCGATGTTCTTAAATGCTATAGCACCAAGACCAATTCTTTTCCACAGTCAATCTTGTAGTCTGCAGACCAGAGATGGGAAGTTAAGAAGCATCAAAAGAAGAGAATTTGTATCCACCTGTTCTGAAAGATGAAAGGCTTATACATACTATGAAATGCTTATCCAGAGGAGAAAGAAGATTTCCTCTAATATGTATTTGGCTAACCAGCAGTTGGATATGAATCCTGATGTTCAAGGCTATCAAAGAACTAAAGCTGCCAAGACTTTCCTAGCTCACTTCTCCAAGACTATACCTAATTGATCTAAGGTCAAATGGAGCAACAAGCTGTCAGCAATTAATGCAAAGATATGCACATCAATGCCTAACATCATAAGAGCAAGACAAATGACTATTAAGAAACTGGCAGTGTAAAGGTACGATTCCTCATTAATACCCATATGTACATCATGATGCATCACCTTATGAACTACTACAGTATTCTATCAAGAAACCATACTCTTCCTAAAGAGGGGAAAGAGAAAGTATATTAAGGTTGGAAACTTAACTGTCAACAAACTTTCTCTCCACCCACGTTTTAGGTTGAAGATAACATCTTGAAAGAAGTCTGAAATATATCATAAGCTAAACAAATCTAATTAAGGTTGAAGTGGATTAACCCTTGTTGAAGGGTTTGTATGTATGCATATATATACAAACCTATGTTCTATGTTTTTGATAAAATATAGAGTATAATCAACACTAGGGAAGTACCTTGAAGACTCTTAGAAGCTGATCACCTCTATGAATCGACCAAATACAATAAGTAATAGAGTCGATTCTTACTCTGTGAACATTCAAAATCTGTGAACATAACCAAACAAAGGGTGAAACAATCAAAGTGAAAGAGTGTTCATTAAAATGCTTAAATCATACACACACCCACTATCATGCATCAAATATCATATCTAAATATGTTATATGCATGAATATGATTGTTAATGCTAATTTGATATATATTCAAATATATGAGGAATAGGGATTTTTGAGAAAACTAACCTAGCAGGACCCAATCAATCATGGGTAACAAAATAGAAATTATCTAAACCTGTAGGTCTATCTGACCACACTAAGGAATGCTGAAGCGGATGGCTTCAGTCACAAAGATTCAACCAGCTGGAGGCTCAAGACATTTCAACAATGTGCTTGACAAAATCATCCTATGTCAAAGCCGATTCTAAAAGACTTGTTGAGTTTACATGGTTTCTGATCTCCATATGGAAGTAAGATATTCATGACAAGATGAAGTAGATATCCTATGCTTATTCATACAAAGCATATCAGCTCAGAGGGTACATTAAAGAAGTTCACATCAGAGGATCATCAAGCATTGAATATGAAGAATGCATCATAGAAGTAGAACTCCACGAGTGCAGTCTGCCAAGGAGCTTAAGAGAAATTATAGTGTTCTCTACGATCTAGACTGAGTCCATCCTGTGCAAGCCAACACACGATGATTATGGCCTAATGACCACAATTGTAGTGTTCCTCTAGTCAGCTTCAAAGTTCGTAGTTCTGATGAAGGGAGGAAGAGCAACAAATGAAGAAAGACTTATAGCCATTGACAAATTGATAGTCCCAATGATTATACATTTATCCTTAGTGTATATTGAAGAAACTAAGGAAGGACTACAAGCCTGCTGAAAACACCTGTTCAGGTGTCAGATGAAAAAGACTACATTTGTAGTTTTGTCAACAATCGTGCAGTGATAAGGTCTAAGGGGGATATCTATGATTCAATAAGGATTGCTCAATTATGATGATTCTCAGCTTGAAGAAGGTATGCAAGACTGCCTTATCTGTGCATACAAAGAAGAAGAATTCATCCTTTTAAGGGAAGATAGTACCAACTATGGGGGAGCAGTGATCTGCTTAGAACAACTGCACTAATGATGTCAAAGGAGCACAATAAAGCAAATACTTCTGGTCTTTCAAACATTGAAGATAGCTACTTATTGCATAAGGAAGATAAGGAGAAAAGTATAAGGTGATGAAGAGTGTGGAAGGACAGCTGAAGATATGGAGATGGTGAAGCTCAAAGAGAAAAATGAAGAAGTGGAATTCTTGCCAAAAGATCTGAGATAGGCTCAGGAGATAGATCAACCACGGTGCATGTCTGATGACCATACCACGAATATCAAGACCAATTCTGTCAAGATCATAGAGACAGGAGCTAACCCGAAATTGAAACATTCCAGTTACAGAGTCCGAAAACTTTGTTACTGATGAACCAAATGAAGATCCATAATCAAGTAGTAATGTCCCAAAACGTGCTACTAATAACCATATAAAATACCCACCTCAAATCATAGAGTGCCTATGATCAAACATCTGATCGTAGTGTAAGACCAGAAGAACACCACGATCGCAGCCTATACAAAACCTACACCATTGAATATCAAGAGTTAGTGAATGAACTCCCCAGCAGAGAGGTCAAATGTGATGCCAGTACCGACCATGTCTAAAGCTCTTCATCTGGTAAGCGCCTCAAGGACAAACCTGACTCTTAGCCTTGAGCTAAGAGGTTGGCCCTTCCTAAGCTACCTTATTTTAGAAAGAGTGCGAAAATTGAATGCATCACAAGAATCTCTGCTGAAGCAAGCAGTACCTCATCAAATGAATACAAGCTGCAAATGAGAATTGCCAATCCCTTAGAGTCTAAATGATGAAGTTGTCTATTGAAACATGACCACAGACTATGATCTTTAAAGAAGATGCAAAGGTTGTAGATCAGTTTAGGAAATCGTGGAGTACTGAGCCGAGTCATAAGGACACTCCACGAGCTGAAGAAGTCACTAGTCAACTAAAGAAAAGTTAAATCTGATAAAATGACATGGTAGAAGAAGTTACAGATTATGACCTATCAGATTCTTACAACTATCCCACTAAGAAATGGAGGGAACAGTTAAAAGAGGGAAATTCAAATTATTGGCAGTTACAACTTCGAGAGTTCATCAAAAGCTACAAGTCTGTCAAATCAATAAACACTCTCTCTTAAGCCAAAACCTAAACATCTTCAAACAGCCAAATTCTCTCAAACAGTTATAGATCCTCAAATTGCTTCCTAACATCTTCCAATATTCTCACAAAGTTATAAACTCAGAAACCCTAACTCTTCAAATGGCAGACTGGCGAGTAATCACTGGTATTCAACTTGGGACGAAGAAGTTTGAGAAATCGGAGAAGAAGTTCAGAGATATTCTTGAGCTCGTGAAGAATGCTGGATTCTCAGAATGCCTCGAGTCAAACACTCGAATATATGTTGACTTTCGTAAAGAATTCCACTCCAACGTAACCATAAGTTTTGGAACCCTATCTACCAAGGTCAAAGGTCAGTTTCTGAAACTGAAATCCACTGACATCAACCAGTGCTTAGGTTTCTCTGACCTAGGTCTGAAAAATCTTGATAAAATCAACACGGAAGAAGCCAAGAAGATTATGTTATACAAGAGAAATCCTAGTATGAAGGATATGAAGAAAAATGAGTTTCCTGAAGAATTCGTGTTCCTTGCAGAGATTGTGGGCAAATGTATACTATGCAAGGACACTTCACATGACACTGTGAGTGATCAATAGTTGAAGATTATGGCTGCAATAGTATTGAAGAATCAAATCATTTTTGGAGCTGTCCTGCTCGACCTAATGTTCAAATGTCTTGACAAGGCGGAGAAGAAGAAGTTAACATAGAAATCGCTCACAAAGGTTTTCCATGGAAGGTTCTTGAGTATTATTCTGAAGAAGAAGCTGAAGAATAAGATTAAGGATGATGAGGGTGTAGTCCTAAACAGCCATAAGGTGATGACCCCTACGCTGTTTATAAATTGGAAGAAGAACCCAATGGAGAACAAAAGGCTGATGACATATGGCAGCAGTAGCAAGAGTATTTCAAAGAAGAGGAAGGCAAGTGCTATGACAAAGGAGGAACTGTCACACTCTGAGGACTCAATTATCCCAGAGATCAAGTCTGTTAAGCCATCCATGAAGAAAGCTAAAGTGCTGCAGAAGCCTAAGTCAGTTCCCAGAAGAAGTATAGCTACTCAAGAGGAAAACGTAGAGTCATAAGATGAAAAGGGAACTGCGAGCTTCAAGGAAGAATCTTCAAGGAGCAAGTCCAATGATAAAGAAGAACATACAAGTCCTATGGCTAATCTTTAAAGTAGCCATTCTGCTGATAAGGGAGAATCTAAACCTGAAACGGTTAGATATCTTAGTGCTGAAATCCTAAGGAGCCCTTATGATGGTTCAAAAGACGTAGAGTCTGAAGAAGAAACATCTGCCCCCTCCTGCTATTGAGTCTCAAAGAAGTGTGTTTGATGACTCAGAAGCTTCAAAGTCTGAAGATGAAGAAAAGTCTGATTCTCCTATTACTGAACTTCCAAGGAAAAAAAAGAGCAACA
The DNA here is from genome assembly GCA_020205555.1 of Panax stipuleanatus. Lineage (NCBI taxonomy): Eukaryota > Viridiplantae > Streptophyta > Magnoliopsida > Apiales > Araliaceae > Panax > Panax stipuleanatus. Next base: position 16,142,699 of record CM035119.1, on the reverse strand, counting down.
GATTGCTTGCTAGATCTTTCCTAAAGAAGAAATGAGATTCCTCTACAGCAATTATCGAATTCAGTAATGATGATGAGTCTAAGGAAGAAGATGCTAAAGGAAAAAGGGAAAATCAATCTACAAAGGATAGCAAAAAGAGACTGAAGACTACGGAGTAAAAAGTGCTATGTGAGTATGCAAATACACGTTCCGCTGATGATGATGAAGATGATGATCAAATGTATGAATAAATTGATGAGTCAGTTGAAGGAAGTATGCATCGGTCTAACTCCAGCTCAGAACATGAAGAAAGTGAAGGAAATTCCAGTTTAGAGAATGAAATGCTCGAAGATTTTCACATCCCTTGTCATGTTCATTGCAAGAGGAGAATAGTGGTGGAAGTTGATGAAGAACCATTAGATATACTTCCAGGAAAATTGGTTAATCTTGGAAATGAAAGGCTGAATGCGGTGAAGATGACCGCAGCATATCTGCTGAACAACCTCAAAACTATGAAGCTGGACACTTCAACTATGATATATGAGCCTGAATTCAAGGATCATGCGATAAGGTGGTACTATCCTCATATGCCCTGGGTGAAGGCATCAATTACCAATGATAACAGCTACTTTTTATGGTGCTTCTCTCACTTTCCCAACTTAGAGCTGGTGGCTCAAAACTTTCCAAGAGTGAAGAAGTTTGCAACTCTGCTGATCGAAGACCAATCTCACTTCAGAGTATATCGATATACTGGCAATCATTACATTCCGTATGATTGTTGAGTATGTTCTTATGGCAGACGAATCATACCAAAGACTATGATCGTAGAGTCCTCTAACTCTACCTCTAAAGATGGTCAAGATGAATTTGAGAAGATGTATTCTGCTCAAGCACCATGGTACTCAACGATCTATCAGATTCTCACTACTTTTGAAAGTCTATCTCAGAGTGAGAATTGTAGAGTCCAACCTGATGCTCATAAGGAGGATGACCAACTTGATGCCAGATCTATTCAAGAGAAAGAGCTTCAGAAGAACTCAAAAGAATTTGTTGAGAAGATATCTCTCACTACTGCAGAAGCTAAGATCTTGTCAGGAGAATGAGACAGTGAGTCTCACAACAGACTTCAGGCTATGATATCAGATATATCTCTCAAGTTCAAAGAGAGAGACCAAATCTATCTGAAGGCTATGAGTGATCAGAAGGAATAAGCTCTATGAGCTCAGAAGGCTAATGAAGTGCAAATTCTGTCTCTCTTTGACAAGATTAACTCTTTGAATCAGACTCTCTCCCTACAGCTGGAGCTAGGCCAACAAGAACTCAAGATTAAGGTTGGCAACTCATCATATCTAATAGAGCAGCTTATGGCTAATGTCCAACAGATTTCCCAAGTGATTAGTGACAAAAAGGGGGAGAAAAAGAGACATTCAAGGAAGAGCAAGGAGAGAAGAATGAAGGCAGAAGAAAACAGAAAGAGTAGAAGAAGCAGTAGAGCAAAGCAGGAAAAGAAAAGGAAGAAGAAGAACAAAGCAGCAGCAGCAATGAGAGAAGAATTAAGGCCGAAGAAAAGAGAAAGAGCAGAAGCAGCAGTAGAGCAAAGAAGGACAAGAAAAGGAAGAAGAAGAACAAAGCAACAGCAGCAACAGAGAAGGTGTCATCATCTGAGGGGGAGCCAAAGAAAGTTGAAGACAAAGAAGAAGAGCATGCAACCGTACTAGAACCTGATCAAGATGAAGAAATGGAGCATTCATCTGAGGGGGAGCAGAGGAAAGAAGAAAAGAAAGAAAAGAAATATGAGTAGCTGAGTAGCTGATCAACAGATATCCTGGAAAAATACATGGACATACATGGAGCAGAAAATGAAGCATGGAAGGTACATTTCTATCTACTTAAGTATGTTCTGGATCCAGGATGTAGAGTAACATATACTGTATAAATTTTATATTATCATCAATGACATTCATGATTATCTACTTTAGAAATACACCTGCTCACTGTATATTAAGATTCATTCATCTCATGCATATGCACTTATTTTTTTCTCATAATCAAATAGGGGTAGATTGTTAGGAATATTCATGAGAATGGTATTCTATTTATACAAGATTTGATTATGATATTAATAAATGAATATGCAAGTATGTCTGCATTGATGAAAGCTGTAATGTCCTTTGATAGATAATATGAATATATGTACAAGGACTTAGAATGAATTGATCAAATATGTTAAGTTGATCCTACATAAACAAAACAGTTTCATAAAGTCCTTAAAAAGAAATGATGTATAAGGACTAGAAATATATAGATCAAGCTTGTTAGGTGGATCTTATACAATGTAGTAGATAGGCCTGTCTAATCGTCGAGCACTGCACCAGCCATCGTAGTCTACCAGGAAAGACAAGGAAGACTCAAGAACTACCAAAGCGGAATCGTAGTCTGCAAGAATAATAGATCTTAGAGTTTATAGTCTGCCAAGAGAGACGAGGAAGGATAGTAGTGTGTCGTGAAGAACTTTCTCAGAACCGTAGTCTGCTGAGAAAGTCATGTTCAGAATCATAGAGACAGCCTGTCTAAGAGCCGACCGAGCGCCTGTCAAAGCTAAGTCAAGAATTGTAGACCACACTTGAACTAGTGGAGTCTACTGATTATATCAGAGGCAGAGATTGTAGTCGAGCCAGATCAGACAAGCACAACAAGTGTTAAGGCATAAATTATACCCTGTTCGTTTATTTGATCTCGGAGTCGTAGTGTCTGCAGAACCAAAGCAAGATCATAGTCTGCAGAATTAAGGCCTCAACAAAATGGTCACAACGCCAAGGAAGAATCGTAGTGTCAACATGATTCTCAACAGATGAGCACTCCCAGAATATCCAAAGACTGAAGCCTCTGATCTGAAATAAAAAGATGTAATTTACTTTAAGGAAGCCATAGAGCACTCAACGAATGGTCGGCAAGCAAATAGAAGATTTAAGCACCAACTCAATTGACGTCCTGATTAAGAAGTAAAGCCATTCAGGAGAAGTCTTTAATAAGAAAATCCTAAGAAGACTTCAGATGAAGTGACTGACTAAAGAAAGTCAGTTAGTGCAGTAGCTATGAAGATGAGCAGAAGACAACGATCTTGGGAGTAACAAGGATTGTAGTGTTTTCCAAATGAAACAGTAACTGACGCAGTTTACACTGAGTTACTGGCCAATATATGAAGAACAATACTGAAGTGATTAAGCATAGGTCAGACCATTGATGATAGGTAAACGGGAGATCACAAGGAGAAAGAGAGCTGGGTATGCCACAAATCTGATGAGTCTTGCAATTCAGAAGGGCCAGAACAATCAGACAAGTTATTAGTTCCTGAGATAAATCGAGGCAAACAGAAGTGTTGAAGCATTGCACAAGTGGAAGAAGAGGTGTTATACAATACAGACCAGAAGAACACTCTTCATAATCGTATTGTTGTCTCAATCAGTCAACGAGCACTATTTAACAGACAAACTACGATCAAGATTCAAAGTTATCTGCATCAGAATCGTAGAGTTCGGGCATATGAATATTGAAGCATTGGCAACGGTTCAATATGAAGTTTGACATTTAAACGTTGCTAATTGAGAGCATCGATGCAAAAGGACAACTCCTGTGGATTCGAATTAAGGAATCAGAAAGGAGAAATAAAGGTGACTACCATCCTGATATAGAAAAGTGACATCTCTGAAGTTATAGGTGAAGTAGCAGACTATTGTGTGAGAAAAGTCAAAAAGGAGCCGTCACGTCAAATCGGCATTCTGCACCAAATAACTCGAGATCTGCGAAGCAATTCAAATAGCTTCCAATGGCTATTTTCCAACGGGAAGATCATGGAAGGGCATTTAACAGCTGAAGCTTAAAAGATGAAAGAGTTGCTCAGTTGCAGAATCGTTGTGTTGTTGGAATGCTATGTTGTTAACTCTACGAGTTCTATAAAGTTAAAAAGAACATGTCTTAGTGATAGTGAGACTACGAAAGTAGAAGTGAAGCAGATTTGATGAAGGACTTTAACAGACTAAGGCTTCACTCAACAATGATGACAATGCCATTGAAAATGGCAGCTAAGCTGAGAGCCGAGAAGGCCAAGAAGATAGCATTCGGAAAAGTGGCAGTGCAAAAAGAAGATTCGAAGAGCCACTCTACGAATCACCATGAAGAACCAAAAGCTGAAGTAGAACAGATGCAGAACTATGTCTGCATATCATTCAAGAAGGGTTCAGGGAATACTAAAGACCAGAAGAAGTTGACCAGCAATGACAAGCCTTACAAGACCCGAGAGGTGATGGTGCAGTTGAGATCAGAAAGATGAGCAGAACAGAAAGAAGATCAACTACACTAGAGAAGAAGACTGCTAAATACTCAAGACGTTATGCTTTAATGAACATCTTAGCAGTCTATCCAGTGGTGGTCCAGACTCGACGCAGAATGCAAAGAGGACCACGCCAAGCTGCTAAGTACTAATAGATGATCAAGCTTCAAGACATCTTAGTAGCAAAGCACTAACAACAACTATAACAACAACAAGTAGCCAAGGCCTGAGAGGTCCTTATCTAGAGGGACTAAATTGAGTTCCAAGGCTGCTGGCCTTGAAGAGTTCTTAGTGAACTGAAGTTCCAAGCCTGCTGGGCTTGAAGTGTTCTTAGTGAACTAGAGAAGTGCCAAGGCTGCTGACCTTGAAGGAATCTTAGTGATTCAGGGTGCTGCCCTTTCCTTAGTGGAATTCCTGCTAGTGAAGCAAAAGAGTGGATTAGGAGCTTGAGTCTCTGAACCACTTAAAATCTCTTGTGTCTTTTATAGTCAGTCATTTACTTTCTGTCATTTACATTATGTACTTAACTGCTATAACTGTCATGTATGCAATAACTACTTACAACTAAAATGACTTGATGAGTAGGTGTCATACCTACGAATTAGATATTGTTTGAGTTTACTTATTGTTATCTTTAAGTGTTTTTAGGATCTATTTATTTGTTGTTGTGTTTATTTCTTGTAGGTGGAGTTGGAAGGGCAAATATGTCATTTTGGAAGAGAAAAGAATTAAAAAGAAGTCAAAAATAGGCGTAATGGCATTTTTGTAATTACTTGGTCCTGGTCAAGAGCCTAGGCGCTTGGATTTGCCCTTGGACAAGCGCCTAGGCGCTCATGCTCGATTTTGGATGCAAATTTATGCGGCTGAGTATAATGGAGGCCAATCAGACTAGATATTAGGGTTTTAAAAAAGTAAGGGACAGAGAGAGATACGACGGAAGAAGGATTTTGAAGGAGATCACGAAGGAAAGTTACAAAAGGTTGAAGATCAAGTTAGAGATTTGGAGCGGCTTAATAGTTTCTTCTATCCCTTTCTTCTATCTTTAATTTTGTAATCTTTGGGATGTTTGGATTCTTAATTTGGATGATGTTTTTCTCTATCATTATGAACTAACTTTTTATTAAGATCACAACGGAACTTAGTATATAATTTGAATTTGATGCTCCTTATTTGATTTAAGTTAATTACTATTGAATCATTTATCATATCTTGTGTTCATTGATTAATTGTCTGATCAACAATTACCGGGATAATTTATACGAAATTGGAAAATGGAGTATGAGTTAGATCTAGATATGATATCATCTGTTCATATAAACTGAAAAAGGTTAATATGTTTAGCATATAGGATAGGAATATATCTATATGTCTTTTGCAACCATTAAAGAATCTGTACTTGCAAACCCCAATTATCTCAATTCACATAGGAATATAGTGGATTAGTTATTTAGGGTGTTCCTTGTAAATCTGTTGCGTAACTGCTGGATGTATAAGGATTCGTTTACGTGTCTTCGGAAGAAGTACTTGAATATTATAAAGAATTCTTGGTTAGCGATTCATAGTGATTGAATAATTAAATGAGTGTATTGGTTTAAATGAAATACTAAGGGAAGTTGTGATCTTAACCTATTCCATCTGCATTCATTCTTGTGACGATATACTTTAGTTGTTAATTAGAATTCTCAAAATCACAATCATTATTCGTAGTTTAATTTAAGATTAATTGAATTGAAATTGATATTTGGTAATATTAATTTATTTCCTCGTGGGAACGATATCCTTGCTTGCTAGATGTTATAAACGAACACGTATACTTGTGTGTTTAATTGCGGTTAATAAAATAGGCAACATGACTTCACAAACAATGTGTAACAATGTTTATGAATATTTAAATGAAGGGGATCTTTAACTTATTCCATTGTGCTTGAAAAGATTCTGATATTTGTCATATGCTAAGTCATTAGAAATACAAAATAAACTGAAAAATTATTTTAAAAGAAAAAGGATCTATTTAACTCCCCTTCAAGATCTATTGTGTGCCTACTGGGAACCAACAGTATTGTCATTGCTGAGTGATTACCACTTCTTTTATGACTCATTGTTGTTGATGTATCCTGAGTTTCTCCTTGATGGACTGACAATTGATATGTCAGAGAGTATCTTAGATGGGCCTGTTGATCAGGGTAGCTTGATGGGACTTAACTTGTATATGGTTTTGGTGTCTTGGAACTGGTTTTTATTGGGGGAGTTTACTTTTTCCTTGATGGTCCAACTGCGCCGTAACTTGCTGCCTACGTACTCCAGGGTGGAGGGAGATCAGGTCACTCGTAGTTCTGGCTTTATATGAGAGAGGGTTTGAAAAACTGTATCTTAGGTTTTGAGTTTGGTTTGATGAGTTTTTGAGTTTTTATTTGGTTTGACCGCACCAGAAATGGTTGCCTACATACTTTCGGGTTGAGGGAGATCAGGTCATTCGTAGTTTCGGCTTTAAAGTGAAAAATCAAACCTGATTTGATTTATAGTACCGAGATGCGGGCATGTATGTGTTTCAGACATAGTACCTCTTCACTTTATCTGAATTGATGAGTTGGGGAAATTCGCTCCCGTCCATTTCTTGCAGTCTGATAGCTCCTCCTGTCAACACCTCCTAGGTAATGAAAGGGCCTTCCCAATTTGGGGCGAACATTCCTTTGGCTTCGTCTTGATTGGCCAAGACTTTCTTTAGCACCAAGTCGTTTTCTTTGAATTGTCGTATTCGGACCTTCTTGTTGTAAGATCGAGCAATCCTTTGCTGATATAACCGCCCATGGAAAATGGTTGTAGCCCTATTTTCATCAATTAGAGTCAGTTGGTGGTATTGGTCTTGCAACCACTGATCTTCGTCTATCTGAGCATCAATCAACACTCGCAAGGACTCCATTTCTACTTCTGTGACGCCACCAAATTCGGAGCGCCACTGGTCTCTCGAATTCGGTTTGCCACGTACTATAATCTAATACCATAATAATAAGAATACGACTCAATGTCGCATTTCACAGTGGAATAACATGAAACACTACTACCGAATAGATTTTATTTAATTAATATAATTTATTCACGTCCCATGGTTTCGTAACTTAACATTGATTATATAGCTTAGACATAACTTAAGCATACATAACCTTAACTAGTATATAATAGAATATGTTCTTATTACAATCATAAGATTCTACATAATATTAAGCTACTCAGTAGCCTTTCCCTTGCCCTTGTAGGCGCCCGAGGGTCAGCCCTGCTCTGCCTTAACTGAAATGTTTTAGGGAAAGAAAGAATGAGCAACAAGTTTGTTCAGCAAGTAATATAGCAATAAGGGTGAGTAATATAGTTCTCGAATCCAAAAGGGTATAGCAAGGTATGATAGTTCAAGGATAACAAGAATATCAACAATTCTCAATAATAGTTGCTAAGGACAGAATAATATCAATATGATTTTATGCTAAATCAATTTAAGACTTCAAGATAATTGAATACTGAGTAGTCACTAAGGACTAAAAACTTCTACTAGAATTAACAGTAATATAATGATAATCCAACAAAAATAAGTACAACAGGTGATCAGCCTAAAGTACCTTACGTTATGCATATCATTCAATCGTACTAAAGTGCGCACGTCGGTCTCCCGTCATATATATTTTCCCTTCAAAGAAGGTTGTTCATCTCAGTCAATACAAGAATTCTGCACCATTCAATTGGTTTGGACAGCTTTCTAATCATGATATAAGTCTAGCCGAATCAAATGGCGTAGACCACTCTTGATAAGTTCAATACTTGACATTAAAGTTCGAAGAATATAATCGACTTTATCGTAACTATGACGCAATAAGTCATAACTTGAATAACTCATTTGCACAACAATAAACTTAATACGTATTCAATAAGAATAGAGTTCAAGCACTTGCTTGCAATAGCCGTTAAATAAAGTAATGCAAGGGTTTAGAATACGTTCACAATAAAAGAGTGTAAGTTAGGGAACTTGCTTACAATATTCCTTGAATAAAGTAAATATAAGGATATGATACTTGCCTTTTGCGTCGATTATCAACTTATAGCTTACTAGCACCCAACGAACTTATTTTATCCTATTCATGTATACACATTAGTTATATGAGTTCACTATGTACACCTACTATCTTGAGTTGCTATGATACATAAGTGTAATTCATCAATACCAAACATATAATGTTAGTCTCCTCTTAGTTGTAGGATGTCATATGTATATCATCACATAACACAAAAATTAGTTTCTAATATACTATAACATTAAAGAACATAGTTTGTCATCACATTTTGACTTCAAGGTTATAAACATTTATACAATTTAATATGGTTTCATCATAACATGCTCATTGTTAATTAAGCACTGTATTGGATATGTATTATAGATTAAGGTAACAACACAAGTATGCACTAAGTTCAGATTGCAATTAAACAGGCTTTGGAATTTCTGCATACTGGCGCGGTCGCGCTTGGTGTACACGTAGGAGTGGCGCGGCCGCGCTGCTCCTGGTGCAGACTAAGACAGGGCTGCTCCTGCAGAAACCCAATTCATTACACTATGCATATATATGAAGGATTATGCCAAACACATATGTCGGGATACTTATAACTAGTTAGACCCCATATTGTCTTTAATACAGTTTGCTATCCATTCTTGTTTAATCAAAGCGTTAAATGGTCAAGTAACGAAGTTTCTCACGTTTAATCGTTTCTCTTATGTTATAAGGTTTCTACGTCTCAACTATACATGCTCATGTTAGTTTAGTCATGAATTTCAAGTTATGAGGTTTCTCCTTTTTTAACACTCGTCTTATTTCACGCTCGACTAGTTTATAATGCATAAGAATAGTTAGGCATACATGGAAATCATGTTTAGAGGCATATGATATCTTATGATTATGACAATGGTCATAAATTTCAGAATACTTGTAATATATCTATCAACAAAACTACTTTCCAAACTATTTAAGGTTTCTCTTGAAAATCTCATATTAACCAAGTATGTAAAACAACTTTACTTACTATACCTCATGCTTGCATATACACATATTGAGAATATGTAACCACATGCACGAGTTCCTAACTCAAAAGTATATATGGTTTATCAAGTCCATATTCGAAACACTAAGTCTTTCCCTTAGAGGATCCTCAAAGCTACTCAAGCATGCCAAGTAATTCCACATGTCTTATATCATGCCTTCATATACCCATAAATAGATCATATAGGCATGCTCACAAGTTCATGACTCAAGTGTATATAATTCATTAAGTTCGCTTTTGAATTCTAAGTTTCTATTGGAATGCTATCAAACTTATTTAAGCATATACCGTCCATATATATATATCATACTTTCATGTTTTCACGCTTACGTACAAATGTAATCAGACTGTACTAGCACGTTCTCAAGTTAGAATTTAAAGTACACATGGTTTATTGAGTTTGCACAATGAAAATTCAAGTTCTCTTTTGAAATCAAGCTATGGTGAATGATTATATGAAGGCAATATAAACTAGCATGTCAGAGACTTATATGGTCTTATTGAAGTTTAATTAGTATGCTCAATACATCAGAACGCATGAAAAATCATCAATTAATTCCGCAGAAGGGCGCGGTCGCGCCCTGTTTGTACTATGGAGTTGCGCGGCCGCGCCACTCCAGTTCCAGACCAGAAAGTTCTCTGCTATTGCAGAGCTTCAGCCACTATTCAAATTTTGCTCAGCTAGCATGCTTTCCTATTGTCACATTGCATACACAACATACATATGCACTTTATTAATCACGCTAGCACCTTATCATATATCAATTTCAACTACATCATGTAAATTTCTATGAATTGGAAATGCTAAACTTCAAGTTATATATAACATTATACCTCTTAAAGCCTTGAATTTGCTAAGCCTTGCTCCTTAATCTTAGAATTCTCCCTATGCAATATCTTTACTCTCTCTATAACACTTAGCAATTTATCTAGCAAAATGAAATGAGAAGGGGAACTTGCCATTTATAGAGGATTGATTGTCCATACCAATGCTTTACACTATGAATTAAACTATTGGAAGGAAGAAGAAATCAATGGACATTAGATAGTTGGTGAGGAGTGGTTACATTCCATCATAAAGCCCACTCTCCATAGAATGATGAGCTAGTGTGTGAGCTTGGGAGAAGAAGAAGGAATAGGCTATAGCCTTATGTCATTCACGTGAATGAGAAATGGACACTCATTTAGGGACAAGTCAAATACTCAACATTGCAAGAATAACATTACACATATATTGTATCCATATACATAAACATATATGTATACTTAGGTTTTAAAAAAAATTAATTGGGTGTATACCTGGACTATAATGTTATATTAATATTACATGATAGGAAATTGGGGTACATGTATACATATTAATATATAATCCATGTACATTATAAAAATGTTAATCTACGATTTAATTAGGTAGTTACACACCTCATTATTCCAATTATGTCACTTATTGAAATAATTATTAATATTAATTATTCACATACTTTAATTTAATGTTCCATATAGTATTCATTAATGTACTATACCCATCACATGGTCACATAAACCTCATCTATGTAACTCATACAACTCATTAATCTTATTATGTAGTTTATATATATCACATAGTCTCTTGTAGTGTCACAATACACTTTATACAATATTGTTTGATTCCATATTATATAATGTACACATAATATGTATTCCCATAAGTTCAACCATGTGACTCACATCCTTTTATTATATAGTTTCTATATTAGATAGTTATATCAAAATGTCACATTATACTTTATATTTCATAGTTGTAGTTACTATACAATATGTGATAACTTTACACTTAACGATTACTTGAACAAACATTAACCTTTTAATATAAAATCAATTATTTATTCATTAATATGCTATCACTCATACTCACCATTAATTAATAATATGTTATTAATTAATCATCTACTTATTAATTCCTTCTTTAATGAATTAAATTACATCACCATAATTCTCACCACTGTGCCACATAAGGCATTCTTCGAGCTTATTATAAACTCCACATTTTCGTCTCAATTATTATAAATTCAATTTGAAGTAATTAAGTTAACTAATCTCATAACACATAAATATTTATATTCAAAAAAATATTCATTTTCATTAATATATTCATTTAATAATATTCAAAAATTCTCGGGTATTACATCCTCCCCCTTATAAAAATTCCATCCTCGGAATTGCTACAAGGTTACACAAATAGATGGGGATAGTCCCTCATCATCATATCTTCTAATTCCCACATAGCCTCCTCGACATCGTGGTTACGCCAAAGTACTTTTACAGAAGAAATAACTTTATTCCTTAACGTTTGTTCTTTACTATCTAGTATTTGGACAGGAATTTCTTCATATGCCAAGTTTTTCTACACTTGAATGGGTTCATAAGAAGTCACGTGCTTGTAGTCGACCTTGTACATACGCAACATGAAGATGTGAAACACATTGTGGATGTGCTCCAACTCAGGTGGTAATGCAACTTTGTATGCCACTTCGCCCACTCGCTTCAATACCTCGAACGGTCCTATAAATCTTAGACTCAATTTTTCGTTCTTGCTGAACCGTATTTTTCCCTTCCAGGGAGATACCTTCAAGGATACGAAACTGCCGACTTCGAAGTCTCGGTCCTGTCGATGCAAGTTTGCGTACTTTTTCTGGCGATCTTGAGCTGCTACTAGTCTGGCTCTTATCATTGTCACCACGTCCGCGGTTTGTTGTACTAACTCTGGTCTGAGTATTCGTCGCTCTTCGACTTCGTCCCAACATAACGGCGTTCTGCATTTTCTCCCGTAAAGAGCTTTGTATGGTGGCATGCCGATACTCGCATGGTAACTATTATTATATGCGAATTCTACTAAGGGTAAATGGTCGTCCCAATTTCCCTTGAAATCTATCACGCAAGTCCTAAGCATGTCCTCCAGCGTTTGTATCGTTTGCTCACTCTATCCGTCTGTCTGAGGATGATAAGCAGTACTCAACCTCAACTGCGTTCCCATTCTCTCTTACAAGATTTTCCAGAAATTTGACGTGAAGCGCCGATCTCGATCAAAAACAATTGACAATGGCACTCCATGTCGTGAAATAATCTCCTTTACGTACAAACTCGCTAACTCATTCAAACTGTATCGAATCTTGATCTGTAGAAAATGTGTGGTCTTCGTTAGTCGATCCACGATAACCCAAATGACATCATAACCTTTCTGCGTGACTGGAAGTCCCACCACGAAGTCCATCGTAATGTGCTCCCATTTCCATTCTGGTATTTCCAACGGTTGTAGTAAACCACTCGGCCGCTGGTGCTTTGTTTTGACGTGTTGGCAAGTCAGACATCTACTAACGCACTTTGCGACTTCCCGTTTCAGGTTTGGCCACCAAAAGTGTTGCATCAAATCTCGGTACATTTTTGTGCCTCCTAGATGAACGAAATACGTCGTATTATGTGCCTCATGCAAAATCTCTTCTCTAAACTCGATTACCGCTGGTACCCACACTCTTCCTTCGAATATCAAAATACCATTTTTATCCATTCGAAATCTTTCCTCTCCATTTTCTACGACCCTCTTTCAGATTTTCTTGCACTCTTCATCATTCTCTTGTGATTCTTTTACTCTATCCAACAAGGTTGGACGAGCTTCCATTATGAACAACTTTTCTTCAGACCTCTCTGGTCCCTTTACCTCTATTTCCAATTTCTCCATCCCTCTTATTAACACATCATGAGTCGTCAAGTGAAACAATTTCTCCCTTCCTTTTCTGCTTAGAGCGTCGGCAACTGCGTTTGCCTTACCCGGGTGATAAAGAATATCACAGTCATAATCCTTGATTAATTATAACCACCTTCTCTGGTGCATATTCAACTCGTTCTATGTGAAGATATATTTTAGACTTTTGTTGTCCGTGTATATCTCACATTTCTCTCAGTACAAATAATGCCTCTAAATCTTCAACTCAAAAACTACTGCCGCTAACTCTAAGTCGTGAGTAGGGTATAATTTTTCATAATCCTTTAATTGGCGTGATGCATATGCAATAACTTTGTCAAGCTGCATTAGCACACAACGAAGTCCCTTATGCGATGCGTCACTATACACCACAAATTTTCCCGCATCATCTGGTAGTGACAAAACAGGTGCTTCGCTTAATCTCTTCTTCAACTCTTAAAAACTCTCTTCGCATTTTTCTATCCATGGAAATCTCACCATCTTCCTAGTCATATTGGTCAACGTGGTTGCTATCTTAGAAAAATCTTGGATGAATCTTCGATAGTACCCAGCTAACCCTAAGAAACTTCTCACCTCCGTTGGTGTTCTTTGCTACTCCCAATTACTCACTGCTTTGACCTTCGCGGGTCTACTGAGATTCCATTCTTATCCACCACGTGTCCTAAGAATTGAACCTTCTCCATCCAAACTTCAAACTTTAAAAATTTCGCATACATCTTCTCATTCCTTAGTGCTTCCAAATCAATCTTCAGATGTTTGGCGTGCTCTTCTTCTGTCTTCTAGTAGATCAAGATGTTGTCGATGAAAACTACTACGACTTTATCCAAGTATAGCTTGAAAACTCGGTTCATCAAGTCCATGAATGCTGCCGGAGCATTAGACAATCCGAATGACATTACCAAAAACTCGTAATGTCCATAACGGGTTCGAAACGCAGTCTTTGGTATGTCTTTCACCCATACTTTCAATTGGTGATAAGCTGTCCGTAGGTCTATCTTTCAGAAACATTTTTCTCCCTTCAATTAATCAAAAAGGTCGTCTATCCTCGGCAATGGATATCTGTTCTTGATTGTTACTCTGTTCAATTCTTGATAATCGATACAGAGCCTCATCGATCCGTCCTTTTTCATAACGAATAACACTGGTGCTCCCCATTGAGACACACTCGGCCGTATGTAACCCATATCTAATAACTCTTGCAGTTGTATCATCAACTCCTTCATTTCTACCGGCGCCATATGATATGGGGCTTTTGAAATCGGTACAGTTCCCAGTGCTAAGTCTATAACAAATTCAATTTCTTTGTCTGACGGAAGACCAAGCAGATCGTCCGAAAATACATCTTGAAATTTATTTACTACGGATATATCCTTAATTTCTACTCTCTTTTTTCGAGTATCTACAATGTAAGCTAAGTAACCTACACATCATTTCCTTAACAATTTCTTGGCCTGCATCATCGTAAGACAAAACGATTTCTTAAGCGATGAGCTACCATAAAATACTACCTTAGACTTACTCGGAGTCTGAAGGTTCACACATTTATTCTGATAGCCAATTATCACTGCATGGTTATACAACCAATCCATTACCAGTATTACGTCAAATTCTCCCAATCTAATAGGAATCAAGTCTACGCTCAGTTTAAGTTCTCTAATGTTTGCGCGATAATTTCGGTAAACATATTCTACAGGGATTACTTCCTTATTCGTAACTTCTATGTTTAAGGGATCTTCTAATCGTTCTCGGGGTGTATTAAGTCTACTAGAAAATTCTTCAGATACAAAGGAACAGGTGGCACCTGAATCAAATAATACATATGCATTTATATCATTGATTGGGATTATACCTGACACCACGTCCTTCGCAGCCACTACGTCCTGGACGGTCATGTTAAAGGTTCTGGCGGTTGGATGGTTGGATTGTGTTGGTCTGCCGATCATCAATTTGTTTCCTCCTTGTTGGCTGCTACTTCCGCCACTTCCCTTCTTCGGGCAGTCCTTAATCTGGTGTTCCGTCGAGCCACATGCAAAACATCCTTGTGTCTTTTTCAATTTTGGACAGTTGGGCGAAATGTGACCCTCTTGTTCGCAGTTGTAGCAAGTGTCGCGTCCCTTCCAGCACTCGCCCTGGTGATTCTTTCCACATTTTGGGCATCCTTCTGCCCTCTTCTAGAAACCTCCACAAAAATTCCCTGATTGATTGTTGTTATTTCTGTTGTTGTTGTTGTTATTCGCCCACTTTCTCTTCCCCAAGTTACTTCCTCCACTACTGCTTCCTCCTTCGCGGTTCTCTCCTCCGGTATTCTTTCCTTTCTTCTCTTTGTTGTACAGACTTAAGGCCTCACTGCCACCTTCCGCAATGATCGCCTTCTTCAATGTCGTAAAGGAATCAATTTGAAGAACCGATACCTTAATAACTAGCCAAGGCTTCAGCCCTTGTTCAAATCGCCTCGCCTTCCTTTCCTCATCTCCAACTTGGTGTTCTGCAAATCGCGCTAGTTCATTGAACTTAGCTGCGTACTGCGCCACCGTCATATGGCGTGCTTCAGTTCTAAGAAATTCACCTCCATCCTATTCTTCATGCTTTTCGAGAAGTAGTTCTCAAAAAACAGCGTATTGAATCTCTCCCACGCTATTATCCCTTCTCCAGCTCTTTGTTGATTAGCCTCCCACCAGTAATTGGCTTCGCCTCTCATCATATACGTAGTAAATACCGTCTTCTAGTCTTCACCTACTCGAGCAATAGTGAAAGCCTTCTCTATATCCTTAACCCATGTCTGAGCTATGATCGGATCGGTAGTACCCTCGAACTCTGGGGGTCCTACACTCCTAAAATATTTGAAACTTGTGACTGGTACTGCTTGAGGATTGGGGCGAACGGGTTCATTGTTCCTTCCCCTAAGAGCCTCTCCTAATAGATCAACTAGCTTCTAGATCGAGTCTACTTGTTCCTTCTCATTGTTAACTGATTCCTCTGGTGCAATTAATCTACGTCTGGGCAGCATTTTCTGCATCACAAAATTTTTCATTTTATTATTACTTAATCATATCACTTAAGTATTTCTTTAATATTAAAAAGAATAAAATTTATAACACGTTTCTAAAATAAGCTCATTTATATTCATTTGCCAAATATTACATCACATGATTATCCCTAGCATACTGCTATATATGTCAACACATATATCCCCTCATATCACAAAAGACAGGGAATATACCAACCTACTACTCCTCTAACATAAGCCTACTAGGGGTTTACATCACTATCCCATATCTTACACAAAAGATTGGGATTACAACATAGTATATACATCACATAAGATAAATACTACAAATACTACGACTAAACTGACTAAAGAAAATCTCATCCCATCATCCCACGCTCCACAACGCTTTTATACTCGATCTGCGCTATGTACGCCATCAACTCTCGGTTCATAGTATGTAGGGTCTGATAATAGTGTGCATACAAGCCAATCATGTATTATGCTAAAGCACATACTTTGTAAATAATCTTATTTATTTATTAATAAAATATTCATTTAAGGCATTTAATTATCTACGTGGTGCTGTTTTGAAGAATATGTAAATAACCCATAGTTTTAAGCAATGCTTTTATAATCATGATGAGATCATGCTAATGAGATCTAAATTCTTAGAAAGCTTAAAAACTAAAATAGTTCCCAATTGTGGGATTACTAAAATGGGGATTAGAAAATTCGGATAGATTGGTATATATGTTGCTTGCTCATTAGATGAGGATGACTGATCTCATGGTCATTTGTGTGGAGACACTAAAGCAAGTATGTCGGTGCTTATTAGAGAATAAGTTCACTGAACGTGACTCGCTATGGAATACCTAATGGAGTTTTACTCGCCTGTCAATAGGAATTCTTAATGTGATAGTAGTACAAGTGATCCTTGGACTTTAGATCATCATAGTATCTTTTATGTAACAAATTATACTTCGACTTATTTCTTAAGGCCTTTTAAGACATATATAGGGTATGCTTGGGTATAATAAGTTGCATATGGAAATAATGTATGATCAATAAAGAATCTACCACCTCTAGTAAAAGAGAAGATATGTCCTATGTGATTCGTTAAATGGCAACCCAGGAATCCTTGGCCAAGGTAGAATGAAATTAGAAAGAGGCTTCTAATTTGCATTATTTGGAGTTGTGCGTTTTCTAATCGAAATACATATGATTAAATAAATTAAGACTTGCGAGTAAATCCATGTCTTATATTTAATTGGGACATTGTATGGTGGAATGATTGAATTGTACGGTAACTATTAACTCACAGGTTCTTTTATGATTAATGTTGAAATCTATATTATCTGAAAAGTCGTTGATCGTTAGGGAGGCTTATCCCTGTTGTAGAATAAATGTTATTTATTTAAATTGATTATTAATTTAATTTATTTATTTAAATAAGATTAGAATTATTCTAATTGATTTATTCATAACCGGTTTAATATGGAGAACCTAAAGGGTCACACCATAAAAGGAAGAAGAATTATTTAAGAAGAAAATGGCTTGATAGTAATAATGCATCAAGTGTAATTAATTTAATCTATGGTGATAGAATAAATTAAATAGCTTAATGTTTATTATTTAATATTTTAAAATTATTAAATATAAATTAATAAGAGGAGTCTTTTTAATATTATTATTAGTATTATTATTTTAATTCTAAAGGAGTTTAGAATTAATAAAATATCAGTACTCTCTCTCAATCCTAATAAGATTAGGATATAAATTAATTAAAAGTGTTTAATTAATTAATTCAATAAAACCCTATTCTAATTGGATTAGGAGGGTTAACCTAATATCTATATAAAAGAGTCTTATATTAGAAATAAGGTACGTGAATTTTTCCAAAGGTTGGGAGTACACATATTCTATAGAGATAGAAACAAGGGTTAAGCCAATAACCCATCTTCCTGAGTTCTTCATCTTCCTTGGTGGATCACCGTTAGAGACCAAATATTTGGGTGGCTAACATTGATCAAGGGAAGGAGCCACTACAGAAGAATCAAAGGAGTAGAACTTGTACCTGAGGAAGCTTGGATCTTCAAAGGTATAATTACATCCTCTCTTTCTATGTATTGACTGATAATTGATGCACAAGAAAGATCATGGTTAAGGGTTTGTAAGAAAATTTTAAAATATAATTTTTTATCCCTTCCACTACATTTATGTAATTTGATTGCATACTTATATTTCTAGCAAACCCAATATTGTCTGTCCCTGCTCCGCTGGGTAGTGGTATACACCATCGATCACCCTCAAAAAAGTCGAACGGAACACATGCCCCATCTTGTTCATCTTCCTCTTCTTGCATCTGACCTCATCCTCTAGATCGTCGGCCCTCTCATTTGCAGCTTCCCACTTCTCCTCGAAGTGGATCCTATCCATAACCTCCAACTCTAGCTGAGTACGGAGTGCTTCCTTCTCAGTCTTCTCACTCAACTCCCTCTGCTCGACCTCTTCTAACTTTCCTTCCAGATCCACGTCCCTAGCCACCAACCTGTGAAACAAGGTCCCTATCTGGATCCCTGCCTCCCTGTGGTATGCATTATCCACCTCCAACTCCTGCATCGCTAGCTTTTTCTGATGGTCCTCACCCCTCAGCTTCTAGAACTCGGACTCTCTCTTCTAGGCCTTAGCCTCCAGCTCTTGGACTCTGCAGTCTAACTCTAGAATACGTTCCTCGTACTCACCCAGTATATGCTCCTCCAGGTTAGGCTCGTAGGAGTCCTCCATGGGCTCCTCCTCTGTAGGCTCATCTTCAATAGGCTCGTCCTCCATAGGCTCCTCCTCTGGGTCAAACTCCACCTCAATCTCATCCTTGTCATCAAACTCGGATGGTGCAACCGCCTGCACTAGCACAGCCTCTAGAGGTGCCTCGTATACTACGTGTATATCTCTAGGCTCCTCCTCGGCCACTCTACTAGGTACTCCTGTGTCTGCCATCCTATAATCACAAACACAAGACAAACAAATAACAACTCCATTAGAATGTTAAATAAAACATAAGTTCGTTGTATAGAATGATGTTGCATTTCATAACACACTAAGTCTCTCTCTAGGGAAAAACACTATATGAGTTCTATCCCTTTCTAACTTCTAAGCACTCCTAAGTTATAATCTAAGGACACTCGGTCCTAAGGTTTATAACTATATCTTTGATACCAACCTCTGACGCCCCCAAATTCGGGCCGCCACTGGTCTCTCGAATTCGGTTCGCCACATACTACAATCTAATACCATAATAATAAGAATACGACTAAATGTCGCATTTCACATCGGAATAACACGAAACACTACTACAGAATAGATTTCATTTAATTAATATAATTTATTCACGTCTCAAGGTTTTGTAACTTAACATTTATTACATAGCTTAGACATAACTTAAGCATACATAACCTTAACTAGTATATAATAGAATATGTTCTTATTACAATCATAAGATTCTACATAATATTAAGCTACTCAGTTGCCTTTCCCTTGCCCTTGTCGGCGCCCGAGGGTCCGCCCTGCTCTGCCTTAACTGAAATGTTTTAGGGAAAGCAAGAATGAGCAACAAGTTTACTCAGCAAGTAATACAGCAATAAGGGTGAGTAATATAGTTCTCGAATCCAAAAGGGTATAGCAAGGTATGATAGTTCAATGATAATAAGAATATCAACAATTCTTAATAAAGTTGCTAAGGACAGAATAATATCGATATGATTAGATGCTAAATCAATTTAAGACTTCAAGATAATTGAATACTGAGTAGTCACTAAGGACTAAGAACTTCTACTAGAATTAACAGTAATATACTGATAATCCAACAAAAACAAGTACAATAAGTGATCAGCCTAAAGTACCCTACGTTATGCATATCGTTCAATCGTACTAAAGTGCGCACGTCGGTCTCCTAACAAATATATTTTCCCTTTAAAGAAGGTTGTTCGTCTCAATCAATACAAGAATTCCGCACATTTCAATTAGTTTGGACAGCTTTCTAATCATGATATAAGTCTAGCCGAATCAAATGGCACAGACCACTCTTGATAAGTTCAATACTTGACATTAAAGTTCGAAGAATATAATCGACTTTATCGTAACTATGACGCAATAAGTCATAATTTGAATAACTCACTTGCATAACAATAAACTTAATACGTATTTAATAAGAATAGAGTTCAAGCACTTGCTTACAATATCCGTTGAATAAAGTTATGCAAGATTTTAGAATAGTTGCACAATAAAAAAGTGTAAGTTAGGGAACTTGCTTACAATATTTCTTGAATAAAGTAAATATAAGGATAGGATACTTGCCTTTCGCGTCGATTATCAACTTATAGCTTACTAGCACCTAACGAACTTATTTTATCCTATTCATGTATACACATTAGTCATATGAGTTCAATATGTACACCTACTATCTTGAGTTGCTATGATACATAAGTGTAATTCATCAATACCAAACATATAATGTTAGTCTCCTCATAGTCGTAGGATCTCATATGTATATCATCACATAACACAAAAATTAGTTTTTAATATACTATAACATTAAAGAACATAGTTTGTCATCACATTTTGACATCAAGGTTATAAACACTTATCGAATTCAATATGGTTTCATCATAATATGCACATTGTTAATTAAACACTGTACTGGACATGTATTACAGATTAAGGTAACAACACAAGTATGTACTAAGTTCAGATTGCAATGAAACAGGCTCTGGAATTTCTGCATACTGGCGCGACCGCGCTTGGTGTACACTAATAAGTGGCGTGGCAGCGCTGCTCCTGGTGCAGACCAAGACAGGGCTGCTCCTGTAAAAACCCAGTTCTTTACGCTATGCACATATATGAAGGATTATGCCAAACACACATGTTGGGATACTTATAATTAGTTTGACCCCATATTATCTTTAATACAGTTTGCTATCCATTCTTGTTCAATCAAAGCGTTAAATGGTCAAGTAACGAAGTTTCTCACGTTTAATCGTTACTCTTATGTTATGAGGTTTCTATGTCTCAACTATACATGCTCATGTTAGTTTAGTCATGAATTTCATGTTATGAGGTTTCTCCTTCTTTAACACTTGTCTTATTTCACGTTAAACTAGTTTATCATGCATAAGACTAGTTAGGCATACATGGCAATCATGTTTAGAGGCATATGATATCTTATCACAATGGTCATAAATTTTAGAATACTTGTAATGTATCTATAAACAAAATTAGTTTCCAAACTATTTAAGGTTTCTCTTGAAAATCTCATATTAACCAAGCATGCAAAACTACTTTACTTACTATACCTCATGCTTGCATATACACATATAGAGAATGTGTAAGCACGTGCACGAGTTCCTAACTCAAAAGTATATATGGTTTATCAAGTCCATATTAGAAACTCTAAGTCTTTCCCTTAGAAGATCCTCAAAGCTACTCAAGCATGCCAAGTAATTCCACATGTCTTATATCATGCCTTCATATACCCATAAATAGATCATATAGGCATGCTCACAAGTTTATGACTCAAGTGTATATAATTCATTAAGTTCGCTTTTGAATTCTAAGTTTCTATTGGAATGCTATCAAACTTATTTAAACATATAAGGTAAGTCCACGTATATCATACTTTCATGTTTTCACGCTTACGTACAAATGTAATCAGACTGTACTAGCACGTTCTCAAGTTAGAATTTAAAGTACACATGATTTATTGAGTTTGCACAATGAAAACTCTAGTTCTCTTTTGAAATCAAGCTATGGTGAGTGATTTTATGAAGGCAATATAAACTAGCATGTCAGAGACTTATATGGTCTTATTGAAGTTTAATTAGTATGCTCAATACATCAGAAGGCATGAAAAATCTTCAGCTGATTCTGCAGAAGGGCGCGGCCGCGCCCTGTTTGTACTAGGGAGTGGCGCGGCCGGTTCCAGACCAAAAAGTTCTTTGCTATTGCAGAGCTTCAGCCACTCTTCACATTTTGCTCAGCTAGCATGCTTTCCTACTGTCACATTGCATACACAACATACATATACACTTTATTAATCACGCTAGCACCTTATAACATATCAATTCCAACTACATCATGCAAATTTCTATGAATTAGAAATGCTAAACTTCAAGTTATGTAAAACATTATACCTCTTAAAGCCTTGAATTTGTTAAGTCTTGCTCCTTAATCTCATAATTCTCCCTATGCAATATCCTCACTCTCTCTATAACACTAAGCAATTAATCTAGCAAAATGAAATGAGAAGGGGAGCTTGCTATTTATAGAGGATTGATTATGTTGGGAATTGCATATTCATATTTGATATTAAAAGTAAATATAAATGCTTGAGTGTGCAGTCCTTCAATGATCATATGTACAAGGACTTATATGATAGATCAAAAATGTTAGGTTGATCTGAGCTTTAATGTTTATCATTTATGTAAATAAAATTATAGAAGAAAAGATCAAATTTGTTAGGTTGATATATTTGAGCTGTAAAACTTAAGGCCTTAATAGAATCGTAGTCTGTCAAAGGTAGCATTCAGAAGACAAGGCAGAATCGTTGAGCTTAAACGAAGATATCCAGAATCGTAGTCTGCCAAGAGTATTACAGTCTGTAGAAGACAATGCAGAATCGTGGAGTTTAAACGAAGATACTCAGAATCGTAGTCTTCCAAATGAATCAAGTCTGCAGAGGTCAAGGCAAGACTCGTGGAGCTTGAGTGACCACATCAGAAGCGTAGTCTGTCTTGAAAGCCACATTAAGAATCATGAAGAAGATCTGAGCATCTGGCGAGCCAAGTTTATAATCGTAGAGTGCTCTCGAAGGTGTGGAGTCTGAAAGACAAGCAAGCAGGAATCGTAGTCTACCAAAGAGCTTAAGAGAAATCGTAGTGTTCTCTACGATCAAGTCTGAGTCAAGTTGTGCAAGCCAACACACAACGATTATGGTACAATGACCGTAATCGTAGTGCTCCTCTAGTCAGCATCAAAGATCATAGTTCTGATGAAGGGAGGAAGAGCAACAAATGAAGAAAGGCTAGTAGTCGTTGACAATTTGATAGTCCCAATGATTCCATATTTATCCTTAGTTCAAATCAAAGAAGCGTATTGGAGAAGCTAAGGAAAGAACTAAACCGCCTGTAGAAAATACCTTTTCAGGTGTTAGGTGAAGTTGCAGTCTGCTGTGTCAGTGGGCCAGTCGGTAGTGCAGTAGGAAAGCAGGATGTCAACATCACATGCACAGAAACGTCTGAAGCATTAAATGCTACAACCGGAGCATTCAAACGGATATATTTTGAATGGCTCTTTTATAAAGAAATCAGACAAGGATTTAGACTAAGCAAGCAAGACGAGAAAAGAAATAGTACATTGAGAAAAGCTCAAGAACACTCAACGATCAACTCTACGATCCTTAAAGAGGAAAGCTTTCTTAGCTACTCAGTTCTTCAAAACATATGGTTAATTGCAACTGAGTAGCACTCCTCAACAACAACTGTCAATCCAAGTGAGGAACCAAGTTAGAGGACTTGAAGAGTTCAAAAGTGAACTAAGAGCATATCCAAGTCAGAGGGCTTGAAGAGTTCAAAAGTGAACTAAGAGAAGTACCAACTCAGAGGACTTTAAGAGTTCTAAGTGAACTACGAGAACTTTCTAGGCTGCTGGCCTTGAAGGAATCTAAGTGATTCAGTTGTAAGAGACATCCTTAGTGGATTTCCTACTCGTAGAGTAGAAGAGTGGATTAGGAGCCTTGTGTGCTCTGAACCACTGAAAACCTTGTGTCTCATTGTCTCTCAGTAACTTCTATAACTGCCATAACTTCTTATCAAACCTTAACTGCAATATCTTGAAGGGGAACAAAACATATATTCCGCTGCTCTCAGTATAATCAATACTGATAAAGTATTTTAAAGAAAGAAATTTTAAAATATCTATTCAACCCTCCTTCTAGATAACTAACGTGCATTTGGAAACTAACAATTCCTATCAGAGCCAGTTTCTCTCATCTAAGCATACAAGCTTGAGTAGATCCAATGGCACAACTGATAAGCGAGACCAAGACAGGTGGAGGAAGCAAACCACCAATGTGCAACAAAGATAAATTTGCCAACTGGAAAGTTCGGATTCAGGTTTACATGGATTCAATAGATGATGATCTATTTGAAAAAGTTCTAAATGGGCCCTATGTTCCAACAAGGCTTGCACCAACTCAAGAAGATCCAAACAAAATGGTGATCAATGGCAAATCTGAATGGACTGAAAATAAGAAGAAAAATGTTCAGCTTGACAAGAAGGCTAAGAATATTTTGTTCCAATCCTTTGAAGATGTTCTATTTGAAAACGTGGTCAACTGCAAAATTGCCAAAGAAGTCTGGGAGGCATTGCTCATCATGCATGAAGGAACTGAAGAAGTTAAAGAAAATAAGCAATCTCTACTGACTCAATTGTATGAGATGTTTGCCCATGTTCCTGGAGAAAATGTCACTTCAACCTATGAAAGATTCAAAATACTGCTTAACTCTCTAAGAGCTTATAGAAAGACCTATCCAAATAAAGATCTAGTCATCAAGTTCATGAGGTCCTTGCCCAGCAGATGGGATGCCAAGACCACTGCAATTAAAGAATCAAAGAATCTGCATGAGATGAAAGTTCAACAACTCTACGGAAACTTTCTTACTTATGAGCTAGAACTGACTCAATGTACAGAAACTCTGTCAGAAGAAACAAAGAAGGATAAAGGAGTTGCTCTTAATGCAAAGGAAGAAATCTCTAGAGCACATATTGAAAATGAATCTGACTCTGATGAAGATGATGAGGATAATGATAATGATAATATTGAAGCTGCAATGCTGGCCAAAAGATTTTGAAGGCTCATACTCAAAAGAAGAACCAGCAAACCAAAAAGATTCAACAAGAACATCAGTCAGGATCAAGTCAGTGACCTATGCTATAACTGCAAGAAGCCTAGTCATTTCATTGCCAATTGCAACAAGCCTATCAGAGAAGAGCTGAAAAGAAAGTCAAATCCAAAGAAGGAGCTCAAAGGCTACAAAAAGAATAAGAAGAAAGACAAAGTGCTTATAGCTGGAAGTTCTTGGAGTGATTCAGACAATGACGCCAATGTTGAGTCTTTAGATTATGAAGCACCTCAAAAATCCAACATATGCCTAATGGCCAAAGATGTACTCAGCAGAAAAGATGCTGAAGCAGTCATAGATGTGGTATTTGATTTCAACTCTCCTGATATAGACATTAATGATTTAAGAACTGGCATTCATGATATGTCAACTAATCTATATCAAAATATGAGATGGTTAAGAGTCCTATCTAAAGATTATACTGATGTTTAAAAGGAGAAAGAGAAAGTTCAGAAAGAGTTGGAAGCAGCTCTACTAAGTTCTGACTCTCTCTCTAAGCTTAAAGCTGAGAATAAAATCTTGAGAGAGACCAATGAATTGACTATGCAAAGAGAGGCAAATCTAACCTCTAAGATTGAGGAGCTAGAAAAAACTATCTCCACATGGAATAGATCTTCTTCATCAATGGACTGCCTGATATCCAATCAGAGAAGTGTCTCTGATAGAACCAGGCTTAGGGTTTGGGGAATCTACCTTAGAACCCAGTGTGGAAAAGACAAAGAAAACTAAGGTTATGTTTGATAAAATTGATTGTTAAGACCTGAACAATTTAGACATCTGAATAATATAGAGCATCTGAATAAAATTGTATCTGAATGAAAAAATGTTATTTGATAATTACTTTTTCCAAAATATCTGAATAATGTGTTTTTACTATTTTAACCCTTCAAAAAAAATAAAAACAAAGCTCTTCTTTTCCCTCCTTTCCCATCCCCTCCCCGCCCTGCCCCACCCCACCCCACCCCTCCTCCCTTGCCCCACCCCCCTCATCTCCTGCCCCTACCCCACCCACCTCCTCCCTCCACCCTCTTCCCCAGCCCTACATCCTCCTCCCCCCTCCCCCCTCCCCCGCCTCACCCCCTCCTCGTCCATCCCTGTCCCACCTCCTCCCTCCTCCCTCGCCTTCCCCGCCCTTGCCCCACCCCTCCCATCCCCCGCCCCTGCCACACCCCTCCCCTACCCCACCCCTCCTCCCCCATCCTTGGTGGGTTTTGATCTTTGCGTAGTAAAGCTAAAAGCATATGTGGATCTTTTTAGATTTGCACAAAAACTGAATTGAATCAATTTTTTCCCAAATTTACAGTGCATGCTTGGGGGTTTTTGATTGTGGGTGGTAAAGCTACAAGCATTGGTGCTTAAAAAAATGAGTATATATGGGAGAGTTCCATGGGGTGGGCCACTGGAATTTGCTGCAGATTCAGCTACAGATGATGATCAGAGCAGGAATTTACAGGACTTTGATCGGGCGGTGCTTTCTCAGCCGTTGGATGAGACCCAACAGTGCTGGCTATTAGGTCCTGGTGAGCAGAAGAAGAAGTATGTCGATCTGGGTTGTATTATTATGAGCAGAAAGCTCTTTGTGTGGAATGTGGTGGCGTTGGAGGTGGCAAGGCGGTGGTGGCGCCGGAGGTGGCTAGGCGGTGGTGGCGCCGGAGGTGGCGAGGCAGTGGTGGCGCCGGAGGTGACGAGGCGATGGTGGCGCCGGTGGGTGGCAGTCACTGGTAGCCAAGCCCATCTCCGATTGGAAAAAGGAAGAAGAAAAAGCCGTGGATAGAAAAGGAGAATAATAATATTGAGGAGGGTATTATTGTCTAAAAAATAGTCAAGCTTATTCAGATATGGTTCTTAATAATTTAGACTTGATTTTGTAGCTTAACCGGTTAGAGACATTAAGAGGTAAAAAAAACAGTCACTTGCCTTTTATCGAATAAGAGGCAGTCTATTAAGAGGCAATAAGTGGTAAACAAACAGCACCTAGCATGAGTAGTGCTTCTAATTTAAATAGAAGTATCACATTTATAATGTCCACATAGAAGGATGAACCAGTGCAACCTTGCTCTTCTGATCCAAGACATGTTCCTAAATACTACGGAACTCATGCTAGCCTAGGATTCAGAAAGGTGAAGAGTGACTCAGTCACCACTGCCCAACCTTGACGAATCACAGAGTCAAGTAAAACTGACTCCACGGATCAACTTGGAAGGAATCGTGGTGATGAGGTTTACTCAGCAGAAAACCTGAACTCCAAGGCTGCATGGAAAAAGAAGATACAATATAAGGGTAAGGCCAACAATTACCCACACAAGTCTAAATGGAGAAAGAATCCACACACACACACACACACGTAAATTATATTGGATGCTTTGCATGTGGAAGATTCAGTCATAAAGCTGCATCATGCTTTCATAATATTATGCATAGGAGACCCATAGTCAAGCAGATTTGGGTTCCTAAGGGTACTAACATTGCAGGACCAATGCAAGTTTGGGTACCAACATGAAAGCTGAATCTGTCTGCAAGAAATGAGAACCACAACTACAACATGGTATCTGGATAGTGGTTGCTCAAGGCATATGACCGGGAGCAAAGCCTTCCTGTCGAACTACACAGAGAAGGAGGGACCAACAGTTATCTTTGTAGATAACAGCTCTGGCAAGACAAGAGGCTATGGATCAGCTGGGAATGGTGCGGTGTCCTTCAGCAAAGTGGCTTATGTTGATGGACTAAAACACAATCTTCTTAGCATCAGCCAACTCTGCGATAAAGACCATCAAGTCACCTTTCTCAACAATCAGTGTCAAGTCAGAGATTTGGAGACATCCTCTATCAAGCTGACAGGAACAAGAGAAGGAAATGTAGACACTGTTAATCTTGCTCAGCTCAGTTCTGATGAGACAGTGTTCTTTCTTGCTAAAGCATCTGAAGAAATAAGTTGGCTTTAGCATAAAAGATTATCTCATCTCAACTTCAAGAGTATGTCTAAGCTGGCCTTCAAAGATCTGGTAGCAGGTTTACCCAAGTTCAGCTTCATCAAAGAAAGACCATATAACGCATGCTAGCTTGGAAAGAAAACAAGGAGCTCATTCAACGGCAAAGCAGTTAACTCAATTGACAGGCCCCTACTGTTACTACATATGGATCTCTTTAGGCCAATTCCAACTGTGAGCCTAGAAGGAAAGAGATACTCACTAGTCATAGTGGATGACTATGCCAGATACACATGGATGTTCTTTCTTATCTCCAAAGATGAGACAAGCTCCCAACTGATAAAGATGTTCAAGCTGGTGATGAATAAAAAAGGAGAGACTATCAAGGCAATAAGGAGTGATCATGGCAGAGAGTTTGACTTTTTAGAAATGGATCAGTTCTGCGCAGAGAATGGCATCAGCCACAACTTCTCAGCACCACAAACTCCTCAAAAAAATTGAGTAGCTGAAATGAAGAACAGAACACTGATAGAAGCTGGAAGAACTCTACTAGCAGTAGCTCATCTGCCTGAATACTTCTGGGCAGAAGACATCAACACTGCATGCTACACACAGAATAGATCTCTTGTACAGTCTACGTTGAAGAAGACTCCCTACGAGGTATGGAAAGGAAGAAAGCCAAATGTTAGTTACTTCCATATGTTCGGCTACTTATGCTACATTCTCAACAATGGGAAGCAATATCTGACTAAGTTCCAACCCAAGTCAGATGAAGGAATCTTCCTTGGATATGCCACAGACAACAAAGCTTAAAGAGTGTTCAACAAGAAGACACTAAGTGTTGAAGTCTCAATCCACATCATCTTTGATGAAACAGACTCGGACAAGTCTGCACCACAAGACACTACGATTGAAGATACCGACACTATGAATGAAGTGGTCGAGCCTAACACTACGACAGTAGTTCCTGAAGAAAAAATCATAGTGTCCGAAGAAGAAATCATAGAGAGAGCTAAACCAGACAATGATTCTGACCAATAAGAACCAGAAATCAATCTTGAGGAGTTCAGACAAGAAGGCACTAGAACTGATTTTCCAATAGGGAACAGATGGGCAAGGGATCACACTCAAGATCTGATCATTGGTGATCTAACAGCTAGAATCATAACAAGATCTGTAACTCAGAATGAATGCTTCTATTTGAGTTTTCTGTCTCAAATAGAGCCCAAGAAGATTGAAGATGCAATGCAAGATGCAAGCTAGATTGAAGCCATGCAAGAGGAACTAAATCAATTAGAAAGAAGCAAAGTCTGGAGATTAGTTCAAAGACTAAAGAATCACCCAGTCATCGGCACCAAATGGGTATTCAGAAACAAGATGGATGAAGATGGGGTGATCACAAGGAATAAAGCAAGGTTGGTGGCCAAAGGTTATTCTCAAGAAGTAGGCATAGACTACGATGAGACCTTCGCACCAATTGCCAGACTTGAAGCAATCAGAATATTCCTTGCATTTTCTTCTCACATGAAGTTCAAAGTATTCTAGATGGATGTCAAGAGTGTAACGACCATGAATTTTAAACTCCTTATTTATTAAATATGTGATTTAATTTTAACGAGTTGGTTTTGTCAGTTTATTTAAACCATATGTGATTATGTGGATTTGAGAAATAATTAAAGGGAGTCACTAATGGGTTATTTAAATTAGTGGATTAACCCTAAGACTTTACTATATCAAAGAATTGATAAGGTTGTTAAATAATTAAATATTCAATTTATTTGAATATAGTGTCAGGAATTGAACATATTGATTAATCGCAATTATGAGTAATTAATTGATAATGAGTTGATTAATAATTATTATGAATGAATAATAATTAATTAGTAAGGGATTAATGAATATAATAATATTATATTTACTTGGTTAATTATTTTATACAAGCATGTGATAAGTAAACCTTGCAATATATGGTAGTTAACTATATATTATATATAGTACAAGGTGACACATTAATATGTCTATATATTATATATGTAGACTATATAGTATGATTAATGACATTATGTGAGTTACATGTTATGTATGAATAGACATTAATATGATACCCTATCACTTTATATTAATATCAATAAACTATTGTTATTTGATAATGATTTTTAATAAGTTATTATAATTATAATAATAACAGTTATGGTAATGGAAAAATGGACAATACATGATTGAATTATCTTTAGTGTTAATAGAAAATATACATGGATTATATGTATGTATACTACTTGATATATTATATCAACATTTGCTCATTAGAAGTAACATTATAATATACTATGTATATATATATTATATTATCTAGTGTATTTATTATGTAACAAGTATGGGACATATATGATATACACCCATTTGCAAGTTGCTGAGTTAAAATGATAGCCTCTCCACTTCTTCTCTTCACGTGAACACTAGTAGCTATACTACACTACCTTTTCCTAAAATTCTTCACAAATGTAGATCTAATGAGTATGAGGGAGTGGGTTTCATAATTTGATTCACCAACTACTCAACCACCAATCCTTAACCATTGCACAAACACTCATTCCTTTGGTTTAATCTAATGGAGAATTGCAAAGTCTATGTAAATATTTATCTATAAATATAGCTCCTCTTCTTCTCATATTCATTTGCTGAGGATTTCAATTGAGTTAGGAAGGAGTATTATAGTAACATTGTGAGTATCATAGTAGCATTATAGATTTTGTTTAGCAGCAAGTTCATTTACAGAGGTATAACTCCATTTTTGATTTCTGTAAAACTCTTAATATTTGATTCTTGGAATTAACCATGTAATTATTTATAATTGATTTGGGATATGTTTCTTAGTGTTATACAAACTTCTAAATATGTTAGAATAGTAATGTGTTGTGTTAGAATTGAATTTCATTGGAAATTTTGTAAGTTGGGCTGAGGTTCTACCGATCAGGAAGATAGTTCTGGTTTGGCCGGACACCGGCACAGCTGCGCCGGGTTTATACCTGGTGCCTGCACAGCTGCGCAGGTTCCTGTAATCAGTTTTAATTTCTGTTTCAGTTATGTTAAGTGTTAAGATGTGGCCTCACTTTGATCAAGCTTGTGAACATGGTTTAAATGTAGAAATCAGTACAATAACATGATATAATTTTGTATTCCTTGATACTACATGCATAATGTTAACCATGTTAGTATGTACACAATGAAAGGAAAACTTGTGATTTGTAATGAAACTTATATATTCAATTAAGAATTTAGACACATATGGAGCATATATATGTTCTGACATTTTATACATGATAGTGTGGTTTATATTAACATGAAATGCGAGTCTAAAGTGTGATCACACACTAGAATACGTGATTGCAAGATTCTAGCGATTTCAAAATGAGAAACATAAAACTTTTGAAAACAAACTTGACCAAGACTTGAGTCTCTTAGATTCTAACCATATGAGAACATTTATGTGGCTTTGATATATGTTTCAAATACATATGAGTCATATGTCAAGGTGCCTTGCATGTACTTAATGGACTTAGTATACTTTTCAAAGAAAACTTAGAATGAGAAAACTAAATAGCGTAGATTACCATGTGAATGATATTATGATCATGCGAGCATGTGTATTAAAGTTCATTATACCTATAGACATATTAACATGACCATCATTTGTTTATATACAGATTTCACATATGCATGCTTAATAATAGAAAATGAACTTCATCTATGTGATTAAAGTATATACATGTAGTATACGCACAAGCATGACTACTTAAACATTGTTTAACCTTGTTATGTGATAACATGACTTTACTAATCAACTTTAAAGCATGAACTTGTATTGTTTAAAGTATGAGAATTACCGACATGAGAACATATGACTTCAAATTGAATATAAAAAGAGCATGCTAGTTTCAAATGGGAAACTTTAACTTGATAAGCATGTGTATTGGTTTAATGTCAGTAGTTGCATGCTAGAGTAATGCCACGACACTTTCAGGCCCGAATAATTTGCTTAAGTCTGATTTTAACAGTTAGCATATTATGATGCTATAAATGGTATGTTTGATATTGAACGTGATTTTATAAACTTATACGATAAGTGGATTATTATAAGTATAGACTTAAATTAGTTTATAAATGCTAATTGAAAGGCCGACTTATTAATGTTAGGTCATTTCGACGCAAGTTAATTAAAGCTAGAACTTAATCGTAGCTGAGCAAACAGGCAAGTATCCTAAATTCTTGCACTACTTTATTCAATGAATCGTGTAAGCGAGTTTCTTAACTTCACTTGATTTGAATACAAGTTCCCGTACACTCTTTATTGTGCAAGTTCCTATCCTTCTTATATTGTATTGAGCAGGTTATTATCGTATTGACGGTTAATTATTTAAAGCTTGAACTTTATTTCCAAGCATGCTATTAGGTGGTTTAATTACTTTAAAATTATTCCACATCGATATTATTGTTATTCGCACTTGGTGCACTTGAGTTCGTACAGTCTTGGACTTGTACCTTATTTAAAAGTTCTACAATTCTTGAACTGTGTCAGATAGTGTCTGAACCTTTGTTCGGTCAGACAAGTATATGAAATTTTATAAAAGCTATCCAAACCAATTGATGGTAAGGATTCTTAGACTGAAAGAACACCCTTATATTATAAGGGAGTAACAGGTATCTAATATAAGATATAAACAGCAGAGTTGAATGTTATGCATATACATGGCGTACGCGAGGCTGATCCCCTCAAGTACTATTCTGTGGCCAGTAACCAAAGGGTCAATCAGCTATTGATTTCGTTGGAGTTTTATAGTTTGAA
The DNA here is from genome assembly GCA_020205555.1 of Panax stipuleanatus. Taxonomy (NCBI): domain Eukaryota; kingdom Viridiplantae; phylum Streptophyta; class Magnoliopsida; order Apiales; family Araliaceae; genus Panax; species Panax stipuleanatus. The sequence continues at coordinate 16,109,865 of CM035119.1, read as the reverse complement.
GTCTACTTGACTATCAGTTATTCTAAAAGAAATCATTATTCTTGCTTCCGATATTCATATTGTTGAATTCATTGTCAGATATTTTCTATTCATCATGATATATCCTTTATTGTTGTATTTAAATTTGCTGAGCAAACTTGTTGCTTATCCTTGCTATATCATGACGTATAAATTGCAGTTAAGCCTGAGACTTCAAGGATGGACAAGGGTAAAGGGAAGATGTAGGATTAGTTTGCAAGGAGCAGACTTTATCTTTATGTTTAATTAAATTACTGTTATATAATATGAACCATAATGACTATTCTAGGGTATGTTTGTATAACTGTATTAAGGTTATCGAATCTTTGGACTAGTAACACGTTTTGAATGAACGACGTACGTTTATTATATTCCGCATTTAGTTATCGTATGTTGTTTAGAGGTGGATGTTTGTATTGTATCGTGACGATCGGACCTGGGTCAGAGGACCCGAATTCGGGGGTGTCACAGGTTGGTATCAGAGCCTTAGGTTATAAACGTTATGAATGCGAAACCTAGGTTATAACCTTAGTTGAAAACTCAAGTAGAGTATGTAAGTAATGGGTTGAGGTAATCCATGGGGTTTTATTGTGATACTGAAGTTGTTTATTTGAATCAAATATGATTGATAGACATCCTAAACTTCTTAATGCTAACATAAATAGCATATCACATAAATTCTAATGTTTTCTTCCTTTCCTCAGGATCATGCCGCCTAGGATACTACCGTGGAACCAGAGGGAGGAAGGATCCATTAATAATGGCAGAGGGGAAAATGTCGACCCTATGCAGAACTTTGTTAACTTGTTAACTGAGGCAATACAGAACAGACCCCAGCCAGTAGCAGGGCAGCCAGGACATCACTTGGCGAGCTTTAAGGACTTTAAATTGGTAGGACCACCGGAGTTCAGGGGAAGCTTGGACCCAATCGAAGCCCAAACCTGGATAGAAGAGATGGAGAAAGTGCTTAAAGTTGCACGAGTGGCCGAAGCACAGAAGACGAGTTTTGCCACTTTTATGATGAAGGGCGAAGCTTCTTTTGGTGGAAGGCCAATAAGGGACGAGCAGGCGAAGGAATTATTCTTTGGGATAAATTTAAGGAGCTATTTCTCTAGAATTACTTCTCGAAGAATACGGAACAGGATATGGAAGTTAAGTTTCTAGAGTTAAAACATGGTAGTATGTCTGTCGCAGAGTACGCGGCAAGATTTAACGAGTTGGCCCGATTCGCTTCACATCAGGTTGACACGGAAGCCAGGAAGGCAAGGAGGTTCGAATTAGGACTGAAATCTTGGGTGCAAAAAGCAGTCGCAATATTAAAAATTAAGACATTCTCTGATCTACTAGAAAGGGCTATCATTGCCGAAGGAGGCAATGAAGCCATTGCTCGATTCAAACAAGAAAAGAAGATCGGTCAGGAGGGACAAAAAGGGGGAAGCCGCGGAGGAAGCAACCCCAACAAGTATAAATGGACGGAGAGCCAATCCTCTGGAGGTAACAAGTCCAGGGGAGAGGCCAAGAAAAGTGTAAAGTGCAACAACTGTGGGAAGAATCACTCGGGGGAGTGCATGAAGGGAAAGAGTGTTTGTTACTGTTGTGGACAATCGGGGCACATGGCTCCTCATTGTCCGAATAAGCAAAAAGGAAGCTGTTTCTCGTGTGGAGCCCCAGACCACCAAATCAAGGACTGCCCGAAGAAAAAGGGCGATGCAGCTAGCGGCAATCGCAACAACAACAACAATGGACTAAGCATCGGAGGGCCAGCCAGTCAAGCCAACAGACCAACGGTACGCACATTCAACATAATCGTACAGGATGCGGTGGAGTCCAAGGATGTGGTGTCAGGTATCATCCCGATCAATGATATTGATGCTTATGTGTTATTTGATTCGGGTGCTACCTGCTCTTTTGTTTTCAAAGAATTTGCTAAACGGTTAGACTTACCCCGTGAAAGTAGAATACATTCATAGGAACTGTTATACCGAATTACGAGGATTTAAGCTCAACGTGGATTTGATACCGATTCGTTTGGGGGAGTTTGATGTAATCCTTGGAATGGATTGGTTATCGAATCACGGAGCAGTTATCGACTGTAAGAAGAAGTGCGTACACCTTAAGACTCCGAACAAGTCGAAGGTGGTATTTTATGGTAGTAAATCGCCGAGACAATCTCATTGTCTGACGATGATGCAAGCGCAGAGATTTCTTAGGAAGGGTTGTGTAGGTTTTTTGGCTCATGTGGTTGATACTCGACCAGTCGAGGGTGAACTGGGTCAGATACCTACTGTAAGGGGTTTCGTCGATGTCTTCCCAGACGAGATTTTAGGATTGCCACCGGATAGAGAGATTGAGTTTGTTATTGATTTGGCACCAGGGACAGCACCGATATACAAAGCGCCGTATCGTATGGCACCGGTAGAGATGAAAGAACTTATGGCTCAATTACAAGAGTTGTTAGATAAGGGATACATTCAACCAAGCGTATCACCGTGGGGAGGACCAGTCTTATTTGTCAAGAAGAAAGATGGATCGCTCAGACTTTGTATCGACTATCGAGAGTTGAACAAGGTCACCATTAAGAACAAGTACCCATTGCCTAGGATCGACGATTTATTTGATCAGTTGAAGGGGGCGAAGTACTTTTCAAAGATTGATTTGAGGACCGGTTATCATCAACTGAAGGTGAGGCCGGAGGATATTCCAAAGACGGCATTCAGAACTTGGTATGGACACTTTGAGTTTCTGGTAATGTCATTTGGATTGATGAACGCGCCGGCAGCATTTATGGACTTGATGAACAGAGTGTTCAAACAGTATTTGGATAAGTTTGTTGTCGTATTCATTGATGACATTCTGGTGTATTCAGAGATGGAGGAAGAACACGCCGAGCATCTTCAAATAGTGTTGGAGACATTAAGGAGAGAGAAGTTGTATGCAAAATTCTCCAAGTGTGAGTTTTGGTTGCAAAGAATGCAGTTTTTGGGGCACGTTATCAATAAGAATGGTGTTTCAGTGGATCCAGCAAAGGTAGAAGCGGTTATCAACTGGGAACAGCCGAAGACGCCAATAGAAATTATGAGTTTTTAAGGATTAGCGGGATACTATCAGAGATTCATCTAGGATTTTTTGAAATTAGCATCGCCGTTGACCAATCTTACTAGCAGTTAAGTTCGTTTGGACGGAGAAGTGTGAAGAGAGTTTCCTAGAATTGAAGAAGAGGCTTAGTCAAGCACCTGTGTTAGCTTTACCGGACAACACGGGAGGGTTCGTAGTGTATAGTGATGTGTCACACAAGGGTCTTGGCTGTGTACTGATGCAACAAGGCAGGGTCATTGCGTACGCTTCACGTCAACTGAAAGATTATGAGAAGGGTTATCCGACTCATGACCTGGAATTAGCAGCAGTAGTTTTTGCCTTGAAGATTTGGAGGCATTATTTGTATGGTAAGAAGTGTGAGATATATACGGACCACAAGAGTCTGAAGTATATCTTCACGCAGAAAGAATTAAACATGAGGCAGCGCCGATGGCTAAAATTGATCTAAGATTATAATTATGAGATTCTATACCGTTGAGGCAAAGCAAATGTGGTGGCAGATGCCTTGAGCAGAAAAGGCAGAGAGAAGTTATTGAAGTTAACCATTCAAGAGGAATTGGTGAAGGATTTTGAACGACTAGACTTGGAGGTTAAGTATCCAATGGAGATCGACAAGAAATTATTTACAGTGACAGCAAGTCCGACTTTATTAGATAAGGTTAAGGAGGCACAAGAGAAGGACGAAGATTGTGATATTATCAAGAAGCGGATTGTCGAAGGTGATGATTTAAAATTCAAAATTGATAGCACTAGACTGCTAAGATTTGAAGGACGAATTTGGGTACCGTTAGTACCGGAACTAAGAGAAGAGATTTTGCAAGAAGCACACAGTACGAGATACTCGATACACCCAGGAAGCACGAAGATGTACCAAGACTTATGCCATCACTTTTGGTGGCTAAACATGAAGAGGGTGGTTGCAGAATGCGTAAGTAGGTGTTTAACTTGTCAAAGAGTCAAGGCAGAGCACCAACGACCAAGAGGGTTATTACAACAGTTAGAGATTCCATAATGGAAATGGGAGCACATCACGATGGATTTTGTGGTGGGACTTCCGGCAACGCAGAAAGGGTACGACGCCATATGGGTAACTGTAGATCGTCTTACAAGTCAGCTCACTTTTTGCCGATTAAGATTAAGTATAGTTTGGATCGGTTAGCCAAATTGTATGTCAAAGAAATTATCTCGAGGGTGCCGGTATCTATTGTATCAGATAGAGATCCGCGATTCACGTCAAACTTTTGGAAGAGTCTTCAAGAAAGAATGGGGACACAACTACGAATGCGTACTGCGTACCATCCGCAGAACGATGGGCAAAGCTAGAGAACAATTCAAACACTTAAAGACATGCTTCGAGCTTGTGTAATGGACTTCAAGGGTAGTTGGGAGGATCACCTTCCATTAGTAGAGTTCGCGTACAACAATAGTTATCACACTAGTATCGGAATGCCACCGTACGAAGCGATATATAGGAGAAAGTGTCGAACACCGTTGTGTTGGGACGAAGTTGGTGAACGTCGACTGTTGGGACCTGAATTGGTACAACAGACAGTAGAAATTATCAAGGTGACAAGAGCACGCCTGGTAGCGGCTCAAGATCGCCAGAAGAAGTATGCGGATTTGCATCACAAGTAGAAAGAATTTGAATTAGGAAGCTATGCTTTTCTGAAAGTATCTCCCTAGAAAAGGAAGATTCGTTCTGGGAAGAAGGGCAAGTTGAGCCCTAGGTTCATAGGATCGTTTGAGATTCTTAGGCGAGTTGGTGTTGTGGCGTACGAAGTGGCTTTACCTCCTGAACTTGAGCACATTCACAACGTGTTTCATGTGTCAGTGTTGCGGCCGTATAAACCAGACTACAAGCACATTATCTCCTATGAACCTATCCAAGTCGAGAAAGACTTATCGTACGAGGAGGTTCCTGTCCAGATACTAGATATGAAGGAACAAAAGCTAAGGAATAATATTATTCATTCTGTCAAGATTCTCTGGAGAAATCATGCAGTCGAGGAGGCTACATGGGAGCTAGAATAGAAAATGAGAGCGAATTATCCGTTTTTATTTGAGTAACCTTATTTTTACAATTCCGAGGACGGAATTTTTATAAGGGGGGAGGGATGTAACGACCATGAATTTTAAACTCCTTATTTATTAAATATGTGATTTAATTTTAACAAGTTAGTTTTGTGAGTTTATTTAAACCTTATGTGATTATGTGAATTTGAGAAATAATTAAAGGGAGCCACTAATGGGTTATTTAAATTAGTGGACTAACCCTAAGACTTTAATATATTAAAGAATTGATAAAGTTGTTAAATAATTAAATATTCAATTTATTTGAATATAGTGTCAGGAATTGAACATATTGATTAATCGCAATTATGAGTAATTAATTGATAATGTGTTGATTAATAATTATTATGAATGAATAATAATTAATTAGTAAGGGATTAATGAATATAATAATATTATATTTACTTGGTTAATTATTTTATACAAGCATGTGATAAGTAAACCTTGTAATATATGGTAGTTAACTATAAATTATATATAGTATAAGGTGACACATTAATACGTCTATATATTATATATGTAGACTATATAGTATGATTAATGACATTATGTGAGTTACATGTTATGTATGAATAGACATTAATATGACACCCTATCACTTTATATTAATATCAATAAACTATTGTTATTTGATAATGATTTTTAATAAGTTATTATAATTATAATAATAACAGTTATGGTAATGGAAAAATGGACAATACATGATTGAATTATCTTTAGTGTTAATAGAAAATATACATGGATTATATGTATGTATACTACTTGATATATTATATCAACATTTGCTCATTAGAAGTAACATTATAATATACTATGTGTATATATATTATACTATCTAGTATATTTATTATGTAACAAGTATGGGACATATGATATACACCCATTTGCAAGTTGCTGAGTTAAAATGATAGCCTCTCCACTTCTTGTCTTCACGTGAACACTAGTAGCTATACTACACTACCTTCTCCTAAAATTCTTCACAAATGTAGATCTAATGAGTATGGGGGAGTGGGTTTCATAATTTGATTCACCAACTACTCAACCACTAATCCTTAACCATTGCATAAACACTCATTCCTTTGGTTTAATCTAATGGAGAATTGCAAAGTCTGTGTAAATATTTATCTATAAATATAGCTCTTCTTCTTCTCATATTCATTTATTGAGGATTTCAATTGAGTTAGGAAGGAGTATTATAGTAACATTGTGAGTATCATAGTAACATTATAGATTTTGTTTAGCAGCAAGTTCATTTACAGAGGTATAACTCCATTTTTGATTTCTATAAAATTCTTAATCTTTGATTCTTGGGATTAAGCATGTAATTATTGATAATTGATTTGGGATATGTTGCTTAGTGTTATACAAACTTCTAAATATGTTAGAATAGTAATGTGTTGTGTTAGAATCGAATTTCGTTGGAAATTTTGTAAGTTGGGCTGAGGTTCTACCGATCAGGAAGATAGTTCTGGTTTGGCCGGACACCGGCACAGCTGCGCCGGGTTTATACCTGGTGCCTGCACAGCTGCGCAGGTTCCTGTAATCAGTTTTAATTTCTGTTTCAGTTATGTTAAGTGTTAAGATGTGGCCTCACTTTGATCAAGCTTGTGAACATGGTTTAAATGTAGAAATCAGTACAATAACATGATATAATTTTGTATTCCTTGATACTACATGCATAATGTTAACCATGTTAGTATGTACACAATGAAAGGAAAACTTGTGATTTGTAATGAAACTTATATATTCAATTAAGAATTTAGACACATATGGAGCATATATATGTTCTGACATTTTATACATGATAGTGTGGTTTATATTAACATGAAATGCGAGTCTAAAGTGTGATCACACACTAGAATACGTGATTGCAAGATTCTAGCGATTTCAAAATGAGAAACATAAAACTTTTGAAAACAAACTTGACCAAGACTTGAGTCTCTTAGATTCTAACCATATGAGAACATTTATGTGGCTTTGATATATGTTTCAAATACATATGAGTCATATGTCAAGGTGCCTTGCATGTACTTAATGGACTTAGTATACTTTTCAAAGAAAACTTAGAATGAGAAAACTAAATAGCGTAGATTACCATGTGAATGATATTATGATCATGCGAGCATGTGTATTAAAGTTCATTATACCTATAGACATATTAACATGACCATCATTTGTTTATATACAGATTTCACATATGCATGCTTAATAATAGAAAATGAACTTCATCTATGTGATTAAAGTATATACATGTAGTATACGCACAAGCATGACTACTTAAACATTGTTTAACCTTGTTATGTGATAACATGACTTTACTAATCAACTTTAAAGCATGAACTTGTATTGTTTAAAGTATGCGAATTACCGACATGAGAACATATGACTTCTAATCGAATATAGAAAGAGCATGCTAGTTTCAAATGGGAAACTTTAACTTGATAAGCATGTGTATTGGTTTAATGTCAGTAGTTGCATGCTAGAGTAATGCCACGACACTTTCAGGCCCGAATAATTTGCTTAAGTCTGATTTTAACAGTTAGCATATTATGATGCTATAAATGGTATGTTTGATATTGAACGTGATTTTATAAACTTATACGATAAGTGGATTATTATAAGTATAGACTTAAATTAGTTTATAAATGCTAATTGAAAGGCCGACTTATTAATGTTAGGTCATTTCGACGCAAGTTAATTAAAGCTAGAACTTAATCGTAGCTGAGCAAACAGGCCAGTATCCTAAATTCTTGCACTATTTATTCAATGAATTGTGTAAGCGAGTTTCTTAACTTCACTTGATTTGAATACAAGTTCCCGTACACTCTTTATTGTGCAAGTTCCTATCCTTCTCATATTGTATTGAGCAGGTTATTATCGTATTGACGGTTAATTATTTAAAGCTTGAACTTTATTTCCAAGCATGCTATTAGGTGGTTTAATTATTTACAATTATTCCACATCGATATTATTGTTATTCGCACTTGGTGCACTTGAGTTCGTACAGTCTTGGACTTGTACCTTATTTAAAAGTTCTACAATTCTTGAACTGTGTCAGATAGAGTCTGAACCTTGTTCGGTCAGACAAGCATATGAAGTTTTATAAAAGTTATCCAAACCAATTGATGGTAAGGATTCTTAGACTGAAAGAACACCTTTATATTATAAGGGAGTAGTAGGTATCTAATATAAGATAAAAATAGCAGAGTTGAATGTTATGCATATACATGGAGTACGCGAGGCTGATCCCCTCAAGTACTATTCTGTAACCCGTAACCAAAGGGTCAATCAACTATTAATTTCGTTGGAGTTTTATAGTTCAAAGTCTACTTGACTATCAGTTATTCTGAAAGAAATCATTATTCTTGCTTCCGATATTCATATTGTTGAATTCATTGTCAGATATTTTCTATTCATCATGATATATCCTTTATTGTTGTATTTAAACTTGCTGAGCAAACTTGTTGCTCATTCTTGCTATATCATGATTTATATTGCATTTAAGCCCGAGACTTCAGGGAAGGACAAGGGTAAAGGGAAGATGTAGGATTAGTTTGCAAGGAGCAGACTTTATCTTTATGTTTAATTAAATTACTGTTATGTAATATTAACCCTAATGACTATTCTAGGGTATGTTTGTATGACTGTATTAACGTTATCGAATCTTAGGACTAGTAACACCTTTTGAATGAATGACGTACGTTTATTATATTCTGCATTTAGTTATCGTATATTGTTTAGAGGTGGATGTTTGTATTGTATCGTGACGACCAGACCGGGGTCAGAGGCCCCGGATTCGGGGTTGTCACAAAGAGTGCATTCCTTAATGGTGAACTTCAAGAAGAAGTATATGTGGAACAACCCCCAGGTTTTGTCAATCCAACCCTCTCTAATTATGTCTATAGATTAGATAAAGCCTTATATGGACTTAAACAAGCACCTAGAGCATGGTATGAAACACTAACAAACTTTCTTATTGAAAAAGGATTCACTAGAGGTAGAGTAGATACTACACTATTTCTTAGGAAGCACAAAGATAAAGTTTACTCGTTCAAATATATGTAGATTATATTATCTTTGGTTCTAATGATGAAAATTTGTGTAAGAGATTTGCCAAGCTTATGCAGAGCAAGTTTGAAATGAGCATGATGGATGAGCAGAACTTCTTCCTTGGACTACAAGTAAAGAAAACTAATGAAGGTATCTTCATAAGCCAAGCCAAGTACATCAAAGACTTACTTAAGAAGTATAGCATGGAATCAGCCTCTCCCATGAAAACACCAATTGCTCCAGCAACTAAGCTTGACAAAGATGAGAAAGGTAAAAGTATTGATATTACTCAATACAGAGGTATGATAGGCTCCCTTCTCTACCTAACTAGCAGTAGACCAGATATAATGTTTGCAACATGTATATGTGCTAGATTTCAAGCTAATCCTAAGGAATCACAGTTAACTGCTATAAAAAGGATTTTCAGGTATCTCAAAGGCACACCCAACTTGGGTCTATGGTATCACAAGGAGTCCTCATTTAAACTGACAGGATATTCAGATGCTGACTTTGCAAGATGAAAAATTGATAGAAAGAATACCAGTGACACTTGTCAACTACTAGGAAATAGACTAGTGTCCTGGTTCAGCCAGAAGCAAAACTCAGTATCAACTTCTACAGCAGAAGCTGAATACAATGCTGCAGGCAGTTGCTGTGCTCAAATCCTATGGATGAAGAACCAGCTAGCAGATTATGGGTTTGATTTCAAATCTATACCCATACACTGTGATAACACAAGTGCCATACCAATAACAAATAATCCTGTCATGCATTCTAGGACCAAGCATATAGAAATAAGATATCATTTTATTAGGGATCATGTTCAAAATGGAATAATATCTTTGCAATACATCCCTACTGAAAATCAACTTGCTGATGTGTTTACTAAACCCTTAGATGAATCCAGATTTAATAAACTGATAAGTGAGTTAGGTATGTTAAATTTGTAACCATGAATTCTATGCTCTAGATGGTGCTAACCTTGTAGATATAAAGGCTAAGTCAAAATCGTAGAGACAACAAAGAGAAACCATAATCGTGGAGTGATCCAGTCAAAACAGAAAAGCTCACTGTGATAGCAACATCATCAAGCAAAACAACCCTTTTGATAAGTGTCTCAGGGACAAACCTGATCCTTAGTGACAAACTAAGAGGTTGGCCCTTCCTGAGAAACCTTAAACCAGAAGGGATGTCATTTCAGAAGTCATCATAGAAAATCATAGAGTCTACAGTCAAGGAGCAAGCAAAGGATCAAACTTAACAATCGTGGAGTGGTTCTCGGCAATCGTAGTTCTCTCACAAGGACTCCCTAGCTCAGGGGGAGCTAAGGGAAAAATGGAGATTTCCACATAGATCAAAATCGTGGAGTTCGGTAGAATCTGACACGGGTCCTATGACGTAGAACATATGGAGGAAAGTTAAATTCATTTTGAACTGCTTTCTGACAGTTTACCTTTGAATTTCAAAAGACTATCTCTCTCTCTCTCAAGCTAAACCCTAAGTTTCAGAAAGCTAAGCAAAATCCGTTCACTATAGGAAAATCAAACAAACAAATGGCTACTTCCGATGTTGTTTTCGGCTATCAACTATGTTTTGACAAATTCTAAAAGGTTGGGCCTGAGATACACAAAGTCCTTTCACTGCTGAAGAAAGCAGGCCTTAAGAATGCTTTGAGCACCAGCACACTAATATATCCAAAGCTTGTAAAGGAGTTTTATGGCAATGGAGTTGCTGATGAAGACTCAATTCTCACCAAAGTCAAAGAAGTGCAAATTCGACTCAACACTGAAAGCATAAACCTAGCCCTAGGTTTCAAAAGTGAAGGTCTTTCATCCATGGAGGCTGTTGACTTCCATAAGGGTCTGAAGAAGATGAACTACACAAAAACTGAAGGGAAGAGTGGCTACAAGAAGAAAGAATTTCCCCAAGAATATGTGTAATACCCGAGAATTTCCATCTATTATTAAATGAAAATATTAATGAAAATGAGAATTTATTTAATATAAATAATTTTGTGTTATGAGAAGGATTAATTCAATTCTATTAAATTGAATAATTATAATAATTGAGAAATTGATGGAGTTTGCGATAAACTCATTGGTAGCCTTGTGTGGCACTATGACGTAATATGAGAATGATTATATTAATTTAAGCAAACAGTTAATCTATATTAATTGTAGAATATTAATTAATTATTGTGGAATATTAACTGTGATTGATTAATAATATGTAATTATTATTATTGCAAGAAATACAATAATAATAAAAAAAAAAACACTTGGTTATAAATATGCTGGGAATTATATTTGTTAATGTGATAATTAATCCTATGATTATTAATTAGGTGTTATTAATAATCGATGAGGAATGGATTAATTAATATTATTGTTAATTAATCAATAAGATGAATAATTTATTTATTTGACATTATGAATAATAAAACAAATAAGTAAGTTATGAATAAAATGAGGCTGTATTAATTGTTACATGCAAGCATGCGAATTAAATGTATAAGGTACGATTGCTACCTATATAATGTATGAAGTAGTGCAATGTGGTTACACAATTATACGTAAACTATATAGTAAAGATATTGAATTGAGAAAGTTACATGATAATGCTTAGGTGACAATTGTGTATGAGTATACATTAAAATAATATGTTATGGATATATTATAATTAATTGTTGATTGTAGAATTTAATAATAAATGTGATAGTATCCGATTAAATTATACTGGTGTAATAAAATGTACATGGATTATATGTGTGTAAATTACAATTACTACATTGTATGAATTATATAGTAGTATTATTGGGATTACATTATAATTTTAATTGTAATCTAAATATACAGTATGTATATATATGAGCTAACCTAAGTGTATAATATATGTTATAACATTGCATTGTACAAATTGATAGAGTGCTGAGAGTGATATTGCCTTGTCCCATATTAATAAACACAAACCTTGTACACGTGAAATGCATCATGAAGCTAGCCTAATCTCTTCTCTCAAACTCAGTATTCTAGCAAATCATGATATGGGGAGTGGGCACAACAGTGTTCTTCAACCACTCTACCAACTCTTCCTTAGCTGATATAAAGCTTCAATCTATTGGTTCAATTTAATGGACAATTGCATTGTTTGTGTAAGGATTTCTCTATAAATAAAACCCATCTCTTTCATATTTTCAATTACTGGGATTTCCTAAGTGTTGAAAGGGAGAGCATATACATATATCAGTGATAGCATTCTCTAAGGCTGAGAGAGTTCTTATTAGCAAGTTCGATTTCATTTACAGAGGTATAATCCCTCTTCCTTGCTTATCATTTTCATCCTCTAACAAAAACTCCATTTCTTATTTCTGTCAACAATCCAAATTATCATATGAAATTGAAGTATAATTGAATTGTAGAAAGCTTGTGTAGTGTATTGTGGACTTACATACATGTTGGAACTACAATATAGCTCACAAGCTCATCGTTCTTTATTTTCGTTTTCTGTTCTGAGATTTCTATTTCAATTCCTGAATTTAGTTGGAGTTCATGAAATTGGGAATTGATAAATGGCGATTGACTGTTATATAAGCATATATATATATATATATATATATATATGTGTGTGTTAGTAAGTTAAAGAAGTCTAATAGCATCTGGGTATGTTGAAATCGATGAAATGGGAGGTTTTGGGTCGGTTTTGGCAGTGTGCAGAAATGTCCACACGCCGCAGCACCATTGTCCACGTCGCAGCGCCACTAGTGCCGCAGCGTCAGCTTGATGCTGATGTTGCCGAGCCGCAGCGCCAGCTTGCTGCTGTTGTTGCCGCGCTGCAGCGCCGCTGTGCAGGCAAGCCAGAAATAACTATCTTGACTATCTGTTTGTCCAGTTCGAGAGCAGTGAAATTATAATTCATACTAAGTAAATGTAACATGATTTATGGAGTCCCTCTTATGCAATATATATTTCCATAGTTTACTTAACATAAAAAGAGAACCCATGATTTTGAAAACACAAGCGTTTACATGGACTCTAACATGTTATATTAGGATTCTAGGTTCTAATTTTTTGAGCATGTTTATATAACCTTGAAATGCGTGTCAGACTTATTGACTTATGTATACGAATTTCATGATGTAACACGGACATGTTAGTAAGACTTACTGATAAAATAGAAGCTTTGATGGTGAACCGTAACATGTTATTACAGGATTCGTATTCTGAAAGTTGTGATCATACTTGATAATACTTTTAGACTTGTTAAAGTCTCATTCATGATTGCCTACTATGTTACATGTCGTGAAACCAAGTTTAGCGTAAACGAAACATGTTTTCAAACTAATAACTACGATAGTTACATGAATACTCATAAGCATGCCTGGAATGAGTTATATAATCGCCTCATATGTTTAAAATAAACATGATAGCTAAGGTGATATCACATGTTAATGATTGAATCCAATTTTTGACGGTTAACTTATAGGTAATGCTATAACTCGCTAATTTGAATATAATTGCTATTTGTGGTAGTCTCACATGATAGTAATGATGTATGAAGATGATTAACTTAAGAAAAGTAATTCCATAGCTAAAGAAAGCCTACTCGATTAAAAATAACATAATGCTATACAAATGTTATTTGAATTCATAATTTGATTTCATACCGAATGTGTATAAGTATGTAATGACGTGTGACTAGGAAATACAATGTGTGTATATTTGAGTAACAAGTTATGTACCGAATGAGTTAGCTAATGAATATCCTATACTTATAATACACTATAAATAGGATTTGAAAGTGTTGATTTACTTAACGTGGATAAACTACGCTAAAGGCAAGTATCCTAACCGACGCATTTACTTTATGCAAGGAAATCTATGATTGTGCAAGTTTCCTAACTTACACTCTTTTACTGTACAAGTCTTCTATCTTTGTATATTGCGAACTATTTTCCTACTTAATCGTTTGAATTGAATTAGCATACTGGAACTCTTATTTCATTAAAGCTATTATTCATGTTGAAGTTAGTATTGTTCTTGAATATTGTGAAAGTGTCTATGCCATTTGATTCGACTAGACTTATGCTATTGAAAAGCGACCCAAACTAATTGATTGGTGCGGGATCTTGTATTTGACTGAGAAGAACAACCTTCTTTGAAGGGAATATATAATTGTCGGAGAACCGACGTGCACACTTGAGTATGATTGATTGTTATGCATAACGAGGGTGCTTTAGGCTGATCACCTGTTATACTTGTTTTTTTGTTGGATTTTCAGTTTATTACTATTAATTCAAGTAGAAGTTCATAGTCCTTAGTGACTGCTCAGTATTCAGTTATCTTGAAATCTTGAATTGATTTATTGAATCACATTGATATTATTCTGTCCTTAGCGACTGTTATTGAAAGTTATTGATATTCTGGTTATCCTTGAACTATCAATCTTTGTTATACCCTTTTGAGAATTGAGAATCTTATTACTCACCCTTATTGTATATTACTTGCTGGGAAATTTGTGCTCATTCTTGCTTTCCCTAAAACATTTCAGTTAAGGCAGAGCATGGTGAACCTTCGGGCGTTGATAAGGGCAAGGGCAAGGCTACCAACTAGCTTGTCTCTTTTATGTTTTTAAATATTTTAATGTTGTATTAAGATGATGTAGTAAGACTGGATTTGATTATGTTTAAGCTTAAGTTAGATTATGTAATAAGTCGTTAATTGATATTATTATGTAATCTATTAAGTACTGTAGGTTGCGAGACTTGGGAGAATAATTATAATAAATCATTGTAAATTATTCTAGAATAGATTTTTCGCTGTGATTGTGTGATATTTAGTTATTATTATTGTGATGTATTACCATGAGCACGTGATGAACCGAATTCTAGAGACCCCGTGACGGTCCTGGAATTTGGGGGCGTCACAGGTTGGTATCAGAGCTGTAGCTATAAACCTTAGGAACGAGTGTCCTTAGACTATAACTTATGTGAACTTAGAAGTTGGAAAGGATATAAAACTTATATAGAGTTTTCCCTAGAGCAAGACTTAGCGTGTTATGAAATGTAACTTCATTCTATACAATGAACTTATGTTTTATTTAACATTCTAATGAAGTTGCTGTTTGTTTGTCTTGTGTTTGTGATTGTAGGATGACAGACACAGGTGTACCTAGTAGAGTGGCAGAGGAGGAGCCCAGGGATATACATGTAGTATACGAGGCACCTTTAGAGGCTGTGCCAGTACAGGCAGTTGCACCATTCGAGTCTAACGACGAGGACGAGATTGAGATAGAGTCTGATCTAGAGGACGAGCCGATAGAGGACGAGCCGATGGAGGATGAGCCAGTAAAGCACTCTGATGAGGCTACTGTAGAGGAGCAGATGCTAGGATAGTATGAGGAGCGAATCCTCGAGTTAGACTGCAGGGTTCAGGAGCTGGAGGCAGAGGCCCAAGAGAGAGAGTCCGAGTTCCAGAAACTGAGGGACGAGGACCACCAGAGGAAGCTGGCCATGCAGGAGTTAGAGGTGGAGATTGCCTACCGTAAGGAGGTAGGGATCCAGATGGGGACTCTGTTTCACTGGTCAGTGGCTAGGAATGTAGATTTGGCAGAGAAGCTAGCAGAGGTTGAGCAGAGGGAGCAGTTGGAATTAGAGGTGATGGATAGGATACACTTCGAGGAAAAGTGGGGGGCTGCCCATGAAAGAGCAGATGACCTGGAATATGAGGTCAAATGTAAGAAGAGGAAAATGAACAAGATGGGGTACGTGTTCCGTTCGGCATTTGAGAGAGTGCTTGATGGTGTGTACCACTACCCGGCAGATCAAGGACAGACCCTACACACTATGAGCCGAGAGCTGGTTGCTTATATAGCGCAGATGGAGTATAAGAGCGTAGTAGAGCGCAGGATGATGTGATCAGATTCCCTTAGATGGTCTAGTGGTATTCTCTTTATGTATTGTATATACTATTTTGTAATCCCAATCTTTTGTGTAAGATGTGGGATAGTGATGTGAACCCCGAGTTAGCTCTTGTTAGAGGGGAAGTTTGGTAGTAGGTTGGTATATTCCCCGTCTTTTGTGATATTAGGGGATATATGTGATAACATTTATAGCAGTATGCTAGGGAAATCATGTAATGAAACGATTTGGCATATGAATATAAATGGAGTTTATTTCAGAAATGTGTTATAATTTTTTTTTTCCTTTAGTATTAAAAGAAATACTTAAGTAATATACTTGAATAATAATAAAATGAAAACTTGTGATGCAGATAATGCCGCCCAGACGTAGATTGACTGCACCTTAGGAGTCAGTGAACAATGAGAGGGAACAAGTAGTCCCGATCCAGAAACTGGTAGACTTGTTAGGAGAAGCCTTAAGGGGAAGGAACAATGAACCCGTTCGCCCAAACCCTCAGGCTGTGCTAGTAACAACCTTTAAAGACTTTAAGAGTGTAGGACCCCCGGAGTTCGAGGGAACTACCGACCCAATCGTCGCACAAACGTGGATCAAGGAGATCGAAAAAGCTTTCACTATAGCTAGCGTAGGCGAAGATCAGAAGACGGTGTTTGCCACGTACATGATGAGGGGAGAAGTGAACTGCTGGTGGGAGGCTAATCAACAAAGAGCTGGAGAAGGGATAATAGCTTGGCATAAGTTTAAGACGTTGTTCTTCGAGAATTACTTCCCGAAGAGTATGAAGAATAGGATGGAGGTGAAATTCCTAGAGTTAAAACAAGGTGAGATGACGGTGGCTCAGTACGCGGCTAGGTTTAACGAACTAGCGCGATTTGCGGAGCACCAAGTTGGTGATGAGGAGAGAAAGGCTAGACGCTTCGAATAAGGGTTGAAGCCGTGGCTGTTCAATAAAAGGTTCTGGCGGTTGGGCGGTTGGATTGTGCCGGCCCGTTGATCATCAGCTTGTTGCCTCCTTGCTGATTGCTACCCCCACCACTTCCCTTCTTTGGGCAATCCTTAATACGGTGCTCAGTTGAGGCGGAAGCAAAACACCCTTGGATCTTCTTTTGTTTCGGACAGTTGGTCGAGATGTGTCCTTCCTGTCCGCAGTTGTAGCAATTGTCGCGACCCTTCCAGCACTCACCCTGGTGGTTCTTTCCACACTTAGGGCATCCTTCAGCCCTCTTCTTGAAACCTCCACGAAAATTCCCTGATTGATTATTGTTGTTTTTGTTGTTGTTGTTGTTATTCTCCCATTTTCTCTTTCTCAAATTACTTCCTCCACTGCTGTTCCCTCCAGTACGATTCTCTCCTCTAGCATTCTTTCCTTTCTTCTCTTTGTTATCCAGATATGATAATTGTTCTGACGAGAACTCTTAACTAATTGTGATATTGTGAATTTTGGATTTATAGAAGTTATTGTCTTATAAAATATTTACGTGAGCACCAAATCGGCTACAAGAAATGTAGAAAATTTGGGGGCGTCTCATTTTTAGTTCTCGAGGGTACAATAATAGATGATAGTTCAGGGATAACAAGAAGTATCAATAGTTTTCAACAATAGTCGCTAAGGACTCAAGATAACAATAAGATTCAATATTTAACCTTTTCATAGATCAATAATAATGAATACTGAGCAGTCACTAAGGACTCAAGATAACAATAAGATTTAAGGTTTAACCTTTTCATAATTCAAGAATAATGAATACTGAGCAGTCACTAAGGACTCTGAACTTCTACTAGAATTAACAAAAATATACTGATAATCCAATAAAACAAGTACAATAGGTGATCAGCCTAAAGTACCCTACATTATGCATAATATTTAATCATACTCAAGTGCGCACGTCGGTCTCCTGACAATATATAATTTCCCCTTCAAAAGGGTTGTTCATCTAAGTCAATATAAGATTCCGCACCAATCAATTGGTTTGGATCGCTTTTCAAATTCATAATATAGGTCTAGCCGAATCAAATGACATAGACCGCTCTTTCAATGTATATATAAACAATCATAAGTTCAAAGCTCAAGATTTAAAGTTCAAAGAATATAAATCGACTTTATCTTATCCCCGAAGTATTTAAGTAATAAAACATGAATTATAATTCCAATAGCTTACTTGTACGACAATAATAGCACAAGTTCAATAAGAATAAAGTTCGAGAACTTGCTTATAATACTAATTGAATAAAGTAATGCAAGGGTTTAGGATACTTGCCTTAAGCGTAGATTACCAAAGTAAAGCTTATCAACACTTCGGATTCCTATCGTAATATATTTATGTATAGAATATTCATTAGCTAAGTATATTCGATACACAAGCTTGATATGTAAGTTGAATATACACATATGATTCTACTTTAGTGATATAACTCTATATGTACGTCATTACGTACTTGTACACTCATAGCACAAAATCAGCTTATGTCATCAAGTAACATAGTTATCTCACACATGACATTATAGTTAATCATAATGCTTAGTCGATTATGACATTATTATCCATGGACTTCCTTTTATAAATTAAACATCATCATGCTATACTATCTACACTTGTAAACATATATCAGTAGAGTTCTGACCAAGTTTAACAGTTTAGGCATCATAATAAGCTTGCTATTAAAATCAGAAAACCAGCAGATTGCATCAGTTCAGATTCTAGCATGGTGCAGCTGCGCCCTGGTTAAGCCTACGGACGGCGCAGCTGTGCTATCTCTTGGCCAGACCAGAGTAGGGCTGGTGCACTGCTGCTTCTGTCCAAATCACCGACATATATTTCCACATAGCATGTACACATGTTAAAGGTTCCTTCATACTCGTCAAGTCCATCTAAGTCTAACATTTCACGATATGGTTTTAGATTGACATATTTAATAACTTAACGCCATACAACGTCATGAAATCACATAAGCTATCATGCTTGTCATTTAAACACATAAGGTGGTCACATAACTTGTTTTAGACATGCTCACAAGTATCTACATCATATACGTATAACTAGCATCGTTATTTGCTTGAAACTTAATCAAACTCATACTTGATCAATCTTCATTATATCTAACAAGTGTGTACATATGTATGCTATCTTAGAAATGTTAATAGCACTATCAAGCATGCTAAAAATATCAGAACATAAACCTCAATATAACATGTCAAAGTCCACTTTCAAAACTTATATTTTCGTTAATAAAACGTTCACTAATGAGGTCCAACATGTTCATGCTAAATAATGAAATATATATACATGTCAACATGTTCTTCATGCATTTCTAGGACATACAATCATGTTCAAAAAGTTACAACATAAATATGATACATACATGTCAAAGTTAACTTCAAGAACTATAAGTTCATTTTCAAACATAAGTCTTTTCATTAATAATGTATACTAGAATAGTCATGGACATGCATGTTATATAAAGAACATATATAAACGTGTTAAACCAGTCATTATGCATGTTTAGGTAGTATCAATCATGTTAGCACATATCAAATTACATCAGAAGTATAAAAACAAACACAGGGGCCTGGCACAATTGCGCTGCGCCCTAGCACAATTGCGTTGCCCCCTAGTACAAAACTAGGTCTCGGCCAGCAACAGAAAAGTTCCTGCTTCTCAGTTTGCAAACCCAAATCGAGATTTCTCAACAAATTTGATTCCAGACAAGCTACGTTATAGTTCTAACTTGTATATAAGCTAACATATCAACTAATTACAATGCTCCAATCCAATTAGAATGAATTCAAGTATAATCAAGAATTAGAAATTTCAGAAAACCAGAAATGAAGAGCATAAACTTGCTGCTAAATATACCTTTGCTAATTTGATTAGAGCTTGCTGCTAATTTGATTCCTATCTCAACTGATTCTCTCTCTCTTTATATCTCAGTATACTATATCAGCTTCTCTTAATAAAATTCTAAGCAAAATGAAATGTGAAGGATAGAGCTCAATTTAAGGAGTTTTAGTTACATAGACAATGAAATCTTCCACTAAATCAAACCAATGGATTGAAGAATTCCATAATGGTTAATGAGGAATAGTTGGGTGGTTGTTGAAATCCATCATGATGCCCACTCCCCATTGAATGATTAGCTACAATGCTATCTATGTTTGTTAAGTTTGATTATATAGGAATAGACTAGCCTTTGCCATACACGTGAGGAGAGAATGATTATCGTTTTGGAACAAGGTAATGAAGCTCAGCACTTGCAAATGAATGTAACACCAATACATACTCATATATGAATACTTAGACTAATACACCCACATATATATATACTTAGGTATTTAGTTCATTTAGTCTCATAGTGTAGTTTCAAATGAGAAAACAATATTATAATGTAGCAAGTTGGGGTACATATATATATATCAACATATAATCCATGTACATTTCGTTAATATTGGATATAATTCAATTGGGTATTATCATCACTATATTATTTCAATTAAATCATTGAAATCATTATTAAGTCACAATTGTTTACTTAGTTTATTATAATATTAATAAGGTACACATTAATGTTCTCACACTCATATTGTCACATAACCTCATTACGTGCTCATATAATTTATTTAGTCATAACATATAGTTTCTATATATAATATAGTCACATTAAATGTCACATTATACTTTATAATATAGACGTAACTACTATATATTATATGTTTAATTATCGCATATTTTGCACATAACAATTAATCTAGTAAATATAATCTTATTATATTTATAAATCATTTACTCATTAATATTCTATTATTCATAATAACAATTAATCAACACGCTATCGATTAATTACTCAAAATATTCTATTACTTGTAATAATAATTAATTAATAATATAATATTAATTAATAAATTACTTATCAATTCATCCTTTAATTGAATCAACTCATCATTGTTTCCATTCTCGTGCCACACAAGGCATTCTACGAGCAATTATTATATATTCACTTTGAAGTTAATTGAGTTAACTCATCTCATAACACAATATCATTTATATTCAAATAAATATTCGACCTTCATTAATTTATTCATTAATAATATTAGGAAATTCTCGGGTATTATATCATCCCCCCTTATAAAAATTACGTCCTCGGAATTGCTACAAGGTTACACAAATAGATGGGGATAGTCCCTCATCATCGTATCTTCTAAATCCCACGTAGCCTCCTCGACCTCATTGTTACGCCAAAGTATTTTTACAGATGAAATAACTTTATTTCTTAATATCTGTTCTTTCCTATCTAATATTTGGACAGGAATTTCTTCATACGCCAGGTTCTTCTTCACTTGAATGGGCTCGTAAGAAATCACGTGCTTGTAGTAGGCCTTGTACAGACGCAACACGAAGATGTGAAACACATTGTGGATGTGCTCCAACTCAGGTGGTAGTGCTACTTTGTATGCCACTTCGACCACTCGCTTCAGTATCTAGAACGGTCCTATGAATCTCGGACTCAATTTTTCCTTCCTGCCGAATCGTATTTTTTCTTTCTATGGAGATACCTTCAAGAAAATGTAATTACCGACTTTAAAGTCTCGGTCTTGTCGATTCAAGTCTACGTACTTTTTCTGGAGATCTTGAGCTACTACCAGTCCGGCTCTTATCACTGTCACCACGTCTGCGGTTTGTTGCACTAACTCTGGTCCTTGAATTTGTCGTTCTCTGACATCGTCAAAATATAACGGCTTTCTGCACTTTTTCCCATAAAGAGCTTCATACGGTGGCATGCCGATACTCGCATGATAAATATTATTATACGCAAATTCCACTAAGGGTAGGTGGTCATCCCAATTTCCCTTGAAATCCATCATGTAAGTCCTAAGCATGTCCTCCAGCGTTTGTATAGTTCGCTCACTCTGTCCGTCTATCTGAGGATGATAAGCAGTACTTTACCTCAACTGTGTTCCCATTCTCTCTTGTAAGCTTTTCCAGAAGTTTAACGTGAAGCGCAGATCTCGATCAAAAATAATTAACACTGGCACTCCATGTTGTGAAACAATCTCCTTAATGTACAGACTCGCTAACTGATTCAAACTATAGCAGATCTTGATCGGTAGGAAATGTGCGGTCTTCGTTAGTCTATCCACGATAACCCAAATGGAATCATATCCTTTCTGTGTGACTGGAAGTCCTACCACGAAGTCCATCGTAATGTGCTCCCATTTTCACTCCAGTATTTCAAACGGTTGTAGTAAACCGCTCGGCCGCTGATGCTCTGCTTTAACGCCTTTGCAAGTCAGACATCTACTAACGCACTCTGCGACTTCCCGTTTCAGATTGGGCTGCCAAAAGTGTTGCCTCAAATCTCGGTACATCTTCATGCCTTCTAGATGAACAAAATATGTCGTATTGTGTGCCTCGTGCAAAATTTCTTCTCTCAACTCGGTTATCGCTGGCACCCACACTCTTCCTTCGAATCTCAAGATACCATCTTTATCCATTCTGAATCTTTCCTCATCATTCTCTGCGATCCTCTTTTGAATTTTCTCGCACTCCTCATCTTTCTCTTGTGCTTCCTTTACTTTATCCAACAAGGTTGGACTAGCTTTTGTTACAAATAACTTTTCGTCAGACCTCTCTGATCCTTTTACCTCTGATTTCAACTTCTCCATTTCTCTTATTAACTTCTCCTAAGTAGTCAAATGAAACAATTTCTCCCTTCCTTTTCTGCTCAGAGCATTGGCAACTACGTTTGCCTTTCCCGGGTGATAAAGAATATCACAGTCATAATCTTTGATCAATTCTAACCACCTCCTCTGACGCATATTCAACTCCTTTTGTGTGAAGATATATTTCAAACTTTTGTGGTCTGTGTATATCTCACATTTCTCTCCGTACAAACAATGCCTCCATATCTTCAACACAAAAATTAATGCTGCTAACTCTAAGTCGTGAGTAGGGTATCATTTTTTGAAGTCCTTTAATTGTCGTGATGCATACACAATGACCTTGCCATGTTGCATAAGCACACAGCCAAGTCCCTTGTGCGATGCATCACTATACACCACAAAACCTCCCGCATCGTCTGGTAGTGACAACACAAGTGCCTCGCTTAATCTTTTCTTCAATTCTTGAAAACTTTCTTCACATTTGTCTGTCCATACAAACTTTACCATCTTCCTCGTCAGATTGGTCAACGGGGTTGCTATCTTAGAAAAATCTTAGATAAATTTTCGATAATACCCAGCTAACCCTAAGAAACTTCTTATCTCTGTTGGCGTTTTTGGCTGCTCCCAATTACTTACTGCTTCTACCTTTGCAGGGTCTACTGAGATTCCATTCTTATCCACCACGTGTCCTAAGAATTGAACCTTCTCCATCCAAAATTCACACTTCAAAAACTTTGCATACATCTTCCCCTTCCTTAGTGCCTCCAAAACAATCCTCAGATGTTCGGCATGCTCTTCCTCTGTCTTTGAGTAGATCAAGATGTCATCGATGAAAACTAACACAAACTTATCCAAGTAGGGCTTGAAAACTCGATTCATCAAGTCCATGAATGTTGCCGGAGCATTAGTCAATCCGAATGACATTACCAAAAACTCATAATGTTCATAACGGGTTCAAAATGCAGTCTTTGGTATGTCTTCCTCCTGTACTTTCAGTTGGTGATAACATGTCCGTAGGTCTATCTTCGAGAAACACTTCACTCCCTTCAGTTGATCAAATAAGTCGTTTATCCTCGATAACGGATATCTGTTCTTGATCGTTACTCTGTTCAATTCTCGATAATTAATATAGAGCCGCATCGATCCATCCTTCTTTTTAACAAACAACACTGGTGCTCCCCAAGGAGACACACTCGGTCGTACATAACCCTTATCTAATAACTCTTGCAGTTGTATCATCAATTCCTTCATTTCTACTAGCGCCATATGATAAGGAGTTTTCAAAATCGGTGCCGTTCCCGGTGCTAAATCTATTACGAATTCGATTTCTCTGTCTAGCGGAAGACCAGGCAAATCATCCATAAATACATCTTGGAATTCTCTCACTACGGATATATCCTTAATTTCTACTCCCTTTTTTTGAGTATCTACAATGTAAGCTAAGTAACCTACACATCCTTTCCTTAACAATTTCTTGGCCTGCATCATCATAAGACAACACGATTGCTTAAGCGATGAGCTACCATAAAACACTACCTTAGAATTACTCGGAATCTGAAGGTTCACACTTTTATTCTGACAGTCAATTTCGTAGCATGGTTATACAAGCAATCCATTCCCAGTATTACGTCAAATTCTCCCAGTCTAATTGGAATCAAGTCTACGCTCAGTTCATGATCTCTAATGTTTACATGATAATTTCGATAAACGTATTCTATAGGGATTACTTCTTCGTTCGCAACTTCTATGTTCAAGGGATCTTCTAATCGTTCTCGTGGTATATTTAATCTACTAACAAATTCTTTAGATACAAAGAAACATGTGGCACCCGAATCAAATAATATATATGCATTTATATCATTGATTGGAATTTAACCTGAGACCACGTCCTTCGCAGCTACTGCGTCCTGGATGGTCATATTAAAGGTACTAGCGGTTGGGCGATTCGATTGTGTTGGTCCGTCGATCATCAGTTTGTTACCTCCCCCTTGTTGGCTGCTACCTCCGCCACTTCACTTCTTCGGGCAGTCCTTGGTCCAGTGCTCTGTCGAGCCACAAGTAAAACATCATTGGATCTTCTTCGATTTTGGGCAGTTGGGAGAAATGTGTCCCTTCTGGCCGCAGTTGTAGCAAGTGCCACATCCTTTCCAGCACTCGCCCTGATGATTCTTTTCACATTTTAGGCATCCCTCTGCCATCTTCTTAAATCCTCCACGAATATTCCCCGACTGATTGTTGTTGTTTTTGTTGTTGTTGTTGTTGTTATTTTCCCACTTTCTTTTCCCCAAATTACTACCTCCACTATTGCCTCCTCTGTTGGGTTTGTACGTAACGCAATCATGCAATCAAATCACATAAATAGGGCGGAAACGTAAAAACTAGGTTTTCAAAAATTTATACAAACCCATAACCATGATCATGCTTTGTGCTTGTTATCAATAACAGAAAAGAGAGAACATGGAATTATACCTTTGAAGATCTAAGCTTCCTCGGGTACAAGTTCTACTCCTTTGATTCCTTTGATTCCTCTGTAGTGGCTCCTTCCCTTGATCAATGTCAGCCACCCAAATGTTTGGCCTCTAACGGTGATCCACCAAGGAAGATGAAGAACTCAAGAAGATGGGTTATTAGCTTAACCCTTGTTTCTATCTCTATAGAATATGTGTACTCCCAACTCTTGGAAAATTTCACGTCCCTTATTTCTGATATAAGACTCTCTTATATAGATATTAGGTTAACCCTCCTAATCCAATTAGAATAGGGTTTTATTTAATTAATTTATATCCTAATCTTTATTAGGATTTAGAGAAAGTACTGATATTATATTAATTCCTAAACTCCTTTAGAATTAAAATAATAATAATAATAATAATATTAATAAGACTCCTCTTATTAATTTATATTTAATATTTCTAAAATATTAAATAATAAATATTAAGCTATTTAATTTATTCTATCATCATAGATTAAATTAATTATACTTAATGCATTATTACTATCATGCCATTTTCTTCTTAAATAATTCTTCTTCCTTTTATGGTGTGACCCTTTAGGTTCTCCATATTAAACCGGTTGTGAATAA
The DNA here is from genome assembly GCA_020205555.1 of Panax stipuleanatus. Taxonomy (NCBI): domain Eukaryota; kingdom Viridiplantae; phylum Streptophyta; class Magnoliopsida; order Apiales; family Araliaceae; genus Panax; species Panax stipuleanatus. The sequence continues at coordinate 16,083,978 of CM035119.1, read as the reverse complement.
ATCAATTAGAATAATTATAATCTTATTTAAATAAACAAATTAAACTAATAATCTATTTAAATAAATAACATTTATTCTACAATAGGGATAAGCCTCCCTAGCGATCAACAACTTTCCAGATAATATAGATTTCAACATTAATCATAAAAGAACCTGTGAGTTAATAGTTACCGTACAATTCAATCCTTCCACCATACAATGTCCCAATTAAATATAAGACATGGATTTACTGTCAAGTCTTAATTTATTTAATCATATGTATTTCGATTAGAAAATGCACAACTCCAAATAATGCAAATTAGAAACCTCTTTCTAATTTCATTCTACCTTGGCCAAGGATTCCTGGGTTGTCATTTAACGAATCACATAGGACATATCTCCTCTTTTACTAGAGGTGGTAGATTCTTTATTGATCATTCATTATCTCCATATGTAACTCATTACACCCAAGCATACCCTATATATGCCTTAAAAGGCCTTAAGGAATTAGTCAAAGTATAATTTGTTACATACAAGATACTATGATGATCTCAAGTCCAAGGATCACATGTACTACTATCACATTAGGAATTCCTATTGACAGGCGAGTAAAACTCCATTAGGTATTCCATAGCGAGTCACGTTCAGTGAACTTATTCTCCAATAAGCACCTACATACTTGCTTTAGTGTCTCCACACAAATGACCATGAGATCAGTCATCCTCATCCAATGAGCAAGCAACATATGTACCAATCTATCCGAATTTACTAATCCCCTTTTTAGTAATCCCACGATTGGGAACTATTTTAGTTTTAAAGCTTTCTAAGAATTTAGATCTCATTAGCATGATCAACATCATGATTCTAAAAGCATTTCTTAAAACTATGGGTTATTTACATATTATAAAAATAGCACCATGTAGATAATTAAATGCCTTTAATAAATAAATATTTTATTAATAAATAAATAAGATTGTTTACAAAGTATGTGCTTTATCATCATACATGATTGGCTTGTATGCACACTACTATCAATCTCCCACTTGCACTAAAGCCAATCGCCATGGTATCTCATACCCATCTTCTCTAAGTGACGATCAAACTGCTGTTGTGTTAAAGCTTTAGTAAATGGATCTACAATGTTGTCTTGAGAGTCTACACGCTCCAAGGTGACGTCTCCTCTTTCAATGATCTCCCTGATCAAGTGAAATCGCCGCAACACGTGTTTAGATTTCTGATGAGACCTGGGTTCCTTAGCCTGTGTAACCGCTCCGGTGTTGTCACAGTATATGGAAACTGCTTCTCCAATGCTAGGAACCACACCAAGTTCAGTTATGAACTTCTTCATCCAAACAGCTTCCTTTGCAGCTTCACTTGCAGCTATATACTCTGCCTCTGTCACTGAATCAGCAACCGTTTGCTGCTTGGAACTCTTCCAACTCACTGCACCTCCGTTCAAGGTAAACACATACCCTGAAACAGATTTACTGTCATCTTGGTCTGTTTGAAAACTTGAGTCCGTGAATCCCTCGAGTTTTAATTCAGACCCACCGTAGACAAGAAAAATATCTTTAGTCCTTCTCAAGTACTTTAGGATATTTTTCACTGCCTTCCAGTGCTCTTCTCCAGGATTCGACTGGTATCTGCTTGTTACACTAAGTGCGTGAGCAACATCCGGTCTAGTACATATCATACCGTACATGATAGATCCTATTGCGGAATCATAAGGGATCTTACTCATACGGCCTCTCTCCTCAGGTGTATTTGGGGCCTGTTTCTTGGAGAGATTTATTCCATGGCTCATCAGCATGAGACCTCTTTTGGAATCTTCCATGCTAAACCTCTTTAGCATCGTATCAATGTACGTTCCTTGGGATAAGCCGAGCATCCTTTTAGATCTATCTCTATAGATCTTTATCCCCAAAATATAGGATGCTTCACCCAAGTCCTTCATGGAGAAGTTTTTAGATAACCAGATTTGAATGGATTGTAACATAGGAATGTCATTCCCTATCAGTAATATATCATCAACATATAATACAAGGAATGATACTGCGCTCCCACTAACCTTCTTGTATACACATGGTTCATCCTCGTTTTTGATAAAATCAAACTCTTTGATTGTCTCATCAAAACGAATGTTCCATCTACGAGAAGCTTGCTTTAACCCATAAATGGATCGTTGTAGCTTACAGACTTGATTTGTTCCGACTTTTGAAATAAATCCCTCTGGCTGTGTCATATACACATCCTCCTCAAGTTTTCCATTGAGGAAGGCCGTTTTCACGTCCATCTGCCAGATCTCATAGTCGTTGTAAGCTGCAATCGCAAGCAAAATCCGAATGGACTTGAGCATGGCTACTGGTGAGAAGGTTTCATCATAGTCAACTCCTTGTCTTTGTTTGAAACCTTTTGCAACCAGTCGGGCCTTATAGGTCTCTACCTTTCCGTCCGCTCCAGTCTTTTTCTTAAAAACCCATTTACACCCAATAGGTTTAATACCTTCAGGTGGTGAAACCAAAGACCATACTTTGTTTTCATACATGGAGTCCATTTCGAATTTCATGGCTTCAAGCCATTTCCCTGAGTCTTCATTACTCATAGCCTGTTCGTAATTTAATGGATCATCATCATTCATGATGTGTACCTCATCGTCATCCTCTATAACGAATCCATACCTCTCAGGTATCTTCGGTACTCTTCCAGATTTACGAACATGGTGTGGTACAGTAGGTTCTTCTACTTGGTTAGGTACCTGACTTTGGTCCGTGGTAACTTGTGGTTCTTGAACTTCTTCAAGATATATCTTACTCCCACTGACCCCTTCATGGATAAACTCTTTCTCCAAGAAGGCAGCATATTTCGCAACAAACACCTTTTGATTAGTTGGATGATAGAAATAATACCCTACGATTTCTTTAGGGTATCTCATAAATCTACACTTATCGGATTTAGTCTGTAGCTTATCATTTTTAAACTTTTTGACAGAAGTTGGACAACACCAAGTCTTAAAATGCTTAAGATTTGGTTTCCTCCCTTTCCACATCTCATATGGAGTTTTTGGGGTGGATTTTGTAGGTACCTTATTAAGTAAGTATGCAGCCGTTTCTAGGGCATAACCCCAAAAGGAAATTGGAAGGTCGGTAAAACTCATCATGGATCGAACCATGTCCAACAGTGTTTGATTTCTCCTTTCAAATACTCCATTAAATGTGGTGTACCTGGAGGAGTCCATTGTGAGATTATACCATTTTCTTTGAGACAATTGAGAAACTCACCGCTTAAGTATTCTCCACCTCGATCTGATCGAAGTATCTTAATACTCTTGCCCGTTTGTTTCTCTACTTCACTTCTGAACTCTTTGAACTTTTCAAATGATTCTGATTTGTATTTCATTAAATACACATATCCAAATCTTGAGTGATCATCAGTGAAAGCAATAAAATAAGAATACCCACCCCGTGCACTTGTTATCATAGGTCCACAAACGTCTGTGTGAATCAATGCCAACAACTCTGTAACTCTCTCCCCTTTTCCACTAAAAGGAGATTTAGTCATTTTACCCATGAGACAAGATTCACAAGTTGGATATGATTCATAATCAGATAGCTCGAGGAGCCCATCTTTATGCAACTTGGATAATCTTGTTTCATTGATATGACCGAGTCTACAGTGCCACATATAGGTATAATTAATATCATCTCTTTTCCTTTTCTTAATTTGTTCAATTTGAAATATATTTTCTTGCAAGTCAAGTGTATAAAGTCCATTTCGCAAATTTCCAATAGCATATAAAACATCGTCTTTATAAATAGAACAACCATTGTTCTTTATAATAACGTCAAAACCTTCCATATCCAATACAGAAATTGAAATAATATTTTTAATAATATTCGGAACATAATAACAATTATTAAGATAAATGGATTTACCCGAAGGCATTGCTAAACAATAAGTTCCTACAGCTAATGCAGCAACTTTTGCTCCATTTCCCACTCGTAGGATCACCTCATCTTTGTTCAGCTTTCTACTTCTGACCAGTCCCTGCACAGTATTACATATGTGAGAACCACAGCCAGTATCCAATACCCAAGTAGAATTATGACTTTTAGAAAAAATAATTTCAATCATAAACAAACCTTGATTAGAAGTCGAAGCTTCTCCAAGCTTCTTCTCTGCTAGAAACTTCTTGCAGTTCCTCTTCCAATGTCCCGGCTCATTGCAATGAAAGCACATTCCTTTAGCTGGTTCAGGTTTCTTTTTCTCCTTTTCTTTCCCTTTTCCCTTAGCCTTCTTAGATTTCTTCTTTTCAGAAGACACCTTGGGCCTCTTCCTTTTATTGGAAGAATCCACCATCAAGACATGGTTCTTCTTGGATGAGAAGTGACCTTCTGCAGTTTTCAGCATGTTAAGCAGCTCAGGTAAGCTGACATCTGTCTTATTCATGTGAAAATTAACCACAAACTGCGAGAAGATCTCAGGGAGTGACTGCAAGACCAAGTCTTGACTCAACTCCCCATCCATGACGAACCCAAGCTGTCCAAGGCGTTCAATCAAATTGATTACCTTCAGAACATGAGTCTCGACGGTAGTGCCCTCGGTCATCCGAGATCAGAAGAGCTCCTTAGATATCTCATATCTAGCAGTCCTACTCTGTTCGCCATACAACTCCTTGAGGTAAAGCAGCATAGCAGGAGCATCTATTTTTTCGTGCTGACGCTGAAGCTCGTTATTCATGGATGCGAGCAAGATGCATTGAGCCACAGATGCATCATCTTGCCACTTATTGAAAGTGGCAATCTCTTCCTCAGAGGCTGTTTCTGAAACAGATTCAGGGATAGTGGAATTTAGGACATAAGAAATCTTTTCAACAGTGAGAACAATTCTCAGATTTCTTAGCCAGTCCTCATAATTCGGCCCGGTGAGCTCATTTGCATCAAGTATGCTTCGTAGTGAGATTAGTGATTTTGACATTTTTAAAATTCTGCATGTGAAAAGACAACATTTTAGCAAACATTCATTTTATTAACTTTGCATACCAAAATAAATTTAGGTCTTTATTTTAAATTGGTATCTCCCACTATTTTCATCAAACTATATTACCCTCACTCATATAGTTCGGCAACATCTAATTAAAGATTTGCTAGTGAGATTAAGGATCCCATTTCAAATGTATACAACCTTGTGGATAGCGCAACAAGCGATATACAAATAAATAGGTAGACAACTCTTGTCAATTACATCACCATGTAACTCCTTTTATTTTGCCTCTTAAATCATAATGGTCATATGTGTGCACATCCGAACTAAAATGATTTAAGTTAAGTCCAGCCTAGCACTTCCATAAATTCAAAAAGAAAAATTTTCGTTCTTGTGGATAGCACAACAAGACTAGATCGTTCAATTTTCTTGATAAGCATCAAATGTGATTAATTAACATCTTAAATATTCAATACTCGCCTTGTGGATAGCACAACAAACTCATATTAAATATTTATTACTCTATTAACTAATCATGCTAGAAGGCGACGTTCGATATTCCAAATATCATTTGAACGTTTCAGACTTAATATTATTTCTTTGAGGGGTTTGTTATTATTTGTCTCATCTTTTAAGCCCGCATGCACATATATATATAAAATACGCGTCATTTTATTAAACATGCGAAGCATGTTTGTATAAAATATAATATATATAATATTTAGCATGCGATATAGAATACTATATTCTACCCGGATTGATTATGGACTTTTATTCTAGTTTGGTTCACTAGAGCCACCAAGTGAACCAAAAGGTCAAACCTAGGAGTGCAATAATTTAAATTTTAAATGTAACTATTACATTTAAACTCGGGCTCCATACAAACGGGTCTTCACGCGCTCCTTGCTCCTTGGTCTCCAATTTCTTCAAAAAAATTCTAACTATCTCTATTATATTAACTATTTTAAAATTAAATAGAAACCTTGATCAGCAGTCAAGGGGAAGTACATAGAAAGGAGATAGAATTTACATCGAGAATAAAACTAGAGAAGACGAGGTACGCGTACTCCATTTTATAAAATTCATACATTCAAGCATTCATCCAAAATAAAATCCAATCACATTGGTCATAGTCCATAATCAACCCCATTTATTATCATACACATCAACATATGCATCAATAAATATCTATTCATCTCATGAATAACAATGCTATTCCATATATGGATCGATGTTATTTAATGGACAAAAGTTTTGCTAAATTTTATTTTTGAAACAAAATAAACTCTTTTATTTTAATCAAAAATAAATCCAAATTAAACTCCTTTAATTTTAGCATTCTGAAATCATATTTCAGATAAAATAAACTTCTTTATTTTAAAACTTTATCAATTAAATAAACAGTTTACTTAATTAATTAAAATCAATTTTCAGGGTCTGTCCAGGTACCGGCGCAGCTGCGCCAGTAATGAACTGGGCATCTGCGCAGCTGCGCAGGTAGACGGAAGCAGCAGTTTTTTTTGCAGACCGGCGCAGCTGCGCCAGTAATGAACTGGGAAGCTGCGCAGCTGCGCCGTTCGCCGCAGAAACTTGCAGAAAATAATTTTTGTCCAGAAAAATGATCCAATTCTCACATCAATTCATACATGGAATTATAAAATTGATAATTAGCACAAAGTTAGGCTCTGATAGCACTGTTGGGTTTATACGTAACGCAATCATGCAATCAAATCACATAAATAGGGCGGAAGCGTAAAAACTAGGTTTTCAAAAATTTATACAAACCCATAACCATGATCATGCTTTGTGCTTGTTATCAATAACAGAAAAGAGAGAACATGGAATTATACCTTTGAAGATCTAAGCTTCCTCAGGTACAAGTTCTACTCCTTTGATTCCTTTGATTCCTCTGTAGTGGCTCCTTCCCTTGATCAATGTCAGCCACCCAAATGTTTGGCCTCTAACGGTGATCCACCAAGGAAGATGAAAAACTCAAGAAGATGGGTTATTGGCTTAACCCTTGTTTCTATCTCTATAGAATATGTGTACTCCCAACTCTTGAAAAATTTCACGTCCCTTATTTCTGATATAAGACTCTCTTATATAGATATTAGGTTAACCCTCCTAATCTAATTAGAATAGGGTTTTATTTAATTAATTTATATCCTAATCTTTATTAGGATTGAGAGAAAGTACTGATATTATATTAATTACTAAACTCCTTTAGAATTAAAATAATAATAATAATAATAATATTAATAAGACTCCTCTTATTAATTTATATTTAATATTTCTAAAATATTAAATAATAAACATTAAGCTATTTAATTTATTCTATCATCATAGATTAAATTAATTATACTTAATACATTATTACTATCATGCCATTTTCTTCTTAAATAATTCTTCTTCCTTTTATGGTGTAACCCTTTAGGTTCTCCATATTAAACCGGTTGTGAATAAATCAATTAGAACAATTCTAATCTTATTTAAATAAACAAATTACACTAATAATCTATTTAAATAAATAACATTTATTCTACAATAGGGATAAGCCTCCCTAGCGATCAACGACTTTCCAGATAATATAGATTTCAACATTAATCATAAAAGAACCTGTGAGTTAATAGTTACCGTACAATTCAATCCTTCCACCATACAATGTCCCAATTAAATATAAGACATGGATTTACTGTCAAGTCTTAATTTATTTAATCATATGTATTTCGATTAGAAAATGCACAACTCCAAATAATGCAAATTAGAAACCTCTTTCTAATTTCATTCTACCTTGGCCAAGGATTCCTGGGTTGTCATTTAACGAATCACATAGGACATATCTCCTCTTTTACTAGAGGTGGTAGATTCTTTATTGATCATTCATTATCTCCATATGTAACTCATTACACCCAAGCATACCCTATATATGCCTTAAAAGGCCTTAAGGAATTAGTCAAAGTATAATTTGTTACATACAAGATACTATGATGATCTCAAGTCCAAGGATCACATGTACTACTATCACATTAGGAATTCCTATTGACAGGCGAGTAAAACTCCATTAGGTATTCCATAGCGAGTCACGTTCAGTGAACTTATTCTCCAATAAGCACCTACATACTTGCTTTAGTGTCTCCACACAAATGACCATGAGATCAGTCATCCTCATCCAATGAGCAAGCAACATATGTACCAATCTATCCGGATTTACTAATCCCCTTTTTAGTAATCCCACGATTGGGAACTATTTTAGTTTTAAAGCTTTCTAAGAATTTAGATCTCATTAGCATGATCAACATCATGATTCTAAAAGCATTGCTTAAAACTATGGGTTATTTACATATTATAAAAAAAGCACCATGTAGATAATTAAATGCCTTTAATAAATAAATATTTTATTAATAAATAAATAAGATTGTTTACAAAGTATGTGCTTTATCATCATACATGATTGGCTTGTATGCACACTACTATCATCCTCCTCCACGGTTTTCTCCTCCTGTGTTCTTACCCTTCTTTTCCTCGTTATAAATACTTAAGGCTTCACTGCCACCTCCCGCAATGATCGCCTTCTCCAGCAATATAGCAAAGGAATCAATTTGAAGAACTATTACCTTATTAAAAAGCCTAGGCTTTAGTCCTTGTTCAAAATGTCTTGCCTTCCTCTCTTCGCCTCCTACTTGTTGTTCTGCAAACCGCGCTAGTTCATTGAACTTAGCCGCGTACTGCGCCACCGTCATATCACCCTGCTTCAGTTCTAAAAACTTAACCTCCATTCTATTATTCATGCTCTTTGGGAAATAGTTCTCAAAGAACAGAGTCTTGAATCTCTCCCATGTTATTATTCCTTCTTCAGCTCTTTGTTGATTCGCCTCCCACCAGTAATTGGCTTCGCCTCTCTTCATATACGTAGTAAATACCGTCTTCTGGTCTTCAGCCACTCGTAGATGGTGAAAGCCTTCTCTATTTCCTTAACACATGCTTAAGCTATGATTGGATCGGTAGTACCCTCAAACTCTGGGGGTCCTACACTCCTAAAGTCTTTAAAATTTATCACTAGAACTGTTTGAGGATTGGGGCGAACGGGTTCGTTGTTCCTTCCCCTAAGAGCTTCTCCTAACAGATCAATTAGTTTCTGAATGGGATCTACTTGTTCTTTTTTCTTGTTCACTGATTCCTCAGATGCAGTTAATCTACGTCTTGGTGCCATTATCTGTATCACAAAATTTTCACTTTTCTTATTATTACTCAATTATATTACTTAAGTATTTCTTTATTGCTAAAAAGAATAGAATTTACGACACATTTTTGAAATAAGATCATTTATATTCATATGCCAATTCATTTCATTACATGATTATCCCTAGCACACTGCTATAAATGTCATCACATATATCCCCTAATATCACAAAAGATGGGGGAAATACTAACATACTAACCTTTCTAACATAAGCTTATTCAGGGTTTACATATCTATTCCATACTTTGCACAAAAAGTTGGGATTACAATGTATATACAACACATAAAGTAAATACTACTACTAGACTAACTAAGGGTCTCATCCCAACATCCCGCGCTCCATAGCGCTCTTGTACTCGATCTGCGCTATGTACGCCACCATCTCTCAGCTCATAGTATGTAGGGTCTGTCCCTACTCTGCCGGGTAGTGGTATACACCATCGATCACCCTCTCTATAGTTGAAAGGAACACATACCCCATCTTTTTCACCTTCCTCTTCTTGCATTTGACTTCATCCTCTAAGTCGTCTGCCCTTTCATTAGCCGCTTCCCACTTCTCCTCGAAGTGGATCCTATCCATCACCTCCAACTCTAGTTGAGTACAGAGTGCCTCTTTCTCGGTCTTCTCACTTAGTTCCCTCTGCTCTACCTCTTCCAGTTTTCCTGCCAGATCCAGATTCTTAGGTACCGACCTGTGAAATAAGGTCCCCATCTAGATCCCTGCCTCCTTGTGGTATGCAATCTCCACCTCTAACTCCTGTATCGCCAGCTTCCTCTAATGGTCCTCATCCCTCAACTTTTCAAACTCGGGCTCTCTCTCCTGGGCCTCATCCTCCAGCTCTTGGACTTTGCAGTCCAACTCTAAAATATGCTCCTCGTACTCTCCCAGCATCTGCTCCTCGAGATTAGGCTCGTAAGAATCCTCTATGGGTTCGCCCTCTATAGGATCGTCCTCCATGGGCTCATCATCCATGGGCTCCTCCTCTGAGTCAAACTCTACCTCGATCTCGTCCTCATCGCCAAACTCGGACGGTGGAACTGCCTGCACAGGCACAGCCTCTAGAGGTGCCTCATATACAACATGTATATCCCTGGGCTCCTCCTCTGTCACTCCACTAGGTACTCCCATGTCTGTCATCCTACACTCACAGACACAAGACAACCAAACAACAACTCCATTAGAATGTTAAATAAAACATAAGTTCATTGTATAGAATGAAGTTATATTTCATAACACACTAAGTCTCTCTAGGAAAACTCTACATGAGTTTTATCTCCTTCTATCTTCTAAGTTCTCCTAAGTTATAATCTAAGGACACTCGCTCCTAAGGTGTATAACTACAGCTCTGATACCAACCTGTGACGCCCCTAAATTCGGACCGCCACAGAGTCTCAAATTCGGTTCGTCACGTTCTATAATCTAATATAATGATACGACTAAATGTCATATCGCACAGCGGAATAACACATAACAGACAAATAGATTAAATTTATTTAATATAATCATTCACGTCCCAAGGTCTTGTAACTTAAACATTAATTACATAGCTTAAACATACCTTAAGCATATATAAACTTAACTAATACATAATATAATAAGATCTTATTACAACGTCATTAGAGTTCTACATAAAATAAAGCTACTCCATAGCTTTGCCTTTGCCCTTGTCGGTGCCCGAAGGTCCACCCTACTCTTCCTTAACTGAAATGTTTTTAGGGGAAAAGCAAGAATGGACAACAAGTTTGCTCAGCAAATAATATAGCAATAAGAGGGATCAATATAGTTTTTAGTTCTCGAGGGTACAACAATAGATGATAGTTCAGGGATAACAAGAAGTATCAATAATTTTCAATAATATTTAAGGACTCAAGATAATAATAAAGTTCAAGGTTTAACCTTTTCATAGTTCAAGAATAATGAGTACTGAACAGTTACTAAGGACTCAAGATAACAAAAGATTCAAGGTTTAACCTTTTCATAGTTCAAGAATAATGAATACTGAGCAGTCACTAAGGACTCTTAACTTCTACTAGAATTAACAGAAATATACTGATTATCCAATAAAACAAGTACAATAGGTGATTAGCCTAAAGTACCCTACATTATGCATAACATTTAATCGTACTCAAATGCGCACGTTGGTCTCCCGATAATATATATCTTCCCCTTCAAAAGGGGGGTTCATCTCAGTCAATATAAGACTCCGCACCAATCAATTGGTTTGGATTGCTTTTCAAATTCATAATATAGGTCTAGCCGAATCAAATGGCATAGACCGCTCTTTCAATGTATATAAGAACAATCATAAATTCAAAGCTCAAGATTTAAAGTTCGAAGAATATAAATCAACTTTATCTTATCCACAAAGTATTTAAGTCATAAAATATGAATTATAATTCCAATAACTTACTTGTACGACAATAATAGCACAAGCTCAATAAGAATAAAGTTCAAGAACTTGCTTATAATATTAATTGAATAAAGTAATGCAAGGGTTTAGGATACTTGCCTTAAGCGTAGATTACCAAAGTAAATCTTATCAACACTTCCGATTCCTATCGTAATATATTTATGTATAGAATATTCATTAGCTAAGTATATTCGATACACAAGCTTGATATGTAAGTTGAATATACACATATGATTCTACTTTAGTTATATAACTCTATATGTACGTCATTACGTACTTGTACACTCGTAGCACAAAATCAGCTTATGTCATCAAGTAACATAGTTATCTCACACATGACATTATAGTTAATCATAATGCTTAGTCGATTATGACATTATTATCCATGGACTTCCTTTTATAAATTAAAAATCATCATGCTATACTATCTATACTTGTAAACATATATCAGTAGAGTTCTGACCAAGTTTAACAGTTTAGGAATCATAATAAGCTAGCTATTACAATCAGAAAACCAGCAGATTGCATCAGTTCATATTCCAGCATGGCGCAGTTGCGCCCTGGTTAAGCCTACGGACGGCGCAGCTGCGCTATCCCCTGGCCAGACCAGAGTTGGGCTAGTGCACTGCTACTTCTGTCCAAATCATCGACATATATTTCCACATAGCATGTACACATGTTAAAGGTCCTTTCAGGCTCATCAAGTCCATTTAAGTCCAACCTTTCACGATATGATTTTAGATTAGCATCTTTAATAACTTAAGACCATACAATGTTATGAAATCATATACGCTATCATTCTTATCATTTAAACATATAAGGTGGTCACATAACTTGTTTTAGTCATGCTCACAAGTATCTACATCATATACATATAATTAGCATCATTATTTGCTTGAAACTTGATCAATCTTCATTGTATCTAACAAGTGTGTGCATATGTATGCTATCTTAGAAATGTTAATAGCACTATCAAGCATGCTAAAAATATCAAAACATAAACCTCAATATAACATGTCAAACTCCACTTTCAAAACTTATATTTTTGTTAGTAAACGTTCACTAATGAGGTCCAACATGTTCATGCTACATCTAAAATATATATACATGTCAACATGTTCTTCATGCATTTTTAGGCCATACAATCATGTTCAAAAAGTTAGAACATAAATATGATACATACATGTCAAAGTTAACTTCAAGAACTATAAGTTCATTTTCAAACTATAAGTCTTTTCATTAATAATGTATACTATCATAGTCATGGACATGCATATTATATAAAGAAAATATATAAACGTGTTAAACCAGTCATTATGCTTGTCTAGGTAGTATCAATCATGTTAGCACATATCAGATTACATTAGATGCAGGGAAACAAACACAGGGGCCTGGCACAGCTGCGCTGCGCCCTAGTACAAAATTGGCGCAGCTGTGCCGGGTCTCGGCCAGCAACAGAACAGTTCCTGCTTCTGCAGTTTGCAAACCCAAATCGAGATTTCTCAACAAATTCGATTCCAGACAAGCTACATTATAGTTCTAACTTGTATATAAGCTAACATATCAACTACCTACCATGCTCCAATCCAATTAGCATGAATTCAAGTATAATCAAGAATTAGAAATTTCAGAAAACCAGAAATGAAGAGCAAGAACTTGCTGCTAAATATACCTTTGCTAATTTGATTGGAGCTTGCTGCTAATTTGATTCCTCTCTCAACTGATTCTCTCTCTCTTTATATCTCAGTATAATATATCAGCTTCTCTTAATAAAATTCTCAGAAAAATGAAATGTGAAGGAGAGAGCTCAATTGATAGAGTTTTAGTTACACAAACAATGAAATCTTCCACTAAATCAAACCAATGGATTGAAGAATTTCATGATGGTTAAGGGGGAGTAGTTAGGTAGTTGTTGAAATCCATCATGATGCCCACTCCCCATTGAATGATTAGCTACAATGTTATCTATGTTTGCTCAGTTTGATGATATAGGAATAGACTAGCTTTTGCCATACACGTGAGGAGAGAATGACTATCATATTGGGACAAGGCAATGAAGCTCAGCACTTGCAAATGAATGTAACACCAATACATACTCATATATGAATACTTAGACTAATACACCCACATATATATATATATATATATACACACTTATGTATTAAATTCATTTAGTCTCACAGTGTAGTTTCAAATGAGGAAACAATATTATAATGTAGCAAGTTGGGGTACATATATATCTATATATATATATATATATATATATATATATATATATATATATATCAACATATAATCCATATACATTTCGTTAATACCGGATATAATTCAATTGGGTATTATCATCACTATATTATTTCAATTAAATCATTGAAATCATTATTAAGTCACATTTGTTTACAGTTTATTATAATATTAATAAGGTACACATTAATGTTCTCACACTCATATTGTCACATAACCTCATTATGTACTCATATAATTTATTTAGTCATAACATATAGTTTCTATATATAATATCGTCACATTAAACGTCACATTACACTTTATAATATAGAGGTAACTACTATATATTATATGTTTAATTATCGCATATTTTGCATATAACAATTAATCGAGTAAATATAATCTTATTATATGTATAAATCATTTACTCATTAATATTCTATTATTCATAATAACAATTAATCAACACGCTATCGATTAATTACTCAAAATATTCTATTACTTGCAATAATAATGAATTAATAATATAATATTAATTAATTAATTACTTATCAATTCATCCTTTAATTGAATCAATTCATCATTGTTTCCATTCTCGTGTCACACAAGGCATTCTACGAGTTTATCGTAATTCTCCATATTTTTCTCAATTATTATATATTCACTTTGAAGTTAATTGAGTTAACTCATCTCATAACACAATATCATTTATATTGAAATAAATATTCGACCTTTATTAATTTATTCATTAATAATATTCAAAAATTCTCTGGTATTACAATCTTGGGCTGATAGATAACAGAATTGAGATGCTTGATGTGGAACTTGCTACATAGTTCTGTCATCATTTTATTTTTCAGGTTCTTGGCGTTGTCCGATATGATCACTTCCGGTTGTTCATATCGACAGATGACATTGTTTCTGATGAAACCAATGATGGCCTCTTTTGTGACTTTGGGAAAAGAGGCAGCTTCAACATATTTGGTGAAGTAATCAATTATGGTGAATATGAATCGATGACCATTAATGGCTTTTGGTTCCACTGGACCAATCACATCCATTCCCCACATGGAGAAAGGTCATGGTGAACTCATGTTGTGTAGCTCATTTGGAGGAGCATGTATGGCATATCCATGTACTTGGCATTGAAAACATCTCTTGAAGTGATCGTCACAGTCAGCTTTGAGAGAGATCCAATAATGCCCTGTTCTTAATATCTTCTTGGCCAGCAGATGACCGCTCATGTGTGGACCACAGATTCCACCATGGACTTCATCCATCAATCTCTGGGCTTGATCTTGGTCAAGGCATCTTAACAAGCCTATTCCAGCCTCCATTTTGTAGAGGGCATCTTTGCTTAGATAGAACTTCAAAGCCATCTTGTGAATCCGCTTTCGCTAGGATTGGCTTGCTCTAGCGGGTGAAGATCCATATCGTAGATATTCCTTGATTTCTTGATACCAAGGCTGATTGACAGGAGGTATTTCATCTGATACGTCTCCAATGTAATTCTCGTATATAAGGGCTTTCTGAATTGTGAGTTTGATGCAGGGAATCCTACTCCTATCGGATATGCGAACTAATGACGCTAATGTTGCCAATGCATCAACGAAATCATTCCTACCTCGAGGAATATGTCTGAAGGTTATGTCTTCAAACTCCAAGGATATTTTGACGACCTGGCAATGATAGGGCAACAAATGCAGTTCTTTGGTGTGATATGCCCTGGTGGTTTGTCCGATGACCAACTCAGAGTCTCCAAAGACCAGTAAGTGTTTGATACCCATGGATTGGGCTAGCTTCAACCCCATTATACAGCCTTCATACTCGGCCGTGTTGTTGGTGTTGCCAAATTAAAGTTTGGTAGCCACAGGATATTGTTCTCCTATACCAGAGATAAGGATTGCCCCAGATCCGGCACCTTCCATGTTTACTGCTCTGTCAAAATACATTTTCCATGGTTGGACTGTATTCTCTTGATGGAGTTGTTGAATCGTCATGATCCGATCATCCGGGAAATAAGTCTCCAGGGGCTCGAACCCTCTAGAAGGTGCTTCAGCTAATTGATTTGCAATGCCTTAACCCTTGATTAACTTTTGAGTCACATAGACAATGTCGAATTATTATAGGATCAACTGCCATTTAGACAGTCGACAATTCAACATTGGCTTGTTGGATACGTACTTGAGTGGATCCATGCGGGATATGAGGTAAGTCGTGTGCCCATGGAGGTAATGTTGTAACCTCATTGCGGCCCATGCTAACGCACAATATGTTTTCTCGATCAGGGTGTATTTCTTTTCACCACTGCTGAATCTTTTGCTGATGTAGTAGATAGCTCTTTCTTTGGTACTATCATCTCACTGTCCTAGCATGTAGCCCTTTGCGTTGGCATTGATGGACAAGTACATGAACAAGGGAACTCCATCCCTTGGGGGTACCAAAATAGGTGCTTCGATCAGCTGTCTCTGGATGTCAAGGAAGGCTTGTTGACAATCCTCATTCCATTTGGTAGAGGAATTCTTCCTTAGCAGCTTGAATATGGGTTCACAGGTTGCTGTGAGCTGGGAAATGAATCGGCTTATGAAGTTGATCCTGCCCAAAAATCCACGTATCTTCTTCTCTGTTTGAGGTACTGGCATTTCAGTGATGGCTTTTATCTTAGCAGGGTCTAGCTCGATGCCTCGATTACTCACCAAGAATCCTAGCAGCTTGCCTGCTTTGACGCCAAAAGCACATTTGGCTGGATTTAGCTTGAGGTTGTACTTGCGCAACTTGTTGAACAGCTTCCTGAGATGGTCGATTTGATCATCCTCCCTTCGGGATTTAATGATGTCGTCCATATAAACCTCTATTTCTTTGTGCATCATGTCATGAAAAAAGGGCCATCATAGCTCGCTGATACGTGGCACCGACATTGATGAGGCCGAAGGATAATCGCCTATAGCAGAAGGTTCCCCAGGGAGTGATGAAAGCTATTTTCTTCCAGTCCTCTTCAGCACCCATGATTTGATGGTAACCAGAAAAGAAATCCACGAAGGAATACATGCCGTACTGCGCTGTATTATCTATCAAGATGTGGATGAAAGGTACCGGGAAATTGTCTTTGAGACAGTCTTTGTTCAAATCCTGATAATCCGTGCATACTCGTACTTTCCCTCCGGGTTTAGGTACAGGGACTATGTTTGAAAGACACTTTAGGTAGGTTGATACCATGATAATCCTGACTTTGAATTACTTAACGACTTCTTCTTTTACTTTCAAACTCCATTCAGGTTTCAATCGTCTGAGCTTTTGTTTGACTGGCTTGAATCCATCTTTGATGGGCATTCAGTGGATGACAATGCCAGTGGACAGGCCAATCATGTCTTCATGTGACCGTGCAAATATATCCTGGAACTGTGTTAGGAGTTCGATCAGGTTGGCTTTTTGGTCTTGGGTGATGTCTAAACCTATCTGAATTTCTGTGATGTTTTCAAAGGTTCCTATGTTGATAGTGGTGGTTTGGTCGAGGTTGGTTTCGATTTGTCTTCGACCCATTCTTTGATTTCCTCGGACTCCTCATAGTCATCTTCCTCCTCTTGATCAATATCCATCAAGTCGAAGTTCAGTTCTACATCAAAGTCGTAGTCATTGTGACAGGTTGGCATCTCATCAGCAGAGACAAAAACATCCAACGCTTGAGTCTTGAAAAAAAAAATGCTTTCATCTTAGATATATACAACTGTTTAAATATACAGAGCATTTGGAAAAGCATGACAAAGCTACTGCTATAGCTGTGCAATCAAAAGTAAACAATAAATGAAAGCATGTTTAAAGGGCAGAAGTACTCTCTGCCCCTTTACCCTTTTCGACTGAGGCAAGGGACACTGCTCCAGTTATCCAAGGTTATATCCTTATGAACGAGGAGGATCGAGGATTTTTGATTCTCTGTCTCGTCTTGGATGATAACTGAGACATTCCTTATAATATGGTCGGGGCTTTTCTTTGAACTACCCTCTTTTCCCTTCTTGATGCGAGGAATTTGAATCTGATCCTCGTCGTCGCTGTCTGGGATCTCATCATTCATACCCTCGTAGTTTATGATAACCCGCATGTTAGCGAAGGGGTCTCGTCCTTCGTACAGGATCTTTTCTTTTCTTTTTTCGCTATCCGCCTCAAGCTTGAGGGCTTTTCTTTCATTGACTAGTATGATTGGAGGAAACAGCATAGCTGATACAACAGTAGGGATCTTCCTCATTGGTTTTACCCATCCGGCATTAGTGAGGTTTGGCAGCAATATGGTGGAAGCATGGGCCTTGGGATGCTTATGTGGATTCCTGTGATTTGCCCTGGATGAAAATCCCAATCCCGCTCTCCCATTTTGACTAGGGATTTGCATTGGACTCTGGATACCTTGTTGATTCTTTCCTAACCCTTCTCCAGGTTGGAAACCCAAAGATATCATTTCCTAGCCCACTGTCATAACTTCGGGGGAGACCTTTGGCTTGAGGGCTGGTGCACCGACAGGTAGATACTGAGTATCACTCACCTCCAAAGCTTGAAAACTTGTAGTTTCAATCCCTGCATCCATGCTAATCACGGGCATGTCTCCCTATATGCCCTCGTAGGGTATTCTGGCTTGGCGTTGACCATGATTAGGTTGTCATTGATAATGTATTTGAGTTATTGATGGAGGGTGGATGGCACCACCCCTACCATGTGAATCTAGGGCCTACCCAGCAACAAGTTATATCCAGTGGAGATATTGAGCACCTGAAAGGATACGTAGAAAGTGTGTGGGCCAATCTCCTAGGGTTGCTCTATTTCTCCCATAGCTTGGCGTCGTGATCCATTGAAAGCTCGGATGACCACATGACTTGTTTTGATTCGATTCTGGTTGATCTTCATTCTTTCCAAGGTATCGTAGGGACAGATGTTGAGGGATGATCCTCCATCTATGAGCACTCCCCCGATTACATATCTAGATGACATCACAGCTATGTGCAAAGATTTATGATGGCCCGCTCCCTCTATAGGGATATCATCGTCAGTGATAGATATCACATTGTTGTTGAAAATATGTTCTACCACGTGGGGAAGGTGTTAGGCACCCCATGACTCCCGTGTAAACACGGTACCATATCTTTTTAATATTTCCCTTTAAAACAAAATATGTGTGATTGTTATTTGAAAATTGGGCCTTTGTTTGATGCAAAGTATGTATATGCATCGTTGAACCTATATATGAAGGGTTTGATTTAATTTGCAAAAAATCTTTGATTTGATTTGCAAAAGTGTTTGATTTGATTTGCAAAAGCTTATCTTTTCGAAAAGATTATTGAATGATGCTTTGAAAAGTAGGATATCAAACCTTTACGCTAACATAGGAATTGAAGCATATCGATACTTTAGTTTTAACTTTTTCAGCATTAAGGCACAATTTGAATGGTGATTGTCGGGCTGCGAAGCATCCTCGACCACAACATATATACAAGTGTAGGTCTCCTCATGGGCATGATAGCCATTGGAGGGACTCTGACACGACAAACCATGTTTTCACTATGTTGAGACCTTAAATTCGGATAACCGTTTTAAGGTCTGTTGTATGTACATTTCAACAAAAAAACTGGCAGGGTACATTTGTACAGCGGAGTTTGTCCATCATGGGAATCAGATTCTAATCAATTTGATCATGAATCCCACGATTCCAAGGCTCACATAGGAGTAGCCAATAAACCTGCGCAGCTCAAATTTGTACAGAAACAGATATATATCCCAAGATTGCCAGAATCGAGAATTCATTCAGTAATTCCGGGTTCGCACGGCCGAAGCGTCTTGTTCCCACTAGATAGTGATCTAAGGGACGCGAGGTTGCTTTTGCGACTGAAAAATGCCGATTAATATCAAATGAATATTTAAAGCATCAATTTAATAAAAAGCAAGTAAAACAATATATATATATATATACACACAGTTATATATACAAAAGTTGTAAAGGGCGATGGGATTTCACATAAGTGCCCGGACTAAAATTGAAATATATATATACTGACAGAAAAGTAGTCAACCAAAACTTGGAAAAGAACCCAGTGGTGGTGAAGGCTGCTTATATATGCATATTTATATATAAAAGCAGTAAAAAGGCCACAAAATAATCCAAGCCGAACTAAAATGTATATGTACAAAAAAATAGTCAACTACTGACTGGGAAGATAACCCAGTAATGGTGAAGAGTGCAAAAATAGTATAAAGGCCACAGAATGATCCAGGCCGGACTGAAATGTAAATTTACAAAAAAATAGTCAACCAGTGACTGGGAAGATAACTCAGTAATGGTGAAAGGTGCAAAAATAATATAAAGGCCACAAAATGATCCAGGCCAGACTAAAATGTAAATATATATATATATATATATATATATATATAAACAGAAATGTAGTCAACCAAGACTGGGAAGAGAACCTAGTGGTGATGAAAGTTGCTTATATATGCATAAATATATATATATATATATATATAAGCCATAAACTACCTCGGATTTGACATTCGGGCTTGACAGAATTGAAAAGTTAGTATATATACAGTTAAAAAAACATAAAAAAATCCAAACCCGGACTAGGAAGATAACCCAGTCAGGCAAAGTTTCTTATAAAAAAGATGCAAGTATGTCGAAGCTGCTGGAAGTGACGGATCGTCAATCCGAGTTGTAGAAATGCCAAAAATTGAGTTTATGTACAAAAATGTACAAAAAGTTGACGAAAACGGCCATGGAACTGAGTTCCGGACATATTTAGAAAACAAAACTTAAAGGGCAAGTGTATAAAAGTACGAAGAAGTAATATAAACTTGTTGATCGTAAAAATACTCACAATGGACTGCTACACGGGCTTTTTACCAAATCGTAGGCTCTAAACATCCAAATCTACCGATTATTTTCTGATATGTTGTAGTATGTGGGTATATCTACGTGTTAGAGTGAAAAATTTTGGGTTTGGAAAAGGTGAAAAAGTCAGAAAATCAAACAGGTAGAGGTTCGCTGCGTTTCAGATTTTTTCAAATGAGGGGGGTCACCTCATATATATAGGCCAGGGAGCCTCTGCTCTACCTGCTACTACGGCAGTTAGAGGCAGATCCCCTAATGGGGTCCCCTTTTCCGGTTCTGTCATCTCTAAGTACGTGCACTCCGAGCAATGAGAGGTCGAAGTCAAAACTTTCTAACTTTTGATTGGAGCGTCCGTTTGAGGCGTGCTATACCTTTCCAGAAAGCCCTCGCCGCGAGTGTCACAATGACATGGGATAAAACATTTTTTGGGTCCAAGAAGACAGGTTCATAACTAGGTCTTCGATTCCCCGCAGTTTATCCGTTGAGCTGTTTTGCGCTGTTTGCACTCGTGATCATAGTTATGGTTCGTTCTGACCTTGATGGCATCAATTCGGCTTGAGTTTGACCGAATCATCTTGTGGTTGGTAAAATGACCATTTTGCCCCTCCTGAGGTTGCTCTTAGTGTCAGCATGGCCTTCTGTTGACTTCCTGGGGTTGTTTCCAAGACTTGGATCCCATTCGAGTCTGTTTGTCCTCAGTGTTATTGTCGAGGTTGACTTGGTCATTCCAGGTTTTCCCCTAGAGATGTTGTAAAGCTTCAGGACTATTTCTTGAACTTGACTTGACTTCCCGGGTTGAGACCGGGGACGACCTGCCATTCACGAGTTGAGATCGGGGTTGATATGATTGCCCAATATTGAGATCAGGGTTGATCTGATGGCCCGATAATTAGATCAGGGTTAATTTGATGGCCTAATTTGAGATCGGGGTTGATTTGACGGTCCAATATTGAGATCGGGGTTGATCTGATGGCCCGATATTGAGATCGGGGTTGAACTGATGGCCCGATTTGAGATTGAGGTTGAACTGACGGCACGATTTGAGATCGGGGTTGATCTGACGGCCCAATATTGAGACCGGGGTTGATTTGACTGCCCAATATTGAGATTGGGGTTGATTTGATGGCCCGATATTGAGATCAGAGCTGATCTAACGGCCCAATATTGAGATGGGGATTGATTTGACGGCCTGATATTGAGATCGGGGTTGAACTGATGGCCCGATATTGAGATCGGGTTTGATCTAACAGCCCGATATTGAGATCGGGGTTGATCTAACGGCCCGATATTGAGATCGGGGTTGATCTGAAGGTCCGATATTGAGATTGTGGTGGATTTGACTGCCCGATTTGAGATCGGGGTTGAACTGATGGCCCGATATTAAGATCGGGGTTGATCTGACGGCCCGATTTGAGATCGGGGTTGATTTGATGGTAGTTTTACCCTCCTACAGTGTTAGTAATAGGAAAATGAAATTTTGAGTGTCTACATGTCCTATGTGATTCGATAAATGACAACCTATGAATCCTTGGCCAAGGTGAAATGAAATTAGAAAGGAGTTTCTAATTTGCATTATTTGGAGTTGTGCCTTTTAGAATCGAAATACATATAATTAAATAAAATAATAATTCCATGTCTTATATTTAATTGGGACATTGTATGGTAGAAAGATTGAATTGTACGGTAACTATTTACTTAAAAGTTCTTTTATGATTAATGTTAAAATCTAGATTATCTAGAAAGTTGTTGATCGCTAAGGGGGCTTACCCTTATTGTCAAAAAAATATTATTTATTTAAATAAATTATTAGTTTAATTTATTTATTTAAATAAGATTAGAATTGTTCTAATTGATTTATTCACAATCGATTTAATATGAAGAACCTAAAGGGTCACACC
Source organism: Panax stipuleanatus (assembly GCA_020205555.1). Lineage (NCBI taxonomy): Eukaryota > Viridiplantae > Streptophyta > Magnoliopsida > Apiales > Araliaceae > Panax > Panax stipuleanatus. The sequence goes on along the minus strand of CM035119.1, from coordinate 16,061,379 downwards.
ATAAAAGGAAGAATATTTATTAAAGAAGCTAATGGCATAATCGTAATAATAAGTTAAGTATGTTTAATTTAATCTTTGGTAATAGAATAAATTAAATAGCTTAATATTTATTATTTAATATTTTAGAAATATTAAATATAAATTTATAAGAGGCGTCTAATTATTATTATTATTATTATTATTATTGTTGTTGTTGTTATTATTATTATTATTATTATTATTATTATTATTATTATTATTATTATTTAAAAATTCTAAAGGAGTTTGGGAATTAATTAATAAGATACTCTCTCTCTCTCATATATATATATATATATATATATATATATATATATATATATATATATATATATATATATATATATATATTCCTAATAAGAATAGATGGCTAATTAATTAAAAGAGCTTAATTATTCTTAATAAGATTTGAAAGCCTAATTAATTAAAAGGGTTTATTTAATTAATATAAAACCCAAATCCTAAATTGTTTAGGAGGGTTGCCTACATCTATAAATAAAAAAATCTTAATATGAAACAAGGTTAGACAATTAATTCCAAGAGTTGGGAGAGCACTCCTTTTCTAGAGAAAAGAAAACTAGGTTTTAGCTAAACACTACTTCTTGAATTCTTATTCTTTCTTGGTGGATCACCTCTAGAAGACAAACACTTGGGTGACTAACGTTGATCAAAAGAATGAATCAACCCGGTGGATTCAAATTGAACGCGAAATGAATTGGAGTTTAATTTGTACCTGAGGATGCTAGTTTCTACGAGGGTATGAATCTAATCTCCATCTATTTTGTTTTAATTAATAACTGTGCATAAAGGATGATCCGGGTATATGGTTTGTAAAATTTTAAAACTCTGATTTACCATGCTTCTGCTATTTTAATGCAATTTGATTGTATTCATGAATCTTACAAACCTAACAGTGGCATCAGAGCCAAACTTTTATGCAAGTTATTAATTTTTCAGATTTGATATGTATGTTTATATATGTTTATAACAAATTTTTGGTATAATTATTGGCATAGAATTTTGTTTTTGGAGAAAAACTACATTGTCGATGTTGGAAAATTTGAGAAATACCGCGGGTCGGTTCATAACCCGGTTTTCCTCAAATCGATCTTCCTAAGTTATCTCTACCCTTATTCTTTTTATTTACTAAAAAGGTTTTTAAGAGTTTTTTAGGAAAGATACCAACATATATATATGTCGACGATTTGATTTGATTTAAACAGAGTCGCCAGTTGGTAGTTTTGAAAATGGTTGTACCAACTCAACCGAGTTTGATTTGAAAGAGGCCTAATTGCAGGACACTGTTGAAACTTGATCTTTTGAAATCGGAGTTTTGAGTTCGGGGGCTTGGTTAAGTGTGGGGAATGTATTAGGCACCCCACGACTCCTGTGTAAACACGGTACCGCATCTTTTTAATATTTCCCTTAAAACTGTGAATGCGTTAGTGAATGATGTTTGAAAATTGGGCCTATTGATTTGATTGATTGAAAGCTTTGACAGACTTCATTGAGCCTATACACGAAGGGTTTGATTTGATTTGAAAATCAGTCTTTGATTTGTTTTGCAAAAAGCATCATTTAATTTGATTTGCAAAAGCTTTTGAATTGAATTGACAGTGATGTTTTGAAAGCTGGTTTTATCAAACCCTTATGCTGATATAGGAATTGAAGCATATTGCTACTCTAAATTTTATCTTTATAGTCTTAAGGCTACATGAAAATGGTGATTTGTCGGGCTGCGAAGCATCCTCGACCACAGAAATATAAAGTGTCGGTCTCCTCATGGGTATAAAAACCATCGGAGGGAGGCTGACACGACAATTGACATTTTCACTATGTTGAGACCTTAAATTCGGATAACCGTTTTAAGGTCTGTGCATGTACATTTTACAAAAAAATCGGCAGGGTACATCTGAAAATCGGAGTTTGTCCATCGTGGGAATCAAATTCTGATCAGTTTGATCATGAATCCCATGATTCCTAGGCTCACATATAAGTGGCTAGAAAACCTGCACAGTTCAAATTTGTACAGAAAATAGATATATACATCATCACGTCGCAATGGAACTAAGGATTCATAAGTAAATCCTGGCTACGTGTGGCCAAAGCATTTCGTTCCAACTAGATAGCGATCTAAGGGACGCAAGTTTGCTTTTGAATCTGAAACTTATAAAAATAACTAGATTTAAAGAAATCTCTGCCATTATAGCTTCCAGGTTCTGTCGAGACCTGTTTGAACAGTTGAAAGCTAGAATTGGCGAGATTTAGATAAATCTAGTCCGCCCGCAGATATGTCAGTGCAAATTCATATAAAAATGAATATTAAATGCAAAAGTTGAATAAATTGAGCAAACCAATATATATAGTTAAATATATATAAAATCTGTAAAAAGGGCGATGGGTTTTTCACTCGCAAGCCCGGACTAGAATTGAAATATATATATATTTATAAAAAACTATAAATAGCCATGAAATAATTCAGGCTGTGAAAGAAATGAAATATATATATATATAAACAGTAAAAAGGGCGATGGGTTTTCACGCCGTTGCCCGTACTGGAATTGAAATTGATATAAAATAGTCACCTTGTGACTGGGGAGAGGACCTAGTATGGGGAAGTGTCCAAAAGCAGTAGAATGGCCACGAAATAATCCAGGCCAACTAAATATATATATATATATATATATATATATATATTGATAGAAATGTAGTCAACCTGGACTGATATGAGTACTAGTGATGGTGAAAGTCGCTTATATATGCATAAATATATATATAAGCGATAAATTACCTCGGATTTGACATCCGGGCTTGACAGAATTGAAATGTTAGTACATTTGCAATTAAATATAAACAAAAAAGGGCCAAACCCGGACTGAAAAGATAACCCAGTCCGGCGAAGTTGCCAGAATGTGCGTGCTAGTGCATCGAAGCTGCTAGAGCTGACGGATCGTTAATCCGAGTTGTAGAAATGCAAAAACCTGCGTTTATGTACAGAAATGTACCAAATTTTGACGAAAACGGCCACGAAACTAAGTTTCGAACATATTTATAAGATGAAACTTTGTGTACAGGTGTAAAATAGTGTAAAGTAGTAGTATTGACTTTCTGGTTGTAAAAATACTTACAATGGACTACAATACGGGCTTTTGGCCAAATTATAGGCTTTATACATCCAACTCTATCGGTTATTTTCTGGTATGTGGTAGTATATGGGTATATCTACGTGTTGCAGTGAAAATATTTAGGTTTGGAAGAGGTGTGAAAGTCAAAAAATCAGATGGGCAGAGCTTCGCTGCGTTTCAGAAATGTTGAAAATGAACGGGGGGCACATTTATTTATAGGCTAGGGAGCCTCCACTCTACCTGCGGTAGTCGCAAGTGGAGCTGCGGCTTCCCTAGGTGGGTCTCACATGCCCGGCTTCGTCTTCTCGAAGTGCGTGCATGCCGGGCGACGCGATCTCAGGTTCGAAACTTTAATACTTTTGATCGGAGCGTCCGTTTGCGGCGTGCTATAGCTTTCCGAAAAGCCCTCATTAAGAGTGTCACAATGACATTGGTTTTAACCCTTTTTAATTCCCCAAAGGTGGGTTCATAACCGTGTCTTTGTTTCCCACAGTTTGATCGTCAAGCCAGCTGGTGCTGTTTTCACCCGGGATCACTGTTGTGGTTCTTTCTGACCTTGGTGGCATCTATTCGGCTTGAGTTTGACTGAATCGGATGAGATTTGGTAAAATGATCATTTTTCCCCTCCCAGGGTTGCCCTTGGTGTTGGCATGGCCTCTAGTTGACTTCTGGGAGCTGTTTCCAAGACTTGGATCCCATTCGAGTCTGTTTGTCCCCAGTGTTGCCTCTGTGGCTAACGTGGTCATTCCAGGTTTTCTTTTGGAGTTGTCGTGATGCTTCAGGTTTATGTTTGAAGTCAACCTGACTTCCCGGGCTAAGGCCGGGGGTTGACCTACACTTCCCGGGTTGCTGCCGATGCTGATTTGTACCTCTCAGGTTGCTGCCGGGGGCTGAGTTGACATCCTGATATGGTTGATCGGTGCTGTAGTTGTCTCGATATCGGTGATCGGGTTTGAGCTGATGTCCCGATATTGAGATCGGGGATGATCTAACGGTCCGATTAACGATCAGAGTTGGATGAACGGTCCGATTGACGATCGGAGCTGGATCGAGGGTCCGATTAACTGTCGGAGCTGGATTGGTGGTCCGATTGACGATTGGAGTTGGCTGGAGTACCGATATTTGTGATCGAATTTGACTAGAGTTGACCGACATTTGGGATCAGATTTAGATTGACGGTTTTGCCCTCCTATAGTGTTATTATTGGGGCAAGGAAAATTTTGAGTGTCTACATGCATAATTCACGAACTGGAAAGACAGTTTATAGACACTGACACCACGACGCCGAATTACAGTATAATTCAGGGGCTGCAGCGCTGATCCGGATTTTCAAATGGGTGACCTAGCGCCACAGCGCCGATTTACATTATATATGGGGCGTCGCAGCCTTAGTCACAAGTTTTTGAAAAAATGGGTAACCTGGCGCCGTAGCGCCCGACTCCAGTTCATTCGGGGCGCCGCAGCGCCTGTACCCAGAATTGAATAAAATTTTGTTTTATTTAATAATTTGATTTATAATTAAAAAAAGGGTTTATTTAAATTAAAAATTAAATTCCATATTTTTCCAATAATTCTAAATTTAAATAAATTAGTTTATTTTTATTTGGAATTGGATTAAAATAAAGTTGTTTATTTTAATTAGAATTTAATTTAATGCTAACTAATTAGAGTTGGAATTGGATTCCATGATAACTAGTTGGAGATGAAATTGAATTCCTTGTTTCCTAAAATAAAGGAATTTATTTGTGATTAGGAAAGAGATTTCTTGTTTCCTTAATTAAAGGAGTTTTTTAGATATGAAATAAGATTTCATATTAATCAAAATAAACGAGTTTATTTTGTTAAGGAATTGAATTCCATATATTTTATTTTTTCCATAACAGTTTTAAAAGTTAAAATAAAGTAGTTGATTTTGACTTTGAATTGGATTTCATATTAATTAAAATAAAGGAGTTTATTTTGATTAAAAAAAAGGAGTTTATATTTTATTCAAAAATGAATAAATTAAAATAAAAGGTTTATTTTGATTTAAATTTGGATTAAAATAAAAGAGCTTATTTTAATTCAGAATTGAATTTTATTCTAACTAAAATTGCCCATTAAATTGATAACAATGTGTATATTGAATGTTTATTATTCATGAGATGAAGGTTTTATTTATTGATGCATATATTGATGTGTATGATAATAAATGGAGTTGATTATGGACTATTGACCAATATGATTGGATTTTATTTTAGTTGGATGCATGAATGTATGTGTTTTATTACATGGGGTCGTCTTCTCTAATTTTTCTTAATGTAAATTTTATCTCCCTCCTATGTACTTCCCCTTGACTGCTGATCAAGGTTTCTATTTAATAAAAACAGTTTATGTAATAGTATTAGCTAGAATTATCTTGAAGAATTGGAGACCAAGGAGCACATGAAGATCAGTTTATAATGGAGTCCGCGATTTAAATGTAATAGTTATATTTAAATTTAATTCTTGCACTTCTAGGTTTGACCTTTTGATTCACTTGGTGGCTCTAGTGAACCAAACTAGAATAAAGTCCATAATCAATTCGGGTATAATATAGTATTCTACATGTGCATGCTTATTATATATATTATATATTATAAAACATGTTTCACATGTTAATTAATATGACGTGTATTTTATATATATGTGTGCATGAGCGCTAAACAAGATGAGACAATTAATAACAAATCCCTCAAAGAATTTATATTAAGTCCTAAGCATTCAAAGATATTTGGAATATCGAACGTCGCCTTCTAGCTTGATAAAATTAATAGAGTATTAAATATTTAATATGAGTTTGTTATGTCACCACAAGGACAGTGTTTTTCTTTTGAATATATGAAACTGCTAGGTTGGACTTAACTTAGATAATTTTGATTCGGATGTGCCACTACTTAATCAAAATAATCTAAGAGGAAGAAGGAGTTACATGATGATGTAATTGACAAGAGTTGTCTACTTATTTATTTATATATAGTTTGTTATGTCACCACAAGGTTATATACATTTAAAATATGGTCCCTATTCTCACTAGTAGATCTTTAATTAGATATTGCCGAACTATATAAGTGAGGGTAATATAGTTTAAAGAAAATAGTGGGAGATACCAATTTAAAATAAGACCTAATTTATTTTGGTAATTAATAAAAGAATGTATGCTATTATGTTGTTAATTACAAATCTATTTACATAATTTTACAATGTATAAATTACTATCACTGCGTAGCATATTATATGCTATTTAACCGGGCATAATTAAACGGGTTGGTTAAGGAATATGAGAATAGTTCTCAAAGTTGAAAAGCTATCTTATGTCCTTAATTCTATTTCTGCAATGGTTGCAGACAATGCCTCTGAGTAAGAGATTGATACTTTTAGAAAGTAGCAAGATGATGCATAGTTGGCTCAATGCATTATGCTCGCATCCATGAGTAACGAGCTCCAGCGTCAACATGAAACTATAGATACTCCTACTATATTCCTACTCTTCAAAGATTTGAATGGTGAGGAAAGTAGGACTAATAGATATCAGATATCTAAGCAGCTCTTCCAATCTAGAATGACCGATGGTAATGCAGTAAAGACACATGTCCTTAAGATGATCAATCTAATTGAACAAATAGGACAACTAGGTTTTTTCATGGATGGAAAATTTAGCCAAGATTAGATCTTGCACTCACTCCCGGACTCCTTCTCACAATTGTTGTGATTTTTCAGATGTACAAGCTAGAGGTAAGCCTCGCTAATTTGCTTAAATATGTTGAAAAACTGTTGAGAGTCAATTTTTAACCAAGAAAGACCAAGTCTTACTGCTAGGGGCCAAATGATCTTCTGAAAAGAAGAACGATTCAAAGAAGGTAAATAGAAAGGCAAATACAAAGGATAATAAGAATGGAACTGATACAGATTGCAAAGGAGTTTGTTTCCACTGCAATAAGTCTGGACACTGAAAAAGAAACTGCAAGAAACATCTTGCAGAGCTAACCAGAAGAAGCTTAGTAAAGCTTCAATTACAGATACATATTTTTTCATGATTGAAAATCTTTATGTAAATTAAGGTTCTACTTGGGTATTGGATACTGGTTGTGGTTCTCATAAATATTGATGGACAAAGCAGAAGTAGAAAGCTAAATAAGCGAAAGTCTTCCTGCGTGTGAGAATGGAGTAAAGGTTGGTCCATTAACTGCAGGAACTTATTGTTTAGCGCTGCCTACGGGCAAGTCCATTAGTTTAAATAATTAATAATTTATTGAATGGACTTTACATACTTGACCTACATGAGAAAAAAAAATTAAACAAACTAGTAGAAGAAAAGGAGATGATCATTCAAAGAGTTGAATATTTGTATTTGGTGAAATACATTCTAAATCATTTGAAAGGTTCAAAGAATTCAGAAGTAAAACTAATTGGCAAGGTATTATGATTCTTTGATTAGATCGAGGAATAAATACTTGTGCAATAAGCTTTAAGATCATCTTAAATGATTTTCTTACAATGGACTCTTCCTGATACACAGTAATCGATTGGTGTATCTATAGGAAAAAATAGTACATTGTTGGATATGGTGCGGTCCATAATGATTTTACGGACATTCAAGTATCCTTCTAGGGTAATGCCCTGAAAACGGCTGCATATCTACAAAATAAAGTAACCTTAAAATCCGTCCCTAAGACTTCATAAGAGTTATGGACAGGGAGGATTCCTAATCTTAAGAATATTAAGATAAAGGGTTGTCCAGCGTATGTGAAAAGGTTTCAAAATGATAAGCTTGGGATAAGATTTGACAAATACAGATTTGTGGGACATCCTAAAGTAAGTTTAGGGTAAATGTTCTATAATCCTACTTAGCAAAATGTGTTTGTTACGAATCACGTTGCCTTCTAAGATAAAGGTATTTATCATTGAAGGGCTAGTGGGAGGATAATAGATCTTGAAGGAGTTCAAGAACCACAAATCACTATTAGTTTAAATTAGAAACCTGTAGATAGACCTATTGTACCACAACCGAATCGTAAATCTGGAATAGTACCGAAGATACTTGGGAGGTATGGATTCATAGATGATGATGATGAGGTACGCATCATAGAGGATGATGATCCAGTTATATACGATAAGGCTAAGAGTTGAAGACACTCAAAGAATGGTAGATAACCATAAAATTCAAAAGTAGATCTTTGAAGCAATGCTCAAGACCATTCGAATTTTACTTGCGATTTTAGCTTATTATTACTAAATTTGGCAAATGGACGTGGAGACACCCTTCCTCAAATATATATATTATTATAGGAGAATGTATGTATGATACAGTCAGGTGGATTTGCTTCAATGGTTGAAACAAATCATGTATATGAGCTATAATAATCCATTTATGGATTTCAGCAAGCTTCTCAAAGATGGAACATTCATTTTGATAAGACAATCCAAAGAGTTTGATTTTTATCAAAAACGAAAATGAACTTAGTGTGTACAAAAGGGTCAGTGGGAGCGTTGTGACATTCCTAGTATTATATGTTGATATACTACTGACAATGAATGACATACCAATGTTATAATCAGTAAAGATAAAGTTGTCTAAACATTCCTCCATGAATGATTTGGGCAGAACATCCTAAATTAGGGATATAAATCTATATAGATAGATTTAAAAGGTTGTTCGGCTTAACCCAAGGAACGTATATTCATTTGATGCTAAAGACGTTTAGCATGGAAAACTCCAAGAGATGTCTCATGATGATGAGTCATGGGGTGTATCTCTCTAAAATTATCCTTAATAAAAGAGAGATCACATAAGTTACTATCATGTATGCAATAAAATGTACAAGACTTGATGTTGATCAGTCATATTCTGGGAGAAGATACTGTAAGACAGTGAAAAATATCTTAAAGTACTTAACCGACGCTAAGGATGTAATCATGATTCATGATGGGTCTGAATTAAAACTAGAGGACTAAACAGACTCAAGTTTTTCAGATTGACCAAGACGATAGCAAATCCGCTATAGGGTAAGTCGTTACCTTGAAAGATGGTGCAATGAATTGGAAAGGTTCCAAACAGAAAAGAGTTGTTGGTTTAGTGATAAAAACAAAGTATATAGCTGTAAATGAAGCTACAAGTTGATGTTTCGGATGAAAAGTTCATAACAGAACTAGGAATAGTTCCTAAGTCTCATCTTGGATCCAAACATGTGTTGTGGCACTTTCATTTGATTAAAAGAATTAATGAAAGAGGAAAAGTCACTACAGAGATAGTGAACTCTCAAGAACAACATTACATATCCATTTACTGAAGCATATTCAGTAGCAGAATAATCATCACTTAGAGAAGAATGGTATTAGAAACCATGACGATTGACTTTAGTGCAAGTGGGAGATTGAAAGTAGTATGCACATAAGCCAATCATGTTTGATAATAAAGCATATACTATGTAACAATTTTATTTATTTATTAATAAAATAATTATTTATTTGTAGGCATTTATTTATCTACATGATGCTGTTATTATAATATGTGATAAACATATAGTTTTAAGCAATGCTTTTAGAATCATGACGATGATCATGCTAATGAGATCTAAATTCTTAGATAGCTTAAAAACTAAAATTGTTCCCAATCGTTGGATTACTAAAAAGTGGATTAGTGAATCTAGATAGATTGGTACATACGTTGCTCGCTCATTGGATGAGGATGATTGATCTCATGATCATTTGCATGGAGACACTAAAGCAAGTATGTGGGTGCTTATTGAAGAATAAGTTCACTGAACATGGCTCGCTAAGGAATCCTTAATGGAGTTTTACTTGCCTATCAATAGGAATTCCTGTAGTGATAGTAGTACAAGTGATCCTTAGACTTAAGATCATCATAGTATCTTGTGTATGCTGAGTTATACTTTGACATGTCCCTTAAGACCCTTAGGGTATATCAAAGGGTATGCTTGGGTATAATAAGTTAAATATGGAGAAAATAAATGATCATAAAAGAATTTACTACTTTTAGTAAAAGAAGATAAATGTCCTATGTGATTCAATAAATGACAACCTAGGAATCTGGAATCTTTGGCTAAGGTGGAATGAAATTAGAAAAGAGTTTCTGATTTGTATTATTTGGAGTTGTGCATTTTGGAATCGAAATAAATATAATTAAATAAAATAAGACTTGACAGTAATCCCATGTCTTATATTTAATTGGGACATTATATGGTGGAAGAATTGAATTGTACGGTAACTATTTACTCAAATGTTCTTTTATGATTAATGTTAAAATCTATATTATATGGAAAGTCGTTGATCTCTAAGGGGGCTTACCCTTATTGTAGAATAAATGTTATTTATTTAAATAAATTATTAGTTTAATTTATGTATTTAAATAAGATTAGAAATATTCTAATTGATTTATTCACAACTAGTTTAATATAAAAAACTTAAATGGTCACACCATAAAAGAAATAATATTTATTAAAGAAGCTAATGGCATAATTATAATAATAAGTTGAGTATATTTAATTTAATCTATGGTGATAGAATAAATTAAATAACTTAATATTTATTATTTAATATTTTGGAAATATTAAATATAATTAATAAGAGGAGTCTTATTATTATTATTACTATTATTATTATTATTTAATTCCTAAAAGAGTTTGGGAATTAATTAATAAGATACTCTCTCTCTTTCTCTCATATATATATATTCCTAATAAGATTATGAGGCTAATTAATTAAAAGAGTTTAATTATTCCTAATAAGGTTGGGAAGCCTAATTAATTAAAAGAGTTTAATTAATTAATATGAAACCCTAATACTAAATTATTTAGGAGGGTTGCCTACATCTATAAATAAGAAAGTCTTATTATGGAACAAGGTTAGACAATTAATTTCAAGAGGTGGGAGAGCACTCCTTTTCTTGAGAGAAGGAAACTAGGGTTTAGCCAAACACCCTTCGTCTTGAATTCTTATTTTTTCTTGGTGGATCACCTCTAGAGGCCAAACACTTGGGTGGCTAACGTTGATCAAAGGAAGGAATCAACCCTGTGGATTCACGTTGAACGTGAAACGAATTGGAGTTGAACTCGTACTTGAGGAAGCTAGTTTCTACAAGGGTATGAATCTAATCTCCATCTATTTTGTTTTAATTAATAACTATGCATAAAAGATGATCCGGGTATATGGTTTGTAAAATTTTAAAACTCTGATTTTTCACGCTTTGGTTGTTTATATGCAATTTATTTCATGCTCATGATTATTACAAACCTAACAGTATTAGTTTTATAGCAACGTATATTAGTTGTAATGTAAACTTTACTCTACATCCATAATCCTTTCTATTAATCAATACACAATGTTCAATTTGATTGTGTTAACTTTCGACTTATATCTCGCTATATTTCTTCTTAGTCATACTCGAAGTTCATTCAAGTGTTTAAGTCTTGTTAAGACTCCTTATTGGTTTAAACCCCCATTCCATATTTTATAATGTTCATTTCATTTGTGTTTAAACACTTTTTAAGTTCATTAACACATGACACGGCGTTTCGACGTTCATTCTTCTTACGCCCAATTCGTCCCTCTTGCGTACGATTAGCATGCTCATACAAAGTGTCTAAACTATCATTGATTAATGTTAAAAATCATTATATTTCATAATATTCATGTTTTATAACTTAGAACAACATCTTTTATCGTCGGAAGCACTACACTTGTGTCAGTACATGTCCGATGCCTTCCAATTGCCTCCGAATACACATCTTTTTCAAAGATGACCATTTTAACCACTGATAAGGACCTCAAATCGAAAACCTTAAAGAACGAAAGTTGTAGGCTTACTCGTTATCTTTTCGAATCATCCAAAATCGCCTCAATCGGAGTTCATATATAAACGTTATGGTTATTTTACTACAGATGGTCAAAACAGTCCCGCCTGACTAGTAATTCCGGCGCAGCTGCGCCCCACATAGCTTTGGGGGCAGCGCAGCTACGCCCAATAGCAGAATGTTATGCGATTTCTTTTTTTGATTTTGTTGTTCTTGCGAATTTTCCGACCCTTTCCTCCTAATCTTCATAACTCAAGCTATACATATCCAAATTAGTCGGTTTTCGATTCTATGGATTCATAATTCATAGAACTACAACATACCAAAGAATCAAAAATGTAAAGAAATATTAACTAACCCAAATCTTGACATAAAGCTTATGTTCATACTAAATTGATTCATTCACTACGAATTTGTTTCTTAACCAAATTGATTCATTCAACTTGCGTTCTTTTCGTTTTTCAACGTTCTTACGACATCCATCGTCAATTTAAAGTTTCTATCATGATTTCATAACTAATTTTAGTCTCAAAATTGACCAAATCTTATATGTACAACAAAACTCAAATTCTTCATCATTCAACCCATTTTCATGAATTTGATTATTTTAAAACCATTTTTAGATGACATAAAATGGATTACACAAACCCATAAACATTCATAACCAATCTCTTAACGAATTCTTCACCAAAGCCAATTTACAAGGAAGTAGTTCTTAGGGAATAACACTAGAAACTTTTATAATTTACCTTTTATTTTTAGAATAGATTATTAGCGAGCTTTGACCATCCTTCTTCTTCCTTCTGTGATTCTCAAACTCCTCTCAATTTAAAGAGAATTTCTTCTCTCCATTTCCCTGTTCCTCTACTCTTCTTTGTCTTTGTAAATAAAAAGACACCACTTTAACGTGGTTTAGCCATTTAGAAAACTTAGCAGTTACAAGGTCACAAGACCTCGTTTGGTCAGCTTTAATCTAGTTTCTTTCTAATTTATTTTCATTTTATTTCTTATCATATAGTACACAATTGACACACTTTATTTCATTGAATCATAGTCTTTATTTAACAAAACATAATCCCTCTAATTTAATTATTTAATTATTTAGTTAAATTAAAATACTATCATTTTGTAAAATCATCTAGTCAATATTATCACACTTAAATAAATTATTCTCTAATAATTTTCATTGAATGTTCATTTTATTCCACAAATATCCCGCTTAAAATATTTATTTTATTCGATAAATAATTTAACTACTTACGAAATTCACAATCGTACTACATTAACGTATTACATTTCTCTCATTTTATTAACACAAATATATTCACATTAATTCACTATTTTAATTAAGTGAATCACTCACATTATTTATTAAACTTAATCCATAATAATTTTCATTGCCCACAAGGCATAGCAATCAAATTATATTATCTCACAATATAATTTTAACTTAATTAATATTATTCAGTTAATTTCCTCTTTATAACGATTTTATTTAATTTTTTCAATAGTTTAATTAACTATTAAACCTCATTTTCCCAATACATGAATATACAACTCTCTTCACACCAAGTCACATATTTCACAATATAACACATATACACATACTCAAACTCGAAACATCTCATAATAAGAATTTTATTAATTAAATTCTTATTTAATATAATTTCTAAAAATCTGGGTTGTCACATCATTACCCCCTTATAAGGATTCCGTCCTCGGAATCAACGAAACCCCCCTTACTTGGTTTCAACAAAAAAAAAATTTACAATTTTATCGTAGAATAACTCAATGCATTGCCTTAGTGTAGGTTTTATATTTCCACACATTTTCTTTAATAAATTCTTATAGGTTTTATTTCATCACCTTCATTTAAACTTGGAACATTTCGAGTAATATATATTCTTTAACCCTTCAGCCTATTCATTTCCTTTTCTAAGGATCATTGCATATCATACTCATTGTAATCATTTAATATCCTGATTTAACATCTTACAAATATTCGGTATATCACATTCACCCCTTCTTCTAAGAATTTCGTCCTCAAAATTTTGATCTACAAACTTCTCTCATTCGATCTATCAAAATAGATTTTACGTTAATCTTTACTCATTCCTTGGGTTCTACAACCAAATTCTTTCTCTAAGGATCTGTCTAAGATCATCATATTTTCCATACCTTTCTCTTTTAAGAATTTTACATTTTCTTTTGATAACTTCATCCCTTCTCTTATTAGAATTTCTTTTCTTTCTTGAATTATTATAGTTTGCTGAATTTTCTCATCATTACATATCGTATCTCATGACTTACCCTTTTTCTAAGGAATATCCTCCTTTCCACTTTCACCTTGCAGAATAATAAGAATCTTCCACAATTGCTCAATAATTGGGAAGCGATCTGAATAACTCAAGAATTTAAAATATTCCAATTCATGTTGAGGGGTCAAAAGACCTTGAACTCTTCTCTATGTTTAATAGTGTTTCACCACCGTAAGCCCTCTTGAACAGAATGTTTAACAATCACACAGACTGAAAACACTCTCTAAAAGTACTCTAGGTGATCCGCCTATCGTACCACTATGTCGTGCATAACGTACTACATCATAATATCGTAACGACTATATGTGTTACTTTAAGAACCATTGTCTCCGATAATATGTTCCTTTTATAGGGTTGTTCACCTCAGCTTTTCAACACCTGAATCCACCCCAAAACATTTTGGTTTGGAATAGTTTGTTAAGAACGCTTGAATTTCATAAACATCTTTCAGTATTCGTCTAGCTGAATCAAATAACATGGACTTTTAGCAACAATTCGGACATCAATCGAAATATATATATAAATATATATATACACACACATATATGTATACTTAACCAACTCAATTGGCATATCTTTCTTAATTTAAAGAAAACTAATTTTTTTTAAACCATCTCCATTAGCATTTTTTTAAAAGTTTAAAGAAAACCATTTTTTTATATCACGATATCGTACTGTCTTAATGGCACGTTGAGGATTCCGTCATTATATGACGTCGTCATGCTACATCATACTATAGTGGACTGATAATCCTATGATCACATCCAACACTAAGTTTAATTGCATTGGTGACTCCCTCGATTATTATTTCCACACCATATCATACGATGCATATGATCACATAAAATACATTTTGTTAATTTCAAATAATTTTTGTCTAGCTGAAATAATTAGCATAGACACAGGAATAATAACACTGTTTCAAAAACCCATTGATTCAATCATCTGTTCTAACATTTTTTTTAAAACACGGAAGTGCAACATCAGCACGAAGTCAATAAATTCAAAAATCTAACATAGTTAGAAGATTTAGAATATCCCATTTTCCTTCATCAATTTAAATCTTTACTCCACTACTACATTAGTTAATCATTCTATCAATCTTTTGCACCATCAATGCTCATTATACCACAAATTCTTAGTTCTTACTTCATAAGTTTTTTATACCTAGTATAGTTCATCAAACTTACCACACTTTGGAAGTTCAGGAACTTGCCACAGTAATACGAGTTTAGAAACTTATCCTAGCAATACGTAGTCTAAGAACTAATCAGGGATTGTCCATACGCTTAGGGGTTCAAAAATATACATATGATTATGAGTCACAAACTTACCATAAACATGAGTTTTAAGAACTCGCATCTAATCTTAATATCATCTAACCTAATCTCAATAGTCTCTAATTATCAAATATACATATGAGAAAAGAGTCACCTTTTTGCCATATATATATTGATAGCGCGACACCAGCATTTCAATGATTATTTATGTAATAAACTAATTTTAAGCACAAAACCTCTACCCATACAAAGGTTTGTACAACTCAGCTAGCATATAAGTCCTCAATTAAAATTCCACCTAACTCTATCTTGCTTATAACTTGCTCTTTACTCGATACGAATTTTTTGTATTTCATCATCTATAACTCCTCGTGAGTTTACCTCTTACTATATCATAGTACATTCTCTTATAGCATCAAGCCATAACTATTCATTCATAACAGATCATCTATCATTTTACAACTTAAACAGATCATGTCGTGATCTTATTCTACAATCATATTTCCTTATGACTATTTTCTATTTTATGATCGTTTTGTTTTTACGATCCTCATTCTTCCTCTTTAATTACGTTATCTTATAATTATTCAACTCAGTTTTAGCTCTTCAGGTTCTTGTTTGAACCCACACATATTATCTTAACTTGTTTCATAAGCATTCTCTAAATTTATCATCAATTAAATTCCATTTGATTTCATTCTTATTATCTTAACCATTTTCATCTTGTAGACATCGTTTATTTAATAACACTTAACATCTTATTACTGGAGTCAGGTAACTCCTGATTCTCTTCTTTTACAAGTCTTCAAATTCCTCTTTGAACTTTTTCGTATATATTTTAATCCATTCTTTATACATTTCTTAAATTTATTTCTTATTGTTCAAACTCTATTTGAGTTTATTCTTTATCATCTTCACCTTTCTTCTCTAAGGTTATAGCCTAAGGTACTCATACTTAAGGTATATAACCTACAACTCTGATTCCAACTGTAACGACCCCAAAATTTATACAATTCAACCTTCGATCTTAGTCATTAATGTAACGACCCCAAAATTCATACAATTCGACTCTCAATCTTGGCCGTTAACAATACATCGAACTTCTAACTTTACATCATTATTCAATATTAAAATCACTAAAAATGTTGAATATTTAAAACTTTTATATAATCTTTCTTTATTGCCCTGAATCGCAACCTTTACATTACAAATATTTGATTCAAGTCTATTACATGAATCGCTTCCTCTAAGTTACTATACAAAGTATTACATCACAAGCAATATCCACTATATATCGGATAGCTCAACTTTACAACTCAACAATTATGTTACAATCAAAACATTAAATGCATTTCTCATCTAACATAAGTAATCTTCTTGAATATTGATCTCTATAATTCAAATAGCACGTATCATTACCTTGAAACCTTGACCTGCAAAAATAGTTATTTGCAAGAGTGAACTCGGTAACTCAGCAAGATCTAACAGCTTTCATGCATCACGTAGCACATAATTAACATGCTCATCTTATACATCATAATCATTAGACTAACATATCATGCATGCTTTAATTCATATAACAAGTATAAAGATTGAGTTCTTTACTCAATCAACATTCTTTACTTAATCAATAAAGTCATAAATTGACTTTATCAGTTCATACTTACAACATATATAACATATCATGCTCTTTGCAATACAAATTTAAAATAGTTCATCATCGAGTTCACATAGAAATTAAGAACTGAAAGACTTGTCTGGCTCGTAGATTACCAATTAACGAAAAATAGCTTATAATAATCTGCACTTCATGAATCTTACACAACGTATTACCATACACATCAACTATTAGTCACATAGCAACGCTTAGCAATTGTTTAAGTAAATTCTACTTTACATTTCTTAATTCTCTCCCATTTGTTTAACACACACTGTCAAATTATATGTATAATTAATAATATAAATTAATTATCACATATGTAATTCTCATAATTAGTTAACCCGTTTAGGTTAACTCATTCCTCTTTAATTATTAAGTTAATAATTAATTATCACATAATTAATCCCATCACATAATCATATTACATTTTCATATAATTAATCAACTAATAATTACGTACTCATATTAATTAAATTATAATTTAAATAAATTATAATTTAAATTACACATTCTTCTTAATTATAATTAATCAAATTATAATTATATTTTATATTAATTAAATTATAATTAAATAAATTATAATTTAAATTAAATATTTATTTTGATTAATCAAACTCAATTTACGCATTTATATTAATAAAATTATAATTCAACCAATTATAATTTAAATTAAACAATTACTTTGATTATAATTAATCAATTTCAATCCACGCACTCATTAAATTATAATTTAAATTACACATTTACCTTAATTATAATTATTCAAATTATAATTACATATTAAATTATAATTAAACAAATTACAATTTAAGTTAAACATTTACTTTGATTAAAATTAATCAAACTATATTCATTATAATTTAACAAATTATAATTTAAATTAAACATTTACTATAATTATAATTATTCAAATTATAATTACTCATTATATTTTATTAATATAATTCATTACTATTATTTAGCATTTTAATGTATGCCTAATATGTCATCAAGTTTATTACATTAGGTTAACTTTTTATGATACAACAAAACTTCACAAAAAGTAACTTCTTCCTTTTCTGCATACCCCCAGCCGGGGCGGGGGTTGTTTGGCCTTGCAAGGCCCGCCGAGGCGTGCCCCTTGCAGCGACTCAATTTTTGTTCGCCAACTGTGCAGAGAAAAAGCCAATTTGACTTATTTCTCCACACCAAATTTTGATTCTAATCAACATAATTCATATAAACTTTTTAAAAAAATAAATTTAAAGCTTCTAACATATTTTTACATATGTAATCTTCAAATCACATAATCGAAACTCTTAATTTTGAAAAATTTAGATAAAACTATTTTCCAGTGTTCTTGATAAAATTGAACACTGTAAGTTTATTTCTCAATCAAAACATACAATTCGAATCACATTGAATTCATTTCTTGACAAATAACAAGAATCCAAAATCAATTTATACAAAAATTAACAATTAAACTTGAATTTTTGATTTTTAAAGAAAACTATATATTTTCATGAATTAGACAACTCAATTATGCATACAATTCCATTATAAGCATATATTAACACAATTCATATATAAAATTTCATGTTTACACTAACTTCATAAAACTCAATTTACAGAGAAATAAATAATGAAGAACATAAAACATAGTTTAAAATACAAGGGTTAGAATTATACCCTTGATGCTTAGTGAGGAAGATGATGATGAGGTGTAACGACCAGGAATTTTATGCTCTTTATTAATTTTATCTATGATTTAAAAATTTTGAGAGTTAATTTTTCAAACTTATTTAAACCTTATGTGATTATGTGCTTATGTGATTTAACCTATGCGAGTAAATGCTAGGATTTTTATTAAAGGGAATCACTAATGGTTATTTAAATTAGTAGATTAACCCTGAGACTTTTATATCAGAATATTGATAAAAGTATTAGTAAATTACATATTCAAATTTCTTGAATATAATGTAGAGATTTAATCGTGATTAATTATTTATATTTGTGTAATTAATTGATAACGTATGAAATTATTATTGTTGTTGATTTATAATTATTATGAATAAATAATAATTAATGAGTAAGAGAACTAATAAATATAATAATATTATATTTACGTGATTAATTATTTTATACAAGCATGCGATATATTAAACTTTGTAATATATGGTGGATACCTTCATATTGTATAAGGTGCAAGGTGACACATTAATATGTCTCTATATTATATATATAGACTATATAGTATGATTAGTGATATTATGTGAGTTACATTATAATATGATTTATATAGCATAAGAGGAGTGGTAGACATTAATATGTATACCCTATTACGTTGTATTAATATCAATAAACTATCGTTATTTGATAATGATGTTATTAAATTATAATGATAACCATGGTGATAATAATAAATACCAAACTGCTTTATATTCGGTGTTAAAATAATGTATATGGATTATATATATATACACTACTTGATAACTTGTAATTAGGAAATACATTGTATCCCTTTAAATTATTATAACCTATGTTATATAAAATAAATTGTGTAACCAAAGTCTATCCGATATGCCCCAAGTGTAGTATTTGCTAGTTGCTGAGAATTGTCCCAATATGAGAGCCCAGCTTTCTCTCCTTCACGTGTAAACCCACATGCTATGCTACTCTATCTTCTTCTTCTCAAATTCATCCAAGCTAGCCATAATCATTATAAGGGGAGTGGTATTTATGATGAGTTCCACCCACTCTCACCAACTCTCTCTTGTCTATTGAACAACCTTACAATCCATGGGTTTGTTTTGGGAGAGTATTGCATTAACTGGGTATTTTGTTTGCCTATAAATTGAACTCCCTTCCTCTTATTTCAATTGCTGAGGTTTTATATTGATTTAAGGGAGAATAGAATAGTAGCATTATATAATTTGATAGCAGCAAGTTTAGTTTCTACATCACAGAGGTATAATCAATTGCATTCTTGTTTTTTCAATTTCTGTGAATTTGCTAAGTACTTGATTCTTGACTTCATTTGAATTAGATATTAATGGATTGGAATATGTTGGTTAAGTGTTATACAAGATGTAAACATGTTAGAATTGCAATGTGTTATGTTAGAATCAATTTTCGTAGGAAAATTTTTGAGTTGGGTTGAAGGAATTGCCGAAGCAGTTCAGTCTGGATTGGATCAAGAGCCGGCGCAGCTGCGCCGGGTTTATGCCTGGTTGCAGCGTAGCTGCGCAGGCCCTGCAATGCAGATTTTGTTTTTTTGTTACAGAACCTATCATGCCATCATATAGTACCTTGTTAAGGCAGGCATGTAAACTGGATTAGCACACATATACGAGTATATTAACATTATGTTAACGTGTTTTGCTATGTTTGCATATAAGGTTTATGAAACAACATATAGTTATGAAATAAACTTAAGATTTCATGAACGAACGTCAACATATGTGAAGCATGCTAGTATTCTGACTTTGCAAGCATATTAGTACAATTTAAAGATGTATGAGAAGTATGCTAACTCGCGTATGTAGGTTCCCTAATGAATTATGATCATATGAACCTTACTAATGCGCGTTCCTAACTAAAATGAAACACAAACCTTGACATGCTATGCCATGTTGCTATTCTGATTTTTGCGAGCATGATAGCATGGTTTATATTAACTTGAAATGTATGTTTAAAAATGTTAAACACGTTAGCATACTTGATTGAAAGCTTCAAGTGGTTTTTTTCAAGCGAAACTTAAAGACTTTCAAAGTAAACATAACTAAGACTTGTGTCTTTTAGATTGTGACCACTTAAATATATATAACTTATTGTATGCATTATAATACTTGTGAGCAATGGTTACGAGATACTTTACATATACCATATTATCTTTTTAACTTGGTGTACCTTATAATAGAAACTTTGAATGTGAAATAGCATTGAATACCATGTGAATGATATTATGACCATGCAAGCATGTGTATTAGAGTTCGTTAGACCTATAAGCATATTAACATAGACCTCGTTTGGTCAAAGCGTGAATTTCGCATATGCACGTATTCATAAGAAATGAATTTCTGAAGTATGAACTACGTGATTAAAGTATATGTGTGTAGTATACTCAAGCATACATATTAGGTATTCTTTAGCCTTGTTATGAAATAGTATGACCGGAGTAGCGAACCTTTGAAGTATGAACTTGTTTAACTTAAAGTTTACCGGCATGAATACATATGACTATGAAATTAGATTAGGATGTTAGTTTCGAATGAGAGATTATAACTTGATAAGCATGTGTATTGGTTTAATGGAAATAGTTGCATGCTAGAGTTACGCCGGGGCACTTTCAGACCAGAACAATTTGCTTAAGTCGGATTTTAACAGTTAACATATTATGATGCTATAAATGGTATGTTTGATATTGAACGTGATCTTATGTGATAGAATTATATAATGATTAGATTTTTGTATGTGTGAACTTATACTAATTGGAGAGATCGACTTGTTAATATTAGGTCGTTCCAACGCCGTTTAAATTAAAGTTAGAATTTATTTGTAGCTGAGTAAACAGGCAAGTATTCTAGACCCTTTCACTATTTTATTTGATAAATCTTGTAAGCAAGTTCCCTGACTTACACTTATTATTTGTGCAAATCTCCTTAACTTTACTCAATTTTATATTGAGCAGGGTATTATCATATTGCAAGTTTTCCTGAACTACTCTTTTATTTGAGCAAGTTTCTTGACTTATACTTATTTATTGTACAAGTATCCGGACCCTATTGTGCAAGTATTCTAAATTCTTGCACTACTTTATTCAATGAGTCGTGTAAGCGAGTTTCTTAACTCCATTTATTTTTTTGTGAAAGTTTCTTACCCTTCTCATATTGTTTTGAGCAGGTTATTATTGTATTGTGAAAGTTCCCCGAACTTCACATTTTGAGTATTGTGAAAGTTCCCCGAACATCACATTTTGAGTATTGTGAAAGTTCTCCGAACTTCACACTTTGGTTATTGTGAAAGTTCCCCGAACATCACACTTTGGTTATTGTGAAAGTTCCCTGAACTTCACACTTTGGTTATTTTGCAAATTCCCGAACTTCATTTCTTTATTATGAAAGTTCTCTAAACTTATACAAACTCGTATATTGTGCAAGTATCTTATCTTTGTGTTTACTTTACTCAAAGAGCGTTGTTAGCAAATGTCCTAACCTATGCATTTACTTTCTCGAATTTCACTATTTGATATTGTAAGTGTCTAAGCCTATGCATTTATTTTATGCAAGGAATCTATTATCGTGCAAGTTCCCTGAACTTCACACGTTGAGTATTGTGCAAGTTCCCCGAACTTCACACGTTGAGTATTGTGCAAGTTCCCCGAACTTACACAAATTCATATATTGTTCAAATTCTAAACTTCACTTTGTGCAAATTCTCTATCCTTCTCATATTGTATTGAGTAGGTTATTGTTGAATCGAAAGTTGTTTACTTAATTGCTTGAACTTTATTTCCAAGCATGTTATTTAGTGGTTTAATTACTTATCAATTATTCCACATTGATATTATTGATGTCCGCACCTAGTGCATTTGAGCTCGTACGACTTGTACATTATTCAAGGTTCTAAATTTCTTGAACTATGTCAGTAAGAGTCTGAACCTTTGCTCGGTCAGACTAGTGTATGAAGTTTTCTTTGAAGCTATCCAAACCAATTGATGGTAAGGATTCTTAGACGGAACAGAACACCCCTCATATGTAGGAGTGTGCCCAGGTATCTAATATATATGATACGAGTAAGCAGATATAAGTGTTATGCATATTCACGTTGTGCCCGAGGCTGATCTCCTCAAGGTACTTAGTTTCTGTAGCCAGAAGCCAGTAATTCTAAAAAGGGTCAATTAGCTATTGAACCCATTGGAAAGTTATAGTTCAGAGTCTACTCGACTATCAGTTATTCTAAAGGCAATTATTATCTTTGCTTTTAATATTCATATTGTTAAATTGTTCAGATGTACATATCGTTGAATCTATCAGATATTCAATTTATTGAATCGTTTTAATATTCATATTGTTGAATTGTTCAGATGTTCATATCGTTGAATATATCAGATATTCATATTATTGAATCGTTCTAATATTCTTATTATTGAATCGTTCAGATATTCATATTATTGAATCGTTCTAATATTCATATTGTTGAATCTTTAAGATATTCATTTTGTTGAAATCATTGTCAGATATTTTTCCATTCATCATGATATATCCTTTATTGTTGTATTTAAACTTGCTGAGCAAACTTGTTGCTCATTCTTGCTATATCATGACTTATATTGCAGTTGAGCCCGAGCCCTCAGGGAAGGACAAGGGTAAATGAAAGATTTAGGATGGTTTGCAAGGAGCAGACTTTATCTTTGTGATTTATTTAATTACTGTTAATGTAATATAAACCCTAATGTTTATTCTAGGGTATGTTTGTATTGATGTATTAAGGTTATCGAATCTTGGGACTAGTAACACCTTTTGAATGAACGACGTACGTTTATTATATTATGCATTTTAGTTATCGTATGTTACTTAAAGGTGGATGTTAGTATTGTTTCGTGGCGACCCGACCGGGGTCAGAGGACCCGGATTCGGGGGTGTCACAGGTTGGTATCAAAGCTTTAGGTTATAAACATTAGGAATGCGAAACCTAAGTTATAACCTTAGTAAAAAACTCAAGTAGAGTTTGTAGGTGATGGATTGAGGATATCCATTGAGTCTTATTGTGATACTGAAGTTGTTTATTTAAATCAGCTATGATTGATAGACGTCCTAAACTTCTTAATGCTAACTTGAATAGTATATCACATAAAGCCTAATGTTTTCTTCCTGTCGTTAGGATCATGTCGCCTAGGGGATTTTCGCGGAACCAGAAGGAGGAAGGATCTGTTAGCAATAGTGGAAGGGGAAATGTCGACCCAATGCAGTGCTTCGTTAACCTATTAATAGAAGAAATGCAAAACATAACCCCGCTAGAAGCTGAGCAGCCGGGACATTACTTGGCTAGCTTTAAGGACTTTAAATTGGTAGGACCACCAGAATTCTGGGAAACCTTGGACCCAATTGAAGCCCGAACATGGATAGAAGATATTGAGAAGGTGTTTGAGGTCGCACGGGTGGCCGAGGCACAGAAGACGAGTTTTGCCACATTCATGATGAAGGGCGAAGCTAATAATTGGTGGGAACCCAATAAAGGACTGGCAGGCAAAGAAGTTATTATGTGGGAAAAATTTAAGAATTTCTTTTCGAAGAATATGCAACAAGATATGGAAGTTAAGTTTCTGGAGCTGAGACAAGGAGGTATGTCAATTGCAGAGAACGCGACAAGATTTAAAGAGTGGGCTCGATTCACCTCGCATCAGGTGGATATAGAGGCCAGGAAAACAGAGAGATTTGAATTAGGATTGAAACCATGGGTGCAGAACGCAATAGATGTATTGAAGATTAAGACCTTTTCTGATCTTGTGGAAAGGGCTATCATTGCCGATGGAGGTAATGAAGCCATAGCGCGATTTAAGCAAGTTAAGAAAATCGGTCAGGAAGGACAGAAGGGGGGAAGCGACGGAGGCAGTAACCCTAATAAGCGTAAATGGATGGAGAGCCAATCATCCGAAGGTAGCAAATCTAGGGGAGAGGCTAAGAAAAGTTTAAAGTGCAACAACTGTGGAAGGAACCACTCGGGGGAATGCATGAAGGGCAAGAACACGTGTTATCATTGTGGACAACCAGGGCACATGGCTCCTCAGTGTTGGAATAAGTCGAAAGGAGGATGTTTCGTGTGTAGAGCCACAGACCATCAAATGAAAGACTGCCCGAAGAGAAAGGGCATTGCAACTAGCGATAAACGCAACAACAAGGACGTAGTGTCAGGTATCATCCCGATCAATTATATAGATGCATATGTGTTATTCGATTCGGGTGCCACCTGCTCTTTTGTTTCTGAAGAATTTGTTAAATAGTTAGACTTACCCGTGAGAAATTTGAACACCCTATGGGCGTAGGAGTAGCAAACAAGGAAGTTATCCTCGTAGAATACATTCATAGGAACTTTTATACCGATTTGAAGGGAATTCGTGGATGTCTTCCCAAACGAGATTTAGTAGCAGTAGTTTTGCCTTGGAGTTTTGGAAGCATTATTTGTATGGCAAGAAGTGTGAAATATACACAGTCTGAAGTATATCTTCACGCAGACGGAATTAAACATGAGGCAGCGCCGATGGCTAGAATTGATTAAAGATTATGATTGTGAGATTTTGTACCATCCAAGCAAAGCAAATGTAGTGGCAGATGCCTTGAGTAGGAAAGGAAGAGGGAAGTTATCGAGGTTGACCATTCAGGAGAATTAGTGAGAGATTTTCGAAAGACTAGACTTAGAGGTTAAGTATCCGATGGAGACCACAGAGATTAATTACAGTGTCAGTAGGCCCGACTTTATTAGATAAGGTTAAGGAGGCACAAGAGAAGGACGAAGTTTGTGATAACATCAAGAAACGATTAGCTGAAGGTGATGAGTTGAAATTTAAGATTGATAGCACTGAACTGCTAAGATTTGAAGGACGAATTTGGGTACCATTAGTACTAGAACTAAGAGAAGAGATTTTGCTAGAAGCATTTTATGGAAGAGTGTCGAGCACCGTTGTGTTGAGACGAAGTAGGTGAACGTCGACTGTTGGGACCAGAAGTGGTACAACAGATAGTAGAGATTATCTAAGTAATAAAAGAGAATTATCTATTTTTATTGGAGTAACCTTATTTTTACAATTCCGAGGACGAAATTTTTATAAGGGGGGAGGGATGTAACGACCAGGAATTTTATGCTCTTTATTAATTTTATATGTGATTTAAATTTTTTGAGAGTTAATTTTTCAAACTTATTTAAACCTTATGTGATTATGTGCTTATGTGATTTAACCTATGCGAGTAAATGCTAGGATTTTTATTAAAGGGAATCACTAATGGTTATTTAAATTAGTAGATTAACCCTGAGACTTTAATATCAGAATATTGATAAAAGTATTAGTAAATTACATATTCAAATTTCTTGAATATAATGTAGAGATTTAATCGTGATTAATTATTTATATTTGAGTAATTAATTGATAACGTATGAAATTATTATTGTTGTTGATTTATAATTATTATGAATAAATAATAATTAATGAGTAAGAGAACTAATAAATATAATAATATTATATTTACGTGATTAATTATTTTATACATGCATGCGATATATTAAACCTTGTAATATATGGTGGATACCTTCATATTGTATAAGGTGCAAGGTGACACATTAATATGTCTCTATATTATATATATAGACTATATAGTATGATTAGTGACATTATGTGAGTTACATTATAATATGATTTATATAGCATAAGAGGAGTGGTAGACATTAATATGTATACCCTATTAAATTGTATTAATATCAATAAACAATCGTTATTTGATAATGATGTTATTAAATTATAATGATAACCATGATGATAATAATAAATACCAAACTGCTTTATATTCGGTGTTAAAATAATGTACATGGATTATATATATATATACACTACTTGATAACTTGTAATTAGGAAATACATTGTATCCCTTTAAATTATTATAACCCATGTTATATAAAATAAATTGTGTAACCAAAGTCTATACGATATGCCCCAAGTGTAGTATTTGCTAGTTGCTGAGAATTGTCCCAATATGAGAGCCCAGCTTTCTCTCCTTCACGTGTAAACCCAAATGCTATGCTACTCTATCTTCTTCTTCTCAAATTCATCTAAGCTAGCCATAATCATTATAAGGGGAGTGGTATTTATGATGAGTTCCACCCACTCTCACCCACTTTCTCTTGTCTATTGAACAACCTTACAATCCATGGGTTTGTTTTGGGAGAGTATTGCATTAACTGGGTATTTTGTTTGCCTATAAATTGAACTCCCTTCCTCTTATTTCAATTGCTGAGGATTTATATTGATTTAAGGGAGAATAGCATAGTAGCATTATATAATTTGATAGCAGCAAGTTCAGTTTCTACATCATAGAGGTATAATCAATTGCATTCTTATTTTTTTAATTTCTGTGAATTTGCTAAGTACTTGATTCTTGACTTCATTTGAATTAGATATTAATGGATTGGAATATGTTGGTTAAGTGTTATACAAGATGTAAACATGTTAGAATTGCAATGTGTTATGTTAGAATCAATTTTCGTAGGAAAATTTTTGAGTTGGGCTGAAGGAACTGCCGAAGCAGTTCAGTTTGGATTGGATCAGGAGCCGGCGCAGCTGCGCCGGGTTTATGCCTAGTTGCAGCGCAGCTGCGCAGGCCCTGCAATGCAGATTTTGTTTTTTTGTTACAGAACCTATCATGCCATCATATAGTACCTTGTTAAGGCAGGCATGTAAACTAGATTAGCACACATATACGAGTATATTAACATTATGTTAATGTGTTTTGCTATGTTTGCATATAAGGTTTATGAAACAACTTATAGTTATGAAATAAACTTAAGATTTCATGAACGAACGTCAACATATGTGAAGCATGCTAGTATTCTGACTTTGCAAGCATATTAGTATGATTTAAAGATGTATGAGAAGTATGCTAACTCGTGTATGTAGGTTCCATAATGAATTATGATCATATAAACCTTACTAATGCACGTTCCTAACTAAAATAAAACACAAACCTTAACATGCTATGCCATGTTACTATTCTGATTTTTGCGAGCATGATAGCATGGTTTATATTAACTTGAAATGTATGTTTAAAAATGTTAAACACATTAGCATATTTGATTGAAAGCTTCAAGTGGTTTTTTTCAAGCGAAACTTAAAGACTTTCAAAGTAAACATAACTAAGACTTGTGTCTTTTAGATTGTGACCACTTAAATACATATAACTTATTGTATGCATTATAATACCTGTGAGTAATGGTTACGAGATACTTTACATGTACCATATTATCTTTTTAACTTGGTGTACCTTGTAATAGAAACATAGAACGTGAAATAGCATTGAATACCATGTGAATGATATTATGACCATGCAAGCATGTGTATTAGAGTTCGTTAGACCTATAAGCATATTAACATAGACCTCGTTTGGTCAAAGCGTGAATTTCGCATATGCACGTATTCATAAGAAATGAATTTCTGAAGTATGAACTACGTGATTAAAGTATATGTGTGTAGTATACTCAAGCATACATATTAGGTATTGTTTAGCCTTGTTATGAAATAGTATGACCGGAGTAGCGAACCTTTGAAGTATGAACTTGTTTAACTTAAGGTTTACCGGCATGAATACATATGACTATGAAATTAGATTAGGATGTTAGTTTCGAATGAGAGATTATAACTTGATAAGCATGTGTATTGGTTTAATGGAAATAGTTGCATGCTAGAGTTACGCCGGGGCACTTTCAGACCCGAACAAATTGCTTAAGTCGGATTTTAACAGTTAACATATTATGATGCTATAAATGGTATGTTTGATTTTGAGCGTGATCTTATGTGATAGAATTATATAATGATTAGATTTTTATATGTGTGAACTTATACTAATTGGAGAGATCGACTTGTTAATATTAGGTCGTTCCAACGCCGTTTAAATTAAAGCTAGAATTTTTTTGTAGCTGAGTAAACAGGCAAGTATTCTAGACCCTTGCACTATTTTATTTGATAAATCTTGTAAGCAAGTTCCCTGACTTACACTTATTATTTGTGCAAGTCTCCCTAACTTTACTCAATTTTATATTGAGCAGGGTATTATCATATTGCAAGTTTTCCTGAACTACACTTTTATTTGAGCAAGTTTCTTGACTTATACTTATTTATTGTACAAGTATCCGGACCCTATTGTGCAAGTATTCTAAATTCTTGCATTACTTTATTCAATGAGTCGTGTAAGCGAGTTTCTTAACTCCATTTATTTTTTTGTGAAAGTTTCTTACCCTTCTCATATTGTTTTGAGCAGGTTATTATTGTATTGTGAAAGTTCCCCGAACTTCACATTTTGAGTATTGTGAAAGTTCCCCGAACTTCACATTTTGAGTATTGTGAAAGTTCTCCGAACTTCACACTTTGGTTATTGTGAAAGTTCCCATAACTTCACACTTTGGTTCTTGTGAAAGTTCCCCGAACTTCTCACTTTGGTTATTGTAAAAGTTCCCCGAACTTCACACTTTGGTTATTTTGCAAATTCCCGAACTTCATTTCTTTATTATGAAAGTTCTCTAAACTTATACAAACTCGTATATTGTGCAAGTATCTTATCTTTGTGTTTACTTTACTCAAAGAGCGTTGTCAGCAAATGTCCTAACCTATGCATTTACTTTATGCAAGGGATCTATTATAGTGAAATTTTCCGAATTTCACTATTTGATATTGTAAATGTCTAAGCCTACGCATTTATTTTATGCAAGGAATCTATTATCGTGCAAGTTCCCCGAACTTCACACGTTGAGTATTGTGCAAGTTTCCCGAACTTCACACGTTGAGTATTGTGCAAGTTCCCCGAACTTACACAAATTCATATATTGTGCAAATTCTAAACTTCACTTTGTGCAAATTCTCTATCCTTCTCATATTGTATTAAGTAGGTTATTGTTGAATCGAAAGATGTTTACTAAATTGCTTGAACTTTATTTCTAAGCATGTTATTTAGTGGTTTAATTACTTATCAATTATTCCACATTGATATTATTGATGTCCGCACCTAGTGCATTTGAGCTCGTACGACTCGTACATTATTCAAGGTTCTAAATTTCTTGAACTATGTCAGTAAGAGTCTGAACCTTTGCTCGGTCAGACTAGTGTTTGAAGTTTTCTTTGAAGCTATCCAAACCAATTGATGGTAAGGATTCTTAGACGGAACAGAACACCCCTCATATGTAGGAGTGTGCCCAGGTATCTAATATATATGATACGAGTAAGCAGATATAAGTGTTATGCATATTCACGTTGTGCCCGAGGCTGATCTCCTCAAGGTACTTAGTTTCTGTAGCCAGAAGCCAGTAATTCTAAAAAGGGTCAATTAGCTATTGAACCCATTGGAAAGTTATAGTTCAGAGTCTACTCGACTATCAGTTATTCTAAAGGCAATTATTATCTTTGCTTTTAATATTCATATTGTTAAATTGTTCAGATGTACATATCGTTGAATCTATCAGATATTCATATTATTGAATCGTTTTAATATTCATATTGTTGAATTGTTCAGATGTTCATATCGTTGAATCTATAAGATATTCATATTATTGAATCGTTCTAATATTCATATTATTGAATCGTTCAGATATTCATATTATTGAATTGTTCTAATATTCATATTGTTGAATCTTTAAGATATTCATTTTGTTGAAATCATTGTCAGATATTTTTCCATTCATCATGATATATCCTTTATTGTTGTATTTAAACTTGCTGAGCAAACTTGTTGCTCATTCTTGCTATATTATGACTTATATTGCAGTTGAGCCCGAGCCCTCAGGGAAGCACAAGGGTAAAGGAAAGATTTAGGATGGTTTGCAAGGAGCGGACTTTATCTTTGTGATTTATTTAATTACTGTTAATGTAATATGAACCCTAATGTTTATTCTAGGGTATGTTTGTATTGATGTATTAAGGTTATCGAATCTTGGGACTAGTTATACCTTTTAAATGAACGACGTACGTTTATTATATTCTGCATTTTAGTTATCGTATGTTACTTAAAGGTGGATGTTAGTATTGTTTCGCGGCGACCCGACCGGGGTCAGAGGACCCGGATTCGGGGGTGTCACAGGTTGGTATCAAAGCTTTAGGTTATAAACGTTAGGAATGCGAAACCTAAGTTATAACCTTAGTAGAAAACTCAAATAGAGTTTGTAGGTGATGGATTGAGGATATCCATCGAGTCTTATTGTGATACTGAAGTTGTTTATTTAAATCAGCTATGATTGATAGACGTCCTAAACTTCTTAATGCTAACTTGAATAGCATATCACATAAAGCCTAATGTTTTCTTCCATTCGTTAGGATCATGCCGCCTAGGGGATTTTCGTAAAACCAGAAGGAGGAAGGATCTGTTAGCGATGGTGGACGGGGAAATGTCGACCCAATGCAGAGCTTCATTAACCTATTAACAGAAGCAATGCAAAACATAACCCCGCTAGAAGCTGAGCAGCCGGGACATTACTTGGCTAGCTTTAAAGACTTTAAATTGGTAGGACCACCGGAATTCTGGGAAACCTTGGACCCAATTGAAGCCCGAACATGGATAGAAGATATTGAGAAGGTGTTTGAGGTCGCACGGGTGGCCGAGGCACAGAAGACGAGTTTTGCCACATTCATGATGAAGGGCGAAGCTAATAATTGGTGGGAACCCAATAAAGGACTGGCAGGCAAAGAAGTTATTATGTGGGAAAAATTTAAGAATTTCTTTTCGAAGAATATGCAACAAGATATGGAAGTTAAGTTTCTGGAGCTGAGACAAGGAGGTATGTCAATCGCAGAGAACGCGACAAGATTTAAAGAGTGGGCTCGATTCACCTTGCATCAGGTGGATATAGAGGCCAGGAAAACAGAGAGATTTGAATTAGGATTGAAACCATGGGTTCAGAACACAATAGATGTATTGAAGATTAAGACCTTTTCTGATCTTGTGGAAAGGGCTATCATTGTCGAAGGAGGTAATGAAGCCATAGCGCGATTTAAGCAAGTTAAGAAAATCGGTCAGGAAGGACAGAAGGGGGGAAGCGACGGAGGCAGTAACCCTAATACGCGTAAATGGATGGAGAGCCAATCATCCGACGGTAGCAAATCTAGGGGAGAGGCTAAGAAAAGTTTAAAGTGCAACAACTGTGGAAGGAACCACTCGGGGGAATGCATGAAGGGCAAGAACACGTGTTATCATTGTGGACAACCAGGGCACATGGCTCCTCAGTGTTGGAATAAGTCGAAAGGAGGATGTTTCGTGTGTAGAGCCACAGACCATCAAATGAAAGACTGCCCGAAGAGAAAGGGCATTGCAACTAGCGATAAACGCAACAACAAGGACGTAGTGTCAGGTATCATCCCGATCAATTATATAGATGCATATGTGTTATTCGATTCGGGTGCCACCTGCTCTTTTGTTTCTGAAGAATTTGTTAAATAGTTAGACTTACCCGTGAGAAATTTGAACACCCTATCGGCGTAGGAGTAGCAAACAAGGAAGTTATCCTCGTAGAATACATTCATAGGAACTTTTATACCGATTTGAAGGGAATTCGTGGATGTCTTCCCAAACGAGATTTAGTAGCAGTAGTTTTGCCTTGGAGTTTTGGAAGCATTATTTGTATGGCGAGAAGTGTGAAATATACACAGTCTGAAGTATATCTTCACGCAGAAGGAATTAAACATGAGGCAGCGCCGATGGCTAGAATTGATTAAAGATTATGATTGTGAGATTTTGTACCATCCAGGCAAAGCAAATGTAGTGGCAGATGCCTTGAGTAGGAAAGGCAGAGGGAAGTTATCGAGGTTGACCATTCAGGAGAATTAGTGAGAGATTTTCGAAAGACTAGACTTAGAGGTTAAGTATCCGATGGAGACCAAAGAGAGATTAATTACAGTGTCAGTAAGCCCGACTTTATTAGATAAGGTTAAGGAGGCACAAGAGAAGGACGAAGTTTGTGATAACATCAAGAAACGATTAGCTGAAGGTGATGAGTTGAAATTTAAGATTGATAGCACTGAACTGCTAAGATTTGAAGGACGAATTTGGGTACCATTAGTACTAGAACTAAGAGAAGAGATTTTGCTAGAAGCATTTTATGGAAGAGTGTCGAGCACCGTTGTGTTGAGACGAAGTAGGTGAACGTCGACTGTTGGGACCAGAAGTGGTACAACAGATAGTAGAGATTATCTAAGTAATAAAAGAGAATTATCTATTTTTATTGGAGTAACCTTATTTTTACAATTCCGAGGACGAAATTTTTATAAGGGGGGAGGGATGTAACGACCAGGAATTTTATGCTCTTTATTAATTTTATATGTGATTTAAATTTTTTGAGAGTTAATTTTTCAAACTTATTTAAACCTTATGTGATTATGTGCTTATGTGATTTAACCTATGCGAGTAAATGCTAGGATTTTTATTAAAGGGAATCACTAATGGTTATTTAAATTAGTAGATTAACCCTGAGACTTTTATATCAGAATATTGATAAAAGTATTAGTAAATTACATATTCAAATTTCTTAAATATAATGTAGAGATTTAATCGTGATTAATTATTTATATTTGAGTAATTAATTGATAACGTATGAAATTATTATTGTTGTTGATTTATAATTATTATGAATAAATAATAATTAATGAGTAAGAGAACTAATAAATATAATAATATTATATTTACGTGATTAATTATTTTATACAAGCATGCGATATATTAAACCTTGTAATATATGGTGGATACCTTCATATTGTATAAGGTGCAAGGTGACACATTAATATGTCTCTATATTATATATATAGACTATATAGTATGATTAGTGACATTATGTGAGTTACATTATAATATGATTTATATAGCATAAGAGGAGTGGTAGACATTAATATGTATACCCTATTACGTTGTATTAATATCAATAAACTATCGTTATTTGATAATGATGTTATTAAATTATAATGATAACCATGGTGGTAATAATAAATACCAAACTACTTTATATTCGGTGTTAAAATAATGTACATGGATTATATATATATACACTACTTGATAACTTGTAATTAGAAAATACATTGTATCCCTTTAAATTATTATAACCTATGTTATATAAAATAAATTGTGTAACCAAAGTCTATACGATATGCCCCAAGTGTAGTATTTGCTAGTTGCTGAGAATTGTCCCAATATGAGAGCCCAGCTTTCTCTCCTTCACGTTTAAACCCACATGCTATGCTACTCTATCTTCTTCTTCTCAAATTCATCTAAGCTAGCCATAATCATTATAAGGGGAGTGGTATTTATGATGAGTTCCACCCACTCTCACACTCTCTCTTGTCTATTGAGCAACCTTACAATCCATGGGTTTGTTTTGGGAGAGTATTACATTAACTGGGTATTTTGTTTGCCTATAAATTGAACTCCCTTCCTCTTATTTCAATTGCTGAGGTTTATATTGATTTAAGGGAGAATAGCATAGTAGCATTATATAATTTGATAGCAGCAAGTTCAGTTTCTACATCATAGAGGTATAATCAATTGCATTCTTGTTTTTTCAATTTCTGTGAATTTGCTAAGTACTTGATTCTTGACTTCATTTGAATTAGATATTAATGGATTGGAATATGTTGGTTAAGTGTTATACAAGATGTAAACATGTTAGAATTGCAATGTGTTATGTTAAAATCAATTTTCGTAGGAAAAGTTTTGAGTTGGGCTGAAGGAACTGCCGAAGCAGTTCAGTCTAGATTGGATCAGGAGCCGGCGCAGCTGTGCCGGGTTTATGCCTGGTTGCAGCGCAGCTGCGTAGGCCCTGCAATGCAGATTTTCTTTTTTTGTTACAGAACCTATCATGCCATCATATAGTACCTTGTTAAGGCTGGCATGTAAACTGGATTAGCACACATATACGAGTATATTAACATTATGTTAACGTGTTTTGCTATGTTTGCATATAAGGTTTATGAAACAACATATAGTTATGAAATAAACTTAAGATTTCATGAACGAACGTCAACATATGTGAAGCATGCTAGTATTCTGACTTTGCAAGCATATTAGTATGATTTAAAGATGTATGAGAAGTATGCTAACTCGCGTATGTAGGTTCCCTAATGAATTATAATCATATGAACCTTACTAATGCACGTTCCTAACTAAAATGAAACACAAACCTTGACATGCTATGCCATGTTACTATTCTGATTTTTGCGAGCATGATAGCATAGTTTATATTAACTTGAAATGTATGTTTAAAAATGTTAAACACGTTAGCATACTTGATTGAAAGCTTCAAGTGGTTTTTTTCAAGCGAAACTTAAAGACTTTCAAAGTAAATATAACTAAGACTTGTGTCTTTTAGATTGTGACCACTTAAATACATATAACTTATTGTATGCATTATAATACTTGTGAGTAATGGTTACGAGATACTTTACATGTACCATATTATCTTTTTAACTTGGTGTACCTTGTAATAGAAACTTAGAATGTGAAATATCATTGAATACCATGTGAATGATATTATGACCATGCAAGCATGTGTATTAGAGTTCGTTAGACCTATAAGCATATTAACATAGACCTCGTTTGGTCAAAGCGTGAATTTCGCATATGCACGTATTCATAAGAAATGAATTTCTGAAGTATGAACTACGTGATTAAAGTATATGTGTGTAGTATACTCAAGCATACACATTAGGTATTGTTTAGCCTTGTTATGAAATAGTATGACCGGAGTAGCGAACCTTTGAAGTATGAACTTGTTTAACTTAAGGTTTACCGGTATCAATACATATAACTATGAAATTAGATTAGGATGTTAGTTTCGAATGAGAGATTATAACTTGATAAGCATGTGTATTGGTTTAATGAAAATAGTTGTATGCTAGAGTTACGCCGGGGCACTTTCAGACCCGAACAATTTGCTTAAGTCGGATTTTAACAGTTAACATATTATGATGCTATAAATGGTATGTTTGATATTGAACTTGATCTTATGTGATAGAATTATATAATGATTAGATTTTTGTATGTGTGAACTTATACTAATTAGAGAGATCGACTTGTTAATATTAGGTCGTTCCAACGCCGTTTAAATTAAAGCTAGAATTTTTTTGTAGCTGAGTAAACAGGCAAGTATTCTAGACCCTTGCACTATTTTATTTGATAAATCTTGTAAGCAAGTTCCCTGACTTACACTTATTATTTGTGCAAGTCTCCCTAACTTTACTCAATTTTATATTGAGCAGGGTATTATCATATTGCAAGTTTTCCTGAACTACTCTTTTATTTGAGCAAGTTTCTTGACTTATACTTATTTATTGTACAAGTATCCGGACCCTATTGTGCAAGTATTCTAAATTCTTGCACTACTTTATTCAATGAGTCGTGTAAGCGAGTTTCTTAACTCCATTTATTTTTTTGTGAAAGTTTCTTACCCTTCTCATATTGTTTTGAGCAGGTTATTATTGTATTGTGAAAGTTCCCCGAACTTCACATTTTGAGTATTGTGAAAGTTCCCCGAACATCACATTTTGAGTATTGTGAAAGTTCTCCGAACTTCACACTTTGGTTATTGTGAAAGTTCCCCGAACATCACACTTTGGTTATTGTGAAAGTTCCCTGAACTTCACACTTTGGTTATTTTGCAAATTCCCGAACTTCATTTCTTTATTATGAAAGTTCTCTAAACTTATACAAACTCGTATATTGTGCAAGTATCTTATCTTTGTGTTTACTTTACTCAAAGAGCGTTGTTAGCAAATGTCCTAACCTATGCATTTACTTTCTCGAATTTCACTATTTGATATTGTAAGTGTCTAAGCCTATGCATTTATTTTATGCAAGGAATCTATTATCGTGCAAGTTCCCTGAACTTCACACGTTGAGTATTGTGCAAGTTCCCCGAACTTCACACGTTGAGTATTGTGCAAGTTCCCCGAACTTACACAAATTCATATATTGTTCAAATTCTAAACTTCACTTTGTGCAAATTCTCTATCCTTCTCATATTGTATTGAGTAGGTTATTGTTGAATCGAAAGTTGTTTACTTAATTGCTTGAACTTTATTTCCAAGCATGTTATTTAGTGGTTTAATTACTTATCAATTATTCCACATTGATATTATTGATGTCCGCACCTAGTGCATTTGAGCTCGTACGACTTGTACATTATTCAAGGTTCTAAATTTCTTGAACTATGTCAGTAAGAGTCTGAACCTTTGCTCGGTCAGACTAGTGTATGAAGTTTTCTTTGAAGCTATCCAAACCAATTGATGGTAAGGATTCTTAGACGGAACAGAACACCCCTCATATGTAGGAGTGTGCCCAGGTATCTAATATATACGATACGAGTAAGCAGATATAAGTGTTATGCATATTCACGTTGTGCCCGAGGCTGATCTCCTCAAGGTACTTAGTTTCTGTAGCCAGAAGCCAGTAATTCTAAAAAGGGTCAATTAGCTATTGAACCCATTGGAAAGTTATAGTTCAAAGTCTACTCGACTATCAGTTATTCTAAAGGCAATTATTATCTTTGCTTTTAATATTCATATTGTTAAATTGTTCAGATGTACATATCGTTGAATCTATCAGATATTCAATTTATTGAATCGTTTTAATATTCATATTGTTGAATTGTTCAGATGTTCATATATTTGAATATATCAGATATTCATATTATTGAATCGTTCTAATATTCTTATTATTGAATCGTTCAGATATTCATATTATTGAATCGTTCTAATATTCATATTGTTGAATCTTTAAGATATTCATTTTGTTGAAATCATTGTCAGATATTTTTCCATTCATCATGATATATCCTTTATTGTTGTATTTAAACTTGCTGAGCAAACTTGTTGCTCATTCTTGCTATATCATGACTTATATTGCAGTTGAGCCCGAGCCCTCAGGGAAGGACAAGGGTAAATGAAAGATTTAGGATGGTTTGCAAGGAGCAGACTTTATCTTTGTGATTTATTTAATTACTGTTAATGTAATATGAACCCTAATGTTTATTCTAGGGTATGTTTGTATTGATGTATTAAGGTTATCGAATCTTGGGACTAGTAACACCTTTTGAATGGACGACGTACGTTTATTATATTCTGCATTTTAGTTATCGTATGTTACTTAAAGGTGGATGTTAGTATTGTTTTGTGGCGACCCAACCGGGGTCATAGGAACCGGATTCGGGGGTGTCACATGAGGTTTAGCTATGATTCTCTCAAAGCCTTCCTCCTTTCCTCTTCTTCTTCTCTCTTCTTTTCTCTCTAACTTCTCTTCTCTTTTCTCTGCATTTTTCTCTTCTTGTTGTTCTAACTGACTAACACTTAGCTAATTCTAACTAACGAGTTTTAACATATAACTAATATGATATATATTATATGTATAATTATATAATATATATAACTCCCAAGTATTTAAACCACCCAATTAATACCATAATTGCAATTAATATATATAAGTTACAATGCTTGAATTTTTAAAAGCCCTAAGGCTTGTTTGGCAAAATAACTTATTTTAAAAACAGGTTTTTAGTAGTTAAGGCTCCGTTTGGCAAAACGAATTTAAAACAGTGCAAAGGCCTTGTTTGAGAAAACGGTTTTAAAAACTCTTTTAATTCTTTTAATAAATCCTTTAACACATATTTTTAATGTTATACTTTAATAAATTAAATCTTAACATTCTAATTTAATTAATCAAAAGTTAGCATCAATTAATCACATAAAAATTATCACATAACAATTATAATTACTCGCTAATTATAATTTCATGTAATAATTGCCTTATAACTTTATCTAATTTAACTATCTTAATTAAATTAGAACTATAACATAAAATCAATACATATATATTACACTTAATTAAATCACTTCACAACAATCACATAAATTATTTATTTAACTCAATAAATAAATCAATTAAAATATTTATTTAATTCAATAACTATTAAAATTAATATATAAAATTTTCTTCACACCAAATCACATATTTCACAATATATAACACATATACACATACACGTACTCGAACAACTTAAAATAAGAATTTTATTTATTAAATTCTCATTTATTAATACTTAAAAAATCGGGTTATCACAATTAACAATACATCTAACTTCAAATTTTACATCATTATTCGATGTTTAAATTAATAAAATGCGGAATAATTAAAACTTGTGTCTTCTTACTTTCATTTCCTTGAATCATAACCTTTATCATTACATATATTTGAATTAAATCTATTTTATGATTCACTTCATCATAGTTAATGGATAAAATCATACATATCTAAACATTATAACCCTTTTACATAGGATAGTTCAAACTTTACCACCCAACATTTACTATACATTATAAACCACTAAGTATATTCTCATAACCTTAGACATGGTTCAGAAATATAAACTTCAGCTGAAATATGTAGTTTTCAAGCATTACTTCTGATCTATGTCATTCAAGTAGCATATAAGGTTACCTTGAATTCTTAACCTGCAAAAATAATTATTTCCAATAATGAGCTCGACAGCTCAACAAATTCTAATAGTTTTCATGCATCACGTAGCACATAAATAACATGCTCATATTATACTTCATAAACATCTGACTAAGAATAACATACATGCTGTACATAACATATCAAATAAAGATTGAGTTCCATAACTCAACTAACATTCTTTACTCAGCTAATGTAGTCATAAATTGACTTTAACATTTCATACTTACAGCGTATGTAATACATCATGCTCTTCGCAAAACAGATTTAAAACAGTTAATCATCAAGTTCACATAGCAAATAATAACTGAAAGACTTGCTTTGATCGTTGTTTACCAATAACAGATTAGCACCTTACAGCTATCTATACTTCACGTGCCCTACGCAATTATATAATCATGCACATCAACTAATAGTCTCAAAGCAATGCATATTAGTTGTAATGTAAACTTTACTCTACATCCATAACCCTTCCTATTAATCAATACACAATGTTTAATATAATTGTGTTAACTTTTGACTTATATCTGAAAGTAGTATGGACACAAGCCAATCATGTATGATGATAAAGTATATACTTTGTGACAATCTTATACATTTATTAATAAAAGTATTATTTAATTAAAGATATTTAATTATCTATATGGTGCTGTTTTTATAAAAAAAAATCGGCAGAAACATTACATAAGGGCTTAAGCCCTCATTTGGCCGGCAATCTCCCCTGGGGAGCAAAAACAATGCCTTAAGTCCTAGCTTTTCCTTTCCTTCTCTTTTCATTTCTTCTTTGTTAGATTAGGAGTAGATTAAGTTAGGGATTATTATATATTAGTGTAGTTAGTAGATTCTAGGGTTCCTTTTGGACTTGAAGATTGAAGCAAGGATTACATCAAGATCCATCACTTGGAGAAGAACACAAGATTTACATTTCTCTATCTCTTACTCTCCTTGTATTAAAATTGTATTTGGATGATGTTATTGAACCTTGTGGATAATATGTTTGAGTTATTTATGACATAGATTATATTTTGGGGTTTCAATGGAACCCAACACATAGTTTGTATTGATTTCTCTCTCTTTGCTATTATGATGAATTGGTTAGTATAACTTGTGCTTATTGATTAATTGCTTGACGCGTAATTACTTTGGGAACCTATATGAACTTGACAAACGGATTATAGGTTTAGACCTAGTTATGTTATCATGCGAAAGTTAGAGATTCTTGCGGGTAATCTATGAGATTATGTGACGTGTGTCTCATTCATTGTCCTCAAGAATGGATAATTTTATAGTATTTAGGATAGAAATATACCTGAATGCCGTATACAACCAAATCGGGAATCTAATCTTAATGACTTCCTATGTGAAACTTGGTAATTGAAGGAGTAGTTAACGAGATTTTCCCGTGACATGTGTCTGGTTAATTATTCTTGATATTGGTCTCTTGATAGTGTGTAGGATAGACATATACCTATACGCCGCATTAAGAAGATTCATAGTTGTCCATCGGAAGAGGCTCTTATGTAATCATGATTTCTTGGTTGTCAATTCCGTGTTTTAATTATTCCAAGTGAGAGAGCTAAGAGATTTAAATGAAGTGTTGGGGAAAATTGTAATTTTAAGTCTTCATTATCTGAATTTACCCTAGGATTAGTTATTGTGTGTTTTAATTCTTGCCTAGTTAACTTAGTTTAATTAATTCATTCTCTTTACCGCTCATTTAAATAAGATTGAAATGATTATGTGCTAGTGGTTTGGTGTCTTTTATCCATTAATTCTCTGTGGGACGATATCTTTACTCACACTTTATTACTCGTTGGCCGCGTATACTTGCGCGTTAATTGTGTCATCTAATAGGACCAACATACACACTTTGCACTATTCTAATAGTTGGGAGAGTATACACATTCTATAGAGATAGAATTAGGGTTTAGCCAAATACCATCCTTCTTGAATATCTCTTCTTCCTTGGTGGATCACCTCTAGAGGCCAAACACTTGGGTGGCTAACATTGATCAAAGGAAGGAATCAATCCTAGAGAACTCAAGGAGATTACGAAGGATTTGGAGTTGAACTCGTACCTGTGGAAGCTTAGTTCTATAAGGGTATGATTCTATAATTTTTTCTCTTTTGTTTAATTAATAATTGTGCATAAAGGATGATACAGGTATAAGGTTTGTAAAATTTTAAAATTCATTTTTACCATGCTTCCGCTACTTTGATTGTTACAAACCTAACAGTGGTATCAGTGCCAAACCTTTATGCGGGTTATTAATTATTTTTTATTTGATATATATATTGATATGTGTTTGGAACAATTTATTTAGGCATAATTGTTAGCTAGGAATCATGTTTTTGGAGAAAAGTTGTACAATTCGCGAACTGGAAAAATAGTTTGAGGTGACTGGAGTCGCAACGCCAAATTACAATGTAATTTAGGCGCTGCAGCACCGGTCCGAGTCAGGGAACGAGCGACCCGGCGCTGCAGCACCTGTTTACAGTGTAAACAGAGCGCTGCAACGCCAGGTCTAGTTTTTTGAATTTGCTAAGGTGGCGCCGTAGCGTCGGATGCTAGTTCACTAGCGGCACCGTAGCTCCACTCTCCAGAAAAATAAAATTTATTTATTTATATTTTATTTTAATTAAGATAAAAGGTTTATTTTAATTAAAATTAAAATTAAATATTTTTCTGTAATTCTAGATTAGTAAAGGAGTTTATTAGATTTGGAATTGGATTAAAATAAAGATGTTTATTTTAATTAGAATTGGATTTTGAAACTAACTAGAATTGCCCATTAAATCGATATCAATGTATATATTAAATATTTTATTTAATGATGAATATATGATAATAAATGAGGTTGATTATGGACTATTGACCAATGTAATTGGATTTTATTTTAGTTGAATGCTTGAATGTATGGGTTTTATTAAATGGGGTCTGTGTACCTCGTATTCTCTATTTTTTTCTTGATGTAAAAATTCTATCTCCCTCCTATGTACTTCCCCTTGACTGCTGATCAAGGTTTCTATTTAAATTAAATAGTTTATCTAATAGGAATAGTTAGAATTATCTTGAAGAATTGGAGACCAAGGAGCAAGGAGCGCTTGAAGACCCATTTGTATGAAGCCCGTGTTTAAATGTAATAGTTATGTTTAAATTTAATTCTTGCACTCCTAAATTTGACCTTTTGTTTCAATTGGTGGCTCTAGTGAACCAAACTAGAATAAAAATCCATAATCAATCCGAGAATATAGTATTCTATATACATGCTTATACTATATATATATTATGTATTATGTATGTAACATGCTTCGCATGTTAATTAATATGACGCATATTATATATATATATATATATATATATATATATATATATATATATATATATATCCGTGTGTGTGTGTGCATGCGTGCTAAACAAGATGAGACAATTAATAACAAACCCCTCAAATAAATTATATTAAGCTGTAACGTTTAAATATATTTGGAATATCGAACGTCGCCTTCTAGCATGATAAAACAATAGAGTATTAAATATTTAATATTAGTTTTTTGTGCACACACAACGAAATTATTAAATATTTAAGATGTTATTTTTTTACATTAAATGTTTATAAAAGAATTGAACATTACCGCTTTGTTGTTCACACACAAGGGCTGTAGTTTTCTCTTCACTTATATGGAAATGTTAGGTCTGACTTAACTTAGATCATTTTAGTTCGGATGTGCACACACTTGACCATTATAATTTAAGAGGCAAAATACAAGGAGTTACATGATGATGTAATTGACAAAAGTTGTCTACCTATTTATTTATATATAATTTCTTGTGCACACACAAGGCTATATACATTTGAAATGAAATCCTTATTCTCACTAGCAAATTTTTAATTAGATTTGTCAAACTATATATTATAAGGGTAATATAGTTTGAAGAAAATAGTCGGAGATACCAATTTAAAATAAAGACCTAATTTATTTTGGTAATTAATTAAATGAAAGTTTGCTAAAATATTGTTTAATTTCACATGACAAATTTGAAAAATGTCACACTCACTATCACTGCGTAGCATACTTGATGCTAACAAACTAACCGGACCGAAATACACAGACTGGTTAAGGAATCTGAGAATTATTTTCACTGCAGAAAAGATTTCTTATGTCCTAAATTTGTCTGTCCCTACAACTGTTGCAGAAGAAGCCTCTGAGGAAGAGATTGCTACTTTTCAGAAGTGGGAAAATGATGCATTTGTGGCTCAATGCATCATGCTCGCAACCATAAGTAACGAGCTTCAGAGTCAGCATGAAACTATGGATGCTCCTGCTATATTGTTGCACCTTCAAGAGTTGTATGGTGAGCAAAGTAGGGTTGTTAGATATGAGATATCTAAGGAGCTCTTCCGATCTCGAATGACCGAGGGTACTACTGTTGAGACTCATGTCCTAAAGATAATCAATTTGATTGAACGTCTTGGATAGCTTGGGTTAATCATGGATGGGGAGTTAAGTCAAGATTTGATCTTGCAGTCACTCCCAGATACCTTCTCACAATTTGTTGTGAATTTTCACATGAATAAGTTAGATGTCAGCTTGCCAAAATTACTTAACATGTTGAAAACTGCTGAAGGACACTTCTCATCCAATAAGAACCAAGTCTTACTTGTGGATGATTTTTCCAAGAAAATGAAGAGGCCGAAGGTATCTTCTAAAAAGAAGAAAATCAAGAA
Source organism: Panax stipuleanatus (assembly GCA_020205555.1). Taxonomy (NCBI): domain Eukaryota; kingdom Viridiplantae; phylum Streptophyta; class Magnoliopsida; order Apiales; family Araliaceae; genus Panax; species Panax stipuleanatus. The sequence goes on along the minus strand of CM035119.1, from coordinate 16,017,206 downwards.
GGCTAAGGGCATGACAAAAGTAAAGGATCAAAATAAAACTAATCCAGCTAGCAAAGGAATGTGCTTCCATTCCAACTAGTCGGGTCATTGAAAGAGGAACTGCAAGAAGTTTCTGGCAGTGAAGAAGCTTGGAGAAGCTTCGACTTCCAATAAAGGTTTGTTCATGATTGAAATTAATTTGTTTGAAAGTTAAACTTCTACTTGGGTATTGGATACCAGTTGCGATTCTCATATATGTAATACTATGCAGGGACTGTTCAAAAGTAGACAGTTGAACAAGGATGAAGTCGTCCTACGAGTGGGAAATGGAGCAAAGGTTGCTGCATTAGCTATAGGGACTTATTGTTTAGCACTGCCTACGACCAAGTCCATTTATTTAAATATTTATTATTTTGTTCCAACACTCATTAGAAACATTATCTCAATTTCTGTATTGGATATGGATGGTTTTGACATTATAATAAAGAACAACAGTTGTTCTATTTATAATAAGAATGTTTTATATTGTGTTAGTAAATTACTGAATGGACTTTACATACTTGACTTGCATGAAAATATACTTCAAATTGAACAAACTAAGAAACGAAAAAGAGATGTTGTTAATTATACCTTCAGGTGGCACTGTAGACTTGGTCATATTAATGAAACAATATTATCCAAGTTGCATAAAGATGGGCTCTTAGAGCTATCTGATTATAAATCATATCCAACTTGTCAATCTTGTCTCATAGGTAAGATGATTAAATCTCCTTTTAGTGAAAAAGGAGAAAGAGTTATAGCGTTAGTAGCATTATTACACACATATGTTTGTGGACCTGTGACAACGAATGCACGAGGAGGGTATTCTTATTTTATCACTTTCACTGATGAATATTCAAGATTTGGATATATGTATTTAATGAAATACAAATCTGAATCGTTTGAAAAGTTCAAAGAATTTAGAAGTGAAGTTGAGAAACAAACTGGCAAAAGTATTAAGATTCTTCGATCAGATAGAGGTGGTGAATACTTAATCGGTGAGTTTTTCAATTGTCTCAAAGAAAATGGTATAATCTCACAATAGACTCCACCAGGAACACCACAGTTAAATGGTGTATCTGAATGGAGAAATCGAATATTGTTGGACATGGTTCGTTCCATGATGAGTTTTACCGATCTTCCAGTATCATTCTAGTGTTATGACCTAGAAGCGGCGGCATATATACTAAATAAGGTCCCCTCAAAATTCGTTCCCAAGACTTCATATGAGATGTGGACAGGAAGGAAACCTAGTCTTAGGCATGTTAAGATTTGGGGATGTCCAGCTTACGTGAAAAGATTTCAAAATGATAAGCTTGTGATAAGATCTCATAAGTGCACGTTTGTGGGATATCCTAAAGAAAGTTTAGGATACTACTTCTACAATCCTACTAAGCAAAAGGTATTTGTTGTGAAACACGTTGTCTTCTTGGAAAAGGAGTTTATCCTTGAAGGGGCTAGTGAGAGGAAAATAGATCTTGAAGAAATTCAAGAACCACAAACCACTATAGATCAAGTGGATGAACCTATCCAAGTAGAGACACCTTCTGTACAACACCCTATTCTTAAATCTGGAAGAGTACCAAAGATGCCTGAAAGGTATGAAATCGTCATAGAGGATGACGATGAGGTACGCATCATGAATGATGACGGTCCATTGAATTAAGAAGAGGCAATAAGTAGTAAAGCCTCAAAGAATGGCAAGAAGCTATGAAATCCGAGATGGAATCCATATATGAGAACAAAGTATAGACTTTGGTTTCATCACCCGAGGGCATTAAGCCTATTGGGTGTAAATGGGTCTTTAAAAGAAAGACTGGAGCAAACGGGAAGGTAGAAACCTATAAGGCCCGACTGTTTGCGAAAGGTTTCAAACAAAGATAAGATGTTGACTATGATGAAAACTTCTCGCCAGTAGCAATGCTCAAGTCCATTCGGATTTTGCTTGCAATTACAGCTTACTATGACTACGAAATCTGGCAGATGGACGTGAAAACGGCCTTCCTTAATGGGAACCTTGAGGAGGATGTGTATATAACACAGCCAGAGGTATTTGTTTCAAAGGTTGGAACAAATCAAGTCTATAAGCTGAAACGATCTATTTATAGATTGAAGCAAGCTTCTCGAAGGTGGAACATCCATTTTGATGAGACAATCAAAGAGTTTGATTTTATCAAAAACGAGGATGAACCATGTGTAACAAACGAGATTTTTGTATTTTAATTTTAAATATTTATTGAATTAAATAAATATTTTTGCTAATTTATTTATTGAGTTGAATAAATAATTGATGTGATTATTTGGTGGAGTAATTTAATTAAGTGCAATATATTAATTAAATTGATGTTTAATATTAAATTGATGATATTAATTTTGTGGTTAAAGTTCTAATTTAATTGAGATAATTAAATTAGATGGATTATTATGTAATAATTTGGTAGTGGTGATTTAATGAATAATGTCTAATTTAATAATTAAATTAGAGATTTACTAATTTTTTACATGGAATGATGATTACTAAATAAATTATAATTGTGTAGCAATTTTATTTAATAAATTGATGTTAGCTTTAATTTAATTAAATTGAAATATTGAGATTTAATTGAAAAAAGTGTGAAATTTAAACTATGTCTTAAATGGATTATTAAAATAAATTAGAAAGAATTTTAATTTAGTTTTACCAAACAAGGCCATTAGCTTTTAAAAGTTTATTTTAATTCAGGTTTACTAAACAATGCCTAAGTCTTTTAAAATTCAATTTTAATTTAGTTTTTGCCAAACAAGCCTTAGTGGCTTTTGATTTTCAAAAATATATAACTGATATATATATATATATATATATATATATATAATAGGGAAATAATATATTTGTCAGTTATTATATTATGTAATTATATGTATATCAATATTGTTAAGTTAAGTTGGAGTTAGAAGATAAAGAGCAAAGAAAGAAAACAAGAGAGAAAAGATGAGAAAAGAAGAAAGGAGAAGAAAGAAAAGTTCTCTGTGAAATCAAAAACAAGAGTCCATCATCATCTTGTTCTAAAGCTAATCAAGGGTAATAATCTATTAATTAAAATTATGAATTATTGTTCTTCATGTTTTTATTTCTCTATGTTTAAAGTTTTCATGATAATTGTGTAAATATGGTTTATATATGTAATTTGTGTTTATAAACTGTTTATAAAGGATTTGTAGGTGAGTTTAAGTTGTTTAATTCATGTAAATATGATGAACATGAAGAAATCATGTTCATAGTAATTTATAGTGAAGTATTTTGAAAAAAATGGCTTCTTTGATATAAAAATTGATGTCTATTCATGTTATGTTATGTAAATTGATTATAGGTTATGCTAATATGTTAAGAAACAAAAATAACATGATTTGAATTAAGTGATTTGGTTTAAAAACAAAGTCATAATTTTTATTTTTGTCAAGAACACTTAACAATGGAGTTTTCTTCAAAATCATGGAATTAAAGGTTTTTAATTGAGTGTTGTGATATTTATATGTGTTAAATCATGTTAGAAACATTAGTTTATGTTTCTATAATGTTTTATCTTAATTATATGGGTAAGATTTGTTGTTTGAGCAAAGTTAATAAGCCAAATTGGCTTTTCCTACATAGTTTGCGAGGCTGTCTGCGTCCCACTGTGTCGTGGCGCCGTAGCGCCAGTCCTGTGAGTAAACAGGGCGCTGTAGCGCCACAGCAGCATCTGGTGACGTGGCACGGTGCCGCAGCGCCAGTTCGAAGTGTTAACTGGAGCGCTGCAGCGCCAGGTCCGGTTCTGCAAAGCCCTAATGACGTGGCACGACGTTGCAGCACCGGCTGCAGTTCATTATGTGGCGCTGCAGCGCCACCTATGCAGTTTATCCAGAAAATTTTATTTAAGTGTACAATTCTATGAGAATGTTAATGTAATAATTATAAAAGTATGTTAATAAAATTATATGTTAATTGGATAGTATATAATTATATTTTAATATAATATTTATGATTTAAAATTAATGGATTATTAATAAGGTTAAGTTTAATAATAGTAAGTGTGGTTCGATCATGTTATGAACTAACTAATGATTAAACCTAATGATTAAGAGTTGAGAGTTAACTTGGATTGGTTAACTAGTGATGTGATGTAGCTATATGGTAACTAATGTGTGTTGCTATTTTTAATAACGTGTACGTATGATAATTGTGGAACGAGTTATTATTTTTTAGCTTACGCTCTAGGAAAGTCTTCTTACCCTAACTTGATTATGATTTAACAAGTTTTTTTATCTTTTCAAGTTATCAATTACGCAAGTTCTTTAATTCTATATTGGTCAAGTATCTTATTTAGTTTTCTTATTGAAAATAATGTGACCTTAACTTAATTGTTCAAGCAAGGTTTTATTGTATCTTTCAAATTCTTTAAGTTTACTTCTAAAGCATTACTGCTAAGTATGATGTCTATTGTTGTGACTCATAGTTATTCCATAACTCTTTTTGTTATCGAACTCTTAAGTTATTGTAAGTTTGATTCAACTACTCCTTAGTTGATGATAGTTGAACTCTAAATTATCCTTTGAGCTAATCCAAACCAAACTTTCTTTGGTGTGGACTCGTTAATGAAAGCTGAGATGAACAACCCTATTATAGGGGATTACCATACAAAAACGTTAAGATGTTTGTGCACAATACATGGTACGAAGGGCTGATCCCCCTAAGTGTGAGTTAGAGTTCATATAGTCTAACAACTGTTAAAGGTCTAAGTAGAAATACTTACAACCTTGGACATAGTTTAAGGTCTTGTGACCCTCAGATGAATTCTAAATCTTGTTTTCAATTCTTCATTATTGATGATAGAGAATGTTATTCTATTCGATTGAACTTATTCAATAATAGTGCTATGTTACCTTTACTGATTATTATTCAAGTGAGCTTTTGTTTGCTCACTCTTGTATATGTAACCATTTCTGCCAAAGTTAAGAAAGTTGACGAGCCGTCAACCAGTAAGGGAAAGGGCAAGATGAACAAGTGAAGACTTGTTTAATTTGATTATATAGTTTTGTATAAGACTTAATTTATTTATGTGATGTTTATTTCCGCACTTTATGATGATGTTTAAGGTTAGAAAACTGGGAACGTTTTGACAAGGTTGTAATCCTTTTATAAGGAAGATTTTGTTATTAAGGTTGTAATTTATTTTGCATTCCTTATTATGGACAGTTAGTTATGTTTTATTTAGATAGTGAACACCAAATCCTTTGAAAATGAAGTAACCGGATTTGGGGGTGTCACAAGTTGGTATCAAAGCTTTAGGTTATGAACCTTAGGTGGGAAACCTTAGGTAGTAGCCTTATAGGAGATCGAAAAGATAGTGATGGCAATCAAGATAAGAAACTACCTTATGTGTTATGTGCTTATATTTATGTACTCGAGAGTATCGATCGATATCACGAAATAATTAAACCTTAAAATTTTGTTATCAGGATGACGATTGTTGGAGAGTCAAGTCAGGCTAGGGAGGAGTTACCTCAGATGCCTAGGGACGAGGAGGCCCGAGACATCCAGACTATCTGGGAGCAGTTGGTTTAGAGAGAGCCATCTCCACTAATCACAGTAGTGGGTCAGGAGCATGAGCCAGTCTTTGACCGAGATGATAAGGATGAGTCAGAGGAAGAAGGGGAGGATCCTGAGGAGGAATTTCCACGTAACTCTATCAGCGCTGTGATGTACGAGGAAGTTTATGACCGCAACATTGAGCTGCAAGGTAGAGTTGGAGAGCTAGAGGAACTGGTGGATGTGAGTTAGACCACCATACAGCAGAAGGAGGAGACAATTCAAGATCTGGACGAGCGTTTTGCAAACGTGTAGTGGGATCTAGTTCACGTGGGGAATGAGAGAGATGATGCACTGGCTGAACTAGAGAATTTGAAGAACGACATGAAAGAGGAGTCAGCGAAACGTGCCAGAGCGGAGGATGTGTGCTTGAAGGCTACTCAACTTGCAGATCAAGCTGATGACGAGGTTCAAGCGAAGAAGGCCAAGATGAAGGAGACGTACTTTGCTTTTCATTCAGCGATACATAGGGCCCAGGATCGTGTCTTTTATTACCCAGCTCAGTTCAAGGATTTACCGTGGTTTATGGTGGATCGTAGAACATTGTTTCGGGTGATGGAGTAGGAATGAGGAGAGGTTGTGCGACGTCTTAATGTGCGTAGATAGTAGAGTAATAAACTATGTGGTTATTTATGTATTAAATAAATATAAGTCCCAGAATTTGTGATAATAATGGGATAAGAAGATGATGTAATCCTGCAACTTGTTTCAGTTCAGGAAATATGATATAAATAGCAGAGATGTTATCTTTTCTATGTTTTACAAACTATGAATGAATAAAATATCAAAGTTTGTTGAAGTGTGATGTGTTTAAGTGTAAATTTTTTAAATGTTTAAGCTTGAACTTAAATATTTAAGAGATGAGTAGGGATCTAATAAGAATATGTCTTACCAAAAAGATGCCTCCTAGAAGAAGACCAGTACATCAACAACAAGAGGGTTCTACAAACAACAACAACGATGAGGCTAACGCCAATCCAGTTTAGTAACTGGTGAATTTACTTACAGGAGCACTTGCGAATCAGCCGCAAGTCCAAGCTGCGACGTTCAAGGAGTTCAAAGCAGTAGGACCGCCGGAATTCAAGGGATCTGTGAACCCGATTAAGGCCCAGACGTGGGTGATGGAAATGGAAAAGGTCTTCGATGTGGCCAGGATCAACGACGACCAGAAAACGGCTTTTGCCACATTTATGCTGAAGTCGGAAGCTAGCTACTGGTGGCAAGTTAACAAGGCTCGAGGAGGAGAAGGCATTATAGCATAGGGCAGATTTAAAGAGGTGTTCTTCGAGATGTATTTTCCAGTAAGCTCGTAGAATCAGATGGAGGTTCAGTTTTTGGAGTTGAAGCAGGGAGCAATGTTGGTGCCAGAGTACGCCGCAAAGTTCAACGAGCTGGAAAGGTTTACGACGTGCCAGTTCAGTACTGATGAGAGGAAGTCAAGAAGGTTCGAGCATAGATTGAAGCACTGGTTGTATAGTAAGGTCTCCATGTTTCAGCTGAACACAATTGCAGTTGTGTTGGAAAAGGCAATCATCGCAGAAGGTGGGAGCGATGCCTTGACCAAATACAACTAAGATCAGACGAAGAAGAAGAATGAAACTGAGAATAAAGCTGGTGGAAGTGGTTCCAACAACCAGAAGAGGAAGTGGAACGACAGTATTTCTGCTGGAAGTCAACAGGGAAGTCAGCAGAAGAGAAGGTTTGAAGCTTGTGCTACATGTGGGAAGAATCACACTGGAGTGTGCTTAAGAGGAAGGCAGATATGTTTCAACTGTGGTCAGGATGGCCATATTACGCCGAATTATCCTAGCCCGAAGAAGGGAGCTTGCTTCACATGCGGGTCTAAGGATCACATGGCTCGGGATTGCCCTAAGAAGCCAGCTAGAGGGTCGAATGGGGGAAGATGAGCTAATAGCGGCAGCACTCTAACTATCGCTTGTGTTGACGTCGGGAAAAAAATCGGGTTGGGTCAAACCCGGATCTTTAGCTCTTCCTAATGTTTGTCTACCCGTACTCTTTTTATTTGTGAAAAAGGTTTTGAAGGGTTTTTTAGGAAAAGACCTACATGTATTAAGTCGACGATTTGAATGTTTTGCAGAGTCGACAGTTGGTAGATTTGAAATAGTTGTATCAACTCAACCGAGTTTTGTTTGAAAGAGGCCCAATTGCTGGACACTGTTGAAACTTGATCTTTGAAACCTAAGTTTTGAGTTCAGGGGCTTAGTTATGTGTGAAGAAGGTGTTAGGCACCCCACAACTCCCATGTAAACACGGTACCACATCTTTTCAATATTTCCCTTTTAAATCTGCAATGTGTGTGTGTGAATGCTGAAAGAAATTAGGCCTATGTTTTGATTAAAAAATTGTTTATACATTGTTGAACCTATATACGAAGGGTTTGATTTGATTTGCAAAAGTCTTTCTTTTAGACAAGATTTTTTAAAATGATATTTTGAAACAGGTTTTCAAACCCTTATGCCAACATAGGAATTGAAGCATATCGATACTTCAGTTTCATCTTTCCAGCATTATGACACAATTTAAATGGTGATTGTCTGGCTGTGAAGCGCATCCTCGACCATAAAATATTTATAAGTGTCAGTCTTCTCATGGGCATGACAGACATCGAAGTGACTCTGACATGACAAACCATTATTCTCATTATGTTGAGACCTTAAACCTGGATAACCGTTGTAAGGTCTTTTGGATGTACATTTTTATAGAAAAACCGGTAGGGTACATCTGTAAAGTGGAGTTTGTTCATCGTGGGAATCAGATTCCTAGGCTCACATAGGAAAGCCAATAAAACTAGCATAGCTCAAATATGCACGAAAATATATCTAAATATCGCCAGACCCAGAGATTCATCAGTAAATCCTAGCTCGCACATGGTCGAAGCGTCTCGTTCCCACTAGATAGCGATCTAAGGGCCGCGAGGTTGCTTTCATAACTGAAACTAAAAATGCTAGATTTAAATAAATCTCAACCATTCTAGCTTTCCGGTTCTGTCTAAACTTATTTTGAACTGTTTAAAACTTAGAGTTGGCGAGATTTAAAGAAATCTCCGCAGAAATGTCAGTGCCGATTCATATTAAATTAATATTTAAAGCAACAATTTAATATAATGAATAAAGAAATATATATATATATATATATATATATGTAATTATATATACGAAAGCTGTAAAGGGCGATAGGTTTTCACTCCGATACCCGGACTAAAATGTAAATATATATATATATATATATATATATATATATATATTTATAAGAGCTGTAAAAAAGCCACGGAGTGATCCAGGCTTGACAGAATGGAAATATATATATATATATATATATATATATATATATATATATATATATATATATATATAAAAGCGGTAAAGGGAGATGAACATTCTATCCTTTGCCCGGACTAAAATGGAAATATATATGTATAAAAATTGTAAAAGAGCCAAAGAATTAACCAGGCTCGGCAGAATTGAAATATATATATATATATATATATATATATATATATATATATATATATATATATATATATATATATATATATATAAGAGTTGTAAAAGGGCAATGGACATTCTTTCCTAGGCCCATATATATATATAAGCTGTAAAAGAGCCACGGAGTTATCTAGGCTCGACAGAATTGAAATATATACATAAAAGCTATAAAAGGGCAATGGACATTCTATCCTAGACCCATATATATATATATATATAAGCAATAAAAGGCCACGAAATGATCCTGGCCGAACTGGAATATAAATATATATATATATATAATTAAATATAGATAAAAAATAGTCAAATCGGGACTAGGAACATAACGCAGTCAGGTGAATGGTGCATATATATATATATATATATATATATATATAAGTAGTAAACTACAGCGGATTTGATATCCAGGCTTGACAGAATTGAAAAGTTAGTATATATACAGTTAAATACGACTGCCAGTTGGGAGACGCAAATATAAGTATATAAAAGCGTTTAGAAGTGACGGATCGTCAATTTGAGTTGTAGAAATGCTAGAAAATCCGTTTAAGTACTAAAATGAACCAAAAGTTAGCAAAAACGGCTACGGAACTAAGTTCCGGGCATATTCAGAAAATGAAACTTAACGTGCAAGTATATAAAAGTGCAAAGAAGTAGTAGTAACTTTCTGATCGTAAAAATACTCAGAATGGATTGCTACACGGGCTTTTTTGCCAAATTATAGGCTTTAAACGTCCGATTCTACCGTCCAATATTGATATGTGGTAGTATGTGGGTATATCCACGTGTTAGAGTAAAAAAATTTGGGTTTGGAAGAAAAGAAAATGGCGGAGAAACCAAACGGGCAGGGGTTCGGAGCATTTTTCGATTATCAAATGAGCTGGGGGTTACCTCATATATATAGACCTAGGAGAAGCAGCTCTACCAGCGGTAACCGCAGGTAGAGGTACGACTCTATGTGGCGGGGCTCGTGTGGTGGGTCTTGTTGCATCGAAGTACGTGCACTCCGAGCAATGCGATGTCAGATTCAAAACTTTTTAACTTTTGATCGGAGCGTCCGTTTGAGGTGTGATATACCTTTCTAGAAGGCTCTCTCCGAGAGTGTCGCAATAACATGGGAGAAAACCTTTTTTGAGTCCAAAAATACGGGTTCATAACCAGGTCTTTGATTCATTGTAGTTTGTCCGTTGAGCTATCTTGCGCTGTTTCAACTTGGGATCATTATTATGGTTTGTTCTGACATTAGTGGCATCAATTCGACTTGAGTTTGATTGAATCGGCTATAACTTAGTAAAATAACCATTTTGCCCCTCCCAGGGTTTCCTTCAGTGTTGGCATGGCCTCCAGCTGACTTCCCGGGGTTGTCTCCGAGGTTTGGATTCCAGCCGATTTTGTTTGTCCTCAGGGTTATTTCTGAGGCTGACTTGGTGCTTCCAAATTTGTCTCTGGATACGATGTAAGGCTTCAGGATTATTTTCAAAGTTAACCTGACCTCCCAGTTTGAAACCCAGGCTGACCTGTTCTTCCCGGGTTGAGACCGGGGCTGATCTGTACCTCCTGGGTTGAGATCGAGGCTGACCTGTACATCCCGGGTTGAGACCAAGGCTGATCAGTACCTCTTGGGATAAAACCGAGGTTGACTTATACTTCCTGGGTTGAGACCGGGGCTGACCTGTACCTCCCGGGTTAAGATCGGGGCTGATTTGAACCTCCCGGGTTGAGACCGGGGCTGACCTGTACCTCCCGAGTTGAGATCGGGGATGATCCGTATCTCCCTGGTTGAGACCAAGGCTGATCGGTACTTCCCTGGTTGAGACCGGGGCTGACCTGTACCTCCCGAGTTGAGACAGCGGCTGATCTGTACCTCCCAGGTTGAGACCGGGGCTGACCTGTTCCCCCCGGGTTGAGACCAGTGCTGATCTGTACCTCCTGGGTTATGACCGGGGCTGATCTGTACTTCCCGGGTTGAGACCGAGGCTGATCTAATAGCCCGATATTAAGACCGAGGTTGAATTGACGGCCCGGTATTGAGATCAGGGTTGAGTTGATGGTCTGGTATTGAGACCGGGGTTGAGTTGATGGCCCGGTATTGAGACTGGGGTTGATTTAATGGCCCGGTATTGAGACCGGGGTTGAGTTGATGGCCCGATATTGAGATTGGGGTTAAATTGACGGCCCAGTATTGAGACCAGGGTTGAGTTGATGGCCCAGTATTGAGACCAAGGTTGAGTTAATGGCCCGGTATTGAGTTCGGGGTTAATTTGATGGCCCGGTATTGAGATCGGGGTTGAGTTGATGGTCCGGTATTGATACCGGGGTTAAGTCAAAAAGACTGTTACCCTCCTACAGTGTTAGTAACAGAGAAATGAAATTTTGAGTGTCTACAGATGCCCCTCTTTATCATGTTCATGCAATATAGTGGAATGAACATGATAAAGATTGCTAGACACTATAAATGCGAATGCAAAGGCAAGGCAGGGCATTGCCTGCTATGTGATGAATGTTAGATACCTTCAAGGGGTTAGGATCAACAGTATATGTTCACATCACTCTCTATTGAGGATAACGTCATTCCTGATAACCTTTGGGGCAGCACCGTCAGGCAATTACTGATAGGACATAAGATTTAAGCTATCACAGACTATTCTCGTCACTTACTGCTAGGGATGACGTCCTCCGTGATAGCTTTGTCGACTCTGATGGGGATGATATTATTGACGCTACCTTGGTTTGAAACCAATGGTTTCCCACGTCTATCGATACTCTTCACAAGATATATTTTTCTTCCAGCTGATGTTATTGTACCTTTTTACCGATTTCTCTGCTGGGGATATATCTCGGTTACAGAGTGACCTTAGTGGGTGCTTTCGATACCTATCATGATGATAATTTTCATCGGTAGTTCTTCTCGGTGCTCCCTCTGAGGTTGTGTATAACAGATTCCATCATCTGTCCTCTATGGGGATGGATTATTATATTATTTCAGTCACTGGATCATTTTCGATGCTTTGCGGGGGTTACGCCAACGACTGAGATATCACTGGGGTTGAGCTAACGGCTGATACTTTGTTGGGGTTGAGCCAACAGCTGAACTATCACGAGTCTATACCCGATACTTTGCTGGGGTTGTGCAAATGGCTGAACTGTCATCGGTCTGTACCCGATACTTCGCTGGGGTTGTGCCAATGACTGAACTGTCATCGGTCTGCACCCGACGCTTCGCTGGGGTTGTGCCAACGACTGAACTGTCATCGGTCAGTGTTTGACGCTTCATTGGGGTTGTGCCAACTGCTGAACTATAATCGGTCAGTACCCGACGTTTTGCTGGGGTTGAGCCGCCGGCTAAACTGTCATCCATCAGTACCCGACGCTTCGTTGGGATTGTGCCAACGGCAGAACTGTCATCGGTCAGTTCCCGATGCTTCGCTGGGGTTGTGCCAACGGCTGAACTGTCATCGGTCAGTTCCCGATTCTTCGAAAGTGGCAATTTTTGGTAATTTTGCACAATTTTTCGATAGTTTTTCAGCAGTTTTCATCATTGGTCCCCGAATATTGCATCGGGTAGAATACCAATGGCTTTCATGAAGTTCCCCTTTCTTTCAGGATTTCGCTGCTTAAACGCAGGATTCAGGACAAATCGCTCAATCGCGTAGCGATTTTTTCTCAGATTTGACTTTTTAGCTCATATAAACTCCATTTTAACTCAAATCAAACCAAGCCAGAGGTAGTGGGCCCCACTCTAGCCATAGGTAGAGGTGTGGCTGCCGTAGGTGGGGCCGCTCCTTCCTGCGTTTTAAAATGGGCAATGGGCTTTCATAATTTCAAGTTTTAATTTCGAGTTTCAAACGGAATCTGATTTTTTTTTCAGATCTACGGAGCTCGGGCAGCTTTTTTAGATTCCGTCAGCGGCTGTGCATTTTGCACATCTCAGGTAAAATTTAGATCCTTTCTTTTCAAGTTTTGACCGTTAGAAGTATGTAAACCACGTATGGTGCTTTTGAACGCAATGTATCAAAAATGTATGCTTATATGACTTGCAAAAAATTTTTTGACTTCATAAGCATGCATATTTTACTGCAATGCTCGTTTTGATGTAAGAAAATTCATATTCTGAGATAGTCATTTTTTTCTCTTTTTGATCAGTTTACTCATACTTTTTGAGGACTAGTGAGCTTGGATTTTCAACTAAAAGTGCCCATGGTAATTTGGCTACCATGTTAAGTTTACTTTTGATTTTATTTTATAAATATGAACTGTTCCTATTTTTGAGAAGGTGTGCTACTAAACAGCCACCTAGACATGCCTGTGTGCATGCGGACAGTCTATTTTACAAAGAGACTCTGGCGATTTTTTTTTAAAAGTTTAGGCATTCAAAAACATGCAATTTTAACTCTAATAGGGATTTTTGACTGACCCACGCATGTTTTAGGACTTATCTTTTTGAAAAGCATGCAGTTTTAACTCTATTGGGGATTTTTGACTGACCCGTGCATGTTTTAGGACTTAGAGATGCATAAAGTATTGATTTAAATTAATAAGCCACAGGTTTTAAGCTTACCACACCCTTTCTGAGGTGATTTGGAGACTTTGTCCAGGTGATGGACTGAGACAGACCCAACAGTGCTAGCAGGGTAGTTCTAGGAGTCTGGCGGAGGTGTGCTTATGATGTTCCTCAGCCACGTCTAGCCCGACCGCCTCGCATGTTAGCGGAGTCGGTGATTCGTCCTACCCAAGATGAGCCGCCGATCGATATAGATGATGAGGCTCCTGCCCCGGTGTATTTGCCGCTCTTGCCCCGGTGTAGGCCCCACGTGTGGAGCTTCCAGGCATTGTTGTGCCGACCCAGGAGCTATTGGGAGACTTGAGTCGTCATCCTTCGAGATTTCTTCAAGCCAACGAGGTGACTGAAGCTTTCTTTTCTCTGGTTTCTCTTTTTTTCTTTTGCCATTCTCGGAGCACATATTTTTGACATGGGTTGGCTTTTGATGCAGGTTCCTGGCTTCACATAGCCTCGCAGGAACTGGTTCAATGTGCACTCCCTGTACCACACTCTGCACCAGGACTAGGGATATTATTGACACCTGGGGGTTTTAGGCAATCTTTTCTATTTTTCCCCGCCGTTGCCCCTGGGGTTTTATGAGGGATTTGTCTGAGCGCCAGTTTCACCAGACTCAATTTCTCTATTTATTGAACTGTGAGGGGATGATGACCCCTATGGACTAGAGGTTCATCACCGGCATAGAGTTCGAGGGTGTGCCAATGCCTTGGCTGACATCACACAAACTATCATTCAGTCCCTGTTGGGAGTTCCTGCGACGACGATCAAGGGTCGGACGGTCCGATCTGGTCCCTTGAGCATAGATGCCCAGAGTGAGGCTTTACTGGAGCCTTTGTCTGATGATCAGAGGGTTAGGGATCGCATCTTGAGGCGACTATTTTTTGTGATCATCAGGGGTTGTTTCCTAGCGGACAACTCTGCGATGGTGTCCTTTGCCCTGGTCAGTGCCACCCGATATGTGCAGCGCCTAAGTGACTTTGATTGGGATACGTACACCTTTACCTATTTTCTTCGAGGTATGCACATGCGTTCGGAGGGTGTGACAGAGGCTTGGTTAGGGATTTACCCATTTCTGCTGGTGAGTACATCTTTCTTGTACCCTTTTGATTTCTGCATTTATATTTGTCAATCTTGGTTACTGAGGACTTTTGATATTTATATGGCCAGTTCTGGACCTATAAGAGGATTCCTTGCCTTCGCCCCGCTACTGCTTTAGGTTTGGAGACATATCCCCGGGGACGGCGTTGGCATTACTTCACTCTGACGGAGGTCCCTGTTGCTAAGGGTTTCACCCATTCCCGCCTTCAGCTGGAGCTTTTGATGGCTGGATCGATCTCATGGATCCCATATACCTCAGACTTTTTGACTGTTGGGTTTGAGGGAGGCTTCCCCATTGGTCGGGAGTTTGTATTGTCAACCCGCAGAGTCCCACTTTTGACAGAGGGAGGTTGGGAGCTCTACTTAGGAGAGCGTGCTATCCAGAGCATCATGGGGCAGATCCACATTCCCATTATTCCTCCTACTTAAAATCATTGGCCATTAGTCCAGCCATCCATAGACATTTCTATGGACGGCATAGACGGTTTTACCCTGTCAGAGGGTCCATACAGCCAAGAGTCATTCAGCAATTGGTGGAGTCCTCGCACGATTGGAGCTCAAACTCGTGCCACCTAATTTATGGCAGATATGGTGCCGGGGTCTATGATGATGACAGACTGGATAGCTTGCCTCAGGGAGCCTACTCACTTGGACCAGATTATAGGACTGACCCAGGAGTTGGAGAGAGCTCATTTGTTCATCAGGCATCTTGGCAGAGATCCCTCATAGGTATCTTCTTTTGACCATTCCAGCTCAGGAGCGGGCCCCTCATCAGGTCCATTTTCCAGCAGTTATACATGGGCTGATCCTCCATTGTCATCCTTGGCATTCTTGATGGCCGAGACTTTGTGTCCACGGAGGAGATGGAGCAGGTTAACCACCTGAGTGTAGATATTTTGGATCTTTTTGGATAGCTATTGTAGCTATATCTTTTGGTCGGTCACTGTTTTGGCTGTTGGGCGGATGTGCCCCATTTTGATAAACCACTGTTAGTAGTTGGGTGGTGGTGCCCCATATCCATGTACTTTTTATTTTGCACTTTATTAGCAGACAGAGATGATGCTTGCAGTAGATAGTTTATTCTAGTTATGCATGGTATTTCCTATCTATTGTATCATGTTTATCATTGTCATTATGCATGCATTATGTCATGGATATGCATTTAGACATATGAGTTCAAATTTGACCCCTGGATTGTCTTATGATACGGTGATACAAATGTCATCGTCCACCGTCAGCTGTATTGAGCACTCGCCACCATCTTTGGTGGCATCTTCATTGCAGTCATGGTATAACAGTCTGCCCCCTCATAGCCAGAGGGACAGTAGACCAGAGTCTAGGACATTCTCAAGCCCTTTTAGCCTTCCAGGTTCCGTTTGGGTTTATGGATGGCATATTATCATACTGGATACCTGATCGACAGGTTTTCTATTTTGGGCTCCACGAGTTGACTCCTACCTTAAAGGAGTATGAGCGTCTTGCAGGCTTGGCACTGGATCTGCCTTGCGCTCGTACAGCCATTAGTGACATGCGAAGACCATTCTTGACTATGTCGGGTCTGAGACGTCGAGTTATTACTGAGGAGATTATTGCAAGCCATGTGATATCCATAGACTTTCTGATTGATCTCTTCGGCAGGCTAGACATCTACGAGCTATATGCTAGGGATTTTTATCATCTCATTGGATAAGTGGCAGCTCGCCCGTGTAGACATCTTGTTGATGTGCATCGTGGCCTACATTTATATGCCACTACCCTTAGACCACTTGGACGTCGAATTGATGGTCATGGTTCAGGCCCTTATACAGGGTTGCACCATTCTGTCGATGATATTGGCTAAGACACTGAGGTCAGCTACCCATTGCAGTACCCATCCAGAGGGGTTTTTTAAAGGTAGCTCTGTCCTTTTGTACGTGTGGCTCATGTCCCACTTGAGCCTGATCGGATTCTTCAGACACCAGGGATACTATTTCACCATGAGATAGCCATGTCATACTCCTTTCAGCCGACGAAGTGTTCAGATGTAGAGACATGGTCAGCGTTTCTGTCTAACATTGCGCATCCTTTTTCGATTATGCCCTGCACAGGGCAAGTCTCCCCCTATAGCTTCATCACCCATGCATCTGACATGGATTACCTGCCCCTAGCGGGATTGAGTGGAGTGACCACTTACCATCTTCTGGCAGTTATGGGTCAGTTCGAACAGTTCCAGATCCTACATCAGTTTTAGGGGGACTATGAATCATAGGATGTCAGCTTCTTCTACGTCGTCTACCGACTTGATCAGAGTTTATGAGTGTTGGACTCATAGGGAGAGGACTGATTTCTCCAGTAGCCATCCAGACCATTTTTCAGAGTATTCGACATGGTTAGAGGCTGATATAGCAATAGCTGCATTTATCCAGTCAGCTCTAGTTGTGGACTCAGATGAGGAGGAGCCTATGGAGGATCCTTATTCTTTTACAGAGGATGAGTTGTTCATCGATTTGACAACAACACTAGTTAGTGATCCGCCGATCATTCCTGTAGGGACAGATCCAGCTTTGGCAGATTCACTAGCTAGGATGACCTTTGAGAGAGATCAGGTTAGGGCACCGATGTTGAGTGCCCTGTCTGGTAGAGACGTAGCTTTTGCTGAGAGAGATGAGGCTTGAGTCACTCGGGATACGACATTGGTTGAGAGAGATGAGTCTTGAACTTCTCGAGATGCTGCTTTTATCGAGATTGAGGAGACATTGATTTCCAGATATGCAGCTTTTGTAGATAGGGATGAGATCCGATCTGCCAGAGATGCGGCCTTTGATGAGATTGAGGAGGTTTTGATTTCCAGGGATGCTTCTTTTGTGGAGAGAGATGAGGCCATAGCTTCCCGGGATTTCCACATTACCGATAGTACTGCTCTCCGATCTTATACTCATGGTCTGGTTGTCGAGATAAGTGTTTATACTAATGTTCACAGTGAGACTATGCAGATGGCTGTAGATATTTTGGCCCGTATGGTGGCTGAGGGTATTGCACTTGCAGTGGCTCCTCCATCTTCAGAGAGAGATTCCATGTTGGCATTGTTGTCCCGTTTATCCTTGGGTCTATAGACTAGCTTTATTTTTCCTGCATATACTAGATCAACCATTTTTGTCATATACAGGACACATTATATATATCAAACAGTATTATATATCAGAGAAATATATTTTAATTAACTTCCCTGTTGGATATGTATTGTCATTACTGAGTGATTACCACTTCTTTCATGACTTTCTATTGTTGATGTATCATGAGCTTTTCTTTGATGGACTAATAGTGAGATGTTAGAGAATATCTCAGATGGGCCTGTTGACTAGGGAAGCTTGATAGAATTTAGGTTTTATATAGTTTTGGTGTCTTGGGACCGATTTTTATTGGTTTTTTATTTTTCTGGAAGGTCGAACCGCACCATGAATGGCTGCCTATGTACTCTAAGGCTGAGGGAGATCAGGTCATTCATAGTTCAGTTTTGTGTGAGAGAGGCTTGAGAAGTGTCTCTTTTGAGTTTGGTTTGATGATTTTTTGAGTTTTTGTTTGGTTTGACCACACCAGGAATGGCTGCCTATGTACTCCCGGGTTGAGGGAGATCAGATCATTCGAAGTTCCGTTTTCTAATGAAAATCGAACTGGTTTGATTCGCAGGACCAGGATGCGGGTATGCTTGTGCTTCAGATATAGTACCTTTTATGGTGTCTGAGTTGATGAGTTGGGAAAATTCGCTCTCATCCATCTCTTGCAATCTGATAGCTCCTCCTGTCAAAACTTCCTTAACAATGAAGAGGCCTTCCCAATTTGGGGCGAACTTTCCTTTGGCTTCGTCTTGATTGGCCAAAACCTTCTTCAGTACCAAGTCATTTTCTTTGAATTAACGAATTTGGACTTTCTTGTTATAGGATCGAGCAATCCTTTGTTGATATAACTACCCATGGAAAATGGTTGTAGCCCTCTTTTCATCTATCAAGGACAGTTGATGGTATCGATCTAGCAACCACTAGTCTTCTTCCATTTTAGCGTCTATCAATACTCTCAGGGACTCCATTACTACTTCTATGGGAAGTACTGCTTCCATGCCATAGACCAATGAATAGGGGGTAGCCCTAGTAGAAGTGTGCATTGACGTCCTGTATGCTAACAGGGTTAGAGGCAACAAGTCAGGCCATTCTTTGTGATTGGCGGACATTTTCTGCATGATCTTCTTGATGTTCTTGTTGGTCGCTTTGACAGCACCATTCATCTTGAGTAGATAGATGATGAAATTGAGATGCTTGATGTGGAACTTGCTGCACAGTTCTCTCATCATCTGATTGTTTAGATTCTTGGCGTTGTCAGATACGATCACCTCTGGTTGTCCATATCAACAGATGACATTATTTCTGATGAAACCAATGATGACCTCTTTGGTGAATTTGGGAAAAGAGGTAGCTTCAACCCACTTGGTGAAGTAATCGATCATGGTGAAGATGAAGCGATGTCCGTTGCTGGCTTTGGGTTCAACTGGCCCAATCACATCCATTCCCCACATAGAGAAAGGCCATGACGAACTTATGTTGTGCAGCTCATTTGGAGGAGCATGGATGTCATTTTCATGTACTTGGCATTGAAAGAATCTCTTGACATGATCGTTGCAGTCAACTTTGAGAGAGATCCAACAATGCCCTGTTCTTAATATTTTCTTGGCCAGCAGCTGACCGCTCGTGTGTGGACCACAGATTTAGCCATGGACTTCATCCATCAATCTTTGGGATTGCTCTTTATCAAGGCATCTTAGTAGTCCTATTCCAATATCCCTTTTATACAGTGCATCTTCGCTCAGATAGAACTTCATAGCCATCTTGTGAATTCTTTTTTGATCGAATTGGCTTGCTCTAGCGGGTGTAGATCCATCTCGGAGATACTCCTTGATGTTTTGATACCAATGATGTTTGATATGAGGTATTTCATCTGATACTTCTCCAATGTAATTCCCGTATGTCGGGGTCTTTTAGCTTGTGAATTTGATGTCGGGAATCCCACTCCTATAGGATATGCGGATCAAGGAAGCCAATGTAGCCAATGCATCAGTGAAGTTATTTCTACCCCGAGGTATACGGATGAAGGTTATGTCTTCAAATTCCATGGACATTTTGGCGATCTGTCGATGATAGGGCAGCAAATGCAGTTCTTTGGTATGATACGCCCAGTGGTTTGTCTGATGACCAATTCAGAGTATCCAAAGACCACTAGATGCTTGATACCCATGGATTGGGCTAGTTTCAACCCCATTATGCAGCCTTCATACTCAGCTGTGTTGTTGGTGTTGAAAAACTACAGCTTGGTAGCCACAGGATATTGTTCTCCTGTACCAGAGATAAGAACTGCCCCAACTCCGGCACCTCCCATGTTTACTGCTCCATCGAAATACATTCTCCATGGCTGGACTGTATTCTCTGGAAGACCTTGCTGAATCGTCATGATCCCATCATCCGGGAAGTAAGTTTCTAGAGGTTCGAACCCTCCTGATGGTGCTTCGGCCAGTTGATCTGCAATTCCTTGACCTTTGATGGACTTCTGAGTTACATAGATAATGTCAAACTATTGTAGGATCAACTACCATTTGGACAGTCGGTAATTTAACATTGGATTGTTGAATACGTATTTCAGCGGATCCATGCGGGATATGAGGTATGTCTTGTGCCCATGCAAATAATGTTGTAATCTCATGCCGGCCCATACTAATGCACAACATGTCTTTTCAATCAGCGTGTACTTTTGCTCACCGCTGCTGAACCTTTTGCTGATGTAGTAGATAGCTCTCTCCTTGCTACTATCATCCTTTTGTCCCAGCAGGAAGCCCATTGCATTGACATTGACAGACAAGTACATAAACAGTAGAACTCCATCCCTTGGGGTTACCAAGACTGGTGCTTCGATCAGCTGCTTCTTGGTGGCAAGGAAGGCTTTCTAACAATCCTTATTCCATTTGGTGGAGGAATTCTTTCGTAGTAGCTTGAAGATGGGTTCACAAGTTGCTGTGAGCTGGGAAATGAATCGACTTATGAAATTAATCCTTCCCAGGAACCCGCGTATCTCCTTTTTTATTCGAGATACTGGCATATCAGTGATGGCAATAATCTTGGCAGGATCCAGCTCAATGCCTCTATTGCTCTCTAGGAATCCCAACAACTTGCCTGATTTGACGCTAAAAGCACATTTGGCGGGATTTAGCTTGAGGTTATACTTACATAACCTGTTGAACAGCTTCTTGAGATGGTCAATATGATCGTCCTCATTCCGTGATTTTATGATGATGTCATCCACATAAACATCTATTTCTTTATGCATCATGTCATGAAGTAGGGCCATCATGACTCGCTGATATGTGGCTCCAGCATTGATGAGACTGAAGGATAGTCGTCTGCAGCAGAAGGTTTCCCAGGGAGTGATGAAAGCGATTCTCCCCCGGTCTTCTTCAGCAACCATGATTTGATGGTAACCAGAAAAGCAATCCACGAAGGAATACATGCCATACTGCGCTGTGTTGTCTATCAAGATGTGGATGAAAGGTACGGGGAAATTGTTCTTTAGGCAGGCTTTGTTCAAATCCCTGTAATCTATGCCTACTCGTACTTTCCCTCTGGGCTTAGGCATGGGGACTATGTTCAACAGCCACTCTGGGTATGTTGATACCATGATGATGTCGAATTTGAGTTGTTTAATGACATCTTCTTTGACTTTTAGACTCCATTCAGGTTTCAAACGCCTGAGCTTTTGTTTGACTGGCTTGTATCCATCTTTGATGGACATTCGATGGATGACAATATCAGTCGATAGGTCAATCATATCCTTATGTGACCATGCAAACACATCCTGGAACTGTGTTAGGAGTTCGATCAGATCGGTCTTTTGGTCTTGGGTGAGATCTAGGCCTATTTGGATTTCTTTGAGGTTTTTCGAGGTTCTGATATTTATAGTGATGGTTTGGTCAAGGTTTGGTTTGAGTTTGTCTTCGACCTATTCTTTGATTTCCTCGAGCACTACATAGTCATCTTCCTCCTCTTGATCAATATCCATCAAGTCGAAGTTCATTTCTACATCAAAGTTGAAGTCACTGTGACAGGTTGACATCTCATCAGCAGTGACAAACAAATCCAACTCTGGAGTCCTGAAAACAAAATGCTTTCACTTTAATATATGCAACTGCTTAAATATACAAAGCATTTGGCAAAGCATGACAGACGTTACTGTTATAGCTGTGTAATCAAAATAAGCAGTAAATGAAAGTATGTTATAGGGCAGATGGACTCTCTGCCCCTTTAACCTTTTTGAATGAGGCAAGGGACACTGCTCCAGTTGTCCAGGGTTAGATCCTTATGAACAGGGAGGATCAAGGAATTATGCTCGTCTGCCTCGTCTCGGATGATGACTGAGACATCCTTTACAATAGGGTCGGGGTTCTTCTTTGCGCTGCCCCCTTTTCCTTTCTTGTTGCGAGGAATTTGGATCTAATCCTCGTCACTGCTGTCTGGGATCTCATCATTCATACCTTCGTAGTTTATGATAACCCGCATGTTACCAAATGGGTCTCGTCCTTCGTACATGAACTTTTTTTTCCCTTTTTGCTTTCCCCTTCAGACTTTGGGGTCTTTCTCTCACTTACCGGTATGATTGAAGGAAACAACATGGCTAATACCATAGCAGGGATCTTCCTCATTGGCTTTATAAATCCAGCATCAATGAGGTTTGGCAGCAGTATGGTGGAAGCATAAGCCTTAGGATGCTTATGTGGGTTCTGACGGTTTGACCCGAATGAATAACACAATCCGACTTTCCCAGACTGACTCGGGATCTGTACTGGACTCTGGATACCCTGTTGATTCTTTCCTAACCCTTCTTCAGGGTGGAAACCCAAAGATACCATTTCCTGGCCCACTGTCATCACTTCGGAGGAGACTTTAGGCTTCAAGGCTGGTGCCCCAACTGGTAGGTACTGAGTATCGCTCACTTCCAAGGCTTAAAAACTAGCAGGTCCAATCCTTGCATCTAGACTAATCACTTGCATATTTCTCTGCATGCAGATAGGGTATTCTGGCTCTTCATTTACTGTGATTAAGTTGTCGTTGATAATGTATTTGAGTTACTGATGGAGGGTGGATAGAACAGCTCCTGCCATGTGGATCCATGACCTTCCTAGCAATAAATTGTATCCGGTGGTGATGTTGAGCACCTGGAAAGAAACATAAAAAGTGTGCTGACCAATCTCCAGTGACAGCTCTATTTCTCCCATAGCTTGTCGGCGAGATCCATCGAAAGCCCGAATGACCACATGACTGGTTTTGATCCGGTTTGGGTTGATCTTCATTCTCTCCAAGGTGTCGTAGGGACAGATGTTGAGGGATGATCCTCCATCTATGAGCACACCTCCGATCACATACTCGGATTACATTACTTCTATATGTAATGACTTGCGATGACCCGTCCCCTCTGCAGGTATATCATCGTCAGTGAAAGATATCACATTGCTGTTGAAAATGTGTTCTACCACATTACAGAATTTCTCGGCATCCACGGTATGTGGCAGATGAGCTTCTTCCAGTACCTTCACCAGAATGTCACGATGCTCCACCGAGGATAAAACCAAGTCTAGGATGGACATTTGCTTGGGTGCGTCTTTTAAGCTTTGCACTACTTTGATATTATTGTGTCCTATTTTACTGAGGAACTCTTCTATTTTCACTTCAGACACCTTTTCTTTGGCCTTGATGGCTGATTCGATCACCCGCTAAGGAAGGTACAATGGATTCCCTTTCGGTACGATGCCAATGTTGTTTGAGGTTGAACCTTTATCATTACTGTAGTTCCATGGGACCCTCTTCAAACTGATAACTGGATACTGAGGTCTGAAAGGTAGTATCAAAGGTTCGGGCGCCGCCAATTTTACAGGATTTTATGTTTCTTGGACCCCTTTACCTGGCAGTACTAAGGGTGTAAGGGTTGGTTCATTATCATAGGAAATAATAGCCACTATATCCTGATTCCATGTAGTGGGAATAAAGATAGTGTCTTTATCTGGGAGGCCAAAAATGTGATTTCCTCTTATCAGTTCACCACTCTCAATCATATTCTGAATTAAATGACGAAGTGCCCAGCAATCCTCATTATCATGGCCGGGTGCATTGAAGTGGTAATGGAAGATTCTATCAGGCTTGAATTTCCTGGATCGAGGGTTCACCGGGGGTAGAAAATCTGCAACCATTCCCTCGTTGATTAACATCTGGAGGATTTCCTTCATTAGCTGGTTCAGATTGGTGAAATTCCTTTGAAAGGCAAATTCCCGACCAGCTTGAAACTTTTCTTCCTTGGCCATTTTGTCAGCCCAAGGTTCTTGTTAATGAAAACGATAATGATCTCTCATAGGAATGGGACTAATTTTTGGTGTGGGAGGACAAGCCTCATGTTGGTTGGATTGGTTGATCAGCTGTCTGGTGACCTGATGTTGGTATACGACCAGTTCTGCTAGCTGTCCAAGTTGTTCCTTGATAGACATGATCTCCTGTTCTATCAGGAATCACCTTTCTGAGACTTCCCAACTGTCTGGGTTATTGTTGCTAGAAGGAGTCAACTCTCCCACATAACGGAGGTACTTGGATCCTTCTCCATTTCCTGTGTTGATCATGTTAACATTTTCCTCTTTGTGCTGAGGGAGGGGATTGTCTTGTACGTGCGGTTGCTCTGGCTTTGTCACCATAATCTCTCCGTTGTCAATCAAGTCTTGAATTTTGTGCTTGAGAGACTAACAGTCTTGTGTATCATGTCCCGGAGCTCTGGAATGGTAAGCACACTTCTTACTTGGGTCAAAATTTCGTCCACCGGTATTGGTTGGTGGAAGGAGTTGCACAATCTTCTTCTTTGCGGTTAACAATTTTAGCATATTCTCGAGTGAATCCCCTAATGGGGTGAACGTTCTTCGGTGTCTGACCTCCAAATTTTTCTAGAATGGCGGGTTTGAAGGTTGTACTGGAGCTTGAAAAGGGGAATAGTTCCTCCTTTGAATGGGCATGCTGCTTGTGACGAACGAGAATTTTGTAAAGATATTTGAATATTTATTGAAATAAATAAATATTTTTAACGATTTAATTATTGAATTAAATAATTAATTTATCAATTTATGATAAATTAATTTAATTATGTGTGTGACATTAATTAAATTAATATGTAGTAATTTAATAGTTCAAAGAATATATTTAATTGAGTTTATTTGATTAATTAAATAAGCATATGTTACTTTAGTTAATTTAATAATTAATTAATGAATTGACATAATTAATAAATAAAAATATTAATTATGTGACAATGTGATTTAATGTGAATTATCTTATTTTATTTAATTAATTTAAATAAAATTAATTAATCAATAAGTAAGATGACAATTAACTATATAGTAAATTAGTTTATTAAAATAAATGGGAAAAGAAAAGAAGAGGAAGGCAAACAAGGCCTTAAGAGAGGTTAATCCGTTTATTATACAACGGTATAATATATATACATATACGTATATGATTGTCAGACATAAGTTATTTTCAAAGTCAGAAAAAAAAATTAGAAAAGTTCAGAGAAGAAAATAGAGAGATCGGAAAGAAGAAATTGAGAGTGAAAGGAAGAAAGAGATTTGAGAAAATCTTAAGTGTTGTCTTTGATTATCTTCATACTAACAAAGGGTAATCTTCTTTCAAAGTTTTTAAAATTATATTTTCTAAAGTTTTCATATACGAGTTTAGAGTTTTCTGTGAAATTGGGTTTCCCAATTGGGTTACGATATGGCTTTATCTATATGGGTATGGAATCATAACGTGTTTTTCTAACGTATAAACATGTTTTAAAGTAATCAATTTGATTTAATTGGCCTTAATTGGGTTGTTAAGGATTTACAGAGTTTTCATGTACGTGTTTTGTAAAAGTCCTTTGTGAATGGAGAAAGTTGACAATTGATTGATTTCATGGATATATATATATAGTAACATATGTCCATGATATAATTTAGGCTATCCATTCATGATTCACAATGATCACACCAAGTAATTTTGTTAATAATTGGGTTTATGAAATTACAGAGTATTGAATATGGGTGAATAACCCATATGGGTTAAATTAATGATTAACTCATATGTTTATATTTAAATTGATACATGAATATGATTGTATATGTTAAAACAAAGGAAATGGAATTGAAATGAATGGATTTGGTGTAGTAACAAATCCGTAAGGAGATTTTTTTTATGTTTTTCATTAAGCTCTTGAAAGTTTTGAAGAACAGTGAAAATTAATATTTTGATTTGTGTAATTACATTACTTGGAATGTTAAGAACATGTTATAAGTGATATATAATGTTCCTGTGAAGTTTATACTTCATGGATAACATTATAAATCAGTGTAATGATGTGAATTGGGAGAAAATGGGAGAAAATCTGTGTTCGTTCGCGAACTTCAGATTCTGAAATTCTGCAGCCGCGCGGCCGCGCCGGCTGCAAGGCAAAATGGCGCGCGGCCGCGCCTGTCCGAAAATTTTGAAAAAAATTTGCTTAGTGTTGGAAAATTTTGAAATGTGTTTTGAGTCTAATGACCATGAACACATGTTGTATAAATATGATAAAATATTGATATGAGTTCAATAATTTATGTTATGTGATTAATTAATAAATTAATTACGTGACTTAAACTATTATTTATAAAGGTTAAATAATGTGATATAAATATGAAGATATTATTTTAAGTCTAATAAATATGAAGGAATGTGATGTAAGTAGTAAGTTATTAATACAAGTTAATAACTTAAGTTATGTGATTAATTAACAAGTTAATTAATCAACGCAAATAATTATTTGAAAAAAAAATCTAATAATGAGTTTGAAGAATATAATTGGAAATCAATAATCATATCGAACCTGTGATTAATTGATATTGTAAATGTAACGATTGAGAATTTTATATGTTAATTGTAAATATTTATTGAAGTAAATAAATATTTTATGGAATTTAATTGGGAAGATAAATAAATAAAGTGTGCGAGTGTTGTGGACAATTTAATTAAGTGCTATATGATTAATTAAATTGATATGTTAGCAATGGTGTAGCATAATTTTAATTTAATTAAGAATGATTTAATTAGATTTAATGTTATGTGCTAAGTGATAATAATTTGTACACGAATTATGTTTAATAAAGGAAATTCAATTGTGTGACAATTTGGTATTATGTGAATGTTAGTTTATTTAATTGAATTAGAGTGTTGTAATTTAATTAAATAAGTGTAATATTTAATCTATGGATTTAAAGAGTTATTAAAAGACTAGAAAAGGATTTTAAAGTGTTTTGCCAAACAAGGCCCTTGTACTTGTTTAATCTTATTTCTTCCAAACAATGCCTTAAGCTCAATAAGTTAGTTTTTTTTAAAAAAATAATGTAGTTTTGCCAAACGTGGCCTTACTCTTTTCAAATTCTATAACCTATGTAATTAATAATACTTATTATGGTTATAAATATTATACTTATTATTTATAAGTTACATATATGTATATGATTATATGTATAATATTATATATGTCAGTTAAAAACAAAGTTACGTTAGTTTTATAAAACAAAGAAAGAAAAGAAGAAGAGGGTTAGAGAGAATTGTCAGAGAATTCTCAGAGAAGAAGAAGAAGAAGAAGAAGAAGGCAAAGCAAGCCCAAGTTCATCTCTCTCTTAACCTAAAACTAGTAAGGTTATAATCTTAACCCTAGAACTAATTCTTATGTGTTGTGTTTTCTTCTTTGCCAAATTAGGTCTTTACAATCATGAAATTATATGTGTTATATGATGTTATATGTTTTCATATGAAATTGTATGCTATGAAAGGGTTTTCAAAATACAATTGTTGTAAAACAAGTTTTTAAAGCATATTCTTTTATATTTTCATGGTTTTAGAACTCTATGTGAAAGTCTCTTTGTGAAAGCTATTTATTTTGATATGTGAATGGGATATGTATATATATATATATATATATATATATATGTTTACATGAGAGTTTCATAGTTGTTTAAGAATTTCAATTCACAAGTATATGATGAACACTATGAAATTCATGTTCATAGTGTTAGATTATGAAGTTATGTTGAAAATTTCTTTAAATCCTTGAGGTGAGCACGAATTATGTGTAATAGGTGATATAACATGATTATATATGAGTTATATGATGATTCTAGCAATTCAATCCATGAATTGTTGATAAACAATAAGAAGCATGTTCATAGTGATTTTTGGTGAAACTATTTCTGAAAACGGCTTTTGAAACTATCAAATTGATGTTTGATTTTGAGTTATTGTTAAAATTGATCATGTATTATGTTAATGTGTTAAGAATATGAGTTAACACAATTGGAATCACTTGAATTGGATGAAAAACGAATTCGTAGTAGCAATTTTCGTCAAGAACGCTTAAAATTGTATTTTTCTTTGAAAATCATGAAATCTTGTTTTGGAATATGTGTTTTATGTATTATATATGTTATGAGCATGATAATAAGTTTAAAATATTGTTAGTATCAAGTTTTATGTTTATCATGTTGGAAAAAATCGAATTCGGTGTGAAGGAATAAGCCAAATTGGCTTAATTCTCCACCAGTTCGCGAGCCGGGCGCTGTGGCAGGGGGAACACCCGCCCCAGTGGGTGTTTTATGCAGGGAGGACCCGCCCCAGCGGGTGGGGCTGCTGCCAAGAAAATCTGGAATTTTGTTTTTGAGTTTTTATGCCCCGTTTGTTAAGCTAACTTGTTTCTAAGACTTGGAAAGTGAAATGTATAATAAGATAACATGTTTTTGATGTGTTTAAGTTAGATTGAAGTATATTATGAATATGTTACATGTGTGTGTTTGTGTGTTGCTTTCACGAGGCACACAACACGATTCATTGAAGTATAGGCTTATTAATGCGTGCCGTGAGTATAGACTCACGTACTTGACTAATTAGTAACCAATGTGGTAAATTATACTATGAGTTGGACTTGGATATGAAGTTCAATGGTTTAAATGTTGTAATTGGATACTAATAGATGGTTTGAATGTAATATAAATGTGTAGGGTGTTTGTGAAGTGCGTATAGTTGTTAAAGTGTAGCTTGCGCTTAAGGCAAGTTCTCTTACCCTTATTCTCTTATGTTAAACAAGTTTCTAAACTTGTTATTTATATTGTGCAAGTTCTTTAATCTACTCTTGAATGCTATACAAGCCTATTCATTGTATATTTTCATTGTGCAAGTTTCCTAACCCTTGCTCAAGAAATCACGAAAGTTCATTTACGTTCTTTAAATTGTTATGTGTGGTACAAGTTATACCATACTCATAAAGCGTAAGTATTAAAGCGTTATTTTAGTAATATGATCTTGACTTAGTTGTTCAAGCAAGATCTACTTAGTCTATCGAATGCTTTAAGTTGTTTCTAAAAGCATGCCTATCTATTATGAAGTTTATTGTCATATTTTGCAATGTGTTCATGATTGAACTGTAAAGGACTGTAAGTCGATTCAACTACTCCTAGTTGATGATAGTTGAACGCTAAAGTTCCCTTATCTATCCAAACCAAACTTTCTTTGGTGCGGACTTGTATTCAATTTCTGAGAAGGAACAACCCTATTAATTAGGGAAAATTTATGCGAAAGCGTTAAATGGTTGTGCACAATTCATGGTACAAAGGGTTGATCCCCCTGAGTACGAGTTAAGGGTCCATAGTCTTATTGACTGTTAAAGGTTTAAATAGAAATATTTATAACCTAGGACAATGGTTCAAGGTCTTATGACCCTCAGATGATTTCATATTCGAATCCTATATATTGAGGAAAGAATTATATTTCAATTCTTTATATTGATGAAAGTAAAGTTATTAAAACTCTTTTGAAAAGATTCACTTATGTCATATCACTGTTGTATTTTCAAGTGAGCTTTTGTTTGCTCACTCTTGCCTACTTTACCACCATTTGCAGTTGAGACCAAGAATGTTGACATACCATCAACAAGTAAAGGAAAAGGAAAGATGAATAAGTGAAGGCTTGTGACGTCAAGTTGCTTTTGTAATAAGACTTAGTTGGTTATGTTTATATTTCTGTATTTACGTTATTTGAATGATGTTAAGGTTTAGATAACCCTGGGATTTTTGTTGAACAAGTTGCCATTCTTTCTAGAGGAAGATTTTATTAAGGTTTTATGAAGGTTGTAATTAGTTTGAAATTTTATTTGGGTAGATGTATGTTTTAATTAGAAAGTGAACACCAAATCATGTGGAAATGAAGTACCCGGATTTGGGGGTGTCACAGGTTGGTATCAAAGCCATAGGTTATGAAACCTTAGGTGAGGGAAAACCTTAGGTAGTAGCCTTATGGTAAGATCGAAAAGATAGATGTGATAGGTAAAGATAATAAACTACTTTATGTGTTATGTGTTACGTTTAGGTATTCGAAGAGTGACGACTCGATATCACGTAATAACAAACTTTAAAATTTCTTTTGTCAGGATGACGAACATTAGAAAATCTAGTCAGGCTAGAGAGGTTGTATCTCAGGTTCCTGGAGGGGAGGAGCCCCGTGACATACATGTTGTCTAGGAGCAGCTGGTTAGGAGAGAGCCATCTCTAGTGATCACCATAGCTGGTCGGGAGCGTGAGCTGACACCTATTCCAGAGGACGAGGATGAGGACGAGTCTGAAGAGGAGGAAGAGGATCCCGAAGAGGAATTCCCACCTCACTCTGCTAGTGTTGAGATGTACGAGGCAGTCTACGATAGCAAAGTGGAGCTTCATGGACGAGTAGGAGATCTCGAGGAAACTATCCAGCAACGAGACAATACGATCGAGGAAATTGCAAGTGACCTGGGAGATGCACAGTGGAACTTGATACATATGGAAGTTGAAAGAGATACTGCTCGATTTGAACTGGAAAAGATAAAGCAAGACATCCAGGAGGAGTCGAGGGAGCGTGCCAGGGCTGAAGAGTCAAGCTTGAGGGCTAATCAACGAGCTGATCGAGCTGAAGATGAAGATGAAGCCAAGAGGACCAAGCTGAGGGAAACGGAATATGCTTTTCATACAGCGATAGAAAGAGCTCAGGACCGTATTTTCTACTACCCAGCTCAGTTCCAAGGTTTACCGTGGTATGTGGTGGACTGAAGAACGGCATTACGGGTAATGGAAGAGGAACACAGAGAGGCTGTACGACGTATTAATATGCCTAGGCAGTAACAGCAATAGCAGTAATAGTAGTAGTAGCAGTAGTAGTAGAGCTTTTTTTTATGTGTTGCTTTTGAAATAGATCAACTAAATCCCATAATTGAGATAAGAATGGGATAAGTTAATAATGTAATCCTGCAATTTTTTCAGTTCAGGAAGGATGATGTAAATGGCAGAAATGCTATCTGGTTGATGTTTTTTTTACTACGACTAAGGAATAAAAGAAGTCTATTGACGTGCTTTGTGTTCTATGAGAACTGAGATATTCAAACCTTTAAGTGTGAACTTGAATACTTAAGATTTGAATAAAGGATCTAATAATAATATTTTCTTATCAGAAAATGCCTCCTAGAAGAAGAGTAACACGTCAAAACCCCGAGGGTTCAACAAACAACAACAATAACGATCCAACAAACCCTAATGCAGTTCAGTAATTAGTGAACCTGCTGGCAGGAGCAGTGGCGAATCAGCTGCAAGTGCAAGCCACGACGTTTAAAGAGTTTAAGGCAGTAGGACCGCCGGAATTTAAGGGATCGACAAACCCTATAGATGCTCAGACGTGGATTATGGAAATAGAAAAGGTATTTGATGTGGCTAGGGTCAGTGAAGACCAGAAAACGGCATTTGCGACTTTTATGTTGAAGGCAGATGCTAGCTTCTGGTGGCAGGCGAATAAGACTAGAGAGGGAGAAGGAGTCATAACGTGGGAACGTTTCAAAGAGATGTTCTACGAGATGTACTTCCCAGTGAGTTCACAAGATCAGATGGAGGTCCAATTCTTAGAGCTGAAGCAGGGAACGATGTCAGTGTCGGAATACGCGGCAAAGTTTAATGAACTGGCCAGGTTCGCTACTTACCAGGTAAGCACGGATGTTAGAAAGGCGAGGAGATTTGAGCGGGGACTGAAACCCTGGCTCTACAGCAAGGTCTCTATGTTCCAGCTAAATACGTTTGCAGCCGTTCTGGAAAAGGCTATTCTAGCTGAAGGGGGAAGCGAAGCGGTGAATAAATTCAACCAAGATAAGAAGAAGAAGAATGAAATGGAAACTAAGGCTAGTGGTAGTGGTAGCGGGGCTATTCATCAGAAAAGGAAGTGGAATGACAATAACTCTGCTGGGAGTCAGCAGGGAGGCCATCAAAAGAGGAAGCTTAAAGAGTGTGCTACATGCGGGAAGATTCACACTGGAGTGTGCATGAAAGGCAAACACGTATGCTACAAATGTGGTCAGGAAGGCCACATCGCGCCATATTGCCCAAACCTCAAGAAAGGAGCTTGTTATACATGTGGATCCAAGGATCACATGGCTCGTAATTTCCCTAAGAAGCCAGCGGCAGGGTCAATAGGGAATGGAGGAAAGGACGATGGCAGAACTATGACTCTTGCCGGACCTTCGCCACTACAGGCCGTTCGACCCACTGCCCGCACATTCAACATGACGGTGCAAGACGCGGTGCAATCAAAAGACGTGGTGGCAGGTATTATTCCGATCAATAGTATAAATGCATATGTAATATTTGATTCGGGTGCTACTTGTTCATTTATATCTGATGATTTTGCTAAAACCCTAGACTTACCTGTAGAGGAGTTAGTTTACCCTTTGAACATAGAAATTGCGAATAGGGAGGTTATTCCTATTAGGAGCGTTTATAGGAATTGCAGATTGGACATTAAAGGTCAGGAGCTTAGAGTAGATTTAATTCTGATTAAACTTGAGGAATTCGATGTCATATTGGGTATGGACTGGTTGTTCAACCATTGGGCGGTAATCGACTGTCAAAAAAAGTCGGTAAACCTTACGACTCCATCGAAAGTAGTGTTCTATGGCAGTAAATCACCTAGACAAGCAAATTGTCTGACGGTGATGCAAGCTAATAAACTTTTGATGCAAGGCTGTGTAGGATATTTAGCCTACATAGTAGATACGCGTAAGAAGAGCCCAAAGGTAGAAGAGATATCAGTAGTTAAGGAGTTTGTGGACGTTTTTTCGAGCGATTTGCCAGGGCTTCCGCCGATAGGGAGACAGAGTTCGTGATTAATTTAGCACCGGGAACTGCTCCAATTTCAAAGGCTCCATATCGAATGGCTCCAGTCGAGATGAAGGAACTGATGGTTCAACTGCAAGAACTGTTAGACAAGAAGTATATCCAACCGAGCGTTTCGCCATGGGGAGCGCCTGTTTTATTCGTGAAGAAGAAGGATGGATCGATGCGTCTTTGCATTGATTATAGGGAGTTGAATAAAGTTACGATCAATAATAGGTATCCTTTACCTAGAATCGATGACTTATTTGATCAACTAAAGGGTGCGAGGTATTTCTCAAAAATTGATTTGAGAAGCGGGTATCATCAGTTGAAGGTGAGGAAGGAAGATATACCGAAAACTGCTTTTAGGACTCGGTATGGTCATTACGAGTTTTTGGTGATGTCATTTGGTCTCACGAATGCCCCAGCTGCATTTATGGACCTAATGAACAGGGTGTTCAAACCATTTATGGATAAGTTCATGGTAGTATTTATAGATGACATCCTGGTTTATTCTAAGACCGAGGAGGAGCATGCTGAAGACTTAAGACTAACCTTAGAAACACTGAGATGAGAAAAGCTTTACGCTAAATTCTCGAAATGAAAATTTTGGTTGGAACGTGTGCAATTTCTTGGCCACGTGATCGACAAGGAGGGTATTTCAGTAGATCCGTCGAAGGTTGAAGCGGTAATGAATTGGGATAAGCCGAAGACCCCGTCTGAAGTGAGGAGTTTCTTGGGATTGGCTGGTTATTACCGAAGATTTATCCAAGACTTTTCTAAAATCGCAACTCCGTTGACGAATTTGACTCGTAAAACAGTTAAGTTTATTTGGACGGAGAAGTGTGAGGAGAGTTTTCAAGAGTTAAAGAAAAGGTTGAGTACTGCACCTGTATTATCTTTGCCGGATAGTTCGGGGAATTTCGTGGTATATAGTGATGCCTCACATAAAGGATTAGGCTGTGTGTTGATGCAGAGCGGTAAAGTCATTGCCTATGCGTCACGTCAGCTGAAGGACTACGAGAAGGGGTATCCGACCCATGACTTGGAATTGGCGGCAGTAGTGTTTGCTCTAAAGATTTGGAGACACTACTTATATGGAGAGAAGTGTGAAATATATACAGATCACAAGAGTCTGAAGTATATCTTCACCCAGAAGGATTTGAACATGCGCCAAAGGAGATTGTTGGAACTGATCAAGGACTACGACTGTGAAATACTTTACCATCCGGGTAAAGCTAATGTTGTCACCAACGCTTTGAGCAGGAAAGGTCGGGAGAAGCTGAATATGTTAACTGATCAGAATCGGTTAATAGAGCAGATGGCTAGATTAGAGCTGGAAGTAAAGTTTCCAAAGGAATTGGATGAGAAGTTGTTTCAAGTAACCACTGGTTCTACTATTGTGGACAAGGTAAAAGAAGCTCAAATTCACGATGAAGAATGCGAGAAGATTCGGAAGAGAATAGCTGATGGCGAAGAGTTTAAATTCAAGATCGGCAGTGAGAAACTGCTACGATTTGAAGGTAGAATCTGGGTACCGCCAGTACCGGAAGTTAAGGAGGAAATCTTGAGCGAAGCTCATAGCTCGAGATATTCAATTCACCCTGGGAGTACGAAGATGTACCAGGATCTCAAGCATCATTTTTGGTGGCCGAATATGAAGAGGGACGTTGTTGAATGCGTTGCGAAATGCTTAACGTGCCAGAAAGTCAAGGCAGAACACCAGAGACCTAGCGGATTGCTACAACCATTAGAAATTCCAGAGTGGAAATGGGAGCATATCACGATGGATTTCGTGGTGGGTCTTCCAGCGACTCAAAAAGGTTTCGATGCGATATGGGTTATTGTGGATCGACTGACGAAGTCAACCCACTTTTTACCAATCAGGATTAAATATAACTTGGAACAATTAGCTAAATTATACGTTAAGGAGATCATTTCTCGACATGGTGTCCCAGTGTCGATTGTGTCAGACAGAGATCCGCGTTTTACGTTAAATTTCTGGAAGCGTTTACAAGAATGTTTGGGAACGCAGTTGCGAATGAGTACAGCGTACCATCCTCAAACCGATGGTCAGACCGAGAGAACAATTCAAACGCTTGAGGATATGCTGAGAGCGTGTGTGATGGACTTTAAAGGGAGCTGGGATGATCATCTACCGTTGGTGGAGTTCGCCTACAACAATAGTCATCATGCGAGTATTGACATGCCGCCTTACGAAGCATTATACGGCAGAAAGTGCAGGACTCCTCTATTCTGGGATGAAGTTGGTGAAAGTCAGCTGTTGGGACCGGAATTGGTACAACAAACTGCAGAAATTGTGAAGCTGATCAGAACAAGATTGGTTGCTGCTCAGGACAGATAGAAGAAATATGTCGATCAACATCGACAGAACCGAGAATTCTTACCAGGAAGCTTCGTTTTCCTGAAGGTATCTCCCTGGAAGGGGAAGATTAGATTTGGCAAGAAGGGGAAGCTGAGTCCCCGATTTATTGGACCTTTTGAGGTATTATAAAAAGTTGGCGAGGTAGCTTACGAAGTGGCATTACCTCCGGAACTCGAGAATATACATAACGTATTTCATATTTTCGTGTTACGGCCTTATAAACATGACTATAAACATGTAATAGAATACGAGCCTTTACAATTTGATAAAGACTTAACGTATGAAGAAGTGCCGGTTCAAATTATTGATAGAAAAGAACAAGTACTTAGGAATAAAGTGATACCTTCTGTTAAGGTAATTTGGAGGAACCATAGTGCTGAAGAAGCTACATGGGAACTCAAAAATGTTATGATAAAGTTTTATCCTCAATTATTTGCTTAATTGAATTGTGTAACCCCTTAGATATCGATTCTGGGGACAGAATCCTTTTAAGGGGGGAAGAATGTAACAGATGAGAATTTTTATGAGGTGAGAATTTTTATGAGATTTTTTTTTATGTTGTGATTCTGGGGACAGAATCCTTTTAAGGAGGGAAGACTGTAACAATTGAGAATTTTATATGTTAATTGTAAATATTTATTGAAGTAAATAAATATTTTATGGAATTTAATTGTGAAGATAAATAAATAAAGTGTGCGAGTGTTGTGGACAATTTAATTAAGTGTTATATGATTAATTAAATTGATATGTTAGCAATGGTGTAGCATAATTTTAATTTAATTAAGAATGATTTAATTAGATTTAATGTTATGTGCTAAGTGATAATAATTTGTACACGAATTATGTTTAATAAAGGAAATTTGTGTGACAATTTGGTATTATGTGAATGTTAGTTTATTTAATTGAATTAGAGTGTTGTAATTTAATTAAAGAAGTGTAATATTTAATCTATGGATTTAAAGAGTTATTAAAAGACTAGAAAAGGATTTTAAAGTGTTTTGCCAAACAAGGCCCTTGTACTTGTTTAATCTTATTTCTTCCAAACAATGCCTTAAGCTCAATAAGTTAGTTTTTTTAAAAAAATAATGTAGTTTTGCCAAACGTGGCCTTACTCTTTTCAAATTCTATAACCTATGTAATTAATAATACTTATTATGGTTATAAATATTATACTTATTATTTATAAGTTACATATATGTATATGATTATATGTATAATATTATATATGTCAGTTAAAAACAAAGTTACGTTAGTTTTATAAAACAAAGAAAGAAAAGAAGAAGAGGGTTAGAGAGAATTGTCAGAGAATTCTCAGAGAAGAAGAAGAAGAAGAAGAAGAAGAAGGCAAAGCAAGCCCAAGTTCATCTCTCTCTTAACCTAAAACTAGTAAGGTTATAATCTTAACCCTAGAACTAATTCTTATGTGTTGTGTTTTCTTCTTTGCCAAATTAGGTCTTTACAATCATGAAATTATATGTGTTATATGATGTTATATGTTTTCATATGAAATTGTATGCTATGAAAGGGTTTTCAAAATACAATTGTTGTAAAACAAGTTTTCAAAGCATATTCTTTTATGTTTTCATGGTTTTAGAACTCTATGTGAAAGTCTCTTTGTGAAAGCTATTTATTTTGATATGTGAATGGGATATGTATATATATATATATATATATATATATATATATATGTTTACATGAGAGTTTCATAGTTGTTTAAGAATTTCAATTCACAAGTATATGATGAACACTATGAAATTCATGTTCATAGTGTTAGATTATGAAGTTATGTTGAAAATTTCTTTAAATCCTTGAGGTGAGCATGAATTATGTGTAATAGGTGATATAACATGATTATATATGAGTTATATGATGATTCTAGCAATTCAATCCATGAATTTTTGATAAACAATAAGAAGCATGTTCATAGTGATTTTTGGTGAAACTATTTCTGAAAACGGCTTTTGAAACTATCAAATTGATGTTTGATTTTGAGTTATTGTTAAAATTGATCATGTATTATGTTAATGTGTTAAGAATATGAGTTAACACAATTGGAATCACTTGAATTGGATGAAAAACGAATTCGTAGTAGCAATTTTCGTCAAGAACGCTTAAAATTGTATTTTTCTTTGAAAATCATGAAATCTTGTTTTGGAATATGTGTTTTATGGATTATATATGTTATGAGCATGATAATAAGTTTAAAATATTGTTAGTATCAAGTTTTATGTTTATCATGTTGGGAAAAATCGAATTCGGTGTGAAGGAATAAGCCAAATTGGCTTAATTCTCCACCAGTTCGCGAGCCGGGCGCTGTGGCAGGGGGAACACCCGCTCCAGCGGGTGTTTTATGCAGGGAGGACCCTCCCCAGCGGGTGGGGCTGCTGCCAAGAAAATCTGGAATTTTGTTTTTGAGTTTTTATGCCCCGTTTATTAAGCTAACTTGTTTCTAAGACTTGGAAAGTGAAATGTATAATAAGATAACATGTTTTTGATGTGTTTAAGTTAGATTGAAGTATATTATGAATATGTTACATGTGTGTGTTTGTGTGTTGCTTTCACGAGGCACACAACACGATTCATTGAAGTATAGGCTTATTAATGCGTGCCGTGAGTATAGACTCACGTACTTGACTAATTAGTAACCAATGTGGTAAATTATACTATGAATTGGACTTGGATATGAAGTTCAATGGTTTAAATGTTGTAATTGGATACTAATAGATGGTTTGAATGTAATATAAATGTGTAGGGTGTTTGTGAAGTGCGTATAGTTGTTAAAGTGTAGCTTGCGCTTAAGGCAAGTTCTCTTACCCTTATTCTCTTATGTTAAACAAGTTTCTAAACTTGTTATTTATATTGTGCAAGTTCTTTAATCTACTCTTGAATGCTATACAAGCCTATTCATTGTATATTTTCATTGTGCAAGTTTCCTAACCCTTGCTCAAGAAATCACGAAAGTTCATTTACGTTCTTTAAATTGTTATGTGTGGTACAAGTTATACCATACTCATAAAGCGTAAGTATTAAAGCGTTATTTTAGTAATATGATCTTGACTTAGTTGTTCAAGCAAGATCTACTTAGTCTATCGAATGCTTTAAGTTGTTTCTAAAAGCATGCCTATCTATTATGAAGTTTATTGTCATATTTTGCAATGTGTTCATGATTGAACTGTAAAGGACTGTAAGTCGATTCAACTACTCCTAGTTGATGATAGTTGAACTCTAAAGTTCCCTTATCTATCCAAACCAAACTTTCTTTGGTGCGGACTTGTATTCAATTTCTGAGAAGGAACAACCCTATTAATTAGGGAAAATTTATGCGAAAGCGTTAAATGGTTGTGCACAATTCATGGTACAAAGGGTTGATCCCCCTGAGTACAAGTTAAGGGTCCATAGTCTTATTGACTGTTAAAGGTTTAAATAGAAATATTTATAACCTAGGACAATGGTTCAAGGTCTTATGACCCTCAGATGATTTCATATTCGAATCCTATATATTGAGGAAAGAATTATATTTCAATTCTTTATATTGATGAAAGTAAAGTTATTAAAACTCTTTTGAAAAGATTCACTTATGTCATATCACTGTTGTATTTTCAAGTGAGCTTTTGTTTGCTCACTCTTGCCTGCTTTACCACCATTTGCAGTTGAGACCAAGAATGTTGACATACCATCAACAAGTAAAGGAAAAGGAAAGATGAATAAGTGAAGGCTTGTGACGTCAAGTTGCTTTTGTAATAAGACTTAGTTGGTTATGTTTATATTTCTGTATTTACGTTATTTGAATGATGTTAAGGTTTAGATAACCCTGGGATTTTTGTTGAACAAGTTGCCATTCTTTCTAGAGGAAGATTTTATTAAGGTTTTATGAAGGTTGTAATTAGTTTGAAATTTTATTTGGGTAGATGTATGTTTTAATTAGAAAGTTAACACCAAATCATATGAAAATGAAGTACCCGAATTTGGGGGTGTCACAGTAAATGTGTGATAGGTAAGAGTAATTAAAGAAGTGAGTAATAACTGTAACTTGCGCACTAGGCAAGTTTTCTATCCCTAACTTACTATTATTGTTGGGCAAGTTTCCTAAACTAAACTCTTTAAATTAAGCAATTCCTATGCTTAATTACTATTGTTGAGCAAATTCTTACTCTTGAATATCCAAGTTTAGAATTTCACATGAGATGCCATGATTCTTTTAAAAGTATCATTTAAGTGTACAATACTTATTCGATTGTATACCTTGAGAAGTTAATATTCAATTTGAATATTATTTATTGAGTTATCCAAACCAACTTTATTTGGTGCGGATTCTGATGTCAAACTGAGATGAACAACCCTAATATAGGGAATTAATGAAGATGCTTAAAGCGTTAAGATAGTGTGCACAGTATCAGTACGAAGGGCTGATCTCCCTAAGTACGAGAAGTAAAGTCTATAGTCTTATGACTGTTAAAGGTTGGAAAGGTTAATATACCTGACAACCTAAGACTCGGTTCAAGGTCTTAATGACCCTCAGAAGTAATTTGACTCTTGATTCAAAAGTTGAGAAATAATTTGACTATTGATTAATATTCTTGATTCAAATGTTGAGCTTTCTGTTATTCAGAATTCTTTCACTCGCATGTTATTATTCTGTCATATTTTTTTTATACTTGCGGGCATTCGTGCTCACTCTTGCATAATAACATTGCAGCTAATAATGAACGAAGTGATGTACCTTCTAGTAGCAAGGGCAAAGGAAAAGCTAACAAGTGATGAAGACTTGTGTTGTCATGAACAATGTTAAAGTTTAAGATTTATGTGTGATGATTTAAGACTTATTTA
Organism: Panax stipuleanatus; assembly: GCA_020205555.1. NCBI lineage: Eukaryota > Viridiplantae > Streptophyta > Magnoliopsida > Apiales > Araliaceae > Panax > Panax stipuleanatus. The sequence continues at coordinate 15,976,940 of CM035119.1, read as the reverse complement.
TTTACGTTTCCGCAACAGAGATTTAAGGTTAAGTATAACCTGGGATTTATGATGTATTTTATTTCAGATGATGTAAGATGATGATTTATTTATCTAATAAATGAATTTCATTATTTATGGGTAGATAGTTGTATGATATTGGAACAGTGAACACCAAATCCTGTGGAAATTAAGATACCGGATTTGGGGGTGTCACAAGTTGGTATCAAAGCCGTAGGTTATGAACCTTAGGTGGGGGAAAAACCTTAGGATAGTAGCCTTCGTAAAGATAGTAATGACAACTCTGATTGAGTTCTAAGAAAGATAATAAAATTACCTTATGTGCTATGTGCTTATGTGTTCATACATGTTAGAGTATTGATTAACATCACGTAAAAACTAAGACTTAAAACTTATTTTGTCAGGATGTTAGATACTGGAGGAGCTAGTCAACCCAGGGATGTTGTACCCCTAGAGACTAGAGATGAGGAGCCCCGGGACATACATACTGTCTGGGAGCAGTTAGTACAGCCAGAGCCATCTCCTATGATTCCAGATTTTGGTCAGGAGCATGAGCCAGAGATTGACTCAGAGGAGGACCCTGAGGAGGTTGAGATCTCGGCTGAGGCAGCAGAGGAGGAGGAAGACCCTGAAGAGGAAGAGGAAGAGGAGGAGGAAGACCTTGAGGAGTTCCCACCGAACTCTGTCAGTGCTTATATGTATGATTTATTGTATGATCGCAATGTAGAGTTACGAGATACAATTAAGGAGTTGAGGGAGCAGTCAGTTGCTCAGGGTGGTGAGATCGAGACACTCCACACCCGTCTTGGCAATGTGGAGTGGGATTTGGTTCATGAGAAGGATCAAACTGAGCAGAAGACAGAGGAGATAGACAAGTTAAAGCATGAGTTGAAAGAGAAATCTGAAAGACTCGCCATAGTGGAAGAAGCTTGGGTGAGAAATGCACGACGTGCAGATCTGGCAGAGGATGATGCGCGTGCGAAGAGAGTTAAGGTTGCAGAGACGTGCTACACGTTTCTGAGGCCAATGGATGAGGCCCAGGACCGAGTTATGAGATATCCAATTCAGTTCGAGGGACTGCCTGGGTATATGTTAGATCGCAGGACTATGTCCCGCATTATAGAGGAGGAACGTAGTGAAGCTGTCCGACGCCTTAGTAAGCCGTGATAGGATAATATGATATTGTTAATGTTTAAATAATCGTAAATAATGTAAATTCCGATGTGATTATAAACAAAGGAATATTGTGATAATGTAAATCCTGTAGAAACTTTATTTCAGGATAGTTGATGTAAATGACAGAAATGCTATCGTATTGTATTAAAAGCTTTTGGTTTTAATAAAATAATAAAGTTGTTTAAGATGATATGGGTTAAGTGAGTATGTTAAAGTATTTAACATTATGTGATACTCTTTGGAGTAGTTAATGTAAATTTCGATGTGATTAAAAACAAAGGAATATTTTGAGAAACTAAATCCTGAAGATTCTTTATCTTGGGATAGTTGAAGTAAATGGCAGAGATGCTATAGTACTATGTTTAAAACTTTTGATTTAAATAAAATATCAAAGGTTATTTGAAAAGAAAAGAGTTAAAGTGGTTATGTTAAATATTTGAGTTAAGTCTTAAATACTTAAGAGATTTAATAAAGATCTAATGAGCATATATTCTTAACAGAAATATGCCGCCAAGAAGGAGACAAAATCGTCGACAAGCCCAAGAGGGGTCAACCAATAACAACAATGATGCCAATGCGAACCCCGTTCAGCAGTTGGTAAATCTGTTGGCTAGAGCGATGAACAATCAGCCTCAAGCTCCACCAAACACCTCATTTAAAGACTTTAAGGCAGTGGGACCGCCAGATTTTAAGGGTTCCACGAACCCGATAGAAGCTCAGACTTGGGTTATGGAAATGGAGAAAATTTTTGAGGTCGCCCGAGTTAGGGAGGACAAGAAGACCGCCTACGCGACATTTATGTTAAAATCAGAAGCCAGCTACTGGTGGCAGGCAAATAAAATCAGGGGAGGAGAAGGTGTAATAACCTGGGAAAGGTTTAAAGAAATATTTTTTGAGATGTATTTCCCGACCAGCTCCCAGAATCAAATGGAGGTGCAATTTCTGGAGTTGAAGCAGGGGAATATGTCTGTGCCCGACTACACGGCAAAGTTTAAAGAATTGTCTAGGTTTGCCCAATATCAGGTGCATACTGACGAAAGAAAGGCTAGGCATTTTGAACAGGGACTGAAACCCTGGTTGTATAGCAAGGTGTCGATGTTTCAATTGAACACTTTTGCTGGAGTTCTGGAGAAGGCAATTCTCGCTGAAGGTGGAAGCGAAGCGGTGTCTAAGTACAATCAGGATCAAAAGAAGAAGAAGAATGATAGTGAAGGAAATAATAAGGCTAGTGGCAATCACACAGGGGGAACTAATAATCATAAACGAAAATGGAATGACAACCCGTCGTCTATAACTCAGCAAGGTAGTCAGAAGAAAAAGTTAGAACCATGCCCAACCTGTGGGAAGACTCACTTGGGAGTCTGCATGAAAGGAAAAATAGTTTGCTACAATTGTGGTCAGGAAGGCCACATAGCACCTAACTGCCCTAACCCTAAGAAGGGCGCCTGCTACACATGTGGGTCAAAGGATCACTTGGCTAGAGACTGTCCAAAGAAGGCATCTGGAGGGGCAAGGTCAGGTGGACATAAGGGAAATAATAGTGGAAATCCTCTTACCATTACCGGACTGACTTCGACAAACCGACCAACTGCAAGGACATTTAACATGACCGTACAAGACGCTGTGCAGTCTCGTGATGTGGTGTCAGGTATCATTCCGATCAATAAAGCCAATGCTTATGTTTTATTTGATTCGGGTGCTACTTGTTCATTTATATCCGATGACTTTGCAAAGAATTTAGAATTGCTTAAAGATGAATTAGAAATCCCTATGAACATAGAGATTGCGAACAAGGAAGTAATTCCTGTTAAGTATATACACAAGAACTGTAGAATGGATATTAAGGGTAACGTTATGAATGTAGATCTTATCCCGATTAAACTTGGGGAATTTGACGTTATCCTGGGAATGGATTGGTTATTCAATTATGGAGCAGTAATTGATTGCCAGAAGAAATGTATTAACCTTATGACTCCGTCAAAGGTTGTGTTTTATGGCAGCAAGTCGCCTAGACAAGCGAGTTGTCTGACGATGATGCAGGCTAAGAAGTTATTAAGACAAGGCTGTGTGGGGCATTTAGCCTACATAGTCGATAGTCATAAAGAGAACCCAAAGTTAGAAGAAATACCAGTCGTAAGAGACTTCGTGGATGTTTTTCCGGATGCTCTGCCAGGACTTCCGCCTGACAGGGAAGTAGATTTTGTTATCGATTTGGTGCCAAGAACGGCTCTAATATCGAAAGCACCATATCGGATGGCTCCGATAGAAATGAAGGAATTAATGGTACAGCTACAAGAGCTGTTGGACAAGAAATATATTCAACCGAGCGTATCACCGTGGGGAGCGCCGGTATTATTTGTTAAGAAGAAGGATGGTACAATGCGACTCTGCATTGACTATAGAGAATTGAACAAGGTTACCATTAAGAATAGGTATCCGTTGCCAAGGATTGATGATCTGTTTGACCAATTAAAAGGAGCGAGATATTTCTCGAAGATAGACCTGAGAAGTGGTTATCATCAGTTGAAGGTAAGACCAGAAGATGTCCCAAAGACAGCATTTAGGACACGATATGGTCACTACGAATTTTTGGTTATGTCATTTGGTCTAACAAATGCGCCTGCAGCATTTATGGGCCTAATGAATGGAGTGTTCAAGCCGTTTCTAGACAAATTCGTAGTGGTTTTTATTGATGATATATTGGTCTATTCTAAACCAAGGAAGAACATGTTGAGCATTTGAAGTTTACGTTAGAAGTATTAAGAAGAGAGAAGTTGTATGCCAAATTCTAAAAGTGTGAATTCTGGATTGAAAGGGTGCAATTTCTCGGACATGTGATTGATAAGGACAGAATTTCGGTGGATCCCTCCAAAGTCGAAGCGATGATGAATTGGGATCAGCCAAAAACACCGTCGGAAGTAAGAAGTTTTCTTAGATTAGCTGGTTACTATAGAAGATTTATTCAGGATTTTTCCAAGATCGCCACTCCGTTAACGAATTTAACTAGGAAAGTTGTGAAATTCGTTTGGACGGAGAAATGTGAGGAAAGTTTTCAAGAACTTAAGAGAAGGTTAAGCACAGCACCTGTGTTGCCTTTTCCGGATGACACAAGAAATTTTATGGTATATAGTGATGCGTCGCATAAAGGGCTAGGTTGTGTGCTTATGCAAAACGGCAGAGTCATTGCGTATACGTCACGACAACTAAAAGATTACGAGAAGGGATATCCAACCCATGATTTGGAATTGGCTGCGGTGGTATTCGCTTTAAAGATTTGGAGACACTATCTCTATGGTGAGAAGTGTGAAATATATACAGACCATAAGAGTCTGAAGTATATTTTCATACAGAAAGACTTGAATATGCGCCAAAGAAGGTGGCTGGAGTTAATAAAGGATTATGATTGTGATATCTTATACCACCCAGGAAAAGCGAATGTTGTAGCCGACGCCTTAAGCAGAAAGGGTCGAGAAAAGTTGATGATGCTGACAGCACAGAAAGAATTGATTTCAGCAATGGAAAAGCTGGAATCGGAAGTAGGATGTCCAATGGAGACTGACGAGAAACTGTTCCAGATGCAAGCTGGTACAACTTTATTGGATAAGATTAAGGAAGCACAAATCCTGGATAACAAATGTGAGGAAGTAAAGAAAAAGATATCTGAAGGGACTGAACTTAGATTTAAAATAGACAGCGAAGGATTGTTGAGATTTGAAAGTATGGTTTGGGTACCGCCAATACCAAAAATTAAGGAGGACATTCTGAGCGAGGCTCATAGTTCGAGGTATTCCATTCACCCCGAAAGTACCAAGATGTATCAGGATTTACGACAACACTTTTGGTGGCCAAATATGAAGAAAGACGTTGCCGATTGTGTTGCCAAGTGTCTGACTTTCCAAAGGGTCAAGGCAGAACACCAAAGACCAAGTGGTTTGTTACAACCTTTAGAAATCCCAGAATAGAAATGGGAACATATTACAATGGATTTTGTTGTTGGCCTTCCGACGACCCAAAAAGGCTATGACGCAGTATGGGTTATCGTCGACCGATTAACGAAATCCGCACACTTTCTTCCGATCAAAATCAGATTTAACCTAGAACAATTGGCGAAGTTATATGTAAAAGAGATTGTTTCGAGGCACGGGGTGCCAGTGTCAATTATTTCTGACCGTGAGCCGCGCTTCACATCGAATTTCTGGAAGCGACTGCAAGAATGCATGGGAACACAGTTGAAGATGAGCACCGCTTATCACCCTCAGACTGACGGGCAAAGTGAAAGAACGATCCAAACATTAGAGGATATGCTTAGAGCATGCATAATGGATTTTAAAGGAAATTGGGATGATCATTTGCCGCTTGTAGAGTTTGGTTATAATAATAGTTACCACGCTAGTATTGGTACTGTAGAAAGTGCAGAACTCCACTGTACTGGGATGAAGTCGGTGAAAGATAATTGTTAGGACCAGAGTTAGTCCAATAAACGGCAGAAATAGTTAAAGTGATTCGGACAAGATTAGTAGCGGCTCAGGATAGGCAGAAGAAATACGCCGATCCACACCGCAAGAATGTAGAGTTTGAATCGGGTAGTTTTGTATTTTTGAAGGTCTCTCCTTGGAAGGGAAATATCAGATTTGGTAAGAAGGGAAAATTGAGCCCGAGGTTCATTGGACCCTTTGAGGTACTCCGAAGAATTGGAGAAGTAGCCTATGAGGTAGCTTTACCTCCGGCACTAGAGCATGTCCACAACGTTTTCCATGTGTCGGTATTACAACGTTATAAACCCGATTACAAACATGTGATAGAATATGAACCCCTACAATTTGAGAAAGATTTATCATATGAAGAAGTTCCTGTTCAGATTGTTGACAGGAAAGAGCAAGTTCTCAGGAACAAAGTAATACCTTCTGTTAAGGTAATTTGGAGGAACCACAACGCTGAAGAAGCTACGTGGGAACTCGAAGAGAATATGATGAAGAATTATCCATACTTATTTTCTTGAATAGATGAACGTGATTCTGGGGACAGACTCCTTTTAAGGGGGGAAAGATGTGACAAACGAGAGTTTTGCAAAGTTAGTTGTTTGAATATTTATTGAAATAAATAAATATTGAGAATTTTGCAAAGTTGTTTTGAATATTTATTGAAATAAATAAATATTTTGGTTATGAGAATGTGATGGGACGTAATTATTAATCGAACCGCGATTCTGAGGACAGAATCCTTTTAAGCGGGGAAAGATGTGACAAACGAGAATTTTGTAAAGATATTTGAATATATATTGAAATAAATAAATATTTTTAATGATTTAATTATTGAATTAAATAATTAATTTATGAATTTGTGATAAATTAATTTAATTATATGTGTGACATTAATTAAATTAATACGTAGTAATTTAATAGTTCAAAGAATATATTTAATTGAGTTTATTTGATTAATTAAATAAGCATATGTTACTTTAGTTAATTTAATAATTAATTAATGAATTGACATAATTAATAAATAAAAATATTAATTATGTGACAATGTGATTTAATGTGAATTATCTTATTTTATTTAATTGATTTAAATAAAATTAATTAATCAATAAGTAAGATGACAATTAACTATATAGTAAATTAGTTTATTAAAATAAATGGGGAAAGAAAAGAAGAGGAAGGCAAACAAGGCCTTAAGAGAGGTTAATCCGTTTATTATACAATGGTATAATATATATACATATACGTATATGATTGTCAGACATAAGTTATTTTCAAAGTCAGAAAAAAAAATTAGAAAAGTTCAGAGAAGAAAATAGAGAGATCGGGAAGAAGAAATTGAGAGTGAAAGGGAGAAAGAGATTTGAGAAAATCTTAAGTGTTGTCTTTGATTATCTTCATACTAACAAAGGGTAATCTTCTTTCAAAGTTTTTAAAATTATATTTTCTAAAGTTTTCATATACGAGTTTAGAGTTTTTTGTGAAATTGGGTTTCCCAATTGGGTTACGATATGGCTTTATCTATATGGGTATGGAATCATAATGTGTTTTTCTAACGTATAAACATGTTTTAAAGTAATCAATTTGATTTAATTGGCCTTAATTGGGTTGTTAAGGATTTACAGAGTTTTCACGTACGTGTTTTGTAAAAATCCTCTGTGAATGGAGAAAGTTGACAATTGATTGATTTCATGGATATATATATATAGTAACATATGTCCATGATATAATTTAGGCTATCCATTCATGATTCACAGTGATCACACCAAGTAATTTGTTAATAATTGGGTTTATGAAATTACAGAGTATTGAATATGGGTGAATAACCCATATGGGTTAAATTAATGATTAAATCATATGTTTATATTTAAATTGATACATGAATATGATTGTATATGTTAAAACAAAGGAAATGGAATTGAAATGAATGGATTTGGTGTAGTAACAAATCCGTAAGGAGGTTTTTTTTATGTTTTTCATTAAACTCTTGAAAGTTTTGAAGAGCAGTGAAAATTAATATTTTGATTTGTGTAATTACATGACTTGGAATGTTAAGAACATGTTATAAGTGATATATAATGTTCCTGTGAAGTTTATACTTCATAGATAACATTATAAATCAGTGTAATGATGTGAATTGGGAGAAAATGGGAGAAAATCTGTGTTCGTTCGCGAACTTCAGATTCTGAAATTCCGCAGCCGCGCGATCGCGCCGGCTGCAAGGCAAAATGGTGCGCGGCCGCGCCTGTCCGAAAATTTTGAAAAAAAATTGCTAAGTGTTGGAAAATTTTGAAATGTGTTTTGAATCTAATGAACATGAACACATGTTGTATAAATATGATAAAATATTGATATGAGTTTAATAATTTATGTTATGTGATTAATTAATAAATTAATTACGTGACTTAAACTATTATTTGTAAAGGTTAAATAATGTGATATAAATATGAAGATATTATTTTAAGTCTAATAAATATGAAGGAATGTGATGTAAGTAATAAGTTATTAATACAAGTTAATAACTTAAGTTATTTGATTAATTAACAAGTTAATTAATCAACGCAAATCATTATTTGAAAAAAAATCTAATAATGAGTTTGAAGAATATAATTGTAAATCAATAATCATATCGAACCTGTGATTAATTGATATTGTAAATGTGTGATAGGTAAGAGTAATTAAAGAAGTGAGTAATAACTGTAACTTGCGCACGAGGCAAGTTTTCTATCCCTAACTTACTATTATTGTTGGGCAAGTTTCCTAAACTAAACTCTTTAATTTAAGCAATTGCTATGCTTAATTACTATTGTTGAGCAAATTCTTACTCTTGAATATCCAAGTTTAGAATTTCAAATGAGATGTCATGATTCTTTTAAAAGTATCATTTAAGTGTACAAAACTTATTCGATTGTATACCTTGAGAAGTTAATATTCAATTTGAATATCATTTATTGAGTTATCCAAACTAACTTTATTTGGTGCGGATTCTGATGTCAAACTGAGATGAACAACCCTAATATAGGGAATTAATGAAGATGCTTAAAGCGTTAAGATAGTGTACACAGTATCAGTACGAAGGGCTGATCTCTCTAAGTACGAGAAGTAAAGTCTATAGTCTTATGACTGTTAAAGGTTGGAAAGGTTAATATACTTGACAACCTAAGACTCGGTTCAAGGTCTTAATGACCCTCAGTAGTAATTTGACTCTTGATTCAAAAGTTGAGAAGTAATTTGACTATTGATTAATATTCTTGATTCAAATGTTGAGCTTTCTGTTATTCAGAATTCTTTCACTCGCATGTTATTATTCTGTCATATTTTTTTTATACTTGCGGGCATTCGTGCTCACTCTTGCATAATAACATTGTAGCTAATAATGAACGAAGTGATGTACCTTCTAGTAGCAAGGGCAAAGGAAAAGCTAACAAGTGATGAAGACTTGTGTTGTCATGAACAATGTTAAAGTTTAAGATTTATGTGTGATGATTTAAGACTTATTTATTTACGTTTTCACAACAAAGATTTAAGGTTAAGTATAACCTAGGATTTATGATGTATTTTATTTCAGATGATGTAAGATGATGATTTATTTATCTAATAAATGAATTTTATTATTTATGGGTAGATAGTTGTATGATATTGGAACAGTGAACACCAAATCCTGTGGAAATTAAGATACCGGATTTGGGGGTGTCACACTGCTTGAATCACCCCTCTGATTCTGTCCTTGCAATACTAAGGACACTTCTTCGTCTTTCTTCTTGTGTGCCCTTCGGGAATTATTCCCATAATTTCTAGATTGAATGCTCGGCAACAACTTCTAAGTCAATCATCAGGTACTTTATCTTCCCAGGCATTAGCCCCATTTCGGCCATCTCACAGAGCTTGATCGTCTCAGAGAATGGTTTTCCTATGCCTGCTAGGACCCTCTCGTAATACGGAGCTTCTTGAATATCGATGAAGGTCATGACTATCTCGGACTCATTCATAGGTGGAGTGACTTGTGCGACCATTCCTCTCCAGCGTTTAGCATGCTCTCTAAATGATTCAATACTTTATTTCTTGATTTTTGTAATCTGGTATCTGTCTGGAGCCAGCTGAGATTGGAAACTGTATTGACTGAGGAAAGCATGTGCTAGCTCTTCCCAGCTATGAATTTTGGAGTTGACTAGACGGGCGTACCAGGCTCTAGCCTCTCTAGTCAGACTCTTCTGGAATAACTGCATTCAAAGTTTCTCGTCCTCTACATAGGATCTGAGCTCTCCAAATAATACTTTCAAGTGAGTGTAGGGGTCTCCCAATCCATCATATTTTTCAAAATCAGGGACTTGAAATTTTTCGGGATAACGAGCCCTAATGAAAATGCATAAGTCAGAATAATTGACGCTGCCAAATGCCCCAGTCCCTTTGATAGACCGAATGGTTTCTTCCATCTATTGTATTTTCTTCAGAATGTCACCAGCTTCCTGTTCTTTGTTGATGGTGGTGATTTTAGGTGTTTTGTTAGTTGTATCCTAGTTTTGTGTCTCAAGACCTTGAGTGTCTGCTTTTTCGATCTCTTGACTGCCACCAGGTGTTCCTGGTTCTGTGCGACCCTGTGCTTGCTTTCCTTTAAGAGATTTACTTTTCTCTCTCAGGAAACAGGCTAATTCGCCTATTTGATTCCTCAGTCCTCCAAACTCTTCCCTAGAGACAGGGGTAGATTCTGGCTGAGCACTGGAAGCCATGTCCGGAGATGGACTTAGCGCTTTTTTAGCCTTATATCTAGTAACAGCACCAAGTTTTCACCTACAATAAAACGTAGGCGTGTCAATTTCCTGAGGTAGGTAGCATGCCATGATGTGTTTTTATTTGTTTTTAATCTTATCCTGCAAAACCGAGGTCAGTTATTTTGATGACAGGATAACATGATAGAATGTACAAAACATGAAATGTTCATTATGATATTTACATTGGAATTAAAAACTAAACATTGGATTGAAAAAGGAAGGCATGAAGAGGCTTCCCTTCGGGTTTGGTTAATCAGAGGCTGACCAATCTTAGGCTACTCTCGCAGCTTTTTTGGCATGAAGGTTCCCAGATCATCGTAATCTACTAGAGGGGAAATTAATTTGATCTTTCAACTGGGGAGAATCTTAGTGGTGCTTTTTCATGAGCCCCGAAGACTTTGTCGTCGTCGAAGACATTACTCTTACACCAACAGGTTAGCCTCCTGGTGGAGGAATCACACAACATACATTCACATACACCGCGTTCTCACCGTATGCATATGATGACATTAGTGCGAAGCACTAATATGGGTGCGAAGCACTAATAAAGCAGGAAAGCATTCATTCATATTCATTCAATGTAAAGACGCAGCATTCACGCATTCATTCAATGTAAAGACGCAGCATTCATACATACGCAGATATGAAGGGGAAATTTTGAAAAGATTTGAATGCGGCCTAAGCCCTCTACTGTCCCCAGCGGATTCGCCACCTGTCGACGTCAGGAATAAAATCGGGTCGAGTCAAACCCGGATCTTTCGCTCTTCCTAATGTTTATCTACCCTTAATCTTTTTATTTATGAAAAAGGTTTTGAAGGGTTTTTTAAGAAAAGGCCAACATGTATTATGTTGACGATTTGAACATTTTACAGAGTCACCAGTTGGTAGATTTGAAATAGTTGTACCAACTCAACTGAGTTTTCTTTGAAAGAGGCCCAATTGCTGGACACTGTCAAAACTTGATCTTTAAAACAGAAGCTTTGAGTTCGGGGGCTTGGTTAAGTGTGGGGAAGGTGTTAGGCACCCCATAACTCCCGTGTGAACACGGTACTGCATCTTTTCAATATTTCCCTTTTAAATCTGCAATGTGTGTGTGAATGCTAAAAGAAATTGGGCCTATGTTTTGATTGAAAAATTGTTTATGCATCGTTGAACCTATATACAAATGGTTTGATTTGATTTGCAAAAGTCTTTCTTTTACACAAGATTTATTAAAATGATATTTTGAAACAGGTTTTCAAACCCATATGCTAACATAAGAATTGAAGCATATCGATACTTCAGTTTTATCTTTTCAGCCTTATAGCACAATTTAAATGGTGATTGTAGGGCTTCGAAGCATCCTCGACCACAAAACATATACAAGTGTCGGTCTTCTCATAGACATGACAGCCATCGGAGTGACTCTGACACGACAAACCCGTATTCTCATTATGTTGAAACCTTAAACCCAGATAACTATTTTAAGGTCTTTTGGATGTACATTTTTACAGAAAAACCAGCAGGGTACATATGTAAAGTGGAGTTTGTCCATCGTGGGAATCAGATTCCTAGGCACACATAGGGAAGCCAATAAAACCTACACAGCTCAAATATGCATGAAAATATATTTAAATATCGCCAAACCCAAGGATTCATTACTAAATCTTGGCTCGCACATGGCCGAAGCGTCTCATTCCCACTAGATAGCGATCTAAGGGCTGCGAGGTTGCTTTCATAACTGAAACTAAAAATGCTAGATTTAAATAAATCTCAGCCATTCTAGCTTCCCAGTTCTGCCTGAACTTATTTTGAACCGTTTGAAAGATAGAGTTGGTGAGATTTAAAGAAATCTAGTTTGCCAGCAGAAATGTCAGTGCCGATTCATATCAAATGAATATTTAAAGTAATAATTTATTAAAATGAATAAAGCAATATATATATATATATATATATATATATATATAATTATATATACGAAAGATGTAAAGGGCGATGAGTTTTCACTCCAATGCCCGGACTGGAATGTATATATATATATATATAAGCGATAAAGGACGACGGACATTCTATCTTTTTCCCGGACTGAAATGGAAATATATATGTATAAAAACTGTAAAAGAGCCAAAGAATTAACCAGGCTCGGCATAATTGAAATATATATATATATATATATATATATATATAAGCTGTAAAAGGGCAATGGACATTCTATCCTAGGCCCAAATATATATAAAAGCTGTAAAAGAGTCATGGAGTTATCTAGGCTCGACAGAATTGAAATATATATATAAAAGATGTAAAAGGGCAATGGACATTCTATCCTAGGCCCATATATATATAAAAACAATAAAAGCCCACGAAATAATCCAGGCCGAACTAGAATGTAAATATATATATATATATATATATAATTAAATATAGACAAAAAAATAGTCAAACCGGGACAGGGAAGATAACCCAGTTCGGTGAATGGTGCATATATATATATATATATATATATGGTTCGGATCTTAAGCTCACCCTTTATCCAACATACATTGCTGACCCCCCTTTAGCGACGGACCGGGCGACGGTTCGGTCCGTCGCTATATATACAATCATCGTCTTAGCTTTTAGCGACGGACAACATATAGACAACGATTGTATATATAGCGACGGACCGAACCGTCGCCCGGTCCGTCGCTAAAAGGGGGAGCAAGGTATGTTAGATAAAGGGTGTGCTTAAGATTCAACCGTATATATATATATATATATATATATAAGTAGTAAACTACCGTAGATTTGACATTCGGGCTTGACAGAATTAAAAACTTAGTATATATACAATTAAATATATCCCAAAAAAAAGCCAGACCCGGACTAGGAAGATAACCCAGTTCGGCGAAGTTGCTAAAACGCAGATATAAGTATATAAAAGCTTTTAGAAGTTACAGATCGTCAATCCGAGTTGTAGAAATGCCAAAAAATGCGTTTAGGTACTAACATGTACCAAAAATTAGCAAAAACGACCACAGAACTAAGTTTTGGGCATATTCAGAAAATGAAACTTAACGTGAAAGTGTATAAAAGTGCAAAGAAGTAGTAGTAACTTTCTGATCGTAAAAATACTCATAATGGACTGCTAAACGGGATTTTTGCCAAATCGTAGGCTTTAAACGTTCGATTCTACCGCTCAATTTTTAATATGTGGTAGTATGTGGGTATATCTACGTGTTAGAGTAAAAAAAAATTGGGGTTGGAAGACAAAAAAATGGCTGAGAAACCAAACGGGCAGGGGTTTAGAGCGTTTTTCGATTATCAAATGAGCTGGGGGTCACCTCATATATATAGACCAAGGAGAAGTAGCTCTACATGTGGCAGTCGCAAGTAGAGGTGCAGCTCCACGTGGCAGGGTCTGCACGGCTGGTCCCATTGCATCAAAGTACATGCACTCCGAGCAATGCGATGTTAGATTCGAAACTTTCTAACTTTTGATCGAAGCATCCGTTTGAGGCGTGCTGTACCTTTTCGAAAAGCCCTCACCGAGGGTGTCTCAATGACATGGGAGAAAACCTTTTCCTAGTCCAAAAAGATGGGTTCATAACCAGGTCTTTGAATCTTAGCAGTTTATCCGTTGAGCTGTCTTGCGCTATTTCCACTTGGGATCCTTATTATGGTTTGTTCTGACATTAGTGGCATCAATTCGACTTGATTTTGACTGAATCATCTTTAATTTGGTAAAACTACCATTTTGCCCTTCTCGGGGTTACCTTTAGTGTTGGCATGGCCTCCGGCTGACTTCCTAGGGTTGTCTCCGAGGTTTAGATTCCAGCCGATTCTACTTGTCCTCAAGGTAATCTCTGAGGCTGACTTGGTGCTTCTAGTTTTGTCTTTGGATATGATGAAAGGCTTTAGGATTGTTTCTAAAACTGACTTGACATCTCGGGTTGAGACCCCGGGGCTGACCTGTACTTCCCAGGTTGAGATCGGGGCTGATTTGTACCTCCCGAGTTGAGATCGGGGCTGATCTGTACTTCCCGGGTTAAGACCGGGGCTAACCTATACCTTCTAGGTTGACACCGGGGCTGATCTGTACCACCCGGGTTGAGACCGGGGCTGACCTATACCTCCTGAGTTGAGACCGGGGCTGATCTGTACCTCCCAGGTTGAGACTGGGGCTGACCTGTACTTCCTGGGTTGAGACTGAGGCTGACATATTTCTCTCGGGTTAAGATTGGAGCTGATCTGTACCTCCCAGGTTGAGACTGGGGCTGAGCTGTACCTCTCGGGTTGAGACCGGGGCTAATCTGTACCTCCTGGATTGAGATCGGGGCTGATCTGTACCTCCTGGGTTGAGATCGAGGCAGATCGATAGCCCGGTATTGAGATCGGGGTTGAATTGACGGCTCGGTATTGAGACCGGGGTTGAGTTAATGGCCTGATATTGAGACCAGGGTTGATTTTATGGCCCGGTATTGAGACCGAAGTTGATTTGATGGCCCAATATTGAGACTGGGCTTGAGTTGATGGCCCGATATTGAGACTGAGGTTGATTCGAGGGACTGATATTGAGACCGGGGTTGATTTGAGGGACCGGTATTGAGACCGGGGTTGAGTTGATGGCCCGATATTGAGACCGTGGTTGAGTTGATGTCTAGGTATTAAGACCGGGGTTGAATTAACGACCCGATATTGAGACCGGGATTGATTTGATGGCCCCTGCACCTAGTATGGATTACCTGCCCCTAGCGGGATTGAGGGGAGTGACTACTTATCATCCCTTGGCTGTTATGATCCAGTTTTATCAGTTCCAGAGCCTACACAGATTTAAGGGGTCTGCTGATCAGAGGGTGTCGGCTTCGTCAATGTCATCTGCCGACTTGGTTTGAGTATATGAGTGTTGGACTCACAGAGAGAGGGTTTAGATCTCCCGTAGCCATCCGAACCATTCTCCAGAGTATTCTGTATGGCTGGATGCAGATATGGCAGTAGTAGCTCTTGTTCCTTCAGCTCCTATTATAGATTCAGATGAGGAGGAGCCTATGGAGGATCCGGAGTCTCCTATCGAGGATGAGCTGTTTATGGGTTTGACAGCGGCACTGGTCAGTGATCCATCGACTATTCCTCCAGGCACAGATCCGGCCCAATTCAATCGAGTTTTGTTTGAAAGAGGCCCAATTACTAGACACTGTCGAAACTTGATCATTGAAAACAAAGTTTTGAGTTCGGGGGCTTGCTTAAGTGTGGGGAAGGTGTTAGGCACCCAACAACTCCCGTGTAAATATGGTACCGCATCTTTTCAATATTTCCATTAAAACTGAAATACGTGTGTGAATGCTTTTTGAAAATTGGGCCTATATTTAATTTATTGAAAGTAGTGCTTTGCTTCATTGAAACTATATACGAAGGGTTTGATTTGATTTGCAAAAAGTTTTTGATTTGATTTGCAAAAAGTGTTTAATTTGATTTGCAAAAGCTTTTCTTTTGATTGAATTGAAAATGATGTTTTGAAAGCTGGTTATCAAACCCTTACGCTAACATAGGAATTGAAGCATGTTGATACTTTCTTTTTTATCTTTATAGCCTTTAGGCACAATTTGAATGGTGATTTGTCAGGCTGCGAAGCATCCTCGACCATAATATATATACAAGTGTGGGTTTACTCATGGGCATGATAGCCATCGGAGAGACTCTGATATGACAATCCATATTTTTACTATGTTGAGACCTTAAATCCGGATAACCGTTTTAAGGTCTTGTATGTACATTTCTACAGAAAAACTGCAGGGTACATCTGTAAAGTGGAGTTTGTGCATCGTAGGAATCAGATTCTGATCAGTTTGATCATAAATCCCATGATTCCTAAGCTCACATATGAGTAGCCAATAAACCTGCACAACTCAAATTTGTACAGAAAAAGAAATATATCCCAAATGTCGCCAAAACCGAGGATTCATTCAGTAAATCCTGGTTCGCACCTGGCTGAAGCGTCTCGTTCCCACTAGATAGCGATCTAAGGGACGCGAGTCTGCTTTTATAACTGAAACTAGAAAAAATGCTAGATTTAAATAAATCTCAGTCATTCTAGCTTCCCGGTTCCGTCTGTACTGATTTTAAACCATTTGAAAGCTAGAGTTGGCGAGATTTAAATAAATCTAGTCCGCCCACATATATGTTAGTGCCGATTCATATAAAATAAATATTTAAAGCAACAGTTTAATAAAAGCGTGTAAAGCAATATATATATATATATATATATACAGTTACATATACTAAAGCTATAAAGGGCGATGGGTTTTCACACCGGTGCTCGGACTGGAATTGAAATATTTATATATATATATATATATATATATATATATATTGACAGAAAAGTAGTTAACCAAAACTGGGAAGAGAAACCAGTGATGGTGAAGGCTGCTTATATATGCATATTTATATATAAAAGCAGTAAAAAGGCCACAGAATAATCCAGGCCGAACTGAAATGTAAATGTACAGAAAAATAGTCAACCAGTGACTGGGAAGATAACCCAGTAATGGTGAAGGGTGCAAAAATAGTATAAAGGCCATAGAATGATCCAGGCCGAACTGAAATATATAAATATATATATATATAGAGACAGAAACGTAGTCAACCAAGACTGAGAAGAGAACCCAGTGCTGGTGAAGGCTGCTTTTATAAGCATAAATATATATAAAAGCAGTAAACTACCACAGATTTGACATTCGAGCTTGACAAAATTAACAAGTTAGTATATATACAGTTAAATATATACAAAAAAGCCAAATCCGAACTGGGAAGATAACCCAGTCCAACGAAGTTGCTTAAAACGAAGGTGCTAGTGCACTGAAGTTGTTAGAGCTGACGGATCGTCAATCCAAATTGTAGAAATGCCAGAAAATGCAGTTATGTACAAAAATATACCAAATTTTGACGAAAACAACCACGAAATTAAGTTTCGGGCATATTTAGAAAATGAAACTTGATATGCAAGTGTATAAAAGTGCAAAGAAGTAGTATTGACTTTCTGATCGTAAAAATATTCACAATGGACTGCTGCACGGGCTTTTTGCCAAATCGTAGGCTCTAAACGTCTAAATCTACATGTTATTTTTTGATATGTGGTAGTATGTGGGTATATCTACGTGTTAGAGTGAAAAAACTTTGGTTTAGAAGAGGTGAAAAAGTCAGGAAATCAAACGGGCAGAGGTTCCCCGCGTTTCAGAATTCTTGAAAATGAGGTGGGGTCACCTCATATATATAGGCCAGGGAGCCTAAGCTCTACCGGCTGCTACCGCAGGTAGAGGTGCGGCTCCCTTGGTGGGGCCCACTAGTTCGATTGAGTCGTCTCGAAGTACGAGCACTCCAAGCAATGCGAGGTCGAAGTCGAAACTTTTTAACTTTTGATCGGAGCGTCTGTTTGAGGCGTGCTATACCTTTTTGGAAAGCCCTAGCCGAGAGTGTCACAATGACTTAGGATAAAAAAAATTCTGGGTCCAAGAAGACGGGTTCATAACCAGGTCTTCGATTCCCCGCAGTTTATCCGTTAAGCTGTCTTGCGCTGTTTATACTCGGGATCATCATTATGGTTTGTTCTGACCTTGGTGGCATTAATTCGGCTTAAATTTGACTGAATTGGCTTAGGTTTGGTAAAATGACCATTTTGCTCCTCCCGAGGTTGCCCAAAGTGTCAACGTGGCCTTTGGTTGACTTTCCGGAGTTGTTTCTAAGACTTGGATCGCATTCGAGTCTGTTTGTCCTTAGTGTTGTATCTGGGGCTAACTTGGTCATCCCAGGTTTTCCTCTAGAGGTGTTGTGGAGCTTTAGGTTTGTTCCCAAAGGTGACTTGACTTCTCGGGTTGCAATCGGAGCTGGCCTGTACCTCCCGGGTTGAGACTGGGGCTGATTTTACATCCCGAGATTGGTGATCGAGGCTATAGTTATCCCGGTATTGGTGACCGGGGTTGGTTTGACATCCCAGTATTGAGACTGGGGTTGATCTGATGGCCCAATATGGAGATCGGGGTTAATTTGATGGCCCGATATTGAGATCGGGGTTGATTTGATAGCCCGATATTGAGATCGGGATTGATCTGACGACCAGATTGGAGATCGGGGTAGATTTGATGGCCCGATATTGAGATCGGGGTTGATCTGACGGCCCGATTAGAGATCGGGATTAATTTGGTAATATAATTTTGCCCTCCTACAGTGTTAGTAACAGGGAAAGGAAATTTTGAGTGTCTACAGATGACCCTCTTTATCATGCTCATGCAATGTAATGGAATGAGTAGGATAAAGATTGCTAGACACTTGAAATGCAAAGGTAAAGGGGATGCAATGCCGGATATGGTATGCAAGGAGTATCAAATACCTTTAAGAAGGTGGGGTTATCACTGATGGATTGCGTTAGTTTCTGCTGGGGATGATGCTAATAGGCTACCACGAACTGTTTTTCGTCATTTTCTGTTGTGGGTGACGTCACTCATGATAGCCTAGGGCTGACATTGTCAGACGACTACTGGTAGGGGAACCACTGACGTGCTTGTCAGAGATGAGCTATCACAGATTGTTCTCATCTTGCTCTGCTGGGGATGACGTTCTCTACGATAGCTTCATTGATTTAGATGGGGATGATACTATTGATGCTACCTTGGTTTGAGACCAATGGTTTCCCTATCCAGCGGTACTCTTTGCAGGGCTAATTTCCCTTCGGCTGGTGTTGTTGCACATTTCTAAAGGCTCCTCTGCTGGGGACACTTCTCAATTATCGAGTCTCCTTAATGGCTTTACGCCGTTATTTTGTAATAGGCCGTTGAATCACCAATTCTTCTTGGTGCTCCTTTTGTGGATGTGTATAACTGATTCCATCATCGGGAATGGACTATTATATGGTTTTCGTCACCGGATTACTTCTGATGCTTTGCGGAGGTTGCTCCAACGGCTAAGACGTTGCTGGGGTTGACCAATGGTTGAACTGGACTTGGTCGGTACCTGAAACTTTGCTGGTATTGAACCAACGGCTGAATTGAACTCAGTCTGTACCCAAAACTTCCCTGGGGTTGAACCAACGGCTGAATTAAACTCGATCTGTACCCGATATTTCACTGGGGTTGAGCCAACGGCTGAATTGAACTCGGTTTGTACCCGATATTTCGCTGGGGTTGAGCCAACGCCTAAATTGGATTCGATCTGTACTCGATACTTTGCTGGGGTTGAACCAACGACTGAACTGGATTCGGTCTGTACCTGATACTTCGCTGGGGCTGAACCAACGGCTGAACTGGATTCGGTTTGTACCCGATACTTCGCTGGGGTTGAGCCAACGGCTGAACTGGATTCAGTCTATACCAGATACTTTGCTGGGGTTGAACCAACGGCTGAACTGAATTTTGTTTGTACCCGATACTTCGCTGGGGCTAAACCAACGGCTGAATTGAACTCGGTCTGTACCCGATACTTCGCTGGGGTTGAGCCAACGGCTGAACTGGATTCGGTCTGTACCCGATACTTCACTGGGGTTGAGCCAACGGCTAAACTGGATTCGGTCTGTACCCAATACTTCGATGGGGTTGAACCAACGGCTGAACTGGATTTGTTCTTTACCCGATACTTCGCTGGGATTGACCCAATGGCTAAACTGGATTTGGCCTGTACCCGATACTTCGTTGGGGTTGAACCAACGGCTGAACTGGATTCGGTCTGTACCCGGTACTTCGCTAGGGTTGAACCAACAGCTGAACTGGATTCGGTCTATGCCAGATACTTCGCTGGGGTTGAGCCAACGACGAAACTGGATTCAGTCTATACCCGAAACTTCGCTGAGGTTGAACCAACGGCTGAATTTGATTTGGTTTGTACCCGATACTTCGCTGAGGCTGAACCAACGGCTGAACTGGATTCGATCTGTACCCGATACTTCGCTGGGGTTGAACTAATGGCTAAACTGGATTCGATCTGTACCCGATACTTCGCTGGGACTGAACCAATGGCTGAACTAGATTTGATCTATACCCAATACTTTGCTGGGGCTGAACCAACAGCTAAATTAAACTCGGTCTGTACTCGATACTTCGCTGGGGTTAAACCAACGGCTGAATTGAACTCGATCTGTACCCGAAACTTCGCTGGGGTTGAACCAACGGCTGAACTGGATTTGGTCTGTACCCGATACTTTGCTGGGGCTTAACCAACAGCTAAATTGAACTCGGTCTGTACCCGATACTTCACTGGGGTTGAGCCAACGGCTAAACTGGATTCGGTCTGTACTCGATACTCTGAAAGTGGCAATTTTTTTGTAGTTTTGCTCAATTTTTCCATAGTTTTCCCGCAGTTGGCATTGTTAATCCCCTAATATAACTTCAAGATGAATACCAAGGGTTTCCAGATTGTCCCCCTTTCTGTAAGAATTACGCTGCTTAAACGCAGGATTTCAGAACAAACCGCTCAATCGCGTAGCGATTTTCCTTCAGATTTGACTTGGTAGCACATAGAAACTTCATTTCAACCCTAACTAAACTGATCCTGGGGGAGTGCGACCCACCTTGGGGAGCCGCATATGGAGGTGAAGGTGTGCTACTGAATGGCCACCTAGACATGCCTATGTGCATGCGGACAGTTTATTTTACAAAGGAGACTCTGGCGAAATTTTTTCCAAACCCGAGCATTTAATAAACATGCAATTTTGACTCTACTGGGGATTTCTAACTGGCACATGCATGTTTTTAGGATTTATCTTTTGAAAATTATGCAGTTCTGACTTTACGGGGTATTTTGACTGACCCATGCATGTTTTAGAACTTAGAGATGCATAGATTATAGATTTAAATTAATAAGTCACAGGTTTTAGGCTTACCACACCCTTTCTGAGGTGATTTGGAGACTTTGTGCAGGTGATAGACCGCAATAGACCCTGCAGTGCCAACAGAGTTATTTCAGGGGTCAGACGTAAGAGGGCTTCTGATGTTCCTCAGCCACGTCTGGCTAGATCGCCTCGCAGATTGGCAGAGTCGGTGATTCGTCCAGCTCAAGATGAACCATCGATTGATATTGATGATGAGCAGGTTACTTTTTCTGCTCTAGCCCCAGCTCAAGCTCCACGTGCAGAGGTTCCAGGCATTGTTGTGCCTACCCAGGAGCTGCTGGGCGACTTGAGTCGCCATCCATCGAGATTTCTTCACTCCAATGAGGTGACTTGAAGTTTTTCTCTTCCTGGATTCTCTTTCTTTCTTTTGCAATTCTTGGGGCAAAGGTTTTTGACATGATTTGGTTTTTGATGCAGGTTCCCGGCTTTACGCAGCCACGAGGGAACTGGTTTAACGTGCACTCCCTATATCATACTTTGCACGAGGATTACATGGATATCATTGATGGCTGGGGGTTTCAGGCTTTCGTCTCCATTCTTCCCCGTCGTTACCCCTGGGGGTATATATAGGCTTTGTATGAGCGCTGGTTTCACCAGACTCAGTCCCTTCATCTACTGGACTGTGAGGTAATGATGACCCCTATGGACTGGAGGTTCATCACCGACATTGAGTTTGAGGGCAAGCCAGTGCCTTTTGTGGCTGACATTATGCCCACTGCCGTTCGGTCCCTGCTAGAAGTTCCTGCGACGGCGCTCAAGGGTCGGTCGATCCAATCTGGTCCCTTAAGTATAGATGCCCAGAATGGGGCTTTGCTGGAGCCTCCACCTGATGATCAGAGGGTTAGAGATCGCATTCTAAAGAGATTGTTTCTGGTGATCATCAGGGGTTGTTTTGTGGTGGACAACTCATCTACTATGCCCTTTTCCCTGATTACTGCTACCCGATATGTAGAGCGCCTCAGTGACTTTGATTGGGGTTCTTACACCTTTACCTATTTTCTTCGGGGCATACACATGCTTTCAGAGGGTTCATCGGAGGCTTGGTTAGGGTTTTACCTATTTTTGCTAGTGAGTACATCTTTCTTTATACCTTTTTGATTTCAGCATTTATATTTGTCAGTTTTGATCACTTAGGACTTTTGATATAGCCAGTTCTGGGCATTTGAGAGGCTTCCTTGCCTACGGCCTGCCACTGCTTTAGGTCTGAAGACCCATCCTCGAGGATGGCATTGGCATCATTCCACTCTGACGAAGGTCCCTGTTGCTGAGGGATTTACCCATGCTCGCCTACAGTTGGAGCTTTTAACGGCTGGATCGATATCCTCGGTGTCGTATACCTCTGAGTTTTTGACCGTCGGATTAGAGGGAGGCTTTCCTACTTGTCGAGAGTTTACTTTGTCGACCCATAGAGTCCCGACTTTGATAGAGGGAGGCTAGGAGCTCTATTTGGGAGAGCGTGCCATTAGGAGTATTACGGGTGAGATCCGCATTCCCATTATTTCTCCTGTTTGGCATCATTGACCGTTGATCTTGCCACTGACAGAGATTCCCATGGAGGGCATAGATAGCTTTACCCTATCAGAGGGCCCGTTCAGTTAGGAGGCATTTAATAGATGGTGGAGCCCTCGTACTATTGGAGCTCAGACTCGTGCTACCCAGTTTATGGCAGACACGGTGCCAGGGTCCGTGATGATGACAGACTGGATAGCTTGCCTCAGAGAGCCGACTCATTTAGACCAGTTTGCAGATCTGACACAGAAGTTGGATAGGGCTCGCTTCTTTATCAGGCATCTTTGCCGAGATCCGTCAGAGGCATCTTTTTTTGATCCATCCAGCTAAGGAGCGGGCCCATCTTTAGGTCCATTTAGCAGCAGTTTTATAGGGGTAGATTCTCCCTTACACCGCCCAGATATACCTGATGACTGCATCTTTATGTCCACAGCAGAGATGGCGCAGGTTGATCACCTGGACGTAGATTATCTGGACCTCTTCGGATAGCTATGGCAGCTATATTTTTTGGTCAGCCACTATTTTGGCTATTAGACTGTTTTGCCCCATTTTGATAGATCACTGTTAGTAGTTGTGTGGTGGTGCACCATTTTCCTGTATTCTTCATTTTGCTTTGTATTATCAGACATGGATGATGCCCGCAGTAGATAGTCTATTATAGATATTTCTGATCTTTCCTATCTATTGCATTATGTTTATATTTGTCATCATGCATGTATTATGTCAGATGTATGCATTTAGACAGATGAGTTCAGATTTGACCCCTGGATGGTCTTGTGGTACGGTGACACAGATGACGTCATCTGCCGTGAGCTGTATTGAGCACTTGCCACAGTCTGAGGTGCTTTCATCATTGAGGTCGTGGTACTAGAGCATGTCCTTCTCAGCCAAAGGGACAATTGACCAGATGTTGGGGCATTTGCTAGCCCTTGCAGATTTTCAGGTGTAATATGGGTTTGTGGATGGCATACTATCCTGCTGGATACTCGAGAGGCTGGTGTTTCGCATTGGGCGATATGAGCTGACGCCGACTCTGGAGGACTACGAGCGGCTTATCGGTCTAGCTTTGGACTTGTCGTGCGCCCAAACTGCTGTTAATGATATGCGAAGACCATTCCTGCTAATGTCTGGTCTTCACCAGAGGGTAGTCGCGGACGAGATCGTATCTGGGCGTGTGATCTCGATTAACTTCTTGATCGATCATTTTAGAGAGCTTGATAGCTACGGTTCGACATGTTGGGGATTTTATTATTTCAACAGAGGCGTGGCATCTGGCCAGTGTAGATATTCTGCTGATGTGCATCGTGGCATACGTCTACATGCCGCTACGCTTGGATCACTTGGATGTGGGATTAGTAGTCGTGGTCCAGGCCCTTAGACAAGGTAGTACCATCATCCCGATGATATTAGCTGAGACGCTGCGATCAGCCACTTACTGTATTACCCACCCGAAGGGGTTCTTCAGCGGCAGTTCGGTCTTGCTGTTTGTATGGCTTATGTCCCATATCCGACCGATTGGATCTTTCAGGCATTATGGGTAGTATTTTTCCCATGATATAGCTATGTCCTACTCCTTTCAGCCGACGGAGTGTACCGATGTAGAGACATGGTTAGCATTTTTGCCAGATATTGAGCATCCGTTCTTGATTTTGCCATGCTCTAGGTTAGCCTCCCCATATAGTTTTATCGCCCATTCACCTGGTATGGATTACCTGCCCCTAGAGAGATTGAGGGGATTGACTACTTATCATCCCATGGCTGTTATGAGCCAGTTTGATCAGTTTCAGAGCCTGCACAGATTTAAGGGGTTTGTTGATCAGAGGATGTCGGCATCGTCTATGTCATCGGCCGATTTGATCAGATTATATGAGTGTTGGACTCATAGAGAGAGGGCTGAGTTCTCCAGTAGCCATCTGGACCGTTCTCCAGAATATTCTGTGTGGCTAGAGGCAGATATGGCAGCAGCAACAGATGTCCATTTATCCCCGATTGTGGACTCTGATGAGGAGCCGATGGAGGATCATGAGTCTCCTACCGAG
Source organism: Panax stipuleanatus (assembly GCA_020205555.1). NCBI lineage: Eukaryota > Viridiplantae > Streptophyta > Magnoliopsida > Apiales > Araliaceae > Panax > Panax stipuleanatus. The sequence goes on along the minus strand of CM035119.1, from coordinate 15,952,141 downwards.
GATGATCTTTTTTATGGGTTTGACAGCGGCACTAGTTAGTGACCCACCGATTATTCCTGTAGGGACAGATCCGGCTTTGGCGGACTCACTATTCAGGATGACCTTTGAGCGGGATCAGGCTAGAGCATAGATATTAACCGCCTTGTCTGGCAGAGATATAGCTTTGGCTGAGAGAGATACTACTCGAGCCGCTCAGGATGCAGGATTGATTGAGTGAGAGGAGCTCTGATCTGCCAGAGATGCAGCTTTTGTAGAGAGGGATGAGATCCGCTCAGCCAGAGATGCAGATTTTGCTGAGATCGAGGAGATTTTGATTGCCAGGGATGAAGCTTTTACGAAGAGGGATGAAACTATAGCTTCCCGTTATTTCCAAATTACTGACAGTACTGCTCTTTGATCTTATACTCACGGTCTGGTTATCGAGATGAGTGCATATATTGAGGACCACAACGCCACACTGCAGATAACTGTAGAGGTTTTGAGCCGTATAAGGCTGAGGGTATTGCACTTGAAGCTGCTCCTCCATCTTCGGAGAGAGATGCCATGGTGGCATTGCTGGCCCGCTTATCCTTGGGTTCATAGACTAGCTTTATTTTTCCTGCACATACTAGATCAGCCATCTTTTGTCCTGTACAGGACACTATGTATATATCAAATAGTTTTATATATCAGAGAAATATATTTTTGATTCACTTCCTTGTTTGGAGATGTATTGTCATTGCTGAGTGATTACCACTTCTTTCATGACTCGCGGTTGTTGATGTATCCTGAGCTTTTCCTTGATGGACTGACAGTTGAAATGTCAGGGAGTATCTCAGATGGGCCTATTGACCAGGGTAGCTGGATAGAATTTAGGTTTTATGCAGTTTCGGTGTCTTGGGACTGGTTTTTATTAGTTTTTGTTTTTTCTTAAAGGTCAAACCGCGCCGTAAATGGCTGCCTACGTACTCCCGGGTTGAGGGAGATCAGGTCATTCGTAGTTCTGTCTTTATATGAGAGAGGCTTGAAAAGTATTTTTCTTGGGTTTTGATTTTGGTTTGATGAGTTTTGAATTTTTATTTTATTTTGACCGGACCAGAAATGGCTGCCTACGTACTCCCGGGTTGAGGGAGATCAGGTCATTCGTAGTTCCTATTTTCTAGTGAAAAAATCAAACCTAATTTGATTTGTAGCACCTGGATGCGGGTATACATGGGCTTCAGATATAGTACCTTTTATGGTGTCTGAGTTGATGAGTTGGGGAAATTAACTCCCATCCATTTCTTGTAGCCTGATAGCTCCTCCTGTCAACACTTCCTTGACATTGAAAGGCCTCCCCAATTCGGGGAGAACTTTCCTTTAGCTTCGTCTTGATTGGCTGAAATTTTCTTCAGCACCAAGTCATTTTCTTTGAATTGCCGTGTTCGAACCTTCTTGTTGTAGGATCGAGCAATCCTTTGTTGATATAACTGTCCGTGGAAAATGGCTGTAGCCCCCTTTTCATCGATCAGAGACAGTTTGTGGTATCGGTCTTGCAACCACTGATCTTCGTCTATCTGAGCGTCAATCAATACTCGCAAGGACTCCATCTCTACTTCTATGCGAAGGACTACTTCCATGCCATAGATTAATGAATAGCGGGTAACCCCTGTAGAGGTGCGCATTGACGTCCTGTATGCTAACAGGGTTAGCGGCAGCAGGTCAGGCCACTCTTTGTGATTGGCGGACATTTTCTGCATGATCTTTTTGATGTTCTTGTTGGCCGCTTCGACAGCACCATTCATCTTCGGCCGATAGATGACGGAGTTGAGATGCTTGATGTGAAACTTACTACATAGTTCTCTCATCATCTGATTGTTTAAATTCTTGGCGTTGTGATAAGGATGAAATATGTTATATTTTATTCTCTTAAATATTTAATCTTTTATATTTATTTTGTACCTAAATATATTTATTGTTCTTATATTTTTATTTTAGGTACAATTGAACAAAGAAAGTAAAATGGATGCAAAAGGGGCAAGAGAAGATATATTTTCAGCATACCATTCAAGTGGGTTTTTAATTACATGATCCATGCAAATATCATTAGCCAAAGTGGGCCTCGCACATGAATTGAAGTAAATGAATTAAAGAAGCCCAGCACCTCACGAATTTGCTAGCAACTTGATTGGAATTCTAAGGCAACATGCAAAGGATTTCAATCATCATCACATGTGACCCACGTGGTGTAGTAGCTTGCAAGGATTTCTTATGCAAATAACATTATATGAAGCAATCAAGTGGGCCACGTTATTTACCATCTTGACAAAAGGAAGTGGAGCAGCTAGCAAGGAAGTAGCTCACGAGTGTGGGCCACGCACCAAATTAATCCAAGCAGCTCACGTTTTTTTGGTTCAGCAACTTAAGTCATCACATGTGGGCCACGGTCCAGCAGCTTGAGAAAAGGGAAGCAAGAATTCGGCAATTAAGAAGCTTGCAAATCATATTTACATTGCCAATTTATTGTGGGCTACAAAATAGGGAAACAAGAAGGAGCTGGACAGTAGGTGTTCCCGCCCCAGCGGGGAGGCAGGAAATAAGTTACACATCTCCTTTCGCGAAGTGGAATTGGAAGCAATCTAGGGCATAGTTAGGGCTGAAATATTATTGTTATAAATAGGCGATGAAGTAGTACATAAAAGGAGGCTTGGATCTATTCAATAAAATAATTCTCTCTATAATTCTTGATTTTTCTATGGCTATGGATAGCTAATTTATTGTTCTTGGATTAAGAAGACGGAAGCCTTGGATTAAATACACTGTGAGATCTATTTAATTTTAATTGTTCAGTTATTATTTTGAGTATTGTTTATTTTTCTGTGCTTGAATTATATGATTGATTTGATTAATTTCTAGAGTGCACACTAGTTTATTATTCATTGAAATCTACTGCTAAATTAGATATCAGATCCGTAATTATTTGGTCACTCTAATTTGCGAAGAAACTAAGATTAATAATTAACTGCAGATCACGAGATTATTATATCTTAGAAAAAATATTCAACTAAATTAAATGCAACCGCTTGTGCTTGTGTTGTTTAGCTTCATCGGTTTTTCTAATTCTTAAAGCTTCTACTAGATTAAACTTTTAGCGCTTGTCTGAAGTTGTTTAGTAGTTAGGGTTATTTAGATCGCTTGTTTCTATCTAACTAAAATTAAGGAAAGACATGGAATTAATTCTAACGATGAATATTCAAGATATTAATTGTGTATGCTTGAGTCAATGATCAGTGTATGTTGCTAAGGTGGAAGTTGACTTAACCCAAGGTTTGTTCTCTTGATTTAATTCGTTACAGTATTTTACACTTTAGATTATTTTAATTAATAATATTCAAAAATCCCCTCTTTTGGAATACAAAGTATATAAAAATAGATTAATCAGTCTCTGTGGGATCGACTCTTACTTGCACTACTACATTATTATCGTTCGCAGTAAGGTTTATTTTTGGTTGTCTGCGACAGCACACCAAATTTTGGCGCCGTTGCCGGGGACTGATTTTAGTTTATTTTTATTATTATTATTATTATTTTTTTGTAATTCTTATTTTATTTTTAATTTCTTTTTATAGGTAATTTGAATTTCCTTGATTGTTTATGCCTGAAACTCGATCTACTAATCAAGGTGATTTAAAGTTTGATCCAGAGATAGAGAGAACTTGTCGCAGATTAAGGAAGGAAGCTCGGGAAATTCGTGAAGAAAAGGAAGTCATGGCAGCAAATCGAACACTGAAAGAGCTTTCGGCTCCTGATTTGAACCAACAGCCCTTATGCATAACTTTCCCTAATCTTGATACTAACACTCATTTTGAATTAAAATCTGGACTGATACATCTTCTACCTTCTTTTCATGGTTTGGCAGGTGAAGATCCCCACAAACACTTGAAGGAATTCCATGTGGTATGTACGAGTATGAAACCTACCGGAGTAACTGAAGAACAGATCAAGCTAAGAGCCTTCCCATTTTCTCTGAAAGATTCAGCTAAGGATTGGCTTTACTATCTACCCTCCGGAAGTATCACCACATGGGAGGAGATCAAAAGACTCTTCTTAGAGAAATATTTTCCAGCTTCAAGGGCAGCCAATATTCGAAAGTCAATTTGTGGCGTGAGGCAGAACAACGGAGAATCCCTACATGAGTATTGGGAGCGCTTCAAGAGATTGTGTGCTAGTTGCCCTCATCACCAAATCAGTGATCAGCTTCTTATCCAGTATTTTTATGAAGGTCTCAGTTGTACCGAGAGAAGCATGATTGACGCTGCTAGTGGCGGAGCGTTGGTGGATAAGACTCCCGAGGCTGCAAGAAATCTAATTGCTAATATGGCAGCTAATTCTCAACAATTTGGCACTAGACTTGATTCTGCACCTAGGAATGCTAGTGAGGTACAAATTTCTTCTATTGAACAACAACTTGCGAGTTTGACTTCTCTTGTTCGTCAAATGGGTGCAGGTAACACACAACAGGTGAAAGCTTGCGGAATTTGTGCGGTAATCGGTCATCCGACGGATATGTGTCCAACTCTCCAAGAGGAGACCGTTGAACATGCAAATGTAGCAGGAGGGTTTCCGGGGCAACCTCAAAGGAAATATGATCCCTTTTCAAATACATATAATTCTGGATGGAGGGATCATCCTAACTTTAGCTACGGGAACCCACAAGCAAGTCAACCAGCACCTCAAAATTTTCCAAATCATCAGCAGTGCAAACCATCGTACCCTAATAGACAACAACAGGGCCAAACTTCTAACCCTAGTATGTCTTTAGAAGATATTGTTAAAATACTTGCCACTAACACTTTAAATTTTCAACAGGAAACGAGAGCAAGTATTCAGAATTTGGGTACGCAAGTGGGACAAATGGCGACTGCGATTAGTCGATTGGAGGCACAAAGTTCAGGAAAATTACCCTCCCAAACAGTGGTGAACCCAAAAGAAAATGCAAGTGCAATCACTTTGAGGAATGGTAAGGAGATAACAGTTCCAGAAAAGACAGTACCTATACTGCAAGATCAAAACAAGGTAGATAAGGAAAAAGACGAAGCAGACAGCAGTGTTCTGAATGACAAGGATGAACCTAAGCGTAAATTTCCTCCTCTCTCTGAATATAGACCGGTACCTCCTTTCCCTCTTTCTTTAACAGAAAATAGAAAATACGAGAAAATTTCAGATTTGTATGAAACTTTCCGTAAATGCGAGGTAAATATTCCATTGTTAGATGCTATCAAACAAGTACCTCGTTATGCTAAAGTTTTGAAAGAATTGTGTACACATAAGAGGAAACAGGAAATGAAAAAATATGAAAATGTGAGGGTAGGAGAAAATGTTTCCGCAGTCATTCAAAGAAAGCTACCTACTAAGTGCCCAGATCCGGGTATGTTCACTATTCCGTGCACGATAGGTAGCGCTAAAATTGAAAAAGCCATGTCAAATTTAGGAGCCTCGATAAATGTCATGCCATATTCTATATATGTTACTTTATCACTTGAACCTTTGAGTAAAACTGGAATTATAATACATCTTGCTGACAGATCTAATGTTTATCCCAAAGGTGTGATTGAGGATGTTCTTGTGCGAGTCAATAATTTGATCTTTCCTACTAATTTTTATGTGCTTGATATGGAAAACGGTGACCAAAATGCTCCTATTTTGCTAGGAAGACCATTTTTAAAGACATCAAAGACTAAAATAGATGTTCATAGTGGTACACTTTCAATGGAATTTGATGGCGAAATTGTTAAGTTCAATATTTATGATGCCATGCGTTACCCCACTGATGATAATTCTGTTTATTCAGTTGATGTGATTGACTCTTTAGCACAGGAAATCTTTGAACTCAATGGGAAGGATGAATTAGAAATTGCACTTAGTAAAGACATTGATGAAGGAAGTGCGACTTTGACCTTGAGCACCGAGTTGCAATCAACTATAACAGCTTTGGATGACATTCCAAAATCAGGTAACATCTGTTATGTTGAATTGCCGATTTCTAATGAGAGGTCTTTACCCTCTGTTGTGCAGGCACCAGTTCTCGATTTGAAAGATCTTCCTAGTCATCTCAAATATGTATTCCTTGGAGAGGGAGAAACATTACCAGTGATTATATCCAATACACTTGGTGCATCACGAGAAGAGAAACACATGCATGTTCTAAAGGAGCATAAGAAGGCCGTTGGATGGACGATAGCTGATATTAAAAGAATAAGCCCTTCCACATGCATGCATCGGATCTTGCTGGAGGATGAAGTGAAACCTTTCCGTCAACCACAAAGGAGATTGAACCCTCCCATGATGGATGTCGTGAAGAAAGAAATTCTCAAACTTCTTGACGTTGGAGTGATCTACCCTATTTCAGATAGCAGTTGGGTTAGCCCAGTTCAAGTGGTTCCTAAGAAGACTAGAATAACTGTTGTGAAAAATCAAAATGACGAGTTGGTTCCCACCCGAGTTCAAAATGGGTGGCGGGTTTGTATAGATTATAGAAAATTGAATGCTGTAACCCGCTAGGACCATTTTCCATTACCTTTTATCGATCAAATGCTTGAACGATTAGCTGGTCATTCTTATTATTATTTTCTTGATGGTTATTCAGCTTACTTCCAAATTGCAATTGCCCCAGAGGACCAAGAGAAGACTACTTTCACATGCCCATATGGTACCTTCGCATATCGCCGCATGGCCTTCGGACTTTGCAACGCACCGGCCACTTTTCAGAGGTGTATGGTTAGCATATTTTCAGATTACATTGAGCATATCATGGAAGTTTTTGTGTATGATTTTACAGTCTATGGGGACTCATTTGATAAATGTTTGCATAACCTTACTCTTATTCTTCAAAGATGCATAGAAACTAACCTTGTCTTAAACTCTGAAAAATATCATTTTATGGTTGAACAAGGTATAGTTTTGGGTCATGTTGTTTCATCTAAGGGAATTGAAGTAGATCAAGCTAAAGTTGACATTATACAATCTCTTTCATATCCCACTAGTGTTCGGGAAATTCGTTCTTTTCTTGGACATGCAGGTTTTTATAGGAGATTTATCAAGGACTTTTCCCAAATAGCATCACCCCTATGCAATCTACTACAAAAGGATGCCGAGTTTGAATTTGACGAGAAATGTCGCAAGGCGTTTGATAAATTGAAGGAATCACTGACATCCACTCCAGTTATTCAACAACCTGATTGGACCATGCCTTTTGAGATAATGTGCGATGCAAGTGACTACGCCGTAGGCGCTGTTTTGGGCCAAAGAATCGGAAGAGCATCACATGCCATTTATTATGAGTCGAGAACTTTGAATAATTCCCAACGAAACTATTCTACTACAGAAAAAGAGCTTTTAGCTATTGTTTTTGCTTTAGAAAAATTTTGATCTTATTTGCTTGGTACTAAAGTCATTGTATATTCTGATCACGCAGCTCTTCGTTACTTGATGACAAAGAAAGAGGCAAAACCAAGATTGATAAGATGGATACTTCTCTTGAGTGAATTTGACTTGGAAATTAAGGACAAAAAGGGAGCGGAAAATAGTGTTGCGGATCACTTAAGTCGCTTAGTGAATGTGCATGATGAACTTCAACTGAAAGAAGAGTTTCCCGATGCACAATTATTTTCTGCAAGCACAACCATGCCATGGTATGCAAATATTGTGAATTATTTGGCTACTAACATCTTACCTTCTAGTTTGTCTAAAGCTCAAAAAGATAAAATCAAAAGTGATGCCAAGCACTATGTATGGGATGATCCTTACTTATGGAAGCACTGTGCCGACCAAGTGATACGAAGATGCATCCCTGAAAGTGAAATTGCATCGATTCTCACTTTTTGTCATACTTATGCTTGTGGAGATCACTTTGGAACCAAGAGAACAGCAAGGAAAGTATTAGAATGTGGTTTCTTTTGGCCATCTCTTTTCAAAGATTCATATATGTTTTGTAAGTCATGCTATAATTGTCAAAAGACGGGTAATATTTCCCAACGAAATGAGATGTTGCAAACCCCCATATTATATTGTGAAATTTTTTATGTTTGGGGAATTGATTTCATGGGACCGTTTCCTGTATCTTTCGGTTGTACTTATATCTTACTCGCTGTTGATTATGTTTCGAAATGGGTGGAAGCCAAAGCCACCAGGACTGACGATTCTAAAGTGGTTGCAGATTTTATTCAGTCTAACATTTTTTCTAGGTTCGGCTTTCCAAGAGCTCTAATCAGTGATCGAGGAACTCACTTTTGCAATCGAACAGTGGGAGCATTGTTGAGGAAGTACCATGTGACTCATAAGGTGTCAACTGCTTATCAACGACAGACCAACGGACAAGCAGAGGTGTTAAATAGAGAAATCAAGATAATCATTGAAAAGACAGTTAACCCAAGTAGAAAAGATTGGAGTTTGCGCTTGGATGATGCTTTATGGGCTTACCGAACTGCATTCAAGACACCCATTGGTATGTCACCTTATAGATTAGTATTTGGGAAGCCATGTCACCTACCCGTTGAGTTGGAACATAAGGCTTATTGGGCTATTAAGAGCTTCAACATGAATATGGATGAAAGTGGAGAACACCGGAAGTTACAACTACAAGAGTTAGAGGAAATTCGTAATGACGCGTATGAGAGCGCACGGATTTACAAGGAAAAAACGAAAGCTTTTCATGACAAAAGGATATCTAGGAAAGAATTTCAAATTGGTCAAAAAGTTCTTCTCTACCAATCACGGCTTCGTTTATTTCCAGGTAAGTTACGTTCTCGTTGGAATGGACCTTTTGTTGTTACTAATGTTTTCCCGCATGGTGTAGTTGAAATTAAAAGTTTAGCAACTTCTAAAGTGTTCAAGGTGAATGGTCATCGACTTAAATATTTTCATGAGGGTTTCCAAGAAGATAAGGTGGAGAATATGGATCTTGAGGATCCGGTTTATACAGATTAACTCAAAGGCAATATCGAGTCGAGCTAACGACCATAAACAAAGGCGCTGCATGGGAGGCAACCCATAGGGGAGTATCTCTCTACTTTTCTTTGCATTTTACTTTACATTAGGGACAATGTAAGTTTTAAGTGTGGGGGGAAGCATTTAGATAGATATTTTCCACATTTAGATATTTTTCAAATTTTTATTTATTTTTTTAATTATATTTATTTTGAATTTTGTGGGTATATTTACTGCAAACCCTCACGAGATAAAACTCGTCCACTTGGGGTAACCTTGGGGTTTAAAGGTTTGTTGCACATGTTAAGTGCAATCGTGTTTCCTACGAAAATGGAGTAGTTTTAGGATATGTCACTTGAGTAATAAGTTAATTTTGAATTTTAATTTTTGACCAATGATAGAATTTTGATTTCTTTGTGATAACTTATGGGAGGACTGATAGACATTGGGTAATCTAAATTTGGTTTTCTTTGTTGATCACTACTTTATTTGAGACCCTTCACTATTAAGCACATATCCATTTGTTCGACCTAGTTTTGACTTAGCAGAATTTTATCTGATTGAATGTCTAGGGAAGAAATTTTTAACTCTCTCAATTGTTTGATCACCACTTGCAGTTGATATAAGGTATTGGTTAAGAAAAGGGAAATGATTAGGCAAAAGTTTGCAAGATTGAAAGAAAAAATTTTAAAAGAGAAAAAAAATTATTCATGTGGTGAGATGAGATGGAGCGTAAAACGCACTCACTCATAAACACGTGACATGTGAGAAGGAGCGTAAAACGCACTCGTGGGTAAGTTGGAGCATAAAATGCACTTACCAAAGAAAAGAAAAAAAATAAGAAAGAAAAAGCCTTTTGATCCTTTGATATTATTTGCTGGTGTTAACTGAGATTTGTGGGAAAACAAGTGTTTAGTTCTTCTTTCTCCTTTAAGGCTTCAATTTCATAAGTTTTTCTGTGGTTTGATTGGTTTGGTAAATGTGGATTCACACACGCACAAAGGGTTGATAATAAAGTAAGGTTGATAGGTAAATTTGGGTTTCGGATGATACAATGTTTTGAAGTTGCCCAAGAGTTATTATTTTGAATCTTTGAGGTCAATGTTGAAATCCATAATAACTCGTGGCTCAAGTTTGACATATCTGTTTAGTTGAATTTTTTGTGTTATAGTTTAGTTTTATTTTGCCCGAGGACGAGCAAAAGATAAGTGTGGGGGAATTTGATAAGGATGAAATATGTTATATTTTATTCTCTTAAATACTTAATCTTTTATATTTATTTTGTACCTAAATACATTCATTGTTCTTATATTTTTATTTTAGGTACAATTGAACAAAGAAAGTAAAATGGATGCAAAAGGGGCAAGAGAAGATATATTTTCAGCATACCATTCAAGTGGGTTTTTAATTACATGATCCATGCAAATATCATTAGCCAAAGTGGGCCTCGCACATGAATTGAAGTAAATGAATTAAAGAAGCCCAGCACCTCACGAATTTGCTAGCAACTTGATTGGAATTCTAAGGCAACATGCAAAGGATTTCAATCATCATCACATGTGACCCACGTGGTGTAGTAGCTTGCAAGGATTTCTTATGCAAATAATATTATATGAAGCAATCAAGTGGGCCACGTTATTTACCATCTTGACAAAAGGAAGTGGAGCAGCTAGCAAGGAAGTAGCTCACGAGTGTGGGCCACGCACCAAATTAATCCAAGCAGCTCACGTTTTTTTGGTTCAGCAACTTAAGTCATCACATGTGGGCCACGGTCCAGCAGCTTGAGAAAAGGGAAGCAAGAATTCGGCAATTAAGAAGCTTGCAAATCATATTCACATTGCCAATTCATTGTGGGCTACGAAATAGGGAAACAAGAAGGAGCTGGACAGTAGGTGTTCCCGCCCCAGCGGGGAGGCAGGAAATAAGTTACACATCTCCTTTCGCGAAGTGGAATTGGAAGCAAGCTAGGGCATAGTTAGGGCTGAAATATTATTGTTATAAATAGGGGATGAAGTAGTACATAAAAGGGGCTTGTATCTATTCAATAAAATAATTCTCTCTATAATTCTTGATTTTTCTATGGCTATGGATAGCTAATTTATTGTTCTTGGATTAAGAAGACGGAAGCCTTGGATTAAATACACTGTGAGATCTATTTAATTTTAATTGTTCAATTATTATTTTGAGTATTGTTTATTTTTTTGTGCTTGAATTATATGATTGATTTGATTAATTTCTAGAGTGCACACTAGTTTATTATTCATTGAAATCTACTGCTAAATTAGATATCGGATCCGTAATTGTTTGGTCACTCTAATTTGCGAAGAAACTAAGATTAATAATTAACTGCAGATCACGAGATTATTATATCTTAGAAAAAATATTCAACTAAATTAAATGCAACCGCTTGTGCTTGTGTTGTTTAGCTTCATCGATTTTTCTAATTCTTAAAGCTTCTACTAGATTAAACTTTTAGCGCTTGTCTGAAGTTGTTTAGTAGTTAGGGTTATTTAGATCGCTTGTTTCTATCTAACTAAAATTAAGGAAAGACATGGAATTAATTCTAACGATGAATATTCAAGATATTAATTGTGTATGCTTGAGTCAATGATCAGTGTATGTTGCTAAGGTGGAAGTTGACTTAACCCAAGGTTTGTTCTCTTGATTTAATTCGTTACAGTATTTTACACTTTAGATTATTTTAATTAATAATATTCAAAAATCCCCTCTTTTGGAATACAAAGTATATAAAAATAGATTAATCAGTCTCTGTGGGATCGACTCTTACTTGCACTACTACATTATTATCGTTCGCAGTAAGGTGTATTTTTGGTTGTCTGCGACAGAACACGACGTTGTCTAATATAATCACCTCTGATTGTCTATATCGACAGACGATATTGTTTCTGATTAACCCAATGATGACCTCTTTGGTGACTTTGGGAAAAGAGGATGCTTCAACCCATTTGGTGAAGTAATCGATCATGGTAAAGATGAATCGATGACCATTGCTGGCTTTTGGTTCTACGAGACCAATCACGTCCATTCCCCACATGGAGAAAGGCCATGGCGAACTCATGTTCTGTAGTTCATTTGGAAGAGCGTGTATGGCATTTCCATGTACTTGGCATTGAAAGCATCTCATGACGTGATCGTCGCAGTCAGCTTTGAGAGAGATCCAATAATGCCCGATTCTTAATATCTTCTTGGCTAGCAGATGACCACTCATGTGTGGCCCACAGACTCCACCGTGGACTTCATCCATCAGTCTTTGGGCTTGATCTTTATCAAGACACTTAACAAGCATATTTTAGCATCTCTTTTGTAGAGTGCATCTCCGCTTAGATAGAACTTCATAGCCATCTTGTGAATCCGTTTTCGCAAGGATTGGCTTGCCCCAGCGGGTGTAGATCCATCTCGTAGATATTACTTGATGTCTTGATACCAAGGCTGTTATACAAGAGGTATTTCATCTGATACTTCTCCAATGTAATTTTTGTATGTCAGGGCTTTCTGAATTATGAATTTGATGCAGGGAATCCCACTCCTATTGGATATGCGAATTAATGAAGCTAACATTGCCAATGCATCAGCAAAGTCATTCCTACATCGAGGAATATGGATGAAAGTTATGTCTTCAAACTCTTGGGATATTTTGACAACCTGCCGATGATAGGGCAGCAAATGCAGTTCTTTGGTGTGATATGCCCCGATGGTTTGTCTGATGACCAACTCAAAGTCTGCAAAGACCAGTAGGTGTTTGATACACATGGATTGGGCTAGCTTCAACCCCATTATATAGCCTTCATACTCGGTCGTGTCATTGGTGTTGCCAAATTGAAGTTTCGTTGCCACATAATATTGTTCTCCTGTACCAGAGATAAGGACTTCCCCAGCTCCGTCACCTTCCATGTTTACTGCTCCGTCAAAATACATTTTCCATGGTTAGACTGTATTCTCTTGATGGAGTTGTTGAATCGTCATGATCCCATCATCCGAGAAATAAGTCTCCAGGGGCTCGAACCCTCCTGAAGGTGCTTCAGCTAATTGATCTGCAATGCCTTGACCTTTGGTCTACTTCTGAGTCACGTAGACAATGTCGAACTGTTGTAAGATTAACTGCCATTTGGACAGTCGACAATTCAATATTGGCTTATTGAATACATACTTAAGTGGATCCATGCGGGATATGAGGTAGGTCGTGTGCCCAAGGAGGTAATGTTGTAACCTCCTGGCAACCCATACTAATGCACAACATGTTTTCTCAATCAGGGTGTATTTTTGTTCACCACTACTGAATCTTTTGTTGATGTAGTAGATGACTCTTTCTTGGCTACTATCATTTTTCTATCCGAGCATGTAGCCCATTGCATTGGCATTGACGGACAGGTACATGAATAAGGGAACTCCATCCCTCGGAGGTACCAATACTGGTGCTTCGATTAGCTGCTTCTTGATGGTAAGGAAGGCTTGTTGACAATCCTTAATCCATTTGGTGGAGGAATTCTTCCTTAGTAGCTTGAATATGGGTTCACAGCTTGCTGTGAGCTGGGAAATGAATTGGCTTATGAAGTTGATCCTTCCCAGAAACCCACGTCTCTCCTTTTCTGTCCGAGGTACTGGCATCTCAGTGATGGCTTTGATTTTGGCAGGGTCTAGTTTAATGCCTCGATTACTTACCAGGAATCTTAGCAGCTTTCCTGCTTTGATGCCAAAAGCACATTTGGCGAGATTTATCTTGAGGTTGTACTTACGCAACCTGTTAAACAGCTTCCTGAGATGGTCAATGTGATCATCCTCCCTCCGGGATTTGATGATGATGTCATCCATATAAACCTCTATCTCTTTATTCATCATGCCATGAAATAGGGCCATCATGGCTCGCTGATACGTGGCTCCAGCATTGATGAGGCTGAAGGATAATCATTTATAGCAGAATGTTCCCCATGGAGTGATGAAAGCTGTTTTCTCCTAGTCCTCTTCAGCAACCATGATTTGATGGTAAACAGCAAAGCAATCTATGAAGGAATACATGCCATACTACGTAGTATTATCGATCAGGATGTGGATGAAAGGTACCAAAAAGTTGTCCTTAAGGCAGGCTTTGTTCAAATCCTGATAATCCACACACACTCGTACCTTCCCTCTAGGCTTAGGCACGAAAACGATGTTAGAAAGTAACTCTGTGTAGGTTGAGACCATGATAATCCCGGCTTTGAATTGTTTAACAACTTCTTCTTTGACTTTCAGACTCCGTTAAGGTTTCAATCGCCTGAGCTTTTGTTTGACTGGCTTGAACCCGTCTTTGATGGGCATTCGATGGATGACGATGTCAATAGATAGGACAATTATATCTTCATGTGACCATGCAAATACATCCTGAAACTGTGTTAGGAGTTCGATCAGGTCGGCTTTTTGGTTTGGTGTAAGGTCTATGCCTATCTGGATTTCTTTGATGTTTTTGGAGGTTCCTATATTGATAGTGGTGGTTTGGTCGAGGTTTGGTTTGGGTTTGTCTTCGACCCATTCTTTAATTTCCTCGGGCACCTCATAGTCATCTTCCTCCTCTTGATCAATATCCATTAAGTCGAAGTTCAGTTCTACATCAAAGTCGTAGTCACTGTGACAGGTTGGCATCTCATCAGCAGAGACACACACATCCAATGCTTGGGTCCTGAAAACAAAAATGCTTTCATTTTAATATATACAACTGCTTGAATATACATAGCATTTAGAAAAGCATGACAAAAGTTACTGCTATAGCTGTGCAATCTAAAGTAAGCAGTAAATGAAATCATGATTAAAGGGAAGATTGACTCTCTCTGCCCCTTTACCCTTTTCGACCGAGACAAGGGACACTACTCCAGTTATCCAATGTCAGATCCTCATGAACTGGGAGGATCAAGGATTTGTGATTATCTGTCTCGTCTTGGATGATGACTGAGACATCCTTTATAATAAGGCCGAGGTTTTTCTTTGAACTGCACCCTTTTTTCTTCTTAATGCTAGGAATTTGAATCTGATCCTCGTCTTCGCTATCTAGGATCTCATAATTCATACCCTCGTAGTTTATGATGACCCACATATTAGCAAATGGGTTTCATCCTTCGTGCAGGATCTTTTCTTTTCCCATTTCGCTATCTGCCTCAGGCTTGAGGGCTTTTCTTTCCTTGGCAGGTATAATTGGAGGAAACAGCATGGTTGATACCACAGTAGGGATCTTCCTCATTGGTTTTACCCACCCAACATTAGTAAGATTTGGTAAACGTATGGTGGAAGCATGAGCCTTGGGGTGCTTATGCGGGTTCTGGTGGTTTGACCCGGATGAATATCCCAATCCTGCTCTCCCAGTTTGACTCGGGATTTGTATCGGGCTCTTGATACCTTGCTGATTCTTTACTAACCCTTCTCCAGGTTGGAAACCTAAAGATACCATTTCTTGGCCCATTGTCATTACTTTGGTGGAGACCTTAGGTTTCAAAGTCGGTGCCCCGATAGGTAGATACTGGGTATCGCTCATCTTCAGGGCTTGAAAACTTGCAGGTTCAATCCCTGTATCCAGGCTGATCACTGGCATATCTCCCTGTATGCAGACAGGGTATTCTGGTTCAGCATTGACCGTGATTAGGTTGTCGTTGATAATGTATTTGAGTTGTTGATGGAGGGTGGATGGCACTGCCCCTGCCATGTGGATCCAGGGCCTGCCCATCAACAAGTTATATTCAGTGGCGACATTGAGCACCTGAAAGGATACGTAGAAAGTGTGTGGCCCAATCTCCAAAGTTAGTTCTATTTCTCCTATAGCTTAGCATCGCGATCCATTGAAAGCTCAGATGACCACATGACTGGTTTTGATCCGGTTTGGGTTGATCTTCATTCTTTCCAGAGTATCATAGGGACATATGTTGAGGGATGATATTTTGTCAATGAGTACCCATCCGATTGCATACCCGGAAGACATCACAGCTATATGTAGGGATTTATGATGGCCCGTTCCTTCTACAGGGATATCATCGTCAGTGAAAGATATCACATTGCTATTGAAAATGTGTTCCACCATGTGGCAGAATTTCTCGGCATCTACGGTATGTGGTAGATGGGTGATGGGTTTTCCCACTGGTGCCCGGACTAGAATTGAAATATATATATATTGACAGAAAAGTAGTCAACCAAAACTGGGAAGAGAACCCAGTGGTGGTGAAGGCTGCTTGTATATACATATTTATATATAAAAGCAGTAAAAAGGCCACAAAATAATCCACGCCGAACTGAAATGTAAATGTACAAAAAAATAGTCAACCAGTGACTGGGAAGATAACCCAGTAATGGTGAAGGGTGCAAAAATTGTATAAAGGCCACACAATGATCCACGTAGGACTAAAATATATAAATATATATAGAGAGACAGAAACGTAGTCAACCAAGACTGGGAAGAGAACCCAGTGGTGGTGAAGGCTGCTTATATATGCATAAATATATATAAAAGCAGTAAACTACCACAAATTTGATATTCGGGCTTGACAAAATTGTCAAGTTAGTATATATACAATTAAATATATATAAAAAAAAGATAAACTCGAACTGGGAAGATAACTCAGTCTGGCAAAGTTGCTTAAAATGAAAGTCCTAGTGCACTGAAGCTGTTAGAGCTGACGGATCGTCAATCTGAATCATAAAAATGCCAAAAAAACGCAGTTATGTACAAAAATGTACCAAATTTTGATGAAAATGGCAACGGAACTAAGTTTCGGGCATATTTACAAAACAAAACTTGATATGCAAATGTATAAAAGTGCAAAGAAGTAGTATTAACTTTCTGATAGTAAAAATACTCACAATGGACTGCTACACGGGCTTTTTGCCAAATCGTAGGTTGTAAACGTCCAAATCTACTAGTTATTTTCTGATATGTGGTAGTATGTGGGTTTATCTACGTGTTATAGTGAAAAAATTTGGGTTTAGGTGAAAAAGTCAAGATATCAAACGGGCAGAGGTTCACTGCGTTTCAAAATTCTTGAAAATGAGGGGGGGGTCACCTCATATATATAGGACAGGGAGCCTCAACTTTACCTGTTGCTGCCGCAGGTAGAGGTGCGGCTCCCTTGGTGAGGCCCACGTGTCCGATTGAGTCATCTCGAAGTACATGCACTCTGAGCAGCGCGAGGTCGAAGTTGAAACTTTTTGAACTTTTGATCGGAGAGTCCGTTGAGGCGTTGTATGCCTTTTCGAAAAGCCCTCGCCGAGAGTATCACAATGACATGGGATAAAACATTTTTTAGGTCCAAGAAGACGGGTTCATAACCAGGTCTTCGATTCCCCGCAGTTTGTCCGTTGAGCTGTCTTGCGCTGTTTGCACTCGGGATCATCGTTATGGTTCGTTCTGACCTTGGTGGTATCAATTCAGCTTGAATTTCACTGAATCAGCTTAGGGTTGGTAAAATGACCATTTTTCCCCTCCCGAGGTAGCCCTTAGTGTCGGCATGGCCTTTAGTTGACTTCCCGGAGTTGTTTCCAAGACTTGGATCCCATTAGAGTCTGTTTGTCCTCAGTGTTGTATCTGGGGCTGACTTGGTCATTTTAGATTTTTCTATGGAGGTGTTGTGGAGCTTCAGGTTTGTTCCCGATGGTGACATGAGTTCCCGGGTTGCGACCTGGGCTGACCTGTACCTTTCGGGTTGAGACCGGGGCTGAGTTGACATCCTGAGATTGGTGATCGAGGCTATGGTTGTCCCAATATTGGTGACCAGGGTTGGGTTAACATCCCAATATTGAGACCGGGGCTAATTTAAAGGCCCGATATGGAGATCGGAGTTGATTTAATGGCCCGATATTGAGATCGGGGTTGATCTGACTGCCCGATTGGAGATCGGGGTTGATTTGATACCCGATATTGAGATCGGGGTTGATCTGACTGCCCGATTAGAGATCAAGGTTGATTTGATGGCCCAATATTGAGATCGGGGTTGATTTGACAGCCCGATTGGAGATCGGGGCTGATTTGATGGCCCAATATTGAGATCGGGGTTGATCTGACTGCCCGATTAGAGATCGGGGTTGATTTGATGACCCGATATTGAGATCAGGGTTGATCTGACGTTCTGATTGGAGATCGGGATTGATTTGATAATACAATTTTGCCCTCCTACAGTGTTAGTAACAGGGAAAGAAAATTTTGAGTGTCTATAATGTATATATCAAATAGTTTTATATCAGAGAAATATATTTTTGATCCACTTCTCTGTTTGGAGATGTATTTTCATTGCTGAGTGATTATCACTTCTTTCATGACTCGCTGTTGTTGATGTATCCTGAGCTTCTCCTTGATGGACTGACAGTTGAAATGTTAGAGAGTTTCTCAGATGGGCCTTTTGATCAAGGTAGCTTGATGGGACTTACCTTTATATAGTTTTGGTGTCTTGGAATTGGTTTTTATTGGTTTTTGTTTTTTTCTTGAAGGTTAAATCGCACCGTTAATGGCTGCCTACGTACTCCCAGGTCGAGGGAGATCAGGTCACTCGTAGTTCTGGTTTTTGTGTGAGAGAGGTTTGATAAGTATTTATCTTGGGTTTTGATTTTGGTTTAATGAGTTTTGAATTTTTATTTTGTTTTGACCGCACCTGAAATGGCTGCCTATGTACTCCCGGGTTGAGGAATATCAGGACATTTATAGTTCTGGTTTTCTAATGAAAAAACAAACCTAATTTGATTGGTAGGACCCGGATGCTAGTGTGCATGTGCTTCAGACATAGTACCTCTTTATGGTGTCTGAGTTGATGAGTTGGGGAAATTCGTTCCCGTCCATTTCTTGTAATCTGATAGCTCCTCCTATCAACACCTCTTTGATAATGAAAGGGCCTTCCAAATTCGGGGCAAACTTTCCTTTAGCTTCATCTTGATTGGCCAAAACTATCTTCAACACCAAGTCATTTTCTTTGAATTGCCGTATTCGGACCTTATTGTTGTAGGATCGAGTAATCCTTTGCTGATATAACTGTCCATAGAAAATGGATGTAGCTCTCTTTTTATCTATCAGGGACAATTGGTGGTACCGGTCTTTCAACCACTGATCTTCGTCTATTTGAGCATCGATCAACACTCTCAAGGATTCCATCTCTACTTCTATGGGGAGGACTACTTCCATGCTATAAACCAATGAATAGGGGGTAGCCCCAGTAGAGGTTCGCATTGACGTCCTGTATACTAACAGGGTGAGAGGCAGCAGGTCAGGTCATTCTTTGTGATTGGCGAACATTTTCTACATGATCTTTTTGATATTCTTGTTGGCGTCTTTGACAGCACCATTCATCTTGGGTCGATAAATGACGGAGTTAAAATTCTTGATGTGGAACTTACCATATAGTTCTGTCATCATTTGATTAATTAGATTCTTGGCATTATCTGATATGATCACCTCCGGTTGTCCATACCAACAGACGATATTATTTCTGATGAAACAAATGATGACCTCTTTCGTGACTTTGGGAAATGAAGCTGCTTCAACCCATTTGGTGAAGTAATCGATCATGGTGAAGATGAATCGATGACCATTGTTTGTTTTTGGTTCTATTGGACCAATCACATCCATTCCCCACATGGAGAAAGGCCATAGCGAACTCATGTTGTGTAGTTCATTTGGAGGAGCGTGTATGGCATTTCTATGTACTTGGCATTGAAAACACCTCTTGACGTGATCGTCATAGTCAGCTTTGAGAGAGATCCAATAATGCCCTGTTCTCAATATCTTCTTGGCCAGTAGATGACGTCTCATGTGTGGGCCACAGACTCCACCATGGACTTTATCCATCAGTCTCTTGGCTTTCTCTTTATTAAGGCATCTTAACAGGCCTATTCCAGTATCTCTTTTATAGAGTGCATCTCCGCTTAGACAGAACTTTATAGCCATCTTGTGAATCCATTTTTGCTTAGATTGGCTTGCCCCAGCGAGTGTAGATCCATCCCGGAGATATTCCTTGATGTCTTGATACCAAGGTTGATTGATAGGAATATTTTAACTAATACTTTCCCAATGTAATTCTCGTATGTCGGGGCTTTCTAAATTGTGACTTTAATGCAAGGAATCCCACTCCTATCGGATATGCGGATTAATGAAGCTAACATTGCCAACGCATTAGCGAAGTCATTTCTACCTCAAGGAATATGGCTGAAGGTTATGTCTTCAAACTCCAGGGATATTTTGACGACCTGTCAATGATAGGGCAGCAAATGCAACTCGTTAGTGTGATATGCCCCGGTGATTTGTTTGATGACCAACTCAAAGTCTCCAACAACCAGTAGGTGTTTGATACCCATAGATTGGGCTAGTTTCAACACCATTATACAGCCTTCATACTCGACTGTGTTGTTGGTGTTGCCAAATTAAAGTTTGGTAGCCATAGGATATTGTTCTCATGTACCAGAGATAAGGACTGCCCCAGCTCTGGCACCTTCCGTGTTTACTGCTCCATTGAAATACATTTTCCATGGTTGGACTATATTCTCTTGTTGGAGTTGCTGAATTGTCATAATTCCATCATCTGGGAAATAAGTTTCCAGGGGCTCGAACCTTCCTGAAGGTGCTTCAGCTATTTGATCTGCAATGCATTGACCCTTAATTGACTTCTGAGTCACGTAGACAATGTCGAATTGTTGTAGGATCAACTGCCATTTGGACAATGGATAATTCAATATTAGCATGTTAAATACATATTTGCGTGGATCCATGTGGGATGTGAGGTAGGTCGTGTGCCCATGGAGGCAATGCTGTAACCTCATGGCGGCCCATGCTAATGCACAACATGTTTTCTCAATCAGGATGTATTTCTGTTCACAACTACTAAATCTTTTGTTGATGTAGTAGATGGCTCTTTTTTTGCTACTATCATCTTTCTGTCCTAGCATGCAGCCCATAGCATTGGCATTGACGGACAGGTACATTAACAAGGGAACTCCATCCCTCAGAGGTACCAAAATAGGTGCTTCGACTAGTTACTTCTTGACGGTAAGGAAGGATTGTTTACAATCCTCATTCCATTTGGTGGAGGAATTCTTCCTTAGTAGCTTGAATATGGGTTCATAGGTTGCTGTGAGCTGGGAAATGAATCGGCTTATGAAGTTTATTCTCCCCAGAAATCCATATATCTCATTCTCTATTTGCGGTACTGGCATTTTAGTGATGGCTTTAATCTTGGCAGGGTGTAGCTCGATGCCTCAATTACTCACCAAGAATCCTAGCAGCTTGCCTGCTTTGATGCCAAAAGCACATTTGACGAGATTTAGCTTAAGGTTGTACTTGCGCAACCTGTTGAACACCTTCCTGAGATGGTTGATGTGATCATCCTCCCTCTAGGATTTGATGATGATGTCATCCACATAAACCTCTATTTCTTTGTGCATCATGTCATGAAAGAGTGCCATCATGGCTCGCTGATACGTGGCTCCAGCATTGATGAGGCCGAAGGATAGTCTCTTATAGTAGAAGGTTCCCCAGGGAGTGATGAAAGTTGTTTTCTCCCTGTCTTCTTCAATAACCATGATTTTATGGTAACCAGCAAAGCAATCCACGAAGGAATATATGCCTTACAGCGCAGTATTGTCGATCAGGATGTGGATGAAAGGTACCGGAAAGTTATCCTTAAGGCAGGCCTTGTTCAAGTCCCAATAATCCACACATACTCATACCTTCCCTCTAGGCTTAGGTACGGGAACTATATTTGAAAGACACTCTAGATAGGTTGATACCATGATAATCCCGGCTTTGAATTGTTTAATAACTTCTTCTTTGACTTTCAGACTCCATTCAGGTTTCAATCGCCTGAGTTTTTGTTTGACTGGCTTGAACCCGTCTTTAATGGGCATTCGATGGATGATAATGTCAGTAGAAAGGCCAATCATGTCTTTATGTGACCATACAAATATATCCTGGAACTGTGTTAGAAGTTTGATTAGGTCAGCTTTTTAGTCTGGTGTGAGGTCTAAACCTATATGGATTTCTTTGATGTTTTCGGAGGTTCCTATGTTGATAGTGGTGGTTTGGTCGAGGTTTGGTTTGGGTTTGTCTTCGACTTATTCTTTGATCTTCTCGGGCACCTCATAGTCATCTTCCTCCTCTTGATCAATATTCATCAAGTCGAAGTTCAGTTCTACATTAAAGTCATAGTCACTTTGACAGGTTGGCATCTCATCAGCAAAGACAAACACATCCAACGCTTGAGTCATGAAAACAAGAAGGCTTTCATCTTAGATATATACAACTGCTTAAATATGCATAGCATTCTGCAAAGCATGACAAAGTTGCTGCTATAGCTGTGCAATCAAAAGTAAGCAGTAAATGAAAGCATGATTAAAGGGCAGATTGACTCTCTCTTCCCCTTTACCCTTTTCAACCGAGGCAAGGGACACTGATCCAGTTATCCAAAGTCAAATCCTCATGAACTGGGAGGATCGAGGATTTGTGATTATTTGTCTCGTCATGGATGATGAATGAGACATCCTTAATAATATGACCGGGGCTTTTCTTTGAACTACCCCCTTTTTCCTTCTTGATGCGAGGAATTTGAATTTGATCCTCGTCTTCTCTATCTAGGATCTCATCATTCATACCCTCACAGTTTATGATGACCCACATATTAGCGAATGGGTCTTGTCCATCGTACAGGATCTTTTCTTTTCCCTTTTTGCTATCTACCTCAGGCTTGAGGGCTTTTCTTTCATTGACAGGTATGATTGGAGGAAACAGCATGGCTGATACCACAGTAGGGATCTTCCTTATTGGTTTTACCCATCCGACATTAGTAAGATTTGGAAAAAGTATGGTGGAAGCATAAGCCTTGGGATGCTTATGCGGGTTCTGATAATTTGCCCTGGATGAATATCCCAATCCTGCTCTCCCAGTTTGACTCTGGATTTGTATCTGGCTCTTAATACCTTGCTGATTCTTTCCTAACCCTTCTCTAGGTTGGAAACCTAAAGATACCATTTCCTGGCCCACTGTCATTACTTCGGTGGAGACCTTGGGTTTCAGGGCTGGTGCTCCGATAGGTAGATACTGCGTATCACTCACCTCCAGGGCTTGAAAACTTGCAAGTTCAATCCCTGCATCCAAATTGATCACTGGCATGTCTCCTTGTATACAGACAGGGTATTCGAGTTTAGCATTGAACGTGATTAGGTTCCCGTTGATAATGTATTTGAGCTGTTGATGGAGGGTGGATGGCACTGCCCCTGCCATGTGAATCCAGGGCCTGCCCAGCAACAAGTTATATTCAGTAGCGATATTGAGCACCTGAAAAGATACGTAGAAAATGTGTGGGCCAATCTCCACAGGTAGCTCTCTTTCTCCCATAGCTTGGCGTCGCTATCCATCAAAAGCCCGGATGACCACATGACTGGTTTTGATCCGATTCGGGTTGATCTTCATTCTTTCCAAGGTGTCGTAGGGACAAATGTTGAGGGATGATCCTCCATCTATGAGCACTCCTCCGATTACATATCTGGCAGACATCACAACTATATATAGGGACTTATGATGGCTCGTTCCTTCTGCAGGGATATCATCGTAAGTGAAAGATATCACATTATTGTTGAAAATGTGTTCTACCACATGAAAAAATTTCTCAGCATCCACTGTCTTTGGCAGATGGGCTTCCTCCAGTACTTTCACTAGAATGTCACGATGCTCCACCGATGATAGGACCAAGTCTAGGATAGATATTTTCTTGGGTGCGCCTTTCAAATCTTACACCACCTTGATTTCATTATGTCCCATCTTGTTGAGGAACTCTTCGATTATCTCATCGGCCACCTTTACTTTGGCTTTGATGAATGGTTTGATCACCCGCTGAGGCAGGTATAATGGATTGTCCTTCGGTACAACGGCAATGTTGTTTAAGGTGGACCCTTCATCATTACCATAGTTCTATAGGACCAGCTTCAGACTGATAATTGGATATTGGGGTCTGAAGGGAAAGATCAAAGGTTCGGGTGCAGCCACCTTCACAAGATTTTCTGCCTCTTTGACCTTTCCCTAGCAGGACTAATGGTGCGAGGGTCGACCCCCTATCGCAGGATATGACAGCTACTGTGTTCTGGTTCCATACAGTGGGGATCCAGAGAGTTTCTTCATCTGGAAGGTCGAGAACTTGATTTCCCTTTATCAATTCACTGCTTTCAATCATGTCTTGAATTAGATTACGAAGTGCCCAGAAATCCTCTGTATCATGGCCGGGTGAATTGGAGTGGTACTGAAATATTTGGTCAAGTTTGAATTTTTTGGATTGATGGTTTAATGGAGGTAACAAGTCTACAACCATTCCCTTGTTTATTAACATCTGGAGGATTTCTTCCATCGACTGGTTTAGGTTGGTGAAACTTCTTTGAAATAGGAATTTCCTACCAGCTTGGATACTTGCTTCTTCGACCCCCTTGTCAGTCCAGGGTTCATGCTCATGAGACCGGCTATGATCCCTCATGGGATTAATCTCTAGTGTGGGAGGACGATCGATATCAGACTGGTTGGCCCGTTTGATCATCTTCCTGGTGATCTGATGCTGGTAGATGACTAATTCTGCTAATTGTTCGATTCGTTCCTTGATAGAGTTTATTTCATGCTTTATTCGGAACCTCCTTTCTAAGACTTTCCAACTGTCTGGGGTGCTATTACTAGATGGAGTTGATTCTCCCACATAACGGAGGTACTTGGATCCTACTCCACTTGTGGTGCTGATCATATTGACATTATCCTCTTTATGTTGTGGAGAGGATTGTCCTGCACATGCGATTTCTCTGGCTTTGTTACCAAAATCTCTCCGTTATCAATCGTGTCTTGAATTTTGTGCTTGAGAGACCAACAGTCTTGTGTGTCATAGCCTGGAGATCCAGAATGATACGCACATTTCTTGCTTGGGTCGAAATTCAGTCCACCAGTATTGGTTGATGGAAGGAGTTGTACAATCTTCTTTTGAGTTATCAGAAGTGTGAATATGTTCTCAAGTGAATCCCTTAGAGGGGTGAAAGTTCTTCAACGCCTGACCTCCATATTTTTCTGGAATGGAGGGTTTGAAGGCTGTGCTGGAGTTTGAAAAGGGGTATAGTTCCTCCTTTGAATGGGCATACTGTTTGATTCACCCCTTGGATTTTGTCCTTGCAATACTAAGGAGACTTCTTCATCCTTATTCTTATGTACCCTCTGGGGATTACTCCCGTAATTTTTGGATTGGATATGTTCAGCAACAGCTTCGAGGGCGGTCAGATCTTTTATCTTTATAGATTTGATTCCTATTTCTGCCATTTCATCGTGTTTGATCATTTCAGAGAATGGTTTTCCTATGCCTGCTAGGACCCTCTCATAATATGGAGCTTCTTTGATGATGATGAAGGTAATGATTATCTCAGACTTAGTCATGGTTGGGGTGACTTGTGTTGCAACCCGCCTCCATCGTTGGGCATACTCTCTGAATGACTCAGTGTTCTTTTTCTTGATTTTGGTTATTTGGTATCCGTCTAGAGCCAACTGAGATTGGAAACTGTATTGATTGAGGAAGGCATGGGCTAGCTCTTCCCAGCTGTGAATCTTAGAGTTGTCCAGACGGGCATACTAGGCTCTGGCTTCTCCAGTTAAACTTTTCTGGAATAGTTAAATTTGAAGTTTCTCGTCCTCTGCATAGGATCCGAGTTCTCCAATGAATACTTTCAGATGTGTATAAGCGTCCCCCAATCCATCGTATTTCTCAAAATCAGGAGTCCTAAATTTTTCAGGATAACAAGCCCCGGGGAAAATACGGAGGTCGGAGTAATTAACACTGTCGAATGCCTCAGTCCCTTTGATAGACCGGAGAGTTTCCTCCATTTGTTGTACTTTCTTCAGAATGTCACCAGCTTCCTGTTCTTTGCTGAGGGTGGTGATTTCAGGGGTATTATTGGTTGTGTCATGATTTTGTGGTCCAAGAATCTGAGTCTCGACTTTTTTGGTCTCTTGACTACCACCAGGTGCTCCTGGTTCTGTATAAGTTTGGGCTTGCTTCCCTTTAAGGGCCTTGCTTTGTTCTCTTAGAAAATCGGCTAGTTTAGCTATTTGATTTCTCAGTCCTTTGAACTCCTCCCTAGAGACGAGTGGATTCTGTTTGAGCACTCGAAGCCATATGTGTGGATGGACTTAGTACTTTCTTAGACTTAGAACTAGTAACAGGACCAATTTTTCACCTACACCAATACGTAGGAGTGTCAACTTCCTGAGATAAGTAGGGATAAGATGCATGATGTGGTTTTTAATTTTATCCTGTAAAATAGAGGTTAGTTATTTTGATGACAGGATGACAAGATGTATTTACACTGGAATTGAAAACTAGACATTGAATTGAAAGAGGAAGACATGAAGAAGCTTCCCTTTAGATTTGGTTAATCAGAGGGTTACCTATCTTAGGTTACTCTCGCGTGGCTTTTTGGCATGAAGGTTCCCAGATCATCGTAATCTACTAGAGGGGAAATTAATTCGATCTTTCAACTGGATCGAATCTGGGTGGTGCATTTTCATGTGCCACCGAGACTTAGCTGATCCCTAGAGACATTACTTATCACCGACGAGTTTTGCCTCCTTGTGAGAGGAACACAACATACATTCACATACATCGTGCCTCATCGTTATGCATATGATGACAATTTATGCAAAGCACTAATATGGGTGCGAAGCACTAAAAAAGCACGAAAGCATTCATTCACATTCATTCAATATAAAGACGCAGCATTCACACATTCATTAATGTGGAGATGCAGAATTCACGCATTCATAGTTTTGAAAGGGAAATATTTGAAAAGATTTGAAAGCGGCCTAAGCCCTCTACTATCCCCAGCAGAGTCGCCACCTGTCGACCTCAGAAAAAAATCTGCGGGTCGGGTCACAACCCGGATCTTTCATCTCTTCCTAAGTTATCTCTACCCTCACTCTCTTTATTGCGAAAAAAGGTTTTGAAGGGTTTTTTTAGCAAAAGGCCAACATGTATCATGTCGACGATTTGTTAATTTTATAGAGTCGCCAGTTAGTAGATTTGAAATGGTTGTACCAACTCAACCGAGTTTTGATTGAAAAGAGGCCCAATTGTTGGACACTGTCAAAACTTGATCTTTGAAAAAAAAGTTTTGAGTTCGGGGGCTTGGTTAAGTGTGGGAAAGGTGTTAGGCACCCCACAACTTCCGTGTAAACACGGTACCGCATCTTTTCAATATTTCCCTTAAAACTGAAATGCGTGTGTGAATGCTGTTTGAAATTGGGCCTATGTTTGATTGGAAAGCATGTCTTATCGAAGGGTTTGATTTGATTTGCAAATGTTTTTGATTTGACTTGTAAAAGTGTTTGATTTGATTTGCAAAAGCTTATCTTTTTGAAAAGATTGTTGAAGTGATATTTTGAAAGCTGGTTTTCAAACCCTTACGTTAACATAAGAATTGAAGAATATCGATACTTTCAATTTATCTTTTTAGCCTTAAGGCTCAATTTGAATGGTGATTATCGGGCTACGAAGCATCCTCGACCACAGAAATACAAGTATCGGTCTTCTCATGGGCATGATAGCCATCGGAGAGACTCTGACACGGCAATCCATATTTTTTCACTATATTGAGACCTTAAATCTGGATAACTGTTTAAGGTGTTTGTATATACATCTTACAGAAAAACTGGCAGGGTACATCTGTAAAGCAGAGTTTGTCCATCGTGGGAATCAGATTCTGATCAGTTTGATCATGAATCTCACGATTCCTAGGCTCACATATGAGTAGCCAATAAACCTGCACAGTTCAAATTTGTACAAAAATAGATATATATCCCAAGATTTCCAGAACCAAGAATTCATTCAGTAAATCTAGGTTCGCACGGCAGAAGAGTCTCGTTCCCACTAGATAGCGATCTAAGGGACGCGAGGTTGCTTTTGCGGCTGAAAAATGTCGATTCATATCAAATGAATAGTTAAAGCTGCAATTTAATAAAAAGCAAGTAAAGCAATATATACACAGTTTTATATACAAAGGCTGTAAAGGACGATGGGTTTTCACACCGGTGCCCAGACTTGAATTGAAATATATATATATTGAAAGAAAAGTAGTCAACCAAGACTGGGAAGAGAACCCAGTGGTGCTGAAGGATGCTTATATATGCATATTTACATATAAAAGAAGTAAAAAGGCCACAGAATAATCCAAGCCGAACAGCAATGTAAATGTATAGAAATGTAGTCAACCAGGGACTGGGAAGATATCCCAGTAATGGTGAAGGGTGCAAAAGCAGTAAAAGGCCACAGAATAATCCAGGCCGAACTAAAATATATAAATATATGTATAGAGAGAGAAATGTAGTCAACCAAGACTAGGAAGAGAACCTAGTGGTGGTGAAGGCTGCTTATATATGCATAAATATATATAAAAGCAGTAAGCTACCTCAAATTTGACATCCGGACTTGACAGAATTGAAAAGTTAATATATATACAGTTAAATAAACACACAAAAAAGTCAAACCTGAACTAAGAATATAAACCAATCCGGGGAAGTTGCTAGTGACGAAGATGCAAGTATGCCGAAGCTGCCGGAAGTGACGGATCGTCAATCCGAGTTGTAGAAATGCCAGAAAATGAGTTTATGTACAAAAATATACCAAATTTTGACAAAAACGGCCACGGAACTAAGTTCCGGGCATTTTTAGAAAACGAAACTTGATATGTAAGTGCAAAACAGTGCAAAGAAGTAGTATTAACTTTCTGATAGTAAAAATACTCACAATGGACTGATACACGGACTTTTTCAAATCGTAGGCTTTAAACGTCCAAATCTACCAGTTTTTTTTGATATGTGGTAGTATGTAGGTATATCTACATGTTAGAGTGAAAAACTTTGGGTTTGAACGAGGTGAAAAAGTCAAAAAATCAAATGGACAAAGGTTCGCTGTGTTTTGGAATTATTAAAAATGAGGGGGTCACCTCATATATATTGTGACGCCCCCAAATTCCAGGACCGCCACTTGGTCTCTCGAATTCGGTTCATCACGTGCTCATGGTAATACATCGCAATAATGATAACTAAATATCACACAACCACAGCGGAAAATCTATTCTAGAATAATTTACAATGATTTATTACAATTATTCCCCCAAGTCTCGCAACCAACATTACTTAATAGATTACATAGCAATATCAATTAATGACTTGTTATATAATCTAACTTAAGCTTAAACATAAACAAATCCAGTCTTACTACATCATCTTCACACAATATTAATATATTTGAAACATAACAGACATAAGCTAGTTGGTAGCCTTGCCCTTGCCCTTATCAATGCCCGAAGGTTCGCCATGCTCTGCCTTAACTGAAATGTTTTAGGGAAAGAAAGAATGAGCACAAATTGCCCAGCAAGTAATATACAATAAGGGTGAATAATAAGATTCTCAATTCTCGAAAGGGTATAGCAAGATTTGATAGTTCAAGAATAACAAGAATATCAACAGTTCTCAATAACAGTCGCTAAGGACAGGATAATATCAATATGATTCAATAATAAGTCAATTCAAGATTTCAAATAATTGAATACTGAGTAGTCACTACGGACTATGAACTTCTACTAGAATTGACAGTAATAAACTGAAAATCCAACAAAAACAGGTACAACAGGTGATCAGCCTAAAGTACCCTTGTTATGCATAACAATCAATCATACTCAAGTGTGCACGTCGGTTCTCCGACAATTTATATATTCCCTTCAAAGAAGGTTGTTCTTCTCAGTCAAATACAAGATCCCGCACCAATCAATTAGTTTGGGTTGCTTTTCAATAACATAAGTCCCGCCGAATCAAATGGCATAGACACTTTCACAATATTCAAGAACAATACTAAGTTCAACATGAATAATAGCTTTAATGAAATAAGAGTTCAAGTATGCTAATTCAATTCAACCGATTAAATAGAAAACTAGTTCGCAATACACAAGATAGGATACTTGCATAGTAAAAGAGTATAAGTTAGGAAACTTTCACAATCATAGCTTTCTTTGCATAAAGTAAATGCGTCGGTTAGGATACTTGCACTTTAAAAGAGTGTAAGTAAGAGAACTTGCCTTTAGCGTAGTTTATCCACGAAAAGCAATCAACACTTTCGAATTCCTATCGTAATACAGTTACGTATATATATGATATTCATTAGTCATATAATTTAACTTCACATTTTCTCTTTGAATATGCGATCAACACATAAGGTAAGTTTTACCTAGCTACACAGATATATAGAATATAATTTCTATCCTTAACGTTCCTTCTTTAGAGTTTAAACGCATTCTCATATTATATAAGATCTCAACAATTAGCAAACATGCTTGCATATTATTAATATCACATAAGACCACAATCAATACTAAATATATTTCATTTTAGCAAGTTACGGCGTCTCCTAAGTTAACCGTCAAAATCGGGTTCAAGTAAAATCATATAACATCACGTAGCATGTATTCATATTTAAAGGATACTTTACATGCTTGTATAACTTTTCCAAATCCAATCGTACATGGTATAGGTTCTTAAGTTAATACTTAAAGCCATTCAAGGACACGAACTCATATGGTCTAACATGGTCGTTTTTAAACACATAAGATATTCATATAACTTGTATTAGTCATGCTCATGAGTACTCGTATTGCATATATGTAGCTAGCATTGTTATTATCTTGAAAACATGCTTTGTTTATGCTAAACTTTAATCACGGCAACCAATCATGGTATATATATATGCATGACACATGAATGAGTCTAAGAGTACTATCACATGTGTCCATAAATATCAGAATTTAAATCTCCACGTATCGTGTTAATGCTCATGTGCAAGGCTTGTATTTCTATTAGTGAATCTTACTAATAGAGCCTAACATGTTCATGCTTCCTTACGAACTATATAAACACAAGTTAAGGCTTCATTCATATATTTCAAAGTTATCTAAACATGCTCATAACATCAAAATGACTATATAGCATTTACATGATCATATCCACCTTCAAACTTATATTTTTGTTAGGAATGAGCACTAGTTAGGTTCACATGTTCATATTTTATTACGGAACCAATATAGATAAGCTAACATGCACTTCATGTGTCTCTAGGTGGTACTAACGTGCTTGCAAGGTCAGTATGTAAACATGCTTTATAATGTTAATGATTGTTTATGAAATTTTAAGTTCGTTTCCAAGCTTCATGTCGTTTTGTTAACCATGCATGCTAATACACTAAAACATGCTTACATTGCCTCATTAGGTTTATATATGTGTATTAATCATGCTTCCATGCTTGTTTAAACAAAAATCAACCAATTAGTACATAACAGTTTTGTTGCAGAATGCAGAAAACTGCACAGAGGCCGGCGCTGCGGCGCGGCAACAGCAGCCATATTCTAGCGCTGCGGCGCGGGTGGCGCTGCGACGCGGCGCTGCGGCGCGGTTTGCGGCGCTGCGGCGTGGCGCTGCGGCGCGGTTTGCGGCGCTGCGGCGCTGGCTGCGGCGCTGCGGCGTGGGGACAGTTCCTCAGTTCAGACTGCAGCGAAACCGACCCAAAACCTCCCATTTTATCGATCTCGACATACCCATATGCTATTAGACTAACCTTTTTAACTTACTAACACATATATACGCTTATATAACAGTCAATCGCCCAAACGATTCCCAATTTCATGAACTCCAACTAATTTCACGAATTCGATGCTTTATAGAAATTACAGAGCAACAATGGAAATGAAAGTCAAGAAAGCTATATAGTGGTTCCATCACGTATGTATGTTCATATAACAACAATGTAAGGGTTCTACAAACCAATCATGAACCAATTTGGCATAATCAAAAATTTGAAGGAAACTTCGGAAACAGAAAACGAAAATAAAGAACAAAGGAAGAGGGATTATACCTCTGCTAGGATTCCAATATAGTTTGCTGCTAATCCAACTTCTCCTACTGATATATGTATATTGCTTTCACTCACCACTTATGCAAACTCTCAGCAAATTGAAAACGAAGAAACATGGCTGCTATTTATAGAAGAATCCTTACACAGACAATGCAATTGTCCATTAAATTGAACCACTAGATTGAAGCTTTGTATATCAGCTAAGGAAGAGTTGGTAGAGTGGTTGAAGAACACTGTTGTGCCCACTCCCCGTATCATGATTTGCTAGAATGCTGAGTTTGAGAGGGTAGGAGTAGGCTAGCTTCATTAGTGTTTTACGTGTACAAGGTTTGTGTCTTATTAATATGGGACAAGGCATAAAAATCTCAGCATTTCCAATTTGTAAACAAACTAGTGTTAATACTTAGGTTATATACACACACATATTTAGACACTTAGGTCTTTAATTGAAATGTCACAATAATTCATATACTGTAGTAAGTGTAAATTGACACGTATAATCCATGTACATTTTGTTAATACCGGATATAATCTAATCAGATGTTAACACATTACACTGTCTCCTTTATTAAAACTAATTGTTTACAATATGTTCATGATATATTATACAATGTATACCCACATATTTATTGTCACACAAGTTATTAATCAAGTAGCTCACATGGTTTAATAAGCCTTACCATATAATAGTGTCATATTACACTTCACATAATACATAGTCAGCTAATATATGCTACACATTTAATTCGCATGCTTGCACATATAATTTCTCATCTTATAAATTGAATATTAATTAATAATATACACATATCCTACACCAATCAATATAATTGTTAACCTCCATAACAATTTAATTAACCCTTATATGATTAATCATCACTTTGATATAAATCTTATTATATTTATAAACACGTTGCTCATTATTATTATGTTTCTTGCAATAATAATAATCACATATTATTAATCAATCCTCATTAGTATTTTATAACAGTTAATTAATATTCTTCGATTAACAATTAATATAGATTAATTGTTCTCTTAAATTAATATAATCATTCTTATATTACGTCACTGTGCCACACAAGGCAATCAACGAGTTTATCACAAACTCCACCAATTTCTCAATTATTATAATTATTCAATTATATATAATTGAATTAATTCATCTCATAACACAAAATCATTTATATTCAAATAAATTCTCATTTCTATTAATATATTTATTTAATAATATATGAAAATTCTCGGGTATTACATCCTCCCCCCCTTATAAAAATTCCGTCCCGGAATTGCTACAAGGTTACACAAATAGATGGGGATAGTCCCTCATCATCCTATCTTCTAACTCCCACGTTGCCTCCTCGACATCGTGGTTACGCCAAAGTACTTTTACAGATGAAATAACTTTATTTCTCAAAGTTTGTTCTTTCCTATCTAATATCTGGACAGGAATTTCTTCATACGCCAAGTTCTGCTCCACTTGAATGGGCTCGTAAGAAATCACGTGCTTGTAGTCAGCCTTGTACGGTCGCAACACGGAAATGTGGACACGTTGTGGATATGCTCCAACTCGGGTGGTAACGCAACTTTGTATGCCACTTCGCCCAATCGCTTCAGTATCTCGAACGGTCCTATGAATCTTGGACTCAATTTTCCTTTCTTGCCGAAATGGATTTTTCCCTTCCATGGAGATACCTTCAAGAATACGAAACTGCCGACTTTGAAGTCTCGGTCCTGCTGATGCAAATCTGCGTATTTCTTCTGGCGATCTTGAGCTGCTACAAGTCTGGCTCTTATCACTGTCACCACGTCTGCGGTTTGTTGAACTAACTCTGGTCCGAGTATTCGTTGTTCTCCGACTTCGTCCCAACATAACGGCGTTCTGCACTTTCTCCCGTAAAGAGCTTCGTACGGTGGCATGCCGATACTTGCATGGTAGCTATTATTATATGCGAATTCTACTAAGGGTAGGTGGTCGTCCCAATTTCCCTTAAAATCCATCACGCAAGTCCTAAGCATGTCTTCTAGCGTTTGTATTGTTCGCTCACTTTGTCCGTCTGAGGATGATAAGCTGTACTCAACCTCAACTGCGTTCCAATTCTTTTTTGCAAACTCTTCCAAAAATTGGACGTGAAGCGCGGATCTCGATCAGAGACAATTGACACCGGCACTCCATGTCGTGAAACAATTTCTTTTACATATAGGCTTGCTAATTGGTTCAAACTGTAGCGGATCTTGATTGGTAGAAAGTGTGCGGTCTTCGTTAGTCGATCCACGATAACCCAAATAGCATCATAACCTTTCTGTGTAACTGGAAGTCCTACCACGAAGTCCATGGTAATATGCTCCCATTTCCACTCTGGTATTTCTAACGGTTGTAGTAAACCACTCGGCCACTGATGCTCTGCTTTAACGCGTTGCCAAGTCAAGCATCTACTGACGCACTCCGCGACTTCCCGTTTCAAATTGGGCCACCAAAAATGTTGCCTTAGATCTTGGTACATCTTTGTGCCTCCCGGATGAACGGAATATGTCGTATTGTGTGCCTCGTGCAAAATCTCTTCCCTCAACTCAGTTATCGCTGGTACCCACACTCTCCCTTCAAATCTCAAAATACCGTCTTTATCCATTCAAAATTTTTCTTCCTCATTTTCTGTGATCCTCTTTCGGATTTTCTCACACTCTTCATCCTTTTCCTGAGCTTTCTTTACTCTATCCAACAACGTCGGACAAGCTTCCATTACAATTAACTTCTCACCAGACTTTTCTGGTCCTTTCACTTCTATCTCCAATTTCTCCATCTCTCTTATCAACTCTTCCTGAGTCGTCAAATTAAACAACTTCTCCCTTCCTTTCCTGCTCAGAGCGTCGGTAACCACATTTGCCTTTCCCGGGTGATAAAGAATATCGCAGTCATAGTCTTTGATTAATTCTAACCACCTTCTCTGCCGCATGTTTAACTCCTTCTGTGTGAAGATATATTTCAGACTTTTGTGGTCCGTGTATATCTCACATTTTTCTCCGTATAGATAATGTCTCCATATCTTTAACGCAAAAACTACTGCCGCTAACTCTAAGTCGTGAGTGGGGTATCGTTTTTTGTAATCCTTTAATTGTCGTGATGCATATGCAATGACCTTGTCGTGCTGCATAAGCACACAGCCAAGTCCATTGTGCGATGCATCACTATAAACCACAAAATTTCCCGCATCATCTGGTAATGATAACACAGGTGCTTCGCTCAATCTCCTTTTCAGTTCTTGAAAACTTTCTTCGCATTTGTCGGTCCATACAAATTTCACCGTCTTTCTAGTCAAATTGGTCAACGGGGTTGCTATCTTAGAAAAATCTTGGATGAATCTTCGATAGTACCCAGCTAACCCTAGAAAGCTTCTCACCTCCGTCGGTGTTCTCGGTTGTTCCCAATTACTTACTGCTTCGACCTTTGCAGGGTCTACTGAGATTCCATTCTTATCCACCACGTGGCCTAAGAATTGAACCTTCTCTATCCAAAATTCGCATTTAGAAAATTTTGCATACATCTTCTCCTTCCTTAGTGCCTCCAAAACAATCTTCAGATGTTCGGCGTGTTCTTCCTCTGTCTTTGAGTAGATCAAAATGTCGTCGATAAAAACCACTACAAATTTATCCAAGTATGGCTTGAAAACTCGGTTCATCAAGTCCATAAATGCTGCCGGAGCATTAGTCAATCCGAATGACATTACCAAAAACTCGTAGTGTCCATAACGGGTTCGAAACGCAGTCTTTGGTATGTCCTCATCCCTCACTTTCAGTTGATGATATCCTGTTCGTAGGTCGATCTTTGAGAAACACTTTGCTCCCTTCAGTTGATCAAATAAGTCGTCTATCCTCGGTAGCGGATACCGGTTCTTGATCGTTACTCTGTTCAACTCTCGATAATCGATACAGAGCCTCATCGATCTGTCCTTCTTCTTAACAAATAGTACTGGTGCTCCCCAAGGAGAAACACTCGGTCGAATGTAACCCTTATCCAACAATTCTTGTAATTGTATCATCAATTCCTTCATTTCTACTGGCGCCATACGATATGGAGCTTTCGAAATCGGTGCCGTTCTCGGTGCTAAGTCTATTACGAATTCGATTTCTCTGTCTGGCGGAAGACCAGGCAGATCGTCCGGAAACACATCTTGGAATTCATTAACTACGTCTATATCCTTAATTTCTACTCCCTTTTTCCGAGTATCAACGATGTAAGCTAAATATCCTACACATCCTTTCCTTAACAATTTCTTGGCCTACATCATCGTAACGCAACACGATTGCTTAAGCGATGAGCTACCATAAAACACTACCTTAGACTTACTCGGAGTCTGAAGGTTCACACATTTGTTCTGACAATCAATTATCGCAGCATGGTTATACAACCAATCCATTCTCAATATTACGTCAAATTCTCCCAGTCTAATAGGAATCAAGTCTACGCTCAGTTCATGTTTACTAATACTTGCGCGACAATTTTGATAAACATATTCTACAGGGATCACTTCCTTATTAGCAACTTCTATGATCAAAGGATTTTCTAAAAGTTCTCGGGGTGTACTAAGTCTACTAGCAAATTCTTCAGATACAAAAGAACAGGTGGCACCCGAATCAAATAATACATAAGCATTTATATCATTGATTGGGATTATACCTGACACCACATCCTTCGCAGCCACTGCGTCTTGGACGGTCATGTTAAAGGTTCTGGCGGTTGGGCGGTTGGATTGTGCCGGTCCACCGATCATCAGCTTGTTGCCTCCTTGTTGATTACTACCCCCGCCACTTCCCTTCTTTGGGCAGTCCTTAATTCGGTGCTCCGTCGAGCCACACGCAAAGCATCCTTGTATCTTTTTCGGTTTCAAATAGTTGGGCGAGATGTGCCCTTCCTGTCCGCAGTTGTAGCAAGTGCCACGTCCCTTCCAGCACTCGCCCTGGTGATTCTTCCCACACTTCGGGCATCCTTCAGCCCTCTTCTTGAAACCTCCACAAAAATTCCCTGATTGATTATTATTGTTGTTTTTGTTGTTGTTGTTGTTCTCCCACTTTCTCTTTCCCAAGTTGCTTCCTCCGCTACTGCTTCCTCCCGTACGATTCTCTCCTCCAGTATTCTTTCCTTTCTTTTCTTTGTTATACAGACTTAAGGCCTCACTACCGCCTTCCGCAATGATTGCCTTCTCCAGTAATGTTGCAAAGGAATCAATTTGAAGAACTGATACCTTATTGAACAGCCATGGCTTCAACCCTTGTTCAAAGCGTCTAGCCTTCCTCTCTTCATCACCAACTTGGTGCTCCGCAAATCGCGCTAGTTCGTTAAACCTAGCCGCGTATTGCGCCACCGTCATCTCACCTTGTTTTAACTCTAGGAATTTCACCTCCATCCTATTCTTCATACTCTTCGGAAAGTAATTCTCGAAGAACAGTGTCTTAAACTTATCCCAAGCTATTATCCCTTCTCCAGCTCTTTGTTGATTAGCCTCCCACCAGTAGTTCGCTTCTCCCCTCATCATGTACGTGGCAAACACCGTCTTCTGATCTTCGCCTACGCTAGCTATAGTGAAAGC
Organism: Panax stipuleanatus; assembly: GCA_020205555.1. NCBI lineage: Eukaryota > Viridiplantae > Streptophyta > Magnoliopsida > Apiales > Araliaceae > Panax > Panax stipuleanatus. The sequence goes on along the minus strand of CM035119.1, from coordinate 15,914,697 downwards.
TTTTTCGATCTCTTTGATCCACGTTTGTGAGACGATTGGGTCGGTAGTTCCCTCGAACTCTGGGGGTCCTACACTCTTAAAGTCTTTAAAGGTTGTTACTGGCACAGTTTGAGGGTTCGGGCGAACGGGTTCATTGTTCCTTCCCCTTAAGGCTTCTCCTAACAAGTCTACCAGTTTCTGGATCGAGTCTACTTGTTCTCTCTTATTGTTAACGGATTCTTCGGGTGCAGTCAATCTACGTCTGGGCGGCATTATCTGCATCACAATTTTTCATTTTATTATTATTCAAGTATATCACTTAAGTATTTCTTTTAATACTAAAAGAATAAATTTATAACACGTTTCTAAAATCAACTCCATTTATATTCATATGCCATTTCATTTCATTACATGATTTTCCTAGCATACTGCTATAAATGTTATCACATATATCCCCTAATATCACAAAAGACGGGGAATATACCAACCTACTACCATACTACCCCTCTAACAAAAGCTAACTCGGGGTTTACATCATCATCCCACATCTTACACAAAAGATCGGGATTACAACATAGTATATACAATACATAAAGACACAACTAGTACTACCACTAGACTGACTAAGGAAATCTCATCCCATCATCCCGCGCTCCACTGCGCTCTTGTACTCCAACTGTGCTATATACGCAACCAGCTCTCGGCTCAAGGTATGTAGAGTCTGTCCCTGTTCTGCCGGGTAGTGGTACACACCATCAATCACCCTTTCAAAAGCTGAACGGAACACATACCCCATCTTGTTCATCTTTCTCTTCTTGCACCTGACCTCGTCCTCAAGGTCGTCAGCTCTCTCATTGGACGCTTCCCACTTCTCCTCGAAGTGTAACCTATCCATCACCTCCAACTCTAGCTGAGTACGGAGTGCCTCTTTCTCAATTTTCTCACTCAGCTCCCTCTGCTCAACCTCTTCTAGCTTCTCTGCCAAATCTACATTCCTAGCCACTGACCTGTGAAATAGAGTCCCCATCTGGATCCCTGCCTCCCTACGGTAGGCAATCTCCACCTCTAACTCTTGCATATCCAGCTTCCTCTGGTGGTCCTCGTCCCTCAGCTTCTGGAACTCAGACTCTCTCTCGTGGGCCTCTGCCTCCAGCTCCTGGACTCTGCAGTCTAACTCTAGAATACGCTCCTCGTACTCGCCTAACATCTGTTCCTCTATAGTAGCCTCATCAGAGTCCTCTACTGGCTCATCCTCCATCGGCTCCTCCTCTGGATCAGACTCTATCTCAATCTCGTCCTCGTCGTCGGACTCGAACGGTGCAACAGCCTGCACTGGTGTAGCCTCTAGAGGTGCCTAGTACACTACATGTATATCCCTGGGCTCCTCCTTGGCCACTCTACTAGGTACTCCTGTGTCTGTCATCCTACACTCACAAACACAAGACAAGAAATAGCATCTCCATTAGAATGTTAAACAAAATATAAGTTCATTGTATAAAATGAAGTTACATTTCATAACAGACTAAGCCTCTCAAGGAAAACTCTACATGAGTTTTATCTCCTTCCTAACTTCTAAGTTCGCCTAAGTTATAGTCTAAGGACACTCGTTCCTAAGGTTTATAACTACGGCTCTGATACCAACCTGTGACGCCCCCAAATTCCAGGACCGCCACTTGGTCTCTCGAATTCGGTTCATCACGTGCTCATGGTAATACATCGCAATAATGATAACTAAATATCACACAACCACAGCGAAAAATCTATTCTAGAATAATTTACAATGATTTATTACAATTATTCCCCCAAGTCTCGCAACCTACAGTACTTAATAGATTACATAGCAATATCAATTAACGACTTGTTATATAATCTAACTTAAGCTTAAACATAAACAAATTCAGTCTTACTACATCATCTTCACACAATATTAATATATTTGAAACATAACAGACATAAGCTAGTTGGTTGCCTTGCCCTTGCCCTTATCAATGCCCGAAGGTTCGCCATGCTCTGCCTTAACTGAAATGTTTTAGGGAAAGCAAGAATGAGCACAAATTGCCCAGCAAGTAATATACAATAAGGGTGAATAATAAGATTCTCAATTCTCGAAAGAGTATAGCAAGATTTGATAGTTCAAGAATAACAAGAATATCAACAGTTCTCAATAACAGTCGCTAAGGACAGGATAATATCAATATGATTCAATAATAAGTCAATTCAAGATTTCAAATAATTGAATACTGAGTAGTCACTACGGACTATGAACTTCTAATAGAATTGACAGTAATAAACTGAAAATCCAACAAAAACAGGTGCAACAGGTGATCAGCCTAAAGTACCCTTGTTATGCATAACAATCAATCATACTCAAGTGTGCACGTCGGTTCTCCGACAATTTATATATTCCCTTCAAAGAAGGTTGTTCTTCTCAGTCAAATACAAGATCCCGCACCAATCAATTAGTTTGGGTTGCTTTTCAATAACATAAGTCCCGCCGAATCAAATGGCATAGACACTTTCATAATATTCAAGAACAATACTAAGTTCAACATGAATAATAGCTTTAATGAAATAAGAGTTCAAGTATGCTAATTCAATTCAACCGATTAAATAGAAAACTAGTTCGCAATACACAAGATAGGATACTTGCATAGTAAAAGAGTATAAGTTAGGAAACTTTCACAATCATAGCTTTCCTTGCATAAAGTAAATGCGTCGGTTAGGATACTTGCACTTTAAAAGAGTGTAAGTAAGAGAACTTGCCTTTAGCGTAGTTTATCCACGAAAAGCAATCAACACTTTCGAATTCCTATCGTAATACAGTTACGTATATATATGATATTCATTAGTCATATAATTTAACTTCACATTTTCTCTTTGAATATGCGATCAACACATAAGGTAAGTTTTACCTAGCTACACAGATATATAGAATATAATTTCTATCCTTAACGTTCCTTCTTTAGAGTTTAAACGCATTCTCATATTATATAAGATCTCAACAATTAGCAAACATGCTTGCATATTATTAATATCACATAAGACCACAATCAATACTAAATATATTTCATTTTAGCAAGTTACGGCATCTCCTTAAGTTAACCGTCAAAATCGGGTTCAAGTAACATCATATAATATCACGTAGCATGTATTCATATTTAAAGGATACTTTACATGCTTGTATAACTTTTCCAAATCCAATCATACATGGTATAGGTTCTTAAGTTAATACTTAAAGCCATTCAAGGGCACGAACTCATATGGTCTAACATAGTCGTTTTTAAACACATAAGATATTCATATAACTTGTATTAGTCATGCTCATGAGTACTCGTATTGCATATATGTAGCTAGCATTGTTATTATCTTGAAAACATGCTTTGTTTATGCTAAACTTTAATCACGGCAACCAATCATGGTATATATATATGCATGACACATGAATGAGTCTAAGAGTACTATCACATGTGTCCATAAATATCAGAATTTAAATCTCCACGTATCGTGTTAATGCTCATGTGCAAGGCTTGTATTTCTATTAGTGAATCTTACTAATAGAGCCTAACATGTTCATGCTTCCTTACGAACTATATAAACACAAGTTAAGGCTTCATTCATATATTTCAAAGTTATCTAAACATGCTCATAACATCAAAATGACTATATAGCATTTACATGATCATATCCACCTTCAAACTTATATTTTTGTTAGGAATGAGCACTAGTTAGGTTCACATGTTCATATTTTATTACGGAACCAATATAGATAAGCTAACATGCACTTCATGTGTCTCTAGGTGGTACTAACGTGCTTGCAAGGTCAGTATGTAAACATGCTTTATAATGTTAATGATTGTTTATGAAATTTTAAGTTCGTTTCCAAGCTTCATGTCGTTTTGTTAACCATGCATGCTAATACACTAAAACATGCTTACATTGCCTCATTAGGTTTATATATGTGTATTAATCATGCTTCCATGCTTGTTTAAACAAAAATCAACCAATTAGTACATAACAGTTTTGTTGCAGAATGCAGAAAACTGCACAGAGGCCGGCGCTGCGGCGCGGCAACAGCAGCCATATTCTAGCGCTGCGGCGTGGGTGGCGCTGCGACGCGGCGCTGCGGCGCGGTTTGCGGCGCTGCGGCGTGGCGCTGCGGCGCGGTTTGCGGCGCTGCGGCGCTGGCTGCGGCGCTGCGGCGTGGGGACAGTTCCTCAGTTCAGACTGCAGCGAAACCGACCCAAAACCTCCCATTTTATCGATCTCGACATACCCATATGCTATTAGACTAACCTTTTTAACTTACTAACACATATATACGCTTATATAACAGTCAATCGCCCAAACGATTCCCAATTTCATGAACTCCAACTAATTTCACGAATTCGATGCTTTATAGAAATTACAGAGCAACAATGGAAATGAAAGTCAAGAAAGCTATATAGTGGTTCCATCACGTATGTATGTTCATATAACAACAATGTAAGGGTTCTACAAACCAATCATGAACCAATTTGGCATAATCAAAAATTTGAAGGAAACTTCGGAAACAGAAAACGAAAATAAAGAACAAAGGAAGAGGGATTATACCTCTGCTAGGATTCCAATATAGTTTGCTGCTAATCCAACTTCTCCTACTGATATATGTATATTGCTTTCACTCACCACTTATGCAAACTCTCAGCAAATTGAAAACGAAGAAACATGGCTGCTATTTATAGAAGAATCCTTACACAGACAATGCAATTGTCCATTAAATTGAACCACTAGATTGAAGCTTTGTATATCAGCTAAGGAAGAGTTGGTAGAGTGGTTGAAGAACACTGTTGTGCCCACTCCCCGTATCATGATTTGCTAGAATGCTGAGTTTGAGAGGGTAGGAGTAGGCTAGCTTCATTAGTGTTTTACGTGTACAAGGTTTGTGTCTTATTAATATGGGACAAGGCATAAAAATCTCAGCATTTCCAATTTGTAAACAAACTAGTGTTAATACTTAGGTTATATACACACACATATTTAGACACTTAGGTCTTTAATTGAAATGTCACAATAATTCATATACTGTAGTAAGTGTAAATTGACACGTATAATCCATGTACATTTTGTTAATACCGGATATAATCTAATCAGATGTTAACACATTACACTGTCTCCTTTATTAAAACTAATTGTTTACAATATGTTCATGATATATTATACAATGTATACCCACATATTTATTGTCACACAAGTTATTAATCAAGTAGCTCACATGGTTTAATAAGCCTTACCATATAATAGTGTCATATTACACTTCACATAATACATAGTCAGCTAATATATGCTACACATTTAATTCGCATGCTTGCACATATAATTTCTCATCTTATAAATTGAATATTAATTAATAATATACACATATCCTACACCAATCAATATAATTGTTAACCTCCATAACAATTTAATTAACCCTTATATGATTAATCATCACTTTGATATAAATCTTATTATATTTATAAACACGTTGCTCATTATTATTATGTTTCTTGCAATAATAATAATCACATATTATTAATCAATCCTCATTAGTATTTTATAACAGTTAATTAATATTCTTCGATTAACAATTAATATAGATTAATTGTTCTCTTAAATTAATATAATCATTCTTATATTACGTCACTGTGCCACACAAGGCAATCAACGAGTTTATCACAAACTCCACCAATTTCTCAATTATTATAATTATTCAATTATATATAATTGAATTAATTCATCTCATAACACAAAATCATTTATATTCAAATAAATTCTCATTTCCATTAATATATTTATTTAATAATATATGAAAATTCTCGGGTATTACATATATAGGCCCTCAGCTCTACCTTCTGCTGCCACAGATAGAGGTATGGCTCCTCTGGTGGGGCCCACGTATCCGATTGAGTCATCTCAAAGTACGTGCACTTCGAGCAACGCGAGGTTAAAGTCCAAACTTTCTAAATTTTGATCGGAGCGTTCGTTTGAGGCGTGCTATACCTTTCAGGAAAGCCCTCACTGAGAGTGTCACAATGATATGGGATAAAACATTTTCCGGGTCTAAGAAGACGGGTTCATAACCAAGTCTTCGATTCACCACAGTTTATTCGTTGAGCTGTCTTATGCTGTTTGCACTCGGGATCATTGTTATGGTTTGTTCTGACCTTGATGGCATCAATTCAGCTTGAATTTGACCGAATCGGCTTAAAGTTTGTAAAATGAGCATTTTTTCCCTCCCGGGGTTGCCTTCAGTGTTGGCATGGCCTTTGGTTGACTTCCTGGAGTTATTTCCAAGACTTGGATCCCTTTCGAGTCTGTTTGTCCTTGGTGTTATCTCTGAAGTTGATTTGATCTTTCAAGTTTTCTCCTGGAGGTGTGGTGGAGCTTCAAGTTTGTTCCTAAAGTTGACCTGACTTCCCGGGTTGAGACCGGGGATGACCTGTACTTCCCGGGATGAGACCGGGGCTGACCTTTTGACCTGATTGGAGATTATGGTTGATTTGATGGCCCGATATTGAGATCGGGGTTGATCTGATGGCCCGATTGGAGATCAAGGTTGATTTGATGGAACGATATAGAGATCAGGGTTGATCTGACGGCCCGATTGGAGATCGGGGTTGATTTAATGGCCCGATATTAAGATCGGGGTTGATCTGACGGCCCGATTGGAGATCGGGGTTAATTTTATGGCCCGATATTAAGATCGGGGTTAATTTGATGGCCTGATATTGAGATTGGGGTTGATTTGATGGCCTGATATTGAGATCGGGGTTGATTTGACGGCCCGATTGGAGATCGGGGTTGATTTGATGGCCCGATATTTGAAACGGGGTTGATCTGGCAGCCCAATTAGAGATTTAGGTTGATTTAATGGCCAGATATTGAGATCGGGGTTGATCTGACGGCCCGATTGGAGATCAAGGTTGATTTGATGGCCCAATATTGAGATCGGGGTTGATTTGATGGCCCGATATTGAGATTAGGGTTGATTTGATGGCCCGATATTGAGATCGGGGTTCATTTAATGGCCCAATTAGAGATTTGGGTTGATTTGATTGCCCAATATTGAGATCAGGGTTGATCTGACTGCCCGATTAGAGATCGAGGTTGATTTGATGGCCCGTTTTGCCCTCCTACAGTGTTAATAATAGGAAAGGAAATTTCGAGTGTCTACACCCGGTATTGAGACCGGGCGGCCCGGTATTGAGATTGTGGTTGAGTTGATGGCCCGGTATTGAGACCGGGGTTAAGTTGACGGCCCGGTATTTAGACCGGGGTTAAGTTGATGGCCCGGTATTGAGATCGGGGTTAAGTTGACGGCCAGGTATTGAGACCGGGGTTAAGTTAAAAAGATAATTTTTCCCTCCTATAGTGTTAGTAACAGGGAAACGAAATTTTGAGTGTCTACAGCTGGACCACCACAGACGAGCCAACCCACCGCCAGAACATTCAACATGACCATGCAGGATGTTGTGCTGTCAAAGGATGTGGTGTCATGTATCATTCCGGTCAATAGTGTTAATGCTTATATATTATTTGATTCGAGTGCTACTTGTTCATTTATATTCGATGACCTCGCTAAGAATTTAAACTTACCTAAGGAGGAATTAATTTACCCTTTGAACATAGAGATTGCGAATAGGGAGGTTATTCCTGTTAGGTTTACACAAGAATTGTAGATTGGTCATTAAGGGTCATGAGTTGATGGTAGACTTAATTCCGATAAAACTTGGGGAATTCGATGTTATACTGGGAATGGATTGGTTGTTCAACCATGGGGCGGTAATTGATTGCCAGAAGAAATCTATAAACCTTACGACTCCAACGAAGGTAGTGTTTTATGGTAGCAAGTCGCCTAGACAAGCGAGTTGTATGCGATTATACAGGCCAAAAAGTTATTAAAACAAGGTTGTGTAGGGTACTTAGCCTATATAATGGATACTCGTAAGGAGAGTCCAAAGTTGGAAGAGATATCAGTGGTTCAGGAGTTTGTGGACGTGTTTTCGAGAGATTTTCTAGGACTTCCGCCAGATTGAGAGATAGAGTTCATGATTAACTTAGCACCTGGGACTGCTCTGATATCAAAAGCCCCATACAGAATGGCTCCGATGGAGATGAAGAAGTTGATGGTTCAACTGCAAGAATTGCTGGACAAAAAGTATATTCAGCCGAGCGTATCACCGTGGCGTATTGTTCGTCAAGAAGAAGGATGGATCAATGTGGCTTTGCATTGATTATAGGGAGTTGAACAAAGTCACGATCAAGAATAAGTATCAGTTGCCAAGGATCGATGACTTGTTCGATCAACTGAAGGGAGCAAGGTACTTCTCGAAAATAGATTTGAGAAGCGGTTATCATCAGTTGAAGGTAAGGAGTGAAGATGTATCAAAGACGACATTTAGAACTCGGTATGGACATTACGAGTTCTTGGTGATGTCATTTAGTCTAACAAATGCACCTGCGGCATTTATAGACTTAATGAATAGGGTGTTTAAGCCATTTCTAGACAAGTTTATAGTGGTGTTCATTGATGACATTTTGGTGTATTCCAAAACTAAGGAAGAACACACTGAACATTTGAGGCTGACGTTGGAATCGCTGAGGCGAGAGAAGTTGTATGCGAAATTCTCAAAATGTGAATTCTGGTTAGAACGTGTGCAATTTCTTGGCCACGTGATTGACAAAGATAGAATTTCTGTAGATCCGTCAAAGGTTGAAGCTGTAATAAATTGGGATCAGCCGAAGACACCGTCAGAAGTTAGGAGTTTCTTGGGTTTGGTAGGTTACTATAGAAGATTCATTCAAGACTTTTCCAAAATCGCAACTCCGTTGACGAATTTGACTAGGAAAACGGTGAGGTTCGTTTGGAGGGAAAAGTGTGAGGAAAATTTTCAGGAACTAAAGAACAGGTTGAGTACTGCTCTTGGGTTGTCATTGCCTGATAGTACAGGAAATTTTATGGTATACAGTGATGCTTCACATAAAAGACTAGGTTGTGCATCGATACAAAATGACAAAGTCATTGCTTATGCATCACGTCAGCTGAAGGACTATGAGAAAGGGTATCCGACCCATGACTTGGAATTAGCTGCAGTAGTGTTTGCTCTAAAGATATGGGGACACTATCTATATGGAGAGAAGTGTGAGATATATATAGACCATAAGAGTCTAAAGTATATTTTTACACAGAAATATTTGAATATGCGCTAAAGAAGACGGTTGGAGCTTATCAATGATTACGATTGCGAGATTCTATACCATCCGGGTAAAGCTAATGTCGTTGCCGAAGCCTTAAGCAAAAAGGGTCAGGAGAAGTTAATGGTATTAACTGCTCAGGAGCAGTTGGTAAATGAGATGGCTAAGTTGGAGCTGGAAGTTAAGTATCCGAAGGAAGCATAAGGTAAACTGTTTCAAGTAACTACTGGTCCAACCTTGGTGGACAAGGTGAAAGAAGCACAACTACATGATGAGTGTGAGAAGATCCGGAAGAGAGTAACCGATGGGGATGAAATAAAGTTAAAGATTGATACTGACGGATTGCTAGGATTTAAAGGGAGAATCTGGGTACCGCCAGTACTGAAAGTCAAAGAGGAAATTTTAAGTGAAGCTCATAGTTCAAGATATTTGATTCACCCAGGGAGTACGAAGATGTATCAGGATCTCAGACAACATTTCTTGTGGCCGAATATGAAGAGAGACGTTGCTGAATGTGTTGTAAAGTGCCTAACATGTCAGAAAGTCAAATCAGAGCATCAGAGACCAAGTGGATTGTTACAACCGCTGGAGATTCCAGAATGGAAGTGGGAGCATATCACGATGAATTTCGTGGTTGGTCTTCCAATGACTCAAAGAGGTTTTGATGCAGTATGGGTTATCGTGGACCGACTGACGAAGTCAGCGCACTTTTTACCAATCAAGATTAGAATCAATTTGGATCAATTGGTGATGCTGTACATTAAAGAAATTATTTCTAGACACGGTGTTCCAGTGTCAATTGTATCATACAGAGATCCGCGTTTCACGTCAAATTTCTGGAAGCAATTACAGGAATGCTTGGGAACGCAATTGCGAATGAGTACGGCGTACCATCCTCAAATTGATGTGCAGAGCAAGAGAACGATCCAAACTTTAGAGGATATGCTAAGAGCTTGTGTTATGGACTTCAAGGGAAGTTGGGATGGTTGTCTACCGTTGGTGGAATTCACGTACAATAATAGTTACCATGCAAGTATTGGCATGCCGCCTTATAAAGCATTGTAGGCAGGAAATACAGGACTCCATTATGTTGGAATGAGGTTGGTGAGTGACAATTGTTAGGACCAGAATTGGTGCAACAAACTGCTGAGATCGTCAAGCTGATCAGAACGAGATTAGTAGCTGCTCTGGACAGACAGAAGAAATATGTTAATTATCATCGTTAGAATCGAGAGTTTGAAGTAGGAAGCTTCGTTTTTTTAAAGGTATCTCCCTGAAAAGGGAAGATTTGATTTTGCAAGAAGAGGAAACTGAGTCCCAGATTTATTAGACCTTTTGAGATACTGTGAATGGTTGGTAAAGTATCTTACGAGGTTGCGTTACCTCTGAAATTAGATCATATTCATAATATTTTCCACATTTCGGTGTTACGACCATACAAATACGATTACAAGCATGTGATAGAGTATGAGTCGTTACAGTTTGATAAAGACTTAACATATGAGGAAGTTCCTGTTCAAATAGTTGACAGAAAACAGCAAGTACTTAGAAATAAAGTGATACCTTCTGTTAAGGTAATCTGGAGGAACCACAATGCTGAAGAAGCTACGTGATGTTATGATGAAAACCTATATATCCTCAATTATTTTTTTAATTTCTTGTATAACGATTCTGGGGACACAATCTTTTTAAGGGGGGAAAATGTGACGAATGAGTTTATTGAGTTGTGATTCTGGGGACAGAATCCTTTTAAGGAGGAGAGATTGTAACAAACGAGATTTTTGTATTTTAATTTTAATTATTTATTGAATTAAATAAATATTTTAGTTTAGTTATTTATTAGGTTGAATAAATAATTGATGTGATTATATGGTGGGGTAATTTAATTAAGTGCAATATATTAATTAAATTAATGTTTAATATTAAATTAATGTTTAAGTAATTTTGTGGTTGAAGTTCTAATTTAATTGAGATAATTAAATTAGATGGATTATTATGTGGTAATTTAGTAGTATGATTTAATGAATAATGTCTAATTTAATAATTAAATTAGAGATTTACTAATTTGTTACATGGAATGATGATTAATAAATAAATTATAATTGTGTAGCAATTTAATTTATGTGTCAATTTTATTTAATAAATTGATGTTAGCTTTAATTTAATTAAATTAGAATATTGGGATTTAATTGAATAAAGTGTGACATTAAAACTATGTACTAAATGGATTATTAAAATAAATTAAAAGGAGTTTTAATTTAGTTTTATCAAACAAGGCCCTTAGCTTTTAAAAGTCTATTTTAATTAAGTTTTACCAAACAAGGCCTAAGTCTTTTAAAATTCTATTTTAAGTTAGTTTTTGCCAAACAAGCCTTAGTGACTTTTGCTTTTCAAAAACAACTAACTGATACATATATATTTAATAGGGAAATAATATATTTTTCAGTTATTATATTATGTAATTATATGTATATCAGTATTGTTACGTTAAGCTAGAGTTAGAAGAGAAAGAGCAAGGAAAGAAAATAAAAGAGAAAAGAAGAGAGAAGAGAGAAGAAGAAAGGAGAAGAAAGAAAAGTTATTTGTGAAATCAAAAACAAGAGTTCATCATCATCTTCTTCTAAAGCTAATCAAAGGTAATAATCTATTAATTAAAATTATAAATTACTGTTCTTCATGTTTTTACTTCTCTATGTTTAAAGTTTTCATGATAATTGTGTAAATATGGTTTATATATGTAATTTGTGTTTATAAATTGTTTATATATGATTTTTAGGTGAGTTTAAGTTGTTTAATTCATGTAAATATGATGAACATGAAAAAATCATGTTCATAGTAATTTACAGTCAAGTATTTTGAAAAAAACGGCTTCTTTGATATAAAAATTGATGTCTATTCATGTTATGTTATGTAAATTGATTATAGATTTTTATAATATGTTAAGAAATGAATATAACATGATTTGAATTAAGTGATTTAGTTTAAAAACAAAGCCATAGTGTTTATTTTTGTCAAGAACACTTAACAATGAAGTTTTCTTCAAAATCATGGAATTAAAGGTTTTTAATTGAGTGTTGTGATTTTTATGTGTTAAATCATGTTAGAAATATTAGTTTATGTTTCTGTAATGTTTTATCTTAATTATATCGGTAAGATTTGTTGTTTGAGCAAAGTTAATAAGCCAAATTGGCTTTTTCTGCAGTTTGCTAGATTGTCTGTGTCCCACTGTGTCGTGGCACCGCAGCACCAGTCCTCCGAGTAAACAGGGTGCTGCAGCTCCACAGCATTATCTGGTGACGTGGCACGGTGCCGCAACGCCATTTCAAAGTGTTAACTGGAGCGCTGCAGCGCCAAGCCCGGTTCTGCAGAGCCCTGATGATGTGGCACGGCACTGCAGCGCCGGCTGCAGTTCATTATGTGGCGCTGCAGCGTCACCTATGCAGTTTAGCTAGAAAATTCTATAGTGTACAATTCAGTGAGAATGTTAATGTAATAATTATAAAAGCATGTTAATACAATTATATGTTAATTGGACAGTATGTAATCATATTTTAATATGAGATTTATGATTTAAAATTGATGGATTATTAATAAGGTTAAGTTTAATAATAGTAAGTGTGGTTCGATCATGTTATGAACTAACTAATGATTAAACCTAATGATTAAGAGTTGAGAGTTAACTTGGATTGGTTAACTAGTGATGTGATGTAGCTATATGGTAACTAATTTGTGTTGCTATTTTTAATAACGTGTACGTAGGATAATTATGGAACGAGTTGTTATTTGCTAGCTTACGCTTGAGGCAAGTCTTCTTACCCTAACTCGATTGTGATTGAGTAAGATGTTTTATCTTTTCTTGTTATCAATTATGCAAGTTCTTTAATTCCATATTGGGCAAGTATCTTATTTAGTTTTCTTATTGAAAATAACGTGACCTTGACTTAATTGTTCAAGCAAGGTTTTATTGTATCTTTCAAATGCTTTAAGTTTACTTCTAAAGCATAACTGTTAAGTATGATGTCTATTGTTGTCACTCATAGTTATTCCACAACTCTTTTTGTTATCGAACTCTTAAATTATTGTAAGTTTGATTCAACTACTCCTTAGTTGATGATAGTTGAACTCTAAATTATCCTTTGAGCTAATCCAAACCAAACTTTCTTTGGTGCAGACTCATTAATGAAAGATGAGATAAACAACCCTATTATAGGGGATTACCATACGAAAGCGTTAAGATGTTTGTGCACAATACATGGTATGAAGGGGTTATCCCCCTAAGTACGAGTTAGAGCCCATATAGTCTAACGACTGTTAAAGGTCTAAGTAGAAATACTTACAACCTAGGACATAGTTCGGTCTTGTGACCCTCAGATGAATTCTAAATCTTATTTTCAATTCTTCATTATTGATGATAAAGAATGTTATTCAATTCGATTGAACATATTCAATAACAGTGCTACGTTACCTTTATTGATTATTATCCAAGTGAGCTTTTGTTTGTCACTCTTGCATATATAACTATTGCAGCCAAAGTTAAGAAAGTTGACAAGCCGTCAACCAGTAAGGGCAAGGGCAAGATGAACAAGTGAAGACTTGTTTAATTTGATTATATGGTTTTGTATAAGACTTAATTTATTTATGTGATGTTTATTTTCATATTTTATGATGATGTTTAAGGTTAGAAACCTGGGAACGTTTTGACAAGATTGTAATCCGTTTATAAGGAAGATTTTGTTATTAAGGTTGTAATTTATTTTGCATTCCTTATTATGGGCAGTTAGTTATATTTTATTTAGATAGTGAACACCAAATTTTTTGAAAATGAAGTACCCGGATTTGGGGGTGTCACTAGTTGGTATCAAAACTTTAGGTTATGAACCTTAGGTGGGGAACCTTAGGTAGTAGCCTTATAGGAGATCGAAAAGATAGTGATGATAGTCAAGATAATAAACTACCTTATGTGTTATGTGCTTATGTTTATGCACTCGAGAGTATCGATCGATATCACGTAATAATTAAATCTTAAAATTTTGTTGACAGGATGACGATTGTTGGAGAGTCTAGTCAGGCTAGGGAGGAGTTACCTCAGATGCCTAGGGACAAGGAGCCCCGAGACATCCATACTGTCTGGGAGCAGTTGGTTCAGAGAGAGCCATCTCCACTGATCACAATAGTGGGTTAGGAGCATGAGCCAGTCTTTGACCGAGATGATGAGGATGAGTCAGAGGAAGAGGAGGAGGATACCTGAAGAGGAATTTCCACCTAACTCTATAAGAGCTGTGATGTCCGAGGAAGTTTTTGACCGCAACATTGAGCTACAAGGTAGAGTTGGAGAGCTAGAGGAACTGGTGGATGTGAGTCAGACCACCATACAGCAGAAGTAGAAGACGATTCACGATCTGGACGAGCGTCTTGAAAACGTGGAGTGGGATCTAGTTCACTTGGAGAATGAGAGGGATGATGCACTGGCCGAACTAGAGAAACTGAAGAATGACATGAAAGAGGAGTCAGCGAAGCGTGCCAGAGTGGAGGATGCGTGCTTGAAGGCTACTCAACGTGCAGATCGAGTTGAAGACGAGGTTCAAGCGAAGAAGGCCAAGATGAAGGAGACGGACTATGCTTTTCATTCAGCGATAGATAGGGCCCAGATCGTGTCTTTTATTATCTAGCTCAGTTCAAGGATTTACCGTGGTATATGGTGGATTGTAGAACAGTGTTTCGGGTGATGGAGGAGGAACGAGGAGAGGCTGTGCGACGTATTAACGTGCGTAGATAATAGAGTAATAAACTATGTAGTTATTTATGTATTAAATAAATGTAAGTCCCATAATTTATGATAATAATGGGATAAGATGATGATGTAATCCTGCAACTTCTTTCAGTTCAGGAAATATGATGTAAATGGCAGAGATGCTATATTTTCTATGTTTTAAAAACTATGAATGAATAAAATATCAAACTTTATTGAAGTGTGATGTGTTTAAGTGTGAATTTTTTAAATGTTTAATCTTAAACTTAAATATTTAAGAGATGAGTAGGGATCTAATAAGAATATGTCTTAATAGAAAGATACCTCCTAGAAGAAGACCAGTACATCAACAACAAGAAACAACAACAACGATGAGGCTAACGCCAATCCAGTTCAGCAATTGGTGAATTTACTTACGGGAGCACTTGCGAATCAGCCGCAAGTCCAAGTTGCGATGTTCAAGGATTTCAAAGCCGTAGGACCGCCGAATTTCAAGGGATCTGTGAACTCGATTGAGGCCAAAACGTGGGTGATGGAAATGGAAAAGGTCTTCGATGTGGCCAGGATTAATGACGACTAGAAAACAGCTTTTGTGACATTTATGCTGAAGTTGGAAGCTAGCTACTGGTGGCAAACTAACAAGGCTCGAGGAAGAGAAGGCATTATAGCATATGACATATTTAAAGAGATGTTCTTCGAGATGTATTTTCCAGTAAGCTCGCAGAACCAGACAGAGGTGCAGTTTTTGGAGCTGAAGCAGGGAGCAATGTCGGTGCCAAAGTACGCCACAAAGTTCAACGAGCTGGCAAGGTTTGCAACGTACCAGGTCAGTACTGATGAGAGGAAGGCAAGAAGGTTCCAGCAGGGATAGAAGCTCTGGTTGTATAGTAAGGTTTCTGTGATGCCCCTAAATTCGGACTGCCACTTGGTCACTCGAATTTGGTTTGTCACATTCTAAAATCTAACACCGCAATAAATATTACGACTAAATGTCGCATCGCACAGCGGAATAATACACAACTATTACCGAATAGATTACATTTAATTAATATAATTTATTCACGTCCCAAGGTCTCGTAACTTAAACATCGGTTATATAGCTTAAACATACCTTAAGCATGTATAAACCTAACTAATACATAAAAGCATAAATTCTTATTACAATTATAAGTTCCACATAAATAAAGCTACTCAGTAGCCTTTCCCTTGCCCTTGTCAGTACTCGAGGGTCCGCACTACTCTGCCTTAACTGAAATATTTTAAGGAAAGCAAGAATGAGCAACAAGTTTGCTCAGCAAGTAATATAATAATAAGGTTAAGAAATATAGTTCTCGAATCTCAAAAAGGGTATATCAAGGTATGATAGTTCAAGGATAGCAAGAATATCAACAGTTCTCAATAACAGTCGCTAAGGACAGAATAATATCAGTATGATTCAATACTAAATCAATTTAAGATTTCAAGATAACTAAATACTGAGCAGTCACTAAGGACTATGAACTCTTACTAGAATTAACAGTAATATACTGAAAATCCAATAAAATAAGTACAACAGGTGATCAGCCTAAAGTACCATATATTATGCATAACATTTAATCATACTTAAGTACGCACGTCTGTTTCCCGATAAATGTATATCCCCTTCAAAGATGGTTGTTCAACTCAGTTAACACAAGAATTCCGCACCATTCAATTGGTTTGGACAGCTTTCTAATCATGTTATAAGTCTAGCTGAATCAATTGGCACAGACGGCTTCTTTAAATGAATAAGCGAATAATTTTAATTTCAATACTCAAATCAAAGTTCAAGAATAAACAACTCTATTCTATTTATGAAGCATTATGTCATAAGATAAGAATCATGCTTTCAATTATTTACTTGTATAACCAATAAAAGTACAAGTACAAGCTCCAATAATGCTCAATAAAGAGTAGGGTTCAAGTACTTGCCTTATGCGTAGTCTATCCACGATAAGTAATTCAACACTTTCAAACCCTATCGTATAATAGATACGTATATATATGATATCCATTAATCATATATTTCAACATCATATTTTATCTTGAATATACAATCAACACATAAACTAAGTTTTAACCTAGTTACCCAGTTATACCATATATAGTATCATATTTGTATAACTTTTATTGTCTTTATCCTTAACGTTCCTCTTTTCGGGTTAAGTTTACTTATCATCATTATCACATAAGACCACAACAAATAGCAAACATACTCTTTTTAGCAAGTTATAGCATTGTTGTAAGTTAACCGTCAAAGTCGGGTTCAAGCATATGATATCACATAACATATATACATGTTAAAGAGTCTTTCCATGTTTGTTCAACTTTCCCAAGTTCAATCATACATGCTATAGCTCTAAATCATGATTTTTAATGACATAGGGCCATGCAACGCCATGAATTCACGTAAGTTATCATGCTTGTCATGTAAACATGTGAAGTGATCACATAACTTGATTTAGACATGCTCATAGTGTTCATATTATTTATTCATAACTAGCATCGTTTAGTACTTTGAAACATGCTTCAAACTCATGCTTGGTCTACAACCCTTATATTAACCACATAAGAACCATGTTTAGAGACATAATGAATGTAAACATGTTATTTTAGATTCTTAGAACTTAACTACTTATACTAATGCAATATGTTTGAAAACATATTCATGATTGTCCTTGAAATCATTTTAAACTTGAATGATGCAATTCAACACATACAAGACAACTTTAAAGCTCTTATTATGTGTAGTTAAGTCATGTTATCGTTTTCTCAAGATCAGAATGTACATCATGTAGTATTCATGCATATTTGCTTTGATATACCAAGCTTTACTTGAAAATGTTCTCTAACACAAAGTCTAACGTGTTTGGTCATAAACAAAGGAACTATAAATCCTATATCATGAAACATATACGTACATGGTATAACATTCTTCATGCATTTCTAGGTCATATTAATCATGCTCAAAGTCAGAATATAGTCATGGTTCATATATGTTAAAGTTCGTTTAGGAAACTTTAAGTTTACTTCAATGCTATATGTCGTTTCATTAATCTTGCATGCAATCATAGAAACACATGTGCAAGTCATGTTAATATACTCATATAGGCATGTTAAATCTATTAGCATGCTTGTTTAAGCCATATTAAACAATTAATACTTAACAGAATCAAGCAGAATGCAGAAAACAAATTCCAGAGGCCGGCGCAGCTGCGCTGCGCCTCAGTTATAAATCAGCGCAACTGCGCCACTACTGGTTCATGCCAGACAGCAGTTAGCAACGGCAGAACACTAGGCCAAACACAGAAATTTCCTACGAAATTGCTATCAAACCTACTACATTACCTTACAATCACATATATTAGCTTATATAACAATCAATTAACATCCTCAAACCACAAAATCATGAACTTCATGCTTAACAAAAGAATCAAATTTTTGACAGTAAACATGAATGAAGAACAAGAACGAAGGATTTTATACCTCTGTTAACAATTTAGCTTGCTGTTAAAACACTGAAGTCTCTCTCTCAATTCTAGAATGCTTAACACTGATATATATATATATATATGCTCTCTAGTCTCACTTAGACAAAATTCTCAATAAATGAATTAGGAAGAGGAGAGGCCATATATATTGAGAAATTCATAACCAGACAATGCAATTGTACACCAAATTAAACCATGTGATAGAAGATTTGCATGAAGGTTAATGGAGAGTAGGTAATTAGTTGGTGGAATAGTTGAGGCTGTAGCAATCCAGCCATTCTACTTCATGATGGTAGTTAGCAAGCTGAGGTTATGAGTTTGAGAGTAATAGGCTTAGGCTTGATAAGTATTTCACGTGTGGGAGAATGGTGACTATCAATATGGGACAAGCAAAGCAAATCTCAGCATTCTAGCAAATTTGTACAATGCAATGTTATAACATATAAGCATAACATATATTATCTACACTTAGATTAAAATTGAAATGTCACAATGCAATTCGCCTAATGTAGTAAATGTAATATACACACATATAATCCATGTACATTTTATAACACCGGTATAATTTAACTGGATATTCTCACATTACATTGTCTCATGCATTATTCAATTAAATTCTATTAATCAACAATTGTTTATCATATATCCATGATGTATTATTTTAATGTATACTCACATACATATTGTTACAGAAGCATTATCATGTAGCTTTCACAATTCAACATCTTTACTATATAGTTTATGTATAATTGTATAGTCACATTGCACCACACTTCATATAACATATAGGTGGCTACTATACATTATATATTTAATTCGTATGCTTGCACGTAGAAATTAATTGAGCATATATAGTCTACTCGTTATGTATTAATATTCTCAATAGTAATTAATTAATTACTTATCTTATCAATTAATTAATAATAATAGTAATTAATTAATTACATCCTCCCCCCTTATAAAAATTCCGTCCTTGGAATTGCTACAAGATTGCCCAAATAGATGGGAATAATCCCTTATCATCCTATCTTCTAACTCCCACGTAGCCTCCTCGACATCATGGTTGCGCTAAAGTATTTTTACAGATGAAATAACTTTATTTCATAAGGTTTGCTCTTTCCTATCTAGTATTTGGATAGGAATTTCTTTGTAAGCTAAGTTCTTCTCCACTTGAATGGGCTCGTAACAAATCACGTGCTTGTAGTCGGCCTTGTATTGTCGCAACACGAAAATGTGGAATACGTTGTGGATGTACACCAACTCGGGTGGTAACACAACTTTGTATGCCACTTCGCCCACTCGCTTCAGTATCTCGAACGGTACTATGAATCTTGGACTCAACTTTCCTTTCTTGCCGAAACAGATCTTTCCCTTCCATGGAGATACCTTCAAGAATACGAAACTGTCGACTTTAAAGTCTCGGTCCTGCCGATGTAAATCTGCGTACTTTTTCTGGCGGTCTTGAACTGCTACTAGTCTAGCTCTTATCACTGTCACCACGTCTGCGGTTTATTGTACTAGCTCTAGTCCGAGTATTCGTCGCTCTCCGACTTCATCCCAACATAATGGCGTTCTGCACTTTCTTCCGTAAAGAGCTTTGTACGGTGGCATGCCAATACTCGCATGGTGACTATTATTATACGCAAATTCGACTAAGGGTAGGTGGTCGTCCCAATTTCCCTTAAAGTCCATCACACAAGTCCTAAGCATATCCTCTAGCGTTTGTATAGTTCGCTCACTCTGTCCGTCTGTCTGAGGATGATAAGCGGTACTCAACCTCAATGGCGTTCCCATTCTCTCTTGCAAACTTTTCCAAAAAATTGACGTGAAACGCGGATCTCGATCAAAGACAATTGACACCGACACTCCATGTTGTGAAACAATCTCCTTTACGTACAGACTCGCTAACTGATTCAAACTATAGCGGATTTTGATTGGTAGAAAATGTGCGGTCTTCGTTAGTCGATCCACAATAACCCAAATGGCATCATAACCTTTCTGCGTGACTGGAAGTCCTACTACGAAGTACATCGTAATATGCTCCCATCTCTACTCCGGTATTTCCAACGGTTGTAGTAAACCACTCGACCGCTGGTGCTCTACTTTGACGCGTTGGCAAGTTAAACATCTACTAACGCATTCTGCGACTTCCCGTTTCAGATTGGGCCACCAAAAATGTTACCTCAAATCTCGGTACATCTTTGTGCCTCCCGGATGAACGAAATATGTCGTATTATGTGCCTCGTGCAAAATCTCTTCACTCAACTCGGTTACCGGTGGCACCCACACTCTCCCTTCGAATCTCAAAATACCGTCTTTATCCATTCTGAATTTTTCTTCTCCATTCTCTGTTATCCTCTTTTTGATTTTCTCACATTCTTCATCTTTCTCTTGTGCTTCCTTTACTCTATCCAACAATGTCGGATGAGCTTTAATTACAAATATCTTCTCTTCAGACCTCTCCAGTCCTTTCACCTCTATCTCTAATCTTTCCATTTCGTTTACCAATTCCTCTTGAGTCGTCAAACGAAACAGTTTCTCCCTTCCTTTTCTGTTCAGAGCGTGGGCAACCACATTTGCCTAACCCGGGTGATAAAGAATATCGCAGTCATAATCCTTGATTAATTCTAACCACCTCCTCTGACACATATTCAGCTCCTTCTGTGTGAAGATATATTTCAGACTCTTGTGGTCTGTGTATATCTCACATTTCTATCCGTATAAATAATGCCTCCAAATCTTCAATGCAAAAATTATTGCCGCTAACTCTAAGTCGTGAGTAGGGTATCATTTTTTGTAGCCCTTTAATTGTCGTGATGCATACGCAATGACCTTGCCGTGTTGCATGAGCACACAACCAAGTCCCTTGTGCGATGCATCACTATACACCACAAAATTTCCCACATCATCTGGTAATGATAACACAGGTGCTGAGCTCAATCTCTTCTTCAATTCTTGAAAACTCTCTTCACATTTGTCGGTCCACACAAACTTCACCGTCTTCCTTATCAAATTAGTCAGCGGGGTTGCTATCTTAGAAAAATCTTGGATGAATCTTCGATAGTACCCAGTTAACCCTAAGAAACTTCTTACCTCCATTGGTGTTCTTGGTTGCTCCCAATTACTCACTGCTTCAACCTTTGCAGGGTCTACTGAGATTCCATTCTTATCAACCACGTGTCCTAAGAATTGAACCTTCTCCATCCAAAATTCACACTTAGAAAATTTCGCATACATCTTCTCCTTCCTTAGTGCCTCCAAAATGATCTTCAGATGTTCGGCATGTTCTTCCTCTGTCTTCGAGTAGATCAGAATGTCGTCAATAAAAACTACCATGAATTTATCCAAGTATGGCTTGAAAACTCGGTTCATCAAGTCCAAAAATGCTGTCGGAGCATTAGTCAATCCAAATGACATTACCAAAAACTCGTAATGTCCATAACGGGTTTGAAACGCAGTCTTTGGTATGTCTTCATCCCGTACCTTTAGTTGGTGATATCCTGTCCGTAGATCTATCTTCGAAAAACACTTCGCTCCCTTCAGCTGATCAAATAAGTTATCTATCCTCGGTAACGGATATCTGTTCTTGATCGTTACTATGTTCAATTCTCGATAATCGATACAAAGCCACATCGATCCGTCCTTTTTCTTAACGAATAACATTGGTGCTCCCCAAGGAGACACACTCGGTCAAATATAACCTTTATCTAATAACTCTTGCAGTTGTTTCATCAATTCCTTCATCTCTACTGGCGTCATACGATATGGGACTTTTGAAATCGGTGCCGTTCCCGGTGCTAAGTCTATTACGAATTTAATTTCTTTGTTTGGCGGAAGACCAGGCAGATCGTCCGGAAATACATCTCGAAATTCATTCACTACGGATATATCCTTAATTTTTACTCCCTTTTTTCGAGTATCTACGATGTAAGCTAAATAACCTACACATCATTTCTTTAACAATTTCTTGGCCTGCATCATCGTAACGCAACACGATTGCTTAAGCGATGAGCTACCATAAAACACTACCTTAGACTTACTCGGAGTCTGAAGGTTCACACATTTATTCTGACAGTCAATTATCGCTACATGGTTATACAACCAATCCATTCCCAGTATTACATCAAATTCTCCCAATCTAATTGGAATCAAGTCTACGCTCATTTCATGTTCTCTAATGTTTGCACGATAATTTCGATAAATGTATTCTACAGGGATTACTTCCTTATTCGCAACTTCTATGTTCAAGGGATTTTCTAATCGTTCTCGGGGTGAATTAAGTTTACTAGCAAATTCTTCAAATACAAAAGAACGGGTGGCACCCGAATCAAATAATACATAAGCATTTATATCATTGATTGAGATTATACCTGACACCACGCCCTTCGTAGCCACTGCGTCCTGGACGGTCATGTTAAAGGTTCTAACGGTTGGGCGGTTGGATTGTGCCGGTCCGCCGATCATCAGTTTGTTTCCCCCTTGTCGGCTCCCTCCGCTACTTCCCTTCTTCGGGTAGTCCTTAATCTGGTGCTCCGTCGAGCCACACGCAAAGCATCCTTGTATCTTTTTCAGTTTCGGGCAGTTGGACGAGATGTGTCCCTCCTGATCGAAGTTGTAGCTAGTGTCGCGTCCCTTCCAGCACTCACCCTGATGGTTCTTCCCATATTTTGGGCATCCTTCAGTCTTCTTATTGAAACCTCCACAAAAATTCCCCGATTGATTGTTGTTGTTTTTGTTGTTGTTGTTGTTGTTCTCCCACTTCCTTTTTCCCAAGTTGCTTCCTCCACTACTGCTTCCTCCAGTACGGTTCTCTCCTCCAGTATTCTTTCCTTTCTTCTCCTTGTTATACAGACTTAAGGCCTCACTACTGATAGTAGTGCGCATACAAGCCAATCATGGATGATGATAAAGCACATACTTTGTAAAGAATCTAATTTATTTATTAATAAAATATTCATTTAAGACATTTAATTATCAACATGGTGCTGTTTTTATAATATGTAAATAACCCACAGTTTTAAGCAATGCTTTTAGAATCATGATGAGATCATGCTAATGAGATCTAAATTCTTAGAAACCTTAAAAACTAAAATAGTTCCCAATTATAGGATTAATAAAATGGGGATTAGTAAATCCAGATAGATTGGTGCATATGTTGCTTGCTCATTGGATGAGGATGACTGATCTCATGGTCATTTGTGTGGAGACACTAAAGCAAGTATGTAGGTGCTTATTGGAGAATAAGTTCACTGAACGTGACTCGCTATGGAATACCTAATGGAGTTTTACTCGCCTGTCAATAGGAATTCTTAATGTGATAGTAGTACAAGTGATCCTTGGACTTGAGATCATCATAGTATCTTGTATATAACAAATTATACTTTAACTTATTTCTTAAGACCTTTTAAGGCATATATAGGGTATGCTTGGGTATAATAAGTTGCATATGGAAATAATGTATGATCAATAAAGAATCTACCACCTCTAGTAAAAGAGGAGATATATCCTATGTGATTCGTTAAATGACAACCCAGGAATCCTTGGCCAAGGTAGAATGAAATTAGAAAGAGGTTTCTAAATTGCATTATTTGGAGTTGTGCGTTTTCTAATCGAAATACATATGATTAAATAAATTAAGACTTGCGAGTGAATCCATGTCTTATATTTAATTGGGACATTGTATGGTGGAATGATTGAATTGTACGGTAACTATTAACTCACAGGTTCTTTTATGATTAATGTTGAAATCTATATTATCTGGAAAGTCGTTGATCGCTAGGGAGGCTTATCCCTATTGTAGAATAAATGATATTTATTTAAATAGATTATTAGTTTAATTTATTTATTTAAATAAGATTAGAATTGTTCTAATTGATTTATTCACAGCCGGTTTAATATGGAGAACCTAAAGGGTCACACCATAAAAGGAAGAATAATTATTTAAGAAGAAAATGGCATGATAGTAATAATGCATTAAGTATAATTAATTTAATCTATGGTGATAGAATAAATTAAATAGCTTAATGTTTATTATTTAATATTTTAGAAATATTAAATATAAATTAATAAGAGGAGTTATATTAATATTATTATTATTATTATTATTATTATTATTATTATTATTATTATTATTATTATTATTATTATTATTATTATTTTAATTCTAAAGGAGTTTAAGAATTAATAAAATATCAGTACTCTCTCTCTCTCTCTCAATAATAATAAGATTAGGATATAAATTCATTAAAAGTGTTTAATTAATTAATTAAATAAAATCCTATTCTAATTGAATTAGGAGGGTTAACCTAATATCTATATAAGAGAGTCTTATATCAGAAATAAGGTACGTGAATTTTTTCAAAGGTTGGGAGTACACATATTCTATAGAGATAGAAACAAGGGTTAAGCCAATAACCCATCTTCCTGAGTTCTTCATCTTCCTTGGTGGATCACCGTTAGAGGCCAAACATTTGGGTGGCTGACATTGATCAAGGGAAGGAGCCACTACAGAGGAATCGAAGGAGTAGAACTTGTACCTGAGGAAGCTTGGATCTTCAAAGGTATAATTCCATGTTCTCTCTTTTCAGTTATTGATAACTAGCACATAGCATGATCATGGTTATGGGTTTGTATAAATTTTTTGAAAAACTATGTTTCGCGCTTTCGCCCTATTTATGTGATTTGATTGCATGATTGCGTTACGTACAAACCCAACAGTGGTATCAGAGCCTAACTTTGTGCTAATTATCAATTTTATGATTCCATGTATGAATTGATGTGAGAATTGGAATGATTTTTCTGGACAAAATCGTTTTCTGCAAGTTTCTGCGACGAACGGCGCAGCTGCGCAGCTGCGCAGCTGCCCAGTTCATTACTAGCGCAGCTGCGCCGGTCTGCAAAAACTGGCGCTTCAGGCTACCTGCGCAGCTGCCCAGTTCATTCTAGGCGCAGCTGCGCCGGTTCCTAAACAGACCCAGAAATTTGATTTTCATTAGTTAAGTAAACTGTTTATTTAATTAATAAAGTTTTAAAATAAAGATGTTTATTTTATCTGAAATATGATTTCAGATTGCTAAAATTAAAATAGTTTAATTTGGTTTTATTTTGATTAAAATAAAAGAGTTTATTTTGTTTCAAAAATAAAATTTAGCAAAACTTTTGTCCATTAAATGACATCAATCCATATATGGAATAGCTTTATTATTCATGAGATGAATGGATATTTATTGATACGTATGATGATATGTATGTTAATAAAAGGGATTGATTATGGACTATGACCAATGTGATTAGATTTTATTTTGGATGAATGCTTGAATGTATAGGTTTTATAAAATGGGGTCTGCGTACCTCGTCTTCTCTGGTTTTATTCTCGGTATAAATTATATCTCCCTCCTATGTACTTCCCCTTGACTGCTGATCAAGGTTTCTATTTAATTATAAATAGTTTATGTAATAGAGATAGTTAGAATTATCTTGAAGAACTGGAGATCAAGGAGCAAGGAGCGCTTGAAGACCCGTTTGTATGGAGCCCGGGTTTAAATGTAATAGTTATATTTAAATTTAAATTCTTGCGCTCCTAGGTTTGACCTTTTGGTTCACTTGGTGGCTCTAGTGAACCAAGCTAGAATAAAAGTCCAAAATCAATCCGGGTAGAATATAGTATTCTATATTGCATGCTAAATATTATATACATTATATTTTATGCAAACATGCTTCGCATGTTTAATAAAATGACGCATATTTTATATATATATATATATTTGTGTGTGTGCATGCGCGTTAAACAAGATGTGACAAATAATAAAAAACCCTTAAAGAAATAATATTAAGTCCGAAGCGTTCAAATGATATTTGGAATATCGAATGTCGCCTTCTAGCATGGTTAATTAATATAGTATTAAATATTTAATATGAGTTTGTTGTGCTATCCACAAGGCGAGTATTGAATATTTAAGATGCTAATTAATCACATTTGATGCTTATCAAGAAAATTGAACGATCTAGTCTTGTTGTACTATCCACAAGGACGAAAATTTTTCTTTTTTGAATTTATGAAAGTGCTAGGCTGGACTTAACTTAAATCATTTTAGTTTGGATGTGCACACACATGACCATTATGATTTAAGAGGCAAAATAAAAGGAGTTACATGGTGATGTAACTGACAAGAGTTGTCTACCTATTTATTCGTATATCACTTGTTGTGCTATCCACAAGGTTATATACATTTAAAATGGGATCCATAATCTCACTAGCAAATCTTTAATTAGATGTTGCCGAACTATATAAGTAAGGGTAATATAGTTTGATGAAAATAGTGGGAGATTCCAATTTAAAATAAAGACCTAAATTTATGTTGGTATGCAAAGTTAATAAAATGAATGTTTGCTAAAAATATTGTCTTTTCACATGCAGAATTTTAAAAATGTCAAAATCACTAATCTCACTACGAAGCATACTTGATGCAAATAAGCTCACCGGCCCGAATTATGAGGACTGACTAAGAAATCTGAGAATTGTTCTCACTGCTGAAAAGATTTCTTATGTCCTAAATTCAACTATCCCTGAATCTATTTCGGAAATAGCCTGTGAGAAAGAGATTGCCACTTTCAATAAGTGGCAAGATGATGCATCTGTGGCTCAATGCATCATGCTCGCATCCATGAATAATGAGCTTCAGCGTCAGCACGAAAAAATGGATGCTCATGCTATGCTGCTTTACCTCAAGGAGTTGTATGGTGAACAGAGTAGGACTACTAGATATGAGATATCTAAGGAGCTCTTCCGATCTCGGATGACCGAGGGCACTGCCGTCGAGACTCATGTTCTGAAGGTAATCAATTTGATTGAATGCCTTGGACAGCTTGGGTTCGTCATGGATGGGGAGTTGAGTCAAGACTTGGTCTTGCAGTCACTCCCTAAGACCTTCTCGTAGTTTGTGGTTAATTTTCACATGAATAAGCTAGATGTCAGCTTGCCTGAGCTGCTTAACATGCTGAAAACTGCAGAAGGTCACTTCTCATTCAAGAAGAACCATGTCTTGATGGTGGATTCTTCCAATAAAAGGAAGAGGCCCAAGGTGTCTTCTGAAAAGAAGAAATCCAAGAAGGCTAAGGGAAAGGGGAAAGAAAAGGAACAAAAGAAACCTGAACCAGCTAAAGGAATGTGCTTTCATTGCAACGAGCAGGGACATTGAAAGAGGAACTGCAAGAAGTTTCTAGCAGAGAAGAAGCTTGGAGAAGCTTCGACTTCCTATCAAGGTTTGTTTATGATTGAAATTCATTTTTCTGAAAGTCATAATTCTACTTGGGTATTGGATATCGGATGTGGGTCTCACATATGTAACACTGTGCAGGGACTGGTCAGAAGTAGAAAGCTAAACAATGAAGAGGTGATCCTACGAGTGGGGAATGTAGCAAAGGTTGCTGCATTAGCTGTAGGAACTTATTGTTTAGCAATGCCTTCGGGCAAGTCCATTTATCTTAATAACTGTTATTATGTTCTGAATATTATTAAAAACATTATTTCAATTTCTGTATTAGATATGGAAGGTTTTGACGTTATTATAAAGAACAATGGTTGTTCTATTTATAAAGATGATGTTTTATATGGTATTGGAAATTTGCAAAATGGGCTTTATATACTTGACTTGCAAGAAAATATATTTCAAATTGAACAAACTAAGAAAAGGAAAAGAGATGATATTAATTATACCTACATGTGGCACTGTAGACTCGGTCATATCAATGAAACAAGATTATCCAAGTTGCATAAGGATGGGCTCCTAGAGCTATCCGATTATGAATCATATCCAACTTGTGAATCTTGTCTCATAGGTAAAATGACTAAATCTCCTTTTAGTGGAAAAGGAGAAAGAGTTACAGAGTTGTTGGCATTGATTCACACAGACGTTTGTGGACCTATGACAACAAGTGCACGGGGTGGGTATTCTTATTTTATTACTTTCACTGATGATCACTCAAGATTTGGATATGTGTATTTAATGAAATACTAATCAGAATCATTTGAAAAGTTCAAAGAGTTCAGAAGTGAAGTAGAGAAACAAACGGGCAAGAGTATTAAGATACTTCGATCAGATCGAGGTGGAGAATACTTAAGCTGTGAGTTTCTCAATTGTCTCAAAAAAAATGGTATAATCTCACAATGGACTCCTCCAGGTACACCACAGTTAAATGGAGTATCTGAAAGGAGAAATCGGACACTGTTGGACATGGTTCGATCAATGATGAGTTTTACCGACCTTCCAATTTCCTTCTGGGGTTATGCCCTAGAAACAGCTGCATACCTACTTAACAAGGTACCTACAAAATCCGCCCCAAAGACTCTATATGAGATGTGAAAAGGGAGGAAACCAAATCTTAAGCATGTTAAGACTTGGGGTTGTCCAACTTATGTCAAAAAATTTGAAAATGATAAGCTACAGACTAAATTAGATAAGTGTAGATTTGTGGGATACCCTAAAGAAATCGTAGGGTATTATTTCTATCATCCAATTGATCAAAAGGTGTTTGTTGCGAAACATGATGCCTTCTTAGAGAAAGAGTTTATCCATGAAGGGGTCAGTGGGAGTAAGATATATCTTAAAGAAGTTCAAGAACCACAAATTACCACGGATCAAAGTCAAGTACCTAACCAAGTAGAAGAACCTACTGTACCACACCCTATTCGTAAATCTGGAAAAGTACCAAAGATGCCTGAGAGATATGAATTCGTTATAGAGGATGACGATGAGGTACACATCATGAATGATGATGATCCATTGAATTACGAATAGGCTATGAGTAATAAAGACTCAAGGAAATGGCTTGAAGCCATGAAATCCGAAATGGACTCCATGTATGAGAACAAAGTATGGACTTTGGTTTCACCACCTGAAGGCATTAAGCCTATTGGGTGTAAATGGATTTTTAAGAGAAAGACTGGAGCAGACGGGAAGGTAGAGACCTATAAGGCCCGACTAGTTGCAAAAGGTTTCAAACAAAGACAAGGAGTTGACTATGATGAAACCTTCTCACCAGTAGCCATGCTCAAGTCCATTCGGATTTTGCTTGCGATTGCAGCTTATAACGACTATGAGATCTGGCAGATGGACGTGAAAACGGCCTTCCTCAATGGGAAACTTGAGGAGGATGTGTATATGACACAGCCAGAGGGATTTATTTCAAAAGTTGGAACAAATCAAGTCTGTAAGCTACAACGATCCATTTATGGGTTGAAACAAGCTTCTCGTAGATGGAACATTCGTTTTGATGAGATAATCAAAGAGTTTGATTTTATCAAAAATGAGGATGAACCATGTGTATACAAGAAGGTTAGTGGGAGCGCAGTTTCATTCCTTGTATTATATGTTGATGATATATTACTGATAGGGAATGACATTCCTATATTACAATCAATTAAAATCTGGTTATCTAAAAACTTCTCCATGAAGGACTTGGGTGAAGCATCCTATATTTTGAGGATAAAGATCTATAGAGATAGATCTAAAAGGATGCTCGGCTTATTCCAAGGAACGTACATTGATACGATGCTAAAAAGGTTTAGCATGGAAGATTCCAAAAGAGGTCTCATGCCGATGAGCCATGGAATACATCTCTCCAAGAAACAGGCCCCAAAGACACCTGAGGAGAGAGACCATATGAGTAAGATCCCTTATACTTCTGCAATAGGATCTATCATGTACGGTATGATATGTACTAGACCGGATGTTACTCACGCACTTAGTGTAACGAGCAAATACCAGTCGAATCCAAGAGAAGAGCACTGGAAGGCAGTGAAAAATATCCTAAAGTACTTGAGAAGGACTAAAGATATTTTTCTTGTATACGGTAGGTCTGAATTAAAACTCGAGGGATTCACGGACTCAAATTTTCAAACAGACCAAGATGATAGTAAATCTATTTCAGGGTATGTGTTTACCTTGAACGGAGGCGCAGTGAGTTGGAAGAGTTTCAAGCAGCAAACAGTTGCTGATTCAGTGACAGAGGCAGAGTATATAGCTGTAAGTGAAGCTGCAAAGGAAGCTGTTTGGATGAAGAAGTTCATAACTGAACTTGGTGTGGTTCTTAGCATTGGAGAAGCAGTTCCCGTATACTGTGACAACACCGGAGCGGTTGCACAGGCTAAGGAACCCAGGTCTCATCAGAAATCCAAACACGTGTTGCGGCGATTTCACTTGATCAGGGAGATCATTGAAAGAGGAGACATCACCTTAGAGCGTGTGGACTCTCAAGACAACATTACAGATTCATTTACTAAAGCTCTAACACAACAGCAGTTTGATCGTCACTTAGAGAAGATGGGTATGAGATATCATGGCGATTGGCTTTAGTGCAAGTGGGAGATTGATAGTAGTGTGCATACAAGCCAATCATGGATGATGATAAAGCACATACTTTGTAAATAATCTAATTTATTTATTAATAAAATATTCATTTAAGGTATTTAATTATCTACATGGTGCTGTTTTTATAATATGTAAATAACCCATAGTTTTAAGCAATGCTTTTAGAATCATGATGAGATCATGCTAATGAGATCTAAATTCTTAGAAAGCTTAAAAACTAAATAGCTCCCAATTGTGGGATTACTAAAATGGAGATTAGTAAATCCGGATAGATTGGTACATATGTTGCTTGCTCATTGGATGAGGATGACTGATCTCATGGTCATTTGTGTGGAGACACTAAAGCAAGTATGTAGGTGCTTATTGGAGAATAAGTTCACTGAACGTGACTCGCTATGGAATACCTAATGGAGTTTTACTCGCCTGTCAATAGGAATTCCTAATGTGATAGTAGTACAAGTGATCCTTGGACTTGAGATCATCATAGTATCTTGTATGTAACAAATTATACTTTAACTTATTCCTTAAGGACTTTTAAGGCATATATAGGGTATGCTTGGGTATAATAAGTTGCATATAGAGATAATGTATAATCAATAAAGAATCTACCACCTCTAGTAAAAGAGGAGATATGTCCTATGTGATTCGTTAAATGACAACCCAAGAATCCTTGGCCAAGGTAAAATAAAGAGGTTTCTAATTTGCATTATTTGGAGTTGTGCGTTTTTTAATCGAAATACATATGATTAAATAAATTAAGACATGACAGTAAATCCATGTCTTATATTTAATTGGGACATTGTATGGTGGAATGATTGAATTGTACGGTAACTATTAACTCACAGGTTCTTTTATGATTAATATTGAAATCTATATTATCTGGAAAGTCGTTGATCGCTAGGGAGGCTTATCCCTATTGTAGAATAAATGATATTTATTTAAATAGATTATTAGTTTAATTTATTTATTTAAATAAGATTAGAATTGTTCTAATTGATTTATTAACAATCGGTTTAATATGGAGAACCTAAAGGGTCACACCATAAAAGGAAGAAGAATTATTTAAGAAGAAAATGGCATGATAGTAATAATGCATTAAGTATAATTAATTTAATCTATGGTGATAGAATAAATTAAATAGCTTAATATTTATTATTTAATATTTTAGAAATATCAAATATAAATTAATAAGTGGAGTCTTATTAATATTATTATTATTATTATTATTATTATTATTATTATTTTAATTCTAAAAGAGTTTAGGAATTAATATATTATCAGTACTCTCTCTCTCAATCCTAATAAGAATAGGATATAAATTAATTAAAAGTGTTTAATTAATTAATTAAATAAAACCCTATTCTAATTGGATTAGGAGGGTTAACCTAATATCTATATAAGAGAGTCTTATATCAGAAATAAGGTATGTGAATTTTTCCAAAGGTTGGGAGTACACATATTCTATAGAGATAGAAACAAGGGTTAAGCCAATAACCCATCTTCCTGAGTTCTTCATCTTCCTTGGTGGATCACCGTTAGAGGCCAAACATTTGGGTGGCTGACATTGATCAAGGGAAGGAGCCACTACAGAGGAATCAAAGGAATCGAAGGAGTGGAACTTGTACCTGAGGAAGCTTGGATCTTCAAAGGTATAATTCCATGTTCTCTCTTTTCAGTTATTGATAACTAGCACAAAGAATGATCATGGTTATGGGTTTGTATAAATTTTTTGAAAAACTATGTTTCGCGCTTCCGCCCTATTTATGTGATTTGATTGCATGATTACGTTACGTACAAACCCAACAACTGCCACCTTCCGCAATGATCGCCTTCTCCAGCAATGTCGCAAAGGAATCAATTTGAAGAACTGATACCTTATTGAACAGCCACGGCTTCAGCCCTTGTTCGAATCGTCTTGACTTTCTTTCCTCATCTCCTACTTGGTGTTCCGCAAATCGCGCTAGTTCATTGAACTTAGCTGCGTACTGTGCCACCATCATGTCACCTTATTTTAGTTCTAAGAACTTTACCACCATTCTATTCTTCATGCTCTTCAGGAAATAGTTCTCGAAGAACAGCGTCTTAAACTTATCCCATGTTATCGTCCCTTCTCCAGCTCTCTGCTGATTAGCCTCCCACCAATAGTTCGCTTCTCCTCTCATCATGTATGTAGCAAACACCGTCTTCTAGTCTTCACCCACACGAGTTATAGTGAAAGCCTTTTCGATTTCCTTGATCCAGGTTTGCGCAGTTATCAGGTCAGTAGTACCCTCGAACTCTGAAGGTCCTACACTCCTAAAGTCTTTGAAGGTTGTTACTGGTACAGCTTAAGGGTTGAGGCGAACGGGTTCATTGTTCCTTCCCCTTAGAGCTTCTCCTAACAAGTCTACCAGTTTCTAGATCGGGTCAACTTGTTCCCTCTCGTTATTAACTGATTTTTTGGGTGCAGTCAATCTACGTCTTGGTGCCATGATCTGCATCACAAATTTTCATTTTATTATTACTCAGTTATTCTACTAAGTATTTCTTTAATATTAAAAGAATAAATTTATAATACGTTTCTGAAATAAGCTTCATTTATATTCATATGCCAAATTATTTCATTACATGATTTTCCCTAGCATATTTCTATAAATGTTATCACATATATCCCTTAATATCACAAAAAACAGGGAACACTACCATACTACCATACTACCCCTCTTATAAAGTTTACTCGGGGTTTACAACACTATCCCACACTTTACACAAAAAATTGGGATTACAACATAGTATATACATCACACAAAGTAAATACTACTAGACTGACTAAGGGTCTCATCCCATCATTCCACGCTCTACAGCGCTCTTGTACTCGATCTGTGCTATATATGCTACCAGCTCTCGACTCATAGTATATAGGGTATGTCCCTGCTCCGCTGGGTAGTGGTACACACCATCAATCACCCTCTCAAAAGCTAAACGGAACACATACCCTATCTTGTTCATCTTCCTCTTCTTACATCTGACCTCATCCTTTAGGTCGTCAGCTCTCTCGTTAGCCGCTTCCCACTTCTCCTCGAAGTGTATTCTATCCATAACCTCCAACTCTAGCTGAGTACGGAGTGCTTCCTTCTCTGTCTTCTCATTCAGCTCCCTCAGTTCTACCTCTTCTGGCTTTCCTGCCAGATCTACGTTTCTCGCCATCGACCTGTGGAATAAGATTCCCATTTGGATCCCTGCCTCCCTACGATATGCAATCTCTACCTCTAACTCCTGCATGGCTAGCTTCCTCTGATGGTCTTCGTCCCTCAGTTTCTGGAACTCAGACTCTCTCTCCTGGGCCTCGGCCTCCAACTCCTGGACTCTGCAGTCCAACTCCAGAATACGCTCCTCATACTCTCTCAGCATATGCTCCTCCAGGTTAGGCTCATAGGAGTCCTCCATGGGCTCCTCCTCTACAGGCTCGTCCTCAACAGGCTCGTCTTCCATAAGCTCCTCCTCGGGGTCAAACTCCACCTCGATCTCATCCTCGTCGTCAGACTCGAATGGTGCAACAGCCTGCACTGGCACAGCCTCTAAAGGTGCCTCGTATACTACATATATATCCCTGGGCTCCTCCTCTGCCACTCTACTAGGTACACCTGTGTCTGTCATTCTATAAACACAAACACAAGACAAAAAACAGCAACTCCATTAGAATGTTAAATAAAACATAAGTTCATTGTATAAAATGAAGTTACATTTCATAACACGCTAAGTCTCGCTCTAGGGAAAACTCTATGTGAGTTCTATCCCTTTCTAACTTCTAAGTTCTCCTAAGTTATAATCTAAGGACACTAGCTCCTAAGGTTTATAACTACAGCTTTGATACCAACCTGTGACGCCCCCAAATTCGGATCGCCACTTGGTCACTCGAATTCGGTTTGTCACGTTCTAAAATCTAATAAAGAGTAGGGTTCAAGTACTTGCCTTATGCGTAGTCTATCCACGATAAGTAATTCAACACTTTCAAACCCTATCATAATATAGTTACGTATATATATGATATCCATTAGTCATATATTTCAACATTATATTTTATCTTGGATATACAATCAACACATAAACTAAGTTTTAACCTAGTTACCCAGTTATACCATAT
The DNA here is from genome assembly GCA_020205555.1 of Panax stipuleanatus. Classification (NCBI taxonomy): domain Eukaryota; kingdom Viridiplantae; phylum Streptophyta; class Magnoliopsida; order Apiales; family Araliaceae; genus Panax; species Panax stipuleanatus. The sequence goes on along the minus strand of CM035119.1, from coordinate 15,879,756 downwards.
ATAGTATCATATTAGTATAACTTTTATTGTCTTTATCCTTAACGTTCCTCTTTTCGGGTTAATTAAGTTTACATATCGTCATTATCACATAAGACCACAACAAATAGCAAACATACTCTTTTTAGCAAGTTATAGCATTGTTGTAAGTTAACCGTCAAAGTCGGGTTCAAGCATATGATATCACATAACATATATACATGTTAAAGAGTCTTTCCATATTTGTTCAACTTTTCCAAGTTCAATCATGCATGCTATAGCTCTAAATCATGATTTCTAACGACTTAGGGCCATGCACCGCCATGAATTCACGTAAGTTATCATGCTTGTCATGTAAACATGTGAAGTGATCACATAACTTGATTTAGACATGCTCATAGTATTCATATTATTTATTCATAACTAGCATCATTTAGTACTTTGAAACATGCTTCAAACTCATGCTTGGTCTACTACCCTTATATTAACCACATAAGAACCATGTTTAGAGATATAATGAATGTAAACATGTTATTTTAGATTCTTAGAACTTAACTACTTATGCTAATGCAATATGTTTGAAAACATATTCATATTTGCCCTTGAAATCATTTTAAACTTGAATGATGCAATTCAACACATACAAGACAACTTTAAAGCTCTTATTATGTGTAGTTAAGTCATGTTATCGTTTTCTCAAGATCAGAATGTACATCATGTAGTATTCATGCATATTTGCTTTGATATACCAAGCTTTACTTGAAAATGTTCTCTAACACAAAGTCTAACGTGTTTGGTCATAAACAAAGGAACTATAAATCCTATATCATGAAACATATACGTACGTGGTATCACATTCTTCATGCATTTCTAGGTCATATTAATCATGCTCAAAGTCAGAATATAGTCATGGTTCATATATGTTAAAGTTCGTTTAGGAAACTTTAAGTTTACTTCAACGCTATATGTCGTTTCATTAATCTTGCATGCAATCATAGCAACACATGTGCAAGTCATGTTAATATACTCATATAGGCATGTTAAATCAATTAGCATGCTTGTTTAAGCCATATTAAACAATTAATACTTAACAGAATCAAGCAGAATGCAGAAAACAAATTCCAGAGGCCGGCGCAGCTGCGCTGCGCCTCAGTTATAAATCAGCGCAACTGCGCCACTACTGGTTCATGCCAGACAGCAGTTAGCAACGGCAGAACACTAGGCCAAACACAGAAATTTCCTACGAAATTGCTATCAAACCTACTACATTACCTTACAATCACATATATTAGCTTATATAACAATCAATTAACATCCTCAAACCACAAAATCATGAACTTCATGCTTAACACAAGAATCAAATTTTTGACAGTAAACATGAATGAAGAACAAGAACGAAGAATTTTATACCTCTGTTAACAATTTAGCTTGCTGTTAAAACACTGAAGTCTCTCTCTCAATTCTAGAATGCTTAACACTGATATATATATATATATATATATATATATATATATATATATATATATATATATATATGCTCTCTAGTCTCACTTAGCCAAAATTCTCAGCAAATGAATTAGGAAGATGAGAGGCCATATATATTGAGAAATTCATAACCAGACAATGCAATTGTACACCAAATTAAACCAAGTGATTGAAGATTTGCATGAAGGTTAATGAAGAGTAGGTAATTAGTTGGTGGAATAGTTGAGGCTGTAGCAATCCAACCATTCTACTTCATGATGGTAGCTAGCAAGCTGAGGTTATGAGTTTGAGAGTAATAGGCTTAGGCTTGATAAGTATTTCACGTGTGGGAGAATGGTGACTATCAATATGGGACAAGCAAAGCAAATCTCAGCATTCTAGCAAATTTGTACAATACAATGTTATAACATATAAGCATAACATATATTATCTACACTTAGGTTATAATTGAAATGTCACAATGCAATTCACCTAATGTAGTAAATGTAATATACACACATATAATTCATGTGCATTTTATCACACCGGTATAATTTAACTGGATATTCTCACATTACATTGTCTCATGTATTATTTAATTAAATTCTATTAATCAACAATTATTTATCATATATCCATGATGTATTATTTTAATGTATACTCACATACATATTGTTACAGAAGCATTATCATGTAGCTTTCACAATTCAACATCTTTACTATATAGTTTATGTATAATTGTATAGTCACATTGCACCACACTTCATATAACATATAGGTGGCTACTATATATTATATATTTAATTCGTATGCTTGCACATAGAAATTAATTAAGCATATATAGTCTACTCGTTATGTATTAATATTCTCAATAGTAATTAATTAATTACTTATCTTATCAATTAATTAATAATAATATTAATCCATCCTTTATCAATCAATGTAATTATTAATCTCCATAACAATTAATTGATATTCATATGATTAATGTTTACATTGAATAAATATAAATCATAAACAAGTTACCTATTATTATTCCATTATTTGCAATAATAATATTCAACACATTATTCTATAACAATTAAGTAACAATTAATATAGATTAATTATTCGCTTAATAATTTCTTCGTTGATTAATATAATCATTATTATTTCTCATTACCATGCCACACAAGGCATTCAACGAGCTTATTGCAAACTCCATATATTCTCAATTATTATAATTATTCAATTTAATATAATTGAGTTAACTCATCTCATAACACAAAATCATTTATATTCAAATAAATATTCATTTCCATTAATATATTTATTTATTAATATTCAAAAATTCTCAAGTATTACAGTTTCCATGTTTCAGCTAAACACATTTGCAGCTGTGTTGGAAAAGGCGATCATCGTGAAAGGTGGGAGCGATGCCTTGACCAAATACAACTAAGATCAGAAGAAGAAGAATAAAACTGAGAATAAAGCTGGTGGAAGTGGTGCCAACAACAAGAAAAGGAAGTGGAACGATAGTATTTCAACTGAAAGTCAACAGGGAAGTCATCAGAAGAGAAGGTTTGAAGCTTGTGCTACATGTGGGCAGAATCACACTGGAGTGTGCTTAAAAGGAAGGCGGGTATGTTTCAACTGTGGTCAGGAAGGCCACATTGCGCCGAATTGTCCTAACCCGAAAAGGGATCTTGCTTCACATGAGAGTCTAAATATCACATGGCTCGGGATTGCCCTAAGAAGCCAGCTTGAGGCTCGAATGGAAAAAGAGGAGCTAATAGCGGCAGCACTCTGACTATCGTTGGACCACCATAGACGAGCCGACCCATCGCCAGAACATTCAACATGACCGTGCAAGATGCTGTGCAGTCAAAGGATGTGGTGTCAGGTATCATTTCAGTCAATAGTGTTAATGCTTATGTATTATTTGATTCGGGTGCTACTTGTTCACTTATATCCGATGACTTCGCTAAGAATTTAAACTTAGCTAAGAAGGAATTAATTTACCCTTTGAGCATAGAGATTGCGAATAGGTAGGTTATTCTTGTTAGGTTTATACACAAGAACTGTAGATTGGTCATTAAAGGTCACGAGTTAATGGTAGATTTAATTCCGATAAAACTTGAGGAATTCGATGTTATACTAGGAATGCACTAGTAAAAAAAAGTAAATAGATAACGTTTAAAAAACGTTGTAATAGGCCCCAAAAAACGTCGTGGTTAGCAGTATCATCTATTAGACATAAATAGACAACGTTTTTAAAACGTTGTCTTTTGACACATTAGACAACATTTTTTTTCTAAAAAAGGTTGTCTGTTTGACACATTACATAACGCTTTTTTTCTAAAGAACATTGTCTATTTGACACAATCCACATCGTTTTTTTCTAAAAAGCGTTGTCCATTTGACACATTACACAACATTTTTTTAAAAAAATATTGTTTATTTGACAAATTACACAACATTTTTTAAAAAAAACATTGTCTATTTGACACATTAAACGTTTTTTTTCTAAAAAGCGTTGTCTATTTATTTTTCATAAGATATAATACATGCATATATATAATTACTACATATTACCTACAATGTTGTGTCAGTACTAAACAAGGACAATTAATGCCATGATATATTGCTAAAAAAACTCTAAATTCTCATTTAAAACCAAAATGCAAACATTCTATGTTTCAAAATAACATACATCCCAATAATATTATACGTTTACAATTTCAAATTCACTTTTCAATATAATTACTACTACGTACATTGAATTGTGAATTTTTCTACATCCATAAAATATACCAAACTATCTATAAAATTAAGATATTGGCATCTTCTTGTGCTAGCTCCACTGTAGTCAGCTTCTCTCTCAGTATTTCATTCTCCTTATTTGTCTTCTTCAACACTCTTACTCTGCACAAAAGTCAATCCCTACATGAAAATTTTGAAAATCTACAACTTTATGAACACAGTTCTCTTAACAACCAACTAAGCAAAAGCGCAAGAACATGTGCCACCAAAATTTACAAGCTATCAAACATAACTTTTAAAGTTACACTACTTAAGAATATAAGAAATTCTGACTCAAGAAAGAACAAATATAAGATATTCTAACACAAGAAAGAACAAGTATTAACTTGATGATATCCACTAGCCCAATTGTTGCCTGCACCTAGGGATGCACAAACGGCCCGCGGCCTGACCTTGATCTGGCCTGAGCCCGACCTGGTCAAAGCTTGGCCTGGTCAAGGCCCGGCCCGAACAAGCCTGACCTGAAGGCCAAAAAAAGGCCAAGGTTTAAAAGGAAAAACCGGCCTAGCCTGGCCTAGTTTTAAGCCCGGCCTGGACCAACCCACGGCCTTAGTCCGGCCTGGGCCTGGCCTGTTCCCATATAGTAGCCCACAGTCCAACAAATCAAGATTTAAAAAACTTTTAAACTGGACTGACTCATTTCAAGTACAAAATTGAGGAGTCCTTTTTATAAGTTAAGCTTCCTTTAATACTTTTCTCTTCTAAACAATATGGGACTTAGATCTAGCTATTATGTGCAATCCTACAATCCCACTCCTTGTAGTCTCCTTCTTCATCTCTGTCCTGTTCATCACCTTCAGACTTCATCTTATTCAACCTTCATGTTTGCCCAAGTGTAAAGAATCAAGACACCAATTAAAAAGAAAATTTCGCAAAAGGGTCCTAACCCTCTATCATGATTATCCGATTCAAGCTTATGACTAATCAACTCTTCAAATACGCATAGCCTCAGAATAATTTTCTACTTCTCAAACTACTGTCACATATATTGTTATTTATCTTCTTTAGTTTTGAGTAGAAAACATATACAGGAAAGAAAAGTCCTCTAGCTGTATAGCCAAACCATACCCATAGAAAAAGAAAAAGAACTGCAACGAAGATCTCATGAAGTTACTATGTTACTATGTTAGTACAATTTAGTTGGATGGAACCGAAGGCGGAAAGTAATCTCTATTTGGTCCAATAATTCCATTCTTGTGTTTGGTATGTTATTTTTGTGGAAATGAGCCGGAATATATAGCTTTTATATGTTTGAATGGGTATTCCTTAAGGGGGTAAGGAATCAGGATTCCAACAAGTAAAGAAATGAAGAAAAAATAGCAGGCTAAAATCCCACATCATCTAATTTTCTTTCTCTTCTACTACCTTTGTTCTATAAATAAAGGAGAGTAAAACATTAAGACTAAAATTTTGAAATACAGCTTAGAAGTTCAAAATGGAATTATAAAAGTTGGGCCTGGCCCGAGCTTGGTTAAGGTCTGGTTTGGCCTGGCCTGTAGGCCTTAACAGGCTATGTTTTATTTTGCCAAGCCTGGCCTGACATGGCCTTGCAGGCTGAAAGTCAAAGACTGATCTGGCCTGGTCAACGGCCAAGGCTTGGCAGGCCCAGGCCGGATCAGATCAGGCCGGTCTGTTGTGCATCCCTACCTGCATCCCCTCCCTCTTTTAATACAAGTTGATTCATCAATTGTAAAGAAGAAAATTGTATAATAATTAGAATTGTATCAATTGTAAAAAACAGAAGGACGTTGACATTAAATGATCAAATATGCGAATACGCAAAAGCGGACACAAAGATATAATTAGCAGTGAATGAGAAGTGGATTAACCTTTTAACATAGTAGTAACAGAAGTCGGCTAGTATGAAAGTTTGAATAATTTCAGAGAGCAGAACCATTGGTAGCCAAAAGTAGCCGCTTCCAAGCAAGTTCAAATATGTTCCAGCAGTCTCGTAAACCTGTAGGTAATTTACAGTGTAGCAGGACATACAATTCAACTGGTTCAGCAAAGCCAAATTGAAAACATGATCAATACTTTTCCTAAAGTGTTTCTTTTACTTTAAAAAGTAAAAACTATTTCCTGACCATTATCCAGTCTAGAAAACTCATTTCATTCCCCACGAAATATTGAAAAATACCTTAAGGCCCTTAACTACAACCTAAATGATTAAAACTGGCCTAAAGCATAGCGCATCTAATATCAGCTGCAGGATCACACCAGCCTAGGGCCAATAATACACAACTATTTATAGCAATTGTAACAATTTGATCGGCAATATATGCTAGTTCTACCAGTGCAACTCTCAGGTGAAGGTTATAAAGATCAAAAATACTCTTTAAGCTCTAGTAACTAAAATGTTGTTGAGATAGGACATGATATACTATTTACTTTTTCATCAGTAGAAACATGGACATATAAAAGATTGTCAAATAAGTAATGAAGCAAATGAATTCTCAAATAACCATAAGCCATTCCAAGAGAATCATACGCAACAATAGGTATGCATTCATCAGTTGTAATGACGGTATCCACTTTCCCTTTTTGACCCTAATATCCGCAAGAGATAAAACCAGAACTCATACGCAACAAAATGCATGCATTCAAACCTTCAAGATTTTAAAATAGACAGAAAAGAAATGGTAAAATATAGCGCACTGCTAAAATTTCTTGAGTTATGTCCATCAACCAAAGACTCACAGACTATAAAACATCGATATGGATACGCGAAACAGATATGACACAAAATGTGATACATGATACAATATTTTTAGTAAAAAGTAGAATACAATATACGTCAAAAAATTTATATATGTGTGTATATATGTATATGTTTGTATATATACACATATATGTATATATACACACATAGTAAATAAATTGTTCTTTATAACCATAAGCAAGTAGTAAAATGTTTAAGTACATTTACAATACTAACACCTATAATAACGTAACAGAAGTTAGGAACTTAACATTTGCATCAAATAGCATCATTTCTCCTAGTACTAATAATTATTTATTAGCATTGAATTTATCATTACATAGCCAAAAAAAAAGGTAGGAGCTAAACATTACATTGAAAAGACAGTAATAATCTCCAAGTCATAAAACACAAAGAACCTACATAATAAAAATAAGAAGCAAGCTAGTCCTATCATTGGACAAGTTAAAACATTGCATTCGAGTCCCCTTGCGTATCAAGAAGTATCCCTAGAGTATCCGAAAGTATTCGAAATAAAAATATAAAGTTGTAGAGTCCGATAGTATCAGATACGTATCCAAAAGAATCCATGGAATATTAGTGTCCGACATGTATCCTATACTGATACACTGTCTTCTGAGAAGTGTTTGTGCTTCATAATAGCTGGACAATCACTACTAAGTTTATAGCTCAAATCAAAGAAGAACATTTTAACGAGTTCTACCTGATTTGGGGTAGAACTAATCACCCAATGTGCATCTGAGACTATTCACTATTCACAATATTCTCAAGGAAAAGAGAGAAGGGGGAATGAGGGGAGAATAAACTATAACAAGCTCTTTATCTTATTACCTATACTTGCTAGCTTGTCCATCAGTAAAATCTGCAGTAACCTGCCATAAAGTGTGCTTTCTAGGCTGTGGATTGGTCTCCCTGAAGAAAAGAGGCTGCCTAGCTAGCTGAATCACACATGATGAACAAAGAATATATCAAGAGACAATGACACATAAGCACAAGTAATACAAAGAATACAAGGAATAAAACAACATTATAAAATGTAAACATTACCACTATAGTCAAACTCCCTGGTTTATCACCAGGACAGTCCACCTTCAAAGCCATGATATTAGACCATTGGATTTCAATTTTACTCTTCAGACCACCATCAAGAACTTCCCAAACAAGCTTATGCTTAGCGAAATAACACTTTGCAACTAAATCACCTTCGTGTCTAGACACATACTGCCACCAGATACAATTCATTTACTTGATAAGGATCTGACACAATTCACATATAGTAGGATAAAGAATATAACTATTACCTCCCAGCGTCCAATCAAGTGAAGCTGAAAAATTTGAGGCCTTCAACTTATCAAAAGCACCACAAGCAGCAGAGCTTTTAATATCCTTCTTGTTTCCCAATTTAAAATCCTCACTTGGTGTGGTGTCAATAGAAGAAGCATTTCCTTGACAGAGTCTCATTTGAATCAAATCCAACAATGACGGACTCTTCCTCAGCTTGGGCTTGGCTCGTCAAGTGGATTGTACTGGGAAGGTGGGATTGGAAATTCATTGATACTGGACCTCCGCTCCTAAAATATAAAAATAGCATATAAGGATTACAAGTTAACAACAAAAAGTGAAAACTGACTCAAGAAAAACATAATAGAAATAGGTTTAGAAATAACTAGAAATCAAACATAAAGATCTAGTATACCAAACTTGAATTTGTTCTATGATGTGATCTAACTAGAAACTTTGTAGAATCATATATATACTACTTAAATGAACATTAAGATTTCCTTCCCCTCCCTCCTATTGTATGACAGCACAGCACATCCTCTCAGGTGAAACCAGTGAAGCTAACCTCATTTACAGGCAGTAAACCAATAGATTTTCTTAAGCTGCTATGTGAAAAAGATACAAAGATTTAGATAAACAGTAATTACACCAACTTGTTAACCTTTACCACTAACTAAACATGGAAAAAAAGGTTGATAATTCTTTTAATATATAATTCAAGCTGATAAACAGAATTTTACTACACACGAACATATACTTAAGCTTCAAAGTAGGAATTTATCATACCTTGGTCCAAATGGATTGATCGTTAGCCACCATCCTCACCATAAACCCCAATTGGAGGTAAATTCGACATGGATATTGAAGAATTCGTAGACCCAAATGACGAATTGGTCTCCAAAGCCATGGACTCCGACCCGAATTCTAACAACGTATTCTTAGCCTCCTCGCCAATACTCAAACTCTCACCCTGAGACCCGTTACCAATACCCGCACCAGCAGACTGCCCTCTCTGGATCAACACATGCTCTTTAGCGCATCGAAGAACCAAGACTCTGATTTTGGGTCGAGGAGTATGGTACCAACTGATTCGGCCTTTGTAGGGAAGACGAACAATCTGATGCGGGAGGGTGTAGAGGTAGAGGGTGGGACAATGGGCTGGGTAGAAAGAAGACCGACGAAGGAGATATTCAAGACCACTATGCAAATCTAACCCATAGTTTCGTGCTTTTAGGTCTAGGTTGAGCGAGACGGGGAGAGAGCTAGGTTAGGGATGACTGAGGAAGATGAGTTCGGGGAGAAGAGAGAGCGTTCTATTTTGCTGAGAGGTAGTTCTTTTGGGTGGGTATCGGCTTAAAAGCCTCTGTATTTTCATTTATCAAAACCTCCGTGTTTTTTTGAAGTCACATATACAACGTTTTCTACCAAAAAAACGTTATGCCCAAAACATACTACAGCGCGTTGTTGTTTAAGTTTCTTCTTTTTACTGATTTGCAGTAGTGATTAATTAGTTGTTCAACTATGGGACGATAATTGATTACAAGAGGAAATATGTAAATCTTACGACTTTGTCAAAGGTAGTGTTTTATGGTAGCAAATCGCCTAGACAAGCGAGTTGTCAGACGATTATGCAAGCCAAGAAGTTATTAAAACAAGGTTGTGTAGGGTACTTAGCCTACATAATAAATACTCGTAAGGAGAGTCCAAAGTTGGAAGAGATATCAGTGGTTAAGGAGTTTATCGACGTGTTTCCGAGCGATTTTCAAGGACTTCCGTCAGAAAGAGAGATAGAGTTCGCGATTGATTTAGCACCTGGGACTGCTTCGCTATCGAAAGCCCCTTACAAAATGGCTCCTGTTGAGATGAAGGAGTTGATGGTTCAAATGCAGAAATTGCTGGACAAGAAGTATATTCAGCCGAACATATCGCCGTGGGGAGCGCCGATATTGTTCGTCAAGAAGAAAGATGGATCGATGCGGCTTTGCATTGATTATAAGGAGTTGAACAAAGTTAAAATCAAAAATAAGTATCCTTTGCCAAAGATCGATGACTTGTTCGATCAATTGAAGGGAGCAAGGTATTTCTCGAAAATAAATTTGAGAAGAGGTTATCATCAATTGAAGGTAAGGAGTGAAGATGTACCGAAGACGACATTTAGAACTCGGTATGGGAATTACGAGTTCTTGGTGATGTCATTTGGTCTAACAAATTCACCTGCAACATTTATGGACTTAATGAATAGGGCGTTTAAGTCATTTCTAGACAAGTTTGTAGTGGTGCTCATTGATGATATTTTGGTGTATTCCAAAACTAAAGAAGAACACACTGAACATTTGAGGCTGACGTTGGAATCGCTGGAGCGAGAGAAGTTGTATGCGAAATTCTTGAAATGTGAATTCTTGTTAGAACGTGTGCAATTTCTTGGCCACGTGATTGATAAAGATGAAATTTTGGTAGATCCATCAAAGGTTGAAGCTGTAATAAATTGGGATCAGCCGAAGACACCGTCAGAAGTTAGGAGTTTCTTGGGTTTGGCAGGTTACTATAGAAGTTTCATTCAAGACTTTTCCAAAATAGCAACTCCGTTGATGAATTTGACTAGAAAAACGGTGAGGTTCGTTTGGACGGAAAAGTGTGAGAAAAATTTTCAAGAACTGAAGAACAGGTTGAGTACTGCGCCTGGGTTATCATTGCTTGATAGTACAAAAAATTTCGTGGTATACAGTGATGCTTCACATAAAGGACTAGGTTGTGCGTTGATACAAAACGACAAAGTCATTGCTTATGCATCACGTCAGCTGAAGGACTATGAGAAAGGGTATCCGACCCATGACTTAGAATTAGCGATAGTAGTGTTTGCTCTAAAGATACGGGGACACTATCTATATGGAGAGAAGTGTGAGATATATACAGACCATAAGAGTTTAAAGTATATTTTTATATAGAAATATTTGAATATGCTCTAAAGAAGATGGTTGGAGCTTATCAATGATTACGATTGCGAGATTCTATACCATCCGGGTAAAGCTAATGTCGTTGCCGACGCCTTAAGCTAAAAGGGTCAGGAGAAGCACAACTACATGATGAGGAGTATGAGAAGATCCGGAAGAAAGTAAGCGATGGGGATGAAATAAAGTTTAAGATTGATACTGACGGACTGCTAGGATTTGAAGGAAGAATCTGGGTACCACCAGTACCGGAAGTCAAAGAGAAAATTTTGAGTGAAGCTCATAGTTTGAGATATTCGATTCACCCTGGGAGTACGAAGATGTATCAGGATCTCAGACAACATTTTTGGTGGCCGAATATGAAGAGAGACTTTGCTGAATGTGTTGCGAAGTGCCTAACATGTCAGAAAGTCAAAGCAGAGCATCAGAGACCAAGTGGATTGTTACAACCGCTGGAGATTCCAGAATGGAAGTGGGAGCATATCACGATGAATTTTGTAGTTGGTCTTCCAACGACTCAAAGAGGTTTTGATGCAGTATGGGTTATCGTGGACCGACTGACGAAGTCAGCGCACTTTTTACCAATCAAGATTAGAATCAATTTGGATCAATTGGCGAAGCTGTACGTTAAGAAAATTATTTCTAGACACGGTGTTCTAGTGTCAATTGTATCAGACAGAGATCCGAGTTTCACGTTAAATTTCTGGAAGCGATTACAGGAATGCTTGGGAACGCAATTGCGAATGAGTACGGTGTACCGTCCTCAAACTGATGTGCAGAGTAAGAGAACGATTCAAACTTTAGTGGATATGCTAAGAGCTTGTGTTATGGACTTCAAGGGAAGTTGGGATGGTCATCTACCATTGGTGGAATTAGCGTACAATAACAGTTACCATGCAAGTATTGGCATGCCGACTTTCGAAGCATTGTACGGTAGGAAATGCAAGACTCTATTATGTTCGGATTAGGTTGGTGAGTGACAACTGTTAGGACCAGAATTGGTGCAACAAACTGCTGATATCGTCAAGCTGATTAGAACAAAATTGGTAGTTGCTCAAGACAGATAGAAGAAATATGATGATTATCATCGTCAAAATCGAGAGTTTGAAGTGGGAAGCTTCGTTTTTTTGAAGGTATCTCCCTAGAAGAGGAAGATTTAATTTGGCAAGAAGAGGAAACTGAGTCCCATACTTATTGGACCTTTTGAGATACTGCGAAGGGTTGGTGAAGTAGCTTACGAGGTTGCGTTACCTTTGGAATTAGATCATATTCATAATGTTTTTCACATTTCGGTGTTGCGACCGTACAAACACGATTACAAGCATGTGATAGAGTATGAGTCGTTATAGTTTGATAAAGACGTAACATATGAGGAAGTTCTTGTTCAGATAGTTGACAGGAAAGAGCAAGTACTTAAAAATAAAGTGATACCTTCTGTTAAGGTAATCTGGAGGAACCACAATGCTGAAGAAGCTACGTGGAAACTCGAAGATGTTATGATGAAAACCTATCCTCAGTTATTTGTTTAATTTCTTGTATAACGATTCTTGGGACGTAATCTATTTAAGGGGGGAAGAATGTGACGAATGAGTTTATTGAGTTATGACTCTAGGGACAGAATCCTTTTAAGGAGAAAAGATTGTAAGAAACAAGATTTTTGTATTTTAATTTTAAATATTTATTAAATTAAATAAATATTTTAGTTGATTTATTTATTGAGTTGAATAAATAATTGATGTGATTATGTGGTGGAGTAATTTAATTAAGTGCAATATATTAATTAAATTGATGTTTAAATAATTTTTGTGGTTGAAGTTCTAATTTAATTGAGATAATTAAATTAGATGGATTATTATGTGGTAATTTGGTAGTGGTGATTTAATGAATAATGTATAATTTAATAATTAAATTAGAAATTTACTAATTTGTTACATGGAATGATGATTAATAAATAAATTATAATTGTGTAGCAATTTAATTTATGCAGCAATTTTATTTAATAAATTGATGTTAGCTTTAATTTAATTAAATTAGAATATTGAGATTTAATTGAATAAAGTGTGACATTTAAACTATGTATTAAATGGATTATTAAAATAAATTAAAAAGAGTTTTAATTTAGTTTTACCAAACAAAGCCCTTAGCTTTTAAAAGTATATTTTAATTCAGTTTTACCAAACAAAGCCTAAGTCTTTTAAAATTCTATTTTAAGTTAGTTTTTGCCAAACAAGCCTTAGTGGCTTTTGATTTTCAAAAACGTGTACATGATATATATATTTAATAGGGAAATAATATATTTTTTTGTTATTATATTATGTAATTATATGTAAATCAGTATTGTTACGTTAAGTTAGAGTTAGAAGAGAAAAAGCAGAGAAAGAAAATAAGAGAGAAAAGAAGAGAAAATAAGAAAGGAGAAGAAAGAAAAGTTCTCTGTGAAATCAAAAACAAGAGTACATCATCATCTTCTTCTAAAGCTAATCAAATGTAATAATCTATTAATTAAAATTATGAATTATTGTTCTTCATGTGTTTACTTCTCTATATTTAAAGTTTTCATGATAATTGTGTAAATATGGTTTATATATGTAATTTGTGTTTATATACTGTTTATATATGATTTGTAGGTGAGTTTAAATTGTTTAATTCATGTAAATATGATGAACATGAAAAAATCGTGTTCATAGTCATTTACATTGAAGTATTTTGAAAAAAATAGCTTCTTTGATATAAAAATTGATGTTTATTCATGCTATGTTATGTAAATTGATTATAGGTTATGATAATATATTAAGAAACGAAAATAACATGATTTGAATTAAGTGATTTGGTTTAAAAACAAAGTCACAGTGTTTATTTTTGTCAAGAACACTTAACCATGGAGTTTTCTTTAAAATCATGGAATTAAAGGGTTTTAATTGAGTGTTGTGATGTTTATAAGTGTTAAATCATGTTAGAAACATTAGTTTATGTTTCTGTAATGTTTTATCTTAATTATATCGGTAAGATTTGTTGTTTGAGCAAAGTTAATAAGTCAAATTGGCTTTTCCTGCGCAGTTCGCGAGGTTGTCTGTGTCCCACTGTGTCGTGGCGCCGCAGCGCCAGTCCTGTGAGTAAACAGGGCGCTGCAGAGCCACAGCCGCATTTGGTGACGTGGCACGGCGCCGCAGTGCCAGTTCAAAGTGTTAACTGGAGCGCTGCAGCTCCAGGTCCGGTTCTGTAGAGCCCCGATGACGTGGCACGGCGTTGCAGCGCCGACTGCAGTTCATTATGTGGCGCTGCAGCGCCACCTATGCAGTTTAGCCAGAAAATTCTATCTAAGTGTACAATTATGTGAGAATGTTAATGTAATAATTATAAAAGTATGTTAATAAAATTATATGTTAATTGCACAGTTTGTAATCATATTTTAATATGAGATTTATGATTTTAAATTGATGGATTATTAATAAGGTTAAGTTTAATAATAGTAAGTGTGGTTCGATCATGTTATGAACTAGTGTGCTGTCGCAGACAACCAAAAATAAACCTTACTGCGAACGATAATAATGTAGTAGTGCAAGTAAGAGTCGATCCCACAGAGACTGATTAATCTATTTTTATATACTTTGTATTCCAGAAGAAGGGGAGTTTTTTGATTGTTATTAATTAAAATAATCTAATGTGTAAAATATTGTAACGAATTAAATCAAGAGAACAAACCTTGGGTTAAGTCAACTTCCACCATAAAAACATACACTGATCATTGACTCAAGCATACACAATCAATACTTTGAATATTCATCGTTAGAATCACTTCCATGTCTTTCCTTAATTTTAGTTAGATAGAAACAGGCGATCTAAATAACCCTAACTACTAAACAACTTCAGACAAGCGCTCAAAGTTTAATCTAGTAGAAGCTTTAAGAATTAGAAAAAACCGATGAAGCTAAACAACACAAGCACAAGCGGTTGCATTTAATTTAGTTGAATATTTTTCCTAAGATATAATAATCTCGTGATCTGCAGTCAATTATTAATCTTAGTTGCTTCGCAAATTAGAGTGATCAAACAATTACGGATTCGATATCTAATTTAGAAGTAGATTTCAATGAATAATAAACTAGTATGCTTCTTAGCAATTAAACAAATCAATCATATAATTCAAGCACAGAAAAATAATCAATACTCATAATATTAATTGAACAATTAAAATTAAATAGATCTCACAGTGTATTTAATCCAAGGCTTCCGTCTCCTTAATCCAAGAACAATAAATTAGCTACACATGGCTATGAAAATCACCAAAGGAATAGAGAGAAAAAGTATTTTTTTTGAATACAAAATCCAAGTCCCCTTTTATGTACTACTTCATCCCCTATTTATAACAATAATATTTCAGCCCTAACTATGCCCCTAGCTTGCTTCCAATTCCACTTCGCAAAAGGAGATGTGCAACTGATTTCTGCCTTCCCGCTGGGGCGGGATGTCCTTAGCCAATTGCCCCGCTGGGGCGGAATATGCTACTATCCAGCCTTTTATTTTGTGGCTCCTCCTCCTTTGCTTTCATACTTGCCACAAATGTGGGCCCATATAACTTTCCTTCAATTGCTTATTTCTTAATTGCAATGACCCCACATAACATTCTCTTGCGTGCTGATTTCGTTAATGCTATTGGAATGCATTGTCTTTAATTTAAACTATCAACTCTGTGGCCCCCACGTAGCAATCAATTCATGAGCTACTTAGCCTTTTACTTTATCAAGCTGCTACCTTATAATTCGTGGGCTGCTCACTTAAGCTGCTGACCGTGAATAACTTAAGCCCATTTGTTAATTCCTTCACAAGCTTATTTCGTGGGCCCCCTTGCATGGACACATGGGCTGCTCCTAAAAGGAATATGCAAATGAGCTGCTCTTCTATTTTTCCTCCAAACCGTGAGCTGCTTAGCCCAATTGAAAGTTGGCAGCTATAATTTCGTGACCCACTTGCATGTAATGCTAAAAATAAATCTTTTCTTGCCCCTTTTGTATTCCTTTTACTTGCTTGGTTCAATTGTACCTAAAATAAAAATATAAGAATAATGAATGTATTTAGGTACAAAATAAATATAAAACAATAAGTATTAAGGGATTAAAATATAACATATTTTGTCCTTATCAAATTCCCCCACACTTACCTTTTGCTCGTCCTCGGGCAAAATAAAAATAAACTATAACACAAAAATTCAACTTGACAATTATGCCAAACTTGAGCCACGAGTTAATATGAACTCCAACATTGACCTCAAAGATTCAAAACAATAATTCTGGGAAACTTTAAAACAATGTATCATCCAACCCAACTTTACTTACAATCTTACTTTATTCTCAACTCCTTATGCGTATGTGTGTGTGTATCCACCCGTATCAAACTAGTCATACTACAGAAAAATTTATGAAATCGAAGCCTTAAAGGAGAAAAATAAACTCACCACTTGTTTTCCCACTAATTTTCAGTTAACATCAGCAGATAATATCAAAGGATCAAAAGGCTTTTTCTTTCTTATTTTTTCCTTTCTTTTTTATTCAGTAAGTGCATTTTATGCTCCATCTTACCAGCGAGTGCGTTTTACGCTCCTTCTCGCATGTCACGTGTTTATGAGTGAGTGCGTTTTACGCTCCATCTCATCCCATCACATGAATTTTTTTTTCCTTCAATCTTTCAAACTCTTGCCTAAATCATTTCCCTTTTCTTAAACAATACCTCATATCAACTTCAAGTGGTGATCAAACAATTGAGAGAGTTAAAGATTTCTTCCCTAGACATTCAATCAGATAAATTTTTTCCAAGTCACAACTGGTTTGAATAAATGGATATGTGATTAATAGTGAAGGGTCTCAAATAAAGTAATGATCAACAAAGAAAATCAAATTTAGATTACCAAATGTCTATCAATCCTCCCAGAAGTTATCACCAAGAAATCAAAATTCTATCATTGGTCAAAAATTAAAATCCAAATTAACTTATTACTCAAGTGACAAATCCTAAAACTACTCCATTTTCGTAGGAAACACGATTGCACTTAGCATGTGCAACAAGCCTTTAAACCCCAAAGTTACCCTAAGTGGACGAGTTTTGTCTCGTGAGGATTTGCAGTGAATATATCCACAAAATTCAAAAAAATAAATAAATAAATAAAATAAATCTGAAAAATATCTAGATGCTTCCCCCCACACTTAAAACTTACATTGTCCGCAATGTAAACTAAAATGCAAAGAAAAGTAGAGAGATACTCCCCTATGGGTTGCCTCCCATGCAGCGCCTTTGTTTATGGTCGTTGGCTCGACCCAACATTTCCTTTAAGTTAATCTGTATAAACCGGATCCTCAAGATCCATATTCTCCACTTTTTCTTCCTGGAAACCCTCATGAAAATATTTGAGTCGATGACCATTCACCTTGAACACTTTAGAAGTTGCTAAACTTTTGATTTCAACTGCTCCATGCGGGAAAACATTAGTAATAACAAAAGGTCCATTTCAACGAGAACGTAACTTACCTGGAAATAAACAAAGCCGTGATTGGTAGAGAAAAACTTTTTGACCAATTTGAAATTCTTTCCTAGATATCCTTTTGTCATGAAAAGCTTTCATTTTTTCCTTGTAAATCCGTGCGCTCTCATACGCGTCATTACGAATTTCCTCTAACTCTTGTAGTTGCAACTTCCGGTGTTCTCCACTTTCATCTATATTCATGTTAAAGCTCTTAATAGCCCAATAAGCCTTATGTTCCAACTCAACGGGTAGGTGGCATGGCTTTCCAAATACTAATCTATAAGGTGACATACCAATGGGTGTCTTGAATGCAGTTCGGTAAGCCCATAAAGCATCATCTAAGCGCAAACTCCAATCTTTTCTACTTGGGTTAACTGTCTTTTCAATGATTGCCTTGATTTCTCTGTTTGACACCCCTGCTTGTCCGTTGGTCTGCGGGTGATAAGCAGTTGACACCTTATGAGTCACATGGTACTTCCTCAACAATGCTCCCACTGTTCGATTGCAAAAGTGAGTTCCTCGATCACTGATTAGAGCTCTTGGAAAGCCAAACCTAGAAAAAATGTTAGACTGAATAAAATCTGCAACCACTTTAGAATCGTCAGTCCTGGTGGCTTTGGCTTCCACCCATTTCGAAACATAATTAACAGCGAGTAAGATATAAGTACAACCGAAAGAGACAGGAAACGGTCCCATGAAATCAATTCCCCAAACATCAAAAATTTCACAATATAATATGGGGGTTTGTAACATCTCATTTCGTTGGGAAATATTACCTTTCTTTTGACAATTAAAGCATGACTTACAAAACAGATATGAATCTTTGAAAAGAGATGGCCAAAAGAAACCACATTTTAATATTTTCCTTGCTGTTCTCTTGGTTCCAAAGTGACCTCCACAAGCATAAGTATGACAAAAAGTGAGAATTGACGCAATTTCACTTTCAGGGATGCATCTTCGTATCACTTGGTCGGCACAGTGCTTCCATAAGTAAGGATCATCCCATACATAGTGCTTGGCATCACTTTTGATTTTATCTTTTTGAGCTTTAGACAAACTAGAAGGTAAGATGTTAGTAGCCAAATAATTCACAATATTTGCATACCATGGCATGGTTGTGCTTGCAGAAAATAATTGTGCATCGGGAAACTCTTCTTTCAGTTGAAGTTCATCATGCACATTCACTAAGCGACTCAAGTGATCCGCAACACTATTTTCCGCTCCCTTTTTGTCCTTAATTTCCAAGTCAAATTCACTCAAGAGAAGTATCCATCTTATCAATCTTGGTTTTGCCTCTTTCTTTGTCATCAAGTAACGAAGAGCTGCATGATCAGAATATACAATGACTTTAGTACCAAGCAAATAAGATCAAAATTTTTTTAAAGCAAAAACAACAGCTAAAAGCTCTTTTTCTGTAGTAGAATAGTTTCGTTGGGCATTATTCAAAGTTCTCGACGCATAATAAATGGCATGTGATGCTCTTCCAATTCTTTGGCCCAAAACAGCGCCTACGGCGTAGTCACTTGCGTCGCACATTATCTCGAACGGTATGGTCCAATCAGGTTGTTGAATAATTGGAGTGGATGTCAGTGATTCCTTCAATTTATCAAACGCCTTGCGACATTTCTAGTCAAATTCAAACTCGGCATCCTTTTGTAGTAGATTGCATAGGGGTGATGCTATTTGGGAAAAGTCCTTGATAAATCTCCTATAAAAACCTGCATGTCCAAGAAAAGAATGAATTTCCCGAACACTAGTGGGATATGAAAGAGATTGTATAATGTCAACTTTAGCTTGATCTACTTCAATTACTTTAGATGAAACAACATGACCCAAAACTATACCTTGTTCAACCATAAAATGACATTTTTCAGAGTTTAAGACAAGGTTAGTTTCTATGCATCTTTGAATAATAAGAGTAAGGTTATGCAAACATTTATCAAATGAGTTCCCATAGACTGTAAAATCATCCATAAAACTTCCATGATATGCTCAATGTAATCTGAAAATATGCTAACCATACACCTCTGAAAAGTGGCCGGTGCGTTGCAAAGTCCAAGGCCATACGGTGATATGCGAAGGTACCAAACGGGCATGTGAAAGTAGTCTTCTCTTGGTCCTCTGGGGCAATTGCAATTTGGAAGTAACCTGAATAACCATCAAGAAAACAATAATAAGAATGACTAGCTAATCGTTCAAGCATTTGATCGATAAAAGGTAATGGAAAATGGTCCATGCGGGTTACAGCATTCAATTTTCTATAATCTATACAAACCCTCCACCCATTTTGAACTCGGGTGGGAACCAACTCGTCATTTTGATTTTTCACAACAGTTATTCCAGTCTTCTTAGGAACCACTTGAACTGGGCTAACCCAACTGCTATCTGAAATAGGGTAGATCACTCCGACGTCAAGAAGTTTGAGAATTTCTTTCTTCATGACATCCATCATGGGAGGGTTCAATCTCCTTTGTGGTTGACGGGAAGGTTTCACTTCATCCTCCAGCAAGATCCGATGCATGCATGTGGAAGGGCTTATGCCTTTAATATCAGCTATCGTCCATCCAATGGCCTTCTTATACTCCTTTAGAACATGCATGAGTTTCTCTTCTTGTGATACACCAAGTGTATTGGATATAATCACTGGTAATGTTTCTCCCTCTCCAAGGAATACATATTTGAGATGACTAGGAAGATCTTTCAAATCGGGAACTGGTGCCTGCACAACAGAGGGTAAAGACCTCTCATTAGAAATCGGCAATTCAACGTAACAGATGTTACCTGATTTTGGAATGTCATCCAAAGCTGTTATAGTTGATTGCAACTCGGTGCTCAAGGTCAAAGTCGCACTTACTTCATCAATGTCTTTACTAAGTGCAATTTCCAATTCATCCTTCCCATTGAGTTCAAAGATTTCCTGTGCTAAAGAGTCAATCACATCAACCGAATAAACAGAATTATCATAAGTGGGATAACGCATGTCATCATAAATATTGAACTTAACAATTTCGCCATCAAATTCCATTGAAAGTGTACCACTATGAACATCTATTTTAGTCTTTGATGTCTTTAAAAATGGTCTTCCTAGCAAAATAGGAGCATTTTGGTCACCGTTTTCCATATCAAGAACATAAAAATCAGTAGGAAAGATCAAATTATTGACTCGCACAAGAACATCCTCAATTACACGTTTGGGATAAACATTAGATCTGTCAGCCAGCTGTATTACAATACCAGTTTTATTCAAAGGTTCAAGTGATAGATTAACATATATAGAATATGGCATAACATTTATCGAGGCTCCTAAGTCTAACATGGCTTTTTCAATTTTAGCGCTACCTATCATGCACGGAATAGTGAACATACCCGGATTTGGGCACTTAGTAGGCAGCTTTCTTTGAATGACTGCGGAAACATTTTCTCCTACCTTCACCTTTTCATATTTTTTCATTTCCTGTTTCCTCTTATGTGTACACAATTATTTCAAAAATTTAGCATAACGAGGTACTTGTTTGATAGCATCTAACAATGGAATATTTACCTCGCATTTACGGAAAGTTTCATATAAATCTAAATTTTTCTCGTATTTTCTATTTTCTGTTAAAGCAAGAGGGAAAGGAGGTACCGATTTATATTCAGAGAGAGGAGGAAATTTACGCTTAGGTTCATCCTTGTCATTCAAAACACTGCTGTCTGCTTTGTCTTTTTACTTATCTGCCTTGTTTTGATCTTGTGGTGTAGGCATTGTCTTTTCTGAAACTTCTATCTCCTTACCATTTCTCAAAGTGATTGCACTTGCATTTTCTTTTGGGTTCACCACTGTTTGGGAGGGTAATTTTCCTGAACTTTGTGCCTCCAATCGACTAATCGCAGTCGCCATTTGTCCCACTTGCGTACCCAAATTCTGAATACTTGCCCTTGTTTCCTGTTGAAAATTTAAAGTGTTAGTGGCAAGTGTTTTAACAATATCTTCTAAAGACATACTAGGGTTAGAAGTTTGGCCCTGTTGTTGTCTATTGGGATACAATGGTTTGTACTGCTGATGATTTGGAAAATTTTGAGGTGCTGGTTGACTTGCTTGTGGGTTCCCGTAGCTAAAGTTAGGATGGTCCCTCCATCCAGGATTATATGTATTTGAAAAGGGATCATATTTCCTTTGAGGTTGCCCAGGAAACCCTCCTGCTGCATTTGCATGTTCAACGGTCTCCTCTTGGAGAGTTGGACACATATCCGTCGGATGACCGATTACAGCACAAATTTCGCAAGTTTTCACCTGTTGTGTGTTACCTGCACCCATTTGACGAACAAGAGAAGTCAAACTCGCAAGTTGTTGTTCAATAGAAGAAATTTGTACCTCACTAGCATTCCTAGGTGCAGAATCAAGTCTAGTGCCAAATTGTTGAGAATTAGCTGCCATATTAGCAATTAAATTTCTTGCAGCCTTGGGAGTCTTATCCACCAACGCTCCGCCACTAGCAGCGTCAATCATGCTTCTCTCGGTACAACTGAGACCTTCATAAAAATACTGGATGAGAAGTTGATCACTGATTTGATGATGAGGGCAACTAGCACACAGTCTCTTGAAGCGTTCCCAATATTCATGTAGGGATTCTCCGTTGTTCTGCCTCACACCACAAATTGACTTCCGAATATTGGCTGCCCTTGAAGCTGGAAAATATTTCTCTAAAAAGAGTCTTTTGATCTCTTCCCATGTGGTGATGCTTCCGAAGGGTAGATAGTAAAGCCAATCCTTAGCTGAATCTTTCAGAGAAAATGGGAAGGCTCTTAGCTTGATCTGTTCTTCAGTGACTCCGGTAGGTTTCATACTCGTACATACCACATGGAATTCCTTCAAGTGTTTGTGGGGATCTTCACCTGCCAAACCATAAAAAGAAGGTAGAAGATGTATCAATCCAGATTTTAATTCAAAATGAGTATTAGTATCAAGATTAGGAAAAGTTATGCATAAGGGTTGTTGGTTTAAATCAGGAGCTGAAAGCTCTTTCAAGGTTCGATTTGCTGCCATAACTCCCTTTTCTTCACGAATTTCCCAAGCTTCCTTCCTTAATCTGCGACAAGTTCTCTCTACCTCTGGATCAAACTTTAAATCACCTTGATTAGTAGATCGAGTTTCAGGCATAAACAATCAAGGAAATTCAAATTACCTATAAAAAGAAATTAAAAATAAAATAAGAATTACAAAAATAAAAAAAATAGACTAAAAATCAAGTCCCCGGCAACGGCGCCAAAATTTAGTGTGCTGTCGCAGACAACCAAAAATAAACCTTACTGCGAACGATAATAATGTAGTAGTGCAAGTAAGAGTCGATCCCACAGAGACTGATTAATCTATTTTTATATACTTTGTATTCCAGAAGAAGGGGAGTTTTTTGATTGTTATTAATTAAAATAATCTAATGTGTAAAATATTGTAACGAATTAAATCAAGAGAACAAACCTTGGGTTAAGTCAACTTCCACCATAGAAACATACACTGATCATTGACTCAAGCATACACAATCAATACTTTGAATATTCATCGTTAGAATCACTTCCATGTCTTTCCTTAATTTTAGTTAGATAGAAACAGGCGATCTAAATAACCCTAACTACTAAACAACTTCAGACAAGCGCTCAAAGTTTAATCTAGTAGAAGCTTTAAGAATTAGAAAAAACCGATGAAGCTAAACAACACAAGCACAAGCGGTTGCATTTAATTTAGTTGAATATTTTTCCTAAGATATAATAATCTCGTGATCTGCAGTCAATTATTAATCTTAGTTGCTTCGCAAATTAGAGTGATCAAACAATTACGGATTCGATATCTAATTTAGAAGTAGATTTCAATGAATAATAAACTAGTATGCTTCCTAGCAATTAAACAAATCAATCATATAATTCAAGCACAGAAAAATAATCAATACTCATAATATTAATTGAACAATTAAAATTAAATAGATCTCACAGTGTATTTAATCCAAGGCTTCCGTCTCCTTAATCCAAGAACAATAAATTAGCTACACATGGCTATGAAAATCACCAAAGGAATAGAGAGAAAAAGTATTTTTTTTTGAATACAAAATCCAAGTCCCCTTTTATGTACTACTTCATCCCCTATTTATAACAATAATATTTTAGCCCTAACTATGCCCCTAGCTTGCTTCCAATTCCACTTCGCAAAAGGAGATGTGCAACTGATTTCTGCCTTCCCGCTGGGGCGGGATGTCCTTAGCCAATTGCCCCGCTGGGGCGGAATATGCTACTGTCCAGCCTTTTATTTTGTGGCTCCTCCTCCTTTTCTTTCATACTTGCCACAAACGTGGGCCCATATAACTTTCCTTCAATTGCTTATTTCTTAATTGCAATGACCCCACATAACATTCTCTTGCTTGCTGATTTCGTTAATGCTATTGGAATGCATTGTCTTCAATTTAAACTATCAACTCTGTGGCCCCCACGTAGCAATCAATTCATGAGCTACTTAGCCTTTTCCTTTATCAAGCTGCTACATTATAATTCGTGGGCTGCTCACTTAAGCTGCTGACCGTGAATAACTTAAGCCCATTTGTTAATTCCTTCACAAGCTTATTTCGTGGGCCCCCTTGCTTGGACACATGGGCTGCTCCTAAAAGGAATATGCAAATGAGCTGCTCTTCTATTTTTCCTCCAAACCGTGAGCTGCTTAGCCCAATTGAAAGTTGGCAGCTATAATTTCGTGACCCACTTGCATGTAATGCTAAAAATAAATCTTTTCTTGCCCCTTTTGTATTCCTTTTACTTGCTTGGTTCAATTTTACCTAAAATAAAAATATAAGAATAATGAATGTATTTAGGTACAAAATAAATATAAAACAATTAGTATTAAGGGATTAAAATATAACATATTTCATCCTTATCATGAACTAACTATTGATTAAACCTAATGATTAAGAGTTGAGAGTTAACTTGGATTGGTTAACTAGTGATGTGATGTAGCTATATGATAACTAATGTGTGTTGCTATTTTTTATACTATATACGTAGGATAATTGTGGAACGAGTTATTATTTGCTAGCTTACGCTAGAGGCAAGTCTTTTTACCCTAACTCGATTATGATTGAGCAAGTTGTTTTATCTTTTCTTATTATCAATTACGCAAGTTCTTTAATTCCATATTGGACAAGTATCTTATTTAGTTTTCTTATTAAAAATAACGTGACCTTGACTTAATTGTTCAAACAAGGTTTTATTGTATCTTTCAAATGCTTTAAGTTTACTTCTAAAGCATTACTGTTAAGTATGATGTCTATTGTTGTGACTCATAGATATTCCATAACTCTTTTTGTTATCAAACTCTTAAATTATTGTAAGTTTGATTCAACTACTCCATAGTTGATGATAGTTGAACTCTAAATTACCCTTTGAGCTAATTCAAACCAAACTTTCTTTGGTACGAACTTGTTAATGAAAGCTGAGATGAACAACCCTATTTTAGACACTCAAAATTTTGTTTTCCTGTTACTAAGACTGTAGGAGGGCAAAACTGTCTTTTTGACTTAACCCCGGTCTCAATACCGGGCCGTCAACTTAACCACGATCTCAATACCGGGCCATCAACTCAACCCCGATATCAATACCGGGCCGTCAAATTAACCCTGGTCTCAATACCGGGCCATCAACTCAACCCCGATCTCAATATCGGGCCGTCAATTCTACCCCGATCTCAATATCGGGATATCAGATCAGCCTCGGTCTCAACCCGGGAGGTACAGGTCAGCCCCGGTCTCAACCCGGGAGGTACAGGTCAGCCCCCATCTCAACCCAGGAGGTACAAATCAGCCCCGGTCTCAACTCGAGAGGTACAGGTCAGCCCCGATCTCAACCTGGGAGGTACAGGTCAGCCCCGGTCTCAACCCGGGAGGTACAGGTCAGCCCCCGTCTCAACCTAGAGGTACAGATTAGCCCCGGTCTCAACTTGGGAGGTACAGGTCAACCCCGGTCCCAACCCAGGAAGTATAGGCCAACCCCGGTCTTAACCCGGGAAGTACATGTCAGCCCCGGTCTCAACCCGAGAAGTACAAGTCAGCCCCGGTCTCAACCCGGGAAGTAAATGTCAGCCCCGGTCTCAACCCGGGAGGTACAGGTCAGCCCCGGTCTCAACCCGGGAGGTACAGGTTGTGACACCCCCAAATCCGGGTACTTCAATTCCACGGGACTTGGTGTTCACTGTACGAATATTATCTATCTATCTACCCATAGTAAATGCAAACCATGCAATAAATAGAATTAAATCCTCCCCTTATGGGGTTACAACATCTGAGTAATAAATAAAATAAATCCCAGGTCATACTAACCTTAAACATCTGTGCGGAACATAAACAAATAAATAAGTCTTACACAACTCTAATATAAGTCTGAAACATAAACACATAAAATAAACAACAAGTCTTCATCACTTGTTGACCTTGCCCTTGCCTTTGCTAGTAGAAGGCTCGTTGGACCTTTCGTTCTTAACTGCAATGTTATTATTACGCAAGAGTGAGCACGATTGCCCACAAGTATAATAATATGACAATAATATAATAACATGCGAGTGAATCAAAGACATCTGAATAAAGAAACTCAACTTTTGACTCAAGAATGAATAACAGGAATCAAAAGAACGTCTGAGGGTCATAAGACCTTGAACTATGTCCTAGGTTGTAAAGTTTTTATGCTTTAAACCTTTAACAGTCATAAGACTATGGACTCTACTTCTCGTACTTAGGGGGATCAGCCCTTAGTACCATACTGTGCACAATATCTCAACGCTAAAGCGTAAATAATCCCCTTTTACAGGGTTGTTCATCTCAGTTTTGACATCAGAGTCCGCACCAAAGGAAGTTTGGTTTGGATAAGCTCAATAAGTATTTTGGAATTTAGAACGTTCATCAACTATGGACTAGTCGAATCAATAAGGGTTCACTAGTCCTATAAGGTTCAACAATAACATCGATATTCAACTTGAATAATAAATCTCAAGAGTATACAATCGAATAAGTATTGTATAACTGAATCATGCTTTTAAAAGAGTTACAATATGTAATATGAATTTCGAACTTGAACAATTAAGAACACGAGCTTACTCGATATAGAAACACAAGTCTAAGACTTAATAAATGAATAAATTAGAATTTAGGGAACTTGCTAAATCAATAAGTTAGGGATAGGATACTTGCCTCTTGCACAAGCTACAAATATAATTACAATTCACTTCCTCAACGTCCTACACATTACATTATGTATACGACATCGATTAGTTTTCATAACTACCATGTTTAACTGTTGAACTATTCACTTAAGTTCGACTTACAACTTAGTTTATAATATTACTCAATGGCTAACCACATAACATGAATGTAAACTCACAACATGCATATCACACATGTATAGCCCTTTAAACAATAATAATCAAGTTTTACAATTACGATATTCAAGTTCGCACTTAGTTTGTTAACTTGAACCTTCACATTATCTTATACATGCCAATAACTTAATTTATTAATCATGAACTTCAAATCATATAATATTCATGTATGTAATTTAAAACAACATCTTTTATTATCGAGAACACTGCACTTGTGTGCGTGCATGTCCGAAGCCCTCCGATTGCCTTCGAATACGCATCAGTCACAAAAATGGCCATTTTTACCCATTTTAACGATTTCAAATTGAAAAACTTAAAGAATGAAAGTTGTAGGTCTACTCGTTATCTTTCCGAATCATCTTGAATCGCCTTAATCGGAGTTCGTATGAAAAAGTTATGCTTATTTTACTACAGGAGGTCAAAACAGTCTCGAAAATAAAAAAAACAAAGGCTCCTGGACAGCCCTTATACCCATTGGGGCGGGTCCTAATACCCATGAACACCCGCTGGGACGGGTCCCCCTGCTGGTGCACTCCCTGGTTCGCGATGAACACACAGAGTAGCCCAAATAAATCCAAATTAAACTAACGTAATGAATTATAAGGCTACCCATAATGTAAAAACTCCACAGAAACATTATATAACATTTTTAGCATGATCTTAGCATTTTAAATTACGTATTTACACAATCCAAGGCATCTATTTTCACTGTTTTCAATATTTTGTAAAGTTTTAAAGGAAAACAAGAAATTCAACGTTACGGATTCGTTATAACACCGAATCCGTTCGTTTAACTTCCATTTTGTTCGTTTAAACGTACATAATTACATGCAAGTATCAATTTAAGTTAAATAAACGTATAAGGCGTGTAAATTTTGTACGTAAGGGCTATATGGGCCATATGTACAATTTCTACACTCTGTAACTTTTGAAAACCCAATTATCAACAAAATTCCATGGTGTGATCACTGAAAGTTATGCATATATGGCATATAATATGTTATAAACACATATTAACACAAATATAGCCATATAATGAATAAATATCAATTTTTTTCCATTCACAGAGAATTTTTAAAGCTCGTAAATGGAAAAACTCTGTAAAATTTTGAAAACCCAATTAAGGCCTAATTACATGAATTCGATTATTTTAATTCATTCATACCACATACAAAACATGTTATAATGATATAATAACACATATATAAGCATATAATCAAAAATTGCTAATTTTTCCCATACACGGAGAACTCAGAATATATGTTCATGAAGGAAACATAGTACGTGAAATAAATTGGGACAAAGGAATTACCCCTAGTAAACTCTGTGAAGATGATGATATAAACTTCTCAAATTCTTCTTCCTCAATCTTTTCTCTCAAAATTCTCTCTGACTCTTTAAGTTTTATTTCCTCTGATATGAATATATGAATTGATATAGTATATATGTATATAAGTATAATACGTATAATATATAATGGGTGAGTGGTTGTCAGTTGGTCCCTTAGTGGGTTAACTGACCAACTTCCCTTAAGGCCTTGTTTGGCTAGCTTAAGGAATCCCTTCTCATTTATTTTAATTAACTTACTATAATATAGTTTAATAATGTCACACTTTTAATTAATCAATAATCCTATTTAAATCAATTAAATAAAATTGCATAATTCCACAATAATTCACATTGTCACATAATTAAAATTCTTATTTATTAATTATGTCAAATCATTAAATCTCTAATTAATTATTTAAATTAATTAGAATAACATTATGCTTATTAATTAATATATTAATCAAATAAGCTCAATTAAATACATACTTTGAATATAAAAATTCACCACATTAATTTAACTAATGTGACACATATAATTAAATTAATCTACTACAATTTCATCAATTAATTATTTAACTCAATAATTAAATCATCGAAAAATATTTATTTAATTCAATAAATATTTAAATTAAATTACAAAAATCTTGTTCGTCACACAGGTCAGCCTCGAGTTCAACCCAGAAAGTATAGGTCAGCCCCGATCTTAACCCGGGAGGTACAGGTCAACCCCGATCTCAACCCAGGAAGTACATGTCAGCCTCAGTCTCAACCCGAGAAATACAGGTCAGTCCCAGTCTCAACCCGGGAGATACAGATCAACCCCGGTCTCAACCTGGGAGGTACAGGTCAGCCCCGGTCTCAACCCGGGAGGTACAGATCAGCCTCGGTCTTAATCCGGGAGGTACAGGTGTGACAACCCAAAAAATCGGATTGTCCAGAAATTAAGATTAAAGAATTAATAATTAATAAAAGTAATTTTATTGATTATATTTTGTGTTATGTGTATATTAATCATTCTATGACATAGGATGATTAGAAATGAGGAGGATTTTGGCTATGAGCTAGAATGAACAAGTATGAATTTTCAAGACGAAAATAAAAGATTTCAGGGAATAAAAATATTTTTGAGAAAAAGACGAAATAGGTACTATTCATGTATGAGACCTAAGGGTTATGATTTGAGGTTAGGGTTTTAACCCTTAAGCCTTTCCGGGAGATTGAAATGTTGGAATGACGTTCTGTCAGAAGTTTTGACGGTAATATGTCGTGAAAAGTTAAGTTAGCCGAGAAACGTTTTCTCGGGGAGAAAATAACAAAAATTACTATTCATCCATTTCTGTTCGGGAATTTATTTTGAAATTTTGAGAAGCACGTAATGATAGAATTTTGAGACGAGATGAAATATGTAATAATATTTCATTTATGGCTCGCAAAATTTTTGCGTAGGGACTTAAAATCCTATGCGTTAGGAAAAATAAAATCAATGATTAAATTGATTACGTATAATAATAATTGATTATTATACAGAATGAATACGAGTATAATACGAGTTATTATACGAGTATAATACGAGTTATTATACGAGTATAATACGAGGAGGATACGAGAATTAATTCAACGTATAATACGAATTTTATACTAAGTAAATAGATTTAATTTAAATTAAATCTAAGAATTTAACCCGTGGGTCGAACCGACGGGTAAACGGGTGGTTTAAACCCATGGGGCAACCCATGACCCATGTTAGCATGTGGGGGACATGGGAGAGCACATGGTGGCATGTGCTAGCATATGCTAGCACATGGGAGGACATAGTTTAGCACATGGGGAGACATAGGTTGCACATGGGCTCAAACTTGGGCACAAAGAAAGGGTGAGGAGGTGGGAATAGTGTGGAGGTTGGGCCTAAAAGACCCTTAAGCCCTTGGTCTTGCAATTTCTATAAATAGAAGGCTTGGCCTTCATATTTTGGTTATTTGAAAATCCCACCAACTTCTATATGGAGAGAGAAGAGAAGAGAAGAGAAGAGGGAAAGCTTGGTCATGCAATCAAGGAAGCAAGAGAAGTTAGCTTAAGGCTTTGTCAAGAACACAAAGTCACAAGCTCAAGAACACTTATAAGGTATAAGTGTTAAACTTAATTTTCATCTTCTTTCAATTCTTTAATTGACAGAGAAGTGAAAATGATAGAGAATGAATTGTAGGAAGTGAGAAGATTGATGTTAGTGGACTTTAAACCACTAAGAACCAAGAACAAGTAAAATCATAAGTAAATGATTAAGGAGTTAAGGAAGAAATGTGTTAAAACCTTGAAATGGTTAGGTTAAACCATAATGAATGGTTAATGAACGAAAAGAAGAATGGAAGATATTAGTGGACGATTCAGATGAGTTATATGAACTCTCTGATGTTATAAGGGTGAATTATCAAACTTATAATGTTAGAATGCTAGAAAACGTAGAATCATAATCATAATATTGATTAAGAACGAAGAACGAACGAAGAACACGAAGAACGTAATGAAGAAAGCCATTAAAACTTAGAGGTTTTAGATGGTGAGAATCATAGATGAATAGCCAATGGATTGGATCCATTTGGTTAGATGAAAAAATAATGAGAAACGAAGATTCGGCGAAAGTTTACGCGATTAGACGTTAAGCGTCGAAATCGTAAAATTTCCCGGAATGAAAGTCAAAAGTCGCCGTGTGATTCGAAAATGATGGTTTTTGATTGCAACACGTGTAATTATGTAAACAAGACTTGCGAAGCAAGAACGAATGAATTCGGAGTTAAAACGAAGAAACAAGCGTCGAACGTTCGCGAACGTTTGACGAATGCATGAAAATGGACTAAACGGTTAATTTCTCACTGAAGAATTTCGAAATGAA
Organism: Panax stipuleanatus; assembly: GCA_020205555.1. Classification (NCBI taxonomy): domain Eukaryota; kingdom Viridiplantae; phylum Streptophyta; class Magnoliopsida; order Apiales; family Araliaceae; genus Panax; species Panax stipuleanatus. Next base: position 15,848,451 of record CM035119.1, on the reverse strand, counting down.
TTTTAACTTGATAGGATGATAGAGCATGTCATTTGTGAACTTTTGGCTTTGGAACGAACCAATTCCGAGTTATAACGATCAAGTTACGGACTCGGGAATTTTAGAATTTTTAAAGACTTAGAAATTTTTCTGAGATTCAGAGCTAGCGCCGCAACGCCACCCAATAGGCTTAATTCGGCACCGCAGCGCCACTCTTGGGAGAAATCTCTGGAAGGGTAGCGCCGCAGCGCCACTCCAAGAGTTAAATCTGGCGCCACAGCGCCAACACGTCAGAAAATTTTGACATATCTATGTTATGTCCCAACTTTCTACATATTAATTATGGGGCAAGTATATGATTAATACTAATAAAGAGAGGTCACTTAAACAATGTGTTTAAGATCGATTTCAAGAATTAAATGTTGACAAAGCGTATTTAAATTCTAAAACTCGAAACCCTAAAATATGAGCTGGGGTTCGTGGTCGAGTTTAAGGCGCGCCTCAAGGTTACATGTTATGTAATAGAGGCGTGGCATGCATGAATGTAAAGAAATGAAGTTAAAACCTACTTAATTCTATTCGAAGTCTGATGACGAGAATCCGGTAGAAATGCGTGCGACCTAGCGAATCGATTAGGGTTTCGCTTGTCGTGAGGTCTGACAACGATCGACGAGAGTCGGTTGATGACACATGAAGTATAGTGAACATATAATTCACTTAATGTAACACTTAAAACAAGTGATTTAAACCTTAAGTTAAGGTTGAATGAAATCAAGAGACGAGTAATGTGAATGCAAGACGCGAGAACGTTTCTCGTGAATCGTATCGGCATTGAGTGAACGTTCTAAGTATACATTGGTTGTATAACTTAGACGTTAATGAATGTTGGCTTGTGATTGGTAATAAGCCGTAATGAACGGTAATAAGAGAATGAAGAATAACGTATAACGTTGAAGAGCCAAGTTAATGGTAATAACTTGGATAAACGTTCCGAGTCGTATGGGTCGGACGTGGTAAGGGAAGGTAATGAAAGAATAGAAGTAATGAACGTAAAGTTGGTCGTGTAGATGTAGATAACAAGAATGTGAGCCATAAGAAGTAAAGAGAAGTTAAGTTAATGCTTAATTCAAGTATTTGACTAATTGGATATGTGTTTCTTATATGCTTTATAGGAAATGTGATGAACGATAAGGCGTAAGCAGTACGCATCGCTAAGGCAAGTTTCTAATCTTGCTCAAGTTCTACTTGATGCAAGTTCCTGACTTTATTCATACTCTGTTATGAATGCTAGTTTCTTAACTTCCTCAGATGTTGAACATGAGGAAGTATTTCGTATGTGCAAATGTGCGATATTTGTACAAGATAGTATTATGGATGAGGCCTTGTGCCACAATGTTAACACTTCGGTGTTTCTATGAAATAAACTGTTCTGTGATTGAACTGTTAAGTGTAAAGGAGTTCGGTTTATTCATGAACCATTCTTGTTAAGTTTGTGTTAATGATTCTAGCCAGACAGACTGTGTATGGAAAAGGTAGAAGGATGAAAGTATGACATGTGAAATATGATGTATGTTTTAAAAAGGATAGGAATCAGAACGTATTCCTATAATTCGAGCTGCTTCATAACCATTGTGCGGTTATTGAAGTCTTAAAAGAATTTCGATTCTTGAGTTGTTAATATTCAACTGCTATAACTTGGTGAGCAATTGAATGCTCATACTTGCTTGAAATAAAAATATTTTTAGCGAACGACGGTAGTATATGTTAAAGGACAAGATGAAGATCATGATGATGGATGTCCTGCTATGGTAAGATGCTATGGTCGCGAGTACTATTAGCATCACAAGATGAAGAACTGTTCATGTGATGAACACATGGGAAGATCAAGTCGAGACTTGAAGAATAGTAAGGTTAAAACTATTCTGTAGATGCGGTGACTAGTTAAGTCACGATTGTAATGTGATAAGAATAATGTAATTACCATTATTTTTAATGAAAGAACATATTGGAGGTAAAAGAACCTGGGAATATGTGAATATATCATGTTTCTTTATGATATAATGATGTATGTATGGAATGGGAAGTATCGTAACGCACAAAATTTGGGTGTGAAAAATAGGCCGAATTTTGGGGCGTCACAGATTGGTATCAGAGCTGATAGGTTATAAATCTTAGGTATGAGTACCTAAGACTATAGCCGGAGAAGGGAAAGGTAAGAAAATCGTTTAGTTAAACGATTGAGGAAGAGATCACTACGTGCTCTTGTTAAATCGTAAGAACAGGTTTCCTGTTAAACGATGGATGGATTATAGTTGATGGCTATAATAAAAAGGGTACTATGAATAGTACGGGGAGAAGGAACTCAGATTGAGTGATAGAGCATGAAATACGGGTTAAAGAAAATTCGTATTAAGGAAAGGGAAATGTTAGAGGGTGGTAAATTTCAATTGAGGACTCATGTGATAGTTGAGTTGTATGAACTTTTATTATGGGCAAGAGTTCGTGCTTTGGGGTAACAACCACTCAGTCTATTAAAGTGATAATCATTGGAATAGTATTATCACGCTGTCGATGTGTATATGACGAGAGGGTGAATCCTTTCTCATGTGCATATTAGATAGTAGAATGTATTAAGTTAGGTGCAAGTTCTTGAAACTCATACTTATGAAAAGTTTGTGACTCATAGTTGTATGCTATATTTTTGAGCCCTGAGCATATGGACAGTCCTTGATTTGTTCTTGGATTACATACTGCGAAGATAAGTTCTTAAACACATATGGTTGTGGAAAGTTCCTGAACAAATAAAGTGTGGTAAGTTTGATGAACTATACTAAGGTATAGGAAGTTTAGATTGGAAATGAGTTATTTTCAGTATAGATAGAACCTTAGGTGCTAGAAGAGGTTAATATTGTTGCAAGTATGACAATAAAAGAAGCAGAAGTAGAAAATTCTAAGTCTTCTAGCTATGCTAGACTTCAAAATTTTTGACATCATGCGGATGTGTATGTCTTTTATCGAAAATATTGGTTTCAATTTTTGGAAACCAATGGATTTTAAAAGAGCTATTCTTTGTATGTTTATGCTAATCATTTCGGCTAGACAGAGTTTGATTTGAAACATCAAAATGAATTTTATATCATCAATGCAATTGATGCAGAGATGGTAAAAAGACGGAGTTAGTATTACGTTTGAACATACCTTGAAGAGTATGATAGTATGTAGTATGGCAAAGTCGAAAAATAACGAAGTCCTCAACGTGCTGTGAGTCAGTACGGTATCACGACGTCATTACACGTTTTAAGTTATTGTGAAAGAATTTATAAAGAGTAGTCAATGTCAATTGATTTGACTAAACGACTGTTTCAAGTTGGTGTCCAATTTATTTGATGGTCTAAGCTATTTGATTTGGCTAGACAAATGGTTTATCATGCTTAAAAGAAATCAAGCTTTCTTTGAGAAGTTGTCCCAAGCCAAATTGTTTTGGTGCGGAATCTGACAAATAAGTCTGAGGTGAACAAACCCACCGTTTTGGGGTTGTACAATAGGTTGATCACCTAATGTACCGGAAGAGGTAGTTTACATTCTTTGTGATTGTAAACTGACCGACAAGGAATTGGTTCTCGATAAATACCGATAAATCAAGTTCAATGGTTCATGGTTTCTAAGACCCCTCAGCAAAATATTTTAAAGGAATCTTATATATTCCTTGTCATTCGTTCAACCTTCATAATTAGTGTGTAGATTGTGAAGATTACTGAATGGGGGAAGATGAGAAGTATGGGGCCTTAGTGCCGGGATGTTCCTTTATAAACATAAAGGCAACGTATGAAATGTTCTTAAATGAACGATGGATGATGACTTCTGTAATGAGAAGTTGAGAAAAAGGTTATGGCAAAAATTTCAAGGGTGAAATTTTTAGAAGAAGGGGTGAATGTGATAACCCGAGATTTTAGAAGTATAGTTGTCCGGATACGTATCATCTGACAATTATAACAAGATAATGATCCTTGGGGGGGGGGGGGGGGGGGAAGGATGTAGAAGAGAAAATGAGAAGGAAGGACTAGGTGAATACCTAATTGAAAGAGGATGTTGAGATTTTTAAACATAATTAAGAAGAGTTAAGATTAACACTTTGTGAAATGTGGTAAGGATAATGCATCCGGGTATGGATGTGGTTTGGGAAATTCCGAGGACGGAATTTTTATGAGGGAAGAATGTGACAACCCGAAAAATTGAATTGTCCAGAAATTAAGATTAAAGAATTAATAATTAATAAAAGTAATTTTATTGATTATATTATGTGTTATGTGTATATTAATCATTCTACGACATAGGATGATTAGAAATGGGGAGGATTCTGGCTACGAGCTAGAATGAACGAGTATGAATTTTCAAGACGAAAATAAAAGATTTTCGGGAATAAAAATATTTTTGAGAAAAAGACGAAATAGGTACTATTCATGTATGAAACCTACGGGTTAGGATTTGAGGTTAGGGATTTAACCCTAAGCCTTTTCGGGAGATTGAAATGTCGGAATGACGTTTTGTCAGAAGATTTGATGGTAATATATCGTGAAAAGTTAAGTTAACCGAGAAAAGTTTTCTTGGGAAGAAAATAATGAAAATCACTATTCATCCGTTTTTGTTCGGGAAATTATTTTGAAATTCTAAGAAACATGTAATGATAGAATTTTGAGATGAGATAAAATATGTAATAATATTTCATTTATGGCTCGCGAAGTTTTCGCGTAGGGACTTAAAATCCTATGCGTTAGGAAAAGTAAAATCAATGATTAAATTGATTATGTATAATAATAATTGATTATTATACAGAATGAATACGAGTATAATACGAGTTATTATACGAGTATAATACGAGGAGGATACGAGAATTAATACGACGTATAATACGAATTTTATATGAAGTAAATAGATTTAATTTGAATTAAATCTAAGAATTTAACCCGTGGGTCGAACCGGCGAGTAACCTGTGACACCCCCAAATCCGGGTACTTCGTTTCCACATGATTTGGTGTTCACTTTCTAATTAAAACATACATCTACCCAAATAAAATTTCAAACTAATTACGACCTTCATAAAACCTTAATAAAATCTTCCTCTAGAAAGAATGGCAACTTGTTCAACAAAAAATCCCAGGGTTATCTAAACCTTAACATCATTCAAATAACGTAAATGCGGAAATATAAACATAACCAACTAAGTCTTATTACAAAAGCAACTTGACGTCACAAGCCTTCACTTATTCATCTTTCCTTTTCCTTTACTTGTTGATGGTATGTCAACATTCTTGGTCCCAACTGCAAATGGTGGTAAAGCAGGCAAGAGTGAGCAAACAAAAGCTCACTTGGATGTACAACAGTGATATGACATAAGTGAATCGTTTCAAAAGAGTTTGAATAACTTTACTTTCATCAATATAAAGAATTGAAATATAATTCTTTCATCAATATATAGGATTCGAATATGAAATCATCTGAGGGTCATAAGACCTTGAACCATTGTCCTAGGTTATAAATATTTCTATTTAAACCTTTAACAGTCAATAAGACTATGGATCCTTAACTCGTACTCAGGGGGATCAACCCTTTGTACCATGAATTGTGCACAACCATTTAACGCTTTCGCATAAATTTCCCCTAATTAATAGGGTTGTTCCTTCTCAGAAATTGAATACAAGTCCGCACCAAAGAAAGTTTGGTTTGGATAGATAAGGGAACTTTAGAGTTCAACTATCATCAACTAGGAGTAGTTGAATCGACTTACAGTCCTTTACAGTTCAATCATGAACAAATTGCAAAATATGACAATAAACTTCATAATAGATAGGCATGCTTTTAGAAACAACTTAAAGCATTCGATAGACTAAGTAGATCTTGCTTGAACAACTAAGTCAAGATCATATTACTAAAATAACGCTGTAATACTTACGCTTTATGAGTATGGTATAACTTGTACCACACATAACAATTTAAAGAACGTAAATGAACTTTCGTGATTTCTTGAGCAAGGGTTAGGAAACTTGCACAATGAAAATATACAATGAATAGGCTTGTATAGCATTCAAGAGTAGATTAAAGAACTTGCACAATATAAATAACAAGTTTAGAAACTTGTTTAACATAAGAGAATAAGGGTAAGAGAACTTGCCTTAAGCGCAAGCTACACTTTAACAACTATACCCACTTCACAAACACCCTACACATTTATATTACATTCAAACCATCTATTAGTATCCAATTACAACATTTAAACCATTGAACTTCATATCCAAGTCCAACTCATAGTATAATTTACCACATTGGTTACTAATTAGTGAAGTACGTGAGTCTATACTCACGGTATGCATTAATAAGCCTATACTTCAATGAATCGTGTTGTGTACCTCGTGAAAGCAACACACAAACACACACATGTAACATATTCATAATATACTTCAATCTAACTTAAACACATCAAAAACATGTTATCTTATTATACATTTCACTTTCCAAGTCTTAGAAACAAGTTAGCTTAACAAACGGGGCATAAAAACTCAAAAACAAAATTCCAAATTTTCTTGGCAGCAGCCCCACCCGCTGGGGCTGGTCCTCCCAGTGCAAAACACCCACTGGGGCGGGTGTTCCCCCTGCCACAGTGCCCGGCTCGCGAACTGGTGGAGAATTAAGCCAATTTGGCTTATTTCTTCACACCGAATTCGATTTTTTCCAACATGATAAACATAAAACTTGATACTAACAATATTTTAAACTTATTATCATGCTCATAACATATATAATCCATAAAACACATAATCCAAAACAAGATTTCATGATTTTCAAAGAAAAATACAATTTTAAGCGTTCTACTACGAATTCGTTTTTCATCCAATTCAAGTGATTCCAATTGTGTTAACTCATATTCTTAACACATTAACATAATACATGATCAATTTTAACAATAAGTTAAAATCAAACATCAATTTGATAGTTTCAAAAGCCGTTTTCAGAAATAGTTTCACCAAAAATCACTATGAACATGCTTCTTATTGTTTATCAAAAATTCATGGATTGAATTGCTAGAATCATCATATAACTCATATATAATCATGTTATATCACATATTACACATAATTCATGCTCACCTCAAGGATTTAAGGAAATTTTCAACATAACTTCATAATCTAACACTATGAACATGAATTTCATAGTGTTCATCATATACTTGTGAATTGAAATTCTTAAACAACTATGAAAATATATATATATATGCATACATATCCCATTCACATATCAAAATAAATAGCTTTCACAAAGAGACTTTCACATAGAGTTCTAAAACCATGAAAACATAAAAGAATATGCTTTGAAAACTTGTTTTACAACAATTGTATTTTGAAAATCCTTTCATGGCATACAATTTCATATGAAAACATATAACATCATATAACACATATAATTTCTTGATTGTAAAGACCTAATTTGGCAAAGAAGAAAACACAACACATAAGAATTAGTTCTAGGGTTAAGATTATAACCTTACTAGTTTTAGGTTAAGAGAGAGATGAACTTGGGCTTGCTTTGCCTTCTTCTTTTTCTTCGTCTCTGAGAATTCTCTGCTCTCTAACCCTCTTCTTCTTTTCTTTCTTTGTTTTATAAAACTAACGTAACTTTGTTTTTAACTGACATATGTAATATTATACATATAATCATATACATATATGTAACTTATAAATAATAAGTATAATATTTATAACCATAATAAGTATTATTAATTAAATAGGTTATAGAATTTAAAAAGAGTAAGGCCACGTTTGGCAACCTCTTAGAAAAATAGGTTTTTAGTGCTAAGGCCTTGTTTGGGTAAAATAAGATTAAACAAGTACAAGGGCCTTGTTTGGCAAAACACTTTAAAATCCTTTTCTAGTCTTTTAATAACTCTTTAAATCCATAGATTAAATATTACACTTATTTAATTAAATTACAACACTCTAATTCAATTAAATAAACTAACATTCACATAATACCAAATGTCACACAATTGAATTTCCTTTATTAAACATAATTCGTGTACAAATTATTATCACTTAGCACATAATATTAAATCTAATTAAATTATTCCCAATTAAATTAAAATGATGCTACACCATTGCTAACATATCAATTTAATTAATCATATAGCACTTAATTAAATTGTCCACAACACTCGAACACTTTATTTATTTATCTTCACAATTAAACTCAATAAAATATTTATTTAATTCAATAAATATTTTCAATTAATATTTAAAATTCTCAATCGTTACAGAGTAACCGGGTGGTTTAAACCCATGGGCTCAAACTTGGGGACAAAGAAAGGGTGAGGAGGTGGGAATTGTGAGGAGGTTGGGCCTAAAAGATCCTTAAGCCCTTGGTCTTGGAACTTCTATAAATGGAAGGCTTGGCCTTCATATTTTGGTTGTTTGAAAATCCCGCCAACTTCTATATGGAGAGAGAAGAGAAGAGAAGAGGGAGCTTGGTCATGCAATCAAGGAAGCAAGAGAAATTAGCTTAAGGATTTGTCAAGAACACAAAGTCACAAGCTCTAGAACACTTATAAGGTATAAGTGTTAAACTTAATTTTCATCTTCTTTTAATTCTTTAATTGATAGAGAAGTGAAAAATGATAGAGAATGAATTGTAGGAAGTGAGAAGATTGATGTTAGTGGACTTTAAACCACTAAGAACTAGGAATAAGTAAAATCATAAGTAAATGATTAAGGAGTTAAGGAAGAAATGTGTTAAAACCTTGAAATGGTTAGGTTAAACCATAATGAATGGTTAATGAATGAAAAAAAGATTGGAAGATGTTAGTGGACGATTCGGATGAGTTATATGAACTCTTCGATGTTATAAGGATGAATTATCAAACTTATAACGTTAGAATGCGAGAAAACGTAGAATCATAATCATAATATTGATTAAGAACGAAGAACGAACAAAGAACAAGAAGAACACGAAGAACACAAAGAACGTAATGAAAAAAGCCATTAAAACTTAGAGGTTTTAGATGGTGAGAATCATAGATGAATAGCCAATGGATTGATTCCATTTGGTTGGACGTAAATGATAGTAGTGTGCATACAAGCCAATCATGTATGATGATAAAGCACATACTTTGTAAACAATCTTATTTATTTATTAATAAAATATTCATTTAAGGCATATAATTATCTACATGGTGCTATTTTTTTTATAATATGTAAATAACCCATAGTTTTAAGCAATGCTTTTAGAATCATGATGAGATCATGATAGTGAGATCTAAATTCTTAGAAAGCTTAAAAACTAAAATAGTTCCCAATTGTGGGATTACTAAAATGGGGATTAGTAAATCCGGATAGATTGGTACATATGTTGCTTGCTCATTGGATGAGGATGACTGATCTCATGGTCATTTGTGTGGAGACACTAAAGCAAGTATGTAGGTGCTTATTGGAGAATAAGTTGACTGAACGTGACTCGCTATGGAATACCTAATGGAGTTTTACTCGCCTGTCAATAGGAATTCCTAATGTGATAGCAGTACATGTGATCCTTGGACTTGAGATCATCATAGTATCTTGTATGTAACAAATTATACTTTGACTAATTCCTTAAGGCCTTTTAAGGTATATATAGGGTATGCTTGGGTGTAATGAGTTACATATGGAGATAATGAATGATCAATAAAGAATCTACCACCTCTAGTAAAAGAGGAGATATGTCCTATGTGATTCGTTAAATGACAACCCAGGAATCCTTGGCCAAGGTAGAACGAAATTAGAAAGAGGTTTCTAATTTGCATTATTTGGAGTTGTTCATTTTCTAATCGAAATACATATGATTAAATAAATTAAGACTTGATAGTAAATCCATGTCTTATATTTAATTGGGACATTGTATGGTGGAAGGATTGAATTGTACGGTAACTATTAACTCACAGGTTCTTTTATGATTAATGTTGAAATCTATATTATCTGGAAAGTCGTTGATCGCTAGGGAGGCTTATCCCTATTGTAGAATAAATGTTATTTATTTAAATAGATTATTAGTTTAATTTATTTATTTAAATAAGATTAGAATTGTTCTAATTGATTTATTCACAACCGGTTTAATATGGAGAACCTAAAGGGTCACACCATAAAAGGAAGAAGAATTATTTAAGAAGAAAATGGCATGATAGTAATAATGCATTAAGTATAATTAATTTAATCTATGATGATAGAATAAATTAAATAGCTTAATGTTTATTATTTAATATTTTAGAAATATTAAATATAAATTAATAAGAGGAGTCTTATTAATATTAATATTATTATTATTATTTTAATTCTAAAGGAGTTTAGGAATTAATATAATATCAGTACTCTCTCTCAATCCTAATAAAGATTAGGATATAAATTAATTAAAAGTAATTAATTAATTAATTAAATAAAACCCTATTCTAATTGGATTAGGAGGGTTAACCTAATATCTATATAAGAGAGTCTTATATCAGAAATAAGGTACGTGAATTTTTCAAGAGTTGGGAGTACACATATTCTATAGAGATAGAAACAAGGGTTAAGCCAATAACCCATCTTACTGAGTTCTTCATCTTCCTTGGTGGATCACCGTTAGAGGCCAAACATTTGGGTGGCTGACATTGATCAAGGGAAGGAGCCACTACAGAGGAATCAAGGGAATCAAAGGAGTAGAACTTGTACCTGAGGAAGCTTGGATCTTCAAAGGTATAATTCTGTTTTTCTCCTTCTTCATTCACTGATAATTGATGCATAAGAATGATCATGGTAATGGGTTTGTATAAATTTTTGAAAACCTAGTTTTTTACGCTTCCGCCCTATTTATGTGATTTGATTGCTTGATTGCGTTACGTACAAACCCAACAGTAAAAATAATGAGAAACAAAGATTCGACGGAAGTTTACGCGATTAGACTTTAAGCGTCGAAATCGTAAAATTTCTCGGAATGAAAGGCAAAAGTCGCCGTGTGATTCAAAAACAATGGTTTTCGATTGCAACACGTGTAATTATGTAAACAAGAATTGCGAGAGCAAGAATGAACGAATTCAAAGTTAAAACGAAGAAACGAGCGTCAAACGTTCGCGAACGTTCGACGAACGCCTGAAAATGGACTAAGCGGTCAATTTCTCACTGACGAATTCCAAAACTAATTCTGACTTGATAGGATGATAGAGCATGTCATTTGTGAACTTTTAGCTTTGGAACGAACCAATTTCGAGTTATAACGATCAAGTTACGGACTCGGGAATTTCAGAATTTTTGAGGACTTAGAAATTTTTCTGAGATGCAGAGTGTGACACCCCCAAATCCGGGTACTTCAATTTCCACGGGACTTGGTGTTCACTGTACAAATATCATCTATCTATCTACCCATAATAAATGCAAACCATGAAATAAATAGAAATAATCCTCCCCTTATGGGGTTACAACATCTGAAAATAAATACAATCCCAGGTCATACTAACCGTAAACATCTGTGTGGAACATAAACAAATAAATAAGTCTTACAGAACTTAATACAAGTCTGAAACATGAACATATAAATTAAACAACAAGTCTTCATCACTTGTTGACTTTGCCCTTGCCTTTGCTAGTAGAAGGCTCGTCGGACCTTTCGTTCTTAACTGCAATGTTATTATCACGCAAGAGTGAGCACGATTGCCCACAAGTATAATAATATGACAACAATATAATAACATGCGAGTGAATCAAAGACATCTGAATAAAGAAACTCAGCTTTTGACTCGAGGATAAATAACAGGAATCAAAAGAACATCTGAGGGTCATAAGACCTCGAACTATGTCCTAGGTTGTAAAGTGTTTATACTTTAAACCTTTAACAGTCGTAAGACTATGGACTCTACTTCTCGTACTTAGGGGGATCAACCCTTAGTTCCATACTGTGCACAATATCTCAACCCTAAAGCGTAAATAATCCCCTTTACAGGGTTGTTCATCTCAGTTTGACATCAGAGTCCGCACCAAAGGAAGTTTGGTTTGGATAAGCTCAATAAAGATTCTAGAATTTAGAACGTACATCAACTATGGACTAGTCGAATCAATAAGGGTTCACTAGTCCTATAAGGTTCAACAATAAACCATGCTCAAATCGAATAATAAATTCTCAAGAGTATACAATTGAATAAGTATTGTATAACTGAATCATGCTTTCAAAAGAGTTATAACATCTAATATGAAATTTCAAACTTGAACAATTAAGAACAAGAGCTTGCTCGATATAGAACACAAGTTTAAGACTTGATAAATGAATAACTTAGAATTTAAAAAACTTGCTCGATAAAGGTAAAGTTTAGGACACTTGCTCAATGTAAAAAGGTTTGAGTTTAGGAAACTCGCTTAATCATAATAGAGTTAGGGTAAAGAAACTTGCCTCTTGCACAAGCTACAGTTAATTCTCGTTCCTTATTAAATCCTACATATCAATACATTCATAGTATCCATTAATCACCGGTTTGATTCAATTATCGATTCACAATATTGTTCTTCGAACTCATTATTAAACTTTTCAAATAATGGTTTAAGTTGATTAATTAACTTATTAATTAATCACACAATCTAAGTTATTAATCTCGTATTAACATCTCATTATATGCATAATATGTCTTCATGTTTATTAGATTTTAAAACACGTCTTTGAATACATGAACACTTAGAAAAGAAAAAAAAATAGAATTCTGCAGGCGGCGCGACCGCGCGCCATTTACTCTATGGAGCTGCGCGGCCGCGCGGGGACGCAGGCTCAGTTTTTTTTGCCAGTTCGCGAAGAACACAGAACAGTCCAAATAAATTCAAATTAAACTGACGTAATGAATTTTAAGGCTACCCATAATGTAAAAACTTCGCAGAAATATTTTACAACGTTCATAGCATGATTCTAAGGTTTTAAATCACGTAATTACACCAATTAAAGCATTCAATCCCACTGTTTTTCATACTTTGTAAAGTTTTGAAAGAAAATAAGAAATTCAACGTTACGGATTCGTTATAACACCGAATCCGTTCGTTTTACTTCCATTTTGTTCGTTTAAACGTGTGTAATTATATTAAATCATCAATTTAAAGTTAAACCATCGATTCATGGCATAAAAATTGTACGTAAGGGCCGTATGGCTATATGTACAATTTCTATACTCCGTAACTTTTTGAAAACCCAATTCTCAACAAAATTCCATGGTGTGATCACTGTGAATCATGCATACATGATATAAAGCATGTTATTAACACTTAGTAACACATATAGGGCTATATGATTAACAATCATCGACTTAGAGCATTCAATTTGCACGCAAGGCCATATATATAACTTTTCTACTCTGTGACTTTTGAAAAATCAAATTAAGCATAATTGCGTGAAATTAATTACTTTAAATCGTGCATACATGGTATAAAACATGCTATGAACACATATTAATACATATATAATCATAACATGCATTAATCGTCAAACTAGTCTTTTACAGAAAACTTCAAGTACGTTAATGGAAAAAAAAACTTTGAAAAAAAAACTTAATTTGACAACCATAAGAGGAGGGATTACCCTTGCTAGTTGGTGAAGATGATTCAAGGATGATGATATAAACTTCTCAAATTCTTCTCCCTCAATCTTTTCTCTCAAAATTCTCTCTGACTCTCTAAGTTTTATTTCCTCTGATATGAATATATGAATTGATATAGTATATATGTATATAAGTATAATACGTATCATAATATATAATGGGTGAGTGGTTGTCAGTTGGTCCCTTAGTGGGTTAATTGACCAACTCCCCTTAAGGCCTTGTTTGGCTAGCTTAAGGAATCCCTTCTCATTTATTTTAATTAACTTACTATAATATAGTTTAATAATGTCACACTTTTAATTAATCATTAATCTTATTTAAATCAATTAAATAAAATAGCATGACTCCACAATAAATCACATAGACATAATTAAAATTCTTATTTATTAATTATGCTAAATCATTAAATCTCTAATTAATTGTTAAATTAATTAGAATAACATTATGCTTATTAATTAATATATTAATCAAATAAGCTCAATTAAATACATACTTTGAATATAAAAATTCACCACATTAATTTAACTAATGTGACACATATAATTAAATTAATCTACCACAATTTCATCGATTAATTATTTAACTCAATAATTAAATCATCGAAAAATATTTATTTAATTCAATAAATATTCAAATTAAATTACAAAAATCTTGTTCGTCACACAGAGCTAACGCCGCAGCGCCACCCAATAGGCTTAATCCGGCGCCGCATAGCCAATCTTGGGAGAAATCTCAGGAGGGGTAGCGCCGCAACGCCACTCCAAGAGTAAAATCTAGCGCTGCAGCGCCAACACGTTAGAAAATTTTGACATAGCTATGTTATGTCCCAACTTTCTACATGATAATTTTGGGGCAAGTATATGATTAATACTAATGAAGAGAGGTCACTTAAACAATGTGTTTAAGATTGATTTCAAGAATTAAATGTTGATAAAGCGTATTTAAATTCTAAAACTCGAAACCCTAAAATATGAGCTGGGGTTCGTGGTCGAGTTTGAGGCACGCCTCAAGGTTACATGTTATGTAATAGAGGTGTGGCATGCGTGAATGTAAAGAAATGAAGTTAAAACCTACTTAATTCTATTCGAAGTCCGATGACGGGAATCCGATAGAAATGCGTGTGACCTAGCAAACCGATTAGGATTTCGCTTGTCGTGAGGTCTGACAACGATCAACAAGAGTCGGTTGATGACACACGAAGTATAGTGAGCATATAATTCACTTAATTTAACACTTAAAACAAGTGATTTAAACCTTAAGTTAAGGTTTAATGAAATCAAGAGACGAGTAATGTGAATGTAGGACGCGTGAACGTTTCTCGTGAATCGTATCGGCTTTGAGTGAACGTTCTAAGTATACATTGGTTGTATAACTTAGACGTTAATGAATGTTGGCTTGTGATTGGTAATAAGCCGTAATGAACGGTAATAAGAGAATGAAGAATAACGTATAACGTTGAAGAGCCAAGTTAATGGTAATAACTTGAATAAACGTTTCGAGTCGTATGGACCGGACGTGTTAAGGGAAGGTAATGAAAGAATAGATGTGACACCCCCGAATCCGGGTCCTCTAACCCCGGTCCGGTCACCACGAAATAATACTAAACATCCACCTCTAAACAACATACGATAACTAAACTGCGGAATATAATAAACATACGTCGTTCATTCAAAAGGTGTTACTAGTCCCAAGATTTGATAACCTTAATTCAAATATACCCTAGAATAGTCATTAGGGTTCATATTACATAACAGTAATTTAATTAAACATAAAGATAAAGTCTGCTCCTTGCAAACTAATCCTACATCTTCCCTTTACCCTTGTTCTTCCCTGAAGTCTCGGGCTTAACTATAATATAAGTCATGATATAGCAAGAATGAGCAACAAGTTTGCTCAGCAAGTTTAAATACAACAATAAAGGATATATCATGATGAAAGGAATATATCTGACAATGAATTCAACAATATAAATATCGGAAGTAAGAATAATAATTGCTTTTAGAATAACTGATAGTCAAGTAGACTTTTGGACTATAAAACTCCAACGGAATCAATAGCTGATTGACCCTTTGGTTACTGGCTACAGAATAGTACTTGAGGGGATCAGCCTCGCGTACGCCATGTATATGCATATTATTCAACTTTGTTGTTTATATCTTATATTAGATACCTGCTACTCCCTTATAATATAAGGGTGTTCTTTCAGTCTAAGAATCCTTACCATCAATTGGTTTGGATAGCTTTTATAAAATTTCATATACCTGTCTGACCGAACAAGGTTTCAGACTCTATCTGACACAGTTCAAGAATTATAGAACTTTAATTGATGTACAAGTCCAAGACTGTACGAACTCAAGTGCACCAAGTGCGAATAATAATAATATCGATGTGGAATAATTGTAAAGTAATTAAACCACCTAATAGCATGCTTGGAAATAAAGTTCAAGCTTTAAATAATTAACTGTCAATACGATAATAACCTGCTCAATACAATATGAGAAGGATAGGAACTTGCACAATAAAGAGTGTAAGGGAACTTGCATTCAAATCAAGTGAAGTTAAGAAACTCGCTTACACGATTCATTGAATAAGGTAGTGCAAGAATTTAGAATACTTGCAACACAATAAAAGTAGGGTTCGGATACTTTCCTGTTTGTTCAGCTATGAATAAGTTCTAGCTTTAATTAAATCTTGCTGAAATAACCTAACATTAATAAGTTGGTATTCCAATTAGCATGTGTAAACTAATACGAGTCTACACTAACAAGAATCTAATTATCATATAATTCTAGCACATAGTTCATCTACTCATGTCTTAGATTTAATAACTTTAGATTACCTAGTTACTATGCATCAATATAGCACTTCAAGTTATAAATCAACACACATGCTTATAAGTTTTATAAACTAGAGTTCGAAACTAGCATGCTTATCCTAATCTAATTCAAAGTCATGTTTTCATACCGGTAATTCACATACTTTAACTAATACAAGTTCATGCTTCAAAGTTGATTACTAAAGTCATGTTATCACATAACAAGGCTAAATAATATTTAATATGTATGCCCGAGTATACTACACACATATACTTTAATCACGTAGTTCATGCTTCAGAAATTCATTTCTTATGAATACGTGCATATGCGAAATTCACGCTTTGACCAAACGAGGTCTATGTTAATATGCTTATAGGTATAATGAACTTTAATACACATGCTCGCATGATCATAATATCATTCACATGGTAATCGATGCTATTTAGTTTTCTCATTCTAAGTTTTCACATCGAAAATCACATTAAGTCAACAAGGTATTATAGTATATGTTAAGCGTCTCGTAGTCATGACTCACATGTCTTATAACTCATATATATGCCACATATATGTTCTCAAATAGTCAAAATCTAAAAGACATTAACCTTAGTCAAGTTCATTTTGAAAGTTCTTAAGTTTCTCTTTTGAAATCACTAGAATCTTGCAATCACGTATGCTAATGTGTGAACCCATTTTAGACTCGCATTTTATGTTAATATAGATCATACGATTATGCTTTCCAAAATCAGAATGTACAAAATGTCAGAACATATATATGCCCTATATGTGTTTAAATTCATAATTGAATCTATAAGTTTCATTACAAATCACAAGTTTTCCTTTCATGGTGTACATACTAACATGGTTAACATTATGCATGTAGTATCAAGGAACATGTACTATGAGTTAACATCATCTTTTATGCATGTCCAAATAGATACCAAATGTTAGTACTATCACAGCAGCTTAACAGAAGCAGAAAACGAAAACTGACCACAGGAACCTGCGCAGCTATGCAGGCACCAGGTATAAACCCGGCGCAGCTGCGCCGGTGTCCGGCCAATCTAAGAACAGGCTGCTTCGGCAGTAACTTTAAACCCAACACAGAAATTCATACGAATTCAGTTCCATTCCAGCCATATTATATAACTAACAAGATTATAACCTTATAAAGCACTTAACAGCATATCCCAAATCAACTTAACAATCAATCCCTCTTCATTCAAGAATCAAGTGTTGGGTTTGTACGTAACGCAATCATGCAATCAAATCACATAAATAGGGCGGAAGCGTAAAAAACTAGGTTTTCAAAAAATTTATACAAACCCATTACCATGATCATTCTTATGCATCAATTATCAGTGAATGAGGAAGGAGAAAAATAGAATTATACCTTCGAAGATCCAAGCTTCCTCAGGTACAAGTTCTACTCCTTTGATTCCTCTGTAGTGGCTCCTTCCCTTGATCAATGTCAGCCACCCAAATGTTTGGCCTCTAACGGTGATCCACCAAGGAAGATGAAGAACTCAGTAAGATGGGTTATTGGCTTAACCCTTGTTTCTATCTCTATAGAATATGTGTACTCCCAACTCTTGAAAAATTCACGTACCTTATTTCTGATATAAGACTCTCTTATATAGATATTAGGTTAACCCTCCTAATCCAATTAGAATAGGATTTTATTTAATTAATTAATTAAATACTTTTAATTAATTTATATCCTAATCTTTATTAGGATTGAGAGAGAGTACTGATATTATATTAATTCCTAAACTCCTTTAGAATTAAAATAATAATAATAATAATATTAATAAGACTCCTCTTATTAATTTATATTTAATATTTCTAAAATATTAAATAATAAATATTAAGCTATTTAATTTATTCTATCATCATAGATTAAATTAATTATACTTAATGCATTATTACTATCATGCCATTTTCTTCTTAAATAATTCTTTTTCCTTTTATGGTGTGACCCTTTAGGTTCTCCATATTAAACCGGTTGTGGATAAATCAATTAGAATAATTCTAATTTTATTTAAATAAATAAATTAAACTAATAATCTATTTAAATAAATAACATTTATTCTACAATAGGGATAAGCCTCCCTAGCGATCAACGACTTTCCAGATAATATAGATTTCAACATTAATCATAAAAGAACCCGTGAGTTAATAGTTACCGTACAATTCAATCCTTCCACCATACAATGTCCCAATTAAATATAAGACATGGATTTACTGTCAAGTCTTAATTTATTTAATCATATGTATTTCGATTAGAAAATGCACAACTCCAAATAATGCAAATTAGAAACCTCTTTCTAATTTCATTCTACCTTGGCCAAGGATTCCTGGGTTGTCATTTAACGAATCACATAGGACATATCTCCTCTTTTACTAGAGGTGGTAGATTCTTTATTGATCATTCATTATCTCCATATGTAACTCATTAAACCCAAGCATACCCTATATATGCCTTAAAAGGCCTTAAGGAATTAGTCAAAGTATAATTTGTTACATACCAGATACTATGATGATCTCAAGTCCAAGGATCACATGTACTACTAGCACATTAGGAATTCCTATTGACAGGCGAGTAAAACTCCATTAGGTATTCCATAGCGAGTCACGTTCAGTGAACTTATTCTCCAATAAGCACCTACATACTTGCTTTAGTGTCTCCACACAAATGACCATGAGATCAGTCATCCTCATCCAATGAGCAAGCAACATATGTACCAATCTATCCGGATTTACTAATCCCCATTTTAGTAATCCCACAATTGGGAACTATTTTAGTTTTTAAGCTTTCTAAGAATTTAGATCTCATTATCATGATCTCATCATGATTCTAAAAGCATTGCTTAAAACTATGGGTTATTTACATATTATAAAAACAGCACCATGTAGATAATTATATGCCTTAAATAAATATTTTATTAATAAATAAATAAGATTGTTTACAAAGTATGTGCTTTGTCATCATACATGATTTGGCTTGTATGCACACTACTATCAATCTCCCATTTGCACTAAAGCCAATCGCCATGGTATCTCATACCCATCTTCTCTAAGTGACGATCAAACTGCTGTTGTGTTAAAGCTTTAGTAAATGGATCTGCAATGTTGTCTTCAGAGTCTACACGCTCCAAGGTGACGTCTCCTCTTTCAATGATCTCCCTGATCAAGTGAAATCGCCGCAACACGTGTTTAGATTTCTGATGAGACCTGGGTTCCTTAGCCTGTGCAACCGCTCCGGTGTTGTCACAGTATACGGGAACTGCTTCTCCAATGCTAGGAACCACACCAAGTTCAGTTATGAACTTCTTCATCTAAACAGCTTCCTTTGCAGCTTCACTTGCAGCTATATACTCTGCCTCTGTCACTGAATCAGCAACCGTTTGCTGCTTGGAACTCTTCCAACTCACTGCACCTCTGTTCAAGGTAAACACATACCCTGAAACAGATTTACTATCATCTTGGTCTGTTTGAAAACTTGAGTCCGTGAATCCCTCGAGTTTTAATTCAGACCCACCGTAGACAAGAAAAATATCTTTAGTCCTTCTCAAGTACTTTAGGATATTTTTCACTGCCTTCCAGTGCTCTTCTCCTGGATTCGACTGGTATTTGCTTGTTACACTAAGTGCGTGAGCAACATCCGGTCTAGTACATATCATACCGTACATGATAGATCCTATTGCAGAAGCATAAGGGATCTTACTCATACGGTCTCTCTCCTCAGGTGTCTTTGGGGCCTGTTTCTTGGAGAGATTTATTCCATGGCTCATCGGCATGAAACGTCTTTTGGAATCTTCCATGCTAAACCTCTTTAGCATCGTATATGTCCCATACTTGTTACATAATAAATACAAAAAAATGAGGAACAAGAAGGTAAATGTTATACCTCTGTCGATATGAACTTGATGCTATGGTACTCTCCCTTACTGATATCTCTCACTGCAATTTACTCAATATAATGCTATACTTAGGAAAATCTCAGCAACTCAAAAGATGAAGGAGAAAACTCTATATATAGCCAATTCAATAACCAGACCATACTATTATCCTCTAAATCAATTCAAAGGATTGCAATAATGTATAATGGATTACAAGAAGTTGGTGAGGAGTAGTTGAATTGCACCATTATGCCCACTCCCCTTGCAATGATCCCTTCTATGTTGCTGAGTTTGAGAAAGTAGGAGTAGGCTAGCTTCATGAGTGTTTCACGTGAGAAGAAGTTGGGCTCTTATTATGGGACAATGTAAACTCAGCAATCTTGCAATGGGTGTATATCATATATGTCCCATACTTGTTACATAATAAATACACTAGATAGTATAATATATATACACATAGTATATTATAATGTTACTTCTAATGAGCAAATGTTGATATAATATATCAAGTAGTATACATACATATAATCTATGTATATTTTCTATTAACACTAAAGATAATTCAATCATGTATTGTCCATTATTCCATTACCATAACTGTTATTATTATAATTATAATAACTTATTAAAAATCATTATCAAATAACAATAGTTTATTGATATTAATATAAGGTGATAGGGTATCATATTAATGTCTATTCATACATAACATGTAACTCACATAATGTCATTAATCATACTATATAGTCTACATATATAATATATAGACGTATTAATGTGTCACCTTGTACTATATATAATATATAGTTAACTACCATATATTGCAAGGTTTACTTATCACATGCTTGTATAAAATAATTAACCAAGTAAATATAATATTATTATATTCATTAATCCCTTACTCATTAATTATTATTCATTCATAATAATTATTAATCAACACATTATCAATTAATTACTCATAATTGAAATTAATCAAACACGTTCAAATCCTACCACGATATTCAAATAAGTTGAATATTTAGTTTTTTTTTAATAATCTTATCAATTCTCTGATATTAAATCCTTAACCATCCACTAATTTAAATAACTCATTAGTGACTTCCTTTAATCATTTCACAAATTCTCACCACCACATAAGGTTTAAATAAACTCACAAAACTAACTCGTTAAAATTAAATCACGTATTTAATAAATAAGGAGTTTAAAATTCATGGTCGTTACAATAGAAGTAATGAACCTAAAGTTGGTCGTGTAGATGCAGATAACAAGAACGTGAACCATAAGAAGTAAAGAGAAGTTAAGTTAATGCCTAAGTCAAGTATTTGACTAATTGGATATGTGTTTCCTATATGCTTTATAGGAAATGTGATGAACGATAAGGCGTAAGCAGTACACATCGCTAAGGCAAGTTTCTAATCTTGCTCAAGTTTTACATGATGCAAGTTCCTGACTTCATTTATATTCTGTTATGAATGCTAGTTTCTTAACTTCCTCAGATGTTGAACATGAGGAGGTATTTTGTATGTGCAAATGTGCGATATTAGTATAAGATGGTATTATGGATGAGGCCTTGTGCCATAATTTTAACACTTCGGTGTTTCTATGAAATAAACTGTTCTGTGATTGAACTGTTAAGTGTAAAGGAGTTCGGTTTATTCATGAACCGTTCTTGTTAAGTCTGTGCTAATGATTCTAGCCAGACAGAATGTGTATGGAAAAGGTAGAAGGATGAAAGTATGACATGTGAAATATGATGTATGTTATAAAAAGGATAGGAATCAGAACGTATTCCTATTATTCGAGCTGCTTCATAACTATAGTGCGGCTATTGAAGTCTTACAAGAATTTTGATTCTTGAGTTGTTAATATTCAACTGCTATGACTTGCTGAGCAATTGAATGCTCACACTTGCTTGAAAAAAAAATATTTTTAGCGAACGACGGTAGTATATGTTAAAGGATAAGATGAAGATCATGATGATGGATGTCCTACTATGGTAAGATGCTATGGTCGCGAGTACCATTAGTATTACAAGATGAAGAACTGTTCATGTGATTAACACATGTGAAGATCAAGTCGAGACTTGAAGAATAGTTAGGTTAAAACTATTCTATAGATGCGGTGACTAGTTAAGTCACGATTGTAATGTGAATAATGTAATTACCATTATTTTTAATGAAAGAACATTTGGAGGTAAAAGAACCTGGGAATGTGTGAATATATCATGTATCTTTAGGATATAATGATGTATGTATGGAATGGGAAGTATCGTAACGCACAAAATTCGGGTGTAAAAAATAGGCTGAATTTTGGGGCGTCACAACAAGTCAGCCCCGGTCTCAACCCGAGAAGTACAGGTCAGCCCCGGTCTCAACCCGGGAGGTACAGATCAGCCTCGGTCTCAACCCCGGAGGTACAGATCAGCCCCGGTCTCAACCCGGGAAGTACAGGTCAGCCCCAATCACAACCCGAGAGGTCAGGTCAACTTCAGGAACAATCCTGAAGCCTTACATCATATCCAGAGACAAACCTGGAAGCACCAAGTCAGTCTCGGAGATAACCCTGAAGACTAAAAGAATCAGCTAGAATCCAAACCTCGGAGACAACCCCAGGAAGTCAGCCGGAGGCCATGCCAACACTGAAGGCAACCCCTAGAGGGGCAAAATGGCCATTTTACCAACTTAAAGCCGATTCAATCAAACTCAAGACAAATTTTTGCCACTAATGTCAGAACGAACCATAACAATGATCCCAAGTGGAAACAGCGCAAGACAGCTCAACGGACAAACTACAAGGAATCAAAGACCTGATTATGAACCTGTATTTTTGGACTTGGAAAAGGTTTTCTCCCATGTCATTGTGACACTCTCGGTGAGGGCTTTCCGAAAAGGTACAGTACGCCTCAATCGTACGCTTCGATCAAAAGTTAGAAAGTTTTGAATCTGACATCGCATTGCTTAGGGTGCACGTACTTCGATGCAATGGGATCCGCCACGCAGGCCTTCCACGTGGAGCCGCACCTCTATCTGTGGCTGCCGCAGGTAGAGCTGCTTCTCCTGGGTCTATATATATGAGGTGACCTCCGGCTCATTTGATAATCAAAAAACGTTCTGAACCCCCGCGCGTTTGGTTTCTCAGCCATTTTCTCGTCTTCCAAAGCCAATTTTTTTTACTCTAACACGTAGATATACTCATATACTACCACATATAAAAAATTGGGCGGTATTTAAAGCCTAAGATTTGGCAAAAAGCCCGTGTAGCAGTCCATTGTGAGTATTTTTACCATCAGAAAGTTACTACTGCTTCTTTGCACTTTTATACACTTGCACGTTAAGTTTCGTTTTCTGAATATTCCCGAAACTTAGTTCTGTGACCGTTTTTGTTAACTTTTAGTATATTTTAGTACTTAAATGCATTTTCTGGCATTTCTACAACTCGAATTGACGATTCCTCACTTCTAACAGCTTTTATATACTTATATCTGCGTTTTAGCAACTTTGCCGGACTGGGTTATCTTCCCTGTCCGGGTTTGGCTTTTTTGTATATATTTAACTGTATATATACTAACTTTTCAATTCTGTCAAGCCCAGATGTCAAATCCGCGGTAGTTTACTACTTATATATATATATATATATATATATATATATGCACCATTCACCGAACTAAGTTATCTTCCCAGTCCCGATTTAACTATTTTTTGTCTATATTTAATTATATATATATATATATATTTACATTCTAGTTCGGAATTGATCATTTTGTGGTCTTTTATTGCATTTATATATATATATATATATATATATATATATATATATATATATATATATATATATATATATATATATATGGGCCTAGGATAGAATGTCTATTTTAATTTTACAGTTTATATATTTATATATATATATATATATATATATATATATTTCAATCATGTCAAGCTTGGATAACTTCGTGGCTCTTTTACAGCTTTTATATATATATGGGCCTAGTATAGAATGTCCATTGCCCTTTTACAGCTCTTATATATATATTTCAATTATGTCGAGCCTGGTTAATTCTGTGGCTCTTTTACAGCTTTTATACATATATATTTCTATTTTAGTCCGGGTAAAGGATAGATTGTCCGTCGCCCTTTACCGCTTATATATATATATATATATATATATATATATATATATATATATATTTCCATTATGTCAAACCTGGATCACTCCGTGGCTTTTTTACAGCTTATATATATATATATATATATATATATATATATATATATTTACATTCCACTCCGGGCATCGGAGTGAAAATCCATCGCCCTTTACAGCTTTCGTATATATAATTATATATATATATATATATATATATATATATTGCTTTACTCAATTTATTAAGTAAAAGGCCAACTACAAGCACGTGATTTCTTATGAGCCTATTCAAGTGGAGAAGAACTTAGCGTATGAAGAAATTCCTGTCCAAATATTAGATAGGAAAGAGCAGATATTAAGGAATAAAGTTATATCTTCGGTAAAAGTACTTTGGCGAAACCACGACGCCGAGGAGGCTACGTGGGAATTAGAAGATAGGATAGTGAGAGACTATCCCCATCTGTTTGTATAACCTTGTACCAATTTCGTGGACAGAATTTTTATAAGGGGGGGGGGGATCACGTGCTTGATAAAGACTTAACATATGGGGAAGTTCCTGTTCAGATAGTGTAGACACTCAAAATTTTCTTTCCCTGTTACTAACACTGTAGGAGGGTAAAACTACGATCAAATCAACCCCGATCTCAATATCGGGATGTCAGTTCAACCCTGATCTCAATATCAGGCCATCAAATCAACCCCGATCTCAAATCGGGCAGTCAGATCAACCCCGATCTCAATATCGGGCCGTCAAATCAACCCTAATCTCAAATCGGGCCGTCAGTTCAACCCCGATCTCAATATCGGGCCATCAGTTCAACCCCGATCTCAATATCGGGCCGTCAGTTCAATCCAAATCTCAATATCGGGCCGTCAGATCAACACTGATCTCAATATCAGGCCATCAGTTCAACCCCGATCTCAATATCGGGCCGTCAGTTCAACCCCGATCTCAATATCGGGCAGTCAGATCAACCCTGATCTCAATATCGGGCCGTCAAATCAACCCCGATCTCAAATTGGGTCGTCAGTTCAACCTCGATCTCAATATCAGGCCATCAGATCAACCTCGATCTCAATATTGGACCGTCAGATCAACCCCAATCTCAATATCGGGCCATTATGTCAACCCCGGTCTCAACCCGGGAAGTGCAAGTCATCCCCGGTCTCAACCCAGGAAGTCAAGTCAACTTCAAAAATAGTCCTGAAGCTTTACAACATCTCCAGGGGGAAACCTGGAATGACTAAGTCAACCTCGAGAACAACATTGAGGACAAACAGACTCGAATGGGATCCAAACTTTGGAAACAACTCCCATAAAGTCAACTAAAGGCCATGCCAACAATAAGGGCAACCTCGGGAGGGGAAAAACGGTTATTTTACCAACTCTAAGCTGATTCGGTCAAACTCAAGGTCAGAATGAACTATAACAATGATCCCGAGTGCAAATGGCGTAAGACAGCTCAACGGATAAACTACGGGGAATCGAAGACCTGGTTATGAACCCATCTTCTTGGACCCAGAAAATGTTTTGTCCTATGTCATTGTGACACTCTCGACGGGGTCTTTCTGGAAAGGTATAGTACGCCTCAAACGGACGCTCCGATCAAAAGATAGAAAGTTTTGACTTTGACCTCGTGTTGCTCGAAGTGCACGTACTTCGAGATGACTCAACTGGATAAGTGGGCCCCACCAGGGGAGCCGCACCTCTACCTGCGATAGCAGCAGGTAAAGCAGAGGATCCGTGGCTTATATATATAAGGTGACCCCTCTCATTTTAAAAAAATCTGAAACGCAGCAAACCTCTGCCCGCTTGATTTTTTTGAATTTTTCACCTCTTCCAAACCCAAATTTGTTCACTCTAACATTTAGATATACCCACATACTACAACATATCAAAAAATAACCGGTAGATTTGGACGTTAAGAGCCTACGATTTGGCAAAAAGCCCGTGTAGCAGTCCATTGTGAGTATTTTTACGATCAGCAATTTTATATTACTTCTTCGTACTTTTATACACTTGCATGTTAAGTTTCGTTTTCTAAATATGTCCGAAACTCAGTTCCGTGGCCATTTTCGTTAACTTTTTGTACATTTTTGTACATAAACTTAATTTCTGGCATTTCTACAACTCGGATTGACAATCCGTCACTTCCAGCAGCTTCGGCATACTTGCATCTTCATTGCTGGTAACTTCGCCGGATTGGGTTATCTTCCCAGTCTGGGTTTGGCTATTTTTTGTGTGTTTATTTAACCGTATATTTATTAACTTTTCAATTCTGTCAAGCCCGGATGTCAAATCCGATGTAATTTATCGCTGTTATATATATTTATGAATATATAAGCAACTTTCACCACTACTGGATTCTCTTTCCAGTCTTGGTTTACTACATTTCTGTCTATATATATATATATATTTATATTTCAGTCTGGCCTGGATCATTCTGTGGCCTTTATACTATTTTTGCATCGACAGTGTCTAGTAATTGGGCCTCTTTCAAACAAAACTCGGTTGAGTTGGTACAACCATTTTAAATCTACCAACTGGCGACTCTGTAAAACGTTCAAATTGTCGACATGATACATGTTGGTCTTTTCCTAAAAAAATCCTTCAAAACCTTTTTCGCAATAAAAAGTGTAAGGGTAGAGATAACTTAGGAAGAGAGAAAGATCCGAGTTGTGACCCGACCCGCGAATTTTTTCCCGACGTCGACAATTCCCATGTTTTATCTTGAATCAACTTTCTTGCTATTACTGATAAACAGTTGGTGTTCTTGAGATTAGAAAAACACAAGACTTATGTTATGAAGTTCCTATAATCAAAATTAACCAACACATGATAGTCAATTTAAGCATGTAAGTCGTAAATCAGATTCCTCATTGGCTATCATCTCAACTATCAAGGCATAATTGCTCAATCTCCATGCAAAACTACTAACACAAATCCTACGTGAATGCAAATATATATATATATATATATTTATATGCAGATATAGTAAAACTATAATGAAACTATATTATATGCAACATAAATATGATATTAAATTACCCCCCAAACTTATCAATAGTAATGTCCTCGTTACGTGAAAATAAACAATTTAAGCACAAGGATTTCCCTGAAAGACGAGCCAACGCTCGTCTTGAGGACCTTCATTATCCGAAGGGGGGTAAGCAGGTAGAACAGAAGGGTTAGGAAGCTGGACTGGTTCTGAATTTGGAGTAAAACGGGAGAAGGCATTTACCAATGCCGTGAATGCGCCAACGTTGTAATCATGTATTGTATCCTGACGTTGAGCAAGCCGTAACCTCTGCTTTTGACTCCTAGTCTATGAAGTCGTAGATGGTCCTACTTCTGCCTCGTCAGTCATTGGGACATCCGTGGCTGGTGGCGATGAAGGTGGAATCATGATATAACCTTCACCCTATGGGTGAGAATGTGCGCCCTCCCATGCTCTGTAAGTGACGATCGTTTTGTGATCAATCGCCCCCGTGGGCATCTGAACTGGCTTCGATGAATTCCATTGTACCTCGGCCTTCCGACATAAATCTGTGATAAGAAAGCCATGTACTAAGCCATCGGTGGTGCCTCATCGCAATAATCGGTCAATAGACTCCTGGATACATAATCCCACGTCCACCTGTGGAAATTAGATGATGTTTCCTATTCCATACCAGTGGTGGACGATGCCGTAGAGAACTCGGGCACGTTCCTTAGTTACGTCATTCTGATGTCGTGTGGGCATGAGTCTTGCACAGATGAATGCGTACTAGGCCTTCCCATACTTGTTTAGTGCCGAGTGTGGGAACGTGACTTTAATGTCTGTATCAGGCTTGTTTACCCATTATGTTTTCGGCTTGCATAGACAAGCAATTAGCTCATCCAAGTTAAAGAGGATGTCCTCATATTGGTCCCCCATTGGTGTTTCCATCCCAAAGTGCTCATTGATCGCCGTGTGGTGGAATGATACTGGTTTGCCCCTAACTTCCACAACACGCTCTTCATGTTCTATGGCATTGGCATAGAATTCTTTTACGATGGATAGCACGGCGGGTTGTGGTTGTTCTACCAACTGGAACCAATTCCTCTCAACGATCATCAGGGCCATGTCGCCATCTAAATTTGCATTCGGATTCAACCCCCTTTCCAAAACCAAAGTAATGTTGAACTTGAAGCTCTTGGACGTTTGGAAGCCATATGTAATGTTGCTTAGTTGTAAGGACACCAAACAATGGTAGGGAATTTTTGTCGAACAATTGGTGTGCACCCCTCTTTTACCCCCAAACTTACCTTCCTTGCTATCACAATCTTTCCCAAATTATCAATATAACCCTTGGGTCTTTAGTAATCCAAGGTATCCCAATTACAGTTATAACAATATAGCAACACAATTGAATAAGTATATGAATTATTTTGAAATACTACCTCAACTTGTTACCTCTTGTGTATTTGAATTGAATGCCTGTGAGATTAACCGTAATTGTGATAAACGTGGATGAGATGGGTAGGAAGAGATGAATTCATTGAATATGGAACTATGTGGTGGGGGAAGATAGTATGTTAATGGTGATGGTGAATATTGGGTGTGATTAAATTATGTGGAAGATTTAATATGAGAGAATGTTGATTTGTATGTGTAAAGAGTTAGTGGGTGTTGTTTATTTAGGGTTTAAGTAGGAGAGGAGTTTAAGAATTGGGTTGGAAGTAGAAGAGGAGAAGTAAATTTGGAAGTTGAAGAGTAAAAGGAGAGGGATATGGGTGTGTATGTGCGACGAATAAGATAAAAACCTCAAGTTAAGTCGCCCCAGCAGAGTCACGCGGTCTGCGCAGGACGAATGCCTGTCGAAGCGCGCTCTGCGCCCTCCTGTGGAGAATGGTTGGATGTTGTCTACATAGTCTGCGTATTCCGCGCATGAGGTAGCGCGCCCCGTACCTCCCTGGGAAATTTTCTCTGTTTGATGCATAGGTCGTGCTCCCCGCGCGTGATGATACGCGCTCCGCGCCCGTCCCCTTTTGTTGATTATTTTGCTCCTTTTCGTTTGATTTCCTACGTAATTATAAAGCACATATCAGTATCCTAATAATTTAAAAAAAATCTATTTAACGGACTACATGTAATTAAATACTAATAATAACAAAAATATTATAGAATTATGGGTTGCCTCCCACACAGCGCTTGGTTTAACGTCGTCAGCTCGACTTGGTTTCGTGGTTCACTGTAGATTCGTGAGGTTGATAGAAGTTTGTTCGTGATTTAATTCTCCGCCCAGATAATGCTTAAGTCTTTGCCCGTTAACTTTGAACGAGTGTTGGCCTGTGGAATCATGCACTTCTATTGCGCCATCTGGATATACTTTTGCGATCTTAAAGGGTCCAGACCATCTTAATTTCAATTTGCCCAAAAATAGCTTCAGTCAGGTGTTGAACAGTAGCATAGATTATCCGGGTTCAAAGATTCATTGGACAATACGCTTGTCATGCCATCTTTTGGTTTTCTCCTTGTATAATTTGGCGTTCTCATAAGCTTGCACTCGGAATTCATCAAATTCGCTCAGCTGCAGAAGAGGATTCTCACCGACTGCTTCGAGGTCCAGATTTAACTTCTTTATGGCCTAGTAAGCTTTGTGTTCTAATTCCACCAGTAAGTGGCAGGCTTTATCGAACATCAGTTGATATGGCGACTTACCGATTGGGGTCTTGTACGCCGTGCGATATGCCCATAGTGCTTCATCTAGCTTGCTCGCCCAATCCTTCCGGGATAGATTTACTATCTTCTCCAGAATCTGTTTTACTTCCCGGTTAGATACTTTCGCTTGGCCATTTATCTGTGGATGTTAGGCCGTGGCAACCTTATACCGAACTCCATATTTACCCAAAAGAGCTGCAAAGGATTTGTTACAGAAATGTGTGCCCTCATCACTGATAATTGCTCGCGGTGTCCTAAATCTGGTGAAGATGTTCTTTCGGAGAAAGTTCAGCACTAACTTTGCATCATTAATAGGTAGAGCCACTGCTTCCACGCATTTGGACACATAATCCACTACAACCAATATGTATTTATTATTGAAAGATAATAGGAATGGTCCTATAAAGTCGATGCCCCATACGTCAAATAGCTCTACTTCTAACATAGTGTTCAGTGGCATCTCTTGACGACTGGTGATGTTCCCCATTCTTTGGCATCTGTAGCATCTTTTGGCAAATGCATAAGAATCTTTGAATAAAGTTGGCCAAAAAAATCCAGACTGTAGGACCTTTGCTGCTGTCCGATCTCCTCCGTAGTGACCACTATACAACGAAGAGTGATAATGTTACAATATTCCCTCAATTTCGGATTCGGCTACACATCTTCATATCATCTGATCGGCACACTGTTTGAATGAGAAGGGCTCGTCCCACATATACTGCTTCACCTCAAACAAGAACCTCTTCTTTTGCTGAAAACTAAAATCAAATGGCACAATCCCGCTGACGATGTAATTTACAAAATCTGCTTACCAAGGGGTTTCTGTTGCCACCGCAAATAGTTGTTCATCTGGAAAAGATTAATTGATGATGGATTTTTTGGCTTCCTCCTGTTGCTCATTCTCTAACCTCGAAAAGTGATCAGCTACTTGATTCTCTGTCCCTTTTCTGTTCCGAATCTCGAGATCAAATTCTTGAAGTAATAGGACCCACCAGATTAGTCTTGGTTTGGCATCTTTTTTCGAGATGTGGTATTTTATTGCTGAATGATCTGTGAAGACTACTACCTTTGTTCCAATCAAATAAGCTCTAAATTTGTCGAAGGCAAATACTATAGCTAGGACCTCTTTTTCAGTAGTTGTGTAATTTACTTGTCATTCAGAGCTTTTCTAGTATAGTAAATTGTATGGAAGACCTTGTCCTTTCTCTGCCCTAGTACAGCTCCTACTATATAATCTCTTGCGTCACACATTAGTTCGAATGGTAGAGTCCAATCTGGTGCAACTATGACTAAAGCGGTAACCAATTTTTTTAATACTTCAAAAGCTTTCAAACAGTCAGCGTCAAACTTGAATGGAACATACTTCTCGAGTAATGCACACAACGGTTTAGTGATCTTGGAGAAATCTTTGATAAAGCGTTGATAAAATCCTGCATACCCCAGAAAACTGCGAATCCCTTTTACAGAAGCCGGAGGTGGTAGATGTTCAATTGTTGAAATTTTCGCTCGATCCTCCTCTAAACCTTATGCTGAAACCCGGCGACCTAAGATGATCCCTTCTCGTACCATGAAGTGACATTTTTCCCAGTTAAGGATCAAGTTAGTGTCCACACATCTCTGAAGTACTAATGTTAGATTTGCCAAGCAAAGATCAAAGTTGTCCCCAAACACAGAGAAGTCGTCCATAAATACCTTAACATTTTGCTCCACCATGTCTGAGAATATGGCCATCATGTATCGTTGGAACGTGGCTGGTGCATTACATAACCCAAAAGACATTCGACGAAATGCGAATGTTTCGTAGGGGCAAGTGAAAGTAGCCTTTTCTTGATCCTCAGGTGCTATAAAAATTTGGTTGTATCCCGAGTATCCATCCAATAAATAGTAGAATTGATGCCCTACAAGTCGATCTAACATCTGATCAATGAATGGCAACGGGAAGTTATCCTTTCGGGTGGCTTTTTTTAATTTCCTTTAATCCATGTATACTAGCCATCCCATTACCGTTCTTGTTGGAATGAGTTCATTGTTCTCATTTTTGACGACTGTCATTCCTCCCTTCTTTGGCACGTACTGAACCGGACTCACCCATGAACTGTCTGATATTGGTAAATTATACATGCATCAAGCCATTTGATAATCTCGTTCTTGACAACCTCCTTCATAATGGGATTCAGTCTGCGCTGCTGTTCCACAACCGGCTTCGCATCCTCTTCCAATAGAATTTTATGCATACAGAAGGAGGGACTGATTCCCTTGATGTCAGCTATCGTCCATCCAATTGTAGTTTTGAATTCTCAAAGTACCCTCAGGAACTTTGCTTCTTGTGATTCTGTGAGAGAAGCTGAGATAATGACTGGTAGTGTGGATGATTCTCCTAAGTAGGCATACCTAAGATGGCTTGGTAGTGGCTTTAATTCTAGAACTTGTGGCTCCTCAATCGATGTCTTTGGTTGTGCCTTTGATTTCTCAGCCCGTTCTAAGTCCTCAAATCTCTTCCCATATAGTCTGAATGGAGGAGATGCGTTCAATAGGTGTAAATACTCCAAAGAATCTAGGAAGTCTGCCGCATCTGAGTTTCCTAATGCCCAAATACATTATTCGATACGAACTCTTGTGCCACATTCTCGACTATGTCAATCCCAAAATAATCCTCAGTTTCTTTTGGAAATTGCATTGCCTTGAACACGTTTAATATCATCGCTTGATCCTGTATCCGCATTATGAGTTCTCCTTTCTGTATATCAATTAGTGTTCTCCCCGTAGCTAAGAATGGTCACCCAAGTATGAGTGGAATCTCCTTATCTTCCTCAAAGTCAAGCACAATAAAATCCGCTGGGAAGAAAAATTTGTCTACCTTCACCAGTATATCTTTACGATTCCCCGCGGATATATCAGAGACCTGTCTGTTAGCTGGAGGGTCATGTTGGTGGGTTTTACTTTCGAAAATCCCAACTGTGTGTAAATTGATAACGACATCAAATTAATACTAACCCCCAAGTCACATAGTGCTTTTCCAAAAAATTTATCCCCGATAGTACATGGTATCGTGAAACTACCTGGGTCTTTAAGCTTAGGCGATAACTTGTTTTGCAGGATTGCACTGCACTCCTCCATAAGTGCAACAGTCTCAAAATCCTCTAACCGTCTCTTCCTCGACAAGATTTCCTTCATAAATTTTGGGTAACTCGACATCTGTTCTATAGCTTCAGCAAATGGGATATTAATATGCAATTTCTTGAATACCTCCACAAACTTGGAAAATTGTTTATCTTCTTTCGCTTTTCGGAGTCTCCCTGGATACGAAACTGGTGGCACATAAGCTTCTGGATTGTTCACCTCTGTCTTCTCTTTTGTATCACCCATTGTTCCTGCCTTTGTCGCAGATTTTTCCTCATTATTCTCCTCATTAGATACCTACTGAGTCGGCCCTTGTGTAGCTGCATCTTCTAAATTTTTCATGTTTCTCAAAGTGATTGCCTTACAGTGTTTTTTTTCATCCCTTGGGTTTGTTTCTGTGTCGCTGGGCAATGCTCCTTGAGGTCGAGAATTCATAGCCGTGGCCAACTGTTCGATCTGGTTCTCTATGTTACGCAGAGTTACCTCATGAGTGTTCTTCCAAGACTTTTTATCCTTGATATATTTTACCAGCAGTTCCTCAAGTTTTGGCTTTCTTTCTTGTTGTGCTGGCTGTTGCGGTTGTCTTTCCTGAAATCCAAGGGGAGCCTGTCGTGGAGCCAATGGTTGAGCTTGTTGCTGATTCTGATTGTAACTCCATGAGAAGTTTAGTTGATTTCTCCAACATGGGTTGTAGCTGTTTGAATTCACTTCATACTGTTGTTGCTTACCATAATTCCCCACAAACTGTGCTGACTCGGTGTTGATAGCGCACTAATTTGCTGGATGGGCTCCTGCACATAACTCGCATACCACTTCCACTTTCTGAACATTCTGAACTCCCAGAGCGTCTATCTTCTTTTTCAAAACTGAAACCTGCGCTGATAGTGCTATTACGACGTCCAATTCCAACACCCCTGATACCTTTGGTTGAGATGTTCTGCTTGTCGGCCATTGGTAATTATTAGCCGCCATGGTTTTGAACTATTCATATCCATCTTCACAGTTCTTAGAATTCAAAGCCCCACCTACAGCGGCATCAATACTAGTCCTCAGATGCCCTTTAAGCCCATTATAAAATCTGTGAACCTGTAGCCATAATGGCACCCCATGGTGTGGACAGTTTCGAAGAAGCTCCTTGAACCTTTCCCACGCCTCGTATAAGGACTCTAAATCAAACTGTTTGAAGGCTAGAACAACATCCCTCATCTTTGTCATCTTAGCTAGTGGAATGAATTTGGCAAGAAACTTTTGTGCCAAATCATCCCACGTTGTGATAGATCCTGATGGTAATGAATGTAGCCAGCTCTTCGCTTTGTGTCGCAAGGTGAACGAAAATAACCTCAACATCACTGCATCATCTGACACCTGATTAAATCGGAATATATCACAAATCTCCATAAAACTGATCAGGTGGTCATTGGGGTCATCCGTTGGTGCTTCTCTGAACTGATGTGAGTTTTGGATCATATGAATCGTGCCTGATTTGATCTCAAAACTATGTGCTTTAATGGCAGGTCGTGCAATACTAGACTGAATGCTGCAACCTTCGGCATTCCATAATCCCGCAGTGGATTGTATTCTTCATTCTCCTGATTTGCCATTGTTCCTTGATTAGCACTTTTCTCTTTTTTCTGAAATTTCTTTCAATCTCACTGTCGTAAGGAACTAGATCGGATCCCTGAGAACGTGTTTGCATAAATCGATGAAATTACCCTGTGCACACATGACTCCTGGATCACAGCTTGAACAGACTTGAACAGAATTTAAGCCTGTAAAAGAAAATAACTAATTTTAAAAAAAAAATCTGTTTGAATAATCTAAATTAATAAAAACTAATAATAAAATAATTATTAGAACCGTTCCCCGGCAACGGCGCCAAAAACTTGTTGTCCGATTTATACAATAACAATTACGCGCAAGTGTACACGGTCAATCAAGTAATATAATAGTAAGAAGAGTGTCAAACCCATAGGGAACAGTTATTTAACAACTATTTCAATTATCCAATTTCTACTAATCTACTTTATTTAAATAGTCACTCCAATTGATTTGTTAGAATTATCTAAATTAAAGTGATTAAGAATCAATTCACTGATAATTAATGAATACCAGATGATTTAAGTATAGCAATACAATTTTCCCAATTAATCCATAATAATTCTCTTACTTTATTTCCACTTAATTCATTCCACCAAATTGACAACTAGGTTTACTTCACAATTCACTAACACCTTTCAATGATTAGCAAAAATATATATTTTAACTATTTTACTACTTTCGTGTAAAATCCTTAAAATAGATTCATTAAGTTCACACAGGTATCATAGTTGCACATGGTATATAAGTACGTTCGTCTTATACACTGTAATGTTATTTCAATTAAGAACTAACAAATTCATGTGTTGTTATATTTAGTTCTAATCTAAAAAATCCTTTTTCAATTCAATCAAAGATATAATGCTAATTGTTGGCCAAACAATTATTTGATTAAGCACAAAATAATAACAATCAATTCAGAGAGATAATCTAGTGAAAATACTAATAATTAAATTAAAACTTCATAAAAGGTTCCATTGTATCCCTAATAGAGATTTAGTTCATCATCAACTCAGAAACACAAAGATAATAATTAAAAGACATCATGATATAGATATGAAGTAAGAAAAAACTCTGTCAAAGTTCTTCAATCTTCAATCCAACGTTTATCTCTAGAAATCCTTCAATGAAAATCCCAATATGCTCCAAGAGAGTAGCCTCCAAGAATTGCTAGTTAAAAGATGTCTAATATCAAGAGAATAACTAGTATTTATAGTCTAAGCAAACCCTAGTACAATTAGTAAACCCTACATCCTATTTCTAATCAACTTCTGCACAATAAGGCAACAAAATCTATATTCCCCAATCCGACACGCGCGGTCTGCGAGTGGCACCTTCACATTATGGCGCGCTCCGCGCATGGCATGCAAAAGACATCCTTTAGTCTTGCTCGCTTAGCGCCTCCTTCAATACTGTGATAGCGCGGTCCGCGCTTGGGGTCCAGCATCTTCATCCTCTACACACATGCTCCGCGCTTCCTTCTTTGTAAAACTTGCGCAGTCGGCGCTTGGCTGCCAGATCTTGCTTTTTTCTTTCATCTTTTTCCTCTCAAGTCCAGCTCTAACCCTCATACCTACAAAATAAACATAAAACACGAAATAACACTAACAATACTTAAAAACTTACAATATAACAAGCTAAACGAGATTAAATTATAGGTTTTCAACGTACTCATCCTTCTACATCAGCACACAGCCTAATCCTTTATGTGAAGCATCGTTGTATACCTAGAAATTTTCTGTACTATCCGGCAAAGACAACACAGGAGCAGTACTCAATCTCTTCTTCAGTTAATGAAAACTTTCCTTACACTTTTTCGTCCAAATAAACTTCACCGTTTTTCTAGTCAAATTCATCAACGGAGTTGTAATTTTGGAAAAGTCTTGGATAAATCTTTTGTAGTAACCTGCCAGACCCAAGAAACTCCTCACTTCTGACGGTGCCTTCGGCTGATCCCAATTTATTATAGCTTCAACCTTCGACGGATCTACTGAAATACCATCTTTGTCAATTACGTGGCCAAGAAATTATACATGTTCTAACCAGAATTCACACTTCGAGAATTTCGCATACAATTTCTCCTGACTCAGCTATTCCAACGTCAGCCTCAAGTGTTCAGTGTGTTCCTCCTTAGTTTTGGAATAGACCAAAATGTCATCTTTGAACACCACCACGAACTTGTCTAAAAACGGCTTAAACACCCTATTCATTAAGTCCATAAATGCCGTTGGTGCATTTGTTAGACCAAATGACATCACCAAGAACTCGTAATGTCCATACCGAATTCTAAATGTCATCTTCGGTACATCCTCTCTCCTTATCTTCAACTGATGATACCTATAGGCATTTGAAATTTCACTTTCTTTGTACTAACCTTGCAGAAGGGCAAAAGCATAATTTTACTTTAGTGACAACCCCGAGGTAGGGCAAAAGAGCCAAGTCATCTCGAAGACGACCCTGGGAGTGATGCAAAGGACCATTGACGTCCGAACATATCGCAAAACCAGCGAAGATCGCCGAGCTGAGACAGTGTTCATCGGAAACCACCTTAGTAAACCTCGAATGGCATGCCATCAAAGATAAGACAGCTAACTAATATCTGGATCTGGAGGATATATCTTGGCTACAAGTATCAACTTCCCGAACCCTAATTAAGTCAGACTCGATCTTATCCTGCTGCATTCAGCAAAAGCTTTCTGAAAGGTCGATTTGCGGAGGTCAACTTCTTCTGAACTGAGAATGAAGGAACACCTATCGAGAGTGTGGGACCCACCTAGCCCAGCCACATCCATACATGCAGCTAGCTGCATGTATGTATGTGGCTGACTCGGCCAGCTTATATCACCCATATTAGCTCATTTATAAAGAGAGAGAGATAGAATTTTAGAGAGAGAAAGACATTCTAGAGAGAGAAAGACTTGGGTTTAGCACATTAACACCAACATGAAGCTTAATCATCTCATTTAGCATATATTTGAAGTCCCAGGAGTGTTCTACGTTGGCCACGGGAGTAAAAACACTTGTTCACGCGTCCCCCAAGGTGAAATAACGCACTTTCTAGCTTCGTTCTTTGTAAACGTTGTTTAAATACTAGATTTATGCTATATCCTATTTAAATATAGTTAAACTTGTTGTATTTGAAGCATATTATGTAATTGTTGATAGATATTACGTTTTATCATTTATATTGTGCTTATTGTGTTGTAAATTAATCACGAAGGCTAGATCTACCTAGATCTAAGCCGAATTTAGCCTTCGAGCAATTATTAAGCATGAAGCTTTAACCCGTGTGCTAGATTAGCTTAGATTCATGGTAGATCTACTGATTTATTACTTTAAATAGTCCCGGTTACCCCATATAACTCTAAATCTATATTTATAGGTGAAAGGGGTCCGAAATGGCTTAAAACGGTAATTTCAACCGATGAAATCACCTAATATCAAAGTCGAGGACATTGTAAATACGTATTCCCGCATAAATAATGTGAGCCTAGGAATCCCGGTGTTGAGATCCCCGAATGGATCCGACTTGATTCCCACGATGGACCGGTTTTTATGTTGTAATGTTTTAATAACGTAAATATCATTGTATATGTAATAATTGGATCATGAAGACGAGCTCAAGGGGTTAGTCCTGAGAAGTCTAATTCAAGATCCCATGATAGTGAAAACTTTAATTGCTGGAGCTCGGTTCATCGAGATGGCTTACATACCCGATGATGATCCGACCCCTTTTTGAAGCTTTTGCATGCATATCATCAAAATGATTTCTAATAAAATGAACGTAAAGAATAAAAGAAAGTATCGAAGTCCTCGATTCATAGTTGGGCAAAGGATTTGAAAACCTTACTTTCTAAAACATCATTTCAACTCATAAATCTTGTTAAAAATGAACTTTTTGTCAAATCAAATCCTTCGTACCTAGGCGCAAAAGAGGTACATCACTACTTTCAAGTCATCCAAAATAAAGACTTAGAATAAAAACGAATAAAGCTTTCAAAATAAAACACACACACATATATGTTATGCACATAAAATTAATAAGATGCGGTACCATATTTTCACAGGAGTCGGACGGTGCCTAATACCTTCCCCCGCTTAACCTAGCCCCGGATTCCATGAATCTCGGGTTTCAAGACCAATCTTTTGGAGTCACGCATTGTACCATCTTGCAAAAAACTATTAAACCTCGGATGAGTTGGTACATCCATTTAGACCATACCAACTGGAGACTCTGTCTCACTCGATCCAATCATCAAAATTAAATCAATTTTTTCAAAATCGTCGACACTTATGTCGGTACCTCTTTCCTAAAATCTCGCCCTTCAATAAAATCCATAGACATAGCAAATGAAAAAGGGTAGACAAGCAAAAGGAAATACGAAAATTAAAACCAAAGAAAAAAGGACCTCTTTTAAAACAAAAAAGGAGCAAAAAAAATTTCCGGCGTCAACAGGTGGCAACTCTGCTGGGGATTAAGGAGTGCTTAAGCCGCGATCAAACTTTTTTGTTTTGCATATGCATCTTATGTGAATGATCTTTATGTGTGATAAATGTATCAATCTTTAAGCATGTTGTATTAGTGCCTCGCACAATATATTAGTGCTTCGCACAATATCATCATATTACATAACGGTGAGGACGTGAATATAAGTGAATGTATGTTGTGTGGTACCTCCATTAGGAGGCAATCCCGTCGGTTGTTTATTACTGGACTCCTCAGGGTGTTTCCATTGTGAGGCTCAAGAAAGGCACCACTCAGATCCGCTCCAATTGAAAAATGGATGTTTTCATCAAGTAAATTGCGAAGATCTGGGAGCCAATTTAAAACAGCCCGTGAGAGTAACCCTAAGATAGGTCAATATCTGATAAACCAAATGCATGGTGTGTCTCTTTATGCCCTATTTACTCTTTCGCGCATATAAATGGCCATCATCTTGTACTGTCTTTTGTACATCTTTCATATCCTGCCATCAATTCGACTAACCCGTTGTGCTGCAGGAAAAGATTAAAAAACCATTAAAATGATGCATAACATATTATACATCCCTGTCCACCAATATCCAGTCTAAACTAGATATCAGTTTTGACAGATTGGTCTTAGAACTCGATTTTGAGCCAAGAAAGCCCGTTCACCACCGTTCAGGATGGCTGAAGGAAGCTCATCTAAACCTAGTCCTGTATCTCGAGATGAATTCGAGGAGTTTAAGAAACAGATGGCCGAGATGAAGACCCTATTAAGAGAACAGTGCAAAGTATCTCATGAATCTAAGCATAAGAGTCAGACTAAACTCTCTGTGCAAGGAGATATGAAAATACCCGAAAAGGAAGGTGATACCCAAATGTCCACACATATCTTTCCCCTCGATGTTGAAATACCCAAGGAGGCCCCGATCCAGAAGACGACAGGGGAAATCATTAACCTCCGGGAGGACAAGGACACTGAAGACATTAGCAAGAAAGTTAGACAAATGGAGGACGTTATCCTATTTATGAAAGGGACAGGATCCCACGGGAGCGTGAATTATTCAGACCTGTGTATTTTCCCAAAGGCGAGATACCCGGATAAGTTTTAAGTCCCCAAGTTCGAGAATTATAACGGACTGGGAGATCCATACACTCACTTAAAAGTCTACATAGGTGAACTTGGAACTTACGCCGAGGATGAAAACCTCAGGATGCAACTATTTCAGAAGAACTTTACCGGTGAAGCCCGAACGTGGTACGCGTGGATAGACAATTCTAAAGTCAGAGGTTGGGAAGATTTGGCCTATGCTTTCCTCAACCAATACAGTTTCCAATACCAGATGGCACCTGATCGCTACCAGGTTACCAA
This sequence comes from Panax stipuleanatus, assembly GCA_020205555.1. NCBI lineage: Eukaryota > Viridiplantae > Streptophyta > Magnoliopsida > Apiales > Araliaceae > Panax > Panax stipuleanatus. Next base: position 15,807,760 of record CM035119.1, on the reverse strand, counting down.
AGTCAAAAAACTGAGCAATGAATCATTTAGAGAATATGCACAGCAGTGGAGGCGAATGGTGGCCCAAGTTAACCCACCAATGGATGAAGGTGAGATGGTAACAACCTTCATTGATATACAAGAAGCCACTTTCTATGAGAGAGTTCTCGTCGGATTAGGAAAATTCTTCTCTGAAATGATCAAACATAGGGAAACGGCGAAAATGGGTTTGAAGTTTTCAAAAATTAAGGATCTCACTGCCTTGGAAGCCGTGGCCGAGCACATACAGTCGAGAAATTATGCGAGCGCTCCCAAAAGAGTATCAAAAAGGAAGGAAGAAGATGTATCTTTAATATTACAAGGACAAGCTACTAACAAGAGCCCTAACTCGCCTATTCAGAGGCAGAACTCTCATCCAGTGAATTCTCGAAATTCTACAGCAGTGAAAGTTGGGGAAAACAAGCGAAGAAGGATATTCACTCCTTTATGGGACTCCTTGGAGAATATATTAGCACTACTGATCGCCCAAAAGAAGATCGTTGAGCTCCCTCCACCTTTCGATCCAAACGGAAAGAAATTCTATTCCAGCAAGAACTGCGCTTACCATTCCAACTCATCGGGGCATGATAGTCAGGAATGTTGGACGTTAAAACACAAAATTCAAAACTTGATTGACAACGGGGAGATTATAGTCAAAGCGCCCAAGCAGCCGAATGTCAACAACAACCCTCTGCCTCAGCATATGGAGGAAGGAGTCAATATGATCAGTGTTGGAAGCAGGGAAAATCGCAAATACCTGAGGAAGATGGGAGAAGCACCCTCTGTACATGACCCTGCAATATGGGGATACCCTGAAGAGAAGTATGGGGTAGAACAAGACTTGGCTTCAATCAAGGAGCAAGTGGATCAGTTGACAGAATTAGTTGTATACCAACACCAGTTGACCCGATAGCTAATAGACCAGGTCCTACCAAGGCCAATCGACCCCATATCTGTCCAAGATGTTTCAACCTCCAGAAAGGATTGGATTCGCTGCTAAGAGCATGACAAATGGACGAAAAAGATGGCCAGAGAAGCTAGACTGCAGAGCCGACAAGAATTTGCCGCTAAACAGAAATTCACCCCCTTGAGACAATCAAGGGAGGAAATTCTCTGAACCTTGATCGAGGAGGGGAAGATCATGGAATTTTTGCCACCCCCATATCCGCGATCGAAGTGTTTCGATCCTTCCAGATCCTGCCTCTACCATTCAAATGCTCCTGGACATGCCACGGAGGAATTTTAAATATTTATTCAAGCTCCCCTGATCGAATCAGGAGTGCTTGAATTGTAACGAATGAGAATTTTATATATTAATTTTAAATATTTATTGAATGAAATAAATATTTTAATTTATTTATTTATTGAGTTAAATATATAAATTATGTGATTGTTGTGGTTTAATTTAATTAAGTGTTATATATTAATTAAATGAATATTTAATAATTTATTTAATTGATGTATAATGATTTTATGGTATGGTTCTAATTTAATTGAGATAATTAAATTAGATGAAGTTTATGTGATAATTGTTACATGAAATTATAATTAGCGAGTAATTATAATTGTTATGTGATAATTTTTATGTGGATAATTGATGTTAGCTTTTATTTAATTAAATTAGAAGGTTGGAACTTAATTAAATAAAGTGTAACATTTAAACTATGTGTTAAATGATTTATTAAAATAAAGAAACGATTTTTATTTAGTTTTACCAAACAGGGCCCTTACACTTGTTTTAAAGGGTTTTTACCAAACAAGGTCTTAAGTTCTAAAAACCTATTTTTGAAATAAAGCTGTTTTGCCAAACAAGCCTTATGGCTTTTAAAATTTAAATTTTGTAACTTATATATTAATTGCAATTATTATTAGGGTCACTATATTTTGTAAGTTATATATTTTATATTTATGCCTTATACATATAATATATGTAAGTTATATTATATGTATATACGTTAGTTTAGAAAAACAAGAGTTAGTCAGTTAAAACAAAGATGAACAAAATAGAGAAAGAAAAGAGAGAAGAAGAAGAGAGAAGAGGAAGACGAGAAAGGGAGAGCTTGAGAAATCAAAGCATCATCATCACCTTTTCTCCTAAACGCTAAGCTTAAGAGTATAATCCTAAATCTTCTAGTTTAGGAATTTTATTTTTATGTTCTTCATATTTTTGGTTCTCTGTAACATAAATTTCATGGAAATTGTATGATAATGGTTTATATATATATATATATATATATATATATATACATTATGTTTATAACATGCTTATGTATGATTTGTATGCTTAATTAAGTTGTTAATTCATGCATATAGGATGAACAAGAGGGATTTATGTTCATCAAAAGTTATAATGAAGTATTTTGAAAATATATATATAGTTTTCTTTTAAAACAAAAATTTATGTTTGATTATTAATTGTTGTTTAAATTAATTGTAGATAATGATAACATGTTTAGAAACTAATTGATTATGCTTGAAATTGTGTGAATTGGTTTAAAAAAAAATCACAGTGTTCAACTTCATCAAGAACACTTAACAAAGGCTTTTCTTCAAAAATCGTGAAATTGAGAGTTTTAAATTATGTGTTTTAATGATTCAATGTGTTAAAACATATTAGAAGCTTTAAATTTTATTTTCTATAAAGTTTTATACGCAAATAGTTGGTTGAATTCGGAACTCGATGTGGAGAAATAAGTCAAATTGGCTTTTTCTCTGCACAGTTCGCGAGCCAGTATTCTTTCGCTGCATGGTGCCCACCCTGGCGTGCCCACCCTGGCGGGCCCACCAAGAGCAAAACACCCGCCCTAGCGGGGCGGTGCAGTATTGAAATATTTTGTTGTTTTGTGTAGTTTTGTTTGTATCAGGAAAAGTTAATTTTATGTAATAAACTTGATGACATGTTAGGCATACATTAAAATGCTAAATGAATAGTAATGGATTATATTAATAAAATGTAATATGTAATTATAATTTGAATAATTATAATTAAAATAAAGGTTTAATTTAAATTATAATTTATAATGAATATAGTTTGATTACTAAATTTTTAACTTAAATTATAATTTGTTTAAATTATAATTTAATTAATACAAGATATAATTATAATTTGATTAATTATAATTAAAGTGAATGTTTAATTTGAATTATAATTTAATTAATATGGATACAAATCTATTATTTGATTAATTATGTGAGTATATAATGTGAACATGTGATGTGATTATTAATTTAATAACTAAAGAGGAATGAGTTAGCCTAATGAGTTAATTAATTATGTGAATTAGTTATGTGATAACTAATTTAGGTTATTATGGTTAAATATATATGTGTAGAATTTGTTAAAGAACGTGATAGTAATTGTAGCTTGCGCTTGAGGCAAGTCTTCTATCCCTACACTTGTTAATTATATGCAAGTGTTTTAAATTCAAATATTTATTGTGTTTGAGATTGTCCTTTTATTTCTGCAATGGACAAGTACTTATTTAAAGTTCATGATTTAATTAAAGTGACCTTGACTTAAATTGTTCAAGTATGGTCTATCTTATCTTTCGTATGCTTTAAGTTTAAATTCTAAAGCATAAGTTATTATATAATTCATTATTATTGAATTTTTCTTGATTATTGTGAGTCGATTCAACAACTCCTTAGTTGATGATAGTTGAAACTCTAAATTTCCTTTTAGCTATCCAAACCAAACTTTCTTTGGTGTGGACTTGTTTCAAATACTGAGATGAACAACCCTATATATTAGGGGAGGTTACTATGCGAAATCGTTAAATGTTTGTGCACAGTACATGGTATGAAGGGCTGATCTCCCTAAATACGAGTTAAGAGTCCATAGTCTAAACGACTGTTAAAGGTTTTAAATATAAATGTTTATAACCTAGGAAAATGTTAAAGGTCTTATGACCCGCAGATGATTTTAATATTCGAAATTCTAAATATTGATGAAAGAATTATTATTAAATTCTTTATTGTTGATGAAAGAAAAGTTATTCAAATCTTTTGAAGTTATTCAGTTATGCCATATTATTGTTGTATCCCATGTGAGCTTTTGTTTGCTCACTCTTGCATATTTAATAATCCCTTGCAGCTAAAATCGCGAACGTTGACGTACCGTCAACAAGTAAAGGGAAAGGCAAGATGAACAAGTGAAGACTTGTTATCTTTTGATTTTGATTGTAATAAGACTTGATGTTATGATATTTTATTTACGCATTATTGTTTATGTTAAGGTTAGATAAACCCTGAGATATTTTGATTTAAGGTTGTAATCCTTTTTATAAGGAAGATTTTTATTTAATTATAAGGTTGTAATTTATTTTGCATTGCTTATTATTGGGTAGATGTATGTTTTATTTAGATAGTGAACACCAAATCGTGTGAAAACGAAGTACCCAAATTTGGGGGTGTCACAGGTTGGTATCAAAGCTATAGGTTATGAACCTTAGGTGGGGGAAAAATCTTAGGTAGTAGCCTTATAGGAAGATCGAAAAGATAGTGGTCATAGGTAAAGATAATAAATTACCTTATGTGATATGTGTTTACGTTTAAGTATCACATAAGGTAATTATAAGGTTGTAATTTATTTTGCATTCCTTTTTATTGGGTAGATGTATGTTTTATTTAGATAGTGAACACCAAATCGTGTGGAAACAATGTACCCGGATTTGGGGGTGTCATATGAATTAATGAACAAAGCTGAGATCTTCTCTGAGGAAGAAATAATCTACCCTCGAGGACCAAGGAATTTGGAGGGTATGGTAGCAGTTATCCTTTGCATGGAAGGAACGTCTGGCGGACCCATAACCATCCAAGGATTATCTGAGCTGAGAAATAAAACCACTCTCGAGATACCGGCGCCGAAACCCCTGATGTTGGCTCCTTGGCCGCAACTCCCAATTCTTAGCCTGAAGAAGGTACCGTGGAATTACGGAGAGAGCATAAAATTGGCACCTGATTGTACAGCTATCGAACCTAGGGAGATTCCATTTTACCTCCAGGGGCGTTTGGCGAAATCGGCGACCAATGTATTGGGGAAGGTATTAACTGGAAAGATCGCAGATTTTCTCTATAAGATGGGGCACGGCGAAGCAAAGACGGTGAAGCAGTTGGAAGCGGAACCACATCAAATATCCATCCTGGATTTGGTATTAGATTCTGACGACCATCGTCAAATTCTAATCCAAGTATTGGAGGAAGCACACTTACCCAAAACTATTGATACTGAGAAATTTTAGCACCTGATCAGCCATGTACTGGACAGTAATGTGATATCATTCACCGACGACGATATACCAGCAGAAGGAACTAGGCATCACAAACCATTGTATATCACTGTCGTATCATCAGGATATGTGGTAGGTGGCGTGCTAATTGATGGAGGATAATCCTTAAACATCTGCCCGCGGGATACTCTGGAGAAGATGAAGATTAACCCAAACCGAATTCGGGAAAGCCATGTGGTGGTACAAGCTTTTAACGGATCAAGAAGGGATACCATGGGGGAGATTGAACTTCCTCTGGAAATTGGCCCTTTCACCTTCAACATTCCTTTCCAAATCCTGAAGATCACTACCGGGTATAATCTGTTGTTGGGACGACTATGGATCCATATGGCTGGCGCGGTTCCTTCAACTCTTCATCAACAATTAAAATATATCGTCAACGGCAATCTGGTCACTGTCAGCGCAGAACCTGATTATCCTAGCCAGTTTTCAAGCCTTTAAAATAAGCAATCTGCAATACAACTCTATGGGGGCACCAGTCTTAATTCCCTGGATATCTCCAGAGGTGATGGCAGTTGGCCAAGAGATGCTTTCTTGAGGACATCGACTAGGCTGAGGATTGGGGAGAAATGGCCAAGGAATCAGGAACCCAATCCGCATACCCACGCAGTTGGGAAAGGCTGAATTAGGATATTCTGGTGGATCCAAACATCATAATCCTCACAAGCACAAGCCAGTTAATCATTTGATTCACCTCAAGCCAAACCTCAGTGAAGCCAAATTTAAAGAACCATTAAAGAAGATCCCTGTCGTTATCTCAAATCTTCTGATTCCTAAAGTCAATCAGAGCGAACATCAGCAGGTTGGGGATGAAAAGCCTCTCAAGGATGCGGCCCGGAAGGCCAAAGACAAGAAGTTTCTGGAGGAGATTCAGTTGCAATTCATGAGAAGCTTTTTCCTTTCTGAAGAGGACCTGAAAAAGTCCAACGGGGCAGATCGGTCAAGTGATCTACCCATCCTCCCGGTCCTTATTTGGGGAAATGTTAGCATCCTGAATGAGGATCCAGGGACCAGTTTTAAACCAATTTTGGCCATCCTGGAAGATGCGGAAAACTCCAGTAGCGCGTCTATCTCAGCGACTCCCCATGATCTCATGACCAGTAATTGGACGATCACCCCTCAGATCGTCCGGAAAGGGTAAAAACCAGGAAGTGACCGCTGACAGGGAGGTCTACCTTTATCTATATTTATGTCTGTTTTATTTCATCTGTAGCTTGTTATTGCTTGTTGTTATATTAATTGATGAATCTTTTTATAATTGACAACCACTTGTATATATTTAGCAATAAAGTTTTTATCTCCTTGAGGTAGAGCTCCCAACCTCCATCAAAAAGGAATGGAATTCGGCGAGTAGATAAATAAAACTCTGGCCCTGTCGGTAAACCATCCTCAAATCCCTTGGACAGGTGCTCTCCGAAATATGGAACCCACACTATGTCCTCAGGCATTAATGTCTCTAATTGAAGACGGGCATGGGAAAAGCCCTCCGTGACCGGGACCTCCGACAAAGTAGACTGATGCCATCTACGTCCCCATGGATAAGTGTCCAAGCCTAAGACAGAGATGGGGCGAAGACAGGGAAGCCTCTCATAAGCCCAGAACTATCAATTCAAAAGAACCCAACATTAGTCGCAGGAAAAGATAAACCAACCAAAAGTCAAACAAATGAAATTCGGTCAAAAGGACTTACCAGAAGAAATGGGTAGAATCCGACCCAGGCATCGGTAACTCCCTCGGATCGCATTCTCATCCCGTGTAGGAAGAGAGCAAAAGTAAAAGATCCCATATCGTAGTCCTAAATGCGGTCTACATCTCGAACTGCCCCTACCAAGATGAAGGGAACAGTGGAGGAGATGTTCGCAATGAAACAACCCCTCAGGATGGTCAGGAATAGACGCCGCAAGATGCGATCCCTCTCCGTCAAATCGGCAGGCAACTGGTGTTGCAGGGTGCGTCAAGCAGCATCGACGCTTAGGCTCCCCGACCGGATACTGGGAGCCTTGAAGGCCCGCTCCTGAGAAGAAAACCCTAGGAGGATATGCACCGTGGTCGAAGTGATGCCCATCTCCAAGGGCACTTTGTCCCCAGTAAACTCTAAGCCTGTGATGTAGCTCTAATCCATGGGAGTCATCACAACCTCGCAGTCCAATAGATGGAGAGACTGACTCTGATAAAACCATCGCTCGGACAAAGCTCGCAAATAGCCCCAAGGGCAGCGACGGGGAACAATGGTGAAGAAAGCCTCAAATCCCCAAGAATCCACGATCGCCCGGTACTCTGGATGTAGCGAATGATACCAAGAGTATATGCTGAACTAGTTACCCCTGGGTTGGGTAAACTCTGGAACCTGCACGATCTCAAGGTTAAGAAAACCCGTCGATGACAGAAAGGAGAAATGAAGATAAATTAATCACGTACCTCATTCGCCTGCAAGTGAATAGAGGGATGGCGGCTCAGATCCGTACCCAGCATATCAGGAACAGCTACCTTAATGCTGGGAAGAAATCTAGGCGCGCCGGTGGGCTAAGGTGGAACCTCAGGCTCAGGGATATCGTCCTCGTCCACGGGAGGATGATCCTCGCCACCGGGTAGCTGAGCTGGCTCCGTCAATCGCTGTACCCGTCTGCTAATCCGGGGAACAAGAACGTCAGAGGGAGCTCTCCGTCGGCGAACTCCAGCTGAAATCCGCTGGGATGAAGCACGGCTAGGTCTTGTAGAATCCATATCTGTATAATAAATTCGTAGGATTCAAAGCCAAGTCAGGTATATTCTTGTCCTTTTCAAACTTCAAATTAAATCCATGAAATATAATTTATGTCATTACATCATGCATGTCCTACATGTGCCATTATATGTGTACATCATTTTTATTGCATCCTAGCGTATCTATAAATATATCTAGGACCCTGACGTTTGACTCATGGAAAATTTTTGCCAGAGTCTCCCCTATAAAATGGACTATCCATATGTCCGAAGCATGCATTAAATCACTCTATGAGGGTATACCATCACAGCCAAGCATGTAAATATCAATTCAAGTTATTATTCTAACACATAGATACAATGTATGTCTAGATTAACTGATAAATGATAATATATCTCATCTATACAGTCCATAAGATGATTTATAAGCATGCATTGCATTATAAACATGTTTATCTAGCTATCTATGCATACATGTTAGATATAATGCGATTAAGGAAGGAAATACGGGTTTTCACCAACGAAAACACGAAAAAACAAAGTCTAGACGTTACCCGTAGTACGTAGAAGAGATGTACGGTGACGAATCGCTACGAATCAAGCCGAAATCTGGCAGATATGAAGAAGTGCTCCTATTTTGTAAAGAGAAAACGAAGAAACTCAAATGGAATGGGTGAAAATGAGGCCTCCCGAGGGTATAAACCCGATCATGGGCAGTCTCAACCATACCTACTCCAACCGCATGTATGGTTGCGGCTGCCACATGTGGGTCCCGCGGCTTCTTGATTGATAAAATAATGTTCGAAACGTGTTATTTTGGGTTTAGAATGGACACATTATTTAAAATGATACCTTTTCAGGACAGTTTTAAACCCCAAAAACCCTAAAAACCCTCCGAAACAGTAGAAATTTGGTAAAGATCAGAAATCCCGACGTTGAACGACTGAAGACCTGAAAATCAGTCAAAATCAATACTACATCTCAAAGTCCACCGGCAACGAACCAGTAAAGGCATCGGCTCGACCCCCGATGATGTAGTCCACCGGCAACGAACCAGTGAAGGCGTCGGCTCGACCACCGATGATGTAATCCACCGGTAACGAACCAGTGAAGGAGTCGGCTCGACCCCCGATGATGTAATCCGTTGGCAACAACCCAACGCAGGTCGGTAAATCCCCGCTAATGTAATCCGTTGGAAATAACCCAACGCAGATCGGCAAATCCCCGATGATGTAATCCGTTGGTAACAACCCAACGCAGGTCGACAAATCCCTGATGCTGTAATCCGTTGACTACAACCCAACACCGGTCGGCTCAGCCCCAATAAAATAATCCATTGGCTATAACCCAGTGAAGGCATCAGCATGACCTTGATGGTGCAATCCATTTACTACAATACAACGCAGGTCGACTTAATCCCGACAACGTAATCTTTAATTTCCCCAGCAGGAAGAGTAATCCTTTTCTAATCTCACATATCATTACATCTCTTATACATAACATTGCATCATTATATATACCTTGTCATGCATTCTCCGTGTCTAATAATCTTTGCCGTGTTCATTCCATTACATTGCATAAACATAACAAAGAGGGGCATCTGTAGACATTCGAAATTTCACTTTCTTTGTACTAACCTTACAGAAGGGCAAACGCATAATTTTACTTCAGAGATAACCCTGAGGTAGGGCATAAGAGCCAGGTCATCTCGGAGACAACCCCGAGAGTGATGCAAAGGACCAATGACGTCGAAACATATCGCGAATCGAGCGAGGATAGCTGAGCTGAGACAGTGTTCATCGAAAACCACCTCAGCAAATCACGAACGGTGTGACATCAAAGATAGGCTAGCTAACTGATATCTGGACCTAGAGGATATATCTCAGCTATGAGTATCGACTTCCCGAACCCTATTTCAGTCAGACTCGATCTTATCCCGCTGCATTCAGCAAAGGCTTTCCAAAAGGTCGATCTGCGGAGGTCAACTTCTTTCGAACAAGGACCGAAGGAACACCTGTCGAGAGTGTGGGACCCACTTAGCCCAGTAGCATCCATACATGCGGTTAGCCGAATGTATGTATGCGGCTGGCTCGGCCAGCTTATATCACCCACATTAGCTTATTTGTAAAGAGAGAGAGAGAGAGATAGAATTTTAGAGAAAGAAAGGCTCGGATTTAGCACATTAACACCAACTTGAACCTTAATCATCTCATTTAGCATCTATTTGAAGTCTCGGGAGTGTTCTACATTGGCTACGGGAGTTAAAACACTTGTTTACGCATCCCCCAAGGTGAAACAACGCACTTTCTAGCTTCGTTCTTTGTAAATATTGTTTAAATACTAGATTGATGCTATATCCTATTTAAATATAGTTAAAATTATTGTATTTTAAGTATATTGTGTAATAGTTAATAGATATTATGTTTTTAAGCCGAATCTAGCCTTCGAGAGGCTATTAAGCATGAAGCTTTAACCCGTGTGCTAGATTGGCTTAGATTCATGGTAGATCTATGGATTTATTGCTTTAAACGGTCCCGGTTACCCCGTATAACCTTAAATCTATATTTAGGGGTGAAAGGGCTCCGAAATGGCTTAAAACGGTGATTTTAACCAATGAAATCACCTAATATCAAAGCCGAGGACATTGTATATATGTATTCTCGCATAAATAATGTTAGCCTAGGAATCCCGATGTTGAGATCCCCGAATGGATCAGACTTGATTCCCACGATGAACCGGTTTTCATGTTGTAATGTTTTAATAGCGTAAATATCATTGTATATGTAATATTTGGATCTTGAAGACGAGCTTGAGGGGTTAGTCCCGAGAAGTTGGATTCAAGATCACGTGATAGTGAAAACATTAATTGCGAGAGCTCGATTCATTGAGATGGCTTACATGCCCGATGATGATCCGACCCCTTTTTGACGCTTTTGCATGCATATCATCAAAATAATTTCTAATAAAACCACAAAGAGCTTTCGATCGTAATAAAGCAATTTGGGGTAGATCACCTAATGAACGTAAAGAATAAAAGGAAGTATCAAAGTCCTCGATTCCTAGTCGAGCAAAGGATTTGAAAACCTTACTTTCTAAAACATCATTTTAGTTAATAAATATTGTTAAAAATAAACTTTTTTGTCAAATCAAATCCTTCGTACCTAGGAGCAAAAGAGGTACAACACTACTTTCGAGTCATTTAAAATAAAGACTTAGAATAAAAATGAATAAAGCATTCAAAATAAAACACACACACACACACACACACTCACACACACACACACACACATTTTATGCACATAAAATCAATAAGATATGGTACCGTGTTTTCACAGGAGTCGGGGGGCGCCTAACACCTTCCCCGCGTTTAACCTAGCCCCCAGATTCTACGAATCTTGGGTTTCAAGACCAATCTTTTGGAGTCACGCATTAGACCATCTTGCAAAAAACTATTAAACCTCAGATGAGTTGGTACATCCATTTAAACCATACCAACTGGCGACTCTATCTCGCTCGGTCCAATCATCAAAATTAAATTAATCTTTTCAAAATCGTCGACACTTATGTCGGTACATCTTTCCTAAAATCTCGCCCTTCAATAAAATCCATAGACATAGTAAATGGAAAAGGGTAGACAAGCAAAAGGAAAAAAGGAAAAAAGGAAATTAAAACCAAAGAAAAAAGGACCTCTTTTAAAAAAAAATAAGGAGCAAGATTTTTTCCCGACGTCGACAATACCCACTTCTCAAATCTATTTTCGAGAAGTATCTAGCTCCCTTCAGTTGATCGAACAAGTCATCGATCCTTGGTAAAGGATACTTATTCTTGTTCGTGACTTTGTTCAACTCCCTATAATCGATGCAAAGCCGCATTGATCCATCCTTCTTCTTGACAAAAAATACTGGCGCTCCCCATGGTGATACGCTCGGCTGAATATACTTTTTGTCCAGTAATTCCTGCAGTTGGACCATCACCTCTTTCATCTCTACCGGTGACATTCTATACGGGGCTTTCAATATTGGAGCAATTCCCGGTGCTAAGTCGATCACGAACTTTATCTCTCTATCCAGCGAAAGTCCTGGCAAATTGCTCGAAAACACATCTATAAAATCCTTAACCACTGATATCTCTTCCAACTTTGGACTCTACTTACGAGTATCCTATATAAACTTGTTTCAATAACTTCTTGGCCTGCACAATCGTCAGACAACTCGCTTGTCTTGGCGATTTGCTGCCATGAAACACTGCCTTCGACGGAGTCGTAAGGCTTACAGATTTCTTTTGGCAATCAATTACTACCCCATGGTTGAACAACCAATCCATACCCAGTATAACATCGAATTCCCTAATTTTTATCGGAATTAAATCTACCATCAGCTCATGACCCTTAATGACCAATCTACAGTTCTTGTGTACAAACCTAATAGAAATAACCTCCCTATTCGCAATTTCTATGTTCAAAGGGTGAACTAATTCCTCCTTAGGTAAGTCTAAATTCTTAGCAAAATCATCATATATAAATGAACAAGTAGCACCGGAATTAAATAATACATAAGCATTAATACTATTGATCGGAATGATACCTGACACCACATCCTTTGACTGCACAGCATCCTGAATGGTCATGTTGAATGTTCTGGAAGTGGGTCCTCTCGTCTGCAGTGGTCCAACGATAGTCAACGTACTGCCGCTGTTGGTTCCTCTTCTTCCAGTCGACCCTCCAGCTGGTTTTTTAGGGCAATCCCTGACCATATGATCCTTATACCTGTATGTGAAGCAAGCTCCATTCTTCGGGTTAGGAAAATTCGGTGCAATGTGGCTTTCCTGACCACAATTGAAACATACTCGTCTTCCTTTTAAACACACTCCAGTGTGATCTTTCCCACATGTAGCACAAGCTTCAATTCTTCTCTTCTGTTGACCTCCCTGTTGACTCCCAGCAGAAACACTGTCGATCCACTTCCTCTTCTGTTTGTTGGCCTCACTTCCACCGGCTTTATTCTCGGTTTTATTCTTCTTCTTCTTCTTCAGATTTGGTTATATTTTGTCAAGGCATCACTTCCACCTTCCGCGATGATTGCCTTTTTCAATACTGCAACAAATGTATTGAGCTGGAACATGGAGACCTTACTGTAAAACTAGGGCTTCAATCCCTACACGAACCTTCTTGCTTTCCTCTCATCAGTACTGACCTGGTACGTCGCAAACCTTGCCAGCTCGTTGAACTTCGCAGCATACTCTGGCACAGTCATCGCTCCGTGCTTCAGCTCTAGAAACTAAACCTCCATTTGGTTCTGCGAGCTTACTGGAAAGTACATTTCAAAGAACATCTCTTTGAATCGGTCCCATGCTATAACACCTTCTCCTCCTTAAGTCTTATTTGCTTGCCACCAGTAGCTAGCTTCAGACTTCAGCATAAACGTCGCAAAAGCTGTCTTCTGATCGTCGTTGATTCTGGCCACATCAAAGACCTTTTCCATTTCCATCACTCACGTTTGGGCCTCTATCGAGTTCACGGATCCTTTGAATTCTGGCGGTCCTACCGCTTTGAATTCTTTAAACGCAGCAGCTTGTACTTCCGGCTGATTTGCAAGCGCTCCCGTCATTAAATTCACCAGTTGCTGAACTAGATTGGCATTCGCGTCATCGTTGTTATTGTTGTTTGTAGAACCCTCTTGTTGTTGACGTACTGGTCTTCTTCTAGGAGGAATCTTTATGTTAAGACATACTCTTATTAGATCCCTACTCATCTCTTAAATATTTAAGATCAACTTAAACATTTAAAATAAATAAATTCACACTTGAACACATAACACTTCAATAAACTTCAATATTTTATTCATTCCTAGTTTTAAAACATAGAATAGATAGCATCTCTGCTATTTACATCATCTTTCCTAAACTGAAACAAGTTGCAGGATCACATCATCATCTTATCCCATTATTATCTCAAATTCTGGGATTTATAATTATTTAATACATAAATAAACACATAGTTTATTACTCTACTATCTAGGCATGTTAAGTCGTCGCACAGCCTCTCCACGTTCTTCTTCCATCACCCGAAACACTGTTCTACGATTCACCATATACCACGAGAAATCCTTGAACTGAGCTGGGTAATAAAAGACACGATCCTGGACCTTATCTATAGCCGAATGAAAAGCATAGTATGTCTCCTTCATCTTGGCCTTCTTCGCTTGAATCTCGTCTTCAGCACGATCTGCACGTTAACTAGCCTTCAAGCAAGCATCCTCCGCTTTGGCACGCTTCGCTGACTCCTCTTTTATGTCATTCTTCAGTTGCTCTAGCTCGGCCAGTGCATCATCCCTCTCACCCCCTATGTGAACTAGATCCCTTTCCACATTTCCAAGCTGCTCATCCAGATCTTGAATCGTCTCCTCCTTTTGCTGTATAGTAGTCTGACTCACATCCACAAGTTCCTCCAGCTCTTCGACTCTACCCTACAGCTCAATGTTGCAGTGTTATACTTCCTTGTATATAACAGCTCTGATAGAGTTAGGTGGAAATTCCTCTTCAGGATCCTCCTCATCTTCTTCTTACTCATCCTCATCATCTCGGTCAAGGATTGGCTCATGCTCCTGACCCACTATTGTGATCAATGGTGGCTCTCTCTGAACAAACTGCTCCCAGACAGTCTGGACGTCTTGGGGCTCCTCATCCTTAGGCATCTGGGGTAACTCCTCCCTAGCCTAACTGGACTCTCCAACAATCGTCATCTTGACAACAAAATTTTAATATTTAATTATTACGTAATACCGATCGATACCCTTTGTGTACATAAACATAAGCACATAGCACATAAGGTAGTTTATTATCTTGACTATCATCACTATCTTTTTGATCTCCCATACGGCTACTACCTAAGGTTCCCCACCTAAGGTTCATAACCTAAGGCTTTGATACCAACTTGTGACACCCCCAAATTCGGGTACTTTATTTCCACAGGATTTGGTGTTCACTATCTAAATAAAACATAACTAACTGCCCATAAATAAGGAATGCAAAATAAATTACAACCTTAATAGTAAAAATCTTCCTTATAACAAGGATTACAACCTTGTCAAAACATTCCCAAGTTTCTAACCTTAAAAAACATCAAATGCGGAAAATAAAACATCGTATAATAGTTAAAGTCTTATTACAAAATCATATCATGAATATGAACAAGTCTACACTTGTTCATCTTGCCCTTGCCTTTGCTGGTTGACGGCTCGTTAACCTTCTCAACTTTGGCTGCAATGGTTATATATGCAAGAGTGAGCAAACAAAAGCTCACTTGAAATAACAATCAATACTGATGACATATCACTGAATAGGTTCAATTGAATAACATTTCTATCAATGATAATCAAGAATTTAATATAGAATTTAGAATCCATCTGAGGGTCACAAGACCTTGAACTATGTCCCAAGTTGTAAGTATTTCTACTTAGACCTTTAACAGTCGTTAAACTATATGGACTCTAACTCGTACTCAGGAGGATCAGCCCTTCGTACCATGTATTGTGTACAAACATATTAACGCTTTCTCATGGTAATCCCCTAGTAATAGGATTGTTTATCTCATTTTTAATTAACGAGTCTGCACCAAAGAAAGTTTGGTTTGGATAAGCTCAAAGGGTAATTTAGAGTTCAACTATCATTAACTAAGGAGTAGTTGAATCAAACTTACAATAATTTAAGAGTTCGATAACAAAAGAATTATGAAATAACTATGAGTCATAACAATAGACATTATATTTAACAGTCATGCTTTAGAAATAACTTAAAGCATTTAAAAGATATAATAAAACCTTGCTTGAACAATTAAGTCAAGGTTACATTATTTTCAATAATGAAACTCAATAAGAACACTTGTACAATATGGAATAAAAGAACTTGCTCAAATAAAAAGTAATGATTATGAAACTTGCGTAAACATAATCGAGTTAGGGTAAGAAAACTTGCCTCGTGCGTAAGCTAGCAATTATTAACTCATTCCACAATTTATCCTATATACATGTAATTAACAATAATAACACAATTTAGTTACCATATAGCTAGTTTACATCATTAGTTAACCCATCTAAGTTAACTCACCATTCTTTAGTTATTAGGTTTAAATCATTAGTTATCACATGATCAAACCACACATTCACATCAAACTTAACTTATTAATAATCAATCAAATTATAATTTAAAATCATACTTCTCATACTAAAAATATGATTACATAATGTCTAATTAGCATATAATTTTATTAACATGCTTTTATATTTATTACATTATCATTCTCAAAGAATTGTACATTTAAATATAATTTTTTGGCTAAACTGCACAGGTGGCGCTGCAGCGCCACATAATGAACTGCAGCCGGCGCTGCAGCGCTGTGCCACGTCATCAGAGCTCTGGGCCTGGCGCTGAAGCACTCCAGTTACACTCTGAATTGGCGATATCGCGCCATGCCACGTCAGCACCCTTCACTTCCGGTCTCGGCGCTGCAGCGCTGCAGCGCTGCAGTTAACATATATAACTGGCGCTGCCGCACCGTGCCATGTCACATGTCTCTGTATTGGCGCTGCAGCGCCCAGTTTACTCACATGACTGGTGCTGTGGCCCCACGTCATAGTAGGACGCAGACAGCCTCGCGAACTGTGCAGAAAAAAGCCAATTTGGCTTATTTCCTCGCATCAAACTCAAATTTTAGCTCATATAATACATATAAAACTTTACAGAATCATAACTTTATGCTTCTAACATGTTATAACACATAGAAACATCACAACACAATGAAAAACCTTTAATTTATGATTTTGAAGAAAACACCATTGTTAAGTGTTCTTGACAAAAATAAACACTATGACTTTGTTTTTAAACCAAATCACCTAATTCAAATCATGTTCTTTTCGTTTCTTAACATATTATCATACTCTATAATTATATTACATATCATAACATGAATTAGACATGAATTTTAATATTAAAGAAACCATTTTTCAAAATATTTCATTGTAAATTGCTATGAACATGAAATATTTACATGAATTAAACATTTTAAATACTCATATAAATCATATACAACAATTTATATGCATAATTTAACACATAAATCATGTTTACATGAATTTTCATGAAAAACCAAATTACAGAGAAATGAAAATTAGCTTTTTATGAAGAACAATAAAAACATAATTTAACAAATCTTAAAGTTCAGATTGCTACCTTGTTAGCCTTAGAAGAAGATGGTGATGATGATTCTTGTTTTGATTTCACAAAGCTACTTCTTCCTCTTTCTTTCTTCTTCTCTATTTTCTCTCTAACTCTCTGATATTCTAACTCTGTTCTAACTTACGTAGTATAACTTATACATATAACTGATATAGATATATTGTAATACAATAAATGATAAAAACATAATATCCTCTATTAATATATATCAGTTACAAGTTTTTTTTTAAAAATCAAAAGCCACTAAGGCTTGTTTGGCAAAAATCCATTAAAAATAGAATTTTAAAAGACTTAGACCTTGTTTGGTAAAACTGAATTAAAATAGACTTAAGGGTCTTGTTCGGTAAAACTAAATTAAAACCTTTTAATTTATTTTAATAACCCTTTTACTACATAGTTTTAAATGTCACACTTTATTTAATTAAATCTCAATATTCTAATTTAATTAAATTAAAACTAACATCAATTTATTAAATAAAAGTGCCACATAACTTAAATTGCTACACAATCATAATTTATTTATTAATCATAATTTCATGTAACACATTGGTAAATCTCTAATTTAATTATTTAAATTAAATTAGACATTACTATAATTATTCATTAAATCATTACTACCAAATTACCATATAACAATTTATCTAATTTAATTATCTCAATTAAATTAGAATTTTTACCACAAAATTACTTAAACATCAATTTAATAAATATATTGTACTTAATTAAATTACTCCACAACATAATCACATCAATTATTTATTCAACTCAATAAATAAATCAACTAAAATATTTATTTAATTCAATAAATATTTAAAATTAAAATACTAAAATCTCGTTTGTTACAATAAATGCATAGGATGACTAGAATTAATGGTCAAAACTCGTTGACTATTCACGGTTTCATTTTCTGGAAAACTCAGAAAATAAAGAACACGAAGAACCGCTTCTGACAGTACTTTGACCGGCTTAGATCCTTACTTTAGGATGTTACTCGGTCCAAGCCAGTGCTATTTCGTTGAACTATGGCATATAGACTACACACTGCAACAATTAAAACACACATCTAATACACAGAATTGAAGATATTAGAACCACAAGGTCGTTGACCGACGTTATGGGTTACCCAAAAACCCAAGAACAGCTCTGACAGTTACTTTAAGCCTTAATAACTTTCTGATATGTTATTGTTAGAGTTCAAACTTAGTATCATGTTGTAGTATTACATAAACACTACATCAATGAAACACTTAAAAACCCAGAATCATAACAAGCTTAAAGAACAAGCTTGGTCAAGGTGACTACTCAACCTTAACCAAGGCTGTTCTTCAGGCTGAAGAACACCTATAATGACGCTTCCTGTCGCCTATGATCTATAGCTACGGACAAAGTAAAATTAATTAAAATAAATTAAAAAATTAAAAAAATAGAAATAATTATAAATTAAGTTTTAAAAATCATTTTAAGTTATAATAATTAACTTTTAATATTTTGACATAAATTCCATAAATATTTTTATAATTAATAAATAAAGTAATTAAATAAATTATTTATAAGTAATAAGTAATTATTTAAAAATGATTTAAATATTCTAAAAATCATATTAAATGATTATAAATTATTAAAAAATAATACTAAGTAATTAATAATTATTTGAGTATAAAATTAATGATTTAAAAATCATTCTATCGGATAATTAAATACTTAAAAATTATTATAAGCTTCCGAAAATTATTATAATTGATAAATAAATTATCTAAAATTATAATAAAGCTTATAAGTAAAGTTTGACCGAGATATTAACTTAATAAATATTGGGTAAGGTTTTAGGGGCACCGAAATCATATTAAACCTAGACCGAACGTATATAGTTGAGTAGTTAAGTATTGTTATCAATATTAATGATCTGTATAAATATATTTAACATATTTTAGGCATCCTAAACACTTCGAGTAACGTTAGATAGACGTTCTTCACACAGGCAAGTATTCTATCCTTAAACTTATTACCTTACGCATATATTCTATCCTTAAACTTATTACCTTACGCAAGTATTCTATCCTTAAACATATTACATTACTTGAATGCCTTTCGATATATTATACAGAACCAAGTTGTTACCCATTTATTGTCAAATTTATTCCTATTGTTTTAGCATAACTTAAGAAATGAATCACTTATTCATATGATATTGAATTATTGCTTATCAAGAATAAACTGTTGAGTCAAACAAAATTATTTTGGTAAGACATCCTATATTGAGTTGAATTTATCCTAAATTGGGTTTTAAATTGTGTCTACAAATTGGCACTAGAGGTAGGATGATATGCATACTCCTAGGATACTGAATAGGCCGATCCCCTATCTCAGATTCGAATACGCAGATTTCTAAGTTTGTGTGACTGACTGATATAGTTGATATCAAAAATTCTAGAAATGGTCATCAACACTCAGTGAAGTAAAATTGTTGAACTATTGTTTATTCAAATCAAACATTGTGTTATAAATATAAATTTGTTGAGCATGTCATAGCTCATTCTTTCAAATCATTTCCTTTGCAGTTTTAGATGGTAATCCCAGCACTTCTGGAACACGTAGTGGAAAAAGGCCATGCTTAGATTAGTGTTATATTACTGTCCTTATTAAATGTAAGTCTTATAAGACTTTTGTTGCAATAAGAACTCAATGTTGAGAACCATGTAACCGAAACTTATTATATGAAATATATTATCATCTTTTTTTATCGCATTCGTGTACTTGTACATTCTTAGATGATTTAGTTGTATGTTTTAAGTAATACATTATCCTTATGGATTATACATCTGAGTGAGGGTATTAGCAATATAGACTGATCATGTTATTACTAATACTCTGAATTTCGGATGGATATGAATTACTGATATAAAAGGGATATTCATAAGATAAAGTCTATACATCCAAGTGAGGGAATCCAAACATAGCAATAATTCTGACGAGAATTATTATCTGTTATGGGATACTGTGAACCTTGGATAGATAGGAATTATATCTTATTGAATATTTATAGTTAATCAATTAGAAGTGAACTCCAAATTGGATACCATGGGTGTATAAATTCAGAGATGTCACCTTAATTGAATAGTCGTGAACACCAGATCAGAAACCACGGGTGTATAGATTTGGGGGCGTCACAGATATGATCTCTAGCGGAGATCTGAGGCTAGAACTAGGAGGGAAGATACGAGTAAAACCTTCGCTAGTGTGTCCTACCTAAGCTTACTTGTTATTTATTTGGTCGGTCAGAATATAGGGATAATATGTGACATGTTAATTTTTTTAATTAACCCTTATTTTATGGAAGTATTTGAGAATGACATCTGAAAATTGAGAGATAAACAATGGAGCATATGAGACCATTGAGACACTGCTAATCAATAACCAGGATAATGTGCAACAGGAAGGCAATAATACTTTTATAAACAACATCACCGACCAAATGATGAACAATGGGGTGTTTAGGAACTTTCTATAATTCATGAAAAACCAGACGAGAGAGACTCTTGTTCAAAATGCAGGTAGAAATAATGTTAACTCACGGCTGGTCACTGCTAAGCAATTCAAGGAGTTGGGATCGCTGAAGTTTTTGGGAAAGCTAGATCCACTCAAGGCAGAAGCTTGGGTTAAGCAGATAACTAAAATATTTGATGTCCTAGGTTGTACAAAGGAGCAAAAGGTTCCCTTCGCCACCTTTATGTTCCGTGGAGAGGCAGATTACTAGTGGGAATATGTGAAACGTACTAATCTTTTTGCACTTAAGATGTCTTGGGTGAAGTTCCAGGAATTATTCAACAAAAAGTATTTTTCAAAAAGTATTCGTCATATGAAGGAGGTGGAATTCATCAAACTAGAACAGAACAATATGACTGCATCACAATACGAGGCCAAGTTTGTGGAATTATCCCGGTTTGCATCCCATTTGGTGGATAATGAGGAACGAATGACACGAATATTTTTGAGAGGTTTGAAACCTGAAATTCGTCAATACCTCATTTCTCATAAACCTTGTTTGTATTCAAATATTGTGAATAGGGCTCAATTATTGGAGCGAGATAATGAGACTGTTCAACCAAAGGACAACAACTGACAACACGATAATAGTCGTACCAGTGGCAACAATCATCGCGTGGAGGAAATTATCATGCCACAAATGGTAACCACTTCGGTGGTAATCATGGACAAGATAATAGAAGAAGTGAGTCAGGTGGAAATTTCAAAAAGAGAAGATTCAACAATGACAACGAAAAGACATCGGCAGCAGCACCCGCACCAGTAACCATTTATAGGGGAGATGAACGACCACTGGTCGTATGTTACAAATGCGGACAAGAGGGACACATCAGTCCAAATTGTATATAGCAACCCAAAGTGTGTTACAATTACAGAAAGAAAGGTCATAGATCTCAAGTGTGCCCTATAGCAAAGTCAAGCCCAGCTGGGATGGTGACACCTAAGGCTATCCCAGATAAGTCAAAGTCGGTGATTCAGGGGAGAGCTTGTGTCGTGGCTTCCCAAAAAGCGAGGAACCAGAACGAAGTTATCACGGGTAAGCTAATCATAAACTCTTGTGAAGTCTATACCTTATTAGATACCGGTTCTACCCATTCTTTTATTTCACCTTCTTGTGCTCAACGTTTGAACTTTACCCTTGAGAAATTAGAATTTAATTTATCTGTTAAAACTTCGTTGGGAGAAACCTTTGTTATATCCACAGTTTACAAATCTTGTTTGATTCAAATTGGCACGCTCACATTACCTGTTGATCTCATTTCTTTGAAAATACTTGCATTTGATGTGATTTTAGGAATCGACTGGTTAACCACTCATCATGCTAAAATTAATTATTTTCATAAGGTTGTTAGCTTTTATATTCCTAACCAACATGTTATGCTAATTCAAGCAACCAAACCACTAAAATCAATCACTGTCATTTTAAGTCATAAAGTTATTCGTGTATTGCAAAACGGATGTCAAGCTTTCTTAGCCCATGTCACCGATTTAAATAAGAATATGTCATATTTGAATGATATTTTTGTTGTTAATAAATTCCCTGATGTATTTTCCGAAGAACTTCATGGCCTACCCCCTGAACGTGAAGTTGAATTTTTTATTGACTTTGAACCCGGTACAAAATCCATTTCCAAAACCCCATATCGAATGGCTCCTATTAAACTTCACGAGTTAAAGGTCCAACTACAAGAGTTGTTAGACATCGACTTTATACTGTTGGGTTTGTACGTAACGCAATCATGCAATCAAATCACATAAATAGGGCGGAAGCGTAAAAAACTAGGTTTTCAAAAATTTATACAAACCCATTACCATGATCATTCTTATGCATCAATTATCAGTGAATGAAGAAGGAGAAAAAATAGAATTATTGAAGATCCAAGCTTCCTCAGGTACAAGTTCTACTCTTTTGATTCCTTTGATTCCTTTGTAGTGGCTCCTTCCCTTGATCAATGTCAGCCACCCAAATGTTTGGCCTCTAACGGTGATCCACCAAGGAAGATGAAGAACTCAGTAAGATGGATTATTGGCTTAACCCTTGTTTCTATCTCTATAGAATATGTGTACTCCCAACTCTTGAAAAATTCACGTACCTTATTTCTGATATAAGACTCTCTTATATAGATATTAGGTTAACCCTCCTAATCCAATTAGAATAGGGTTTTATTTAATTAATTAATTAAATACTTTTAATTAATTTATATCCTAATCTTTATTAGGATTGAGAGAGAGTACTGATATTATATTAATTCCTAAACTCCTTTAGAATTAAAATAATAATAATAATATTAATAAGACTCCTCTTATTAATTTATATTTAATATTTTTAAAATATTAAATAATAAACATTAAGCTATTTAATTTATTCTATCATCATAGATTAAATTAATTATACTTAATGCATTATAACTATCATGTCATTTTCTTCTTAAATAATTCTTCTTCCTTTTATGGTGTGACCCTTTAGGTTCTCCATATTAAACCGGTTGTGAATAAATTAATTAGAACAATTCTAATCTTATTTAAATAAACAAATTAAACTAATAATCTATTTAAATAAATAACATTTATTCTACAATAGGGATAAGCCTCCCTATCAATCAACGACTTTCCAGATAATATAGATTTCAACATTAATCATAAAAGAACCTGTGAGTTAATAGTTACCGTACAATTCAATCCTTCCACCATACAATGTCCCAATTAAATATAAGACATGAATTTACTGTCAAGTCTTAATTTATTTAATCACATGTATTTCGATTAGAAAATGCACAACTCCAAATAATGCAAATTAGAAACCTCTTTCTAATTTCATTCTACCTTGGCCAAGTATTCCTGGGTTGTCATTTAACGAATCACATAGGACATATCTCCTCTTTTACTAGAGGTGGTAGATTCTTTATTGATCATTCATTATCTCCATATGTAACTCATTACACCCAAGCATACCCTATATATGCCTTAAAAGGCCTTAAGGAATTAGTCAAAGTATAATTTGTTACATACAAGATACTATGATGATCTCAAGTCCAAGGATCACATGTACTACTATCACATTAGGAATTCCTATTGACAGGCGAGCAAAACTCCATTAGGTATTCCATAGCGAGTCACGTTCAGTGAACTTATTCTCCAATAAGCACCTACATACTTGCTTTAGTGTCTCCACACAAATGACCATGAGATCAGTCATCCTCATCCAATGAGCAAGCAACATATGTACCAATCTATCCGGATTTACTAATCCCCATTTTAGTAATCCCACAATTGGGAACTATTTTAGTTTTTAAGCTTTCTAAGAATTTAGATCTCATTATCATGATCTCATCATGATTCTAAAAGCATTGCTTAAAACTATGGGTTATTTACATATTATAAAAAACAGCACCATGTAGATAATTATATGCCTTAAATAAATATTTTATTAATAAATAAATAAGATTGTTTACAAAGTATGTGCTTTGTCATCATACATGATTGGCTTGTATGCACAGTACTATCAATCTCCCACTTGCACTAAAGCCAATCGCCATGGTATCTCATACCCATCTTCTCTAAGTGACGATCAAACTGCTGTTGTGTTAAAGCTTTAGTAAATGGATCTGCAATGTTGTCTTGAGAGTCTACAAGCTCCAAGGTGATGTCTCCTCTTTCAATGATCTCCCTGATCAAGTGAAATCGCCGCAACACGTGTTTAGATTTCTGATGAGACCTGGGTTCCTTAGCCTGTGCAACCGCTCCGGTGTTGTCATAGTATACGGGAACTGCTTCTCCAATGCTAGGAACCACACCAAGTTCAGTTATGAGCTTCTTCATCCAAACAGCTTCCTTTGCAGCTTCACTTGCAGCTATATACTCTGCCTCTGTCACTGAATCAGCAATCGTTTGCTGCTTGGAACTCTTCCAACTCACTGCACCTCCGTTTAAAGTAAACACATACCCTGAAACAGATTTACTGTCATCTTGGTCTGTTTGAAAACTTGAGTCCGTGAATCCCTCGAGTTTTAATTCAGACCAACCGTAGACAGGAAAAATATATTTAGTCCTTCTCAAGTACTTTAGGATATTTTTCACTGCCTTCCAGTGCTCTTCTCCTGGATTCGACTGGTATCTGCTTGTTACACTAAGTGCGTGAGCAACATCCGGTCTAGTACATATCATACCGTACATGATAGATCCTATTGCAGAAGCATAAGGGATCTTACTCATACGGTCTCTCTCCTCAGGTGTCTTTGGGGCCTATTTCTTGGAGAGATTTATTCCATGGCTCATCGGCATGAGACCTCTTTTGGAATCTTCCATGCTAAACCTCTTTAGCATCGTATCAATGTACGTTCCTTAGGATAAGCCGAGCATCCTTTTAGATCTATCTCTATAGATCTTTATCCCCAAAATATAGGATGCTTCACCCAAGTCCTTCATGGAGAAGTTTTTAGATAACCAGATTTTAATGGATTGTAACATAGGAATGTCATTCCCTATCAGTAATATATCATCAACATATAATACAAGGAATGATACTGCGCTCCCACTAACCTTCTTGTATACACATGGTTCATCCTCGTTTTTGATAAAATCAAACTCTTTGATTGTCTCATCAAAACGAATATTCCATCTACGAGAAGCTTGCTTCAACCCATAAATGGATCGTTGTATCTTACAGACTTGATTTGTTCCAACTTTTGAAATAAATACCTCTGGCTGTGTCATATACACATCCTCCTCAAGTTTCCCATTGAGGAAGGCCGTTTTCACGTCCATCTGCCAGATCTCATAGTCGTTGTAAGCTGCAATCGCAAGCAAAATCTGAATGGACTTGAGCATGGCTACTGGTGAGAAGGTTTCATCATAGTCAACTCCTTGTCTTTGTTTGAAACCTTTTGCAACCAGTCGGGCCTTATAGGTCTCTACCTTTCTGTCTGCTCCAGTCTTTTTCTTAAAAACCCATTTCCACCCAATAGGTTTAATACCTTCAGGTGGTGAAACCAAAGACCATACTTTGTTTTCATACATGGAGTCCATTTCGGATTTCATGGCTTCAAGCCATTTCCCTGAGTCTTTATTACTCATAGCCTGTTCGTAATTCAATGGATCATCATCATTCATGATGTGTACCGCATCGTCATCCTCTATAACGAATCCATACCTCTCAGGTATCTTCGGTACTCTTCCAGATTTACGAACAGGGTGTGGTACAGTAGGTTCTTCTACTTGGTTAGGTACCTGACTTTGGTCCGTGGTAACTTGTGGTTCTTGAACTTCTTCAAGATATATCTTGCTCCCACTGACCCCTTCATGGATAAACTCTTTCTCCAAGAAGGTAGCATGTTTCGTAACAAACACCTTTTGATCAGTTGGATGATAGAAATAATACCCTACGATTTCTTTAGGGTATCCCACAAATCTACACTTATCGGATTTAGTCTGTAGCTTATCATTTTCAAACTTTTTGACATAAGTTGGACAACCCCAAGTCTTAACATGCTTAAGATTTGGTTTCCTCCCTTTCCACATCTCATATGGAGTCTTTGGGGCGGATTTGGTAGGTACCTTGTTAAGTAGGTATGCAGTCGTTTCTAGGGCATATTCCCAGAAGGAAATTGGAAAGTCGGTAAAACTCATCATGGATCGAACCATGTCCAACAGTGTTCGATTTCTCCTTTCAGATACTCCATTTAACTGTGGTGTACCTGGAGGAGTCCATTGTGAGATTATACCATTTTCTCTGAGACAATTGAGAAACTCACTGCTTAAGTGTTCTCCACCTCGATCTGATCGAAGTATCTTAATACTCTTGCCCGTTTGTTTCTCTACTTCACTTCTGAACTCTTTGAACTTTTCAAATGATTCTGATTTGTATTTCATTAAATACACATATCCAAATCTTGAGTGATCATCAGTGAAAGTAATAAAATAAGAATACCCACCCCGTGCACTTGTTGTCATAGGTCCACAAACGTCTGTGTGAATCAATGCCGACAACTCTGTAACTCTCTCTCCTTTTCCACTAAAAGGAGATTTAGTCATTTTACCCATGAGACAAGATTCACAAGTTGGATATGGTTCATAATCAGATAGCTCGAGGAGCCCATCTTTATGCAACTTGGATAATCTTGTTTCATTGATATGACCGAGTCTACAGTGCCACATATAGGTATAATTAATATCATCTCTTTTCCTTTTCTTAATTTGTTCAATTTGAAATATATTTTCTTGTAAGTCAAGTGTATAAAGTCCATTTTGCAAATTTCCAATACCATATAAAATATCGTCTTTATAAATAGAACAACCATTGTTCTTTATAATAACTTCAAAACCTTCCATATCCAATACAGAAATTGAAATAATGTTTTTAATAATATTCGGAACATAATAACAATTATTAAGATAAATGGATTTGCCCGAAGGAATTGCTAAACAATAAGTTCCTACAGCTAATGCAGCAACTTTTGCTCCATTTCCCACTCGTAGGATCACCTCATCTTTGTTCAGCTTTCTACTTCTGACCAGTCCCTGCACAGTATTACATATGTGAGAACCACAGCCGGTATCCAATACCCAAGTAGAATTATGACTTTCAGAAAAATTAATTTCAATCATAAACAAACCTTGATTGGAAGTCGAAGCTTCTCCAAGCTTCTTCTCTGCTAGAAACTTCTTGCAGTTCCTCTTCCAATGTCCCGGCTCATTGCAATTAAAGCACATTCCTTTAGCTGGTTTAGGTTTCTTTTGCTCCTTTTCTTTCCCTTTTCCCTTAGCCTTCTTAGATTTCTTCTTTTCAGAAGACTCCTTGGGCCTCTTCCTTTTATTGGAAGAATCCACCATCAAGACATGGTTCTTCTTGGATGAGAAGTGACCTTCTGCAGTTTTCAGCATGTTAAGCAGCTCAGGTAAGCTGACATCTTGCTTATTCATGTGAAAATTAACCACAAACTGCGAGAAGGTCTCAGGGAGTGACTGCAAGACCAAGTCTTGACTCAACTCCCCATCCATGACGAACCCAAGCTGTCCAAGGCATTCAATTAAATTGATTACCTTCAGAACATGAGTCTCGACGGCAGTGCCCTCGGTCATCCGAGATCGGAAGAGCTCCTTAGATATCTCATATCTAGCAGTCCTACTCTGTTCACCATACAACTCCTTGAGGTGAAGCAGCATAGCAGGAGCATCTATTTTTTCGTGCTGACGCTGAAGCTCGTTATTCATGGATGCGAGCATGATGCATTGAGCCACAGATGCATCATCTTGCCACTTATTGAAAGTGGCAATCTCTTCCTCAGAGGCTGTTTCTGAAACAGATTCAGGGATAGTGGAATTTAGGACATAAGAAATCTTTTCAGCAGTGAGAACAATTCTCAAATTTCTTAGCCAGTCCTCATAATTCGGGCCGGTAAGCTTATTTGCATCAAGTATGCTTCGTAGGGAGATTAGTGATTTTGACATTTTTAAAATTCTGCATGTGAAAAGACAACATTTTAGCAAACATTCATTTTATTAACTTTGCATACCAAAATAAATTTAGGTCTTTATTTTAAATTGGTATCTCCCACTATTTTCATCAAACTATATTACCCTCACTCATATAGTTCGGCAACATCTAATTAAAGATTTGCTAGTGAGATTAAGGATCCTATTTCAAATGTATATAACCTTGTGGATAGCACAACAAGCGATATACAAATAAATAGGTAGACAACTCTTGTCAAATACATCACCATGTAACTCCTTTTATTTTGCCTCTTAAATCATAATGGTCATGTGTGTGCACATCCGAACTAAAATGATTTAAGTTAAGTCCAGCCTAGCACTTCCATAAATTCAAAAAAAGAAAAAATTTCGTCCTTGTGGATAGCACAACAAGACTAGATCGTTCAATTTTCTTGATAAGCATCAAATGTGATTAATTAACATCTTAAATATTCAATACTCGCCTTGTGGATAGCACAACAAACTCATATTAAATATTTAATACTCTATTAACTAATCATGCTAGAAGGCGACGTTTGATATTCCAAATATCATTTGAACGCTTCAGACTTAATAATATTTCTTTAAGGGGTTTGTTATTATTTGTCTCATCTTTTTAAGCACTCATGCACATATATATATAAAATACGCGTCATTTTATTAAACATGCGAAGCATGTTTGTATAAAATATAATATATATAATATTTAGCATGCAATATAGAATACTATATTCTACTCGGATTGATTATGGACTTTTATTCTAGTTTGGTTCACTAGAGCCACCAAGTGAACCAAAAGGTCAAACCTAGGAGTGCAAGAATTTAAATTTTAATATAACTATTACATTTAAACCCTGGCTCCATACAAATGAGTCTTCACGCGTTCCTTGCTCCTTGGTCTCCAATTTCTTCAAAATAATTCTAACTATCTCTATTACATTAACTATTTAAAATTAAATAGAAACCTTGATCAGCAGTCAAGGGGAAGTACATAGAAAGGAGATAGAATTTACATCGAGAATAAAACTAGAGAAGACGAGGTACGCAGACCCCATTTTATAAAACTCATTCATTCAAGCATTCAACCAAAATAAAATTCAATCACATTGGTCATAGTCCATAATCAATCCCTTTTATTACCATACATATCATCATACGTATCAATAAAACTTATTCATCTCATGAAAATAAATTCATTCCATATATGTATTAATATCAGTTAATGGGCAAATGTTTGCTAAACTTTGTTTTTGGAAAAATAAACTCCTTTATTTCATTCAAAAATAATTCCAAATTAAACTCTTTAATTTTAGCAATTCTGAAATCTCATTTCATATAAAATAAATATCTTTATTTTAAATCTTTATTAATTAAATAAACCATTCATTAAATTAAATAATAATAATAAAAAATTCAGTTCCTGTCCAGTGGCGCAGCTGCGCCAAGAATGTAAAGGGAACCGGCGCAGCTGCGCAGCATGAAAACCAGGAACCCGGCGCAGCTGCGCAGCAATATTGCCTTGTACCGGTGCAGCTGCGCAGCTTCGCAGAATCTAAAAAATTTTTGTTGCCCAGAACTCGATCCAATCGCATATCATACATGTATGGAATCACATAGACTGATAATTAGCACAAGATTGGCTTTGATACCACTGTTGGGTTTGTACGTAACGCAATCATGCAATCAAATCACATAAATAGGGCGGAAGCGTAAAAAACTAGGTTTTCAAAAATTTATACAAACCCATTACCATGATCATTCTTATGCATCAATTATCAGTGAATGAAGAAGGAGAAAAAACAGAATTATACCTTTGAAGATCCAAGCTTCCTCAGGTACAAGTTCTACTCCTTTGATTCCTTTGATTCCTCTGTAGTGGCTCCTTCCCTTGATCAATGTCAGCCACCCAAATGTTTGGCCTCTAACGGTGATCCACCAAGGAAGATGAAGAACTCAGTAAGATGGATTATTGGCTTAACCCTTGTTTCTATCTCTATAGAATATGTGTACTCCCAACTCTTGAAAAATTCACGTACCTTATTTCTGATATAAGACTCTCTTATATAGATATTAGGTTAACCCTCCTAATCCAATTAGAATAGGGTTTTATTTAATTAATTAATTAAATACTTTTAATTAATTTATATCCTAATCTTTATTAGGATTGAGAGAGAGTACTGATATTATATTAATTCCTAAACTCCTTTAGAATTAAAATAATAATAATAATATTAATAAGACTCCTCTTATTAATTTATATTTAATATTTTTAAAATATTAAATAATAAACATTAAGCTATTTAATTTATTCTATCATCATAGATTAAATTAATTATACTTAATGCATTATTACTATCATGCCATTTTCTTCTTAAATAATTCTTCTTCCTTTTATGGTGTGACCCTTTAGGTTCTCCATATTAAACCGGTTGTGAATAAATTAATTAGAACAATTCTAATCTTATTTAAATAAACAAATTAAACTAATAATCTATTTAAATAAATAACATTTATTCTACAATAGGGATAAGCCTCCCTAGCGATCAACGACTTTCCAAATAATATAGATTTCAACATTAATCATAAAAGAACCTGTGAGTTAATAGTTACCGTACAATTCAATCCTTCCACCATACAATGTCCCAATTAAATATAAGACATGGATTTACTGTCAAGTCTTAATTTATTTAATCATATGTATTTTGATTAGAAAATGCACAACTCTAAATAATGCAAATTAGAAACCTCTTTCTAATTTCATTCTACCTTGGCCAAGGATTCCTGGGTTGTCATTTAACGAATCACATAGGACATATCTCCTCTTTTACTAGAGGTGGTAGATTCTTTATTGATCATTCATTATCTCCATATGTAACTCATTACACCCAAGCATACCCTATATATGCCTTAAAAGGCCTTAAGGAATTAGTCAAAGTATAATTTGTTACATACAAGATACTATGATGATCTCAAGTCCAAGGATCACATGTACTACTATCACATTAGGAATTCCTATTGACAGGCGAGCAAAACTCCATTAGGTATTCCATAGCGAGTCACGTTCAGTGAACTTATTCTCCAATAAGCACCTACATACTTGCTTTAGTGTCTCCACACAAATGACCATGAGATCAGTCATCCTCATCCAATGAGCAAGCAACATATGTACCAATCTATCCGGATTTACTAATCCCCATTTTAGTAATCCCACAATTGGGAACTATTTTAGTTTTTAAGCTTTCTAAGAATTTAGATCTCATTATCATGATCTCATCATGATTCTAAAAGCATTGCTTAAAACTATGAGTTATTTACATATTATAAAAAATAGCACCATGTAGATAATTATATGCCTTAAATGAATATTTTATTAATAAATAAATAAGATTGTTTACAAAGTATGTGCTTTGTCATCATACATGATTGGCTTGTATGCACACTACTATCATATACGTCCTAGTTCATTGCCTTGAGGTGCTCCTATTTTATTCGTAAAGAAATAAGAAGGGAGTATGCGATTTTGTATTGACTATCGAGAGTTGAACCATGTCACCATCAAAAATAGGTATCTGTTGCCTCGAATTGATGTCTTGTTTGACAGTTGCAAGGTGATAAATTCTTCTCAAAGATTGATCTTTGTTCTGGATATTATCAGTTAAAGATTAAAACTAAGTACATTCCAAAGACTGCCTTCA
Source organism: Panax stipuleanatus (assembly GCA_020205555.1). Taxonomy (NCBI): domain Eukaryota; kingdom Viridiplantae; phylum Streptophyta; class Magnoliopsida; order Apiales; family Araliaceae; genus Panax; species Panax stipuleanatus. Next base: position 15,775,812 of record CM035119.1, on the reverse strand, counting down.
GAACTCGATACGGGCATTATGAATTCTTAGTCATGTCTTTTGGATTGACTAATGCTCCTGCTGCCTTAATGGTTATGGTGAACCGGATATTCAAGGATTATTTGGATCATTTTGTGGTTGTCTTTATTGATGACATCCTCATTTACTCCAAAAGCCATGAAGATCATAAGCAACACTTGAGGCTAATACTCCAAAAGCTTCGTGAAAACAAACTATATGCCAAATTAAAGAAATGTGAGTTTTGGCTTGAGGAAGTAGCATTCCTTGGGCACGTGGTATTAAAATATGGAATATCAGTTGACCCGGCGAAGATTGAAGCAATAAAAAGTTGGGAGCAACCTAAGTCAGTAACCAAAATCCGTAGCTTTCTGGGTTTAGCTGGTTATTATCGGAGATTCATGGAAGGATTTTCTCGAATCACCACTCCATTAACTCAGCTGACTCGAAAAGATACAAAATTCGGATGGAGCGACGAATGTGAGAAGAGTTTCCAGGAACTCAAGAGGAGATCATTTCAGCACCTGTTCTGATAATACCATCTGGTTCGAAGGGATTTGTCATCTACAGCGATGCGTCAGGCAAAGGGTTAGGATGTGTTATCATGTAACATGGGAAAGTCATAGCCTATGTCTCACGACAACTCAAAGAATATGAGAGGAATTATCCTACTCATGATCTAGACATGGCAGCAGTCGTTTTTGCGCTAAAGATATGGAGACACTACCTGTATGGGGAAAAAGTGGAGATCTATACGGATCATAAGAGCCTTAAATATTTCTTCACTCAAAAGGAACTCAACATGCGGCAACGACGTTGGCTTGAGCTATTGAAAGATTACGACCATACCATCCTGGAAAAGCGAACGTGGTAGCTGACGCGTTGAGTAGAAGATCATATGCGGGAACGAGTGCGATACTGTCAACACAAAGGCCTATTTTGTATGACTTATAAAGGATGGAGATATAGGTAAAGACTCCATGGACCCACGTGAAGATTGCAAATATAAGCATAGAAATAGCTTTAATTGATAAAGTTAAAGCTGCTCAATCTACAGACCCAGAGCTGATGAATATAAAGAAGAAGGTGCAAGAATGTGTTATTCCAGAAGCACGAATCGACGCAGAGGGAATACTTCGAGTCAACTCCAGACTTTGTGTTCCTAACGACTTTAATTTGAAGTATAAAATTATGATGGAAGCACACAACACATCGTTTTCAATCCATCCTAGAAGTACCAAAATGTATCATGACCTTCGACATACATTTTTATGGAGCACCATGAAGAGAGAGATTGCAGAGTTTATCTCGAGGTGTTTAACGTGTCAGCATGTCAAGGCAGAGCATCAAGTGCCAAAAGGTCCATTGCAACCACTTAAAATTCCAAAATGGAAGTGGGAACAAATGAACATGGATTTCATTACAGGTCTTTCTAAGTTTTCTCAAGGTATATATGCAATTTTGGTCATTGTCGATAGATTAACCAAGTCTGCTCATTTCGTGCCTATACGAGAAAATTATTCACTTGAACGTCTTGTTCGTATGTACATAAATAAGATTGTAAGGCTGCATGGTATGCCAGTATCCATAGTTTTTGATCGAGACCCAAGATTCACTTCACAATTTTGGGTCAACTTGCAGAAAGCTATGGGCACTGATTTACGATTCAGTTCTGCATATCATCCTCAAACGGACGGGAAATCAGAAAGGACTATTCAAACTCTTGAAGATCTATTGAGACTTTGCATTCTAGACATCAAAGGAAGTTGGGACAAGTATTTACCATTGGTGGAATTCTCCTACAACAACAGTTATCAAGTAAGTATAGGCATGGCTCCATTCGAGGCGTTGTATGGACGAAAGTGTCGTTCTCCAGTATGTTGGGACGATGTGGGTGAAGCAACATTGTTGGTTTTTGAGTTGGTACATATGACTACGGAAAAGATTCAAATGATTCGGCAACGTATACAAACAACACAAGATCGACAAATAAGTTATGTTGATCTTCATCTAAGGGACGTAGAATTTTATGTCGGAGTGTATTGTTACGTGTTGCTCCATGGAAAGGAGTTACGAGATTCAAAAAGAGAGCGAAACTCAACCCTCGATTCATTGGTTCATTTGAAATCCTCGATCGAGTAGGAACTGTGGCATATAGATTCGCCTTACCACCAGGCATGTCTTGTGTTCATAATATTTGTTACATATTCATGCTACTTAAATATGTGAAAGACCCAAACCACATTATTGAACTAGAACTAGACGAGATAGCAGAGGATTTAACGAATGAGGAGGTACCTGTTAAGATCTTGGATAAAAAGGAACAGATTCTACGCTCAAAGGTTATACCTCAAGTCAAAGTTTTATGGATAAACCACAATGTTGAGGAAATGACTTGGGAGTTAGAATCTGAAATGAAAATAAGGTATCCTCACCTCTTCGAAATACCAAGTACGTATATCAATTTCGATGACAAAATTTCACAAGGAGGGGAGGTTGTAAGACCTTAACTTTTATGAATAAAGATTTACATTTCTTTATATATTATTTTTAAATAGTAAGGTGTTGATTTGATATAATGTTATAGTTATGGGTGATTTGTGCAAATTTTACAAAGTAAGTAAGTTGTCATAAAATATTCGTCATGTAGTAGAATATTCGTTTAGTTGGGAAATATTCTTTTTGTTGGAGAATATTCGTACGACGACGCAATTATTGGTGGACCCCACAACGGAATAATTGTCGGATATAGAAAGAGACAAAAATAATCTTTTTATAAACATAACGGCAAGACTTTTACAGTTAAACTGTTGAAATACCCGGTGATAAAAGTACAGTAATACGCGTTGTTGCACAGTAGCACACGGTATTGTACAGTATCTCTGAATATTGATTCTTACGTAAGAAGTCACTCAGTATTTAATTCAATAATTGCCACAGTAGTTGCTGTATAGTATCTCATATTATTGATTCAATTATTGTCACAGTATCATCTGCACAATATTTTATATTATTAAAGCAATAATTGTCACGACACAGTTACTCATATTAATTAATATCATTAGTTAGCATTATTTATAATGTCTAAAAAAATTTGTCAAGGAAAGGGATTAGATTATTTAATTGTGCGCCAGTAAGGAGAAATCCTTATCAGAAAGCCCCCCTCTTTCCTGGGAACAATCTGGTTATCAATATTGTGAGTTATAAAATTAATGATGACTAATTGTTGAAAGATTTTATTAATTAAAGATAAGTGATTTGTGGTGGATATTTATTCAATTTTTGATTTAAATATAGGAGTTGTTGTAACTTTAGCTTATTATTCCATGGACCCCTACGTGCCAAATTATTCAAACCGTCAGCAGAAAATTATTTCAGTTTTGTTTTTGTTTTATTATTATAATAGTAATAAAACAGAAAATTTTTTATATAAAACTAAATTTTTTTTATAATATATATAAAGTTATTTGTTTTATTAGAATATAAATATAATATATTATATTATATATAAAGTTTTTATTTTATTAGAATATTTTATTGCATAGTAAAATCAAATGTTCGTCGATTCTTCGTCTGTGAACTTTCATTATTGTGCGTCCGTGATTTTCTTAAATAGTACCCTGTCATTCTACTATAAATAGGATGTTTAGTTAAGAAATGAAAATCACACCAGAATTAGAGAATTCTTCTATAATATTGTGTGTATTTCTTTCTAGTATAAGAACACTTTGAGTGTAGCTTTTAGTAAAAGATTTTCTCAAGAATATCTCCGTTATACCAGTCAGATTTAATCTCCTATTAAGGTAAATGATGTTATTTTCTTCATACTCATAAGGGTTGTCATTCTATTCCTTATTAATCTGTGAGAATAACCTGTCTACGCGGACTACCGCATGCATGGTGAATGACTCTTCGTATTCGTTCTTTATTAAGTTGTGAAAATGATCTGTCTACGCGGATTACTGCATGATGGGTGAAAATCCATTTACAGTTTCATATATTCTTTCATACTCGTATGAGATATCATTTCTTTTGTACTCGTCAAGGGATATCGTTTCTTTCATATTTTCTCCATCATGGTATGAAATTATTGTTTGTTTCCATAACCTTTTTATTAAATGGTGGAAATCCCTGAAATTAGTAGAATATCCTTGAGTTTTACGTTTCATCTAGTTTCGTTTCACTGAAATATTTGTCCGAACTTTCTTATTAATTTTTAATATCTTCATTCGGGGTACTATTCATACGGTACTATTCATACGATACTATTCATAATAGAATTTAATTTTCTTTTCTTGGTCCAAGTTATCTTTTATGAATTTTATTCTTGAAATTGGATTCATGTTATGATCTTCATTTTGACAATTTGAACATTCTTGAACTTGGATAAATTAAATTATAAATATCTAATATTAATCATTGATCTTACTTGATTTATTCTTTATATCATTGTCATCATCCTCATGATAGTAGTGTGCATACAAGCTAATCATGTATGATGATAAAGCACGCACTTTGTAAACAATCTTATTTATTTATTAATAAAATATTTATTTATTAAAGGCATTTAATTATCTACATGGTGCTGTTTTTATAATATGTAAATAACCCATAGTTTTAAGCAATGCTTTTAGAATCATGATGATGATCATGCTAATGAGATCTAAATTCTTAGAAAGCTCTAAAACTAAAATAGTTCCCAATCGTGGGATTACTAAAAAGGGGATTAGTAAATCTGGATAGATTGGTACATATGTTGCTTGCTCATTGGATGAGAATGATTGATCTCATGATCATTTGTGTGGAGACACTAAAGCAAGTATGTAGGTGCTTATTGGAGAATAAGTTCACTGAACGTGACTCGCTATGGAATACCTAATGGAGTTTTACTCGCCTGTCAATAGAAATTCCTAATGTGATAGTAGTACAAGTGATCCTTGGACTTGAGATCATCATAATATCTTATATGTAATGAATTATACTTTGACTTATTCCTTAAAGTCTTTTAGGGTATATAAAAGGGTATGCTTGGGTATAATGAGTTACATATGGAGATAATGAATGATCAATAAAGAATCTACCACCTCTAGTAAAAGAGGAGATATGTCCTATGTGATTCGTTAAATGACAACCCAGGAATTCTTGGCCAAGGTAAAATGAAATTAGAAAGGAGTTTCTAATTTGCATTATTTGGAGTTGTGCATTTTCTAATCGAAATACATATAATTAAATAAAATAAGACTTGACAGTAAATTCATGTCTTATATTTAATTGGGACATTGTATGGTGGAAGGATTGAATTGTATGGTAACTATTTACTCACAGGTTCTTTTATGATTAATGTTGAAATCTATATTATCTAGAAAGTCGTTGATCGCTAGGGAGGCTTATCCCTATTGTAGAATAAATATTATTTATTTAAATAGATTATTAGTTTAATTTATTTATTTAAATAAGATTAGAATTGTTCTAATTGATTTATTCACAACCGGTTTAATATAGAGAACCTAAAGGGTCACACCATAAAAAGAAGAATAATTATTTAAGAAGGTAATGGCATAATCGTAATAATGCATTAAGTGTAATTAATTTAATCTATAGTGATAGAATTAATTAAATAGTTTAATATTTATTATTTAATATTTTGAAAATATTAAATATAAATTAATAAGAGGAGTCTTATTAATATTATTACAATTATTATTATTTTAATTTCTAAAGTAGTTTAGTAATTAATTTAATATTAGTACTCTCATTTATTCCTAATAAGATTAGGAGACAAATTAATTAAATGAATTTAATTAATTATTTCTCATGTGGTGGGAAGCCTAAATTAATTAAAGGAGTTTAATTAATTAAAAGAAATCCCATGTCTAATAGGATTAGAAGGGTTGACCAATATCTATATAAGAGGAGTCTTATAATAGATATCAGTTGATGAAATTTTAATTGTTGGAGAGTACTCATTTTCTATAGAGGATAGAAAACTAAGGTTTAGCCAAACACCCTCCTTCTTGATAATTCCTCTTCCTTGGTGGATCACCTCTAGAGGCCAAACACTTGGGTGGCTAACGTTGATCAAAGGAAGGAATCTAACCCAGAAATTCAAAGAGATCACGAAGAACAAGGAGTTGAACTCGTACCTGTGGAAGCTTCGTTTTACAAGGGTATGATTCCATAACTTCTTATTTATCATTTTAAATTAATAATTTGCATAAAGGATGATCCGGGTAATGGTTTTGTAAAATTTTTTTAAACTATGATATACCATGCTTCCGCTAATTTTTGCAATTTGATTGCGTCACGATTTCGTACAAACCCAACAGTGGCATCAGAGCCAAACCTTTATGCAATTATTAATTTATTTTTGATTTCATATACATATGGGTATATATTTAAAATAATTTATTGGGCATAATTTTATTGTATAAAATTATTATTATTTTTTAAAAAAAATGTCATTTTTTTTTTGGGACGAATCACAATTTTTTTTTTGGGGTGCTAATCTTGAATTCTGCAAAGAAAAGGTGTTGTCTCTTTCTTACTCCAAAAAGAAGGTGACCCATCAGGAAAGGACTCTTTTAATAAACCTGCAGGACTCTTTTAATAAAAGAATGTGACTTCTTTTTAAAAAATAAATATGATATATTTATATATTATATTCTAAATAATTTTATAATTAAAATAAAGTGTTTATTTTAATCTTGAAATTGGATTTCATGCAATTTAAAATTGCCCATTAAATGATACTCATATATATATGGAATGTTTTAATTCATGAGATGAATATTTATTTATTGATATATATGGTGATATGTATGATAATAAATGGGGATTGATTATGGACTATTTGACCAATGTGATTGGATTTTATTTTAGTTGAATGCTTGAATGAATGGGTTTTATTAAATGGTGTCTGTGTACCTCGTCTTCTCTAAATTTTTTTTCTTGATGTAAAATTCTATCTCCCTCCTATGTACTTCCCCTTGACTGCTGATCAAGGTTTCTATTTAAATTAAATAGTTTAATGTAATAGAAATAGTTAGAATTATCTTGAAGAAATTGGAGACCAAGGAGCAAGGAGCGCGTGAAGACCCGTTTGTATGGAGCCCGGGTTTAAATGTAATATTTATATTTAAATTTAAATTCTTGCACTCCTAGGTTTGACCTTTTGGTTCACTTGGTGGCTCTAGTGAACCAAACTAGAATAAAAGTCCAAAATCAATCCGGGTAGAATATAGTATTCTATATTGCATGCTAAATATTATATATATTATATTTTATGCAAACATGCTTCGCATGTTTAATAAAATGACACGTATTTTATATATATATATGTGCATGCGCGCTAAACAAGATGAGACAAATAATAACAAACCCCTCAAAGAAATAATATTAAATCCGAAGCGTTCAAATGATATTTGGAATATCGAACGTCGCCTTCTAGCATGATAAATTAATAGAGTATTAAATATTTAATATGAGCTTGTTGTGCTATCCACAAGGCGAGTATTGCATATTTAAGATGTTAATTAATCACATTTGATGCTTATCAAGAAAATTGAACGATCTAGTCTTGTTGTGCTATCCACAAGGACGAATATTTTTCTTTTTTGAATTTATGGAAGTGCTAGGCTGGACTTAACTTAAATCATTTTAGTTCGGATGTGCACACACTTGACCATTATGATTTAAGAGGCAAAATAAAAGGAGTTATATAGTGATGTAATTGACAAGAGTTGTCTACCTATTTATTTGTATATCGCTTGTTGTGCTATCCACAAGGTTATATACATTTGAAATGGGATCCTTATTCTCACTAGCAAATCTTTAATTAGATGTTGCCGAACTATATAAGTGAGGGTAATATAGTTTGATAAAAATAGTGGGAGATACCAATTTAAAATAAAGACCTAAATTTATTTTGGTATGCAAAATTAATAAAATGAATGTTTGCTAAAATATTGTTTTTCACATGCAGAATTTTAAAAATGTCAAAATCACTAATTTCACTGCGAAGCATACTTGATGCTAATAAGCTTACCGGGTCGAATTATACGGACTGGCTAAGAAATCTGAGAATAGTTCTCACTGCTGAAAAGATTTCTTATGTCCTAAACTCACCTGTCCCTAGAACTGTTCCAGAAACAACCTCTGAGGAAGTGATTGCCACCATTGTAAAGTGGCAAGATGATGCATCTGTGGCTCAATGCATCATGCTCGCATCCATGAATAACGAGCTTCAGCGTCAACACGAAAACATGGATGCTCCTACTATGTTGATTCACCTCAAGGAGTTGTATGGTGAATAAAGTAGGACTGCTAGATATGAGATATCTAAGGAGCTCTTCCGATCTCTGATGACCAAGGGCAAAGTGAACATAAAGGAACAAAAGAAATCTGATCCAGCTAGCAAAGGAATGTGCTTCCATTGCAACGAGCCGGGTCATTGGAAGAGGAACTGCAAGAAGTTTCTGGCAAAGAAGAAGCTTGGAGAAGCTTCGACTTCCAATCAAGGTTTGTTCATGATTGAAATTAATTTTTCAGAAAGTTAAAATTCTACTTGGGTATTGGATACCGGCTGTGGTTCTCACATATGTAATAATGTGAAGGGACTGGTCAGAAGTAGAAAGCTGAACAATGATGAGGTGATCCTACGAGTGGGGAATGGAGCAAAGGTTGCTGCATTAGCTGTAGGAACTTATTATTTAGCAATGCCTTCGGGCAAATCCATTTATCTTAATAATTGTTATTATGTTCCGAATATTATTAAAAACATTATTTTAATTTCTGTATTGGATATGGAAGGATTTAACGTTGTTATAAAGAACAATAGTTGTTCTATTTATAAAGACGATGTTTTATATGGTGTTGGAAATTTGCGAAATGGACTTTATACACTTGACTCACAAGAAAATATTTTTTAAATTGAACAAACTAAGAAAAGGAAAAGAGATGATATTAATTATACCTACATGTGGCACTGTAGACTCGGTCATATCAATGAAACAAGATTATTCAAGTTGCATAAAGATGGGCTCCTTGAGTTATCTGATTATGAATCATATCCAACTTGTGAATCTTGTCCCATGGGTAAAATGACTAAATCTCCTTTTAGTGGAAAAGGAGAAAGAGTTACAGAGTTGTTGGCATTGATTCACACAGACGTTTGTGGACCTATGACAACAAGTGCACGGGGTGGGTATTCTTATTTTATTACTTTCACTGATGATCACTCAAGATTTGGATATGTGTATTTAATGAAATACAAGTCATAATCATTTGAAAAGTTCAAAGAGTTCAGAAGTGAAGTAGAGAAACAAACGGGCAAGAGTATAAAGATACTTCGATCAGATCGAGGTGGAGAATACTTAAGCGGTGAGTTTCTTAATTATCTCAAAGAAAATGGTATAATCTCACAATGGACTCCTCCAGGTACACCACAGTTAAATGGAGTATCTAAAAGGAGAAATCGAACACTATTGGACATGGTTCGATCCATGATGAGTTTTACCGACCTTCCAATTTCTTTCTGGGGATATGCCGTAGAAACGGCTGCATACCTACTTAACAAGGTACCTACCAAATTCGCCCCAAAGACTCCATATGAGATGTGGAAGGGGAGGAAACCAAATCTTAAGCATGTTAAGACTTGGGGTTGCCCAGTTTATGTCAAAAAGTTTGAAAATGATAAGCTACAGACTAAATCCGATAAGTGTAGATTTGTGGGATACCCTAAAGAAACTTTAGGGTATTATTTCTATCATCCAACTGATCAAAAGGTGTTTGTTGCGAAACATGCTGCCTTCTTGGAAAAGGAGTTTATCCATGAAGAGATCAGTGGGAGTAAGATATATCTTGAAGAAGTTCAAGAACCACAAATTACCACGGATCAAAGTCAGGTACCTGACCAAGTAGAAGAACCTACTATACCACACCCTGTTCGTAAATCTGGAAGAGTACCGAAGATACCTGAGAGGTATGGATTCGTTATAGAGGATGACGATGAGGTACACATCATGAATGATGATGATCCATTGAATTACGAACAGGCTATGAGTAATAAAGACTCAGGAAATTGGCTTGAAGCTATGAAATTCCAAATGGACTCCATGTATGAAAATAAAGTATGGACTTTGGTTTCACCACCTGAAGGCATTAAGCCTATTGGGTGTAAATGGGTCTTTAAAAGAAAGACTGGAGCGGACGGCAAGGTAGAGACCTATAAGGCCCGGCTGGTTGCAAAAGGTTTCAAACAAAGACAAAGAGTTGACTATGATGAAACCTTTTCACCAGTAGCTATGCTCAAGTCCATTCGGATTTTGCTTGCAATTGCAGCTTATAACGACTATGAGATCTGGCAGATGGACGTGAAAACGGCCTTCCTCAATGGGAAACTTGAGGAGGATGTGTATATGACACAGCCAGAGGGATTTGTTTCAAAGGTTGGAACAAATCAAGTCTGTAAGCTGCAACGATCCATTTATGGATTGAAGCAAGCTTCTCGTAGATAGAACATTCGTTTTGATGAGACAATCAGAGAGTTTGATTTTATCAAAAATGACGATGAACCATGTGTGTACAAGAAGGTTAGTGGGAGCGCAGTTTCATTCCTTGTATTATATGTTGATGATATCTTACTGATAGAGAATGACATTCCTATGCCACAATCGATTAAAATCTAGTTATCTAAATACTTCTCCATGAAGGACTTGGGAGAAGCATCCTATATTTTGGGGATAAAGATCTATAGAGATAGATCTAAAAGGATGCTTGGTTTATCCCAAGGAACGTACATTGATGCAATGCTAAAGAGATTTAGCATAGAAGATTCCAAAAGAGGTCTCATGCCGATGAGCCATGGAATACATCTCTCCAAGAAACAGGCCCCAAAGACACCTGAGGAGAGAGCCCGTATGAGTAAGATCCCTTATGCTTCTGCAATAGGATCTATCATGTACGGTATGATATGTACTAGACCGAATGTTGCTTATGCACTTAGTGTAACGAGCAGATACCAGTCGAATCCAGGAGAAGAGCACTTGAAGGCAGTGAAGAATATCCTAAAATACTTGAGAAGGACTAAGGATATTTTTCTTGTCTACGGTGGGTCTGAATTAAAACTCGAGGGCTTCACAGACTCAAGTTTTTAAACAGACCAAGATGACAGTAAATCTATTTTGGGGTATGTTTTTACCTTGAACAGAGGCGCAGTGAGTTGGAAGAGTTCCAAGCAGCAAACAGTTGCTGATTCAGTGACAGAGGCAGAGTATATAGCTGCAAGTGAAGCTGCAAAGGAAGCTGTTTGGATGAAGAAGTTCATAATTGAACTTGGTATGGTTCCTAGCATTGGAGAAACAGTTCCCGTTTACTATGACAACACAGGAGCAGTTGCACAGGCTAAGGAACCAAGGTCTCATCAAAAATCTAAACACGTGTTGCGGCGATTTCACTTGATCAGGGAGATCATTGAAAGAGGAGACGTCACCTTGGAGCGTGTAGACTCTCAAGACAACATTGCAGATCCATTTACTAAAACTTTAACACAACAACAGTTTGATCGTCACTTAGAGAAGATGGGTATGAGATACCATGGCGATTGGCTTTAGTGCAAGTGGGAGATTGATAGTAGTGTGCATACAAGCTAATCATGTATGATGATAAAGCATGCACTTTGTAAACAATCTTATTTATTTATTAATAAAATATTCATTTATTAAAGGCATTTAATTATCTACATGGTGCTATTTTTATAATATGTAAATAACCCATAGTTTTAAGCAATGCTTTTAGAATCATGATGATGATCATGCTAATGAGATCTAAATTCTTAGAAAGCTCTAAAACTAAAATAGTTCCCAATCGTGGGATTACTAAAAAGGGGATTAGTAAATCCGGATAGATTGGTACATATGTTGCTTGCTCATTGGATGAGAATGATTGATCTCATGATCATTTGTGTGGAGACACTAAAGCAAGTATGTAGGTGCTTATTGGAGAATAAGTTCACTGAACGTGACTCGCTATGGAATACCTAATGGAGTTTTACTCGCCTGTCAATAGAAATTCCTAATGTGATAGTAGTACAAGTGATCCTTGGACTTGAGATCATCATAATATCTTATATGTAATGAATTATACTTTGACTTATTCCTTAAAGTCCTTTAGGGTCTATAAAAGGGTATGCTTGGGTATAATGAGTTACATATGGAGATAATGAATGATCAATAAAGAATCTACCACCTCTAGTAAAAGAGGAGATATGTCCTATGTGATTCGTTAAATGACAACCCAGGAATCCTTGGCCAAGGTAAAATGAAATTAGAAAGGAGTTTCTAATTTGCATTATTTGGAGTTGTGCATTTTCTAATCGAAATACATATAATTAAAAAAAATAAGACTTGACAGTAAATTTATGTCTTATATTTAATTGTGACATTGTATGGTGGAAGGATTGAATTGTATGGTAACTATTTACTCACAGGTTCTTTTATGATTAATGTTGAAATCTATATTATCTGGAAAGTCGTTGATCGCTAGGGAGGCTTATCCCTATTGTAGAATAAATATTATTTATTTAAATAGATTATTAGTTTAATTTATTTATTTAAATAAGACTAAAATTGTTCTAATTGATTTATTCACAACCGGTTTAATATAGAGAACCTAAAGGGTCACACCATAAAAGGAAGAATAATTATTTAAGAAGGTAATGGCATAATCGTAATAATGCATTAAGTGTAATTAATTTAATCTATAGTGATAGAATAAATTAAATAGTTTAATATTTATTATTTAATATTTTGAAAATATTAAATATAAATTAATAAGAGGAGTCTTATTAATATTATTACAATTATTATTATTTTAATTTCTAAAGGAGTTTAGTAATTAATTTAATATTAGTACTCTCATTTATTCCTAATAAGATTAGGAGACAAATTAATTAAATGAATTTAATTAATTATTCCCCATGTGGTGGGAAGCCTAAATTAATTAAAGGAGTTTAATTAATTAAAAGAAATCCCATGTCTAATAGGATTAGAAGGGTTGACCAATATCTATATAAGAGGAGTCTTATAATAGATATCAGTTGATGAAATTTCAATTGTTGGAGAGTACTCCTTTTCAATAGAGGATAGAAAACTAAGGTTTAGCCAAACACCCTCCTTCTTGATAATTCCTCTTCCTTGGTGGATCACCTCTAGAGGCCAAACACTTGGGTGGCTAACGTTGATCAAAGGAAGGAATCTAACCCAAAAATTCAAAGAGATCACGAAGAACAAGGAGTTGAACTCGTACCTGTGGAAGCTTCGTTTTACAAGGGTATGATTCCATAACTTCTTATTTATCGTTTTAAATTAATAATTTGCGTAAAGGATGATCCGGGTAATGGTTTTGTAGAAATTTTTTAAACTATGATATACCATGCTTCCGCTAATTTTTGCAATTTGATTGCGTCACGATTTCATTCAAACCCAACACCTCATGCTTAAATTGTCGTGAAAAGTTATCTTTGGCCCGTAGTAAAAAGATGTACTGTTGATTGGTATGATTATACCTAGGAATTGTGTAATGGTATAATCATGACCTTTGGTGTTACAAGAAAATGCTTTTGGTGAAAGTTTTCTTTGGCTCGTAGTGCAAAGATGGATATGTGTTACGTATGATCATGACCACTGGAGATACAAACGAATATCTTTGGCCTGTAGTGCATAGATAATTCGTTGATTGGAAATAATTGTTGATTGGTGTTAAAGGGATAAAATATTTCCAATGGACCTCTAACTCGTCCAAGATAGTAGACATCATTCTCTACTTAACTCTTCTAATGGATTGTTATTTTCGCTGCAGTTGTTGATCTAAAACTTTTTGTCTAAAATATTTTATCTGATTTATTGAAGGCTAACGATAATTTATTATTCATTATCTTAGTCATAATATTCTTTACTGGGATAGTTGAGCTCACCCTTTTCTTTCATTGTTCTCTTCAAGAAATGAGAATATAGCTGGGACTAATCGGGGAATGGAGTGATGGTCCGTGATAGTACTATAGTAGTCCTCACTACTTTGTAAAATAGTGTGATAATAATTATAATGAGGACTTAATTTGAGCGTTAATATTTTCGTATTAAATACGACATAATATCTGTATTGAAGCTCATAGTTTGTGGTCGTATTTTACACGACAGTTTAATAGTTGGAATAGGAAGATTTGTATTTGGATTCTGTAGCATGTTTATGGTGACTCAGAATGGATTGTGTGGACCTATTTTGGGGGCGTCACACTTAGGGTCTTAAGGGACATGTCAAAGTATAACTCATCATACACAAGATACTATGATGATCTCAAGTGTAAGGATTCTTTGTACTATCACTTAAGGAATTACTATTGATAGGCAAGTAAAACTCCATTAGGTATTCCTTAGCGAGCTACGTTTAGTGAACTTATTCTCCAATAAGTACTTACATACTTGCTTTAGTGTCTCGACACAAATGATTATGAGATCGATCATCCTCATCGAATGAGCAAGTCAACGTATGTACCAATCTATTCGGATTCACTAATCTCCTTTTTAGTAATCCAATGATTGGGAACTATTTTAGTTTTTAAGTTATCTAAAAATTTAGATCTCATTAGCATGATTCTCATCATGATTCTAAAAGCATTGCTTAAAACTATGGGTTTATCACATATTATAAAAACAACACCATGTAGATAATTAAATGCCTTTAATTAAATAATACTTTTATTAATAAATTAATAAAATTATTACAAACTATATACTTTATCATCATACATGATTGACTTGTGTACATACTACTTTCAATCTCCCACTAGCACTAAATTCAATCGTCATGGTATCTCATACCCATCTTCTCTAAGTGACGATCAAACTATTGTTTTGTTAAAGCTTTAGTAAATGGATCTGCAATGTTGTCTTGAGAGTCCACATGCTCTAAAGTTACATCTCCTCTTTCAATGATTTCTCTAATCAAATGAAACCACCGCAACACGTGTTTGGATTTTTTATGAGACCTGGGTTCCTTTGCTTGTGCAACAGCTCCGGTGTTGTCACAGAATAAAAGTACTGCTCCTCTAATGCTAGGAACCACACCAAGTTCAGTTATGAACTTCTTCATCGAAATAGCTTCCTTTGCAGGCTCACTTGCAGCTATGTACTCTACCTCTGTCACTGAATCAGCAACTATTTGCTTCTAAGAACTCTTCCAACTCACTCCGCCACGGTTCAAGGTAAACACATACCCCGAAACAGATTTATTGTCATCTTGATCTGTTTGAAAGCTTGAGTCTGTGTAGCTCTCTAGTTTCAATTCAGACCCACTGTAGACAAGAAATATATCCTTAGTTCTTCTTAAGTTTTAGGATATTTTTCACTGCCTTCTAGTGTTCTTCTCCAGGATTTGACTGATATCTGCTCGTTACACTAAGTGAATGAGTGACATCAGGTCTTGTACATATCATACCATACATGATAGATCCTATTTCTGAAGCATAAGGAATCTTACTCATACGATTTCTCTCCTCAGGTGTCTTTGGGGTCTGTTTCTTGTAGAGATGTATTCCATACCTCATCGACATGATACCTCTCTTGGAATCTTCCATGCTAAACCTCTTTAGTATCGTTTCAATGTACGTTCCTTGGGACATGCCAAGCATCCTTTTAGATCTATCTCTATAGATCTGTATCCCCAAAATATAGGATGTTTCTCCCAAGTCCTTCATGGACAAGTGTTTAGATAACCAAATTTTGATCGACTGTAGCATAGGAATATCATTCTCTATCAGTAATATATCATCAACATATAATACAAGGAATGATACAGCTCTCCCACTAACCTTCTTATACACACATGGTTCATCCTCGTTTTTGATAAAATCAAACTCTTTTATTGTCTCATCAAAACAGATGTTCCATCTACGAGAAGCTTGCTTCAACCTATAAATGGATCGTTACAGTTTACAGACTTTATTTCTTCCAACCATTGAAACAAAACCCTCTAGTTGTGTCATATACACATCCTCCTCAAGATTTCCATTGAGGAAGGCCATTTTCACGTACATCTACCAGATTTCGTAGTCATAGTAAGTTGCAATCGCAAGCAAAATCCAAATGGACTTGAGTATAGCTACTGGCGAGAAAGTTTAATTATAGTCAACACCTTGCCTTTGTTTGAAACCTTTCGCAACCAGTCGGGCCTTATAGGTCTCTACCTTCCTGTCTGCTCCAGTCTTTCTTTTAAAGACCCATTTTCACCCAATAGGCTTAATGCCCTCGGGTGATGAAACCAAAGTCCATACTTTGTTCTCATACATGGATTCCATCTTGGATTTCATGGCTTCTTGCCATTTCTATGAGTCTTAACTACTCATAGCATGTTCGTAAATTAATGGATCATCATTCATGATGCGTACCTAATCGTCATCCTCTATGACTAATCCATACCTTTCAGGTATCTTCGGTACTCTTCTAGATTTACGAATAGGGTGTTGTACAATAGGTTCTTCTACTTGGTCAGGTACCTAACTTTATTCCGTAGTAATTCGTGGCTCTTGAATTTTTTTCAAGATATATCTTACTCCTACGAACCCCTTCGAGGATAAACTCCTTTTCCAAGAAGGCAGCATGTTTCGCAACAAACAACTTCTAATCAATTGGATGATAGAAATAATACCCTGATGTTTCTTCTAGGGCATAACCCCAGAAGGAAACTGGAAGATCGGTAAAGCTGATCACGGAACGAACCATGTCCAACAGTGTTTGATTTCTCCTTTTTCAGACACACCATTCAACTATAGTGTTCCTGGTGGAGTCCATTGTGAGATTATACCATTTTCTTTGAGACAATTGAGAAACTCTCTGCTTAAGTATAAACCACCTCTATCCGATCGAAGAATCTTAATACTCTTGCCAGTTTGTTTCTCTACTTCACTTCTGAATTCTTTGAACTTTTCAAACGATTCAGATTTGTATTTCATTAAATACACATATCCAAATCTTGAATGATCATCAGTGAATGCAATGAAATACGAATACCCTCCACGTGCATTCGTTGCCATAGGTTCACAAACATCTGTGTGTACCAACGCTAACAACTTTGTAACTCTTTCTCTTTTTCCACTAAAAGGAGATTTAGTCATCTTACCCATGAGACAAGATTCACAAGTTGGATATAATTCATAATCAGATAGCTCTAAGAGCCCATCTTTATGTAACTTGGATAATTTTGTTTCATTAATATGACCGCGTCTACAGTGCCACATAAAAGTATAATTAACATCATCTCTTTTTCTTTTCTTAGTTTGTTCAATTTGAAGTATATTTTTTTGCAAGTCAAGTACATAAAGTCCATTTAGTAATTTACCAACTCTATATAAAACATCCTTATTATAAATAGAACAACTATTATTTTTTATTATAATATTATAACCATCCATATCCAAAACAGAAATAGAAATAATGTTTCTTATGATTGTTGGAACGAAATAATAATTATATAAATTAATGGACTTGCCCGTAGGCAGTGCTAAACAATAAGTCCCTACAGCTAATGCAGCAATCTTTGCTCCATTTTCCACTTGTAGAACGACTTCATCCTTGTTTGACTTTCTACTTCTGACCAGTCCCTGCATAGTATTACATTTGTAAGAACCACAGCCAGTATCCAATACCTAAGTAGAAGTTTGACTTTCAAAAAAATTAATTTCAATCATGAACAAACCTTGATTAGAAGTCGAAGCTTCTCTAAGCTTCTTCTCTGCCAGAAACTTCTTGCAGTTCCTCTTCTAAGGACCCGGCTCGTTGCAATGGAAGCGCATCTCTTTGCTAGCTGGATTAGATTTCTTTTGATCCTTCGCTTTTGCCCTACCCTTATCCTTCTTGGTTTTCTTCTTTTCAGAATATACCTTGGGCCTCTTCCTTTTCTTGGAAGAATCATCTACCAATAAGACTTGGTTCTTCTTGGATAGGAAGTGTCCTTCAGCAGTTTTCAACATGTTAAGTAATTCAGGCAAGATGACATCCAACTTATTCATGTGAAAATTCACAACAAATTGTGAGAAGGTATCTGGGAGTGACTGCAAGATCAAATCTTAACTTAAATCCCCATCCATAATGAACCCAAGATGTCCAAGACGTTCAATCAAATTGATTATCTTGAGGGCATGTGTCTCAACAGTAGTGCCCTCGGTCATCCGAGATCGGAAGAGCTCCTTAGATATCTTATATCATGCAGTCCTAATTTGCTCACCATACAACTCTTGAAGGTGCAGCAATATAGCAGAAGCATCCATAGTTTTATGTTGACGCTAAAGCCCGTTACTCATGGATGTGAGCATGATGCATTAAGCCACAGATGCATTATCTTGCCACTTCTTAAAAGTAGCAATCTCTTCCCCAGAGGCTTCTTCTGCAACATTTACAGGGACAGACGAATTTAGGACATAAGAAATATTTTCTAAAGTGATAACAATTCTCAGATTCCTTAACCAGTCTGTGTAATTCGGTCCCATCAACTTGTTAGCATCAAGTATGCTACGCAGTGATAGTGAGTGTGACATTTTTAAAATTCTGCATGTGAAATTAAACAATATTTTAGCAAGCATTCATTTAATTAATTACCAAAATAAATTAGGTCTTTATTTTAAATTGGTATCTCTCACTATTTTCTTCAAACTATATTACCCTCATAATATATAGTTCGGCAAATCTAATTAAAGATTTGCTAGTGAGAATAAGGATCCTATTTCAAAAGTATATAGCCTTGTGGTGACACAACAAACTATATATAAATAAATAGGTAGACAACTCTTGTTAATTACATCATTATGTAACTCCTTTTGCCTCTTAGATTATTTTGATCAATTAGTGACACATTCGAATCAAAATTATCCAAGTTAAGTCCAACGTAGCACTTTCATATATTCAAATAGAAAAATAACATCCTTGTGGTGACACAACAAAACAGTATTGTTCAATTTCTCTATAAGCATCAAATGTGATAAATCAATATCTTAAATATTTAATACTCGCCTTGTGGTGGTACAACAAACTCATATTAAATATTTAATACTCTATTAATTTATCATGCTAGAAGGCGACGTTCGATATTCTAAATATCTTTGAATGCTTAAGACTTAATATAAAATCTTTGAGGGGTTTGTTATTAATTGTCTCATTTTGTTTAGCGTGCATGCACATATACATATAAAATACGCATCATATTAATTAACATGCGAAACATGTTGCATAATATATATATATATATATATATATAGTATAAGCATACATATAAAATACTATATTCTACTCGGATTGATTATGGACTTTATTCTAGTTTGGTTCACTAGAGCCACCAAGTGAACCAAAAGTTCAAACCTAGGGGTGCAAGAATAAATTTAAATATAACTATTACATTTAAATCTTGAGCTCCATTACAAACGGGTCTTCAAGCGCTCCTTGCTCCTTGGTCTCCAATTCTTTAAAATAATTCTAACCAGTACTATTACATAAACTGTTTAATTTAAATAGAAACCTTGATCAGCAGTCAAGGGGAAGTACATAGGAGGGAGATAGAATTTTACATCAAGAAAAATTAGAGAAGACAAGGTACTCAGACCCCATTTAATAAAACCCATACATTCAAGCATCCAACTAAAATAAAATCCAATCACATTGGTCAATAGTCCATAATCAACCTCATTTATTATCATACATATCATATATATGCATTAATAAATAATATTCATCTCATGAATAATAAATTCATTCCACATATGCATCGATATCATTTAATGGGAAATTAAAATTTGTATGTAATCAAATAAAATAAATTCCTTTATTTCCTTTTTGAAAAATTGCACAAAATTAAAATCAATTTTTTTTTCTGTAGGTCTAACGTACCCTGCGCCGCGGCGAAATCTTAAATTTCTGATTCTCGATTTTTTGACCTTTTCATCCAAAAATAAGATTTCATACAATAAATTATGCCCAATAAATTGTTCCAAACACATACCCATACATATATGGAATCAAAACAATAAATAACTCACATAAAAGTTTGGCCCTAATTCCACTGTTAGGTTTGTAACAATCAAAGTAGCGGAAGCATGGTAAAAACGAATTTTAAAATTTTACAAACCTTATACCCGGATTATCTTTTATGCACAATTATTAACTAAACGAAAGAGAAGAAATTATAGAATCATACATTTGTAGAACTAAGCTTCCACAGTTACGAATTCAACTCCATATCCTTTCGTGTTCTCCTTGAGTTCTCTGGGATTGATTTCTTCCTTTGATCAACGTTAGTCACCCAAGCGTTTGGCCTCTAGAGGTGATCCACTAAGGAATAAGAGATATTCAAGAAGGTGGGTGTTTGGCTAAAACCTGATTTTTATCTCTATAGAATTTGTATACTCTCCCAACTATTGGAATAATGTAATGTCTCACCTTGTTCCATAATAAGACTTTCTTATTTATAGATGTAGGCAACCCTCCTAAACCATTTAGGTATAGGGTTTCATATTAATTAATTAAACCTTTTAATTAATTAGGTTTCCCAATCCTATTGGGAATAATTAAAATCTTTTAAATAATTAGCCTCCTAACTTATTAGGAATATATGGGAGAGAGAGTATCTTATTAATTAATTCTCAAACTCTTTTAGAAATTAAATAATAATAATAATAATAATAATAATAATAATAATAACAACAATAATAATAATAATAATAATAGTAATAAGACTCCTCTTATTAATTTAATATTTCTAAAATATTAAATAATAAATATTAAGCTATTAAATTTATTCTATCACCATAGATTAAATTAAACATACTTAACTTATTATTACGATTATGCCATTAGCTTCTTTAATAAATATTCTTTCTTTTATGGTGTGACCCTTTAGGTTCTCCATATTAAACCGAATGTGAATAAATCAGTTAGAACAATTCTAATCTAATTTAAATAAATAAATTAAACTAATAATTCATTTAAATAAATAATATTTATTCTACAATAAGGGTAAGCCCCCTTAGCGATTAACGACTTTCCAGATAATATAGATTTCAATATTAATTATAAAAGAACATGTGAGTAAATAGTTACCGTACAATTCATTCCTTTCACCATACAATATTCCAATTAAATATAAGACATGGATTTACTATTAAGTCATATTTTATTTAATTATATGTATTTTGATTCTAAAATGTACAACACCAAACAATGCAAATTAGAAACTACTTTCTAATTTAATTCTGCCTTGGCCAAGGACCACTGGGTTGTCATTTATCGAATCATATAGGACATTCTCTTCTTTTACTAGAAGTGGTAAATCCTTTATTGATCATTTATTATCTCCATGTATAAATCATTATACCCAATCATACCATTTGATATACCCTTAGGGTCTTAAGGGACATGTTAAAGTATAACTCATTATACACAAGATAATATGATGATCTCAAGTCTAAGGATTATTTGTACTACTATCACTTAAGAAATTACTATTGATAAGCAAGTAAAACTACATTAAATATTCCTTAGCGAGCCACATTCAGTGAACTTATTCTCCAATAAGCACTTACATACTTGCTTTAGAGTCTCCACACAAATAATTATGAGATCGATCATCCTCATCCAATGAGCAAGTCAACGTATGTACCAATCTATCCGGATTCACTAATCCCCTTTTTAGTAATCAAACGATTGGGAACTATTTTAGTTTTTAAGCTATCTAAGAATTTAGATCTCATTAGCATGATCCTCATCATGATTCTAAAAGAATTTCTTAAAACTATGGGTTTATCACATATTATAAAAATAGCACCATGTAGATAATTAAATGTCTTTAATTAAATAATACTTTTATTAATAAATGAATAAAATTGTTACAAATTATATACTTTATCATCATACATGATTGGCTTGTGTGCATACTACTTTCAATAAAATGATAAAAGACTTTATGTGCTTATGTGTTAATAAACTTCTGTGCTCGCGAGTAGTATGAGTAGTATGAGTGGTATGAGTGGTATGAGTAATAATTAAAACTTTGTGGTCAGGATGACTATTGTAGGAATACCCAAGAGGATAGGGAGTAGTAGCCCTAATACATTCATACTGACTGGGAACAATTAGTACCGGGGGAGCCATAGCCGTTGATTTCAATTGTAGAACTTGAGTTTGATCGTAAGTATGAATTTGAGGAGATAAAGATAAATGATGAGTAAGAGGAGGAGGAGGAGGATCCTGAACAGTTATCCCTTAATTCTATCGGAGCTGAGATGTTCGATGAAGTGCATAATCATAACATAAAGTTATAAAATAAGGTCAAGGAGTTAGAAGGTCAAGAAATAGAGCACCAAGCCACGCTAGCGCAAAAAAAATGTCACGATTTAAGACCTTACCGCACGGCTTGCAGATGTAGAACAGATATTAGCTCAGTCAGATTATTAAAGAGGATAGTTATTTACTGGGAACGAGATTGCACGGGAATGACTTGAGAAAGGAGTCAGCGTAGCGGGCGAAAGCTTAAGACACGTGGTTGAAGGCTTCTAAATGCATAGATCATATTGAAGACGAATCAAAGAAGGCCAAACGATTGATAGAGCTCATGATTTAGTCTTCCACTATCATGTGCAAGTTGAGGATTATCTTTGGTATGCTATGGATCGCATGACGATGATTCGTATCATTGAGCAAGAGCGCAATGAAGCTGCGTGACGTAGAATGTTCTTGTAGGTTGCAAGAAAAATAATAAGATGATGTTCAAGTAATAATGAAAGTTAATAAGATGTAAATCCTAACTTTTGAAATAAATAATGGGATATGATGAAGTAATCCTTGAATTTTATTATTAAAGGATAGATGATGTGAATAGTAGTGAGGCTATCTTTGTTATATTTTAGAGCAATAAAGGAATAAATATATCATTGTTTATTAAGACATATCATGTGTTATCTAAAAGTGGTTGAGATAAGCTTAAATATTTTAATACGTGAATAAATAATGATCTAATAGTGCAAATTTAAAACAATGAGATGCCACCTATAAAGAGACAACAACGTCAGCAAAATCCTGAGGGATTTGCGAGCAATAATGAAGTCGACGTTAACCCGGTGAAGCAGTTGGTGAATCTATTAGTGGGTGCACTTATGTATCAAGTATTTGAGGTCGCTAGGGTTAATGAAGAGCAAAAGACGGCTTTTGTAACTTTTATACGGAACGCAGAAGCAAGTTATTGGTGGCAAGCCAATAGATTCTGAGGGGGAACAAAGAGTAGTTCCATGGGAGAGGGTTAAAGAGATGCTTTTCAATATGTATTTTCTAAATAGCTCACAAAATCAGATGGAAGCTCAATTTTTGGAACGCAATCAGGAGCACAAGAAAAATGAGAGTGATAGTGAGAATAAGGCAGGTAGTAACCATACCGATAATGCTCAGAAAAGATAGTGGAACGATAATATTACCATTGGAAATCAGCAAGGAAATGTGAAGAAGAAGGTGGAAGCATATAGCAACTGCGAAAAGAAACATGTAGGTGTTTGTTTGAAGGGAAAGAGGGTGTGCTTTAATTGTGGCTTGAGGGGCCACATTACAGCAAATTGTCCATGCTCGAAGAAGGGAGCATGTTTCACGTGTGGATTGAAGGAGCGCTTGGCTCAAAGTTGCTCAAAGAAAGTGGCAGGAGAAGCAAGCAGAAGTAAGGGAGGCAGAAGTAGTGGCAAGTTGGCTATTATAGAATCAGCACCGCCGAGTCAACCAATCGAATATACATTCAGCATGACGATGCAGGACACAATGCAAGGAATTATTTCGATCAATGATCTAAATGCTTGCGTGTTATTTGATTCAGGTGCTACTTGTTAATTTATGTCAAACGAATTTTCTAGGAAATTAGATTTGCTTCAAGAAGAGTTAGACTATCCCCTGAGTATAGAAATTATGAATAGTGATTCTTGTTAGGTTGATACAAAGAAGTTGTCGTGTAGATATTAAAGGTCGCGTGATGTCGGTGGATTTATTTCCAATTCAACTTGGGAGAAATATGAGGTTATCCTAGTATTGGATAGGTTGTTGAAACCATGGGGCAATAATTGATTGCCAAAGAAAGTGTACAGACCTTATGACTCCGAAGAAGTCAAAGGTAGTATTTTATTTTCCGATAGAAGGTCGCCTAGGCAATCGAGTTGTCTAACGAAGATGCAAGCCAAGAGCATGTTAAGAAAAGGGTGTGCGGGATACACAAAATTTTCAGAATGCGAATTTTGGATAGAGCGTGTGTAATTTCTCGATCATGTAATTGATAAAAATAGAATTTTGGTAGATCCAACAAAGGTAGAGGTTGTGATGAATTGGGATCACATCGTTAGGGGTGAGGAGTTTCTTAGGATTGGTAGGTTATTAGAGACGATTTATTCAAGATTACTCCAAGATAGCCACTCCTTTAACTAACTTGACGAGGAAATCGGTAAAATTAATATGGCCATAATTTATGAAGAGAGTTTTCAAGAATTAAGGAAGAGGCTAAGTAAGGCACCTGTATTATCTCTGTCAGATGATACATTGAGTCTTATAGTGTATAGCGACGTATCATACATGGGACTAGGTTGTGTACTTATGCAAAATAGCAGGGACATTGCATATGCATCGCGTCAGTTAAAATTTATGAGAATGGGTATCCGACTCAAGATCCAGAGTTAGTTGTAGTGGAGTTTGCCTAAACGAGTTGGAGGCATTATTTCTATGGGAAGATATGTGAGATATATACGGACCATAAGTGTCTGAAGTATATCTTCACACAGAAAGATTTAAGTATGCGTTAAAAGGTAAAAGTTGAAGTTGATCAAGGATTATAGTTGTAAAATCCTAAACAAATGTGGTTGCCGACGACTTAAGCAGTAAGGGTCGGGAGAAGTTATTTTTGTTAACTGCTCAAGAGGGGTTCATAATAGAAATGGTTAAGTTGTAGTTGGAGCCTGGAGGTAAGATGTCCGAAGAAGTTGGAGGGGAAGCTGTTCAGATGGAAAATCGTTCAACTTTATTAGACAGAGTAAACGAAGCGCAACTCCAAGGTGAGGAATGTGACAGAATACTGAAGAGGGTGCTCGAAGGGGAGAATGTCAAATTCAAGATTTATACCGAAGGTTGGCTGAGATATGAAGAAAGAAATTAGGTTCCGCTAGTGTCGGGAATTGGAGTTGTAGATTTTCATAAAACTCATAGTTCGAGATATTTGATTCAAATAGGGAGCACGAAAATATATTAAGACCTTCGACGACACTGTTGGTGTCAAAATTTGGCGATAGATTTTGTGGTAGTTCAAAATCAGCGTATTTCTTGTCGAGTAAAATTAGGTCTAATTCGGATTAGTTGGCAAACTTATATTTCAAAGAAATTATTTCTGTATCAATTGTGTCAGACTGAGATCCGTGATTCACATCGAATTTTAAAAAAAGTTTACAAGAACATATAGGAACGCAGTTGAGAATGAACACGCTATACCATCTATAAATCGGTGGGCAGAATGAAAGGACAAGTCAGACATTGGAATGACCATTTACCTTTAGTTGGGTTCGTTTATAAAAATAGCTATTACGCAAAGCATTGGTATGTCATCGTACAAAGTGTTGTATGGAAGAAGGTGCAAAATTCCACTCTGTTGGGATGAGGATGGAGAAAATCGACTGCTAAGGCCTAAGTTGGTACATCAGAAGAATGCTGTGAACCAGTATTGTCGAAAGTGAGAATTTGTAGTAGGTAGCTTCGTTCTCTTGAAAGTATCTCCCTGGAAAGGTAAGATAAGATTTGGTAAGAAGAGAAAGCTGAATCCGAGGTTCTTAGTTTTTTTAATTTCTGCAAAGAGTAGGTGAAGTTTCGTGTGAGGTAGCTTTACCTCCAATATTAGAACACATTTATAATGTATTTCACGTTTCAGTGCTACGGCCGTACAAGTTCGACTACAAACATGTCATAGAGTATGAACCGTTGAAATTTGAAAAGATTTAACTTACGAAGAAGTTCATGTTCAGGTAGTTGATAGGAAAGAACAAGTTCTCAGGAACAAAGTAATACCTTTTGTTAAGGTAATTCGGAGGAACCACAACGCTGATGAAGCTATGTGGGAACTCGAAGACAAAATGGTGAAAATTATCCTCAGTTATTTGCTTAATCTTTGTATAGCGATTATGGGGACAGAATCTTTTTAAGGAGGAAAGAATGTGATAGACGAATTAATTAGGTTGTGATTCTGGGGACAGAATCCTTTTAATAAGGGAAGGATGTAACGATCGAGAATTTTGTATTAATTAAAAAAATATTTATCAAATTAAATAAATATTTTAGTTGGTTTATTTGTTGATTAAAAATAAATATTTGATGGAAATTATAGTGGAATAGTTTAATTAAGTGTTAATATTAATTAAATTGATGTTAAATGATTTTATAATTAGTGCGTATTTTATTACGCTAATGTGTTGGTAATATTTTAATTTAATTAAATAATTAAATTAATGGATAAGTGAATTATAATGATGATGTGGAGAGGAGAACCAAGAGAAGAAGACAGAAGATTTGAGAGTTTTGTGGGTTTTGGAAGAGGAATCTCTTTAGAATCAAGAAGAAGAAGAAAGGATAATCAAGGCTCTTGCTAATCATATAGCTAATCAAGGTAAACTCTAAATTTCTAAGTTCTTAGTTTAAAGAAAGGAAAACTAATTATCTGTAAATGGTGTTGATGAACAATTTATTAAGGAATGGGTTATATGTGTTAATGGATGATTGTAATCTGTTAATTATCATCTAGAATGATTTTGGAGTAATTTAATCCATGTAAATATGTTTTTAAATGAAGAATTTGAGTTATGCAATAATATGTGTATTTTGGTCTAGTTTGAGACTAAAATTGGTTATGAGTTCATGATATAATCTGTAAATTGATGATTGTTATTGTTAATACATTGAAATACGAAAACGATGCAAGTTAAACGGACTGATTTAGTTGAGAAATGAACTCGTAGTGATTGATTACACTAAACATGTTGAAATATGAAGAAGTTGCCATGAACCTTGATTTTGAGTTTTTAAATTGGTTGCTTATGTGGTTTGTGATGTTAGAATCATGCTAGGTTTATTGGGTTATGGTTTCACAAAGCTTATAACATCTAGGTTTGCTTAAATTGCCATTTGGTTGAGGAAATTGGAGGATTTTCAGAGTGTCCAGTGCAGTAAGCAGTGTGTAGAGTTCCTATCTGCGCACCAGCGCAGCTACGTTGGTGTCAAGGACAGGAACGGCGTAGTTGCACAGCTGCGCTGGTGCCAAAGCTCAAAACGGCGCAGCTGTGCCAGAACCTTAATAGATATTATTATGTCTTCTTATTTGTTTAGTCCTTGGTACCTATTCTAACCTAATCTAATGAATATAAAAAGATGTTAATCATATTATATGATGTTATAATAGATTGTAGTTGCATTGTAATATCAAATGTAAAAATTGTAAGTTGTGAATTAACAAGTTATATAACTATTGAAGCTCGATGTTTGTAAGAGTTGGAAATGTGATTTGAATGCTAAAAGCCTTATGTTATATGTGACGCCCCCAAAATAGGTCCACACAACCCATTCTGAGTCACCAAATACATGGTACAGAATCCAAATACAAATATTATTATATTAAACTGTTGTGCAAAATACGACCACACAAACAATGAGCTTTAATATAGATATTAAGTCGTATATAATACAAAAATATTAACGCTCAAATAAGTCCTCATTATTATCACACTATTATACAAAATAGTGAGGACTACTATAGCACTATCTCGGGCCATCACTCCATTCCCCGGCTAGTCCCAGCTATATTCTCATTCCCTGAAGAGAACAATGAAAGAAAAATATGAGCTCAACTAGCCCAGTAAAGAATATTATTACTAAAAAAATGAAGAATAAATTATCTTTAGCCTCCAATAAATCAGATAAAATATTATGGACAACAATTTTAAATCAACAACTGCAGGGGAAATAGCAATCCATTAAGAGAGTCGAGTAGAGAATGATGTCTACTATCTTCTATGATTTAAAAGTCCATCATTAATATTTTATCCCTGTAACACCAGTCGATTCCTCAAATCACATAAAATGCAAGTATTTTCAAAGAGATGAGATCAACAGGTATTGTGAGGGTGCCAATTTGAATCAAACAAAATTTGTAAACTATGGATGTAACGAAGGTTTCTCCCAACGGAGTTTCAACAGATAAGTCAAAGTCTAATTTCTCAGGGGTCAAGTTCAAACGTTGAGCACAAGTAGGTGAAATAAAAGAATGGGTAGAACCGTTATCTAATAAAGTATAGATTTCGCAAGAGTTTATAATTTGCTTACCCGTAATAACTGCGTTTGGATTCCTCGCTTTTTGGGTAGTCACGACAAAAGCTCTCCTCTAAACCACTGACTTTGACTTGTTCGGGACAGCCTTTGGAGTCACCATCCCAGCTAGACTTGACTTCGCTATAGGGCACACTCGAGCTATGTGACCTTTCTTTCTGTAATTGTAGCACACCTTGGATTGCTGTGTGCAGTTTAGACTGATGTGTCCCTCTTGTCCGCATTTGTAACATACGACCGGTGGTCGTTCCCCTCCCCTAGAAACGGTTGTTGGTGCTAGTTCTGCTGTCGATGTCTTTCCGTCGTCATTGTTGTATCTTCTCTTTTTGAAATTTTCACCCGACTCACTTCTTCTATTATCTTGACCATGATTACCACCGAAGTGGTTACCATTTCTGGCTTGATAATTTCCTCCACGCTTGTTATCATTGTTCTAGTGACTGTTGCCACCGGTATGACTATGGTTGTTGTCCTTTCGTTGAACAGTCTCATTATCTTGCTCCAATAATTGAGCCCTATTCACCACATCTGAATACAAATAAAGTTTATGATAAACGAGGTATTGACGAATTTCAGGTTTCAAACCTCTCAAAAACATTCGTGTCATTCGTTCCTCATTATCCACCAAATGGGATCCAAACCGGGATAATTTTGCAAACTTGGCCTCGTATTGTGATACCGTCATATTGTTCTGTTCCAGTTTGATGAATTCCACCTCCTTCATATGACGAATATTTTCTGGAAAGTACTTGTCGTTGAACAATTCCTGGAACTTCTCCCAAGACATTTTAAGTGCGGAAAGCTGAGTACGCTTCAAAGATTCTAACCAGTAATCTGCCTCTCCACGGAACATAAAGGTAACGAAGGGAACCTTTTGCTCCTTTGTACATCCCAGGACATCAAATATTTTGGTGATTTGCTTAACCCAAGCTTCTGCCTTGAGCGGATCTGGCTTTCCCAAAAACTCTGACGGTCCCAACTCTTTGAATTGCTTGGCAGCGACAAGCCGCGAGTTAACATTGTTTCCACCTGTATTTTGAATAGAAATCTCTCTCGTCTATTTCTGCATGAATTGTAGAAAGCTCCTAAACACCCCATCGTTCATCGTTTAATTGGTGGTGTTGTTTACAAGAGTATTATTGCCTTCCTGATGCACATTATCCTAGTTATTGATTGGCGGTGTCTCAATGGTCTCAAATACTCTATTGCTTAGATTTTCAAATGTCATTCTCAAATACTGCCACAAAACAAGGGTTAATTAAAGAAATTAACATATCACATATTATCCCTATATTCCGACTGACCAATTAAATAACAAATAAGGTTAGGTAGGACACACTAGCGAAGGATTTTACTTGTCTCACCCTTCCTAGTTCTAATCCCAGATTTCCACCAGAGATCGTATCCCTAAGCTCTAATACCAACTGTGACGCCCCCAAAATAGGTAAACACAACCCATTCTGAGTCGCCAAATATATGGTACAGAATTCAAATATAAATCTTATTATATTAAACTGTCGTGCAAAATACAACCACACAAACTATGAGCTTTAATACAGATATTAAGTCGTATATAATAAAAAAATATTAACGCTCAAATAAGTCCTTATTATTATCATACTATTTTATAAAATAGTGAGGACTACTATAGCACTATCTCAGACCATCACTTCATTCTCCGGCTAGTCCCAACTATATTCTCATTCCCTGAAAAGAACAATGAAAGAAAAGGGTAAGCTCAACTAGCCCAATAAAGAATATTATGACTAAGATAATGAAGAATAAATTATCTTTAGCCTCCAATAAATCAGATAAATATTATGGACAACAAGTTTTAGATCAACAACTGCAGCGAAAATAGCAATTCATTAGGAGAGTCAAGTAGAGAATGATGTCTACTATCTTCTATGATTTAAAAATCTATCATCAATATTTTATCCTTGTAACACCAATCAACAAATATTTCAAATCAATAATTTATCTTTGCACTACGGGCCAAAGATATTCATTTGTATCACCAGTGGTCATGATCATGCCAAACACCTGTCCATCTTTGCACTACGGCCAAAGATATTTATCAATCAACAGTTTATCTTTGCACTACGGGCCAAAGATATTCATAAATCAACAGTTTATCTTTGCACTGCGGGCCAAAGATAACTTTCACAACAATTTGAGATTGAGGATGATGAAATATGATATAAATAACGAATCAAGTGAGATCAAGGACAAATATTAGAGATTTATAATTCAATTTATCCAGAGATTATGAATGTCCAAGTTGTCAATATGGAGATCAAAACATGGATCCAATTTCAAGAGTAAGATTCATAAATCAAATATAATTTGGACAGAAAAAGAAATAATTTTATCGTGAATAGTATCCCGTGAATAGTACCCGAATGAATAGTACCCTGACATGAAAAGATTAAATTTCAATAAGAAAGTTCATATCAATATTCTAGTGAAATAATATTAGATGAAGCAAAAACCTTAAGCAATTTCTAATCATTTCAGAAATTATAGAAGCAATACTTACCATAGTAAGTTTAGATTTGTAATATGAAATGAAATAATATCACTTACATAATATAGAATATGAAAGAAAAATGATATCCCCTACGAGTATGGAAGGAAAAAATATTATTAACGAGTATTGAAAGAAAATAACATCCTTTACCTTAATAAGAGACTAGATACTGCAATAGTGTAATAGCAGAACTTTGTGTTCTTACTTCTTGGATATTCCTCTTCTTCTTTTTTTATTCTCACTCTCTAACTCTCTCTTCTTAGTTTTAGTGAATTGGTGAGAAAGAGTGAGAAATGAGCTTCTATTTATAGGCTTGGCAGAGTCAGGGTAAAGTAGTCTTTTCACTATAATTTATGGCATCATCGCTTACCTCATCGTTCCTACGACATCATCGCTTACCTCACTTTTGAAAGAAGGAATTCAAAACCAAACCTTCCACCTCCACCATTTCTCACATGTTTATATATATATTAAAAATATTTATAATTATTAAAAAAAATTCAAATTCAATTTGTTCTCTTCCACCTCAATTTATTCTTATACCATGAATTTATTAGAATAATGTTACCATTTAAATTATAAAATTCTACTATTATATTTTTTCGTTATACTATTATAATATAATATTATAATATATTTTAATGAATTATTTTATCAAAAAAGATAAAATGCCAACTTTCAACAATTGTCTCATGCTAAAAATTCCTCTATTTATATCAAAATTGAACAAATATTTACTTATCATATTTATCAATAATTTTTATTTTATTTATTAATTATTATTCATAATTAATATTATAGAATCACAATATTGACAACCAGGTCGTTCACAGGAAAGAGGAGGCTTTCCGATAAGGATTTATCCTTATTGGCGCGCAATTATATAACCTAACCATTTCCTCGATAGAACTTTTTAGACATTGCCAATAATGTTATCTAATAATATCATTTAATTCATATGAGTTACTGTGACAATTATTAAATCAATAATATAAAATACTATGCAATTATCAATGTAGTAATTATTGAATCAATAATATAAGATACTGAACAGTAATTACTGTGACAATTATTGAATGAGTGATTTCTTACGTAAGAATCAATAATTAAAAATACTGTGCAATACCATGTGCTACTGTGCAACAACGCGAATTACTGTAATTTTATCACCGGGTATTTCAACAGTTTAACGGTAAAAGTTTTTTCGTTATTTTTATAAAAAGGTTACTTCTGTCGCTTTTTATATCCGACAATTATTTCGTTATGGGGCCCACCACTGATTGCGCCGTCGTACGAATATTCCCCAACAAAAAGAATATTCTCCGACCAAACGAATATTCCCTGACACCACGAATATTATATGACAACTTACTTACTTTATAAATTTTGCACATATCACCCATAACTATCACACTTATCAAATCAACACCTTACTATTTAAAATAATATGTAGAGGAAATTAAATCTTATTCATCAAAAGTTGGGGTCTTACAACCTCTCCTCCTTATGAAATTTCGTCCTCAAAATTGACGTACGTACCTAGTATTTCGAATAGGTGAGGATACTTTGCTTTCATTTCAAATTCTAACTCCCAGATCATTTCCTCAATATCATGGTTTCTCCATAAAACTTTGACTTGAGGTATAACCTTTGAGCGTAGAATACGTTCCTTCTTATCCAATATCTTGATAGGTATCTCTTCATACGTTAAATCTTCGGCTATCTCGTCTGGTTCTAATTCAATAATGTGGCTTGGGTCTTTCACATATTTACGTAGCATGGATATGTGAAAAACGTTATGAACACGAGACATGCTTGGAGGTAAGGCGAGTCTATAGGCCACAATTCCTACTCGGTCGAGGACTTCAAATGGACCAATAAATCATGGGTTGAGCTTTCCTCTCTTTTCGAATCTCGTAACTCCTTTCCATGGAGCAACACGTAACAATACTTGATCTCCGACATTAAACTCAATGTCCTTTCGATGAAGATCAGCATAACTCTTTTGTCGATCTTGTGTTGTTTGTATACGTTGCCGGATCATTTGAATCTTTTTGTAGTCATACTTACTAACTCCGGTCCCAACAATGTTGCTTCACCCACCTCATCTCAGTTTACTGGAGAACGACACTTTCGTCCATACAACGCCTCGAATGGACCCATGCCTATACTGTAAGACCCCAACTTTTATGAATAAAGATTTAATTTTCTTTATATATTATTTTGAAATAGTAAGGTGTTGATTTGATAAATGTGAAAGTTATGGGTGAAATGTGCAAATATTTCAAAATAAGCAAGTGGTTATAAAATATTCTTGTTGTCGGGAAATATTCGTTTGGGCGTGGAATATTCGTACGACGGCGCAGCCATTTGTGGGCCCCACAACGGAATAACTGTCGGATATAGAAAGCGACAGAAATAACCTTTTTGTAAATAACGGTAAAACTGTTACGATTAAACTGTTGAAATACTCGGTGATAAAAATACAGTAATACGCGTTGTGCACAGTAGCACACGGTATTGCACAGTATTTTGAATTATTGGTTCTTACGTAAGAAGAAACTTACTCAATTATTGTTACAGTACTTACTGGTCAACATTTTATATTATTGATTCAATAATTGCATGATATTTTATTGATTCAATAATTGCTACCGTTTATATTTTGTATTATTGATTCAATAATTGTCAATGCACAGTATTTCACATTATCAACTCAATAATTCATATTATTTGAATAATATTATTAGATAGCATTATTGACAATGTCTAAGAAAGTTCTGTCTATGAGGGGTTATTTAATTGCGCGCCAGTAAGGAGAAGTCCTTATCGGAAGGCCCCCTCTTTCCTGAGAACGACCTGGTTGTCAATATTGTAGTTCTGTAATATTATTTGAAAATAATTAATTATTGATTTATATGATAAGGAAATATTTATTTTGTGGATATAAAATAAGAAATTAGTGCTGATGTGTTTTTATCAGTATTTTGGTGTAGAAAATCATCTGTTTATGAAATTCGGATAATTTATGTTTGGAATTTGGAAAAACTTCCTTCCACAAAGTTGTAGAGAATTAAATTTCTTATGAAAAAGATATAGAATTTATATTTTTCTGACAAAAGGGCTATTTATTATGAATTATTGAAGTTTCAGAAAATAAATATTTTTTTAATAGGAGGTGGGCCCCACTGGTGGCTGAAGGATTTTGAGGCGGCTGGAATTTTTTTTTTAAAATTATTATTTTATTAAAAAAGTCTACTTTGGCATCCTAAGATTTTCCTATAAATAGGGTGCTTAGGTTAGAATTGAAAATCACACCAGAATCAAAAGTTTTCTCTCTCTATAATATCGAGCGTATTTTGTGAGTATTTAGATATTTTGAGTGTTACTATTCAGTGCAAGTTGCATTCGGTATTATATCCGATATTCCAGCCATAAGTACTATTCTTTTGAGGTAAGAGATGTTATTTTCTTTCATAAATGATGTTATTCTTTTCAATATCATTATACCAAAATATTGGCATGGATTTTATTATGAAATTCTTACTTTTTTCGTCGGAGTTACTATTCATGTATACGGCACTATTCACGTATACGACACTATTCACGAAAAAATTAAATTTTCTTCTATTTGTCCAAGTTGCTTGTTAAGGTTCATATCTTTGATTTGATCTAAGTTTTGAGCTTTATTCTTGAATTTTAATCCACAAAGTATTAAAATGGAGTATTTTTCAACTTGGATAAACTAAATTATGAATCCCTAATCTTTGTCCTTTATATCATTGGATTCGTTATTAATATTGTTTTTCATCACCCTCAGTCCTAAATGGTCATATAACTGAATATCTTTGGCCTGTAGAGCAAAGATGAATGATTACCTGATGAATATCTTTAGCCGTAGTGCAAAGATGAACAGGTGTTGAGATGAACATGAACACTGGTGATACAAATGAATATCTTTGGCCTGTAGTGCAAAGATGAATATTTAATTCGAGATGTATATTGATTGATGTTACAGGGATAAAATATTGATGATGAATGGTTATTTTCGCTGCGAATATTAATCTAAAACTTTTTGTCAATAATATTTTTTTGAATTGTTGAAGACTAACGATAATTTATTTTTCATTATCTTAGTCATAATATTCTTTACTGGGCTAGTTGAGCTCACCCTATTGTCCTCTTCAGGAAATGAGAATGTCGTAGGAACTAGTCGGGGGACAGAGTGATGGTCCGAGTTACAGTAGTAGTAGTCCTCACTATTTCTAATAAATAGTGTGATAATAATTGTAATGAGGACTTAGTTTGAATGTTAATATTTTCTATATATTTGTATTGACACTCACAGTTGTGTGGTCATATTTTGCACGACCGTGTGATATAAAGTTTGTATTTGAATTCTGTACCATGTATTTGGCGACTCAGAATGGGTTGGATTGACTTGACCTATTCTGGGGGCGTCACAGTTGGTATCAGAGCTTAGAGATATGATCTCTGGTGGAGATCGGGGAATAGAACTAGGAGGGGAGAGACGAGTAAATTCTTCACTAGTATGTCCTACCTAAGCTTATGTGGTATTTAATTGGTTAGTCGGAGCATAGGGTTATTATGTG
This sequence comes from Panax stipuleanatus, assembly GCA_020205555.1. Classification (NCBI taxonomy): domain Eukaryota; kingdom Viridiplantae; phylum Streptophyta; class Magnoliopsida; order Apiales; family Araliaceae; genus Panax; species Panax stipuleanatus. The sequence continues at coordinate 15,740,260 of CM035119.1, read as the reverse complement.
ATATGTTAATTTATTTAATTAACCCTTATTTTATGGCAGTATTTGAGAATAGCAGCTGAGAATGTTAACAATGAAGTGAATGAGACCATGGAGATACCTTTAATCACCAACCAGGAGAACATGCATCAAGAAAGCAATGTTCATCCTGAAAATAACGCTGATCAGATGATAAACAATGAGATGTTTAGAAGTTTTTTGCAGTTCATGCAAAACCAGACGAGGGAGACTTGTGTGCAAAATATAGGTGGAGATAATAACAACTCGCGGATTGTCACTGCCAAGCAGTTCTAAGAATTGGGACCACTAGAGTTTTTGGGCAAGCTGGATCCAATCAAGGCAGAGACGTGGGTTAAGCAAATTACCAAGATATTTGATGTCTTGGGATGCACGGAGGAACATAAGGTTCCATTTTCCACCTTTATGTTTCGAGGAGAGGCAGATTACTGGTGGGAATCTGTGAAGCGTACCCAGCCTGCCACACTCAAGATGTTTTGGGAAGCGTTCCAGAAACTGTTCAATGACAAGTACTTTCCTGAAAGTATTCGTCATATGAAGGAGGTAGAGTTTATCAGACTAGAACAAAACAACATGATGGTGTCCCAGTACGAGGCTAAGTTCGCGGAGTTGTCCAGGTTTGCACCTCATTTGGTGGAGAATGAGGAACGTATGTCGCGGATGTTTCTGAGAGGTTTGAAACCCGAAATACGTCAATACCTCATTTCTTACAAATTTTCTCTATATTCGGATGTAGTGAATAGGACCCAGTTGTTAGAACGAGATAGTGATTATATTCAACCAAGGGACAACAACCAAGGTCGTACCGGTGGTAGCAGTCATCGGAGCAATGACAACCAGCGGGGAGGAAAGTATGACAGAAGCGGTAACCACTCCGATGATAATCGTGGCCATGATAGTAGAAAAAGCAAATCGGGAGGAGATTTCAAGAAGAGAAGGTATAACAATGAGAACGTGAAGACGTCAACATCAACACCAGCATCAACTATTTCTAGGGGAGAAGAACGACCACCGGTCGTAAGCTATAAATGCTGGAAAGAGGGACACATCAGTCCAAACTGCCCACAACAATTCAAATCATGCTATAACTGTGGAAAAGAAGGACATATAGCTCGAGATTGTCCTATAGCGAAACCAAGTCCAGCGGGGGTGGTGATTCCAAAGGCGGTTTTGGACAAGTTAAAGTCGGTGATTCCTGGAAGAGCGTTTGTCGTGACAGCCCAAAATACGAGGAACCCACACGAGGTGATTACGGGTAAGCTAATCATATACTCTTGCGAAGTTTACACCTTGTTAGATACCGGTGCTACCTATTCTTTTATTTCACCTACTTGTGCTCAACGTTTGAACTTGACTTCTGATAAATTAGACTTTGACATATCTGTTGAAACTCCGTTGGGAGAAACCTTTGTTACATCCACAGTTTATAAATCTTGCTTGATTCAGATTGGTACCCTTACCTTACCTGTTGATCTTATATCTTTGAAAATACTTGCATTTGACGTGATTTTAGGAATTGACTGGTTAACCACTTAGCATGCCAAAATTGATTGTTTTCGTAAGGTTGTTAGTTTTCATATTCCTAATCAACCTGTTGTGTGAATCCAAACCACTAAAATCAGTCAATATCATTTCAAGTTATAAAGCTATTCGTTTATTGAAAAATGGATGTCAAGCTTTCTTAGCTCATGTCACTGATCTAAACCAGAATACGTCAGATTTGAATGATATTTCCGTTGTTAATGAGTTTCCTGATGTATTTCCCGAAGAACTTCTCGGTCTACCCCCAGAACGTGAAGTTGAATTCTTTATTAACCTTGAGCCTGATACAAAACCCATTTTTAAAATCCCATATCGAATGGCTCCTATTGAACTTTAGGAGTTAAAGGTCCAATTACAGGAATTGTTAGACATCGGTTTTATTCATCCTAGTACGTCTCCTTGGGGTGCTCCTATTTTTTTTGTAAAGAAGAAAGACGGGAGTATGCGACTTTGTATTGACTATCGGGAGTTGAACCATGTCACCATCAAGAATAGGTATCCGCTACCTCGTATTGATGACCTGTTCGACCAGTTGCAAGGAACATAATTCTTTTCAAAGATCGATCTTCGTTCTGGATATCATCAGCTGAAGATTAAAACTAAGGATATTCTGAAGACTACCTTTAGAACTCGGTACGGGTATTATGAGTTCTTAGTCATGTCTTTTGGATTTACTAATTCTCCTGCTGCTTTCATGGATATGATGAACCGTGTATTTAAGGAATATTTGGATCAGTTCGTTGTTGTCTTTATTGATGATATCCTCATCTATTCTAAAAGCCGTGAAGATCATGAGCACCACTTGAAGTTGGTACTTCAAAAGCTTCGTGAGAAGAAGCTATATGCCAAGCTGAAGAAATGCGAGTTCTGGCTTGAGGAAGTAGCATTCCTTGGGCACGTGATATCGAAACGTGGAGTATCTGTTGACCCGGCGAAGATTGAAGAAATACAAAGTTGGGAGCAACCTAAGTCGGTGACCAAAGCTGGTTATTATCGGAGGTTCGTAGAGGGATTTTCTCAAATTGCTACTCCATTAACTCAGTTGACTGGGAAAGATACAAAGTTCGTTTGGAGCGAGGAATGCGAGAAGTGCTTCCAAGAGCTCAAGAGGAGGCTCATTTTGGCACCTGTTCTGACAATACCATTTAGTTCGGATGGATTTGTCATTTACAGCGATGCTTTGGGCAAAGGTTTAGGATGTGTTCTCATGCAACATGGGAAAGTCATAGCCTATGCCTCGCGACAACTCAAAGAATATGAGAGGAATTATCCTACTCATGATCTAGAGTTGGCAGCTATCATTTTCGTGTTGAAGATCTGGAGACATTACCTGTACGGGGAGAAAGTGGAGATTTATACGGATCATAAAAGCCTTAAATATTTCTTCACTCAGAAGGAACTCAACATGTGACAACGACGTTGGCTTGAGCTGTTGAAAGATTATGATCATACCATCCAATACCATCTTGGAAAAGCGAACGTGGTAGCTGACGCATTGAGTAGAAGATCATATGCAGGAACGAGGGCGATGATGTAAAGTATACGCGCAGAACCAGCTTTGATTGATAAAGTTAAAGCTGCTCAAGCTACGGATCCGGAGCTGATGAAGATGAAGAAGATGGTGCAAGAAGGTGCCATTCCAGAAGTAAGAGTCGATGAAGAGGGACTACTTCGAGTCAACTCCAGACTTTGTGTTCCTAACGATTCCGACTTGAAGCATAGAATCATGATGGAGGCACACAACACACCGTTTGCAATCTATCCTGGGAGTACCAAAATGTATCGTGATCTTCGACATACATTTTGGTGGAGCAATATGAAAAGAGAGATCGCAGAGTTTATTTCGAGATGTTTAACATGTCAACGTGTAAAGGCGGAGCGTCAAGTGCCGAAGGGTCCATTGCAACCACTGGAGATTCCGAAATGGAAGTGGGAACACATTACGATGGATTTCGTTACGGGTCTTCCCAAGGTTTCTCAAGGCATAGATGCGATTTGGGTTATTGTTGATAGATTAACCAAGTCTGCTCATTTCTTGCTAATACGAGAGACTTATTCCCTTGAACGTCTTGCTCATATGTACGTGAATGAGATTGTGAGGTTGCATGGCATGCCAGTATCCATAGTTTCAGATCGTGACCCCAGATTTACTTCATGATTTTGGATCAGTTTACAGAAAGCTATGGGCACGGATTTACGATTCAGTTCGGCTTATCATCCTCAAACAGATGGACAATCAGAAAGGACTATTCAAACTCTTGAAGATCTATTGAGACTCTGTGTTCTAGAGTTCAAAGGGAGTCTGGATAAGTACTTACCATTGGTGGAATTCTCCTACAATAATAGTTATCAAGCAAGTATAGGCGTAGCTCCATTCGAAGCGTTGTATAGGAGAAAGTGTCGTTCTCCAGTATGCTGGGATAAGGTGGGTGAAGTAACATTATTGGGACCAGAGTTAGTATGTATGACTACGAAAAATATTCAAATGATTCGGCAACGAATACAAACAGCACAAGATCGACAAAAAAGTTATGCGGATCTTCATCGAAAGGACGTGGAATTTAATGTTGGGGACCATGTGTTATTACGTGTTGCTCCGTGGAAAGGAGTTACGAGATTCGAGAAGAGAGGAAAGCTCAACCCATGATTCATTGGTCCATTTGAGATCCTTGACCGAGTAGGAAATGTGGCCTATAGACTCGCTTTACCTCCAAGCATGTCTCGTGTTCATAATGTTTTTCACATATCCATGTTGCGTAAATATGTGAAAGATCCACACCACATTATTGAGTTAGAACCAGATGAGATAGCCGAAGATTTAACGTACGAGGAGGTACCTGTCAAGATCTTGGATAGGAAGGATCATGTCCTACGCTCGAAAATTATACCTCAAGTTAAAGTTTTATGGAGAAACCATGCTATTGAGGAAATGGCCTGGGAGTTGGAATCGGAAATGAAAGCGAGGTATCCTCACCTTTTTGACATACCAGGTACGTACGTCAATTTCGATGACGAAATTTCATAAGGAGGGGAGGTTGTAAGACCCCAACTTTTATGAATAAAGATTTAATTTTCTTTATATATTATTTTGAAACAGTAAGGTGTTGATTTGATAAATGTGAAAGTTATGGGTGAAATGTGCAAATATTTCAAAATAAGCAAGTGGTTATAAAATATTCTTGTTGCCGGGGAATATTCGTTTGGTCGTGGAATATTCTTGTTGTCGGGGAATATTCGTACGACGGCGCAGCCATTTGTGGCCCCCACAACGGAATAACTGTCGGATATAGAAAGCGACAGAAATAACCTTTTTATAAATAACGGTAAAACTGTTACGGTTAAACTGTTGAAATACCCGGTGATAAAAATACAGTAATACGCGTTGTGCACAGTAGCACACGGTATTGCACAGTATTTTGAATTATTGGTTCTTACGTAAGAAGACACTTACTCAATTATTGTTACAGTAATTATTGTTCAATATTTTATATTATTGATTCAATAATTGCATGATATTTTATTGATTCAATAATTGATACCGTTGATATTTTGTATTTTTGATTCAATAATTGTCACTGCACAGTATTTTACATTATCAACTCAATAATTCATATTATTTGAATAATATTATTAGATAGCATTATTGACAATGTCTAAGGAAGTTCTGTCTAGGAGGGGTTATTTAATTGCGCGCCAGTAAGGAGAAGTCCTTATCGGAAGGCTCCCTCTTTCCTGAGAACGACCTGGTTGTCAATATTGTAGTTCTGTAATATTATTTGTGAATAATTAATTATTAATTTATATGATAAGGAAATATTTATTTTGTGGATATAAAATAAGAAATTAGTGCTGATGTGTTTTTATCAGTATTTTGGTGTGGAAAATCATCCGTTTATGGAATTCGGATAATTTATGTTTGGAATTTGGAAACACTTCCTTCTACAAAGTTGTAGAGAATTAAATTTCCTATGAAAAGGACATAGAATTTGTATTTTTCTGACAAAAGGGCTATTTATTATGAATTATTGAAGTTTCAGAAAATAAATATTTTTTTAATAGGAGGTGGGCCCCACTGGTGGCTGATGGCTTTTGAGGCGGCTGGAATTTTTTTTTTTTAAATTATTATTTTATTAAAAAAGTCTACTTTGGCATCTTAAGCTTTTCCTATAAATAAGGTGTTTAGGTTAAAATTGAAAATCACACCAGAATCAGAAGTTTTCTCTCTCTATAATATCGAGCGTATTTTTGTGAGTATTTAGATATTTTGAGTGTTACTATTCAGTGCAAGTTTCATTCGGTATTATATCTGATATTCCAGCCAGAAGTACTAATCTTTTGAGGTAAGGGATGTTATTTTTTTTCATAAATGATGTTATTCTTTTCAATATCATTATACCAAAATATTGGCATGGATTTTATTATGAAATTCTTATTTTTTCCGTCGGGGTTACTATTCTCGTATTCGGCACTATTCAAGTATACGGCACTATTCACGAAAAAAAATAAATTTTCTTTTATTTGTCCAAGTTGCTTGTTAAGGTTCCTATCTTTGATTGGATCTAAGTTTTGAGCTTTATTCTTGAATTTTGCTCCACAAAGTATTAATATGGAGTATTTTTGAACTTGGATAAACTAAATTATGAATCCCTAATCTTTGTCCTTTATATCACTGGATTCGTTATTTATATTATTTTTCATCATCCTCAGTCCTAAATGGAGATATAACTAAATATCTTTGGCCTGTAGAGCAAAGATGAATGATTACTTGATGAATATTTTTGGCCGTAGTGCAAAGATGAACAGGTGTTGAGATGAACATGACCACTGGTGATACAAATGAATATCTTTGGCCTGTAGTGCAAAGATGAATATTTAATTCGAGATGTACATTGATTGATGTTACAGGGATAAAATATTAATGGTGAACGGTTATTTTCGCTGCGAATATTAATCTAAAACTTGTTGTCAATAATATTTATCTGAATTGTTGAAGACTAACGATAATTTATTTTTCATTATCTTAGTCATAATATTCTTTACTGGGCTAGTTGAGCTCACCCTTTTCATCTATTGTCCTCTTCAGGAAATGAGAATGTCGCAGGAACTAGTCGGAGGACGGAGTGATGGTCCGAGTTAGAGTAGTAGTAGTCCTCACTATTTCTAATAAATAGTGTGATAATAATTGTAATAAGGACTTAGTTTGAATGTTAATATTTTCTACATATTTGTATTGACACTCACAGTTGTGTGGTCGTATTTTGCACGTTCGTGTGATATAAAGTTTGTATTTGAATTCTGTACCATATATTTGGCGACTCAGAATGGGTTGGGTTGACTGGACCTATTCTGGGAGCGTTACATATACTTACTTGATAACTGTTGTTGTAGGAGAATTCCACCAATGGTAAGTATTTGTCCCAACTTCCTTTGAAGTGTAGAACACAGAGTCTCAATAGATCTTCAAGAGTTTGAATAGACCTTTCCGATTGCCCGTCCTTTTGAGGATGATATGCAGAAATGAATCGTAAATTAGTGCCAATAGCTTTCTGCAAGCTGACCAAAATCGTGAAGTGAATCTTGGATCTCGATCAGAAACTATGGATACTGGCATACCATGCATTATCACAATCTCATTTATGTACATACGTGTAAGACGTTCAAGTGAGTATACTTCTCTTATAGGTAAGAAATGAGCAGACTTGGTTAATCTATCGACAATGACCCAAATTGCATCTATGCCTTTAGAAACCTTGAGAAGACCCGTAACGAAATCCATGTAAATGTGCTCCCACTTCCATTCTGGAATTTCAAGTGGTTGAAATGGACCTTTTGGCATTTGATACTCTGCCTTGACACGTTAAACACCTCGAGATAAACTCTGTGATCTCTCTCTTCATATTGCTCCACCAAAATGTATGTCGAAGATCACGATCCATTTTGGTACTTCTAGGATGGATTGCAAACAGTGTGTTGTGTTCTTCAATCATGATTTTATACTTCAATTCAGAGTCGTTAGGAACACAGTCTAGAGTTGACTCGAAGTATTCCCTCTTCATCGATTCTTGCTTCTGGAATAACACCTTCTTGCACCTTCTTCTTCATATTCATCAGCTCTAGGTCTGTAGCTTGAGCAACTTTAACTCTGTTAATTAAAGCTGGTTCTACGCTGTATATTTGGCATCTTCCCGTGGGTCCCTGGAGTCTTTAACTCTATCTCCATCCTTTGTAAGTCATACAAAATGGGTCTTTGTGTAGACAACATCGCACTCGTTCCTGCATATGATATTCTATTCAACACGTCAGCTACAACGTTCGCTTTTCCAAGATGGTATTGGATGGTATGGTCAAAATTTTTAAACAGATCAAGCCAGCGTCGTTGCCTCATGTTGAGTTCCTTTTGAGTGAAGAAATATTTAAGGCTCTTATGATCCGTATAGATCTCCACTTTCTCCTTATACAGGTAGTGTCTCCAGATCTTCAACGTGAAAACGACAGCTGCCAACTCTAGATCATGAGTGGGATAATTCTCTCATATTCTTTGAATTATCGTGAGGCATAGGCTATGACTTTCTCATGTTGCATGAGAACACATCCTAACCCTTTGCCTGACGCATCTCTATAGATGACAAATCCCTCTGAACCAGATGTTATTATTGGAACAAGTGCTGAAATGAGTCTCCTCTTGAGCTCTTTGGAGCTCTTCTCACATTCCTCGCTCCATCCGAATTTTGTATCTTTTCGAGTCAGCTGAGTTAATGGAGTGGCGATTCGAGAAAATCCTTCCACGAATCTCCGGTAATAAACAGCTAAGCCCAGAAAGCTATGTATTTCGGTTACTGACTTAGGTTGCTCCCAACTTTGCATATCTTCAATCTTTGCCAGGTTAACTGATATTCCATGTTTCGATACCACGTGCCCAAGGAATGCTACTTCCTCAAGCCAGAACTCGCATTTCATCAACTTGGCATATAGTTTGTTTTCACGAAGCTTTTGGAGTATCAGCTTTAAGTGTTGCTCATAATCTTCACGACTTTTGGAGTAAATGAGGATGTCATCAATAAAGGCAACCACAAAATAATCCAAATATTACTTGAATATCCGGTTCATCATATCCATGAAGGTCGCATGAGCATTAGTCAATCCAAAAGACATGACTAAGAATTCATAATGCCCGTATCGAGTTCTGAAGGCAGTCTTTGGAATGTCATCAGTTTTAATCTTTAACTGATGATATCTAGAACGAAGATCTATATTTGAAAAGAATTTAGCACCTTGCAACTGGACAAACAAGTCATCAATGCGAGGTAACGGATACCTATTTTTGATGGTGACATGGTTTAACTCCCGATAGTCAATACAAAGTCGCATACTCTCGTCTTTCTTCTTTACAAATAAAACAGGAGCACCCCAAGAAGATGTGCTAGGACGAATGAAACCAATGTCTAACAACTCCTGTAGTTGGACCTTTAACTCCTGAAGTTCAATAGGAGCCATTCGATATGGGGTTTTGAAAATGGGTTTTCTACCGGGTTCAAGGTCAATAAAAAATTCAACTTCACGTTCTGGGGGTAGACCAGGAAGTTCTTTGGTAAATACATCAGGGAATTTATTAATAATAGAAATATCATTCAAATCTGACGTATTCTTGTTTAAATTGGTGACATAGACTAAAAAAGCTGTAGACACTCAAAATTTTGTTTCCCTATTACTAACACTGTAGGAGGGCAAAACTGTCTTTTTAACAAAACCCCGGTCTCAATACCGGGCCATCAACTTAACCTTGATCTCAATATCAAGCCATCAACTCAACCCCGGTCTCAATACTGGTTCGTCAATTCAACCATGGTCTTAATACCAGGCCATCAATTAAACCCCGGTCTCAATACCAGAACATCAACTCAACCCCAGTCTCAATACCGGGCCATCAAATCAACCCCGGTCTCACTACCGGGCCATCAACTCAACCCTGGTCTCAATACTGGGCCATCAACTCAACCCCTGTCTCAATACCGGGCCGTCAATTCAACCCCGGTCTCAATACCAGGCTATCAGATCAGCCTCAGTCTTAACCCAGGAGGTACAGGTCAACCCCGGTCTCAACCTGGGAGGTACAAAATCAGCCCCAGTCTCAACTCGGGAGGTACAGGTCAGCCCCGGTCTCAACCCGGGGGGTACAGATCAGCCCCGGTCTCAACCCGGGAGGTACAGGTGAGCCCCAGTCTCAACTCAGGAAGTGAAAGTTAGCCCCGATCTAAACCTGGGAGGTACGGATCAGCCACAGCCTCAACCCGGGAGGTACAGGTCAGCCCCAGTCTCAACCCGGGACGTACAGATCAACCCCGGTCTCAACCCGGGAGGTACAGGTCAGTCCCAATCTCAACCCAGGAAGTACAAGTCAGCCCCAATCTCAACCCGGGAGGTATAGATCAGCCCCGATCTCAACCCGAGAGGTACAGGTCAGCCCCGATCTCAACCCTAGAGGTACAGATCAGCCCCAGTCTCAACCCGGGAAGTAAAGGTCAGCTCCGGTCTCAGCCCGGGAGGGCAGGTCAACATCGAAAACAATCCTGAAGCCTTACATCATATCAAGAGACAAACCTGGAAGCACCAAGTCAGCCTCAGAGATAACCTTGAGGACAAACAGAATCGGTTGGAATCCAAACCTCGGACAAAACCCCGGGAAGTCAGCCGGAGGCCATGCCAACACTGAATGTAAGACCCCAACTTTTATGAATAAAGATTTAATTTTTTTTATATATTATTTTGAAATAGTAAGGTGTTGATTTGATAAATGTGAAAGTTATGGGTGAAATGTGCAAATATTTCAAAATAAGCAAGTGGTTATAAAATATTCTTGTTGTCGGGGAATATTCGTTTGGTCGTGGAATATTCGTACGACGGCGCAGCCATTTGTGGGCCCCATAACGGAATAACTGTCGGATATAGAAAGCGACAGAAATAACCTTTTTATAAATAACGGTAAAACTGTTACGGTTAAACTGTTGAAATACCCAGTGATAAAAATACAGTAATACGCGTTATGCACAGTAGCACATGGTATTGCACAGTATTTTAAATTATTAGTTCTTACGTAAGAAGACACTTACTCAATTATTGTTACAGTAATTACTGTTCAATATTTTATATTATTGATTTAATAATTGCATATTTTGTATAATTGATTCAATAATTGTCGCTGCACAGTATTTTACATTATCAACTCAATAATTCATATTATTTGAATAATATTATTAGATAGCATTATTGACAATGTCTAAGGAAGTTCTGTCTAGGAGGGATTATTTAATTGCTCGCCAGTAAAGAAAAGTCCTTATCGGAAGGTCCCCTCTTTCCTAGGAACGACCTAGTTGTCAATATTGTAGTTCTGTAATATTATTTATGAATAATTAATTATTGATTTATATAATAAGGAAATATTTATTTTGTGGATATAAAAGAAGGAATTAGTGCTGATGTGTTTCTATCAGTATTTTAGTGTGAAAAATCATCCGTTTATGGAATTCGGATAATTTATGTTTGGAATTTGAAAAAACTTCCTTCTACAAAGTTGTAGAGAATTAAATTTCCTATAAAAAATATAGATAATTGGTCTTTTTTTGACAAAAGGGCTAATTATTATGAATTATTGAAGTTTCAAAAAATAAATATTTTTTTTAATAGGACGTGGGCCCCACTGGTGGCTGATGGCTTTTGAGGCGGCTGGAATTTTTTATTTTTTTAAAAAAAAATTTATATTATTAAAAAAGTCTACTTTGGCATCCTAAGCTTTTTCTATAAATAGGGTGCTTAGGTTAGAATTGAAAATCACACCAGAATCAGAAGTTTTCTCTCTCTATAATATAGAGCCTATTTTTGTGAGTATTTAGATATTTTGAGTGTTACTATTCAATGCAAGTTTCCTTCGGTATTATATCCGATATTTCAGCCAGAAGTACTATTCTTTTGAGGTAAGGGATGTTATTTTCTTTCATAAATGATGTTATTCTTTTCAATATCATTATACCAAAATATTGGCATGGATTTTATTATGAAATTCTTACTTTTTTTGTCGGGATTACTATTCACGTATACGGCACTATTCATGTATACGACACTATTCACGAAAAAATTAAATTTTCTTCTATTTGTCCAAGTTACTTGTTAAGGTTCCTATCTTTGATTGGATCTAAGTTTTGAGCTTTATTCTTGAATTTTAATCCATAAAGTATTAATATGGAGTATTTTTGAACTTGGATAAACTAAATTATGAATCCCTAATCTTTGTCCTTTATATCACTGGATTCGTTATTTATATTATTTTTCATCATCCTCAGTCCTAAATGGTCATATTACTGAATATCTTTGGCCTGTAGAGCAAAGATGAATGATTACCTGATGAATATCTTTAGCCGTAGTGCAAAGATGAATAGGTGTTGAGATGAACATGAACACTAGTGATACAAATGAATATCTTTGGCCTGTAGTGCAAAGATGAATATTTAATTCGAGATGTATATTGATTGATGTTACAGGGATAAAATATTGATGATGAACGGTTATTTCCGCTGCGAATATTGATCTAAAATTTGTTGTCAATAATATTTTTATGAAATTGTTGAAGACTAACGATAATTTATTTTTCATTATCTTAGTCATAATATTCTTTACTGGGCTAGTTGAGCTCACCCTATTGTCCTCTTCAGGAAATGAGAATGTCGTAGGAACTAGTCGGGGAACAGAGTGATGGTCCGAGTTAGAGTAGTAGTAGTCCTCATTATTTCTAATAAATAGTGTGATAATAATTGTAATGAGGACTTAGTTTGAATGTTAATATTTTCTACATATTTGTATTGACACTCACAGTTGTGTGGTCGTATTTTGCACGACCGTGTGATATAAAGTTTGTATTTGAATTCTGTATTATGTATTTGGCGACTCAGAATGGGTTTGGTTGACTAGACCTATTCTGGGGGCGTCACAGTTGGTATCAGAGCTTAGGGATATGATCTCTGGTGGAGATCGGGGAATAGAACTAGGAGGGGAGAGACGAGTAAATCCATCACTAGTATGTCCTACCTAAGCTTATGTGGTATTTAATTGGTCAGTCGAAGCATAGGGTTATTATGTGATATGTTAATTTGTTTAATTAACCCTTGTTTTATGGCAGTATTTGAGAATGGCAGCTGAGAATGTTAACAATGAAGTGAATGAGACCGTGGAGACACCTTTAATGACCAACTACGAGAACGTGCATCAAGAAGGGAATGTTCATCCTGAAAACAACGCTGATCAGATGATAAACAATGAGATGTTTTGAAGTTTTTTGCAGTTCATGCAAAACCAGACGAGGGAGGCTCGTGTGCAAAATACAGGTGGAGATAATAACAACTTGCGGATTGTCACTGCCAAGCAGTTCAAAGAATTGGGACCACCAGAGTTTTTGGGCAAGCCGGATCCAATCAAGGCAGAGACGTGGGTTAAGCAAATTACCAAGATATTTGATGTCTTACGATGCACGGAGGAACAGAAGGTTCCATTTGCCACCTTTATGTTTCGAGGAGAGGCAGATTACTGGTGGGAATCTGTGAAGCGTACCCAGCCTACCGCACTCAAGATGTCTTGGGAAGCATTCCAAAAACAATTCAATGACAAGTACTTTCCTGAAAGTATTCGTCATATGAAGGAGGTATAGTTTATCAGACTAGAACAAAACAACATGATGGTGTCCCAGTACGAGGCTAAGTTCGCGGAGTTGTCCAGGTTTGCACCTCATTTGGTGGAGAATGAGGAACGTATGACGCAGATGTTTCTGAGAGGTTTAAAACCCGAAATACGTCAATACCTCATTTCTCACAAATTTTCTCTATATTCGGATGTAGTGAACAGGGCCCAGTTGTTAGAACGAGATAGTGATTATTTTTAACCAAGGGACAACAACCAAGGTCGTACCGGTGGCAGCAGTCATCGGAGCAATGACAACCAGCGGGGAGGAAAGTATGACAGAAGCGGTAACCATTCCGGTGGTAATCGTGGCCATGATAGTAGAAAAAGCGAATTGGGGGGAGATTTCAAAAAGAGAAGGTATAACAATGAGAACGTGAAGACGTCAACATCAACACCGGCATCAACTGTTTCTAGGGGAGGAGAACGACCACCGGTCGTATGCTATAAATGTGGGAAAGAGGGACACATCAGCCCAAACTGCCCACAATAATTCAAAGCATGGTATAACTGTGGAAAAGAAGGACATAGAGCTCGAGATTGTCCTATAGCGAAACCAAGTCCAGCGGGGGTGGTGATTCCAAAGGCGGTTTCGGACAAGTCAAAGTCGGTGATTCCTGGAAGAGCATTTATCGTGACAGCCCAAAACGTGAGGAACCCACACGAGGTGATTACGGGTAAGCTAATCATAAACTCTTGCGAAGTTTACACCTTGTTAGATACCGGTGCTACCCATTCTTTTATTTCACCTACTTGTGCTCAACGTTTGAACTTGACTTCCGATAAATTAGACTTTGACTTATTTGTTGAAACTCCATTGGGAGAAACTTTTGTTACATCCATAGTTTACAAATCTTGCTTGATTCAGATCGGTACCCTTACCTTACTTGTTGATCTTATATCTTTGAAAATACTTGCATTTGACGTGATTTTAGGAATAGACTGGTTAACCACTTACCATGCCAAAATTAATTATTTTCGTAAGGTTGTTAGTTTTCATATTCCTAATCATCCTGTTGTGCGAATCCAAACCACTAAAATCAGTCAATATCATTTCAAGTCATATAGCTATTCGTTTATTGAAAAACGAATGTCAAGCTTTCTTAGCTAATGTCACTGATCTAAACCAGAATACGTCAGATTTGAATGATATTTCCGTTGTTAATGAGTTTCCTGATGTATTTTCTGAAGAACTTCCCGGTCTACCCCCAGAACGTGAAGTTGAATTCTTTATTGACCTTGAGCCCGGTACAAAACCCATTTCTAAAACCCCATATCGAATGGCTCCTATTAAACTTCAGGAGTTAAAGGTCCAATTATAGGAATTGTTAGACATAGATTTTATTCATCTTAGTACGTCTCCTTGGGGTGCTCCTGTTTTATTTGTAAAGAAGAAAGACGGGAGTATGCGACTTTGTATTGACTATCGGGAGTTGAACCATGTCACCATCAAGAATAGGTATCCGCTACCTCGTATTGATGACCTGTTCGACCAGTTGCAAGGAGCATAATTCTTTTCAAAGATCGATCTTCGTTCTGGATATCATCAGCTGAAGATTAAAACTGAGGATATTCCGAAGACTGCCTTCAGAACTCGGTACGGGCATTATGAGTTCTTAGTCATGTCTTTTGGATTGACTAATGCTCCTGCTGCTTTCATGGATATGATGAACCGTGTATTTAAGGAATATTTGGATCAGTTCGTTGTTGTCTTTATTGATGATATCCTCATCTATTCTAAAAGCCGTGAAGATCATGAGCACCACTTGAAGTTGGTACTTCAAAAGGTTCGTGAGAATAAGCTATATGCCAAGCTAAAGAAATGCGAGTTCTGGCTTGAGGAAGTAGCATTCCTTGGGCACGTGATATCGAAACGTGGAGTATTTGTTGACCCAGCAAAGATTAAAGCAATACAAAGTTGGGAGCAACCTAAGTCGATGACCGAAGTACGAAGCTTTCTGGCTTAGCTGGTTATTATCGGAGGTTCGTAGAGGGATTTTCTCGAATTGCTACTCCATTAACTTAGTTGACTCGAAAAGATACAAAATTCATTTGGAGCGAGGAATGAGAAAAGAGCTTCCAAGAGCTCAAGAGAAGGCTTATTTCGGCACCTGTTCTGACAATACCATTTGGTTCGGATGGATTTGTCATTTACAGTGATGCTTCGGGCAAAGGGTTAGGATGTGTTCTCATGCAACATGGGAAAGTCATAGCCTATGCCTCGCGACAACTCAAAGAATGTGAGAGGAATTATCCTACTCATGATCTAGAGTTGGCAGCTATCAGTTTCGCGTTGAAGATCTGGAGACATTACCTGTATGGGGAGAAAGTGGAGATTTATACGGATTATAAGAGCCTTAAATATTTCTTCACTCAGACGGAACTCAACATGCGGCAACGACGTTGGCTTGAGCTGTTGAAAGATTACGATCGTACCATCCAATACCATCTTGGAAAAGCGAACGTGGCAGCTAACGCATTGAGTAGAAGATCATATGCGGGAACGAGTGCGATGATGTCAATTATACGCGCAGAACCAGCTTTGATTGATAAAGTTAAAGCTGCTCAAGCTACGGATCCAGAGCTGATGAAGATGAAGAAGAAGGTGCCATTCCAGAAGCAAGAGTTGATAAAGAGGGAATACTTTGAGTCAACTCCAAACTTTGTGTTCCTAACGATTCCGACTTGAAGCATAGAATCATGATGGAGGCACACAACACACCGTTTGCAATCCATCCTGGGAGTACCAAAATGTATCGTGATCTTCGACATACATTTTGGTGGAGCAATATGAAAAGAGAGATCGCGGAGTTTATTTCGAGATGCTTAACGTGTCAACGTGTAAAGGCGGAGCATCAAGTGCCGAAGGGTCCATTGCAACCACTGGAGATTCTGAAATGGAAGTGGGAACACATTACGATGGATTTCGTTATGGGTCTTCCCAATGTTTCTCAAGGCATAGATGCGATTTGGGTTATTGTTGATAGATTAACCAAGTCTGCTCATTTCTTGCTGATACGAGAGACTTATTCCCTTGAACATCTTGCTCATATGTACGTGAATGAGATTGTGAGGTTGCATGGCATGCCAGTATCCATAGTTTCTAATCGTCACCCCAGATTTACTTCACGATTTTGGATCAGTTTGCAGAAAGTTATGGGCACGAATTTACGATTCTGTTCGACTTATCATCCTCAAACAGATGGACAATCAGAAAGGACTATGGAAAATACGCAGATTGCCATCGTCATAATCAAGATTTTGGAAGACGGTAGTTTAGTATTTCTTAAATGTTTCCCTATGAAGGGAAGATAAGATTAGGTAAGAAAGAAGAATTGAGTCTGAGGTTCGTGAAACCTTTTGAAGTATTGCACAGAGCAGAAAAAGTGGCGTACGAGGTAGCCTTACCTAGTGAACTGGAACATATCTACAGTGTGTTTCATGTTTTGGTCTTACGATCATATAAACCTAATTATAAGCGTGTGATACCCTATGAGCCAATCAAGTAGGGAAGAATCTGACATATGAGGAATTCTTGTCCAAATACTAGATAAGAAAGAACAGATATTAAGAAATAAAATTATATCTTTTGTGATAGCGCTTTGGCGAAACCACGATGCCAAGGAGGCCACGTGAAAATTAGAAAATAAGGAGAGGAGGATCTATCCCCATCTATTTGTGTAGCCTTGTACCAATTCCGAGGACGGAATTTTATAAGGGGGGGAGGATGTAAGAACTGTGAATTTCACGATTAAATTTTTTTTTTTGATATAATAAGAAAATGAATATTACTTGAACATAAATGTTTGTGAGTTACGAAAGAAGTAATTCGATTATATTAAATTAAATTTATAATAATTGAGGAAATATGGAGAATGACGATGAACTCGTAGAATGCCTTGTGTGGCATGAGAATGAAAATGGTGATGATTTAATTAAATAATGAAGGAATTAATAAGTGAAGGATTAATTAATATTATATTATTAATTAATCATCGTAATTAGTAATAACATATTAATAAGTAATTATTTATAATGTGTTATTATGAGTAACAAAACATTTGCAAGTAAGTAATTGATGAATATGATAAGAGTTATATTTAATTGATTATTTGTTGAGTGCAATACATGTGATTGTTAATCGTACAATAATATTATTAACTGTTATTATGAATAATAATCGGTTAAAGAGTAAATGAATTATTAAGTGAACAATTAATCTATATTGTTAAATGTCATTATGAGAAATATAATAATAGTCTGTTGATTTATTATTATTGCAAGTAATAGTATAATAATAAGAAAATAGTTTATAAATATAATAAGATTTGTATCTATTAAACTATTGAGGAATGTGATTATTTATCGTATAATAATAATTGATAAGGGTAAATTAATGAAGGAATTACTACGTGAACAATTAATCGATATTAATTGTTATTTACTTTCTATTATGAGAAAATAGAATATTAATGATGATTAATTGATAATTTGTTAATTATTATTATCGTGAATAATAGAATGATAATAAGCAATTTGTTTATGAATATAATAAGATTTATATTTATTTAACGTGATAATTAATTATATAAATGTTAATTAATTAATATAGAGATTAATAACTTCATTAATCTATGAGGAAGGAATTGATTAATATTTAATTAATTAATTAATTGCCATTATAAAATAAATAAGTAAGTCATTAATATAATGAGATTATATTAATTGTTATGTGCATGTATGCGAAATTAAATATATAAAATATATGGGATACAACTATATTATATAGTGTAGTGCGACATTCATGTGACTATAGAAATCACATATTAAGAATTATTAAACTATATTATATGATGCAATATGATTGCACATATTAAAACTATATGTTATGAATACATCATGAGGTTATGTGACATTGTTAAAATAGTACATCACAAATATATTATAAACAATTGTTGATTAATAAAATTTAATAATAAAGGAGACAATGTTATATGATAAAATATACATTGATTATATATGTACGAATTACATTTACTACATTGGAGTATTATTTATGTGAATTGTATTATGACATTTAAATTATAACCTATGCATATATTGCATGAAATTGTATAAAGCCTTAATATTGATACACTTCATGTTACCAAATGCTGAGCTTGTATATTGTTGCCCCATAATTAGAGTCATCACTCATTCTCTTCACGTGAAAACTCCAAGCTAGTCTACTACCTCTTCTCTTAAACTCAGCATTCTAGCCCATAATCATCATGAGGGGAGTGGCTTCAATAGTGGAATTCACCAACTACTCAACCACCCTCCCTTACCTACTGAGTTCTTACTCTTCCCGTTAGTTTGATTTGATGATCAAAGACATGGACTGTGTAACCATTTCTCTATAAATAAGGCATCTCTCCTTCTTTATTTCAATTGCTGAGAATATGTAAGTATAAGATATAGAGTTAGTGCATTGTATTAGTCAGAAGTCTGTGAATCGAGAAGTTCATTAGCAGCAAGCTCATTCACAAGTTATCAGAAGGTATATTTCATTGTTCTTCAACTCTTATTTTTTGAAATTTCTGAGAATTGTTAATTCTTGATTTTAGTGGGAATTTATGATTTGGTGAATTGATAATGTTAAATTGGTTGTCATATAAGCTAATACAAGTGTTAAAAAGGTAATGTAATTAGTCTAATAGCAAATTCGTAGGAAATTTTGTGATTTGGGTTGAAACCTGCCGAAGCAGGGAACTCACTGGTGCTGGCCGAAGCACGTCGCAGCTGCACCGGTTTATAACTGAGGCGCAGCGCAGCTGCGCCGGCCTCTGGGGACAGTTCCTGCTTTTGTTTGCAATCTGGTCATTGTTAACTTAGATACACTACTTAGGCCAGCATGAGGAATATGTCGGCATGGGTATAGGTGTTTATTGAGATAGCGTGGGTTGTTTTAACTTCATTAAAATCCCTTGCTAAGTGAACTTAGAATTTAAAAAGGAACTTAGAGCTTTTAAAAGTTAATTTGACATGTGTGTATGATGTTGAGGTTCTGACTTTTGACACATATTATTGTGACCTAGAAATGTATAAAAAGCATGCTAAATTATGTATATATGTTTCATAATGTAACATGAACATACGGGCCTCACTAGCGGACATTTCTAAACGAAAATTATAGTTTTTGAAATAAACTTTGACATATAGGTATCATATTTATATTATGACCATATGAACATGTATATGTGGGTAGGTCATGAGTGAAATATAGTTTACATGTGTTAAGTCAGTTCAAGTTGATTTTTAAAGAGAAACTTGAAAGTTTTGAAGAACTAACGTTCATGAGCATGTTAAAGAATACATTATGATATTTTGTTATGCATGATAGTACTCTTAACATCACTAAGCTAGTCTATATGTACACACAATGTGTTAGATACAATGAAAGTTAACCGAGCATGAGTCTAGACAAGTTTGAGAGTAATAAGCGATATTAACTAGATGCAAATAAATCAAATACGTGCAAGCATGCATATTACAAATGTTATGACTACCTCATAGGTTCATATGGTAAACATAGAAACCTTGTGATTTCGTGTCCTCAATTAACCGTAAATCATTAGAAATCCTAAATGAGAATCCTAACATATTAAGGTGAACGTATGATGATTGTAAAAGCATGAAAGACCTTTATTGTGTGTACGTGTTATGTGTATCCATCTAATATGACATGACATAAGATCGTGGAAACATAATTCGTACGAGTTTTCAAAGAATGAACAAAACTAAATAAGTGCATATAAAATGAGGACCTATGTAAGCATGCATACAAACTGATATCATGACTACCTCACATGTATACATGGCAAACATTATATCCTTTGTGATTTCATGATCTTGATTAGCCTTAGCTCATTTGAAATCATAAGTTAAAGACCATAGCGTATCAAGAATAAGTGTAAGATTGCAATAACAGTATGTAAGAGCCTTTAATATGTTATTATATTATATGTGAATGTTGCGTTCATGACCGGACAGAAACCACAAGGCAACAGCTCAGCCTTGGCTTGGCCAGAGGGCTGCGCAGCTGCGCCGGCCCTAGTCTTAGTCATAGCACAGTTGCGCCATACTGGAATCAGGATTGAGTCAGTTTGTTGATCTGATTTTGACAGTTAGCTTATATGATTACTTTAACTTGTAGTATATGACCAGTATGCTAAGTAATGTGTTGAGAGGCATGCTAAGTGATAGAATTGAACGTTTGATTATAAACTTCTCAATGATAAGTCCAAAAGGTGTTTGTGAACTATAAAGTAATGATTAGAAACTATGTTGATGACTTCATGATGTCTTGTAAATTGAACTGTACTATATGTACGCAAACGTATGTGATGAAGTATGTGTATAGTATGTGACTAAGTTAAACGTTTATAGGTGCGTTTAAATTTACATATCATATATGGGCATAAGTAACTAATGAACATTCTATACATGTATTATATAAATAGGATTCGAAAGTGTTGATTTACTTAACGAGGATAAACTACGCATAAGGCAAGTTCTCTAACTTACACTATTTTAAAGTGCAAGTTTTCTGACTTACACTCATTTATAGTGCAAGTATCTGAACCCTAATTTTATTGTGTTGCAAGTATCCTATCCTTGTGGTTACTTATTCGAGGAACGTCGTAAGCTAGTTCCCTAACTTATACTCTTTCATTGTGCAAGTTTCCTTGAAACCGTTCTTGTATATTAATTGCAAGTATCTAACTACTCTTTTATTGAGCAAGTATTTGATTCATACTCTTTATTGAACACATATTCGAGCTTGTACTAACTTTGGTCGTACGAGTAAATAGGTGCTAGAATAATTCTTGCCTTACTAACCTATGCTTCATAGTTTGATTTAAATCACGATTATATTCTTCGAATTATTGTTGCGAGTATTGAACTCATAAATTGTTCTTATATACATTGTTGAAATTGTCTACGCCATTTAATTCGGCTAGACCAATATCATGAATTAGAAAGCAATCCACACCAATTTCCTTGGTGCGGACTCTTAGAAATTGACTGAGTTGAACAACCCTTGTAAAAAGGGGAACTATATAGTCGGGGTGCCGACAGTGGTGTGGTAGGTTATGCATAACTCCAGGTACGATAGGCTGATCCCCTAATTGTACTTGGTTGGGTTACCAGAAATATTTTTGGTGATTCTAGTAGAAGTTCGTGGTTCTTAGCGACTACTCAGTATCCAGTATTTATTTACTTGAAACTTTGAATTCTTTGGATTCTTTTATAAATCCTTGGTCCACAGCGACACTTAGTGATATCTATTCATTCACTTGAAATTGTTGAAACTTTTGAATCCTTTAATAACTTCTCGACCCGTAGTAGTCCTTATTCAACTTCACAGAATAGATTTGAAAGTCATTGCTATTTATTTTGTTCACAACATTCTTATTTGAAATCCTGAGCGATTAATTACCGTTTTACCATTGAGATTTAGAACTGTATATATTCCTGTTCTAATTTATTGGCATATTACTTGCTGAGCAAATTTGTTGCTCACTCTTGCTTCCCATAAACATTTCAGTTAGGGCAGGGCAAGGTGGAACCCCAGGACAGAACAAATGCGAAGGCAAGGCTATGGAGTAGCTGTGCTTTTCCATATTAGGATGTTTCCGTTATGTTGTATTAAGACTTATTTAAAGTTATGTATTAAGATATGTTTGGTTTAAGTTATGAAGTGTATTAGTAATAGTTTCGAGACTTGGGACGAGAATATTTATGTTATATCAATGTAAATTATTCTGTTATTCCATTGTTTGAGATTTTAGTTGTTATTATAATTAGTACGTGATGAACCGAATTCGAGATCAGTGACGGTCTGAATTTGGGGGCGTCACAGTACGTATGACTACGAAAAAGATTCAAATGATCCGGCAACGGATACAAACAGCACAAGATCGACAAAAGAGTTATGCGGATCTTCATCGAAAGGACGTGGAATTTAATGTTGGGGACCATGTGTTATTACGTGTTGCTCCGTGGAAAGGAGTTACGAGATTCGGAAAGAGAGGAAAGCTCAACCCACGATTCATTGGTCCATTTGAGATCCTTGACAGAGTAGGAAATGTGGCCTATAGACTCGCTTTACCTCCAAGCATGTCTCGTGTTCATAATGTTTTTCACATATCCATGTTGCATAAATATGTGAAAGATCTAAACCACATTATTGAGTTAGAACCAGACGAGATAGCCGAAAATTTAACGTACGAGGAGGTACCTGTCAAGATCTTGGATATGAAGGATCATGTCCTATGCTCGAAAATTATACCTCAAGTTAAAATTTTGTGGAGAAACCATGTTATTGAGGAAATGACCTGTCATTTCTAACAGCTTTTATATACTTAAATCTGCGTTTTAGCAACTTCGCCGGACTAGGTTATCTTTTCAGTCCCGGTTTGACTATTTTTTATCTATATTTAACTATATATATATATATATTTGCATTTCATTTTGGCCTGGATCATTCTGTGGCCTTTTATTACTTTTATATATATATGGGTCTAGGATAGAATGTTTATTGTCCTTTTACAGCTTATATATATATATATATATATATATATATATATATATTACAATTCTATCGTGCCTGGATAACTCCATGGCTCTTTTACGGCTTTTATATATATCTGGGCCTAGAATAGAATGTCGATTGCCCTTTTACAGCTTTTATATATATATATATATATATATATATATATATTTCAATTCTATCGAGCCTGGTTAATTCTGTGGCTCTTTTACAGCTTTTATACATATTTCCCTTTCAGTCCGGGCAAATGATAGAATGTCTGTCTCCCTTTACCGCTTTTATATATATATTTCTATTCTGTCAAGACTGGATCACTCCGTGGCTATTTACAGCTTTTATAAATATATATATATATATATATATATATATATATATTTACATTCCAGTCCGGGCATCGGAGTGAAAATCCATCGCCCTTTACAGCTTTCGTATATATAATTATATATATATATATATATTGATTTACTCATTTTATTAAATTGTTGCTTTAAATATTCATTTGATATGAATCGGCACTGACATTTCTGCAGGCGAACTAGATTTCTGTAAATCTCGCCAACTCTAGCTTTCAAACGATTCAAAATAGGTTCAGACAGAACCGGGAAGCTAGAATGGCTAAGATTTATTTAAATCTAGCATTTTTTTAGTTTCAATTATGAAAGCCATCTCGCAGCCCTTAGATTGCTATCTAGTGGGAACGAGATGCTTCGGCCATGTGCGAGCCAGGATTTACTGATGAATCCTTGGTTCTGGCGAAATTTGGATATATTTCTGTGCATATTTGAGCTGTGCAGGTTTTATTGGCTTCCCTATGTGAGCCTAAGAATCGTGGGATTCATGATCAAACTGATCAGAATCTGATTCCCACGATGGACAAACTCCACTTTACAGATGTACCCTGCCAGTTTTTCTGTAAAAATGTACATCCGAGAGACCTTAAAACGGTTATCCGGGTTTAAGATCTCAATATAATGAGAATAATGGTTTGTCATGTCAGAGTCACTCCGATGGCTGTCATGCCCATGAGAAGACTGACACTTGTATATATTTTGTGGTTGAGGATGATTCGCAGCCCAACAATCACTATTTAAATTGTGCCATAAGGCTGAAAAGATAAAACTGAAGTATCGATATGCTTCAATTCCTATGTTAGCATAAGGGTTTGAAAACCTGTTTCAAAATATCATTATAATAAATCTTGTCTAAAAGAATAATTTTTGCAAATCAAATCAAACCCTTTGTATATAGGTTCAACGATGCATAAACATACTTTCAATCAAAATATACGCCCAATTTCTTTTAGCATTCACACACACACATTGCAAATTTAAAAGGGAAATATTGAAAAGATGTGGTACCGTGTTTACACGAGAGTTGTGGGGTTCTTAACACCCTCCCCACACTTAACCAAGCCCCCGAACTCAAAACTTCAGTTTCAAAGATCAAGTTTCGATAGTGTCCAGCAATTGGGCCTCTTTCAAACAAAACTCAGTTAAGTTGGTACAACCATTTAAAATCTACCAACTGGCGACTCTGTAAAAAGTTCAAATCGTCAAACCCTTCAAAACCTTTTTCACAAATAAAAAGTATAAGGGTAGACAAACATTAGGAAGAGCGAAAGATCCGGGTTTGACCCAGCCCGAATTTTTTCCCGACTTTGCTGGGGACAGTAGAGGGCTTAGGCCGCGTTCAAATCTTTTCAAAATTTCCCCTTCATATCTGCATATGTATGAATGCTGCGTCTTTACATTGAATGAATGTGAATGAATGCTTTCCTGCTTTATTAGTGCTTTGCACCCATATTAGTGCTTCACACTAATGTCATCATATGCATACGCTGAGAACGCGATGTATGTGAATGTATGTTGTGTGATTCCTCCACCAGGAGGCTAACCTGTCGGTGTAAGAGTAATGTCTTCGAGGACGGCTAAGTCTTCGGGGCTCACGAAAAAGCACCACTCAGATTCGCTCCAGTTGAAAGATCGGATTAATTTCCCCTCTAGTAGATTGTGATGATCTGGGGACCTTCATGCTGAAAAAAGCCGCGAGAATATCCTAAGATAGGTTAGCCTCTGATTAACCAAACCCGAAGGGAAGCCTCTTCATGTCTTCCTCTTTCAATTCAATGTCTAGTTTTTTAATTCCAATGTAAATGTCATAATGTACATTCTGTCATATTATCTTGTCATAAAAACAACTGACCTCGGTTTTGCAGGATAAGATTAAAAAACCATAAAAACACATCATGGCATGCATCCTATCCCTACCTACCTCAGGAAATGGACACGCCTACGTTTTGTTATAGGTGAAAAATTGGTCATGTTACTAGATCTAAGGCTAAGAAAGAACTAAGTTCATCTCCAGATATGGCTTCCAGTGCTCAGCAAGAATCTACCCCTGTCTCTAGGGAAGAGTTTGAAGGACTGAGGAATCAGATAGCCGAATTGGCAGGTTTCCTGAGAGAGCAAAGTAAATCTCTTAAAGGAAAGCAAGCACAGGGTCGCACGGAATCAGGAACATCTGGTGGAAGTCAAGAGACCGAAAAAGTAGACACTCAAGGTCCTGGGACACAAAACCAGAACACAACCAACAAAACTCCTGAAATCACCACCCACAACAAAGAACAGGAAGCTGGTGACATTCTGAAGAAAGTACAACAGATGGAAGAAACCATCCGATCTATCAAAGGGACTGGGGCATTTGGCAGCGTCAATTATTCTGACTTATGCATTTTCCCTAGGGCTCGTTATCCCAAAAAATTTTAAGTCCCTGATTTTAAAAAATATGATGGATTGGGAGACCCCTACACTCACTTAAAAGTATTCATTGGAGAGCTCGGATCCTATGCAGAGGACGAGAAACTCCGAATGCAGTTATTCTAGAAGAGTTTGACCGGAGAGGCTAGAGCCTGATACGCCCGTCTAGACAACTCCAAAATTCACAGCTGGGAAGGGCTGGCACATGCTTTCCTCAGTCAATACAGTTTCCATTCTCAGTTGGCTCCAGACAGATACCAGATTACAAAAATCAAAGAAACAAAGTACTGAATCATTCAGAGAGTATGCTCAATGCTGGAGACGAATGGCCGCATAAGTCACTCCACCTATGAATGAGTCCGAGATAGTCATAACCTTCATCGATATTCAAGAAGCTCCATATTACGAGAGGGTCCTAGCAGGCATAGGAAAACCATTCTCTAAGATGATCAAGCACGGTGAGATGGCCGAAATGGGGCTGAAGTGTGGGAAGATAAAGGACCTGACTGCCTTAGAAGCTGTTGTCGAGCATATTTAATCCAAAAATTATGGGAATAATCCCCGGAGGGAATACAAGAAGAAAGACAAAGAAGTGTCCTTAGTATTTTAAGGACAGAATCAAAGGGGTGATTCAAGAAATATGCCCACTCAAAGGAGGAATTATACCCCTTTTCAAGCTACAGCTCAGCCTTCAAACCCTCCATTTTAGAAAACTATAGAGGCCAGATATCGGAGAACATTCACCCCATTAGGGGATTCACTTGAGAATGTGCTGAAATTTTGACCCAAGTAAGAAGTGTGCTTACCATTCCGGAGCTCTGGGACATGATACACAAGACTGTTGGTCTCTCAAGCATAAAATTCAAGACTTGATTGATAACGGAGAGATTGTGGTAACAAAGCTAGAGCAACCGTACGTACAAGATAATCCTCTCCCTCAGCATAAAGAGGAAAATGTCAACATGATCAACACAGGAAATGGAGAAGGATCCAAGTACCTTCGTTATGTGGGAGAGTTGACTCCATCTAGCAACAACAACCCAAAAAGTTAGAAAGTCTTAGAAAGGCGATTCCTGATAAAATAAGAGATCAAGTCTATCAAGGAACAACTTGGATAGCTAGCATAACTGGTCGTATACCAACATCAGGTCACCAGACAGCTGATCAACCAATCCAACCAACATGAGGCTAGTCCTCCCACACCAAAAATTAGTCCCATTCCTATGAGGGATCATTACCATTTTCATCAACAAGAACTCTGGGCCGGCAAGATGGCCAAAGAAGAGAAGTTCCAGGCTGATAGGGAATTCACTTTCCAGAGGAATTTCACCAACCTAAACCAGTCGATGAAGGAAATCCTCCCTATATTAATCAACGAGGGAATGGTTACAGATTTGCTACCCCCGGTGAACCCTCGATCCAGAAACTTCAAGCCTGACAAAATCTGATAGTACCACTCCAATGCACCCGGCCATGATATTGAGGATTGCTGGGCACTTCGTCATTTAATTCAAAATATGATTGAGAGTGGTAAACTGATAAGAGAAAATTAAGTTTTTGGCCTCTCAGATGAAGACACTCTCTTTATTCCCACTGCATGGAATCAGGATACAGCGCCCGAACCTTTGATACTATCTTTCAGACCTCAGTATCCAGTTATCAGTCTGAAGAGGGTCCCATAGAACTACAGGAATGATGAAGGTTCAACCTCAAACAACATTGTCATCGTACCAAAAGAGAATCCATTGTACCTGCCTCAGCGGGTGATCAAATCAGTCATTAAGGCCAAAGAAAAGGTGTCTGAAGAGAAAATAGAAGAGTTCGTCAGTAAAATGGGACAGAATAAAATTAAAGTAGTGCAAAGATTGAAAGACACACCCAAGAAAATGTCCATCCTAGACTTGGTTTTATCCTCGGTGGAGCATCTGACATTCTGGTGAAGGTACTGGAAGAAGCTCATCTGCCACATACCGTGGATGTGAAATTCCGTCACATGGTAGAACACATTTTCAACAGCAATGTGATATCTTTCACTGATGATGATATACCTGCAGAGGGGACGGGTCATCGCAAGTTATTACATATAGCAGTAATGTCATCCGGGTATGTGATCGGAGGTGTGCTCATAGATGGAGGATCATCCCTCAACATCTGTCCCTACGACACCATAGAGAGAATGAAGATCAACCCGAACCGGATCAGAACCAGTCATGTGGTCATCCGGGCTTTAGATGGATCTCGCCAACAAGCTATTGGAAAAATAGAGCTTTCACTGGAGATTGGTCCGCACACTTTCTATGTGTCTTTCCAGGTGCTCAACATCGCCACCGAATAAAATTTATTACTAAGAAGGCCATGGATCCACATGGCAGGATTTGATCCACCCTCCATCAACAACTCAAATATATTATCAATGGCAACCTAATCACGGTGAATATCGAACTGGAATACCCTGTCTGCATAAAGGGAGACATGCCGGTGATCAGCCTGGATGCAGGGATTGAACCTGCTAGTTTTCAAGCCTTGCAGGTGAGTGATACTCAATACCTACCAGTTGGGACACAAGCCTTGAAGCCTAAAGTCTCCCCCGAAGTGATGACAGTGGGCCAGGAAATGGTATCTTTGGGTTTCCACCCTGGAGAAGGGTTAGGAAAGAAATAGCAGGGTATCCAGAGTCCAGTGCAGATTCCGAGTCATTCGGGGAAAGCCGGATTAGGTTATTCATCCGGGTCAAATCGCCGAAACCCACATAAGCATCCTAAGGCTTATGCTTCCACCATACTGCTGTCAAACCTCACAGATGCAGGGTTTGTGAAACTAATGAGGAAGATCCCTGCCGTTGTGTCTGTAGCGCCCCCAAATTTGGGTCCCCATAACCTCCGACATGGTACGTCATGATACATCATCTTCATACATATTCTATAAACTAATGCGGAATATATATAGACATATATTGTTTATTTTACAAGATTCTATAACATATCCCAAGGTCTGTTAACCTTAACTGAATACACATCTTAACTAATTAAAAAGGTTTACAACATTACTTGCATATGATAACTAAATAGTTATGAATGCGTAATAATCTACTCTTTTAGTTTGCCTTTGCCTCTACCTTTCTTTGAGCCTTCGTCTTAATTTGAAATTTGTTATCATGATATAGCAAGGGTGAGTAATGACTTTGCTCAGCAAGTTTAAATACAATGAAGATATATCATAATTGAAAGAAAGAATAATCTTTCAAATTTTCAACAATATAATAATTGTGAAAGAGCATAAATCAGAATTTTAATAAATGAATGACTGAACCAATAATGTTTAATGTCAACAAGGACTATGAACAACTTTAACTGAACCTTATGGTAATGGAGGTGATCAGCCTGTCATACCTGATGAACATATGCAACATGCACTAAGTGCGAATCAATAATCAGTAGGGATGTGAATAATCAACAATAATTATTCACGAACATGCTTTGAAAATATAACTCAAGTTTGAGTTAGGAAAAACTTGCAATAAATGCGAATATTCAATAATAATTTTAGATGTGGAATAATGAACAATAATTATCCACTACCATGCTTGAAAAATAATAACTCGAGTTTGAGTTAGGGAACTTGCTTGAACCGTCGATTACTACTACGTAATCTAATTTAATCTCTAATACAAAGACCTATCATTATTAAGATTGATCTCTCAATTAGCAAAATATATTTTATCTCACAATACTATTACTTTATAAGTAAACTATCTAACATTTAAACACATAGTCAAATATTAGATAATACCACCTTAACACTTATTCTTTTATTTATAAGTTCTTATTTATAACTAGTAAATCATATAACCAATTATAAATAAAACTCCTTGTACTATACATGAAATAATTTCAGCATTATAATTACTTATAGAATGAATATTCATCAACTATATTTAAAATAAATTGAGCATTATAACTGCTTATAAAATGAATATTCGTTTACTATATTTGAAATAAATCGAGCATTATAACTGCTTTATAAAATGAATATTCATTTACTATGTTTGAAATAAATCGAGCATTATAACTGTTTTATAAAATGAATATTCGTACTAAATACTTGATGAAAATCGGACATAGTAACTGCTTATAAAAGTATATTTTCTACTTTATAAGAGAAATAAATCGGACATTATAACTACTTATAAAATTATATTTTCTACTTTATAAGAGAAATAAATCGGATATTATAACTGCTTGTAAATAGGACTTTTATACTATTTACTTAAAATAATTTGGGCATTATAACTGCTTGTAAAAGTATATTTTTACTAAATATATAAAAGAATAATTAAAATAATAACCACAAGAGCAAATACCTCTTGAAGTTGCAAGCTTTAACTAATCCTTTGCAATCTTGAAACTTAAAAACTTTCCTCTCTTTCTCTCTCTAACCGAAATTCTCCTCTCTCTCTCTCTCTCTAACTCTATTTTGGTTTTTAAAAAAATGAAGAGAAATGGCTACTATTTATAGGAAAACATAAATTCAATAATTGCACGTTAGGGGCTCGGCTTTTTACAGTTTGCCCCCGGCTTATTACAGTATGGTACCTAAGTTAATTACACTTTAGTACCTTATTAATTGCACCTTAGTCCCTCAATGACATCATGATGACATCATCATGATGACATCATCTTTTGTGTTTCTTTAAGGATGATGTAATGCTTGCATCATGCTTGCATCATCTCTTCTCTGATTGGTTGATTTAAGTTCACATAGATTGTAGGGTATTTTGTTCATTTCACAAATAATTTTAAGTGTAATTTAGCCATTTCACATATTCTCCTTAAATTTTAACCCTTAAGATTTGATAATTAGCATAAGAGTTTGAAAATTAGGGTTAGGGTTTTCAAATCTTAAATTAGTGTTTCTAAATGAACATTAGGGATTCTAACTGCACATTAGTGTTTCCTAATTAAACATTAGGGTTTCCTAATTAGGTTTACATAATTGCATTCCATCTAATCAATACTTAACAATAATCACATAATGTACAAACACATAATCTTTAGCTAATCTTACCAAATCTCTCCAATATCTTTACAAAATCTTCCATAATCTTCTCTTTCTTTTTCCTATCTCTTATGTTACTTGTAAATCTACACAAAAAGATTTAATCACATGCTCCATTATCTCCTCCCTTGTTGGGCCAAAAATTGGGCCTAGATTGGGTCAGGCCTTTAATTCTTTTTGGGCTTCCTAACTAATTGTTTGGGCTATGTAAACTAAACATGGCCCAATGCCTTACTTAGCTTACTAAAAGCCCAAAATGTCCCCTCTCCCATTGAGCTAAAAGATTGGGCTTTAACTAATTTATCTTGGGCTTGCAAATTAATCCCTTAGTTTATTTAATTATCATACCTAATATATGTATTAGGTTACATAACTAAATTCTCAATTTTCTTATAAATGTATACACATTATATAATGTATATTTATTTAATCATATACATAATACACATAAGTCAAAACATATTCCTCTAGTGTATTAACTTAATAGTCCTAATTGGCTTAATAAGTTATGACCAATAATCATACAAGATAATCTAATAGCTTGAGACATATTTCATAAATCTCTTATATTAGGTCACTAGTATATAGTTAAAATACTAGGACAATTAAATAAAGATAACCCTTGAGGTTACTTAATTCAAATACCTAATTTATATATTAGGTCACCAAACTTTATAGGTATCGTAGTACCTTATCCTTAATATTCCTTCAAGTACATATAGATTCATTTCTAGGGTTTGGAAATTTTGTAACCCATATTTTTCTTTATTCTCATTTAAATAGTAAACCATATAGGTTTTTCTTAAAATTTTTAATAAATCCTCAAATTCCCATCTAGGTTTTCTTCTTTTAACCTGTATTTTAATCATTCAAGATCTTATAAATTTTCGGGTTGTCACAGTGTCATCCATGTTATTTCCTCCAATCATACCGGTAATTCAGAGAAAGACCCCAAAGTCTGAAGGGGAGAGCAAAACGGAAAAGAAAGGTTTCTGTACGAAGGATGAGACCCATTTGCTAACATGCGTTTATCATAAACTACGACGGTATGAATGATGAGATCCCAGACAGCAGCGATGAAGATCAGATCCAAATTCCTCACATCAAGAAAGGAAAAGAGGGCAGTGCAAAGAAGAACCCCGACCCTATTGTAAAGGATGTCTCAGTCATCATCCGAGATGAGGCAGACGAGCATAATTCCTTGATCCTCCCTGTTCATGAGGATCTAACGCTGGACAACTGGAGCAGTGTCCCTTGCCTCATTCAAAAAGGGTAAAGGGGCAGAGAGTCCATCTGCCCTATAACATGCTTTTATTTACTGCTTATTTTGATTGCACAGCTATATCAGTAACTTTTGTCATGCTTTGCCAAATGCTTTGTATATTTAAGCAGTTGCATATATTAAAGTGAAAGCATTTTGTTTTCAAGACTCCAGAGTTGGATTTGTTTGTCACTGCTGATGAGATGCCAACCTGTCACAATGACTACAACTTTGATGTAGAAATGAACTTCGACTTGATGGATATTGATCAAGAGGAGGAAGATGACTATGAGGTGCCCGAGGAAATCAAAGAATGGGTCGAAGACAAACCCAAACCAAACCTTGACCAAACCACCACTATCAATATTGAAACCTCAGAAAACCTCAAAGAAATCTAGATAGGCCTAGACCTCACCCAAGACCAAAAGACCGATCCGTTCGAACTCCTAACACAGTTCCAGGATGTGTTTGCATGGTCACATGAGGACATAATTGGCCTGTCGACTGATATTGTCAACCATCGAATGCCCATCAAAGATGGATACAAGCCAATCAAACAAAAGCTCAGGCGTTTGAAATCTAAATGTCAAAGAAAATGTTGTTAAATAATTCAAAGCCAGCATCATCATGGTATCAACTTACCCGGAGTGGCTGTCGAACATAGTCCACGTGCTTAAGCCCGGAGGGAAAGTACGAGTATGCGTAGATTATAGGGATTTGAACAAAGCCTGCCTAAAGGACAATTTCCTGGTACCTTTCATCCACATCTTGATAGACAACACGACGCAGTATGGTATGTATTCCTTCGTGGATTACTTTGCTGGTTACCATCAAATTATGGTTGCTAAAGAAGACCGGGGGAAAATCGCTTTCATCACTCCCTAGGGAACCTTTTACTACAGACGACTATCCTTCGGCCTCATCAATGCCGTAGCCACATATCAGCGAGCCATGATGGCCCTATTTTATGACATGATGTATAAAGAAATAGAGGTTTATGTGGATGGCATCATCATCAAATCCCAAAAATAGGACGATCATATTGACCATCTCAAGAAGCTGTTCAATAGGTTACGTAAGTATAACCTCAAGCTGAATCTCGCCAAATGTGCTTTTGGGGTCAAATCAGGCAAGTTGTTAGGATTCCTAGTGAGCAATAGAGGCATTGAGCTGGATCCTGCCAAGATTAAAGCCATCACTGAGATGCCAATACCTCAAACAGAGAAAGAGATACGCGGGTTCCTGGGAAGGATCAATTTCATAAGCCGTTTCATTTCCCAGCTCACATCAACTTGTGAACCCATCTTCAAGCTACTAAGGAAGAATTCCTCCACCAAATGGAATGAGGATTGTTAGAAAGACTTCTTTACCATAAAGAAGCAGCTGATTGAAGCACCATTATTGGTACCCCCCAAGGGACAGAGTTCCCCTGTTCATGTACCTGTCTGTCAATGCCAATGCAATGGGCTGCATGCTAGGACAAAAATATGATAGTAGCAAGGACAGAGCTATCTACTACATCAACAAAAGATTCAGCAGTGGTGAACAGAAGTACACCATGATCAAGAAGATATATTTTGCGTTAGCATGGGCAGCCATGAGGTTACAACACTATCTTCATGGGCACACGACCTACCTTATATTCCGCATGGATCCGCTGAAATATGTATTCAACAAGCCAATGTTGAATTGTCAACTGTCCAAATGGCAGTTGATCCTACAGCAGTTCGACATTATCTACGTGACTCAGAAGTCCATCAAAGGTCAAGGCATTGCAGATTAATTAGCCGAAGCACCGTCAGGAGGGTTCAAATCTCTGGAAACTTACTTCCCGATTAACGGGATCATGACAATTTAGCAAGGTCTTCTAGAGAATACAGTTCAGCTATGAAGAATGTATTTCGATGGAGCAGTAAACATGGAAGGTGCCGGAGCTGGGGTAGTCCTTGTCTCTGGTACAGGAGAATAATATCTTGTGGCTACCAAGCTACAGTTTGTCAACACCAACAACACACCTGAGTATGAAGGCTGCATAATGGGGCTGAAACTAGCCCAATCCATGGGTATCAAGCATCTATTGGTTGTTGGAGACTCTGAATTGGTCATCAGACAAACCACTAGGGCATATCATACAAAAGAGCTGCATTTGCTGCCCTATCATCGGCAGGTCATCAAAATATCCATGGGATTTGAAGACATAACCTTCATCCATATACCTCGGGGTAGGAATGACTTCGCTGATGCATTGGTGACGTTGGCTTCCTTTAATCTGCATATCCGATAAGAGTGGGATGCTCTACATCAAATTCACAAGTCAGAAGACCCTGACATACGGGAATTACATTGGAGAAGTATCAGATGAAATACCTCCTATTAAACAGCCTTGGTATCAAGACATCAAGGAATATCTCCTAGATGGATCTACACCTGCTAGAGCAAGCCAATCCGAGCGAAAATAGGTTCACAAGATGTCTATGAACTTTTATCTGAGTGGAGATGCACTGTACAAAAGGGATACTGGAATAGGACTGCTAAGATGCCTTGATAAAGAGCAATCCCAAAGATTGATGGATGAAGTCCACAGCGGAATCTGTGGTCCACACATGAGCGGTCAGCTGCTGGCCAAGAAAATATTAAGAACAGGGCCTTATTGGATCTCTCTCAAAGCTGACTGCGACGATCACGTCAGGAGATGCTTTCAATGCCAGGTACATAGAAATCCTCTAAATGAGCTGCATAACATGAGTTCACCATAGCCTTTCTCTATGTGGGGAATGGATGTGATTGGGCCAGTTGAACCCAAAGCCAGCAACGGATATCGCTTCATCTTCACCATGATCGATTACTTCACCAAGTGGGTTGAAGCTGCCTCTTTTCCCAAAGTCACCAAAGAGGTCATCATTGGTTTCATCAGAAACAATGTCATCTATCGATATAGACAACCGGAGGTGATCGTATCTGACAACGCCAAGAATCTAAACAATCAGATGATGAGAGAACTGTGCAGCAAGTTCCACGTCAAGCATCTCAATTCCGTCATCTATAGACCCAAGACGAATGGTGTTGTCAAAGCGGCCAACAAGAACATCAAGAAGATTATGCAAAAAATGTCCGCCAATCATAAAGAATGGTCTGACCTATTGCCTCTAACCTTGTTAGCATACAGGACGTCATGCGCACTTTTACTGGGGCCACCCCCTATTCATTGGTCTTGGCATGGAATCAGTACTTCCTATAGAAGTAGAAATGGAGTCCCCAAGAGTGTTGATAGACGTTCAAATGGAAGATGACCAGTGGTTGCTAGATCGGTACCATCAACTTCCCCTGATAGATGAAAAGAGGGCTACAGCCATTTTCCATGGGCAGTTATATCAGCAAAGGATTGCACGATCCTACAACAAGAAAGTCTGAATCCGTCAATTCAAAGAAAATGACTTGGTATTGAAGAAGGTTTTGGCCAATCAAGACGAAGCCAAAGGAAAGTTCGCCCCAAATTGGGAAGGCCCCTTCATTGTTAAGGAAGTTTTGACAGGAGGAGCTATCAGATTACAAGAGATGGACAGCAGCGAATTTCCCCAACTCATCAACTCAGACACCATAAAAAGGTACTATGTTTGAAGCACATCCATACCCGCATCCTGGTCCTGCGAATCAAACCAGTTCGGTTTTCATTAAAAAATGGCACTACGAATGACCTGATCTCCCTCAACCCGGGAGTACATAGGCAGCCATTCCTGGTGCGGTCAAACCAAACAAAAACTCAAAAACTCATCAAACCAAACTCAAAAGAGACACTTCTCAAGCCTCTCTCACACAAAACTGAACTACGAATAACCTGATCTCCCTCAGCCCAAGAGTACGTAGGCAGCCATTCATGGTGCGGTTCGACCTTCCAAAAAAATAAAAAACCAATAAAAACTAGCCCCAAGACACCAAAACTATATAAAACCTAAATTCTATCAAGCTTCCCTAGCCAACAGGCCCATCTTAGATATTCTTTGACATCTCACTGTCAGTCCATCAAGGAAAAGCTCATGATACATCAACAACAGCAAGTCATGAAAGAAGTGGTAATCACTTAGCAATGACAATATATATCCAAACAAGGAAGTGAATCAAAATATATTTCTCTGATATATGATATTGTTTGATATATACAATGTGTCCTGTACATGACAAAAATGGCTGATCTAGTATGTGCAGGAAAAATAAAGCGAGTTTATGGACCCAAAGATAAACGGGACA
This sequence comes from Panax stipuleanatus, assembly GCA_020205555.1. Lineage (NCBI taxonomy): Eukaryota > Viridiplantae > Streptophyta > Magnoliopsida > Apiales > Araliaceae > Panax > Panax stipuleanatus. Next base: position 15,704,070 of record CM035119.1, on the reverse strand, counting down.
GAAGTGCCAACATGGCATCTCTCTCTGAAGATGGAGGAGCTGTTGCAAGTGCAATACCCTCAGCCTCCATACGAGCCAAAACATCCATAGCCATCTACATAGTGGCACTATGATCATCAATATAAACACTCATCTCGGCAACCAGACCATGAGTATAAGATCGGAGAGCAGTACTGTCTACAATGTGGAAATCCTGGGAAACTATGGCCTCATCCCTCTCCACAAAAGCAGCATCCCTGGCAATCAAAACCTCCTCAACCTCCTCAAAGGCTGCGTCTCTGGCAGATCGGATCTCATCACTCTCTACAAAAGCTACATCTCTGGCAAATAATGTCTCCTCAATCTCAATAAAAGCAGCGTTTCGAGATGATTGAGCCTCATCTCTCTCAACCAATGTCATATTCTGAGTGGCTCGAGCCTCATCTCTCTCAGCAAAAGCTATGTCTCTGCCAGACAAGGCAGACAACATCAGCTCCCTAGCCTGATCTCTGGCTAAGGTCATCCTAGCTAGTGAATCTGCAAAAGCTGGATCTGTCCCTGTAGGAATGATCGGCGGGTCACTAAATAAGGTTGCTGTCAGACCCGTGAACAACTCACCCTCCGTAAGAGAATCAGGATCCTCTATAGACTCCTCCTCATCTGAATCCACAATCGGAGTTGACTGAATGAATGTAGTTGAGGCTATATCGGTCTCCAACCATGTCGAGTACTCTGGAGAACGATCCAGATGGCTAGTAGAGAAATCAGCCATCTCCCTATGAGTCCAACACTCATAAATTCGGATCAGGTCGGCTGACGACATAGAAGAAGCTGACATCCGCTGATCCATGGCCCCCTCAAACTGGTGCAGGCTCTGAAACTGATTAAACTGACCCATAATGGCCAGAGGATGGTAAGTGGTCACCCCCCTCAATCCCGCTAGAGGTAAGTAGTCTATGCCGAATGCATGGGTGATAAAGCTATAGGGAAAGACTAGCCCTGAGCAGGGCAGAATCGAAAAAAGATGCACAATATCGGACAAAAAAGTTGACCATATCTCTACTTCTGAACACTCTGCCGGCTGAAAGGAGTATGACATAGCTATATCATGGTTAAATAATACCCCTGATGTCTGAAAAAGCCAATCGAGAGCAAGTGGGACATGAGCCACACGTACAACAAGACAGAGCTACCTCTGAAAAACCCCTCTGGATGGGTACAGCAACTGACCTCAGTGTCTCAGCCAATATCATCGGCAGAATGGTGCAACCCTGTCTAAGGGCCCGAACCACGACCATCAATTCGACGTCCAAGTGGTCTAACGGTAGTGGCATATAAATGTAAGCCATGACGCACATCAACAAGACGTCTACACGGGCGAGCTGCCACTCATCTACTAAAGCGATACAATCCCCAGAATACCGCTCGTAGTTGTCTAGCCAGTCGAAGCGATCAATAAGAAAGTCTATGGATATCACATGTCCGACAATAATCTCCTAAGTGATAACTCGATGTCTCAGACCCGACATAGTTATAAATAGTCTCCGCATGTCACTAATGGCTGTACGAGAGCAAGGCAGATCCAGTGCCAAGCATGGAAGACGCTCATACTCCTTTAAGGTAGGAGTCATCTCGTAAATCCCAAAATGAAAAACCTGTCGATAAGATATCCAGCATGATAAGATGTCATCGACAAACTGTTGGTCCGATTAGATGACACAATTTACGCGCAAGTATACGCGGTCAACAAGTAATAAAGAGTGAGTAAATATATCGTTCCCACAAGGAATTAATGGATAAAAGGTCGCCAAAGAACTAGCACATAATCATTTCAGTCTTATTTAAACGGGTGGTAAAGAGAAGGAATTAAAACTAAGTTAACTAGGAAAGGAATTAAAACATGCAATAAATAATCCTAAGGTAGAATCAGATAATGAAGAAAAGAGATCCCAATTTCCCCTAATGATTCGTCTAAGTCGACACACTCCTAATTAGGTCAAATTAATCGCAAATGATAGAATGCACGTGGACACCCACATTATCTAAACTCCTATATGTCTATGGTGCTTACAAATAAATGTTTAAGTTCAAGTTCTCTATTGACTACGAGCGGCGCTTCGGCTGTCTATCCTAAGCACAAATCATATGTTCAACGCCATGTGAACGTATAATCGCCCGCTACCGCGATTAGATCTAAACCTACACTTCATCTTTCAATCACACATAGGTTATCACAGTAATTGGTTGCAACTCAATTAAGCAATGAAAGCATACATCGCAATAGACAAACACACAGCAATCAAATAGAACCATCATGGAAGGGAAATCAACATTGACTACTCAAAAGGTTCTATTGAAACCTCAAAATAGATTTAAGGCATAGACAACCCAAATATATTATCCACAAGTTGATTATACATTATCCAAATACAAAATGATAGCAAAGAGAGTTAAGAGATAGAGAAATGCAAATCTTTGTTCTTCTCTCCAATCTTGGATCTTTGAATACAACCACTTGCTTCAATCTTCAACACTAACCTAACCCTAGAATCTAACTAACTAATTTTATACTAATCTACTCCTAATCTATCCTAATCTAAACAAGGAATGGAAAAGAAAGGAGAGGGAAAACTAGGGCTTGAACTCCCTAATGGAGATTCCTTTAATGCTGCTCACGAGCCCCCTTTAAAGCTTCTCCCGATCAGTCAAACAAAAAGTCAAATAATTTTCTGCTGAGGATAGGCGCGGCCGTGCGCGCCCCAAGCCTATTACAGGCGCGGCCGCGTGGCACCAAAAAGCTGGAATCTGCAGCTGCTTGCTGGTGCAGGTTTGCCTCGTGTGTTCTTCAATTGCTTTCTCCTGCCCCTCTTGCATTAGCCTCTTATTAGCCTTGCTTGTTACCTCTAGCTTCATGCCACTCCATTGCTTTAACCTCATTTCAGCTCCTTTCCCCATTTAGGCGATCTTTTGCTCTTTTAACGCGCAAGAACTGCTAAGAAAGTTCCTTAACCTAAAAAACATAAAACAAGGGAAAAACACATTAAACTCACAAGATTACTTAAGTTTAAGTAACCGAATGAGTTGGAAAGTATCTGAATAAGTGGTCCTAAAACCACTTATCAAACACCCCCAAACTTAAACGTTGCTTGCCCTCAAGCAATCAAAATAAAGCTAAACGGCATATGCAATGTACTATATACAATGTATGCAACCTACGCTATCATGAATGCAAATCTAGGTTCCAGTCAGTATTGAACTTACAAAGCAATGCCTCAGAAAAACCACAAGATAATCAAACAGAAAAGCTACCCAAGACAAGATTATAACGCAAATTCTTGCAAATCCAAAACTGTCAGCACTGATGTATTGTGCGTTGTGTGCCTAGCAACCATTAAACATGCATTCAGATAAATAATTCACATACTATGCTTCTTAGGGGAAAAACAAGCTTTAACTTAAGAAATGCAGTCAATCATATAAGTTCTAACCAAGGCTATGTATTACTTAAGCTAAAAGTCAACAGGGGGTATTCATTAAGCTCTTATTACTCACGAGGGCGTACTCGTACTTTTTCGTGTACACAATCGACTGTGCAATGCCTAGTTCTCTTAGGCTTCAATGATATCCATGTAGCGAGCTTTCGACCAATGACTCCCAGACCAGACGGCCTTAGGGCACTGGGTGTAGAAACACCCCGAGGGCTTACTTGCTCGAATATCAAAGGCCACAGAACTCAGCGTAGTCGAAGTGTTTATTCTATTTTTTTTCAATGCATTTTCTTTTGTTTTCTTTTTCTTTTTCTTTTTCTGCAAGGGAGTGCGTCTTACGCTCCATCTCCCCGCATATATCATGCTTGTCCCCTGTTTCTCCCAAACTTAAGCTTTTAACAGTCTAGTTATTATTATATGTGAACTGAAACTCTTTTATTAAAACATAGTTTTTCCACCAGAAGACAAGTATGTAAACATTTAAACTTAGCATATCATGGTGTTTATTCTATCGTGCTTACTGGTTACACAGTATTTGACAGGTAAGGATTTACATATATGACCATGAAATCAGGCTTAAGTCTCAAATCAGTTCAACAATCAAGTGATTTCAGTTTCTTCACAGGCAACATACATAACTAACCAACTAAAAACTGGATTCATGCAGTATGCTCGAACACATAATGCAAAATAGAATGGGAAAAAAAAGAAGATTTTTAAAATTTTCACAAATTTTAACTATTTACAACCTACATGTACTAAATAAACAAACACAATATGCAATATGAATGCAACTACCCTATA